>JBBGZY010000700.1:505000-3060000 GCA_037952925.1 Lithobates clamitans | reverse complement strand
AGGCTTGCATATGATTTGATGATGGAAATCAGCAGAGCTTCTGCTCATTTACTAAAGCACTGGAACAAATGCACTTGTAGAGTGCACATGCATTTTGCAAAGTGCAACATAGATTTGCTTTAGACAAATCAACACCACAGAACATTCAAGCAAATTTTAACGAGGGTGGGGGTGGGGGGGTTGTGAAATCTAGCTAATTGCTAATTAGCAGCACACTATTTGGAGTGAGTTCAGGTGGGGGGGGGGGGTTGTGAAATCTAGCTAATTGCTAATTAGCAGCACACTATTTGGAGTGAGTTCAGGTGGGGGGGGGGGGGTTGTGAAATCTAGCTAATTGCTAATTAGCAGCACACTATTTGGAGTGAGTTCAGGTGGGGGTGGGGGGGTTGTGAAATCTAGCTAATTGCTAATTAGCAGCACACTATTTGGAGTGAGTTCAGGTGGGGGGGGGGGGGGTTGTGAAATCTAGCTAATTGCTAATTAGCAGCACACTATTTGGAGTGAGTTCAGGTGGGGGGGGGGGGTTGTGAAATCTAGCTAATTGCTAATTAGCAGCACACTATTTGGAGTGAGTTCAGGTGGGGGGGGGGGGTTGTGAAATCTAGCTAATTGCTAATTCTAAGCACACTAAATACACTCCAACAAAATACATTCAAAATGAGTAGACTAGGTGGATATGTTCCCATCACTTCATGCTGGGAAGGTTATTGAAGGAAACTATACATGCATGACAAAAAATAACAGGAAAAAATCCCAGCATGTGTGAGGATAAAAAGGGGACATTCACACTATATTGCAATGATGGGAAGTAGTGTTTGAAGCAAGAAATACATTACTTTATCAAAGATTACATAAAAGAACATGTGATGCTAATAAACTAAAAATAGCTTACCTTAATATAGTCCTTCTGCAGGACCTGTATGATGGCAGAACAGGTCTCTGGGATAATGATCCCCAGAGCCTGGGGGGAGATGCCTGTCGAGAACTTAAGGTCCTGCAGGCTTCTCCCTGTGGCCAAATACCGCAAGGTAGCGACCAGCCTCTGCTCCGGAGTGATGGCTTGCCTCATGCAGGTATCCTGCCTGCTGATATAGGGGGTCAGCAAAGCCACCAAACGATCAAAAACGGGGTCCGTCATCCGGAGAAAGTTCCTGAAATCCTCAGGATTATTCTCACGGATCTCACGGAGCAAAGGCATGTGACAGAACTGGTCACGCTGAAGCAACCAATTCTTGGTCCATGAACTCCTCCTCGCCCTGTTCATGGACTGGTCTTGGGCTGAAGAATAAACTACAGCACCAAGCACATACAATGCACGAGCTCTACGACGAGTACGTACAGGTAACATGGCTTCAAAACGGTCGGCTGGTCAGAACGCACTAAACAGAACGCACTGAAGAACAGCAAGGCCTGTGAAGAACGACCTGAAAATCAGGAACGAGCGGCCAATAAAACAAAGATTTCTCAATGCCAACTGACCAAACGCACTGAAAAGCAGATACAAACCTCACAAGCACAGACTGAACACCAGTTAAAACGAACTGAAAAATACGAGTCTCACAAGCGCGAATCGTCTCTCACCAAACTTCTACTAACACGAGATAAACACGAGATTAGCAGAAGGAGCCCAAAGGGTGTCGTACGGGCTATTGAACTTCCGTTTTATAGTCTCGTCGGACTTGGTGTACGTCACAGCGTACTAAACTGGCGTACTTTTGTGTGGTCGTGTGTGGGCAAGTCCGTTCGTAAGAAAGTCTGCCCCAAGTCCGCCGAAGGTACGCCGGAAGTATGTCGGACAGACTGTCCGACTTTTGTAGCTGCAAAGTCCGACCGTGTGTACGCGGCATTAGATGAAGGATAGCAGGCCTATTCCAGTGCTTTGGCACTATAAAGCTGCTCTGCCAAACTTCTAATGTTTGCTGCAGGGTTAATTCTCGCTTTCTGTCTCAAAGTTTGTGGCTATTGTCTTTCAGATAATACACTTTAGAGTTTATTTAAACTCTCCTTACATTGTAGCCTAACAAAGGTGTTTACGTACTATACAGCCACTGCAAGATATGTATGGATACTATTTTTAAAATAATTCACTCAATAGTTTTTAATAAGATAAAATATGCCTCATCTCTCCATCTTACATTATGGCATAACCAATCTCCTTACATCCTGTCTAGCCACTGTACAATATTTGTAGTTATTGTCACACATTAAACACTTGAAGACTGGCATGTTAAACACTCTTCCAGATCAGGCCATTTTTCAGCACTGTGATATTTTGACTGACAATTACTTAGTCATTCAAAACTACACCTAGGTCCTAAAATGCAAAGACAGTACAAACATCTCCCAAATTACTAATTTTTGGAAAGTAGACACTCCAAGGTATTTAGTAAGAAGCATTGTGATTTTTTTTTTTTACTTAAATTTCTTGACAAATAAGGAAGGATTTATAAAATTTGATTATATTTCACAAAGTTGTTATTTCACACACGCAGCATAGGCATACCTATAAATACACCCAAAAAACATTCTACTCCTCTTGAGTATGGATATACCACGTGTTTGAGACTTTTTTGCTACCTAGATGCATAAAGGGGTCCAAAATCCAATAAGCACCTTCAGGCTTTCAAGGAAAATACATGTTGCATCTGATTCTCTGAATTTTTGCATTTCTTGAGGCCCTGAAGTGCCAGGATGGGAGAAACGCTCACAAAAAGATCACATTTTGCAAAATAGACCCTCAGGGCCGGATCACACTGCTGCGATCCCAGACATCCAATGTGATTCGCACCACATTGCCAATCTGGGGGTGTCATTAACTTTGTATTGACACTCCCAGTGGTTCGCATAGGGCAGTTTAAACTGCCTGTGATTCAGGTGCGATGCAGGAACCTGCACTGGATTCGCAGGGTTGCACTAAGCCTCAGACATGTGTAATTAGAGGAATGGTGAGTCTTTTGAAGATCAGTTTTTGCACAAGTTTTTAAAGAAATTGTTAGGATATTTTCCACACACAGCATGGGCATACATAGAATTACACCCCAAAATACATTCTTCTATTCCTCTTGAGTGTGGGGATATTACATGTATCAGACTTCCTTTGCAGCCTAGCTGCATAAGGGAGTTCAAAATATAAGTAGCACCTTTACCACTTCAGACCCGGAAGGATTTACCCCCTTAATGACCAGGCCATTTTTTGCGATACGGCACCGCGTCGTTTTAACTGACAATTGCACAGTTGTGCGACGTTGTACCCAAACAAAATTTGTTTGTTTTTTTTTCCCACAAATAGAGCTTTCTTTTGGTGATATTTGAACACCTCTGCAATTTTTATTTTTGTGCTTTAAACAAAAAAAGACCAGCAATTTTGAAAAAAAAAGACAATTTTTTTTTTTACTTTTTGCTATAATAAATATCCCACAAAAAATAATGTAAAAACAACATTTCTTCATTAGTTTAGGCCAATATGTATTCTTCTACATATTTTTGGTACAAAAAAAAAAAAATCGCAATAAGCGTATATTGATTGGTTTGCGCTAAAGTTATAGCGTCTACAAAATAGGGATTAGATCTACAGCTTTTCTATTATTATCTTTTTTTTTACTAGTGGCAGTGATCTGCGATTTTTTTTTTTTTTTTTTTTTTTTTTTTTTTCGTGAGTGCGACATTGCGCCACACAGATCAGACACTTTTGACCTGAGTACTACCCCAAGGGACATGTATCAATGCAAAAAAAAAAGTTTTTAAAACAACCGTTTTTTCAGGAGCAGTGATTTTAATAATGCTTTAAGTGACATCACATGATGTCAGAAGGGGCGAGGTCACTGAGTGGCCCCGCCCTTGCCTATATAACAGCTTTCACAGCCAAGAGACCTGTATATGTGTATACAGTTGCAATAAAAAGTATGTGAACCCTTTGGAATGATATGGATTTCTGAACAAATTGGACATAAAATGTGATCTAATCTTCATCTAAGTCGCAACAATAGACAATCAGTCTGCTTAAACTAATAAAACACAAAGAATTAAATGTTACCATGTTTTTATTGAACACACCATGTAAACATTCACAGTGCAGGTGGAAAAAGTATGTGAACCCTTGGATTTAATAACTGGTTGAACCTCCTTTGGCAGCAATAACTTCAACCAAACATTTCCTGTAGTTGCAGATCAGATGTGCACAGCAGTCAGGAGTAATTCTTGACCATTCTCTTTACAGAACTGTTTCAGTTCAGCAATATTCTTGAGATGTCTGGTGTGAATTATATACACACACACACACTTCTGTGAAAAAGTATTTGCCCCCTTCCTGATTTTTGCATATTTCTCACACTTAAATGATTCAGATCATCAAACAAATTTTAATATTACACAAAGATAACCGAGTAAATCCAAGATGCAGTTTTAAAATTATTATTTCATTTTTTAAGGGAAAAAAGCTGTTCAAACCTGCCTGGCCCTATGTGAAAAAGTAATTGCCTCCTCCCATGCTGAATCATGAATGAACTGTGATTAACCACAATTTTTTGAAAAGACCAGTTAAATTTCACTTGCCACACCCAGGCCTGATTACTGCCAGACCTGTTGAATCAAGAAATCACAAATACTAGCTGTCTGACAGAGTGAAGCACACTAACAGATCACAAAAAGCAACAAACCAAGCCGCAATCTAAAAAAATATTCAAGAACAGATTATAAACAAACATGCGTCGGTCTAGGAAGGGTTTCAAAGCCATTTCTAAGGCTTTGGAACTCCAGCGAACCACGGGGAGAGCCATTATCCACAAATGGATAAAACTTGGAACAGTGGTGAACCCTCCCAGAAGTGGCGGGTCTACAAAAATTACTCCAAGAGCATGACGACGACTCATCCGGGAGGTCATAAAAGAACCCAGAACAACATTTAAAGAACTGCAGGCCTCACTTGCCTCAGGTAAGATCAGTGTTCATGATTCAACAATAAGGCTACTTTCACACTGAGGCGTGCGGGCGCTGGCGGTACAGTGGCGCATTACCGTTGTTTTAGCGGCACTAGCAGTGTGGTTTTAACCCCCCCGCCATCGGCCGAAAAAGGGTTAAAAAGGCCCGCAAAGCGCCGCTGCAGCGCTGCCCCATTGTTTTCAATGGGAAGGGGTGCTTTAGGAGCGGTTAATACACCGCTCCTACAACTCTCCAAAGATGCGGCTTGCAGGACTTTTTTGACCGCCCTGCAAGCGTACCAACTCCAGTGTGAAAGCACTCGGGGCTTTCACACTGGAGTGTATTGAGTGGCTCTTTCGGGGAGCTTTGCAGGCGCTATTTTTAGCACTTTAGCGCCTGCAAAGCGCCTCAGTGTGAAAGGAGCCTAAAAAAGAGACTGGGCAAAAATGGCATACATGGGAGAGTTCCAAGTTCAAAGCCACTGCTGACCAAAAAGAACACAAAGGCTCATCTCACATTTACCAAAAAAACAGCTTGATTATCCCAAGAATTTTAGGCAAATATTCTGTGGACTGATGAGACAAAAGGTTTACTTTTTGGAAGGTGTGCGTCCCGTTACATCTGGCATAAAACGAATACAGCATTTCATAACAAGAACATCATACCAACAGTCAGACATGGTGATGGTAGCATGATGGTCTGGGGCTGCTTTGCAGGTTCAGAACCTGGACGACTTACCATAGTTGATGGAACCATGAATTCTGAGCTCTACCAGAAAATCCTAAAGGAGAAGTTCCGGCATCAGTTCATGACCTCAAGCTCAAGTGCACTTGGGTTATGCAGCAGGACAATGATCCGAAACACAACAGAAAGTCCACCTCCAAATAGTTCAAACAAAGCAAAATGTAGGTGTTGGAGTGGCCTAGTCAAAGCCCAGACTTAAATCCAATTGAGGTGCTGTATGATGACCTTAAACAGGCCTTTCATGCTGGAAAACCTTCCAATGTGGCCGAATTAAAACAATTTTGCAAAGAAGAGTGGACCAAAATTGCTCCACAGCACTGTGAAAGACTCATTGCCAGTTATTGCAAACGCTTGATTGCATTTGTTGCCGCCAAGGGTGGCACAACCAGTTATTAGGTTTAGGGGGCAATTACTTTTTCCATAAAGCCAGGCAGATTTGGACAGTTTTGTGTTAACTCAGGTTATCTTTGTGTAATAATAAAATGTTTGATCTGAGTCATTTAAGTGTGACAAATATGCAAAAACTAATAAATCAGAAAGGGGGAAATAATTTCACAAAACTGTGTGTGTGTGTAATATAGATAGATAGATAGATAGATCTATCTATATCACCATATGCAGGGTGAGGCGCACTAACGATCTTGGCCGTGCTAGCAATCTGGTCCCTCCCAAGGACCGATATGTAGAAACGATGAGTCAGGATTGCTGCACAGGAAATTTATTTCCATAAAAAATCACAAAGATTACAAAGACATCGAGCTGATGCCAGATGCAGCTGGCTGCGACGTTTCGGGCTTTCACAGATATTGCGCTTTCTCACAATCGTATGTCTGCAACTGGTCACATACATCACATGTTTATATATACACATAGTTACATAGTAGGTGAGGTTGAAAAAAGACACAAGTCCATCAAGTCCAACCTATGTGTGTGATTATGTGTCAGTATTACATTACATATCCCTGTATATTGCGGTCATTCAGGTGATTATCTAATAGTTTCACATAAGTTTGTTAATTATATTTAATTAAGCTGGAATTAATTAACCCACATTTGGTAACAGGCTTTTTAACTAGTCATCTCTCCTCTTTCTACGTGGTTGGAACAATCAATTGTCAACAGGTGCTATCATTCTTTTGCCGAAAAAAGGGAAAAAAATGGAAAAAAATGAACAATAAAAAAAATTATTAGATCAAAAACCAAAAAAAATATATATCACGAAAACATTTTTTCTATAAAGAAGATATTCTTCCCAGCAAGAATTATCCCTATAAGTTCTTTAAAAAGATGATATTATATATATATATATATATATATATATATATATATAGGAAAATGTCCAAATTGGGCCCAAAGTGTCAATATTTTGTATGGCCACCATTATTTTCCAGCACTGCCTTAACTCTCTTAGGCATGGAGTTCTCCAGAGCTTTACAGGTTGCCACTGGAGTCCTCTTCCACTCCTCCATGATGAGATCATGGAGCTGGCTGATGTTAGAGATCTTGCGCTCCTCGACCTTCTGTTTGAGGAAGCCCCACAGACACTCAATAGGGTTTAGGTCTGGGTACATGCTCGGCCAGTCCACTACCTTTACCCTCAGCTTCTTTAGCAAGGCAATGGTCGTCTTGGAGGTGTGTTTGGGGTCGTTATGTTGGAATACTGCCCTGTGGCACAGTCTCTGAAGGGAGGGAATCATGCTCTGCTTCAGTATGCCACAGTACATGTTGGCATTCATTGTTCCCTCAATGAACTGTGGCTCCCCAGTGCCAAGAGCACTCAAGCAGCACCAGACCATGACACTCCCACCACCATGATTGAATATAGGCAAAACACACTTGTCTTTGTACTCGTCACCTGGTTGCCGCCACACACGCTTGACACCATCTGAACTAAATAAGTTTAGCTTGGTCTCATCAGACCACAGGACATGGTTCCAGTAATCCATGTCCTTAGTCTGTTTGTCTTCAGCAAACTGTTTGCAGGCTCTCTTGTGCATCATCTTTAGAAGAGGCTTCCTTCTGGGATGACATCCATGCAGAACAATTTGATGCAGTGTGTGGCATATGGTCTGTGCACTGACATGATGACCCCCCCACCCCTTCAACCTCTGTAGCAATGCTGGCAGCACTCATATGTCTATTTCCCAAAGACAACCTCTGGATATGATGCTGTACAGGCCCACTCAACTTCTTTGGTCGACCATGGTGAGGCCTGTTCTGAGTGGAAACTGTCCTGCTAAACCACTTTATGGTCTTGGCCACCATGCTGCAGCTCAGTTTCAGGGTCTTGGCAATCTTCTTAAGCCTAGGCCGTCTTTATGCAGAGCAACAATTCTTTTTTTCAGATCCTTATAGAGTTTTTTGCCATGAGGTGCCACGTTGAACTTCCAGTGACCAGTATGGGAGAGTGAGAGCGGTAACACCAAATTTACCACACCTCATCCTCATTAACACCTGAGACCTTGTAACACTAACGAGTCACATGACACCGGGGAGGGAAAATAGTTAATTGGGCCCAATTTGGAAATTTTCACTTAGGGGTCTACTCACTTTTGTTGCCAGCAGTTTAGACATTATTGGCTGTGTGTTGAGTTATTTTATGGGTTCACCAAATGTACATGTTTATACAAGCTGTACACTCACTACTTTACATTGTAGCAAAGTGTAATTTCTTCAGTGTTGTCACATGAGAAGATATAATAAAATATTTACAAAATTGTGGGGGGTGTACTCACTTTTGTGAGATACTGTACATACACACACACATACATATACACTACACAGTATATATATAGATTAATACACTGTCTGCACTGCGTGTGTGTGTGTGTGTATGTGTGTATATATATATATATATATATATATATATATATATATATATATTGGCATTGGGACCCAGTTTACACCAGATTTTGGAGAGCAAGGCATGCTGATTGAACAGCTGTGTGCTGGGCGATTTAGTTGTGACCTGGCTATGGCTCAGGGCCCCACCCGACAGACAGGAAGTCTGTGCATGGGAGCCAGGTGGACTCCCATTCCTCTGCATGAGTCAGAGACTGCATGGGTGCAGCCAGAGCAGACAGATGTACTTTGTGACAGAGCAGCAAGGTGCTGATCAGGAGTAAGCTAGGAGAGAGTTAAACGCAAGAAAACCCTTTTTTTCTAAGAAGCAGACCTAAGGCCTAGGCTACAGGCCTGAAGCAGCCATGTGGCAATAACATAAGCCAGGAAGCTGTAAGTGAGTGCCACCAGAGGTATAGTGTGGGTACCAAACAGAGACACAGTTACAGAGTCAAGAGGACCGAGGTCAACGCCTGAACAGCAGTGCTGACCAGATAGCCAGGTGGCTCGGCATTTTCCATTTATTTCATTATTACTTTGTGAAAGAAATCCCTGCGTGGGAATCCTGGATGGACTGTTTTTCTTTTACTTCAATAAACAAGGCCCAAAAAAGCCCTTAAACTGCATATCTGGCGTAGACTCAGCTCACTGGTAAGCTCTACACTGAAACTAAATAACCCCCAATACCAATAATTATATATATATATATATATATATACAATAATACGTTGAGCCAAAACTGTAGCTTCAACTAATTTAAATTTCAAAAAGAAAATAGCGTCTGCTCATTAGGAGCAGGGCGCTATGTACTCCCCCCACCGCAACAGACGATGTCCCCATCGTCTAGAAAAAAATATAACTCTCAATCCTGAGAGTCAAATACCTGAATCCCAGCATTTAAGTGGAAAGAAAGGAGAGAGAGAGCAAATCAACAAGACATTAAATGATTAACAATATCACATATGAATAGGAAGTAGAACAAACTTTCCCATGACCTATCTAACTATCTGTACCTCCCACTCTCCAATGGGTTGCTAGAAGATCCAGATGAATCTGAAATAAAATACACAAATACAAACAATACAATAAATGCCAGTACCTTTCTTGCAAGAAGCAAAACTCCACTTCCTGAGAAATGAAATTTTATTTCCTGCCATGGACTATATTTACTGTAAAGATGATTTTTCTTTAAAGTTCGACCTTATCAAGAAACTGCTACCACCTGGTGGCAGAAGTCATTGTAATACAAATCTTCTTAGGTTAGTGTTGAAAAAGTTGCAAGAAGAAGAAAAAAAAAATCTTGACACGTAGTCTCTCTAACAACTGACATTAACTAACTATCCCCATAGTCCTTGTATTGAAGAAAGGAAAAGAAGGCAGAAATTTTCTTGTTAGGTTGTTACCAAACAGAATGGTTATCATAATCAATCACCAATAAAACCGGGGATGTGGTAAAGTCACAGCTTTGCCTTGTGCATCTATGCTGGTGATGAAGTATACAATGTTATCTTTTCCCGGCCGACAGATAACAACCTTATCCGCATATATGTGTCTCCCATAGCTCCAATGTAACAGGCATCCGGCAAACCGATCATCCATCACAGAAGAACATCCTGGCTTCCTAAAGGGCTTTGGCACTTTCAAATAGTCCCAAACATCTTCACTATACCAGCCTTCTCTGTTCTCCTCAATCTTTTGCATGATATCTCTATGAATGTATGAGAATTCAAGTCCATACTCTGTGGCCACTCACTTGTTTAACAGCCGTTGAGATCGAGTAAGCCTTGGCAAGGAACGGAAGCTTCCCAAACCAGAAGGCACACATGAAACTGGGGATTTGTGTACCATAGCAAAGAGAGATGATTTGTTTGTTCCGGACGGACCGGTATTTTTAGACAAAGTCCCGCTAGCAATTGTAGGGGTTTCCACCCGAGGTGATGTGTTCCCCGAACTCACAGCTGCCCAGTCAGACAAATTAAATGTTTCAGCAACATCATCACTATTTGCCCACAGCATTTCCTGAGACAAAGATTCAAAAAGATATTCATCTCCTGAAAGATCAGAGAGAGAGTCTATTTTGAAGTCCCGCAATTCCTCTGCAGGCGTACATCGGCAAACCGTCCCCCCATGTACAATGTCCCCTGAGATCTCACCCGTTCCTGACGTGGACTCCTTCTGTGGATCCGGTTCAGGCAACCTGTGAGGTAGGCCTCGACCACAGCCATGGGAGGCTTTTACGTACTCAACCTTCTTTTGAGTAGGAACAGCAAGGTCGGTAGTGGTAGAGATGATGGCAGTAGCAGTATTTACTGTCGGCTCCTCAATGGCAGTCACAGCTCCATCTCTCTCCGGAACACTCAGCGTGGCAGACTTTGAGAGTGTAGGCCTGACTACAGGATTGAATACAACAGTCCCTTCAGTGGTGATGCCTGTGGCCCAATCCATCCGGTAGTCCTGGGGTGACACAGTGGGTTGTTCCATGGTGAAAAGATATTCCCCGCAATGTAAGCATCGTACAAACAGTTGAGGACTTGCGACCAGTCCCTCGCATCCATTACACAGCATGCCCAAAGCCTCTGAGTCTCCCATTGTATATAGGATGAAACGCCCATGTGGTTTCAGGCGAATCTGCATGTGCGTCAGCAGCGTTCCAGGCAGTCTAATACCCACAGCTGTGCCTCCAGAGAACATTCTGGGCCCAACAGCAGACTGCATTCCTGGCATTCGGAACATGGTGACAGCTCTGTAGAACCTTCCTTCTCCACTTTTGGTCAGACCACGCGGTGTCTCTCTCTGCACATACTTTAGACAGCTCCTCTCATTGGCTCCTCTGCTCACGCAACTCCCGGGCTTTCTTAATTCCGCTCACCACCAACTCGCAATTATCCTGATCTGTAACCAACCACATTGTTGAACATGAATAAGAAAAAATGGCAAAGTCCAAAGTCTTCTATTGCATTAATCCCGTGGCAAAGAAAAAGAGTCCCTTTGTTGCCATAGGTAACCGTAAATCCTGGACTCGAGCCCCCACATGTAGCAACCTCACTCGCTTTTCTCGGTGACTATCAAAGTATCAGATTATTACTTTAATCTCTTCACCCCAAAGCAATTGCTAATTATTTTCTTTCGGGCTTACCGTTAACTTACTTCCAGTGTCCATCCCAGGGGCACTCTCGCACTTATTCAATTGAAACACTGGCTCCAACACTTAGTCCTTTTTTCTCTTTCCTTTCCTCTTTCTCTTTCCAAGTTTTATTCAGTAACATCACACGCAATAGAAAGACAGAGGGTGAAAAAGGGATTCAGGTACCTTGAACATTGCGGTCGGAGATAATTTCTACATCCAGCGAATAACACTTCCAAAGCTGGATTCAGCAATCACCGGATAGGCCTCCCTCACTGACGTAGCAGCCGATGCAATGCTCGAACACAGTCTCTGCCACAGACCTTACGATTCTGGGTGAACAAATTGTGGATGAACTAAATGGTCTCTGCCACAGACTGTACAGTCTTGAAAGAACTGACTGTGGTACTAATCCAAGATGCGTCTCCAACTGAGTTCCCAGGCCCTTCTCAAGATACCGGCCTTATGCTCGGTCCTCTCCCAAAAAGTCCTCCCCTGGTCACTGCAGTCCCTTGCTTCTTCCCGCAGGCCTGACAGCAAAGAGACCATCATGCCGACCCATAGGCCACCAAGACTCTGATCCTTCCTTTAGTAGCTAGGCCTTAGATCTGCCAAGCTCAAGGCAGAACTTTAAGGATTCATAGACTCCCAGGCCTGGAGGGCTACGAGGTGGGGAGCGCTAACCCACCCCCTGAGTCCAAGGGGTCAGGACACGCAGACCAACCACTAGCAAAAAACAACCCCAAAGATGGCGTCTGTGCCTTAAATACCCCTACTCAGAAATATCCGGTGTGTGAACCACTCCCACCGAAAAGCCTCTGAGCAACGAGTAGTCAATGTGTTTGACCAGACTGTATTTCCCAATCCACCAATGATGACAGCACCACCCATGGTTAGATGGAAATCTTCACAGTCCAGCCAATCTGGCACAGAAACCATTAAATTTAGGCAATAATAAGTTGAGTCAAAACTGTAGCTTCAACTAATTTGAATTTCAAAAAGAAAATAGCGTCTGCTCATTAGGAGCAGGGCGAGATATATATATATATATATATATATATATATATATATATATATATATATATATCTATATCCATCCATCCATCACTAACTAACCTGCCTGATCTAGCTCAAGTTCTTTCATTCTCCTCCACGTTTCACACTACATACGGCCGCTGTGTAAGCAGCCTTATAGTGTGGGGCTTGGACTTAGCTCCCCTGAGCCATGATTGGCCAAAGGCACCCTGCTTTTGGCCAATCAGGACTCTCAGCTTTTCGGTTTGTTTGCGAACAAATGAACACCCGATGTTCGAGTCGAACTTAGGTTCAATTCGAACATCGGGACCATCCCTAATTATAATATTTTCGCAGGCCCTGAAGTGCCAGGACAATAGAAACAACCACAAAATGAGCGGTCAATCAAGCATAAACCATAAAAAAAAATATTAAGTGTCCATAAATATCCCTTATCCAGATAAGTCCAATCGTGCAAAAGACAAGTATCTGTTCAGGCTCCTCCAATCTTCTGTGATGTACTCCACCCAAAATAATAAATCCAATTGGGAAAGTGCAGTCCACTGTGATTTCAACTATCCACAAAGTGCCACTGGGTGTGCCCTCGACTTATAAAATTGGACCCACTGACTCATAGGTCCAATAAGTGCTTCTAACCACTAAAGAATAAAAAACTCCAAACACAATTAGGGCCACACCATTCCTTCCCAAACTGGGTTAATTTCTCACCACAGCCTGGGGTAGAATAGATCTCATAGGTAAACAATAAAAAAAGCTCATATTGCTTTTCACAATACACATTTTTTATTAAAAATATACAGTAAAAAACACTCACATGCTAAAAAATGCAGTCAAGCATATTACTCAGGTACATCAGAATAAATGTATGTTCCAACCACATCTCACGATCACTACTCTCTGCTCAGCTATCCACGGGCACTTACTGGAGATGCTTCTAGAGCATCCTAGAGCATTGTGACAACATTGCAAGCTTGGTCCTAGGCGTTGCGTCATGTGACTTTCTACTGCGCAGAGGGTCCCAAAATCTGGGGAACACCTTCAAGCTTGCAAGGGGCATAAATAATCTAATTTCCTGACTAGCTATCACTTTTGAATGAATGAATGAATGAATGAATGAATGAATGAATGATTTATAAAGCGCTACAAATGCGAACTGAATCGCCTCAAGGCGCTGGATGCATTCTCTGATGTTAGCTTCTCAGAAAAGAAAGGTCTTTAGTTTTTTTCTGAAGGCCTGGTGGTTTTCTTCCATGCGGATGTTGGTAGGAAGAGCGTTCCATAGTCGAGGTCCTTGGACTGCGAATCTTCGTTCTCCCTTTGCTTTGTAGCGGTATTTGGGAATGGTAAGGAGGTTTTGGTTAGCTGATCGAAGACTGCGATTCGGTGTATAGTGTTTTATTTTCTCGCGGAGATATGGTGGGGCGTTTCCTTGTATGCATTTGTGGGTGAGGCAGAGGGTCTTGAATGTGATCCGTTTCTTCACGGTTAGCCAGTGTAGGCTCTTTAGGGAGGGGGAGATGGATTCCCAGGGTTTTTTTCCTGTTAACAGTCTTGCCGCCGTGTTTTGGATGAGTTGTAAGCGCGCAAGCTGATATTGGGGTAGTCCTACGTAGAGCGAATTTGCGTAGTCGAGTCGGGAATTGATGATTGTTCCCACAACTGCCGCTTTGTCCTCTTCTGGGATGAAGGGGATGAGTCTACGTAGTTGGCGGAGGAGATGGTGGGATCCGCTCACCACTGATCCTATTTGTGCATCCATTGTCATTCCTGAGTCAAAAATGACTCCGAGACTCTTGGCTTTGGTGCTTGGGGAGATGGTCTGTCCAAGGATGGTGGGAGGTGTCCATGTAGTCTTTATTTTGGAATTTTTGTTAGCTTGTAGGAGAAGAAGTTCTGTTTTTGATCCGTTGAGTTTGAGGGAGCTAGTGGTCATCCAGTCGTCTATTAAGGAGAGGCATTTCTGTAATTGCCGATGAAGGTCTTTTTGTCCGTTGATACGAAGGTAGAGTTGGGTGTCGTCAGCGTATGAATGGAAACAAAGATCAGTTTTCCTGATGATATTGAGAAGTGGGCGGATGTATATGTTGAATAGTACTGGTGACAAGGGTGATCCTTGAGGGACTCCGCGGGAGACTGCCCGGGTTTCCGAGGTGAATGTACCTAGTTTCACTGTCTGGGAGCGATTCTCTAGGAAGGATGTAAACCATTTTTGAGCAGAACCTGTTGCTCCTGCTACTTCAGCGAGGCGGACGAGTAAAGTGTTGTGGTTTACTGTGTCGAATGCTGCGCTGAGGTCTAACAGTACCAGGAGACTCTGTTCTCCGTCGTCTGCTGCTTTTTTTCTGAAGCCTTAAGTGCCGGGAAAGTAGGAACATTCACAAAATTACACATTTTGGAAAGCAAAAACCCAAAAGTATTTTTTAAAAGGCATGGTGACTCTTTTGAATATTTCATTTCTTGCCACAAGTTTATAGAAAATGAAGAAAAGAAATTTTCTTTTTGCACAAAGTTGTCAATTAATAAGATATTCCTAAGACATAGCATAGGCATACTTAGAATTAACTAACATTCTGCTACTCCTTCCATGTATGGGGTTAGCTCATATGCATAGGCGTGTGCACAGTGTGTGTCAGATGTGCCTGGGCACACCATAATCATCCCCTGCATTAGCATTATCGCTCAATGTGCCAGTTGGAAGATGGGAAAGATCTCTATCTTACTGGCTCTGCCATAAGAGAAGTATTTTCTCTTTTATTGTGCCAGCAGCAAGATTGATCTCCCTGCCCAAACTATATATATGTAGACCCACATGTATGTTTGAGGTTTAGGGTGCACACCCTAATGCAATAGGCTGCACACACCTAAGCTCATATGTGAGATTTTGTTTGCAGTCTAGCTACATAGAGGAGTCCAAAATCCAAATTATGCATTCAGTTTCCTGACTACCTATGACATTTTTGGCAGCCCTGGAACACCAGGACAGTAGAAACACCGACAAAATTAGCATATTTTTTGACAAAACACCCCAAGGTATTGTATAGGAGGCATAGTGAGTCTTTTATAGATCCCCTTTTTTTTGCTACAAGTTTTTAGAAAATTCAGAAATAAAATGAAACTATTTTTTATACAAAGTTGCAGATTTAATAAGATATTTCTCAAAAAAAAAACATGGACATATTTAAAATTGCACCCTAAAATGCCTTCTGTTACTCCTGCTTGGTATGGAGATACCACATGTAAGCCTTTCTATTTTTGGACTGATTATGTGGCAGACATTGTTTCTTGTATATCACAAAAATCAACCAACATTATATCTAAAACAGTGTACTATAATGCTTACCTCTGTATCTGTGATCAGGGAGCATAGTAGTGTAGCTTTACCTATAACAGGTTTGTTGCCAGCTTAGGGATACAATTAGGCTGGAAATAGGAGCCGTGGCATGGCGGTCTACAGGGAGGTCAGCTAAGCCCTTCAGTAGCTAATGTCTTCATTTAGAACTTAGTCTAGCTATGGGATATGGCAAACAGCAATAAACCCCCCTCCCCCCACACCCTCTTTGTATAGTGCGAGGATGCTCAACATTTAAATGGGCATTTTCCTCCTCCAGCATCTAATCATAGCCTTTTTTGTACAATCATACATAATAACCCGAGTATGGGATATCCCCATTGTTACATCTAATGGTAAATTGTCTCCATAAAGTCTTGGCACATCTCTGTAAGTAGAAATATGGTATGTGAAGAACTATACCACTACTCTCTAAGATTGTGAATAAAGATATGTTTATACTCTGATATGCATATAAGGATACATGTCAGACCTGATTGATGCAAAAGTTTGGGCCGAACATCGCCTGTTCGGAAAACACCCAAATTTGTCAGGGCACTCATCGTGATGTTCGCCCGTCGGGCCCCAATCGGATGAAGCCTTGCAACTGACCACTGGCCAACTAGGGCACAGAGCACTGTCAGAGATTACTTTGTCCAATCACGGCTCAGTGCTCACAGTTCCTCCCCACACTAAAAGATTCCTTCCCATTGGAAACTTTTGCAGTGTGTGTTGTTGGAGCAGGGCTCACTTTGCTACTAGCGAGTTAGTGTGTTCACTTATTGTGACTGTGAGTGTAGAATGTTAGTATAGTGTGAGTATAGAGTGTCAGTGTAGTGTGTTAGTGTAGTGTTTAACACAGCATTGCATAACATTTAGTGCTGTATACCTTTTATTTTTTGTTTTGTTTTTTTGTCTTTTTTTTTTGTCCCCTGCCTGCCCCCGTTTTTGAATTGCCAGCAGCAGTTTTTCTGACTGTGATGGTGGTGTTCACCCTTTTTTATTTTTTTACTTTTTTTCTTTTATAGATTTTGCATTTCTGTCAGCATCAGTCCTCAACTTAAAGCACACTAAACACCACTTTTCATTCAATAAAGTGTATCCAATCACACATTTTCCAGTTTCTATTACATTTGGGTAATAAGCCCCCCCCCCTCCCATCATTTCATCATGTCTGGGAAGCCAACAAGGAGAGGCGGACATTTCTTTCTTTTTTTTCAATAGATTTTATTAAAAGAAAAGTGCAATACAAGGTATCACAATGGTGGATATACAAAATTTTTCAGAACAGTTTATATAGACCAGTAGCCTAGGCACTTTTATATATGGGTGGAGAACAAAATAACAAGGGTAGGATATAAAATGGGAATTTCAGATAGACATACCATGACAATATAACTGGATGGATCAACAGGGTGGGTCCCTAGGGAGCTACTGGTAGCAAACAAAGAGGGGGTGGAAGGGGGGGGGGGGTAGGATGGGGGGGGTGAGCATACACCAGTCAGTTGAAGTTTTGAATAGCGAGAGAATTACAGGAAGAAGAAAAGCCTCTAGGGCTAGGGTATAGACATGTGCTATGTGACCTCATGTGAAACGGTGATGGTTGGAGTAGATGGAAGTGGAAGAGGGTGGTCTTGATGGATGACATTTATAGCTACTGGTTCCACAATTGTGGGGAGGAAAACGGGAGTGTCTTCTTCCTCAGGAGTGGTATTGGGAGTCTCATAGTAGAATGAAATATTTTTGAAGTTCTGTAGTTCCTCTTGGGACAGGGTTGAATGCATGAAAGCCCACCATCTTGAGTAGAAATGTGTGTTGGAGAGTTCTTTTTTGAAATCGGTGTTGAGCTTGTCTCTGTGAAGCAAGGTTAGAAGCTCCCTTTTGAGTTGCGAGATCTGTGGGCAATGAGAGGAGGCCCAGTGTTGTAGAATTAATCTTCTGGCTAGTAAGAGACCGATCAAGGCCCAGTCCTTATAGAGAGGGTGGGTGGTTGGGGACCATGGGAGCAGTTGGCCATCCCAGTATCCGAAGTGTTATATCGAAGATGTAGGAGATGACTTGGTTCCAGAAGGTGGAGATGGAGGGGCATGTCCAAAAACGGTGGGAAAGGGATGGTTTTGGCTGGCGGCACATGGGGCAGCTGGCTGCACCTTGGACATTCTTGTCCGAGAGGAAGGGTATATACGCACGGTGTAGAATCTTTAATTGAGTTTCTCTCCATACCTCGTTGGGGGTCAGCTGAAGGGTTTTCTTCTACCCTTGAAGAACCTTTTCCACTATATCTGAGTCAGGAAAGTCTTTACCCCAGTTTTCTACCGATGAGGAAGCAATTGAAGGAGTGGTCTTTAGCAGAAACGGTTTGTATATATCTGAGATTTTATAAGAGTCACCATGGATTAGTAGGTCCGTGATGGATGTCTGAAATCTCTTACGTTCCTCAATGCATGAGTCTTTTATAAAGCTGACGCATTGTGTGTAGTGTAAAGCATGGGACTGACGGAGGGAGAATGTTTCTGCGATAAGAGAAGTTATGAGGGCGTTCTGTTTCCATATCGCATAGGGTGGAAAAATTTGTGAGGCTTTTTTGTTGCCAGATAGAGAGAGGTTTGTATTCCAATCCCGGTGAGAAGCTGGGATTTCCTTTGAATTGGGAGATGTCTGGACATAAAGGGCGATAGTTTCAGTGCTTTCCGTACTTCCCTCCAAGCTATGGCTGTGTCTCTGAGAAGAAGATTGTGTTGTAGGGGTGGGGGAGTAGATTTCCACCTGCAATGAAGTAGGGCCACCAGGGAGTAAGGTTGGGCCATTGAAGATTCCATGGAGTAATTTGAGTAGCGAGAAAGTTGCGATATCCAGTCTAGGCCTATCCTGAGTAGGCAAGAGAGGTTCTTATGTTCTGACATTTGGGAGACTAATCCCTCCTTCGCGTCTGGGAAGATATAATTTAGCAAGGGCTTTACGTGGTCTTTTGTTTCGCCAGAGAAATTTGGAGATGGCTTTGTTTAGGTTTGTGATATCTTTGTGTTTGAGAAGCAGGGGGATCGTTTGGAGTGGGTACAGTAATCGAGCGAAACTGACCATTTTTACTAGGTGAATTCTTCCCAGGAGCGAAAGGGGCAGATCCATCCAGTTGCCCAATTCTTGAGAATTTTTTTTTATCAGTGGGGGATAATTTAGATGGTATATAGAAGAGGGCAGTCTTCCTATCTTAATGCCTAGATATGTTATGTATGAATTGGCTACTGGGAAGGGTGAGTGTTGTGCCCAGGGAGGGACAGATAAAGTGCCTATGGGGAGGATTTTGTTCTTGCTGTAACCTATGCGAAGACCTGAGCAGATTCATCAAAGATTGTTTTGATGGTGGACATGTCAGAAGAGGGATTGGTCGAGAAAATGAGGACGTCGGCGGCGAAGAGTGACGTGCAGAGTTCTTGTGAGCCTATTTTGATGCCGTGTAGTGGGGCCTCTAGGGTAAGGTATCGAGAGAGGGGTTCTAATGCAATATTAAAGAGGAGTGGGGATAGGGGGCAGCCTTGTCTTGTGCCTTTGTAGAGAGGGAATTCATCCGAGAGGAGGCCTGCGGCCACCAATCTGGCTGCGGGGGAGGCGTACATGGCATGTACGAGGTGTTGAAAAGGGCCTGTGAAGCCTATTTTTGATAGGGCCAGTGATAGCCATTCGAAGCGGACATTATTGAAGGCTTTTTCTGCGTCCAGAGTGATGATGGCATGGTCCCCCCGGGTTGTTTTTGGCATGTTCCAGAGCCATCATCACCTTTTGGATGTTTATAGTGGCTGTTCTCCCTTTCACGAAACATGATTGGGCTGAGTGGATCAGACAGGGAATGATGGTAGCAAGTCTGGAAGCTACTATTTTTGAGAGTATCTTAACGTCTAAATTTAGGAGTGAGATGGGTCGGTACGAACCTGGTTCTTGGGGGTCTTTGCCTTTTTTTGAAAGTAGTTTGACGATGGCCTGATTCCCAGTTGGTAAGTAGGGGCCGCCAGTCCATATACCATTATAGACTGCAAAGAGAGCGGGCTCTGTAATAGTTTGTAGGGCCTTATAGAATTCCACCGTAAACCCATCAGGGCCTGGGGCTTTAGAGGGAGCTAGGTTCCGGATGGCGTTAGATATTTCGTGTAAGGAGATAGGTGCATTGAGGACTTCAAGTTGGGAGGGAGAGACCGTGGGTAGAGACAGTCTGTCTAGGAAGGATTTGGCGGTGTTCATGTCTATTGGGTCGGTGGCGTATAGCGAGGAATAATATTGTAGCATAATTTTGGTAATGTCCTGTTGTGAGGTTTTTATGTCGCCTGCGGTGTCCCATAGGGAGGTGATGTGTGTCGGGCAGCAAGGGCCTTTGCAAAGTCTTGCTAACAGTTTGCCAGCTCTGTTGCCAAATTTATGAAGGGTGGCTTCCATATGTGCCCTGTGTGTCTGTTCAGGTATCAAATGCCCTTTTTGCTACCTGCCAGTGTAGCCTGTTGTCAGGGGAGTCCCTAGTATAGAGAGAGCATTGTGCCAAGCGCAAGTTGGCACTGGCCATCTTATAGTTTTGCCAAAGTGTTTCTCTTGTGAGAGGCAGCGTAGGATATGATTCAGACTCTGAGGAAGGCTTTCCCAGCTTCCCAGAAAGGGTTTGGGTTGTCCACATGGGGGAATTGGCTGCAGAGAATTCAGACCAGACTTTCAACATTACATGGAGAAAGCTTGAGTTATTTTGAAGATAAGCGGGGAAACACCAAAGTTTGGGAGTAGGATGTAAGTCAGGGGTATCTAGCGAGATCGAGATGGGGGCGTGGTCAGATATGGCGATGTCGTGGATATCTGATTCTGAGATTATGGGGATAAGGCTGTCAGTGCAGAAGAGGTAATCGATTCTAGTGAAAATGTTGTGAGGGTTGGAGTAAAAGGTGTAATCTCCATCTGCTGGGTGGTAGAGCCACCAGATGTCATGTAAGTGAAGAGATTCCATAGTGGATGTGAAGTGTGTAAGTTCAGATGTCGTGGGTGATGAACGCGATCGTTTGGAAGAAGATCTGTCATCTATCGGGTGCAGGGTGGTATTAAAATCTCCCCCAACTATATGTGGTAGGTGCGGAGCGCATAGCAGCCAGGTGGACAGCTCATTAAGAAATTTTTTGCCGGGATTGTTCGGAGCATATACGTTAGAGATCACTAGATTGTTGTTACCCAGTTTTATGTGTATGGAGAGGAAATGTCCCTGACTATCGGTTTCTACGGACAGTACCTCACAGGGAAGGTTTTTGTGGATCAATATGATAACCCCTGCTTTATGATTGAGTGCACTTGAGCCTAGGACAGTGCCCACCCAGAGGTTTTTCATGCGGTGGAGGTCAGAGGAAGTTAGGTGGGTTTCCTGGAGCAGGGCAATGTCGGTTTTTATTCTCTTGAGGTGACTTTCATGTGAGTAAGGTCATGGATATGTTATGGGATGGTAAATTGTTTACATTAAATGTAGACCTGAGGAGAGGGGTTAAACTGGCAGTGCGAACCAGGGTGGACTGGCTATTAGGGAGGAGTGATGGCTGAGAGTCTGGTGTCTGATGGGTGTTGCTGGGGAAAGGGACCAGTAGAGGGGAGGGATTAGGAAGGGTAGGAGCAAGAAACAAAAACATCACATAACAATGGAGGAACTTCTCTTTTTCCGCATAGTCACTGTGCAGACCAGCTCACCCTAACGATCCAGTCGCTGTGGTGGATGCATGCCCTGGATGACTCGGAGTCAACGGCCGCAACGGAGGACCTCACATGAGTGCTGGATCAGGAGGAGGTACATACAAAGTGAAGCTGTAGGAGGTGATGCAGTATAAAAGGGTGAAGGTGCACTGATGTATAACAAAAAAAGAAAAAAAAAAAACACATGTGCCATAACAAAAAGAAACAGTCAATAGTTAACAAGCCAAATACCTGAGTAGACAGACATTGGAGGCTTTAAATCCAAGGAACGAGCAAAACATGTGCCCCTAAGGAAAACATGGCAAGGTATTGACCACTTACCAACCGGCCCATAGCCGAATGACGGCTGCAGGGCGGTTGGATAACTCTGGGAGGGCGTACTATGACGTCCTCCCAGAATTCCCCTCTCGCGCGCCCCCTGGGGCGCGCACCCGAACACTTCCGTGACGCGCCGGGTCCAGAGGACCCGGCGCATCACGGATCCCGGTAAATGGCCACTGATCGCGGCCGTTTACCATGTGATCGCGCCGTCAAATGACGGCGCGATCACATGTAAACAGACCGGCATCATCTGATGACGCCGGTTCCTCTCCTCCCCTCCTGTGTACCGATCGGTACACTGTGAGCGGAGAGGGGGATGGATGGCTGCAGCTCTGTGGGCTGGATGTGTAGTGCCCACAGCGCTGCACAGAGACATCCAGCCATCCATCCATCCATGCTCAGCCATCCCCACATTACTCTGCAAAGCCCCCACATTACTCTGCAAAGCCCCAACATACCCCACCATACCCCACAATACCCCGCCATCCTCTGCAATACCCCGCCATACCCTGCCATGCTGAGCCATGCTCGGCTGTACTCAGCCTCTGTATGTGGCCAGGCTGTGGAAGTCTCACACATGTGGTATTGCCGTACTCAGGAGGAGCAGGAGAATCTATTTTGGGGTGTCATTTTTGGAATGTACATGTTATGTGGTAGAAATATTGTATAAATGGACAACTTTGTGTTAAAAAAAAAAAAAATGCGTTTTAACCACTTCCCGCCCGCCGGCCGTCATACAACGTCCTTGACTTTGTGCGGGGATATCTGAATGATGCCTGCAGCTACAGGCATCATTCAGATATCAGCTTTTTCAGCCGGCGATTCCCTACACCATAAGAATGTTTATAGCGGCTGTTCCACTGCTTGATCGTTCTTACGGGAGGCGAGAGGGGATGTCCCCCCCCCCCCCGCGCTTCTACCGACTCACTGCTGCGATCGAAGCCAGGATCGTTTTTTTTTTTTTAATTTCAGGCTTCCCAGCCTAGAGGTGAGATGTGGGGTCTTATTGACCCCATATCTCACTGTAAAGAGAACCTGTCATGCCATATTCCTATTACAAGGATGTTTACATTCCTTGTAATCGGAATAAAAGTAGTCAAAAAGTTTTTTTTATGGAAAAAAGCATCAAACTAAAATAAAGTAAAATGAACAATAAAAAAAAAAACATTTTTTTAAAGCGCCCCTGTGTGCTCGCATGCAGAAGCGAACGCATACGCAAGTCCCGCCCACATATGAAAACGGTGTTCAAACCACACATGTGAGGTATCGCTGCAATCGGTAGAGCGAGAGCAATAATTTTGGCCCTAGACCTCCTCTGTAACTCAAAACATGTAACCAGTAAAAAATTTTAAAGCGTCGCCTATGGGGATTTTTGAGTAGCAAAGTTTGGCGCCATTCCACAAGCGCGTGCAATTTTGAAAGGTGACATGTTTGGTATCTATTTACTCGGCGTAACTTTCACATTATGCAAAAACATTGGGCTAACTTTACTGTTTTGGTTTTTGTAAAGCACAAAACAGTTTTTTTTTTCCCCAAAAAAACGCGTTAAAAAAATTGCTGCGCAAATACCGTGTGAGATAAAAGTTGCAACGACCACCATTGTATTCTCTAGGGTCTTTGCTAAAAAAACATATATAATATTTTGGGGTTCTATGTAATTTTCTAGCTAATAAATGATGATTTTTACATGTAGGAGAGAAATGTCAGAATTGGCCTGGGTGCTCCTAGAATGCCTGATGGTGCTCCCTGCATGTTGGGCCTCTGTATGTGGCCACGCTGTGAAAAAGTCTTGCACATGTGGTATCGCCATACTCGGGAGTAATAGCAGAATGTGTTTTGGGGTGTAATTTGTGGTATGCATATGCGGTGTGGGAGAAATAACCTGCTAATATGACAATTTTGTGGGAAAAAAAAAAAAAGTAAAAAAAAAACCTTGATTTTGCAAAGAATTGTGGGAAAAAATGACAACTTAAAAACTCACCATGCATCTTTCTAAATACCTTGGAATGTCTTCTTTCCAAAAAGGGGTCATTTGGGGGGTATTTGTACTTTTCTGGCATGTTAAAGTCTCAAGAAATTAGATAGGCCGTCAGTACTTCAGGTGTGATCAATTTTCAGATATTCGCACCATAGCTTTTGGACTCTATAACTTTCAAAAAGACCAAATAATATCCACCAATTTGGGTTATTTTTACCAAAGATATGTAGCGGTATAAATTTTGGCCAAAATATATGAAGAAAAATTACTGATTTGCAAAATATTATAACAGAAATGAAGAAAAATTTATTTTTTTACAGATTTTTCTGTCTTTTTTCTTTTACGGCGCAAAAAATAAAGAACCCAGCGGAGATTAAATACCACCAAAAGAAAGCTCCATTTGTGTGAAAAAAAGGACAAAAATTTCATATAGATACAGTGTTGCATGACTGAGTAATTGTCATTCAAAATGTGAGAGCACCAAAAGCTGAAAATTGGTCTGGTTAGGAAGGGGGTTTAAGTGCCCAGTTGTCAAGTGGTTAAATCTTGTCAACGGGGGTGTTGCGGTGGGTAGGCCCAGAAGATCTGAAGCACTTTGGGGAATCTTTCCTCGGGCTTCGCTGGTCCATAGGGCGATCACTTGGAGAGGCCCTGAGCGGGGAATCGGAGTGTGATTTAGCGCGCAGTGAACGCAGGAAGGCTTCCGCCTCAGAGGTGTCCTGAAAGGATAGCTGGTCCACGTTGGGAGCTTTTGAGGCGGAGAGTTGCGGGGAAAGCCAAGGTTAACTTCATCTGTCGCTGGTGTAGGTCTGTGCAGATGTGTTGGAATGCTTTCCTCTTTTTTGAGACTTCTATGGAGTAGTCCGCAAAAATCAGGATTTTGATTCCATCAATTTGCAGAGATCTGGTTTGCCGAAACTTTTGCAGGATGACGGTCTTGTCATTGTAGTTGAGGTACTTCGCTATGATCGGGCGAGGGGTCTTGCGGTCAGGGGCGAATGCTCCCATGCGGTGGGCCCGCTCAACCGTATAAGGGCCGGGGAGGCCTAAGGCCTCTGGGATGCGTCTGGCGCATGGCTGGGATGCGATGGCTGATGACTGTAGTGATTCTGGGACCCCCACGAATCTCAGGTTGCTCCTTCTGGATCTGTTCTCTAAATCGTCCAGTTTTTGTAGTATGCACTGATTAGTTTTATCCTGTGCTTGTTCGGTAGCTTGTGCCTGATATACTTCTTCCTCCATGCTTGATAGGCGGTGTTCCACCTCATGCAGTCTAGTTGAATGCTCTCCTAATTGTGCCCTGACTTGCCTCATCCCTGCATCTACCGCCTTTTCCACTGAGGCGGTTATCATGTAGGACAGGAGAGCTGCGACAGCCTGAGCTATACGGTCTGTATTGTTATCCCCTGGTATGGGGAGGAGGAGGCAGGATGCAGGGGGAGAGGGCCGAGACCAGGGCCTCGATTTGCGGCTGGGCTGGATGATTCGTTGCGGCCGCGTGTGAGCGCGCGCTGGTTTTCTCCACAAATCGGTCCATAGGATAGTGTGGGGGGGCCCCAATGCGACTTCTGGCAGCAGGAGGGGGATGAACAGGCATTTTAAGTCCTGTTATGTGCCTTTATGTCTGTGAAGGTCGAGACCAGGGCCTCAATTTGCAGCTGGGCCGGGCGGAACATGTGGGGACCCGTGCCGTTCTTTTTTCTGCCACCGATCGGTCCATAGGGGAGTGTGGGGTCCCCAATGAGGTTGCAGGCGACAGAAGGGGGGTCAGGCTGTTATAGACCGGGGCCTCGATTTGCGGCCGGGTGAGGTCGTCGCAGCCGTGTATGAGGCCAGTAGTTGTAAACTGTTAGGTCTGCAGGAGAGCAGGGGATACCCAAGGAGAGCTGCCGGCATCAAGAGGGGATCGGGCAGGTATTTCTATGCCGATTTGCTGATAGTGATGTGGGAGCTGTGAGGAGACGCAGCTACTCCATGCAGCGCCGGAACCGGAAGTTCAGGCGGACATTTCAATGCTACTATGAGAGACCAGCAGCATCCACAGGCAAAGCTGGACATGGTCTGTCCTCAGGTCAGGGCACATACATCTCTGTTTAGTGATTTTGCCCCCTGCTATCCTGCCACAGCATGTAGAGGAGGCGGTGGACTGACTTACGAAACCATCCTCCTTATCCTGTATGACCCAAGCTGATGCTAGTGCGCAGTCCACCGGAACTGCCAGAGTGGCTTATTCTGCCTCCTTGTCCATAACTACTCCTGCCATAGCCCCAGCATCAGGCATGGAGCAGTCAGCTGAATTATTTGAATACAGCATTAGCTGCTTGCTTCTTGAGGAAACACAGACATTACTTGATTCTGATGTTGGTTCTGAGGTAGAGGAATGGAGTAACATGAGCCCACAGAGAGGGGAGAACACTAATAAATAACAAATTGGCAGTCATGTTCCCCCACCTGCAGTGTATTGCCAAGTTGGCTTCAGTGATAATGAGGATGGAGGGGATGATGATGATGAGGTTACTGACACGACTTGGGTGCCAGATAGAGCAGAGGAGGAAAGTGAGGGGGAGAAACAAGCCCAATGAGGCAGGATGTCCTCCAGAGGCAGCCATTATTGAAGAGTAGAGAGCAGCCACCCTATTTCATCAGCTCAGCTGTGTGAGCCTTTTTAGCACTTGTGCAGCCGATTGCACTGTTGCAATTTGCAGTCTCTGCCGCAAGCAGATCAAGTGTGGCAAAAACACCAGCCATTTGGGTACCACATGCTTGATAAGGCATTTACCTTCCACCACTCAGCCCGTTGGCAAGAGCACTTGAAAGCCACACACGAGACACAATTCTTCTCCTCCTCACCCCTCACCTTTTATGTCTACCCCCCCAGTAAATTTCTTGACCTCTAAGCAGCCTCCACTTACAGGGATGATGGAATAGCAAAGGGTGTCACAGAAATAAGCGCACCTGTTAGTGTGTGAAACGTGTCTACCATTTGAACTGTTTGTAACACTTGGGATGTTCATTTATTAAACAAGAATTTTGATGGATCTTGGAGTGCAGCCATTTCTTCAGCGTTTGTCACAGGTACTTGCAACACATCTGCCAGCAGCAAAAAATAAATAAATATACTCCCTGCCATCCACATGCCCAGCATCCAAATTTCAGCTTGCCAAAATTTCTGGGTTTACAACTCCTGTCTTTCCATCTGGTGGATTCTGCTCCCTGTCTGTGAATTTGCAGAATATGCTGTACCATAATGGCAGGTTCCCAGATGCTTTTTCTTTGCACGTAAGGCTATTCCAGCTTTGTACTATCACGTGGAAGGCAATGTTTTGGCATTGTTGGGCAAGGCAGTCAGCAGCAAGGTCCACATTACTGCTGACACGTGGTCCATCAAGCATGGTCAGGGACGATATATTTAATTCACAGAACATTGGGTAACTCTGCTTGCAACTATAAAGGATACAGGACAGGGCTCAGTGCTGGAGCTTGTTTTGCCACCACATCTCCATACAGCTGGTGGTGATGATGCGAGATCTGTCAGCTCCACCCCCTCCTCCTCCTTCTCTTCTATGCCCTGCTCTACTGAATTGTCCTATGAACCACCAGTACCCCCTAAGCGTTCAAAGGGCCATTCAACAAGTCAGGCTAAATGATGCCATGCAGTGCTTCAGCTGGTCTATCTAGGGGAAAGGAGCCACACCAGAGCAAAGATTCTTTCAGCTCTGCAGGTGCAGGCCCAGAGGTGGTCATTGCCATGGAAGCTTGAGCCAGGTATTGGTATGTGCGATAATGGCACTAACCTTCTATCTGCCCTTCGCCAGCAAAAATTGACACATATGCCATGCCTGGCATATGTTCTCATCTTGGTGGTGCAGCATTTCTTAAACAGGTACCCAGGTTTGCAAGATCTTCTGTGGCAGGCCAGAAGAGTCTGTAGCCACCTTAGGCAGTCACTGGACATGTGCAATTAATTTCAGTCCGAATACACATTTTTGGTTATTCTGAGATTTGGATGATTCATTGAAATCCATTAAAATTCATTTTGTTTATTCGTTTACTAATGAATTCCAACTTTTCAGACCAATTAGAATTTGGATCGGCCGAAAAACGAATGACCGATTAGAATTCTGTGTGAAGAATAGCTGGTTGTTAGGCAGCGAGCTAGAAAGCCGCCCGCCCGCGTGCTTAACAACCGATGACTCATCATCTGTCATCGGGCTTCCCCACTGACAGATGAATGTAGAGAAAACAATGCCAGCAATAGAAAATATTTTTAAAAAAGGCCAAAATTTTTTTCAAAAACTGAGTGGGGTCCCCCTCAAAATCCATAACAGACCTTTATCTGAACATGCAGCCCAACAGGTCAGGAAAGAGGGGGGGTGAGTGAGCACCCCTCACTCCTGAACCATACCAGACCACATGTCCCCCCTACCCCAAGGCACCTTGTCCCCTAATTGATGGGAACAAGGGCCTCATACCCCACAACCATGGCTGGTGGTTGTGGGGGTCTGCAGGCAGGGGGCTTATTGGAATCTGGAAGCCCCAGTTTAACAAAGGGCCCCCCAGATCCCAAGCCCCCCCTATGTGAATGAGTATCGAGTACATACAGGCTGAAGAATAGCTAGTTGTTAAGCAGCAGTCGGCCGCCCGCGTCCTTAACAACCGATGACTCATCATCTGTCAGCGGGCTTCTTCCCTGACAGATGAATGTAAAGAAAAGAATGCTGAACTGTCAAACAAAGGAGTCTGCAGTAGGCAGATGGCCTCCATGTTGACTGGAGCGTTTTTTGTTTTTTTTTCTTTTTTGGGTGCGGTGGGTGGCAATGGATTTACATCGGGGGATATTGTTTTTTTATTTTTTAATAAAGAAATTGTCAAAAACTGTTTTTATTACTTTTTGACACTTTGTTGGTGAATGGGTAGGGGTACTATGTACTCGATACTTATTTACATAGGGAGGGGGCCGGGATTTGGGGAGCCCCTTGTTGAAGGGGGCTTCCAGATTCCGATAAGCCCTCTGTCTGCAGACTCCCACAACCACCAGCAATGGTTGTGGGGATGAGGCCCATTTCCCCATCAACATGGGGACAAGGTGCTTTGGGTTTGGTGGGGGCAGAGGGTCGGTTATAGATTTTGGTTGTTTTTTTATTTTGGTGTGAGGTTCCGCTTAAAATCCATACCATGGATCCATATAAAATCCAAAGCCTTTTTAGTACCATTTCCAATGGTTGTATTTGTACTAAAATAAAATATATGCAACATATTTGTGCAAAATGTGACAATTAAAGTGTTTGTGCACCAATGCCAGAAGTCTACCAAGCAAAACAGGTGAATTGGAAGCTCTGGTGCACGAGGAGAACTCAGTGTTGCCAACCGCCCGTTAATTTACGGGCATCCCGTGAATTTTAGTCCATTTTCGAGCTGTCCGTAAATGCCCGTTACGGGCAGCGTTGCCAGTAAAAATGATGGCTGCGGGCTGTCCATTATACTGCGCATGCGTCATTGCCAAGCCCGCCGGGCTCGTACACACTCTGCATTTTCCGGCTGGGCGGGCGCATGCGCAGTGAATAAGTGACGTAATGCCGCCGGGCGTCATTTTTGAATGGAAGGTGCGCGCGTCTAGGCACTGTAATAGTGGAGGGGGCAGGAGTCTGAACTCTAGCCCAACACTGCCCTGCACTATGGCCGGATTCAGGACAGGAACTCAGGATTACCACCATAACACTGTGCCCCTGCCTGCACAATCCATCCTGGACTCTGGAGACTCCCACCACCGGACCCCTGTGTACCTGGCCTGGCTGCATCCGTCAATCAATTGCTTGGCTGGCTGGGGGCTGCTACCTATTGTGATGCCCGCACAGGCAGCATTTATCAGGCAAGATTCAGAATGGTAGTGGTTAATGTCCACATCTCTGTCTTCCTCTCTCTTATAGCGTGTCTGCATTTACTGACCTCTGTACCATGTCCACATGCTCTGACCACCTTGGCACCATGTCCACATGCTCTGACCACCTCTGTATATGTCCGCATGCTCTGACCACCTCTGTACCATGTCCACATGCTCTGACCACCTCTGTACCATGTCCACATGCTCTGACCACCTCTGTACCATGTCCGCATGCTCTTACCACCTCTGTACCATGTCCGCATGCTCTGACCACATCTGTACCATGTCCATATACTGATGCTCTGACCATCTCTTGTCTTGTATTATGTCTGCAGTCTCTGAGGGAGTCTGGAGAGGCATCAAAAGTGAGAGCACCACGGGATGGGGGTCACGGGAGAAGTCAGACGTGTGTGGACTGTGGAGAGGAGACTATGCAATAAAACCAGAGCCACAAACCTTGAGCTGCCTGACTGATGCCTGCACGGTGCACCTGAGAGGAGGTCAGTGACAGCGCCGCCAGGCCAGTCTGAGGGGGGGGGTCACTGATGTAATGTGGGAGTGAATACAAGAATGTAAGGGGCCCTGATAGAAAGGTTCCCCCCTTATATCAGAACCCCCCCCCCTTACGTTAGTGTATTCACTCTGCAGAAGGTGAACTCCGGTCACCCAAGCCCCCCCACATCAGAGTTTGAGGTGTTCCCCTTTACATCACAGTGTTCAGGATTCCCCCTTACAGTGCAAGGGGGATTCTACAGACCTTGATGTAAAGGGAAACTCTGATGTAAAGGGGAATGCAGTGGACTCTGATAAAAGGTGGTCTCTGGTCTCTTACATCAGAGTTCCCCCTTAGACCATGATCTGCAGAATTCCCCTTTACATCAGTGTTCTCTTGCACTGTAAGGGGGGATCCTGCACACTGATGTATGGAGGAAATCTGTGCTGGCTGGGTTATAGTAATCTGACCGTCATGTAAATGGAGAAATATGGTTTTTGACTTTTGGTAACTTAAACACATTGCTGATAGCACTAGCTACATGTTTATAGTTTAAATATTGATGTTTGCACTGTTTAGCACTGAAAATGGTCATTTTAGGTACTTTTGGAGTGCCAGTAAAAAAGTTTGGCTCGGTCAGTAAATTTAAGGAATTTTGCCAGTAAAAAATTGGTGCTGTTTGTAAATTTTGGCACTCTGCCAGTAAATTCCACTTCGGGGGGTTGGCAACACTGGGAGAACTATAATTTAATTAGTATTGCTGAATCTTGGCTTCATTCTTCACATGACTGGGCTATTAATATTCCTGGCTCTGCACTCTTTTGGAAAGACAGGGTAAAACGGAGGGGTGGTGGTGTCTGTCTCTATGTGAGAAGTGATCTCAAAGTGAGCGTGAAAGGTCCTAGTTAATGGAGAGTGTGAGTCTAAAGCATTATGGGTGGAACTGTACATGGGCGTGCATCCTACACAGGTTATCATTGGAGTTTGTTATAGGCCTCCCAGTGTTAATGAGGAAGTGGAGACTCCTTGCACAGATAGAAAGGGCTGCAAGGCTGTTACAGTGATAATAATGAGGGATTTTAACTACCCAGAAATTGAATGGAGTAATGGCATTGCTGGGACAGTTAAAGGATAAAAATGTATAAACATATTACAAGACAATTTTTTGGTCCAGTTTATTGAGGCCCCGACTAGGAATGACGCTCTGCTGGATCTGCTGAACCTGGTAATCTCAAACCATGCAGAGCTTATTACCACTATTCATATAAAAGAGCATCTGGGTAGCAGTGATCATAACATGATTTCATTTAATGTTAGCTGTAAGCAACAAACACATATGGGTAAGATAAAAAAACACTTAAATTAAGGAGAGCAAATTTTCCAAGGATAAGGGATGCTCTCCAAGACTTAGACTGAGAGGGAATGTTGGCATTGAAGAACACAGAACAGAAATTAATACTAAAAAGGGGACGAACACAAAAACAGAAATGGGAATTATTCAAAAAGACTGTATGCAAACTCACTGCAAAGTATATTCCCATGGGCAATAAGTTTAAAAGGCTAAAAATAAAATCTATGTGACTAACGGCCAAAGTTAAAAAAAGCTATAAATAAGAAAAGAGCTTTTAAAAAATATAAACATGAAGGAGCACTATCCTTTAAATGTAACAAATATAACAGAATGTGTTAAAAGGAAATCAAGGACGCAAACATTCAAAATGAAGGACAGATTGCAAAAGATAGTAGGACAAACCCCAAAAAATTCTTCAAATATATTAATAGTAAAAAGGTCAGGTCTGCTCATGTAAGCCCTTTACAAAATAATCTAGAGTGGGTGACTGGGCACAAAGAGAAGGCAAATGTATTACCGTAAATACTTTCTTCAGCACTGTGTATACAAAGGGGCATGTCCATAATGGGGATGGTATTAACACAGCCCCAAATTATCCACAATGGCTTAAAAGTGATATGGTCCAGAAATATGTGGATAAAGCATCTGGAGCAGATGGCATCCACCCACGGATCCTAAAATAATTGAGCTCTGTCATTTCAAAGCCATTGTTTCTAAATTTTAGGGACTCGTTAATGACTGGAATGGTACCACTGGATTGGCGTAGGACCAATGTAGTGCCCATATTTAAAATGGGATCAAAGTCTTTACCAAATAACTATAGACCTGTCCGTTTAATTTCTATAGTCGGGAAGATACTGGAGAGTTTAATAAAAGACTGCATAGATGAGTCCTTGCTGTAAAAATGCAGTTGGGGGCTAAGAATATGCAGTCATCATACATACTAGGGGGAGTATAACTGGGGAAATCCATAGTGGAGAAGGATCTGGGGGTTTTGATAGATCATAAGTAGGGATGAGCTTGGTGTTTGAGTCGAACCCATGTTCGACTCGAACATCGTCTGTTCGCCCGTTCGCCGAATTGCGAACGGTATGGGCCGTTCGCGCCAAATTCATGTGGCGCGTCACGGCCCATAATTCACTGTGGCATCGCAGTGCATTGCTGGCTGATGATTGGCCAAGCATGCACTATGACCCGCATGCTTGGCCAATCAAAGCGCCGTCTGAACAGAGAGCCATAATTGGCCAAAGCCAAGGAGGCTTTGGCCAATTATGGCTCAGGGGATTTAGTACACGCCCCACACTATATAAGGCCCCCTGCACGGCGGCCCTGTGTAGTGTGTGTTCTGGCGTTCATTGAGAGAGAGACAGACAGTGACATTTGATTTGAGTTAGATAGATTAGGCAGAACAGTCAGTCAGTTTAGCTGCAATTACAGTGTATTGTGTGTGTATATGTATGTATATATATATATATATATATATATATATATATATATATATATATGCAACACCTGGGATATATATATATATATATATATATATATATATATATATATATATATATATATATATATATATATATATATATATATATATATACATTATATACACTGTATTCAGTTTAGCTAGATCCGTTCCTGTTATCCTCCTACTGACAGGCAGGCTTGTCTTGTTACAATATTTAAAGCTACCTGAAGAAAATTACTGGTGTTCTTTTGATCCTATTAGTACCACAGTCAGGCAGCTAGACTATTTACAGTTAGTGCAGTGCGTCCTGCTCAGTGTTCAGCTAGATCCATTCCTGTTATCTTCCTACTGACAGGCAGGCTTGTCTTGTTAAAGTATATACAGCTACCTGAAGAAAATTACTGGTGTTCTTTTGATCCTATTAGTACCACAGTCAGGCAGCTAGACTATTTACAGTTAGTGTAGGGCGTCCTGCTGACAGTGTTCAGCTAAACCTACAAGTCAGTGGGGTGCGTCCTGCTCACAGTGTTCAGCTAAACCTACAAGTTAGTGAGGTGCGTCCTGCTCAGTGTTCAGCTAAACCTACAAGTTAGTGGGGTGCGTCCTGCTCACAGTGTTCAGCTAAACCTACAATTTGGTGTAGTGAGACCTCTGCACAGTGTTCATCTAAAGCTACAAGTTAGTGCAGTGCGTCCTGCTCAGTGTTCAGCTAGATCCGTTCCTGTTATCTTCTTACTGACAGGCAGGCTTGTCTTGTTACAGTATTTACAGCTACCTGAATAAAATTGCTGGTGTTCTTTTGATCCTATTAGTACCACAGTCAGGCAACTAGACTATTTACAGTTAGTGCAGTGCGTCCTGCTCAGTGTTCAGCTAAACCTACAAGTTGGTGTAGTGAGACCTCTGCACAGTGTTCATCTAAAGCTACAAGTTAGTGCAGTGCATCCTGCTCACAGTGTTCAGCTAAAACTACAAGTTAGTGTGGTGCGTCCACCTCACAGTGTTCAGCTAAACCTACAAGTTAGTTTTTTGCGAGCTCTGCACAGTGTTCAGCTAAAGCTACCTGTAGATGTAGATATATATATATATCCCAGCTTAGTGCAGCTACAGGCCATTAGTATGTCTGGAAGGCCAAGAAGGAGAGGCAGACAGTCACAAGCCAATAAGAGAGGGCAAGCAGGCTCTGTGTCTAGTGCTGGTCATGGAGACGGTGCATCCTCATCAGCACGTGGCCATGGAACACGCTTGGCCTTTTTTTCGGCAGCTGGTCGTGTTGAGCCGCAACATGCGGAAGACTTGGTCGAGTGGATGACCAAGCCGTCTTCATCCTCCTCATCCTCTCACCCATGCCCAGGGTACTTTGTCTGGCAAAGCAGCGGCCTCTTCCCTCGGCTCAATGTCATCAGTGACTCCTTCCCTAGCCCCACCATATCCTCCTGAGGAGTCCCTCGATCTGTTTGACCACAGTGTTGGGTACATGCTCCCAGAGGATGCCCAGCGTTTGGAAGGCTCTGATGATGATACTTAGCTTGATGAAGGCAGTAACATGAGCACGGACAGAGGGGGTGCCCAAAAAGGACAGCAATCTGGCAGTCATGCTCCCCCTGCTGCAGCATACTGCCAGGTTTGCTCCAGTGATGAGGAGGGAGGGGATGATGAGGTCACTGACTCAACGTGGGTGCCTGATAGGAGAGAGGAAGAGGAGGAGGAGGAGGAGGAGGAGGCGGCACATCACCAACGAGGCAGGATGGCCAGGGGCCAGCCTAAGGGCAGCACATTGACTGCATCACACCCCAAAGCTCCACATGTGCAGGGCGCTGCAGTCTCTGCGCGTTATTCAAAAAGTTCTTTGGTGTGGGCCTTTTTTGAGACGAGTGCATCAGATCGCACCGCTGCTATTTGCAACATATGTCTCAAGCATATCTCGCGTGGCCAAAACATCTCCCGCTTGGGTACCATGCCTTGACCAGGCATATATTGACCTGCCATGCAGTTCGTTGGCAAGCGTATCTAAAAGACCCACACCAAAGAACAAAGAGGACCTCTCCTTGCTCCTCATCAGCTGAGATCTCCAACCCCACTATACCTTCAGTCCTCTCTGAGACCTGCACTGAGAGGAATGAAGGTGTAGAATTAGGTGTGTCACAGCCAAGTACTTGTGGGCAATCTGCTTTTGGTACACCGACGTCAGATTGTACCAGGCAAATTTCCATGCCGCAGCTGCTGCACCGCTGAAAGAAGTTTGCTCCCAGCCATCCACATGCGCAGCAGTTGAATGCTAGCTTGGCAAAATTGCTAGAACTTCAACTGCTGCCTTTTCAGTTGGTAGACTCTGCCCCCTTCCGTGAGTTTGTGGAATGTGCGGTTCCTCAGTGGCAGGTACCCAAATGCCACTTTTTCTCACGGAAGGCGATTCCGGCTCTCTCGCCTCGCTGGACAGGGCGGTCAGCGGTAAGGTGCATATTACCGCTGACTCATGGTCCAGCAGGCATGGACAGGGACATTACCTAAGTTTCACGGCGCATTGGGTGACTCTGCTGGCAGCTGGGAAGGATGCAGGACAAGGTGCAGTAGTGTTGGAGGTTGTTCCGCCACCACGCCTCCAAAATGCTAATGATTGTGACACACCTCTCTCCTCCACCCCCTCCTCTTCTTCTTCCTCCATGGCCTCTTCCTGTGCTTTGTCCTCGGAACCAGCGGTGCTCCATAGCCGTTGCAGGGGCTACGCAAGTACGCAGCCAAAAGATGCCATGCGGTGCTTGAGCTGGTGTGCTTGGGGGACAGGAGCCTGGGGCAGAGGTTCTGTCAGCTCTGCAGGGGCAGGTTCAGAGGTGGTTGACGCCACGCAAACTTAAGGCAGGAATGGTGGTTTGCGACAATGGCACCAACCTCCTCTCTGCCCTCCGACAGGGACAAAGGACCCATGTACCCTGTTTGGCTCACGTCCTTAACTTGGTGGTGCAGCGGTTCTTGGGCAGGTACCCGGGCTTACAGGATGTCCTGAGGCAGGCCAGGAAAGTCTGTGTGCATTTTTGCCGGTCATATAATGCCAGTGCTCGACTGACAGACCTCCAAAAAGGAGTTTAACCTGCCCAAGAACCGCCTAATCTGTGACATGCCCACCAGGTGGAACTCAACGTTGGCCATGCTGCAGCGGCTGCACATGCAGCAGAGGGCCATCAATGAGTACCTGTGCGACTATGGCACCAGGACAGGGTCAGGGGAGCTTGTTTTTTTTTCCCCACGCCAGTGGGCCATGATCAGGGATGCATGCACTGTCCTGTCACCATTTGAGGAGGCCACGAGGATGGTGAGCAGTGACAGTGCATGCATCAGTGACACTGTCCCCCTTGTCCACCTGTTGGAGCACACGCTGCGTAGAATAATGGACAGGGCACTTGAGGCAGAACAGAGGCAGGAATAGGAGGACTTCCTTAGCTCTCAAGGCCCCCTTTATCCAGACAGTGTTCCTGCGTGCCCTCCGATCACACAGGAAGAGGACGAGGAGGAGGAGGAAGATTGTGTCAGTATGGAGGTGGAGCCTGGCACTCAGCATCAGCAGCAGTCTTTAAGGGATCAGTCCCAAGAAACACATGGACTTGTACGTTGCTGGGAGGAGGTGGCTGCGGACCATGTCGTCCTTAGTGACCCAGAGGACTCCGGACCGAATGCCTCAGCAAACCTACGCTGCATGGCCTTCCTGATCCTGCAAAGCCTGCGTAAGGATCCTCGTATTTGTGGTATCAAGCAGAAGGACCAATACTGGCTGGCAACCCTCCTTGATCCATGTTACAAGGGTAAGGTTGCGGACCTTATCTTGCCATCGCAGAGGGAGCAGAGGATGAAACATCTTCGGGAGGCCTTGCAGAAAGGTCTGTGCAACGCGTTCCCAGAGACTGGGAGGTTACAAACTCCTGTTTCTGGACAACGTGTTGCTGAGGCTTCGGTCAGTCAAAGAAGGAGCGGTGGAGAAGGTGGCCGTCTGACCGATGCGTTCAGACAATTTTTTGGTCCGCAGCCCCAAGGTATGATCGGTTCCAGCAACCATCGCCAGCATCTGTTTTACATGGTGCAGGAATACCTAGGGGCAATATCAGACTTGGACACCTTTCCCACCGAAAATCCTCTGGGTTACTAGGTCTTGAGGATGGATCACTGGCCAGAGCTTGCACAGTATGCAATTGAGCTACTGGCCTGTCCTGCATCCAGCGTTCTTTCGGAACGCACATTCAGTGATGCTGGAAGCGTGGTAACCAATCACAGGGTGCGTCTGTCCACCGACTCGGTCGATCGACTGACCTTCATAAAAATGAATCAGTCTTGGATCACCACCAGCTACCAAGCACCTGATGCTGATGTAACCGAGTAATTTTTTTTTAAATCTCAGATCCCTTCAAAGACTGCCTATGCTGATGCTGAGTGACTATCCCTGAGTAATTATCCTCTTCCTCCTCAATCATCACGCTGATAGCTTGTAAGAACATTTTTGGTTCTGGGCGCCACCACCAGTGCCTAAGGCCCAATTTTTCTGCCCCTGTTTAACAGGGGCGTGTAATTACAATTTTTGATGCAATACTTTGCAGCAGGGCTCGTTCCTGCGTTCCAACTAGAGTGTCTATGAGGGGTTGCAGTGTTGTGGCACCAGCACCACCACCACCACCAAAGGCCCAATTTTTCTGCCCCTGTTCAACAGGGGCATGTAATTACAATTCTTGATCTAATATTTCATAGCAGGGCCCATTTCTGCACCCACCAAGAGCGAGTGAGGACTTACAGTGTTGTGGCACCAGCACCACCACCACCAAAGGCCCAGTTTTTCTGCCCCTGTTCAACAGGGGGCATGTAATTACAATTCTTGATCTAATATTTTACAGCAGGGCCCTGTGAGGGCTTACAGTGTTGTGGCCACAACAACACCTAAGGCCCAAACTTCTGCTGAGTATATAGGGCAGGCCCCTACTTTCAAACATCTAACTTACAAACGGAAGGAGACAACAGGAAGAGAGATGAAATCTACCCCTAGGAAGGGAAATTCTCTCCTGTAAGAGTTAATATGGGAAAAACATTTCTCCTTTCCACTGACACCTTGTCCCTGTGTTGATGGGGACAAGGGCCTCATCCCCACAACCCTTGCCTGGTGGTTGTGGGGGTCTGCGGGCGGGGGACCTATCGGAATTTGGAAGCCCCCTTCAACAAGGGGAACCCCAGATTCCGGCCCTCCCCCCTGTGTGAAATGGTGAGGGGGTACCCTACCATTTTCACAAAAAAACTGCTTCTTCTTTCTTCTATCTTCTAGCTTCTTTCTTCTATCTCCCTTTGGTTTCTTCCTCCATCTTCTTCTGGTTCTTCTGGTTCATTCTCCTGTGTTCTCGTCCGGCATCTTCCTCCGCGGCGTCGGTGTCTTCTTCCCTTCTTCTCCTCGGGCTGCTCCGCATCCAAGATGGCATGGAGGGAGGCTCCCGCTGTGTGATGCTTCTCCTCTTCTGACGGTTCTTAAATAATGGGGGCGGGGCCACCCGGTGACCCCGCCCCCTCTGACGCATGGGGACTTGACGGGGACTTCCCTGTGGCACTCCCCGTGACGTCAGAGGGACGTCATGCATTGATCTATGTCCCCTGGGGCAGGACCCAGGTCCCCAAACACTTTTTATGACAATAACTTGCATATAAACCTTTAAAATTAGCACTTTTGATTATTCATATTCGTATACCATAGACTTTAATGGTGTTCACGTGTTCGAACAAATTTTTTGCCTGTTCGCAAGTTCTGGTGCGAACAGAACAAGGGGGTGTTTGGCTCATCCCTACTGTGAAGAAACATTTCTGGATTAGGAGATTAAATCTTTTTTTCTCTAGACATAAAGAGTGCCCCCCTATGTCCTCTGTGATGACCTTAAAGTGAATAATTCAACAAGTTCACTATATGGACCACTTATGTACAGTGCCTTGAAAAAGTATTCAATTTTCCACAAACATGTATTTGTACATATTGATCATATCGCCCCTTAATCTTCTCTTCTCAAGAGGGAATAAATTCAGTTCCTCTAATCTTTCCTCATATCTGAACTCCTCCATGCCTCTTATCAGTTTGGTTGCCCTTCTCTGCACCTTCTCCAGTTCCCAGATATCCTTTTTGAGAACTGGTGCCCAAAACTGAACTGCATATTCCAGATAAGGATGTCAGGACCTGGGCCCTCTTTGGTGTTTGGTGTTGACTCATCCCACTGAACTATCTGGGATGCTGGACAGCTCCCTGCCTAATCTATTGGACAATCCTATCTGATCCATTGGATAACTCTGCTTTGTGTCTAGATTGCTGTTGAACCTTGAACTCCTTGCTCCTCCCATGAACTTCCTATATAAGCCTTGTCTCGGCACTTCCTCCATACCAGGTTATTGTGCCTTCTCAGCCAGTGCCTTGCTCTTGTCTTCCCTGCTGCCGTCTATATTTTGCCACCACTCGTGATCGACCCTTGGCTTGTTCCTTGACTACTTGACTGCCTGATCCCATCCTGCAACCACTCGTTACCAATCTTTTGGCTTGTTTACTGACCACTCTGTTGTTTGATCTTTATCTGCTCATCCGCTTCTTGACCCAGGCTTGCTCACACCCTTGTGGGGCAGACCTGAGGACCTCAACCTGGTACCAGCATGTAGCTAAATCCATCTCCATCATCAGGAGCTCTGGTGAACACCGGTTAGTACCTCAGGTGAGCCCGTGTCATCAGCCAGGGTGACTGCCTGTGTACCTATCCTGCTGGTCGGTGGTAGTCCTGCAACTGATATAGCAACTGGTCTTCAAGCCTGATCGTGACAGAGGTCTTACTAATGATTTGTACAGGGGCAAAATTATATCTCTCTCTCTCTGGAGTCTATACCTTTCTTGATACAAAAAAAAGGATTTTGCTCGCTTTGGAACCCGCAGCTTGGCATTGCATGATATTATTGAGCTTATGATCTACTAAAACCCCCAGATTCTTCTCCACCATTGATTCCCCCAATTGTACTCCCCTAGTATGTATGGTGCCTGAACATTCTTTGTCCCCAAGTGCATAACTTTTTTTTTTTTGGTTATATAAAGAACTGTAATGTGCTGCTTTATTTCACTTTTTTTGAATGTTAAGGGTTTGTATAGTTGTATTACACTACGTGACTGTATAAATAGCTGGGGGAATATGGTCTGGATCTTAGCTCCTTGGTTATTTCAAACCACCTCCCCATATGGGCCTGCACTCACGTGAACCTGTGTGTTCAGAAGTGGGTACCTTCCTTAGGGGTTTTTCTTTTTTTCTCTCTTCTTTTTTTCTATTTCCCAGAGGAGATGGATGTGGTGTGCGTGACCTCTTTAAATGCCAAAGGACTTAATGTCCCTGAAAAACAGAGGATACGTCTTAATGATTTGAAGTGCTCTCATACAGATGTGGCATTTAAATCCCCCCCCCCCCCTAGAAACTCATTTTAAGGCGAAGGGACTTCCTCTTCTCTAGTACAGATTTTTTCCTTGTGTATATCATGCTTCTAATCAAGAAGCAAAATCTAAAGGTGTTTTCATTTTGATCTCTAGTCATATCTTGATCTCTCATGGATAGCTGCTCTGATATAAATGCCCGTTATCTTTTTCTTAAAGGCCACATTGGCAGCATTAAGGTGACACTAGCTACTATCTATGCACCAAATCTGCATCAAGATTTTTTCTCTGGGTAAAGTTATTTCAAAGTTAGCGGAGTTCGCGGAAGGTAAATTGATCCTCAGGGGGATCTGCAGCTGGTAGATGCCTGGTGTACTTTGCATGCAGGGGAGAGAGAATATGCTTTTTTCTCTAACCCTCACCAACTGTATTCTCATATTGATCTGTTTTTGGTTCCACTTCAATTACTCGCCTTAGTATTAGATGTATTCATAGGACATATAACAATTATGCTCCGTCTCTCCCTGTCTGGCTCGACTTACTCCCTGGAGTGGCGTTTCAATGAAAGCCTATTGCAGACCCCTGAAATTCGGGATGATCTGGTTAAAGAGCTTACAGCGTACTTTCAGATAAACTACACTCCGGGAAGTGACCCTGGCATGGTATGGGAAGCACATAAGGCAGTAATTCAGGGGATCTTGATCAAACATGGATCCTGTTTGAAGAAGGCTCGAGAAGCACAAATAACAAAACTGCTTGAGGATATCCAGGTCCTTTCAATGCAACATAAGACAACGGTACCTTCCTTGGGGAATGATCTTGCTCGATCTTGCTCATCTGAGGCGACAGATATTAGACTTTCTTTGCTTTAAAGCTAAAGCAGCAATGCAATCAGGCAAGAAGGTATCATACGAATTTGGAGATAAATGTAGCAAATTGTTGGCTGGGAAGCTTAGGGTACGGCTTCATATATACCCTGTATAAAAGGGAGTAATGGACAATTGCTCTCTTTTCCAAAAGATATTGCTCAGGCGTTTGGGGAATGTTATTCCTCTTTATATAACCTGGCATCATCTCCTCCATTTCCTTCTTCCCTGGAGGAATATCTTTCCTCAGCACGCCTTTCTTGGCTGCCTTCCCCGGTTCGTTGTAATCTAGAAGCCCCTATTACTATCGAGGAATTATTTACAGTGGTAAAGACGGTTAAACCTGGGAAAGCACCAGGCCCGGACGGATTTACCATAAAGTATTAATAAAACCTCCTCCCATTGCTAGGTCCGCATAAAGTGTTTAATGCCCTAGGTCAGGTGACTGCATTTCCCCCGGATGCACTTTTGGCACATATTTCAGTTAACCGAAAAGAAGGGAAAGACCCGTCGGATTGCGGTAGTTATCAGCTAATTTCGTTGCTTAATGTGGACTTAAAGCTTTTTACTAAATTACTTACCTCTCGCCTTCAATGGGTCTTGGAGACCATATGCTTCAGTGGATTGACAAAGTGTAATTTACTCCACAGGCCTTAGTTAAAGCAAATGGAGTGTTTTCAAAGCCTTTTATGATCTCAAATAGTACCCGTCAGGGCTGTCCTCTTTCACTGTCCTCTTTCGCCCTTACTATTTGCTCTTTCATTAGAGCCATTACTGAATAAAATCCGGCAAAATCCTGACAATCCCGGCAAAAGTAGGAGATCATAATTATAAAGTCTTATGCAGATGATTTACCTTTTTCTATGCCTAATCCACAGGTTTCATTGCCTAACCTTATGAAGGAGATTGAATGCTACGGAGCTTTATCAAATCTTCAAATAAATTACACCAAATCTGAAGCTATGGGAGTTGCATTGCCTTTTTCTGTGCATCGCACTATACAACTTAACTTTAATTTTAAATGGTTGCCTTCAGCTTTAAAGTGATTGTAAAGCTTTGTTATTTAAAAAAAAAAAACATGTCATACTCCATTGTGCCGTTTGTTTTGCACAGAGTGGCCCCGATCATCCTTTTCTGGGGTCCCTCAGTGGCGCTACCAGCTCCTCCCTGCATCGTATAACCCCCTAGGAGAAGCTCTCTCCCGGGGGTTACCTTTCAGGTGTGCTCCCGAGTCCAGAAATTGCATCCATAGACACAGAATGGAGGACTCGGCCCTGCCCCCCGGCGCATTGGATTTGATTGACAGCAGCGGGAGACAATGGCTGCGCTGCTATCAATCTATCCAATCAAGAGCCGAGAACCCCGGACAGAGGAAGAATGCGTCTCCGCAGTGGGAAATACAGGACTCAGGTGAGTAAAACGGGGGGGGGGGGCTAGGGGGCTGGTCAATGTCAGAAGTATAGGATGCATTAAGGTGAAAAAACACCAGGGTTTACAACCCCTTTAAAGTACTATACCATCAAGTTTAGCGAATACTTTTGCAGTTAATTTTGCATCTTTATTCGATTCTGTACGGTCCTTATTGGATAAATGGCACCAAGGCTTATACTCTTGGTTTGGCCGATGTATCATGAAAATGAGTATTTTTCCAATTTTTTTGTATCTTTTTGAGGCACTACCTATTTCCATTCCTGCAGCCTCAAGTCCGTGCCCTTTTTACTAACTTTATATGGGCGAATAAACCCTAGGGAACCCTAGTTTTCTTCCAGGTATAGAACCGGGTGCAGTGAACAGTTTTTTGAAGAAGGGCTGCTTCCAGGCCTCACATTTTTTTGATTTCTGAGACTTGGCCTATGGTGGCTTCAGCGATGTCACAAGGGGCCGGTATGAAATAAACTTCTGGCAGGCGTTGCACCGACAAACTATCGACATCAACAAACAACATTTGAATCATATTGTGATGAAAAGGAACCTCTTTCTCATACTATTTCCAAGATGTATGCTTTGTTAATGACTCCTTCAGATGACTTTGTGATGCTGGGCCTTAGTAAATGGGGAAGAAATCTCAATAGGTCCTTTACACCAGCTAAGCATCAGAATATCATCCATATCTCATTGAACTCATCTATCTGTACGCAAATTCAGGAATCTAACTATAAATTACTAGCGTGTTGGTACTATACCCCGTCAATTTGCAAATTTTCTCCAGAGGCCTCGGATTGCCGTGTACAACGCAGAGAGGAACAGGGGACTTTATTTCACATCTTCTGGTCTTGCTCTAAGATTAGACAGTATTGGTTGGAGGTACAGAGGATTTCTCAAAAATTTACAGATCTTCCAATACCAGAAGATCCTGCTTTTTTCTTGCTTCACTGTTCACAAATCTCGCTTCAGATATATAAAAAATCTGTTCTCTGTCACTTGGTTAACACCGCCAAAGCCTGTATTACCCTTTGTTGGAGGGATTCTAAACCTCCTTCTATTACTATGTGGATTAACAGGGTCAGAAGTATCAGTGCCATGGAGGACCTAGTGCTTTCTGCTCAAGACAGAAATGGCCAAATACTAAAACATGGGATCTGTTTGTATATTCAGAAGAGGGGAAGAGGTTACTAGAGAGTTGTTTGGGGGAGTGAGGTCCCCCCCCGCTTTTGTTTCCATCAATACACGCAAGTAATCCACCTCCTCTGGGAATTGTTGTTGATTCCCCCTTTCTTTTTGTTTTTGTTTTTTTGCTTCATTTTTTTCTTTTCTCTTTTATAAAAAAATTAAAAAGGAAAAGGAGAATTGAAGAGTCCATTTGGGTAAACCCTGATGCATTAGTGGTAGTTACTCGCTAAAATATGAAGACAAGAAGGAGTAGTGTAGTGTGCAGTCAGTGTAGTAGTATACAGTTCAGAGTATATAGTGCAGTTAGTGTGCATATATATATATATATATATATATATATATTACAGTTCAGAGTATATAGTGCAGTCCATACAGTATATAGAATATAGTTCAGAGTATATGGTGCAGTCCATATAGTATCTATAATATAGTTCAGAGTATATGGTGCAGTCTGTATAGTATAGATAATACAGCAGAGTATATAGTCAGTGTAGTGTATATATAATACAGTGGAGAATATATAGTGCAGTCAGTGTAAAATATATATATATTACACATACACATCCAGTATCTGACAAAAGTGAATACATGCTCACATTTTTGTAAATATTTTATTATATCTTTTCATGTGACAACGCTGAAGAAATGACACTTTGCTACAATGAAAAGTAGTGAATCTACAGCTTGTATAACATTGTAAATTTGCTGTCCCCTCAAAATAACTCAACACACAGTCATTAATGTCTAAACCACTGACAACAAAAGTGAGTACACCCTTGAATGAAAATGTCCAAATTGGGCCCAAAGTGTTAATATTTTGTGTGGCCACCATTTTTTTCCAGCACTGCCTTAACCCTCTTGGACATGGATTTCACCAGAGCTTCACAGGTTGCCACTGGAGTCCTCTTCCACTCCTCCATGGCGACATCACGGAGCAAGAGACCTTGCACTCTTCCACCTTCCGTTTGAGGATGCCACAGAGATGCTCAATAGGGTTTAGGTCTGGAGACATGTTTGGCCAGTCCATCACCTTTACCCTCAGCTTCTTTAGCAAGGCAGTGATCGTCTTGGAGGTGTGTTTGGGGTCGTTATCATGTTGGAATACTGCCCAGAGGCCCAGTCTCCAAAGGGAGGGGGATCATGCTCTGCTTCAGTATTTCACAGTACATATTGACATTCATGGTTCCCTCAATGAACTGTAGCTCCCCAGTGTTGGCAGCACTCATGCAGCCCCAGACCATGATACTCCCACCACCATGATTGACTGTAGGCAAGACACACTTGTCTTTGTACTCCTCACCTGGTTGCCCCCACACACGCTTGACACCAAATAAGTTTATCATGGTCTCATCAGACCACAGGACATGGTTCCAGTAATTCATGTCCTTAGTCTGCTTGTCTTCAGCAAACTGTTTGCGGGCTTTCTTGTGCATCATCTTTAGAAGAGGCTTCCTTCTGGGACGACAGCCATGCAGACCAATTTGATGCAGTGTGCAGGGTATGGTCTGAGAACTGACAGGCTGACCCCCCACCCCTTCAACTTCTGCAGCAATGCTGGCAGCACTCATAGGTCTATTTCCCAAAGACAACCTCTGGATATGACACTGAGCATGTGCACTCAACTTCTTTGGTCGACCATGGCGAGGCCTGTTCTGAGTGGAACCTGTCCTGTTAAACCGCTGTATGGTCTTGGCCACTGTGCTGCAGCTCAGTTTCAAGGTCTTGGCAATCTTCTTGTAGCCTAGGCCATCTTTATATAGAGCAACAATTCTTTTTTTCAGATCCTCAGAGAGTTCTTTGCCATGAGGTGCCATGTTGAATTTCCAGTGACCAATATGAGAGAGTGAGAGCGATAACACCAAATTTAACACACCTGACACCTGCTCCCCATTCACACCTGAGACCTTGTAACACTAAAGAGTCACATGACACCGGGGAGGAAAATTGGGCCCAATTTGGACATTTTTTCCTTAGGGGTGCACTCACTTTTGTTGCCAGCAGTTTAGACATTAATGGCTGTGTAATGAGTTATTTTAAAGGGACAGCAAATTTACACTGTTATACAAGCTGTACACTCACTATTTTACATTGTAGCAAAGGGTCATTTCTTCAGTGTTGTCACATGAAAAGATAAAATAAAATATTTACAAAAATGTGAGGGGTGTACTCATTTTACGGTGCAGGATATATAGTGCAGTGCAGAGTATACAATACAGTGTATTGAAGTGGTTAAGGGGAAGCCTATGACAGAATCGAAGAAGAAGAAGAAAAAGAAAAAAAAAATAGTGTGGGGTGTTGTAATATGTTCGCCGATTTATGTGGGATATTATATTATTACATATATGTACACATACAGTACAATATTGACCTAGCAGAAACTCCCTCCCAGGGTACTAGTATATCAAAGGGGACTTTTTGATGTTAATATGCAAGAATACAGATTAGGAATGTAGGTATTGCAGGACTCAAAAGGGTGTTCAGATGATATCTGTTAATCTAATCTAATTACACATATCAAAGGGGACTTGTTGATGTTGATATGCGGGAGTGCAGATTGGGGCGGTTTATGACTGCAGCTGTTCACGGCTGGGGGTTGTTGTCTGTCTGAAAGACTAACTAAAGCATATCAAAGGCCTGAATGGAGACGGCCAATCAAATTGCTCATCCATTCAGTGTCTAGTTAATATAACATGGCGTTCAGTCTATAGTTTAAGTTCTGTCTGTGTATGACTATGAAGGCGCAGACCTAGGAAAAATGGGACTCTATATTATATTTACTCTGTTGGATTTTTGTCATCTGTGGACTTTGGACTTTGTTCTGTGTTGGAAGTCAATAAAGTGCATCTCTCTGGAAGAATTGGGTTGCTGCGGAAGAGTACTTACATCATCTTTATAATAACTACTAATTAATTATCATACCCACTCTACATCCTATATCACTACATTGGGGCCGTGACCCGTTCTTTGAAGGTTATATCACTACATTGGTGCCATTCAAGTGACCAGAAGAGCATTTTCGGACTTAGTAACAGAAGTCGGTGGTGGCAACAATCCTGTGAGGTGGACAGAAGTCTGATGAAGAACCAAGAGCTGTGCTGTGACTCTAATGTCTGGTTGTGACATAAGAGAGTCTGATCTACAAATTGTAACAAGTTGGGAACCCCAGAATTATTCTCTGGAGACTGCAAACAATAAAAAAAGGACTGTGTCATGTACCAGAAGACCTGAACTGGAAGCTGAAGGAGTAACTAATGCGGTGAGTAAAATATTTCCTTTTTTTCAAATTATTAGTAATATAGTCAAAATGCTTTCTAATGCCCCGTACACACGGTCGGACTTTGTTCGGACATTCCGACAACAAAATCCTAGGATTTTTTCCAACAGACGTTGGCTCAAACTTGTCTTGCATACACACGGTCACACAAAGTTGTCGGAAAATCGTTCTAAATGTGGTGACGTAAAACACGTACGTCGGAACTATAAACAGGGCAGTGGCCAATAGCTTTCATCTCTGTATTTATTCTGAGCATGCGTGGCACTTTGTCAATCGGATTTGTGTACACACGATCGGAATTTCCGACAACGAATTTTGTTCTCGGAAAATTTTATATCCTGCTCTCAAACTTTGTGTGTCGGAAAATCCGATGGAAAATGTGTGATGGAGCCTACACACGGTCGGAATTTCCAACAACAAGGTCCTATCACACATTTTCCGTCGGAAAATCGGACTGTGTGTACGGGGCATTAGTGTGAAGCTAGTGTCAGTTCTGATAAAGTTAACAGATGAGTATTAAAATGTATTAAGCATCATGGTGGTCCATATGAAATTCCAGAAAAATGTAAGCAGACTTGGACTATAATGAATGAATTTTTAGAGAAAAATGTTTTTGATAGTAAAATTTCAGAAAGTAAAAGAAAAGGTTGTATTGTGCAGGGCTTGTTATCTCACTGTTTAACAATGGAAAGTTCTTTGAATGGTAAGGTTGAGGAAATTGCGCAGTTACAGAGTGCAGTTGATAATAGCAACAATGTTTGTGAGAGGTTACAAAACCAGACACTGAGATAGTAAATTTAAAATTGCATGTAGTTACCATTGGGGGAGCTTTGCTTGAGAAATCTAAACGTTGTGATGAATTATTAGAGGAAAATGAAAGATTAAAATTAAGAATTATGGAATTAGAGAAGAGATCTCAGAAATGCAGATATGCATCAAATCTTGGATTCAGCAATCTGCAGCAAAATACAAACACAAACTTTCTATCAAATGAAACAGAACCTCATATTAAATCTGATAATTCATTGCCAGCTGCACCCACTGTGACCACCATAGTTTATAACAACAATAATACCGGTGAAGTTCAGTTGTAATGAAGCCTTTGAAACCAAAGGAATTAGATGCAATTCTTAAAGAAATAGGAATGGTTCCCTACCATGATTTAAACATATTTTTAAAATGGTTTTGTGACGTGCAGCAGGTCAGAGATATATACAATCTCAACCCATCTGATTTAGAAAGAGTTTTGCAACATTCTATAGGAAGTGGTCTTTGCATGAGAATTAAACAGATCTGTATTCAGCCTCTGAGGACAAGGGACATATTACTGGAATTATTATGTGTTTTGTATGGTGTATGTTCTGATGTTACTATTCATGGGAAGAGCCAACAAATGCAAAGTGAATCCCCCTATGAATTGTCACACAGGATAGCAACTATTATGGAATTATTGGTCGGTAATAATCTTGCATTTGAGCGTGGGGGCTTGATACATATGAGTATGTTTCTAGATGCTTTACATGAAGATATCAAACAAAATATTTTATTAGTTACCCCAAATCCTCATGATTTAAAAGACATATTGTTGTTGAGAGGAGACCATTTATGGAGAAAGTCAAATGAGCAGGCTGTCAAAATTGATTTAGCCACATTGTTTAGGACAAATACTGAGCATAAAGATCAGAAGATAATATCTTATGATAACACCCAGAGAGGAGACACTGGGTCAAATATAGGTGATATTAATATGAAAAACAGAGCTGACCAAAATAATAATAAAAAAAAGGTTCAAGACCTGGATACCATTTTCTCAGTTAAAACAGAAATATGACCACCTGAAGATTGAGTATGACAAGATGAGAGGGGAACGTGATAAATGATTAGAGCAGTTGAAGGGGGTACAAGATGTACATTCTCCAGATCTGTTTTTGAATGTAAATGACACTTGTCTAGCAGTGGGGGTGAATTAGCTTCAAACTATAAACGTGTAAATAGTGCTTTGTTTTAACTTCAAACAACGTTTAAGGACCTTGCTAATGAGTTTTTGTTGGAGAGTTTTTGTCTTTCAGATATTCGTCCGGGGATGCTCGTTTGCATGTGAATAGCAGAAGCACTGGAAGTATCTGACATTGCTGGCTAGTGGGGGAGAAACGCTGAATAGACAATATATCACTATTCAAGGAGTTATAAAGAATTCATGGACTCTCCCAATATTCATCAAGCAATGGACTTTTTTTTTTTTTTTTTTTTCTTTTGCTCTTAATTTTTTTTTTTCATTATGCTTTATTTCTTGAACTTTTATCTTAAAACCAAAGAGAAGCATTTAAACCTAAAATAATTTTCATAACATCTGTACATATTACATAATGCGTATTGATCAATATATTTGACATCTAAGGTAAGATGCTGCACAATGGCTTGGCATAGCATAAATTATATTTTAGAGACTGGTGAAGAGTGAAGAGAGATGTAACCAGGTTCAACTTCATATTTTATATAAGCCATTGTAAAGCATTCAGTACCTTAAATCATAATGATATTTTTTGTAGTTTTGATTTATGGGTTAGTTCTAGTAGTTAGAACCGACCCAAGTGGGGATATATGTTGTAATATGTTCGCTGATTTATGTGGGATATTATATTATTATATATATGTACACATACAGTACAATTTTGACCTAGCAGAAACTCCCTCCCAGGGTACTAGTATATCAAAGGGGACTTGTTGATGTTAATATGCAAGAATACAGATTAGGAATGTTGGTATTGCAGGACTCAAAGGGGTGTTCAGGTGATATCTGTTAATCTAATCTAATTACACATATCAAAGGGGACTTGTTGATGTTGATATGTGGGAGTGCAGATTGGGGCGGTTTATGACTGCAGCTGTTCACGGCTGGGGGTTGTTGTCTGTCTGAAAGACTAAAGCATATCAAAGGCCTGAATGGAGAGGGCCAATCAAATTGCTTAGCCATTCAGTGTCTAGTGAATATAACATGGCGTTCAGTCTATAGTTTAAGTCTTGTCTGTGTGTAACTATGAAGGCACAAATCTAGGAAAAAATGGGACTCTAAATTATATTTACTCTGTTGGATTTTTGTCATCTGTGGACTTTGGACTTTGTTCTGTGTTGGAAGTCAATAAAGGGCATCTCTCTGGAAGAATTGGGTTGCTGCGGAAGAGTACTTACATCATCATTATAATAACTACTAATTAATTATCTACACCACTATATATTATATCACTACATTGGTGCCATGACCCGGATCAATGTCAAGCTGATTATATCTGAACCATCATGTAGGGTTATATGTATATGTTGGTATACCATTCAGGTGGAATTATGGACTGAATGATCCAAGTAACTGCTCTATTGAAGGCAATGAGGGGTCAGCCTACAGCAAGTTACAAAAGCAAATTGTGGCTGGCAATCAACAAATTCAGGTACTTGACAGGTACACAACAGGTCATCATTGTTCAAATAGAAAATGGAAAGAAGCAGAAGTGAATTGTAAAATGCTTGCAAGATGGACTCATGAATGTCAAGTGCAAGGAAATAGTTTGAGGCACAGAGTTTTTACTGCCGCATCCAAACCTTTTGACCTCGAAAGTGAGTGCTGGTACAATGATGGTTCTTCTTACCATAAAGATGTAAGTAGAATGTTTGTGTAAAAGCATCTTTAAAAATGAAAAGCTTGAGCCTGGAGATGAGAGAATCCTGGACTTATGTGGATTGGAGCTCCTAGAGCATATCAAGTTTACTTTCAGTAAGATGGTGAGAGATGTGATGAAGTCAGACCGAAGAATGGACTGTGACATCAGTTCATCTTTGCGCAATTTTCAAGATCTTGATGTGATATAATAAGGACTAACAGCTATATGGGCCACTGATGTTTACCAAATCCTTTTCCAGTCATGGTCTAAAAGTTATATTATCTAATAACTGTTTCATGGGGGTATTTTAGAAGCTGGAGAAGAGAGATGTAACCAGTTTCAACTTCATATTTTTTTCTATGAGCCATTGTAAAGCATTCAGTTCCTTAAATCATAATGATATTTTTGTTGTTTCATTTATGGGTCAGTTCTAGTAGTTAGAACCGATCTAAGTGGGGGTATATGTTGTAATATGTTCGCCGATTTATGTGGGACATTATATTATTATATGTATGTACACATACAGCACAATATTGGTCAGGCCAGCATTCAGTTGACAATGGTCGATTTGTCCAAGCCAACTCAATTTTAATATAACAGCTGATGTCCCTTTTGATATGTTGATCTTATGCAGGTCTACCTAGGTGTGTGAGGTATGGCCTGTTAACGTAATTGAACATTTCAAAGGGTACATTGTAGGACCATAGAAGAAGTATTTATTGATGGTAATTAGACTTGAGGGGGTAACAATAGGATCAAGGAGTGTTTTGGGTTGGCCTAGCGGAGGCTCCCTCCTGGGGTGCTAATATATGAGGGGGGACTTGTTGATGTTAATATGCAAAAATACAGATTAGGAATGTAGGTATTGCAGGACTCAAAAGGGTGTTCAGGTGGTATCTGTTAATCTAATCTAATTACACATATCAAAGGGGACTTGTTGATGTTGATATGCGGGAGTGCAGATTGGGGCGGTTTATCACTGAAGCTGTTCATGGTTGGGCGTTGTTGTCTGTCTGAAAGACTAAAAGCATATCAAAGGCCTAAATGGAAACGGCCAATTAAATTGCTCAGCCATTCAGTGTCTAGTGAATATAACATGGCGATCAGGCTATAGTTTAGTATCGTCTGTCTGATTATGAAGGCGCAGATCTAGGAACATGGAACTCTAAATGATATTTACTCTGCTGGATATTTTTGTCATCTGTGGACTCTGGACCTTGTTCTGTGTTGGAAGTCAATAAAGTGCATCTCTCTGGAAGAATTGGGTTGCTGCGGAAGAGTGCTTACATCATCTTTATAATAACTACTAATTAATTATCATACCCACTCTACATCCTATATCACTAAATGGGGTCCCTCCCAAAATCCATACCAGGCCCTTATCCGAGCAAGCAGCCTGTCAGGCCAGGGAAGGGGAAGGTGGCGAGAGAGCCCCCCCCTCCTGAACCATACCAGGCTGCCTTCCCTCCATGAGGAGGGTGCTTTGGGGTGCATCTTCCCGACAACCCAGGCCATTGGCTGTCGGGGTCTATGTGCTTATCAGAATCTGGAAGCCCCCTTTAACAAGGGGACCCCCAGATCCCACCCGCTCCATGTGAATGGGTGTCGGGTACATTGTACCTCTACCCATTCACCAAAAAAAAAGTGTCAAAAAGGAAAAAACAGAGTTTTTGACAATTCCTTTATTAAAAAAAAAGTGTCCCGCAATGTCCATTTATCTTCAATCATGCCGCCCGATGGAAGCAAAAAATAGAAAGAAAAAAAAAACTCTGCCTCCATGGGAGGCCTCCTGGCGACTGCTGTATTTTAGCTTTGACAGCTGTTATACAGTTGTGCTCATAAGTATACATACCCCGGTAGAATTTATGATTTCTTTGCCATTTTTCTGAAAATATGAATGATAACACAAAAACTTTTCTTTCACTCATGGTTAGTGTTTGGCTGAAGCCATTTATTATCAATCAACTGTGTTTACTCTTTTTAAATCATAATGGCAACAGAAACTACCCAAATTACCCTGATCAAAAGTTTACATACCTCAGTTCTTAATACCGTGTATTGCCCCCTTTAACATCAATGACAGCTTGAAGTCTTTTGTGGTATTTGTGGATGAGGCTCTTCATCTTCGCAAATGGTAAAGCTGCCCATTCCTCTTGGCAAAAAGCCTCCAGTTCCTGTAAATTCTTGGGCTGTCTTACATGAACTGCACATTTGAGATCTCCTCAGAGTGGCTCAATGATATTGAGGTCAGGAGACTGAGATGGCCACTCTAGAACCTTCACTTTATTCTGATGTAGATAATGAAAGGTCGACTTGGCTTTGTGTTTTGGATCATTGTCATGTTGGAATGTCCAAGTACGTCACATGCGCAGCTTCCTGGCTGATGAATGCAAATGTTCCTCCAGTATTTTTTGATAACATACTGCATTCATCTTGCCAACAATTTTGACCAAATTTCCTGTGCTGTTATAGCTCACACATTCCCAAAACATCAGCGATCCACCTCCGTGTTTCACAGTAGGAATGGTGTACCTTTCATCATAGGCCTTGTTGACTCCTCTCCAAATTTAGTGTCAGTGTTAGGGCTGGGCTCAGCCCTTCCTTCTCAGAGCTGGCTGCTCAGTTGTTGGCTAATTGCCAGCTCCTATCTCTCCACAGGTACTCAGCTGTTGATGATATCCTGCTCGTCACTCCTGCCTACTTAAGCTGTTCAGCCCGGTGGATCTCTGCCTTCACCTTGGTCAACATCACAGAAACTTCTCCTGCAATCCTGTTCAAGACTTACTTTGCTGACATCTCTTCTGGTTCCAGATCCTGCTTGCTGTTCCATTACACTGATCCCTGACTTCTGGCTTGGCTAACTATCCTTTCTAGTTACTGAACTTTGGCTATGTTTTGACTACGTTTGTTAGTTTTACTTTTATTATTAAACAAGTGTGATTTAACTGTACTTCTGTCTCAGCCTGATTTCATGGTTTCTGACAGCCAGAAGGTTTGAGGCTTGTCTATGTGCTGTTTGGCATATTGTAAGTGGGATACTTTGTGGCATTTGCGTAGTTATGGCTTTCTTCTGACGACTCGACCATGCAGCCCATCTTTCTTCAAGTGCCTCCTTTTTGTGCATCTTGAAACAGCCACACCACATAGTTACATAGTTACATAGTAGGTGAGGTTGAAAAAAGACACAAGTCCATCAAGTCCAACCTATGTGTGTGATTATGTGTCAGTATTACATTACATATCCCTGTATATTGCGGTCATTCAGGTGATTATCTAATAGTTTCTTGAAGCTATCAATGCTCCCCACTGAGACCACCGCCTGTGGAAGGGAATTCCACATCCTTGCCGCTCTTACAGTAAAGAACCCTCTACGTAGTTTAAGGTTAAACCTCCTTTCTTCTAATTGTAATGAGTGGCCACGAGTCTTATTAAACTCTCTTCTGCGAAAAAGTTTTATCCCTATTGTGGGGTCACCAGTACAGTATTTGTAAATTGAAATCATATCCCCTCTCAAGCGTCTCTTCTCCAGAGAGAATAAGTTCAGTGCTCGCAACCTTTCCTCATAACTAAGATCCTCCAGACCCTTTATTAGCTTTGTTGCCCTTCTTTGTACTCGCTCCATTTCCAGTACATCCTTCCTGAGGACTGGTGCCCAGAACTGGACAGCATACTCCAGGTGCGGGCGGACCAGAGTCTTGTAGAGCGGGAGAATTATCGTTTTATCTCTGCAGTTGATCCCCCTTTTAATGCAGTTGATCCCCCTTTTAATGCAGTTTAGACATTAATGGCTGTGTGTTAAGTTATTTTAAAGGGGCAGCAAATTTACACTGTTATACAAGCTGTACACTCACTACTTTACATTGTAGCAAAGTGTCATTTCTTCAGTGTTGTCACATGAAAAGATATAATTAAATATTTACAAAAATGTGAGGAATGTACTCATTTTTGTGATACACTGTGTGTGTTATATATATATATATAAATATAGTGCAGTGCAGAGTATACAATATAGTGTATTGAAGTGGTTAAGGGGAACCCTATGACAGAATCAACGAAGAAAAAAAAAAAAAAAAACAGCGTGGGGTCCCTCCCAAAATCCATACCAGGCCCTTATCCGAGCAAGCAGCCTGTCAGGCCAGGGAAGGGGGGGCGAGAGAGCCCCCCCTCCTGAGCCATACCAGGCTGCTTGCCCTCCATGAGGAGGGTGCTTTGGGGTGCCGCTTCCTGACAACCCTGGCCATTGGCTGTCGGGGTCTACGGGCTTATCGGAATCTGGAAGCCCCCTTTAACAAGGGGACCCCCAGATCCCACTCCCCCATGTGAGTGGGTATCGGGTACATTGTAACCCTACCCATTTACCAAAAAAAGTGTCAAAAAGTAAAAACCACAGACAGTTTGGGGGGGACCCCAAAGCACCCTCCTCATGTTAAGGGCATGTGGCTTGGTACAGTTCAGTGGAATTCCCCTTAAAATCCATACCAGACCCGAAAGGCCTGGTATGGACTGGGGAGGGGGCCCTACGCCAGTTTTTCCCTTGATTTTTCATCTATATTGCCGGGAGCCGGCAATACATTACAGCCTAAAGCAAGTTTAAATAACATGTTTTCCTTTATAAATGTCATTTTGCTGCAGCACTGTTCTACACATCACACAGATGCACCAGTTTACAGGCAGAAGGGGGATTAACCCAAGGACCAATTTTCTGCACCTGTTTGACAGGTGCATCAAATTAACATTTTTTACAGCAAGGCCAATTCTTGCTTTCATCAAGAGTGCCTCTATAGGGTTACGGTGTGACAGCACCACCAACACCCATAGCCCAATTTTTCCGCTCCTGTTACTTCTATCCAAAGTTTGCGAAATAGACACCAGACTTTATCTAAAAAAATTGTTAATCTTGGCCTATAATTTGGCTTCTTAACATAAGGCTTGCTCACTGTGGGGCAAAACTTTGTTATTTTCATACAAAGTCTGCCAAATAGACACCAGAATTTATTTTTAAAAATCTCTAATCTTGTTCTGATTGCAGTAAAATGTGGCCTCATCATACAGACTGGCTCCCCAAGCTGTTTACTAAATAAAGAAAGCTTGCAGGGAAAATCAATTTAAATGTCACTTTTTTTCTTTATAAATGTGAGTTTTGCTGCAGCAGGTTCTATACAAAGTACATGTGAGCCACCTTACAGGCAGACTGAGGGGACCCCCAGGCACTATATTTAAAGGAATTTTTCATTTTTCTTGTTTCACTTTAAGCATCAAAAAAAAAATGTTTGCATTGATACATGTCCCCCAGGGGAGTACCCGTGCCCCCATACCCTTTTTATAGCCAATAACTTGCATATAAGCCTTCAAAATAGGCACTTTTGCTTTTTTAAGTTCGGGTCCCATAGACTTTAATAGGGAACGGAGTTCGGGTCCAAACTTTTGCGATTGTTTGAGAGTCCTGTACATCCCTTTTGAATATGCTGCCGTGCCATCACGTGCGCGCCGCTGGCGATGTGTGCGTGCACCAGCAGCGAGCTCCGTAAGTAGGATCGCGGGCCCCACGGCCTCGATGTCCGCGGGGATACCCGCGATTGTCTCACGGAGAGGAAGAATGGGGAAATGCTAATGTAAACAAGTATTTCCCCGTTCTGCCTAGTGACACTACCACTGATCACCACTCCCTGTAATCAGGAGCGGTGATCAGTGATGTGTCACACGTAGCCCCTCCCCCCAGTTGGAATCACTCCCTAGGACACACTTAACCCCTACAGCGCCACCTAGTGTTAACCCCTTCACTGCCAGTCACATTTACACAGTAATCAGTGCATTTTTAATTGCACTGATCGCTGTATAAATGTTAATGGTCCCAAAAATGTGTCAAAATTGTCCGATGTGTTCGCCATAATTTCGCAGTCATGATAAAAAAATCGCTGGTCACCGCCATTACTAGTAAACAAAAAATTATTAAGAAAAATGCCATAAAACTATCCCCTATTTTGTAGACGCTATAACTTTTGTGCAAACCAATAAACGCTTATTGCTGTTTTTTACCAAAAATATGTAGAAGAATACGTATCGGCCTAAACTGAGGGAAAAAAATGTTTTTTTTTAAATATTTTTGGGGGATATTTATTATAGCAAAAAGTAAAAAATAATGCGTTTTTTTCAAAATTGACCCTTTTTTTTTTGTTTATAGCGCAAAAAATAAAAACCGCAGAGGTAATCAAATACCACCAAAAGAAAGCTCTATTTGTGGGGAAATAAGGACACCAGTTTTGTTTGGGAGCCACGTCACATGACAGCGCAATTGTCAGTCAAAGTGACGCAGTGCTGAATCACAAAAAGTGCTCTGGTCTTTGGCCAGCCAAGTGGTCCAGGGCTGAAGTGGTTAATATGCATCACATTTTATTGCTTAGCAATTAGTAAAAGGATGGAGCAGATGGCATCAGTTTTAAGAGTTGTGTCATTTATACATGTCATAATGCCCAGAATCTGCTGTGCTGAATTTCAGCTGAGCTAATTGTAATAGAATTATGTCCCTTTAGTCTTTCTTTGCTTTTTTTCTGATGAGTTAATGTGCCTTAGAGCAAACAAATTATGGTTTCATTGTTTTATTTATTTATGTTTTCCTAAATTTAATAGAGAGGTTTTGTTTCTTTTTTTCATTCTAGCTTTAAAGGAAGTAAACAATGAGGGGAATTGGTCAAAATTGGAGTAGGAACTGGAGGAGATGTGTATGGCAACCAGTCAGCATCTATCTTCAGCATGTTCAAATAAGCTTTGAAACTGAAAAGGAAAAAATGATTGGTTGCCATGTACAATTACTGAAGATTCTGGTTGCTCCAGTTTTTATAAATTTCCCTCACTGTATCTTTAAGTAAGCACATATTTTGAGATGTTATTGTAACATTTATCTAAAATTTAAGAGTATGTTAACCCAACATTTCATATACCAGATATGTGCCTGCTGTACCACGGTCTTGTATGAAAAAGTATCCTGTTCTCTTTGCATTGCTTCCTTTGTGTGAAATACCTGGTGATCCTGTCTATTTTCCTATAAAAAGAAAAAAAAAAAAAAAAAAACCTGGACCACACTAGGCACCTCATCCCATGTTTGTGGTTTAACTTGAATCCCAGGAGGCTTGACCCTGTACATAAACCATGCTTGCTATTCCCCTGACGTCTCTCTCAATTTCATGACAGACAGGCTGGGTCCCTAAGACGCCCTGTACCACAAGTCAGACCCAGACTAGGGTACCAATTGCTAGGGAAGCACACAAGTTCCTTTACTACCGGGGCCTTCCGTTACCTATGCCTAGTCACCACAGCTTCCCATTTGGCTGGATAATATATGAACATAGGCACTAGTACTGTAATCATTAGCAATGGCAATATTGTCTTTTCTAGTTAGCATGACCATTCATTCAGACACTGGTTCTACATCTTCTCTTGTATTGTCTTGTGTGACCATATGTATGTTACACCTTGCATGCACCCCTTTATGAATGTCCCCCAGCAACTTCAGGCAAGGATAAGTTAACAACAAAGTTTATCTTTACTGAGAGTTGTTCAAATATAATAAAATGTTACAGTTAGTTTCTTCACAGTCATTCCATTTCTGTCATCCCATTTCAGTGCTAGTTTATTGCCTCCTAGTGCCCCCAGCCCATCAAGGTAGTCATACCTTGTAATTGTAGAGAAAGTCCATAGAGTCCATGTCCTTTAACCCCTGACCGGTTTCTAGCCAAAGGGAGACCCAACAGAAAAGCAAGTTACATGAATAAGCAATCTCCTGTTCCAGTTCCCACACATGGAGCAACCCGATTTCCTTTTATCTATTTGCCGTCAGCTGAGAAAGCACCACCTGGGAACCCTAGGCAGCTTAGTTAACCCCCTGACTTACCAGGAGCACCAGCTTAGAAATCCAACATAACTAAACAGTGCAACAATTAATACAGACAAGGCAAAGGAATAAAAGAAATAACATAACCACTTAGTAGGCATCTATCCACACAGTTGTCACCAGAACTGTAACAGAAGAGAGACCTTCCAATGGAGATACAATATTATATATATATATACACATACATACATACATACATACATACATACACACACTATATTGACAGTATATTGTACGATTCCGGGGTGATTCTACTCAAGTGGTGCATGGAACACGTGTCAGTCCAGATTGTATTTTAAAGGCTTGGCAGCACACTTTTGTCAAAAGGAAACAAAGTTCAAAGAAAATAACAGCAATTTCCCTCGCAGGAGGTTCCAACATTACTGTATAGTTCAAACCTTCAGTCTCCTGGCTTACTCTCTTGCAGCACCGTTGCTTCAGACCTCACGCCCAGGCCTTTGGGTTGCTCCTCAAAGCGTATGCTCACGCTGCCAGCTGCAGCCTCCCTCTCCTAGAGCAGTGGTCATCAACCCTGTCCTCAGGGCCCACTAACAGGCCAGGTTTTATGTATTACCTTGGGGAGATACAGGCTAGAATACTGCAATCACTGAGCAGCAAATGATATCACCTGTGATGTATTTCAGTTATCTTGCAAACCTGGCCTGTTAGTGGGCCCTGAGGACAGGGTTGATGACCACTGTCCTAGAGAACATGGGTGTCCTCCTGACGCTCATACACAGACGTCATGTCTGTAGGGCAGAGTCCTCCTAAAACCTCAGCCAGACTTCCTGTCTGCCTGGGTGGAGCTGTCTCCAAGTGGGAGCTTTGAGCTCTATCCCTGGGAAGCATATGAACTCAGCCCACAGGTGTGTAATTAGCATGCCTGCTTCTGCCACAATCAGGTGTATATTGCTAATATACACAGTGAAATGGGGTCGCCCCTCCACATACAACCCCCCCCAGTTTTGCACCACAGGGAGAAATATACCACCCTACACACTGGTACCTCTGTGCCTACTACCACTCCTAGGGGTCCAAACCTTTCTGACCACCTTCCTAAAGGGGCATTCCATCCACCTCCTTTTTCCGGGTGTGCTTCCATGGGCACCTCTTCCTAATCTTTGGGGTCCTCCATTTCTTTTTTACCTACCCCAGGCCTACTCTCCCAGGATTGACTTTTCTGACTACCCGACTCAAGCTTACCCAGCGCTATCTGTGTTTAAGGTTCACTGATACCTGTGTGGTTACCCTTGGCAACTGCTTTCTCAAAATTACCCAGTTCAAGCAGTTACTCTCTATGGGACCTTCCCAGTTTCACATTGCCCCTTGTTGTCCAACACTCCAACAACGACTGTTCTTGCATGACACATTTGTCAACACATTTTTTCAATACATCTGGCCTGTCCAACAGTGCTCCAGAGTGCCACTCATACACAACCTCTGTATGAAACAATCCAGCACACTGTGAGACAACATTCCACATCAACACAAAACATTGCATTGAATAATTCCAGCATTGACGATCTCTGCACAGTACAGCCTTCAATACCTGGCTCCAATCAGGCACACCCCGTGGTACCAGTTCTTCAAATGCAGGAGAGGACGGCAAGATATACACCAGTTATACACTCCATAAATCTTGTATTTCTTTAAACACGTCTGTCACAAAATGCACAACATAATTTTTCCCTTTATGTGTTGTGGCCAAGATTTCTGCTGTGCATTTATGCTCAGTCGGACCTTCAGACATGAGAGGGTTAATCTCTGCAACCGCCAACACCCCTTGGCCTATAGGCTGTTCAGCAAACACCTCTCCTGGAACAGCAGCAACAGTGTCCACTACACTTTTACCCACAGAAATTTTTCTTTGCTATTGATCTCTTGGCCCAGTCATCCCAATAATTTGTGCTCTGTAGCACTGCATCCACCCAAGGCATAGACAAACCAAGAGGCTCAACAGCATCTGAAAGACTTTTCTTGTCAGAACTACACTTCACAATATTATCAGAAATACATTGCTCATTAGCATTCCTGACTTCCACAGTTGCTAGGGGCAATGGCATGCATCCCTTAGTGGTCACCCCTGTCCTAGCTGACTGCAATACCAAACTTTCAAAACTATGCACTGACAATGCTTCATTAGCTTTATATGACCCTGCTGTTTCAGCAGGTCGCATCAACCCCTTATTTAACACATAATTTTTACTCTCCTCATTAAGCATACCATTATCAGTTTTAAATGTAACACTTGCCTCCCAACTAGAAAAGGGCACTGCAGCAAGGCAAGTAATTTTTAGCACAGCCAGTGGATCTCTCATTTGAGGTCACCTCCACTCCTGTGTGCGAAGTCACATAGTCAGTCTTTCTCACCCACTCGGACTTGAAATCACAGCTATTGCTACAGGCAACCACACTCCTCCTGAACTTCTGGTCAGCCTGTCACTCATTCCAGGCACTCAGATCAGGCTCCCCAACTGCAGATACTGACCTTTGGCTGGTCACATCCCTTTGCCTTGACAATTGGGACAGCCAGCACTTGGAAACAACATGCCCCCACTCACTGTACTGCAGACAACGCACTTGGCTCCATGTCTTGTCTGGGCTTCTCACACTGCATCCACTTTGAATCTTAGGCCTCTGCACCTCAGTAACTGATCTCCTTGCAATAGAATTGCTAGGGGCAACAGCAGCCATCCTAGGCATCACAGACTCTCGGGCATCCCAGCCCTCTTTGCGGGAATAGTGAGCCACCTCTTCACAGCAGCCCCACCATCCAGAGGACACTTTGTCCTTTGTTGCCATGGGAGACTCTCCACTTGGCTGTACCGGTTCCTCTGTAGCCCACCAGCCTGATGACTCTCATCAGGCTCATTCCACCATCCACCACAAGTCTCACAATTGACCTTGGCTTTGTTGCTACAGGCAACAACATGCATTTTTGTGGGTAACAGATACACAGTTCCTTTCGAAAAAATGTTTTGGCGCACTGTCTCCTTAAGGCTGAGACACAGCACACATAACTGCTTCAAACAGCAACAGCAATAGAGACAGTCTCTTGACACTCACTGTTTCCGGCATGCCTGGACGAGCGCCATCTGTGCACAACGTCAATTCCTCCACCAATTGTACAATTCCGGGGTGATTATTATTATTTATTTAAAAGGTAAAAAAGTTCAAAGAAAATAACAGCAATTTCCCTGGCAGGGGGTTCCACCATTAATGTATAGTTCAAACCTTCAGCCTCCTGGCATAATCTTTTGCAGCACCGCTGCTTCAGACCTCACGCCCAGGCCTTTGGGTTGGGTTGCTCCTCAGAGCGTATGCTCACGCTGCCAGCTACAGCCTCCCTCTCCTAGGGAACATGGGTGTCCTCCTAACACTCATACACAGATATCGTGTCTGTAGGGCGGAGTCCTCATGACTTCTTTGCCAGACTTCCTGTCTGCCTTGGTGGCGCTGTCTCCAAGTGGGAGCCTTGAGCTCTATCCCTGGGATGCATATGAACCCAGCCCACAGATGTGTAATCAGCATGCCTGCTTCTGCCACAATCAGGCGTATATTGCCAATATACACAGCATCCTCCATGTTGCCCACTTTGTTTTTATATTGTGATCACATTTTTATTGTAATAAGGCTTTTTTAGAAATAAAAAACAACTCAATTTTTATCTACACTATGTGGAGGCTTATTTTTCTCTTTCCACATATCATCTGAATGAGAATCCAGTTCTTACTCCAGTTTTCCGTGAAATGTTTTGGTTCCTCTGATCCGTGTCTTTGTTATCCACTGTGAGGACCTACCCGGTGGCCCCCGGAAATCCTCACAGAGACCAGCCTGGACGGTTCGAGTGTCGGGACATCTTTTCCAATGCCCTGAGTGGCACCCTGCTCATGTGATTCCCTGTCGTTGACAAGGGAATCTACAAGATCTGGTAAGAGTTTTCTACACACCACCTTTTACCATGATTTTTTCATCTGGTTGATGTGCCCTCCCTGCTGATTTAATCTTCTGCCCACGTTGGAACATCAGCTTCTTTCTATTTCATCCATCTTTATCCAGTGGGACACTACAACCCTATATTCATTTTACCTTATGGACTCTATACACATATCACATGTTATTTGGTTTATGAGTCACTTATATTTTGCTGATTGAGGTACAATTTAGGAATACTGTTTGTGCTTCGTTCACACTTGATTAACATGCGCTACATTTTTTCTACTATCAATATACACAGTGAAATGCAATTTCTTTACTTCAAAATAAGGTTCCACTCAAATTACATACATTGTACCAGTGACTGTACAGTTTCAAGCATCCCTGCTCTTCATCAAGCTGTCAGTGAATATGCACTACACAAAGTCCATTCTAAATACCCACACAGGGAGTGGCCACACAGGAGTATCCCAATTACCTAAATGATCTTCATTTAACCCTAAAAATGTTTATTCAACAGATGTACATACTAACGCAAAACAGAAAACACCAAAGGAACATGGACCATATCCTAAACATATAAACAATACCTATAGTCCCATCTCCTATAGAGAAATAGTAATATGCCTTCGTGTTTTAATAATATATTTCCTGTTGTTAAATTCATCTCCCAAAAAAGAACACAATGAATATGTGAAATTTTAAATAACTAAATAATCAATAATATTTATAGAAAGAAATACAAATCATAATCTCTGTTCAAGCAATGGGGATGCAAAGAATTTAATTGATGAAGCCACCCTTTGTTTCAGTTTCAGAATTCTGTCATCCCGTCTCTGAATGAAAGGGGCCTATGGGTGTTGTCACCACTCAGGTATTGCCAGCTTTTGTTGAGCACTCTCTCCTCTCCCCTGCAGCCACCACTGGATGACATAGGGGAGATCGTGTAACAGGACTGGAGCAACCTGAAAATTGGTAAGTATACAAATCTTTTTTTACACAGGTTGGTCAGAATAGATGTTAGGAGGGGGGAGGAAGCATTTTTGAATAGTTAGGTTATGACCAGAATTCCACTATAAATGCTTTTTAGTTATCCAAATAAAGATCACATTTCACCTTAAGACAACTAGGTTAAAAATAAACCATGAAATATAACTGTATGAATTAAGCAATAGAACTGTCACAATAATATGAAATTAAATGTAGTTTTTGTATTTAGATTCTAAGGTCCATTTAAAACAATTTGCTTGCTTCAGTGTTTACAACCTGCTGAATTTAATATAAATTTAATCTTTCTCTTTTCTCTTTTAAATTCGATGGTTCTATTTGTGTATCTGTGTTTTATTCCTAGTGAATAGCCTCACCGATGGGGATAATGTTATTCCCAGAGCATCTGCTTCTATCTGCAATAAATGCAAACTCGGTACAATGAAAGCAAGGACTGAGCACCAAAGACTGGACTGTGCCAGAAAGAGAGTAAAGAGAGTAATGTAAACCGAGACCTCGCTAAAAGCTTTTAGATGATGCAATAGGTGTAACATTAGGCGGTGGATTTTTACTTACTCCAGTTTAACTCTTTCTTCATATTTTTTCAGAACACAGTTACCGGTAATCCTTATAATGTTTTTTTTTGTTTAGGGTACAGAGGTTAGAAACCATTCTTATCTGATTTCCAAATCACTGCATGTGGCATGGAGGTTACATGTGCCAAGCTTCTTCCTGAAAACTCTTGTGACAGGAGTTATGGGTATGGATGAGCCGAACACCCCCCGGTTCGGTTCGCACCAGAACTTGCGAACGGACCGAAAGTTTGCACGAACGTTAGAACCACATTAACGTCTATGGGACTCGAACGTTCGAAATCAAAAGTGCTCATTTTAAAGGCTAATTTGCATGGTATTGTCCTAAAAGGGTTTGGGGACCCGGGTCCTACCCCAGGGGACATGTATCAATGCAAAAAAAACTTTTAAAAACTGCAGTTTTTTCGGGAGCAGTGATTTTAATGATGCTTAAAGTAAAAAAAAAAAGTGAAATATTCCTTTAAATATCGTACATGGGGGGGTGTCTATAGTATGCCTGTAAAGTGGCGCGTGTTTCCCGTGTTTAGAACAGTCCCTGCACCAAATGTCATTTTTAAAGGAAAAAATCTCATTGCTTGCGGGTTTAATGCAATGTCCGGTCCTGGCAATATGGATGAAAATCAGTGAGACAAACGGCATGGGTACCCCCCAGTCCATTACCAGCCCCTTTGGGTCTTGTATGGATATTAAGGGGAACTCCGCACCCAAATTAAAATAAGGAAAGGTGTGGAGCCACCAGGCCCTATATACTCTGAACAGCAGTATACAGGCGGTGCAAACAAGACAGGGGCTGTAGGTTTGTTGTTAAGTAGAATCTGTTTGTCATTTTGAACGGGTACATTTTTAACGTGTTTAGCTCCAGCCAAAAAATCTTTTTTAAGCTTTTTGGAAAACATAGGGAAGGGTTATCACCCCTGTGACATTTGTTTTGCTGTCTTTCCTCCTCTTTAGAAGATTTCACCTCACTTTTTGTCCCAATGACAAATGTTTTTTGAGAATTTGGGGTTTTTTGTGGAACAAGGATTGGAAAGCATCAGTGGAAAGGAGAAATGTTTTTTCCGGAATAACTCTTACAGGAGAGAATTTCCCTTCCTATGGGGTAGATTTCATCTAACTTCCTGTTGTCTCCTTCCGTTTGCAAGTAGGAGTCGTTTGTAAGTTAGATGTTTGAAAGTATGGGCCTGCCCTATATACACAGCAGAAATTTGGGCCTTAGGTGTTGTTGTGGCCACAACAACATAAGCCCTCACAGGGCCCTGCTGTGAAATATTAGATCAAGAATTGTAATTACATGCCCCTGTTGAACAGGGGCAGAAAAACTGGGCCTTTGGTGGTGGTGGTGCTGGTGCCACAACACTGTAAGTCCTCACTCGCTCTTGGTGGGTGCAGAAATGGGCCCTGCTGTGAAATATTAGATCAAGAATTGTAATTACATGCCCCTGTTGAACAGGAGCAGAAAATTGGGCCTTTGGTGGTGGTGGTGGTGCTGGTGCCACAACACTGCAACCCCCCACAGACACTCTAGTTGGAAAGCAGGAACGAGCCCTGCTGCAAAGTATTGCATCAAAAATTGTAATTACAAGCCCCTGTTAAACAGGGGCAGAAAAATTGGACCTTAGGCACTGGTGCTGGTGCCACAACACTGCAACCCCTCACAGACACTCTAGTTGAAATGCAGGAACGAGCCCTGCTGCAAAGCTGGTGGTGATCTAAGACTGATTCATTTTTATGAAGGTCAGTCGATCGACCGAGTCGGTGGACAGACGCACCCTGTGATCGGTTACCACGCCTCCAGCAGCACTGAATGTGCGTTCCGAAAGAACTCTGGATGCAGGACAGGCCAGTAGCTCAATTGCATACTGTGCAAGCTCTGGCCGGTGATCCATCCTCAAGACCCAGTAACCCAGAGGATGTTCGGTGGGAAAGGTGTCCAAGTCTGATCTTGCCCCTAGGTATTCCTGCACCATGTAAAACAGACGCTGGCGATGGTTGCTGGAACCAATCATACCTTGGGGCTGCGGACCAAAAAATTGTCTGAACGCATCGGTCAGACGGCCACCTTCTCCACCGCTCCTTCTTTGACTGACCGAAGCCTCAGCAACACGTTGTCCAGAAACAGGAGTTTGTAACCTCCCAGTCTCTGGGAACTTGTTGCACAGACCTTTCTGCAAGGCCTCCCGAAGATGTTTCATCCTCTGCTCCCTCTGCGATGGCAAGAGAAGGTCTGCAACCTTACCCTTGTAACGTGGATCAAGGAGGGTTGCCAGCCAGTATTGGTCCTTCTCCTTGATACCACAAATACGAGGATCCTTACGCAGGCTTTGCAGGATCAGGGAGGCCATGCAGTGTAGGTTTGCTGAGGCATTCGGTCTGGAGTCCCCTGGGTCACTAAGGACGACATGGTCCGCAGCCACCTCCTCCCAGCCACGTACAAGTCCATGTGTTTCTTAGGACTGATCCCTTAAAGACTGCTGCTGATGCTGAGTGCCAGGCTCCACCTCCATACTGACACAATCTTCCTCCTCCTCCTCCTCTTCCTGTGTGATCGGCGGGCACGCAGGAACACTGTCTGGATAAAGGGGGCCTTGAGAGCTAAGGAAGTCCTCCTCTTCCTGCCTCTGTTCTGCCTCAAGTGCCCTGTCCATTATTCCATGCAGCGTGTGCTCCAACAGGTGGACAAGAGGGACAGTGTCATTGATGCATGCACTGTCACTGCTCACCATCCTTGTGGCCTCCTCAAATGGTGACAGGACAGTGCATGCATCCCTGATCATGGCCCACTGGTGTGGGAAAAAAAAAACAAGCTCCCCTGACCCTGTCCTGGTGCCATAGTCGCACAGGTACTCATTGATGGTCCTCTGCTGTGTGTGCAGCCGCTGCAGCATGGCCAACGTTGAGTTCCACCTGGTGGGCATGTCACAGATTAGGCAGTTCTTGGGCAGGTTAAACTCCTTTTTGGAGGTCCGTCAGTCGAGCACTGGCATTATATGACCGGCAGAAATGCACACAGCCTTTCCTGGCCTGCCTCAGGACATCCTGTAAGCCCAGGTACCTGCCCAAGAACCGCTGCACCACCAAGTTAAGGACGTGAGCCAAACAGGGCACATGGGTCATTTGTCCCTGTCGGAGGGCAGAGAGGAGGTTGGTGCCATTGTCGCAAACCACCATTCCTGCCTTAAGTTGGCGTGGCGTCAACCACCTCTGAACCTGCCCCTGCAGAGCTGACAGAACCTCTGCCCCAGTGTGGCTCCTGTCCCCCAAGCACACCAGCTCAAGCACCGCATGGCATCTTTTGGCCTGCGTACTTGCGTAGCCCCTTGAACGGCTACGGAGCACCACTGGTTCCGAGGACAAAGCACAGGAAGAGGCCATGGAGGAAGAAGAAGAGGAGGGGGTGGAGGAGAGAGGTGTGTCACAATCATTAGCATTTTGGAGGCGTGGTGGCGGAACAACCTCCAACACTACTGCACCTTGTCCTGCATCCTTCCCAGCTGCCAGCAGAGTCACTCAATGCGCCGTGAAACTTAGGTAACGTCCCTGTCCATGCCTGCTGGACCATGAGTCAGCGGTAATATGCACCTTACCGCTGACCGCCCTGTCCAGCGAGACATGGACATTGCCTTCCACATGCCAAGCTAGAATTCAACCGCTGGGCATGTGGATGGCTGGGAGCAAACTTCTTTCAGCGGTGCAGCAGCTGGAGCAGGGAAAGTTGCCTGGTACAATCTGATGTCGGTGTACCAAAAGCAGATTGCCCACAAGTACTTGGCTGTGACACACCTAATTCTACACCTTCATTCCTCTCAGTGCAGGTCTCAGAGAGGACTGAAGGTATAGTGGGGTTGGAGATCTCAGCTGATGAGGAGCAAGGAGAGGTCCTATTTGTTCTTTGGTGTGGGTCTTTTAGATACGTTTGCCAACGAACTGCATGGCAGGTCAACATATGTCTGGTCAAGCATGTGGTACCCAAGCGGGAGATGTTTTGGCCACGCAAGATACGCTTGAGACATATGTTGCAAATAGCAGCGGTGCAATCTGATGCACTCGTCTCAAAGAAGGCCCAAACCAAAGAACTTTTTGAATAACGCGCAGAGACTGCAGCGCCCTGCACATGTGGAGCTTTGGGGTGTGATGCAGTCAATGTGCTGCCCTTAGGCTGGCCCCTGGAGGGCATCCTGCCTCATTGGTGATGGGCCGCCTCCTCCTCCTCTCTCCTATCAGGCACCCACGTTGAGTCAGTGACCTCATCATCCCCTCCCTCCTCATAACTGGAGCAAACCTGGCAGTATGCTGCAGCAGGGCGAGCATGACTGCCAGATTGCTGTCCTTCTTGGGCACCCCCTCTGTCCGTGCTCATGTTACTGCCTTCATCAAGCTCAGTATCATCATCAGAGCCTTCCAAACGCTGGGCATCCTCCTGGAGCATGTACCCAACACTGTGGTCAAACAGTTCGAGGGACTCCTCAGGAGGACATGGTGGGGCTAGGGAAGGAGTCACTGATGACATTGAGCCGAGGGAAGAGGCCGCTGCTTTGCCAGACAAAGTACCCTGGGCATGGGTGAGAGAAGATGAGGAGGATGAGGACGGCTTGGTCATCCACTCGACCAAGTCTTCCGCATGTTGCGGCTCAACGCGGCCAGCTGCCGAAAGAAAGCCCAAGCGTGTCCCACGGCCATGTGCTGATGAGGATGCACCGTCTCCACGACCAGCACTAGACACAGAGCCTGCTTGCCCTCTCTTATTGGCTTGTGACTGTCTGCCTCTCCTTCTTGGTCTTCCAGACATACTAATGGCCTGTAGCTGCACTAAGCTGGGATATATATATATATATATATATATATATATATATATATATATATATAATGTACTGATACTGCAGCTAGCAAAATCAACTGCCTGCCTGTAGTATGAGAACTCCACCAACCTTCTACAGGTAGCTTTAGCTGAACACTGTGCAGAGCTTGCAAAAAAATAACTTGTAGCTTTTTTAGATGCCTGCGGTAGTGATAGGATCAGGAAAACACCACCAACCTTCTACACGTAGCTTTAGGTGAACACTGTGCAGAGCTCGCAAAAAAATAACTTGTAGGTTTAGCTGAACCCTGTGAGGTGGACGCACAGCACTAACTTGTAGTTTTAGCTGAACATTGTGAGCAGGACGCACTGCACTAACTTGTAGCTTTAGATGAACACTGTGCAGAGGTCTCACTACACCAACTTGTAGGTTTAGCTGAACACTGAGCAGGACGCACAGCACTAACTTGTATTTTTAGCTAAACACTGTGAGTAGGACGCACAGCACTAACTTGTAGTTTTAGCTGAACACTGTGAGCAGGACGCACTGCACTAACATGTAGCTTTAGATGAACACTGTGCAGAGGTCTCACTACACCAACTTGTAGGTTTAGCTGAACACTGTGAGCAGGACGCACCGCACTAACTTGTAGGTTTAGCTGAACACTGTGAGCAGGACGCACTGCACTAACTGTAAATAGTCTAGCTGCCTGACTGTGGTACTAATAGGATCAAAATAACACCAGCAATTTTATTCAGGTAGCTGTAAATACTGTAACAAGACAAGCCTGCCTGTCAGTAAGAAGAGAACAGGAACGGATCTAGCTGAACACTGTGAGCAGGACGCACTGCACTAACTTGTAGCTTTAGATGAACACTGTGCAGAAGTCTCACTACACCAACTTGTAGGTTTAGCTGAACACTGTGAGCAGGACGCACAGCACTAACTTGTAGTTTTAGCTAAACACTGTGAGCAGGACGCACTGCACTAACTTGTAGCTTGAGATGAACACTGTGCAGAGGTCTCACTACAACAACTTGTAGTTTTAGCTGAACACTGTGAGCAGGACGCACAGCACTAACTTGTAGTTTTAGCTAAACACTGTGAGCAGGACACACTGCACTAACTTGTAGCTTGAGATGAACACTGTGCAGAGGTCTCACTACAACAACTTGTAGTTTTAGCTGAACACTGTGAGCAGGACGCACAGCACTAACTTGTAGTTTTAGCTGAACACTGTGAGCAGGACGCACTGCACCAACTTGTAGCTTTAGATGAACACTGTGCAGAGGTCTCACTACACCAACTTGTAGTTTTAGCTGAACACTGTGAGCAGGACGCACTGCACTAACTTATAGCTTTAGATGAACACTGTGCAGAGGTCTCACTACACCAACTTGTAGGTTTAGCTGAACACTGTGAGCAGGACGCACTGCACTAACTGTAAATAGTCTAGTTGCCTGACTGTGGTACTAATAGGATCAAAAGAACACCAGCAATTTTATTCAGGTAGCTGTAAATACTGTAACAAGACAAGCCTGCCTGTCAGTAAGAAGAGAACAGGAACGGATCTAGCTGAACACTGTGAGCAGGACGCACTGCACTAACTTGTAGCTTTAGATGAACACTGTGCAGAGGTCTCAATACACCAAATTGTAGGTTTAGCTGAACACTGTGAGCAGGACGCACCCCACTAACTTGTAGGTTTAGCTGAACACTGTGAGCAGGACACACCTTACTAACTTGTAGGTTTAGCTGAACACTGTGAGCAGGATGCACCCCACTAACTTGTAGTTTTAGCTGAACACTGTCAGCAGGACGCACCGCACTAACTTGTAGCTTTAGCTGAACACTGTGAGGTGGACGCACCACACTAACTTGTAGGTTTAGCTGAACACTGTGAGCAGGACGCACCCCACTAACTTGTAGGTTTAGCTGAACACTGTCAGCAGGACGCACTGCACTAACTGTAAATAGTCTAGCTGCCTGACTGTGGTACTAATAGGATCAAAAGAACACCAGTAATTTTCTTCAGGTAGCTGTATATACTGTAACAAGACAAGCCTGCCTATCAGTAAGAAGAAAACAGGAATGGATCTAGCTGAACACTGTGAGCAGGACGCACTGCACTAACTGTACATAGTCTAGCTGCCTGACTGTGGTACTAATAGGATCAAAAGAACACCAGTAATATTCTTCAGGTAGCTGTATATACTGTAACAAGACAAGCCTGCCTGTCAGTAGGAAGATAACAGGAACGGATCTAGCTGAACACTGTGAGCAGGACCCACTGCACTAACTGTAAATAGTCTAGCTGCCTGACTGTGGTACTAATAGGATCAAAAGAACACCAGTAATTTTCTTCAGGTAGCTGTATATACTGTAACAAGACAAGCCTGCCTGTCAGTAGGAAGATAACAGGAACAGATCTAGCTAAACTGAATACAGTGTGTGTATATATATATATATATATATATATATATATATGCAACACCTGGGATGCATATATATATACACAATACACTGTAAGTGCAGCTAAACTGACTGACTGTTCTGCCTAATCTATCTAACTCAAATCAAATGTCACTGTCTGTCTCTGTCTCTCTCTCTCAATGAACGCCGGAACACACACTACACAGGGCCGCCGTGCAGGCGGCCTTATATATTGTGGGGCGTGTACTAAATCCCCTGAGCCATAATTGGCCAAAGCCTCCTTGGCTTTGGCCAATTACGGCTCTCTGTTCAGACGGCGCTGTGATTGGCCAAGCATGCGGGTCATAGTGTATGCTTGGCCAATCAGGCAGCAATGCACTGCGATGCCGCAGTGAATTATGGGCCATGACGCGCCACACGAATTTGACGCGCGCGGCCCATATCTTTCGCAAGATACGGGCGAACAGACGATGTTCGAGTCGAACATGGGTTCGACTCGAACTCGAAGCTCATCCCTAGTTATGGGCCATCGGTGGCACAACAGTCTCAAGTCTGGAAAGCAAAATGCATATTCAACCTTACAAGGGTAGCTAGATTTGCCACCCCTTACACCGAATGCCAACAATTCTCCCTGGAAAGACCTCTTATTTCATAAGGGCTCACATTCACTCACAAGTGAGTGGTGGCTTATTTCTATTTTTACAGTCATACAGTGAAAAAGTATTCATACCCCAATAAATTTTCCACATTTTGTCATGTTACAACCGAAAATGTTAATGTGTTTTATTGGGATTTTATGTGATAGACCAACATAAAATGGCACATAATTGTGAAGTGGAAGGAAAATGATAAAATGTTTTCAAAATGTTTTACAAATAAATATGTGAAAAGTGTGGCTTGTATTTGTATCCAACCCCCTCTGACACCCCTAACTAAAATCTAGTGGAACCAATTGCCTTCAGAAATCACCTAATTAGTAAATAGAGTCCAGCTGTGTGTAATTTAATCTCAGTATAAATACAGCTCTTCTGTGAAGCCCCCAGAGGTTTGTTAGAGAACCTTAATGAACAAACAGCATTATGAAGGCCAAGGAACACATCAGACAGGTCGGAGATAAAGTTGTGGAGAAGTTTAAAGCAGGGTTGTTATAAAAAAAAAATCCCAAGCTTTGAACATCTCAGGGAGCACTGTTCCATCCATCATCTGAAAATGGAAAGAGTATGGCACAACTGCAGACCTACCAACACATGGCTGTCAACCTAAGGAGAGCATTAATCAGAGAAGCAGCCAAGAGGCCCATGGTAACTCTGGAGGAGCTGCAAAGATCCACAGCTCAGGTAGGAGAATCTGTTCACAGGACAACTATTAGTCGTGCACTCCACAAATCTGGCCTTTATGGAAGAGTGGCAAGAGGAAAGCCACTGTTGAAAGAAAGCCATTCACAGTTTGCGGTAAGCCATGTTGGGTGTACAGCAAACATGTGGAAGAAGGTGCTCTGGTCAGATGAGACCAAAATTAAACTTTTTGGGCTAGAAGCAAAACGCTATGTGTGGCGGAAAACTAACACTGCACATCACCCTGAACACACCATCCCCACTGTGAAACATGGTGGTGGCAGCATAATGTTGTGGGGATGCTTTTCTTCAGCAAGGACAGGGAAGCTGATCAGAGTTGATGGGAAGATGGATGGAGCCAAATACAGGGCAATCTTAGAAGAAAACCTGTTATGCCGCGTACACACGACCGGACTTTATGGCATACTTGGTCCGGCGAACCTGAGTCCGTCGGACAATTCGATCGTGTGTGGGCTCCAGCAGACTTTTTGTTTCTCAAAAGTTTGATGGCCCTAGAAATGAAACATGTTTCAAATCTGTCCAACGGACTCGAGTCCGGTCGAAAAGTCCGCTCGTCTGTATGCTAGTCTGACGCACAAAAACCAATGCTAGGGCAACTATTGGCTACTGGCTATGAACTTCCTTGTTTTAGTCCGGTCGTACGTCATCACGTACGAATCCGTCAGACTTTGGTTGATTGTGTGTAGGCAAGTCCGTTCATTCGGAAAGTCAGTCGTAAAGTCCATTGAAAAGTACGCCGGACAAAGTCTGCCGCAATGTCCGCTCGTGTGTATGCGGCATTAGAGTCTGCAAAAGACTTGAGACTGGGGCGGAGGTTCACCTTCGAGCAAGACAATGACCCTAAACATACAGCCAGAGCTAAAAAATGGAATGCTTTAGATCAAAGCATATTCATGTGTTAGGATGGCCCAGTCAAAGTCTAGACCTAAATCCAATTGAGAATCTGTGGCAAGACTTAAAAATTGTTGTTCACAGACGCTCTCCATCCAATCTGACAGAGCTTGAGCGATTTTGCAAAGAAGAATAGGCAAAAATGTCACTATCTAGATGTGCAAAACTGGTAGAGACATACCCAAAAAGACTTGCAGCTGTAATTGCAGCAAAAGGTGGTTCTACAAAGTATTGCCTCAGGGGGGCTGAATACAAATGCACGCCACACTTTTCACATATTTGTAAAATATTTTTAAAACCATTTATCATTTTCCTTCCACTTCACAATTATGTGCCACTTTGTGTTGGTCTATCAAATAAAATACCAACAAAATAGATTTACGTTTTTGGTTGTAACATGACAAAATGTGGAAAATTTCAAGGGGTATGAATACTTTTCCAAGGCACTGTATACATATGAGATACTCTACACTCAAGAATTATACTTAACCCACCTACTCTTTAATACATTTTCATGGTAGGACTGCTTTTGAGGAAGAGATGTGATGCATCAGTGACATCTTTAGGTATGGTGGATACAACCCTCACTCTCTGTGAGACTAAAGCTTCATACACACGCTTAGATTTTCGGACGACCAAATGTCTGATTTTTTTTAAAAGCGCGTGTCCATGATCTTGGAGATGATATTGACCAATTTTTCGTTCAACAAAGGCTAACATAGCTATGTACTACGAGAGTATAAAGAGAAAGTTATTTTTTGTGCGTGACCCCTCTGGGCCCCTTCCGCAAAATCTGCAGGATTTCCGTGACTGAGCTTTTGCCATAATCCATTCTTTCGTGCGAAGACCAGTTATTATGGCAGATAATAGAACTTATGCTATTGTAGGGATAGGAGTAATTGCTCTGATCTGAGTCCTTTGCAAGAAAAAGAAAAAAAGGACCTCCTGGACCAAAAATTTTTGCTCAACCGAGAGCAATTTTGCCATGTTCCCTTACTGCGGGAGCTTCAGCAGAATGATTTCAGGAATTATCTCCGGATGACGGATCCCTGTTTTCACCGCCTGTTAGCCTTGGTGTCCCCCTATATCCAGAAGCACGACACATGTATGCGGATCTCCATTAATCCTGAACAGAGGCTAATAGCAACCTTGCGGTATATAGCCACAGGAAGAATCCTCCAGGATCTAAAATTTACCACAGGGATTTTCCCCCAAGCTCTGGGAGGGATTATTCCAGAGACATGTTCAGCTATTATTCAAGTGCTGCAGAAGGACTATATCAAGGTAGGTTTTATTTTTATACAACTTTCATTCCATGTGTTTGTGCTTGCAAGTGTTTTTTCTGTAAATTTTTGGGACTACATAATTGTCAATATTGTAATGTTGTGATTGTCCTCTTTGGAATCATGCATACTGTAATATTTTCCTGCTCCTTTTGGGGCTACAGGCATATTTTCCAACAGTAACCTCCCCAGCATGTTTTCTTGTGTCCATTCACACCTTGCCTGTTAACTTCCCAGTGTTTTATCCCAGCTACATTTAGTGGCTTAACAAAAAAAAAACACAAAATGTGGCTTTAAAGTGGATGTTTTGATATGAAACATTAAACAGAGTGCATGAGGCCTTATTATTGTCCAAAAGCAGTTTGCCCTTCTGCCCCAGGCCAAAATGCTAAGTCAGCAGATCCAAATACTGTAGCTACTGACTTTAAAGAATATGACACTTCTTACCTGTCCACTGGGCTGGCAATAGAGGAACGAGGAGGGGGCCAAACTACCAAGGAATCTTGCTGCATCAAGCTCTCATGGAAGTTGGGAGGGGTAACTGTCAAAAACAGTTACCCATTTCCCCCTCCCCCCTGAAAGGTGCCAAGCGTGGCACCAGAGTGGGGGGTGAGGAAGCAGATAAGTGGAGCTTCCACCTTTGTCTGGAAGTCCTCTTTAAAGTAGAACAAAGGCCAAACTTTTTTGTGCAGTTTTGGACAGAGTGGAGAGGAATTCGAGCCCCTGTCAGTTTCTAGTGCGGTCTGTGCCCCCGTTAGGAAGATTCACTTTCTCTATTTGTCCTGTTTACCATTATCATTGAAAGTTAAAGTAAACAGCCCCAAATTTTGGGTTGTCCCCAGAAAAGTAATAGCTGGGAAATTTTCCAATGGGGACACTAGTTCCTGTGATTTTGGTGTCCCCAAGAAATTCCTTTAATTTTCAGAGATTTTTTTTCACTTCCTGTTTGGCTATGGGACAGGAAGTGAAGGGAAATCTCTGCAATGGGACAGAGATGGGGCCCAAAAATTCTGACAGGGGTTAGAACCCTCCCTTGCTCTATCCAAACTGAAAAAATAAAGTTTGGGCCCCTAGTTCTACTTTAAGTGTATGTTTATGTTGCCTAAGCATTTGTGTGTCAAATATGTTTGCAATGTTATGTGCTGAAGTAGTAATTTTTCTTTGAGTGATATGTGATGAAGTAGCGCTAAATATCTCTTCAGAAATATTAGATAGGAATAGCTGATAATAAAGTGCTAATACTGTTCCCAGGCAATTTGAACCAATCTTACAGTATAAAGTGTTAATAATATTACAATATAAAGTGCTTATAAAAAAGTGCTTGTGACAATACAAATTCTCAATGTGCAAAATGATGCAATAATAATGACATCAAAAAAATAGTTCACAGAGATGACTGATGTAACTTCGGATGCTAAGCAAATAGTCTCTAAAAGGGTAAGTGCATGAAAGATAGGAAAAAGTTCTAATGCAGATAATATAATGACTAGTAGGAATCCTTCTCCAATCCACACCCTGTGTGTGCTTGCCTCTCACCTCAAGGGAAGACCCCAAATGGGTCTAGTCGTGCATCAACAGATCAACAGATGTCCTTTTCCTCCTCCTTGGGTGTATCGCAAACGAATGGTCACTGCAGTCTCCAGGCTATTTCTCCACATACACCGAGTTCCACGACCAGCTCCTTTTAAAAAATTGTCTCCAGGGATAAAGGGTAAAAGAGAAGAGCCTCCATAGTCTAGTAGTAAAAAACTTGCATTTTATTCAAAAAAATATATGGCATAACAGTTTTAAAGTGGCCAAAACGGCATCAGCAAAAAAAAATGTGCCAAACACAGAGACTTCCGGTAACGGCCAGTTTGATACCCTTGACAAAGTCACGTGTGGTGTGACGTAATGCGTAGGGAGGCGCTTGGTGATGTCACTTCCGGTTACGGACGTTACCGGAAGACTCTGTGTTTGGCACATGTTTTTTTGCTGATGGCGTTTTGGCCACTTTTAAACTGTTATGTCATACTGTTAGATCTATGTCTAACTAATGACATGGCACATGCACTGACACATTTCCATAATCACAATTAGCTCTCAATTTGATTTATAGGTATTGTGGATGCATACATTGCAAGTCATCATATGCTCTTTTTATGTTTGATTATTATTTTGCAATCTGAATGTATTATTTAGCTTATTAATATATATATATATATATATATATATATATATATATATATATATATATAAATATATATATATATATATATATATATATATATATATATAATTTTTTTTTTTTTTTTTTTTTTTTTATTATTATTATTTTGTTTACTTTTTGAGATTTAATTTATCATTGTGACCATGGACAGGTCCAATAGGTTACAAATCTTTTTTAATAATATTGAGTTATTTAGTGTTTCTAATCCCAATAATAACATCCCAATCAAAATAATGGTCTCCCGCATACAGAGGCCTTCGAAATTCAGATGAGAAAGGCATTTCTCAAGCTGCAGGATGCCAAACAATATGAAAACGCCCAATGGTGGGATCTGGCTTTCTTATAGAAATATTTGGAATTAGGGATCACCCCTAGGGGTCTTCATATCAATAAGCAGTGTAGCTTCCTGGCCAATGATCTTACCAGGGAGTGGCAAATGATTGCTAAATTTTGCAATACCAAATGGTTAAAAATTCTAGTACAACAAAGAGAAAGAAAACTTAGGAAGGCAGAACAACAGGTCCTGGAGAAGCAACAAGCTATTGAAATATTTAGCTCATCTTGTTTATTTTCCAAATGGTTAGAGGATCAAGATAAGAATGTTAAAAAGGATGAGGACTACATGATCTCTAAAAAAACTAAGAAATTAGAAAGAGATGTAATGGACTATAAATCTGGCAATGTGAGTGGAAACGCCCAACTCCAGATTCTGTAGATAATAACAATCCATCTGAACGGGATAAGGGTAGTCGCCCCTATAATCCGTGTCCGCTAATAATGATGGAGAACATGTACATAATAATCATGAGAAGAAGGGAGGAGGTAGGAATACCAATAAGAATAATAATAGAGATAAAAAAAAACAACAAACAGAAAAAACAACATAATAATATACAAACCCATGGTTATCATTGTGTTTTGGCCCAATCCACTACACATGCACATGGTCCTACTCCTGGTCCCAATCAATACTTCTGGTATTGATGGTTTTTCACAACCTATATCAGTTGCAATGCCATCCCCTACAAGGCTAGATACAAGGCCCTTAAAGACAGATCTTATACTTATTGATCCTATAGTACCATCATCCAATAAATATAGTCCGTTATCTAAAGATCTAGGCATCTAAATCAAAGAGGGTGCTCGGCCCAGGAATAATGGTCCATCAGTTGCTCCATCTACCTCGTCAGGTGAGGGTAATTATGCACCACCAGTGGATGAGACTTTTTTATTCAAATCTCGAAAGGGAGTGTTGCTACCCAAAGGAAAGCGATAATTAGACGAGGTAGAAGAGGAGGAAGATAGTCCAAGGCTAAACATAAACAAAAAGGAGAAGATAGACATTGTGTAGATGATAGTACCATAAAAATATTTAACCTATCTACACACAACTTAACAAAAGCTGAATAGACTCTTTTAAGGAAAGGTTTGAGTTTTTTCCCCTCTACAGGTCCAAATAAATTTGGCCTGTTTAAAGATTTAAATACATTTATTCGCTCTCTCACCTTAAAACAATATTACGCCAAGCTTGGTGCTTCTAATAGTAAGAGTGTAAATTCAACACCAGATGTTATAGATGATGATATTACTGTTCATTCTCAAAATGAGGTTCTACAGGTCTTAGAGGATCTATGGGCAGAAGGCAATATAGAAAGCGATACACAAGGCCCTTTTCAAGAGCCAGATATTACACATACCGGCTTTAAACCTCCATCTATATTTAATCCAACAAATTTTAAGGGTCCACATATTGAAACATTTTACCAAGCTGTCTATAAAGATTTTATTGAGTTGTGTGATGCCCCAATAAGTAAGAGGTCTGGTAATTTGAGTCCAGCCGAACGGCAAGCTTGTAAAGATTTAACAACTAATAGAGATATTATAGTTAAACAGGCAGATAAAGGAGGCAGTCTGGTAGTTCAAGACAGGCCTCTCAGAGGTAGTCCGATCTATCGGCTATTATCAGATACGGATACTTATTTAAGACTCTCGTCTGATCCTCTTCCAAACTTTCAACGTGAATTGGTTACTCTTGTTGAGGCAGCTTGTAGGGATAGTGTATTGATTGTTAAAGAAAAATGTTTTCTGCTTCCAAAAGTATGTAACACTCCTTATCTCTATCACCTTCCGAAGGTGCCTAAATGTTTGGTTGATCCTCCAGGGAGACCCATTGTTGCTAGTACAAACAGTTTCACTAGTGGCTTGTCAGTCTATATAGACCACCTATTGCAACCTATGGTGAGTCAATTAGCAACATACATCAAAGATTCCAGTCATGTTATTGACATTCTAAAGTATTACTCTTGGCATGATGAATATATGTGGGCATCGCTGGATGTTGCCTCACTATACACATAAATACCCCATGAGGTGGGTATTGCTGCTGTACAGTATTTTTTAAGTAATAATGGTGAGATGAATTCTAAACAATCAGAATTCTTGCTTTATAGTATAGATTTCTGTTTGCGCCACAATTATTTTACATTTTTAGATCAATTTTACCTCCAATGTAAAGGCTCAGTTATGGGGGCTAATTTTGCCCCCATATATGGGAACTTGACAATGGGATATTGGGAAGAGTTAAAAATTTGGGTCGACAATCCCTTTTCTCAATATATCATTTTCTTTGGTCGGTATATTGATGATGTTTTATCGATCTGGAGTGGTGGTCCTGATCTTTTTTCCACCTTCGTAGCCTATTGCAATGATAATTAGTTGGGATTGTCCTTTACACATGAGATAAACCAGAGTGAATTAGTGTTCCTCAATCTAGTTCTGTCCCATTATGAACATACCATCTTTACTAGTAATCACAACAAGCCTACATCTGGCAATTTATATCTTAATTATAACAGTTGCCATAATCCCACGTGGAAAAATAACATCCCCAATGGTCAATTCCACAGATTACGGAGGAATTGCACAAGAACAAAGGATTACCGTATATACTCGAGTATAAGTCGAATTTTTCAGCACCTCTTTTTGTGCTGAAAGTGCCCCCCTCGACTTATACTCGAGTCAAGCACTTTTCTGCAGCAAAAAATTTCATTTTCCGAACCGACTTTGGGGCCCCGTATCTCAGGGCCACTTGGTGCTAGAAACCCCAAATTTGGTGTGCAAACCCAGTGGACCCGGTCCCACAACATATCCAAAGCTGGGGTTCCTGGCACCAGGTGGCCCCGAGATATGGGGCCCCAAAATAAGTTCGGAAAATGTCATTCTCTGCTGCAGAAAAGTGCTTGACATTTTCTGAACCGATTTTGGAGCCCTGTATCTCAGGGTCACTTGGTGCTAGGAACCCCAAATTTAGTGTGCAAACCCAGTGGACCTGGTACCATAACATATCCAAAGCTGGGGTTCCTAGCACCAGGTGGCCCCGAGATATGGGGCCCCAAAATAGGTTAGGAAAATGTCATTCTCTGCTGCAGAAAAGTGCTTGACATTTTCTGAACCGATATTTGGGGTCCTGTATCTCGGGGCCACTTGGTTCTAGAAATCCCAGCTTTGGATATTTTATGGTGCTAGTTCCACTGGGTTTGCACACCAAATTTGGGGTTCCTAGCATTAAGTGGCCCCGAGATACGGGACCCCAAACTCGGTCAACTGTGTCCATCTGTAGCAATGTCATTTCGGGACACTTTGGGTTCAGAGACCCCAAATTTTGGCTGCAGCTAGGGGGCATCTAGGAACACTTAACTACCGAGTTTGAAGTTCGGGGGACCTATGGCTGCAAATGGGCACAGTGAGGCATGCACATGGGCACAGTGAGGCTGCAAATGGGCATTGTTGACCCTCTTTTCCACTTACAGTAGCTGTGCATTTCTCACCCTCTTCTTATACTTGGGTCAATAAGTTTTTCCCATTTTTTTGTGGTAAATTAGGGCCTCGACTTATACTCGGAACGACTTATACTCGAGTATATACGGTATATGGCACAGGGACAGCACATGTAAAAGAAGTTTAAGGAAAAAGGATACCCCAGGGAGTTGGTGATGAATGCTGGGATCTTCCAATGTCGGAAAAGAGGATGTCTTACTTGCCAATCAGTCCCTCATGGCTGTTCAGAGATAATTACTAATCGAGGCAAGTCTTTCAAGATAAAACAATTTATTACTTGCTCTACTGAATTCGTCATTTATGTTCTGCTTTGCTCATGTGATCTCTTATACGTGGGTCGCACGATACACACCCTGAGTAGTACGTGCAATTGAAGCCATCCCTAGGGGTACATTAACGAATAATGAAAGGTTCTCCCTTCTTTGTCGATGGGAGACATTTTGGATATATCTATTGGGTTCTCTTTCGTCTGAGGGCCTCAATGAGGAAATTGATGTCCTCAGTGTGATCCAATAGTACAGGAAGCCCATAATCCATCGTTATATTACTAGGGCTATACACACACATATATACATACATATGTATATTATTTCCTGTCATTTTTTAACTGTCCTACTTTTTTAACCATCTCTTTCAGAAATGATAATTTTTTTATATACAGTATGATTTTTTTATACAGTATATAATCTATATAGGTTTTTATAAAGTTTTTAATGTGTATTATTAAGAGAGGTTCTTTTAGTGGATATGGTGACTTATTATATTTTTATTAACCATGGTATTATTCGTACACCGTATCCTTTTTATTTCTTTATTATTTTTTCTCAGATTGCTAACTTTGTTGTATTTAACCACTTGCCGACCGCCTCACGCATATATACGTGAACAGAGCGGCACGGGCAGGCAAAATCACGTACGCACTCGGACCCCCCCCCCAGTGCCAGCGGCGGTCAGCTTTTGTCTGGGAGCGTTCCGTGATGAGGGGGAGGCCATCCAATCGTGGCCCCCCCTCGCGATCGCTCCCAGCCAATGAGAAACATCCTCTGCCTCTGTATAGTACACACAGGCAGAGGATGTGATGTCATCTCTCCTCGGCTTGGCAGTTTCAGTTCCAGCGCCGAGGAGAGAAGACATGTGAGTGCACAAAACATACACACACACACAGTAGAACATGCCAGGCATACTTTACACCCCCGATCCCCCCCAAGCACCCCCCCCCCTGTCAAACTGACACCAAGCAGTGTTTTTTTTTTTTTCTGATTACTGCATGGTGTCAGTTTGTGACAGTTAGAAGTGTTAGGTCAGTGAGTGTTAGCCCCCTGTAGGTCTAGGATACCCCCCTAACCCCCCCTAATAAAGTTTTAACCCCTTGATCACCCCCCGTCACCAGTGTCGCTAAGCGATCATTTTTCTGATCGCTGTATTAGTGTCGCTGGTGACGCTAGTTAGGGACGTAAATATTTAGGTTCGCCGTCAGCATTTTATAGCGACAGGGACCCCCATATACTATCTAATAAAGCTTTTAACCCCTTGATTGCCCCCTAGTTAACCCTTTCACCACTGATCACCGTATAACTGTTACGGTTGACGCTGGTTATTTCGTTTATTTTCTATAGTGTCAGGGCACCCGCTGTTTATTACCGCATAAAGGTTTAGCCCCCTGATCGCCCGGCGGTGCTATGCGTCACCCCAGGCAGCGTCAGATTAGCGCCAGTACTGCTAACACCCACGCACGCAGCATACGCCTCCCTTAGTGGTATAGTATCTGTACGGATCAATATCTGATCCGATCAGATCTATACTAGCGTCCCCAGCAGTTTAGGGTTCCCAAAAACGCAGTGTTAGCGGGATCAGCCCAGATACCTGCTAGCACCTGTGTTTTGCCCCTCCGCCTGGCCCGGCCCATCCCACCCAAGTGCAGTATCGATCGATCACTGTCACTTACAAAACACTAAACGCATAACTGCAGCGTTTGCAGAGTCAGGCCTGATCCCTGCGATCGCTAACAGATTTTTTGGTAGCGTTTTGGTGAACTGGCAAGCACCAGCCCCAGGCAGCGTCAGGTTAGCGCCAGTACCGCTAACACCCACGCACGCAGCATACGCCTCCCTTAGTGGTATAGTATCTGAACGGATCAATATCTGATCCAATCAGATCTATACTGGCGTCCCCAGCAGTTTAGGGTTCCCAAAAACGCAGTGTTAGCGGGATCAGCCCAGATACCTGCTAGCACCTGCGTTTTGCCCCTCCGCCTGGCCCGGCCCAGCCCACCCAAGTGCAGTATCAATCGATCACTGTCACTTACAAAACACTAAATGCATAACTGCAGCGTTCGCAGAGTCAGGCCTGATCCCTGCAATCGCTAACAGTTTTTTTGGTAGCGTTTTGGTGAACTGGCAAGCACCAGCGGCCTAGTACACCCCGGTCGTGGTCAAACCAGCACTGCAGTAACACTTGGTGACGTGGCGAGTCCCATAAGTGCAGTTCAAGCTAGTGAGGTGGCAAGCACAAGTAGTGTCCTGCTGCCACCAAGAAGAAGACAAACACAGGCCCGTCGTGCCCATAGTGCCCTTCCTGCTGCATTCGCCAATCCTAATAATTGGGAACCCACCACTTCTGCAGCGCCCGTACTTCCCCCATTCACATCCCCAACCAAATGCAGTCAGCTGCATGAGAGGCATTTTCTTTATGTCCTCCCGAGTACCCCTACCCAATGAACCCCCCCAAAAAAGATGTTGTGTCTGCAGCAAGCGTGGATATAGGCGTGACACCCGCTATTATTGTCCCTCCTGTCCTGACAATCCTGGTCTTTGCATTGGTGAATGTTTTGAACGCTACCATACACTAGTTGAGTATTAGTGTAGGGTACAGCACTGCGCAGACTAGGCACACTTTCATAGGGTCTCCCAAGATGCCATCACATTTTGAGAGACCCGAACCTGGAACCGGTTACAGTTATAAAAGTTAGTTACAAAAAAAAGTGTAAAAAAAAAAAACACAAACAAAAATATAAAATAAAAAAAAAATAGTTGTCGTTTTATTGTTCTCTCTCTCTATTCTCTCTATTGTTCTGCTCTCTTTTACTGTATTCTATTCTGCAATGTTTTATTGTTATTATGTTTTATCATGTTTGCTTTTCAGGTATGCAATTTTTTATACTTTACCGTTTACTGTGCTTTATTGTTAACCATTTTTTGGTCTTCAGGTACACCATTCATGACTTTGAGTGGTTATACCAGAATGATGTCTGCAGGTTTAGGTATCATCTTGGTATCATTCTTTTCAGCCAGCGGTCGGCTTTCATGTAAAAGCAATCCTAGTGGCTAATTAGCCTCTAGACTGCTTTTACAAGCAGTGGGAGGGAATGCCCCCACCGTCTTCCGTGTTTTTCTCTGGCTCTCCTGTCTCAACAGGGAACCTGAGAATGCAGCCGGTGATTCAGCCAGCTGACCATAGAGCTGATCAGAGACCAGAGTGGCTCCAAACATCTCTATGGCCTAAGAAACCGGAAGCTACGAGCATTTTATGACTTAGATTTCGCCGGATGTAAACAGTGCCATTGGGAAATTGAGAAAGCATTTTATCACACCGATCTTGGTGTGGTCAGATGCTTTGAGGGTAGAGGAGAAATCTAGGGTCTAATAGACCCCAATTTTTTCAAAAAAGAGTACCTGTCACTACCTATTGCTATCATAGGGGATATTTACATTCCCTGAGATAACAATAAAAATGATTTAAAAAAAAACATATGAAAGGAACAGTTTAAAAATAAGATAAAAAGGCAAGAAAATAATAAAGAAAAAAAAAAAAAAAAAGCACCCCTGTCCCCCCTGCTCTCGCGCTAAGGCGAACGCAAGCGTCGGTCTGGCGTCAAATGTAAACAGCAATTGCACCATGCATGTGAGGTATCACCGCGAAGGTCAGATCGAGGGCAGTAATTTTAGCAGTAGACCTCCTCTGTAAATCTAAAGTAGTAACCTGTAAAGGCTTTTAAAGGCTTTTAAACATGTATTTAGTTTGTTGCTACTGCACGTTTGTGCGCAATTTTAAAGCATGTCATGTTTGGTATCCATGTACTCGGCCTAAGATCATCTTTTTTATTTCATCAAACATTTGGGCAATATAGTGTGTTTTAGTGCATTAAAATTTTAAAAAGTGTGTTTTTTCCCCAAAAAATGCGTTTGAAAAATCGCTGCGCAAATACTGTTTGAAAAAAAAAAAATAAACACCCACTATTTAAATCTGTAGGGCATTTGCTTTAAAAAAATATATAATGTTTGGGGGTTCAAAGTAATTTTCTTGCAAAAAAAAATAATTTTTTCATGTAATCAAAAAGTGTCAGAAAGGGCTTTGTCTTCAAGTGGTTAGAAGAGTGGGTGATGTGTGACATTAGCTTCTAAATGTTGTGCATAAAATGCCAGGACAGTTCAAAACCCCCCCAAATGACCCCATTTTGGAAAGTAGACACCCCAAGCTATTTGCTGAGAGGCATGTCGAGTCCATGGAATATTTTATATTGTGACACAAGTTGCGGTAAAGAGACAATGTATTTATTTATTATTTTTTTTTTGCACAAAGTTGTCACTAAATGATATATTGCTCAAACATGCCAACATGCCATGGGAATATGTGAAATTACACCCCAAAATACATTCTGTTGCTTCTCCTGAGTACGGGGATACCACATGTGTGAGACATTTTGGGAGCCTAGCCGCGCACGGGACCCCGAAAATCAAGCACCGCCTTCAGGCTTTCTAAGGGGGTAAATTTTTGATTTCACTCTTCACTGCCTATCACAGTTTCGGAAGTCATGGAATGCCCAGGTGGCAAAAAAAAACCCAAATTACCCCATTTTGGAAAGTAGACACCCCAAGCTATTTGCTGAGAGGTATAGTGAGTATTTTGCAGACCTCACTTTTTGTCACAAAGTTTTGAAAATTGAAAAAAGAAAAAAAAAATTTTTTTCTTGTCTTTCTTCATTTTCAAAAACAAATGAGAGCTGCAAAATACTCACCATGCCTTTCAGCAAATAGCTTGGGGTGTCTACTTTCCAATATGGGGTCATTTGGGGGGGGTTTGTGCCACCTGGGCATTCCATGGCCTCTGAAACTGTGATAGGCAGTGAAGAGTGAAATCAAAAATTTACACCCTTAGAAATCCTGAAGGCGGTGATTGGTTTTCGGGGCCCTGTACGCGGCTAGGCTCCTAAAAAGTCCCACACATGTGGTATCCCCATACTCAGGAGAAGCAGCTAAATGTATTTTGGGGTGCAATTCCACATATGCCCATGGCCTGTGTAAGCAATATATCATTTAGTGACAACTTTTTGTAATTTTTTTTTTTTTTGTCATTATTCAATCACTTGGGACAAAAAATGAATATTCAATGGGCTCAACATGCCTCTCAGCAATTTCCTTGGGGTGTATACTTTCCAAAATGGGGTCACTTGTGGGGGTTTTGTACTGCCCTGCCATTTTAGCACCTCAAGAAACGACATAGGCAGTCATAAATTAAAGGCTGTGTAAATTCCAGAAAATGTACCCTAGTTTGTAGGCGCTATAACTTTTGCGCAAACCAATAAATATACACTTATTGACATTTTTTTTACCAAAGACATGTGACCGAATACATTTTGGCCTAAATGTATGACTAAAATTGAGTTTATTGGATTTTTTTTTAGAACAAAAAGTAGAAAATATCATTTTTTTTCAAAATTTTCGGTCTTTTTCCGTGTATAGCGCAAAAAATAAAACCGGCAGAGGTGATCAAATACCATCAAAAGAAAGCTCTATTTGTGGGAAGAAAAGGACACAAATTTCATTTGGGTACTGCATTGCATGGCCACGCCATTAGCAGTTAAAGGGACGCAGTGCCAAATTGTAAAAAGTGCTCTGGTCAGGAAGGGGGTAAGTCCTTCCGGGGCTGAAGTGGTTAAATTTGCTGCTTCGTGCAATATATATGTATTTATTCACTGCAATAGTGTACACAAGGGGTTAACCTCACAAGAGCCGATGGTTCCTCCCCTTCCACATCTAGATGCCTATATATCAGTTTGTTGCCGTTGGGTCCCGTGACTTTGACAAAGCGCAGGCGTGTGAAACATGTAAGTCACAGTCGCCACAGCAACACTGAGCTTGCGATCCACCCAGCATCTGGGTACTCCTCGTTTCTGGCCCTGACCCTGCCTTTCGGCTTTCGGATTCAGTGCGCATCATCCAGAGCTCCTTTCAGGGTGTCAGGTTTTAGCTCGCCTGATCAGCTAGCTTAACCGTGGACATCCAATGACGCGGACTACAATACACCTTCTGGGGGATAGCGAGTCTGACATCCGTATTTAAGCCACTAGGTGCACCTTAGAGAGCGGTGTCTCTCCACTTTAATTTTTCTCTCACATCGAGCCATATGGTCTGCCATTTAGGATCGAGACTTGGAGCACACTTGCTGACATTAACCCATGCAATGCATGCATTAAGCTCCAAAACAATATGCCTTTAGAACTCCTTTAAAATTTTGCATCTCAAATTAGCGGGAGTTGCCAACATGTACTAAGAGCAGATTGTTACATTAAATACGACAACTTTGTAAGATTACAGGTATAGAGCAATGAAATAAGAAGCCACACATTGTTGGGTCCAAACATTTTTACTCCAAGCACATTCATAGGTGCTTTGTAAGGTGCTTTAACAAACAAAGATCTTTGGGGAGAACATGTAGGTTCTTCCATCTTTATCCATGTTTTTTTGGGTAAAATGTGAAAAATCATTAGATACACTTCAAAAAGTCAGTCACTTCCAACGCTGAGTGATTTTCTAAAATGAAGGGCAACAGGGACATTAGTATTCCAAGACTGGGTGGATGCTGCCTTCCTCAGATGGGGTGATCTGATATCAACTCCAAAAAAGACAAAAATGGAATGCACACACACCTAGTGCCTTATATTAAATGTTATTGGTAACCAACTTGGTGTTTACACCTTCCATTTTTGTCTTTTATGTTACCAAAAAGATAAAACAAAGAACATATGTTACAACATTAGGCAGACAAAGCTGGTATTGTAACATCTAGAGGAAAGGGTTAATTAACGAAGCATTAACTAGCAGGGAGGGTGGGACTTTGTGTGAAGCAAGTGGTAGCCAAAAAAGTAATTGGGTGAACATAGCAGGATATTTGTTGATAATAATTTATTATGAGCTGAATTGTAACAATACATGATTCTGGTAATAAAGGTATAGATAACATACATAATGCATCTTGGCATAAAGCTCAATACATACGGTACATATTTACATGTAACAATAATTACAATGGGTAAGATAGTAACAATAAAATTGGTTTCTCATGAAAATAGCCACACAAAATATCCTAGTTCACCACATGAAAGATAGTTTAAGGATGGCTCGTACGTAATGCCTGCAGGACCTACGGTCTCGCTAGACCTGTCGGGTTTGTGAGCTAATAACTTGGATAATCTTGTGTTGTGTCTTACAGGCGTCATGACTGACAAATTGACCTCCCGCATTTCCTGGCACATTTCATAGACCAATACAGGCAGCTGCCATGCTTTTGGAGAACAAAAAGTGAGGATTACTCCAATAAGCAAAAAAGACATGATGCATTGGAGAAATCTGTGGAATTAGGCAAACCCTTTTGCCCCAATTCTGACACAAGGTATGTGCGTGGAAAAATTGCAAATCTACGTAAAATTAGGGAATCGGAGAAGTCAGGAGCAGCAGCAGATGAAATGTATGTACCAAGGCTCTGGTACTTTGACAGCCTGCGATTTCTGACAGAGCAGAGTGACCCCAGACCATCTCTGTCAACTCTGCCTTCCACCTCTGAGGGCCTATGTCCTGAATCCCAAGAGGAAGATGTGCAGGACCCAACCTTGACACAGTTATAGCATTGAAGAACATATTATCTACAAAAAATACAATCATGATCACTAAACATTATTCAGCCAATATTTCACCCTTAACAAAGTAGTTTTCATCTCAAAACACAGTAGTCAAATAACAGATTTTAAGGGCAAATAAAAATGATGTGGCCAGAATGATAGTCTTTTCTATTTATACACATTAAATGTGTAACACCTAGGAAAAAAAGTCTTGTTTTATTAATGACCAAATTACAAAAAAACATTATAATAAGGTCACATTTTCATACACAGGAAAATGTCAATGTGGAGGAGCCATCTGGAAGCACTGTGTCGGAGATCCCCACACTACCTCCTGCCACCAAAAGAACCAGGAAAACCTAGAACCTAAAAGATGCTGCTGCTTCTTTTTTAACCAACGCATCTACAGCCCTACAACTAAATCCTGATGAGGCTGAATCTTTTGGATCCCTGATTGCAAACATATTGTGCCTGATGTCAGAGGACCAACGGCACATGTGTGAGGTCCTCATACTCCAGGTGCTCAACAAGGGGGTCAAAGGCCAAATGACAGAGAACACCCATACCAGCCTCCACCTTCACAGCCACCACAGCCACCACACCAGCATGCCACTCTGTGGCAATATCAGTCACGTAATTCCCACTCAGCATGGCCTCAAGACTACCATTATTCCCATTTATGATTAGTATTAATTTATGATTTGTTCTTTTTACATTTTATATATGTTTTTTTGCTTATTTTGAGCATGGAATGCACTTTTTGTTACAGTAATTTGTTTTGATTTCTGAAAATGGATCTGTAAGTTTATTTATGTTCTTTTGATTTTTATTCCAAAAAAAATAAAAATAAATAAAATTGTTGAGCACAATACTTGCCTCTTTTTTTTTTTCATACATGGCATATTTGGAGTAGGCAGTTACATAAAAAATAAGCTTTAAAAAACAAGGGACACCAAAATAGTTTTCTTTTTTCTATTAATAAATGAGGGATAATAGTGTTGGGGCAACTTCAAAGAACAATCATGCAACATGCAGAATAGTAAATTCATTAACCGGTTCCAGACCAGTCGCCGCAGTTTCACATTACTATACGTGATGCACGCGCCCCCCGTCCCCAACGATCGGCTTCGATCAGGAGCTGATCAATCCCCAGGCCCAGGCCAATAATATCTGTCCTGGACCTGGTGATCGCTCCTGACAAATGATATCCTTCCCTGTCTGTGTAACTGTAAACACTGACAGGGGAACCGATGTCATCTCTTCTCGTGCTGGTCTTTTCATTCCAAACCGAGAGGAGAGAGGACATACAAGTGCACCAACACTACACTGACACCAGGTCACGTAGGCACATAATTTCACCCCCGATCACCACCCCCCCGATTAACCCCTTCATCACCTGTCACTGTGTCACCCAGTACAGCAATCAGATTTTTTTTTGATCGCTATGCTAGTGTCATTAGTGACAAAAATCAGTGTTAGGATAATTAGTCTTAGGCCCAGATAGGACTAGGGACCCCCCCTACCCCCTGACAAATAGCTCTGACGACAAAGTTGTGGTCCCTGCCAAGGTCAGGCGTACCAGACCCTGATCTTCTTCTGCTGTCGTTGAGGTGCAAGAACCGCAGGCCCCTCGTATGGAGTAGAGAGCCAGTACTAGCGCTGCTATTCCTTCTGGTGACCTGGCAAGCACCAGCGGCCTAGTACATCCTGGTCGTACATCCAGCACTGTAGTAACATGTGGTGACGTGGCGAGTCCCATAAGTGCAGTTCAAGCTGGCAAGGTGGCAAGCACAAGTAGTGTCCAAGAAGAAGACAAACACAGGCCCATCAAGCCCATAGTGCCCTTCCTGCAGAATTTGCCAATCCTAATTTGGAACCCACCACTCCTGCAGCACCCATACTTTCCCCATTCACTGGCCAACCCGGAATCAGGTGGATTTTACATCACTTGATTTTAATTTTTCACTGAAGATCTCTATAGATCTATTGTGGACCAAAGCAACTTGTATGCTGGTCAATACATCACCGCTAATCCCCAGTTGTCCCTTGCCAGAGATTGGAGACCAATTATGGTTTCCGAATTTAAGACCTTTCTGGGCCTATCCCTCCTCATGGGCATAACCAAAAATAGTTGCGGTCATATTGGTCCTATTGGTCATATTGGTCCACTGATCCAATACACCATATGCCTGTGTTCTCTACCTCCATGACCATGACACAAGCAGATCTTGCGGATCATGCACTTCAGTGACAATGAACTCTGTCGTCCTCGGGGTGACCCTGGATTTGATCGGCTCTACAAAATTCGGCCCCTCGTAAACCACTTCAACCAACGTTTTGCAGCCTTGTTTAATCCCGATCAAGTTATCTGCGTTGATGAGTCACTGATTAAGTTTTCTGCCCGCTTGTCTATCAAACATAATCTTCCCAGCAAGCGTGCCAGATACGGGGTCAAGATGTATAAGCTCTGTGGCAGGGCCACAGGCTATACATATATTTTTATGGTTTACGAGGGAAGAGATAGTCACGTAGAGCTGGATAACTGCCCTGACTACATAGGAAGCGCTGGTAAGATAGTGTGGGACTTGGTGTCACCCTTATTCGGAAAGGGGTACCACTTGTATGTGGACAATTATTACACGAGCGTGCCACTTTTTAGACACCTTTTTGATTATGGAATTGGTGCACGTGGCATTGTGCGATCTAATCGCTGGGGCTTCCCCCAACGGCTTGTAGATACCCGTCTTAGTCAGGGGGAGAGAGCCTGCTTGAGGTGTAATAATTTGTTAGCAGTAAAGTGGAGGGATTCATGGAATGTTTTCGTTCTGTCCTCGCTTCATGCAAACATGGCAGTTCAAATTCCTACGGCAACTGGTGTTGTGGAGAAACCCTTCTGTGTCCACGAAAACAACCTTAATATGGGAGGGGTGGACCTCAACGACCAGTTGTTGGCGCCGTACCTAATTGCCTGTAAGACCAGACGCTGGTACAAGAAAGTGTCTGTATACTTATTTCAATTGGCTTTGCTGAACGCTTATGTGCTATACAGAGATTCAGGACAGGCTGGATCTTTCCTTAAATTCCAGGAAGAGATCATCAGAGGCCTTCTGTTTCCAGACGGTGCTCTTGCCCAACTTCCCAATCCAAATGCAGTGAGCCGGCTGGATGAGAGGCATTTTCCTTTTGTCCTCCCTGGTACCCCTACCCAAAGAAACCCCCCAAAAAGATGTGCCTGCAGCAAACGCGGATTTAGGCGTGACACCCGCTTTTATTGTTCCTCCTGTCCTGACCAACCTGGTCTCTGCATTGGTGAATATTTCAAACGCTACCACACACTAGTGGAGTTTTAGTGTAGGGTACAGCACCACACAGTCATAGGCACACTAACACAGGGTCCTGGGGTCTTGAAAGATGTGATGGCCATCACATTTTGAGAGACCCTAATCTGCAATGTTCAGTTTACAGTTTTTTTACAGTTTTTATAAAAGTGAAAAAAGTGAAAAAAAAAAAACACAAAAAAATAAAAAATCCAAAAATAGTTGTGGTTGTATTTTTCTCCTCTCTCTCTATTGTTCTCTCTCTCTTATGTTCACTCTCTACTGTATGCTCACTATTGTTCTATATCTATCGTTCTCGTTCTCTCGTTTTTACAATGTTTTATTGTATTTGCTTTGCAGGTATGGTATGTTATACTGTAATGTTTGTTTTATTGTTAACCATCATTTTCTTAGCAGGTATGCCATCCAGCTGCAGCACGAGTTTATTTATCTTGACAGCAACAGCATTTGCTCCCACGATACGTAAACTCTGTGACTCTAGCGCTGTCGGAGGTGATTGCACCACCACAGTTTAAAAAAATAGCCTATATCCAGAAGCATGGGGGCAGCAGGGGTGGAGGAGCGATTTGCTCCTAACTTTTGGGGCGGATGCCCCCATGCTTTGGCATATATTTTTTTAGGCACAGATTGCAATGTTTTATTCTTACTATGTTTTATTGTATTTGCTTTGTAGGTATGGTAAGTCTTACTATTATACTGTAAAGTTACTTTGTTTTATTGTTAACCATCATTTGCTTAGCAGGTATGCCATTCAGCTGCAGCATGGGTTTATTTATCTTGAAAGCAACAGCGTTTGCTCCCACGATCCATAAACCTGTGACTCTAGCGCTCTCGGAGGTGATTTCACCACCACAGTTTAAAAAAAGAGCATATATGCTCAAGCATGGGGGCAGCAGGGGTGGAGGAGCGATCTGCTCCTAACTTTTGGGGCAGATGCCCTATGCTTTGGCATATATTTTTTAGGCCATTCAGCTGCAGCACTGATTTATCTATCTTGACAGCAACAGCGTTTACTCCCACAATACGTAAATCAGCGACTCCAGCGATGTAGGAGGTGATTTCACCACCACATTTAAAAACAAAATGGTGCATGTATGCCCATCATTAGAAGTGGGTGGATGAAGGTGGTATTCTAATGGTGGGCATACCCACCAATCAATCTCTTTTTCTTCTTCAGCCCACAGGCTGCATGAAAAAAAGAACATTACAATGTATGCTCAACAAGGACCAGCAACGTACTGGTATGTTGCTGGACTTTGAGTGGTTATACCAGAATGATCATCTTTGCATAATTTTTTTCGCCGGATATAAACAGTGCCATTGGGAAATTGGCAAAGCATTTTATCACACCGATCTTGGTGTGGTCAGATGCTTTGAGGGCAGAGGAGAGATCTAGGGTCTAATATACCCCAATTTTTTCAAAAAAGAGTACCTGTCACTACCTATTGCTATCATAGGGGATGGGATATTTACATTTTCTGAGATAACAATAAAAATGATTTTAAAAAAATGAAAGCAACAGTTTAAAAATATAATAAAAAATCAAAATAAATAATTAAAAAAAAACAAAAACAAAAAACCCTGTCCCCCCGTGCTCACGCGCAAAGGTGAATGCAAGCGTCGGTCTGGTGTCATATGTAAATAGCAATTGCATCATGCATGTGAGGTATCACCGCGAAGGTCAGATCGAGCGCAGTAATTTTAGCAGTAGACCTCCTCTGTAGATCTAAAATGGTAACCTGTAAAGGCTTTTAAAGGCTTTTAAAATTGTATGTAGTTTGTCGCCGCTGCATGTTTGTGCACGATTTTAAAGCATGTCGTGTTTGGTGTCCATGTACTGGGCATAAGATCATCTTTTTTATTACATCAAACATTTGGGCAATATAGTGTGTTTTAGTGCATTAAAATTTAAAAAAGTGTGTTTTTTTTCCAAGAAAATTGTGTTTGAAAAATCGCTACGCAAATACTGTGTTAAAAAAAATTGCAACACCCACCATTTTAATCTGTAGGGCCTTTGCTTTAAAAAAAATATATCATGTTTGGGGGTTCAAAGTAATTTTCTTGCAAAAAAAATTTTTTTCAAGTAAACAAAAAGTGTCAGAAAGGGCTTTGTCTTCAAGTGGTTAGAAGAGTGGGTGATGTGTGACATAAGCTAAATGTTGTGCATAAAATGCCAGGACAGTTCAACCCCCCCCCCCCCCCCAATGACCCCTTTTTGGAAAGTAGACACCCCAAACTATTTGCTGATAGGCGTGTTGAGTCCATGGAATATTTTATATTTTGTCACAAATTTCGAAGATTACACTTTTTAATTTAATTTAATTTTTTTTGCACAAAGTTGTCACTAAATGATATATTGTTCAAATATGGCATGGTTATATGTGGAATTACACCCCAAAATGCATTCTGCTGCTTCTCCTGAGTACGGTGATATCTCATGTGTGAGACTTTTTGGGAGTCTAGCCGCGTACGGGGCCCTGAAAACCAATCACCGCCTTCAGGATTTCGAAGGGTGTAAATTTTTGATTTTACTCCTCACTACCTATCACAGGTATCAGGTTTGAAGGCCATAAAATGCCAAGATAACACAACCCCCCCCCCCCCCAAATGACCCCATTTTGGAAAGTAGAAGAGGCGCAGATCGAGCCCTCTCTCCTCTCCTGTCTGTGTGTGGGGGGGATTGTTAGTGCTGGCTTTGGGCGGCATGAAAGAGAGTGTAACAGACACTCTCAGCTTAGACAACTGCAGCCAGCAACCCTGCTGGGAAGCCATAGTCCAGTCTGAATAATGTGTCTGGTTTTCAGGCAGTCTGAAACCTGGACACATGATTCCACGCCCGAACTGTCCGAGTGAATCCCGGACAGGTGGCAACCCTACACAGCAAGCAAATTGCTATGGGGGCACCCGATCTGAGCCGCTACTCTTTGTGTCCATGCAGACATCGAGCAGCGGATCGACCAGGTCACCTCTCTCTCCTTATTGGCTCATTGACTTTGATTGCCAGCAGCGGGAGTCAATGGTACCCGTTGTGTGTCTCAGCCAATAAGGAGGGAGAGTCCCTGACAGCCGAGTTTCTCATGCAACATCTCTGGATCGAGATGGGACTTAGGTAAGTATTAGGATGGCTGAGGGTCGGGGCTGCTTCACACAGAAGTTTTTTTTATCCTAATGCATGGAATGCATTAATATAAAAAACCTGCTGCCTTTAGAACCCCTTTAAGCATGGTACAATATTACAAGGTTTTATGTAATTTTATATTTAACTATCACAGCATGGTACAGAGCGTGATTGGTGAAATGCTTGTATCCCATTAACGTCAACTGTAATGATTTAAAGGGCATTTTATCATTTCTTTGCCTGCACAAGGTATCATTTAACAAATAATAATGTCTCCTTGTCTTGTATTTGCCAGTTAGTATCCACCAGATAGATGTATATTCAGGGGATATCCAGGCTTGGTGTATAGACAGATCGTAAAGTCTAAATGTATAGTGATTAATGCTTCTTTTATTTATCATACATGACGAACTAACCACAGCAGGGAAACATATTTAAAATATATAAATTTGCTGATATAGCCATTTACTAAACAAATGATAATCTTACTCTAAATAATCATTCTTTAGGGAAACTGTTTTTATCATTTTGGTTTTACATATTTTACACCAATAATTTAGTCTTAAATTTTCCTTCTTATAAATGAAGGTAGTGGAGTGGTGACCTTATCTCACTGCTTGATTTGTTCAAGACATCACAAAATAAGGACACATTCTTGCCATAATTGTCATTATTACACATATTACCTCAACATATGGTAATACATAAAAAGGAAAAAAAACTGCTTAAACCTGAAAAATCCCCAAAGGCAGCAGCTCTGCTGTAAGATATACACAAAGAAAAACATTTTGTGGTAGTTAGAGCTGCACTCTCACACCAACATAACTGGTGAAAAAAAAAGAACATCTTAAACAAATAAAGATTCTTAATGATTAGACATAAGAGAATAGTCTAAAAACAATAAGTGATTAAAAAAATATAACAAAAGTGAGTCCCAAAAGAAAGAACTTTGAGGAGGCTTGGAAATGTATATCCTTAGCAAACAGCATAGATATACATGGCAAGCAGGATGGCAACTTGAATCAGATAGGCATTCTAACACACAGGCAGAGCAGATGATCACAACCTTCCACAGGGCTCAAAGGACCCAGAGTCCTCCCTCGAATCATGTACTTCTTCATGTTGTCCATTATCACGAGTAGGGAGGCCCCATGATTGTTGCAGAATTCCTCACTGGCATTCCAGGCCCTGACGTTGTCTGATAAATAGTAACAGCGACTGTTTAACTGGATCCAGTCTGTATGACACTCTGCACACCCTGCAGGATGTGGTGGCTCAGCAGGTGTGGACCCCCTGGGCATATGCCGAGGTGAGTCAACAAGGCTTTTAAATAGATCTATCCACCTGAAGGCATCGGAGTCCTCTCGCATGTTGAGTTAAGGTGAATTATATAGACTACAAATATCCAAATAAGTACAATCATGAGTCTCAGGCAGAGTATGATCGCCCAGCACAGCACCTTGAACTTGTGGCAGAGCCTCTAAGGCAAGTTTTACACGGGTTACAGCTTGTATAATAACAGTGTAAACAGCAAGCTTTGATTAAGCATATTTTTATACAAGCTGAAACCCATGTGAAACTGGCCTTGACATATTCCTGGCTCTGCCACAAGTTCAAGGTGCTGTGTTGGGCGATCATACTCTGCCTAGGAGTCGTTGTTGTACCTATTGGGATAGAGCTTTCTTTTGGTGATATTTAATCACCACTGTGGTTTTTTTTTTTTGGCTATATAGACAAAAAAGGAGAATTTGGAATAAAAACAAAACACTATTTTCTACTTTCTGTTATAAAACATATCCAATAAAATCAAAATTTTTCATAAATTTAGGGAAAAATGTTTTCTGCTACATGTCTTTGTTGAGACACTTGAAATGTTGGGACAGTACAAATACCCCTAAACTTATCCCTTCTTTGGAAAACAGACAGTTTGAGGGATGGCAAGTTTTTGGAAAGTGAAAAAAATTAATAAAGTTTTGAGGTTTTTTTACACGCTGGGCTCCATTCACTTAAACAGATCTCTTGCTGTATTTAGGTGTCCGGACACATTTCCCGTAAATATCGCATGCAATGCTGAAACTGTCAATTCACTAAGCTGTTTTGCGGTATTTACCGAAAAACGCTGAAAACGCCTGGTAAATACTGCATGAAAAGGCGTTAAACTACTGTAGGTGTAGCCCTGGACTCTGATTCTGAACTCTCCTTTCGGCTCCACATCCAATCACTTTCTAAAGCTTTCCGCCTCAACCTCCACAACGTCTTCAAAATACGCCCTATTCTAACCAATGACACTACAAAGCTCCTAATCCACTCCCTGGTTATCTCTCGCCTCGACTACTGCAACTCCCTCCTCATTGGCTTACCTTTACATAGGCTATCTCCTATTCAGTCCATCATGAATGATGCTGCCAGGCTCCTCCACCTTACAAACCACTCAGTGTCCGCTACTCCTCTCTGCCAATCCCTCCATTGACTGCCACTCACCAAAAAAACAAATTTAAAATACAATAACTTACAAAGCCATCCACAACTTGGCCCCCAGCTATATCACTAACCTAGTCTCAAAATACCAACCAAATCATTCTCTTTGTTCCTCCCAAAACCCCTTGCTCTCTAGTTTCCTTGTCACCTCCTCCTATAATCACCTCCAAGACTTCTCCCGAGCCTCTCCCATCCGTTGGAATTCCCTACCCCAATCTGTCCAACTATCTCCTACTCTATCCATTTTTAGGCAATCCTTGACAACTTTTATGCTCAGAGAAGCCTATCCAGCCTCCACCTAACAACTGCACTTTTCTCCATCAGCTCATCCCCCACAGTTATTACTTTTTGTATCACTTGACCCTACCTTTTAGCTAGTAAGCTCTAACGAGCATGGCCCTCTGATTCCTCCTGTATTGAATGGTATTGTAACTGTACTGTTTGCCCTCATGTTGTAAAGCACTGTGCAAACTGTTAGCACTTTATAAATCCTGTATAATAATAATAATAAAAAAACTCAATTCATGGAAAAAATTTAATAAATGTGTGCAGTAATTAAGTAGTGGTCCAGACATGTGATGGAAGTGATGACGTTGGTCACCACACCTCAATGGGCAAGGCATGGAAATGCAACACACTATCTAATGAGAATTTGGCTACTCTACACTAACATTTTATAGAACGTCCTGTGAGCCTCCACTAACAATAATAAACCAATAAATCCTCTTTGAATCAGCTGCAAGCGGTAAACATGTCTCATAAACCATGTAAAAGTACTAAAATCGCATTAAAAACGCTGCGCTCTCAAAGGTATAAGCATAAAGCCTCTGAACTGGTAAAATGATATCCTCTACACCGTGATACTATTAATGTATAAAATATATGATAAAAAATATATAAAATAACAAGTGCTTAATAGCCAAATAATAAAGTGACAATGTGCATTCATATAGTGATGAAAAATATTAAAGCAAATAAGTCTGTGGAAATCTAAATAGATCCAAATACTGGAATTATAAAAAAGTGCATACGTGCACTGTGCAAATTGATCCAATTTACAGGTGCTCCACACTCCATGAAATTCAGTATGCTGTGAAAGTGATGCGATAATCAGACGCTGTGTTCTCACTCAGGTGCTCCCCCATGTAATGAAGGCTCACCTTAACCACTTCAGCCCCGGAAGGATTTACCCCCTTCCTGACCAGAGCACTTTTTACAATTTGGCACTGCGTCGCTTTAACTGCTAATTGCGCGGTCATGCAATACTGTACCCAAACGAAATTTGCGTCCTTTTCTTCCCAAAAATAGAGCTTTCTTTTGATGGTATTTGATCACCTCTGCCATTTTTATTTTTTGCGCTATAAACGGAAAAAGACAGAAAATTTTGAAAAAAAATGATATTTTCTACTTTTTGTTATAAAAAAAATCCAATAAACTCAATTTTAGTTGCACATTTAGGCCAAAATGTATTCGGCCACATGTCTTTGGTAAAAAAAATGTCAATAAGTGTATATTTATTGGTTTGCGCAAAAGTTATAGCGCCTACAAACTAGGGTACATTTTCTGGAATTTACACAGCCTTTAATTTATGACTGCCTATGTCATTTCTTGAGGTGCTAAAATGGCAGGGCATTACAAAACCTCCACAAACGACCCCATTTTGGAAAGTAGACACCCCAAGGAAATTGCTGAGAGGCATGTTGAGCCCATTGAATATTAATTTTTTTGTCCCAAGTGATTGAATAATGACAAAAAAAAAAAAAGATTACAAAAAGTTGTCACTAAATGATATATTGCTCACACAGGCCACAGGCATATGTGGAATTGCACCCCAAAATATATTCAACTGCTTCTCCTGAGTATGAGGATACCACATGTGTGGGACTTTTTGGGGGCCTAGCTGCATACGGGGCCCCGAAAACCAATCACTGCCTTCAGGATTTCTAGGGGCGTAAATTTTTGATTTTACTCCTCACTACCTATCACAGTTTTGAAGGCCAATAAATGCCCAGATGGCACAACCCCCCTCCCCCAAATGACCCCATTTTGGAAAGTAGACACCCCAAGCTATTTGCTTTGAGGCATGTTGAGTCCATAGAATATTTTATATTTTGACACAAGTTGCGGGAAAGTGACAATTTTTTTTTTTTTGCACAAAGTTGTCACTAAATGATATATTGCTCACACAGACCATGGGCATATGTGGAATCGCACCCCAAAATACATTTAGCTGCTTCTCCTGAGTATGGGGATACCACATGTGTGCGACTTTTTAGGAGCCTAGCCGCGTACAGGGCCCCGAAAACCAATCACCGCCTTCAGGATTTCTAAGGGTGTAAATTTTTGATTTCACTCTTCACTGCCTATCACAGTTTTGGAGGCCATGGAATGCCTAGGTGGCACAACCCCCCCCCCCCCCCCAAATGATCCCATTTAGGAAAGTAGACACCCCAAGCTATTTGCTGAGAGGAATGGTGAGTATTTTGCAGCTCTCATTTGTTTTTGAAAATGAAGAAAGACAAGAAAAACATTTTTTTTTTCTTTTTTCAATTTTTAAAACTTTGTGACAAAAAGTGAGGTCTGCAAAATACTCACTATACCTCTCAGCAAATAGCTTGGGGTGTCTACTTTCCAAAATGGGGTCATTTGTGGGGGTTTTGTGCCACCTGGGCATTCCATGGCCTCCGAAACTGTGATAGGCAGTGAAGAGTGAAATAAAAAATTTACGCCTTTAGAAAGCCTGAAGGCGGTGCTTGGTTTTCGTGGTCCCATACGAGGCTAGGCTCCCAAAAAGTCTCACACATGTGGTATCCCCATACTCAGGAGAAGCAGCTAAATGTATTTTGGGGTGAAATTCCACATATGCCCATGGTCTGTGTGAGCAATATATCATTTAGTGACAACTTTGTGCAAAAAAAAAAAAATTGTCACTTTCCCGCAACTTGTGTCACAATATAAAATATTCCATGAACTCGACATGCCTCTCAGAAAATAGCTTGGGTTGTCTACTTTCCAAAATGGGGTCATTTGGGGGGGTTTGAACTGTCCTGGCATTTTATGCACAACATTTAGAAGCTTATGTCACACACCGTCCACTCTTCTAACCACTTGAAGACAAAGCCCTTTCTGACACTTTTTGTTTACATGAAAAATTTTTTTTTTTGCAAGAGAATTACTTTGAACCCCCAAACATTATATATTTTTTAAAGCAAAGGCCCTACAGATTAAAATTGTGGGTGCTTCATTTTTTTTTTTCACACAGTATTTGCGCAGCAATTTTTCAAACGCATTTTTTGGGGAAAAAACACACTTTTTAAAATTTTAATGCCCTAAAACACACTATATTGCCCAAATGTTTGATGAAATAAAAAAGATGATCTTAGGCCGAGTACATGGATACCAAACATGACATGCTTTAAAATTGCGTACAAACGTGCAGTGGCAGCAAAATAAATACATTTTTAAAAGCCTTTAAAAGCCTTTACAGGTTACCACTTTAGATTTACAGAGGAGGTCTACTGCTAAAATTACTGCACTCGATCTGACCTTCGCGGTGATACCTCACATGCATGGTGCAATTGCTGTTTACATTTGACCCCAGACCGACGCTTGCGTTCACCTTAGCGTGCTATTTTTGCTATTTTTTTTTTCTTTAATTTTTTTTGCTTTTTTATCTTATTTTTAAACTGTTCCTTTCATTTTTTTTTTTTAAATCATTTTTATTGTTATCTCAGGGAATGTAAATATCCCCTATGATAGCAATAGGTAGTGACAGGTACTCTTTTTTGAAAAAATTGGGGTCTATTAGAACCTAGATTTCTCCTCTGCCCTCAAAGCATCTGATCACACCAAGATCGGTGTGATAAAATGCTTCCCCAATTTCCCAATGGCGCTGTTTACATCCGGCGAAATCTAAGTCATGAAATGCTCGTAGCTTCCGGTTTCTTAGGCCATAGAGATGTTTGGAGCCACTCTGGTCTCTGATCAGCTCTATGGTCAGCTGGCTGAATCACCGGCTGCATTCTCAGGTTCCCTGTTGAGACAGGAGAGCCAGAGAAAAACACGGAAGACGGTGGGGGGGGCAATCCCTCCCACTGCTTGTAAAAGCAGTCTAGAGGCTAATTAGCTGCTAGGATTGCTTTTACATGAAAGCCGACCGCTGGCTGAAAAGAATGATACCAAGATGATACCTAAACCTGCAGGCATCATTCTGGTATAACCACTCAAAGTCGTGAATGGCGTACCTGAAGACAAAAAAATGGTTAACAATAAAGCACAGTAAACGGTAAAGTATAAAAAATTGCATAACTGAAAAGCAAACATGATAAAACATAATAACAATAAAACATTGCAGAATAGAATACAGTAAAAAAGAGCAGAACAATAGAGAGAGAATAGAGAGAGAGAGAACAATAAAACGACAACTATTTTTTTTATTTCATATTTTTTTTGTGTTTTTTTTTTTTTTTTTTTTACACTTTTTTTTGTAACTGTAACTTTTATAACTGTAACCGGTTTCAGGTTCGGATCTCTTAAAATGCGATGGCATCTTGGGAGACCCTGTGAAAGTGTGCCTAGTCTGTGCAATGCTATACCCTACGCTAATACTCAACTAGTGTATGGTAGCGTTCAAAACATTCACCAATGCAAACACCAGGATTGTCAGGACAGGAGGGACAATAATAGTGGGTGTCACACTTATATCCGCGCTTGCTGCAGACACAACATCTTTTTTGGAGGGGTTCATTGGGTAGGGGTACTCGGGAGGACATAAGGAAAATGCCTCTCATGCAGCCGACTGCATTTGGTTGGGGATGTGAATGGGGGAAGTACGGGCGCTGCAGAAGTGGTGGTTTCCCAATTAAGATTGGCGAATGCAGCAGGAAGGGCACTATGGGCACGACGGCCTGTTTGTCTTCTTCTTGGTGGCAGCGGGACACTACTTGTGCTTGCCACCTCACCAGCTTGAACTGCACTTACGGGACTCGCCACTTCACCAAGTGTTACTGCAGGTTTGACTACGACCGGGGTGTATTAGGCCGCTGGCTCTTGCCAGTTCACCAAAACACTACCAAAAAAACTGTTAGCGATCACAGGGATCAGGCCTGACTCTGCGAACGCTGCAGTTATGCGTTTAGTGTTTTGTAAGTGTCAGTGATCGATCGATACTGCACTTGGGTGGGCTGTATCAGGTACGTGGATTTGCCTGCCCGTGCCATTCTGCCGCAGTATATCTGCTTTAGGCGGTCGGCAAGTGGTTAAGGTGTGTGACCTTGCTGTTAAGCTTGGTCAATACATGCTTTGGAACCACTACAGGGTTCAGCAGTGCGTCCAGAATCCTGGATCAATCACCAATGTGCCTCAGTAAATCAATGAAAAAGGGATCTCATAGTGTAGTGTGCTTATGCAATTTATTGAAACAAAAGTAAACAGGTCCCACACAGGGTACTCACAATATCCAGGCACTTCAGTGCACCATTCTACATCAAGAAAAAAAAACGAATGGTTGAAAACGGCCGGTAACGGGATGGTAAGCTGATCATTCCTAACAGCTGATCTGCTAAGCGTGCCGTCCTGTCCCCTTCCCCTACATTTGTCGATACAAGGGAATTTCGTATCTTCCTCAGGGGATGATGTAATTGGACGGTGAAGCTGTCAGTTAAAATAGAGTGTCCGCAGCCATTTTGTTGTGGTCCGCAGAACACTCTAGTGCTGGGTCTATGTACTTCAATAAGACTAACACCTAAAGTTAAACTACTTGGATACATTTAGGTGAATACCAATCCATAATGATTCACAATTTTTCCTATGATGTACGGTGTCCTACATGAGCCATCACTGCTCAATATACGGTGTCCTGCATGAGCCATCTTTGCTCAGCAAATAAGTGCACAAAAATACAAATTAACAGGACAGACACAGAAAAACCAGCATATCATCCTTTTGTTAACCGGTAGTGTTAAATTCTTAAAACAGCTACTAATAATAATATATAATTGCAGTTAAAAAAGAAATAAACTTTACTATGTACTTTAAATTTTTTTTTTAAATATATAATATATATATATATATATATATATATATATATATGAACCTAGTTCTAACTAGGAGTAACTATATAACAAGGAAAAGGGAGCTAAGATAGAAAAATGCATCCCATATTAATATAGGATAAAGACGTGTAATTATATGACTATACCAATAATGAAAAAGATAACCTTAATATATTGTATACAGAACTACTGGGGAAAAAATATATATATATATATATATATAAGGTGACTCAATGATCATGACTCATTACGAAAATAAAAAAATTATTAAAATACATAAAAATATATATAAAATATATACATATATATAAACTATATTTATATATAAAATATATATGTAAACTCATACTCCATAAGGATGTATCATTATACTTAATGGCAAATAAATTAATCATTGTGAACAGTACCCTCCACACACCTATGTCAATAATATTAAAATCTAATAATTACTTAAAAAACACTTTAGATCGAATTCTTTATTCAACCCCCCAGGGGCAAGAGAACCTAACTGGTGTATCCACCATGATTCTCGTTTACTGATGTCTTCTCACATAATTTGATCCTCTCCAGTATTGTTTGGCTGCCTCAATGCCCCAAAATTGCATACCGTTGGTACTTTTGTTATGTACAGTGGGGACGGAAAGTATTCAGACCCCCTTAATCTTTGTTATATTGCAGCCATTTGCTAAAATCATTTAAGTTCATTTTTTTCCCTCATTAATGTACACACAACACCCAATATTGACAGAAAAACACAGAATTGTTGACATTTTTGCAGATTTATTAAAAAAGAAAAATTAAAATATAACATGGTCCTAAGTATTCAGACCCTTTGTTCAGTATTTAGTAGAAGGACCCTTTTGATCTAATACAGCTACTGTATAAGTCTTTTTGGGAAAGATGCAGATCCTCTCCAGTCCTGTCAGGTTGGATGGTAAACGTTGGTGGACAGCCATTTTTAGGTCACTCCAGAGATGCTCAATTGGGTTTAAGTCAGGGCTCTGGCTGGGCCACTCAAGAACAGTCACGGAGTTGTTGTGAAGCCACTCCTTCGTTATTTTAGCTGTGTGCTTAGGGTCATTGTCTTGTTGGAAGGTAAACCTTCGGCCCAGTCTGAGGTCCTGAGCACTCTGGAGAAGGTTTTCATCCAGGATATCCCTGTACTTGGCCGCATTCATCTTTCCCTTGATTGCAACCAGTCGTCCTGTCCCTGCAGCTGAAAAACACCCCCACAGCATGATGCTGCCACCACCATGCTTCACTGTTGGGACTTTATTGGACAGGTGATGAGCAGTGCCTGGTTTTTTCCACACATACCGCTTAGAATTAAGACCAAAAAGTCCTATCTTGATCTCATCAGACCTGAGAATCTTATTTCTCACCATCTTGGAGTCCTTCAGGTGTTTTTTTAGCAAACTCCATGCAGGCTTTCATGTGTCTTGCACTGGGGAGAGGCTTCCGTCGGGCCACTCTGCCATAAAGCCCCGACTGGAGGAGGGCTGCAGTGATGGTTGACTTTCTACAACTTTCTCCCATCTCCCGACTGCATCTCTGGAGCTTAGCCACAGTGATCTTTGGGTTCTTCTTTACCTCTCTCACCAAGGCTCTTCTCCCCCGATAGCTCTGTTTGGCTGGACGGCCAGCTCTAAAAAGGGTTCTGATCGTCCCAAACGTCTTCCATTTAAGGATTATGGAGGCCATTGCGCCCTTAGGAACCTTGAGTGCAGCAGGATTTTTTTTGTAACCTTGGCCAGATCTGTGCCTTGCCACAATTCTGTCTCTGAGCTCTTCAGGCAGTTCCTTTGACCTCATGATTCTCATTTGCTCTGACATGCACTGTGAGCTGTAAGGTCTTATATAGACAGGTGTGTGGCTTTCCTAATCAAGTCCAATCAGTATAATCAAACACAGCTGGACTCAAATGAAGGTGTAGAGCCATCTCAAGGATGATCAGAAGAAATGAACAGCACCTGAGTTAAATATATGAGTGTCACAGCAAAGGGTCTGAATACTTAGGACCATGTGATATTTCAGCTTTTCTTTTTTAATAAATCTGCAAAAATGTCAACAATTCTGTGTTTTTCTGTCAACATGGGGTGCTGTGTATACATTAATGAGGAAAAAAATGAACTTAAATGATTTTAGCAAATGGCTGCAATTTAACAAAGAGTGAAAAATTTAAGGGGGTCTGAATACTTTCCGTTCCCACTGTACATCCCTAAAATGCGTGGATAAAAAGTGCTTATCAAACCCCTTCCTGATACTCCTCACATGTTCCTCTATACATTCTTTCAATGCCCTTATAGTTCTTCCCACATAGATCAAATTGCATGGACACTTAACTGCATAAACTACACCCACAGTGTCACACAAAATGAAGTCCCTTAATGGTATACACTTGATTATTTTGTGGGTTAGTGAACTCTTTTATACTTTCCTGGTATTCATAGGTACCCTAGTGCAACTGTAACAGCGTCTGCAACTGTGGAAACCCTTAATATCCCAAAACATTTTGGATTTGGGGGGGTGTGTCACGGAACGTCCCACACTCCGCTTGAGTGCTTCCGTCAGTATACCACTTCCTTGTAGTCTGGACTCAGATATCAGATATTCCAACCGCTCTCAAGCATAAAACAAGGCGAGACTTGCTTCACTGCTAACATGGACTATTTTTATTTAGAATCAAAATTACAAAACTTTATATGCCGTTGGAACCTCCTCTAACAATACAACTGTAACCTAATTAACATGAGCTAGTTTACTAAATCATTTACCCAGACTAGGTGACTATTCAATAAACATTACCATAAACATCAACACAGGGTTAATTAGAACAAACAACAATGTGTGGAATACCCTTAGAACCTGTGGTAAGCCAGACTAAACTAATTTACATTAAACACATTATAGCAGAGAACAAGACAGGTAGTTGGAGTTGATGACACCAGCATCTCCTCACAGTATGTGTCCCAACAGTATGAATCAGACTTATCAGTAGGGGGTTGCTGGAGGAATCCCCCCTCCCTCTACAGGGACACACATCCCAAATGACCACAGCAAAAGATTCCACAACAGAATCAAACAACATACAATATATACATATATACACGACTGAGTCTGATTAGTACAGTTCAGACTGGATTTCTAATTCACCTCACAAAGAGTATTGTTCCCTTGAAAATCCAGGGCCCATAATCAAAAGGCAAGAGGCTTGCATTCAGTCCTCTCCAACAGCCTCTGTCCCGGCTAGGTCTGTCACAGGGTGGTTCTACCACATTATGCACCAGTCTGTCCCTTAAGTTGGGTGCTCTTTTCTATACAATATTGGGTGTTTCGGACAGGTTCCCTTTGAGATGAACATCTTGTTTCAGGACATTCCAATATTTAGAGATAATTTTTTCTACTTCCTTATTCTTCAGATTAAAGTCCAGGACAATACATGTGCCCATGTCTTTGTTGGAGCTATTATTTGTGGTACTATCCTTAAGAAGATCTCCTCTATTCATACTTTTGATTTTATTTCTCTCTTTTTCTAGAAAGTCATCACAATATCCCTTTGGTTTGAACATGTTGGCCAGCAGTTGTGATTGTAGCTCAAAGTCTGCTTCTTGTGTACAATTTTTCTTTATTCTCATATATTGGCCACGTGGGATGTTATCCAACCAAGGTCTAAAATTGCAGCTCATGGTGGGGATATAAGAGTTACGGTTGGTTGCCTTGAAATATGTTCTTGTCTCTAAACCTCGTGAAGTATTACAAATTTCCAGATCTAAAAAGTGTACCATATCTTTGTTGATGATCCATGTCAGGTTAATGTTCTGATCATTATCATTCATTGTCTGTAATATTTCTTCCAAAGAAACCACGTTCTCCTTCCAAATAATTAACAGGTCATCTATAAAACGTCTGTATAGTATAATGCCAGGATCCCTATTGTGCGGGATACCCTCGGCCTCCCATTTAGCCATATACAGATTAGCAACACTTGGGGCAAATTTTGCGCCCATTGCAACGCCCTTGATCTGCAGATAAAACGTATTCTGGTACCAGAAGAAATTGTGTTCCAAGGAGAAACTTAAGCATTTCAAGATGAATCTCCGTAACTTCTTTCCCATTTCGCTGTTGTTTTTTAAGGCCCATTTTACTGCTCTTACGCCCCCCTGATGGTCTATACTAGTGTATAGCGATGCCACGTCACCTGTTGCCATCACTAAAACATCATTGGATGTACACTCATTTAGCAGCTGTAATGTGTGCTTGGTGTCTTTGAGATACCCTTGGGTGTTCTTTACTGAAGGCTGTAGGTAGATATCAATGTACTCACCCAGCCGTGATGTTAGGGAATCAATCCCGATCACAATTGGTCTACCTGGCGGGTTTTCTTTGTCCTTATGTAATTTCGGAATATAATATATGACTGGAATCCTGCTGACAGTAGGGACCAGATGCCTCTTCTCATGCTTACTTAAAAGATCTTTTTCTACACCATAACATATGATCGACTTCAATTCATTTTTACAAATTTTTGAAGGATCGGATTTTAATATTTGGTAGGTACTTCTATCTTCCAAAATCCTATACATCTCTCTCTTGTAGTGATCTAAAGACAATATCACAATACCACCTCCCTTATCCGCTGGACGGATGACCATGTCTTTTTTATCTTCCAAACTTTTGAGACCAATTCTTATATCCTTCTGCTCATGTACTTTCTTGACCAGAAGTTGTTCCAAATCAGTTGTAACCAATTTCTTAAAGAGGTCTATGTATTTATTATTCATTATGTGGGGGTTGAAGACTGAGTTGTTCCTTAACTGCGTAAAACCGTCCCCCATTGCTACTTTCTCCACAGGGTTCTGGGCATAATACTTCTTCACATTTAATTTTCGGATACATTTTTCGATATCTATGTACCGTATATACTCGAGTATAAGTTGAGTTTTTCAGCACATTTTTTTATGCTGAAAGTGCCCCCCTCGACTTATGGCTGCAAATGGGCACAGTGAGGCATGCAAATGGGCACAGTGAGGCTGCAAATGGGCATTGTTGACCCTCTTTTCCACTTACAGTAGCTGTGCATTTCTCAACCTCGTCTTATACTCGGGTCAATAAGTTTTTCCCATTTTTTTTTGTGGTAAATTAGGGCCTCGACTTATACTCGGATCGACTTATACTTGAGTATATACGGTAAGTCTCAAATTTATTAAGCCCCTTTTTAGGAGCAAATTTAATGCCTTGATCTAAGGTCAGTGTCTCTTCCCTGGTTAGATCAATGCCACTGTCAGGGCTGGCTCAGCCCTTCCTTCTGAGCTGGCCGCTCAGCTGTCGCCTAATTGCCAGCACTCATCTCTCTCCACAGTTAACCAGCTGTTGTGGATCTGCTTGTCATTACCGCCTACTTAAAGATCTCCAGCTCACTTCATTCCTGCCTTTACCTTGGTCACATCACAAGAAACCATCTCCTGCGTTCCTTTTCAAAGACTGGCTTTGCTGTCATCCCTTCTGGCTCCTTATCCTGCTTGCTGTTGCTCTACTCGGATCCCTGACTTCTGGCCTCAGCCTGGCTGATTACCCAATCTGATTACTGAACTCTGGCTTGGCTGATTACCCGATCTGGTTACTGAACTCTGACTTGGCTGACTACCCGATCCGGTTACTGGACTATGGCTATGCTTTGACTACGCTTACTCTATTTACCTTTTTATTTTTATTAATAAAGAAGTGTGATTTTACTGTACTTCTGTCTCGGTCTGGTTCATGGTTTCTGACAGCCACTCAGATTATAGATACCCTCACCTAATCTTCTCGCCTTCTTTTTTTGCTTCCTTCGTCCTGCCCGTCCTCCCCTTTTCCTGTATTTCTTCCATCCTGGGGGGGTAGTGGTCCATCTGGCCCTTCTCTAAAAAAGAGCTTCCATGTGCTGAATCAATATCATCATAAAGGGGTTGGTAGCTGTTATGGACTGGTACATCATATTGATCTCCCCTCAATCTATCGTATCTCACTCTTTGGGGTTTAGGAGAATAGTAATGTCCATCTGCTTGGGCAGAACCCCTATAAGGAGGGGGTGGTGCTCCCTGGTGTTGATAATTGCCCTGCGGTGGGCCTCTGTACTGATGTTGAGGGCCTCCTCTCTGTGGAGTCCTGTACTGATAGCTTTGCGGATGAGGTGCATAACCAGATTGATTACCTTTCCATTGGTAATTATTCCTATGATGAGCCCTATTCCAATTTCCATGATTTTGTGAATATCCATTATTTGGTGGTCTACCACCATTGTGGTTATATCCCCTATAATCATAGTTGTCATTGTATGCCTTTCTACCATTCTGCTGTTGAACTTGTTGGCCCCCCTGGTCCCTTTCCAAATAGTCATTTGTGGGATAATCCCTATTGGGGTATGGCGCTGGTAGTTGTGGTGGGTTATACACTTTTTTCGTCTGCAGAGCTCTTGATTCCATCCCATGAACCGTGGTGTGGTTACCTTCATTTGTGCTGGGTTCCTGGGTGGTTGCATTATTTATGGCCCCCACTGTGGCTTGCCACCTGAAAACCTGTTTCTGCTGATAGTTACCCAAGTCACGTAGATACTTTTTTCTTGGTATTTCTGTTCTCCACATCTTTTCTCTGCATATTTTTCTGCAGTTTCCCCATGTGCTTATTGTAATCATTAGTATCTTTAAATGGTTCTATTTTGTCACGAATATCCTTAATTTGTCCTGCTATTAGTCTCATTTTACAATGTTTTCACTTAACTAGGAACTCCATAACTTCCCTCCCTTTGCCGTTAAAAAATACATACCATTCCTCAATATCCTCCTCCCCCATTAAACCATCATTAATGGGAACATCCCATCTTAATTTCTTGGGAACCATATTATCTTTTAAATATTTTCCATAGTGGACAAATCCCACCAAATATTGTTTTTTTTGTCCATACAGTGTCCTAGTTTCCTAAACCAATGCAAAATATCATTGTTTTTATTGGCTGCTTCTGAAAATAAATCCTCCAAAACAAGTTCCCTGTTTTCAAAAAATGCAAATGGATCCATGGGGCTACTAACGGATATATGGGATAAATCAAACTAAAATTATATAGAATGTCCTGTGAGCCTCCACTAACAATAATAAACCAATAAATCCTCTTTGAATCAGCTGCAAGCGGTAAACATGTCTCATAAACCATGTAAAAGTACTAAAATCGCATTAAAAATGCTGCGCTATCAAAGGTATAAGCATAAAGCTTCTGAACTGGTAAAATTATATCCTCTTCACCAAGGATATGCAATTAGCGGACCTCCAGCTGTTGCAGAACTACAAGCCCCATGAGGCATAGAAAGACTCTGAAAGCCACAGGTATGACACCCAGAGGCAGAGGCATGATGGGACTTGTAGTTTTGCAACAGCTGGAGGTCCATTAATTGCATATCCCTGCTCTACACCGTGATACTAATAATGTATAAAATATATGATAAAATAATGTGTCCGTCCTGTTAATTTGTATTTTTGTGCACTTATGAGCAAAGATGGCTCATGCAGGACACCGTATATTGAGCAGTGATGGCTCATGTAGGACACCGTACATTATAGGAAAAATGGTGAATCACTATGAATTGGTATTCACGCGGACTACAGCAAAATGGCCGCGGACACTCTATTTTACCTGACAGCTGCACCGTTCAATTACATCACCCCCTGAGGAAGATACGAAATTCCCTTGTATCGACACATGTAGGGGAAGGGGACAGGACGGCACACTTAGCAGATCAGCTGTTAGTAATGATCAGCTTACCATCCCATTACCGGCCGTTTTCAACCATTCATTTTTTGCTTGACGTAGAATGGCGTACTGAAGCCCCTGGATATTGTGAGTACCCTGTGTGGGACCTGTTTATTTTTGTTTCAATAAATTGCATAAGCATACTACACTATGAGATCCTTTTTTCATTGATTTACTGAGGCACATTGGCGATTGATCTAGGATTCCAGACCCACTGCTGAATCCTGTAGTGGTTCCAAAGCGTGTATTGACCAAGCTTAACAGCAAGGTCACACAACTTAAGGTGAGCCTTCATTACATGGGGGGAGCACCTGAGTGAGAACACAGCGTCTGATTATCGCATAACTTTCACAGCATACTGATTCGCATGGAGTGTGGAGCACCTGTAAATTGGATCAAGTAGAACTTTGCACAGTGCACGTAAGCACTTTTTTATAATTCCAGTATTTGGATCTATTTAGATTTCCACAGACTTATTTGCTTTAATATTTTTCATCACTATGTGAATGCACATTGTCACTTTATTATTTGGCTGTTAAGCACTTGTTATTTTATACATTTTTTATCATATATTTTATACATTATTAGTATCACGGTGTAGAGGATATAATTTTACCAGTTCAGAGGCTTTATGCTTATACCTTTGATAGCGCAGCTTTTTTAATGCTATTTTACTACACTAACATTTGGCAGCTGGACATTGCATTTCCCTCCATTACATCCTTAATGGAGCTTTTTGAGCCTAATTTGTTGGAGTTTCAGCCCATTCTAAGGAGGGCGAGAAGAAGAAAAGTGGTTGTCATGCATGCACATTTCTTTATGCAGCTGGATGATTTCCCTGAAGCAGAAGTGCTCACTAAATTTCATCTGTCTAAGGAACTGATTATGCTGCTGTTTGGGAAATTGCACCCTTTTCTGGAGCCCACTTACACTGCACTGTCATGCCATTCCACCCATGACCAAGTTGCTGGCTGTCCTGCACTTTTTGGGCTAGGCCTCCTATCAGATGGTAACTGGACAAGTGGTTGGAATATCACATTCATCATTTTCACGTTTGCTTGCTAAGGCCCTGCAGGCGCCTACCACATGTCAGGAGTGTGATTACATTAGGAACAATTTCTATGCGGTAGCTGGGATTCCCAATGTCATGGGTGTCATAGACTGTAATGGTGTGCCTCTTTTTGCCCCCTCTGATAAAGTGCACATCTACCGTAATAGGAAGGGGTACCACTCCCTACACATTCAGGTTGTCTGTGATGCAAATATGTTCATCAGAAATCTGCCCATTGGCTTCCCGGAATCTGTCCATGATGCCCACATATTAAGGAAATCACAGCTCTATCACTATTTTGACACCAACAGTATAACAGGAGGCTCATAGTTGCCAACAGTCCCGATTTTTCCGGGACAATCCTGATTTTGGGACCTTCGTCCCGATCGGAGGCTGTCCCAAATCGGGATTTGCCCAGGGATAATCAGGAATGTTTGCATTTTACTTTCTTTTGCAGCTGGCTTCAGCAAAATGGCCGCTGGAGCCGCCGCCACTAGATTGCTCCCCCTTGTGTTCAGTGGCGAGAGGAAGGGGGCTCGATCCGTGCAGCCAATGAATCGGCTTCTCCTCTCGCATGGATCGGCCCCTCCCCTCTCCACTGAACACATGGCGCCGGTGGCCGCTCATGATGTAATGGATATGTGCTGCCTGGGCCTGGGGGGCGTTATGGGAGGGTCTGCACTGAGGGGGGTCTGCTGAGGGCGTCTGCACTGAGGGGGTCTGCACTGATGGAGGGGGGTCTGCACTGAGGGCATCTGCACTGAGGGTGGTCTGCTGAGGGGGGTCTGCACTGAGGGGGATCTGCACTGAGGGGGGTCTGCACTGAGGAAGGGGGGTCTGCACTGATGGAGGGGGGTCTGCACTGATTGAGGGGGGTCCACACTGAGGGGATCTGCACTGAAGGGGTCTGCACTGATGGAGGGGGGTCTGCACTGAGGGGGTCTATAATGACTCTGCTGGGGGCACCTGATGCAAAGATGGACTCTGCTGGGGGCACCTGATGCAAGGACGGACTCTGCTGGGGGCACCTGATGTAAGGAGGGACTCTGCCGGGGGCACCTGATATGAGGACAGACTCTGCTGGGGACACCTGATACGAGGACAGACTCTGCTGGGGACACCTGATGCAAGGACAGACTCTGCTGAGGGCACCGGATGCAAGGATGGACTCTGCTGGGGCACCTGATGCAAGGAAGGACTCTGCTGGTGGCACCTGTTGCAAGGATGGACTCTGCTGGTGGCAGGCGACGTGGCTAGTGACACGCTCCGGGATCCCACTGATTCTGCATTATGGTGAGTTGAATGATTTAATTTTATATTACAATTTAATAATAGAAATAATGCCGGGATGATTGAAGCGCTAACACCAGGTGTTTGGAGTATCTTTATCTGCTGATTGTTATACTTTCTAGAATACACATATTTCTATTGTTGTGTAGGATCTGGGGCTGCTGTCCCTTCATTCCTCTCTCCCCCTTTCCCTCTCCATCCCTCATTCATCTCAGACTCTAACAACACCCCCTTTGAGGCACGCCATTTAAGCCACGCCCACTATTTCACGTAGACTAGGCCCATTTTTTCGCTGCGGCGCGCTTTTTATTTTTATTGCTGTGTCATGCCTACAAACACATGCCACGCCCCTTAATTATTATACGGCTCCGCCTACAGCCAAAAAAGTGTCCCACATATTTTTTTTGCAATGTTGGCAACTATGGAGGCTGGATTCTTGGTAAAACACTTTTTATTATCAAATATGTCTCAATGCATACCACATACATCATACATGAAAGTATATGTATACATTACACTTCTGTGTTCACTCCTCACACCTTGCAGACAAAGTATGCATATCACATTGTTTGCCTTGGTTCATCTAAGAGCTAGTAATGGCTGTTAGAGAAATACCTACACCAGGTCCTCATCCTGGTTTGACCATTTCCACCAGACACTGTACATATGGCCAAAGGCCTTCACATGACAATTATGTTTAGCCATTAAATACAAATGTAGTGAAGAAATGTTCCTGTTATTACCCACTCATCATGATATACAGCATAGTTGCCAACTGTCCCGGATTTCGCATGACATTCCCGGGACTTGGACTCCATTGGAGCATGCTCTGCTGGGGTTTTTTGCCTTCCTCTGGATCAACTGTGGGTATAGTATTGGGTATATTGTTTTTTTTTGTTTTTTTTTTTTTTTTGTTTTTTTTATGGTTGGACTGGATGGACTTGTGTCTTTTTTCAACCTGGCTAACTATGTAACTATTCCCGAATTTGGGGTGTCCCGGGAAATGTCCCAAGAAATCCGGTACTCGGTTTTCAAAGCCGCCACCGCTAGAGGTCCGCGGCCGGCGGAGACATTGTCTCCACGAGCCGCCATTTTATTGAAGTTCAGGAAGACGGCTGGGGGGGCTAGAAGGAGCTCCTGCTTCGCCGCCCACCCTCCGCCCCGCTCCGCCTCGCCCCGCCTACCCCCCCGCCTCTCTGCCAGTCTGATATGGAAAGGGGCGGGGGTTCTAGCCATGCTTAGGACACCTCTGAGGTAAGGGGGGGCGCACCGCTGTGGGACTCCTGATGTGAGGGGGGGCTCCACTGGGGACACACACCTGATGTAAGGGGGGCTCCACTGGGGACACCTGATGTGAGGGGGGGCTCCACTGGGGACACCTAATGTGAGGGGGGGCTCCACTGGGGACACCTAATGTGAGGGGGAGCTCCACTGGGGACACCTAATGTGAGGGGGGGCTCCACTGGGGACACCCGATGTGAGGGGGAGCTCCGCCGGGAACACCTGATGTGAGGGGGGCTCCACTGTGGACACCTGATGTGAGGGGGAGCTCCGCCGGGGACACCTGATGTGAGGGGGGCTCCACCGGGGGACACCTGATGTGAGGGGGAGCTCCACCGGGGACACCTGATGTGAGGGGGAGCTCCACCGGGGACTCCTGATGTGAGGGGGGCTCCACCGGGGACTCCTGATGTGAGGGGGAGCTCCACTGGGGACACCTAATGTGAGGGGGGGCTCCACTGGGGACACCTGATGTGAGGGGGAGCTCTGCCGGGGACTTCTGATGTGAGGGGGAGCTCCGCTGGGGACACCTGATGTGAGGGGGAGCTCCACTGGGGACACCTGATGTGAGGGGGAGCTCCGCCGGGGACTCCTGATGTGAGGGGGAGCTCCACCGGGGACACCTGATGTGAGGGGGAGCTCCGCCGGGGACTCCTGATGTGAGGGGGAGCTCCGCTGGGGACTCCTGATGTGAGGGGGAGCTCCGCCGGGGACACCTGATGTGAGGGTGAGCTCCGCCGGGGACACCTGATGTGAGGGGGAGCTCCACTGGGGACTCCTGGTGTGAGGGGGAGCTCCGCCGGGGACTCCTGATGTGAGGGGGGGCTCCGCTGGGGACATCTGATGTAAGGGGGGGCTCCGCTCGGGGCACCTGATTCAAGGACGGACTCTGCTGGGACATCTGACGCAAGGACGGTTGGCTGGTGGCAGGCGACGTGGCAGGTGACACGCTCAGGGATCCCACTGATTCTGCATTATGGTGAGTTGAATGATTTCATTTTATATTACAATGTAATAATAGAAATAATGCACTTCAATCATCCTGACACCATAACAACCATGGTGCCGGGATGATTGAAGTGCTAACACCAGGTGTTGAGAGTATCTTTATCTGCTGATGTTAAACTTTCTAGAATACACATATTTTTATTGTGTAGGATCTGGGGCTGCTGTCCCGTCATTTCCCTCTCCCCCTCTAATCCCTCTCCCCCTCTCTCCCTCTCCATCCCTCATTCATCTCAGACTCTAACCACACTCTCTTGCGCCACGCCCTTTAAGCCACTCCCACTATGCCACGTAAACCACGCCCATTTTTCACAGTGATGTGCTTCACGCGCCGCACTTGTATATTTTTCCTAAGCCACGCCTACAAACGAATGCCCCACCCCCTAATTATTGTACGGCTCCGCCTACAGCCACAAAAGTGTCCCACATTTTTTTTTTACAATGTTGGCAACTATGTATACAGTACTATTGCTGTTCAAAACATGGCATTTTCAAACTGTATTGTAGGTGATTTTGGCTATGCTTGTCTGCCCTGGCTGCTAACACCACTCTTTAGGTGCTCAACAACTGCAGAATTTTGCTACAATGCAGCAATTAGACAAGATGTGTCATGGAGCAGACCTATAGGGTCCTTTAAAGCAGGTTCTGCTTTATTGCACTGGTGATTTTCTGAGTTATAGCCCAGAAAAAGTTTGCAACATTTTTTGGCCTGCTGCATCGTTCATAACTTAGCCCATCCTGCAGCATTTTTCTGGATATTGAGTTTCAAGACACTGATGAGGATCCTATTCCATCAATCCCTGAATCCTGTCCGACAGCGCTTCATACAAAGCTATTTTCAAGGTATGCAACAACTCTAAAGCCTGGTGCACACTAATATTTTTTTTAGTTATCAGGACCCAGCAGTTTGTCATATACAGGAATCAGAGTCTCGACCAACACCACATTCTCTGCATATGTGAACTTCACATTTTGTTGTTGACTGATTGTTTCCTCTTCTTGTTAGTGGTAATGGAAATTTGCTTGACACTTCTGGAACTTTCCTGACGTGTGGCTTTCTTGGCTCTTGAGAGAGCTGTTTTCATGCAACCGTCACAGCTTTCACTTGAGTGTTCCTCAATACAGGGCATAAAAGTTTGGTCTGTCATCATCCACTTCTGTACTGCTATCTATGTAAATTAATGGATTAAGAGTTAAATAATGTTTCCCTTCTCTTGAGTAGTGGGCTCTTTGTGACTCTTCTTCTTTGTGACTTGCCAAGATGGTAAAATCTTGCGAAAGACAGATCTGCTGAGAGATTTACATGACCTTAATAAAATGTTTACTTGTTTGACTTTAGCACTCTCCGAGCTTTTGACTAACCTTGTTTTTGTTTTTTCCAGATGAGCGAGACTTGGTGGGTGACCTGGCGATTTCAGGATTGCTTGCTTCTGGGACAACGTTGTCTTTGGGGCAATATAAAAAAACACAAAGATACTTTTAAGTTGCTGAGTATTTTAACTTTACATGTGACATTTAAAAATACCGCCTATTGTTTACCATAAACGTGGCTGGTTTTAACAATCCCACCATCCTGCATTTTTTTTTTTTTGTTAAAGCAGCCTTCAAATACAAAAGAAGTTATGCACAGTTAGATGGAGAAATGTGAAGCATGTTTGCTTGGACAGGTGTAAATACCTTCACAAGAATAGAGTATACCTTACTTTGGGAATTTGCCATTTTGAGGTATTTTTCCCCTTGGTATTTTCTGTGATGAATATTTTGGGTGCCTACAAAGAAAAGAGAATGAAGACACTTATTTTATCACAAAATTCCTTCAAACATTGTATGTGTGAGAGCCTTTAAAGACACGCAGTTTAAGATTGGAAGGAAGCTATCATGACTGACCTCCAGAACATTCTTTTTTGTTCCTCGCTCTTGCTCCTGGCTCAATTTGGGATGTACATCTGTTAGACACAAAAAAAAAAAAAATGTACTAAACCACATATGTAAGTGTGATTAATAAATACATATTTACATTTGACCATGGGTGCTTTAAGGATGCAGCAGGGGACTTGTGCTCCATGCTTTTGCACTGTTGAAAATGACAAAATATAATGCGTAGATGGTGCAGAGAAACCATCTGAAGCATATTTAAGAACACAAGAATTTTTTTTTCCCAATGGTTAAAGTGCAATGTATATTGACCGTAAATCAAACAAAAAACAAATATAATAGATAAGCATGTACAGTATCTCTCAAAAATGAGTACACCAATCACATTTTTGTAAATATTTTATTATATCTTTTCATGTGACAACACTGAAGAAATTACACTTTGCTACAATGTAAAGTAGTGAGTGTACAGCTTGTATAACAGTGTAAATTTGCTGTCCCCTGAAAATAACTCAACACATAGCCATTAATGTCTAAATTGCTGGCAACAAAAGTGAGTACACCCCTAAGTGAAAATGTCCAAATTGGGCCCAAAGTGTCAATATTTTGTGTAGCCACCATTATTTTCCAGCACTGCCTTAACCCTCTTGGGCATGGAGTTCACCAGAGCTTTACAGTGTGCCACTGGAGTCCTCTTCCACTCCTCCATGACGACATCACGGAGCTGGTGGATGTTGGAGACCTTGGGCTCCTCCACCTTGCATTTGAGGATGCCCCACAGGTGCTCAATAGGGTTTAAGTCTGGAGACGTGCTTGGTCAGTCCATCACCTTTATCCTCAGCTTCTTTAGCAAGGCAGTGGTTGTCTTGGAGGTGTGTTTGGGGTCGTTATGTTGCAATACTGCCCTGCGGTCCAGTCTCTGAGGGGAGGGGATCATGCTCTGCTTCAGTATACCACAGTACATGTTGCCATTCACGGTCCCCTCAATGAACTGTAGCTCCCCAGTACCGGCAGCACTCATGCAGCCCCAGACCATGACACTCCCACCACCATGCTTGACTGTAGGCAAGACACACTTGTCTTTGTACTCCTCACCTGGTTGCCACCACACACACTTGACACCATCTGAATCAAAAAAGTTTATCTTGGTCTCATCAGACCACAGAACATGGTTCCAGTAATCCATGTCCTTAGTCTGCTTGTTTTCAGCAAACTTCCTTCTGGGACGACAGTCATGCAGACCAATTTGATGCAGCGTGTGGCATATGGTCTGAGCACTGACAGGCTGCCCCCCCACCCCTTCAACCTCTGCAGCAATGCTGGCAGCACTCATATGTCTACTCCCCAAAGACCTCTGGATATGACACTGAGCACCTCCACTCAACCTCTTTGGTCGACCATGATGAGGCCTGTTCTGAGTGCAACCTGTCCTGTTAAACCGCTGTATGGTCTTGGCATCCGTGCTGCAGCTCAGTTTCAGGGTCTTGGCAATCTTTTTATAGCCTAGGCCAGTGGTGGCGAACCTATAGCTCGTGTGCCACAGCTAGCACGACAAGCCCTCTCTGTCGCACGTCAGGAGAATCCCCCACTCGGGCAGTCACTTGCACTGACGGTACAGACACAGAGGAGCCGGCTTTCTTCCTTGCATCAGTGCCAGTGACGTCGGCAGGGGAGTGGGCAGCCAGTCATCTTGTCCCATGTGCGATGTTTAGTGGGGTGTAAAATTCTTCCTCCACCGTCCCGACTCTGTTCTGAAGCTTATTGCCTCCTCCGGACCCCTACACCTACAGTAAGGCATTCGGGCATTCCTTTCTGCAGGCACCCTATTCCAGCTCCCCTTGCTCCAGGACGACTTTGGTTGAGTCTGTTTATCTGGTGCAGCCTGTGAAAAAGTGGAGGGGGAGGGGCGGTGCTCAGAGAAGATCATCCATGGCCATGGGGAGAGGTGCAGTGGCTGCTAGCTGACCTCCCGGCGCCAGGAATATTGAGGAGTGGCTGCATGGTGGGGATTCCTACAAAACTGCCTGGGGAGAGCTGGACAATGAGGCCATGGAAAGGAGGAGGATGGATCCTCCGATCTACATTGTACTGTGTGTTGGGGAATGGGGATGTGAGTAGTGCAGGAAGTATGTGTCAGGTAGGTGAGTGCATGTGTCAGGTAGGTGAGTGTAATGGTCAGGTAAATGAGTGTAATGGTCAGGTAGCTCGGTGCATGTGTCAGGTAGGTGAGTGTAATGGTCAGGTAGGTGAGTGCATGTGTCAGGTAGGTCAGTGCATGTGTCAGGTAGGTCAGTGCATGTGTCAGGTACAGTGGCGTAACCAGAAACTTCAGGGCCACGGTGCAAGAAACCTTGGAGGGCCCCCCTGACCTCCGGCCAGGGCCTTTCCCACTGATCACTGGGGGCAGCAGGACCTGGATAGGAGGGGGAACAAATCCCCTCCATTTAGCCACTGAATGCCTATCAAAGGGAGAGGAGGAGAAGCAGACTTTTAGTGGTTGCAGGAGAAAAATGGAGGAGATTTGTTCCTCTAAATGCCCCCCCCATCCAGGTGTTCAGGGGCAACATGTGCGCTATCGCAATTGTGACCCATGTAGTTATGCCCCTGGGATGAGTGGCAGCGGTGGGGGATGGCATCAGTGGCAGCGGTGAGGGAGAGATGAGATGAGTGGCAGCAGTGAGGGGGTTGGGATCAGTGGCAAGGGTTGTGGTTGAGGGGGAGCAGTGGTAGGGGGGATTGAATGGGATGAGTGGCAGAGGGGGTGGGGAAATGGGATCAGTGGCAAGGGTGATGGTGATGGGATGAGTGGTAGTGGAAGGAGGGGATTGGATGGGATGAGTGGCAGTGGTGGGGGGCATTGGATAAAATAAGTGGCAGCGGTGGTGGGAGGTTTGGATCCGTGGCGAGGGTGGTGGTTGGGGGGGTGGCATGGTATGAGTGGTGAGGAGGGGAATGGTATCAGTGGCAAGGATGGTGGTTGCGGGATGGGATCAGTAGCAGTAGTGGTCATGGTAAGGTGGATCAGTGGCAGCAGTGGTTGTGTGAGGGGGATCAGTGCTGGTGGTGGGGGGGGGGGGGATCAGTGGCAGTAATGGTGGTGTGGGGGGTATCAGGGTATCAGTGGCAGTAGTTGTGGTGGCGTGAGGGATCAGTGGCAGTAGTGGTGGTGGTGTGGGGGGTATCAGTGGCAGTAGTGGTTGTGATGTGGGGGGTATCAGTGGCAGTAGTGGTGGTGGTGGTGTGGGGGGTATCAGTGGCAGTAGTGGTGGTGGTGGTGGTGTGGGGGGTATCATTGGCAGTAGTGGTGGTGGTGGTGTGGGGGGTATCATTGGCAGTAGTGGTGGTGGTGGTGTGGGGGGTATCATTGGCAGTAGTGGTGGTGGTGTGGGGGATATCAGTGGCAGTAGTGGTGGTGGTGTGGGGGATATCAGTGGCAGTAGTGGTGGTGTATCAGTGGCAGTAGTGGTGGTGTGGGGGTATCAGTGGCAGTAGTTGTGGTGGTGGTGTGGGGGTATCAGTGGCTGTAGTGGTGGTGATGTGGGGGGGTATCAGTGGCAATAGTGGTGGTGTGGGGTGGGTATCAGTGGCAGTAGTGGTGTGGGGGGGGTATCAGTGGCAGTAGTGGTGGTGGTGTGGGGAGGTATCAGCGGCAGTAGTCATGGTGTGGGGGGGTATCAGTGGCAGTGTTGATATTGAGGGATGTCTGCCAATCACTTGCAGATCACTTGGTTCCCACTCCTTACTAGATCTTGCTTGGATGAGCAGAGAGGATGGGTGGGGCCTGTGAGTGCAGGCGGAGCCGGAGAAGATGGGCGGAGCAGGCGGGGACTGTGCCTGTGAGTGCGGGCAGAGAGGATGGGCAGAGAGTTTGGGCAGAGCGGGCGGAGACTATGTCCATGAGTGCGGGAGGAGAGGATGGGTGGAGAGGATGGGTGGAGTGGGGGGGACTGTGCAGTGTGCCTGTGAGTGCGGGCGGGGAGGATGGGCGGAGCAGATGGGGACTCCCCGCGAATGACCAGTGTAGTAGTGTACTATCTCCTGGGTGGCGGCGGGCCCCCCTACAGTGGCAGAACTCAAGGGCCCAGTCGCAAATGCAACTGGTGCGACCCTGGTAATTCCGCCACTGGTCAGGTAGGTCAGTGCATGTGTCAGGTAGGTCAGTGTATGTTGAACAATGCATTCTTAAACCCTGCATTCCGAGCGAATCTGGCAGTACGTTTTTGGTCCCTTAGGGCTCATCCAGAGGGATGATCAGTCCCATCCTTTGTACAGAGCCGCTAGTAGGTTTATTTCTGTGTTTGCACTTTGAAGGAAATAAGTTGGTTTTGCATCGTGGTTTGGTCACTCAGGCTCAAAAAGGTTCACCATTACTGGCCTATGCCATCTTTATGTAGAGAAACAATTTTTTTTTTCAGATTCTCAGAGAGTTCTTTGCCATAATGTGCCATGTTGAACTTCCAGTGACCAGTATGAGAGAGTGAGAGCGATAACACCAAAGTTAACATACCTGCTCCCCATTCACACCTGAGACCTTGTAACACTAACGAGTCACATGACACTGGGGAGGGAAAATGGCTAATTGGGCCCAATTTGGACATATTCACTTAAGGGTGTACTCACTTTTGTTGCCAGCGGTTTAGACCTTAATGGCTGTGTGTTGAGTTATTTTGAGGGGACAGCAAATTTACACTGTTATACAAGCTGTACACTCACTACTTTACATTGTAGCAAGGTGTAATTTCTCCAGTGTTGTCACATGAAAAGATATAATAAAATATTTGCAAAAACATGAGGGGTGTATTTACTTTTGTGAGATACTGTAGAGATCAGTGGCGGTGCGTCCATAAGGGCGCACGGCCCCCGCCCCCTCTATCCAGCCACCCCCTCTATCACCAACAGATAGATTCATGCATTGCAGGTGTCCAATCATAGTAGAGGACGTGAGGAGAGGACGGGAGAAGACATCGAGGACATGGAGGAGCATGGAGGACACTGCTCGCCGCCCGCCGCCGTCACCCGCTGCCCCACCGAGACATGGTAAGCGCCGGACAGATGGCGGGCGGGGGGGCACAGTGGGAGCATTCGATGGGCACAGTGGGAGCATTCGGTGGGCACAGTGGGAGCATTTGATGGGCACAGTGGGAGCATTTGAAGGGCACAGCGGCACCATTTGACGGCACAGCGGCAGCATTTGACGGCACAGCGGCGGCGTTTGATGGGCACAGCGGCGGCATTTGATGGGCACAGCGGCGGCATTTGATGGGCACAGTGGCGGCATTTGATGGGCACAGTGGCTGCGTTTGATGGGCACAGTGGCTGCGTTTGATGGGCACAGTGGCTGCGTTTGATGGGCACAGTGAGGCTGCAACTTTTGTTTTTTTTTCAGAATTTTTCAGTTTGTTTGCACCCCCCCAAAAGTTTTGAGCACCAGCCGCCACTGGTATATATGTACCTAAGTCTGTCTCAAAGTTGGATGTTTTGAGCTGTAAATAAATAAAAATTCTTGGTAAGATTACATGTTGTTTGTGCTTATCTACTTTTCCTTTTCTAAACCATATCAAACAAATGCACAGCAAACATGTTGGGGCATGCTTCACAAGTCCAAACAAATGGGGAAGAAAGGGTGAACAGTGAATGTTTAGGCAAACAAGCATGAAACATGTAATGTGTGCAGCAAGCAGTGAGGGACACAGCAGAAGTGTACAGCAAAAAAGCAGTCTAAACATGCACAAATGAGCCATATATATCTCAGAATACAGAACAAACATGTGCCTCAAAAAAAACATGAAGCTGAAATGATGCCATGTGTTGTAGAAGTAAGGAGAACCATGTGCTACAACAAAGCATGAAAGTGCAAAACTGTTAAGACAAATGAGACTGTTGAAAGGAATAAAAGCGCTTTACCATGTGCTCCACCAGATCCAGGATGATCAGCTTCTCTTCTGCTGAGCTCTCCTCTGTCATCGCTCACTTCTGCCAAGGCCCTGAGAAGCATGTGTGTGTGCGCAAGAGAAAAGAAGTGCCGTCCGCTGGATATGATGGCATATACAGTAAATTACTGCACAGTTTCATTCCTTAACTATAGCAAAACATGACAAAATACAGCATGCAGTGTTTAAGAAGCATTTTTTTGTCAATGGCAAAAAACAGTTTGGAAAACAAACACTGAGCGGTATTTTACTGCATTTCTTAAAGTAGATAACATTTTGCCAATGGAGCCCACTTCTACCAGTGCAGTTCAGCGCCATCATATGACTCGTGTGGCAGTGATCAGAGATACTGACTGTGACAGTATGTTAACCTCCCTGGCGGTATGATTATTTCGGATTTCAGGTGCTGAAAGCGGTACAATTATTTTGCATGGAAATTTGGCCTTTTTATATTGTAGGTCTGTAATTCTAAACAATAACACACTTAAATCTGTCCAAACAAGAGTCTAGTAGATATCCCGGGTATGATAAAGTTTGAAACACAAAAACATAAATTATAATATAATAAATAAAAATAAATAATTAAAAAAAATAAAAATAAATAGTAATAAAATAAAATTCCCCACGATTCACTATCGCTCAATTCTGCAAGTGTTCTAATTTACTATCGCTGTTTTCTAGCTGGTCTAAAGCCACTTTTGACGTAAAGGGACACTTTTTGATTGCTATGGACAATCTCCAGTTTCCAGGCAGAAAGAACAGTATATATCACATAAAAATGCATGCAGGGCATGGGCCAAAGCACTGGGGACAAAAGGGATGTGAAATAATTTCATACAGTACTGTAATCTGTAAGATTACAGTACTGTATGTGTTATGATTTTTACTTTTCTTTAAATTTGCCGCCAGGCTCCGCCCCCTTGCGTCGCGACGCTTGCAGGGAACGGAGCCTGGCAAGGAGAGGCTTCGGGAGGAGGACGGAGCCCACGGACACTGCGGGGGACATCGCAGGATCCCGGGGACAAGGTAAGTAAAGGCACACCAGGATCCTGCGATGTAATCCCGAGAATGGTCCTGAATTTTAACCCCGAGCCACACTCGGGAAAACCACCAGGGAGGCTACAAAAATTAAATAATTTTGTATCCAATTTTTTAAACTTTTTTTTAATTGAATTTTTCTATTTTGCAATTTTTTTTTTACATACTTTCATCAGAGCAGGATTTTTTTTTTTACACTCGCATTGCTGTTACAATGATGATCACTGTAGCAGCAATGTTTTGAACTGTCATGAATGGGTTACATTCATACTAGCTGAGATTACTATTGTGTGCCGTGATTGGCCCACAGCTATCACATGGTACAAGGTGCTGTGATTTGCCCAGATACCATGTGATAATTGTGGGCCAATCACAGCATCACAACACTAAGCACAGCTGTTATGAATGAAACTCATTTATAACAGTTGTGTTTACATTGTGATCATGTGATCTCAAAGCAGATGGGTACCAAGTCGTGGGAGCAGTGTACTGCATGACGTGCATATAAGTGATCCAGCCTGCCTGTACCGCCAGCCCACAGTAAATATACTCTCGAACGACTGAGGACAACTTCCCATGTATTTAGCTACGGTCAATGTCTAGTCCAGTGGTGGACATTTCCCACGATGCTCATGCACTCTGCAGTATAGTTGAGCATCGTGAGAAATGTAGTTCCAAAACATCTGGGGTGCCAAAGTTCGCCACCACTGGTCTAGTCTATGGTCGTACGTTGTTACTGATAATAAGTGGACTTGATAATTTGATTTTTATAGAATGAATACTGTACTAATTAAATGAAAATTGGACAAAATGATAACGAACGAGAAAATTTTTTCAACATGTCCTTTTGGAAATTTTCTCCTAAACAGTCCTGATCAACTCTTGAAAGCAGTAATCCAACAAACAGAAAATCAAATGTTTGTCCTGAATATAAATTTCTCCTCTGATTTTCTAATAGTGTATACTAGGCTTTGCAATGGAGATCAATGGAAGAATAAATGCTTCTCTTTGATTGGTGGTCAGTGGGACGAAAACTAATGCCGCATACACACGAGCGGACTTTTTGACCGGACTGTGGGCTGCATCGGACCTGCAGCAGACTTTTTCGGTCGAAAATGTGACGGACTTTTGATTTGGAACATGTTTCAAATCTTTACGTCGGAACTCCACTGGACCCATTTCCTATTGAAAAATCTGCTCGTCTGTATGCTAGTCCGATGGACAAAAACCGACGCTAGGGCAGCTATTGGCTACTGGCTATCAACTTCCTTATTTTAGTCCGGTCGTACGTCATCACGTACGAATCCATCGGATTTTGGAGTGATCGTGTGTAGGCAAGTCCGTTTGTTCAGAAAGTCCGTCAGAAGTCCGCCGAAAGTCCGTCGGATAGACCGTTGGACCAGTCCGGTCGAACAGTCCGCTCGTGTGTAAGCGGCATCAGTGAATGCATTGATGTTATCGCTTACTTGCCTGAAAGAGAGGAGATGGTTTGCTGGTCCCCAGATGTTGATGATGTTGATGCTGGATCTATGAGGCATTGTTTAGTGGGAGATCAATTTACCCAACAGAATTCTGCAGCATGGGTAGTAGCAGGGCCACAGTGCAAAGCAATTCACATGGCTAAGCAAGCAAAGAGAGTCATTAAAGGCTCTGCATTACAGAAAAAGCCTTTATGTTTACAATTACAATATTTTACAGCTTTCTAAGAAAAGGTACCGTGCCTGTTTTGCTGATTTATTGCTGAAGACTCTTTAAGTTTGTAATTGTGCATATGGTTCGCAGATATTACAATTAAAGCTTCATCTGCTCTAGTGTTGTGCACATTAATGGTCCATGTGAAACATTCCAGCTATCATATACATTGATTATTATGCCCAAGCCTTCTTGTCTCTAATGCAACTCGCTCCCCCTCTCCTCTATTTTTGAGGTTTATCTGAATTATTAATCAGATTTTATATCTTGGATGGAGCATGAGAAATAAAGAAACAGACTGAAAGGCAGTGGGCAGAAGGTGCCTGTGTATTTTTTCTTACATATCATCAAGAGAACAGATGGATTTTACACTGTGAGCTGGTGGCACTTTCATGTCCAAATATTCCTGGGGCCTGTAATTAACACTGGCAGAATGCACTCACAATCACATGGCTTCATTTCCTGAATTCTGTAACAAATCCCAAGCAGGTTGTACGAGTGGAATTGCATATCCCCTATTGTCAGTCAGTAACTGTCCAGTAACTAGTGGGCTATCAGCTGAGATTCAAAGTAGATGTTCAGGCAAATATTTAATAAACACAATAGAATTCAGTTATGTATTAAACAAAAATATTATTTAATGTAGATATAGCATCATAATGTAACTACATTTTTACATTCAGTTAGCACATGTATCTGAAGCCAACTTTTTATCAGCCTTTTTATCAGGTCTCACAATCAGAGAGGAAATAACGCAATCAGGTCCTATTGCTTTATACATCTTGACACCAGTGGCGGCTGGTGCTTAAATTTTTTTGGGGGGGGGGCACAAACAAACTGAAAACACTGAACCCCCCCCATCAATTGCAGCCTCACTGTACAAATTAACTGCAGCCTCTCTGTGCCTATCATATGCACTCATTGTGCCTATCATATGCAGCCACGTGTGCCCATCATACGCAGCCACGTGTGCCCATCTTATGCAGCCACGTGCGCCCATCTTATGCAGCCATGTGTGCCCATCTTATGCAGCCACGTGTGCCCATCTTATGCAGCCATGTGTGCCCATCTTATGCAGCCACGTGTGCCCATCTTATGCAGCCACTGTACAAGAAAAAAGGAAAACTGTGAGCACAAAGATTTGTGTACCTCTATAAATACAACAGACCATATATATATATCTCTGATAACAGTCTGTCAGAGAACTCACACAGCAAGCACCCGTCTCCGTGCAACAGCTGCCAACCCTCGTTCTTCTAATGCTAATGTGCATGCACGGAACCGTAGCCAGAGACAAATGAGATCCAGAGTGGGCATGCACAATGGCACCTCCATGCGAACGCGCGCGCTCACACGCACCCGCAAGTGCCAATGCGCGAATGAGCATGCGCTAAGGCGCTAATGCCCTAACGCGCATGCGCGCACGAACGTATGCTGCCACAAATCCTGGCAAACGGCACCTTATATAAACAGAGAGTTTGCCTAGCATCAGTGCTGGATCGTCTTCAGCTTGTCCCTGTGTTCCTGTTGTTACTCTGCTTGATTGACCTTGTTCCTAAAAACCCGGCTATCCTCTGACCATTCTCTTGGATTTCCCCTGCCTGCTGAACCTGCTTCTACATGCAATACTTACCTTGGCTTGGACTTATGATTACGGCTCTGCCTTCTGATTCTGTACACCGCTGCCAGTCTGTTGCCAACCTCTGCCTGTTCCTGACTACAGTTTTGCCTTCTGATTAGGTACCCCGCTGCCAGCCTGTTGCTGACTCCTGCCTGTTCCTGATTCTGCAGTTGATCCTGATCTGGCTCCCGCTGAACAAGTCTGGTGATCAGTTTCCACATCTCCTCAGCAGAGGTTCCTGTATCTCTAAGTTCTAGACTCCTGACTGAAGGCACATGCACCCTTTCATTGCCGTCGCACTCCCTGTACCCACCACCAGGGGTGCTTGGACCAAAACTGTGCAAGAGGCCACCCTCATCATTTCGGGCTCCGCTGTAAGGTACGTGACACAGTCACAGTTCATAAGTCCATGTGAATAAATCTTACCTAACTTATTGCACTTTGGCGCTTCCTGTTTTGTTCCCTTTTTTCCCTATATGCAGCCACTGTGCCCATCATATGCAGCCACTTGTGCCCATCATATGCAGCTACTTGTGCCCATCATATGCAGCCACTGTGCAAAGGGAAGATTATTGTATGTAAAAAAAGAAAAAAGATTTTAAAAAGAAAAAAAAAGTAATTAAAAGCCATTTAATTTTTGTCACCAGTCAGTATGCCTGATCCCCACCACACCAGTCATATGATGACACTGTACTGCACTAGTGACAGTATGTAATGGGGTAATTTGGGGGGTATTTCCAAAAAAAGTGACAAAAAATTTACAGCTTCCAAAAACTCGCCATGCCTCTTACTAAATTCCTCAAACTGTATGCTTTCCAAAAAGGGTTAATTTTGGGGGTATTTGTAATGTCCCAACATTTTAAGGGCCTCAAGAAATGAAGCTGGACATTCGCTAGAAATCGATTTTGTTGGAATTTCAGAGACTTGGTTCAACAGCTCTCATGATTGGCTGGCAACCATTTAAGGGTATTCTCTTTATCGCAGGATAGGGAGGGTAAAAAAGGGGGAGGGTTATGCCTATATATCAAGAATAATGTACAAGTGAATGTGAGAGATGACATCACCAGGGGAGCTAGGGAGGAGGTGGAATCCTTATGGGTAGAGCTCCAAAGGGATAAAACTAATAACCTCGGCTCGGAGCCCACTGGAATTGAGACAGTGGTGGTAAGAGCACGGTGGGGTAAGAGTGCCTGTAGGGTTCTCTTAGCTGGAAGTGGTGGTGCCAGATGAGATGCCGGAACAGCTAGTGCAGGAGTGCTGTGGATGCAGGTCAGCAGATGCAGGTCAGCTGCGGATGCAGAGCAGCGGAAAAAGGTCAGCCGATACAGAGCAGCGGATGCAGGATAGCAGGCTGGAGCAGGGTCAGACAGACCAGATCGTAAACAGAAGACCAATCAGCATAAACAGCAGGCAGAGAGTAGTCAGAGTCCAGGCTTGGTTTTGGTAACAGGTAATCAGGCCAGTAAACAGGAGAAAGCAGGGTCAAACAAGCCAAAGGTCAGGACTGGAGATAGTAGCGTGGTCAGGAAGCCGGGTCAAACACTGGAACAGGATACAAGCGCAGAGTCAGGTTTCAGGGAACAGCTGCAGATCAAACCACAAGAACCTAGTGCCCCTGGAGCATCTTTATAGGTCACTAGGCGCCAAAGCACGTCTAATGTGCGCGCATGCGCACATTCATGCACAACATCCGTGATTCGCGCATGCATGTTTGCCCACATCTTCTAATGCAGACAGCGCGTCCCTGACATTGCCCCCCCTTAAGGGCAACCTCCGGGTGCCCAGGAGAACTCTCTTTTGAGGATGGCTGCGAAAGAAGGCCTGGATTAACTCTTAGGCATGGTCGTTTTGCCTGTATTCCCATGAGTTCTCTTCTGGACCATACCCCTTCCACTTGATCAGGTATTGAAGCTGGTTTCCGCTTTTTCTACAATCCAAGACGGCCTCCACCTCAAACTCCTCATCCCCATTGATCATTACTGGTTCAGTCTGTCCCGATCCCCTGTTTGGGAAGGGATCCGGCACTGCAGGCTTTAGTAGTGACACGTGAAATACTGGGTGGATTTTCAGTGAATCGGGTAAGGAAAGTTCATATGAGACTTCATTTAATTTCCTCTTCACCGGGAAGGGACCAATGAATTTGGGTGCCAGTTTCCCTGCTGGGCAAGTCATTCTGAGGTTAGTGGTAGACAGCCATACTTGATCACCCCATTGAAGGCACAATTCCCCTCTCCTCTTCCTGTCAAACATACTTTTATTAGTTACCTTGATTATGGCTTCATGTAATAATTTGTTATTATGGTTCAAGAAATCGACAGTGTTCTGAACTGCTGGAACCGTGGAATCGGGAATAAGATCAGGTAGGAAGGTCGGGTGGAATCCATAGTTGGAGAAGAATGGAGACTGACCTGTAGCCGAGTGACTGGCATTGTTGAAGGCGAACTCCGCCAAGGGCAGTAATGCTACCCAGTCATCCTGGACAAATGTGATGAAGCACCGGAGATATTGCTCAAGCGTTTGGTTCGTCCTCTTAGCCCATTAGTCTGAGGGTGATAGGCAGAGGACATAGACAGTTCGATCTTTAGGATCATGCACAATGCCTTCCAGAAGTGAGAGGTGAACTGCACCCCTCCATCCAAAACAATGTTTGTTGGGGCCCCTTGTAGCCTTACAATCTCCTTTATGAAGACCTGGGCGGTTTCCGTGGCAGAAGGCGTATTTTTTAGTTGCACGAAGTGAGCTAGTTTAGACAGGCGGTCAACCACTACAAAAATAGCCAAGCAAGCTTCTGATAGGGGATGTTCCATTATAAAATCTATTGCAATCATTTTCCAGGGTCTGTCAGGAACCAATAGAGGTCTGAGCAAACCCCAGGCCTTGCTTCTAGCAGTCTTACTTCCGGTACAGGTGGCGCATGAATTCACATATTCCCTGCAGTTCTTTTCATGATCCGGCCACCAAAACATGCGCTGTATTAATTCCAGGGTTTTATGTATTCCAAAATGGCCAGCCAGGGGATGGTCATGGCACAGACTTAACACTGTTACTCGGATGTCTTCTGGCACAAAGATCTTATTATCCTTACATAGTAGCCCATCCTTGGGTAACAGGGTATTTCCAGGAGGACCGGGCATACTTGCTGAAGCTTGTTTCAAGCCAGACATCAGGTTTGTCTGTAAGAGTAGGAAGTTACCTTCTGACAGGATGGTATCTGGAGCTGACACTTCTCTTGGATCATCAAACATGCGAGAAAGGGTGTCTGGTTTGATGTTCTTCAAACCCGGTCAGTAGGTAATGTGAAATGAGAATCTGGAAAAAAAAACAATGCCCACCATGCCTTGCGTGGTCTCAGATGCTTGGCAGCTATTGGGTACGCTAGATTCTTATGGTCTGTATAAATGGGTATGGGATGCACTGCACGGCAAAGCAGGATCAGGATGACTAAGGATAGGAGCTGAAATGAAAAGTCCCTTTAAAGTTGCAAAGACAGCCTGTGCCTCGGGAGTCCAGTGAAACCGAATACTTTGTCTTGTTAGCTGAGTAATCGGGGAGATAATGGCAGAGAATCCCTTGATGAATATCCGGTAGAAGTTTGCAAAGCCGACAAAGCGCTGCACCCCCTTTTTGTCTGAGTGTGCAGGCCAGTCCAGAATGGCTGTAACTTTTTGTGGATCCAGCTTGAATCCCTCTGTGGATATTACTAGGCCAAGGAACTGGAATACTCTGCCACTCAAATTCACATTTCTCTGGCTTGGTATATAGCCCATGCTGACGGAGCTGACAGAGTACGTTCTTAACATGCAGTGTTCATTTTGGCAGCAAATTTCGATTTAGTTTTAGTCTTAGGACTAAAATGGCATTTTAGTTTTAGTCCCATTTTAGTCTTCTGCAATTGTTTTAGTTGTAGTCGTATTTAGTCGACTAAATCTCCAGTACATTTTAGTTGACTAAAATTTCCTATGTTTTAGTCGACTAAAATCTCCAGTACATTTTAGTCGACTAAAACTAATTTTAGTCGTCTAAAATCGAATGGGTATAATTTAATTGTAATGCATTAGTTAAACATTTCTCTACAATTTCCAAACTCATTATATACTGCTGGAGTGAAAAATGTGATATGTTATTATTTATGGTATTGAGGTATGAACATGCACTACAAACCAGTGTTAATTTTGAAGTCAAATTTCAATTTAGTTTGAGTCCTAGTCTTTTGACTAAAATGGCATTTTAGTTGTAGTCCCATTTTAGTCTTTTGACTAAAATGGCATTTTAGTTTTGGTCGTATTTTAGTCATCTCAGTTGTTTTAGTTTTAGTCATATTTTAGTATTTAAATGGATTATAATTGGGGACTTTAAGTGAAGACATGACCTGGTAAGGTTAATTGTTCCATCCCTCGGGACTTTGAGTGAAATTGTGACATGGTAGGGTCACACATTTCCATCCCTGTTATAGTCAAAAAAAGGGGGAAAGGGCAAGGGGGTGGGACTTTAAATGAGGCACGTGGTTGCAAAAGAATGAATTGGTGAACATAATTGGAATTTATTGATTGCCATAAGGTACAAAGAAGGTACAGCATGTAAAAGCATATTGGAATGATACACGGGGTAATACAATACGTCTTAGTCATAATAAAGATATCACATCATATAGCAAACATTAGCTTTCCAGAGTGCACCAATGACGCAATTTGGGTAAACACATAATAAATATTAATGCTTGCAAAACCTTAGGCCTCGTTGATCCTGAAGCGTGGTATTAAATGTTAGCTTGTAAGGAATATGTATATTGATAAAAAGCAAAACATGGCAGCTCTACGCGTTTCGTGGCTGGGGGGCTACTCGTCAGGAGAAAGCACTTGATGTGACTATGGGTAAGACAATTGATATAAGGTTAAGTAGTATGATAAATGTAGAGATGGACAGGGGTAGGGTTAGGAACCCCCATACCAATTGCAGTTAAACTCACTCAGGTTCATATGGTGATGGTGCGGTGCCGGGTAGCGCAAGACATCCGAAAGTACTCCCAACCGGGAGCTGCGGTGGGTATCCCAGCAGGGGCGCCCCACAGGCATCAACCAGGGCGAACATAGGACCAGGAGACAAACCTAAGTGAAGAGTGAATGGAAGGATGAACCATGGAGGTGATGAACGTGAGAAAGTGAATGGAAGAATGCGTGATAGGGAAGGAAAGAGTGAAGAGAACTATCAGCCAAAAAGTGATGAGATAGCAAAAGGATTACAGAGGATAAGTTACCACCAGGGCCAGTGGGGAAGTGGGAGTGAAAACCCAATACATAGTGAAGAGAGTACCTGTGATGGGAGAACCAACAGTGCGGAAGAAGAGAGATCTTAGGCTGGGTGCAGACCAGTGTGTGAAGAGGAGCCTCGTGTGCCAAATGCCGCTCGGAAGACGCCCTTAAGAGGGTTGTATTTTAGTCGACTAAAATAGTATTTATTTATTCGACTAAAATGTTTTAGTAATTTTAGTAGACTAAATAAACACTGTTGACATGTTCCCGGTGTTGCTCAAGAGATGTGGAAAAAAATCAAAATGTCAACTAGATAGACAATTACGTAGATATCCAAACAGTCTCTGAAAATGTCATTAACTAGATGTGGGAAGGTGGCAGGGGCATTGCATGGACCAAAGGGCATTACTAGATATTCGTAATGGCCAAACCTGGTACGGAAAGCTGTTTTCCATTCATCCCCTGCGTGGATGCGGACAAAGTTGTAACCCCTTCCGCAAGTCTCGCTTGGTAAATACAGAAGAAGTCCTTAGTCTTTGAAAAGGTTCAGACACCAGGTGCAGAGGATACCAGTTCTTGACCGTAATTTTATTTAATTCTCGGTAGTCCACACAGGGCTGAAGAGAGTGGTCTTTCTTTTCCACAAAAAAGATTCCTCCCCATGCTGGAGAAGTGGAAGGTCGGATAAACCCCCTCTTGAGGTTTTCATTGGCATAATCCTTTAGCACCTCTAGTTCCTGTTCAGATAAAGGGAAGATTCGTCCGAAGGGGATCTCAGCCCCTGGGTGTAGTTTGATTGGACAATCATATGAACGATGGGGAGGAAGAGTTAGTTTCAGCCCCCCGTTTCCTGAAAACATCCAGAAAACCATGGTATGGCTCAGGCACTGTTGCACATATCTCTGAATCAGATTCCAGGCATAATAGAGGACCAGAGGTGCTGGGACATGAGGGCAGGCAGTGATGCTGGCAGTAAGATGACTGGAACTTAATATTCCCAGACCCCCAATCAATCTGTGGATTGTGGACCTGAAACCAGAGTAGGCCCAGGATGACTGGAAACAGACGGGATGCAATAGCATCCAAGCTTAACAGTTCCTTATGATCTGTGGAGGTAGTTACAAGCAGAGGAGGGGTTTCCTGGATCATTACGCCGGATTTGATATGAGACCCATCTGCCTAAAAGATAGAAAGTCCTTGAGTCTTTGGCTGGAGTGGGATGTGTTGTTGAGCTGTAAAGTTCAGATCAATGAAACAACTACATGCCCCAGAATTAATTATTGCGGTAACTGGTATTGTTCTACCTGGAAGCTGGAACGAGATGGGTAAGGCCAGATGAGTGGCGTTGGCAGAAGGAGATGGGTAATTGGAAGGAGAAAAAGACAGGACCTTACGCAGCTTTGCAGGACATGAGCAAACATAGTGGCCAGCTTGCCCACAATACAGGCATAAATTATTCTGTCGCTGGCAAAGTCATTCCTCAGCTGAGAGAGAATGTCTCATCAATCCTAGTTGCATTGGTTCGGAGGTATCTGGTTAACAGGTACGGGATTAGCTGGAACTGGACTGGCGGTGGCAGGGTAAACAGGAGCTGGTACCCAGGGTAACATCCAAGCTGGACAGGGCTGCTGGGTAGCTCCTTCTGTTCTGCGCTCCCGGAGTCGTCAGTCTATCTGGATAGACAAGGTGACTATAGTCTCTACGGTATTAGGAACAAAAACCTGGGCTAGCTCGTCCTTTAACCCTTCGAATAGACCAAGGCGGAACTGGTGCCGCAGGGCTGCATCATTCTGTCATCCACGCTACAGCATCTGAAGTTAGTCACATAGTCCTCGACTGCTCTGTGGCCTTGCTGGAGTGCGTGGAGGGCAGCCTCTGCGGTGGAAGTCCGTTGGGGGTCATCGTAAATTTGGGCCATCACATTGAAGAAAGATGACAAAGAGTCCACAACTACATTGTATTCCTCAAGCAGATGATGGGCCCAGGTCTGAGGATCACCTTGCAACAGAGAGATGATGAACCCTACTTTGGTGACCTCTAATGAAAAAGTCAGAGGTTGTAATGAGAAGTATAGTTCACATGCATTGCGAAACGCCCCAAATTTGCTTCGATCCCCAGAAAACCTTTCTGGAATGGGGACCCTTGGTTCAGGAGGTAGCATTATTGCAGTGGGTGTGGTAGAAGTTGCACCTGGTGCCCCACCAGTGGAAGGGGTTGAGACCGAAGAAAGGTTCACAGCGGTGGCCAGGGTTTGCATTTGTTCTTCCAATTGGACGTAGCTGTCCTGAAGAGACTTTTACGGCTTGGGTGAGGTCTGTGAGGTGCTGGCAGATATCATCCATAGAAGAGGTACCTCTTGCAGGCTCAGATATGGTAGTTTGATACTGTCACGTACCTTAGGTGTGAGACTGATGTGCAGAGGGAGACCTCTCGTACAACCCCGCCTCGGAGACCACTGGAATTGAGACAGTGGTGGTAAGAGCATGGTGGGGTAAGAGTGCCTGCAAGGTTCTCTTAGCTGGAAGTGGTGGTGTCAGATGAGATGCCAGAACAGCTGGTGCAGGAGTGCTGCGGATGAAGGGCAGCGGGTACAGGTCAGCAGGTGCAGGTGTTCTGCAGATGCAGAGCAGCCAATGCAGGTATGCTGCAGATGCAGAGCAGTGGATACAGGACAGCAGGCTGAAGCAAGGTCAGACAGGCCATCCCTGAAAGCAGCAAGGATGGGAAGTGTCATCATAATGGGGGATTTCTCTCAGGAATGTCTTGGAGGACAATTTCATAGGTCAGATGGTAAGCGAACCAACTAGAAGCAAAGCATTACTAGACTTACTGATTACCAACAATACAGACCTGATCATGGATGTGGAAATAAGGGGCAATTTAGGAAACAGCGATCACAGGTCAATTAGCTTCAGTATAAATCACACAAATAGGAAACATGAGTGGAATACAAAGACACTCAATTTCAAAAGATCAAACTTTCCTAAACTACAAACCTTGCTAGAAGATCTAAATTGGGCTAAAATCTTACAAAGAACACAGAGGAGTAATGGGTTTGCTTCAAGAGCATATTAAATAAGGGCATTAGCCAGTGCATCCCATTGAGAAATAAATTTAAAAGAGCGAGCAGAAGTCCTGGATGGCTTAACTCCAATGTAAAAATGCATATAAAAGCAAAGGAGAAGGCCTTCAAAAAATACAAGGCTGAGGGATCATCATCAGCATTCAGACTTTACAAAGAATGCAACAAGAAATGTAAGGGTGCAATTAGAGCGGCTAAGATAGAACACAAAAGACACTTAGCGGAGGAGAGCAAAAAAAAACCCAAGAAATTTAAGTATATAAACAGTAAAAGAGGGAGGACAGACCATATTGGCCCCATAAACAATGAGGAAGGGAATCTGCTTACAAAGGATGGGGAAATGGCGAAGGGATTGAATTTATTCTTCTCCTCAGTCTTCACAAAGAAATCGGGGGGCTACCGTAACCAAAACTGCAGTGTTTATCTTCATGACACATCACAGGAAGCACCCTCATGGCTAAGAGAGGACAGAAGTAGTAATAGACTTGACAAAACGTAACATTAATAAGTCAGTCACTGGGACCACATGGCTTGCACCCGAGGGTCATTAGGGAACTCAGTCAAGTAATTGCCAGACAATTGTTCCTAATTTTTACTGACAGTCTATTGACTGGAATGGTACCAGCTGCTTGGAGAAAAGCTAATGTAGCACCAATATTTAAAAAAAGGGCCAAAATACATCCCTGAGAATTACAGACCAGTTAGCCTAACATCAATAGTATGCAAGCCCTTGGAGGGGATGATAAGGGAATAAGGGACTATATACAAGATTTTAGTAATGAAAACGGCATCATTAGCAGTAATCAGCATGGATTCATGAAGAAGCGTTCTTTTCAAACAATCTATTAACCTTCTATGAGGAGGTGAGCTACCATCTAGATAAAGGAAGGCCCGTAGATGGGTGTATCTGGATTTTGAAAAAGTATTTGACACAGTTGCCCATAAACGTTTACTGTACAAAGTAAGGTCAGTTGGCATGCCCCATAGGGTGAGTACATGGATTGGAAACTGGCTACAAGGGTGAGTTCAGAGGGTAGTGATAAATGGGGAGTACTTGGAATGATCAGGGTAAAAAGTGGTGTCCCCCAGGGTTCTGTCCTGGGACCAATCCTATTTATTTATTCATCAACGACCTGGAGGAGGGGGTGAAAAGCTCAATCTCTGTATTTGCAGACGATACTAAGCATGGCAATAACTTCTCCGCAGGATGTGGAAACCTTGCAAGTAGGTCTGAACAAATTTATGGGGTGGGCAACTACATGGCAAATGGGGTCTAATGTGGAAAAAGTTAAAATAATGCATTTGGGTGGCAAAAATATGAATGCAATCTACTCACTGGGGGGGGGGGGACCATTGGGGGAATCAAGGATGGTTTCCTGTACGGAGTGGAGGACTGAGTGCTGTGGAGCCCGGGACAGCAGTCGGATCAGCTCGGAGTCGGTGGTGCTCGGAAACAAGATCCGGACATCTATATTCTATCTGTCCCTGCAGAGGGTTATATCTGCAAGCCCGTATGACCTCGCCATAGAGGAGGTCCAACAAATGGGGTAAGGGCACATCCATTACTCCTCTCCTGCAATCAATGGTGGCTTGGAAGTGTTTCTGCATCTTTTCACCTTTCTGCCTTGATGTGACACACCAAAGGAACGTCTCTTTTTTTCTTTTTCACTTATTTTGGTTTTTGCTAACTTGTTTTTCATGGACTGAATGTGGTGTCCTTTAAATGATTGAGCGATCAATCACATCTTCAGAACTTTCACCTCTTTTTAAATATTTTTTCATATTTCTTCATTTTTTTATTTTCTATGGAGATATGATTTAATGCACAACCTTTATTTGTTGTTTTGTTATTTCTCTTTGTTGGGATTTAAACACATTGTAGCTCCGGGTATTACCCCAAGGAGCTTCCTAATTGTACTACCTCATTATATATTTTGCTAGCGCACAAATTTAATTTATAATTTATATGTTTTTTACTTTATGGATATTTGGAGTATTTTGTTGCAGCTGCATTTTGTGAATTTAAGCAATTTTTATTTACTGTGTCTTGCTCATTAGCGCAGGTTTTCTTCACCATTTTTTTAAGGATGGAAAAGGACCTGGGGGTCCTAGTGGATGATAGGCTCAGCAATGACACGCAATGCCAAGCTGCTACTAACAAAGCAAACAGAATATTGGCATGCATTAAAAAGGGGATTAACTCAAGAGATAAAGCGGTAATTCTCCCACTCTACAAAACTCTGGTCCGGCCGTACCTGGAGTATGCTGTCCAGTTCTGGGCAGCAGTCCTCAGGAAGGATGTGCTGGGAATGGCGCGAGTACAGAGAAGGGCAACAAAACTAATAACGGGACTGGAGGATATTAGTTATGAAGAAAGGTTACGAGCATTGAACTTATTCTCTCTGGAGAAGAGAGGCTTGAGAGGGGATATGATTTCAATTTACAAATACCGTACTGGTACTGTACCACAATAGGGATAAAACTTTTCCATAGAAGGGAGTTTAAGACACGTGGCCACTCATTAAAATTAGAAGAAAAGAGCTTTAACTTTAACCTGCATAGAGGGTTCTTTATTGTAAAAGTGGCAAGGATGTGGAACTCTCTTCCACAGGCGGTGGTTTCAGCAGGGAGCATTGGTAGTTTCAAGAAACTATTAGATAAGCACCTGAACGACCACAACATACAAGGATATACAATGTAATACTGACATAAAATCACACACATAGGTTGGACTTGATGGACTTGTGTCTTTTTTCAACCTCACCTACTATGTACTTATGTTACTATGCTCCACAGTAACTCTGATTCAGCAATGTTTACCCGTAAACTTCATCAGTCCCTCCAGCCAACACATGTGTATAAGTTGAGGAATAATCAGGGACAGGTGATATCTCACCCAAAAGAGGTTCTCTATATCTTTACCTCGTATTACCAATCCTTATTGTCACCCACGGACTCTAATCCCCCACCCAACCCGGGGACTTGGCTTGACTCTTTGGCACTCCCAACCCTCTCAGAGGCACAGTTACGCAGCTTGAATGCTCCTTGCACTGATCAAGAGGTCATTTCAATTATTAAGTTCCTAAAAACTTCCAAGGCTCCAGGCCCAGACGGGTACCCATCATCATACTATAATCAATCATATTCTCCAGGGTAATCATTTACCAGAAGATATGTTATATGCTGATATGACACTTATCCTTATTAAGGAAACAGTGGTGAAACTTCACACAAGGTGGTAACTCACCCCCAACAAGTTACACAAGTTCTTTCCAAAAGTCTCAGAGGTTTGCTTAAGAGGTTGCCCTGACACAGGAACATTTCTACACATATTTTGAAGTTGCCCAATCCTTAAGCCTATCTGGACGTGGGCTGCCTCTTTGATAGCTCAGATGATGGGGATTCCTATTACCTTAACTTTGCTGATGTGCCTTCTCTTTGCCCCACTTCCAGAGGTTCCAGCCCCTACCCAAAAACTAGAACATAGTTTTTACACGCCATTTTGTGGGCTATAGCACTAAACTGATGCTCACCTACAGTTCCTTGGTCTCAGGTGCTACATAGAGTGGAGTCAATTAAGTTAATGGACCGCATTCATCCCACAATATTTAACACTATGGGGGTCATTTAGTATAGCCTTGCGCGCTAATTAGCACTAATCGCGGTAATTAGCGCCAAAACAGTATTCACAATAGCGCTGCTGCAAAAATACTCTCAAAAACAAATTTACTATAGTTCCCTGAAAACAAATAGCGCCCAAACCCTTACTCTTGTTAGGACCACAACTCTTTCACATGGAAATAATGTTTAGAGCATGATATAATTGCCTAAATGGTACTGAAATATGCGCTATATTGTTTAAAGATAATCTGCTTTTAAACTGTGTGAAAAAGTGATTTCTACACTGAAATATCTTTAAAAATCTAAGACGAGATAAATTCCGTGTCTTTTTACAACTAAGTGCCAACACAACTGAGCATGCTCAGACCTGCAAACTACTCTCATTTTAACTCCCATGGCTTTTTAACCAAAAGTTACCAAAATGAGCGCTGGGTTAAAGAGCGTTTTTTGGGAGTGATAATTAGAGTTATGTAGCCCAATGCAACACATGGGGACAAGGTGGGGGGCTACCACAAAGCACCCTCCCCATGTTGAGGGCATGTGGCCTGCTATGGTTCAGGAGGGGGGGCACTCTCATCCCCCCCTCTTTTCCTGCGGCCTGCCAGGTTGCGTGCTCAGATAAGGGTCTGGTATGGACATTGGGGGGGACCCCCACGCGATTTTTAAAAATTTTGGTTCAGGGTTCCCCTTAATATTCATACCAGAAGAGCCTGGTAATGGACTGGGGGGGATCCAGTGCTTATTTTTTCAATGAGTTTTATCTATGTTGCCGAGACCCGACAATTAATTTCAGCCGTGATCAGTTTTAAATGCCAATTTTCCCTTTAGAAATGTCATTTTGCTGTGGTACTGTTCTAAACACTGGAAAAATGCGGCACTTTACAGGCATACTATAGACACCCCCCAGGCACAATATTTAAAGGAATATTTCATTTTTATTGTTTCACTTTAGGCATTAAAAAAATCACTGCTCCCAAAAAAACGGCTGTTTTTAAAAAAATTTTTTGCATTGATACATGTCCCCTGGGGCAGGACCCAGGTCCCCAAACACTTTTTATGACAATAACTTTCATATAAGCCTTTAAAATTAGCACTTTTGATTTTTCATGTTAGTGTCTCATAGACTTTAGCGGTGTTTCGGCAGCTTTCGATTTGCTGCGAACACCGCATATTGTTCGCTGTTCGGCGAACAGGCAAACACCCGATGTTCGAGTCCAATTACGTTCGACTCGAACATCGGGCTCATCCCGGTGTGTATAATATATATATATATATATATATATATATATATATATATATATATATAGGAAGCTGAGGGAAGCAACACTGCTGGGCTCCTTCGAAACGCGTCAGCCAGCAGTGGCCCCTGAAATCTCCTCTGTTACCATCTGGTGTCTGTTGTCATAGACCAATTGCTGTCACCTGGAGATTATTTGTATCACAAGTTTTCTTCCATACATTTGTGAGTAGCTTTTTAACTTAATTTTTAATAAAATTTTATCCAAGGATAATGCACAAGGTTGGAGCGCCCTTTTGTTCTTTCTTCTCACCAGTATGGTATTTGTAAATTGAAATGATATCCCCTCTCAAGCGTCTCTTCTACAGAGAGATAAGTTCAGTGCTCGCAACCTTTCTTCATAACCAATATCCTCCAGACCCTTGATTAGCTTTACTGCCCTTCTTTGTACTCGCTCCATTTCCAGTACATCCATCCTGAGGACTGGTGCCCAGAACTGAACAGCATACTCCAGGTGAGGCCGGTCCAAAGTCTTGTAGAGTAGGAGAATTATTGCTTTATCGCTGGAGTTAATCCCCTTTTTAATGCATGCCAATATTCTGTTTGCTTTGTTAGCAGAGGCTTGGCATTGCATGTTGTTGCTGAGCCTATCATCTACTAGGACCACCAGGTCCTTTTCCATCCTAGATTCCCCCAGATGTTCCTCCCCTAGTGAGTAGATTGCATTCATATTTTTGCCACCCAAATGCATTATTTTACATTTTTCTTCATTAAACCTCATTTGCCATGTAGTTGCCTACCCCACTAATTTGTTCAGATCTTTTACAAGGTTTCAACATCCTACAGAGAAGTTATTGCCCTGCTTAGCTTAGTGTCATCTGCAAATACAGAGATTGAGCTGTTTACCCCATCCTCTGGGTTGTTTATGAACAAATTAGACAAGATTGGTCCCAGCACAGAACCCTTGGGAACCTCACTTCCCACCGCTGACCATTCCGAGTATTCGGAATAGTCAGAACTCGCCCTTGTAGCCAGTTTTCAATCCATGTACTTACCCTATTGTCCATGCCAACAGACCTTACTTTTTACAGTAAACGTTTATGGGGAACTGTGCCAAATCATCATTCATGAATCCATGCTGATTACTGCTAATGATACCGTTTTCATTACTAAAATCTTGTATATAGTCCCTTATCATCCCCTCCAAGAGCTTACATACTATTAATTTTAGGCTAACTGGTTTGTAATTCCCAGGGATGTATTTTGGCCCTTTTTTAAATATTGGTGGTACATTGGCATTTCTCCAATCAGCTGGTACCATTCCAGTCAGTAGACTGTCAGTAAAAATTAGGAACAATTGTCTGGCAATTACTTGACTGAGTTCCCTGCTATCACGAAACCCGTTCATGACATCACAGACTGGTGCATGCTGGGTCGGTGACATCACAAGGGGCGATGCCACCAGGTGATGTTGCCCCTTACCTATATATGAACTGTCAAATGGCAGAGCCTTAAGTGGGTGGTCAGCCTTCGTTGACAGCTGAGCTTTTTCTTTTTCGGGTCCGGCAGTGGCATCGGGGGACATTGTTTTGTTTTTTTTTTAATAAAAGGAATTGTCAAAAACCTGTCTACTGTTTTTATTTATTTTTAACACTTTTTTTGGTGAATGGGTAGGGGTACAATGTACCCCATACTCATTCACATGGGGGGGGCAGGATCTGGGGTCCCCCTTTATAAAAGGGGCTTCCAGATTCCAATAAGCCCAGTGCCCATAGACCCCAACAACCAAAGCCCAGGGTTGTCGGTAAGAGGCCCTTGTCCCCATCAACATGGGAACAAGGTGCTTTGGGGCATGTTGAAGGCATGTGGTCTGGTTTGGTTCGAAAAGGGGGCACCCCCCCTTTCCTGGCTTGCCAGGCTCTTTGCTCGGATAAGGGCAATGCGCTTTTTTGTATTACCAGCATTTTTGTTTTTCTTTCAGCTGTTAATGGGGAAGCCTGCTGACAGCTGATGATTCAATTGTTGTTAAGGACGCTGCAGCCGGCTTCCTGGCCCCGCTCCTTAACAACATATTGACTGTGCGCTCAGCGGGCGAACCTCCCGCTGAACGCGCAAAAAATTTGGGTGTTAGCCCAACACTATACGTACATTGTGAGACATTGTTTTTTCTCAACCACTTAAATACTGGGCACTTTCACTCCCTTCTCGCCCAGGCCAGTTTTCATCTTTTAGTGCTGTCGCATATTGAATGACAATTGTGCGGTCATGCAACACTGTACCCATATGAAATGTGCATCTTTTTTTGAGACAGATTTGCTTGTATTTAACCAGTTGCCTACTGGGCATTTACACCCCCTCCCTGCCCAGGCCATTTTTCAGCTTTCAGCGCTGTCACACTTTGAATGACAATTGCACAGTCATGCTACACTGTACCCGAACAAATTTTTTAGCATTTTCTTCGCACAAATAGAGCTTTCTTTTGGTGGTATTTAAGCACTGCTGGGTTTTTTATTTTTTACTAAAAAAAAAAAAAAATGACCAAAAATGTTGAAAAAAACATTTTTTGAAACTAAGTGATTTTTCTCCTTCACTGATGTGCATGTGCTGATGAGGCAGCACTGATGGGCACTGATAGGCTGAACTGGTGAGCACTGATGAGGCGGCACTTATGGGCACTGATTAGGTGGCACTGATGAGGAGGCACTAATATGCCGCACTTATGGGCAATGATAGTTGGCACTGATGGGTACTGTTAGGTGGCACTGATGGGCCCTAATAGGTGGCACTGGTGGGCACTGATAGGCAGCACGGATAGGTGGCACTGATGGGCATTGATCTACAGCAGTGATGGGCAGCACTGATAGGCGGTGCTGATAGCCAGCACTGACTGGCATCGCTAATGGGCACTGATTGGTGGCACTTGTGGGCAGTGGTGGGCACTGATTGCTGCCACTGGTGGGCCCTGTTTGCTGGCACTGGTGGGCAATGGTGGGCACTGATTGGTGACACAGTTGACAATATATTGTAATCAGGGCACTGATGATCAGTGCCCTTATTACATGTGTAGATGTCCCACTGTGTGGAGATGCCGCTGTTTTGCTCTCCTCGCCGCACACTCTGTTAGTGTGAGGCGAGGAGCGCCGATTACTGACATCTCCATGTTTACATGTGACCGGCTGTGATTGGACACAGCTGATCACATGGTTAAAGAGCCATGGACGCGGCTCTTTACAGAGATCGGGGTCACTGCGTGCCTCCACGGGCGCGCAAGAGCGGCTGTTCTGGGACGCCGTCATATGACCGCATCCCAGAACGAGAGCCGCACCGCCCAGCCGTCATTTGATGGTGGGCGGGCAGCAACTAGTTAATCACCACTGTGTTTTTATTTTTGCTAAAAAAGCGCATACATTTTGAAAAAAAAAAGTTTTTAGTTTCTGTTATAAAATTTTGCAAAAAAGTTATATTTCTTCTTCACTGATTGCACTGATAAGGGTGCACTGATAGGCATTGATGAGGCTGCACTGATGAGGCTGCACTGATAAAGTGACACTGATGAGGAGGCACTGATAGGTGGCACTGATGGGCACTTATTGGTGTCACTGATCTGCACTGATGGGCACTGATTGGCACTTATAGGGCTTCGCTGATAATCAGGGAGCTGATGAGCTGTGTAAACAATATACTGACAGCCTTGCTGGGTATCGGCTGTCCTTTCCTCACACAGACACAGTGCGTGAGGAAAGGACTAACAATGATGGGCAAGTCTATTTGCAGGCATGGGTGTTTTCTTCTTACAATTTTACTTTTTTAAAAGGCATCTAGATTCCAAAAAAAAAACCTCTCTTGCAAGGTACCTTTTCCAATGTTGAGGGTATGTGGCCTGGTATGGATCAGGTGGGGTGGGGTGCACACTTACTTTAGTGGATAAGGGTCTGGCATGGGGGACCTCATGCAAAAAACAGAAAACAGAAAAAACAGCCAGGGGACTATCTCGGAAGCCATACTGGACCTTTATCCGAGTATGCTGCCTGACCAGGAAAGAGAGGGTCAGCGAGTGTGCACCCACCTTCCACCCATCTATATCAGGCCACATGCCCTCAAAATTGGTAGGGAGTCATGCTAGGGCGTGCCCCCATTCACATAGCAAAATATTTAAAAATTGCAACTTTCCTTGTTTAGATGCTCTATTCTGGGCCTTCCAGCAAGCAGAAAATTTAGGTACAGTAGTTCTTTGTTTAAGAGGAGCTGGGTAGCTGTGTTTGGCATAATTACTCTGTCTGTACTGTGCAGTTAGATCTTCATCAATTGTAACTCGATTTTAACTTTGTCCTAACAAAGGGTTAAATATGTAAAGACTTGGTCTCTTACATTGTATGTTACTGAGAACAGATTTGGGACAGGCTCACTCTAACATTGTTCCAAAAATCCCAACAATCCACAGCGCATGCACGGTAGCTTGTAAGATGGCCCCTAGCCTCTGAAGCTCCGCTCCACCCCGGCCCCGTTTGTTCCTCCATCGCTGACAGAGCGACAAACGCAGCCAGATAACGGCACCCCCGGGTGCACGAAACCCCCAGGAACCGACCGATGCTGACGGGGATGGCCAGAAGAAACCTATCAAGCCAGATGACGGCCGCGCCTGGGCCGCTCAGCTATACCAAGATGGGCGCCGCTCCTCCAAGACACAGCGTGTCTGCAGCAGCAGAGGAGTCTATAGCTGACCAGGACTGTGACCCACCGCAATCGCCAGGTATGGGGGGCTCCCCACTACTGCAGGCCCATTCACCTGCATCCACTGAATCCCTACTTTTAAGCCTGCAAGCAGGACTTCCATCCACTCCCATGATGGATCCACATATAGGCCTTTTACTGTCTGTCAGTGAGGCCCAGGAAGCCTCACCCATCCCCACTGACTTTCCCTCCATGATGGAGGCCTTTGCCCAGCTGCTTTCTAAAAGCCTGGCACAAAACGCAGCACATATTACATCCTCCATACATGCTGACATGCAGCAGTTTGCGCTCAGACTAGACAACATGGAGAAAAAAGCAGATGAAGCTGGGGCTAGGATCAATCAGAATACTGCAAGACTGCAAGACATGCAGGATCAACTTGAGAAAGCTTTCGCAAAGATTGATGATCTGGAGAACAGATCAAGACGATATAACTTCAGAGTTAGGGGGGTCCCGGAAGCGGAAAAAGAGGTTCATTCGGTCATCAAAGTCCTCTTTAAAGATCTTGTCCCTGAGATCCCGGAACACCGTTTAGAGCTTGATAGGGCCCACAGAGCTCTGCAACCTCCCCGTAAAGATGGACTCCCAAGGGACATAATAGTTAAGCCCCACTACTACTCTATTAAGGAGGAAGTCATGCGGAAAGCCAGAATTCTGAATGACTTAACTGTTCTTGGCCACAAAATTCAGATCTTTGCAGATCTGTCCCCCTACATGGTACAGAAGAGGAGGGCTCTGAAACCTCTACTGCAGCTCCTGCAAGAGAAAGAGATTCCCTACAGATGGTCGTTCCCATTGAGGCTAAACTTCACGTATAAGAGCAAGAATTGCAGCTTCTCCACCTTCGCGGAAGGAGAATGACTTCTTCTCCAGCTGGGCCTCATCCTGCAAGATCCTACAGCTACACAATCAAGCAGGGGTAACTCTTCCTCCACCAAAAGACACCCTCCAGCAAGCCCTCTTCAACCTTCCTGGCTCAAACAAAGCACCAAGAGGTCGAAAGAAAATTTCCCCACATGACTCTTTATCCTCTTTATTTGGCTCAAAGATTCACCAAGGGTGACTGACGCCTGATTTTGGACCCATTGAAGAACGTTCTTGTTCCTTTTTTGTTCCACTGGTCCCTGGACATTGTTGGTTTTTGGCCCCCCTTTTTAGGGCACTTTTTATTTTTCCTTTTGTTCCCCATGAAGATGCATTGATCGTCAATCATACAGGGATTGGTTTTGGTCATTTAGTCTCTTTTTTCAATGGGACTGGGGGGTGGGGGGTTTTCGTCAGGGGATCCCCTTTTGAGGTTGCCGTGCCCCCGGGGTTCCCTAGGGGGGACTGGCCCTGATCCGGGGACTTCCACCCTCTCCCGTGTTCTGATAGACTCAGCCTTCTATTTTATATATATGGGGGCATGTTTATACTCTTGATTGAAGGTTCTCTCTGTAATACAAGATATTAACGGTTATTTTACATAGAGTACTTACTCTTACTACACGCTCGGTCATTGGTTTATTATAGACCCGACTGTGGTCTTCGGTTAGTTTTTACGAGGAACTGGGGCCGAGGAGGTCCCAGTGTGCTGTTTCCAGACCCCAGGAGTGCCTCTGGCTCCCCTGGGATCTACATTGATCTCCCTGTTTTAGGGAGGCACAGGCCTCAGTGGCCACAAGGGTAGGAACGACAGTCCTTCCTACTCTTTGGGCTAGGTGGGGTTGGTGTTCCCAACTTCCTCAGTACACTTAGCAGATATGTTGAATATTTCATTGTTATTCTACACACACTGCACATCTTTAATCACACTTCTCTTTTTTCCTTTCTTTGCTCTCCCCCCTCCCTTTCTTTCCCTATGCTCTCCAGTATGGGTTCTTCCGGAATCAAGGAACTTCTCTGGCTCCTCATCCCAGGCTCCAGTGGACATCATGATTCTCAAGCGAGGGTTCAGTATGATTTCCGCTCATCAGGAGTGGGTGAGCAGTGGTGTGGAATGATAGCTTCCTCCCCTCTGGACTATGGCTAGCTTTAATGATCGGAAACTTCCTCTTAAAATTATATCACACAACTCCCAGGGCTTAAATTCCCCAATTAAATGTAGAAAGATCTTTCAGTCCTATCACTTTATGCACACTGACGTCCTGCTACTGCAAGAGATGCATTTCCCAGCGAGTTACAAGCCATCCTTTCTTCACCAGCACTATCCCCAATTCTTCTTGGCCTCAGCAGAAAACAAAACCAAGGGGGTGGCCATTTGCTTCGCCAAGCATCTGAATGTTTCTCAACCAGAGAAGATAGTCGATCCCCATGGGCGCTTCCTATTAGTTTTGGGCTACATTGATGGCAAACTATATACGTTCGTGTCATATTATGCATCAAACAGAGGACAAAGAAAGTTCTTTGACCTGTTGCTTAAAAAACTACAAGCGCATCTCAAAGGCACTGTATTTATAGGTGGGGACTCGAACACTGCCTTCGATTCCGCACTTGATAGACTTGCTAACAGGACATCTAAACCTAAACGCCCGTCCAAACAGAGCACCAGAATAGCAGCTCTCCTATTTGATGAAGGTCTGGTCGATATCTGGAGGGAAGCGAATCCACATAAAAAAGATTACACTCACTTTTTGGCTCCCCACAACTCTTTCGCCAGGATAGACCACATCTTTACCCGTGCGCGTACCATCCCACTTGTCCTTAGCTCTAGGATTGTTGATTCCCCGCTGTCAGACCACGCCATGGTCCTGGTTCTGGCCCAGAAAGTAGGCCTCTCTAAGGGCCCCCCTCGCTGGAGATTACAGGAGTCCCTCCTTAATGATCCTATAAACTGTCTGGATATAGCTACGGCTATAAAAGATTACTTTCAAACTAACCAAACGGCAGAAGTATGGGCAGCCCACAAATCGGTTATTAGGGGACACATTATTAGCTTATCATCGCATCTCAGAGCGGCTCACAAAGCTGACATTCTCAAACTCACCTCAGAATACAGAGCCGCAGCCAAGGTGCACAAGAGACTACCCACCTCTGACTCCTTAGAGACCCTTGACAAATCTAGGATCACTCTTAACCTAGCTCTGACCTCAGCTGCTGAGAATCACTTAAGATGGACGGGGCAAATTTTTATTATCAAACAGACCGGATGGGTTCTAGACTAGCAGCCAAACTCAACCCCAAATAACGCTCTTTAGCGTTCCCCAAAATCAAGACACCAACTGGAGAACTGACTCAAAACCCCACAAAAATTATGGAAGCTTTCTCACAATTTTATGCTAACCTGTATAAACCCTCTGAGTCCCTTTCACAACCACAACAAGACCGTTTCCTCAAAGATTTGCCTCTTCCATCTTTATCTAAAGAACATAGGGAAATATTAGAGGACACGGTTTCAGTAGAGGAGGTGTTGGATACGATCAGTTCTCTTAAAACTGGTTCAGCCCCGGGTCCGGATGGCCTCTCCACCGGATATTATAAAAAATTTGCCCCCAATCTGGCACCACACCTAACTAGATTTTTCAACTCCCTCAGGGATGGAGCCCTCCTGGGACCTGATCTTAATTCTGCTTTTATCTCGGTTATCCCAAAGCCGGGGAAAGATTCAAGCGAGCTTGGTAACTACAGGCCTATTTCACTTATTAATAATGATATCAAAATTCTGACTAAAATTTTAGCTAATAGGTTGGCGTGCTTTATATCTAAATATATTCATAACGATCAGGTGGGCTTCATCCCTGGCAGACAGGGACCAGATCAAATACGCAGAACCATAGATGTCATCTCCCTGCTTAGGGCTGGCTGGGACGGGGGCCCCAAACAGAAGGGCTTTCTCCTCTCCATAGACTTACATGAAGCTTTTGACTCTGTCGATTGGGAATATTTGTCTGATATATTACAAAGGTGGGGATTTGGCCCCTTTTTTCTGAACTACATTAAGTCCCTTTACTCGACTCCATCTGCCCAGGTTCATCTTATGGGGAGGTACTCAGAACAGTTCCCTATTGGCAGGGGGACCAGACAGGGCTGCCCACTCTCCTCTCTCCTTTTCGCGATAGCAATTGAGTCACTGGCTGTGGCAATCAGATCAAACCCAGATGTGAAGGGGGTACAATGCGGAGACAAAGAACATAAATGTGCACTCTATGCGGATGATCTTCTCCTCTATATCACTTCCCCTCTCACCACCACCCCTTTGATCCATAAGCTTCTCAAAGACTTTAGCACAATTTCGGGCCTAAGGGTTAAAATGTCCAAATCCGTCGCGTTGAACATTTCAGTCCCAAAGAATCTACTCACTCAGCTCTCCACTAATTTTTCTTTCCCCTGGGCGCCTACGGAAATTCCCTATTTAGGCATCAAAATAACTTCAGACATTCAAGGGCTGTTCAGTGCAAATTACCCCCCTATGTTTCATAAACGTAGAGAAGACTTGGATAAGTGGGCGAGATGTGGTCTATCCTGGTTGGGCAGAATTCATGCCGTCAAAATGACTCTTCTCCCACGCCTGTTATATCTCTTTCGCACCCTCCCTATACCGATTAAGAAAAAGACCCTTCTCAATTTCCAATCTGGGATCGTCCGCTTTATCTGGAGCCGAAAGGGGTACAGATGCCCTTCCAGTTTACTTTACCACTTAAAAAGTCAGGGTGGTCTCGGTCTACCGGACTTATGGCATTATTATCAGGCGGCTCAACTTTCCCAATTATCGATGGCCCTCGTGAGAGGCCCTAAGCCAAGTTGGCTTTCAATAGAGAGATGGGCCACCCCACAGAACACTATAGACTACCTTCTCTGGTGTGATACTAAGGTTAGGCCAGCAATTTTGTCCCCCACCCTCTCCTATTCTATAGCCATGTGTACGAATCTCTTCTCACATTGTAACCTAATTTCACCTATCAGACCACTAGCTCACCTATTTCATAACCCAGAGTTTCAGCCGGGAATGGTAATTAAGGCCTTTAAATGGTGGACGGATAAAGGCTTATATAGGATTGGTCACTTCCTCTCCCCAAAAGGTCCGATCACGTTGACCCATTGCCGGAACGAATTAGACATGCCAAAATCTGAGATCTTTAGATTTTCCCAAATCGGCCATTATCTACACTCGATTTGGAATCTCCACCAAAATAATCCCTTCGAAAATTGGTGCTCCAACACTGAAGTACAGAGGGGAAGAATATCATTAGTTTACACCGCTTTAAAATCCTCTTCAGATAAGCCTGGTTATGCTCGGGCCTGGGAGGAGGACTTAGACAACTCATGGATGTCACAGGACTGGTTTTGCAGGTTTGAAAGATCCTTCAAAGGTATACTAAACATCTCCTTAATAGAAGCCAGCGCTAAAGTATTAACACGGTGGTATTATGTACCTGCTCGCATCTCGGTCATTTTTCCTGGTTTGTCCCCCTCATGTTTTAGGGGATGCGAGTTAGAAGGTACCATGTTGCACATATGGTGGTCCTGTCCTCGAATCAGATCATTTTGTCGGAAAGTTTTTCTCACAATCAGTACTGTTTTGCAGCAAACAATCGCTCCTGACCCCTCCATTGCTTTGCTTAATGGAAGGGTCAGGAATGTTCCTAAATCTTCACAGAAATTAGTGTTCTTTATCCTATTAGGAGCTAAAGTCTCCCTAGCAAAGTCCTGGAAGAAACCTAGTGTCTCGTTTAAGGGCTTTAAGAGGAAGGTGTCATGGATTATGGCACAGGAACAAATTGTAGCAAAAATAAGTGACAAAACTGGTATGTTCTTTGCCATCTGGGAGCCTTTGGCCAATTTTTGTAATGTTCCCTTGTTTCCGGTCACACCACAAGCTCCTTAGACAGTTGGATCCTCATACAAAGCTCCCCCTCCCCCCCCCCTTTTTCTACTCTACCCTTTTCACTCCTTTTCCTCTTCTTTTACCTGAGACTCTCTTGTCACCACTACAAGATGATAGTTATTGGGTATGTGGACGGGGGATTATAGCGGTGCCAGGGTCAAAAGGGTATTTTCAGAAAGAAATAATAAAGAGAAAAAATAAAAGAACAAAAATACAAAATTTATTGATAATCTAACATAGAAAAAATGCACATTACATACAATTCATATTAAACTAGAAGGAAGATTGTGGGTACATGTACTGTAAATGACCCTAAGAGTGGTGAGATGGGCCTGATGGAAATGGCCGTTGGAGAAGGAGGGCTCGATTTCCTACATGTTTCGCCAAGACATTGGCTTCTTCAGGGAACAGGAGCTCATAAAGGGGATATTTAAAAACAATTCTGTGTGATAAACATGAAACACATAGTGAGAGCAATAATTTAACCGAACACTGCAGAATATAAACAATAAAGAATTAGAAACTGTGGCTGGACAGTCATGCACCCAAAGGCTCCACACTCAATAACGGTGATGCAAACATACCTGGGGCGTCAGTGCCCGAGAAGGGAGGGAGGAGAAGGGAAGGGGGAACACAGCCACCCACAGGGATCCCCGCAGGGGAGCGGACAAGCCGCGCCGTGAAATGTGCCTGCAGGGGGCATACAGTAGACCTGGCAAAGGAATGTAAAAATAACTATAAGTCATGATGCACTTGTAATAATAATCCAGAGATAGAAATTGCACATCCGTGCATTATATTCGAGAGAATACGTAGGAAGTAGATAAATATATATGTATATGAATAAATGTATCTATATCTCTAGAGAAGAGAAGCCAGTGCAGACTTACATGTATGTTTAAAAACCGTTGAGAGAGAAAACGTGGTCACGAGGTGTCTGTAGTAGATGTGTGCTCACAGCAGGGACAAAACGTCAAGATTGGAGCAGATCAATGCTCCAATTGGACCAGGCCTAATTGAAGGAATAGATACCATTAAGGATGTTGTTATTAGTAACTGGAACCATGTAGAGTAGTTGTGCCTGTACTTACTTGATAATGTCAGCTGTAGAGAGAGATTCTCATAGCAGCACATTCACAGGTATGTAAAACCTAGTCTGTCATGGCGTAGACACTGTTAGTTGAAAAAATCAATGTTGGCCAGCAGAATAAGAATCAGGTCCAAATTAGCTCCTAAAAAAAGTATAGGAGCGTAATGAATGGTTCGTTTGGAAGGCATAAAGTAAGAGTGTTTTAAAGGATAAAAGTTACCTTGTCGCTGTGTGCAGAGAAGATACAGGCAGGTCTCTCGTCCATCAAGGAACTGAGGAACTGGCCGGTTACTTATATGCCCCCCACACCTGATCAGATGAAGATCAGGTGTGCGGACGCAAATGAGGGGTGCTCACGGCTGCGCACAGCGCGGTGCCTCGGAACTATACCACCGAGCTGGCACAACTTGACGTTGCAATCAATAGATGGTATACAGATCATGCCCTCGGCCTCTCCTCCCCCAGGTATAGCAAGCGGGAAAAAACCCTGCATGCACACCTGGAGGAATACACACTCACCACTATCAATGATAAAGAAAGCAAATTTCTTAGAGACCTAGCGGCCCATGAAAATGGCTATGCCTACAATTGGGATAACGCCAAGGAAACTAAATCTAGAAACAAACCCTTCACCACTAACCCACCTTCCTCTAACAATCATGTTCCCAATAACTTATCTGCTTCCTTTTCATCCAGTACCTCCACGGTATACCAAGATTTGACACAAGAACAATTGGCAAAACGAAGAAAAGGCGATTTTTCGGCCATGTCCTCGGAGTCACTACACCGTACACTAGGACCCACTCCTCTTCTGCATCCACCCACAGGTCAGTCCAAGACTGCTCACGCATCCACCCCCTTCACCAAAGCACAACCAAAGTCATCAACAATCCCTAAATCGTCCACTACCAAGACACTTGCAGCCACCACGGCACTTTCGCACTCTCAAATGCACACTACCTCTCGGAGGGTAAGTGAACCCACCATCACCTCTATGTTTCCGGGCAACTCTGCTGCGGCAGACCCTAAACTTGCACCTATTTTTTTAGGACAGGGCCAGGACCCCCTCCCAAGTCCATCCCCCGACCCACATCCACAAACGCTAGCGATTCAGGAAGAACAACCACCCCTGATGTAATCAACCTATCTTCCATTTCACTAAACATGGACCAGATCCACGTACTTCAACTAGGCCTTACATTCTGTCCTTCCAATGACTTTGACAAATTTGCCTTCATCAAAGACGTGCACCTTTTTGCACGCAAACTACTCTTCAAAGTAATTTATGACAAATCCAAAGCTAGCACTGTGCCCGCCCAGTGTGCGCACTCCAATCCCCCTCAACAGGTCCCTACCTTAGCAGAAATACAAGCCCTAGAAGAATTGATGTCACTTTGGGAGGAGGGCTGCACGGATGGCGATGACTTTCTTGACTCCACCGATCATGAAGCCACCGCCCTTGGTGCTCCCTTCCCCCCCCCCACTTCGTTTAAACCCAAATCTATGAACTTTCCAAACCTTTCTACGAATCCCAACATATGGGCATTTGTTCAACAGGTTACTCACTCCATCGAAGGTTTAAACCTCAACTCTTTGTATCCTTCTAACCTAACTTCAGCTCACATCAGGGCCATAAAATCTTTACAAAATCATCCGGAACTCACCATTAAGCCAGCCGACAAGGGCGGCAACGTGGTGGTGATGGACACGTCCTTTTATGAGCAAATGTGCCTTGATATTTTAAACAACCGCGAGTGGTATAGACCAATTTCTAGATCACTCATTGATCATTACATATCTGAATACCAATAGTTGATACTTGCAGCTCACCAAAAAGGCATTATAGACTCCAACACATGGAAGTTCCTTAATGTGAAAGAGCCTACCACTCCTACTTTCTACTCCCTTCCTAAATTGCACAAATCCCTTGACCACCCTCCTGGTCGTCCAATTGTCTCTGGTCGCCAGTGCCTCACAGAACCTGCTAGTGCACTGGTAGACAAATACTTGGCACCCCATGTTGTAGCTTTGCCCTCATATATAAAGGACACTATCCACCTCCTTCGTATATTAGATGGCCAATCTCTGCCTAGTGGCACATGGTTGGTAGCCCTTGATGTGGAGAGTCTGTACAACATAATCTCTCACAACAGAGGCATCTCAGTCATTAGCAAACTCATTCGAGCTAGAGGTCCTCAATATGACAAATACGGAGATTTTGTCCTTGAACTATTAAGGTTCATACTTACACGTAATTACTTCATGTTTGGCTCCTCCCACTTCCTCCAGGTACAGGGCGTGGCTATGGGGACCAAGTGTGCCCCCGCCTACGCCAACCTGTACCTGGGGGGGTGGGAGAGGGAACTTTTTCATTTGACCCACCCTAATCCCTACCTGTCCAGGATCATATCCTGGTACAGGTATATTGACGACATACTGCTGTTTTGGGCTGGCACTATGGAAGAACTATCTCTGTTCGTACAAAGCCTCACCAAAAATACATACAATCTCAAGTTTACTATGGAGTGCAGCCAATCGCAGATCCATTTTTTGGACCTCCAGATTGGTATACAACCCAATGGTCAAGTATACACCACCTTATACCGCAAGCCCTCTTCGGGCAACACAATTCTGCACGCTCAGAGTGCCCATCCTGAGCCTCTCCTTCGAAGCATCCCATATAGCCAATATGTTAGGATCAAACGCAATTGTACCCGTGAGGAGGACTTCCTCAAGGCGGCACATGACCTCTACAATAGACTTTTAGATAGAGGCTACAGCCATTCCTTGCTAAAAAAAGCATTTCATAAGGCAAGGAAACTTAATCGGAAAGATTTGGTCTTTCCAGACAAACCATTGGACCCTAAACAACCCACACGACTCATTACCCAATTCTCCAACCAGCACACCCAAATCAAAGATGTCCTTAAACAATTTTGGCCTCTACTTACATCTGACCCCATTATTGCCAAATATATCAATACATATCCTGATATCACTTATCGACGCTCCCCCTCTCTTCGCGATCGTTTGATTCACAGTCACCATTCCATTGATATCACATACAGGCCCACTGCCACGGGCACCTATCAATGTGGTAAATGTGATATATGTGCATTTGTTGCCAACTCTCGAGTTGTCAATTTACCTAGTGGAAAAACACATACCATCAGACACCATGTTAGCTGTGTCACTGTTGGGGTCGTATATCTGGCCCAATGCCAATGCGGTTCATTCTATGTTGGCAAAACCAAGCGCCCCTTCCAGGTTCGCATTCGGGACCATATAAAACCACTCTACAAGAACACCATCACTACGGCCATCAATAGGCACATTGCTGCCCAACATAACTACGACCCCCATGTTATTCTATTTTCCGCACTTGAACATATTCCTCCACATGCAAGAGGGGGTAGTACTGACAACCTACTACTACGACTTGAGACTAAATGGATTCATACATTAAATGCCACCATTTCCCCTGGACTCAATGAATATATGAGCTTCAAGCCCTTTCTTTAATATGTATCAGTTCTTACATGTTACCTACAAATTTTTTTTCTTCTCTATCGCCCATTTTCTAGGCAACGTCGTGCGTGGTTCTCTTCTCTCTTGTTTCCTTTCCTCCCAGTCCCCCTCTCTTTTCCAGCTCTCCATTTTCCGCAGCTTTTTGACTTTCTTCTCCCCTTTACTGCCTTGGCTCCACCTGCGGTCCTCTCTGCAAAATTTCCCTTTGACACTGTTAAACATCTTACTATTTGCAATTGCCATGAATGCATTGCTTTTATAAGCACTTATATTGATTGCATACTCTTCATACTCCTGCCTGATACATACAGGGTATTCAGTTTGTATTTATTCTTTATATTAAATCTTTATTGTCATCACTAAAAACATTCTTATATATGTGCTGCAGCTTATAAGTGATGCTATTTGCATATGTTGTTTAATATATCTCCAACCTCTCTGTAAATTGTAATTTTTGTTATAAACTTTACTGATATACTAGGTCTCTAAGGTTCTCTATGCACTTTAAACACATTTTGGCTGGATGTCATGCGCTGATACACAGGTACTTCCCACTTTCCCCAGTGACCCTTGCGGTATGTCGGGCAGTCTAGGTTCCATCCTCCAACCCTGTGTTTCAGCGCACTACCCCGTGCATCCCGCTGTGCCCCACCACCGGTCTGCACTCACTCTTGGGTGCCTGGGCTAGCTCCTGATTTGGGGGAGTGTTTTGGCGTATGTGGGGGGTGGGCGGTCACTGCGTGGGCTTTCCCCGCTTGGGGCCGGCGTGGCCAGCGCTGTCTCTGCCTGTACGGACGCCAAGGCGCAGACTTAGTCTGCTCCAGGGTGCCCACGTCTGTTCTCAGACTCTCCGGCCCTCTTTTTCCATCGGCAGATTGGACGAGACAACGCCTGGGCACCTCCCATTCCAGGGCTGTTCGCCTCTCCATTCGCCACACGGGCCGCACACTCTGAGCATGCGCGCGCGATGCATGATGGAACCTGTAGTTCCGAGGCACCGCGCTGTGCGCAGCCGTGAGCACCCCTCATTTGCGTCCGCACACCTGATCTTCATCTGATCAGGTGTGGGGGGCATATAAGTAACCGGCCAGTTCCTCAGTTCCTTGATGGACGAGAGACCTGCCTGTATCTTCTCTGCACACAGCGACAAGGTAACTTTTATCCTTTAAAACATTCTTACTTTATGCCTTCCAAACGAACCATTCATTACGCTCCTATACTTTTTTTAGGAGCTAATTTGGACCTGATTCTTATTCTGCTGGCCAACATTGATTTTTTCAACTAACAGTGTCTACGCCATGACAGACTAGGTTTTACATACCTGTGAATGTGCTGCTATGAGAATCTCTCTCTACAGCTGACATTATCAAGTAAGTACAGGCACAACTACTCTACATGGTTCCAGTTACTAATAACAACATCCTTAATGGTATCTATTCCTTCAATTAGGCCTGGTCCAATTGGAGCATTGATCTGCTCCAATCTTGACGTTTTGTCCCTGCTGTGAGCACACATCTACTACAGGCACCTCGTGACCACGTTTTCTCTCTCAACGGTTTTTAAACATACATGTAAGTCTGCACTGGCTTCTCTTCTCTAGAGATATAGATACATTTATTCATATACATATATATTTATCTACTTCCTACGTATTCTCTCGAATATAATGCACGGATGTGCAATTTCTATCTCTGGATTATTATTACAAGTGCATCATGACTTATAGTTATTTTTACATTCCTTTGCCAGGTCTACTGTATGCCCCCTGCAGGCACATTTCACGGCGCGGCTTGTCCGCTCCCCTGCGGGGATCCCTGTGGGTGGCTGTGTTCCCCCTTCCCTTCTCCTCCCTCCCTTCTCGGGCACTGACGCCCCAGGTATGTTTGCATCACCGTTATTGAGTGTGGAGCCTTTGGGTGCATGACTGTCCAGCCACAGTTTCTAATTCTTTATTGTTTATATTATGCAGTGTTCGGTTAAATTATTGCTCTCACTATGTGTTTCATGTTTATCACACAGAATTGTTTTTAAATATCCCCTTTATGAGCTCCTGTTCCCTGAAGAAGCCAATGTCTTGGCGAAACATGTAGGAAATCGAGCCCTCCTTCTCCAACGGCCATTTCCATCAGGCCCATCTCACCACTCTTAGGGTCATTTACAGTACATGTACCCACAATCTTCCTTCTAGTTTAATATGAATTGTATGTAATGTGCATTTTTTCTATGTTAGATTATCAATAAATTTTGTATTTTTGTTCTTTTATTTTTTCTCTTTATTATTTCTTTCTGAAAATACCCTTTTGACCCTGGCACCGCTATAATCCCCCGTCCACATACCCAATAACTATTTGATTATTTGGGGATGAGGTGCTGTATCCTCTGGTACCATCTAGCCACCTTGATACTACACTACAAGATGACTTAGGACAAATCTTGATAGAATTTTGATCGTTAGTAGGCAGTCCTCCTTCCTTTTTGTTTTTTAATTTTCCACATTATTAATTTTTTTTTCTTTTTATTTCTTTTCTTTTGAAGCAGACTTACTGGTTTGCAATATATGAATAGGCATGACTGCAGCCAGGCTGCTGGGGCGCTAACACCATAGTCTGGTTGTAAAATGAAGGGGGCTAGAGACATAGTCAGAGGATGGTTGTTGGGATGAGTCAAGGAGGCGGAAACCTTTGCCCCGGGACTACCAGGCAATTCCACAGTGTGATCCCATTGGGGTGGTATGCCGGTAAGCCCTAGGTATAAGGTTAGATCCACATCTATGTGGCTTGTCTCACAGATACTACCACTTACCTAGACTCTATTAAGCCCTAACAAGCTTCTATATAGTATATAGACTCACGCTTCATGTATGGCCTTCTTGTATCTGTCCCCGTTTGGGAAAGTTTGATGTAATCATCTCATATTATAAGTCTGTATTTAATTAATAAGTATACAGTATATGTGTTATTTTTTGTTGTTGATCTGTATGATGTTTTTTATTTACAAAATAAAATTATTTACAAGTAAAAAAAAAAAAAAGGAAGCTTTAGAGTAAATTAGTAAAATTTCCCTCCCTACGTATCCTTTCTAATTATCAATCACAGAAGAGACTTACATTTCAAGGGAAACTGTTTATACACACAATGTACTGTATTCTCTCAGTTACAATGTTTACTAGAGGGAAAACTTTTTTGGTAATTTGAAAAAAAATAGCTATCTGTAGGGTGAAATTTATTCTTCTCTTTGCACCTGTTAGCATTTCTCAGATTATCACATGTTTATGTAGCAGAACCTAATTGGCTCCAAATTCTGCCCCTTCCTGAACAGGATTATCAAGACAGGGATAATATCAAGACAGATTCAGATACGTGCATGCATTCATTTACATTGACTTTTTGTTATGTTTATTAGGAATTATATGTCCAAATAACATTTTGCTGGTCTAAATATAAGTATCTGCCCCCCTTCATCACCCCCTAGAATTACAGTTTCATTATTTAAAACTATAAAAAAATAAAAAATCCCAACAATCCTTGCAGTCATCGTTGACACCTCCTATCAAGAAACTTCTAAAAGGCAAGAAATATTTAAAAAAATAGAAATGCTGTGTGAATGGGAATACATAACAAATATATAGCGGGGTTGTCTCAAATTTGACTACAAACGTGGAGATTCCATTTACGTTCCCCTCTCACTGTTTCTGTACCAAAAGTCCCATTCAAACTGCAAGTAATACATCACTGACTGGTGGCTGAAAAGTCCTCTTAGTACTGACATTTTTTTTATCTTCTCTTGCAAGCGGACGCAAGGAAGTTGCAGTTCAAGCATTACCAACAGGCACTCCAGGATCATCAGATTAAGGACAAGAACTGTTACATAGTTACATAGTAGGTGAGGTTGAATAAAGACACAAGTCCATCAAGTCCAACGTATGTGTGTGATTATATGTCAGTATTACATTTTATATCCCTGTATGTTGTATGTTCAGGTGCTTATTTAATAGTTTCTTGAAACTATCAATACCCCCCGCTGAGACCACCACCTGTGGAAGGGAATTCCACATCCTTGCTGCTCTTACAGTAAAGAACCCTCTACGTAGTTTAAGGTTAAACGTCTTTTCTTCTAATTTTAATGAGTGACCACGAGTCTTGTTAAACTCCCTTCTGTGAAAAAGTTTTATCCCTATTGTGGGGTCACCAGTATGGTATTTGTATATTGAAATCATATCCCCTCTCAAGCGTCTCTTCTCCAGAGAGAATAAGTTCAGTGCTTGCAACCTTTCCTCATAACTAATATCCTCCAGACCCATTATTAGCTTGTTGCCCTTCTTTGTACTCGCTCCATTTCCAGTAATCCTTCCTGAGGACTGGTGCCCAGAACTGGACAGCATACTCTAGGTGCGGCCGGACCAGAGTCTTGTAGAGTGGGAGAATTATCATTTTATCTCTGGAGTTGATCCCCTTTTTAACCACCTCAATACAGGGCACTTAAACCCCCTTCCTGCCCAGACCAAGTTTTAGCTTTCGGTGCTGTCACACTTTGAATGACAATTACTCAGTCATGCAACACTGTATCCAAATGAAATTTGTGTCCTTTTTGTCACACAAATAGAGCTTTCTTTTGGTGGTATTTAATCACTAATGGGTTTTTTATTTTTTGTGCTATAAATAAAAAAAATGTAAATTTTGTGAAAAATTGCCTTTTTCTTTGTTTTTGTCATAAAATTTAGCAAATTAGTAAGTTTTCTTCATAAATTTTGGCCAAAATTTATACTGCTATATATCTTTGGTAAACATAACCCAAATTAGTGTATATTATTTGGTCTTTGTGAAAGTTATAGAGTCTACAAACTATGGTGCCATTCAGTACATCAGGTGAATCTCATTTCTTGAGCTACTAACAAGTCAGAAAAGTACAAATACCCCCCAAATGACCCCTTTTTAGAAAGTAGACATTCCAAGGTATTAAGTAAATAGCATGATGAGTTTTTTTAAGTTGTAATTTTTTCCCACAATTCTTTGCAAAAGGAAGTTTTTTTTATTTCTTTTTTTTACAAAATTGTCATATTAACTGGTTATTTCTCTCATAGAGCATATGCATACAAACAAATTACACCCCAAAATACATTCTTCTTCTCCTCCTGAGTATGGAGATACCACATGTGTGGGACTTTTACACAGCCGGGCCACATACAAAGGCCCAACATTGAAGTAGCACCATCAGGCGATCTACGAGCATAAATTGCACATCTCATTTCTCAATCACATTATTACATTATTACATTATTCTCTATTACAATTTTGAAGGCCCTGGAGCACCAGGACAATGGTATTGCCCACAAAATTACCCCATTTTGGAAAGCAAACATCCCAACGTATAATCTATGAGGCATAATGAGTCTTTTGAAAGGTTATTTTTTTTCCAGAAGTTTTTAGAAAATGTGGAAAAAAAATAAAAACACATTTTTTTTTTTTACACAAAGTTGTCCATTTATAAGGTATTTCCAACACATAGCAAATACATTGCAAAAATGACACCCCAAAATACATTCTGCTACTCCTCCTGAGTATGGCGATACCACATGTGTGAGACTTTTACACAGCTTGGCCACATACAGAGGCCCAAAATCCAAGTAGCACCATCAGGCGTTCTAGGAGCATACATTACATAGATAATTTCCTGGCAATCTATCATTTTTTTAAGGCCCTTCATATTTCTAACACATAGCATGTACATACCAAGAATTACAATACAAAATAAATTCTATCGCGGAAAGGGTAAAAAAAAGTATTACCTGTGCTTTTAGTAGTGTCCACAGAAGAGAGCACTGGTCCAGGCAGCAGTCAGGGATGTGCTTAGCGACAGCAATAGTAATTATCCAGGCAGCAGGCAGGAATATTGTCTATCGTCAGCACAAGGATATTGTCAGCACAGCCAAAGCATTTGTCCATATAAATTGTCCAGGCAGAGACAGCCAGCACAGCCATAATATTGGTCCTGGTACACTGTTACCTGCAGACACTCATTATTGTACCGCTCTCCAGCTCTTCATAAACACACTGCCTCTTGCTACAGCTAATAATTTGCATAGTCCAGGTAGTCGGCAGAGGTGTGGTCCGTTCATGCGGCAGGCAAAGGCATGATGGCAGTAAGTCAGCAGCAGGCTGAGGGCCGCAATCGGGTAAGACCTGTGCAGTGTGCACAGGGGCACAGGGGTAGAGTCTTTGACCCACCCAAATCTCTATGAAGCTTCCGGACTCCAGACCCTAGTCCAGAAATTACAAAACCCGGAGAAAACAAAAAAAATTGTTTTCTCCATCCGGAAAAACTATTCTGGAGCCCCTCACATATGTGAGACCCCTGTGTACTACAGTAGCAAGGCAACAGATCAATCAAAGTGGTAGGCAAAAGCATAGTCCATAAAACAGGCCAGGGTCAGTTCACGTGCAAGCAGTCCAATCGGTAGGCAGAAGCATAGTCAATAACACAGGCCAGGGTCAGTTCACATGGAAGCAGTCCAAACGGTAGACAGAGGCATAGTTGCAAAACAGGCCAGGGTCAGTTCATGTGGAAGCAGTCCAAACGGTAGGCAGAGGCATTGTCATGAACAGGTGTGACCAGAACCGTTTGATCTGCGACAGAGGACACCAAAACGTATATAAGTGAAAATATATTAATTTACTAAAGTAAGTGAATAATATAGTACAACCACCTCCAATATGACACAGTGCAATAACCAACCACAGACAGAGATCTACAAATAACAACAGACAGATAAGTACAATAAATGGAAAATACCAGGATCATAAACAGTAGCCAGGCTAGGGTCATACACAGCAGATCAGCAGATGGACAGGGGATGTTCCAGAGACATAAACGTAAGCCAGGCCAAGGTCATACACAGGGAGATCAGCAGATGGGGTAAGGAACTCAGGACAGGGAGAGGATGGATGGATCAGACTGCAGGCAGGGATGCAAGGTAACAGGTGGGACAGGATAGGGATCGGGACAGGGAGACAGGATCAGAAACACGGGTCACAGGTTCAGGGCACAGGAACAGGTTCAGAATTAGAATCAGATCATAAGCTAGTAGGTCAGGGCGCAAGGGAGAAACCAAGGCAAACATGTGAGTGCTTGCCGGGTATTTATAAGCCTGTGATTGGCCTCAAGTGACACCTGATTGTAGGAGGAACTGTCTGCTCCACACTGCCAGGATCCATCCGCTGGTGGACACCATTACTGTGGCCCAAAGATGACATAACATCAGCAGGGAAAAGCTCTCCTGACAGTTCCAAACTGCCAGGAGACACCTGCTGGTGGACCTCAGTACTGCATGCCAAATGACAGATAGCGGATGGAACATTTCCTGACAGTACCCCCCCTCAAAAGGAGCTGCCTCTGGATGCTCCAACTGGTTGTAATTGTCCATAGTCTATGGCATCAAGCAGAACAGATGGGGGTCCGTCAGGCTGGGCAACAGGCACTTCAGGCTGGGCATCGGGCACATCAAGGCAGACCGCGGGCACATCAGGGCAGACAGCGGGCTCCGGGTCGTCGAGCTGGGCAGCAGGCTCCGGGTCGTCGAGCTGGGCAGCAGGCTTCGGGTCATCGAGCTGGGCAGCAGGCTCTGGAACATTAGGCCAAACAACGAACACCATAAGGGCAGGCTGGATCACAGGCACTGGCTCATCAAGCTGGGTAACGGGTCCCCGGCTCAGCGAGCTGGACACCGGCACTGGTCCGGCAAGCCGAATAACGGGTACTGGCTTAACAGGCCGAGTGACGGACTCCGGTTCAGCAGACTGGGTAATGGGCACCGGTTCAGCAGACTGGGTAACGGGCACCAGTTCAGCAGACTGGGTAACGGGCACCGGTTCAGCAGACTGGGTAACGGGCACCGGTTCAGCAGGCTGAGACCCGAGCACCGAAACTTCAGGCTGAGACACAGGCACCGAAACTTCAGGCTGAGACACGGGCACCGAAACTTCAAGCTGAGACACGGGCACATTAGACCGGGAAGCGGGCACATCAGGCTGGGAAGCAGGCACATCAGGCTGGAAGGCAGGCTCGTCGGACTGAACAGTGGGTACCGAGACATCAGACCAGGCAGCAGGTACTGGAACTTCAGACTGGGCAGCAGACACAGGCGCTGGCACATCAGGCAGAACAGCAGGTGCTGGCACAACAGGCTGAACAACAGGTGCATCGGACTGGATAGCAGGTACTGGAACTTCAAACTGGGCAGCAGGCACTGGTACAACAGGCTGGGCAGCAGACGGTGGCACGTCAGGCTGGACAGCAGATGGTGGCATGTCAGGCTGGGCAGCAGACAGGAACACATCAGGCTGGGCAGCAGACACAGGCGCTGGCACATCAGGCAGAACAGCAGGTGCTGGCACAACAGGCTGAACAACGGGTGCATCGGACTGGATAGCAGGTACTGGAACTTCAAACCGGGCAGCGGGCACAGGCATTGGTACAACAGGCTGGGCAGCAGATGGTGGCACATCAGGCTGGGCAGCAGACAGTGGCACGTCAAGCTGGGCAGTGGACAGGAACACATCAGGCTGGGCAGCGGACAGGAACACATCAGGCTGGGCAGCGGACAGGAACACATCAGGCTGGGCAGCGGACAGGAACACATCAGGCTGGGCAGCAGACAAGGACACATTAGGCTGGGCAGCAGACAGGAACACATCAGGCTGGGCAGCAGACACTGGCTGGATAGCAGGCAGAGATTTGGCAGAATCAGATGGGTTATCAGGTTCAGCTGGCATGCAAGCAGACTAGAGCAGGTTGGTTGGTGTGGAGGCAGGTTGGGTTACTGGCAGGATCGTTTGGGTTGGAAAGAACTTCCGTTTCTTCTTTGGCTTAACTGCTGGAGATCTGTAGGTGACTGCAGGACTGTAGGCAGGTGAGGCGTACTGAAGAGAAGGGCTGGGATATGACAAGGAAGAGGGAACAGTGGCCAGAGGAAGTTCTTGTGGGGAAGTTGTAGGTAGCAGAGAAGAGGCAGGCGGGTTAAAGGCAGGATAAGTGCAGCGGGTAGAGACAGGGTATTGATATTTGGTGGGAAGCAGGGTATATTGGGCTGAAACAGAGGTTGCCATGGGTGAAGGGGAATAAGACTCCTGGGCAGACAGGTGTCTAATAGCAGGTCCAGGTTGTGAAGACCTAACCATGCCTGTAGTACAGGTTGAACAAACGTGGGTTCACATGCTGCCTGTCTAACCAGGGACTGCACCGAATCTATACAATCCACTAGCACCTGTTTAGGACAAGCTGAATAATGCTCCAGAAAGTATGCAGCATCATCCTCCAACAGCCATACCAGAGACGCCACCTGATCACTACTGAAGGGGGGAGAAAAATCGTCACTTCCTTTAGGACTGCCAGACAAGGCTAGCTCAGCACACACCTGTATCAGGGGCTGAACGTTTTTAAACAGTAATCTACCCTGATCAACCAGAGAATGGGCCAGACGGATACACACCAGGATCCCTGGCCCACTCTTTCAATACCAGATGACAATAATTGTTATCCTCCAACACCAGTGAGGCAAGGAGAACAACTGTTTCTGATTGCATTTTAGTAGCAGTAACAGCACTACAATGGTTCCTCTGCGCAGTCACTTCTGGTCAGAGATGGCCTTGGTTTACTGTCATGAATAGGTGTGACCAGAACTGTGTGATCTGCAACAGAGGATGCCAAAACGTATATAAGTGAAAATATAATAATTTATTAAAGTAAGTGAATAATATAGTACAACCACCTCCAATATGACACAGTGCAATAACCAACCACAGACAGAGACCCACAAATAACAACAGACAGATAAGTACAATAAATAGGAAATACCAGGATCATAAACAGTAGCCAGGCCAGGGTCATACACAGCAGATCAGCAGATGGACAGGGGATGTTTCAGAGACATAAACGTAAGCCAGGCCAAGGTCATACACAGGGAGATCAGCAGATGGGGTAAGGAATGGATGGATCAGACTGCAGGCAGGGATGCAAGGTAACAGGTGGGACAGGATAGGGATCGGGACAGGGAGACAGGATCAGAAACACGGGTCACAGGTTCAGGGCACAGGAACAGGTTCAGAATCAGGATCAGATCATAAGCTAGCAGGTCAGGGAGAAACCAAGGCAAACATGTGAGTGCTTGCCGGGTATTTATAAGCCTGTGATCAGCCTTAAGTGACACCTGATTGTAGGAGGTACTGTCTGCTCCACACTGCCAGGATCCATCCGCTGGTGGACGCCAGTACTGCGGCCCAAAGATGACATAACATCAGCAGGGAAAAGCTCTCCTGACAGTTCCAAACTGCCAGGAGACACCTGCTGGTGGACCTCAGTACTGCATGCCAAATGACAGATATTACCAGCGGATGGAACATTTCCTGACAGGCATAGTCAAAAAGAAGGCAAGGGTCAGTTCACGTGGAAGGCAGTGGCATGGTTATTTGGGGAAGCATGGAAAATGGACAGCACAGATGATGAAAATGGGGAAAATATGGGCTAATATTTTAGGGATGTATGATAAAGTTTGAAGCATTCACAAATGCAAAGGCCAGGTTGGGAGAGACACTGGGGACAATGGAAGCTGGTATCTTTTCAAAATCCTCTTCTGCTGCACACGCAACATCTTTTTTGCCGTCTTCGGCCTGCATCCGTTGGTGGAATGTTGTACAGAAGTGGCATTCATGAAGTCGGCTAACAGCATCAGAGCGGAGGTCTTCTGGGGGGTCTTTGTTGATAGATGAGGGACGTGACTACTACTTCTATGAATTTTAGGAAGGAGGCGCGCTTTCTGTGGATTTTGTGTAGACTATGTAGGAATCATAAACGGCCAAATGGATGAGATAAATTGCTACCTTCTTGTACCAGAATCGGGACCTCCATATTGACAAATAGGGCTGAATCATTTGATCATTGAAATCCACCCCGCCATGTAGAGATGATAATCTTGGACACATGTTGGTTTTTCAATGGGACCTAGTCTTCGCTGAACTACAACTGTAGTGTCATCGTGAATGGTGGACATCATGTGCACGTTCCTGTTATCCTCCCACCTGAAGGCCAGCACTTCATTGCATCTCAGTGTTGCTCTTTCCCCCCTTTGGAGCTTTTTGTTTACTATGGATTGTGGGAAGCCCTTCCTATTTTTTCTTGAGGTTCCGCAGGCCAGGGTTTTTTCGATATATAGGTGTCTGAAAAGGGGCAGGCTGGTATAAAAGTTGTCAAGGTATATATGATGTCCTTTTTTCAGAAGTGGGTAAGCCAGGTCCCAGGTGGGTAAGCCAGGCATAAGATGATTGGGGGTTGTTGGCAATATACTACTGGGAATACAAATTTGTCTGGTCCACAATGAATTGCAACAAAGTGTCGGGCAAAAACAGATGAAAGCAATCGATCTCTGTGAAATTTTGGGCGTTGGCCTGCACACCTGGCTGTGCTGTCAAAGGGGGAATAATTGGTGATCCCGAGTTGGAAGGCAGCCGTGTTGGGTTGGCATGTATGTAGCGCCCCTGGCTCTTGGGGGACCTGACACTCCAGTAGTTGGGGGAGTTGAATTTCCTGTGCTGGTACTCAGGTGTGATGTGGCAGCACTGGTACTGGGCCTGGGCATTTGTTCGCGGGGCCTATCGCTGGCGGCAGCACTGGTTCTGGGCCTTTGTTCCGGGGGCTAGGGATGAGCTTCGAGTTCGAGTCGAACTCATGTTCTACTCAAACATTGGCTGTTCGCAAGTTCGCCGAACAGCGAACAATTTGGGGTGTTCGCGGCAAATTCGAATGCCGCGGAACACCCTTTAAAAGTCTATAGGAGAAATCAAAAGTGCTAATTTTAAAGGCTTATATGCAAGTTATTGTCATAAAAAGTGTTTGGGGACCCGGGTCCTGCCCCAGGGGACATGGATCAATGCAAAAAAAAGTTTTAAAAACGGACGTTTTTTCAGGAGCAGTGATTTTATTAATGCTTAAAGTCAAACAATAAAAGTGTAATATCCCTTTAAATTTCGTACCTGGGGGGTGTCTATAGTATGCCTGTAAAGGGGCGCATGTTTCCCGTGTTTAGAACAGTCTGACAGCAAAATGACATTTGGAAGGAAAAAACTCATTTAAAACTACCCGCGGCTATTGCATTGCCGACAATACACATAGAAGTTCATTGATAAAAATGGCATGGGAATTCCCCACAGGGCAACCCCGAACCAAAAAAAAAAAAAAAAAAAATGATGTGGGGGTCCCCCTAAATTTCATACAAGGCCCTTCAGGTCTGGTATGGATATTAAGGGGAACCCCAGCCAAAATTTAAAAAAAAAATTGACGTGGGGTTCCCCCTAAATTCCATACCAGAGGTCTGGTATGGATTTTAAGGGGAACCCCGCGCCAAAAAAAAAAAAAAAAACGGCGTGGGGTCCCCCCAAAAATCCATACCAGACCCTTATCCGAGCACGCAACCTGGCAGGCCGCAGGAAAAGAGGGGGGGACGAGAGTGCGCCCCCCCCCTCCTGAACCGTACCAGGCCACATGCCCTCAACATTGGGAGGGTGCTTTGGGGTAGCCCCCCAAAACACCTTGTCCCCATGTTGATGAAGACAAGGGCCTCATCCCCACAACCCTGGCCGGTGGTTGTGGGGGTCTGCGGGCGGGGGGCTTATCGGAATCTGGAAGCCCCCTTTAACAAGGGGACCCCCAGATCCCGGCCCCCCCCCCTGTGTGAAATGGTAAGGGGGTACTTACCCCTACCATTTCACTAAAAAACTGTCAAAAATGTTAAAAATGACAAGAGACAGTTTTTGACAATTCCTTTATTTAAATGCTTCTTCTTTCTTCCTTCATCTTCTTCTTCTTCTGGTTCTTCTGGCTCTTCTGGTTCTTCCTCCAGCGTTCTCGTCCAGCATCTTCTCCGCGGCGTCTTCTATCTTCTTCTCCTCGGGCCGCTCCGCACCCATGGCATGGGGGGGGAGGCTCCCGCTCTTCTCTTCATCTTCTTCTCTTCTTCATCTTCTTCTTCATCTTCTTCTTCTTCTTCATCTCTTCTTCCTTCTTCTCTTCTTCATGTCTTCTCTGGGCCGCTCCGCAGCCATGCTGTGGCATGGAGGGAGGCTCCCGCTGTGTGACGGCGTCTCTTCGTCTGACGGTTCTTAAATAACGGGGGGCGGGGCCATCCGGTGACCCCGCCCCCCTCTGACGCACGGTGACTTGACGGGACTTCCCTGTGACGTCACGGGGAATGCCACAGGGAAGTCCCGTCATGTCACCGTGCGTCAGAGGGGGGCGGGGTCACCGGGTGGCCCCGCCCCCCGTTATTTAAGAACCGTCAGACGAAGAGACGCCGTCACACAGCGGGAGCCTCCCTCCATGCCACAGCATGGCTGCGGAGCGGCCCGGAGAAGACATGAAGAAGAGAAGAAGGAAGAAGAGATGAAGAAGAAGAAGAAGATGAAGATGAAGAAGAGAAGAAGATGAAGAGAAGAGCGGGAGCCTCCCCCCCCATGCCATGGGTGCGGAGCGGCCCGAGGAGAAGAAGATAGAAGACGCCGCAGAGAAGATGCTGGACGAGAACGCCGGAGGAAGAACCAGAAGAGCCAGAAGAACCAGAAGAAGAAGAAGATGAAGGAAGAAAGAAGAAGCATTTAAATAAAGGAATTGTCAAAAACTGTCTCTTGTCATTTTTAACATTTTTGACAGTTTTTTAGTGAAATGGTAGGGGTAAGTACCCCCTTACCATTTCACACAGGGGGGGGGCCGGGATCTGGGGGTCCCCTTGTTAAAGGGGGCTTCCAGATTCCGATAAGCCCCCCGCCCGCAGACCCCCACAACCACCGGCCAGGGTTGTGGGGATGAGGCCCTTGTCTTCATCAACATGGGGACAAGGTGTTTTGGGGGGCTACCCCAAAGCACCCTCCCAATGTTGAGGGCATGTGGCCTGGTACGGTTCAGGAGGGGGGGGGCCGCACTCTCGTCCCCCCCTCTTTTCCTGCGGCCTGCCAGGTTGCGTGCTCGGATAAGGGTCTGGTATGGATTGTTAGGGGGACCCCACGCCGTTTTTTTTTTTTTTTTTGGCGCGGGGTTCCCCTTAAAATCCATACCAGACCTGAAGGGTCTGGTATGGAATTTAGGGGGAACCCCACGTCAATGTTTTTTTTTAATTTTGGCTAGGGTTCCCCTTAATATCCATACCAGACCTGAAGGGCCTTGTATGGAATTTAGGGGGACTCCCACATCATTTTTTTTTTTAAATTTTGGTTCGGGGTTGCCCTGTGGGGAATTCCCATGCCGTTTTTATCAATGAACTTCTATGTGTATTGTCGGCAATGCAATAGCCGCGGTAGTTTTAAATGTGTTTTTTCCTTCAAAATGTCATTTTGCTGTCAGACTGTTTTAAACACGGGAAACATGCGCCCCTTTACAGGCATACTATAGACACCCCCCAGGTATGAAATTTAAAGGGATATTACACTTTTATTGTTTGACTTTAAGCATCATTAAAATCACTGCTCCCGAAAAAACGGCCGTTTTGAAAAGTTTTTTTTGCATTGATACATGTCCCCTGGGGTAGGACCCGGGTCCCCAAACCCTTTTTAGGACAATACCATGCAAATTAGCCTTTAAAATGAGCACTTTTGATTTCGAACGTTCGAGTCCCATAGACGTCAATGGGGTTCTAACGTTCGTGCGAACTTTCGGTCCGTTCGCGGGTTCTGGTGCGAACCGAACCGGGGGGTGTTCGGCTCATCCCTACCGGGGGCCTATTGCTGGTGGCAGCGCTGGTTACTGGGCCTTTGTTCCTTGAGCCTATTGCTGGCGGCAGCACTGGTACTGGGCATGGGAATATAATCCTGGTTGCTGACGGCTGCCTGGTTTCCAGTGTGTCGTACCCTTTTAGGAGGGACCCATTCTTCATCCGAATCATTACTACTCTCGATCGGTTCAAATGACGAATTTGATTCGGAATCAGAATTGGAATTGGAATCTGATGAGAACTCCCCGGTGCTCTCATCAGTCATGGAGAGGATCTGGAACGCCTCCTCACTAGTATATACTCTTTTGGACATGGCTGTGTGGTGGGTAGCTGTGCGACAGGTGACAGATGGGTGGCAGGTGACGGTCACTGATGGGCTGTGCGATGGGTGGCAGGTGACGTTCACTGAGAGGTGATGATGGTGTGATGGGCGATGGTTACTGATGAATGACAGGCCACGGATGGTGACGGGTGATGGTCACAGATGGTTGACAGGCGACGGTCACTGATGGGTTACGGGTGATGGGTGACAGGCCACGGTCACTGATGGGTGACGGGTGCACCGCTGACCGTCACTGATGGGTGACAGGGCATGGTCACTGATGGGTGACGGGAGCACCGCTGATGGTCACTGATGGGTGACAGGGCATGGTCACTGATGGGTGACAGGGCACGGTCACTGATGGTTAACATATAAACAAGAAGCGCAGCGCTGGATATAAATAAACAATGAAAAATATTGTGCTGTGTGCAAATAGACACTAAAATGAAAATAAATACAAATGAAAACTGTGCACAATAATTCACTAAAATAATGTCCGTGAATGTTCCCAATATAACAAAAACTGAAATATAAATAAAACGTCCATAGAAACATGTGAGAAAATCGCTGTTGGATATCTGACTTCACCGCTGTAAAACCCGTCACCACAGAGAGATTAAAGGCTTACCAGACAGCCCTTAAAGAAAGGCATGAATCGATCTCCACTTTAGATACTGTCCCTTCTATGGATGGATCCTGCTGTGAAGTGCTAGGTGGATAATCTCAGATTTGTCAGCCATGGAGGAGAGCCATTCCCAGCGATAATGGATATCCAGAAAGAAAGAAAGAGATGCTCCGATAGTGTAGTAAAGCTTATGGTTCCTTTATTAAAGACGCCATACAGGCATTCAAGACATAAAAAATCCTTGCAAAGAATGTTTAAAATCAACTCCGGTGGAAAACGAAAGTTTGTGCATGCGCAGTCCGTGCGTGCGTGTCTACCCTACGGTCGTTTCGTCAGAAATGACATCATCAGGGGCACGCCTACATGTCCGCGCATGCGCTTTAAGTACCTGAGCGGCGAAGCGAAGAAACTCAGCCATTGGTCACATAATTACCAGAGTTTTGAAACAGCTGAAGCGTCAACAAAAGTGATGTTACACATATGCATGCATAAACCTTATCCAGTGCCATCTTGTGGACAACTAGGATATTGCTTCAAGCTCAAATTAAATTTGGTATTTTAAACCTAATAAAATAAAAGAAAATGGCTTAAGGACGATTCGCATCCCCCTTCAGGTTAAAACATTTTTAATTGCACAAACCTCAAAAAGAGGGGGGAAAAAGAGGAATAATTCCTCTCTAAAAATTAAATTAAAATTAAAAATTTGAGTAATATAACAAAGCAAGAATCTAGATATATTATACAAAGTATTTTACTAGAAACTAAACATCATAGCAAAATGGAAGAGTCATCTATATATGAGAAGATAACCCCTAGACAAGAGAGACTTGTTTTAATTAGAGGATTATTAAAAACCTAATGACCCAAGTGGCGAAAGCTGGGATCATTCTCTGTATAAAGAAATTCTGAACTGAGAGTTATGTTAACCAAAGAATGTGGAGGGGACATCAGAAAAAAGGGGGGGAGAGTCAAAAAAGAAAAAAAAAATGGGGACGGAAGAGAGGGAGCAGAGGGGGGAGGAAACTTTACTCCAAAAAGAAGAAGAACCTAGATACTAGCGGTATTATCAATCTCAGCAATAAGGAACTATCCAAAGATGAACTCTTGACTTTGAGCAAGGGATTAAAATATGCTCCCGCACGGAATCTTAATAAGTTCCAAACTTTCATAGATATACATAAATATACGCGGAAATTAAATATTAAAAGTTTTATCATGAGCAATCCCTCTAGACAAGAAATGAGGGAAACCTCTACTATTGTACATTCCAACTTGGCTAACGCTTCGCTTTTTAACCCACCGGGGAATCTGTAATTGTATCTATTGTATCCAATGTAAATATTTTTCGGGATTTGGTCATCAAAGATCTTGCTAACTTAAACACAAGAACGGTTCGATCTAGGCAGGATATTGTTGTGGGAATGGAATCACTTTGTAAAAGGAAAGACATAGTGGTCTGACCCACTGACAAGGGGGGGGCCATTGTCGTCTTGGATAAGGAGGCTTACTCCAATGAATTGTCAAGGATTCTTGCTGACTCCGATACTTACTCCCCCTTGTCGGCAGATCCTACATCTAGGTTCAAACAGAATTTAAAAACACTTGTCCAGAAGGGTTATGACATGGGTATCCTAAATAGGAAAGAAAAGGAATTCCTGGTACCCCTGGCACCAAAGTTGCCAGTTATGTACATACTACCGAAGATACATAAAACTTTGACCAATCCACCTGGGAGACCCATCATCAGTGGAATTGACTCTGTTACTTCCAGAGTTGGGAAGTACATTGATAAGTACTTACAACCACTGGTGATGGGAACCCCCTCCTTTTGAAAAGATACGAAGCATGTTATCCACTTGCTTGGGGAGATAGAGTGGAAACCAACTTACCTACTAGTAACTGCGGATGTAGCTTCGCTTTATACGGCCATCTCTCACCAGTTGGGTCATGAAGCGGTCCAATTTTATCTACATCGTGACTCCAGCATCTCGATCACGCAAAAGAAATTTGTGGTCGAGCTGCTGGATTTTTCGATGAAACACAACTACTTCTGGCACAATGGAACCTATTTTCTGCAGAGGAAAGGAGTAGCCATGGGGGCAAAATTTGCTCCCAATATGGCCAACTTATTCATGGCTAAGTGGGAGGAGGATGCAGTACTACACAATAGACGTGACGAACTTATTTTTTGGAAAAGATTCATCGACGATGTCCTTTTTATATGGGATGGTGACATTGAATCTGTCACAACTTTTTTGTCTTTTTTGAACAACAATGATAGAGGCATTGTTCTCTCTCATGAGGTTAACCCCACCCAAATCCATTTTTTGGATCTAAAAATAATTATAGACAATGGGGTGATTACTACATCCACATATTTCAAAACGACAGACAGGAATGGATACATTCCACTTGACTCTTGTCATCACCGTTCCTGGCTGTCGGCAGTTCCAAAAGGACAATTCTTACGGCTCAGGAGAAATTGCTCCAAGCTGGAGGATTTCAAAGAAGAAGCTCAGGTGCTTAGAGCTAGATTCTTAAATAAAGGCTATGATGGCCAAGCTCTGGATACATTAATAGCGGAAGTGGGGAATAGGGATCGTCAAACCCTTTTGGTTGATAAACCATCACAAATAGAGAAAAGGGATGATTTTGGTTTAGTGTTTTTAACCACCTACTCTAGCCAGCATTGGGCCATAAAACGCATAATAAAAAGACACTGGCCTGTCATTAAGAACGACAGGATTTTAGGCCCGCTATTGGCAGAAAAACCTTGTGTGCTTTTTAGGGGTGCCTCTAACCTTAGGCACTTCATAGCACCTAATGTTCCAGACCCACCAGTAAGACCCTCCTTTTTTGGTGATCTAAAGGGTTTTTATCCCTGTAAAAAGTGTCAAATCTGTAGCATCAATACTTTCAGGGGGAGAAGGTTAACTGAATTTACATCTACAGGAACAGGCATTACATACCCAATTAAATCTTTCATCACCTGTTCTACAAAGTGCGTAGTGTACCTTTTAAGATGCCCTTGTGGGTTGGAATATGTAGGACGTACTACTAGAAAGCTACAGGTGAGGCTTGGGGAGCATATTGCCAACATCCGAAGGGGCTTTGATAAACATATTGTCTCAAAACATTATGACCTTAAACATAGAAGGGACCCCACTGGTACCACGTTTCTAGCCCTCGAAAAATACATACCACACTGGCGAGGCAGTAACGGTAAACGTAGTATATCCAGAAGTGAGACTAACTGGATATACAAATTGGGCTGCCATGTCCCTACAGGTCTGAATGTGGAGTGGGACATCAACTGTTTAATTAATAATAGTTAATACTCTTTTGACTCTCCCCCCCTTTTTTCTGATGTCCCCTCCACATTCTTTGGTTAACATAACTCTCAGTTCAGAATTTCTTTATACAGAGAATGATCCCAGCTTTCGCCACTTGGGTCATTAGGTTTTTAATAATCCTCTAATTAAAACAAGTCTCTCTTGTCTAGGGGTTATCTTCTCATATATAGATGACTCTTCCATTTTGCTATGATGTTTAGTTTCTAGTAAAATACTTTGTATAATATATCTAGATTCTTGCTTTGTTATATTACTCGAATTTTTAATTTTAATTTAATTTTTAGAGAGGAATTATTCCTCTTTCCCCCCTCTCTTTTTGAGGTTTGTGCAATTAAAAATGTTTTAACCTGAAGGGGGATGCGAATCGTCCTTCAGCCATTTTCTTTTATTTTATTAGGTTTAAAATACCAAATTTAATTTGAGCTTGAAGCAATATCCTAGTTGTCCACAAGATGGCACTGGATAAGGTTTATGCATGCATATGTGTAACATCACTTTTGTTGACGCTTCAGCTGCTTCAAAACTCCGGTAATTATGTGACCAATGGCTGAGTTTCTTTGCTTCGCCGCTCAGGTACTTAAAGCGCATGCGCGGACATGTAGGCGTGCCCCTGATGATGTCATTTCTGACGAAACGGCCGTAGGGTAGACACGCACGCACGGACTGCGCATGCGCGAACTTTCGTTTTCCACCGGAGTTGATTTTAAACATTCCTTGCAAGGATTTTTTGTGTCTTGAATGCCTGTATGGCGTTTTTAATAAAGGAACCATAAGCTTTACTACACTATCGGAGCATCTCTTTCTTTCTTTCTGGATATCCATTATCGCTGGGAATGGCTCTCCTCCATGGCTGACAAATCTGAGATTATCCACCTAGCACTTCACAGCAGGATCCATCCATAGAAGGGACAGTATCTAAAGTGGAGATCGATTCATGCCTTTCTTTAAGGGCTGTCTGGTAAGCCTTTAATCTCTCTGTGGTGACGGGTTTTACAGCGGTGAAGTCAGATATCCAACAGCGATTTTCTCACATGTTTCTATGGACGTTTTATTTATGTTTCAGTTTTTGTTATATTGGGAACATTCACGGACATTATTTTAGTGAATTATTGTGCACAGTTTTCATTTGTATTTATTTTCATTTTAGTGTCTATTTGCACACAGCACAATATTTTTCATTGTTTATTTATATCCAGCCCTGCGCTTCTTGTTTATATGTTTAGCGGTGCCCCCTATCAGGGTTATAGCGTATAGCTGCAGGATACCTCTTCACAGGTTCATATTTTATTTCACAAATATTTGTACAGTTTTTCCTTTAGAATAACTGATGGTTAACGGTTGCACCGCTGATGGTCACTGATGTGAGTCTCTTATGTGACAGGTGCACACTTATGGGGTGACTGTGACGGGTGATGGTCACAGATAGTTGACAGGCGACGGTCACTGATGGGTGACTGGCCATGGTCACTGATGGGTGACTGGTGCACCTCTGACGGTCACTGCTGGGTGATGGGTGACAGGGCACGGTCACTGATGGGTGACGGGTGCACCGCTGATGATCACTGATGGGTGATGGGTGACAGGGCACGGTCACTGATGGGTGATGGGTGACAGGTGCACGGTCACTGATGGGTGACGGGTGACAGGTGCACGGTCAGTGATGGGTGACAGGGCACAGTCACTGATGGGTGACGGGTGACAGGGCGTGGTCACTGATGGGTGATGGTTGCACCGCTGATGGTCACTGATGGCAGTCTCTTATGTGACAGCTGCACTTTTATGGGGTGACTGTTGGGTGACAGATGACAATTGGGGGGGCAATGGGACAGGTGTGGTGCAGACACTAAGAAACACAGATCTGTAACTCACTGCTCCTAGCTCTTCTCTCCTCACACTGGAAATGGTGTCTGAGGAGAGAAGAGCTGGTAACAGCTAGTTACTGCTCTGTGTTTACATTTAGTGATCGGCTGTGAATGGATCACAGCCGATCATGTGGTACACAGCCCTGGCCAATGGCTGTTTACTATCGTCTGTGACGAGCAGTGTTCCCGGGAACACGCTGCCACTGACGTGCATGTGCAGCGCGCTCACGATCGCATGCATGCGCCGTGCAATGCGGGGAGTTACCATTCGTGATCAGCCATGACTTCATCATGGCAGATCACGTGGTAAACAGCCATGCCCAGTGGCTAGTCACCCCTGTCAGTGACGGGCGGTGTCTCGGTGACACGCCGCCACCGACAGTACAGGGCTGCACGCACACGATCACGCGCATGCCCTGTTTATACAGGCTCACGTCATATGACATCCGCCCAGAACTAGAGCCTTACCGTCCCGCCGTCATATGACAGTGGGCGGTAGGCTAGTGGTTAAAGCATGCCAATATTCTGTTTGCTTTGTTAGCAGCAGCTCGGCATTGCATGCCATTGCTGAGCCTATCATCTACTAGGACCCCCAGGTACTTTTCCATCCTAGATTCCCCCAGAGGTTCTCCCCCCAGTGTATAGATTGCATTCATATTTTTGCCACCCAAATGCATTATTTTACATTTTTCTACATTGAACCTCATTTGCCATGTAGTTGCCCATCCCATTAATTTGTTCAGATCTTTTTGCAAGGTTTCCACATCCTGCTTAGTATCGTCCGCAAATACAGAGATTGAACTGTTTACCCCATCCTCCAGGTCGTTTATGAACAAATTAAATAGGATTGGCCCCAGCACAGAATCCTGGGGGACCCACTACCCACCCCTGACCATTCTGAGTACTCCCTACTTATCACCACCCTCTGAACTCGCCCTTGTAGCCAGTTTTCAATCCATGTACTCACCCTGTGGTCCATGCCAACGGAGCTGATTTTGTACAGTAAATGTTTATGGGGAACTGTGTCAAATGCTTTTGCAAAATCCAGATACACCACGTCTACGGGCCTTCCTTTGTCTAGCTGGCAACTCACCTCCTCATAGAAGGTTAGTAGATTGGTTTGGCAAGAACGATTCTTCATGAATCCATGCTGATTACTTCTAATGATACCGTTCTCATTACTAAAATCTTGTATATAGTCCCTTATCATTCCCGCCAAGAGTTTGCATACTATTGATGTTAGGCTAACTGGATGTATTTTGGGCCCTTTTTAAATATTGGTGCTACATTGGCTTTTCTCCAATCAGCTGGTACCACTCCAGTCAGTAGACTGTCAGTAAAAATTAGGAACAATGGTCTGGCAATTACTTGACTGAGTTCCATAATGACCCTCGGGTGCAAGCCATCTGGTCCCGGTGATTTATTAATGTTAAGTTTCCCAAGTCTAATTTTAATTCTGTCCTCTGTTAACCATGGAGGTGCTTCCTGTGATGTGTCATGAGGATAAACACTGCAGTTTTGGTTACTGAAGCCCCCGATTCCCTCGTGAAGACTGAGAAGAAGAATAAATTCAATACCTTCGCCATCTCCCCATCCTTTGTAATCAGATGTCCTTCCTCATTCTTTATGGGGCCAATTATGGTCTCCCTTTTTTACTGTTTACATACTTAAAGAATTTCTTGGAATTTTTTTTGCTCTCCTCCGCTATGTGTCTTTCATCTTAGCCATCCTTATTGCATCCTTACATTTCTTGTTGCATTCTTTATAAAGTCTGAATGCTGATCATGATCCCTCAACCTTGTATTTTTTGAAGGCCTTCTCCTTTGCTTTTATATGCATTTTTTACATTGGAGTTAAGCCATCCAGGACTTTTGTTCGCTCTTTTAAATTTATTACCCAATGGGATGCATTAGCTAATGTCCTTATTTAATGTGCTCTTAAAGCAAACCCATCTCTTCCCCGTGTTCTTTATTCCTAAGATTTTATCCCAATTTATGCCTTCTAGCAAGGTTCGTAGTTTAGGGAAGTTGGCTCTTTTGAAATTCAGTGTCCTGTGTTCGCTGTTACCTAAATTGCCCTGTATTTCCACATCCGTGATCAGGTCTGTATTGTTGGTAATCAGTAGATCCAGTAACGCTTTATTTCTAGTTGGTGCGTCTACCATCTGACCCATAAAATTGTCCTGCATGACATTTAGGAACTGGCGAGGCTTAGATGAATGCGCGGTTCCCTCCGCCCAGTATATCTCTGGATAATTAAAATCCCCCATTATGATAACACTTCGCATCCTTGCTGCTAATCCAAATTGTGATAGGAGATCTGTCTCCCCTTCCTCCCTCAGGTTAGGGGGCCTATAGCATACTCCCAGTATTATTTTGCCCTTAGCTTCATCCCTCTGGAGCTCTACCCATAAGGATTCCACCTCCTCCCTAGCTCCCTTAGTGATGTCATCTCTCACATTCACTTGTACATTATTCTTGATATATAGGCATACCCCTCCCCCTTTTTTACCCTCTCTATCCTTGCAATTAAGGGTATACCCTTGAATGTTTGCCAGCCAATCATGAGAGCTGTTGAACCAGGTCTCTGAAATTCCCACAAAATTCAAATTCTCCTCATACAGCAGTATCTCTAGTTCACCCATTTTGTCCGCCAGGCTCCTGGCATTGGTGAAAATGCCACGTAGTTTAGACCGGTCGCATATTATCCTCTTATTGGGTGCTCTGAGATTGCAACTAGGACTTGCTACTATACTTACCTTGGGTTTATGTGCTTTGGTCAACCTACCACTAATGCCCCCAATACTACCCTCTGGAATATGTTTCGTGCTGACTATCTCTACCTCTGGACACTCCCCCCATCACCTAGTTTAAAAACCCCTCTAACTTTTTCGCCATCTTCATTAGCAGCTGATCTGCACCTCCTCATTTTAGGTGCAGTCCGTCCCTTCTATAGTACTGGTGATCGACTGAGAAGTTGGCCCAGTCCTCCAGGAACCCAAACCCCTCCTTACTACACCAGCTCTTCAGCCACTTGTTTACTTCCCTAATCTCCCTCTGCCTTTCTGGTGTGGCTCGATGTACCGGTAGTATTTATGAGAATACTACCTTGGAGGTCCTTTTCCTCAATTTAGCTCCTAAGTCCCTAAAATCGTTCTTTAGGACACTCCATCTGTCTCTGTCATTGGTGCCAACGTGCACCATGACAGCTGGGTCTTTCCCAGCCCCTCCCAGTAATCTGTCCACCAGATCCCTGATGAGCCGAACCCGAGCGCCTGGTAGACAACATACTGTTCAGTGCTTCAGGTCTTTGTTACAGAATGGCCTCTCTGTCCTTCTAAGAATTGAGTCCCCTACCACCAGAATCTGTCTTTCCTTTCCCTTCGCTTCCCCCCACTTTCACTAGAGGAGTTCTTCAGAACCTGGGCTTCCAGGGAAACATTGTGCTTACATTTTGCACAGCAGTATTCATCCTTGATCGCATGATCAAGGAATGCATACATGCCGCAAGATATACAACAAGTCGCCTCTCCACATCCGCCGGGCATCGTACCTATTAAATTTAATGAGGATTGGGGATTATACCCTGTCCAAATTACCTAATGCCGCGTACACACGGTCGGACTTTTCATCTACAAAAGTCCGACAGCCTGTCCGACAGACTTTCGGCGGACTTTCGGCGGACTTGCGGCGGACTTGCGGCAGACTTTCTAACGAACAGACTTGCCTACACACGACCACACAAAAGTCCGACGGATTCGTACGTGATGACGTACACCGGACTAAAATAAGGAAGTTGATAGCCAGTAGCCAATAGCTGCCCTAGCGTGGGTTTTTGTCCGTAGGACTAGCATACAGACGAGCGGACTTCGGGGTCCGTCGTAGTTATGACGTAAAGATTTGAAGCATGTTTCAAATCTAAAGTACGTCGGATTTGAGGCTAAAAAAGTACGTTGAAAGTCCGGAGAAGCCCACACACGATCGGATTACCAGCCAGCTTTAGTCCGTCAGCGTCCGTTGGACTTTTGTAGCTGAAAAGTCCGACCGTGTGTACGCGGCTTAACAACTAGCTTCCTGACACTAATACTCAAGACAATACACAGATACTCGCAGACCACTCGCAGACCTATGTGCACTCACAGACCACTCGCATAACTACGTGCACTCGCAGAACTACATGAACTCGCAGACCACTCGCAGAACTATGTGCACTCGCAGACCACTCGCAGAACTATGTGCACTTGCAGACTACTCACAGAACTACGTGCACTCGCAGAACTACGTGCACTCGCAGACCACTCGCAGAACTACGTCCACTCACAGACCACTCACAGAACAAGTGCACTCGCAGACCACTCACAGAACTATGTGCACTCGCAGAACTACGTGCATTCGCAGACCACACGCAGAACTACATGCACTCGCAGAAATATGTGCACTCGCAGAACTACGTGCACTCGCAGACCACTCGCAGAAATACGTGCACTCACAGAACTACGTGCACTTGCAGAACTACGTGCACTCGCAGACCACTTGCAGAACTACGTGCACTCGCAAACCACTCGCAGAACTATGTGCACTCGCAGAACTACGTGCACTCGCAGAACTACCTGCACTCGCAGACCACTCGCAGAACTACGTGCACTCGCAGACCACTCGCAGAACTACGTGCACTCGCAGACCACTCGCAAAACTATGTGCACTCGCAGAACTACGTGCACACGCAGGACTATGTGCACTCGCAGACCACTCGCAGAACTATGTGCACTCGCAGACCACTCGCAGAACTACGTGCAGAACTACGTGCACTCGCAGACCACTTGCAGAACTACGTGCACTCGCAGACCACTCGCAGAACTATGTGCACTAGTAGAACTACGTGCAGAACTACGTGCACTTGCAATACACAAGTATAGAGTACACAACACTCAGGTACTCACACTACACAGGTACTATGACCCCTATTATAACCTCCTGTTTTCAACTCTGGTTTTAACTCACCACTTAGACCAGTTCCATTTGGGTAGAGTTCAAGCAGACTCAAAGATGAGCAGGCTCACAATGAGTTCTACACAAGCTTAAATAGGCCTCAAGCACCTGTGACTAATTAACCACTCCCCTTAATTAGTAGACTGAAGAAAGTAAAGAAAAAAAAAGCTATTTAAAAAGTGTCAGAAAAAGGTGTTAAAAAGCTACAAGGAAAAGCCCCAAAAAGAACCTAAAAATGCAACCCAGCAATCACCAGCAGTCAAAAAGCAAGACTTGATCACTCTCCACTCAAGGTCCCCACTGTTTAGCTTCCAACCAGCAGTTTCTGTTGATTGTTGCACAAAAGCTTTGCCTGATTTTCAGTTTTTACTGTAGCATACCTTTAATTTTATAGCTGGTGCTTTTTTTCCTGAAAACTCAAAAATACATAAATGAATGACTCAATAAACCAGGTTGAAAATGAATGCACAGACTGGGTCCTGTCATTGGAAAGTCTGAGCATTGATTTGCACTAACTACAATCTGTACTGTTCCAGTTCTGGCACGGAGGCTGTGAACAGATGAAGCGTTGGCAGTACACAAGAACTTTGAGGTTGCTAACAATCTTGGGAAAAGCACAGATTCAGAGGAAAAGTCCCTGGCCAGTGGTTTGCTTGTATGTAGCAGTACCCCTGCAGAAGCAGCTTGATTAATTGTGCCCAATGATTAATCCACAGCCAGTTACACTGTATTTTCACACAGCCAGGTGCACACACTCTTCCGCTCATTGTCTCCAATAACCATCTAGGGGATGTGTTTTTATGTTTGATTTGGAGAATGTGGATAGGAGAAGAGAATTAGTAAGATACTCAAAATTAACTATTCACAAGCAAGGACAACTTCTTAATAGAACTGTGTAGCAGGACTGTCAGTAGCCCTAGGCAGCAGACTTCACAGAATTAAACAAGTCCCATTGTAGCAGAAGGAACTTAGAGGACATTGCATCTTTAAGACACTAGCCAGTGTTCCCTTTAGATTACATCCAGTATGCTGACTTCTAGCACCAAGAGTGGGATTTTAGCAACAACAGTGCCTAGCTCTCAACTGTCCCTGATTTCGAGGGACTGTCCCTGATTTGGAAAAAAGTCCCTCTGTCCCTCTTTCCTCCTCATTTGTCCCTCATTGTGGTCTGAGCTGTATAGCTGTATATAAAATGCACTATTTATCTTTCAAAAATTGTTTCCCAGTGCTAAACCTTTCATCCAATTTCTAAATTGCTGCATTTGTAAGTTTCAGAAGCCAGTATAAAGGAATATTAGTGGTAAAAAAAGCACTTGTGGGTTTAACTAATCCTTTTTTTTTTTTTTTTGTATAAATCTTCTTTAAGGGTGTGTTGCAGGGGGTGTGTCCCATGCCTACATACTTTTGCTACTAGGTGTCCCTCGTACTCATCTAAAAAGTTGGGAGGTATGACAGTCTCTAGGATCCCTTTAGGGGGTCTGTACTCAGAAGGCCCTGGCCACAGGTCACCTTCCTCTGTGATACCAGACAGGATCCATGCGTGGACATCCTCCCTCAGTCAGCTTGCAAGAGGACCATGGGTTGCAGCTTCAGTGTTTCAGGCCCTCAGGTCACCCATCTGAGGCCGCATGGCAGCCTGTGCTGGGGAGAAGCAGCAGCCCCTTCCCCACCTGTACCTCTCTCTGTAGAGGTGGCCCCTGAGCCCATGTGCTCTTCAGATATAAATACAGGCACCCAGCATGCCTTGGGGCACATCTCTGTCTAATTGGCCAGGGCTGTACAGACATCTATGCTCTCATCTGCCAGGTTTCCTACCACTCTCCAATATACTCCATAGCTATTTTAACAGTGTGAAACATCAAGACAGCATGAGCAGCACCAGAGCACACTGAGCAGACCTTACCAAACAATCACAGCTCTCTGTTAAGCAGACAGCACTTACATTTGCCTAGCTGTGTCCCTGTTAAGCAGAGAAAACAAAAACGATATACACTTACTCTAGCATCTACCTCGGAGGGTGCTACATCCACCTCCTGCCCTATATGTGGCTAGTAAGTACAATAAGTTCAGGTTAAAAAAAATGATGACATCTGCTGTACTATATATATATGTTAAGGTAGAACTCTACCCAGTGCACTATGTTTGTGCACCCCATGACAAACAAAGAATGATTGATAGGGTAAGATAACCAACCATATCCTAACAATGCTACACAATAAAGTAAAGTCTCATATTTACAGTAGAATGCCTCAGCCGAGGTGTAGAAGCTCCTTGCAATCCTGCAGAGGAAAAAGAAAAATACACATATACATCCTAGACAACTAACAGGGGGAACATCCTCTCCGTAGAGGTGAAGTTCACACCCGACATGCATCTACCGCTAACATTCACATAGAGGCAAATCTGTGAATCCTGCCCCCTAAGAGCAACTCTTGACACATTGTTGCTTTCTCCTGTAAGAGACAAAGCAAACATCCTACCTAATCTAACTAGCTAGGCATGTTTAGCAACAACTTTGGGCTTTTAGCAAAATAATTAAAAAATGCAAAAGTCCCTTTAAGTACCTAGGTTCTGACCCCTGCCTGGTCACACCCAGGAACCTGCATGAAGAAATGAGAAGTTCACTCAACTGGTACCTTCTAGTGCACCACTTCTGCAGTATCAGGAGCAACACATCTTCTTCTTCAAGCCATTTCCTGACAGCCATGACTCACCTGCATGCAGACAACGATAAAGAGTTAATTGAATCTGGAGAGCTGTCAGAAACCATGAAATCAGGCCGAGACAGAAGTGCAGTTAAATCACACTTGTTTAATAATAAAAGTTGAAAGTACAAACGCAGTCAAAACATAGCCAAGGTTCAGTAACCGGAACGGGTAGTCAGCCAAGCCAGAAGTCAGGGATCAATGTAGTGGAACAGCAAGCAGGATCTGGAGCCAGAAGGGATGTCAGCAAAGCAAGTCTTGAACAGGATCGCAGGAGATAGTTTCTGTGATGTTAACCAAGGCGAAGGCAGAGCTCCTCTGGGCTGGACAGCTTAAGTAGGCAGGACTGATGAGCAGGATATCATCAACAGCTGAGTACCTGTGGAGAGATAGGAGCAGGCAATTAGCCGACAGCTGAGTGGCCAGCTCAGAGAAACCCCTGGGTCGGGGCCACAGTAGAACTGCCGAAAGTTTCTCTAGGCCCAACGAAAAACCAGCAGTGGAAATGACATAATCTAGAAATTTAACCTGTTCACGATGGAACTCGCACTTCTCCAGTTTACAATAGAGATTGTTCTCTCTTTGTTTCTGAAGCACACGACAGACATCTGTGTGGTGGCTATCCAGGGACTATGCAGACACATAACTGCAACAAATCTCGGAGGACATCGTTAATAAATTCCTGGAAAACTGCCGGGGCGTTACAAAGGCCAAAAGGCATTATGAGGTACTCATAATGGCCTGTTCTGGCATTAAACGCAGTTTTCCACTCGTCACCCTCCTTAATCCTCACGAGATTGTATGCCCCTCTAAAATCAAGCTTTGTGAAAACCATTGCTCCCTTGAGGTGGTCAAATAATTCAGTAATCAATGGAATTGGACAGGCATTCTTAATCGTGAAACGATTGAGACCCCTATAATCAATACAATTCACAAAGAAGAAACCAGCACCAGCAGGAGACAAGGATTTGCAGATGAAACCTCGAGAAAGTGTGTCTACAACATACTCCTTCTTGGCCTTATCCTCCAAGACCGACAAAGGGTAAACCCGGCCACGAGGGGGTATAGGCACCAGGTTGAAGGTCAATTGCGCAATCGTTTGGCCGGTGTGGAGGCAAACTACCGGCTTGACCTTTGTCAAAGGCATCGCTAAAATCGCGGTACTCCACCGGCAGGGAGGAAAGTGAAGAGGTGCACAGGACCTTGGCTACCTTCTGGAAGGATGTCTCACTCCATTGTGGTGACCAGGAGAGAACCTCAGTACTGAGCCAATCAAAAGAGGGGTTGTGCCTCTGTTACATAGTTACATAGTAGGTGAGGTTGAAAAAAGACACAAGTCCATCAAGTCCAACCTATGTAATTAAGGATAACCAATAACCAGCGGAAACTTAGGTGAGGAAATAACTTGGAATTGGATTATCTCATGGTGAAGAGTCCCTACAGCCATGGACAATGGAACCGTCTCATGAGTCGCATGGGCAAGCTGTAGAGGTCTCCCATCAAGAGCCTCAATGGTAGCTGCAACAGAATTGAGTGCTTCGAAACAAAGGCAGCATCAATGAACAGGCCTGCAGCCCCAGAGTCAATTAGAGCCTGAGGACGGACGACTCAGACCAAGAAAGGGTGACCAAAACCAGGGGCTTATCCTTCTGGATAAAGGAAAAAAGATAAAACTGCGCATAGGTAAATATAAACAAATTAGAAAGCTGCAGTCCCTATGTATAACACAAACATAAATTAAACCAAGTAAGAAAATGTGAAACTGCACTAATAGACTGATATAAATGACAATTGACCATCATAGGGTGCAAAAAAGGCCATGTAAATATATGGAGCATATAAATAATTGCTCATAAGAAATATGCATTCAATACATGTGCAAAAGTGCATAATCATGTGCATCAGTGCAAATTTTGAGATATATTAAAAGTCCATATAGTAAATGCGATGACCACCCAAGTGCTGATGAGTGTTGAAAGTTTGTTGATGAAAATATGAAGTGTCAGATCCACCGTCACCAAATATAAAAGCTGGCCGCTTACCAGAGACCCATGACCCCCCGCTACAGAGGGTCTGGGTAAGCTGTTAGGGAATAATCACTCCGGACCTCCATCAAAAAACAGACAGCTCCGGTGTGTTGAAAAGTTGGGGGCCTTGATAACAGATGGATCAGTAGCGGGTCAGCAAACCCTCAGCATGGAAAGCAATCATTAGATGCATGGATCCATCCTGCCTTGTTTCACCGGTTCAGGCTGGTGGTGATTAGACATGTTCGATTCGGTTCGTAACAAATGGATTTTCATACAAATTTGTTAGTATTCGTACATTCGGATCGATTCGGACATCCGAATAGCTTCCTCCTCTGCAGTCATCCACTATACCCAATGAATCTAAAACACAAGGAACATGGATAACTTGGGATGAAACAACTCCACCTAAGGTCTGTCCGTGACAGGACCTCAAGGTTTGGGCATTCCCTCACATCAAAAAGTGACCTGCCTGGCCACAATAAAGGCAAAATAAAGGCACAATCTCTCCCTCCTCCTAAAGGTTCTCTCATCTGTAGAGAGACGTGTGAAACCCAAGTGCAAGGGTTCACCTTCACTGACCGACTCGGTACCAGGAGGAATGGGAGGTGAGGGACGCACGGGTGGGACTGCAAAGCTTGGAGACAAACGTACAGGAGGCATCCACAAGCGCTCCTTAAAAGAGAGTCTCTCTCTGATTCTGGAGTCAATGAGGATGGCAAATGTGATCAACTTCTCCAGCTCAGTGGGTATATCTCGGACTGCTATCTCATCCTTGATGGTATCTGAGAGACCATGAGAAAAAGCAGCCATGAGGGCCTCATTGTTCCACGCAACCTCTGCTGCCAGAGTACTGAATTTAATGGCATAATCGGCAGTTCTCGTACTCTGTTCGATGGATATGAGGCACTTGGCAGCAGAAGCGGAGCATGCGGGAACGTCAAATACCGTTTCAAATGAAGCCACAAACTCAGTGTAGCTCAAAACAACAGGTTTTTGCATCTCCTATAGAGGGTTTGCCCAGGCCAAGGCTCTCTCAGAAAGCAAAGATATCACGAAACCTACACCTGGGGCAGCATCTCAAAGTATATCTCAACCAGGTTGAAAAACCCTCTGCATTGGACTGGATCACCACCAAATCGCTGGGGAAGCAGAGCGGAACCAGACATACCTCTTATAGAGGTAATACTTGAGGCGGATGCCTGCACAGAGACTGGAGCAGCAGCAGGGTCGGCCTTCAACATAGGTGTACCGGGGCGACCACAGTGGGAGATTCCAGGTAAGCCATATGACTCAGGAGCATTTGTAACACCATGGCAAACTGATCCATGCGGTGATCCAGTTCATCCAATCTGGAAAAAATATTACAACAAGTGGATTGACTGCATCTTCTGAATTCATGGCCTTTGCCTACTGTCAGAAACAATGAAATCAGGCCGAGACAGAAGTACAGTTAAATCACACTTGTTTAATAATAAAAGTAAAAAGAACAAATGTAGTCAAAACATAGCCAAAGTTCAGTAACCGGAAGGATAGTCAGCCAAGCCAGAAGTCAGGGATCAATGCAGCGGAACAGCAGGCAGGATCTGGATCCAGAAGGGATGTCAGCAAAGCAAGTCTTGAACAGGAATGCAGGTGATAGTTTCTGTGATATTGACCAAGGCGAAGGCAGAGCTCCTCTAGACTGAACGGCTTACGTAGGCAGGACTGACAAGCAAGATATCATCAACAGCTGAGTAATTGTGGAGAGATAAGAGCTGGCAATTAGCCGACAGCTGAATGGCCAACTCAGAGAAGGAAGGGCTGAGCCCAGCCCTGATAAGAGCTTTTGGTAGAAGTCCTTTTCCCCGGTACTTCACTTATAAGACAACTGAAGGAGCTTTCTATAGAAGTCTTACCTCCGGCACATTCCTTGAAGAACAAAGGTAGCAAACAACTGCTTTCTGACATGGCAGTAGACATTGGCCAAAGATCTTTGGAAAGTGTTCTTTTACTCTTCACAAAGTGTCCAGCAATAATAGATCTTTGCAAAGTGTCTTTAGTTCTCTGTAGCAGAAGTCTACTTCTCCAGGTTGTAGGACAAATCCCAGATACCCTTCTTTAATTTGCAAGGATAGAAGGGAAAGGGGATTTGGGAATGGGGGATTGCCCCCGGCAACAACATTAACAAACTTCAAACGGGTTAGTCTTCAGGCATGATAGCCTCTTGAAGAATCAACTTTTGCAGGGTGAACAGGAACAACTTGAATACAGTTCAGTAATAAAAGTCAGGATGAGGAATCTGAACCATTTTCTCCTCTGGACCCCAGATGTTGTTAGATCACACTTGACTTTTCTTTCCAGCACGGTATTCCTGACTATGGAGGACCAATTTTAAACCCATAGGCTCTCTAGGCTGAGCCCTTTTGGTGCCTGGTCTTTTGATGCTATCAAGACCCTTCTAATTCTTTCTTGTACTATACTGCATGTATTTTGGCATATTGATTGGCCCACCATTGACACCTATAGTATGTATAACAGGGTTTCTCAACCAGGGTTCCATGGATCCCTAGGGTTCCCCCAGAGGTTGCTAGGGGTTCCTTGAACAATGAGCAATTTCTGCCTCTCAGATAAGTTCCTACTGACACCATTGATCTTTTTAGCTACCTGTAAGGGGGTAATTCTTCCCAATGACCCCCAGTGTAAGGAGCATTCTTCCCACTGACCATCACACTAATGTATCATGAGTTGTAGATGTAGATATAGTCATTTTTAGTAGGGGTTCCCTGAGACCAGAAAGTAATTTCAAGGGTTTCTCGGTGTTGGAAAGGTTGAGAAAGGCTGATGTATACATATCCAATCCAGCTGATACCTGTGGAACTACCTACCTCAAAGTAATTGATGTAAAGACATCTACGATGTATTTACAATTTTTCATCTTATTATTGATCTGAGAGGTCGGCCCTTGTCTGCAGTGTGACCCCATACCTACCTTTGTATGGCCCTGTCCTCCTAGGGGAATAAATAATTGTGTGGTAAAGCACGGGAGGACTAGGAGGGGGCATCAGGAATACACCCAGTGGCATGGGGATCCCATGAGGATTTGAGCAATCCTGTATTTCACTGTAGTTGCCACATATTTTGTTTGGTAATGTTATGTCCTAGGTGTGTTTGTGGACTGTTATTCTGTATACATAAAGAGGACTGGGGTTTTATCAGAGTAATAGAGCCAGGGTATAGGAGGGAAGTCCTTGGTTACAAATCCCTACTGCCACACGCTGCGCATGTAATGATATTCAGATTGAATGTACATTATCAAAATTGTTGTTGGCAAATCATTGGAAGTCATAGAAGCTGAAGCTAGAATAAGCGGACAAGGAGCCAAAAGGTGCCCTTTCCAACCTGAACAACCAGAAGGGCTTGAACAAAGGGAGAAAGAAAATCAGAGTGAGAAATTTGGGCTTAGAGCTGGGACATGTAAAAGCTTTGAGATGGGACTTGTAAATGAAAGTTGAAGTGGTCCGTTATTAACGAATATTAACTACTGTACTCCTTATTTGTCTGTTAAATGTCTTGTTGAGAGTAATAAGTGGTCACATATTACTCGGCTCCCCTACCTGCGGCCACCTCGAGTGGACAGGCCTGTGACTGGTCTACGTTTTGGGAAGGTGCGTGCAAGGAGGCTTGCGTGGCAGCCGAACACTGTAAACGTTCCTTTCTCTCTCTTTCTATCCTTTTGTCCTCGTTAACTTGAGACTGTGATATAGTCTGAACCGGTACTAGGTGATGGATAGAGGAATTGTCGGATCCTTGAGTCCAAGACAGCCTCGTGACCCATCTAAAATCCTGAGCAGACACATAAATATCCCAGTCATCAAGACAGAACGTAGCAAGGTAGCCTTATATATTGGAGGGTGGACCAAAAGAGGACAGGTGACGGTCAGAGGATTGTTGGACCCTTGGGTCCAAGACAGCTTCATAAAACCGCCATACAAACCCTGAGCCTGGATACATAAACTCTTCAATAGCTAACGATGGGGCAAAAGTTAGAAAGGCCCAATGAGGGCAGCCTGGCCTGTGACTTGGTGTTAGAGCGGGAAGTAGAGAGTGCTGTTAAAAAGGGAAAGAAATTGGCAAAAGTGTGTGGGGTCGATATGCATTTGGGCGGAAGGCTACAGGTAGATGAATGGCGTACTATTTTGAAACATAAAAAAGGTCTGTTGTCGGATCACGGACTGCTGCGAGCAGCAGACGCTTGGTTCAAAGTTGCAAAAGCTATTCGTGAGGAAGGGTGGACAGGGCAGGAAACCAATCAAGATGGTTGTATTGTATATGTGTATAGAAAACCAGAAAAGAAGAAGTCAAGTAGTCAGCCACTGCCCTATGATGGCGTCTGGTCCCCAGGAAGTAGATACTGCCTTTCATCTACTGCATCTACTGCTACTGCCCCTCCCCAACAGGAGCCTCCCCCACCATGTTTGACGGTAGACGGGGCACGCTTGTCTTTGTACTCCTCCTCACGTGGTTGCCAACATACACGCCTGGCGCAAACCAAACCACCCGCACCTCCACCCACACCAGAACCTGCGCAGATGCATCCGGTAATAGACCAGTCCTCCGGATCATGTTACAAACCCCAACCTACCCCATTAATGACAAGGACTGACGACGGCTCCCTGGGGGAGGAAACCCAGGCACCACCTCCCTCCCCAGCTCCCCCAGCAAACCAAGGGACTCAGACTCAACCTGGCCCCTCCCCTCAAAGCGACCAGAGTCGCGCCGACCCTATCACGGTGCCCAGAACACATGCCGGAACAACTATGATCCCACTCCAATGGACCATTACATTTTCAGGCCTTCCCCTATATGACTCACCAGCTGGAGGGGCAATGGGTTCCTTCGCGCCACCGTCCAACAACCCATTTGACAACCTATTTGATAGTGACACACTTTTACAGTCCCTCTTACGCCCCTCGCAATCCAATACACAAATCCAGCAGCCCCCCCCTAGTGGTTTTTCTAAACCCCCTCTTGAATGGACTCCTCCTGGACACACACACCACCAAAAATATGGCCCCATCCTCACACCACCGAGAGGACTACCGGCAGCACCAGGGGCTCCCCTGATGTACGTAAATTTCACCCCCTCTCAGGCTGTTTCTCTTGTCACTGTTGTATATGTTGTAATATGTTCACCGATTTATGTGGGACATTATATTATTATATGTATGTACATATACAGTCAATATTGACCAGGCCAGAATTCAATTGACAATGGTTGATTTGTCCGAGCCAACTAACATAGCAAGGGGACAGCTGAAGACCCTTTGATGTGTTAATCTTATGCAAGTCTATTTGAACATTTCAAAGGGTGTTACGGTGGTATCTGTTAATCTAATCTAATTACACATATCTAAGGGGACTTGTTGATATTAATAAGCATGAATTCAGATTAGGAATGTAGGTATTCCAAGGGCTCAAAAGGGTGTTCAGGTGGTATCTGTTAATCTAATCTAATTACACATATCTAAGGGGTTTTGTTGATGTTGATATGCGGGAGTGCAAATTGGGGCGGTTTATGACTACAGCTGTTAACGACTGGGGGTTGTTGTCTGTCTGAAAGACTGTAGCAAATAAAAGTCCTAAATTGAAACGGCCAATCAAATTGCTCAGCCATTCAGTGTCTAGTGAATATAACACGGAATTCAGTCTATAAGTTAAGTTAGGCTTCTCTGTGTGTGAACACACAGACCTAGGAACATGGGACTTTGAATGATATACTCTGCTGGATTTTTTTGTCATCTGTGGACTTAGGACTTTGTTCTGTGTTGGAAGTCAATAAAGTGCATCTCTCTGGAAGAATTGGGTTGCTGCGGAAGAGTACTTACTACTTAATTATCATACCCACTCTCTACCTACACATAATATTATTATATCACTACATTGGGGCCGTGACCCGTTCTTTGAAGATTATATCACTACATTGGTGCCGTTCAAGTGACCAGAAGAGCATTTTCAGACTTAGTAACAGAAGTCGGTGGTGACAACAATCCTGTGAGGTGGACAGAAGTCTGATGAAGAACCAAGAGCTGTGCTGTGACTCTAATGTCTGGTTATGACATAAGAGAGTCTGATCTACAAAATTAAACAAGTTGGGAACCCCAGAATTATTCTCTGGAGACTGGAAACAACAACAAAAAAAGGACTGTGTCGTGTACCAGAAGACCTGAACTGGAAGCTGAAGGAGTAACTAATGCGGTGAGTAAAATATTTCCTTTTTTTTTTTTTAATTATTAGTAATATAGTCAAAATGCTTACTCAGTGTGAAGCTAGTGTCAGTTCTGATAAAGTTAACAGATGGGTATTAAAATGTATTAAGCGCCATGGCGGTCCTTATGAAATTCCAGAAAAATGTAAGCAGACATGGATGATGATGAAGGAATTTTTAGAGAAAAATGTTTTTGATAGCAAAATTTCAGAAAGTAAAAGAAAAGGTTGTATTATACAGGGCTTATTATCTTGCTGTTTAACAATGGAAAGTTCTTTGAAGGGTAAGGTTGAGGAAATTGCACAGTTACAGAAGGCAGTTGATAATAGCAACAATGTTTGTGAGAGGTTACAAAACCAATCAGACACCGAGACGGTAAATTTAAAATTGCATGCAGTTACCATTGGGGGAGCTTTGCTTGAGAAATCTAAACGTTGTGATGAATTATCAGAGAAAAATGAGAGATTAAAATTAAGAATTATGGAATTAGAGAAGAGATCTCAGGAATGCATATATGCATCAAATCTTGGATTCAGCAATCTGCAGCAAACAGAACCTCATATTAAATCTGATAATTCATTACCAGCTGCCCCCACTGTGACTACCACAGTTTATAACAATAATAATAATACAGGTGAAGTTCACCTTGTAATGAAGCCTTTGAAACTAAAAGAATTAGACGCAATTCTTAAAGAAATAGGAATGGTTCCCTGCCATGATTTAAACAGATTTTTAAAATGGTTTTGTGACGTGCAGCAGGTCAGAGATATGTACAATCTCAACCCATCTGACTTAGAAAGAGTTTCATTTCATTACATTTCAAAGGGTCTTCAGCTGTCCCCTTGCTATGTTAGTTGGCTTGGACAAATCAACCATTGTCATTTGAATTCTGGCCTGGTCAATATTGACTGTATGTGTACATACATAAAAAAAATAATATGCCACATAAATCGGTGAACATATTACAACATATACAACAGTCACAAGCTTACCGGACCTTGAAAAGCACCCCATGCCATTTTTTAGAAGGATCGCTCAAATCCAAAAGACATACGCTGGCGCGTGGTGGGATTTGGTGAGCCTGTGTGAGATAAAGGCAGGGGATGCTTACTGGCCCGTGATGGAAAAATGTTTCGATGAGTATTACAGTGACAGCACCTATGACTCTGGATGTGACTTCGTGAGTCAATTAAAAAGATGTGCTGAAGACCGCCTGGCAGACCAAGCGACTAGCATACAAGAGATTACACAGGAAAAAGGCAAATTCGTTGAGAAATACCACAATAGAATAACACAAATGTTTAATGATTTGGGTTTCAGCATGATGAACAAAGCACACAGACACATGCTAGCTGTCACATTTGTCTCAGGTCTTAAAGAGTCAATCCGAAAGGGTCTGCTCCTATCACGCCCAGAGTATAGAGTAATGGAGCTTGAGAGGTTGTTATTAGTGGAAAAAGGTCTAGAATCCTCACAGAGCAGTAGAAAGGTAGCTCCTCTCATGATGGCCTCTGAAACACCGTATCTGCGCCCACCGATACCAACGTTACAACTGCGGAAGACCTGGTCACTTTAAAAGGGAAGGCCGAAGCCCCCGGAAGTTTACCCACAATCAACCAGCCCCCAACCACAGTCCACATGAGAACGTTCAGTATCTAACTCATGACACCCCACCTCCGGATCACATGAACCTCCTCCGCTAGGATTCAGGCAAGTCTGTGTCACCTACACCTACCATGGTATCCTCTGGAGACTCAGGAGGCCCTCTTGCAAAAATAACCCTACCCATCGAGGGCCATCCTACCACTTTTCTATGTGACACAGGAATGGCCAGGTCCGTGATCAGGGCAGAAGAGCTACCTGATAATTCATTCCTATCAGACATTGATATAACATGTGTGGGGGTGGATGGAACACCCAGAAAAAAAACCCTTACCCGCCCTTTACAAGTTGGGAAGTTTCTTGACCTACTAGCAAGATTTGTGGTCTCGTCATCATGCCCCCTAAATCTGCTAGGGGCTGATGTCTTGTCCAGACTCCAGGCTTCTATTTCTTTCCAACTCGATGGTGGTGTTTTATTCTCCTCACCACTAACCATTGATGATGCCTTAGCACTATGTTCCATCCTCCTTCTATTATCTCTGGATGCACAAAGTGAGGCTAAAACCCCAAAGGAAGTCTTGGAATGAGTCCCCACATGCCTGTGGTCTACAGGGCCTGAAAATATATGACACCTGAAAGTGCCACCAATCATGATGCAGCTGAAGCCAGGGGCCCCCTTGCCCAGAAAACCACAATACCCCTTTTTTTTTTTTTTTCTTTTTTTGCCACGTCAGCGAGAAGATTAACCATGGGAATAGATTTTTCAAATAGGTAACATTCAAAAATACTTCCCTTTTATCATCACATCATTGTGGCTTTAAATCTGTTACATTAATTAAGTCATTTTATTACACAGCAAATAGCCAACCCCCCTAAGATTCGTTTACCATTGATTTCTTTCTAGCTATCCCCCCCTTCCCCCCTCCCCTCCTCCCCCTTCCCGAGACCGTACCTCCTCCCTCCCCACTCTTCCTCTCTAGTTTCCCATCTACCTCCCCCCCTTGGCCACCCCATCTACCCTCTCTTTTACTCAAGTTGTCCACATCTCAACCGCTCTTATGGATTTTTTAAATTTTTCCCACAGTCCCCACTTTATCTTGTAGGCCTCCATTTTTATCCCTTCACTGAACCTTAAGTACTCTAGTTCCTGAATCTCATTTATATTATTAATTCATTCCCTCATGGTTGGTCTTTCTTTTCTTTTCCAGTTTTTAGCAAATAGACTTTTAGCTGCGTCTATGAAATGTGGCAGGAGTGTTCTGAGATAGGTTTTAGTGGGCATATCACTCAGATGAAATAGAAAAATTCTAGGATCTTTTGGTAAATCAACGTTTGTTATCTCTTTAATGTATTTTTTAATCTCTTCCCAGAAGATTCCTATTTCGGGACATGGCCACCACATATGGGCCATCGTCCCAATTTCATTACATCCCCTCCAACAAAACTGGGATTTTCCCCCATCGATTTTATGCATCTTATCCGGCGTCATGTACATTCTTGTCAGGCATTTAAAATTTAGCTCTAACAGTTTACTATTAACAGATGTGACCGGGAGTCTCTTCAATGTCATAGCTACTTCTGTCTCTGATAGTGTTTTTCCTAACTCCTTCTCCCATTTTCCTATAAAGGCCATGGTATCTGACCTCCTCAGCTCTACCAGTATTTTATATATCCGGGAAAAACCGCCTTCTTCGTCTTTATCTCTAGTGGAAGTAGGTTTTTTATTGTTCTAATTGGATGAGGTAAAGATTCAACAAAATGTTTTAATTGACTATAACGCCATGGGTTAATAATTATCTTATCTTTTCTATTCTTAAGCTCTTGTTTTGGGCAAATTCTACCCCGGTCCATTACGTCCTTCAGTTGTATATTCTCATCTAGGACCCATTTACCAAACCACTCTTCCTTCCCCGGTGGGAAGTATTCCACATCTTTTAGTGACATTAACAGTGAATTGTACTCCCAGTGTTCCCTTTTATGTATTACATCCCATGTTCTGAGTGCATGCCTAGTGATTTCGTGTATTTCAATATTATTTTTTCTTAATTTTGGTGAACTCCATATTATTTTGTGCAGTGTTAAATTACTAGTTTTATTTTCAATTTCAACCCATTGTTTCTCTTTATTTTTAACCCAGTCTACCACTCTCGCAAGTGCAATGGCTTCGTAGTATTTACGGATATCTGGTGCTCCCCATCCCCCTTTACTTTTAATATTTATTAATTGAGTATATTTTAAACGTGGTGTTTTCCCTTTCCATATAAACCCTAATAACATTGATTTTTTGAGATATGCAGATGGAAGAGTGATTGGGAGCATTTGCATCTTATAAATTTTAAATATATTGATTCTTCCCGCCCAAGACAATTGTCCCTGCTGTATTCTATTTAATTCTGATTTTACCTCATTCATAAGCGGCATGAAATTCGCCTGAAATAGCTTTTCTATGGATGTTGTAATTTTAACTCCTAGGTAATTTAAAACTTCTTTCCCCCACTCAAAAGGAAAGTGTTTTTGGTATGCGGAATCTCTCATCTTATTGGGGTTTATGTCTAACACTTCAGATTTGGTGGTATTTACTTTAAAGTTGGACAACTTTTCATATTCTTTTAGGGTGGCCATGGCGTTCGGGAGGGAAATTCTTGGATGTGTTATATAGAGCAGAATATCATCCGCAAAGGCAGTGAGCTTGTACTCTGTTCCACCTATGTTTACTCCTCTAATGTCCGGGTTCTGTCTAATCTTGATAAGGAGGGGTTCTAGTGCTAGCAGGAAAAGAATTGGAGAAATTGGACACCCCTGTCTTGTTCCATTATACATAAAAAAGGGCTCAGATAATGTCCCATTAATTTTAACTCTCGCTGATGGTTTTGTATACAACGCCCCTATCCAACTACAGATCTTTTCCCCATAACCCACTTCTTTGAGTGTCTCTGTCATGAAGTCCAAGTCTACTCTGTCGAACGCTTTTTCCGCGTCTATTGACAGCAGTAGCCCTGGGACTCCACTCTTTTTAATTTCCTGAGTTATCAAAAGGGTTTTGATACTATTATCCCTCCCCTGTCTACCTGGTATGAACCCAACTTGATCAGGGTGGATGATCTTTTTAATTGTTTGCTTTATTCTACCGGCAATTATTTTTGCGAATAGTTTTGTGTCACAGTTTAATAAGGATATGGGCCTAAAACTAGAACATAGAGTATCATCTTTTCCTTCCTTGTGTATAATCGCTATGTTAGCTGCTATTGCATCTCTACTCATTTCCCCTTTCTCTCCTATCTCATTCATATAAGCGCATAGTTTTGGTACTAAGTAGTCTTGATATTTTTTGTAGTATAATGCTGTCAGCCCATCTGGACCTGGGCTCTTGCCTGTTGGCGTCTCCTTGATGGCCTTCCTTACTTCGGACTCTAAAATGGGGACCTCCAAGGATGTTCTCTCCTCTTTGGTTATTTTTGGTATTCCCGTTTCTTTTAGATAATTTTTGATTTTCTCTTGTTTTTGTTCTTTCTCTATACTCGTATTCTTTTTGTTTATTGAATAAAGTTCCCCATAAAATTCTTGAAAGGTCTTTGCTATGTCTACATCTTTATATCTAATTTCACCTGATTTAGTCCTTATTTTATCAATGTATTTATTATTTTTCTTTTTACTTAATGCCCTTGCCAGGAGTCGACCAGGTCTGTTACCAGCGATATATCTTTCCTTTTTAACTAATTTATACTTCTTTCGGTTTTCTAGTTCTATTTGTTGTCTCAAGGCCTCTCTAGCTCCATATAGCTTTCCCAGAATCCCTCCTTCCCCCGTTTCCTTATGTTGCTGTTCTAGTTTTTTGATTTCCTCCTGAAGCATACGAAAATTTTTTGCCTGTCTTCTTTCTTTCTCCACTCCCGCCTTTATTATAATCCCTCTAATGTATGCCTTATGGGCCTCCCAGACTATTGTTTCCTTTGAGGTATTTGTTTTGAAGTAAAATTCCAGTTCTTCTTTTATTGATTTATCAATTTTCCTATCATGAAGGAGATCCTCGTTTAATCTCCAATTATTTAACAAGGGTTTTTGTATATTTTGTTTTATTAGTAGTGTCACTGCTGCGTGATCTGAAAAAGTTGTGGGTCCTATATTAATATTTTCTACCTCTTCCAAGTTCCTATGATCTACAAAAAAATAATCAAGCCTTGAGTAAGTGGGAGTAGTAGGTGTAGTCCCTTATCTTTTGATGATGCATCCTCCACACATCTACTAGCTGGCAGGAATGAAGTTTTCTCTTGAGTTTGTTCAACCATACACCCCCAGTCCCCCGAACATGTGACGTCTTATCTCGACAGGGCTCAAGACACAAGTTAAAATCTCCTGCCTCAATAACCCTCCCCCTCCTAAAACCCTCTAATTTTGATAACACTCCAATTGCATATTTTCCTGGATTTGTATTTGGGCAATATATATTGGCCAGAGTATATTCTTTCCCATTTAGTTTGCCCCTCAGAAACAAATATCGGCCCTCAGGGTCAGTTATTCTACCCTCTATCTGGAAGCGCATTTGACTTGAAAAACCAATTGCCACCCCTTTTGCACCCCTTGTCGGGGAGTCGCTATATATCCAAAGCGGGTAGTCCTTAGAAATTATTTTCTGGTTTTTCCCCAGGTATAGATGCGTCTCCTGGAGAAAGACCACCTCTGCATTATTGGATCTCAATTCACCCATTATGTTCGCACATTTTATGGGCGAGTTGAGGCCCCTCACATTATATGTTACCAACTTTATTCCGGCCATTTATTCTGCATTTCTAGACCCATCAGCGGGAGATAATGAGGTCAAATTTTTCCTTCTGCTTCGGTTTTCCTGATCTTCCAATCTATATCTCAAAATCCTTTGTTCACGTTGCATCTCCTCCATCTGGCTTTTCATGGTCCTTATCTCCGTTCCCTGTCTTTCGGCTAGTGTCTCAACTTCCTCCACTCTTCTTAATATATGTCCCATGTCTCCTCGTATTGCTTCTATTTCACCCTTAATTGAGATTTCCAGTCTAGCGAACATCTCCGCCATTTCATTCTTTGTTGGCAATACCCTCTCTCGTTGACTTTCCATTAGAGGTTCTTCTGCTATGGCTGGATTTGTAATGAGGGATTCTGCTTCCGCCATCTGTCTTCTTGTACTGATTTTTTTTTTTTTTTTTCTCTTTTTTTTTTTTTTTGCCACTTCAGATAACCTTTTCGGGGGGTCTTAAATCAACTTTTCAGTTCATTTTAGTTTCGACAAAGACCCACTCTAGTCTCATCATTGTGGCCCTTTGCTATATCAAAAAAAAAAGAGGAACACCGAGAGTACCCTAGGGATAGTAGCAAGAGAGAAGGAAGCTGATTCGTACCTCTCTCATTTATATACTTTACCCTTCCCCTATTTCTAGAATTGTTCTCTCTTTCCCTTTTGCTTCAACTCCCACTCCTCCCCCCTCCCCATCCCTCCCCCACCCCCTCCCCTTCCCAGGTCCTCTTGGTCCCTCCTCTCCAAGGTCTGGTTTCTTCTATTCTCCTCCTCTAGACTAAAGCTTTATATTCTTTGGCGTAGCTCCATGTTTTTTTGAATTTTTTCCAACGATCCCACCTGCCCCTATTCAGACTTCCTATTTCCTTGAACATATACCCTAGCGTCTCCATATTGCAGATCTCCTCTACAGCATCGAACCACTCCCATGTCTCTGGGGCCTCTCTCCTCCGCCAGTTCCTCGGTATCGTTCTTTTTGCCGCATTCAGTAGTTGCGGTACCAGCGACTGTTTATAATTTTTTGGATCTCCTGCCCCCCCATGGAACAAGACCACCCAGGGATCATCTTCAACCTCTATTCCCGTGATCTCTTTAATTAAACCTAGTGTTTTACCCCAAAATTTTTTGATCGCGGGGCAGTTCCACCAAAGATGTCCCATTGTGCCCACATCTTGGCATCCTCTCCAACAGCTAGGGGGCCCTTTCTGGTATCTGCTAGTTATCTCCGGGGTAAGGTAACTTCTACTGATGCATTTGTAGTTCATTTCTATTGTTCGGGTATCTATTGCTGACAAAGCGGTCATTTTCAAAATTCTTTTAATTGTGACTAAGTCTTTCTTAGTGCCTAAATCTCTCTCCCATTTCGCCATGAATGGCGGTATCTCCAATTTTCCTAAGGTCATCAATATTTTGTATATCTGAGATATTGTATTTTTTGGAGTTCCCCTATCACACAACTTCTCAAAGTCTGTCAGTTGTTCCCCCGTCCTAATCGGATGTGGTAACATATTGATGAAGTGACTTAATTGGAGATAACGCCATCTCTCTAATCCCTGTGGTTCCTTCCCATGTGTAAGTTGCTGGAGTGGTATAATTCTTCCTTCTTTCATAATTTCTCTTAATTGTGTTTTCCCCCAGAGTGCTTCTTTTCCTTTAATATTCTCCATACCTGGAGCGAAAAACTTGTTATCTATAAGTGTAATCAGTGGTGAGTTATATTCCCCATTTACTCTCCTATATACCCCATCCCATATTCTAAAAACATTTCGTGTTATATCTGGCGTGCTTTTATCTAGTAATCTGAAGTGTGGGGGATTCCAAATTATAGTGCCTAATTGTGCATTGCTAAGGTTACCCTCTATTTTCACCCATTTTTTTGAATTTTCCTTCTTTGCCCATTCGGTCACCCTTGATAGTACTACCGCTTTGTAATAAGTCTGAACGTCGGGAACTGCCAAGCCACCATCTATTTTTTTTTGTTTCAATGTCTGGAAGGAGACTCTAGGTCTTTTGTTGTCCCAGATAAATGTCATAATTATTTTTCTTAACTTCCTCAGATAATACTGGGGGAGTGGGACAGGTAGCATCTGAAAGTAATACATAATTTTTGGTATTAACACCATTTTAGTAACATTAATGCGCCCGATCCATGAAAGGGCCTTACCGGAGAGTCTCTTACATTCTCGCCTGATCGCGTCTAGTAGGGGCATATAGTTCGTAGTATATAGCTTTTGGATTGAGTTAGTTAATTTAATGCCTAGGTATTTTAGTTCCTTGGTCCATTTGAAACCAAAATCTTGTTTCAGTGCCACTTCCTCTGTCTTGCTAATATTGATGTTTAAGATTTCTGATTTATTCATATTAATTTGAAAATTAGACACCTCCCCGTATTTCTTCAGTGTTTTAACTAGATTGGGCATGGTGGTACTCGGGTCTGTTACATAGAACAGCACATCGTCTGCAAATGCTGCAACTTTGTGCTCCTCCTCCCCTATTTTCACTCCCCTAATGTTGGGATCTCTTCGAATTGTTGCCAACAGAGGTTCCATGGCTAAGACAAAGAGCAACGGAGACAGGGGGCACCCCTGTCTCGTGCCCTTTTCCATCTCAAATGGTTGAGATGTTGTCCCATTGATTTTTACCACTGCCGTTGGATGTTGGTAGAGAGTTTTGATCCTCCGGATCATTTTGGGCCCTAATCCCATGGTCTCTAAAGTCTGCATCATGAACCCCCAGTCTACTCTGTCAAATGCCTTTTCGGCGTCAATTGACAGAAGTAGTCCTGGGGGTCCGCTCTCCTTCATTTTCCCCAACAAAAGAAGAGTCCTAATCCCATTGTCCCTCCCCTCCCTATTGGGGACAAAACCTACTTGGTCTGGGTTCACCAATGTATTCATGAATTCCTTTAATCTCTCCGCCAACACTTTTGCATATAGCTTTGTATCATTGTTCAGCAGAGAGATTGGGCGGTAACTCGAGCATAATGATTTCTCTTTCCCCTCTTTCAAAATGACTATAATGGATGCTTTTAATGCCTCTCTACTCATTCCAAAATCCTCCCCTAGACCGTTCATATAGCGGCATAGCCTGGGTACTAATATTTCTTTGAATGTTTTATAGTATGATATTGTTAGGCCATCCGGGCCAGGGCTTTTCCCGGCGGCCGTTGCTGCTAGGGCTTTCCTTATTTCTTCTTCTGAAATCGGTCTCTCTAGTAATTCTTTTTCTCCTTCTGCGATCTTAGGGAGCGCTGCTTTTTTTAAGAAGTTGTTGTAACTTAATCTCCTATTTTTTGAAGAGGTGTTTTGTTTGGGCACCGAGTAGAGATCTTTGTAGTAATTTTTAAAGGTCTCTGCTATGTTCCTGGTTGAATATTCCATATTCCCTTCTTTGGTCTGAATTCTTTCTATAAAGTTCTTAATTTTTTTCTTTTGTACCATTTTAGCTAGTTGTTTGCTGGGTTTATTACCCCATCTAAATCTCTCCCAGGCTATTTTGTTAAATGTCGCTCTTGACTAGGGATGAGCTTCGTGTTCGAGTCGAACCCATGTTCGACTCGAACATCGGCTGTTCGACCGTCCGTCGAATTGCGAACGATATGGGCCGTTCGCGCCAAATTCGTGTGGCGCGTCACGGCCCATAATTCACTGCGGCATCGCAGTGCATTGCTGGCTGATGATTGGCCAAGCATGCACTATGACCCGCATGCTTGGCCAATCACAGCGCCGTCAGTAGAGAGAGCTGTAATTGGCCAAAGCCAGGGTGGCTTTGGCCAATTATGGCTCAGGGGATTTAGTACACACCCCACACTATATAAGGCCGCCTGCACGGCGGCCCTGTGTAGTGTGTGTTCCGGTGTGCTGAGCGATAGAGAGAGAGAGAGACAGTGTCATTTGATTTGAGTTAGATAGATTAGGCAGAACAGTCAGTCAGTTAGCTGCACTTACAGTGTATTGTGTATATATATGCATCCCAGGTGTTGCATATATATATATACACTGTATTCAGTTTAGCTAGATCCGTTCCTGTTATCTTCTATCTAGACTATTTACATTCAGTGCAGTGTGTCCTGCTCACAGTGTTCAGCTAGATCCGTTCCTGCTATTTACATTCAGTACAGTGCTTCCTGCTCACAGTGTTCAGCTAGATCCGTTCCTGCTATTTACATTCAGTGCAGTGCGTGCTGCTCACAGTGTTCAGCTAGATCCGTTCCTGCTATTTACATTCAGTGCAGTGCGTCCTGCTCACAGTGTTCAGCTAGATCCGTTCCTGCTATTTACATTCAGTGCAGTGCGTCCTGCTCACAGTGTTCAGCTAGATCCGTTCCTGGTATTTACATTTAGTGCAGTGCGTCCTGCTCACAGTGTTCAGCTAGATCCGTTCCTGCTATTTACATTCAGTGCAGTGCGTCCTGCTCACAGTGTTCAGCTAGATCCGTTCCTGCTATTTACATTCAGTGCAGTGCGTGCTGCTCACAGTGTTCAGCTAGATCCGTTCCTGCTATTTACATTCAGTGCAGTGCGTCCTGCTCACAGTGTTCAGCTAGATCCGTTCCTGCTATTTACATTCAGTGCAGTGCGTCCTGCTCACAGTGTTTAGCTACATCCGTTCCTGCTGTTTACATTCAGTGCAGTGCGTCCTGCTCACAGTGTTCAGCTAGATCCGTTCCTGCTATTTACATTCAGTGCAGTGCGTCCTGCTCACAGTGTTCAGCTAGATCCGTTCCTGCTATTTACATTCAGTGCAGTGCGTCCTGCTCACAGTGTTCAGCTAGATCCGTTCCTGCTATATACATTTAGTGCAGTACGTCCTGCTCACAGTGTTCAGCTAGATCCGTTCCTGTTATCTTCCTACTGACAGGCAGGCTTGTCTGGTTACAGTATATAAAGCTACCTGAAGAAAATTACAGGTGTTCTTTTTGATCCTATTAGTACCACGGTCAGGCAGCTAGACTATTTACATTTAGTACAGTGTGTCCTGCTCACAGTGTTCAGCTAGATCCGTTCCTGTTATTTACATTCAGTGCAGTGCGTCCTGCTCACAGTGTTCAGCTAGATCCGTTCCTGCTATTTACATTCAGTGCAGTGCGTCCTGCTCACAGTGTTCAGCTAGATCCGTTCCTGGTATTTACATTTAGTGCAGTGCGTCCTGCTCACAGTGTTCAGCTAGATCCGTTCCTGCTATTTACATTCAGTGCAGTGCGTCCTGCTCACAGTGTTCAGCTAGATCCGTTCCTGCTATTTACATTCAGTGCAGTGCGTGCTGCTCACAGTGTTCAGCTAGATCCGTTCCTGCTATTTACATTCAGTGCAGTGCGTCCTGCTCACAGTGTTCAGCTAGATCCGTTCCTGCTATTTACATTCAGTGCAGTGCGTCCTGCTCACAGTGTTTAGCTACATCCGTTCCTGCTGTTTACATTCAGTGCAGTGCGTCCTGCTCACAGTGTTCAGCTAGATCCGTTCCTGCTATTTACATTCAGTGCAGTGCGTCCTGCTCACAGTGTTCAGCTAGATCCGTTCCTGCTATTTACATTCAGTGCAGTGCGTCCTGCTCACAGTGTTCAGCTAGATCCGTTCCTGCTATATACATTTAGTGCAGTACGTCCTGCTCACAGTGTTCAGCTAGATCCGTTCCTGTTATCTTCCTACTGACAGGCAGGCTTGTCTGGTTACAGTATATAAAGCTACCTGAAGAAAATTACAGGTGTTCTTTTTGATCCTATTAGTACCACGGTCAGGCAGCTAGACTATTTACATTTAGTACAGTGTGTCCTGCTCACAGTGTTCAGCTAGATCCGTTCCTGTTATTTACATTCAGTGCAGTGCGTCCTGCTCACAGTGTTCAGCTAGATCCGTTCCTGCTATTTACATTCAGTGCAGTGCGTCCTGCTCACAGTGTTCAGCTAGATCCGTTCCTGCTATTTACATTCAGTGCAGTGCGTCCTGCTCACAGTGTTCAGCTAGATCCGTTCCTGCTATTTACATTCAGTGCAGTGCGTGCTGCTCACAGTGTTCAGCTAGATCCGTTCCTGCTATTTACATTCAGTGCAGTGCGTCCTGCTCACAGTGTTCAGCTAGATCCGTTCCTGCTATTTACATTCAGTGCAGTGCGTCCTGCTCACAGTGTTTAGCTACATCCGTTCCTGCTGTTTACATTCAGTGCAGTGCGTCCTGCTCACAGTGTTCAGCTAGATCCGTTCCTGCTATTTACATTCAGTGCAGTGCGTCCTGCTCACAGTGTTCAGCTAGATCCGTTCCTGCTATTTATATTCAGTGCAGTGCGTGCTGCTCACAGTGTTCAGCTAGATCCGTTCCTGCTATTTACATTCAGTGCAGTGCGTCCTGCTCACAGTGTTCAGCTAGATCCGTTCCTGCTATTTACATTCAGTGCAGTGCGTCCTGCTCACAGTGTTTAGCTACATCCGTTCCTGCTGTTTACATTCAGTGCAGTGCGTCCTGCTCACAGTGTTCAGCTAGATCCGTTCCTGCTATTTACATTCAGTGCAGTGCGTCCTGCTCACAGTGTTCAGCTAGATCCGTTCCTGCTATTTACATTCAGTGCAGTGCGTGCTGCTCACAGTGTTCAGCTAGATCCGTTCCTGCTATTTACATTCAGTGCAGTGCGTCCTGCTCACAGTGTTCAGCTAGATCCGTTCCTGCTATTTACATTCAGTGCAGTGCGTCCTGCTCACAGTGTTTAGCTACATCCGTTCCTGCTGTTTACATTCAGTGCAGTGCGTCCTGCTCACAGTGTTCAGCTAGATCCGTTCCTGCTATTTACATTCAGTGCAGTGCGTCCTGCTCACAGTGTTCAGCTAGATCCGTTCCTGCTATATACATTTAGTGCAGTACGTCCTGCTCACAGTGTTCAGCTAGATCCGTTCCTGCTATTTACATTCAGTGCAGTGCGTCCTGCTCACAGTGTTCAGCTAGATCCGTTCCTGCTGTTTACATTCAGGCAGGCTTGTCTGGTTACAGTATATAAAGCTACCTGAAGAAAATTACAGGTGTTCTATCCCAGCTTAGTGCAGCTACAGGCCATTAGTATGTCTGGAAGGCCAAGAAGGAGAGGCAGACAGTCACAAGCCAATAAGAGAGGGCAAGCAGGCTCTGTGTCTAGTGCTGGTCGTGGAGACGTTGCATCCTCATCAGCACGTGGCCATGGGACACGCTTGGCCTTTTTTTCGGCAGCTGGCCGTGTTGAGCCGCAACATGCGGAAGACTTGGTCGAGTGGATGACCAAGCCGTCCTCATCCTCCTCATCCTCTCTCACCCATGCCCAGGGTGCTTTGTCTGGCAAAGCAGCGGCCTCTTCCCTCAGCTCAATGTCATCAGTGACTCCTTCCCTAGCCCCACCATGTCCTCCTGAGGATTCCCTCGAACTGTTTGACCACAGTGTTGGGTACATGCTCCAGGAGGATGCCCAGCGTTTGGAAGGCTCTGATGATGATACTGAGCTCAATGAAGGCAGTAACATGAGCACGGACAGAGGGGGTGCCCAAGAAGGACAGCAATCTGGCAGTCATGCTCCCCCTGCTGCAGCATACTGCCAGGTTTGCTCCAGTGATGAGGAGGGAGGGGATGATGAGGTCACTGACTCAACGTGGGTGCCTGATAGGAGAGAGGAGGAGGAGGAGGAGGAGGAGGAGGAGGAGGTGGCACATCACCAACTAGGCAGGATGCCCTCCAGGGGCCAGCCTAAGGGCAGCACATTGACTGCATCACACCCCAAAGCTCCACATGTGCAGGGCGCTGCAGTCTCTGCGCGTTATTCAAAAAGTTCTTTGGTGTGGGCCTTTTTTGAGACGAGTGCATCAGATCGCACCGCTGCTATTTGCAATATATGTCTCAAGCGTATCTCGCGTGGCCAAAACATCTCCCGCTTGGGTACCACATGCTTGACCAGACATATGTTGACCTGCCATGCAGTTCGTTGGCAAGCGTATCTAAAAGACCCACACCAAAGAACAAAGACGATCTCTCCTTGCTCCTCATCAGCTGAGATTTCCAACCCCACTAGACCTTCAGTCCTCTCTGCGACCTGCAGTGAGAGGAATGAAGGTGTAGAATTAGGTGTGTCACAGCCAAGTACTTATGGGCAATCTGCTTTTGGTACACCGACGTCAGATTGTACCAGGCAAATTTCCCTGCCCCAGCTGCTGCACCGCCGAAAGAAGTTTGCTCCCAGCCATCCACATGCCCAGCGGTTGAATGCTAGCTTGGCAAAATTGCTAGCACTTCAACTGCTGCCTTTTCAGTTGGTAGACTCTGCCCCCTTCCGTGAGTTTGTGGAATGTGCGGTTCCTCAGTGGCAGGTACCCAAACGCCACTTTTTCTCACGGAAGGCGATTCCGGCTCTCTACCGGCATGTGGAAGGCAATGTCCATGCCTCGCTGGACAGGGCGGTCAGCGGTAAGGTGCATATTACCGCTGACTCATGGTCCAGCAGGCATGGACAGGGACGTTACTTAAGTTTCACGGCGCATTGGGTGACTCTGCTGGCAGCTGGGAAGGATGCAGGACAAGGTGCAGTAGTGTTGGAGGTTGTTCCGCCACCACGCCTCCAAAATGCTGATTGTGACACACCTCTCTCCTCCACCCCCTCCTCTTCTTCTTCCTCCATGGCCTCTTCCTCGGAACCAGCGGTGCTCCGTAGGCGTTCAAGGGGCTACGCAAGTACGCAGGCCAAAAGATGCCATGCGGTGCTTGAGCTGGTGTGCTTGGGGGACAGGAGCCACACTGGGGCAGAGGTTCTGTCAGCTCTGCAGGGGCAGGTTCAGAGGTGGTTGACGCCACGCCAACTTAAGGCAGGAATGGTGGTTTGCGACAATGGCACCAACCTCCTCTCTGCCCTCCGACAGGGACAACTGACCCATGTGCCCTGTTTGGCTCACGTCCTTAACTTGGTGGTGCAGCGGTTCTTGGGCAGGTACCCGGGCTTACAGGATGTCCTGAGGCAGGCCAGGAAAGTCTGTGTGCATTTCCGCCGGTCATATAATGCCAGTGCTCGGCTGACGGACCTCCAAAAGGAGTTTAACCTGCCCAAGAACCGCCTAATCTGTGACATGCCCACCAGGTGGAACTCGACGTTGGCCATGCTGCAGCGGCTGCACACGCAGCAGAGGGCCATCAATGAGTACCTGTGCGACTATGGCACCAGGACAGGGTCAGGGGACCTTGGTTTTTTTTCCCCACGCCAGTGGGCCATGATCAGGGATGCATGCACTGTCCTGTCACCATTCGAGGAGGCCACGAGGATGGTGAGCACTGACAGTGCATGCATCAGTGACACTGTCCCCCTTGTCCACCTGTTGGAGCACACGCTGCGTGGAATAATGGACAGGGCACTTGAGGCAGAACAGAGGCAGGAAGAGGAGGACTTCCTTAGCTCTCAAGGCCCCCTTTATCCAGACAGTGTTCCTGCGTGCCCGCCGATCACACAGGAAGAGGACGAGGAGGAGGAGGAGGAGGAGGAGGAAGATTGTGTCAGTATGGAGGTGGAGCCTGGCACTCAGCATCAGCAGTCTTTAAGGGATCAGTCCCAAGGAACACATGGACTTGTACGTGGCTGGGAGGAGGTGGCTGCGGACGTTGTTGTCCTTAGTGACCCAGAGGACTCCGGACCGAATGCCTCAGCAAACCTACGCTGCATGGCCTCCCTGATCCTGCAAAGCCTGCGTAAGGATCCTCGTATTCGTGGTATCAAGGAGAAGGACCAATACTGGCTGGCAACCCTCCTTGATCCACGTTACAAGGGTAAGGTTGCGGACCTTATCTTGCCATCGCAGAGGGAGCAGAGGATGAAACATCTTCGGGAGGCCTTGCAGAAAGGTCTGTGCAACGCGTTCCCAGAGACTGGGAGGTTACAAACTCCTGTTTCTGGACAACGTGTTGCTGAGGCTTCGGTCAGTCAAAGAAGGAGCGGTGGAGAAGGTGGCCGTCTGACCGATGCGTTCAGACAATTTTTTGGTCCGCAGCCCCAAGGTATGATCGGTTCCAGCAACCATCGCCAGCGTCTGTTTTACATGGTGCAGGAATACCTAGGGGCAAGATCAGACTTGGACACCTTTCCCACCGAAAATCCTCTGGGTTACTGGGTCTTGAGGATGGATCACTGGCCAGAGCTTGCACAGTATGCAATTGAGCTACTGGCCTGTCCTGCATCCAGCGTTCTTTCGGAACGCACATTCAGTGCTGCTGGAGGCGTGGTAACCGATCACAGGGTGCGTCTGTCCACCGACTCGGTCGATCGGCTGACCTTCATAAAAATGAATCAGTCTTGGATCACCACCAGCTACCAAGCACCTGATGCAGATGTAACCGAATAATTTTTTTTGAAATCTCAGATCCCTTCAAAGACTGCCTATGCTGATGCTGAGTGACTATCCCTGAGTAATTATCCTCTTCCTCCTCAATCATCACGCTGATAGCTTGTAAGAACATTTTTGGTTCTGGGCGCCACCACCAGTGCCTAAGGCACAATTTTTCAGCCCCTGTTTAACAGGGGCGTGTAATTACAATTTTTGATGTAATACTTTGCAGCAGGGCTCGTTCCTGCATTCCAACTAGAGTGTCTGTGAGGGGTTGCAGTGTTGTGGCACCAGCACCAGTGCCTAAGACCCAATTTTTCAGCCCCTGTCTAACAGGGGCGTGTAATTACAATTTTTGATGCAATACTTTGCAGCAGGGCTTGTTCCTGCGTTTCAACTAGAGTGTCTGTGAGGGGTTGCAGTGTTGTGGCACCAGCACCAGTGCCTAAGACCCAATTTTTCAGCCCCTGTCTAACAGGGGCGTGTAATTACAATTTTTGATGCAATACTTTGCAGCAGGGCTTGTTCCTGCGTTTCAACTAGAGTGTCTGTGAGGGGTTGCAGTGTTGTGGCACCAGCACCAGTGCCTAAGACCCAATTTTTCTGCCCCTGTCTAACAGGGGCGTGTAATTACAATTTTTGATGCAATACTTTGCAGCAGGGCTCGTTCCTGCGTTCCAACTAGAGTGTCTGTGAGGGGTTGCAGTGTTGTGGCACCAGCACCAGTGCCTAAGGCCTAATTTTTCAGCTCCTGTTCAACAGGGGCATGTAATTACAATTCTTGATCTAATATTTCACAGCAGGGCCCTGTGAGGGCTTACAGTGTTTTGGCCACAGCAACACCTAAGGCCCAAATTTCTGCTGAGTATATAGGGCAGGACCCTACTTTCAAACATCTAACTTACAAACGACTCCTACTTGCAAACGGAAGGAGACAACAGGAAGTGAGATGAAATCTACCCCTAAGGAAGGGAAATTCTCTCCTGTAAGAGTTAATATGGGAAAACAATTTTTCCTTTCCACTGATGCTTTCCAATCCTTGTTCCACAAAAAAACACAAATTTTCAAAAAACATTTTTCATTGGGACAAAAAAGTGAGGTGAAATCTTCTGAAGAGGAGGAAAGACGCAAAACAAATGTCACAGGGGTGATAACCCTTCCCTATGTTTTCCAAAAAGCTTAGAAAAGATTTTTTGGCTGGAGCTAAACACATTAAAAATGTTCAAAATTACAAACAGATTCTACTTAACAACAAACCTACAGTCCCTGTCTTGTTTGCACCGCCTGTATACTGCTGTTCAGAGTATATAGGGACCTTTCCTTATTTTAATTTGGGTGCGGGGTTCCCCTTAATATCCATACAAGACCCAAAGGGCCTGGTAATGGACTGGGGGGTACCCATGCCGTTTGTCTCACTGATTTTCATCCATATTGCCATGACCCGACATGACATTAAACCCGCAAGCAGTTTTAAATGAGATTTTTTCCTTTAAAAATGACATTTGGTGCAGGGACTGTTCTAAACATGGGAAACACGCGTCACTTTACAGGCATACTATAGACACCCCCCAGGTACGATATTTAAAGGAATATTTCACTTTTTTTTTTTTACTTTAAGCATCATTAAAATCACTGCTCCCGAAAAAACGGCCGTTTTTAAAAGTTTTTTTTGCATTGATACATGTCCCCTGGGGTAGGACCCGGGTCCCCAAACCCTTTTTAGGACAATACCATGCAAATTAGCCTTTAAAATGAGCACTTTTGATTTCGAACGTTCGAGTCCCATAGACGTCAATGGGGTTCTAACGTTCGTGCGAACTTGCGGTCCGTTCGCGGGTTCTGGTGCGAACCGAACCGGGGGGTGTTCGGCTCATCCCTACTCTTGACTCCTGTTCCAACGCGGTTTTCAAATCCGACCTTTTAATAATCATCTGGTGGTGTATTTCTTGGGGTAAGTGGGCCGTTTGTTTTTTATGTTTTTGTTCTAGCTCCGTGAGGTCGGTCCTTAATTTTTGGATTTTAAGCCGTCTATCCTTTTTCTTCTTCGAACCCATTTCAATCAGGACCCCCCTAATGTAGGCTTTATGCGCCTCCCATAGTGAAGCTCCCGAGACTTCCTCTGTGTCGTTTACCTCAAAATAGTTCTCTAGTTCCTTTCTGATCCTACTAACACCCTCCTCCCCCTTTATCAGCTCCTCATTTAACCTCCACTGCCCCCTATCGCATTGATTTCTACCCGTTGTTACTACTATAGTCATGGGTGCATGGTCTGAGTAGGTAATGTTTTCGATCCTAGTCTCCACTACCCTGTCGATCGCCCGATGCTCGATCAGTCCCCAGTCGATCCGGGAGTATGACCCGTGCACAGGGGAGTAAAACGTATAGTCCCTTTTGGTAGGATGCTGAATCCTCCAAATATCCACCAACTGGTAGGTGGAGAGTTTTTGCTTTAGCTCTTTCAAATAGACACAGTTCCTCCCCTGTGTTCGGGCCGTACTATCTAAGTCTGGATTAAGACAAAAATTAAAATCTCCCATTATTATCAAGTATCCTCTCGTGAACTCCATTATTTTCCTTAGAATATTTGTCAGGTACTTCATCTGGTTCTTATTTGGGGCATAAATATTGACCAATGTATAATCCACTTCATTTAGTCTACCTCTAAGGCCCAGATATCTACCTTCAGGGTCTGTTAATCTTTCCTCTAGCACAAACCTATTTTTCTTTGCAAAGCCGATGGCTACTCCCCGTGCTCTATTAGTAACCGCATCTCCTTGGTACCAGACTGGGTATTCATTTGAGAATAATCTAAGTCCTGATTGTAATGAGATATGTGTCTCCTGTAAGAACACCACGTCTGGCCCCAATGATTTTAATTCTTTGAAGATATCTACCCTTTTTTTTGGTGTGTTTAAGCCTTTAACATTATATGTTGTAAATTTTATTGTGGCCATAATCTTTTTTCCCTTCCAATTGATTCTCCCTTTATATTAGACCTTGGAGAGTTTTCTTTCTTACTTAAATTTGAACTCGGACCGGACCTTTCCCCTTTACCCCCTCTCCCTCCCCCCCCTCCCACCCCCCCCCATCCCCAACCCCCCCAACCCCCCGTATCCCCCCTCTCCCCCCCCATCCTCCCCCCTCCTCCCCTCCCCGGTCCCTTCGGGGTCATTAGACCATTGAGGGTCACATAACTTGTGTCCCACCATTGGTCTCCCTCACTGAAGGTGGAGTTCTAGGCGTGTCAGCCCTCCAGTCGTTATTTCCTAGTGGACTGGATATGATAGGCTTCTACCTACGGGTCCCCCCACTCTGACATTGTAGGTATTAATTTGGTCAAACTCGCTTCCTCCGTCCATGGACCCCCCCTCCCACTCCATCTCCCCCACTCCTAGCCCACACTCATTTCGATCCAGCGTTCCACAGACCAGTCCAGCGTCGGGGGTACTTGCATATCCAGTTTCTCACAAAACTCTTCCAGCTCCCCCGGGAATCTTAATCTTGCAGACCTCCCATCTTTACTGCCAATCAGGCAGGCTGGGAATCCCCATGTGTATCTTATATTTTGAATCTTCATTTGCTCCAATAGGGGTTTCAAATGACGTCTTCTCACTAGTGTGGTATTGGCTAGATCTGCAAACACTTGGATTCTTGCTTCTTCATATAGCAGAGGGGTATGTCCCTTCAATTTAGTCCATATGTTTTCCTTGTCCTCATAAAATCTAAACCTTACTATAATATCGCGGCTTCTTTCTACCCTTCTGGTATCTAATCTTCCCATCCTATGGACCCGCTCGATTTTTGGAAAGGCTTCTCCTCCCAGTTCTAGGAGTGGGTTAAAAATAGCTGCCACCACCTTCCTCAGATCCTCCCCCCTGTTTTCTGGGACCCCTCGGAGTCTCAAGTTCTGTCTGCGGTCTCTATTTTCTTGATCTTCCATTCGATAGCATATTTTTATCTGATTTTGCTGGGATGATTTAATTTGTTCTTTTAGTTCGGAGATCTCCCGTTCTTGTTTGTCTAGCTTCTCCTCTGCACCTTCTACTCTAATCAGGAGGTGACCTAGATCCGTCCTTAACCTGTTGATCTCCGCTTTAATCTCGGCTTTTATTGAGGACTCCAGCGTTTTAAGCATTTCTGCCATTTCATTTTTAGAGGGTATGTGTGGATCCTGTCTGTGTTCATCTAGCCTAGATGCTTCCAAGGTGTTGTCTACTAATAGGTCCTCTCTTGAGTGGTCAGGGGTCTGCTCTTCCCTCGCATTGGATCCCTTCTTCTTTTTATCTGCCATATTTGATTTTTGTGTCTCCTGATGGGCGCCCCCTGGACTTCCCCCTTTGGCCAGGTATTGTCTTATTGAGCTTCCAGTAGCGTTCCCTACTTGGTTATCTTTTGGGGTTTTTGGTAAACCCCCTTTCCCAGTTTTGGATGCGTTCCGGCTCATGCTACCTACTGGTGGCCCCTTTCAGTTGACAATAGCGTGTACTGTCTCGAGGGGTGCGTGAAAATCTTGTCTTTTATCCGAGATTTGAATGTGTAGGTGAAACTGAGGTATTGTGGTGGGTCAGTATGGGGTGGTATGGTACCTGTGCTGGATTCAGGCTCTCCTACCGACCATATCTAGGGCCTATCTCCCTCCCCACTTTCAAGTGTATAGGCCGGCCGGGTCTTCTGCTACGTGATGTTCAGAAATTTTTCTGTGGGCTTGTCCAGCTGCTTCTCAAGATCTGGCGGCCCTGCTTGCCCTATATTTGGGAATATCCCTAGGTCCCCAATAGTAGATACTCGTGTGCTGGAGTTAACCTTGTACTTTGACTAAATACCAACCATCCCTCCTCTATGGGGCCCAGATGTCTCAGGTTTTAACCTTCTATGTAGTTGATAGGATCTTTTGTCTTAGGTGCTTTACTCAACAATCAGCGATAGTGCCTCACTGTTCCCAGCTGTATATGATATTGCCAAGTATGGTGCATGATTTGATTAAAAAGCGTTTTCCAGGAGTTTCGGGAGGTAAAATAAGCAAGTAAAAAAGATTCAAAAGCCTCACCAATCCTCTATCCTCGCATCAGCTTCTATGTATAACCGATATTGGCATAAAGCAACAGGTCTGCCAAACCTCTCACATCCTCATTCCTAGGTTTGTCCTTTTTAGCATATTTCCAATACACTCTTACCTTGTCTGCTGGTTGGTTAGTGTATTTCTTACCCCCTCCTTGGACCGCTGTCCTCCTCCTCAGACAAGATACAGTCCATATGTCTCCACTTCGTGGCTCTCACCATGCGCCGCTGACAGCGGCGTCTCGTGTTCCCTTCTGTCTCATGTGCTGACGGCTCGGTGCAGGGGGCTGGGGGGGGTGGAGTATCCGGAGGTCGAAGTCTCAGGCTTTCCGGGAGGACGTCCGTGGCCGGGGTTTAGTCCCCTCCGCTTACATCGCTCACTCGCAGCGCATCCGCCTTGGGCTTCTTCGGCTTCTCAGCTACTTCTTTCCCCTGGGAGCCGCTATGTTGTCTCGGCGGGGACGCTTTCGCTCCTCCTTCGGTCCGACTAGATGTGTTTCCCGGAGGTAGTGGAAGAGCCCGCACGGGCGCCTGTAGGCTGACACACCTCTCGCTCCTCCCTTCCCTTGTACTGATTTTAGGCGGACATTCAGGGGTTTTACTTTTTGTACCGGATACCTTTCCCGGGCTTGCATTGGTATTTTCATGGATCATATATTTCCTTATTGTGCCTGGACTGGTACTTGTTCTGGTGGGGATCCCTATTGGGTTTGTTGTGCCCTCCTTCCCTGTCTTTCCTCTCATTCTCTATTATCTTTCACCTTTTGATTGGCCCTTTCCTGAATTAGCTCCCAGAAATTATGCCAATCGAATAGGTGGTTATCTGGTGCAATTACAAATACTGGGGGGGAGGGTTTCCTCCTCTAGGCTGTTGAAAGTCCAGAATCTACAATGTTCTTTTTTACTGGTTAAGGTTAGTCAGCCTGTATGTCACTCATTCAGACTCATAACCATTTAGAAGAATTTCCTAGGATAATCCTACTCAGTATGGGATCCTATGGGTTAGGTCCCCCTCTCACTCTCCCTTCCATGCGATTTCGATCCCTATTGACTCATCCTAATACCAGATAGCGAATTCGGGGAGTTCAATACAGGCGATGCCCTCACAAGGACTTTACGCTGGTCCCTTCGCTTTGTATATTTTAGCCATAGAAATCGAGTCCCAGAGAAGATACCAAGAAGCCAGAAAGAGAAAGTAAAATTATTCTTACAGTGATTTTAGGGCCTCCTCTCCTTTGTATTTATGTCACCTTAATACAGGTCTATATCAGTATCCCCGGATAGAAAGCTTTAATCACTTGAATATATATACCTTAGAATGTCCCTTTAAGTAGTATCCTGGGTGAGTTATACAGTTTGCTGTCTGTGGGTAATTTACCTGTGCTTTACCTTAGCCTCATATAATGCATGTTAAAGTTCCACCAGCAAAATTTAATGTAAAGCACTTACCCTTCCAGCTGTTATTCACTCCAGTATACTTATCTGAGCATTGGTGTTCTGGGTTTCTCCAGTGATTACCGTATCCTAAAGAAGCTAGGAGCAGTATCATCCATTCCTTCCTGGTCACCTCTCTCTCCAGCTGCTTCTGAAGGGAGGAGACAGGGGTCGTGATCTCCGGAGCTTCCACTCCTCTTGTCAGCTGTTTCCCAGGCACGCTTCTTTGATCTCTTCCTCGTCCGCCACCTGTCCTGGGCTCGAAGGTGTGATGGGTCAGAAAGAACGGGGGGGGGTTGGGGGGGGAGGCAGAAGCCGCGAGCATGTAGGAACCTACGTCACGCGGAGCATCCCAAGAGCGGGTGGTTAGGAGCAGGCAGCCCGCATCCAAGCCATAGACGCCGCTGCTAGCGTCTCTGCATCGCCGCTAGACACGAGGAGGGACCCGGCATCCCAGAGCGCGCTCCGAGATCAGCTAGACGCCCACATCCGGCTCCTCCCCTCCAACCACAATACCCCTTAAAACCAGCTCAACCTGCATCCATTTCAAAGCAAGTCGAGGCCCTTTTGTCAAATGGAGCTCTGGTACCTTGCACATCCCCGTGTAATACACCACTGTTTCTGGTGAAGAAACAAACCTGCAAAAGGAGAGCCAGAGAAATACAGACTGGTACAGGACCTCAGGGCAGTGAATGAAGCTACTGTACTGGAAACGCCCATCGTGGCCAACCCCCACACCTTGCTTCGACCCCTGTTGCCAGTACCTGTTTGCCTTCACCCATGAGGGGCAGGGCTACCCCTGGACTGTTATGCAGCAAGGTGCCCAGAATTCCCCCTCCCATTTTGCTAAAGCGATGGCCCTTATTCTGGACACTTGGATGAAGTTACACCCGGACATTGTACTTCTCCAGTATGTAGATAACCTCCTGCTTTGTGCAGATACCCTTGGTGATGCCTCAATCTTCTCTGTAAGCCTCCTCCACTACTTGGCTGAGCAAGGATGCAAGGCCTCAATTTAAAAGGTCCAGTGGTGCAGAGAGAAGGTGGTTTTCCTAGGTCACTGCATCTCTCAAGGCACTTGACACCTCACCGAAGAAAGAGTTGCTGCAATCAAGGCCATCCCCTTGCCTCAAGGCCACAAGCCCCTACATGCTTTCCTGGGATTAATCTCCTATTGTCGCTCCTGGATCCCAGGAGCCTCCCTCTTGATGCAACCTCTCTACAACGCCCTGAAATCTGACCCTTTCCTGCTTTTTCCAGAAGCTGTGGACAATTTTGAAGTTCTGAAGGAGATCCTCTCAATGGCCCCTGCTTTCGGCCTCCCAGACTATGAAAAGACTTTCAAACTGTTTGTCTCAGAGAGACAATGACATGCCACAGGAGTTCTGGCTCAGGCCCATGGCAACAGGCTCAGACCCATTGGGTATTACTCCTGTCAGCTTGACTCAGTGTCCAGGGGGGGACCCTCCTGCCTCAGAGCCATCTTTGCAGCCCAAGTTCTTCTGGACAAGACCACTGACCTTGTGTTGGGTCATACTGAACCAAATACAGCCTAAACACCTGTCCTCAGCAAGACACCTCAGACTCCAGTGTGCTTTGCTTCTCCCCGATAACATCACTCTCCTCCAATGTGATACCCTTAACCCATCCACTCTGCTTCCTCTTCTCGAAGGGGGAAACCTCTTTGGAGAATGACTCAAAATCGAATGTTTCACCAAAAGTAAACAAAATTGTTGCCAACATCCCTAATGCAAATTTACATATTGGGGGTCCCACATATGAAAGTTGGGACTTTTAAGGCAACTAGATATCATAGAAGAACAATAAATTTAAAATTAAATATATTTTATTGATAAGTCAAAGATAAAAAGGTCAGTGCATAAGAATATTGCACCTGACTCATTGATAACAACAATGACATAGAAAAAAGGGGGTATCAAAATACAAAATAATAACAAATATAATCACTTAAAAGAATACACATGTCAATGTACAAACACAGTTTTGGTTTCCTTTTGAAAGAGAGAGAAAAGGCCCGACGCGTTTCAGGAATTGATCCTTTCTTCAGGGGCTTGTTATAAGTGGAGATATGTGTACATCTGTAAGAAAAACGAATCATCAGGGTTGAACAATGTGGGGACAGGAAATAAGAGGAGCATCGATGAGGCAAAGGAAGACAAGATGGCCATAAATAAAATTTTAAAAAAAAAGGGGGTGGGGGAGAGGGAGTGAATATGAAAAAGTGGTCAAAAGTAAAAACCTAATACAAAACCTGGACGTGTTTGCTGGTGAATGTTCGCTGGACGGAATTGACGGACGATCCAGGAAGAAGAGAGTTTATTTATTTGGAATAATCCACTGTGGTGGGGCACAATGAGGTAACACTTTGTTGGTGTAAGTTGTATATGGACTACGGTGTGCGATATAGCACTCAATAGTGCCCCAGCATAAGGGTTTTGAAATTTAGATATGGTATACCTGTATGATCAGAAAAAAGACGAATTTTTAAAAAAGAGGGAACAAGGGGTATCATACATAAACTTTTCTTAGAAGAGAAGAAAATTAATTATTTGGCATGAACAAGTGTGTTTAGTCTAATCATTAAAGAGTAGATCTTGCGACATACAATTATGTATAGATTTATGTATTTATTCTGAAATAGACAAATACAATTAATCTAAAAGTCCAAATTGTGATTTAAAATGAACAAAAAAGAGAAATTCACTTTTATATGGATCATAATTATGAAGCGACAAAGTGTTTCTATAAGATAAATTGTTCCTTAATTGTAGTCTAGCAAAAATTCTGAGGGTTTAAAACCTGTTATTATACTATGTGCAGATAATAATAAGAGGGATATCAAATGCCAAAAGGTTTTAGGCTTATCATAACATGTGTTATTCAGAGTACATACCCGTAAGTAAAGTCAGAAAAGATGTCACATTACAACCTCTACATCACACCAGCAAGCAGTCTGCGTTGTGACTGTGCTGATGTCTGGTTTTTATAAGGATGTAAAAGGTCAACTGCATATGCGTAACACAGCTGATTTGTATCAGCATACGAGCTCCGAAAGCAGCTGATTTCTATCAGCCTCGGAGCTCTGACAATCATGTGACGCCATGCGTCACAACAGGAGGAGAGCGTTGCTGCTATGGCAACGATCCATGTGTAGTGCTGGTTGCGCGCGCATCGTGCTTGGTAAGTATGCTGATCGTGCATGCGCAATAGAATGTGCTATACGTGCATGCGCAGTAGAGAAAGGCGGCGTCAACAAAAAACCGATGCCGAGCGAAAACTGCTGCATTGACCGAAGAGGGCTCGAAGGTTAGAAGTGCGTCTGCGTGGTGACACCGCAACATGGGTCCAGATCATTACAGGACATTTTCCTTTGTAGGAAGCTATAATATGTGCACTAGAGATCGGAATTAAATTAAAAATAACTAATAAAAAAATTAATGTTTGTACTGCGATAACACCATCAAATGGATGATAAATAAAAAAAAAATAAAAAAAACAATAGGGCATGTGGCCAGATTGTCTTCCTCTACTGAAGGGATTATTCAGTTATAGACAGGCTGACCAGGAAGCCTCGCAACCAGGGCCATGTTCTGTTGAAAAACAAGAAAGGGGGAAAAGATTGCTTAAAGCAGTCCCTGTGGAATAATGTTTAATGATGATAATAATGAAACACAAATAGCATTTGGTAACAAACACATGAATGTCACTTTGTACAGGGTATAAATGCAACCTACAAATATTTGTAATGGTCCTATACCATAACTTTCTATAGATTACAGACTATCATCATAAATTGCGTCTATATAGACTATAACACAATTTTGTATAAACCATAGGAAAAACATTTTTTTTTTTTTACAGTAATTTCAATATCAGGTAACATGACACCCTTGTTATTACATATCTTTCTTGCAGACCCCGGAACTAAACCCTTTGAGGAATGGTCTGAAGCTCAATACAGTGTTGAGGCCAGGTGCATTGGTAGCATTTAACTTCATAATCCAGCGAGTTTCTTTTTTGGAGGAGGAGCTTGTTCCAAGCTCCTCCTCTCGCATTGGGATGAATTCTATCAAGGATTATGAAGGAGAGTTGTGGAAACCTGCCATTGTACAGGTCCCTAACATGTCTCCCAAGGGGTAGGTCAGAGTTAGACGTCTTCATACTTTTTATATGTCTACCTGCTCTGTTGCGAAACCCCAGTTTCTCTTGCCAATGTAAAAACTGTGACATTGGCATTGTAGCATATAGATCACACCTGGGGTCTTACAATTAGCGAAATGTTGGGGTTTAAACATTTTTCCATTGGGTAGGACGACATGGGATCTTGTATCCATGTATTGGCATGTCGTACAGCCACTGCAAGTGAATGTGCCAAAGCGCTTGCACAGATCTTTTCTGAATTCTCCCACGAATTCAGAGCGTACCAATTTGTCTTTCAAAGAACTAGCGTTGCGAAATGTGATGTTGGGATGTGGTGAAATATGTTGGCAGAGAATGGGATCGGTCTGCAAGATTTTCCAATGTTTTGAGAGAATGTTTTTAATCTCCTGGTGTTGATTACTATATCTAGTTATTAGTCTGGTGTATTGTGGTTTGATGGTAGTAGCTTTTTGTGGTGGAGCCAATAGATCTCGTCTAGGTTTGTTACAAGCTCTTCTGTATGCCTTTTTAAGGCAGGTGTGAGAATATCCTCGTAAAAGCAGTCGATCTCTGAGAAGGGCTGCTTCTACTTCAAAGGATTGAATTGTGGAACAATTTCTTTTAAGTCTAAGATATTGACTATAAGGGATGGATTTGATAAGAAATTGTGGGTGGGCGCTTAATGCGTGAAGGATTGTGTTTCCAGCAGTGGGCTTTCAAACAGTCCACTACTGAGGCCACCCATCTCATTCTTCTGAATTTTGACATCTAAGAAACTAATAGAGGTGTCACTGTATGACATAGTAAACTGGAGATTAAAGCTATTCTTATTTAAAGTTGATAGAAAAGCATGCAATGCATCAATGGAACCATCCAAAATCATAAAAACATCATCTATGTATCGCTGCCATAGTGTGATGTTATTGGTAAAAGGCATTAAATCTTCATCATCAAAAAAGGAACGCTCCCACTCCCCCAGGTACAAGTTTGCGTAAGAGGGGGCACAAGAGGTCCCCATAGCGACACCTTGTACCTGGAGGTAGTGGGAGCCATCGAAGATGAAAACGTTATGGGTTAGGATATATTCCAAGGCTGATAGAATGAATTGATGGAATTTATTATCGCTGCCATGCGAATGGAACAGTATGTGCTGTATGGCTGCCAATCTGAGATGATGTGGGATGGAGCTATATAAGGTTTCAACATCGATAGCTACCAGCAAACTATTGGGGTTGAGATTGACTGTTTCAATAATTTGTAAAAAAATGTATGGTGTCTTTGATGTATGATGGAAGTTCCATCACATAAGGTCTGAGGAATGCGTCTATATATTTACTTAAATTGTCACTTATACTTCCTCTCCCGGAGATGATAGGTCTTCCGGGAGGAAATAAAGATTGTTTGTGAATTTTAGGCAGGCAATATAATGTTGGAATTGTGGGACGCTTAGTACGAATGAACTCTCAAATCCCTTTGTCGATGGTCCCTTGTGAAAAGGCATCATCGACAAGGGTATAGAAGGTCTCGTAGTATTTGGTGACTGTAGCTGCAGTGATTTTTTTGTACCAAGTTTCGTTATGTAGAATTTTGAGGCACATTGACCTATATTGAGTGTTCGACATGACAACTATGTTACCTCCCTTGTCTGCCTGTTTGATTGTAAGGGAATGTTGTGCACATAGTGACCGTAATGCGGTGATTTCCTTTGAAGAAAGGTTACCACTTTTTCTATGTTTACGCATTTTTTTGAGATCATTGGTGACTTGGTTGACAAAAGTGGCTAAGGTCACATTGTCAACAAAAGAAGGAAATTTGTCTGATTTCAGTTTAAAATTTAGAGTAGTATTAGGAGATTCATTGACACAGGAATTCCTCTCAAGAGAGGCCAGGACGTCTCCAGGACTGGCTGAGTCTGAAGGTTCTGATTCCTCTAAGAGGCTAACTAGAATATTGATAGCCTCCTCCGTTTGTAGGGAATTAGGAATTGGTACTGCATTAGATTTGGTATTTTTAGTGTATAAACTTTTTAGGAATAATTTTCTCGCAAATAGTTAGACATCTTTAATAACGTCAAAGGTGTCAGAATCTGCAGAAGGACAAAAACTAAGACCCTTACTGAGAAGAGAGAGCTCTTCTTTGGATAGTTGGCAATCGGATAAGTTGATAATACTGAGGGTGTCTGTTTTAATAGAACTGTTTTGCTCATTGTCCTGATTTTTTATGTGTTGTGTCTTTGGTCGTGTTTTTGAAAATCTTTGGAGAATGATCCTCACCTCACCGCTCATGACTGCTTCGAAGTGATGAAAATGGAAACAACACACTTACCGACAGTCAGTGAAACAGCCCTTGAGAATCCTGACTTGACAATTTTTGTGGAGGGTTCCAGGTATGCAGACAGCGCTGGACAGTACCACACAGGATACGCGGTCACCACCAAAGATACAGTTCTCCAGGCTTCAGTATTGCCTTCCTCCACGTCTGCCCAGGAAGCAGAACTCAAGGCCCTAACCATGGCACGCAAGCTAGCAGAAGGAAAAATAGCCAACATCTGTACAGATTCAAGATATGCTCTTAGTGTTGCCTGCGATTTTGGTAACAACTGGAAAACCAGAGGGTTCCTGACGGCAGCAGGTACACCGGTGAAACACAGTGCAGCTATCAAGGACTTAATGGATGCCTTACTCCTCCCAATACAAGTGGCTATACTTAAGGTGAAGGCACACGGCAAATTGGTATCCCAAGAAGCACGGGGCAATCACCTGGCAGATACCGCTGCAAAACACGCTGCAAATGGAACGCGAGAAGTAGTCAGCAGAGTGAATGTACCCATCCTGGATGACCCAATAGATACCCCTGAAGAGACTGTGCAAACCACCATGATTCTACAAAACCTTCCTGTGGACAGGACTCACTTCAAGGAACAACAGGAGGCAGCTGACAAAGAAGAAAAAGAAGTGTGGATCAAAAAAGGTGCCACAGAAGTTGAAGAAATCATGGAATTAAACAAGAGACCGTGTCTACCACGATCAATGTTTCCTGCAGTTTTACAGTGGGCCCACGGTGCCTCTCATCTGTCAAAAACCTTGATGAACGCCCTGATTAACAAATACTACTTGGCTCCGGGGATCACCCCACTCACCAATAACTTCTGCAAGTCATGCACCATCTGTGCTAAGTGCAATCCAGGAAGCACAGAGAAGGTACCTTTGAAGCATCTGGCAAAAGCCCAGTACCCCTTCCAGAGGATACAGATCGACCACATCCAGATGGCGAAGAGTGGCCGATATAAATAGGCATTGATTATCATTGACATGTTCTCCGGATGGCCAGAAGGCTATCCCGTTACCAACATGATGACAAAGACCACGGCTAAAAGACTTCTAACGGAAATAGTGTGCAGATATGATGTCCCAGAGGTCATAGAGAGCGATCAGGGGCTGGCTTTCATGGCCTCGGTGACCAAAGAGATATGGACAGCTTTAGGGGTCACACTAGCTTTCCACACCCCATACCACCCCACCCGATACCATCCTCAAAGCAATGGGTTGATAATGGCTGCCATAATCTGCTGTATTCTCCTCTGTCTTAAGAAGTGTGTGGAAAAAGCTGTTGAATCTACTCCCATGTTTGTGAACCAGGAAATACCAGATGATGATGATGATTATGTAAGACTTGATGATGATTATGTGTTACATTCTGTTACGGTCACTTCCCCCAAGATGCAAAACCATAGGATTACAGGGACAGACAGCACCTGATTGCCCTTCTCTAAGCCGTATCGAGGTGGGTAGTGAGTTAGTCGCTGCTCTTCTCTATATACAGCCCAAAAGAGTTGCTGAGGAGAATGGGCCAGGTGAGTAGGACTTTTAGTATGAGGGACAGATTGAAATAGACACTTTCAAGGGGGGGACTATAATGGATGTGGTTGGAATATCATGATGAAATGTCTATTCCAATATATATAAGTACATGCTTTATATGCCTGACATATATCAGCTTCGGCTTATCAACCTTAATCATATACAATAGATATTTGCTAGCACAACCCTCCCTTGCTGTGGAATTGAACTGCAAGAGTTAAGAGAAGATCACATCTGCTCCGAGAATACACTCAAAATTTAACACCAATGTTTTAGAAGGAGCAAGAACGTAGCTATGATCGGTTGCTACTTCCTTATTTGGATGACCCAGCTAAAGCCTATGCTTTGTCACAATATATATATATATTTGTGGTTGTTTTGTGGTTTGTATACGCTAGCCTTATCTGATAACGAAATAGTATATAAGTCTTGAAAAGAGGAAATAATAAACAGAAAGTAATTTTACTCTGAACTGAGTGTCTCAGCGTGAGTTACTTCAACGTGCACGCTCTATATTCAATTTGACCAGGGGCAGATATAAAAATACCGGACCTTGGTTCCGGTCCAATACAGTCCCACTCTGTGCCGACCTCTGACCCCCACTCTGCGATCCCTTCCTAGATGGACGCAAAGCGGTACTCAAAGCTAGGTGACCCCACATCAATGATCCCCAGCCTCTCCTCACCTGAGGAACTTGTAGATTCCGGCCTCTGCATCCGATGGGTCTCCTCTGCCTCTTTAAGAGCCGGATGATGAATTGTAGCGACTGCTGTCGATGGATGCTGCTGCTGCCCAGCTCTGACTTAGCTGGGTGTTCTGGACTGTAGAGATGCGGGTTTCCCTGGTTCGGCAGACGGTGGTGTGGGTGTAGACCACTGGTCCCAGCCCCAACGGCGCCCTCAGTGCACATCTGTATTCCCCAGAAATAATAGTAGCAGTAGGCATAGGCATCTCAGTTGTGAACCCTGTCTCCCAAGTTACACACAGGACTCTCAGCTGGTAGTTGTTTGGTTCTAACTGTAGCAGCAACTCCCGCAATTACCACACTGATCTCAGGCACACATCTTCACAGTCACACGTTGGCATCTGCCACATACCAGACCGATGTGCTCCCTGTCCTCTCTGCTGCACAGCACCAGACTTCTGTGGGGTGTTAACCATACTTCAGTATCGGTCAGTGCAGGTTCTGCAGGTCAGTCAGCTTTCCTGGCTCCCGCCACCTCGTGTAGCAATTTCGGCACTTCGGCGTCCTACATCTTGCTACTCCTCACACAAGGCTTCTTCTCGGCTAAACCCAGAGGCAGAAGTGACATCACAGCTCCTCCCCACTCTCTGGATTGGAAAATCACGGGCAGCGATTCCGCCCGCACTTACAGACTAGCTGATTCCTTGGTGCCCACCTGAGGCCGCATGGCAGCCTGTGCTGGGGAGAAGCAGCAGCCCCCTCCCCACCTGTACCTCTCTCTGTAGAGGTAGACTGGACCCCGAGCCCATGTGCTCTTCAGATATAAATACAGGCACCCAGCCTTGGGGCACATCCCCTTCTAATTGGCCAGGGCTGTACAGACATCTATGCTCTCATCTGCCAGGTTTCCTTCCACTCTCGAATATACTCGAAAGCTATTGGATCAGTGTGAAACATCAAGATAGCATGAGCAGCACCAGAGCACACTGAGCAGACCTTACCAAACAATCATAGCTCTCTGTTAAACAGACAGCACTTATTTGCCTAGCTGTGTCCCTGTTGAGTAGAGAAACCAAAAATTATATACACTTACTCTAGCACCTACCTAGGAGGGCCCCACACTTTTTATACATTTATCATTCCAAATACAATAAAGAAGAACTTCACTAACTATTTGTGTGTAAATTGGGCTAGTAACAGAACTCAAAAACTGTAACTGTATCAGAAAAAAGTACAGTTACCGTGGCCCCAACCCTTTAAATAACAGCTGCAGATGCAAAGATTTTAATTTGTCATCCACAACCCTTCTCCCAGCTACATAACTAACCTGGTCTCTAAATACCAACCAGTGTTCATTTTGGCAGCAAATTTCAATTTGGTTTTAGTCTTAGGACTAAAATGGTATTTTAGTTTTAGTCCAATTTTAGTCTTCTGCAAGTGTTTTAGTTTTAGTCGTATTTAGTCGAGTAAATCTCCAGTACATTTTAGTCGACTAAAATCACCAGTACATTTTAGTCGACTAAAACTAATTTTAGTTGTCTAAAATCTAATGGGTGTAGTTAAATTGTAATGCATTATTTAAGCATTACTCTACAATTTCCAAACTCATTATATACTACTGCTGGTGTAAAAAATCGAATATGTTGTTGTTATTGATGGTTAGGTTTGATTTGAACATGCACTACAGACACAGATTAAGTCGTTATATCACGTCTTTATTTAACTGCTTCAATACTGGGCACTTTCACCCCCTTCCTTCCCAGACCAATTTTCAGCTTTCAGGGCTGTCGCTCTTTGAATGAAAATTGCGCAGTCATGCAACACTGGACCCAAATTACATTTTTATATTTTTTTTCAGCACAAATAGAGCTTTCTTTTGGTGGAATTTAATCACCAGTGGGGTTTTTATTTTTTACGCTACAAATTAAAAAAGACCAACATTTTTTTGAAAAACTGCTTTTTTCTTAGTTTCTGTTTTAAAATTTTGCAAATAAGTAATTTATCTTCATAAATTTTGACCAAAAATGATGCTGCTACTTTGGTAAAAATAACCCAGATCAGGGTTTATTTGGTGTTGGCGGTGAAGGGATATTTTAGCTTGCTTTCCACCATTTTAGCTATACACCCCTGTAAAAATGTGTATCCATTTTAGAATAAATAGGTATACGTAATGTTTATGAGAAGTTAAAGTGGTGTTCCACTGTATAAAACATTTTTTTTGTTGCTAAATGCCAAAGATTATGACTTATGCCCTGTACACACGGTCGGACATTGAATGGACATTCCGACAACAAAATCCATGGATTTTTTTCGACAGATATTGGCTCAAACTTGTCTTGCATACAGCAGATCACACAAAGTTGTCGGAAAATCTGAACACGGTGACGTAAAACACGTAAGTGGGACTATAAATGGGGCAGTAGCCAATAGCGTTCATCTCTTAATTTATTCTGAGCATGCGTGGCACTTTGTGCATCAGATTTGTATACACACGATCGGAATTTTCGACAATGGATTTTATTGTCGGAAAATTTTATAGCAAGCTCTCAAACTTTGTGTGTCGGAAATTCCGATGGAAAATGTGTGATGGAGCCCAGACACAGTCGGAATTTCTGACAGCAAGGTCCTATCACACATTTTCCTTCAGAAAATCTGACCGTGTGTACAGGACATTACACATATATAACTCACTTTTTCTGTTTTGCTTGATTAATGATGTCCATTTTCTTTTAAAAAATAATCGTATACATTTTCATAGAGATCGTTTTCATCTTGCCTGTGGGCATGTGAAGCCCACAGGCATCCTCTTCCGGGATACGGTGCTGCTGATTGACCAACATGCATTGCCCGTTCTATCCCCGATCTCGTGCATGCGCAGTAATCTTTAATCGGAAGGGGCGTCAACTGCTCAGGTTGCCATCACAATGGGCGTCGGAAGTCCCGCCCCATTTTGATGGCAACCTAGCCCTTGGCGCTGCCCAACTGACTCCTGGGAAACGATGACACACATCTCCCAGGAGCAGTAGCGAGCCGAGATGCCGAGGGAAATGACGTCAGTAGCCTAGGCACTGGAAGAGGCAGATTTCGAGGGACCACCTAGCAACAGGGAAAAAAGAGTAAGTAAAAAAAAAATTTTTCTCCAATTTATTTTTTTTTACTTGATTTCATGCACATTTATTAATTTTGTTTTTTTTGGGGTGGAACACCACTTTAAGTTTTATGTTCTTGTAAGTGGTCTGATTTCCCCCGAAATGAGGAAATTATGTGCTAGCCCTTTTCCTGTTAGCCTTTTCCTGTTATTAGTTTCTATATGAGTTATTAAGGCGTTATATTGTTTTCTGCATGTACTCAGTAATGTTCTATTTTTGCTTGTTTTAAAAAATCCTGTATGTCTGTATCTTTACCATATATTAATGTAAGGGTTGTACCTTTGTTGTGATGTCATTTTGCTTATATAAGGTGAAGTCCGGAAATACAATCCTCAGATCATTCTGAGAACTGTATGTATTGACTGTGTGTCATATCATTTCTATCAGAGTGGTCTCCAGGCCTGATGGTTTTGAAGGAACACACTAGGCAGGATATCTTACGAGGGTTCACTTGCTTCTAGAACACCTTACACCCCAACAGCTTTTGGTGGCAGCGGGGGGACGGTCATATCTAAGTCCAATAAATCCGATCTAATTATTATTATTTCTCTTGCCGTGACCTCTAGTTAAAAAAACATTTCCCTATATGGGGTTAGCAGAAGGTGTAGTGTTAAAAACATTTATGTAAATGTATGAACCTCGGTAGAAGTCCGTTCGGGTGACGGCAGCATAAGGAACTCTGAGATAGTTCCAGGGTTCTGAGAAGCCCCAAAGTAATATAGTACAGTACTGTAAGAAGTTTCATAAAGATATCTGATAGAGTGTTCCAGAAAAACCCAACCTCTTTGCTTATCTTTCCTTTTGCCTAGAAGTGAATAAGATAGTAAATAAGATAATCTTTATGTGTATTGTGTGAATTTTTTTGGACGCCGCAAGGTAAGGTAGCGTCCACCATGGTGTTATTATGGGTCAGCTTGCGGGGAAGAAGATTCCCCCTCCAGATGTAGGAGAAACATGTAAATGTTATGTAGCCTGAATATGTGGAACTGATTATGTGTATATTTACCCTTGGGTAGACAATCCATCGGGATGGACTGAAACCATGAGGAGTAGTAACCCGTTTCCCCGACACGGTGAAAACGATACATTCCATATGGATATGATCAAGGGTCTTTGTTTGGGACATAAGGAATTTTTTCCATATTACACGGGAGATCCCCAATGGGATAAGGAATATATGAGGAAAGGCGGGGAAAATTGGTTATTATATGCCCCCTACTGGTATGAGAGCGGATAAGAAAATAAGAAAGAAAAGTCCAAATCCAAGGGACAAGGAAGCCCCGGGTTTACATGCTTGTAAGAAGTGACTTAAGTCAGGTTTTCCGTCCCTAGTTCCATGTGCACTAGATCTTGCCCCAGTTCCCTGTGCCCCGCCACCTCCACCTTACATACCACAATCACCTAAACAAATATACCCCTCATTCTCAAAAGAGGACATGGAGTCCTTGGCTGCAGTTGCGGCAGCCCACCCACCCTCTGCCCCCGTTACACAGCAGGGTGCAGTGGTGGATCAGGCACTGACTGTGGTCCTACCAGAACCACAGGTTGCTGCCCCAATAGATCAGCCACTGCCTAAAGTTTCACAAATACAACAGCCGACTGGTGCTGCCTCCTCCACTATGGATGAGGAATTACCCAAGGCTGAAAAGACACCTGCGGAGGAACATAAACCAAAAATGCCCCGCGGACCCCATAGAGAAGATCCTGCCAAAACTAGGAGTGCAACACAGGCTGCAGAGGCTGCACACACTGCAGAGGGTCAGAGTACAAAACACGCAGTTTTAAAACAGGCAGCTGACAGAGAGAAGCCGGAAGAAGAGGAAGTAATTACGTAGTTAGTTATGCAGAATTTTCCTTTCATGACTGTGGGTGACGTTTTGGTAATGAAGTCTATTGATATTGAGGATATTAATCGTATTATCAAACATTGCCCCAAACCTTCCACATCAGCTTTGGGGGTGATAGCTTATTTAAAGAAAGCTTGTAAGGGTAGAAATTATACACAAGAAGATATAGGGATCATTATAGACAGTTTGGTGGGAACTACCTCCCCTTCAGATTGGACCAAAGTGCCCACCATAAATGTCCTAGAGGCACCCACCACCAAGGCTGAGGCTTATTCACTAAACACTGTTGAAGGAAGGAACCTTATGTGGCAAGAGCTAGAGAAGGAAAAGAAAAGAGTTTTCATTAATAAGTCATCACTCCCTACTGCAGTAGCCTGCAAACAAAAATCATCAGAGTCAGTGTTGGAATTTTGGAAAAGATTTCAGGAAGTCTGGACACAAGATGTCGGACTTAACACTCAAGATGAAATGCACAGTCTTCTAATACAGACTTATCTTAGCAACCTGACCCCTAAAAATGCACTCACCGTAAGACAGCAGATATCAGACTGGGCTACAAAGAGTATGACTGACTTTCAAAAAACATTGACGTAGCTATGACTAAGCACTCTGTGTAGTGCGAAACACGTAAGCTTTGTTCCACTCTGCTGTGACCTGTATTTTGGATGTCACTTCATTGAATAAAGGCAAATATTTTTGGAGTGCCGCTGTCCAGGATTTCTTTGATGTCTAAAAGGAGAAAGAAGAGTCAGTCACAAAAGAGCTGCGGCTCTGATGGGTCTGCCCCGCCCACTCAACAGGAAGGACATGCTCACCTTCCTAGGTATGATTGGTTACTGTGGCCAATGGATACCTGACTGCTCTTACTATGACAATCTCCTGAGACAGGCCACAGGTTCAAATATGCCAGACTGTGTTAAATGGACAGATGAAATGTGTAATGCTTTTGTGTATTTGAAAAATGCTATGGTAACAGCCCCAGGACTCGGCCTCCCCAACTGTAATGTGATGTTTTATTTGTATGCCAGGGACAACTGTACAACTTTGGCAGGTGTCCTCGCTCAGAAGCATAGAGGCAAGCTCCGCCCTGTTGCTTTTTTTCTCAAAAGGATGTACCGGTACGGGTTCAGGGCATGCCCGCGTGTCTCAGAACTTTAGGATCTTGTTCTATGGTGGTGGAGATGGCTGCAACTTTCACTTTGGACCATGATACTACCTTGTATACTACTCATAATGTATCTGCATTATTAAGGAATATACATACGCAACACATGTCTGCCCAAAGGTTGAGCGGCTATGAGGTGATACTGTTGTCAAACCCAAAATTGCATATAAAATATGCTTCCCCTAATGCGGGCCCAGCTTCAATTTTAAATGCCCTGCTAGGGTTGAAAGGTGAACAGGATGAGGTGGTGCCACAGCATGATTGCATCAACCTCATCCACCAAGACACATCTCCCAGACCTGACTTGTCCTCTACCGCTTTGCCCAATGTGTAAAATGTGTTTGTGGATGGATCTTGTTCTAGGCCAAATGATCACACATATCATGCAGGATATGCAATTGTGCAACTTCCAGATGTCATATTGAGGCTAAACCTATTCCATATCAATCAGCACAAGCTGCAGAATTGATTGCACTCATTAGAGCATGCCAAATATTTGAAGGTCAAGGTGTGAATATTTACACTGACTCCAAATATGGGTATGGGGTGGTACACGATTTCGGTGTCATATGGAGTAGGCGTGGTTTCATTGCAGCTGATGGAAAAAGCATCTCCCATTCCTCTCTGGTAGTGTCATTGTTAAAAGCCATTCAGTTGCCTAGAACTCTTGCCATAATACATTGCTGAGCACATACAGGCCAACAAACAGAGGTAGCTAGAGGAAATGCCCTAGCTGACTTAGCAGCCAGACAAGCAGCTATCTCTCAACCAGGTCAAATCCGAATGGCAATGTTAGAGCCTGAACTACCTTGTTTTGACCATGTACTGTCTGACCTACAAGATTATGTCTCAGAAGCCGACATGAGGGATTGGGAAAAAGTAGGTGCACAAATAGATCCAAAAACAGGGAAGGTATGTATACCAATGGCAAGTGCATTACTTTTTATTGCCCAGTATCATGGAATAGGTCACAGAGGCAAGGATTTTTACATTTCAGATCTCCCCTGGTTCACAAGGGATTATGTGTCCAGGTGTATTACCTGCATTAGAAACAACCCAAACATCCCAAACAAAGCAAAACATGAACATTTGATATATCCCAGTACACCTTTCATCCACCTTCAAATAGATTTCACTCACATGCGAAAGTTAGGAAAAAGACAGGAATATCTTATGGTAATTGTGGACATGTTCTCAAGATGGGTTGAGCTTTTTGTAACTACAAAACAAGATGCACAAACAGTAGTGAAAATTCTCACACAGGAAATTATTCCTCGATGGGATGCCCGCTTCCAATAAACTCAGACAGAGGTCCTGCATTCACCTCAAAAGTATGTCAGGACTTGGTATACTTACTCCAAATAGAATGGAAGTTTCACATTCCATACCATCCCCAAAGTTCAGGGATAGTGGAAAGGGTAAATAGGACCGTGAAAGATAAAATAAGGAAAGCCACAGGAGGAAATTTTTGTCCATTGGAAGAAGGTTCTCCCAGCGGTCTTGGCAGAGATAAGAATTACTCCTTCCAAAACTGCAGGCTACCCTTCTTTTGAAGTGCTAATGGGTCGTTCCTTCCCCACTCCCTGGGCCAGAGCACCTCTTATGATAGAGCAGGGGGATCTGGACCTGGTACAGTCAGAGTATGTGAGGAAACTAATCAAAACTTTGGATACAGTTACGAGAACTGTTGCTCACACCTCTCCTTTTTCTTCACAGGAACCTACCCATCCTTTTAACCACTTGCTTACTGGGCACTTAAACCCCCCTCCTGCCCAGACCAATTTTCAGCTTTCAGCGCTGTCACACTTTGAATGACAATTGCGCAGTCATACAACACTGTACCCAAATTAAATTTTTATCATTTTTTTCCCACAAATAGAGCTTTCTTTTGGTGATATTTAATCAAAGCTGGGATTTTTATTTTTTGCTAAACAAAAATTTGGAAAATTTTGAAAAAAAAAATCATGTTTTATAGTTTGTTATAAAATTTTGCAAACAGGTAATTTTTCTCCTTCATTGATATGCGCTGATGAGGCGGCACTGGTGGGCACTCATGGGCTGCACTGATGGGCATGGATAGGCACAGATAAGGCGGTACTGATGAGCACAGATAAGGCGGCACTGATGGCCACTGATGGGCACTGATGGGTGGCACAGATGGGTGGCACAGATGGTGGCACTGATGGGCACTGATAGGTAACACTGATGGGGGCACTGATGGGCGGCACTGATGGGGGGCACTGATGTGTGGCACTGATGGGCAATGATGGGTGGCACTGATGGGCACTTATGGGCACTGGTAGGTGACACTGATGGGCACTGATAGGTGGCACTGATGTGCAGCACTTTTGTTGTGGCACTGATGTGGGCGCTAATGGGTGGCACTGTGGGCACTGATGGGTGGCACTGTGGGCACTGATGGATGGCACTATGGGCACTGATGGATGGTACTGTGGGCACTGATGGGTGACGCTGGTGGAAACTGGTAGGCGGCACTGCTGCCTATTGTTAGGTGTCACTGGCAGGGGGCACAGATGATCGCCGTGATCGGTACTGATGTCCCTCTCACGGCCGCCGGTGATCGGCTTTTTTTTCCTCCTTACGCTGTCAGCGCGAGGAGAAAAAATTGCCGATTACCGGCTCTGTTTACATCACATGATCAGCTGCCATTGGCTGACAGCTGATTATGTGGTAAGGGGTCGGGACCGACCCCTTACTCTGATCTGCGATCAGGCGAGTCTCATAGACTCGCTGATCACCGAGCGCGCCCTGCAGGGGGCGCGCAGGCCGCTTGTGCATGGGACGGCATCAATAGACGTCGTCCCGGCAATGTAGGTCCGCGCTTTTGCCATCATTTGGCAATAGCGCGGATCTGAAGAGGTTAAAGTAGGAGACATGGTGGTGGTCCAGCAGTTGAATAGAAGCAAGAAGCGGGAATATCCTTTTGGACCTCCTACTACGGTGGTTGCAGTGACCAGAACGGCTGTTCTGGTGGAAAATTGACAGTCCTGGATCCATGCCAGCCGAGTGAAAAAGGAGACCCGGAAGCAAGAAGGAGATCTTGGACACAGGAGGCCCTCAAGCAGAAGTCCAAGCATACGAAGGAGAAGTTCCTGGAAAGGTCCGGCCAGAGAAGATGACCTTGCTTATTTCACCACAGACTTCTGGCAAGGCATTTTGCCTCCTGATCCTGATTTCTCTGACAGTGTTTCTGCCCACATGGATCATCTCTAATGCCCCGTACACACGGTCGGATTTTCCGATGGAAAATGTCCGATCGGAGCATGTTGTTGGAAATTCCGACCGTGTGTGGGCTCCATCGGATATTTTCCATCGGATTTTCCGACACACAAAGTTGGAGAGCAGGAGATAAAATTTTCCGACAACAAAATCCGTTGCCGGAAATTCCGATCGTGTGTACACAAATCCGACGGACAAAGTGCCACGCATGCTCAGAATACATAAAGAGATGAAAGCTATTGGCCACTGCCCCGTTTATAGTCCCGACGTACGTGTTTTACGTCACCGCGTTTAGAACGATCGGATTTTCTGACAACTTTGTGTGTGTAGACAAAACAAGTTTGAGCCAACATCCGTCGGAAAAAATCCTAGGATTTTGTTGTTGGAATGTCCGAACAAAGTCCGACCGTGTGTACGCCCTATTACTGTATTTACCACCCTGAAGATTTGGGTGCCATTAAAAGTATTTGTGGGAACACACATACACAGGAGAACGTTACAGTGATACAAGTTAGAAATAAGAGAGACATTGAAGATAATTTTGCTGATAAAATGCTTTTGCTAAAATTTAAATATGCTTATGCTCAGAAATCAGGATTTCAGAAATGTTGGATTTGTAGAAAACTGCACCCTAGCACCGTTAGGATACCCCTAATGGCTATACCTTTAAATATTACCCCCCTTTTGAGAGGAAAGATTCCCCTTGACCTTTTGAATGTCAGTAGAAGAACTAATGACACCATTTCCTTTCACATCATCAATAGAAGCCATAATCCTACCTCGTGTTTCAATTTAGGGAATTCTACTAGAAATGCTCATACCTGTAGTCAATCGGTTTTGAACATCTCTGACTGTTATGCCCCTAGTGGTGAGTCCTGTTCCTTATATCAGGCTCATCCAAGTAAGACTGGAGTAAAAACTTAAATAAAACTCTTGCCTCTAAAAATGATAGTAGTAAACCTGTACAGGAGTTGTTTCAGGTTTTGGCAATAGTTACAGCAGTAGATCAAGAGACTGCTGTGAATACGCCCTTCTCGTTTGGTAACCACACTTATGTTTGTTGTGGAAAGACTTGTTATCCCTGGATTCCACAAGAAGCCCAAGGCTGGTGTTACCTAGCCTCACTGGTGCGCATAATGGGGGTGGTAGGCGATAGTGATGGGAGTCATTTACTTGAAGCTAGCATACACCCAAGGTATCCATTAAAACATCGTAATAAGAGAGAGTTATTCCTTGAAAAGGATATGGCCTGGGCATGGTTCCCTTCCTGGACAGGATGGGGAATAGATTTGATGAAAAGGTTAAATAATTACTCAGGAATTATTGATGAGATGATGGAAAAGAACTCTGATGACATTTCTAAACTTAATGTTGAAACTAGAGCTATTAGAAAACAACTAGAATTGCATGACTTAGCCATTGAAAGTATGAGTTCAGACCTTACAGGATTATGTGAAATGACTGAGGATTAGGGATGAGCTTCGTGTTCGAGTTGAACCCATGTTCGACTTGAACATCGGCTGTTCGGTCGTTCGCCGAATTGCGAACGATATGGGCCGTTCGCGCCAAATTCGTGTGGCGCGTCACGGCCCATAATTCACTGCGGCATCGCAGTGCATTGCTTGCTGATGATTGGCCAAGCATGCACTTTGACCCACATACTTGGCCAATCACAGCGCCGCCTGAACAGAGAGCCGTAATTGGCCAAAGCCAAGGAGGCTTTGGCCAATTATGGCTCAGAGGATTTAGTACACGCCCCACACTATATAAGGCTGCCTGCACGGCGGCCCTGTGTAGTGTGTGTTCCGGCGTTGAAAGAGATAGACAGAGAGACAGTGTCATTTGATTTGAGTTAGATAGATTAGGCAGAACAGTCAGTCAGTTAGCTGCACTTACAGTGTATTGTGTATATATATGCATCCCAGGTGTTGCATATATATATATATACACTGTATTCAGTTTAGCTAGATCCGTTCCTGTTATCTTCTAGACTATTTACATTTGGTGCAGTGTGTCCTGCTCACAGTGTTCAGCTAGATCCGTTCCTGTTATCTTCTAGACTATTTACATTTAGTGCAGTGCGTCCTGCTCACAGTGTTCAGCTAGATCCGTTCCTGTTAAATTCTAGACTATTTACATTTAGTGCAGTGCGTCCTGCTCACAGTGTTCAGCTAGATCCGTTCCTGTTATCTTCTAGACTATTTACATTTAGTGCAGTGCGTCCTGCTCACAGTGTTCAGCTAGATCTGTTCCTGTTATCTTCTAGACTATTTACATTTAGTGCAGTGCGTCCTGCCCACAGTGTTCAGCTAGATCCGTTCCTGTTATCTTCCTACTGACAGGCAGGCTTGTCTTGTTACAGTATTAACAGCTACCTAAAGAAAATTACTGGTGTTCTTTTGATCCTATTAGTACCACGGTCAGGCAGCTAGACTATTTACATTTAGTGCAGTGCGTCATGCTCACAGTGTTCAGCTAGATCCGTTCCTGTTATCTTCTAGACTATTTACATTTAGTGCAGTGCGTCCTGCTCACAGTGTTCAGCTAGATCCGTTCCTGTTATCTTCCTACTGACAGGCAGGCTTGTCTTGTTACAGTATATAAAGCTACCTGAAGAAAATTACTGGTGTTCTTTTGATCCTATTAGTACCACGGTCAGGCAGCTAGATTATTTACATTTAGTGCAGTGCGTCCTGCTCACAGTGTTCAGCTAGATCCGTTCCTGTTATCTTCCTACTGACAGGCAGGCTTGTCTTGTTACAGTATATAAAGCTACCTGAAGAAAATTACTGGTGTTCTTTTGATCCTATTAGTACCACGGTCAGGCAGCTAGACTATTTACAGTTAGTGCAGTGCGTCCTGCTCACAGTGTTCAGCTAGATCCGTTCCTGTTATCTTCCTACTGACAGGCAGGCTTGTCTTGTTACAGTATATAAAGCTACCTGAAGAAAATTACTGGTGTTCTTTTGATCCTATTAGTACCACGGTCAGGCAGCTAGATTATTTACATTTAGTGCAGTGCGTCCTGCTCACAGTGTTCAGCTAGATCCGTTCCTGTTATCTTCCTACTGACAGGCAGGCTTGTCTTGTTACAGTATATAAAGCTACCTGAAGAAAATTACTGGTGTTCTTTTGATCCTATTAGTACCACGGTCAGGCAGCTAGACTATTTACAGTTAGTGCAGTGCGTCCTGCTCACAGTGTTCAGCTAGATCCGTTCCTGTTATCTTCCTACTGACAGGCAGGCTTGTCTTGTTACAGTATATAAAGCTACCTGAAGAAAATTACTGGTGTTCTTTTGATCCTATTAGTACCACGGTCAGGCAGCTAGACTATTTACAGTTAGTGCAGTGCGTCCTGCTCACAGTGTTCAGCTAGATCCGTTCCTGTTATCTTCCTACTGACAGGCAGGCTTGTCTTGTTACAGTATATAAAGCTACCTGAAGAATATTACTGGTGTTCTTTTGATCCTATTAGTACCACGGTCAGGCAGCTAGACTATTTACAGTTAGTGCAGTGCGTCCTGCTCACAGTGTTCAGCTAGATCCGTTCCAGTTATCTTCCTACTGACAGGCAGGCTTGTCTTGTTACAGTATATAAGCTACCTGAAGAAAATTACTGGTGTTCTTTTGATCCTATTAGTACCACGGTCAGGCAGCTAGACTATTTACAGTTAGTGCAGTGCGTCCTGCTCACAGTGTTTAGCTAGATCCGTTCCTGTTATCTTCCTACTGACAGGCAGGCTTGTCTTGTTACAGTATATAAAGCTACCTGAAGAAAATTACTGGTGTTCTTTTGATCCTATTAGTACCACGGTCAGGCAGCTAGACTATTTACATTTAGTGCAGTGCGTCCTGCTCACAGTGTTCAGCTAGATCCGTTCCTGTTATCTTCCTACTGACAGGCAGGCTTGTCTTGTTACAGTATATAAAGCTACCTGAAGAAAATTACTGGTGTTCTTTTGATCCTATTAGTACCACGGTCAGGCAGCTAGACTATTTACATTTAGTGCAGTGCGTCCTGCTCACAGTGCTCAGCTAAACCTACAAATTAATGGGGTGAGTCCACCTCACAGTGTTCAGCTAAAGCTACCTGTAGAAGGCTGGTGGTGTTCTCATACTACAGGCAGGCAGTTGATTTTGCTAGCTGCAGTATATATATATATATATATCCCAGCTTAGTGCAGCTACAGGCCATTAGTATGTCTGGAAGGCCAAGAAGGAGAGGCAGACAGTCACAAGCCAATAAGAGAGGGCAAGCAGGCTCTGTGTCTAGTGCTGGTCGTGGAGACGGTGCATCCTCATCAGCACGTGGCCATGGGACACGCTTGGCCTTTTTTTCGGCAGCTGGCTGTGTTGAGCCGCAACATGCGGAAGACTTGGTCGAGTGGATGACCAAGCCGTCCTCATCCTCCTCATCCTCTCTCACCCATGCCCAGGGTGCTTTGTCTGGCAAAGCAGCGGCATCTTCCCTGGGCTCAATGTCATCAGTGACTCCTTCCCTAGCTCCACCATGTCCTCCTGAGGAGTCCCTCGAACTGTTTGACCACAGTGTTGGGTACATGCTCCAGGAGGATGCCCAGCGTTTGGAAGGCTCTGATGATGATACTGAGCTCGATGAAGGCAGTAACATGAGCACGGACAGAGGGGGTGCCCAAGAAGGACAGCAATCTGGCAGTCATGCTCCCCCTGCTGCAGCATACTGCCAGGTTTGCTCCAGTGATGAGGAGGGAGGGGATGATGAGGTCACTGACTCAACGTGGGTGCCTGATAGGAGGGAGGAGGAGGAGGAGGCGGCACATCACCAACGAGGCAGGATGCCCTCCAGGGGCCAGCCTAAGGGCAGCACATTGACTGCATCACATGTGCAGGGCGCTGCAGTCTCTGCGCGTTATTCAAAAAGTTCGTTGGTGTGGGCCTTTTTTGAGACGAGTGCATCAGATCGCACCGCTGCTATTTGCAACATATGTCTCAAGCGTATCTCACGTGGCCAAAACATCTCCCGCTTGGGTACCACATGCTTGACCAGACATATGTTGACCTGCCATGCAGTTCGTTGGCAAGCGCATCTAAAAGACCCACACCAAAGAACAAAGAGGACCTCTCCTTGCTCCTCATCAGCTGAGATTTCCAACCCCACTAGACCTTCAATTCTCTCTGAGACCTGCACTGAGAGGAATGAAGGTGTAGAATTAGGTGTGTCACAGCCAAGTACTTGTGGGCAATCTGCTTTTGGTACACCGACGTCAGATTGTACCAGGCAAATTTCCCTGCCCCAGCTGCTGCACCGCCGAAAGAAGTTTGCTCCCAGCCATCCACATGCCCAGCGGTTAAATGCTAGCTTGGCAAAATTGCTGGCACTTCAACTGCTGCCTTTTCAGTTGGTAGACTCTGCCCCCTTCCGTGAGTTTGTGGAATGTGCGGTTCCTCAGTGGCAGGTACCCAAACGCCACTTTTTCTCACGGAAGGTGATTCCGGCTCTCTACCGGCATGTGGAAGGCAATGTCCATGCCTCGCTGGACAGGGCAGTCAGCGGTAAGGCGCATATTACCGCTGACTCATGGTCCAGCAGGCATGGACAGGGACGTTACCTAAGTTTCACAGCGCATTGGGTGACTCTGCTGGCAGCTGGGAAGGATGCAGGACAAGGTGCAGTAGTGTTGGAGGTTGTTGCGCCACCACGCCTCCAAAATGCTAATGATTGTGACACACCTCTCTCCTCCACCCCCTCCTCTTCTTCTTCCTCCATGGCCTCTTCCTCGGAACCAGCGGTGCTCCGTAGTCGTTCAAGGGGCTACGCAAGTACGCAGGCCAAAAGATGCCATGCGGTGCTTGAGCTGGTGTGCTTGGGGGACAGGAGCCACACTGGGGCAGAGGTTCTGTCAGCTCTGCAGGGGCAGGTTCAGAGGTGGTTGACGCCACGCCAACTTAAGGCAGGAATGGTGGTTTGCGACAATGGCACCAACCTCCTCTCTGCCCTCCGACAGGGACAAATGACCCATGTGCCCTGTTTGGCTCACGTCCTTAACTTGGTGGTGCAGCGGTTCTTGGGCAGGTACCCGGGCTTACAGGATGTCCTGAGGCAGGCCAGGAAAGTCTGTGTGCATTTCCGCCGGTCATATAATGCCAATGCTCGGCTGAAGGACCTCCAAAAGGAGTTTAACCTGCCCAAGAACCGCCTAATCTGTGACATGCCCACCAGGTGGAACTCAACGTTAGCCATGCTGCAGCGGCTGCACACGCAGCAGAGGGCCATCAATGAGTACCTGTGCGACTATGGCACCAGGACAGGGTCAGGGGAGCTTGTTTTTTTTTCCCCATGCCAGTGGGCCATGATCAGGGATGCATGCACTGTCCTGTCACCATTTGAGGAGGCCACGAGGATGGTGAGCAGTGACAGTGCATGCATCAGTGACACTGTCCCCCTTGTCCACCTGTTGGAGCACACGCTGCATGGAATAATGGACAGGGCACTTGAGGCAGAACAGAGGCAGGAAGAGGAGGACTTCCTTAGCTCTCAAGGCCCCCTTTATCCAGACAGTGTTCCTGCGTGCCCGCCGATCACACAGGAAGAGGAGGAGGAGGAGGAGGAGGAGGAGGAAGATTGTGTCAGTATGGAGGTGGAGCCTGGCACTCAGCATCAGCAGCAGTCTTTAAGGGATCAGTCCCAAGAAACACATGGACTTGTACGTGGCTGGGAGGAGGTGGCTGCGGACCATGTCGTCCTTAGTGACCCAGAGGACTCCGGACCGAATGCCTCAGCAAACCTATGCTGCATGGCCTCCCTGATCCTGCAAAGCCTGCGTAAGGATCCTCGTATTTGTGGTATCAAGGAGAAGGACCAATACTGGCTGGCAACCCTCCTTGATCCACGTTACAAGGGTAAGGTTGCGGACCTTATCTTGCGATCACAGAGGGAGCAGAGGATGAAACATCTTCGGGAGGCCTTGCAGAAAGGTCTGTGCAACGCGTTCCCAGAGACTGGGAGGTTACAAACTCCTGTTTCTGGACAACGTGTTGCTGAGGCTTCGGTCAGTCAAAGAAGGAGCGGTGGAGAAGGTGGCCGTCTGACCGTTGCGTTCAGACAATTTTTTGGTCCGCAGCCCCAAGGTATGATCGGTTCCAGCAACCATCGGCAGCGTCTGTTTTACATGGTGCAGGAATACCTAGGGGCAAGATCAGACTTGGACACCTTTCCCACCGAAAATCCTCTGGGTTACTGGGTCTTGAGGATGGATCACTGGCCAGAGATTGCACAGTATGCAATTGAGCTACTGGCCTGTCCTGCATCCAGCGTTCTTTCGGAACGCACATTCAGTGCTGCTGGAGGCGTGGTAACCGATCACAGGGTGCGTCTGTCCACCGACTCGGTCGATCGACTGACCTTCATAAAAATGAATCAGTCTTGGATCACCACCAGCTACCAAGCACCTGATGCTGATGTAACCGAATAATTTTTTTTGAAATCTCAGATCCCTTCAAAGACTGCCTATGCTGATGCTGATGACTATCCCTGAGTAATTATCCTCTTCCTTCTCAATCATCACGCTGATAGCTTGTAAGAACATTTTTGGTTCTGGGCGCCACCACCAGTGCCTAAGGCACAATTTTTCAGCCCCTGTTTAACAGGGGCGTGTAATTACAATTTTTGATGTAATACTTTGCAGCAGGGCTCGTTCCTGCATTCCAACTAGAGTGTCTGTGAGGGGTTGCAGTGTTGTGGCACCAGCACCAGTGCCCAAGGCCCAATTTTTCTTCTCCTGTCTAACAGGGGCGTGTAATTACAATTTTTGATGCAATACTTTGCAGCAGGGCTCGTTCCTGCATTCCAACTAGAGTGTCTGTGAGGGGTTGCAGTGTTGTGGCACCAGCACCAGTGCCCAAGGCCCAATTTTTCTTCTCCTGTCTAACAGGGGCGTGTAATTACAAATTTTGATGCAATACTTTGCAGCAGGGCTCGTTCCTGCATTCCAACTAGAGTGTCTGTGAGGGGTTGCAGTGTTGTGGCACCAGCACCAGTGCCCAAGGCCCAATTTTTCTTCTCCTGACTAACAGGGGCGTGTAATTACAATTTTTGATGCAATACTTTGCAGCAGGGCTCGTTCCTGCGTTCCAACTAGAGTGTCTGTGAGGGGTTGCAGTGTTGTGGCACCAGCACCAGTGCCTAAGGCCCAATTTTTCTGCCCCTGTCTAACAGGGGCGTGTAATTACAATTTTTGATGCAATACTTTGCAGCAGGGCTCGTTCCTGCATTCCAACTAGAGTGTCTGTGAGGGGTTGCAGTGTTGTGGCACCAGCACCAGTGCCCAAGGCCCAATTTTTCTGCTCCTGTCTAACAGGGGCGTGTAATTACAATTTTTGATGCAATACTTTGCAGCAGGGCTCGTTCCTGCGTTCCAACTAGAGTGTCTGTAAGGGGTTGCAGTGTTGTGGCACCAGCACCAGTGCCTAAGGCCTAATTTTTCAGCTCCTGTTCAACAGGGGCATGTAATTACAATTCTTGATCTAATATTTCACAGCAGGGCCCTGTGAGGGCTTACAGTGTTGTGGCCACAGCAACACCTAAGGCCCAAATTTCTGCTGAGTATATAGGGCAGGACCCTACTTTCAAACATCTAACTTACAAACGACTCCTACTTGCAAACGGAAGGAGACAACAGGAAGTGAGATGAAATCTACTCCTAGGAAGGGAAATTCTCTCCTGTAAGAGTTAATATGGGAAAAAAAATTCTCCTTTCCACTGATGCTTTCCAATCCTTGTTCCACAAAAAAAACCAAATTTTCAAAAAACATTTTTCATTGGGACAAAAAGTGAGGTGAAATCACAGAGGAGGAAAGACAGCAAAACAAATGTCACAGGGGTGATAACCCTTCCCTATGTTTTCCAAAAAGCTTAAAAAAGATTTTTTGGCTGGAGCTAAACACGTTAAAAATGTACCCGTTCAAAATTACAAAGAGATTCTACTTAACAACAAACCTACAGTCCCTGTCTTGTTTGCACCGCCTGTATACTGCTGTTCAGAGTATATAGGGCCTGGTGGCCCCACACCTTTCCTTATTTTAATTTGGGTGCGGGGTTCCCCTTAATATCCATACAAGACCCAAAGGGCCTGGTAATGGACTGGGGGGAACCCATGCCATTTGTCTCACTGATTTTCATCCATATTGCCATGACCCGACATTACATTAAACCCGCAAGCAGTTTTAAATGAGATTTTTTCCTTTAAAAATGACATTTGGTGCAGGGACTGTTCTAAACACGGGAAACTTTACAGGCATACTATAGACACCCCCCAGGTACGATATTTAAAGGAATATTTCACTTTTTTTTTTTTTACTTTAAGCATCATTAAAATCACTGCTCCCGAAAAAACAGCCGTTTTTAAAAGTTTTTTTTGCATTGATACATGTCCCCTGGGGTAGGACCCGGGTCCCCAAACCCTTTTTAGGACAATACCATGCAAATTAGCCTTTAAAATGAGCACTTTTGATTTCGAACGTTTGAGTCCCATAGACGTCAATGGGGTTCTAACGTTCGTGCGAACTTTCGGTCCGTTCGCAGGTTCTGGTGCGAACCGAACCGGGGGGTGTTCGGCTCATCCCTACTGAGGATTATGAATGTTGTACTTGGGTACACAATACTAGTATAGAGGTACCAGATTATTATGATGTGATAGCTCAGCATAGGAAAGAGGTGGCCAAGCTGCAACAAGAGGCTCGCAACATAGCCCAGACCTGGAGTCCTTTTGGAAATGTTGATTTTGGATTTGGAGGGATATTCTCTTGGATAAGAGATATTGCCATAATTTTAATCATGATTGTGCTCTTTTTCCTTTTCCTTTATCTGCAGATTCCCCCCCCCCCCCACACTAAGCTCTCACTGAGCTCGGCAGGGAAAACTGTCACAGAGACACACATCTCTGTTTACATTTTGACGGCTGTGATTGGACACAGCAGTCACGTGGCCTTGGGGCCACGCTGTGAGCACTCGTTCTGAGGACATTCCTGAACGCCCACTCAGAACGAGGAAAGGACCACCCGGCCGTTTATGTGCAGTGGGAGGTGGTTAAGTAAAACCGTTTCATCAAGAATATTGCTCTTTTGACAAAAGGGTAACTTAAAAATACCAAAAAAAACCCCAAAAAAACAAAACATGCCCTGTCTTCTGTAAATCACACCCCTTCCTCTTTCAATTGATGGGCACAGTGGCTGCGTTTGATGGCACAGTGGTGGCAATTGATGGACACAGTGACTGCGTTTGATGGCACAGTGGTGGCTATTGATGGGCACAGTGACAGCAAATGATGGGCACAGTGGCTGTGTTTGATGGCACAGTGGCTGCGTTTGATGGAACAGTGGTGGCAATTGATGGACACAGTGGCTGCGTTTGATGGCACAGTGGTGGCTATTGATGGGCACAGTGACAGCAAATGATGGGCACAGTGGCTGTGTTTGATGGCACAGTGGCTGCGTTTGATGGAACAGTGGTGGCAATTGATGGGCACAGTGGCTGCGTTTGATGGGCACAGTGGCTGTGTTTCATGGCAGAGTGGCGGCAATTGATGGGCACAGTGGCTGCGTTTCATGGGCACAGTGGCTGCGTTTGATGGCACAGTGGTGGCAATTGATGGGCACAGTGACAGCAAATGATGGGCACAGTGGCTGCATTTGATGGCACAGTGGTGGCAATTGATGGGCACAGTGACAGCAAATGATGGGCACAGTGGCTGCATTTGATGGCACAGTGGCTGCATTTGATGGAACAGTGGCGAATATTGATGGGCACAGTGGCTGCGTTTGTTGGCACAGTGTCTGCGTTTGATGGGCACAGTGGATGCGTTTGATGGAACAGTGGCAGCAATTGATGGGCACAGTGGCTGCGTTTGATGGGCACAGTGGCGGCAATAGATGGGCACAGTGGCTGCGTTTGATGGCACAGTGGCTGCGTTACTAAAGCTGCCTGGGTATACAAGTTTTTAAACTGGTCCTGACTCCTGGCTCACTGTTTCAATCCACCTATATAGATGGATTGAAACAGCGAACCAGGAGTCAGGACCAATTTAAAAACTTGTATACCTAGGCAGCTTTAGTATATATCCATTCAATCGCTCTTGTCAATTTGTACCTGAGGGTTCCCGTCACCGCCGTCGTCCTCTCTCTCGCTCCTCCTCTGGTTACAGATAGACCCATCCCAACTTCCCGCCTCGAGCTGGAGAGCGTGCAATGATGCCATGTGGAGGTGGGTAGGCGGAGCATTAGGCTTTGCCTCCACCTCCACCAGTTAAGCTGTGTGCAGTGCAGTGACACTGACAGTCAGTCATGGTCCGTCTTATGGGGCAGCAGTCATTCTCCCCCGGCCAAGTACGTGCCCAAACCGCCCATACTGCCCATACTGCCAGTGCTGAGTGCAAGGCCCATGGAAAGCTGTATCTGAGCGGGACGTGGGGAGGATGGCTCGGGGGGGCTGCAAAAAAGCTGCCCCCCCCCAAAGTGCCACCCTATGCCTAGGCCTTGTCGGCCTAGGCCAAGACACAGCTCTGAACCAAAAAAATGAATAAAAACCAAGCGCTGATGTGGAAAGATATGTGTGATATAAATAAATTGTGCTTAAAAATATATATATACCAATATAGTTAGTGCTATGAAAAAATCAGTAAATTAAAGCTGCTATCAATATAGGGTGATCAGATAACCAAACAAATAGTACTAAGTATAAAATTGATGCGCTTTAAATAAATAGTGCACAATATGCTGCTGCGACTAAGCTTAAATCCAGGAATAAAAAATGCATACATGTGAATAAAATAAATTAATAATTATGGTGCTAATACATGTGTTAAAATTGCCAAAATAAATCTTCAAATTGGTGATGTGACGGTGAGTATAAATAAAATAATAATGACACTCTAAATACAATGTCCAGGCAGAGATAAATAGTGGGAGAAAGTAAAAATAATTAAACAGTTCCTTCCCTTAATCCAGATTGATTGACTCACTGGGTTAGATCGTTTGTATCAGGATATTTAGTTTTTCTTGTATCCCACTTCAGCATTTACATTGCTGGTGATTCCGCTCTCAGGATAAAGGTTTTATGCAAAGCAAGCAAAGGAAAAATAGATCATTGTGCAGTGAACTTACTAGATAGTACATAAGCAAAACAGGGACAAAAGATACACTCACAAACTCCCGGTCTATTAGAAGCATTCAAATAAGCAGATTGCAGTCAGCCGCTGTGGACGAGGTTTCCCATAGAGAAACAGCTGCTGTTAACCTTCAGGTGTATTGCAGCACTGAACGTCCTAAGCTCCTCCACACGGATCCTTGAAAAAGTCACGTGTCAGTGATGTAACGCGTGGGAGGAGCTTAGGACGTTCAGTGCTGCAATACACCTGAAGGTTAACAGCAGCTGTTTCTCTATGGGAAACCTCGTCCACAGCGGCTGACTGCAATCTGCTTATTTGAATGCTTCTAATAGACCGGGAGTTTGTGAGTGTATCTTTTGTCCCTGTTTTGCTTATGTACTATCTAGTAAGTTCACTGCACAATGATCTATTTTTTCTTTGCTTGCTTTGCATAAAACCTTTATCCTGAGAGCCGAATCACCAGCAGTGTAAATGCTGAAGTGGGATACAAGAAAAACTAAATATCCTGATACAAACGATCTAACCCAGTGAGTCAATCAATCTGGATTAAGGGAAGGAACTGTTTAATTATTTTTACTTTCTCCCACTATTTATCTCTGCCTAGACATTGTATTTAGAGTGTCATTATTATTTTATTTATACTCACCGTCACATCACCAATTTGAAGATTTATTTTGGCAATTTTAACACATGTATTAGCACCATAATTATTAATTTATTTTATTCACATGTATGCATTTTTTATTCCTGGATTTAAGCTTAGTCGCAGCAGCATATTGTGCACTATTTATTTAAAGTGCATCAATTTTATACTTAGTACAGCTCTGAACCATGCACTGCACAATAATTTACATGAACTTAACAGTTCAAGAAATTCAAACTGAACAACATTACAGAACACAACAAAACATTTCAGCAGCTTGGCTGGCCTCACCTGGTGTCAACTGTCAAGAAGGACAGCAAAGAGGCCACAGGCCAGGCCACTATCTAACTACAGGAAAAACATCAGGGACAAACTGATATTCTGCAAAAGGTACAGGGATTGGACTGCTGAGGACTGGGGGAAAGTCATTTCCTCAGCCAAGGGAGTGCTGGGCTCACTCACAATTTTGCCTAAGAACATAGCTATGAATAAATGGTACAAAAACATCTTCAGGCTCCGAGAACAACTTCTCCTAGCCATCCAATAACATTTTGGTGATGAACAACAATGCCTTTTCCAGCATGATGGAGCTCCTTACTAGGGATGAGCTTTCTGTTCGGGTCGAACATGAGTTCGACTCGAACATTGGCTGTTCGCCCATAATGCACTGCAGGAGCGCAGTGCATTGCTGTATGATGATTGGCCAGAGCATGCACCATGACCTGCATGCTTTGACCAATCACAGCACCCTCAGCTAAGAGAGCCATAATTGGCCAAAGGCAGGGTGCCTTTGGCCAATCATGGCTCAGGGGGACTAAGTCCAAGCCCCACACTATATAAGGCCGCCTGCACGTCGGCCTCGTGTAGTGTGTCGTTGCCGGCATGGACGGAGAGAGAGTGTCATTTAGATTGAGCAGGCAGGCAGGTTATTCAGTTAGCTGCAGTATATTTAATACATATATATATACAGTGGGGACGGAAAGTATTCAGACCCCCTTAAATTTTTCACTCTTTGTTATATTGCAGCCATTTGCTAAAATCATTTAAGCTAATTTTTTTCCCTCATTAATGTACACACAGCACCCCATATTGACAGAAAAACACAGAATTGTTGATATTTTTGCAGATTTATTAAAAAAGAAAAACTGAAATATCACATGGTCCTAAGTATTCAGACCCTTTGCTCAGTATTTAGTAGAAGCACCCTTTTGATCTAATACAGCCATGAGTCTTTTTGGGATAGATGTAACAAGTTTTTCACACCTGGATTTTGGGATTCTCTGCCATTCCTCCTTGCAGATCCTCTCCAGTTCTGTCAGCTTGGATGGTAAACGTTGGTGGACAGCCATTTTTAGGTCTCTCCAGAGATGCTCAATTGGGTTTAAGTCAGGGCTCTGGTTGGCTGTGTGCTTAGGGTCATTGTCTGGTTGGAAGGTAAACCTTCAGCCCAGTCTGAGATCCTGAGCACTCTTGAGAAGGTTTTCGTCCAGGATATCCCTGTATTTGGCCGCATTCATCTTTCCCTCGCTTGCAACCAGTCGTCCTGTCCCTGCAGCTGAAAAACACCCCACAGCATGATGCTGCCACTACCATGCTTCACTGTTGGGACTGTATTGGACAGGTGATGAGCAGTGCCGGGTTTTCTCCACACATACCGCTTAAAATTAAGGCCAAAAAGTTATATCTTGGTCTCATCAGACCAGAGAATCTTATTTCTCACCATCTTGGAGTCCTTCAGGTGTTTTTTTGGCAAACTCAATGCAGGCTTTCATGTGTCCTGCACTGAGGAGAGGCTTCCATCGGGTGGTGATAAATAGTGTGTACTCAGAATGGTCTGGAGTGGTAAGTGGGGTGACCCTAGGCTCTGTCCTGGGACTAAGTCTGTTTAATTTATTCATAGATGGTATAGAGGTTATCATAAATAGCTCAGTTGAAGTTTTTGCTGACGATGCAAAGCTAAGCAGGGAAATAACTTCACAGCAGGATTTAGAAGCTTTACAAGAAGACCTCAGTAAAATAAAGGGGTGGGCATCTACATGGCAAATGAAGTTTAATGTTGAAAAATGTAAAGTAATTCACGTAGGGGCTAAAAATATAAACATAAGTTGCTCGCTAGGGGGAAAACCTAGTAGATCACAGGCTCAGAAATGGCATGCAATGCCAAACTGCAGCAAACAAAGCAAGCAGAATATTAGAATGTATTAAAAAGGGTATTTACTCAAGATATAAAACTATAATTTATAGTAAAATAAAAATAAAACCACCACTTTATAAAACTCTGGTCCAGCAGCATCTTGAGTAGTCCAGTTCTTACATAGTTACATAGTTACATAGTAGGCGAGGTTGAAAAAAGACACAAGTCCATCAAGTCCAACCTATGTGTGTGATTATGTGTCAGTATTACATTACATATCCCTGTATGTTGCGGTCATTCAGGTGATTATCTAATAGTTTCTTGAAGCTATCAATGCTCCCCGCTGAGACCACCGCCTGTGGAAGGGAATTCCACATCCTTGCCGCTCTTACAGTAAAGAACCCTCTACGTAGTTTAAGGTTAAACCTCTTTTCTTCTAATTGTAATGAGTGGCCACAAATCTTATTAAACTCTCTTCTGCGAAAAAGTTTTATCCCTATTGTGGGGTCACCAGTACAGTATTTGTAAATTGAAATCATATCCCCTCTCAAGCGTCTCTTCTCCAGAGAGAATAAGTTCAGTGCTCGCAACCTTTCCTCATAACTTATCTCCTCCAGACCCTTTATTAGCTTTGTTGCCCTTCTTTGTACTCGCTCCATTTCCAGTACATCCCTCCTGAGGACTGGTGCTCAGAACTGGACAGCATAATCCAGGTGTGGCCGGACCAGAGTCTTGTAGAGCAGGAAAATTATCGTTTTATCTCTGGAATTGATCCCCCTTTTAATGCATGCCAATATTCTGTTTGCTTTATTAGCAGCAGCTTGGCATTGCATGCCATTGCTGAGCCCCAGGTCCTTTTCCATCCTAGATTCCCCCAGAGGTTCTCCCCCCAGTGTATAGATTGCATTCATATTTTTGCCACCCAAATGCATTATTTTACATTTTTCTACATTGAACCTCATTTGCCATGTAGTCGCCCACCCCATTAATTTGTTCAAGTCTTTTTGCAAGGTTTCCACATCCTGCGGAGAAGTTATTGCCCTGCTTAGCTTAGTATCGTCAGCAAATACAGAGATTGAACTGTTTATCCCATCCTCCAGGTCGTTTATAAACAAATTAAATAGGATTGGTCCCAGCACAGAACCCTGGGGAACCCCACTACCCACCCCTGACCATTCTGAGTACTCCCCATTTATCACCACCCTCTGAACACGCCCTTGTAGCCAGTTTTCAATCCATGTACTCACCCTATGGTCCATGCCAACGGACCTAATTTTGTACAGTGAACGTTTATGGGGAACTGTGTCAAATGCTTTTGCAAAATCCAGATACACCACATCTTTGGGCCTTCCTTTATCTAGATGGCAACTCACCTCCTCATGGAAGGTTAATAGATTGGTTTGGCAAGAACGATTCTTCATGAATCCATGCTGATTACTGCTAATGATGTCATTCTTATTACTAAAATCTTGTATATAGTCCCTTATCATCCCCTCCAAGAGTTTACATACTATTGATGTTAGGCTAACTGGTCTGTAATTCCCAGGGATGTTTTTTGGGCCCTTTTTAAATATTGGTGCTACATTGGCTTTTCTCCAATCAGCTGGTGCCATTCCAGTCAATAGACTGTCTGTAAAAATTAGCAACAACGGTCTGGCAATCACCTGACTGAGTTCCCTAAGTACCCTCGGATGCAAGCCATCTGGTCCCGGTGATTTATTAATGTTAGGTTTCTCAAGTCTAATTTTAAATCCGTCCTCTGTTAACCATGGAGGTGCTTCCTGTGTTGTGTCATGAGGATAAACACTGCAGTTTTGGTTACTGAAGGCCCCCGATTCACTCGTGAAGACTGAGGAGAAGAATACATTCAATACCTTTGCCATCTCCCCATCCTTTGCAACCAGATGTCCTTCCTCATTCTTTATGGGGCCAATATGGTCTGTCCTCCCTTTTTTACTGTTTACATACTTAAAGAATTTCTTGGGATTTTTTTTGCTCTCCTCCGCTATGTGTCTTTCATGTTCTATCTTAGCCGTCCTAATTGCACCCTTACATTTCTTATTGCATTCTTTATAAAGTCTGAATGCTGAGGATGATCCCTCAACCTTGTATTTTTTGAAGGCCTTCTCCTTTGCTTTTATATGCATTTTTACATTGAAGTTAAGCCATCCATTTTTGTTCGCTCTTTTAAATTTATTACCCAATGGGATACATTGGTTAATACCCTTATTTAATATGCTCTTAAAGCAAACCCATCTCTCCTCTGTATTCTTTGTTCCTAATATTTTATCCCAATTTATGCCTTTTAGCAAGGTTTGTAGTTTAGGGAAGTTGGCTCTTTTGAAATTCAGTGTCTTTGTGTTCCCTTCATGTTTCCTATTTGTGTGATTTATACTGAAACTAATTGACCTGTGATCGCTGTTACCTAAATTGCCCCGTATTTCCACATCTGTGATCAGGTCTGTATTGTTGGTAATCAGTAGATCCAGTAATGTTTTATTTCTAGTTGGTGCGTCTACCATCTGACCCATAAAATTGTCCTGCAAGACATTAAGGAACTGGCGAGCCTTAAATGAATGCGCAGTTCCCTCCGCCCAGTCTATGTCTGGATAATTAAAATCCCCCATTATGATAACACTTCCCATCCTTGCTGCTAATCCAATTTGTGATAGGAGATCCGTCTCCACTTCCTCCCTCAGGTTAGGGGGCCTATAGCATACTCCCAGTATTATTTTCCCCTTAGCTTCATCCCTTTGGAGCTCTACCCATAAGGATTCCACCTCCACTCTAGCTCCCTCAGTGATGTCATCTCTCACATTCGCTTGTACATTATTCTTGATATATAGGCATACCCCTCCCCCTTTTTTACCCTCTCTATCTATCTAGTTCTGGTCGCCAGGCCTCAGGAAGGATGTGCTGGAACTGGAGAAGGGCAACAAAACTAATAAGGATTTGTGTGGGAGCAAGTAAGAGCACCAAGGTGAGTTGGCCTCTCAAAATAACAAAACGTCCAATAAAGTCCAATTGATAAAAGTCCATACACTTGGGCAAGCTGTCCAGGAGCAGAAGCATTCTCTGTATATATGTAGCGGTCATAATGTGTATAGCTTAATGTTATGTTATGTCTTATCATCTGGTGCCATCTAGTGGCCAAAATATAAAAGGACTGCATCTTTATTCTTTTATTATTCAGAAGTTGACATGGAAGTGTTTGGTTTAATTACATGTGGACATTAACTTGACCTACCCACAATGCCCATTAACTCCCATGAACCTTAGGGAACAGAACTGCATTGTGGGAAGATTATAAAAAGGCCATCTTAGATCTCTTGGACACGCATGGCTAGCCTGGGAGGATCTGTGTGAAGTCTCCAGCACAGCGCGGCCTACCTCCACAGAACAGCGATCCAAGTAGCAGTACTGTGACACACCAGAGAGCCCGGACTGACGATGGGGCAAGACTGGGAAGGAGCCAGAGGAGCCTGAGGAGTCATCTGGGAGTTCCGGAGCATCTCGTGGTGTGAAGCAGAGCAACGCAGCAGTGGCGGCCGGCCGGAGACAGAACCCTGTACATCAGAACGGAGTCTTCTGACAACACTGTCCTGGTTGGGTGAGAAGGCTGTTGCCCAAAAGCTTCTTGATGCACTTTTACACATCCCTCTGCACAAGACAGAGCTGCTGGGACCCATAGTTCCACAAGCTAAGTCAGGAGGATTAGACTGAGTTAATATTAGGCTTTGGGCCTGCACCTCATTGAGAGTTTAGTACTGAGTCCCTGGCATCAAAGTTAGTTATAGTGCTGCTGCACCAGAACTTTACTTTCACATTTTCAGTCTACTTTGATCAGGAGTCATTAACCCCTTGGATTACAAATATACTTTGTTTTTGCTAGCAGAAGAAAAGAAGAAAAGAAGGACTGTTTAGTAAAACACAAGGCCTTGTGTCCCTTTACTATATTGGGGTAGTGTGATATTAAATAAGGGAGCTCTCTGATTTTTGTATTACCTTTTATTAAGCTAATCTTTGATTTAATATAGTAATAAAGCGCGCAGGAAATAGGATAGTGCTCATAGTGAGATAAATTCACTCTGACGGTTATCTTATTTACTTTGCTACATTACTCATATATTATTTCAGACATTTTATACCTGTATTGTATCTTTGTAATATAAAGTTCAGTTGACTGTCAGACTATGTTGGTCTGACAGTACAACCATTGTAGTTTAAACCTTCTAAAACAATTACAGTAAATAAGGTTACTATTCAAGCATAACTGTGTGAGTGCTGTTTTCCTCTTCATCACCAGCCAAGAGGAGGGTAAGGTAACTACAGACAGGTATTTTATATTGAGTATTGTGAACTTCCCTTTATGATTTCGTTTTGACTGCACACTATTACACCACACCTGTGTCAGGGGGACTGAGATAGTCAAAGGGGGAACAAAGCAGAGTACAGGCCCAAATAAATCAGCAGCTCCTTTGGGGGTCAGTGCTACATATGCAAACAAGAGAGAAAAAGGAATGCCCCTCTAAGTGCAGTAAGGACTAAGTTTCTTAAAACCCACCAAGGGCTAACATTAACATCGAAGTAACAGTATTCAGGCTCATCAAGACCGCTGTTATCGGTAAATGTCATCCTCACCAAGTCTGCCCTGTGAGGTCTTTAAGCAGTGGCTCACACGGGGATCACCACCGTGGAATGCAATGGGAGCGGAGTGATGTCACAGAGTAAGGGGGGGCAACAAGTTTCATGGCATGCACACTCCTTTGTCAAGTCCCGCTCGGTGACGTCACTCCGCTCCTGTTGTGTTTCATGGTGGTTCCCGAAGGGAAGACGCAGATGATCCCCATATGACATGCACCAATAACAACCGTCTTGTATACAGATGAGCCTGAATACTGTTTTTTAAATGTGAGTGGTGTCTTGGCGGGTTTTAATAAACTTGGTGCTTGCTGCACTTAGAGGCGCTTTCCTTTTTCTCTCTTGTTTGTATATAAAAAACTAATAGGGGGACTGGAGGACCTCAGTTACAAGGACCAACTACAAGCATTGATCTTATTCTCCCTGAAGAAGAGACGCTTGAGAGGAGATACAGTATGATAGCAATATACAAATACCTCAATGGTGAAAAAAATAACCTACACTGTTACTAAATCCCTCACCTTACTTTCTGTTTCAACTCAAGGTCTACCTAACCTTTAGCCACTTTCTCCCGAGTCCCTACTGCCTGCATCAAATCACACCTCCCCTATAACCCTCAACCAATCCTAAAGTGAATGTAAACTTTGATAAAAAAAATAATAAACATGTTTACCTGCTCTGTGCAATGGTTTTTCACAAAGCAGCCCTGATCCTCTTCTTCTGGGGTCCCCTGCTGGTGCTCCAGGCTCCTCTTTGGCGAATGCCCCCTAGAAAGCTGCTTCTCATTGCGGCACACCTGCAGGCTTGATCCTGAGCCATCCTGTCTGTATCCATAGACACAGACAGCGTGGCTCGGCCCCATCCCCTGCTCCCTAGTCACAGGATTTGATTGACAGCAGCAGAAGCCAATGTCTCTCCCTGCTATAAATCTGCCCTGTGAGAAGGGAGAGAGCAGAGAGAGCTGTTGCTCTTGTGCACAGCGTTGGATTGAAATTGGGCTTTGGTAACTATAAGGAGGGGGCTGGGGGGATCCTGTGGAATATATTTTTTTACCTTAATGCGGAGAATGGAGCTTCCTGATGATGCTGATAAGTGAAATGCATCAAGGCTGTGCGTCCGCCATATGGGACGTAACTTCCTGTTAGATCGGGTTAGGATATTTGGCCATTTGGAACGCACGCCGGCTCAGACCGAGCGGCGTCCAGGATAACTTATACCAGGCTGTTTGTGTTGGTGCCGACTGCAGCACCTGTACATGTAAGTGGAGAATTTATATTTTATCCCTGCTTTGGCTTTTAATAAATGGTATTACACTATCCTGAATTATTATCTTTTCCTGGGTCTTGGGTATTGAAAAAGGGTGGTACCCTAAGACACAAAAGGCACATATTTTAGATGTTGTTGGTAAGTGTGCATTTTGTACACATTGTGGTGGAGCACTAATTTAACCACTTGCCCACCAGCCGCCGTCATTATACGGCGGCAGGTCGGCTCTCCTGCGCGAATCAGCGTAGCTGTACGGCGGCTCGTGCAAGTGCAGTTGCGAGTGCGCACAGCCAGAGGCGTGCACTTGCATCCGCTGCATACTGTGGGAGCATGTCTACGGGTCGGGCGGACTCGATGTCTGCTGGCGACCCGCAATCGCCTAGTACAGGGGCAGAACGAGGATCTGCCAGTGTAAACAAGCGGGTCCCCATTCTGCCAGATGACATGTCAAAGATCTTTTGTTCCCAGTGATCAGGAACAGCGATCTCTGTCATGTCCCTGGCAGCCCATCCCCCCTACAGTTAGAACACACCCAGGGAACACACTTAACCCCTTGATCGCCCCCTAGTGTAACCCCTTCCCTGCCAGTGTCATTTTTACATTGTTCAGTGCATTTTTATAGCATAGCGCTGAACAATGTAATAATGTCACTGGTTCCCAAAAAGTACCATTAGGGGTCAGATTTGTCTGCCGCAATGTCGCAGTCCCACTTAAAATCGCAGATCAGGGCCATTACTAGTAAAAACAATAAAAAAAATAAAAGTCCCTAAATCTATCCCATAGTTTTTAGACGCGATAACTTTTGCGCAAACCAATCAATAGACGCCTATTGCAATTTTTTTTTACCAAAAATATGTAGAAGAATATATTTTGGCCTAAACTGATGAATAAATGTGTTTTTTTAATAATTTTTTCAAAATTGTCGCTTTTTGTTTGTTTATAGCGCAAAAAATAAAAACCGCAGAGGTGATCAAATACCACCAAAAGAAAGCTCTATTTATGGAAAAAAAAGGACGTCAATTTTGTTTGAGTACAGCGCTGCACGATTGTGTAATTGTCAGTTAAAGGGACGCACTGCCGTATCGCAATAAATGGCCCGGTCATTAAGGGGGCAAATCCTTCTGATCCTTAAGTGGTTAAGGAGCACTTGAGGCACTCTAACCGCTTCAGCCCCGGAATATTTTACCCCCTTCCTAACCAGAGCTTCAACTCCAGAGCCTAACTTCTTGCGATACGGCACTGCGTCGCTTTAACTGACAATTGTGCGGCCGTGCGACTTTACACCAAAACAAAATTGATGTCCTTTTTTTCCCACAAATAGAGCTTTCTTTTGGTGGTATTTGATCACTTCTGCTGTTTTATTTTTTGCACTATAAACAAAAAAAGAGCACAACTTTGAAAAAAAAGCTATATTTTTTACTTTTTGCTATAATAAATATCCCCCAAAAATATAAAAAAATATATTTTTTTCCTCAGTTTAGGCCGACATGTATTCTACATATTTTTGGTAAAAAAAAAAATCGCAATAAGCGTATATTGATTGGTTTGCGCAAAAGTTATAGCGTCTACAAAATAGGGGAAAGAGTTATGGCATTTTTATTATTTCTGTTTTTATTAGTAATGGCGGCGATCTGCGATTTTTAACATGACTGTGACATTATGGCGGACACATCGGACACTTTTGACACTATTTTGGGACCATTGTCATTTATACAGTGATCAGTGCTATAAAAATGCACTGATAACTGTGTAAATGACACTGGCAGGGAGCAGTAGATCTCTGTCATTTCATTAGGCAGAATGGGGAAATGCCTTGTTTACATAGGCATCTTCCCATTCTGCAGGACACAGGTGAACATCGTGTCCGCGGGAATCGTGGGCACGGTCACACTGTACGTGGCGGGCGTGCGTGCGCCCACTAGCCCCACCAATTAAAGGGTACTTACAGGTATGCCCATTTGCCCACCGCTGCCATTGTGCCGACGTATATCGGCGTGCAGTGGTCAGCAAGTGGTTAACACCAGGAGCACGTTGATTAATGTTTTTCAGCAAAGATTTCACACTGAAGCGGCGGCTACATTAGCGGTAAAGCGCCACTAGTTTTATCGGTGCTTTACCGTCATTTTAGCGGCACTTTTAACCCCACGTTATTTATATTAACCCCCGCTAGTGGCTGAAAAAGAGATAAAAGCGCCCGCAAAGTACCGCTGCCAAAGCTCTTCGACAGCGCTGGCCACTGATTTCAATTGCAGGGGCGTTTTGGGAGCGGTGTATTCACCACTCCTAAACCGCCCCAAAGATGCTGCTTGCAGGACTTTTTCTAACGTCCTGCAAGCGCACCACTCCAGTGTGAAAGCACTCAGGCTTTCACACTGGAGTGACAGGAGAGGAGCTTTACAGGCGGTTTGCAGGCGCTATTTTTAGCGCTAAAACGCCTGTAAAGCGCCTCAGTGTAAAAGTGTCCTTATTAATTTTTTTCCTTTTTGGACTGTGCAGTTTTTTAACACTTGCTTTTATCGAATATAAATAAAGGGATTGGAGTTTGGGATTATGACAGTGCCCAACAATATATAAAAATACAGTTTTGTTCAAAATATAAAATATTTTATTACATGAAAAAATCTGACAGAACAATCATAGGTGCATAAAAAAACACGTGATTGCTAATACTGGCCAGAGTATCCATATGCCTATGGTAATTACTGGTAGCGATCCCTACATGTTTTGCCAAACATTGGCTTCTTCAGGGGTATGTATAATTGCCAGTATTCGACAGTGGCTCTAATAGCAATAAATATAAAAACAACATTTTAATAATTAGCACAGCAGATTAGTATTGAAATTACATAGTATACAAAAAACACAAAACACATGGAACAGACTGATCGTGTGACATGGCTTGTAATATCTCCCACCCAGCAGTCCCCACCCCACCTACCCAGAAATTCCCCCCCACACAGGGCGTGCACCAAAGCAATCCAGCAACAGCAGGAAGGGCACCGTAAATGACTAGCTACAGGGGGCATACAGGGGCCATGCTAAAAGCAAAAAAAAAAAGGAAAAAGAAAGCAATTTGTAATAATGGACATAACATAGTCCAGTGTTGTGGGCTAACATAGCCTCAATACTTACAAAAACTCTGTTGGAGAGAAACGCAGGTACAGGGGCACCAAAAAACTCCCAATTTGACAAGACTAAGGATTATAGCGTGGCCAAAGGGCCCTGTGCAGGGATGAGAAAAGGAGGAAAAGTGAAAGTTAGTAAGAAAGGAAAAGGTATAAAGAAAGTTGTAATTAATTGGGGAATATGGATGGTAGAGTAGACGGATATTGAGTTATAGTAGAATAGGGTACTTCTCACCATTCACCCAATATGTCAGGTGCGTAAGTAGTTACCCCAGTGCAATTTCAACCAAAAGAGTTACAATCACACAGTACAGTCGCAGTCACATACAGCGAGATAGGGTGACTCTCAGCAGTCGCCCAAAAGTATCGAGTGTTAAATCGATACCTTAGTCCAATAATGGGGAAGGAAAAATTAATAAAATAATGCTGGGTCATTCAGAATAGAACCAAAGAATATACAGGTAGGTATGTTAAAAAAAAGTACTTGAAGTCAAGGGAGTAACAGACTGGCCACCCCTGGCATCCAGCTGATGGAGAGCTGGAAGTGCCAGCCCTATATACTCCCCACTCGGTCAGCGCCTGATGTCCCTGGCCGAGTGCGGACGAAAGGAGGCCACTGCGTATGCGCCAGTGAGCCCTCCGTTAGCCTACAAGTCCCAGGATGCCAGGCGGTAAACCTGAACCAATAGGTGACGCGTCACATGGCGCAGATGGATGTGCAGACAGAGGCAGCCTGAGCCAACCTCTGCAGGCGATACGCCCAGCAAGCAGGATAGGACAACCCGGCCCCATGGGATGGGCCAAGGAAAGGATCACACCGGCACAGTCAGCAATGGTCAAGGTCGGGTGAGGGACCAAAAGGAACCCAAGCCCCGGGCGTCCGTGTAACCACATACAGCACCCAATCAAGGCGAACTAGATCCGCCCAATAGTGCGGCCCAGTGAGTGGGAACAGGTACCAAGGCAAGAGATGATGGGGGAACACAAGGTGAAGGAAGATTGAAGACGTAGGGCAAAAGTACAACTGATGCACCAATCAGTATGAACAAACCCCGTCATCAAGAGCCATGACAGACAATCGAAGAGACAATTATAAAACAAAAAATAATACTAAAGTAATAACATAGTATAATTAAAGTAAATCACCAGAATACCAATAAAGGCTGTAGAGATAACAAACCATGCTAGTAATGTATAGTCAAAGAATAAAGAGAAGTGCATACTGCACAAAATACACATACACATAAACCACACATAAAATACATACACATAAACCACACACACAGCAGGGTAACATAGATCAACCAATCCAAGATGTCAACAGGGATTAGCGGCGTAGAATGTGGGAAATAGACAGGAAGAGGGAGGGGCTAGATGGATATGCCTACTCATGATGGAATCGGTTAGTAACAAAACATCCGGGACCGAACGCACAAACTCGACATGAACAGAATCTAAATTTATAAAAAGGATTTAAAACTGATATATTTGTTCAAGCCCAGATATTTTGTGGCATCCAAATTATGGACCAAGTTTCCAGTTGTAGTAAAATGCAATCAATACCACCGCCCCTAACAAGTAAAGATACATGCTCAAGGGCGGTGAAAGTAATCATATTGGGATCAAAGTCATGTTGAAGTCCAAGATGTCTACTAATAGCGGTAGTCATGAGACGTTTGAGGATAGGTGTAGTGTGATCTTTGATCAGTGTTGCCAACCTATCAGATTGGAATTTACTGACACAACACCCAAAATTTACTGACACAGCCACGTTTTTACTGGGATTTCCAAAAGTTCCTAAATTACAGTTTTAAGTACAAATTTCACTATTTAGGCTACAAACAAGTACAATATGTAATTAGAAATGTGATTTAAGGTAGATAATAAGGCAAAAAAACATATTTCTTATTTTATTTTCGATATAGTAAGTAGCTCAGGGACAGGATTCAGCAGGCAAGAAATTAGAATGAGCGGCACACACATGAAATTGACTCTCACAGTGACAATGACAGCAGTGTGCAACAGTACAGATCACCGACACGACACATCCCCTCCTGAGTCAAAGTGACAGTCTCTCTCCAAGCTAGGTGGGCCCTTAAGTCCAAACAGCACTGATGGTCCCACTCCTGGCCTGCCTTGCTCCTATCCCACAAACCCACACACAAGGCTCTGGCCACTCTGCTTGGCACCCCTTGCACCATGACATTACAGGACATGCTCAGGCACCACCTCCACCAGAGCCGCCCAAACACACTGTAGCAGGCACTTGTATGGTCTCGGCTGGATCCAGGCCACAGCCATATTTTTTACTGGCAACCTTTTCTTTTTACTGGCATTTACTGGCAGGGGAAAATTGCCTGTTTCTTTCTGGCTGCCATTAAAATACTGACGGTTGGCAACACTGTCTTTGATCCACTTATAAAAGGGACGCTTGGTTTTGCTGACGTAGAAACATCCACATCGGCAGGTGGCTAAATAAACAACACTAATAGTATCTAGAGAGGAGGGTATATTAGCAAGAAGGGTGGGACTTTAAAAGAAGCACCGGGCAGCAAAAGAGTACTTGGATGAATAAAAAGGAATTTTATTAAAAGGCTTACATATTCTTATTGACAATGCTACAAGGTAATAAACATATACTGATTAGATCATTTGGCACAGTTCATGTAAACATGCAATGATAACAATGGTAATACAAGTGGCAATGGTAATGCAAGTGTTAAATTGATAGTAATCTCTCATAGTATGAACACATTTATTCCTTCATTTATCTCAGAGATGAATGAAGGAATAAATGTGTTCATGTTTACATGAACTGTGCCAAATGATCTAATCAGTATATGTTTATTACCTTGTACCATTGTCAAGAAGACTATGTATGTTTTCAACCTAGCCTTTTAATAAAATTCCTTTTTATTCATCCAAGTACTCTTTTGCTGCCCGGTGCTTCATTTAAAGTCCCACCCTCCTTGCTAATATACCCTCCTCTCTAGATGCATACAGGATGGATATTCATGACCTTACCAGATCATGATATCATTTTAAGTCCCTAGGGGTGGAAACACATGACCTTACCAGGCCATGGATTCCTGAAAGTCCCTATCCCCCCAAAAACCTTTCACTTAAAAGCCAATAGTATGGCAAATAACTCTATTGCCCCGTACACACGGTCGAATTTTCCGATGGACAATGTCCGATCGGAGCGTGTTGTCGGAAATTCCGACCGTGTGTGAGCGCCATCGGACATTTTCCATCGGATTTTCCGACACACAAAGTTGGAGAGCAGGAGATAAAATTTTCCGACAACAAAATCCGATCGGGTCAATTCCGACCGTGTGTGGCCTGTTCCGACGCACAAAGTGCCACGCATGCTCAGAAGAAATTCCGAGACGGCACAGCTCGCTCTGGTAAACTTAGCGTTCGCAATGGATACAGCACTTTCGTCACGCTGCAATGTTAAAAATGGTTTAATACAGCGCACTCTCTTCTTCTTTATAATGTGACAAGAATTAAGTAGTTTTGCTGCTCATATTCACACACACTTCTCACAAACTTTTATTTGTGTTTTTTTAGTGGGATTCCATGAATATATTGTTATTAGTTGTCACATCTGACAGTTTTTACTAAGGGGAATTTAACAACAACAAAGTATAAGGTACACCTATCATATTCCCCCTCCCCCCCTCTCATGGGCCATTTCTAACATTATAGGGGGGGAACTCTTGGACAGGTAACCCTCTTCACTTCATTGAGAGATGAATGCCTAAATACAGGGTATTACTTGGAACAGCCCCTCCTTAGTTACACTATTGGCAGCCCACTGGACAGGTAAGAAGTGTCATAATACAAAGATATAAATACACACTGTACACATTTGAGGACATTTGGACATTCTGCTATTACCTATCAAGATAATAATAGGATACAAAAACTTTAAACAGTACCATTGGAAAGTATACAGGCAGGCCCTTGCACTACATGCTTTGGGGAATTCATCCATAAATCTGACCAGTAAAGAGATGGGTATAGTGTGTATGGGTTTGGCAAAGTCAGCAGATAGATGATTGAGGATAGAGAATTGGGATCAGCTGACTTAGCAGTTGGGGGAGGGAGGGTTACAAAAAATTTGGGGACACCACAAAAAAAGCCTCTGGCACTCTGCCTGAATTTAAAGCTAAAATAACATTTCCAAACATTTTAGGGGGTGTTTGGGGTAAAGCACTACTATGGAGCTGATAAAATACATTGTTAAGTGACTACATGAGGTGAATATAGGGCAGGAGACACCATGCTGGAGAGGTTATTGAAGGGCAAATATGTATGAAGGACCTAAAATAATAATTACATACAAATCCAGCATGCATGAGGACAAAGGGGACATTCACAGCATAATACAATCATGGTAATTAGGGAATGAGGGAAGAAATACAATATATTAGCAAACATTCAATACAATAAAATGTGATATTAAAGCATAAAAATCTTACCTTCATATATTCCTTCTGTAGGACCTGTACGATGGCAGAACAGGTCTCTGGGATGATGATACCCAGAGCCTGGGGGGAGATGCCTGTCGAGAACTTTAAGTCCTGCAGACTTCTCCCTGTGGCCAAATACCGCAAGGTAGCGACCAACCTCTGCTCCGCAGTGATGGCTTGCTTCATGCAGGTATCCTGCCTGCTGATATAGGGGGTCAGCGAAGCCAACAAACGGTGAAACACGGGGTCCGTCATCCTGAGAAAGTTCCTGAAATCATCAGGATTATTCTCACGGATCTCACGGAGCAAAGGCATATGACAGAACTGGTCACGCTGAAGCAACCAATTCTTGGTCCATGAACTCCTCCCCACCCTGTCCATGGACTGGACTTGTGTCAAGGTCAGGACCCCAACACCAAGCCCCCGCACAGCACAAACTCTACGAGGAGTACGCATACGAAACATGGCTAGAAAACGGTCGGCTGCTCAGAACGAAGTAACAGAACGCACTGAAGAACAGCAAGGCCTGTGAAGAGCGACCTGAAAACCAGTAACGAACGAACAAGAATACAATGACTAAGTCACGCGGAACTTGCTTGCACGCACTGAAGAGCAGATACAAACCCACAAGCACAAACTGAACGGCAGGAAACGATCTGAAAGCCACGAGTCTGAAAAAGCGCGAATCGCCTCTCACCAAACTTTTACTAACACAAGATTAGCAAAAGGAGCCCAAAGGGTGCCGCGCTTGGTTCTGAACCGGCCTTTTCTAGTCTCGTCGTACGTGGTGTACGTGACCGCGTGGTTGTCGATCGGAAATTCCGACAACTTTGTGCGACCGTGTGTAGGCAAAACAAGTTTGAGCCAACATCCGTCGGAAAAAATCCTAGGATTTTGTTGTCGGAATGTCCGAACAAAGTCCGACCGTGTGTACGGGGCATAAGTCTGATGGCATGGATATGACCATTAGGAAGAGTTATTTAGTGACCATTAGAGATAAAGCTGCATATGTCACATCTCTTGCAGTGAGATGTGTAATCTAAAGTCATGGGAGAGTGGTGACTTTTAACCAAACGATCCCTGAGGGATGGTGCACGTTAATAGGTGATTTCTGGATAGGATTTAATATACTTGTTTATAGTTGTATCTACTGTAAGCAATGGCCAAAATGTGGTCAGAACATTTCTCACTTGAGTATGTTGTTTGGAATACTGGGTAATGATTCTAACTAATTGTTTATCGTTATGTGCCTAGGCACGTTCTTTCTTGTTTGTTTACTTTATTATACGCTTTCTTTAAAAGCATACAACTGTATTCCCTGTCATTTTGTCTGCAGCCCTCTGAAAGTCATTATCTAGTGTGCAGATTCTTTTGAGTCTTAAATATTGACTGTAGGGGATACTCTCTAACAGTAGCTTCAGGTGCACACTACTGGCGTGTAGGATAGTGTTCCCAGCTGAAGGCTTTCGGTATAATGAAGAATACAGAACTCCATAAGCTTCAACACAAATCTCTAGATCAAGAAAGCAGATTTTACTCTGACTACATTGCATAGTAAATTTGAGGTTAAAATCATTAACAGCCAGCTTGTCCATGAACCGAGAGAGCTCATCCCTCGTACCGGACCAAAAAAGTAAGATATCGTCTGTAAGGGTATTGGTATACTGGTCAAGTGAGCCCTCAAACCTTTTCCTTGCTCGAGCTGAACTTGGACATCAAAAAAGATCTTTTCAATCAATTGGTTAAATCAAGACACTACACACAGTTGGATATCCAGAAATACAACTGTATTGTATCATTTCACATGTTTATATAGGGTAACAAATCATTTATCAGTAGGGGCAAACCAAGGGGCGGTCCCTTAGTTTATCAAATCACAAGAGTACAGGTATCACAAGTTACATATCATAAGTCATCACAAGTTACATTTTATATGACATGCTCAGTGACGCTTTTAAAAAAGTACCTAGCTTGAATTCAGAGAAAATGAATAATATGAATAATTTTGAAATATGGGAATAATCTTTTGAGACAGTCATGCACCATTGGCTTTAATCCAAATGTGCGGTGAGCTAGCTAGCTTTCCTAACTTCCCTATTTTCCTTGCTAGTAAATTGTCATTTTGACATTAAAAAAATCTTTCAAAAGCATTTCATATAACTTGTATAAAAAGTTCAAAAGTTCAAGCCCCTTATCTAAAGTATATAGTGAACCAAAGTGCAGCCATTTTCCTTACATCGTCTATACTGTATATCTGTGCCATCGTTTTGTATTTTCAAGTATATTGGATTGCTACTCATTTTTTGTTCACATGCAAATATCAGATACTGCATTTTTGTTTTTGTTTTTCCTTTTCTAGGTGGTTAATATACTTAAAGGGGCAGCTTCACATACTCATTTTTTTCAAGGTTGTTGATATTTGGTTTGGCACCAAGGTTTACTATTATTATTTGCACACAAAAAACTCGAGTCTCTGGAACCACTTAATCCTCATCCTACCTTTAAGCCCACCTTGTAATGTGCCCTCTCCTATGCACTCAGGGCAGCATTTTATGTTTTCTCAGTTATCAAAGAGTAAGTCTATGTGCTCATACTAGCTCTCTGGTACTGAAGAAGTACTGGTGCAAAACTGCATAATAGAGTTTTAATTTTCTGATTAAATGGTTTTCTTATTTAGGTCTTAGAGTTATTTTTTTATGGCTTGCTGCCTGTCAAGTTCACAGTGTTTGCAGTTTTGATCAACAGGAATTAAAAACAAAAGCCCTGGCTTGACTGTTGCCAATATTGAACATGGATCTTAGTGCAGACATTTTTGAAGTGTAAGACAAAACTTTTTTTTTAGTTTATGACATGACATATGTAGGACTTAAGCCCAGTCTCCTGGTACCTTTTGTCCCCCAACAACTTTCCCTCCCCTCCAAACCTTTCACAAATGACTTGACAAGGTTTTGGAGTAAATGGCCTTGACGGCCTATTTATTAACCAATTATAACATAAATTAAATAACATCTTCATAAATAACCATTAAACATCAATATATACTTTTTAATGTCATAGCGGGAAACAACATAGATTGGTCACTGCGAACAACCTCTTTTAACTTTAGGCCTCCAGTCGGAAACCCCTGACTCGGAGGCAGTACCCAACCTTCGCAGTGACCTACCCTTTTTAACCCTTCCAGGTTACCCCCTCGTAACCTGAAAGTACCATAAACAACCCCCATCCTTTTTATGGATGGGTACCAACAACAACCCCCATCCTTTCATGGATGGGTACCAGACACAACCCCCATCCTTCTATGGATGGGTACCAAAAACAACCCCCATTCTTTCATGGATGGGTACCAGAAACAACTCCCATCCTTTCATGGATGGGTACCAGAAACAACCCCCATCCTTTTATGGATGGGTACCAGAAACAACCCCCATCCTTTTATGGATGGGTACCAGAAACAACCCCCATCCATTTATGGATGGGTACCAGAAACAACCCCCATCCTTTCATGGATGGGTACCAGAAACCACCCCCATCCCATGGATGGGTACAACATGTTCCATACATGTAACCTCTATCTTCTTCTTCTCCATCGACCCAACACTGCCGGTCATCCTGACTTGTCCTTTACTCCCTTTCCAACCAACTCCAGGGCGGGTGGGTGGGAATCGCTTCCTCCTCCGCTCTTACGATTGACGTCACTTCCCCCTCTCCTTTCCTTTCTCAAGCTCTGAGCGACGCCCTCACACAGCCCCCTCCCCTTTTCTAAAAGGGGAAACCTGATCTTAAGGCGGCCACTGTTCCGTCCAGCCATGTCATGTTGTCCCTACGCCTATTTCTCTCCTTTCTTTGGCTCCGGGACTCTCTTGACATATGTAGGACTTAAGCCCAGTCTCCTGGTACCTTTTGTCCCCCAACAACTTTCCCTCCCCTCCAAACCTTTCACAAATGACTTGACAAGGTTTTGGAGTAAATGGCCTTGACGGCCTATTTATTAACCAATTATAACATAAATTAAATAACATCTTCATAAATAACCATTAAACATCAATATATACTTTTTAATGTCATAGCGGGAAACAACATAGATTGGTCACTGCGAACAACCTCTTTTAACTTTAGGCCTCCAGTCGGAAACCCCTGACTCGGAGGCAGTACCCAACCTTCGCAGTGACCTACCCTTTTTAACCCTTCCAGGTTACCCCCTCGTAACCTGAAAGTACCATAAACAACCCCCATCCTTTTTATGGATGGGTACCAACAACAACCCCCATCCTTTCATGGATGGGTACCAGACACAACCCCCATCCTTCTATGGATGGGTACCAAAAACAACCCCCATTCTTTCATGGATGGGTACCAGAAACAACTCCCATCCTTTCATGGATGGGTACCAGAAACAACCCCCATCCTTTTATGGATGGGTACCAGAAACAACCCCCATCCTTTTATGGATGGGTACCAGAAACAACCCCCATCCATTTATGGATGGGTACCAGAAACAACCCCCATCCTTTCATGGATGGGTACCAGAAACCACCCCCATCCCATGGATGGGTACAACATGTTCCATACATGTAACCTCTATCTTCTTCTTCTCCATCGACCCAACACTGCCACAGCACGAAAGGGGTAACACCTTACCCTTGCGTGCGCCCCCACACCCTCAGCCCTCGCTGAATGCCTTCCTGAAGGTACATTGCCTACAAAACAAAACCAAACCTTAAGATGTACCCCAACCCTACTCGGATACCTACATGTATCCAGCACCAGCTCACAGAGGCGTATGATCAACCCCCGTCTTTTATGAAAGCCTGCTCACCTCCTTACGCGGGCCCGGTCCACCTTCTTACTAGGCAGGGCCCAATGCAATGACATCCAGCCCCACCATATTAAACCATATTATTACCCATACCTGGGTAAGCCGCTAATAAACGTAAAACCATTGCATTATTACGTCATGAATGAGGTCCCTCATAAGTCTGACTCCCATACCGCTTACCCCACGCGTAACCGCAAACATACAGGGAAAAGTGCAAACGGGAAGACCTGTGTACATCCCCCAAACCTGTCTCACCACCTGCCAGGGGCCACGCTGCACCTGACCAAACTACAGCCAGAGGATACTGGACTGCCTGCCATTCAGCCGAACCTCAGCTCTACTGAACCCCCCATAACATAGGAATGACAAGTCTACCAACTGGCCATCCTCGCGACCAGTGAACAATAATAAATGACAGCGCAAACCACCTAAAACCAGCAATCACCAACGCCATATGCCAATAGCACACAGAAATGTGCAACATAATACCACATACAATGAGGGCGAATGTACCCCTTACCTCTATCTGAGTCTCATGCTCCAATGCGCCAAGCTGCTTCCTACAGCAGACCCGCCCGTACTACTCTGTGGCTGCCCCATACAAAAGGGGGGGCGATAAAAGAAAACTCTTTTTGGGTCATACCCAGCTGCTGACCCCCTATTCTGACCCCTCCACGCTTGAACCTCGATAAGAACACATCTGTCCACATGTGTGCTAAAAGACTACAAGACCACAGGCCTAACGTCCCAACAAACGTGCTATTGCAACTGCTGCCCCCCATAAAGCCCTTGCATACAGAGAGCTGTAAACCTTTAGAAAACACAATACAAGACCTATAATATCTCAAAGGCGTCCCTCTTCTACTCCCTGTGCCCATAACTGTTTGTTATATACCTAACAAACCCTTTGGTGTGATACCGTAGCCCAAACGACTTAAGAGAAAGGACAAACCTGACAACCTGCAGTACATGGCAGCTGCCGAGATCCCCTGCTAAAACCATATAATACCATAGAAAACTGCATGTGCTGCGCAATGACCTGCTGGGGACGTGCCAATCCTGTTAAGCAAGCAAACCCGTCCTGTATAACGTTTAAGTAATCATAACAATTTGCCTTACCAATAGGCAGTCAATCCTCCTTAATACATTCCCAAAGCAGGCCCACTTATGGCGACAAACCCCAAAACCTATCCCACTGAAAAACGAGACAAGCAACAGCCAAAGTGTTATCAATCCCTAATAAGTGCACAACGTAAATGAATGTAACCCTTATAAGCAGCGCAGTACCCAATGGCACAACACGCCAGACCCCCGGCACGTATGCCGTGGTCAGCAGAGAAAACCACCTGTACCACCCCCCGATAGTCCTCGTTACAAAAGACCTGTTAGCTGCAAAAGGAATGCCCCCAAATTTGTAAGGTCACTACAATTCGAACAATTCCACCCGAAACCAGGTTCTGCAAAACCCAGTCTTGAAACAAGCTGATGGCCACATCGCAGCGCTACATGGTCCCCTGAAAAGGCTACAACCCCGTGGACCGTGAAGCCTACGCGACTAGTTCCCAAGTCACCATCGCTGATGGGACATGTCATCCAAAACCCGCCCGCTGAGCCCGGCGGTCCTTTAATAACCTTAGTAATGTTCCAAAAGTGAGTGGAAGGCCCCTGATTCTGCGGTAGCTGCCGCCGGTACAACAAAACCTTGCCCATGGGGGTAATGCTGTTGAAAACAACACCCAGTTTCCCCCAGCACCTATAGTAGCTGACGTAACTTGCACCTTGCGGACTCTAAAAAGCCCCTTGCACCTCGTCCTATAGCCTCTCTAGCTTGTCCCTAGGCTGGCCACATCACATACCCATAGACTCCTTTGCGATTTCCCGGAATGAAATGTTTTCCGAGGGGACCTCTGTTATCCCCCATAGCTAACGAAACCCCGAAACATACTTCCAGATGTTATACCGTCCCCCACAAGACGGCACAGATATTGGAACCCGCCGGGCAAAACATACCAACTAATCTAGGTAAAGCATGCCCGCTTAGATACCCGAAAGCTCCCGTACTGCCCTGTCTTAGAAAGAACTGAACATACCGAAAAAACGGCACCTAGCCGGAGCAGCCCGTCAGCGGTCAAAAATCCGCCTACTGTGCCCCTACCCTGTGTCTCCCACTAGCCGAAAGCTGACCGTATGTACCAGCAATATCCAAAAAGCCAATGAATTGCCTGACTTGGCCACCTAAGACCCTTACCTATACCATCACACACATGCCACCGCTGCATAAAAGAAGTGTACTTTTACCCTCCCCTTCCTCAGGGATAATGGAATCACTGACGGACCCCCCTTTGTAACGGCCCGGTTTTGAATAAATCCAAACTTGTTGGGCTCTCTCTGGGGAAAAAATACTTCCAGTGGAAAGACCACCCTGCCTGGAAGAGGCCTGCTAAAGGTGCCCTGGGCCCCATAGCAACCCCCTTCCCAGTTTTCAAAAATTATTCTGTATGACCAAGGCGGCCTAGAAATTCACCGCCTGGGGTAGGACCCTCGCGAACGCCAAGGTATATAAACTGTTAGGACAAAACCCGTCCCAAAAAATTTACCGCTGCTCGGTCCGGGCGTATACTGAGGAAAGAAAACATCCTACTCCCATGCACCGGCGTAGACCCTCTTAATACCGGATGCTGCAATAGCCTCATCCTCTGGCTGACGTCCTTATGGGCCCAGTGTAGGGACAGTCGGACGGCCATCCGTCGCCGAAACTATGCATTGTGCCTAAGCCAAGCCACACCGCCAGGAATCTTGTGTGAATCACTACCAGCCTGCAAGTAAACCAATCGAGCCGAACTTTGTTCGGGGTCTTTTACTTAGTACTCTCTCCCCTATGGCAAACGCTTGTAGCCACGCGGCTGGGCACGAGGACTCAACCGACATCCCCGTTGTCCAACTTGCTTTTTTCTGGCTGCAACCTCCCCTGTCTTACCCTGGCTATACTGAGCCTGTCCACTAAACCGGGAGACTACCTATGTCATCGCTGTAACTCCTACACCCTGAGGGGGCCCCCTACCGTATGAGTGTCATGTGTTGGTGTCACATGTCTGCCCAGGACTACTTCATATGCCCAGCTAAAAGCGCTTCACCTACCACTTAACTCCCGCAATTACCCCTAAACCTGACAGCCCAGGTAGACTAACCCAACCCCAAACGGCTAATCAGGAAAAAAAAAAAAAAAAAAAAAATAGAAGTAAAGTAAGAATCATCCTCACCAGGCTGCCCAGGCAAGGGCCCACCAGCCGTCACTCCTGGAACCACCGCTGCTGGATGTCCTTTACCATCGTCACACTCCGACCCGGACCTTTCACCCTCCGATCTGCTGCTGTCCTTACATCCTACCGACCGTAGGCTGCATCCCTGCAGGACCGCTCCGTTTTCCGAGTGTTCGATGTCCCCCGTGACGGGCCCCTGCGCTTACTGCTTGGCTGGGTCCTCGACCGTGACCTCCGACGTCGCTCCCCAACAACCCCGTGCTCCTCTCGAACCCTCAGCTGTGCAGAGAGAAACTGTGGGCCGGCTGGCTACCCAGATCCGCCCCCCGCAGCCCTGGCCACCTGCGCTGTGTATCTGCGACGAGCCAGGGGGAGCAGAGCCATGTGCTGTACTGGGCTCCCCCCGCCGCGCCCTTGCCCCCTGTCCAGGTCCTGCTCCGCCCCCGTACCTTGTCTTCTGGCACCATGGTGTGCGCTGGTTGGGGGGGTTCGCTCCCTACTGCTTGTAGCTGCCACCTCCAAACTCCACTGTCGCCTGTGTCCTGGCTGAAAACTTCCGGCGGCCGTGACCGCCGCGCATGTGGTGCCGCCGCCCCCCGTCTATTGCCACTCCGCCGACCGCCTCCCTGGTTGCCATAGGGGCTCACAGCCAGTCTGCACCTTGTGCGGTGACCGCCGTTCAGCGCTGGGCTATCAGCCCTCCATCGTAGCGATGCAGCACTGTGTGTGAGAGGATGATAGGAGAGGAGGATACAGAGCGGTGAGGGTGATGCGTCTAATCGCTTCCTCCTCCGCTCTTACGATTGACGTCACTTCCCCCTCTCCTTTCCTTTCTCAAGCTCTGAGCGACGCCCTCACACAGCCCCCTCCCCTTTTCTAAAAGGGGAAACCTGATCTTAAGGCGGCCACTGTTCCGTCCAGCCATGTCATGTTGTCCCTACGCCTATTTCTCTCCTTTCTTTGGCTCCGGGACTCTCTTAATAGAGAGAATAGAACACCTGCCAGTTTTTATTGCTGCCTGTGTCCACATTAGGGAGATTCACCCCCTCTATTTGTACTGTTTACCGTTATCATAAAAAGTGAAATAAAATCCCACATTTTGGATTGACAACGGAACATTAATATAGGGGAAATATTCCAATGGGGACACTTTTTCTGGTGCCCCTGGTGACATGCCGAGATTCCCTGCTTTTGGATTTCCTCTGACCTCTTGTTTTGGCTATATGACAGGAAGTGAAGGGAAATCTCCCCAATGGGATGCAAAAAAAAACTGACAGCAGTTATAACCCTTCCCTACTCTATCCAAATGAAAAACCTTTTGCTTTTAGTTTTACTTAAAGTCTGGTGAGTCCATCATGCCTATAGGAAGATACATACTAATAAAAGCTCTTCCAACACGCAAGCCCTCACCTTGCCTGTTCTCAGTGCCACAACCTTTCACTTACCTTTCTATTTACATCAATGCTATGCTAATTGAACAGCTAAAGCCCAACTGCAGCCAAAACTTTTTTATTTTAGTTTTGGAGAGACTTCTTCTTCCTAACATGAATTATTTCCCTTCCTTACTCTGTCCAAAACAAAATAATTGTACATTCTGATTCTGATTAAGGTGTCTGCTCTTCATGGAAGGGTCAGGGAATCAGTACGAGAGACAAGGTCCAGTTATGATGGGCCCCTTTACCACAGTCTTGCAGAGCACTAGAAGAGGCTTTCCTTTTACCAATATTTATCCAGTAGGCCCTACATAGAATGCACAGAGAATTGCTTGCTAACAATGTAATAATGTCTTTCATACAAGCTGAATTATATAATAAGATTATATTTTGGTTTGGAGTTGACAAAGTGTTTAATCTTTGGTCTCCATCAGCAATATGATAGTTCCGTCCTTACAGTAGGATTGATTGTCTGTTTGTAACAGCTATGCTTGCTCTTTATACCGAATATGGGTTACTATTTCTATCCAGTTCTCTGCATTCTTCATCTGACTCCTGTGACTGCCGCAGCAAGACATTTCTCCGCTGCTGCTGCATTATTAAACACCTCTTCTCCCCGACAGGGTCAAGGGAGATATCTTTGGAGCTACTTTCCATGTCTGTGATCACTCTTTTCTGTTTTCCTACAGCGAAAGGAGTAAATATTTACACACAAGATTTACACAGCCTTTACCCACAAATTTACACATTTTTCTAATTGGTTCAACTGGAAAAATGGGTAATTTCATATTAAAAGGTGTTTTAATCTTGAATGAAAATTAATCAACAAACCACTAAGTAAATTTATAAATGTTAAGTCTATTTTAAAACTAGAACAAGTACTTGAGTTTGATTTGACATTAGGTTTGTGCAATGCCTGCACAGCAGAGCTTAGATTTAAACAGGGAGAAGCAAGATAAGGAGACACTCAGTTGTAGTGTAGTGCTGTGCATGTGCTAACAATGGGTGTGCTGATAGGAGGACAAGGCAGAGTAAAAATAGAAATTAAAGCGGAGTTCCACCCTAAAGTGGAACTTCCGCTCATCGGATTCCTCCCCCCCCTCTCCGGTGCCTCAATTGGCACCTTTCAGGGGGGAGGGGGGTGCAGACACCTGTATAATACAGGTATCTGCACCCACTTCCAGGAATAGCTAGCCACAGCTAGCCGCAAATGCCCGCCCCCCCCCCCCTGTTGTGTTGTTGGAAACACACAGTTCCCAAACACAACGGGGACTAGTGTAGACACGCAGCGCGACTCACGCATGCGCAGTAGGGAACCGGGCAGTGAAGCCTCAACGCTTCACTTTCTGATTCCCTGACCGAGGATGGTGGTGGGGGCACCTGAGAGATGAGCGATCGATCGGCTTCGGCTGCCGACATCGCTGGACCCTGGGACAGGTAAGTGTCCATTTATTAAAAGTCAGCAGCTGCAGTATTTGTAGCTGCTGGCTTTTAATATTTTTTGTTTAGGGTGGACTCCCTCTTTAATGTATCAGTCTATTGCTGTTCACTGTCTAGTCACAGGCTGGGGGCAAAAACAATACCTTCAGACTGACTGTCTCTGTGTATAACAGAGCTGTATAAATCTCAGAAATGTATTGTAATGCTCTCCTCTAGTTAGGCTGCTAGGTAAATTTTAAGTAAGTGGAGGAGTGATTGATTGTCTTGGTCGGGTTCAGGGTTTCCTGAGCTGAGAATTTTATTACTTCCACCTGCCTCTGAAAGAAGTTTCCAGAGCATAGGGCTGGGAGATTCAAATGATCAGTTGAATATTTATAATGCCCTGGCCAATCCCTGAAAAGAGCCATCCAGAAGGTGGCTGAGGAAATGATAAATGGGCAGGAGGCCTGAGCAGATTGTTCTTTCCCTCAAGTGATGGTTCCAGGTTTTTTTTGGGTTGCTGCACCTACAGGCAGCTCCACTAAAGACAAGAAGCTGCAGTCTTGGCCTCAGTAGCTGTTGGGTTGAGGGCCTGTGGAAGATTGCCTGAGGATTACATTTGCTGGAGGGCATTGCACTGAAGTCCCAGGTCTGGAGAAGGTTCTTGGTACCTCCCTCACTATGGATCTACCTACAGATGCTGGGTGGCAAACAGGTCCTGGGACACTGTGAGTAAAGACCTTGCCAGGGACTGTTAGTTGTGCAAGTTCCAGAAGGGAACTTAGTGCCAGAGGTTGCTATATGGTCTGCTGTGGTAGGGTCCTCCTATTGTTGCTACTGATCATTTTGAAGTATCCTGAGACCCTAAACCCCTCTCCTGTTAAAGTTCTTCAGCAATGAATACTAAAAGAATGTGCTTGGGATAGTGATTGAGTGACTGGCAGCCTCTGTACTATTGTGGGTGATCTGGGTACATTCTTAGCAGCCCCTTCAGGAGAAAGTACTACGTGTGGGGGCTTGTCTAGGATTTCCCTGTGTTATATGCTGCCATCACCTATAGCAACTGTGACAGCAGGCAAGCAAAATCGCCTGCTTGCATCCAGGATGGCAGGTATGTGTATCATAGTTTCAGGCTCTATGCAGATTTGTACCACTATGGAGAAGTGCCAAGAGTCCTGCAGGGGTAGCGGTAATAAGCCCAGCTGAATTGATGATAGTTGATAGATAGGGAACCTGCGTGTGCAGTAAGTGGCCACGTTGGCAAGAATTTATTTTCATGTTTCTGTTTGTTTTGGTGTTATTTACTCATTGTATATGGTGTAAATAAACTGCACCTTTGTTTTTTCACCTGCAACGCTGTTTGCTGTGCCTACTTTTGTGTAGTGAACTCATCCAGGGGGTCACACACACCTGCTGATGAGCTAACCCCCTCACAGTTGGTAGAGGATGCGGGCAGATTTTTTAAATAAAGGTAGAGTTGCTGAGACAGCTGGTTGTGGCAAATGACAATCAACAGTAAACGAACCTCGAGCAAAAGCGTGCAAATGAACAGTTGCAGTGGAGTCTGGAGGCTCAGCAGCAAGCTCACCAGCAGAGTCTGGAAGCTCAGCACCAAGCCCAGCAGAAATCTGAGGCAAGTGGTTCCTCTAGTACACCATCATTTTGTGTGAGCCGTTTACTGCCAAAAATGACTAAAGAGGATGGTCTTAAGGTGTTTTTGACCACACTTGAAAGGACTGCTGAAAGGAAAAAGTGGCCTAAGGAACAGTGGGCTTATCTTATCTGGTGAATCACATAAAGCTTATGACCTAGAGCCTGACCAAGCAAAAGACTATGTTGTACTAAAAACAGAAATATTGGCACGGCTGGGTGTCCCCCTGGCCGTCCGGGCTCAGCGTGTGCATAACTGCCCCTTCCCGGTTGGAAAACACCCCAGGTCTCAAATGTATGATCTCATTCACCAGAGCAGGAAGTGGCTGCAGCCAGAGACTTTGACCGCACCAAAGATTGTGGAATGTGTTGTTATGGATCTGTTTCTGAGATCTCTTCCTACTGCCATCCAAATGTGGGTAAGCCAAGGAGACCAGAAACGGCCGACAAGCTTCTGGATCTGGTTGAGAGGTACTTAGCTACAGAGAACCTGACCTCCTCTCCAAAGGACTCATGGACTTTCCACCCTAAGACCAGACCATCCCCAGTGGCTGATAAGATCATAGCAAGGGGTGAGGGTGGAGAGAGAGTAAGCCTGGGAAGTCAAGACCGCAAGAGGCAGCGAAAAAGATTATTTGTTATCATTGCCGGCAATAGAGACATATTGCAGAAAATTGCCTAGTTGTGGATGAACCTATGCAATGTGACTTTCTTTTTTTTTTTTTTTTGAGTTTTAAAATGTTTATTGAGGTAAGAGATTAAACATCAACAATTCTCTACCCACGCAGGGGAGTAAAATAGATAACAGATTTTGGTCATGTAGAAAAAATTGCATTTGGAATTAACAAGAGATACAGTGCCCAGGAAATATTCATGAATAAAACTTCTATGCAGAAATGATAATCATCGACAACGTGAAAGCACTGTCTGGTATTCAAAATGAATTACCGTCCGCCTTGAAATCCAGACACCCCGGTTTGGGATCATGCTGTGTCTGGGCTTCAGTGGCCTCTGGCTCTTTGATGAGAGGTAAGTCCTAGACTGTGGATAAAGAATGGTACCATACAATACTTTTGGGCTCCTTATAATGACAAAAGTGCTTAGAAGTCGAACTATCAGAACCCGTATCTATTCTGGTAGATTCTGATCTTAGTCAAAGATGGATAAAACAATTTAAAATATATTGTGTATTAACCAAAAAAATGTTCGTAATAGTTAAAGGTATAATCATACAACCTCTGCTTCGCATCCCACCATTCTGGTCCGGTGGGAGAGAAGAGTATATAATAGATAATAAGGAGAAAGAGAGAAATAGAGTTAGGAAGGAAGAAAGAATCGGTTTAAGAGGGGTGGGTGGGGGGAGGAGTGCCTTGGCTCCGGGGAGAGCTGGGACAGTGTGCCAAGCAGCCGAGCAGGAGAACTTAACTGATCATTTTATGGTAGGGTTAGGGACTAGAGCAGGGATATGCAATTAGCGGACCTCCAGCTGTTGCAGAACTACAAGTCCCATGAGGCATAGCAAGATTCTGACAGCCACAAGAATGACACCCAGAGGCAGAGGCGTGATGGGACTTGTAGTTTTGCAACAGCTGGAGGTCCGCTAATTGCATATCCCTGGACTAGAGGGTCACGCCAATATGACGGGCCCGTGGTTCCCATATATGTTTGAATTTCTCAGTTTTATCAAGTATGATGTTAGAGATTTTCTCCTGGTACATGATCCAGGAGACTTTCTGTTTGGCTAAATGGAAGGATACCTTAGGAAGTTTCCATGCCCTGGCTGTGGTAAGTTTGGCTCCTATGAGAATATAGTGGATTAGAATTTGGTCGTATTTAGGAATTTTGGGGACTTTTTGATTTAAGAGTGCTACAGTTGGGGTTTGTGGGATCGCCTTGACGGTGACTTTGCGGATTAATTTGAAGATTTTGTTCCAGTAGCCTCTGATTCGTGGGCATTCCCAAAAAATATGTAGGAGAGTACCCAGGTGACCACATCCCCTAAAACATATAGGGGAGGATTGTGGGTAAAATTTAGCTTATCTAGTAGGGACTAGGTACCACCGTGTCATCATTTTGAGGTCTGCTTCAGTAAGGGAGACATTTAAGATCCCCTTAAAAGCGGACGCGAAATGCGAATGCCATGTATCTAGATTCCATTCAAATCCGACATCATGTTCCCAGGTCATCATATAGGTCGCTTTCTCTTGTGGTTCGGCTAAAGCAGAGTATATGAGAGAAATTCCCCCTTTCAGGTCCATAGCTGAGGAACACCATTGTTTGTAGGGAGTGGTAGTAAGGGGAAGCGGTTCCTGGGAGAGGATGGAGAGTAGGAAATGTCTCAATTGTTGAAAGCGAAACTTTTCTGATTGGGGCATTTCAAGTTTTGATGTGCATTGTGTCAATGTGAGGGGTCCACTAGAATTACAAAAATGTCCTATTCTATATAATCCCTTATCAAGCCACCACTGGAACGCTCTTATGTTTGTGCCTGGTGGGAAAAAGGAATTATTAAAGATGTGAGCCAGGGGATGCCAATTAGATGTTAGAATGTTTAATTTATGCAGTGTGTCGCACAATGTGAATGAGTGTGAAAGGGAGGGGGAAAGGATCGGTGGTCTGGTTTTATGGGGACGCCAAAGAAGATAATCTGTAGTGAATTTGGGTATAGCTTGTCTTTCCATCTCTATCCATTCTAGTTTTGGGCCTCTAGAGTAAACAGCCGAAATTTGGCTAAGATGTGCTGCCTGGTAGTACCACCAGAGATTGGGCAGTCCGAGACCCCCTTTTTTCCTTGGTCTAAAGAGTGTTTTTTTAGGGAGCCTGTGGTTCGATTTATTCCAGATAAATTGGATGATCGAGGATTGTAACTTGCAGATATGTAATTTGGGGACAGGAATGGGAAGGGATCGGAAGAGATATAGAATCCGAGGGAGTAAAGTCATTTTAACCGCGTTTAACCATCCTAACCAGGATAGTTTGTGTAGCGACCATTGATCAAGATCAGAGTTAAGTTTTTTGAACATGGGAGGATAGTTAAAGCGGTATAGTTGTTCTATTAAAGGGGTTAACTGAATGCCTAGATATGGGATGGAGGTTGAACTCCATACAAAGGGGAAATGGTCCTTTAGGCTTTCTACTATGAGTGAAGGGGTAGAGATGTTAGGTGCTATAGATTTGGCCATATTCACTTGCAGGCCTGAAATCTGTCCGAACTTTTTTGAGGAGTGATAGGACATTGGGGGTGGAAATGAGGGGGGAAGTGATGAAGAGAAGAACATCGTCCGCGAACAAAGCGCATTTGTGTGATGACTGACCACATTTAACGCCATTGATGTCTGGGTGATTTCTTATTGCGATAGCCAAGTTTTCTATGCCGATGGCCAAGAGCAGAGGGGATAAAGGGCAACCCTGCCTAGTCCCTTTGGTTATGGGGAAGAAATCAGATAAATGTCCTTGGATTCTGATCTGGGCTTTAGGTTGGGAACAGAGAGCTGCTAGGAGATTAATGAAATGGGAACCAAATCCCCATCTCTCCAAAGTCCCGAATAGATAAGGCCAGGTAATGGAGTCAAAAGCCTTTTGGAGACCTATAGATAAAAGGTACCCTTCTTGAGGTGGATTACCATCCCATTTTGACTGCAACAGGGAGATGATATCTACTGCTCTCCTTATCTGGTCCGGACCCTGTCTCCCCGGTATAAAGCCCACTTGATCCCTATGCACATATGACCGTATAAAGGAGCCTAGTCTGTTGGAGAGGATTTTTATCATTATTTTCAGGTCCTTGTTCATGAGGGATATAGGTCTGTAGTTGCAAACCTGGCTCTGATCTTTACCCGGCTTGGGAATGACTGAAATGTAGGCTAGATTTGTCGCTGGATCTAAGGGTGAATCCCTATTGAGGGAATTGAAGAACCGGACCAGATAAGGAGACAGCGTAGCTCCAAATTTTTTATTATAAAGTGATGAGAAGCCGTCTGGGCCTGGGTCTGAACCTGTTTTAATCTCTTTTATTACCTCTATAACCTCCTCTACAGAAATAGGGGCTTCCATTAAAGAACGATGAGATTCAGAGATTTTGGGGAGGGGAATATTGTCAAAAAATTCATTGAGTTTATGGGTACTATCCTGATTGGGGTATGAGTATAGTTTAGAGAAAAAAGAGTGGAACGTTTCTAGTATTGCCTTGGGGTTTTGTGTTAAGGAACCCGACAGGGATTTCATTTTGGGTAGGGCTTGATATCTATGTTTGGGTGAAAGTTTTGAGGCGAGCTGGGGGCCAAATTTGTCTGAGTTAAGGTAAAATCTCCCACTAACCCATTTTAGGTGTTTTTTTGCAGTAGATGTGAGAGCAGTGTTTAATTCGATCCTGGAAGCGTCCATTTTAGCTTGTGAAGCGGAGGTGGGGTGTTGCTTATGTCGTTTACAAGTGATTTGGAAATTTTTTTGCAACTTTTTGAGATCTATTTGTTTTTCTCATTTTAGTTCTGATGCCAGTTGTATAAGGTTGCCCCTTATTACTGTTTTATGAGCTCCCCATAAAGAGCTTGGAGAAATCTCTGGCGTATCATTAAAACGGAAAAATTCAAAAATGTCTTTTTCGATCATAGTACAGTGTACCGGGTTGGAGAGGAGGGCTTCATGGAGGCGCCACTGTGGAGGGCTTGCTGTGTGTAGGAAACCACAAAGTTTGGTGGAAACCAAGGAGTGGTCAGAACAAGGGACGTCGCTAATTGTTGCTCGGGAAGCTAAATGTATGTCAGTGGTATGCAGAAAAATGTGGTCTATACGCGCGTAAGTTCTGTGGGGAGCGGAGAAGTGAGTGTAGTCTTTGGTGTTAGGATTTAATTCCCTCCATACATCAATCATTCCTAAGGACTTTAGAAGTTGAGCAATACGAAGGCTCTGATTGGGGGGATCGTTTGAGTTTTGAGTGGCTTCTTGTCGATTTGTCAAGCATATAATCGAAGGCAATATTTGAATCCCCTCCCATGATCACCTTACCCTCCAGATGGGGGGAAAGCGAGGTAAGCATGGATGAGAAGAAGGAAGCCTGACCCTTATTGGGGGCATAGTATGATATAATGGAGAGAATTGTACCGTTTATGTGGCCTTTCACAAGGATGTATCTTCCCTCTTCATCCTTAACAGTTTGGGTCAAAGAAAAGGGAGTGCGTTTGGATATGAGTACAGCTACTCCTCTTTTTTTGTCATCTGCGTTGGCTAAATAAAAGGTGGGATAATTACGGTGGAAGAAGGATGGGTTAAAGCTCTTCGGAAAGTGGGTTTCCTGAATGAGTATAACGTCCAACCCTCTGGAATGGTAGCTATGGAAGGCTTTGCGCCTTTTCACTGGGGAGTTTAGTCCTTGTGTATTGTGGGACGCTATTTTGAGAGATAACTGTGGGGGGGTTCGTCAGCCATGGACAATGTGTGGAGTATTCGCTAATAAAATACTAATTCTTACCCGATCTAGGGGAGGGGGTCCGTCCGTCCTGAGAGTATGATTTCGGCTTCGGAATTCAGGGTGCCGAACCTGGCCAGCTCTCCTTGAAGGCACCTGGGTGGGAGGAAAAAGGGGAGGGGAAGAAAAGGGCAGAAAAGGAAGAGAGAAAGAAATAGAAGAAACTGAGAAAGAAGGAGTCCAGTGTAAAAAGAACCCTGGATCCTTTAGGATCAAAAACCTGCACTGAACCCCTAAAAGTGAAGGGTTCAGTTAAACAAAAACAGCCCAAATTAGGGCCGCAAGTCTATTGTCACCAAGGGATCTGAATTCCTCTCGGTTACAATAGGTGGAGTGGCATGCAGTTCCACTCCGGCTGCAGAGCGTTTGTTGAAAAAAAAGGAAAAAAAAACTATGGGAGAGATCTCCCTATGACAATTACTTATTTTACCTTATCAAAAGTAACATTGAATGTTATCCAACTACTATCTCTAAAAAAAGGTGAAATGACCTTTGTAAACTGGAAAAAAAAAGAAACCAAACATATAAAATATAAACAAGAGAAGGACCGGCATCATATCATGCTGGATACATCTGCTATGAAGGATTAATATATCGGGGGAGGGTAGGAAAGGGAGGGGGAATAGCAGGGGATGGAAGGGGAAAGGGAATAGGGATAAGGGAGGTGGGGTGGGGTGATGCTTAGGTGGATTAAGAAAGTGTCCCAAGCAAAGGCCTCTGCCTGAGACCTAAAGTAAAAATATTTGCAGTCCTAATACGATGAGGGGATAGGGTGCTTCCAGTGCATCGGAAGATTCTGGCAAAAAACTAAGAAAAAACAGGGGGTTTACGGGCGAAAGGGGAAGTAAATTGTAGTGGGTCTTGAAAAAGACCGGGGTTGCGTAGGAGAAGCCTCTACACAATCAAAAGAAGAGGACTTGGACCAATTGAGCAAATGTTAACAGAGTTCATCTGGGGGGCATGGATTCCCGTTGCTTCTTCGTTTGCTGTTTCACCCACAGTGGGGTAAGGGGGCTGTTTGGAGGAGGCCTTTTGGAAGAGGTTGGCCGATTCTCAGCATTGTTTGGGGGCAGGTCTTGAGATATAAGCCCAAGGTGGAGAAGCAATTGCTCGCTCATTTGAAAGTTCGAGAAACTGTATGATTTATCACTGTAGTGGAATTGCAGACGGAAAGGAAAGGCCCATCTATATTTGATCATTTTCTGTGAGAGAATGTCTAGAAGTGGTCTGAGTGATCTTCTTTTCTGGATCGTGGTTGGTGAAATATCAGCAAACATTTGGATTTTGTTACCAAATAGGGTGATGTCATCTTTGTAACGGGATCTTTTCATTATCTCTTCTTTTACTCCGTAAAAGTGTGTCTTGGGCACTATATCCCGGGGGAGACCATCCTGGCGGGGGGGTTGTAGCACTCTGTGGGCCCTGTCCAATTCGAGCTTATTGTCCGGGATGTCTGGGATAATTTCTTTGATTAGAGCTTTGATGGTGTTAGGGATATCCATATTGGCTTCAGGAATGCCTCGCACTTGGAAGTTATAACGTCTGCTTCTATTCTCCAGGTCTTCAATTTTGGCTAGAGCATTTTCGAGTTGATCCTGTAAAGATTGGATACAGGTGGCATGTTGGTTGGTGCGTGCTGCAGAATCATCCACAGTCTGTTCAATGGCATCCATTCTTGCCCCTAGACTCTGGAGATCTGCCTTAATTGACGTGGTGATTTGCATGCCATTTTTTGCTAGCCCTGTAGCAAGCATATCAGAAAAACTGTTGAGAAGTTGAGCCATTTCTGGTGGATGATTATTAGTGATGGGGGAAGCCTGTGTGGAATTTTTGTTAGGTCTCCAATGGGGCAGATTGGGGTATATGATTGTAATTTATGAAATTATGAGGGAGGGATGGGGAGATGGGGCGGGGGCAGAGTTGGGAGGATGGGGGGGTGGTGTGATTTGTATGAAGAGTTGTTGTGTTTCTGGCCGTCCGCTGGCCTCTATCTCCCCCGTGAGTGGGGGGCGCGGGGCGACCGTGGTAACCCGCTGTCGGAGTCACACCCCCAATATTTTGGCCGGACGCAAGCAGAGACCAATGTTATTATTCTGCTGCGGACCTAGAGCCAGGTATTGGCTGGCAGGGGGGAGGAGTGAGGGAGGGGACATGGAGCGGGTGGGTGGTTTGGGTGGGGGGGAGTTAGAGGTAAGGTCTGGGGGAGCAGTGGTCGGAGTGGGGAGCGGGGGGGTGGGAACCGGTCCTGCAGGGGTTCCATAAAGGGGCATTAAAAGGAGTATGCATTAGTGCGATGAGGCCCTTTTTTGAGAACAAGGCGAGATGACAGAGATTAACTGTTTGACATACAACGTAAAAGGGCTGAATTCTCTTTCAAAGAGACATAAGGTGCTAAGAGAGTTACAGCATTACAGTGCGGATGTAGTATATCTTCAGGAGACCCACCTAACACTGGATACACGTATCAAGTTGTTTTCAAATTACTTACTGAATTGGTTCTATAGTGACTCCCCTATAAAGAGGGCCAAAGGGGTGGCAATTGGGTTCTCAAAACGGACCAAGTTTGTTCTCTTAGAAAGAAGAGCAGATCTGGAAGGTTGTTATCTTTTTTTGAAGGTGAGGATTGGGGAAAGGACTTTTACTTTGGCAAATGTGTATTGCCCAAATAGAAATCCGATCAAGTTTTTGTCTCAAGCCTTAAATAGGTTGATGGATTTTAGGGCGGGAGAGGTGATACTGGCAGGGGATTTCAATTTTTGCTTAGATCCAGTGTTGGATAGCACATCTAGATCACAGGGAGTAAGTAGAAAACTTAAAAAACATTGGGCTCAAACTACATAACTGCCAAATGATTGATGCATGGAGAGTACAGCACGCGAAAGTTAAGGATTATACTTTTTTCTCCCCGGTGCATGGGTCCTATTCAAGACTGGATTATTTAATGGTAGACCACAGCTTGTTAGAATTTGTAAAGGACACGAAGATTGAAATAACCACGTTGTCAGACCACTCTCCAGTCTTGATAAAAGTGGGGATTCCAGGATTGCGGAGGTCCCCATTTTCATGGCATTTGAATGAAAAACTTATCGAAAACCTCAATATTAGTGGAAAAATACAGGAAGAAATAGATGGGTTTCTTTCTATAAATGATACGGGGGAGACATCAGGATCAGTCCTGTGGGACGCATTAAAAGCATACATAAGGGGCATCTTGATCTCAATTGGGGCAAGCGTGAAGAAAGAAAGCTTAAAAAGAAAGTCAGTTCTTATAAATGAAATTCACCATCTCGAACAAACCCACAAAGCCTTTAAAGGGATTCACAATACTCTCCCACAACAATTAATAATAAAAAGAGAAGAACTAAAGGACTTAATGGAGATAGAATCTAATCAAATCTTAAGTAAACCTAAAAGAGAGATTCAGAGGGAGTAATAAAGTAGGGGAGCATCTGGCAACAGTGTTGAAGAGGAAAAGAGGGGTAAACTTCATAGACAGGATTCAAAATAAAAAGGGGGTACTAAGACATACATCTAGAGAGATAGCTGAAGAATTCCGGAAATATTATACAACTCTTTACTCAGTCAGACAATGCGGGAGTGGAACCTTGGAAAGAGAGGAAAAGGTGAATGAGCTTCTAAAGGTGGCAGGACTACCAAGTCTTTCGGAAAGATCTTGATGGCCTTAAAATCATCTCCCCCTGGAAAGAGCCCAGGGCCGGATGGCTTTACAACCTATTTCTATAAAAAATTTAAAGAGTCCCTGGTCTCGAAGCTCTGTCAGATTTGGAATGTGTTGGGGGAGCTATCCGAGGGAGCTTTGACTTCAGTGACATTAATCTTAAAGGAAGGAAAAGATAGCTTGTTGTGTTCGAGCTACAGGCCGCTATCGCTGCTGAACGCAGATATTAAATTATTTGCCAAAGTATTAGCCAAGGAGATTAAAGGATAAAATGTCATATTGGATCCACCCAGACCAAGCAGGCTTTAAACCAGGGAGAGAGGGAAGGGACAATGGCGTTAGGTCGCTCCTTATCATGGAAGCAATTAAAGCGAGTGGGTCCCCAGGTCTACTTCTGTCGATTGATGCAGAGAAAGCATTCGACAGAGTAGACTGGGGATTCATGATCAAGACTTTGAAGGCAGTGGGACTGGGGGGAACCATGTTGAACTGGCATAGTTAATTTGGCATAGTTAATAGTTGGTTGTTAAAAGAGTGGTACTCTGTAGTTCTGTGCCAAAAGTGTTGGGAGAGTTCATGCCTCGTTTTAAGGTTTCTAGTTGAGTGACTAATAGTGGTTGTAGTCTGTCAATCCACCGTGTAAGAATGCAACGGGCGGTGGTCTCCAGAATGGGTGCAAGGGTTTCCCTGTACGCAGGGGTAAGACGATAAGCCAATTTGAATCGCCATGGGCAATGGCAGTCCATGCAAGGGAAGGAATGCGAGGCTTCCCACAGTCAAACAGATGCACAAGAGCATGGAGTCTAGTTCTGAGGAAAAGGCCATTAAACCCCAGAAAGATTGACATAGGTGTTCCAAGGATACTATTTTGGGTATCCCTCTGGAGTTGATGTAGCGCGACTGCGGCTTCAGAAATCTGTAATGTTGAGTGAGTTGATGGATGCATAGTACAGGTTTGTGTGATTAAAAATATACAGGCCTGTTTTTGAACTTTGTGTGGCTGGTCCATGCAAAGATTTTGAAATGCTCTCGTGCTTTTCAATTTGTATTCTTTTTCTATCGCTAAAAGAGTGAAGGCAGCATTCCATTTGGTCGTTTTCTTTTTTTTTTCATTTTCGTTTTTGGGAACTATGAAATATCTGCCTCACATTTGTATCTAACTGTTTGTCTCTTTTCAATGTTTGTATGTAGTAACATGTTTGAACCAACCGCGACAGCCCTCTTGCGTGTCGCGGCTGTTGTATTTGAAGTAAAAACTTGAAAGTAATACTTACAGAGGGTTTAGTTATTATCGGTTTTGAGGAATGTCAGTGACAATTTACCAATGTACATGAATGTTGTATTGTTTACCATTCTTTGAAGGATAGAGTACCGTATATACTCGAGTATAAGTCAAATTTTTCAGCCCTTTTTTTTGGGCTGAAAGTGTCCCCTTCGTCTTATATTCGAGTCACCGCCATCTGTCTGCATGATCAGCGTGTCATGCAGGCAGATGGCGGCCGGCGTGTGATGATAGTGTTCGGCGGCTATTCCAGCTTTCAAAAGCTGCGCCTCCTGCTCATCTGTGATAGGCTGAACAGCTGTCAGTGTACAGCCTATCACGGACATTCTCTCATCCTCGTTCGTGGTATGAAAATGAGAGAATGTCCGTGATAGGCAGTCAGCGGTCAGCCTATCACAGACGAGGAGGAGGCGCGGCTTTTGAACTGTGGAATGGCCGCCGAACACTACCATCACACGCCGGCCGCCGTCTGAGGATGGAGATCGCCACAGGGAGGATGGAGATCGCCACAGGGAGGATGGAGATCACCACAGGGAGGCTGCACAGGACACAGGTAGGCTGCACATGCACACAGGACACATGCACACGGGACATGTACAGGACACATGCACACAGGGACACAGGAACACAGGACACATGTACAGGACACACATGTACAGGACACACATGTACAGGACACATGCACATGTACAGGACGCAGGACACATGCACAGGGTACAGGTAGGCTGCACAGGACACAGGGAGGCATGCAGCTACAGATGGGCATTGTTGACCCTCTGCATTTCTCACCCTCGTCTTATACTCGGGTCAATACGTTTTTCCCAGTTTTTTGTGGTAAATTAGGGGCCTCGACTTATACTCGGAACGACTTATACTCGAGTATATACGGTAATAACTTTTGTTTATAAGTATCTTTTCAGGTCCAAAGAGTTTCTGAAAGTGTGTGTACAGGTGTATAAGAAGGTAAAAGTATCATAGGCTATTTCACTGTTTTATTCTGCACCGGTCTAAACCCTGCATGTCTTCCTCCAGTTTGTAATGAGAAGGTAAGAAAAGGGGGGATGGTAGTGGTGAGAATGACACATTTTTAAACCAACAATTCTAACCGCAAGACTGTCTTTCTTTGATGGAATTTGAATCAGCAAGCAGCAGTCTGGTGAAGTAGGCTCCCATCCCAGATGCTAAGAACCTATTTGTCACTGGTTCCAGGTATTACACCCCAGATGGTAAGCCACACACAGGTTATGCAGTGACCACAGTCCCGATGTCTGGGTTATTGTCATATGAGGTTTGTTTGGAGCTCAACCAAAAACAGAATTGTACTTTCCTCATTAGCTGTCACCTACATTCTCAACTGATGGGGTAGGTGCAATCACTGTAACATGAACTTCAAAAGGTCCACCACAGGGTTCAAGAGTCCATCCTGGACCCTGACACTATAACCAGTTTACATTCTTTCCAACCAGGTGACTGGGTCATTGTAAAGAAGCTTGAGGGATGAGACCATGCCAGCCACTGCAAGAAGTGGATCAACCACAAAGAGTAGAGAAGTATCTTTGTTTATTTATATTTTTTTGTTTAATAAATTTTAGCAAGGGTAGTGATGAAAAGCATCCCAACTAGCTAAGAAAGAGAACAAGACACATGGTCGGGTATTAGTGCTCCAGCGATGACGGTGGTACATGCTATATGTGATGTTCATATTGGTGTGAGGAGTTTTGACAGACTAGTAAAATCAACAAACACTTGTCAATAGAACTTAACAAAACATTTCTAGAGGGTAAAATTAGTTATAATTTTAACAATAGCTCTGGTTCTTGCCAGCTTTAGTATCGGGATAACTAGGTAGCCCACAAGTGTGCTTCAACTGTAGTTTGGTATTAACGCTTGTAAGGTAATTCCCCTAAGGCAAGAGGTTCACGTGTGCTGGTGAAACTTTTCCCAGCATCTTATGTCACGGCTGTTCGTGAGGATCTGATGGCGCGAGAGAAATTAAGAATGGTAGGGACAGCTGGAAGGGAATTGCTTGTACGCGGTGGGGGCTTGAGCTTATGAAACGCTTGAACAATTTCTCATCCATTGAGGATGGGATGTTTTCATGTAACTGTTGAAGCTACAAGGAAGTTCCCACAGTCCAAGGGGGTTTCTGGGAATTCATAGTAAAAATTGTTATATCTGGATCGGGGATAGTAGTGACAAAGTTCAGGCCCATATGGATAAGGTTTAGATCCCTACAAGGCAAAGCCAGAGCTATAGCTAGTGAAGGTTGGAATCCTTGTAAGGGTTTGGGAATCTTTGGGGATTTAATTTTTATTTTGCAGTGGATCATAGCGAAGGAATTAGGGGTATATATACTTATGTTGTTTTTGTTTCTATTCCTTCTATATGCCATGATGAGGTGCTTCTGTTGCCTGATTGGACGCGTGACCAGAGCCTGAGCAGATGACCACATCTTCCCTGATGAGATGCCCCGAAGCCCGACCCACGTACAAGACACAGAGGATCCCAGACCGACCGGCGACTACTACAGCTCACCACGAGTCTACATGTCAAGCCGTATTTTACTTTTTATGGACTAAGAAGAAGATCAGGATTCATCGAGGGACACGTGGAATCATATGACAAGAGGAGGGACTGTTGTGGAAAATTTTATGTTAATGTATTGTCATAAGAGTCTCCCAGTGTCTGTTCTCTCGCAGCCCGCTCTAAAGAGCTGACTGGGGCAGAATAACGCCCGTTGAGACCTGTTAGGTAGTGGAAAACTTTCTGATGTTTGGAGAGAGGTGTTTGCGGAGAGAAGACATGTTCGCCAGCAAAGGGCCCCTGTGCAATGCACAGAACAATCGTCTGGTGAGGGTGTGTTCGCTCTGCAAAGACATGATCGGTTTAGCGGTTGTTTGCTCTTGTCACCCCGGTATGCCTGATCAACATATTTGAGGTGCCATGACGTACACCTGCAGATAATCTCCCATTCACAAGGAACTCTGGTCATCATCATTTGGTTGCATTTTGTTGTGTTGTTAAATCCTTATATGGTCATTCACATCCTGTGTTCATTTCCTGTGAGGTCACAAGCTTTGTAAGGGGTGTTTGGCTGTTGGAAGCCCAACCCTCAAGTTTTTGGACTTCCTGTTGATATGTTAATTAAAGGGACTCATGGCGTAAGGATGTGTTGATGTCTGTTTTTGTGGGGAATAAGGCACACACCAGAGGATGGCATACGATCAAAAGGTGAGATGCATTTATATCATTAGACAAAATTGTTATTATTATTAGAAACAGGAGATTTGGCTGTGCGCTCTGTGTGCAGCCAAATTTCGATAACACCACCTGACACTCTGGATTTTGCAAACACCTTTAAATGACACTCCAACATAAGTCAAATAGATATTCTATTAGGTATCACTGGAGTCAGGATATGTGTACAAAAAGGGGTTATTGATCAACTGAGTCCCGGATAACAGCCGAGACTCAGGTGAGGAATCCCCTTGAAACAGCTTAATTACAGTTCAATAGCACAAAGAGCAATATATACAGTGGGGACGGAAAGTATTCAGACCCCCTTACATTTTTCACTCTTTGTTATATTGCAGCCATTTGCTAAAATCATTTAAGTTAATTTTTTCCTCATTAATGTACACACAGCACCCCATATTGACAGAAAAACACAGAATTGTTGACATTTTTGCAGATTTATTAAAAAAGAAAAACTGAAATATCACATGTATTCAGACCCTTTGCTGTGACACTCATATTTAACTCAGGTGCTGTCAATTTCTTCTGATCATCCTTGACATAGTTCTACACCTTCATTTGAGTCCAGCTGTGTTTGATTATACTGATTGGACTTGATTAGGAAAGCCATACACCTGTCTATATAAGACCTTACAGTTCACAGTGCATGTCAGAGCAAATGAGAATCATGAGGTCAAAGGAACTGCCTGAAGAGCTCAGAGACAGAATTGTGGCAAGGCACAGATCTGGCCAAGGTTACAAAAAAATTTCTGCTGCAATTAAGGTTCCTAAGAGTGCAGTGGCCTCCATAATCCTTCAATGAAAGACGTTTGGGACGACCAGAACCCTTCTTAGAGCTGGCCGTCCGGACAAACTGAGCTATCGGGAGAGAAGAGCCTTGGTGAGGGAGGTAAAGAAGAACCCAAAGATCACTGTGGTTGAGCTCCAGAGATGCAGTCGGGAGATGGGAGAAAGTTGTAGAAAGTCAACCATCACTGCAGCCCTCCACCAGTTAGGGCCAGGCATGGACTGGCCATTGGGACTACTGGGAGTTTCCCGGTGGGCCGAATGGCTCAGTGGGCCAGTCAGGTGCATTCCTGGAGCCGCTTCTCTCTGACAGTGAGTGATCGCGATTTCACTCCTGTCAGGAGGAGCTGCTTCCGTCACTTGCTGGAGAGAGCACTGGGCGTTATGCTCCCTCCAGCCTGCAGGGGAAGATGGACAGCTGGCCGACTTTCCTTCCTCTCTCCCCTATCACTTGTTATCACGTGACTGTAGAAAGGAATGTGAAGCTGCCTTGAAAACTGTGAGTACATGTCGGAGGGGGAGGACTCTCTAATGTGAAGGGGGCTGCTGATGGGGACTCTGATGTGAAGGTGGCTGCTGATGGGGACTCTGATGTGAAGGTGGCTGCTGATGGGGACTCTGATGTGAAGGGGGCTGCTGATGGGGACTCTGATGTGAAGGGGGCTGCTGATGGGGACTCTGATGTGAAGGGCTCTGCTGATGGGGACTCTGATGTGAAGGGGGCTGCTGGTAGGGACTCTCTGATGGGACACACTGATGTGAAGGGGGCTGCTGATGGGGACTCTGATGTGAAGGGGACTGCTGACTCTGATGTGAAGGGGACTGCTGATGGGGACTCTGATGTGAAGGGCTCTGCTGATGGGGACTCTGATGTGAAGGGGGCTGCTGATGGGGACTCTCTGATGGGCACTCTCTGATGTGAAGGGGGCTGCTGGTGGGGACTCTCTGATGTGGACTCTCTGATGTGAAGGGGGCTGCTGGTGGGGACTCTCTGATGGGACACACTGATGTGAAGGGGGCTGCTGATGGGGACTCTGATGTGAAGGGGACTGCTGATGGGGACTCTGATGTGAAGGGGACTGCTGATGGGGACTCTGATGTGAAGGGCTCTGCTGATGGGGACTCTGATGTGAAGGGGGCTGCTGATGGGGACTCTCTGATGGGGACTCTCTGATGTGAAGGGGGCTGCTGGTGGGGACTCTCTGATGGGGACTCTCTGATGTGAAGGGGGCTGCTGGTGGGGACTCTCTGATGGGGACTCTGATGTGAAGGGCTCTGCTGATGGGGACTCTGATGTGAAGGGGGCTGCTGGTGGGGACTCTCTGATGGGGACTCTGATGTGAAGGGGACTGCTGATGGGAACTCTGATGTGAAGGGGACTGCTGATGGTGACTCCCTGATGTGAAGGGGGCTGCTGATGGGGACTCTCTGATGGGCACTCTCTGATGTGAAGGGGGCTGCTGGTGGGGACTCTCTGATGTGGACTCTCTGATGTGAAGGGGGCTGCTGGTGGGGACTCTCTGATGGGACACACTCATGTGAAGGGGGCTGCTGATGGGGACTCTGATGTGAAGGGGACTGCTGATGGGGACTCTGATGTGAAGGGGACTGCTGATGGGGACTCTGATGTGAAGGGCTCTGCTGATGGGGACTCTGATGTGAAGGGGGCTGCTGATGGGGACTCTCTGATGGGGACTCTCTGATGTGAAGGAGGCTGCTGGTGGGGACTCTCTGATGGGGACTCTCTGATGTGAAGGGGGCTGCTGGTGGGGACTCTCTGATGGGGACTCTGATGTGAAGGGCTCTGCTGATGGGGACTCTGATGTGAAGGGGGCTGCTGGTGGGGACTCTCTGATGGGGACCCTGATGTGAAGGGGACTGCTGATGGGAACTCTGATGTGAAGGGGACTGCTGATGGTGACTCCCTGATGTGAAGGGGGCTGCTGATGGGGACTCTCTGATGGGGACTGCTAATGGGGATTCTCTGATGGGGACACACTGATGTGAAAGGGGTTGCTGATGGGGACTCTCTGATGTGAATGGGGCTGCTGATGGGGACTCTTTGATGTGAAGGGTGCTGCTGATTGGGCCTCTCTGATGTGGACACTCTGATGTGAAGGGGGCTGCTGATTGGGACTCTCTGATGTGAAGGGGACTGCTGATGGGGACTCTCTGATGTGAAGGCGGCTGCTGATGGGGAGTCTCTGATGTGAAGAGGGCTGCTAATGTGGACTCTGATGTGAAGGGGGCTGCTGATGGGGACTCTCTGATGGGGACTGCTGATGGGGACTCTGATGGGGACACACTGATGTGAAGAGGGCTGCTGATGGGTACTCTCTGATGTGAAGGGGGCTGCTGATGGGTACTCTGATGTGAAGGACGCTGCTGATTGGGACTCTCTGATGTGGACACTCTGATGTGAAGTGGGCTGCTGATTGGGAATCTCTGATGTGAAGGGGGCTGCTGATTGGGACTCTCTGATGTGAAGGGCGCTGCTGATTGGGACTCTCTGATGTGAAGGGTGCTGCTGATTGGGACTCTCTGATGTGAAGGTGGCTGCTGATTGGGACTCTCTGATGTGATGGGGGCTGCTGATTGGGACTCTCTGTGAAGGGAGCTGCTGATTGGGACTCTCTGATGTAAGGGGGACGCTGTTGGGGACACTGATGTAAGGGGGACACTGTTGGGGACACTCAAAATTAAAGTAGGCCGGTCATGATGAAGTCCAGGGCCAAATTCTTGTCCCAGTCCAGCCCTGGTTGGGGCTTTATGGCAGAGTGGCCCAAAGGAAAGCCTCGCCTCAGTGCAAGGCACATGAAAGCCCGCATGGAGTTTGCTAAAAAACACCTAAAGGACTCCAAGATGGTGAGAAATAAGATTCTCTGATCTGATGAGACCAAGATAGAACTTTATGGCCTTGATTCTAAATAGTATATGTGGAGAAAACCAGGCACTGCTCATCACATGTCCAATACAGTCCCAACAGTAAAGCATGGTGGTGGCAGCATCATGCTGTGGGGGTGTTTTTCAGCTGCAGGGACAGGATGACTGGTTGCAATCGAGGGAAAGATGAATGCGGCCAAGTACAGGGATATCCTGGACGAAAACCTTCTCCAGAGTGCTCAGGACCTCAGACTGGGCCGAAGGTTTACCTTCCAAAAAGACAATGGCCCTAAGCACACAGCTAAAATAATTAAGGAGTGGCTTCACAACAACTCCATGACTGTTCTTGAATGGCCCAGCCAGAGCCCTGACTTAAATCCAATTGAGCATCTCTGGAGAGACCTAAAAATGGCTGTCCACCAACGTTTACCATCCAACCTGACAGAACTGGAGAGGATCTGCAAGGAGGAATGGCACAGGATCCCCAAATCCAGGTGTGAAAAACTTGTTGCATCTTTCCCAAAATGACCCATGGGCAGCTGTATTAGATCAAAAGATCTACTAAATACTGAGCAAAGGGTCTGAATACTAAGGACCATGTTATATTTTAGTTTTTCTTTTTTAATAAATCTGCAAAAATGTCAAAAATTCTGTGTTTTTCTGTCAATATGGGGTGCTGTGTGTACATTAATGAGGAAAAGAAAAATGAACTTGATTTTAGCAAATGGCTGCAATATAACAAAGAGTGAAAAATTTAAGGGGGTCTGAATACTTACTGTCCCCACTGTGTGTGTGTGTGTATATATACAGTATATATATATATATATATATATATATATATATATATATATAGAGAGAGAGAGAGAGAGAGAGAGAGAGAGAGAGAGAGAGAGAGAGAGATAAATATATATATAGAGATATATATATATATATATATACTGTATATATATAGATAGATATATAGATATACACATATACAGTGAAATCCCAACTAGAAACTAGACTGGAGGGGTTGTAAAGATTCCACTAGTTAATGCAATATGATACCATGATAAAGGGAAATCCTTATCCTAATAGGAATAGGATAAGGGCCCTTTAACCAATAGCAACAGTAATGTCCTAGGTGCAGGCCTGCAGTAGTCTTCAGTGGCAGTTGGAGCTCATTGAAATATATCCAAAATATGGCACAGTGAGGTGATGGTAGGCAGGACAGCTTAAACTGGCTAGTGATATTCCTAAGAGTAGTTCAAGATATGGATGTCTATGTACAGTGTCTTATGTAAGGCAATAAAGTGTTTCCATGGACAAGGTGTCTGTAAACAGTGTTCAAACAAGATAACCAGGTGAGGATTGTGAACGATGGCGTGCCTGCCCTCTCACCGACTGCAGAGCCAAATAGGAACCTCCTGAACAGCGGTCCAGGATTAGATGTCCTTCTGGGAATCAAATAGAGGTGACCCACCAGCTGCTGGACACGGGCGGGCGGTCGTTGGATCTGTCTGATGAGGTGGTCTCACGGGGATGAGAGGAGACACTAGTTCTGGTGACCTGGTGTTCCCAAAGTGATTCCCTTAATTTGCAGATATTTCCTCTCACTTCCTGTTTTGGCTATGGGACAGGAAGTGAAGGGAAATCTCCCTGATGGGGCACAGATGGCAAAAAATAAACTGACAGGGGTTATGACCCTCCCTTACTCTATCCAAAATGAAAAAACAATTTGCCTATGGTTCTATTTTAATGTTATATGCTGGTTGCTCTAGTTCTTCTGCTCCCTTTTTACTTTGTTTAGATTACTAATTAACTTCCCAGAAAGGGAATCCCCTCTGTTCATGAGAGGCCTCATCCTGGGTGGAGGTACTGCCAACTGTATTAATAAACCCACCATTCCACTTCGCAAAGATCTTGGTTCTCTTATTTACCTACAGGGTCAGGTCTTTTTGGGGAGAGCTATTTCTCATATGCCCCCCCCCCCCCGATCATAATTCTAATAATTTTTATCACTTGGTCTTTGTACTATGTAATCAACAAAGCCTGCTTGAATTCTCTGTGTACGGTGTTCATATTTTATTTTCATACATTTCTTATATTCTTCTTATCTACAATCTTAGATGAAGTCCTTACTGGGGCTAAACAAATTCTTATAGTCAAGGTTAAAAAAAATCCATTCACTTTTTTTATTTTTGTGAAATAAAAGCTTCCTTAAAGTAGTTCTATAGGCAAGACATTTTTTAACTTAAAGTGGAGTTCCACCCACTTTTACAACTCTTCAGCATCCCTCACTAAATATTTATTATTTTACTAATATTTTTTTTCTCAGCACCTACTGTATATCTGCTGTATTCATTTTTCACTACCTCCTCCCTGGCCGTGGCCCATCGCATCATTTCCTGTTTACAATGCCTTCTGGGAAGGGGCGGCAATTTCCTCTGACACTGCTGTTGCTATGGAAACCTGACCTGAAACCTATTACACTGCTTGTGCTGCACTGAGCATGTGCGAGATCTGCAAGGATGAGATCCAGGAAGAAATACAGTCTGGCTTCAGATGCCCACACTTAAGATGGCCACGGCCTGCTGTAAGTTTATAAAATAACAAACTACTGTTATAAACTAACAAAACAGACCTTAGTTTACAGACTAACTTTACTAGAATACATTAAGCTTGTGCATTATAGGGGTATTTTTATTTAAAAAGTATAATTTTGGCTGGAATTCCACTTTAATTTATTCCCCGCATTAAGGTAAAAAAATGAACCAGTAGCTTAATCGCATCCACACCTCCCTATTAGGGATGAGCCGAACAACCCCTGTTTCGATTCGCACCAGAACCTGCGAACGGACCGAAAATTCACATGAACGTTAGAACCCCATTGACGTCTATGGGACTCGAACGTTCAAAATCTAAAGTGCTCATTTTAAAGGCTAATTTGCATGGTATTGTCCTAAAAAGGGTTTGGGGACCCGGGTCCTGCCCCAGGGGACATGTATCAATGCAAAAAAAACTTTTAAAAACGGCCGTTTTTTCTGGAGCAGTGATTTTAATGATGCTTAAAGTAAAAAAAACAAAAAAGTGAAATATTCCTTTAAATATCATACCTGGGGGGTGTCTATAGTATGCCTGTAAAGTGGCGTGTGTTTCCCGTGCTTAGAACAGTCCCTGCACAAAATGACATTTTAAAGGAAAAAAAGTCATTTAAAAACTGCTTGCGGCTTTAATGTAATGGCGGGTCCCGGCTATATGGATGAAAATCAGAGAGACAAACGGCATGGGTACCCTCCAGTCCATTACCAGGCCCTTTGGGTCCTGTATGGATATTAAGGGGAACCCCGCACCCAAATTAAAAAAAGGCGTGGGGCCCCCAGGCCCTATATACTCTGAACAACAGTATACAGGCAGTGCAACAGGGACTGTAGGTTTGTTGTTAAGTAGAATCTGTTTGTAATTTCGAACTGGTACATTTTTAAAGTATAGCTCCAGCCAAAAAATCTGTTTTTAAGCTTTTTGGAAAACATAGGGAAGGGTTATCACCCCTGTGACATTTGTTTTGCTGTCTGTGCTCCTCTTCAGAAGATTTCACCTCACTTTTTGATCCAAAGACAAATGAATCAAGGATTGGTAATAAAGCATCAGTGGAAAGGAAAAAAGTTTTTCCCATATTAACTCTTACAGGAGAGAACTTCCCTTCCTATGGGGTAGATTTCATCTCGCTTCCTGTTGTCTCCTTCCGTTTGCAAGTAGGAGTTGTTTGTAAGTTGGATGTTTGAAAGTAGGGGCCTGCCCTATATACTCAGCAGAATTTTGGGCCTTAGGTGTTGTTGTGGCCTCAACACTGTAAGCCCTCACAGGGCCCTGCTGTGAAATATCAGATCAAGAATTGTAATTACATGCCCCTGTTGAACAGGGCCAGAAAAATTGGGCCTTTGGTGATGGCAGTGCTGGTGCCACAACACTGTAAGTCCTCACAGTTAATCTTGGTGGGCACAGAAACAGGCCCTGCTGTGAAATATTAGATCAAGAATTGTAATTACATGCCCCTGTTGAACAGGGGCTGAAAAATTGGGCCTTTGGTGGTGGAGGTGGTGCTGGTGGCACAACACTGTAAGTCCTCACAGTTAATCTTGGTGGGCGCAGAAACGGGCCCTGCTGTGAAATATTAGATCAAGAATTGTAATTACATGCCCCTGTTGAACAGGGGCTGAAAAATTGGGCCTTAGGCACTGGTGCTGGTGCCACAACACTGCAACCCCTCACAGATACTCTAGTTGGAACGCAGGAGCGAGCCCTGCTGCAAAGTATTGCATCAAAAATTGTAATTACACGCCCCTATTAAACAGGGGCAGAAAAATTGGGCCTTAGGCACTGGTGCCACAACATTGCAACCCCTCACAGACACTCTAGTTGGAACGCAGGAACGAGCCCTGCTGCAAAGTATTGCATCAAAAATTGTAATTACACGCCCCTGTTAAACAGTGGCTGAAAAATTGGGCCTTAGGCACTGATGGCGCCGCCCAGAACCAAAAATTTTATTACAACCTATCAGCATGATCATTGAGGAGGAAGAGGATAATTACTCAGGATAGACACTCAGCATCAGCATAGGCAGTCTTTGAAGGGATCTGAGATTTCAAAAAAAAATATTCGGTTACATCAGCATCAGGTGCTTGGTAGCTGGTGGTGATCCAAGACTGATCCATTTTTATGGAGGTCAGTCGATCGACCGAGTCGGTGGACAGACGCACCCTGTGATCGGTTACAAAGCCTCCAGCAGCACTGAATGTGCGTTCCAAAAGAACGCTGGATGCAGGACAGGCCAGTAGCTCAATTGCATACTGTGCAAGCTCTGGCCAGTGACCCATCCTCAAGACCCAGTAACCCAGAGGATTTTCGGTGGGAAAGGTATCCAAGTCAGATCTTGCCCCTAGGTATTCCTGCATCATGTAAAACAGACGCTGCCGATGGTTGCTGGAACCGATCATACCTTGGGGCTGCGGACTAAAAAATTGTCTGAACGCATTGGTCAGACGGCCACCTTCTCCACCGCTCCTTCTTTGACTGACCGAAGCCTCAGCAACACGTTGTCCAGAAACAGGAGTTTGTAACCTCCCAGTCTCTGGGAACGCGTTGCACAGACCTTTCTGCAAGGCATCCCGAAGATGTTTCATCCCCTGCTCCTTCTGCGACGCCAAGATAAAGTCCGCAACCTTACCCTTGTAACGTGGATCAAGGAGGGTTGCCAGCCAGTATTGGTCCTTCTCCTTGATACCACGAATACGAGGATCCTTACGCAGGCTTTGCAGGATCAGGGAGGCCATGCAGCGTAGGTTTGCTGAGGCATTTGGTCCGGAGTCTTCTGGGTCACTAAGGACGACATGGTCCGCAGCCACCTCCTCCCAGCCACGTACAAGTCCATGTGTTACTTGGGACTGATCCCTTAAAGACAGCTGCTGATGCTGAGTGCCAGGCTCCACCTCCATACTGACAAAATCCTCCTCCTCCTCGTCCTCTTTTTGTGTGATCGGCGGGCACGCAGGAACACTGTCTGGATAAAGGGGGCCTTGAGAGCTAAGGAAGTCCTCCTCTTCCTGCCTCTGTTCTGCCTCAAGTGCCCTGTCCATTATTCCACGCAGCATGTGCTCCAACAGATGGACAAGGGGGATAGTGTCACTGATGCATGCACTGTCACTGCTCACCATCCTCGTGGCCTCCTCAAATGGTGACAGGACAGTGCATGCATCCCTGATCATGGCCCACTGACGTGGGGAAAAAAAAAACAAGCTCCCCTGACCCTGTCCTGGTGCTATAGTCGCACAGGTACTCATTGATGGCCCTCTGCTGCATGTGCAGCCGCTGCAGCATGGCCAACGTTGAGTTCCACCTGGTGGGCATGTCACAGATTAGGCGGTTCTTGGGCAGGTTAAATTTCTTTTAGAGGTCTGCCAGCCGAGCACTGGCATTATATGACCGGCGGAATTGCACACAGACTTTCCTGGCCTGCCTCAGGACATCCTGTAAGCCCGGGTACCTGCCCAAGAACTGCTGCACCACCAAGTTAAGGACGTGAGCCAAACAGGGCTCATGGGTCCCTGTCGGTGGGTGGAGAGGAGGTTGGTGTCATTGTCCCAAACCACCATTCCTGCCTTAGGTTGGCGTGGCATCAACCACCTCTGAACCTGCCCCTGCAGAGCTGACAGAACCTCTGCCCCAGTGTGGCTCCTGTCCCCCAAGCACACCAGCTCAAGCACCGCATGGCATCTTTTGGCCTGCGTACTTGTGTGGCCCCTTGAACGCCTACGGAGCACTGCTGGTTCCAGGGACAAAGCACAGGAAGAGGCCATGGAGGAAGAAGAAGAGGAGGGGGTGGAGGAGAGAGGTGTGTCACAATCATTAGCAGTGGCATTTTGGATGCGTGGTGGCAAAACAACCTCCAACACTACTGCACCTTGTCCTGCATCCTTCCCAGCTTCCAGCAGAGTCACCCAATGCGTGGTGAAACTTAGGTAACGTCCCTGTCCATGCCTGCTGGACCATGAGTCAGTGGTAATATGCACCTTACCGCTGCCTAACCTGTCCAGCGAGGCATGGACATTGCCTTCCACATGCCGGTAGAGAGCCGGAATCGCCTTTCGTGAGAAAAAGTGGCGTTTGGGTACCTGCCACTGAGGAACCGCACATTCCACAAACTCACAGAAGAGGGGAGAGTCTACCAACTGAAAAGGCAGCAGTTGAAGTGGTAGCAATTTTGCCAAGCTAGCATTCAACCGCTGGGCATGTGGGTGGCTGGCAGCGAACTTATTTCGGCGGTGCAGCAGCTGGGGCAGGGAAATTTGCCTGGTACAATCTGACGTTGGTGTACCAAAAGCAGATTGTCCAGAAGTACTTGGCTGTGACACACCTAATTCTACACCTTCATTCCTCTCAGTGCAGGTCTCAGAGAGGACTGAAGGCATAGTGGGGTTGGAGATCTCAGCTTATGTGGAGCAAGGAGAGGTCCTCTTTGTTCTTTGGTGTGGGTTTTTTAGATACGCTTGCCAACAAACTGCATGGCAGGTCAACATATGTCTGGTCAAGCATGTGGTGCCCAAGTGGGAGATGTTTTGGCCACACGAGATACGCTTGAGAGATATGTTGCAAATAGCAGCGGTGTGATCTGATGCACTCGTCTCAAAAAAGGCCCACACCAAAGAACTTTTGGAATAACGCACAGAGACAGCAGCGCCCTGCACATGCAGAGCTTTGGGGTGTGATGCACTCAGTTTGCTGCCCTTAGGCTGGCCCCTGGAGGGCATCCTGCCTCTTTGGTGATGTGCCTCCTCCTCCTCCTCCTCTCTCCTATCAGGCACCCATGTTGAGTCAGTGACCTCATCATCCCCTCCCTCCTCATCACTGGAGCAAACCTGGCAGTATGCTGCAGCATGGGGAGCATGACTGCCAGACTGCTGTCCTTCTTGGGCACCCCCTCTGTCCGTACTCACGTTACTGTCTTCATCTAGCTCAGTACCATCATCAGAGCCTTCTAAACGCTGGAAATCCTCCTGGAGCATGTACCCAACACTGTGGTCAAACAGTTCGAGGGACTCCTCAGGAGGACATGGTGGGGCTAGGGAAGGAGTCACTGATGCTATTGAGCCGAGTGAAGAGGCCGCGTTGGCAGCTGCTTTGTCAGACAAAGTACCCTGAGCATGAGTGAGAGAGGATGAGGAGGATGAGGAGGATGAGGACGGCTTGGTCATCCACTCGACCAAGTCTTCCTCATGTTGCGGCTCAACATGGCCAGCTGCCGAAGAAAAGGCCAAGCGTGTCCCACGGCCAAGTGCTGATGAGGATGCACCGTCTCCACTACCAGCACTGTTGCCTCTAGACACAGAGCCTACTTGCCCTCTTTTATTGGCTTGTGACTGTCTGCCTCTCCTTGTTGTCCTTCCAGACATACTAATGGCCCCTGTAGCTGCACTAAGCTGGGATATATATATATATATATATATATATATATATATATATATATATATATATACTGATACTGCAGCTAGCAAAATCAACTGCCTGCCTGTAGTATGAGAACACCACCAACCTTCTACAGGTAGCTTTAGCTGAACACTGTGCAGAGCTTGCAAAAAACTAACTTGTAGCTTATTTATCTGCCTGTGGTAGCGATAGGATCAGGAAAACATCACCAACCTTCTACAGGTAGCTTTAGCTGAACACTGTGCAGAGCTCGCAAAAAACTAACTTGTAGCTTATTTAGCTGCCTGCGGTAGTGATAGGATCAGGAAAACACCACCAACCTTCTACAGGTAGCTTTAGGTGAACACTGTGCAGAGCTCACAAAAAACTAACTTGCAGCTTATTTAGCTGCCTGCGGTAGTGATAGGATCAGGAAAACATCACCAACTTCTACAGGTAGCTTTAGCTGAACACTGTTGCAAAACTACAAGTCCCATCATGCCTCTGCCTCTGGGTGTCATGTTTGTGGCTGTCAGAGTCTTGCTATGCCTCATGGGACTTGTAGTTCTGCAACAGCTGGAGGTCCGCTAATTGCATATCACTGTTCTACAGGTAGCTTTAGGTGAACACTGTGCAGAGCTTGCAAATAACTAACTTGTAGCTTATTTAGCTGCCTGCGGTAGTGATAGGATCAGGAAAACACCACCAACCTTCTACAGGTAGCTTTAGCTGAACACTGTGCAGAGCTTGCAAATAACTAACTTGTAGCTTATTTAGCTGCCTGCAATAGTGATAGGATCAGGAAAACACCACCAACCTTCTACAGGTAGCTTTAGCTGAACACTGTGCAGAGCTTGCAAAAAACTAACTTGTAGCTTATTTAGCTGCCTGCGGTAGTGATAGGATCAGGAAAACACCACCAACCTTCTACAGGTAGCTTTAGATGAACACTGTGCAGAGCTCGCACTACACTAACTTGTAGTTTTAGCTGGACACTGTGAGGAGGACGCACTACACTAACTTGTAGCTTATTTAGCTGCCTGCGGTAGTGATAGGATCAAGAAAACACCACCAACCTTCTACAGGTAGCTTTAGCTGAACACTGTGCCGAGGTCGCACTACACTAACTTGTAGTTTTAGCTGAACACTGTGAGGAGGACGCACTACACTAACTTGAAGCTTATTTAGCTACCTGTGGTAGTGATAGGATCAGGAAAACACCACCAGCCTTCTACAGGTAGCTTTAGGTGAACACTGTGCAGAGCTCGCAAAAAAACTAACTTGTATCTTATTTAGCTGCCTGCAGTAGTTGAAAGGATCAGGAAAACACCACCAACCTTCTACAGGTAGCTTTAGCTGAACACTGTGCAGAACTCGCACTACACTAACTTGTAGTTTTAGTTGAACACTGAGGAGGATGCACTACACTAACTTGTAGCTTTAGCTGAACACTGTTCAGAGGACGCACTACACTAACTTGTAGCTTTAGCTGAACACTGTGCAGAGGTCGCACTACACTAACTTGTAGCTTATTTATCTGCCTGTGGTAGCGATAGGATCAGGAAAACATCACCAACCTTCTACAGGTAGCTTTAGCTGAACACTGTGCAGAGCTTGCAAAAAACTAACTTGTAGCTTATTTAGCTGCCTGCGGTAGTGATAGGATCAGGAAAACACCACCAACCTTCTACAGGTAGCTTTAGCTGAACACTGTGCAGAGCTCACAAAAAACTAACTTGCAGCTTATTTAGCTGCCTGCGGTAGTGATAGGATCAGGAAAACATCACCAACTTCTACAGGTAGCTTTAGCTGAACACTGTTGCAAAACTACAAGTCCCATCATTCCTCTGCCTCTGGGTGTCATGTTTGTGGCTGTCAGAGTCTTGCTATGCCTCATGGGACTTGTAGTTCTGCAACAGCTGGAGGTCCGCTAATTGCATATCACTGTTCTACAGGTAGCTTTAGGTGAACACTGTGCAGAGCTTGCAAATAACTAACTTGTAGCTTATTTAGCTGCCTGCGGTAGTGATAGGATCAGGAAAACACCACCAACCTTCTACAGGTAGCTTTAGCTGAACACTGTGCAGAGCTTGCAAATAACTAACTTGTAGCTTATTTAGCTGCCTGCGATAGTGATAGGATCAGGAAAACACCACCAACCTTCTACAGGTAGCTTTAGCTGAACACTGTGCAGAGCTTGCAAAAAACTAACTTATAGCTTATTTAGCTGCCTGCGGTAGTGATAGGATCAGGAAAACACCACCAACCTTCTACAGGTAGCTTTAGATGAACACTGTGCAGAGCTCGCACTACACTAACTTGTAGTTTTAGCTGGACACTGTGAGGAGGACGCACTACACTAACTTGTAGCTTATTTAGCTGCCTGCGGTAGTGATAGGATCAAGAAAACACCACCGACCTTCTACAGGTAGCTTTAGCTGAACACTGTGCCGAGGTCGCACTACACTAACTTGTAGTTTTAGCTGAACACTGTGAGGAGGACGCACTACACTAACTTGAAGCTTATTTAGCTACCTGTGGTAGTGGTAGGATCAGGAAAACACCACCAACCTTCTACAGGTAGCTTTAGGTGAACACTGTGCAGAGCTCGCAAAAAAACTAACTTGTATCTTATTTAGCTGCCTGCAGTAGTTGAAAGGATCAGGAAAACACCACCAACCTTCTACAGGTAGCTTTAGCTGAACACTGTGCAGAACTCGCACTACACTAACTTGTAGTTTTAGTTGAACACTGAGGAGGATGCACTACACTAACTTGTAGCTTTAGCTGAACACTGTTCAGAAGACGCACTACACTAACTTGTAGCTTTAGCTGAACACTGTGCAGAGGTCGCACTACACTAACTTGTAGTTTTAGCTGAACACTGTGAGGAGGACGCACTACACTAACTTGTAGCTTTAGCTGAACACTGTGAGGAGGACACACTACCCTAACTTGTAGCTTTAGCTGAACACTGTGCACTACACTAACTTGTAGTTTTAGCTGAACACTGTGCAAAGGTCACACTAAACTAACTTGTAGCTTTAAATGAACACTGTGAGGAGGACGCACTACACTAACTGTAAATAGTCTAGCTGCCTGACTGTGGTACTAATAGGATCAAAAGAACACCAGCAATTTTCTTCAGGTAGCTATAAATACTGTAACAAGACAAGCCTGTCAGTCAGTAGCAAGATAACAGGAACGGATCTAGCTAAACTGAATACAGTGTATATATATATATATATATATATATATATATATATATATATATATATACACACAATACCTGGGATGCATATATATACACAATCCACTGTATGTGCAGCTAACTCACTGACTGTCCTGCCTAATCTATCTAACTTAAATCAAATGATACTGTCTCTGCGTCTATCTATCTATCTATCTATCTATCTATCTATCTATCTATCTATCTATCTATCTATCTATCTATCTATCTATCTATCTATCTATCTATCTATCTATCTATCTATCTATCTATCTATCTCAACGTCGGAACACACACTACACAGGGCCGCCGTGCAGGCAGCCTTATATAGTGTGGGGCGTGTACTAAATCCCCTGAGCCATAATTGGCCAATGCCTCCTTGGCTATGGCCAATTACGGCTCTCTGTTCAGACGGCGCTGTGATTGGCCAAGCATGTGGGTCATAGTGCATGCTTGGCCAATCATCAGCCAGCAATGCACTGTGATGCCGCAGTGAATTATGGGCCATGACGCACCACACAAATTTGGCGCGAACGCCCCATATCGTTCGCAATTCGGCGAACGGGCGAACACACGATGTTCGACTTGAACACGGGTTCGACTCGAACACAAAGCTCATCCCTACTCCCTATATACCTGAATTCTATCTTGATCCAGCACTGTGCCCATCTTCAGCGGTGCTGGACGCTGATTCTCTCCTCACAGGACACAGGGGGAAGAGTGGGAGCCATTGGCTCCTGCTGCTGTTGATCAAATACTGTGAGGAGGGAGCGGGGGTTGGGGGGTTGAGCTGCACTGTACATGTTTATGAACGTAGACAGCAGAGACCAGAAGCATGCCCGCACGTGTACCCCCATAGCATACGTAGCACATGGCTTTCTATAGAGGCACACAGAAGAGAAGGAGCTAAGTATCCTGGCAGCGCAAATACCGTGCGAGATAAAAATTTGCAACGACCGCCATTGTATTCTCTAGGGTCTTTGCTAAAAAAATATATAATGTTTTGGGGTTCTATGTAATTTTCTAGCAAATAAATGATGATTTTTACATGTAGGAGAGAAAGAATGTCAGAATTAGCCTGGGTGCTCCAGAACGCCTAAAGGTGCTCCATGCATGTTGGGCCTCTGTATGTGGCCACGCTGTGTAAAAGTCTCACACATGTGGTGTCGACATACTCGGGAGTAATAGCAGAATGTCTTTTGGGGTGTAATTTGTGGTATGCATATGCTGTGTGTGAGAAATAACCTGCTAATATGACAATTTTGTGAAAAAAAATCTTGATTTTGTGGGAAAAAATTACAACTTCTAAAACTCATCATGCATCTTTCTAAATACCTTGGAATGTCTTCTTTCCAAAAAGGGGTCATTTGGGGGGTATTTGTACTTTTCTGGCATGTTAGGGTTTCAAAAAATGAGATAGGCCGTCAGTAATTCATGTGTGATCAATTTTCAGATATTGGCACCATAGCTTTTGGACTCTCACAAAGACCAAATAATATACACCGATTTGGGTTATTTTTTACCAGATATGTAGCGGTATAAATTTTGGCCAAAATATATGAAGAAAAAATTACTAATTTGCAAAATTTTATAACAGAAACTAAGAAAAATGCATTTTTTTACAGAATTTTCGGTCTTTTTTCTTTTATAGCGCAAAAAATAAAGAACCCAGCAGTGATTAAATACCACCAAAAGAAAGCTCTATTTGTGTGAAAAAAGGACAAACATTTCATTTGGGTACAATGTTCCATGACTGAGTAATTGTCACCTGTCAAGTGGTTAAGCTAGAGCTGTCATCCTAATAACTTTGAGCCAGAGCTGCCCACTTAATGACTGGAGATGTGATGTTTGGTGGGATTGTAGCCAGGTGCAGGGCCAGCTGGAAAGTCCACTCAACCTTTGCTTCCCACCGCTGATCACTGGAAGCTTTCAGAGAAAGACTGAAGGGGACCCTTTCTACAGCGACCATCCACAGCAGCATTCTGGGTACTGGTGAGAGGTCTATCCACCCATTATTGACACTGCTAGCAGAGACTACTGAAAGCAGGACACCAAGTGTACACAACCCATACCACACTCTATAATGTACTTAATCCAAACCTAGACTACACTTATACCAACCCTATAATCAATTTACTGCATCTGAACCACATCTATCTTGCACCTGCGTTAAGACTATACTGTACCTATACTGTCTGCAGGTTAATAGGAATTGTTCTTAAGTGCAAAGATGCTCTTAAAGGACCCCAAAGATAGTCGGCAGAAGAACATCTCAATGGACTGTCCCTCCCATAATAATTTTTCTGCAAGCTCCCTTTGTTCACCTGCCCATTCCACTACCATCCTCCTTTTCTTTTGGACAATGCATACCCAGTTGGTCTAGGACTAGCATTGTGGCCATAAATGCGCTCTGTCAGTATAATTCCAGCACTGGGTAGATTAAACTTTTCTACTGCTCACTGCTGCACTTGAGGTGGTCTTGCTACTGTTTATGCTGATTTGGGTGCCAAATGTCATCTTATGCATAGTCCTTACTGGTAATCACGTTGTATGCTTGTGTTATTACCATTGTTAATCCATTATGCTTGCCTAGTTACCAACCATATTTGGTGACAATATATTAAGTTTGCATTTACTACTTGGTTTGGTGCCTGTTTATTTGATATAGCACTACTATTGTGTACTAAGTACAACTTTCAGTGATTTCCTGTGATATTGTATGTTTGTACACTGAAACTGGTGTGTCAGAGGGGATGAGGTTTTTGAGAAAGTTTAGGCAAAAAATAGAGGGCCCATCCTCAGGGGTGTACCTAGAGCATTTGGCACCCAGGGCGGATACTATATCTGGCACCCCCCCTTCACTGATCACACCTGTACGCACTAAGCCCCCTTCATACCTGTATGCACTCAGCCCCTTCACACCTGTATGCACTCAGTTCCCTCATACCTGTATGCACTCAGCCCACCCACACACCTGTACGCACTCAGCCCCCTCATAAATGTACGCACTGAACCTCCTCACACCTGTATGCACTCAGCCCCCTTATACCTGTATGCACTCAGCCCCCTCACACCTGTACGCACTCAGCCCCCTCACACATGTACACTCAGCCCCCTCACACCTGTACGCACTCAGTCCCCTCGCCCCTGTATGCACTCAGCCCACCCACACACCTGTACGCACTCAGCCCCCTCATACCTTTACGCACTCAGCCCCCTCATACCCGTACGCACTCAGCCCCCTCATACCTGTATGCACTCAGCCCACCCACATACCTGTACACACTCAGCCCCCTCACACCTGTACGCACTCAGCCCCCTCACACCTGTATGCACTCAGCCCACCCACACACCTGTATGCACTTAGCCCCCTCATACCTGTATGCACTCAGCCCCCTCATACCTGTATGCACTCAGCCCCCCCACATACCTGTACACACTCAGCGCCCTCATAGCTGTACGCACTTACCCCCCTCATAGCTGTACGCACTCAGCCCCATCATAGCTGTACGCACTCAGCCCCCTCAGGGCCCATCCTCAGGGGCGTACCTAGAGCATTTGGCACCCAGGGTGGATACTATATCTGGCACCCCCATTCACTGATCACACCTGTACGCACTAAGCCCCTTTCATACCTGTACACACTCAACCCCCTCACACCTGTATGCATTCAGTCCCCTCAAACCTGTATGCACTCAGCCTCCTCATACCTGTATGCACTCAGCCCACCCACACACCTGTACGCACTCAGCCCCCTCATAAATGTGCGCACTCAACCCCCTCACACATGTATGCACTCAGCCCCCTCATACCTGTACGCACTCAGCCCACCCACACCCGTATGCACTCAGCCCCCTCACACCTGTATGCATTCAGCCCCCTCGCCCCTGTATGCACTCAGCCCACCCCCGCACCTGTACGCACTCAGCCCCCTCATACCTTTATGCACTCAGTCCCCTCATAACTGTACGCACTCAGCCCCCTCACACCTGTATGCACTTAGCCCCCTCATACCTGTACACACTCAGCCCCCTCGCCCCTGTATGCACTCAGTCCACCCACACACCTGTACGCACTCAGCCCCCTCATACCTGCATGCCCTCAGCCCACCCACACACCTGTACGCACTTAGCCCCCTCATACCTGTACGCACTCAGCCCCCTCAGGGCCCATCCTCAGGGGCGTACCTAGAGCATTTGGCACCCAGGGTGGATACTATATCTGGCACCCCCATTCACTGATCACACCTGTACGCACTAAGCCCCTTTCATACCTGTACACACTCAACCCCCTCACACCTGTATGCATTCAGTCCCCTCAAACCTGTATGCACTCAGCCTCCTCATACCTGTATGCACTCAGCCCACCCACACACCTGTACGCACTCAGCCCCCTCATAAATGTGCGCACTCAACCCCCTCACACATGTATGCACTCAGCCCCCTCATACCTGTACGCACTCAGCCCACCCACACCCGTATGCACTCAGCCCCCTCACACCTGTATGCATTCAGCCCCCTCGCCCCTGTATGCACTCAGCCCACCCCCGCACCTGTACGCACTCAGCCCCCTCATACCTTTATGCACTCAGTCCCCTCATAACTGTACGCACTCAGCCCCCTCACACCTGTATGCACTTAGCCCCCTCATACCTGTACACACTCAGCCCCCTCGCCCCTGTATGCACTCAGTCCACCCACACACCTGTACGCACTCAGCCCCCTCATACCTGTATGCCCTCAGCCCACCCACACACCTGTACGCACTTAGCCCCCTCATACCTGTACGCACTCAGCCCCCTCATAACTGTATGCACTCAGCCCCCTCAGAGCCCATCCTCAGGGGCGTACCTAGAGCATTTGGCACCCAGGGCAGATATTATATATGGCACCCCCCCTTCACTGATGACACCTGTACACACTAAGCCCCCTTCATACCTGTACGCACTCAGCCCCCTCACACCTGTATGCAATCAGCCTCCTCATACCTGTATGCACTCAGCCCACCCACGCACCTATACGCACTCAGCCCCCTCATAAATGTACGCACTCAACCACCTCACACCCGTACATACTCAGCCCCCTCACACCTGTACACACTCAGCCCCCTCACGCCTGTACACTCAGCCCCCTCACACCTGTACGCACTCAGCCCTCTCGCCCCTGTATGCACTCAGCCCACCCACACACCTGTACGCACTCAGCCCCCTCATACCTTTACGCACTCAGCCTCCTCATAACTGTACGCATTCAGCCCCCTCACACCTGTATGCACTCAGCCCCCTCATATCTGTACGCACTCAGCCCATCCACACACCTGTATGCACTCAGCCCCCTCATACCTGTACGCACTCAGCCCACCCACACACCTGTATGCACTCAGCCTCCTCATACCTGTATACACTCAGCCCACCCACACACCTGTACGCACTCAGCCCCCTCATAAATGTGCGCACTCAACCCCCTCACACCTGTATGCACTCAGCCCCCTCATACCTGTACGCACTCAGCCCACCCACACACCCGTATGCACTCAGCCCCCTCACACCTGTACGCACTCAGTCCCCTCACACCTGTACACTCAGCCCCTTCACACCTGTACACTCAGCCCCCTCACACCTGTAGGCACTCAGCCCCCTCGCCCCTGTATGCACTCAGCCCACCCATACACCTGTACGCACTCAGCCCCCTCATACCTTTACGCACTCAGCCTCCTCATAACTGTATGCATTCAGCCCCCTCACACCTGTATGCACTTAGCCCCCTCATACCTGTACACACTCAGCCCCCTCACACCTGTATGCACTCAGCCCACCCACACACCTGTATGCACTTAGCCCCCTCATAACTGTACGCACTCAGCCCCCTCACACCTGTATGCACTCAACCCCCTCATACCTGTACGCACGCAGCCCACCCACACACCTGGATGCACTCAGCCCCTTCACACCTGTACGCACTCAGCCCCCTCACGCCTGTATGCATTCAGGCCCCTCATACCTGTATGCACTCAGCCCCCTCGTACCTGTATGCACTCAGCCCCCTCGTACCTGTATGCACTCAGCCCCCTCGTACCTGTATGCATTCAGCCCCCTCACACCTGTACGCACTCAGCCCCCTCATACCTGTACACACTCAGCCCCCTCATACGTGTACGCACGCAGCCCCCACACACCTGTACGCACTCAGCCCACCCACATACCTGTACGCACTTAGCCCCCTCATACCTGTACGCACTCAGCCCCCTCATAACTGTACGCACTCAGCCCCCTCAGGGCCCATCCTCAGCGGCGTACCTAGAGCATTTGGCACTCAGGGTGGATCTGGCACCCCCCCTTCACTGACCACACCTGTACGCACTAAGCCCCCTTCATACCTGTACGCACTCAGCCCCCTCACACCTGTATGCACTCAGTCCCCTCACACCTGTATGCACTCAGCTTCCTCATACCTGTATGCACTCAGCCCACCCACACACCTGTACGCACTCAGCCCCCTCATAAATGTGCGCACTCAACCCCCTCACACCTGTATGCACTCAGCCCCCTCATACCTGTACGCACTCGGTCCCCTCTTAACTGTACCCACTCAGCCCCCTTATACCTGTACGCACTCAGCCCCCTCGCCCCTGTATGCACTCAGGCCACCCACACACCTGTACGCACTCAGCCCCCTCATATCTGTATGCACTCAGCCCACCCACACACCTGTACGCACTTAGCCCCCTCATACCTGTACGCACTCAGCCCCCTCATAACTGTACGCACTCAGCCCCCTCAGGGCCCATCCTCAGGGGCGTACTTAGAGCATTTGGCAACCAGGGCGGATATTATATCTGGAACCCCCCCTTCACTGATCACACCTGTACGCACTAAGCCCCCTTCATACCTGTACGCACTCAGCCCCCTCACACCTGTATGCACTCAGTCCCCTCACACCTGTATGCACTCAGCCTCCTCATACCTGTATGCACTCAGCCCACCCACACACCTATACGCACTCTGCCCCCTCATAAATGTACGCACTCAACCCCCTCACACCCGTAGACACTCAGCCCCCTCACACCTGTATGCACTCAGCCCCCTCGTCCCCTGTATGCACTCAGCCCACCCACACACCTGTACACACTAAGCCCCCTCATACCTTTACACACTCAGCCCCCTCATACCTGTACGCACTCAGCCCCCTCATACCTGTACGCACTCAGCCCACCCACATATCCGAGGTATGGTGGGTAAACGCAAAATTCAGCTGTGCCAGTTGCAATCGCTGTTGGGAAAGCTGAATTTTGCTTGCAGGATTTTGCCCATGGGGCGTGTGTTTTGTCGCCGCTTGTCTGCGGCGACTGCAGGTGTCTCATCCCAGATACATTACATCACGCTGAGGCGGGAGCACAGGGAGGACCTGTGCATTTGGCATGCCTTCCTGGATTCATATAACGGCAGGGCATTGTGGATGGATGGCCCGTTTAGTAATTTCGATATGGAATTCTATATCGACGTGGCTGGGTCGTTTGGCTTTGGGGCCTTCCTGAGGGGGCGGTGGTGTGCTGAGCGGTGGCCGGAGGAATGGCGTAAGGCCGGTTTCCTCAGAAATCTGGTCTTGCTAGAGCTATTCCCTGTTATCATGGCAGTGGAAATTTGGGGGGAGGTTTTCAGAAATCGGAAAATAAGATTACACTGTGATAACATGGGGGTAGTTCAGGTCATTAATCAAGTGGCGACCTCTTCAATGACAGTGGTGTGTTTATTGCGGCACCTGGTGTTGCGTTGTTTGCAGTTTAATGTTTTTCTGTACGCCGTGCATATTCCTGGCACCTCTAACACTGTTGCTGATGCTTTGTCTTGGTTTCAGTGGGACAGAGTCCGGGCAGTGGCACCTGCAGCGGAACAGCACGGGAATCCATGTCCTCCGGAGTTGTGGCAAATACTGTTGGAATCATCACGGATTTGATCAGGAAGTCGGTTTGTGCGAGTACATGGGCAGCATACGCTAAAGTTTGGCAGGAATGGTGTGGGTTGCTGGGACGGGTGGACAGTGGAGTCCAGTGGTTCGACACTGGAGGTGGAGACTTACAGATACCTAAGGGGAGATGGGGTCCACCTTAATGCGGTAGGCATTGATTTGTGGAGTCTGGGCTTGGAGGATGGGGTACAGCGGGCTCTGCGTTGTGTGGGGCGCCCACTGGTGTAAGGTTTCACACCTGTGGTCTGTGGCAGTTGGGGATCCTTGGAGGCATTGAAAATGAAGAATAAAGTGATGGAAGTGGGGAACCATTATCGGTATGGTATCCTTTTGGTGATGCCAGTTAACTAAGGTTTAGCTGCCATTGGGAGATGGGTATCAGCGGGTAGATTTGATTAAAGTTGTTTGAGTCGGAGCGGCCGCGACTGACGGCTGTGTTCGGACACGCTGATACGGTGATGTGTGGTCGGTGCCTCCAGGGATCCCTGACAATGGTTTAAAATGTTTCTGATAATATATGGTGTTTTTTACCTAAGAAAAGGTATGGTTAAAAATGTTTAATAAAGTGACCAAGTGTGGCCAATTTACTCCAAAATGGGTGGTCTGGTTATTTTAGAGGTTAAGTACGTATTAGGTATTTATAAGTAAAACGTGATCCTCTACATGTTTGACAAAATTATTTGCTTTTTTGGGAGTGGTTAACCCTAAACATCTATAAAGAGATACAATCTTTCAATTTATCCTTGACAAGGACAAGCAAAAACTCAATTTGGAAAAGCAACTAGCTAAAGAACAAGAATTCAGAGCTCTACATGATCTGATGCTCCTCTTTGATAAGGGGGAGACGGATTTACCTAGCTCTGTAGTTCCTGCTGATTCATTTTCTACAACCTCCCAGGTTTCTCAAACTCCTGAGTCCCCTCAGGAGGAAATTAATAGGAATACTGGCAAACTTAAACTTAAGTCCCACACTTTTCCAGATCTAATGATCTGTCCAACAGTGTGGGCCTTTATTCATGCATCGATTAAGTCCCTTAAAAAACAACACTGGCCTTGTTTACCTTAAAATTTAACCAAAAAACAAACCCTGGCATTGACCAACCTTCAGAAACACACGTATCTGGTAATTAAACAATCTGATAAGGGCGGGAATATAGTCCTTTTTGACACACCTCCAATACCAGGCTATGTGCCTGGATGTTTTGAACAGTACAACATGGTATACACCAGTTGAACACACCATGATTCAACAATTCATTGATGAATTCCGGAGCTTGTGCATTGGAGCATTTTGGGAGGATCTCATTGATGGGGATACTCTCAGGTTCATCAATACTCAGACTCCTCGGTTACCAACTTTCTTTTTTTTTTTTTTTACCAAAAACCAGCAAAAACCTTCTAGCACCACCAGGGAGACCCATCTCCGGCATTGGGTCCCTTACTAAAAAAGGAAGCAAATTTATAGATGCATTTTTAATGCCACATTTCTTAAGTTTGCCGTCATACATCTGGGACACAACAGACCTGCTCCGACACATCGAGGGGGTCCAGGTCCCTCCTCGTGGCTATAGATGTCGAGGCTTTGTACTCGAGCATCCCCCACGAGCAGGGCTTTCCGGATGGCCGGTACCTTCTTGATGGAGCAGGATCTCAATACTTGGACTTTTAATCATTTAATTTTGAAACTACTACATTTTATTTTGACAAAAAATTACTATTAGTTGTCAGATCTATTTACAAACACAGGGGTTGGCTATGGGCACCTCCTGTGCACCTCCTTATGCTAATCTCTACTTGGGGGATTGGAGAGATCTGTTTTTGGAAACGAGTCCGTGCAACCATTCCTGGCCCATATGCTGTGTTGGTACAGGTTCATTGATGATTTATTTGTCATTTGGACGGGTACAGAACAAGTGTTAATTACATTTATCGAATGTTTAAATACCAACCAATTTAATTTACGTTTTACATTCACCTATACAATGACAGTTACATTTCCTTTCTTGACCTCAAAATTTTTAAAAACTCTACTGGCCAAATAGCAATGGATCTCTACCAAAAACCTAGGGCGGGCAATACGCAGTATCCCAAATGCCCAATATTTGAGGCTGCATCAGAACTGCACAGCAGATGGGGATTTTCATATTCAAGCAGCTGCTCTTCGTGAGCGCCTGCTGGCACAGGATTATACCCGCACCAATCTTAGGAAGGCCTTCAACAAGGCTTTCGCACAAAGTAGATTGTCTCTCTTATATGGCCCCCTTTGTGCAAAACCACCACAAACAGTTAAAATAGTTACTAAATTTTCTACTCATCACAATCAATTATGCACCCTGTTGTCAGAATATTGGCACTTGCTCATGAATCACCACGTTTTGGGCAAATATGACAAGCCCAAAGCGGAATTGGTGTTCCATAGAGCAAATACATTGAGGGACAGACTTTCTAGTAGTCACTACTGGGGGAATTCATGCGAGACGATGGGTCCACGTGGTACGTTTTGCTGTGGACATTGCCCCCGTTGCTAGGGGCGTAACTAGAACCTTCAGGGCCCCGGTGCAAGGAACCATGAAGGACCCCACTGACCTTTGGTCCCAGGGCCCTTACCAATGATTCTGGGGTCCCTTTCTAGCATTGTGGGGCCCTTGATTATGGTCCTGCAGCAGCACCCCTTCCTGACATCTTGGTAAGGTTGCCACCTTTTTTTCAAGCCAAACTCAAAGACTTTAGCAGCGCACAGCAAATTCCTTTTTGTAGAATACACTATACATGTATTTTGTGATTAAATAACAATTCTAATTGCATATATTTAAATCCACAGAGTTCCCCTTTACATCTGAATATGCAGAGTTTCCCATTTACATCTGAACTTGCAGAGTTCCCCTACACTGTAAGGGTCCCCCCTTACTGTGCAGACTCTGATATAAGGGAGAACTCTGGGGACTTTGATTTAAGGAAGAACAGTGAGAACTCTGATATAAGGGGGTCCTTGGTAACTGGAGCCCCCACTTACATCAATGTCTCCAGCATTCCCCTTTTAGTCAGGGTTCCCAGAGCCCCTGTTACTTAAGAGTCTGCAGAATTTTCATTTTCCACCCATTGTTCTGTATGGGGAGGTGGATGTAAATGGATATGTTTACATTTACACCTGTCTGGATCTGATCCAATGAGAACAGATGGATGGAGATCCATTCACCATCTGTCTAGTGGATTGGATGACAGTTAGACTGGTCCATAGAGAACAGTGATCTGCGTCCCTGTCTGCTCTGTGCAAGTGGAGCATACACGGACCTGTCATCCGCCTGCTCAGTGGGGATCAGCAGAGAGATCCCCTGCTGAGCAGGCAGGTCCGCCTTTGTAAAAGGGCCCTAAGGGGGATCTCTGTGGATTGTAATGTAAAGGGGAACTCTGATGTAAGGGGTGCTCTGGGAACCCTGATGTAGGGGGATCTCTGCTCATCAAAGCCCCACTTACATCAGAGTCCCCCTTTACATTAAAGTCCACAGAGCTCTCACTTACATTGGTGTGCTCAGAGGGTGGTGAGAGCAGAGAGGAAGGGAGGGACACTTCACTCAACATAAATGGAGGCTTGGGCCCTAGAGTTTTGCCAGTACTGTGGTCAGCAAGCAAGGCCTACTAGCCTGTGCTATACATACACACAGGCTGGCAGAGCATGCTGAGGCTTGTAGTGCACCACACCAGGGAAACCCCAGCGGGCTGCTGTGTTGGTAGAGGGACTCTGGAGGTGACAACACTCTCTCTATTGACTGACCCACCTGTGTGCTGCTTTGCTTTCAACCACTGAGATGTTTGATTAGGAAGGAAGGCTGTCCTGGAGAGCTGTGGATCCCCTGTGGAGGTTTGCAGCATTCATGGTAAAAGCTGTCCTTCCCTCCACGATCTAGTAGCTTGCCAACTTTTGAACTGTCCATTTGAAAGGCACGGAATTGCCGGGGATTGGAATGTGGGCGGAGCCACAGATGCACACACACAAACACGGGAGGAGGAGAAGAGCCTGCTCACTCTATCTCTTTCCTCTCCTGTCCCTGCGAGGAGGGAGGGCGGGCTGTCAGCAAGTACGGGGTCTGTGCACTGCAGTGTGAGAGAGCCGTATCCCAGGCTTTTGGGCCCTCCCACAGTGGCAGAACTACAGGGCCCAGTCGCAAGTGCAGCTGCTGCGACCCTGATAATTCCGCCACTGCCCGTTGCCCCTGGATTCAGGAAGGCTCAACTTTTATTCTCCCTAACGGCAAAACTTTCTCCTCTCCCCAACATGCCAACTGTGGCACGAGGGGAGTCATCTATCTAATGGTCTGTGCCTGCAATGCATTCTATGTAGGCAAGACCATTAGAGAACTCAGGCAAGAATGGGAGACCATTTATATCATGCTTCTAATGGCAAACTCACTACGGTGGGCCATCATATTGGCTTACACCATAGATTCCAACCTGAAGTTGTTAAATTTCTGGTCCTGGAAGTTGTCCCAGAAGACCCAGACGACCCCTGTGGGACAAAGCGATTTTGAGACGTGAAACCATCTGGATTGAGCGATTGAATGCCCTCATCCCACCTGGTTGCAATGAAGCCCTTTCATACAAACCCTATTTATAAATAATATAACCTCTGGTTCCGCCTCTCCTGATTTTGCCTTTGTCCTTTTGGCTGGTATCTTTGCTGACCTTTGATTGTAGCTCCCCTTTTTTCCACTCACAACCCCCCCCCCCCTTTTTTTCTCTCCCTATCTCCCCCTCTCCTGGTTCTGTGTCCTTGATGACCAGGACGGCTGTTAAATGTTAATTGGGTTAAATATATATTCTAAATAACCTCTATTTTAACCTTAGGATCCATCTATCATTGGGTGTGATCCTGTATACTGAGACTCATGACTGTAGATTATTGTTTTTATTGTTTAATTAATGCTGTAAGAGCTTGGCTATTGTGTGCGCCCTTGGCACGATCTGGGAGGGTTTGTTCTTGCATGATCGTGTCCTTGAGTCACACATGTTGCCTCACTATCTTCAATATTTCAACTTGTGTTTTACATATCAAACCGTTGGTGTTGGGCTTGATCTGCCTTTGAATTCAGGTGGCTAGAGGCCTTTCTTTTCCCCTCAGCAGTGGACATGCGTCTTTCCATTGGCCCTGCCTCCTTCTTCCCTCATTGGCGGCATCGCGCCGCCCCCTACGCTGTTTACGAACGTGCGCATTGTGCGCACGCGCAGTGGCAATCTGACAGTTAGCGCCACACGCGTGCGCAATTGCGAGACGGATCAGGCGACGCCGGTCGCCAACGTTAGCCGGCGCACCAATGTGTGCCTGATTGGAGGCCCTACAAGGACGCATCCATGGCGGCTGTCATTTGCAGATGGCCTCCACCCAGGGACACAACTGTAATCCAACACTCGCAAGGTAGGACTGTTTTGCTATTGCACACCCTAATGACACCTCCCCTCTCTATATGATGGCAAGTCCAGGAGTGGACCCTTGGTATATATATACATATATACAGTGGGGACGGAAAGTATTCAGACCCCCTTAAATTTTTCACTCTTTGTAATATTGCAGCCATTTGCTAAAATCATTTAAGCTCATTTTTTTTCCTCATTAATGTACACACAGCACCCCATATTGACAGAAAAACACAGAATTGTTGACATTTTTGCAGATTTATTAAAAAAGAAAAACTGAAATTTAACATGGTCCTAAGTATTCAGACCCTTTGCTGTGACACTCATATATTTAACTTAGGTGCTGTCCATTTCTTCTGATCATCCTTGAGATGGTTCTACACCTTCATTTGAGTCCAGCTGTGTTTGATTATACTGATTGGACTTGATTAGGAAAGCCACACACCTGTCTATATAAGACCTTACAGCTCACAGTGCATGTCAGAGCAAATGAGAGTCATGAGGTCAAAAGGAACTGCCTGAAGAGCTCAGAGACAGAATTGTAGCAAGGCACAGATCTGGCCAAGGTTACAAAAAAATTTCTGCTGCACATAAGGTTCCTAAGAGCACAGTGGCCTCCATAATCCTTAAATGGAAGACGTTTGGGACGACCAGAACCCTTCCTAGAGCTGTCCGCCCGGCCAAACTGAGCTATCGGGGGAGAAGAGCCTTGGTGAGAGATGTAAAGAAGAACCCAAAGATCACTGTGGCTGAGCTCCAGAGATGGGAGATGGGAGAAAGTTGTAGAAAGTCAACTATCAATGCAGCCCTCCACCAGTCGGGGCCTTATGGCATAGTAGCCCGACTGAAGCCTCTCCTCAGGGCAAGACACATGAAAGTCCGCATGGAGTTTGCTATAAAACACCTGAAGGACTCCAAGATGATGAGAAATAAGATTCTCTGGTCTGATGAGACCAAGATAGAACTTTTTGGCCTTAATTCTAAGCAGTATGTGTGGAGAAATAGAGGCACTGCTCATCACCTATCCAATACAGTCCCAACAGTGAAGCATGGTGGTGGCAGCATCATGCTGTGGGGGTGTTTTTCAGTTGCAGGGATAGGACGACTGGTTGAAATTGAGGGAAAGATGAATGCGGCCAAGTACAGGGATATCCTGGACGAAAACCTTCTCCAGAGTGCTCAGGACCTCAGACTGGGCCGAAGGTTTACCTTCCAACAAGACAATGACCCTAAGCACACAGCTAAAATAACAAAGGAGTGGCTTCACAACAACTCCGTGACTGTTCTTGAAGGGCCCAGCCAGAGCCCTGACTTAAAACCCAAATGAGCATCTCTGGAGAGACCTAAAAATGGCTGTCCACCAACGTTTACCATCCAACCTGACAGAACTGGAGAGGATCTGCAAGGAGGAATGGCAGAGGATCCCCAAATCCAGGTGTGAAAAACTTGTTGCATCTTTCCCCAAAAGACTCATAGCTGTATTAGATAAAAAGGGTGCTTCTAATAATTACTGAGCAAAGGATCTGAATACTTAGGACCATGTGATATTTCAGTTTTTCTTTTTTAATAAATCTGCAAAAATGTCAACAATTCTGTGTTTTTCTGTCAATATGGGGTGCTGTGTGTACATTAATGAGGAAAAAATTAACTTAAATGATTTTAGCAAATGGCTGCAATATAACAAAGAGTGAAAAATTTAAGGGGGTCTGAATACTTTCCATCCCCACTGTATATATACAGTATCTCACAAAAGTGAGTACACCCCTCACATTTTTGTAAATATTTTATTCTATCTTTTCATGTGACAACACTGAAGAAATTACAATTTGCTACAATGTATAGTAGTGAGTGTACAGCCTGTATAACAGTGTAAATTTGCTGTGCTCTCAAAATAACTTCAACACACAGCCATTAATGTCTAAACCGCTGGCAACAAAAGTGAGTACACCCCTAAGTGAAAATGTCCAAATTGGGCTCAATTAGCCATTTCCCCTCCCTGGTGTCATGTGACTCATTAGTGTTACAAGGTCTCAGGTGTTAATGGGGATCAGGTGTGTTAAATTCGGTATTATCACTCTCACTCTCTCATGCTGATCACTTTAAGTTCAACATGGCACCTCATGGCAAAGAACTCTGAGGATCTGAAAAAAGAATTGCTGCTCTACATAAAGATGGCCTAGGCTATATAAAATTGCCAAGACCCTTAAACTGTGCTGCAGCAAGGTGGCCAAAACCATACAGTGGTTTAATGGGACAAGTTCCACTCAGAACAGGTCTTGCCATGGTCAACCAAAGAAGTTAAGTGCACGTGCTCAGCATCATATCCTGAGGTTGTCTTTGGGAAATAGATGTATGAGTGCTGCCAGAAATGCTGCAGAGTTTGAAAGGGTTGGTGGGTCAGCCTGTCAGTGCTCAGACCATACACTGCATCAAATTGGTCTGCATGGCTGTTGTCCCAGAAGGAAGCCTCTTCTAAAGATGATGCACAAGAAAGCCCGCAAACAGTTTGCTGAAGACAAGCAGACTAAGGACATGGATTACTGGAACCATGTCCTGTGGTCTGATGAGACCAAGATAAACTTTTTTGGTTCAGATGGTGTCAAGCATGTGTGGCAGGAACCAGTTGAGAAGTACAAAGACAAGTGTCTTGCCTACAGTCAAGCATGGTGGTGGGAGTGTCATGGTCTGGGGTTGCATGAGTGCTGCCGGCACTGTGGAGCTACAGTTAATTGAGGGAACCAAGAATGCCAACATGTACTGAGACTTACTGAAGCAGAGCATGATCCCCTCCCTTCCAACATGATAACGACCCTAAACACACCTCCAAGACGACCACTGCCTTGCTAAATAAGCTGAGGTTAAAGGTGATGGACTGGCCAAGCATGTCTCCAGACCTAAACCCTATTGAGCATCTGTGGGTCATCCTAAAAATTAAAGGTTGAGGAGCGCAAGGTCTCTAACATCCACCATCTCTGTGATGTCATCATGGAGGAGTGGAAGGACACCAGTGGCAACCTGTGAAGCCCTGTTGAACTCCATCTCCAAGAGGGTTAAGGCAGTGCAGGAAAATAATGGTGGCCACACAAAATATTGACACTTTGGGCCCAATTTGGACATTTTCATTAAGGGGTGTACTCACTTTTGTCGCCAACGGTTTAGACATTAATGGCTGTCTGTTGAGTTATTTTGAGGGGACAGCAAATTTACACTGTTATACAAGCTGTACACTCACTACTTTACATTGTAGCAAAGTGTCATTTCTTCAGTGTTGTCACATGAAAAGATATAATAAAATATTTACAAAAATGTGAGGGGTACACTCACTTTTTTGAGATACTGTATATACATACACACTTATACAGTGCCTTAACTACTTCCGGACCACCCGCCGTCGTTTTACGTTGCTACTTTGAAGTGGAATAACGTTGTTATGGTAGCAGCTAGCTATATATATATACTGGGACAGTACGGTTCCCTGTCCTAGTGATTGTTGCCCAAGATTCTCAAATAGGCAGGTTGAGAGGCACTAGGTGGAGTATTTAATTTAGAGGAAACTGTTAAATCAGTTTCCTTTGTGGTTGGTAATATCCAGTTGGGGACTTGGAGATTCCATAGTGATCTGGGTGGGATGGAATCCCCAGTCCTGGGACCAGGTTTTGGGAACAGCCAGGAGTCTGGCTTGTTGATTACGCAGGTGGGTCCTGGGTAAGAATGAGCTCTGGCATGTTCGCACATCCCACGTGTAGAGCCCGCCAGGAAGTCAGCACAGCGCTGCACTAATCACAGGCAGTGAGACATTTCCTGATCTCTGCAGCCGCACATCAGGAAAATGTCTCACTGTCTGTGATTAGCGCAGCGCCGTGCCGACTTCCTGGCGGGCTCTGCATGTGGGCTGTGCGAACGCGCCAGAGCTCATCCTTAGTCCTGGGCTAGTAGCAGAATCAGGACCAGGGTTCTGGGCTCCACCCTCCCGAGGAGTCCAGGCATGCAAAGGAGAAGTGTGCCTGTCGGCACAGGATAGTCTGACAGAGCAGACGGAGGGCCCAAGCCGATGGGCTGTAGCAGCAAGGAAGCTGTAAAAGAGAGTGTCAGCAGAGGTACAGAGTGGGTACCAACTAGGGACACAGTTACAGGGTCAAGAGGACCAAGCTCAACACCTGAACAGCAGTGCTGACCAGAGAGCCAGGTGGCTCTGTATTTTCCATTTGTTATTACATTATTGCTTCGAAGTTGAAACCCCTATGTGAGCTTCCTCTGCTTCTGTTTACATTTCAGAAGTAATGTAATCTCTCCTCATGACGGTCTTTTCGTCCGGAGCCCGAGGAGAGAAGACATCATTGTGAGTTTGCACCAACAGCACACTAACACCAGTACACGTAGGCATGCAAATCACCCCCCAATTCCCCCCTTGATCAGCCCCTCTGCTCCCCTTGTCACAGTGACACCAAACGCAGTTTTCATATTTTTACTGATCACTGCATTGGTGTCATTTGTGACTGTTATAAGTGTTAGGGATGTTAGTGGTAGGCCCCTTTAGGTCTAGGGTACCCCCCTACCCCCCCTAGAAAATCAATAATGACTAACATTGATTCATGGCATACAATGTAGATATATCCCAAAAGTGTACATACAGTAAATGTGGTTAATAAGTATACAGGGTTTAACGTGGTTGGCAGATATGTTTAAGTAACACACTTGTTGGAAATTGAGTCCCAAGAACATCTACTTAAAGTGTACATATCTGACATATACTGGTGTAGAGAAAAGTCCATGAAACATCCGTTGAGGTATATGTATAACACCAAAAAGTGTGAAAAAAATAGTAGTATCGTGTTGATAGGAGATCCACCACCATATGCATGAGAGGGGGGCTTACCAGAGCAACTGGACACAGATGGGTGTACAGCCACTGTGTCAAATAGGATTATATGGATGAGGATCCCAGGAGATGTAGCAAGGGTGACCAGGATACTTGTAGGTAGTATATATGGCAAGGGCGAATCCCATCAAATATCCAAATCATATGTGGAAAAGATATGAAAACACATAGCGTAATACTGTATAAAAAAGCTTTGCAGCCTATTTATTTAAGGTAAAACACTCACATTTGAGAAGATAAAAAACAGCGCTGAATATGGATAAAATTGTGGCAGTGGCAGTGGTGTCAGCCAATTTGTCGTTTTATTGTTCTCTCTCTCTCTATTCTCTCTCTATTGTTCTGCTGTTTTTTACTGTACTCTACTCTGCAATGTTTTATTGTGTTTTATTGTTAACCATTTTTTTGTTTTCAGGTACGCCATTCAGCTGCAGCGCAGATTTGTGTATCTTGACAACAACAGCATTTGCTCCCACGATACATAAAGCCGTGACTCCAGCGCTTTAGGAGGTGATTTCACCACCACAGTTAGCAGGGGTGGAGGAGCGATTTGCTCCTAACTTTTGGGGCGGATGCCCCCATGCTTCGGTATATATATATTTTAGGCACGGGTTGCGTTAAAAAATGTTTTATTTTTTACTATGTTTTTTCTGTATTTGCTTTGCAGGTATGGTATGTCTTACTGTATACTGTAATGTTACTTTGTTTTATTGTTAACCATGCTTAGCAGACACACCATTCAGCTGCAGCGTGGATTTATTTATCTTGACAGCTCCAGCGCTGTAGGAGGTGATTTCACCACCACAGTTAAAAACAAAATGGTGCATGTATGCCCATCATTAGAAGTGGGTGGATGAAGGGAGGTATTCTAATGGTGGGCATACCCACCGATCAATCTCTTTTTTTTGTTAAGCCCACAGGCTGCGTGAAAAAAAAGATTACAATATATGCCCAACAAGGCTGGACTTTGAGTGGTTATACCAGAATGATGCCTGCGGGGTTAGGCATCATCTTGGTATCATTCTTTTCAGCCAGCGGTTGGCTTTCATGTAAAAGCAATCTTAGTGGCTAATTAGCCACTAGACTGCTTTTACAAGCAGTGGGAGGTAATGTCCCCCCCTTCTGAATGCCCCCCCAACGTCTTCCATGGTTTTCGCTGGCTCTCCTGTCCCAACAGGGAACCTGAGAATGCAGCCAGTGGTTCCATCAGCTGACCATAGAGCTGATGAGAGACCAGAATGGCTCCAATCATCTCTATGGCCTAACAAACCGGAAGCTACAAGCATTTCATGACTTAGATTTCCCTGGATATAAACAGCACCATTGGGAAATTGGGAAAGCATTTTTATCACACTGATCTTGGTCAGATGCTTTTAGGGCAGAGGAGAGATCTAGAGTCTAATAGACCCAATTTTTTTCAAAAAAGAGTACCTGTCACTACCTATTGCTATCATAGGGGATATTTACATTCCTTGAGATAACAATAAAAATGATAAAAAAACCAATGAAAGGAACAGTTTAAAAATAAAATAAAAAAGCAAAATAAATAATTAAAACAAAAAAGCACCCCTGTCCCCCCTGCTCTCGCGCAAAGGTGAACGGAAGTGTCAGTCTGGCGTGATATGTAAACAGGAATTGCACCATGCATGTGAGGTATCACCACGAAGGTCAGATTGAGGGCAGTCATTTTAGCAGTAGACCTCCTCTGTAAATCTAAAGTGGTAACCTGTAAAAGCTTTTAAAGGCTTTTAAAAATGTATGTAGTTTGTCGCCGCTCCACGTTAGTGCGCAATTTTAAAGCATGTCGTGTTTGGTATCTATGTACTCGGCCTAAGATCATTTTTTTAATCTCATCAAACATTTGGGCAATATAGTGTGTTTTAGTGCATTAAAATTAAAAAAAGTAATATTTAAAATAATATTTTTCATGTAAACAAAAAGTGTCAGAAAGGACTTTGTCTTCAAGTGGTTAGAAGAGTGGGTGATGTGTGACATAAGCTTATAAATGTTGTGCATAAAATGCCAGGACAGTTTAAACCCCCCCAAATGACCCCATTTTGGAAAGGAGACACCCCAAGCTATTTGCTGAGAGGCATGTCGACTCCATGGAATATTTTAAATTTTGACACAAGTTGCGGGAAAAAAGACAATTTTTTTTTGTTTTTTTGCACAAAGTTGTCACTAAATGATATATTGCTCAAACATGCCATGGGCATATGTGAAATTACTCCCCAAAATATATTCTGTTGCTTCTCCTGAGTACGAGTATACCACATGTGTGAGACTTTTTGGGAACCTAGCCGCGTACGGGACCCTGAAAACCAAGCACCGCCTTCAGGCTTTCTAAGGGTGTAAATTTTTGATTTCACTCCTCAGTGCCTATCACAGTTTCGGAGGCCTAGATGACACAAACCCCCCTCAAATGACCCCATTTGGAAAGTAGACACCCCAAGCTATTTGCTGAGAGGTATGGTGAGTATTTTGCAGATTTCACTTTTTGTCACAAAGTTTTGAAAATTGAAAAAAGAAAAAAAAATACATTTTTCTTTTCTTTCTTAATTTTCAAAAACAAATAAGAGCTGCAAAATACTCACCATGCCTCTCAGAAAATAGCTTGGGGTGTCTACTTTCCAAAATGGGGTCATTTGGGGGGTGTTGTGCTATCTTGGCATTTTATGGCCTTCAAAACTGTGATAAGTAGTGAGGCATGAAATCACCATTTTCCTTTCAAAATATTTTATTGAGTTTTCATGAGATCAATAACAAATATACATAACCTTAGCTTTAAATGCAGGCGTACATAGGAGAAAAAATTGAAACCCCTTAGGGGCTACATGTATACCTTATGACAGTAGATACGACTAAAAAAAGAGCTGCGACCTTGTATGAAAACCTACAAATGACAAAGTTAGTTCGCATAGATCCAAAGACCCAGAGACAAGGATTAGTTTGGTGAGGGGGAAGCAGGAGAGACCGTCTGCACCCCAACTGGGAACACACTGTGCCTGAGCGGAATACTCCCACTTGCCCCTGACACCCCCTTAGTTATAGCTAAATGTCTCTGGGCATCAAGACAGGAAGTAATGACCTACTATCTATGCTGCCCTTGGGAGCTGGGCTCCCTGAGGTCTCTGCAATGGTCTAAATTAAGGCTGGAAAGCATCAACTTGGTAGATCAACCTGCTAAGAAACAAGAGAAAGGAAATAAAGAGAAGAGAGAGAGGTGAGAGTGGGGTGATAGAGAGAGAGGAGAAGGTAGACAGAAGCCAAACCACGGGAGGAGACCCTCCAAACCCAGATACTGCCTGATGCTTCAGGGTTGAACCCCTGGGATCAAGGAGATGCCCAAGAAATTAGCCCATGGTTCCCAGATAGCTTCAAATTTCTCTGTGGTATTATTCAGGGATGAAATCACCATTTTACGCCCTTAGAAAGCCGGAAGGCGGTGATTGGTTTTCGGGTCCCATACGCGGCTAGGCTCCCAAAACGTCCCACACATGTGGTATCCCCGTACTCAGGAGAAGCAGCAGAATCTATTTTGGGGTGTAATTCCACATATACCCATGGCATGTGCGAACAATATATCATTTAGTGACAACTTCATGCAAAAAAAAAAAAGTTTGTCATTTTCCCGCAACTTGTGGCAAAATATAAAATATTCCATGGACTTAACATGCCTCTCAGCAAATAGCTTGGGGTGTCTACTTTCCAAAATAGGGTCATTTGGGGGGTTTTGTGCCATCTTGGCATTTTATAGCCTTCAAAACTGCGATAGGTAGTGAGGAGTGAAATCAAAATGTTGCCCTTAGAAATCCTGAAGGCAGTGTTTGGTTTTCGGGGCCCCGTACGTGGATAGGCTCCCGAAAAGTCCCATACATGTGGTATCCCCGTACTTAGGAGAAGCAGCAAAATGTATTTTGGGGTGCAATTCCACATATAACCACGTGTGAGCAATATATCATTTAGTGACAACTTTTTGTAAAAATGTATTTATTTTTTGTCATTATTCAGTCACTTGGGACAAAAAAATTAATTATTCAATGGGCTCAACATGCCTCTCAGCAATTTCCTTGGGGTGTCTACTTTACAAAATGGGGTCATTTGGGAGGGTTTTTTACTGCCCTACCATTTTAGCAGCTCAAGAAATTAGATATGTAGTCATATACTAAAAGCTGCATAAATTCCAGTAAATGTACCATAGTTTGTAGATGCGATAACTTTAGTGCAAACGAATAAATATACGCTTATTGACATTTTTTTACCAAAGACATGTGGCAAGGTGAACCTTGGGGGAGAATTACCTGCTGGTGTCTTCAGCGTCATATGGCTCGATTGGACATCTGAGGTCCCTGGAGGAAAAGGCCCTGGCTGGGTATGAGCCACAAGCGTCAAAGCTTGTGCAGCTGGTAAGTGTGCACTCTCTGTGGTGGTGGATTCACTCTCTCCGTCCTTAAAGTCACGGGATTTTCACCAACTTTTGCTGTTTGTCTATTCACTTAATTTTCTCATTGGAGGAATTTCCAAGATTACACTGTGCATTGGAGGACTTTATATATGTCACATGATTCACCCATTGGAACTTGTTGTTATTTTTAATTTTTAATTAAAAATGTTCTAAATTTGTTTTCATTCACATTGGGCAACATGTCATTCTGAGAGCGCAGCTCCCTATCACTTTGAGTTTCAGCTATAGTTTTAGGTTCATATACAGCGCAGTCTTTTTTTTTATACACAGTCATTAATGTCTAAACCGCTGGCAACAAAAGTGAGTACACCGCTAAGTGAAAATGTCAAAATTGGGCCCAATTTGTCATTTTCTCTCCCCGGTGTCATGTGCTCGTTAGTGTTACAAGGTCTCAAGTGTGAATGGGGAGCAGGTGTGTTAAATTTGGTGTTATCTCTCTCACTCTCTCATACAGGTCACTAGAAGTTCAATATAGCACCTCATGGCAAAGAACTCTCTGAGGATCTGAAAAAAAGAATTGTTGCTCTACATAAGAATGGCCTAGGCTATAAGAAGATTGCCAAGACCCTGAAACTGAGCTGCAGACAATACAGCGGTTAAACAGGACAGGTTCGACTCAGAACAGGCCTCGCCATGGAAGACCAAAGAAGTTGAGTGCACGTGCTCAGCGTCATATCCAGAGGTTGTCTTTGGGAAATAGACATATGAGTGCTGCCAGCATTGCTGCAGAAGTTGAAGGGGTGGGGGGTCAGCCTGTCAGTGCTCAGACCATACGCCGCACACTGCATCAAATTGGTCTGCATGGCTGTTGTCCCAGAAGGAAGCCTCTTCTAAAGATGATGCACAAGAAAGCCTGCAAACAGTTTGCTGAAGACAAGCAGACTAAGGACATGGATTACTGGAACCATGTGGTCTGATGAGACCAAGTTAAAATTTTTTGGTTCAGATGGTGTCAAGTGTGTGTGGCGGCAACCAGTTAAGGAGTACAAATACAAGTGTCTTGCCTACAGTCAAGCATGGTGGTGGGAGTGTCATGGTCTGGGGCTGCGTAGGGAACCATGAGTGCCAACATGTACTATAGGGCAGTATTCCAACATGATAACGACCCCAAACACACCTCCAAAACGACCACTGCCTTACTAAAAATGCTGAGGGTAGAGGTGATGGACTGGCCAAGCATGTCCCCAGACCTAAACCCTATTAAACATCTGTGGGTCATCCTCACACAGAGGTGGAGGAGTACAAGGTCTCTAACATCCACCAGCTTTATGATGTCATCATGGAGGAATGGAAGAGGACATCAGTGGCAACCTGTGAAGCTCTGGTGAACTCAATGCCCAAGAGGGTTAAGGCAGTGCTGGAAAATAATGGTGGCCACACAAAATATTGACACTTTGGGCCCAATTTGGCCATTTTCAATTAGGGGTGTACTCACTTTTGTTGTCAGCAGTTTAGACATTAATGGCTGTGTGTTGGGTTATTTTGAGGGGACAGCAAATTGACACCGTTATACAAGCTGTACACTCACTTCTTTACATTGTAGCAACGTGTCATTTCTTCAGTGTTGTCACATGAAAAGGTACAATAAAATAGTTACAAAAATGTGCGGGGTATACTTACTTTTGTGAGATACTGTATATAGAGTAGCTTCTAGTCTTTGGTTTGGTGGCTGCATTTGTTTTCTTTTTTCTAGCTTCTTTTGCATTATTTTAAACTGGCAACCCTGCACATAACACACTTCCTGTGCCTGGGTGGCTATGTCACTCTTTTATGGAGGATCTATGGAGGAAATCATACTTGCCACCAGTGGCAGCTGGTGGGTTGGCAGGTCTTCTCCTCCGGCCATGCTTTCCGCTCTCCTCCTAGGCGTCCAATGGGATCGAATGGCATTTTAGCCAATTGGGAAACGGATCTCATAACCCGCTTCCTGATTATCCAGGAGGAGGATTTGTGTGAGAATAGCAAATATTCATTCGCTGTTGTTACACAACTGGGTGGGCTCGGAGCGCAGTGGTCTGCGCCCAGAGACCACCCTTTTTTTAAGGCTAATAGAGCCTCTCACTCTGACCACGTGTGTCTAAAAAAAATACCCCCCTCTTTGGAATCCACGGTCCGGCGTCCCTGTATGTAGATCAGGGGGCTGGACACATGGATGGGGGGGCTGTGCCCGTGCGCATTCTATAAGTGGGCCCCCACCGCTTGCCAGCCTAAACTACAAACACATCCATACCTCTTCATCTCCATGGGGCCATTGTAATCAGTGGTTTACAGAAGAAAGCTATGAATGATGATATTCATCTGTGCAGCTCAAAGGAGGTATTTTCTGTATTTGCTGAAGATTTTCCTAACTTGGAAAAAAAAGGAAACTAATAAGGCCAGCACATCTAAGAACTGTAAGTTGCAATATATTGCATTTTTGTTCTTGAGCTTAGTAATTCTTTAAAAAGAGGCTTTTAGGGCTCACTCACACTTTGGTCTCTAAAGAGCATGTGTTTTAGGGAGCATTTGACAGGAGGAGGAGGTATTGTATTGCCCGCTTTAACCCCTTAAACCCCTCACTATCTTGCTGTAACCTCATGCATTCCTTGCTGTTGTGAGGCACTTGCAGAGGCACAAATGACTTGACTAACTCGTGCTCGGTGGGTGCTACACTCGCCCCAAAGCTACAGGGGGTATAATTCCTGCCGTGGCCGCAGCATGTGTGCACCCCTAGCTGTTGTCTCTGCAGCTAAAGGGGGAGCAATTGGGTGGCAGTTATAAAGCAGCTCAACCATTGGGTTTTACCACTCAACCACTATTATGAACAAACCCTTAAAATTACATCCTGATTTGTATTTAGATTGGAGCAATAATTAATGTAAATATATAGTGTAGTGTATGATTTGTAATGATTTGTGTTATAATATATACAGTATATACATACGGTATATACGTATATGTTGGAATTAGTAGTATACTGTATATATGTATACTATATATGTATACTGTATATGCGTTTCATCTAACAAAGGGAAATCCAAAATCCCATATTTGTTGCAGTAGTTTGATTAGCTGCTTATTAAAATGTGTTTTTTTTTTTTTAATGTGTCACAATGATTTCTGTCCTCCTAAAATAAATATATATAAGAAAAGAAGTCTTATATGAGGCCTCTCATAATCCCTTCCATTAGTTGTTTTTTATTTGTCCTCAAAGCTCTGCAATCTGTCACTGGAAGTAGCCATTGCTAATCCTTTCAGATCAGCAAATGTTGTGAGCGGGGAGAGGGAGAAGGGGTGACAGGAGTAGACAGCTTCTGTAAAGACATGTTCGCTGGGATTTGGCAATTCCTCCCCACTCCTCCAGCACTGCCTACGCAGCGGGGGCTTGTGAGAATATTAACATCAGAACACTAAGCAGATCATGATGTCATCAGGTGAGTCACTGGGGGACATCTACAACATAAAACTTCCCAGACCTTATGAGGGTTTTCTCTATAATGAGCTGATTTACATTATGGATAGATTTATGCAGTTCTGGCCTTAAACTTTTATGTTTAAATGCTAAAGGTTTATTTTCTTCTATAAGGTATACAGTACTTATCATTTTGTTTGCTTTTTTTAGCCAGCAGTGCTCAAACAGCTTATTGCATGCTGAGCTGTAGCTGTCAATGTTTTTTACTGCTAAGGTCTTGCAAAAAGAAAAATAATACACACACACCAGTTTGACTACTGGCCAGTGAGCTCATACAGGCCAATTAATAATATACAGTATGGGAAGAACATTTACAACTTAAGCATATAAAAGACACCACATAAGTTAGATCTGAGCAGCATTAACTAGGAACAATTCCAAGGTTTTAGATAACAATATATTGTACGTCACTTAATTTATGACTTATTGAAGGATTAGCTTAAGCGGAGCTCCACCCAAAAGTCTTGTTCGTACCCCCCCCTACACTGCAACATTTGGCACTTCTTGGGGGGGGGGGGGGGAGTGGATACCTGTCAAAAACCTCTCCCACACACCATTCAGAAAGCTCAGAGCGACTCATGCATGTGCAGTAGGAAACAGGCTGTAAAGCCACAAGGCAGGATGCCAGCGCCTTCACCCAAAGCCGATGGACGCATCATTTAGGGGTGCCAACATCATGGGATACCTGGACAGGTAAATGTCCTTACATTAAAAGTCAGCAGCTACATTTTTTTTTACTGTATATTTTTTTTAATACAGGCTGGAACTCTGCTTTAAAACCGTGTTATAATAATGAGGGATTTTAATTATACATAGACTGGGTGGAGGGAACCACGCACTCGTCTAAGGCTCGCCAGTTCCTAAATGTCTTGCAGGACAATTTCATGGGTCAGATGGTAGATGCACCAACTAGAAGCAAGGCGTTACTAGATCTACTCATTACCAACAATACAGACCTGATCACGGATGTAGAAATACGGGGCAATTTAGGGAACAACGATCACAGGTCAATTGGCTTCAGTATATATCACACAAATAGGAAACACAAGGGGAACACAAAGACACTGAATTTCAAAAGAGCCAACTTCCCTAAACTACAAACCTTGCTAGAAGATATAAAATCTTAGAAACAAAGAACACAGAGGAGAAATGGGCTTGCTTTAAGAGCATATCAAATATTAAAAGGGCATTAGCCAGTGTATCCCATTGGGAAATAAATTTAAAAGAGCGAACAAATGTCCAGGATGGCTGTATGCAGTTTTCATCTTTTGACAAATTAAATAGACAGAAACGCTAAGTTTTGAGGTTTTGAAGTGCAACTTACATTTACATTTTACAAACCATGTCACAAAGTCCTGGTTAAAAGTAGCAAAATTATCAGCACAATAAACACAACTGATTTATTTATGCTGAGACTGGTACTGGTTTTACCTTTCATAGGCTTGTTAAAGTGATTGTAAAGACTTGTTTTTTATTTTTTTAAATAACAAACATATCATACTTGCTTCCACTGTGTAGTTTGTTTTGCACAGAGTAGCCTCGAACATCCTCTTCTGGGGTCCCTTAGGCGGCTCTCGCAGCTCCTCCTCACATCAGATAACCCCCTGGGAGAAGCGCTCTCCCGGGGGGGGATACCTTGCGAGAGCTCTCCTGAGTCCAGAATTTGCGTCCATAGACGCCCCGGCCCCCCACGTCATTGGAATTGATTGACAGCAGGGGGAGCCAATGGCTGCGCTGCTATCAATCTATCCAATCAAGAGCCGAGAACCCCGGCCAGAGGAAGAGTGTGTCTCCGGCGTGTGAAATTCCGGGGCTCAGGTAAGTAAAATGGGGGGGCTGGGGGCCTGGTCACTGCCAGGTGTTTTTTCACCTTGATGCATAGGATGCATCAAAGTGAAAAAACACGAGGGTTTACAACCCCTTTAAAATCAGCCATGGTTTCATCAAACAGCCATGTGATGCAGCTAAATATAACATATAAAAGAACAAGAGATTGCCGCGTTGGTATCTAATAAACAAAACTATATGATGGTAATAATCAGTCCAACAGTAAAAAAATAATATAAATAATAATTTCCAAAAGTTGTACAAAAATCCCTTGTGATTTTTGGAATGAAGGATAACAGAGACACCCAAAGTGCACCTTCCACCGTGAAATATAAGATGTACCCTTACTTTAGACTCCACGTTATAGGAGCCTAGCAAAACATGGATTTACACACCCCATCAAAGATCCATCCATGGAAAGCAAATGGAAATGGCAATGAAGTCAGCCTTGCAAATCAATCTTTTCCTTTTCTCTCATACAGATTAGGGATGAGCCGAACACCCCCCAGTTCGGTTCACAGCAGAACATGCAAACAGGCAAAAAATTTGGCAGAACACACCAACACCGTTAAAGTCTATGGGACACGAACATGAATAATCAAAAGTGCTAATTTTAAAGGCTTATATGCAAGTTATTTTCATACAAAGTGTTTGGGGACCTGGGTCCTTGCCCCAGGGGACATGTATCAATGCAAACATTTTTTTTTAAAAACGGCCGTTTCTTCAGGAGCAGTGATTTTTTTAATGCTTAAAGTGAAAAAATAAAAATGAAATATTTCTTTAAAAGTCGTGCCTGGGGGGGTGTATATAGTATGCCTGTAAATTGGCGCATTTTTCCCATGTTTAGAACAATACCACAGCAAAATGACATTTCTAAAGGATAAATTATCATTGAAAACTGATCACGGCTGTAATGAATTGTCAGGTCTTGGCAATATAGATAAAACTCATTGAAAAAAAGAGCATAGGATCCTCCCCCAGTCCATTAGCAGGCCCTTTGGGTCTGGTATGAATATAAAGAGGAACCCCGAACCAAAATTTAAAAAAAAAATTGCGTGGGTGTCCCCTAAAATCCATACCAGGCCCTTCGGGTCTTCCCCCCCTTTTCCTGCGGCCTGCCAGGTTGCGTGCTCGGATAAAGGTCTGGTATGGATTTTGGGGGGGACCCCTACGCCATTTTTAAAAAAAAATTTGGTGCAGGGTTCCCCTTAAAATCCATACCAGACCTGAGGGGTCTGGTAGGGATTTTGGGGAGGCCCCTACGCCATTTTTTTTTTAAATTGGTGCAGGGTTCCCCTTAATTTCCATACCAGACCCAAAGGGCCTGGTAATAGACAGGGGGGATCCCATGCTCTTTTTTATAATTATCTGTATCTATATTGACGAGACCTGACAATTCATTACAGCCGCGATCAGTTTTAGATTACAATTTTTCCTTTAGAAATGTCATTTTGCTGTGGTACTGTTCTCAACACAGGAAAAATGTGCCACTTTACAGGCATACTATAGATACCCCCCCAGGCACAATATTTAAAGGAATATTTCATTATTTATTATTTAAGAATATTTCAGATCACAAACTGGCATGGTAAGTTGAGCATAGACTCCACCCCTAGGATAAGGTGACCAGATTTTCAAAATGAAATCCGGGGACATTTTTTTTTTGGCAAATGGTAAACGATTTTATAAGCATATATTCCTCAAATTATATATGCAGTGTATGTGGTATATGTTTATGGAAGGATTATACGATATATACGTTATTTCTCACATTTCATCCATGAGATTAAAAAAAAAAATTCTTAGAATTTTTTGGGATACGACTACCAAATGTTAAGAAGATAAGATGGAGATAAAACTTTTCAATGCATATTTTGTATTTTATTCTTGCCAAAGAATTTTGGTTCAACAATAACAATGAACAATAAATTAACAATTCAGAACAGTAAAAGAATACATGGTAACAACATGTAGGATATCTTCGAACATAAATAATAAAATATTAATAGCTAACTGTTATAAGACTACAAATGTACGGTAAAGTGCCGCTAAAAATAGCGGTGCTTTACCGCCGACCCCGCCCCAGTGTGAAAGCAGCCTTAGAGCAGATGTCATTTGTGGACTGAGCTCCTGTATGTTTCATTGGATTCACGAATACAGTTTTTTTTTGGACAGTTTTGATATACACAGCTCTAATTGGACTATAATTGTATGGTTTTTGCACGATTGACTATCACATATACAAAAACATATTTGGGGGGCACACCCTACAATGCGTTTAAATTCAAGATGGTGCTGCTATAAGACCTACAAACAGTACAAAACAGATTACAGCGCACACATTCAAGAATGACATTTCCTGCAAGGCTAGTTAAACACCTGAACATATTAAAAAAAATACGGGGGTTTGGTCACACTATATGGTCATATAGTGCTAAGCCCACTAAGACCCCTTTCACACCGAGGGCGTTTTGCAGGCGCTATAGCGTTAAAAATAGCACCTGCAATCCGCACTCAAACAGCTGCTCTATTGTTTCCAGTGTGAAAGCCCGAGGGCTTTCGCACCGGAGGGGTGCGCTAGCAGAACGTCAGGAAAAGTCCTGTCAGCAGCTTCTTTGGAGCGGTGAAGGAGCGGTGTGTTTACCGCTCCTTCACCGCTGCTCCCCATTGAAATCAATGGGGCAGTGCTGGGATACCGCCGGCAAAACCCCGCCATTGCGGCGCATTGCGGGCGGTTTTAACCCTTTCTCGCCCGCTAGCGGGGGGTAAAAGCGCCCCGCTAGTGGCCGAAATGCGCCGCAAATCCGACGGTAAAACTCCGCTAAAAATAGTGGCGTTTTACCGCCGACGCTATAGGCGGCTCGGTGTGAAAGGGGTCTTACTACGACAAAGTACCCTGAATTAGTGGAGAAACATATTACAGCGCACACATTCAAGAATGACATTTCTTGCAATGCTAGTTAAAGAAAACTATCACATATATTTGATTTTTTTTTTATATAATCATAAGCATATTTGATAGATAGATAGATAGATAGATAGATAGATAGATAGATAGATAGATAGATAGATAGACAGATAGATAGATAGATAGATAGATAGATAGATAGATAGATAGATAGATAGATAGATAGATAGATAGTGCCACATGAGTGCTGCCTGTCAGTGCCCACCAGTGAAGGAGAAAAATTTTATCATGTTAGCTGCTAGCATAAAAACTCACCTGCTTGTGGCCATTCACTCTGTACTACTTCTTGCCTACAATTCCCATAGTGCCTTGCAGGACCAGAGGGAAGGGGAGGAACGCTGTAATCTGTCCTCTCCCCTATGCTGCCAGGAGCGCGATTGGAGGAGGGAGCAGAGGTAGGAGGAGAGGGGCGGGATGCTGGAAAAGTCACCTGATGGATTTTTCAGCTGAGGAGGAGTGGCAGCTACTAACTACACTAGCACAGCATAGGTAGGCTGGAGACGCTCCAGCTCCTCCTCTACAGTCACTTTACATAGCTCTGCATGTGCTACCTCTTGGGGCAACGCCCCCGTCCATCGGGAAACGCCCCCATCCATCGGGAAACGCCCCCATACATCGGGAAACTGCCGCTGCCTAAATGCCGACCTGCAAAACCGGGGACAAAAGCGGGGACAAACGGGGTCCGGGGATCATAGTCGGAAAACGGGGACTGTCCCCGGAAAACGGGGACGTCTGGTCACCTTACCCTAGGACCAGAGTTCATTGCTACTGGACTCGTCTATTGATGCAGGCAACAGCATGTGGTGAAATTTGTGTTTTTTCAAAATAAAATTTATGTTCAAATATTATCAGTCATTTTTTTCCCCTTTAAAAATGCTTATAAATGCAAACAGTTACACGCGGTTACAAGCATTTAGCGTTTGAAATGCCAGTAATCTACAGTCCTGAACGTGATTGTTCTGCTTTCAAAAAATATCTGTAACCTCAACTGCCTCTAAACAACTATAAACTACTGAGTGTACATGTACACTTGTACACATAGGATCATAAGATAAGAACTTCAGTTTATCAGCTGTAGTGTACATGAGGCCTAAATCTCTAGAGCCTCTAGCCTCAGAAAATCTGGTGCTTTAAACTGTGCCCCCCCCAAAGAAAAAAAATCTTTACAGAATAATAGTAAATGTAATGTAGTAATGTTACTTAAAGTGGTTGTAAACCCTAGGACGAAAAAAAAACACAAAAAAACAAAACCTGCAAGACAAAAGCATAATGAGCTAGTATGCATAGCATACTAGCTCATTATGAATTACTTACTCATTATGAATTACTGACCGAAGCCCCTGCAGCCATCCTCGTACAGTGCTCCGGCGGCCGAAATCGCTCCCGGAGTTACTTCCGGGTATCGCAGGCTCCGGCGCTGTGATTGGCCAGAGCCGTGATGACGTCACTCCCCCGTATGCGCACGGGAGCTGCCTGTAACAGCCCACTCACTGAAGCAATGGCACATACGTGCCATTGCTTCAGTTTGCTTTAGTGTGCATGTGCCGATGACGTCAGCACATGCTGATACAGGGGATATCTCCTAAACCGTTCAGTTTTAGGAGAGATCCATGGTAGCTACAGGTAAGCCGTATTATAGGCTTACCTGTAGCAAAAAGTGTGTTGTAAGGGTTTACAACCACTTTAACCACTTGCCAACCGCCTAACGCAGATATACTGCGGCAGATATACTGCGGCAGAATGGCACGGGCAGGCAAAATGACATACCTGGTACGTGATTTGCCTCCCGTGGTGCCCGAGGCGGTCGGCATCATTAGGGGAGCGATCCGTGCTGTCATCTCTCCTCGTGTTGGTCTTTTTGTTCCGGCGTCAAGAAGTAGGTCTGCACAACACTGACAGTAGAACACTCTAGGCACACTTTTTACCCTCCATCACCCCCTGATCACCCCCCGATCACCCCCCTGTACCCCTTGTCACAGTGACACCAATAGCAGTTTTTTTTTCTTCTGATTATTGCATTGGTGTCATTTTGTGACAGTTATAAGTGGTAGGGCAGTTAGTGGTAGGCCCCTTTAGGTCCCCTTGATCACCCCCCGTCGCCAATGTCATTAAGCGATTTTTTTTGATCGCTGTATTAGTGTCACAGGTGATGCTAGTTAGGGAGGTAAGTATTTAGGTTCGCCGTCAGCGTTTTATAGCGTCAGGGACCCCCATATACTACCTAGTAAAGGTTTTAACCCCCTAATTGCCCCCTAGTTAACCCTTTCACCAGTGATCACTGTATAACTGTTACGGGTGACTCTGGTTAGTTAGTTTGTTTTTTATAATTTCAGGGCACCCGCCGTTTATTACCTAATAAAGGTTTAAACCCCTGATCGCCCGGCGGTGATATAAGTTAAGTTTTAGGGTCAGATAGGGTCTGCGTCGCCCCAGGCAGCGTCAGGTTAGTGCCATTACAGCTAACACCCATGCATGCAGCATACACCTCCCTTAGTGTTATAGTATCTGAACAGATCACTATCTGATCACACATAACTGCAGCGTTCGCAGAGTCAGGCCTGATCCCTGCGATCGCTAAAAAAATTTTTGGTAGCGTTTTGATACAGTCGCTAACAGTCAGGAGCTTTTTTACCTGTAAGTCTCACTAGGGTACCACTAAATTTAGAGCCCAAAATGGCAAATCAAAGGTACACTAGTGAAGAGGCCTACACGTTTCTGAGCATGACAGATACTGAAGAGGAAGTCACTCATCTGTCAGATTCAAGCTCAGAATACGATCCTGTAGAGGACAGCGGCTCCATGACAGATAGCTCTGACGACGGAGTTGTGGTCCCTGCCAAGGTCAGGCGTACCAGACCGCAAACTTCTTGTTCTGTCGCTGATGTGCAAGAACTGCAGGTCCCTCGTATAGAGCAGAGCAGTACTAGTGCCGCTATTCCTTCTGGTGAACTGGCAAGCACCAGCGGCCTAGCACACCCTGGTGATAGTCAATCCAGCACTGCAGTATCACGTGGTGACGTGGCGAGTCCAATAAGTGCAATTCAAGCTGGTGAGGTGGCAAGCACAAGTAGTGTCCTGATGCCACCAAGAAGATGAACACAGGCCTGTCGTCCCCTTAGTGCCCTTCCTGCTGCATTCGCCAATCCTAATTGGGAACCCACCACTTTTGCAGCACCCGTACTTCCCCCATTCACTGGCCAACCCGGCATTCAGGTGGAAACAGTTGATTTTACATCACTTGATTTTTATTTGCTGTTTTTCACCGAAGATCTCTATAGATCTATTGTGGACCAAAGCAATTTGTACGCTGGTCAACACATCGCCACTATTCCCCAGTCCTCCCTTGCCAGAGATTGGAGACCAATTACGGTTTCCGAATTTAAGCTCTTTCTGGGCCTTTCCCTCAACATGGGCATAACTAAAAAGAGTGAGTTGCGGTCATATTAGTCCACTGACCCAATTCACCATATGCCCTTGTTCTCTGCCTCCATGACCAGAGCACGATAGAAGCAGATCTTGCGGTTCATGCACGTCAAAGACAAAGAACTCTGTCGTCCTCGTGGAGACCCTGGATACGATCGGCTCTACAAAATTCTGCCCCTCGTAAACCACTTCAACCAACGTTTTGCAGACTTGTTTACTCCCCATCAAGTTGTCTGCGTTGATGAGTCCCTGATTAAGTTTTCTGGCCGCTTGTCATTCAAACAGTATCTTCCCAGCAAGTGTGCCAGATATGGGGTCAAGATGTATAAGCTCTGTGACAGGGCCACAGGCTATACATGTAGTTTTTATGGTTTAGGAGGGAAAAGATAGCCACGTAGAGCTGACAAAACTGCCCTGACTACATAGGAAGCGCTGGCAAGATTGTGTGGGACTTGGTGTCACCCTTATTCGGAAAGGGGTACCACTAATATGTGGACAATTATTACACGAGCGTGCCACTTTTTAGTCACTTGTTTAATCAGCAGATTGGAGCATGTGGCACCATGTGACCTAATCGCTGGGGCTTTCCCCAGCGGCTTGTAGATTCGCGTCTTAGGCTGGGAGGGAGAGCCTGCTTGCAGTGTAATAATTTGCTCGCTATGAAGTGGAGGGATAATAAGAATGTTTTCGTTCTTACCTCCCTTCATGCAGACATGACAGTCCAAATTACTACAGCGACTGGTGTTGTGGAGAAACCCCTCTGTGTCCACAAATATAACCTCAATATGGGAGGGGGGGACCTCAATGACCAGTTGTTGGCGCCGTACCTAATTGTCCATAAGGCCAGATGCTGGTACAAGAAATTGTCTGTTTATTTATTTCAATTGGCTTTGCTGAACGCTCATGTGCTATACAGTGCTTCAGGACGGACTGGATCCTTCCTTAAATTCCAGGAAGTGATTGTCAGAGCCCTTCTGTTTGCAGACGGTGCTCCACCTCACCTTCCCCAACCAAATGCTGTAGGAAAGGCATTTTCTTTATGTCCTCCCGAGTACCCCTACCCAATGAGCCCCCCAAAATAGATGTTGTGTCTGCAGCAAGCGCGGATATAGGCGTGACACCCGGTATTATTGTCCCTCCTGTCCTGACAATCCTGGTCTTTGCATTGATGAATGTTTTGAACGCTATCATAGTTGAGTATTAGCGTAGGGTACAGCACTGCACAGACTAGGCACAATTTCACAGGGTCTCCCAAGATGCCATCGCATTTTGAGAGACTCGAATTTGGAACCAGTTACAGTTTCAAAAGTTACAGTTACAAAAAAAAGTGTAAAAAAAAAGTAAAAAAAAAAAAAACCACCAAAAAATATATAAAATAAAAAAAACAAAAATTGTTGTTTTATTGTTCTCTCTCTATTAGTTACATAGTTACATAGTAGGTGAGGTTGAAAAAAGACACAAGTCCATCAAGTCCAACCTATGTGTGTGATTATGTGTCAGTATTACATTACATATCCCTGTATGTTGCGGTCATTCAGGTGATTATCTAATAGTTTCTTGAAGCTATCAATGCTCCCCGCTGAGACCACCGCCTGTGGAAGGGAATTCCACATCCTTGCCGCTCTTACAGTAAAGAACCCTCTACGTAGTTTAAGGTTAAACCTCTTTTCTTCTAATTGTAATGAGTGGTCACGAGTCTTATTAAACTCTCTTCTGCGAAAAAGTTTCTGCGAAAGTATTCTCTTTCTATTGTTCTGCTCTTTTTTACTGTATTCTATTCTGCAGTGTTTTATTGTTATTATGTTTTATCATGTTTGCTTTATAGGTATGCAATTTTTTTTATGCTTTACTGCTTACTGTGTTTTATTGTTAACCATTTTTTTGTTTTCGGGTACGCCATTCAGCTGCAGAGCGGATTTATTTATCTTGACAGCAACAGCGTTTGCTCCCACAATACATAAAGCAGTGACTCCAGCGCTGTAGGAGGTGATTTCACCACCACAGTTAAAAAAAAGAACATATATGCCGAAGCCTGGGGGCATCAGGGGCGGAGGAGCGATTTGCTCCTACCTTTTGCGGGTGGATGCCCCCATGCTTCGGCATATATATATTTTAGGCACAGGTTGCGTTAAAAAATGTTTTACTTTTTACTATGTTTTATTTGCATTTGCTTTGCAGGTATGGTAAGTCTTACTGTTATAGTTACATAGTTACATAGTTACATAGTAGGTGAGGTTGAAAAAAGACACAAGTCCATCAAGTCCAACCTATGTGTGTGATTATGTGTCAGTATTACATTACATATCCCTGTATGTTGCGGTCATTCAGGTGATTATCTAATAGTTTCTTGAAGCTATCAATGCTCCCCGCTGAGACCACCGTCTGTGGAAGGGAATTCCACATCCTTGCCGCTCTTACAGTAAAGAACCCTCTACGTAGTTTAAGGTTAAACCTCTTTTCTTCTAATTGTAATGAGTGGCCACGAGTCTTATTAAACTCTCTTCTGCGAAAAAGTTTTATCCCTATTGTGGGGTCACCAGTACAGTATTTGTAAATTGAAATCATATCCCCTCTCAAGCGTCTCTTCTCCAGAGAGAATAAGTTCAGTGCTCGCAACCTTTCCTCATAACTAAGATCCTCCAGACCCTTTATTAGCTTTGTTGCCCTTCTTTGTACTCGCTCCATTTCCAGTACATCCCCCCTGAGGACTGGTGCCCAGAACTGGACAGCATACTCCAGGTGCGGCCGGACCAGAGTCTTGTAGAGCGGGAGAATTATCGTTTTATCTCTGGAGTTGATCCCCCTTTTAATGCATGCCAATATTCTGTTTGCTTTATTAGCAGCAGCTTGGCATTGCATGCCATTGCTGAGCCTATCATCTACTAGGACCCCCAGGTCCTTTTCCATCCTAGATTCCCCCAGAGGTTCTCCCCCCAGTGTATAGATTGCATTCATATTTTTGCCACCCAAATGCATTATTTTACATTTTTCTACATTGAACCTCATTTGCCATGTAGTCGCCCACCCCATTAATTTGTTCAGGTCTTTTTGCAAGATTTCCACATCCCGTGGAGAAGTTATTGCCCTGCTTAGCTTAGTATCGTCTGCAAATACAGAGATTGAACTGTTTATCCCATCCTCCAGGTCGTTTATGAACAAATTAAATAGGATTGGTCCCAGCACAGAACCCTGGGGAACCCCACTACCCACCCCTGACCATTCTGAGTACTCCCCATTTATCACCACCCTCTGAACACGCCCTTGTAGCCAGTTTTCAATCCATGTACTCACCCTATGGTCCATGCCAACGCACCTTATTTTGTACAGTAAACAATTATGAGGAACTGTGTCAAATGCTTTTGCAAAATCCAGATACACCATGTCTACGGGCCTTCCTTTATCTAGATGGCAACTCACCTCCTCATAGAAGGTTAATAGATTGGTTTGACAAGAGCGATTCTTCATGAATCCATGCTGATTACTGCTAATGATATCATTCTTATTACTAAAATCTTGTATATAGTCCGTATCATCCCCTCCAAGAGTTTACATACTATTGATGTTATGCTAACTGGTCTGTAATTCCCAGGGATGTTTTTTGGGCCCTTTTTAAATATTGGTGCTACATTGGCTTTTCTCCAATCAGCTGGTACCATTCCAGTAAATAGACTGTCTGTAAAAATTAGGAACAACGGTCTGGCAATCACCTGACTGAGTTCCCTAAGTACTCCGGATGCAAGCCATCTGGTCCCGGTGATTTATTAATGTTAAGTTTCTCAAGTCTAATTTTAATTCCGTCCTCTGTTAACCATGGAGGTGCTTCCTGTGTTGTGTCATGAGGATAAACACTGCAGTTTTGGTTACTGAAGCCCCCCGATTCACTCGTGAAGACTGAGGAGAAGAATACATTCAATACCTTTGCCATCTCCCCATCCTTTGTAACCAGATGTCCTTCCTCATTCTTTATGGGGCCAATATGGTCTGTCCTCCCTTTTTTACTGTTTACATACTTAAAGAATTTCTTGGGATTTTTTTTGCTCTCCTCCGCTATGTGTCTTTCATGTTCTATCTTAGCCGTCCTAATTGCACCCTTACATTTCTTATTGCATTCTTTATAAAGTCTGAATGCTGAGGATGATCCCTCAACCTTGTATTTTTTGAAGGCCTTCTCCTTTGCTTTTATATGCATTTTTACATTGGAGTTAAGCCATCCAGGATTTTTGTTCGCTCTATTAAATTTATTACCCAATGGGATACATTGGCTAATGCCCTAATTTAATATGCTCTTAAAGCAAACCCATCTTTCCTCCGTATTCTTTGTTCCTAATATTTTATCCCAATTTATGCCTTTTAGCAAGGTTTGTAGTTTAGGGAAGTTGGCTCTTTTGAAATTCAGTGTCTTTGTGTTCCCTTCATGTTTCCTATTTGTGTGATTTATACTGAAACTAATTGACCTGTGATCGCTGTTACCTAAATTGCCCCGTATTTCCACATCTGTGATCAGGTCTGTATTGTTGGTAATCAGTAGATCCAGTAATGTTTTATTTCTAGTTGGTACGTCTACCATCTGACCCATAAAATTGTCCTGCAAGACATTAAGGAACTGGCGAGCCTTAAATGAATGCGCGGTTCCCTCCGCCCAGTCTATGTCTGGATAATTAAAATCCCCCATTATGATAACACTTCCCATCCTTGCTGCTAATCCAATTTGCGATAGGAGATCCATCTCCACTTCCTCCCTCATGTTAGGGGGCCTATAGCATACTCCCAGTATTATTTTCCCCTTAGCTTCATCCCTTTGGAGCTCTACCCATAAAGATTCCACCTCCTCCCTAGCTCCCTCAGTGATGTCATCTCTCACATTCACTTGTACATTATTCTTGATATATAGGCATACCCCTCCCCCTTTTTTACCCTCTCTATCCTTGCGGTATAGGGTATACCCTTGAATGTTTGCCAGCCAATCATGAGAGCTGTTGAACCAGGTCTCTGAAATTCCCACAAAATCCAAATCCTCCTTGTACAACAGTATCTCTAGTTCACCCATCTTGTCCGCCATGCTCCTGGCATTAGTGAACATGCCACATAGTTTAGACCGGTCGCATATTGTCCTCGTATTGGGTGTTTCAAGATTGCAACTAGGACTTGCTACTATACTCACCTTGTGTTTTTGTGCTTTGGTTAACCTACCACTAATGCCCCCAATACTACCCTCTGGAATATCTTCCGCGCTGGCTATCACTGTCTCTGGACACTCCCCCCATCGCCTAGTTTAAAAACCCCTCTAACTTTTTGGCCATCTTCATTCCCAGCAGATCTGCACCCTCCTCATTTAGGTGCAGTCCGTCCCTTCTATAGTACCGGTTACCGACTGAGAAGTCGGCCCAGTCCTACAGGAACCCAAACCCCTCCTTACTACACCAGCTCTTCAGCCACTTGTTTACTTCCCTAATCTCCCTCTGCCTTTCTGGTGTGGCTCGATGTACCGGTAGTATTGCTGAGAACACTACCTTGGAGGTCCTTTTCCTCAATTTAGCACTTAAATCCCTAAAATCGTTCTTTAGGACACTCCATCTGCCTCTGACTTTGTCATTGGTGCCAACGTGCACCATGACAGCCTGGTCTTCCCCAGCCCCTCCCAGTAATCTGTCCACAAGATCCGTGATGTGCCGAACCCGAGCGCCCGGTAGACAACATACTGTTCGGCGCTTCAGGTCTTGGTTACAGATTGCCCTCTCTGTCCTTCTAAGAATTGAGTCCCCTACCACCAGAATTTGTCTTTCCTTTCCCTTTGCTGCCCCCCCACTCTCACTGGAGGAGTTCTTCCCCTGGCAGCTAGGAGAGTCCCTCATCTCCAGCAGTGCTGGTCCCTGACTGGTTTCACCAATGTCACTCAATGGAGTGTACTTATTGGGATGCTCCAGTCCTAGATCGGCCTCTCTGGCACTTCCCCCTCTACCCCTCCTGACTGTCACCCATCTACTCTTTGCTAGTGCCTGCACCTCTTTGTCTCCACCCGCCTCTGTACTGGCCCCTGCCGGCACCTGCCGTGTATGTTCCTGGATCACCTTTAGTATGGAGGGACTTCTCAGTGCTGACAGTTGCTTCCCCAGATTCAGAACCTGGGCTTCCAGGGAAACAATGTGCTTACATTTTGCACAGCAGTATTCGCCCTCTATCGGATGATCAAGGAACGCATACATGCGGCAAGATGTACAAAGAGTCGCCTCTCCACACCCGCAGGGCATCGTACCTATTAAATATAGTGAGAATTTGGGGATTTTACCCTGTCCAAATTACCTAACAGCTAGCTTCCTGGCACTAATACTCAAGACAATACATAGGTACACAACAAGACAATACACAGGTACACAACAAGACAATACACAGGTACACAACAAGACAATACACAGGTACTGTATTGTTACTTTGTTTTATTGTTAACCATCACTTGCTTAGCAGGTACGCCATTCAGTTGCAGCGCAGATTTATTTATCTTGACAGCAACAGCGTTTGCTCCCACGAAACATAAAGCCGTGACTCCAGCGCTGTAGGAGGTGATTTCACCACCACAGTTAGAAAAAAGAGCATATATGCCGAATCATGGGGGCAGCAGGGGCTTAGAGCAATTTGCTCCTACCTTTTGGGGTGGATGCCCCCATGCTTCGGCATATATAAACGGTGCATGTATGCCCATCATTAGAAGTGGGTGGATGAAGGGAGGTATTCTAATGGTGGGCATACCCACCGATCAATCTCTTTTTTTCATGCAGCCCACAGGCTGCATGAAAAAAAAGTTTACAATATATGCCCAACAAGGACCAGCAACGTACTGGTATGTTGCTGGACTTTGAGTGGTTATACCAGAATGATGCCTGCAGGTTTAGGTATCATCTTGGTATCATTCTTTTCAGCCAGCGGTCGGCTTTCATGTAAAAGCAATCCTAGTGGCTAATTAGCCTCTAGACTGCTTTTACAAGCAGTGGGAGGGAATGCCCCCCCCCCACACCGTCTTCCATGTTTTTCTCTGGCTCTCCTGTCCCAACAGGGAACCTGAGAATGCAGCCGGTGATTCGGCCAGCTGACCATAGAGCTGATCAGAGACCAGAGTGGCTCCAAACATCTCTATGGCCTAAGAAACCGGAAGCTACGAGCATTTTATGACTTAGATTTTGCTGGATGTAAACAGCGCCATTGGGAAATTGGGAAAGCATTTTATCACACCGATCTTGGTGTGGTCAGATGCTTTAAAGGCAGAGGAGAGATCTAGGATCTAATAGACCCCATTTTTTTTTCAAAAAAGAGTACCTGTCACCACCTATTGCTATCATAGTGGGTATTTACATTCCCTGAGATAACAATAAAAATGATTAAAAAAAAATGAAAAGAACTGTTTAAAAATAAGATAAAAAAGCAAAAAATAAATAAAGAAAAAAAAAAGCACCCCTGTCCCCCCCTGCTCTCACGCAAAGGCGAACGCAATCGAAAATTTACGCCCTTTGAAATCCTGAAAGCGGTGCTTGGTTTTGGGGCCCTGTACGCGGCTAGGCTCCCAAAAAGTCCCAAGACAACTTTGTGCAAAAAAAAAAGTTTGTAATTTTCCTGCAACTTGTGGCAAAATATAAAATATTCCATGGACTCAACATGCCTCTCAGCAAATAGCTTGGGGTGTCTACTTTCCAAAATGGGATCATTTGGGGGGGTGTGCTATCTTGGCAATTTATGGCCTTCAAAACTGTTATAGGTAGTGAGGAGTGAAATCAAAAATTTACGCCCTTAGAAATTATGAAGGCAGTGCTTGGTTTTCAGGGCTCCCAAAAAGTCCCACACATGTGGTATTACTGTACTCAGGAGAAGCAGCAGAATGTATTTTGGGGTGTAATTCCACATATGCCCATGGCATGTTTGAGCAATATATCATTTAGTGACAACTTTGTGCAAAAAAAAAAAGTTTGTATTTTTCCTGCAACTTGTGTCAAAATATAAAATATTCCATGGACTCAACATGCCTCTCAGCAAATAGCTTGGGGTGTCTACTTTCCAAAATGGGATAATTTTTGGGGGTTTTGTGCCATCTTGCATTTTATGGCCTTCAAAACTGTGATAGGTAGTGAGGAGTGAAATAAAAAATGTACGCCCTTAGAAATCCTGAAGGCAGTGCTTGATTTTCTGGGCCCCGTATGCGGCTGGGCTCCCAAAAAGTCCCACACATGTGGTATCCCCATACTCAGGAGAAGCAGCTAAATGGATTTTTTATGCGTAATTTCACATATAATCATGGCATGTGTGAGCAGTATATCATTTATTGACAACTTTTTGTAATTTTTTTTTATCATTATTCAATCACTTGGAACAAAAAAATTTAATATTTAATGGGCTCAACATGCCTCTCAGCAATTTCCTTGGGGTGTCTACTTTCCAAAATGGGGTCATTTGGGGGGGTTTGTACTACCATGCCATTTTAGCACCTCAAGAAATGACATAGGCAGTCATAAACTAAAAGCTGTGTAAATTCCAGAAAATGTACCCTAGTTTGTAGATGCTATAACTTTTGCGCAAACCAATAAATATATGAATATTGACATTTTTTTTTTTTTACCAAACACATGTGGCCGAATACATTTTGGCCTAAATGTATGACTAAAATTGAGTTTATTGGATTTTTTTTATAACAAAAAGTAGAAAATATCATTTAAAAAAAAAATTTCGGTCTTTTTCCATTTATAACGCAAAAAATAAAAACCACAGAGGTTATCAAATACCATCAAAAGAAAGCTCTATTTGTGGGGAAACAAGGACGCAAATTTTGTTTGGGTACAGCATTGCATGACTGCGCAATTAGCAGTTAAAGCAACGCAGTGCCAAATTGTACAAAGTGCTCTGGTCAGGAAGGGAGTAAATCCTTCCGGGGATGAAGTGGTTAAACACTGCTTCACACTGCCTGGCATAGTTTAGACCAGCACATTGTTTACAATATTTTAACATCCTGGAAGACAACTAGATGGGCCCAACCCAATTACCATCCTTACTCTTCCTTACCTGCAAATGTTTTAATGACAGGAAATGTGGAGCAGTGTTTATGTGCAATAAAGTTACATTTACCATTAAACGTTATTTAGCACTAACATTTAACTAAATTCAGTTTACTTACCTCCACTTCAGTCCTACAATGTCCACAAGCTCCGTCGCCACCACTGACATCTGTGCCCAGTAGGGGGGTGATCACATTTCCAAACTGCCATTCAGGGGCAATGAATGGGTGTTGAATGTAGTCTGGGATTTCGGGGGCAAGTGATTTGTCAGGTGAATGGCTGGTTTTAGTACCTATATCATCCCAACACCTTGCTTGATATGGTGCCAGGATAATCAAATCATGTTATTTCTATTACTACATTGTAATATACTGTATAATGAAATAGTTCAACTCACATTAATGCAAAATCATTGGGAACCCTGAGCTTGTTACTTGCCACCAGATGCAGCGTGCCACCGTTGCCTGCCACCAGATTCAGCATGCCACCGTAGCCTGCCACCAGATGCAGCGTGCCACTGTTGCCTGTCACCAGATGCAGCATGCCACCGTAGCCTGCCACCAGATGCAGCGTGCCACTGTTGCCTGTTACCAGATGCAGCATGCCACCGCTGCCTGCCACCAGATGCAGCGTGTCACTTGCCACTGTTGCCTGTCTCCAGATGCAGCCTGTCTGTTGCCACTGTTGCTTGCCACCAGATGCAGTGTGTCCCTTGCCACTATCACCTGCCACCAGATGCAGTGCCACTTGCCACCCATAGCCTGCCATCAGATACAGTGTCACTTGCCACCCATAGCCTGCCACCAGATGCAATGTCACTTGCCACCCATAGCCTGCCACCAGATGCAGTGTCACTTGCCAGCCATAGCCTGCCATCAGATGCAGTGTTACTTGCCACCTGCAGCCTGCCACCAGTCTGACACACCGGAGACCCGGGAAGGTGACCACCCCTCCTGGGCTGCTGATGTGGCTCCTCCCAGTGGCAGTGCGGCCCAGGGACCCTTGTTTTAGAGCATGCTGGAGCTGGCCCAGAGAAGATAGAGGAGGTGGGTGGCAGTGGCTTCGCTATGGTTGGTGTCACCCCATCGGCGCGGTAAAACATGGTGTCACCCCCCCGCCAAGTATAGTCCCCCTCAGTACAGACCCCCCTTCATTAAGTATAGACCCCCTCCCTCATTACAGACCCCCCCCCTAAGTACAGACTCCCCACTAAGTACAGACCCCCCTCCCTCAGTATAGATCCCCCTCCCACTAAGTACAGATCCCCCACTAAGTACAGACCCCCCTCAGTACAGACCCCCCACCAAGTACAGACCCCCCACCGAGTACAGACATCCCGCTAAGTACACAACGATGGGAAAGATCCTGCGAGCCACACAAAACTTAATAAAACACTACTCAGCTGTGTGCGCTAAACATGTCTCATACGCGTGTAAATGACAAATGTAAAAAAGATTACGCTACGCTAGAGTGTGTTAGACATGCTACTAAATTATAGCATGATAGAACAACTGCATCTAAATAAACGCATGTGGATGAGGGATACAGTTTTTAGTATCTAGTAGGTTTTTTTTTTCTAGCGTAATCTTTTTTACATCCCGCTAAGTACAGACCCCCCCACTAAGTACAGACCCCGAATAAGTACACGCCCCCTCACTAAGTACAGACCGTCGTCAGTACAGACCCCCCATCAAATGCAGACCTCCCTCTGTAGAGACCCCCCACTAAGTACAGTCCCCCTGAGTACAGACCCCTCCCCCCACTAAGTACAGGCCCCCACTAAGTACAGACCCCCGACTAAGTACAGACCCCCCACCAAGTACAGACCATGCTCAATACAGACCCCCCACTAAGTACAGACACCCCTCAGTACAGACCCCTCCCCCCACTAAGTGCAGGCCCCCATTAAGTACAGACCCCCCACTAAGTACAGGCCCCCACTAAGTACAGACCCCCCACCAAGTACAGGCCCCCACTAAGTACAGACCCTCCAACCAAGTACAGACCCCCCTCAGTACAGACTCCTCCCCCCGACTAAGTACAGACCCCCCCACTAAGTACAGGCCCCCACTAAGTACAGGCCTCCACTAAGTACAAACCCCCCCACTAAGTACAGACCCCCCTCAGTACATACCCCCCACCAAGTACAAACCCCCCTCAGTACAGACCCCCCACTAAGTACAGACCCCCCACTAAGTACAGACCCCCCTCCCTCAGTATAGATCCCCCTCCCACTAAGTCCAGACCCCCCACTAAATACAGACCCCCCTCAGTACAGACCCCCACTAAGTACAGACCCCCCTCAGTACAGACCCCCTACCAAGTACAGACCCCCCACCGAGTACAGACATTAGGCTAAGTACACAACGATGGGAAAGATCCTACGAGCCACACAAAACTTAGTAAAACACTACTCAGCTGTGTGCGCTAAACACGTCTCATACGTGTGTAAATGACAAATGTAAAAAATATTACGCTACGCTAGAGCAGTGTTTCTCAACTCCAGTCCTCAAGGCGCACCAACAGGTCATGTTTTCAGGATTTCCCTCAGATGAAATGGCTGTGGTAATTACTAAGGCAGTGATACTGATTAAATCACCTGTGCAAAATAATGGTAAGCCTGAAAACATGACCTGTTGGGGCGCCTTGAGGACTGGAGTTGAGAAACACTGCGCTAGAGTGTGTTAGACATGCTACTAAATTATAGCATGATAGAACAACTGCATCTAAATAAACACATGTGGATGAGGGAAACAGTTTTTAGTAGCTAGTGTTTTTTTTTTTCTAGCGCAGCGTAATCTTTTTTACATCCTGCTAAGTACAGATCCCCCCACTAAGTACAGACCCCGAATAAGTACAGGCCCCCCCACTAAGTACAGACCCCCCTCAGTACAGACCCCCCCATCAAATGTAGACCTCCCTCTGTAGAGACCCCCCACTAAGTACAGTCACCCTGAGTACAGACCCCTCCCCCCACTAAGTACAGGCCCCCACTAAGTACCGACCCCCGACTAAGTACAGACCCCCCACCAAGTACAGACCACGCTCAGTACAGACCCCCCACTAAGTACAGACACCCCTCAGTACAGACCCCTCCCCCCACTAAGTGCAGGCCCCCATTAAGTACAGACCCCCCACTATGTTAAGGCCCCTCACTAAGTACAGACCCCCTACCAAGTACAGGCCCCCACTAAGTACATACGCCCCCACCAAGTACAGACCCCCCTCAGTACAGACCCCTCCCCCCGACTAAGTACAGACCCCCCACTAAGTACAGGCCCCCACTAAGTACAGGCCTCCACTAAGTACAGACCTCCTACTAAGTACAGACCCCCCTCAGAACATACCCCCCACCAAGTACAAACCCCCCTCAGTACAGACCCCCCACTAAGTACAGACCCCCCTTAGTACAGACCCCCTCAGTACAGACCCCTCCTCCCACTAAGTACAGACCCCCCCACTAAGTACAGACCCCCTCAGTACAGACCCCCCACTAAGTACAGTGAAATGAGATATATTATGTAGCAGTGCTCAATCCATGGGTATAAATATAAAAGAAATAATATAAAAATATATTAATATAAACACACATATGTGTGTATAATCGATCAATGGAAATAGAAAATCAGGTAAAAAACAGGTAAAAAACAATATCCAAAAATAAAAATAGTCCAACGCTATGTAAAGAAAAAAGTCTATAGTTTATAATTCATCCATGATGTGGATAGATGTGGGAGCCAAAGGGATCTCTGTGGATGCAATACCCAGGGCAGCTTCCTGTTGAACGAAGTCAGCTCTCCATAACAGTCATGAAAAATCAAAGAGAAAGCGCCTCTTAAGTATCAGTGTTTATTAAAGTGTAAAAATCACATAAAAGCACTTACATATGGGCTGGTGAATAATAGCTTCCAAGAAGAACTAATCCCAGTATCGTCAGACATCCATGTGTATGTGTGGATGGATGGGAGCCGGGCGGATGGCCGCGGACCTCCGCTCAGAGACGCCGGCTGTTGTGCGATAAGGCAGGTGAGACACTTCCGCGTTCCAACAGGGTCACGTGGGTGGTGACGTCACTCGGGTAGTTCTAGTAACCGGGATCCACTACGCGTTTCTGATCATGCGCGAAGCTCACAGCGGGCATGCGCGCTCCTTTATCAAGTGCCAAGTACAACCCCCCCAGTACAGACCCCCCACTGAGTACAGACCCCCCATCAAGTACAGACCCCCCTCAGTACAGACCCCCCCACTAAGTACAGACCCCCCACTAAGTACAGACCCCCCTCAGTACAAACCCCTCCTCCCACTAAGTACAGGCCCCCACTAAGTAAAGACCCCCACTAAGTACAGACCCCCTCAGTACAGACCCCCCACTAAGTACAGACCTCTCTCAGTACAGACCCCCACTAAGTACAGACCCCCCTCAGTACAGACCGCTCCCCCACTAAGTACAGACCCCCCACTAAATACAGACCCCTCAGTACAGGCCCCCACTAAGTACTGACCCCCCACTAAGTACGGACCCCCCTCAGTACAGACCCCTCACCAAGTACAGACCCCCCATTCAGTACAGGCCCCCACTAAGTACAGACCCCCCCACTAAGTACAGGCCCCTACTAAGTACAGACCCCCACTAAGTACAGACCCCCTCAGTACAGGCCCCCCCACTAAGTACAGACCCCTTCCCCACTAAGTACAGACCCCCTTCAGTACAGACCCCCACTAAGTACAGACAAGTACAGACCCCCCACTAAGTACAGACCCCCCTCAGTACAGACCCCTCCCCCACTAAGTACAGACCCCCACTAAGTACAGACCCCCCCTCAGTACAGACCCCCCCACTAAGTACTGACCCCCCTACTAAATACAGACCCCTCCACTAAGTACAGACCCCCCTCAGTACAGACCCCCCCATTAAGTACATTCCCCCTCAGTACAGACTCCCCCACTAAGTACAAACCCCGCTCTGTACAGACCCCTCCCCCCACTAAGTACAGACCCCCCACTGAGTACAGACCCAGCTCAGTACAGACCCCTCTCAGTACAGACCCCCCCACTAAGTACAAACCCCCACTAAGTAAAGACCCCCCTCAGTACAGACCCATCCCACTAAGTACAAACCCCACTCAGTACAGACCCCTCCCCCACACTAAGTACAGACCCCCCACTAAGCACAGGCCCCCACTAAATACAGACCCCCCTCAGTACAGACCCCTCCCACTAAGTACAGGCCCCCACTAAGTTTAGACCTCCTCACTAAGTACAAACCCCCCACTAAGTACAGACCCCCTCAGTACAGACCCCCCCACTAAGTACAGACCCCTCTCAGTACAGACCCCTCCACAAAGTACAGACCCCCTCAGTACAGACCCCTCCCACTAAGTACAGACCCCCCCACTAAGTACAGACACCACTCAGTACAGACCCCCTCCCCCACACTAAGTACAGACCCCCCCACTACGTACAGACCCCCCTCAGTACAGACCTCCCACTAAGTACAGACCCCCAACTAAGTACAGGCCCCCACTAAGTACAGACCCCCACTAAGTAAAGACCCCCCTCAGTACAGACCCATCCCACTAAGTACAGACCTCTCTCAGTACAGACCCCCACTAAGTACAGACCCCCCTCAGTACAGACCGCTCCCCCACTAAGTACAGACCCCCACTAAATACAGACCCCCTCAGTACAGGCCCCCACTAAGTACTGACCCCCCACTAAGTACAGACCCCCCTCAGTACAGACCCCTCACCAAGTACAGACCCCCCATTCAGTACAGGCCCCCACTAAGTACAGACCCCCCACTAAGTACAGGCCCCCACTAAGTACAGACCCCCACTAAGTACAGACCCCCTCAGTACAGGCCCCCCCACTAAGTACAGACCCCTTCCCCACTAAGTACAGACCCCCTTCAGTACAGACCCCCACTAAGTACAGACAAGTACAGACCCCCCACTAAGTACAGACCCCCCTCAGTACAGACCCCTCCCTCACTAAGTACAGACCCCCACTAAGTACAGACCCCCCCTCAGTACAGACCCCCCCACTAAGTACTGACCCCCCTACTAAATACAGACCCCTCCACTAAGTACAGACCCCCCTCAGTACAGACCCCCCCATTAAGTACATTCCCCCTCAGTACAGACTCCCCCACTAAGTACAAACCCCCCTCTGTACAGACCCCTCCCCCCACTAAGTACAGACCCCCCACTGAGTACAGACCCAGCTCAGTACAGACCCCTCTCAGTACAGACCCCCCCACTAAGTACAAACCCCCACTAAGTAAAGACCCCCCTCAGTACAGACCCATCCCACTAAGTACAGACCCCACTCAGTACAGACCCCTCCCCCACACTAAGTACAGACCCCCCACTAAGCACAGGCCCCCACTAAATACAGACCCCCCTCAGTACAGACCCCTCCCACTAAGTACAGACCCCCCACTAAGTACAGGCCCCCACTAAGTTTAGACCTCCTCACTAAGTACAAACCCCCCACTAAGTACAGACCCCCTCAGTACAGACCCCCCCACTAAGTACAGACCCCTCTCAGTACAGACCCCTCCACAAAGTACAGACCCCCTCAGTACAGACCCCTCCCACTAAGTACAGACCCCCCCACTAAGTACAGACACCACTCAGTACAGACCCCCTCCCCCACACTAAGTACAGACCCCCCCACTACGTACAGACCCCCCTCAGTACAGACTTCCCACTAAGTACAGACCCCCAACTAAGTACAGGCCCCCACTAAGTACAGACCCCCACTAAGTAAAGACCCCCCTCAGTACAGACCCATCCCACTAAGTACAGACCCCACTCAGTACAGACCCCTCCCCCACACTAAGTACAGACCCCCCACTATGTGCAGACCCCCCACTCAGTAAAGACCCCCCCACTCAGTACAGACCCCCCACTAAGTACAGACCCCCACTAAGTACAGACCCCCCTCAGTACAAACCCCTCCACTAAGTACAGACCCCCCCAGTACAGACCCATTCCACTAAGTACAGACAGCCCCACTAAGTACAGACCCCCTTCAGTACAGACCCCCCCACTAAGTACAGACCCCTCTCAGTACAGACCCCTCCACAAAGTACAGACCCCCACTAAGTACAGACCCCCTCAGTACAGACCCCTCCCACTAAGTACAGACCCCCCCACTAAGTACAGACACCACTCAGTACAGACCCCCTCCCCCACACTAAGTACAGACCCCCCCACTACGTACAGACCCCCCTCAGTACAGACCTCCCACTAAGTACAAACCCCCAACTAAGTACATGCCCCCACTAAGTACAGACCCCCCTCAGTACAGACCCCCCCACTAAGTACAGACCCCCCCTCAGGACAGACCCCTCCCACTAAGTACAGACAGCCCCATTAAGTATGGACCCCTTCAGTACAGACTCCCCCACTAAGTACAGACCCCTCCACTAAGTACAGACCCCCTCAGTACAGACCCCTCCCACTAAGTACAGACCTCCCCACTAAGTACAGGCCCCCACTAAGTTTAGACCTCCTCACTAAGTACAGACCCCCCTCAGTACAGACACCTCCCCCACACTAAGTACAGACCCCCCACTACGTACAGACCCCCCACTCAGTAAAGACCCCCCACTCAGTACAGACTCCCCACTCAGTACAGGCCCCCACTAAGTTTAGACCTCCTAACTAAGTACAGACCCCCCACTAAGTACAGAGCCCCATCAGTACAGACCCCTCCCCCACACTAAGTACAGACCCCCACTACGTACAGGCCCCCCACTCAGTAAAGACCCCCCCACTCAGTGCAGATCCCCCACTAAGTACAGGCCCCCACCAAGTACAGACCCCCCTCAGTACAACCCCCCCACTAAGTACAGACCCCCCAGTACAGACCCCTTCCACTAAATACAGACAGCCCCACTAAGTACTGACCCCCTTCAGTACAGTCCCCCCCACTAAGTACAGACCCCTCTCAGTACAGACCCCTCCACAAAGTACAGACCCCCACTAAGTACAGACCCCCTCAGTACAGACCCCTCCCACTAAGTACAGACCCCCCCACTAAGCACAGACACCACTCAGCACAGACCCCCTCCCCCACACTAAATACAGACCCCCCACTATGTACAGACCCCCCTCAGTACAGACCTCCCACTAAGTACAGACCTCCCACTAAGTACAGGCCCCCACTAAGTACAGACCCCCCTCAGCACAGACCCCCCCACTAAGCACAGGCCCCCACTAAATACAGACCCCCCTCAGTACAGACCCCTCCCACTAAGTACAGACCCCCCACTAAGTACAGGCCCCCACTAAGTTTAGACCTCCTCACTAAGTACAGACCCCCCACTAAGTACAGACCCCCCTCAGTACAGACCCCTCCCACTAAGTACAGACCCCCCACTAAGTACAGACCCCACCCAGTACAGACCCCCCCCACTAAGTACAGGCCCCCACTAAGTACAGACCCCTCTCACTATAGACCCCTCCCCCTACTAAGTACATGCCCCCACTAAGTACAGACCTCTCCCTCCACTAAGTACAGGCCCCCACTAAGTACAGACCCCCCCAGTACAGACCCCTCCGACAGAAATTCGGGTCTCAGGTAAGTAAAACGGGGTGGGGGGGCTAGGGGACCGGTGACTGCAAGGTGTTTTTTCACCTTAATGCATAAGATTCAACAAGGTGAAAAAATACGAGACTTTACAACCACTTTAATGGCTGTGTGTTGAGTTATTTTGAGGTGACAGCAAATTTACACTGTTATACAAGCTGTATACTCACTACATTGTAGCAAAGTGTCATTTCTTCAGTGTCGTCACATGAAGATATAATAAATTATGATAAATTATTTACAGAAACGTGAGGGGTGTACTCACTTTTGTGAGATACTGTATATATGGGGGTGTCTATACAGGTATGCTGATACTAATGCCGCATACACACGGTTGGAATTTCCAACATCATATGTTCGATGTGAGCTTGTTGTTGGAAATTCCAACCATGTGTAGGCTCCATCGGACATTTGTTGTCGGAATTTCTGACAACAAAAATTTGAGAGCTGGATCTCAAATTTCCGACAACAAAATACATTGTTGTGAATTCCGATCGTGTGTACACAATTCCGATGCACAAAATTCCACGCATGCTCAGAATCAAGCAGAAGAGCCACACTGGCTATTGAACTTCATTTTTCTCGGCTCGTCGTACGTGTTGTACGTCACCGCGTTCTTGGTGATCGGAATTTCCGACAACATTTGTGTGACCGTGTGTATGCAAGACAAGTTTGAGCCAACATCTGTCAGAAATAAATCCAATTTTGTTGTCGGAATGTCCAATCTTCTGTACGCAGCATTAGTGTACACCAAGATGAGGACAAAGCTTTAGTAGATCCTCATGGGACATATGGTCCTCTACATGTTTCGCGGCATGTTACCGCTTCATCAGGAGAATGATGTCTAGAATGAAAATAACAAATTATACATAAAAATCTAAATTACAGAAAAAATATACACTTAGTACAAAATACATGTATTCATAGGGGAGAGACGGGTGCAATGCGGTTTACCCATAAGCCCGTATACAGAAGCACAACCAATACACCACCAATGTTCCCCTATGGCGGGTATGGGGTATGTGTAAAAGTGGATGGATTAATCTTCTGCAGTAGCTGGGTAGATAAGGTATATATATATGTATATGACAAACAATCGAGAAAATATCAAACAGCAGAACGATACTTCTCCCTCAGTGCTCATAGAACAATTGTTATTAAAAATAACACAAGCAGCTACTATAATGATAAAAACTGAACCGAAAATATGTTAAAGCAAAGTAATAAAAAAACATTAGTAGTGCTAAAACAATCAAAGTGTTTTTTGTGATTGCTAAAAAGTCCAGAGTATGAAATTGTCCGTCATAGAAAAAAAATTGTTGCAGATTTTAGTTCAAGCTGATCACCTTCACCACACTGCCTGTGCAGGCCCAGACTGGGACAAAAATTAGGCCAGGGCAATTTAGACTGAGCAGCCAATTTTCCAGCAACCGCCCGTTCGCGAGGGCAGATGGTGATGAGATAATCACGGAGTCGGTCCTCTGTGATATAAAGGGGACTGCACTGTAAAGTAAACTAATGATTACAGTCCCCCTTTACAGTGCAGTTTCCTTTTCATCACAGTGCCCCTACCAATCACAGCCCCCCATTACAGTGCCCCTTGTAGTCATGCCCCCTCCTTTTTCTCTGTAATCACAGTGGCCTTTTTAAGCTCTACCTCCCCTGCACAGTCCTACCTTTGGCAGGGTGTTTTTTTTATTCTTCGTGTTCTTTCATTTTTATCCTTTATTTATTTTGTATTTCTTATTTCTCCTTTTTTCTTTTCTTTTCATTATTATTTATTTTTATTTTATTTTTATTTATATTTATTTTTTCACACTCTATTTATTTATTTTTTTCTTACTTAGGTAATTTTCTTTACCTGTTTTTTCAGTTTATTTTCCAACATTCTTCTCAGTTGCACCTTATCCTCTTAATTTGTCTTCTTTTCCCACTCATTTCTTCCTTTTCCTATTCTCATTTCTCTATCTTTATCCTTTTTTATTATTCACTTGTATTTTTTTTTTCTTATTTTCCTCTCCTTTCTCCTTTTCTCTTTCTTTTTTTTTTTTAATTGTTTATTTATCGAAAATTTTCAAAAGATAACAAAGATATATCATCATACATGTTCACAAGAAAAAAGGACATGAAAGGAAACATGACATACTTTTCACAGTAGGGATAGATATATGGTTTAAAATGATTAACAGTCATTGTATACACATCATGGTAAGAGAAATAAAAATATGTTGCGGAATAAGTTCATCAGCAACCTAGTTGAATTTTTGAGTATTAGTTTAATCAGAGGTCAAGTCTGTTAAGTACATTTATTCATGGCTACTTAAGATTTCTCCAGGTTGTCCCCCAAACCATGTCAAACTTAGGGAGGGATTCCTCAATTACAGCTGTAAGGTGTTCGATCCTAGGAATGTCTGCTATGATAGTTAGAAATTGTGCAAAAGTGGAGGGGTATTGGCAAGCCAACACTGAGGTATGGCCCGTTTGGCTGCTAGTAAGATAAAGGCCATCAGTTTCCTGCGGGGTTTCGGTATTTTCGGGAATGGAAGGCCCAATAATAGATGTATGGGTTGGAAAGGAATGGGAAAGTCCAGAATCCTTCCCAAGAGTGCATGGATCTGTGTCCAAAAGGGTGAGAGCAAGGGGCATTCCCAAAATATGTGATAGTGAGTGCCTATAGACTTACCACACCTCCAGCATAAACCAGAAGCTGTCAGTTTTTTTTTTCAAATAAAAATTCTGGAATCCTGTACCAAAACATTAAGATTTTATAGGCAGTCTCTTTTTGGGTCACACATCTGGATATCTTAGAAGTAGCTTCCAAAATCTCCCTTCATTCATGTAATGTAATAGGTCTGTTTAAGATGTGGGACCATTTCCGCATATAGGAGTGAGTGTGTTCAGCAATGATGGGGGTAGCGTGCAAAATTTTATATATATAGTGGATATTAGGCGGGGTTCATAGGGGCCTCCGGAACACATCAGTTCAAATTCCGTAGGTATGGTTAAAGTCAGTTGTGGAGCTTTTTTGGAGAAAAAATGTTTGATTTGTAGGAAAGAGTAGAATAGATTCTTCGGGACTTCATATTTAGATATTCATTCAGAGAAGGTGAAGAGTTTGTGCGTCGCTGGATGAACTACATGGCATATCTGGAGTATACCTGCTTTGTTCATGATAGCATAGCTTCATAGGATAGGCTGTCAGGGATTTCTGGGTTGAAGATGATATTTATTAAAGGAGAACATGGAGATGTGAGTGAGTATTTACCTAAACAGCTTTTCCAGATTGAAAGCGTAAATAGCATTGGATTTAAACAAATTCGACACAATTGGGAGGTAGATTTATCAGGAGATGGCCATAACATGCAGCATGGATGAGCCAGTACTATAATGCTCATCTCAATCTCGGACCTACGATTAGGAGCTCATGTCTAGATGTCCAAGAGGCTATAGCTCTCAAGTGCGTAGCATAATAATATTTTTTTATGTCTGGTGCCCCCAAGCCACCTCTGGCTGAGGTTGTAAGGAGAACCAAGCCAGCTATTAAATATGAAATTTAGAAAATTTCTCTGAAGGAGTTTTAGTTGGGACATTGGGATCATTACTGGAAGGGTTTCAAAAAGATATAGAAGTTTGGGGAGCACTGACATTTTGAGAACATTTATCCTACCTAGGAGTGATAGAGGGAGGTTCGTCCATGTTTTCAGTAAATTATTAATTTCTATAAACATAGGGGGGAAGTTTGCCTGGAAAAGAGTAGAATAAGAGGAGGTTAGGTGAACTCCAAGGTACTTTAGTGACTGAGGGCACGAGCGGTAATAAATTTTCTTTTAAGTTTGAGAGTGTATCTGTTGAAATATTAATAGGGAGAGCTTCAGTTTTGGACGAGTTGATTTTAAAACCGGAGATATTGCCAAATAGGATTAGGGTTGTGTGAAGTGAAAGGAGTGAGATGTGAGGGTGGGTCAATGTCAATAAAATGTCATCCGCAAGGGGGCGTGACTAGCCATGGAGCGGGATGGCAGCTTGATTCCCGAGCTCCGCTCCATAGCAGGGATATCCAGCGACAAACAGCAACAAGCTTCTCCCCTCTCCCCGAGAAACAAGGGGAGAGCAGCAGGACACGAACCAGCATGTCAGGGAGGCATAATCCGCCACCACAACCGCGCCATCTAAAGGAAGTATGTTGACCCCGCGGAACAGCGCTCCAGGCAACATGGCGCCGGCCTCAGTCCGCCCGCAGGAGACCAGCATGGCCGCACGAATAACACACAGCCTCACCACCAGGACTGTGCAGAGCTGCTGGGGATGAGAGATACAGAGGATATGGACAGTCTCCCTCCTCCAAAGCCAGACCTAGCAGAAACACAGCATGACAGAGGTAAGAGGCGTGCCTCGTCTCCATGCAATTCCCCTAACAAAACCCCTCAGGCTTAAAAGCACCATGGGAATGCCTCAGGATCCACCTCTCACAGTCCTGCACATATATCTACACTAGCAAATATACCTGTGACTGACAACCCAGTGTCTGAAAGCATGCTAAAATCAATGTTGATTACCCTGCAAAAAGATCTAAACAGGGAACTGCAGCTATCCCTCTCCCAGGTACATGACAGGCTTGACTGCCTGGAAGAGAGAGCAGACACAGCAGAGGAGCACATATCTGAAATGGGCAAAGCTCACAATGAGCTTCTTGATGCACACGATCATCACTCAGATGAGATCCAAAAAAATAAATTGAACCTGGCAGACCTCAAAGATAGGGCCAGAAGAAACAACATAAAATTCAGAGAGATCCCTGAGTCAGTGTCACCCAATGAGCTAAAAAAATACCTACAGCAGCTCTTTAACACCCTGCTCCCCAGTCTCTCTCCCCACGACTTGCTCATCGACCGAGCACATAGGATCGCAAAACCGGACCACCTCCCAGCGGAAATGCCTAGAGATGTTCTGGCCAGAATCAATTTTTTCAACGTAAAGGAACAAATCCTGTACACAGCTAGGAATCTCAGACCCTTACCAGCGCCCTACTCTAAAATATTGCTGTTTGTGGATCTGTCACCAGCTACAATGGAATTACACAGAGCATATACACTGGTAATCTCAATTCTACAGGAGAATAAAATCACCTACCCATGGGGATATCCCACCAAGCTCCTGGTTACTTACCAGCAAAAAATTGTCCCAATCTTATCTCCTAAAAATGGCTACAAAAAACTGACTAACTGGGGCCTATTACCCATTCCTGTGGCCCTCACCGGTCACGTAATCAGGATGACTTTTCATCTCCTCCTCCTCAACATCAACTGAAAAAGGTGGATAAAACCTAACAAATACCCTAAGGTTACTTGTCCCCAGCTTTAGAAATATTCCGCTAGGGCGAACTATTCAAATTCCACCTCTCCAATCTATAGTGTGCCGAGCACACTCAGTTGAGCGTTCCATTACAATACCTCACACAAAACGTACTCTGTGAAGTTTCTTTACTGTTTTTCATAATTCATCTCTGATAGTGTGGAGTGTTCTTACCGAACGTTGATAATCTGTATTACCGTACTTATACTCTGAATTGCAACAATTGTTCTTTTTTTTGTTTTTGTTTTGTTTTGTTTTGCTTTTTTCCAGCCTGCAAGAGCTATATACTCATTTGTTATACCTCTCTAAGCCAGGGGTCTCAAACGGGCGGCCCTCCAGCTGTTGCGAAACTACAAGTCCCATGAGGCATTGCAAGGCTGACAGTTACAAGCATGACTCCCACAGGCAGAGGCATGATGGGACTTGTAGTTTTCCAACAGCTGGAGGGCCTCCAGTTTGAGACCCCTGCTCTAAGCAAACTACTATCTAGTAACCAATCTATATAACAGGCAGCTGTATACAATACTTTAGTCTCGCTCAACTCCTGCAAACCAACCTCAATCACCTGTAATAATGACACTCAATGTCACATCTATTAACACTCCAAACCCCACATTGGATTCCACCAACTCAGCCAGAAGGAGGGCATCCGCCCTCTCTTCATTCATAGATAATGAAGATCTATACGATCCCTGGAGGGGCATGCATGATGTTGAGCGCGACTATACTTTCTATTCTCACCCCGGGAATTCTTACTCTCGGATTGACCTTTTCCTCACAAACAAAAAAGCCTTACTGGCCACCTCAGAATCGCATATAGGTCTCATAACGTGGTCAGACCACACCACTGAAAATATTCCCCCAATCTTGCCCATCCAATCACTCTCTGGAGGCTAAACTCATCCCTCATAACCAATCCAAGATACGAAGGGGAAATTAAATCCGAGATTGAGAATTTCTTTAAGACTAATAGTGCATCTATCAGCAATCAATCTATGGTATGGTTAGCCCATAAAGCTTTTCTACGAGGTCTCCTCATCAAATGTGGTGCTCAAGAACGTAAAAGATGCTCAGCGGAAATAGATTTAATGCTGCAACAACTCAAGACTTTAGAATTAACAGATAAAAACTCACCCAATCAGGCAACACTTGAAGCGATCAGGGACCACAGATGCAAATTAAGTGAACTCTTACACCATAAATTTGACTATTATGTCAAACGTTTAAAATTAAAATCCTATTACTTCAGCAACAAATCAGGAACCTTTCTGGCCAAGCAAGTCAAACATCAGCAAATGCGTGCAAAAATCCCCTACCTCCTAAACACACAAGGGGCACACATAACCAACCCACTGGATATAGCCAATACTTTTGCGTCCTTCTACAATAAATTATACAATCTGCAAGAGGCAAAAACCACTACCCCACCAAGTCCCGAAGAAATAGAAGCCTTTCTCTCATCCATACAACTTCCATCACTGACCCCCACACAAGTAGCCACACTATCTGCCCCATTCACACTAAACGAAATATGTAATGCTATTAAATCTCTCCCACTGCATAAGGCCCCAGGACCAGATGGATTCTCTAATGAATATTATAAACACTTCAACAACATCTTATCACCCCACTTATGCACTGCATTTAACCATTATACTTCAACAGGAAAAATCCCTAAAGAATGCCTCGAAGCATTGATAGTGACCCTTCCCAAACCAGGCAAACCAACAGATGCTCCAGAGAATTATAGACCCATCTCCCTATTAAACACAGACACAAAGCTGTATGCAAAGCTACTCTCCACAGTTATGGAACAACTGATACATATAGACCAAGTCGGCTTCATACCGGTTAGACAAACATCAGACGGGACCCGGTGGTTTATAGACATCATTCAGTGGGTAGAAAACAATTGAGTGCCTTTTCTGCTCCTTTATTTGGGTGCAGAGAATGCATTTGACAGAGTACAATGGACGTACCTGGGGGCAGTTCTACGTAAGTTTGGCATATCGGGCACACTCCTAAATGCCATACTCAGCCTATACACATCCCCAAGTGCAAAAGTGTGGACCTCGGGTGTGCTATCTAACTCTTTCAATATCACAAACGGCACAAGACAGGGCTGCCCAATGTCACCTTTAATCTTTGCTATGATTATGGAGCCCTTAGTCCAATGGATTCGTTCTGCATCCCAAATTAAAGGAATAAACATTGGCGCCACTGAACATAAAATCGGTCTTTACGCAGACGATGTGATAATTGCCATTACAGACCCAAAACAATCCATAACCGAGATCCAACATATTCTTGATCAGTTCAGTACAATATCTTTATATAAAGTAAATCATAGCAAATCATTTATGCTTGCGATAGGTCTAGATAGACCAACCATACAACACATTTCAAAACACTCCTCATTCTCGTGGTCAAAAGACTCCTCCTTATCCTATCTAGGAATCCACCTGATATCACCTAGCAAAAACATTTTGCGCACCAATCTGGCAGACCTTGTAGAAAAGCTTATACGAATATCTAGTGAACTGCACCACCCCTTGGTATCATGGGCTGGTAGAATTGCTTTAGCTAAAATGTTCCTACTCCCGCACATTCTATATGTCTTCCGCACAATACCTGTACCATTTCTTTCAATGCAACTACAGACTCTCCAAGCTATCATCAATTCCTTTATCTAGCAACAAAAACGGGCCAGAATAAAGAAACACGACCTAATGACCCCAACACGAATGGGGGGGATTGGGAGCTCCCAATATAAATTTATACTACAAAGCAGTCATATTGGATCAACTCAAACACTGGTGGACCACATCTACCCCTTCCAGTTGGGCACAAATAGAATCAGTAGTACTGGCTAAATGTAAATGCTAAATGTACTGGCAAAAATGTACCTTTGTACCTCACTTCTCTCCCCCACCCCCAAACACTTTCTGATGGACTCAATAACGGCCTCCCTAAGAGTTTGGACGTCTATCCCTCAAATGTTAAAAGGTGTACCTCATACCATACTGCAACACATACCAATCCAAGCCATCTCACTCATACTTCCAGACCTCCAACTAAGCTCATGGATTGATGCAGGTATTCAAACCATTGGAAACCTCTTCACTGCATCCTGTTTAATGTCATTTGAACACCTTTGAACCAAATTTGGTCTTTCGCCAAGAACTTTCTATATATACAGTATATATATACCTCAGGATTAGGTCTCTACTCAACAAATCGCACTGGATTAAACAAGACAAGATTCTATCTTCTTTGCTAAATTATCTTGATTCAAGTAAAGATATACTTAAGGGTATTTCATATATCTATGGTCTATTCTCTCAATCAACAGAGAAAGCCACTCAGATCCAAATCCTGCAGTGGTCCAAACACATCCCCTTAGCCCCTCCACCTACTCAATGGTACAAAGCGCTATCGCTGCCCTCAAAACTCTCTCATTGTACCATGCACTGGGAATCCCAACAAAAGCGTCTCCAACATTGGTACTACACCCCCAGCAGAATTGCCAAAATTTACCCCAATACGTCTCACCTATGCTGGAGAAATTGTGGCCTTCCAGGAACTCTTTTCCATATCTGGTGGGAATGCCCATCCCTCAAAGAATTTTGGAACCAAATACGAAAATTGCTCCAATCAATTTCCCCCACAGTAAATAACCTATGCTCAGTTGACCTCCTTTTGGGCCTGATGATTCCCACATGGTCCAGAAAATCTCAAACCGTGGCCACCCACATCCTTATTGCTGCAAGATTGGCGCTAGCAAGGAAATGAAAAGTACTCACCCTCCTGACATCCAAGAAGTAATTACAATCTTAAACAGCAATCTCAAATTGGAACATGGCTTCTCCAAAGTCCAACTTACCACTGAAAAATTTTACCGAAATTGGGACTCATGGATCAATGACCCCAGAAGTATACAGCTGGACTGACCTTCCATTCACAAATGATTCATAATACTCTTGTATGCTCCCATCTTACCCCTCAATAACAAACAGGCAACACACTCGCTTCCGCACTGTGCACCAATACATAGTAGATTAAACAACAAGTGTGATTGCCTAATGGTTCTACCACCTAAAGGTGTTAAGGTTAAGGTTAAAGCTAAATCTAATTTTCAGAAAGTTTCTGTTACCACATATACAAGACAATGTATATGCATGCTATAGCTCTTTTATTAGCACTTTGGTAAAAGGAATACCTGATTGTTATAGATACATACCAATGCGTATACATACCATAACTTGAGAATGTATCACTGTACTCTTTAGGTTGCTTTTTGTACCTTTTGAAAAATGAATAAACTTTGAAGTTAAAAAAAAAATGTCATCCGCAAAAAGTGACAGTTTGTACTCCTGATGCCTCAACGCCACCCCTTTTATGTCTGGATGAGAGTGAATAGCTTCCGCCAGGGGTTCCAGACTAAGAATGAAAAGCAGAGGAGACAGGGGACATTACTCAGAGTGAATGGTGGGGAGACATGAGAGGCCATCTGCACTTGGGACATGGGTGTGGAGTATAGTGCTTTCAGGGCATGACCGAAGGGGCCAGAAAAACCATATCTATGTAGAATAGCAAACATGAATGACCAGTTCAGACGGTCAGATTTTGGGAATCTAGACTGAGGACTAAAGCAGGCTTCTTAGTTTATGTCAGGAGATTAATGAGATCAATTGTTCACCTGGTGTTATCTCCTGCTTGTCTAGTTGGGACAAACCTTACTTGGTCCCTGTGTATAAGCGAGGGGAGAAGTAGAGAAAGTCTGTTGGCCAAAATTTTAGTAAAAATTTTATAATCGGACTTTAAAAGGGCAATGGGGCGATAGCTATCTGGCAATGAGGGGACTTTATACGGCTTCGGAATGACCGTGATGAAGGCGTGTAAAAATTGGGAATGGGGAAGTGTCCCTGACATTGGGGAGGTAAACAGATTAACCATATGGGGCATTAGGACCGGAAAGAATCTCCTGAAGTAGGAATAAGGGAGTCCATCAGGTCCGGGGGATTTGTGGTTGGGGAGTTGATTCACAACTTTAGTGATTTCTTCAACAGAAATGGGAGCATTAAGTCCCAGACGGTGGTCAGCGGAAATTGTAGGGAGTTTCAAAGATTCTATGAAGGTGTCAAATTTTTCCTGGGTGAATTGGGAATTTGGGTCTGTAGATAAGCATTTATACAGTCTCTGGTAAAAATCACCGAAGACTTTGGACATATTACGGGGGCAGTACGTGGGTGCACCATTGGATTGTAATAGATAATCAGGGGTAGAAGTAAAGGTTCTAGGTTTTAGTTTATTGACCAGCATTCTATGGGGTTTATTGGCATACTCATAAAATTTTTGCTTGGATCATAGAGTGGATTTGGCAAACTTATTCAGATCTAAGGACTTAATGTGGTTACATAGTGAAACCACAGCTCTGAGGTCTGTCACTGTAGGGAGACTGAGTAAGCATTCCTCTGCTTTGGATAGGTCATTTAAAAGGGATGACCTTTGAAGTTCACGGCCTTGTTTATATCGAGAACCTGCAGAGATGCAATCCCCTCTGAAGAAAGCCTTATGGGCTTCCCACAGAATGGACGCCCTAGAGACTGAACCCTCATTAAGTTCAAAGAACTCTGTCAACTTTTGTTGTAATTGAATGTGAATCTCAGGTACATTAAGGAGAGACTCATTTAGGCGCCAATGACAGGTTCTAGGTGTGGGTGCGGATAGGAGAAGATCTAGAACTATGGCTGCATGGTCCAACCAAGTTATTGGGTAAATTTCTGAGTTCACCACATATGTCAAAAGGAGTGCTGAAACAAAGAAGTGGTCTAATCTTGTATATAATTTATGGGGTGGGGAGTAGAATGTAAATTGTTTAGCCATTGGATGTTTCACCCTCCATGTATCAAACAAATTATGGGCTCTTATCAGTTTGCGAAATGCGGAAGATAGCTTCTGGATCTGTGGGGGCGGGCTATGTGAGAAAAGGGTGAATCTATCTTTAGTTGGTGACATACATATAATAAAATCTCCTCCAATGACCATGAAGGGTTGGTAGAAAGGTTGGAGATGCTCAAAAACTTCCAAAAACCAAGTTTGTCCCGTATTAGGCGCATAAACGTTGGCAAGGGTGAACGAGATGTTTTTGTGATCACAGCTCAGGAGAACAAATCTGCCCTGGGGATCCAGGTAAGAGGATTTGACCCGAATGGAAGAGGAACGTTTCAGTAAAATGGCTACGCCAGCCTTCCCAGACAGGTCAGATGCTATAAAGGCAGTAGGGAAATGTTTGGAGGCGAATTTAAATGTGCCTTCTGCCTTGAAGTGAGTCTCCTGAACCATGATCACTTCAGCCTTTGAAGATTTGAACTCTTTCAGCGCCTGCCAACACTTGTGTATGGAGCCCAAACCTTTAACATTGCATGAAAATATACTTATAGCCATATCTCAACCTTAGGAGCAAAGCACTTGTTACAATCATAAAACAACAAGAATGTGTATACCATGATGTATAAAACTTTTTAACAAAAACATTATTTGCAATCAGATGACCAAAAGGTGAAAGGTTATGAACGCCTCTGTTTTCGGGTTCTGGATCAGGAAAAGATCCCATACATAAAATGTGGATGCAAAAAAGAAAAAGTAAACAAAAGTAAAAAGAAAAACAAAAAAGAAAAAGAGAATCAGAGTAGGATCAAAAAGGATTTATGGTAAAAAGAAAAAAAAATTAGGTGAAAAACCTGCGGAGAGGGGGTACCACAGGAGGTCATGGTCCCAACGCGTGACCATGATGGGAAGGCAGGGGCATGGCAGCCTACAAGATCAGACACAGAGGCCTCAGCCCAATCCAAACGTTAGATAACAGAGTGGTTAGGGAACAGTCCACTTATAACATTTATATGGTTGTAAAGAAGGGGGTTATATGCAATTGGTGCAACGAGGATATAACTATAGACTTTGAGCTCAAAGTCCGGAGATATGTAAGCCAAAAAGAGAACAGGACTTACATATAAGAGGGAGACAAGAGGATGGACTCCAAGGCAGTCTCAAGTGAGGCCTTTGGGTGGTGCAGCCCTTTGGGGGGTGATAGGAGCCCCCCGCGACCTCTGATGAACTGGGATCCAGATCTTTGCAGGTGTAGACAAGGGTCAAGAGGATGGGATCTGGGTCTGTAGATCTTCATCTGGCATTGGGGGGAGGCCCAGGTTTTTGATGAAAGCCTCGCATTCCTGTAGATCTCTCATGGGGTGTTGTGTTCCATCTTTGGTGACAGACAGATGAAACGGGAAGCCCCATCAATACAGAACTTGCTTTTGCTGCAAATGAGAGGTGACTGGGCGTAGGGCATGGCGTTTACCCAGGGTGATAGGTGATGGGTCTTTGAAGATTTGAATCTTTGCACCCTTAAATTCAACCCAGGACCTATTACAGGTGGCAATGGTCAGGGCTTCCTTGCTCTCGTAGAAATGAAAGTGTGCAATAATGTCCCTGGGATTAGCGCCTGGGGGAGGTTTAGGAGCCAGTGACCTGTGTGCCCTATCGAGGCGCTAGTCTATGTCAGGAATGTGGGGTGCCAATGTAACAAAGAGGGCCAAAAGATAGGGTTGGATTTCCTTATCAGAAATGGATTTAGGGACCCCACGGATCCGTAGGTTTTGCCGTCGTTCTCTGTTTTCAAGGTCCTGCGGTTGCATCTGCAGTTGTGTAACTGCATTTTTCAAGCTGACAATTTCTTCCTCTAATGCATGAACATAGTGCACCATGTCATCAAATTTGGACTCCAGAGTATCTGTACGTTCCCCCAGTTGGTCAATCTCACCTCTGAGCTCATGAGTAAGCTCTCTGCCTGGGAAGATCAGACAACTTCAGTCTGTGAGAGCAACAGCAAATATCTAGATGGAGATGTGCAGAGTGTGCTGACAGTAACCATTGAAAGACAAAGCGCATAACCCAGTATTATCTGGTAAGTGGATTACCTTGGGGAATGTTACACACGCAGTGTGGTGAAGGTGATTGGCTTGAACTAAAATCTACAATGATTAACGATTTTTTTCTATGACGGACAATTTCATATTTACAAACTGCTGATTTTCACTGTTAAAGTGGACTTTTTAGCAATCACAAAAAAACACTTTGATTGTTTTAGCGCTACTAATGTTTTTGTATTTCTTTGCTTTAACATATTTTTGATTCATATATATTTATATATATGTAAATATGCTGATATATACAAAAAGAACCATGAAGGGCAATAGAAGAGGAGTTGGAAGACAAGGATGGGAAGAGGGGAGGGGAAGGAAATAGATGGGGCCAGCATATTCCCTGAAGTATTTTTGGAAGTTTTCTCTTTTTTCCCCCCCTTGGTTCTATATTGGTTTTCTCCACCATACCAGGTTGGTTTACATCTCTATATTAGCAGAATTTGGATTTACTTTGAACCACTCCCACCTTTCTTTTTCCTTTCTCCCCTACTCTCTCTCTTTCCCCACTTTCTCTTTTCTCCCTCGGTCCTTTTTCCCCCTGTCCCCCTCCCCGGTTTCTCCCCCCCCCCTCCTTCTCCTTCCCTCCCATTCCCCACTATACCCTTCTTCCCCTTCCCGTCCATATCTCTCTCCTTCCCATTCCCCTCTTCCCATCCTTGTCTTCCAATTCCTTTTCCATTCCCCTTTTTGTATATATCAGCATATTTACATATATAAACACCGGGACACCGCAACGCACACAAAACTAATATTCACGGCAACCAGGGACATTTGCGTTCCAAGCTGGCCGTGGCTGTTTCCCATCTCGGACACGTCAGCTCTGTCCAGGACCCTGGTGACACCCTCTTGACCATATGGGTTATGCTGCTCATTTCACAGCTGCAGTAAAGACTTCCATCCTAGTCGGCGAGTACCGCGGGTCCGCCTTACCACATACACTGCAGGTGGTTCCACATCACGGCTTCCATTGAAGGTAAATAGAGAGTCACGGAGCCAGGGGGACCCTAAGCGCAGGGACGGCATGACAGTGCTGGACTGCACATCTGCCTGTCCCTGAAAGGGTTACATTTCTCCTTTTAGAGAAGGGGAGGGGCTGCAGGAAGTTTTGTGTAGGAGATGTAGGAAGGGGAAGTGATGTCAGTTTGAGAGTGGTAGTGGACGAGATTAGAAGCACACCTCACAGCTCTCCACCTTCCCCTTCCTGATACACAGCATGGCAGCGATGGAGGGTTTTGTAGAGCAGCTGAGAGCGGAGGTTACCGCTAACGGCGCGGACTGGCTCCAGGAGCAGCTGCGTTTGATCACGGACGGCGGGGCGACGGTGAGCGGGGGGGGGGTCACCAACTCCCAGGGCAAGGCGATCACGTCCACTAGAGAGATACAGCCCTGAGGCTGATATGGGCTCATCTAGAACAGCGCAGCGGGGGATGGCAGCGGGAGAGGCCCAGACAGCCATCATACAGGCCAGGCAGAGGGATGGACGAAGAGAGGCCCGGGGGAATCGGAGGAAAGTTGGAGGGACTGGGGGAAGGGTGCCCAGCAACGCACGCGGCTCTTCCCCCCCAGCCAGGCGCAGATGCTTACAACCCCCTGAGAGGTCAGCAGGAGAGGGACGGAGGGCACCGGATGCACAAGAACGCACCGCGGCAAGTGGAGGAAGGTCACGGGCGACTGAGATGGACAGTAGTCCGCCGCAGGGTGATAGCGGGTCAGAGAGAGACGCCAGTGCCAACGTGAGGGGAGGTAATAGACGGTCGGCATGCACCCCACGCAGCAGTAGACGCAGGAGTCCATCACCAGGGGTATCCAGCGGGCCTAGCGGTATCCAAGGGAGGAGTGGCCGTACACAGCACCGCAGGCCCTCGGCAACCACGGAAATTTTCACGTTGCTGCCGCTAGAAAAATTTAATCTGGATAGGTTAAAACCGGTGGAAGGAAAAAAGGAGGATGAGGAGAAGCGTAGGTATCGCTTGATCCCGCGAACGTTCTCCAATTGGCTACAAACGTTCGCCATTTTGGCGAGTGTGGTAGGTGAAAAAGCGCCAGAACATTGTTCAGCGCTGTTTGTGTACCTAGAAGCCATTAGTGAGGCCCATAGAACATACGGGGGCATGGCGTGGCTACGCTATGATGAGCAATTTCGTCAGAGGATGGCGGTGCGACCGAATCTACGCTGGGATCACAAGGACATCAGCTTGTGGATGAGGTTGATGACGGCAGCGAGGGCCCCTAGTCAGTTTTTTCAGGCAGGGGTCGGAGGTTCAGCAACCCCAGGACAACCGGGCGAGAAAAAATGGGGATATTGCTGGCAATTTAATGAGGGAACTTGCAGATTTGGAGCCAACTGTCGTTTCAAGCATTTGTGTTCCGGCTGCGGGGGATCCCATGCATTAGCTAAATGTTTCAAAAAAGGAAAAGGACGCGCCGGAGATACTTCAGGTAAGAGGGAGGACCCCGGTACGGGTGGAAAGGATGTGGCCTTTCCTCAGTAGGTACCCTGACCGAACAGCGGCCGCCACGCTGGAGGCAGGTTTTAGGGAGGGTTTTCACATTCCTTGTGCCTTGGCGGAGGTGCTGCCTGAGGCCAAAAATTTGAGGTCAGCTTTGCTGCATGCAGCAGTGATCTCTGAAAAATTGGAAAAAGAAGTGTCATTGGGACGCATGGCGGGTCCGTTTAAGGAAAGGCCACTACAAGGGTTAGTGGTCTCTCCCTTGGGCATGGTACCAAAGAGAGAGCCCAATAAGTTTAGACTCATACATCACCTTTCCTTCCCGAAGGGAGGGTCGGTGAATGATGCTATAGCCCCGGAAGATTGTGCGGTTACGTACACATCTTTTGACGCAGCGGTCTCATGGGTTAGGAGTTATGGGCAGGGGTCATTAATGGCCAAGTCCGATATCGAATCGGCTTTTCGGCTGTTGCCAGTTCATCCCGACAGTTTCAGATGGCTAGGCTGTAAATGGGAAGGGGCCTACTATGTAGACCGATGCCTTCCAATGGGATGCTCTATATCCTGTGCTCTTTTCTAAACGTTCAGTTCATTCTTGGAATGGGCGGTACGGGATGTGTCTGGTATCAATTCAAGTGTAGACAAGGGTCAAGAGGATGGGATCTGGGTCTGTAGATCTTCATCTGGCATTGGGGGGAGGCCCAGGTTTTTGATGAAAGCCTCGCATTCCTGTAGATCTCTCATGGGGTGTTGTGTTCCATCTTTGGTGACAGACAGATGAAACGGGAAGCCCCATCAATACAGAACTTGCTTTTGCTGCAAATGAGAGGTGACTGGGCGTAGGGCAATAGCGTTTACCCAGGGTGATAGGTGATAGGTCTTTGAAGATTTGAATCTTTGCACCCTTAAATTCAACCCAGGACCTATTACAGGTGGCAATGGTCAGGGCTTCCTTGCTCTCGTAGAAATGAAAGTGTGCAATAATGTCCCTGGGATTAGCGCCTGGGGGAGGTTTAGGAGCCAGTGACCTGTGTGCCCTATCGAGGCGCTAGTCTATGTCAGGAATGTGGGGTGCCAATGTAACAAAGAGGGCCAAAAGATAGGGTTGGATTTCCTTATCAGAAATGGATTTAGGGACCCCACGGATCCGTAGGTTTTGCCGTCGTTCTCTGTTTTCAAGGTCCTGCGGTTGCATCTGCAGTTGTGTAACTGCATTTTTCAAGCTGACAATTTCTTCCTCTAATGCATGAACATAGTGCACCATGTCATCAAATTTGGACTCCAGAGTATCTGTACGTTCCCCCAGTTGGTCAATCTCACCTCTGAGCTCATGAGTAAGCTCTCTGCCTGGGAAGATCAGACAACTTCAGTCTGTGAGAGCAACAGCAAATATCTAGATGGAGATGTGCAGAGTGTGCTGACAGTAACCATTGAAAGACAAAGCGCATAACCCAGTATTATCTGGTAAGTGGATTACCTTGGGGAATGTTACACACGCAGTGTGGTGAAGGTGATTGGCTTGAACTAAAATCTACAATGATTAACGATTTTTTTCTATGACGGACAATTTCATATTTACAAACTGCTGATTTTCACTGTTAAAGTGGACTTTTTAGCAATCACAAAAAAACACTTTGATTGTTTTAGCGCTACTAATGTTTTTGTATTTCTTTGCTTTAACATATTTTTGATTCATATATATTTATATATATGTAAATATGCTGATATATACAAAAAGAACCATGAAGGGCAATAGAAGAGGAGTTGGAAGACAAGGATGGGAAGAGGGGAGGGGAAGGAAATAGATGGGGCCAGCATATTCCCTGAAGTATTTTTGGAAGTTTTCTCTTTTTTCCCCCCCTTGGTTCTATATTGGTTTTCTCCACCATACCAGGTTGGTTTACATCTCTATATTAGCAGAATTTGGATTTACTTTGAACCACTCCCACCTTTCTTTTTCCTTTCTCCCCTACTCTCTCTCTTTCCCCACTTTCTCTTTTCTCCCTCGGTCCTTTTTCCCCCTGTCCCCCTCCCCGGTTTCTCCCCCCCCCCTCCTTCTCCTTCCCTCCCATTCCCCACTATACCCTTCTTCCCCTTCCCGTCCATATCTCTCTCCTTCCCATTCCCCTCTTCCCATCCTTGTCTTCCAATTCCTTTTCCATTCCCCTTTTTGTATATATCAGCATATTTACATATATAAACACCGGGACACCGCAACGCACACAAAACTAATATTCACGGCAACCAGGGACATTTGCGTTCCAAGCTGGCCGTGGCTGTTTCCCATCTCGGACACGTCAGCTCTGTCCAGGACCCTGGTGACACCCTCTTGACCATATGGGTTATGCTGCTCATTTCACAGCTGCAGTAAAGACTTCCATCCTAGTCGGCGAGTACCGCGGGTCCGCCTTACCACATACACTGCAGGTGGTTCCACATCACGGCTTCCATTGAAGGTAAATAGAGAGTCACGGAGCCAGGGGGACCCTAAGCGCAGGGACGGCATGACAGTGCTGGACTGCACATCTGCCTGTCCCTGAAAGGGTTACATTTCTCCTTTTAGAGAAGGGGAGGGGCTGCAGGAAGTTTTGTGTAGGAGATGTAGGAAGGGGAAGTGATGTCAGTTTGAGAGTGGTAGTGGACGAGATTAGAAGCACACCTCACAGCTCTCCACCTTCCCCTTCCTGATACACAGCATGGCAGCGATGGAGGGTTTTGTAGAGCAGCTGAGAGCGGAGGTTACCGCTAACGGCGCGGACTGGCTCCAGGAGCAGCTGCGTTTGATCACGGACGGCGGGGCGACGGTGAGCGGGGGGGGGGTCACCAACTCCCAGGGCAAGGCGATCACGTCCACTAGAGAGATACAGCCCTGAGGCTGATATGGGCTCATCTAGAACAGCGCAGCGGGGGATGGCAGCGGGAGAGGCCCAGACAGCCATCATACAGGCCAGGCAGAGGGATGGACGAAGAGAGGCCCGGGGGAATCGGAGGAAAGTTGGAGGGACTGGGGGAAGGGTGCCCAGCAACGCACGCGGCTCTTCCCCCCCAGCCAGGCGCAGATGCTTACAACCCCCTGAGAGGTCAGCAGGAGAGGGACGGAGGGCACCGGATGCACAAGAACGCACCGCGGCAAGTGGAGGAAGGTCACGGGCGACTGAGATGGACAGTAGTCCGCCGCAGGGTGATAGCGGGTCAGAGAGAGACGCCAGTGCCAACGTGAGGGGAGGTAATAGACGGTCGGCATGCACCCCACGCAGCAGTAGACGCAGGAGTCCATCACCAGGGGTATCCAGCGGGCCTAGCGGTATCCAAGGGAGGAGTGGCCGTACACAGCACCGCAGGCCCTCGGCAACCACGGAAATTTTCACGTTGCTGCCGCTAGAAAAATTTAATCTGGATAGGTTAAAACCGGTGGAAGGAAAAAAGGAGGATGAGGAGAAGCGTAGGTATCGCTTGATCCCGCGAACGTTCTCCAATTGGCTACAAACGTTCGCCATTTTGGCGAGTGTGGTAGGTGAAAAAGCGCCAGAACATTGTTCAGCGCTGTTTGTGTACCTAGAAGCCATTAGTGAGGCCCATAGAACATACGGGGGCATGGCGTGGCTACGCTATGATGAGCAATTTCGTCAGAGGATGGCGGTGCGACCGAATCTACGCTGGGATCACAAGGACATCAGCTTGTGGATGAGGTTGATGACGGCAGCGAGGGCCCCTAGTCAGTTTTTTCAGGCAGGGGTCGGAGGTTCAGCAACCCCAGGACAACCGGGCGAGAAAAAATGGGGATATTGCTGGCAATTTAATGAGGGAACTTGCAGATTTGGAGCCAACTGTCGTTTCAAGCATTTGTGTTCCGGCTGCGGGGGATCCCATGCATTAGCTAAATGTTTCAAAAAAGGAAAAGGACGCGCCGGAGATACTTCAGGTAAGAGGGAGGACCCCGGTACGGGTGGAAAGGATGTGGCCTTTCCTCAGTAGGTACCCTGACCGAACAGCGGCCGCCACGCTGGAGGCAGGTTTTAGGGAGGGTTTTCACATTCCTTGTGCCTTGGCGGAGGTGCTGCCTGAGGCCAAAAATTTGAGGTCAGCTTTGCTGCATGCAGCAGTGATCTCTGAAAAATTGGAAAAAGAAGTGTCATTGGGACGCATGGCGGGTCCGTTTAAGGAAAGGCCACTACAAGGGTTAGTGGTCTCTCCCTTGGGCATGGTACCAAAGAGAGAGCCCAATAAGTTTAGACTCATACATCACCTTTCCTTCCCGAAGGGAGGGTCGGTGAATGATGCTATAGCCCCGGAAGATTGTGCGGTTACGTACACATCTTTTGACGCAGCGGTCTCATGGGTTAGGAGTTATGGGCAGGGGTCATTAATGGCCAAGTCCGATATCGAATCGGCTTTTCGGCTGTTGCCAGTTCATCCCGACAGTTTCAGATGGCTAGGCTGTAAATGGGAAGGGGCCTACTATGTAGACCGATGCCTTCCAATGGGATGCTCTATATCCTGTGCTCTTTTCTAAACGTTCAGTTCATTCTTGGAATGGGCGGTACGGGATGTGTCTGGTATCAATTCAAGTGTAGACAAGGGTCAAGAGGATGGGATCTGGGTCTGTAGATCTTCATCTGGCATTGGGGGGAGGCCCAGGTTTTTGATGAAAGCCTCGCATTCCTGTAGATCTCTCATGGGGTGTTGTGTTCCATCTTTGGTGACAGACAGATGAAACGGGAAGCCCCATCAATACAGAACTTGCTTTTGCTGCAAATGAGAGGTGACTGGGCGTAGGGCATGGCGTTTACCCAGGGTGATAGGTGATAGGTCTTTGAAGATTTGAATCTTTGCACCCTTAAATTCAACCCAGGACCTATTACAGGTGGCAATGGTCAGGGCTTCCTTGCTCTCGTAGAAATGAAAGTGTGCAATAATGTCCCTGGGATTAGCGCCTGGGGGAGGTTTAGGAGCCAGTGACCTGTGTGCCCTATCGAGGCGCTAGTCTATGTCAGGAATGTGGGGTGCCAATGTAACAAAGAGGGCCAAAAGATAGGGTTGGATTTCCTTATCAGAAATGGATTTAGGGACCCCACGGATCCGTAGGTTTTGCCGTCGTTCTCTGTTTTCAAGGTCCTGCGGTTGCATCTGCAGTTGTGTAACTGCATTTTTCAAGCTGACAATTTCTTCCTCTAATGCATGAACATAGTGCACCATGTCATCAAATTTGGACTCCAGAGTATCTGTACGTTCCCCCAGTTGGTCAATCTCACCTCTGAGCTCATGAGTAAGCTCTCTGCCTGGGAAGATCAGACAACTTCAGTCTGTGAGAGCAACAGCAAATATCTAGATGGAGATGTGCAGAGTGTGCTGACAGTAACCATTGAAAGACAAAGCGCATAACCCAGTATTATCTGGTAAGTGGATTACCTTGGGGAATGTTACACACGCAGTGTGGTGAAGGTGATTGGCTTGAACTAAAATCTACAATGATTAACGATTTTTTTCTATGACGGACAATTTCATATTTACAAACTGCTGATTTTCACTGTTAAAGTGGACTTTTTAGCAATCACAAAAAAACACTTTGATTGTTTTAGCGCTACTAATGTTTTTGTATTTCTTTGCTTTAACATATTTTTGATTCATATATATTTATATATATGTAAATATGCTGATATATACAAAAAGAACCATGAAGGGCAATAGAAGAGGAGTTGGAAGACAAGGATGGGAAGAGGGGAGGGGAAGGAAATAGATGGGGCCAGCATATTCCCTGAAGTATTTTTGGAAGTTTTCTCTTTTTTCCCCCCCTTGGTTCTATATTGGTTTTCTCCACCATACCAGGTTGGTTTACATCTCTATATTAGCAGAATTTGGATTTACTTTGAACCACTCCCACCTTTCTTTTTCCTTTCTCCCCTACTCTCTCTCTTTCCCCACTTTCTCTTTTCTCCCTCGGTCCTTTTTCCCCCTGTCCCCCTCCCCGGTTTCTCCCCCCCCCCTCCTTCTCCTTCCCTCCCATTCCCCACTATACCCTTCTTCCCCTTCCCGTCCATATCTCTCTCCTTCCCATTCCCCTCTTCCCATCCTTGTCTTCCAATTCCTTTTCCATTCCCCTTTTTGTATATATCAGCATATTTACATATATAAACACCGGGACACCGCAACGCACACAAAACTAATATTCACGGCAACCAGGGACATTTGCGTTCCAAGCTGGCCGTGGCTGTTTCCCATCTCGGACACGTCAGCTCTGTCCAGGACCCTGGTGACACCCTCTTGACCATATGGGTTATGCTGCTCATTTCACAGCTGCAGTAAAGACTTCCATCCTAGTCGGCGAGTACCGCGGGTCCGCCTTACCACATACACTGCAGGTGGTTCCACATCACGGCTTCCATTGAAGGTAAATAGAGAGTCACGGAGCCAGGGGGACCCTAAGCGCAGGGACGGCATGACAGTGCTGGACTGCACATCTGCCTGTCCCTGAAAGGGTTACATTTCTCCTTTTAGAGAAGGGGAGGGGCTGCAGGAAGTTTTGTGTAGGAGATGTAGGAAGGGGAAGTGATGTCAGTTTGAGAGTGGTAGTGGACGAGATTAGAAGCACACCTCACAGCTCTCCACCTTCCCCTTCCTGATACACAGCATGGCAGCGATGGAGGGTTTTGTAGAGCAGCTGAGAGCGGAGGTTACCGCTAACGGCGCGGACTGGCTCCAGGAGCAGCTGCGTTTGATCACGGACGGCGGGGCGACGGTGAGCGGGGGGGGGGTCACCAACTCCCAGGGCAAGGCGATCACGTCCACTAGAGAGATACAGCCCTGAGGCTGATATGGGCTCATCTAGAACAGCGCAGCGGGGGATGGCAGCAGGAGAGGCCCAGACAGCCATCATACAGGCCAGGCAGAGGGATGGACGAAGAGAGGCCCGGGGGAATCGGAGGAAAGTTGGAGGGACTGGGGGAAGGGTGCCCAGCAACGCACGCGGCTCTTCCCCCCCAGCCAGGCGCAGATGCTTACAACCCCCTGAGAGGTCAGCAGGAGAGGGACGGAGGGCACCGGATGCACAAGAACGCACCGCGGCAAGTGGAGGAAGGTCACGGGCGACTGAGATGGACAGTAGTCCGCCGCAGGGTGATAGCGGGTCAGAGAGAGACGCCAGTGCCAACGTGAGGGGAGGTAATAGACGGTCGGCATGCACCCCACGCAGCAGTAGACGCAGGAGTCCATCACCAGGGGTATCCAGCGGGCCTAGCGGTATCCAAGGGAGGAGTGGCCGTACACAGCACCGCAGGCCCTCGGCAACCACGGAAATTTTCACGTTGCTGCCGCTAGAAAAATTTAATCTGGATAGGTTAAAACCGGTGGAAGGAAAAAAGGAGGATGAGGAGAAGCGTAGGTATCGCTTGATCCCGCGAACGTTCTCCAATTGGCTACAAACGTTCGCCATTTTGGCGAGTGTGGTAGGTGAAAAAGCGCCAGAACATTGTTCAGCGCTGTGTGTGTACCTAGAAGCCATTAGTGAGGCCCATAGAACATACGGGGGCATGGCGTGGCTACGCTATGATGAGCAATTTCGTCAGAGGATGGCGGTGCGACCGAATCTACGCTGGGATCACAAGGACATCAGCTTGTGGATGAGGTTGATGACGGCAGCGAGGGCCCCTAGTCAGTTTTTTCAGGCAGGGGTCGGAGGTTCAGCAACCCCAGGACAACCGGGCGAGAAAAAATGGGGATATTGCTGGCAATTTAATGAGGGAACTTGCAGATTTGGAGCCAACTGTCGTTTCAAGCATTTGTGTTCCGGCTGCGGGGGATCCCATGCATTAGCTAAATGTTTCAAAAAAGGAAAAGGACGCGCCGGAGATACTTCAGGTAAGAGGGAGGACCCCGGTACGGGTGGAAAGGATGTGGCCTTTCCTCAGTAGGTACCCTGACCGAACAGCGGCCGCCACGCTGGAGGCAGGTTTTAGGGAGGGTTTTCACATTCCTTGTGCCTTGGCGGAGGTGCTGCCTGAGGCCAAAAATTTGAGGTCAGCTTTGCTGCATGCAGCAGTGATCTCTGAAAAATTGGAAAAAGAAGTGTCATTGGGACGCAGGGCGGGTCCGTTTAAGGAAAGGCCACTACAAGGGTTAGTGGTCTCTCCCTTGGGCATGGTACCAAAGAGAGAGCCCAATAAGTTTAGACTCATACATCACCTTTCCTTCCCGAAGGGAGGGTCGGTGAATGATGCTATAGCCCCGGAAGATTGTGCGGTTACGTACACATCTTTTGACGCAGCGGTCTCATGGGTTAGGAGTTATGGGCAGGGGTCATTAATGGCCAAGTCCGATATCGAATCGGCTTTTCGGCTGTTGCCAGTTCATCCCGACAGTTTCAGATGGCTAGGCTGTAAATGGGAAGGGGCCTACTATGTAGACCGATGCCTTCCAATGGGATGCTCTATATCCTGTGCTCTTTTCTAAACGTTCAGTTCATTCTTGGAATGGGCGGTACGGGATGTGTCTGGTATCAATTCAGTCATCCATTATTTGGACGACTTCTTATGTGTGGGTCCAGCGGGTTCCAACATATGTGCAGTGCTTTTGGGTACTTTGCAGTATCTAGCAGAAAGATTTGGGGTGCCGCTAGCCCCGGAAAAAACAGAAGGTCCAACGGCGATTATCACATTTCTAGGAATAGAGATAGATTCAAGGAGGATGGAATGCAGGATTCCGCAGGACAAACTGTCGAAGTTGAAAGAGGTAGTTCGAGGGACCATTGGAGTTAGGCAATTGCAACTTCGCCAACTCCAATCTTTGCTAGGTAAGCTAAACTTCGCTTGCCGAATCATCCCTATGGGACGAATTTTCTGCAGGCGGCTGTCAGCCGCCACCGCAGGGATCCGGGCACCGACACATTTCGTGAGTCTGACTAGAGATCACAGGGAGGACTTACGGGTGTGGCAGGTATTCTTGGAGTCTTTCAATGGAAGGGCTTTATGGATGTCTGGGCCGGTCAGCAACTGGGACCTAGAGTTGTTTACTGACGCCGCCGGGTCAACGGGGTTTGGTGCTTTTTGTAAGGGCCACTTGTGTGCGGCTATGTGGCCGGCGGCTTGGCGGGAGGCTGGGTTCTTAAAGAACCTGGTACTTTTGGAGCTGTTCCCCATTGTGGTGGCCATGGAGCTATGGGGCGAGTCGTTGCGAAACCTGAAGGTTCGCTTCAATTGTGACAATCTAGGGGTGGTGCAAGTGGTTAATCGGCTGACTGCGGCATCAGTGCCGGTGGTCAGGCTTTTGCGCCATCTAGTACTTCGTTGTTTACAACTGAATGTGTTCATTTATGCCGTGCATCTACCAGGGTCGGAGAACACCTTGGCTGACGCTTTGTCTCGTTTTCAGTGGGACAGGTTCCGGAGGTTGGCACCAGAGGCAAATCATCAGGGGGTCGCCTGTCCCAGCTGGATATGGAACATTGCCTTGGAACAGCAGCAAAATGGATTCAGCGATCCGTGAGTATGGCTACATGGAATGCCTACTCTAAGGTATGGAAGGAGTGGTTCGCCTTTCTGCAGGACTTGGGCATGGGATCAGATGATCCGGACGTGGACAAGGCAGTGCTGTATTTTATAATTAGGGACTTTGAAAAAGGTATCTCGGCAGCTGCCATCAATCGTGAATTGGCAGGTTTGGCCTTCCTTTTTAAGTGGCAAGGGAGTCGGGACCATACGAAGGAATTTTGGTTACGGCAAGCAGTCAAGGGATATAGAAAAGCTTATAAACAGAGGGACGGGAGGCGCCCTGTCTCTTTTGAAATGCTTAAGCAGTTGATGCTTAGTTTGGAAAGGGTCAGCAGATCCGAGTTCGAATGCGCATTATTCAAAGCAGCGTTCGCGCTGGCCTTTTTTGGGGCACTGAGGATAAGTGAGTTGGTGAGCCCGTCAAAGACGGTTCCTTTTCCACGGGGAGGTTGAAGTATGGGCAGATAGAGTCCGCATATGGATTCATAGGTCAAAAACGGATCAAGCAGGGAGAGGAAAATATCTGGAGTTTGGGAAGATTGCAGAGCATGACATATGCCCGGTTAGGCTTGTGGGAGCTTTCATGACGGTTAGGCCTGCCGTTACTGGCCCCTTCTTGATACATGTGGACTGTTTGTGCCTTTCAAAATACCAGTTTGTAACAGTTTTTAGGAAATGCGTGGCCAGGGTGGGATGTGACCCTTTACAATTCTCATCACATTCTTTTAGGATTGGGGCGGCCACAGAGGCGGCAAGGGCAGGTTTGAGTCAGGAGGTGATTAGACGTATTGGCAGATGGGATTCGGATAGATTCAAACTGTATGTCCGCCCTAATATGGTTCAAATGTAATGTTAGCTGGGGTTGTTTGATGAGTGGGGTGTTGGGTTTAAAGTTCATGAGGTTGTATTATCTAATTTGTCTACAGGTCAAGATGCATGTCTGGTTTGGATACTCTGTCACTCCTACGTGTTTTGGGGGGCCAAGAGAGCGGACATTCGGCCGAACGGCAGACAGCTTCGCATCCCCAGACAAGAGGCCCTCATCAGGTGGATTGGGGTTCCGGGCATGCAGTGGAATAGGGTATTGGGGGAAGTCCATAGATTCTCTCGCCTGGACAGGGCCCCTGATGTATTGTTATTACACGTGGGTGGAAATGACATGGGAGCTAGATCCATGAGGGACCTTATCAGGGACATCAAGTGTGATTTCCTACGTTTAAAAGCCGCTTATCCCAAGATGGTATTAGTGTGGTCTGACATGGTAGGCAGGCTATCGTGGCGCTGGGCCCTATTAGATAAAAAAGTGAATAGGGCCAGGATAAAGGTTAATAAAGAAGTGAGCCGGTTTTTTTATAAAGAATGGGGGCTTAGCCATTTGTCACAGGGAGTTGGAGGTTGACACATGGCGTTATTTGCGCAGCGATGGTGTACATCTCAATGAGGTGGGCACGGACCTATGGTCTTTAGGCTTGCAAGAAGGCATACAGAGAGGGCTTAGTGTGTGGAGGTGCTCACAAGGGTAAGGGGTTACCCCTTTCGTGCTGTGGCAGTAGTTGTTTGTTCCTTGAATAGGATAAGTTCTGTTACAAGTTGTAACATGTGTACCCATCCAAGGATGGGGGGTTGTTTGATTGTACCCATCCAGATGATGGGAGTTTTGCTGGTACCCATACATGGAAGGATGGGGATTGTAGTTGGTACCTTCAGGCCCTAAGGGTTAACCTGCAGGAGTTAAAATGCCAGGTCACTGGGGTATGTTGTTATAATGTCGTGTCCAGGGTTTCCGACTGGCAGGTTTTAAATTAACGAGGTTGTACCAGTGACCTAGGTCATAGTCATAGTTCTTACTGAGTAAGTTACCTTAACATGTTATTTAAGGAAATACAGTTATTTATATATTTATGTTAAATTATATGTTTTAAATAAAAGGCCGCAAGGCCATTTTACTCCAGAAACTAGTCCGAGTCATCCCTGATGTTTTTGGAGGGAGGGTATGTACGGGTAGGATGGTATTAAGTATATGGGCTTAAGTCCTACAATGTCAAGAGAGTCACGGAGCCAGGGGGACCCTAAGCGCAGGGACGGCATGACAGTGCTGGACTGCACATCTGCCTGTCCCTGAAAGGGTTACACTTCTCCTTTTAGAGAAGGGGAGGGGCTGCAGGAAGTTTTGTGTAGGAGATGTAGGAAGGGGAAGTGATGTCAGTTTGAGAGTGGTGGTGGACGAGATTCCCACCCACCCTCCCAATGGTTGGCAGTAGTTGTTTGTTCCTTGAATAGGATAAGTTCTGTTACAAGTTGTAACATGTGTACCCATCCAAGGATGGGGGGTTGTTTGATTGTACCCATCCAGATGATGGGAGTTTTGCTGGTACCCATACATGGAAGGATGGGGATTGTAGTTGGTACCTTCAGGCCCTAAGGGTTAACCTGCAGGAGTTAAAATGCCAGGTCACTGGGGTATGTTGTTATAATGCCGTGTCCGGGGTTTCCGACTGGCAGGTTTTAAATTAACGAGGTTGTACCAGTGACCTAGGTCATAGTCATAGTTCTTACTGAGTAAGTTACCTTAACATGTTATTTAAGGAAATACAGTTATTTATATATTTATGTTAAATTATATGTTTTAAATAAAAGGCCGCAAGGCCATTTTACTCCAGAAACTAGTCCGAGTCATCCCTGATGTTTTTGGAGGGAGCGTATGTACGGGTAGGATGGTATTAAGTATATGGGCTTAAGTCCTACAATGTCATGGGTATTTTCATTCTAGACATCATCCTCCTAAAGAAAGGATAACATGCCGTGAAACATGTAGAAGACCATACAGTATGTCCCATGAGAATCTACTATACCTTTGTCTCCATCTTGGTGTGCACTAAGTATCAGCATACCTGTATAGACACCCCTATATATACATGTTTTATCGTTTTGTCTTGAACATTGGAATATGATGTTCTTGTCTATGTTTGGATTACCTGTTTTTTATCTGTGTATATAAATAAAATTACCATTTTTATTTAAATATGTATTTTTTCCAATTGGTACTAAGATAGTCCATTTCTTTATTGAAGACCAGCTTGGGGAACTGTCACTGCCCCAAAAATATCAAATTAACTAGGATGATGGTACCTTTCTTTTTCCTGATCTTGTATTTTCTTATCCAATTTTGAGTCTGAAGGACCCTCTGTCTTCCTTCATCTCTATTACTAGCTATCACTTTTATTACTGACTAGTTATATTACCTTATGTTTCAGCATTCTTCCGTTCCACCATGCCTAGATGCTCACAAGGCCTCATGGAAGCCACGCAATTAGACCCAAACACTGTGGGGTTGATTTACTAAAGGCAAATCCACTTTGCACTACAAGTGTACTGAAAGTGCACTTGGAAGTGCAGCAGGGCCGTCTTTAGTGCAGAGCAAACAGGGCACTTGCCCTGGGCCCAATCTTTGTTGTGGGGCCCGCGATACCCTAGATTTTGGGCCCCGATGACGACTTTGCAGAGTGCACAGAGGACACGGGAGGATGTATTCCCATGCTAGCCAGCTGAGAGGGGGCGGGGCCGGGAGCTCCACTGACGCTCTGACCCCACCCACGTGCAGCCTGTATACTGGGAACAGAGTGTCTGTAGTGAGAGCCAGCGAACAAGACACTGGCCACCGCCCACACCCATAACTGGCCTTCACAGTAAGGAGCACATGGAGGGTATATACATGTAAGACAAAGACAATTCCATAGCTCAACTTACCAACCAGTCTGCTGACCAACCAAATTAGCCTGTCTAACCATCTGTTAAATGCAGGGGTTTAGTTAGCACACATTTGCAAACGCATGTGAAAGCTGCAAGGCCTCGTCAAGGCACCCTGTATTACTTGCAGTCCTAACACTAAATTTATAAGTGTCTCCACAGTGGAAGCACATGCATTGAATGGATAGGTGTGAGACAGGTGAGCCTGGAGGCCGCCCTAGCCCCCTTAAAGGGACAGGACACACACTGGACACCCAGCAATGGCAGCAAAGGCGTCCAGTGTGTCCCCGACCCAAATATACAAATGGTAACAAGACACTGGCCACCGCCCACACCCATAACTGGCCTTCACAGTAAGGAGCACATGGAGGGCATATACATGTAAGACAAAGACAATTCCATAGCTCAACTTACCAACCAGTCTGCTGACCAACCAAATTAGCCTGTCTAACCGTCTGTTAAATGCAGGGGTTTAGTTAGCACACATTTGCAAACGCATGTGAAAGCTGCAAGGCCTCGTCAAGGCACCCTGTATTACTTGCAGTCCTAACACTAAATTTATAAGTGTCTCCACAGTGGAAGCACATGCATTGAATGGATAGGTGTGAGACAGGTGAGCCTGGATGCCGCCCTAGCCCCCTTAAAGGGACAGGACACACACTGGACACCCAGCAATGGCGTTTGCAAATGTGTGCTAACTAAACCCCTGCATTTAACAGACGGTTAGACGGGCTAATTTGGTTGGTCAGCAGACTGGTTGGTAAGTTGAGCTATGGAATTGTCTTTGTCTTACATGTATATGCCCTCCATGTGCTCCTTACTGTGAAGGCCAGTTATGGGTGTGGGCGGTGGCCAGTGTCTTGTTACCATTTGTATATTTGGGTCGGGGACACACTGGACGCCTTTGCTGCCATTGCTGGGTGTCCAGTGTGTGTCCTGTCCCTTTAAGGGGGCTAGGGCGGCCTCCAGGCTCACCTGTCTCACACCTATCCATTCAATGCATGTGCTTCCACTGTGGAGACACTTATAAATTTAGTGTTAGGACTGCAAGTAATACAGGGTGCCTTGACGAGGCCTTGCAGCTTTCACATGCGTTTGCAAATGTGTGCTAACTAAACCCCTGCATTTAACAGACGGTTAGACAGGCTAATTTGGTTGGTCAGCAGACTGGTTGGTAAGTTGAGCTATGGAATTGTCTTTGTCTCTACATGTATATGCCCTCCATGTGCTCCTTACTGTGAAGGCCAGTTATGGGTGTGGGCGGTGGCCAGTGTCTTGTTACCATTTGTATATTTGGGTCGGGGACACACTGGACGCCTTTGCTGCCATTGCTGGGTGTCCAGTGTGTGTCCTGTCCCTTTAAGGGGGCTAGGGCGGCCTCCAGGCTCACCTGTCTCACACCTATCCATTCAATGCATGTGCTTCCACTGTGGAGACACTTATAAATTTAGTGTTAGGACTGCAAGTAATACAGGGTGCCTTGACGAGGCCTTGCAGCTTTCACATGCGTTTGCAAATGTGTGCTAACTAAACCCCTGCATTTAACAGACGGTTAGACAGGCTAATTTGGTTGGTCAGCAGACTGGTTGGTAAGTTGAGCTATGGAATTGTCTTTGTCTTACATGTATATGCCCTCCATGTGCTCCTTACTGTGAAGGCCAGTTATGGGTGTGGGCGGTGGCCAGTGTCTTGTTACCATTTGTATATTTGGGTCGGGGACACACTGGACGCCTTTGCTGCCATTGCTGGGTGTCCAGTGTGTGTCCTGTCCCTTTAAGGGGGCTAGGGCGGCCTCCAGGCTCACCTGTCTCACACCTATCCATTCAATGCATGTGCTTCCACTGTGGAGACACTTATAAATTTAGTGTTAGGACTGCAAGTAATACAGGGTGCCTTGACGAGGCCTTGCAGCTTTCACATGCGTTTGCAAATGTGTGCTAACTAAACCCCTGCATTTAACAGATGGTTAGACAGGCTAATTTGGTTGGTCAGCAGACTGGTTGGTAAGTTGAGCTATGGAATTGTCTTTGTCTTACATGTATATGCCCTCCATGTGCTCCTTACTGTGAAGGCCAGTTATGGGTGTGGGCGGTGGCCAGTGTCTTGTTACCATTTGTATATTTAGGTCGGGGACACACTGGACGCCTTTGCTGCCATTGCTGGGTGTCCAGTGTGTGTCCTGTCCCTTTAAGGGGGCTAGGGCGGCCTCCAGGCTCACCTGTCTCACACCTATCCATTCAATGCATGTGCTTCCACTGTGGAGACACTTATAAATTTAGTGTTAGGACTGCAAGTAATACAGGGTGCCTTGACGAGGCCTTGCAGCTTTCACATGCGTTTGCAAATGTGTGCTAACTAAACCCCTGCATTTAACAGACGGTTAGACAGGCTAATTTGGTTGGTCAGCAGACTGGTTGGTAAGTTGAGCTATGGAATTGTCTTTGTCTTACAGTGAGAGCCAGCGAGCAGAGTGGGAGCGTCAGTGGAGCTCCTGGCCCTGCCCCCTCTATACTGGCTGGTGAATACAGAGGTCCGGGGGCGGGGCCGGGAGCTCCACTGACGCTCCCACTCAGATCACTGGCTCTCACTACAGAGGCTGTTCCCAGTATACAGGCTGCATGTGGGCGGAGTCAGAGCATCAGTGGAGCTCTCGGCCCCGCCCCCCTCAGTTGGCTAGCATGGGAATACATCCTCCCGTGTCCTCTGTGCACTCTGCAAAGCTGTCATCGGGGGCTCCAATTCATGGATAACGCGGGCCCCCCAACAAAGCGTTAGTGGAGCTCCCGTCTGTTGTAGTGAGAGCAGAGAGTGAAAGCCCCACCCACAGACCTGAATGTATGTAATGAGTTTGGCTGCCCAAGTATGTCCTTACACCCATAAAATGGCTGACTGTTTAAACCCTGAGCTGTGTTATTCAACTGTAAAGCTGTGCGTTGCTGAAAGTTTTCTGACCATCTCCTGTATAATGTCTGCAGTCTCTGATTGTCTCCTGCAATATGTCTGCAGTCTCTGATTGTCTCCTGCAGTATGTCTGCAGTCTCTGGTAATCTCCTGCAGTATGTCCGCAGTCTCTGGTAATCTCCTGCAGTATGTCCGTAGTCTCTGGTAATCTCCTGCAGTATGTCCGCAGTCTCTGGTAATCTCCTGCAGTATGTCCGCAGTCTCTGGTAATCTCCTGCAGTATGTCCGCAGTCTCTGGTAAGCTCCTGCAGTATGTCCGTAGTCTCTGGTAATCTCCTGCAGTATGTCCGCAGTCTCTGGAAATCTCCTGCAGTATGTCCGCAGTCTCTGGTAATCTCCTGCAGTATGTCCGCAGTCTCTGGTAATCTCCTGCAGTATGTCCGCAGTCTCTGGTAATCTCCTGCAGTATGTCCGCAGTCTCTGGTAATCTCCTGCAGTATGTCCGCAGTCTCTGGTAATCTCCTGCAGTATGTCCGCAGTCTCTGGTAATCTCCTGCAGTATGTCCGCAGTCTCTGGTAATCTCCTGCAGTATGTCCGCAGTCTCTGGTAATCTCCTGCAGTATGTCCGCAGTCTCTGGTAATCTCCTGCAGTATGTCCGCAGTCTCTGGTAATCTCCTGCAGTATGTCCGCAGTCTCTGGTAATCTCCTGCAGTATGTCCGCAGTCTCTGGTAATCTCCTGCAGTATGTCCGCAGTTTCTAGTAATCTCCTGCAGTATGTCGACAGTCTCTGGTAATCTCCTGCAGTATGTCCCCAGTCTCTGATTGTCTCCTGCAGTATGTCCGCAGTCTCTGATTGTCTCCTGCAGTATGTACGCAGCCTTTGATTGTCTCCTGCAGTGTGTCCGCAGTCTCTGGTAATCTCCTGCAGTGTGTCTGCAGTCTCTGATTGTCTCCTGCAGTATGTCCGCAGTCTCTGAACCTCTTACGCAGTATGTCCGCAGTCTCTGAACCTCTCCTGTAGTATGTCTGCACTCTCTGACACTCTCCTGTAGTATGTGTATTAATGTGCCCCTTTACTTGCTCAATTATTTGGGATTGCTCCACTGCTCAGTGAGAGGTAATGTGCAGCATTTTAGCTTGCACCTGATTGGATGATAAAATCAGCAGAGCTTCCCCTCATTTCAGATCTTTCCCTCAGATCTACAGCGACTGCACTTCCAAGTGCACTTTCAAGTGCACTTGCAGTACTCTTGTAGTGCAAAGTGGATTTGCCTTTAGAAAATAACCCCCTGTGTGTCATAAAAACGTGACTTGACTTTAATCAGGAAGGGTATAAGAAAATATACAGTTCACAACAGGGTATAACAGGCTGGGAAGAAGGTTGAGTGACTCTACGGTATGCGGCATGTATGTTTTAGGAATTTGCGATGGCTGGAAATGAGTGCTTCATTTGAGGGCTGTTTGTGCTTGGATGTAGTTATATCTCTATGTGCTGTTGCTTGATTAGCGACTGTATTATCATTGAATCACTCTTTACTTCCTTTGCTAGTGATCAATTTGTGATGTTATTATGTCCCATGACTGCAATTCCTCCCTGGCACCCGTGCATTAATCTTTACCCATAGCAGAGTCTTGTAAGTAAAGTGGAGGCTATGTTAACCCATAAAATTGGACATGAGGTCTATGCCCAATAAGAGATACTGGACGTTATTATTATTTTTTCTTTCCTGCCTTTTTTTAACATGGTCCCAACATAACGCCTGTGGTCACACAGAACCTCCCCCTCCCTAATCTGTGGATTGGCCTGGTGATTTCCTTTGAGGCTCATTTGGTGAGTTTGGTGGGAGAGGGGACATGTTGAACCATGATATATGAAATTTCTCTTAATTTATTGTATTTGTAAATAGAATTATTAACCTGTATATGATCTTATTGTTATTAGAGCTGTATGGAAATTGGTGGTCCGCAAAAATCCCCTGAAGAAGCCATTGTTGGCGAAACATGTAGGGACACGACATCCAATATTGACCACCTTATGTACACGGATATCAGTGACCAGCAAAACAATTTGTAACATGCTCTGCTAGTAATTTTATTGAACCCTATATGTATTGATGTTTTATGTAATAAAATTTCCATTTTACTATATCCATGTGTAGCACCCTCTACCATAAGGTAGGTGCCAGAATAGGATTTTTCTGGGTCTAAGATACCAGTATAGGCAAATTTAGACAGAAATAGTAAATAATACACTGCGCTTTAGAATATTACACAATAAATGCGTGCTGAAGATTAAAACAAACACGTGTAGTGTTAATGTGACGTAAGTGACATATGTGACATAGATGTAATATGACAGTAGCACTGCTGACATGCTTATAAATCCATGCATCTAAAAATGATTAACAGGTGTTGCAGATCATGCATTGGTGCTCTTATTCCAGTGACCCCCTAGGTATTAAATGCTCACCTTAGAGCGCGTGATTTAGCAATTATGCTCAGTCAATACACGCTTGTGAACCACCCCTGGGTTCTATAATGGTAACAGGATCCTGGGCTTCCCATGCAGTATAATAGGAATAATGGGGAATAAAAAGCCTCGGGAGTGTGATATCGCTTTAAACATTTTATTAAACAAATAAGACCAATCCCCCAAAGGGGTACTCACATGTACCAGGTGCGTCAGTGCACCACTCTGTATATGGCATGAAATATTACAGCAGCTGGCTTTGGAATGGTGTATGCTTCCTCCTAGGCAGATAAACTGCCTTTCATACCGTCCTGGCCCCTCCCCTACACGTGTTCGAAACAGGGTAATCGTATCTTCTCTCTGAATTTACCCCTTATGAAGATATGATTACCCTGTATCGAACACGTGTAGGGGAGGGGCCAGGATGGTACAAAAGGCAGTCTCTCTGCCTAGGAGGAAGTGTACACCATTCTAAAGCCAGCCGCTGTAATATTTCATGCCATATACAAAGTGGTGCATCGACGCACCTGGTACATATGAGTACCTCATTGGGGGACTGTTCTTATTTGTTTAATAAAACGTTTAAAGCAATAGCACACTATTGAGGCTTTTTATTCCCCATTATTCCCGAGATACTACGTGGGAAGCCCAGGATCCTGTTACCATTATAGAACCCAGGGGTGGTTCACAAGCGTGTATTGACTGAGCGTAATTGCTCAGTCACATGCTCCAAGGTGAGCATTTAATACCTAGGGAGTCACTGGAATAAGAGCACCAATGCATGATCTGCGACACCTGTCAATCATTTTTAAACGTATGGATTTATAAGCATGTCAGCAGTGCTATCACTGGATACCACGCATATGGACTTTTTTCAACAGGACTGTCACAGTATTGTTTTATAAAAAGACTTGGTTTTTGCACAATAGCACTTTTTACTATTTAAAGTGGGACTAGTTTTGTTCCCTATATACCACTGGACACTTATATCTGTGTTACAAAGCACTTGGATGCACATGAGCACTTTAATATTAATGTTTTAATTGACATATTTATTGATTTTATTTTACTTTTGTCATATCACATCTATGTCACATATGTCACTTACGTCACATTAACACTACACGTGTTTGTTTTATTTTCAGCACGCATTTATTGTGTAATATTCTAAAGCGCAACGTATTATTTACTATTTTTGTCTATGTGCACGAGCTTATGAGATGTGTGTAACGCTTGCAGCTGGTTAGTGATATCTATTAGGCTTTGGGTTGATTTGAGGCTCGCAGGAATTTTTTTACTTGGCAAATTTAGACAGGCCTGTGCTTTAGGTTAGGCCTGTTTTGTTTTGAGATTGGGAGTGTTTAGTGTAGTGGTAGTTGTGACCACCTGTGCTCTGACTCAGAGGCACCTCCCCTGCTTTCAGGAAGATTGTTCTGGAACAGAGGTTGGACCTGAGGTTTGAGTGGCAGGCAGCTCATGTGAGGAGCTCTGACCAATTCCCATTCGGTGTTGGCAGGGGGTGGGCCTCCCATATAAGCTGGGGTCACATGCTGCCAGGGGAAGTCTGAAGGAGCAGGAAAAGGAGAATGGGGTAATAGGTAGCTGCCGCAGGGTGTCCCTACGTGGGGGCCGCCCGAGCGCGGAGGAGAGATGGAGGAGCTGCTAGGATGGATTCCTAGATAAAGATCTTCAACATGGAGTTGGTGTCAAGCTGCTGTTGACCGTGGAACACAGGAATTGCACACAGGAGAAGATCGGTGAAGAAGAAGTAACAGTAGAACTGAGGAGAGTAGAACAAAGTTCTGTGACCAGGGAACACAGAGCTTGCCCTTTGGAGAAGGTCAGTGTGCAAGAAGCAAAAGGAGAATTGTTGAGAGTAGTGCAGAATGCTGTGGCCGGGGAACGCAGCATTTGCAGGTATGGACTGGCTGGGAACAGTAGTCCACTCATTACCGTGTGCTAGGCCATCGGGGGGAGAGGTACCGAGTATCTGTGGCCTGGTAAAGCACTCAGGTGATACCTTCCAAGAGACTGTGTAGCTACCCAATTCACTGGCTTACTGATTTGCTAAAGCAACACCATTCAAGTACAGCCAGCAAACTGGGGTTATTCAGAGTGATCCCTTTTTGTCTTACTGGAAGTGAAGCAACAGGAAACTTATGCCCCATAAACACGATCGGACATTGATTGGACATTCCAACAACAAAATCCATGGATTTTTTCCGACGGATGTTGGCTCAAACTTGTCGCACAAAGTTGTCGGAATTTCCGATTGCCAAGAACGCGGTGACGTACACCACGTATGACGAGACTAGAAAAGGCCAGTTCAGAACCAAGCGCGGCACCCTTTGGGCTCCTTTTGCTAATCTCGTGTTAGTAAAAGTTTGGTGAGAGACGATTTGCGCTTTTTCAGTCTCGTGGCTTTCAGATCGTTTTCTGCTGTTCAGTTTGTGCTTGTGGGTTTTTATCTGCTCTTCAGTGCGTGCAGCGAGTTACGCGTGACTCTTGTCATTGTGTTCTTGTTCGTTCATTACTGTTTTTCTGGTCGCTCTTCACAGGCCTTGCTGTTCTTCAGTGCGTTTTGTTACTTCGTTCTGAGCAGCCGACCGTTTTCTAGCCATGTTGCATATACGTACTCCTCGTAGAGTTCGTGCTGTGCGGGGGCTTGGTGTTGGGGTCCTTTTTTTTTTAACACAGAAAATGTTTATTGAGTAATTTGCACTTTATAGTTACACGTTTCTAGACAGTGTACATTGCATTTCGGGTGATAACTGGGTCTTTGATCATACGTTTATCTCGGTTGTTAGTAAACTTTATTAATATCCACAAAAGGAAGGAAGAAAATTCTCCTTCTCAATTGCCTTGAGTATAACATCTATCTTTCATACATTCTGTCATTGCTATTAGAGAGTCTTTTCCCCGTGAGTTCTTCTTAGCTTAAAAATTTTTTATTTGTTTTTTTTTCCTTTTTTACTTTCCCCGTTCTGGGGGGGGGGGGGAGAAGCGGAGAAGGCAGGGAAGCCCCGAGGAGCCGAGAGGAATATAAGGAGGAACACCAGGAGGGACCAAGGGGGGAAAGTAAGAGGAGAAATGGAGGAGCAAAAGCAGAATTGAGGGAGAGGGGGAAGAGGGGCTCGCAAGTAGAGACCACCCGTACTATATGAGTAAGAGAGATGGAGGATGGAGATAAGAGGGCGGGAAGGCAGCCAGAGCGGGGATCCGGGGAAGCTCTCCCGTTTGTCTATACAGGTGTGTGTTGGTACCTATCAAATTCAGAGGGTGGTAACTCCACCAACCACCCCCAGCCAGCCTGCCCCTCCAAGCCCATCCCATCGGTACATCACACCGCCAAATGTCGATCTGCGACCCACCCTGCCCAGATTTTGTCGAACTTCTTGGGACAATTTCTGCCCATATAGGTAAGCTTGTATATTGGGAGTACTGCATTGATCTGCGCCCTCCACGCCTCAACGGTAGGGGGGTCCGACCATTTCCAGCGTAGCAGAATTTCTTTCCTAGCATAGTAGGCTGCGTAAAATACAAAAAGTTTGGTATGTTTGCCTGCTGTCAGGTTATCCGTGACGCCCAGAAGGAACACCATTGGGTCTGCTTTCAATTGTAACCCCGCCACCCCATTTACATCCGATACCACATCACGCCAATAGGCCTGGAGGATTGGACATGCCCATACTATGTGAAAGAAAGTCCCCACTGACTGTCGACACTTGGGGCATCTGTCATCCAGCCCCAGATAGATTTTAGACAACCTTTGAGGGGTGTAGTACACTCTGTGGAGGAACTTCAGTTGGACAAATCTATCTCTTGCTGAAATCATAAAAGGGATGCATTGCTGCAAACCTTCTGACCAGTCCTCCTCAGTCAAGTCCGGAACATCTAGTTGCCATTTATGAAATAGGGGAAGCATCTTGGAGGTATCTTTACATGTAAGCCTGAAATAGATAGAGGACAACGTTCGGTCTAGTTGGTCAGTCATCAAGAGGGATTCCACGGAGTGGGTAGACAGCACAATCCCATGTGGGAACTGCGCTCTAACCGCGTGTCTTAGTTGAATATAGCGGAAAAACATCCATGGGGGTAGGTTATATCTAGTTTTGAGCTCTGTAAAGGAGAGAAGATGTCCATCCTTAAATATATGTCTCAATGTTCGGATCTCGTATCTGGCCCAGACCAAGGGGTCTGGAACAGATTGGAGATGCGGCATTGTTGGGTTACCCCACAGCGGGGTATGCGGTGAGACAGCACCGTCGCTGGCGAGGTATGAGGAGACCCTTTGCCACACCTTTACCGTCATTTTCATGGGTGTGGTGACTTGTGGGCTATACCTCGGGCCCCTGTAGACCAAGTTGCTAAGCTCCGAATAGGAGCCTAAGATTGCAGCCTCCAAATTAACCGCCGGGTTGTTTTTGTCCTGAGCAAACCACCATCTTACGGTGACAAGCGTCGCCGCCCAGTAATATTTTTTAAAATTTGGGAGGGAGAGGCCTCCCTCTGTGAGCGACAGCTGCAACATATGTTTAGCTACCCTGGGTGTTGCCCCGGCCCATATAAACGAGGTAATAGTTTGATCTAATTTAATGAAGAATGAGTTTGGAATGGGAACCGGGGTATGGCGGAATGCGTACAGAAATTTTGGAAGGAAGGACATCTTTAGTAAATTTATTCTCCCTACTGGGGTTAACGGCAGCGTTTTCCACACCGCACACCGTTGAATGAGTTTATTTAAAATAGGATAAACGTTGTCAACTAAATATTTTTGTAGATCAGATTGAATCTGTATGCCTAGGTATTTAAATTTGGTCACTGTTTTAAGGGGAAGAGGGGGATCTGCCAATGTCGGAACATCTGTCAGAGGGAATAGGAGGGATTTCTCCCAGTTCACCCTAATCCCCGAAAACGCACCAAATCTGTCGATAATGGATAAGGCCGCTCTAAGCGATTGGTGGGAGTCACGAAGGTACAATAGCATATCGTCCGCATAGAGGGAGACCTTTTTGACAAGGGGCGGAAAGGAGATGCCTCCCACCTCGGAGGACCTCCTAAGGGTCTCCGCCAATGGCTCAATCACTAACGCAAACAAAGCCGGTGACAGCGGACAGCCTTGCCTAGTGCCTCGGTGGAGGGGAATAGAGGGCGACAGCACCCCACCCGTGCGTATCCTAGCCGAGGGGCCAGAGTACAGTAGCCGGGTCCAGCGTATGAAATTGGGCCCTATCCCGAACTTGTGCAGGATTAGCCATAGATATTCCCACTCCACCGAGTCAAAGGCCTTCTCGGCATCCAGAGAGGCCACCGCACCCACACCTCTACCAGCATTAGAACTCGCCAGAATAGTGTGAAGTCTCCGCAAATTAATGTCAGTGCCCTTGCCCGGCATGAAGCCGGTCTGGTCTCCATGCACTAATGATAGGATTACTGAGTTGAGCCTGGTGGCTAATACTTTTGCAAGTATCTTTGCGTCCACGTTCAGGAGCGAAATGGGCCTGTACGAGGAGCAAAGTTCAGGGTCCTTACCATCCTTGGGTATCACCACAATCACTGCTCTGGACATAGAGGGGGGCAACAAATTTACTTCAAAAGAAGCAGATAGGATCTCCTGTAACCTGACAGCTATAGTCTCTATATGTGTCTTATAGAATTCCACTGGAAGTCCATCATCCCCCGGGGTTTTCCCGGATTGTAGGGAGGTAATAGCATTTTGGAGTTCCTTAAGGGCGAGCGGAGCATCGAGCCTCTCACGGGCCTCCTCTGAGAGGGTGGGCAATTTAATAGTGTCAACATATTCACGGAGTTCTGCAGTAGAACACTGCACTTTAGAGGTGTAAAGATCTTGATAGTATGAGGCAAAACATGCATTTATGTCCCTGGGGTTGGAGTGCAACCGCCCTGACATATCTTTAATGTTAGCCACTGAAGTTGTCACCGATTGCTCCCTAGAGAGCCATGCCAGGAGGCTCCCTGTCCGCTCACCCTGCTCAAATATACGTTGAGACTGATGCAATAGTTGTGTTTTTGTGGCTGCCGCTCTAAGAAGCGTCACCTCGCGCACTGCGGACTGTAAGTCTGTTCTAAGTGCCTCATCTCTATTATTGGTGTATTGAGTTTCTAAGTCAGCAGCCCTTCGTTCAGCCTGGAGCAAAGCTGCCCCAGTTTGGCGTCGGGTGCGGGTAATCGCCATCCGATAGTGGTCCTGAGCATGAAGCTTAAACGCCTCCCAGCTATGAGCAGGTGTCGTAGCTAGGGGGTTATCCACCCAAAAGTTCTGCATTGCAATCTCTGCGTCGTGTTCGATACGCTCATCTGATATCCAGAACCGTGACAAGCGCCATAGACAGTCAGTGGGGAGAGGATTCACATTTAAAGTAAGTAGTATGGGAGAGTGGTCCGATATACCCCTGGGCAGGTGTGAAATGTCTTGGACCATATTAAGGGCACTGAAGGTGGCATATACTAAGTCAATGTGGGACATTGCCCTGTAGGAGGCCGACTGACAGGTGTAGGATCTCAGCAAGGGATTTTTCCAACGCCAAACGTCCCTAAGTGTGAACGTCTCGGCCCATCTGAACAAAGAGGATTCCGTGGCCGCATCAGGCGTCAGCCTGTCCAAACTCGGGCAGGGTGTCATATTGAAATCCCCAGCCAAGATCACACTGTCAGTAGGATACCGTGCAGCCAGGGTGGTGATTTTGTGGAGAACCACCAATGATGCCGGTGGAGGTATATACAGTCCCACGATTATCATGGGTACATTAGCAATAGCGGCATGCATGACTACAAATCTACCTTCAGGGTCCAGGTGAAGATCCAACAACACAAAAGGCAGAGCTTTGCGTACTAATATACTGACTCCCCTGGCGTATGATGAGAAAGTAGTGTGGTAATAGTGGGTCACCCACGGTTTTTTGAGGCTCAAAACCCGACCTCCAATGAGGTGAGTCTCTTGGAGTATACATATATCTGGGGAATATGCTTTAAGAAAGTTGAAAACTAGTGAACGCTTTATTCGGGAATTCATGCATGGAAATTCGCATGATATCCAATACAGCATTTCCGTGTGTAACTTTTTATAACTTCCCCCTCCCCCCCCACCCCGCACACCCCCCAAACCTGGGCATGCCTGTTTCCCAAAACCAGAGAAGGTCATTGACCTCACGGGGTCATGTACTAGATGACTAGAAGTAGTCAGTAGCTACTTAATGCACAGAGTTTCCAGTCTAGAGAAGATGCCGCCATCTGCGGGATTAAGCTTAGTTTCTCCTGGGCAGTGCCAGGGGCACAAACTTGGTATAAACATATCAGTTGAACAGTCGTTCCCCCCCCCCCCAAATCACCCCCAAACAGAGTAGAGTGGTTTTCTTTGCCCACGATCCTTAGGGCAGGGCGCAATCAGCCAAACCAACTATAGATACATCTTTCAGTACCCCTTTATGAGTGGTTCCATCAGTCAAGTCTCGTCCTGGTTACCCAGGCCGAGTATAAAGAAAAATCAGAGGCCTAGACAATCCCTATGTTCCATAATGAACCTAGGTAATCCGGCAGTCCGGCCGGTAAGAGTCCAGCGCGCTTTATAGTGGATAGGTAAAGACCAGCTTGATGGGAATGTTCTTCTCCTGATTTCCGCATCCAGCAGCGTACTTACCCCCCTCTTTACAATGTCAACAAAGTATGAGAGCGACTTGGGGGGAATGATCGGTCTGGATTGTCAGGGAGGCGAAAAATAGCAAATAAAATGAACATAAAAGAATTTCCCAAAAATTTAAATAGGAAGAGAGAAAGCGGGGCTCCATAGCACTGTGCCTTCAGCTCGGATCGTGAATTAGGGACTCAGAACGGCCCAGCAACCGGAGGGAGAGTCACATACCTAATGTCTGGGCAGAGCGCTCAGCCAGCGCGAGGCCTCATCCGGCGAGGTAAAGAATCGGACACTTTCACCATCCTGCACACGAAGTCGGGCGGGGAACAGCATACTGTAGCGTATACCCTGGGCTCTCATAGCCTGTTTCACCTGATCAAAGGACTTCCTCTGCTTCTGGGTGTTGACTGTGAAGTCTGGGAAAAACATTAGCCGGGCCGCCTCGTGTCGGATTTCGGCCATTTTGCGTGCCTCACGCAGTATCAGATCGCGGTCTTTATAATTCAGCAGTCTGAAAATAAATGTGCGAGGCGGGGTTCCAGGAGGGCCGCGATTCGGTGGCATACGATGGGCCCTCTCAATTACAAATTGCGGTGAGAAGTTTGCCTGGGGAAACAGTGTGCGGAGGAGTTTCTCTGTGTAGTTGGTGGTATCTGAGCCCTCCGACCCCTCAGGGAGTCCTATGATCCGCAAATTGTTACGGCGATTGCGATTTTCGGAATCCTCGGCTCTCGCTTCCAGGTGTTTAACTCTTACTTGCAGGGTATGCAGAGAAGCCGAGTGATCCCTGATCGAATCTTCTGCCTCCCCCACCCGACATTCCACTTCGGTCACCCGCTGCCTCACCTTCTCGAAGTCTTGCCGAATGAGACCTATGTCCAGCTGCACAGTGTCAATCTTCGTTGCGAGTGTGGTTAGGGTGGATTGGCATCCCGTGATGGCCTGCATCAGGGCGGTAAAGTTACTCTGCCCAGTAAGTGCAGGATCCGAGTCCTCCGTCTGAGTCGCCATGTTGGTCACTATCTCCACACGTGCTGCCGCTCCGCCCGAGCTACTTCGGCTATTATTCTGCTTGTGCTGGTCGAGGCGGCGCCGATTCCGTGTCCGCATCAGCAGGGGGGGGAGAGGGAAGCACCCCAGATAGATTTGGAGATGATCAGGATCTGATAAAAGGATTTATTCCCCGCGATGGCTGCAGAGCTCCTCGACTACACGTCCTGCACCGTCGCCATCTTGGACACGCCCCCTGGTGTTGGGGTCCTTACCTTGACACAAGTCCAGTCCATGAACAGGGTGGGGAGGAGTTAATGGACCAAGAATTGGTTGCTCCAGCGTGACCAGTTCTGTCATATGCCTTTGCTCTGTGAGATCCATGAGAATAATCCTGATGATTTCAGGAACTTTCTCCAGATGACGGACCCCGTATTTCACCGCTTGTTGGCTTTGCTGACCCCTTATATTATCAGGCAGTATACCTGCATGAGGCAAGCCATCACTCCGGAGCAGAGGCTAGTCGCCACCCTGCGGTACTTGGCGACGGGGGGGGGAAGCCTGCAGGACTTAAAGTTCTCGACAGGCATCTCCCCTCAGGCTCTGGGGATCATTATCCCAGAGAGCTGTTCTGCCATTATTCAGGTCCTGCAGAAGGAGTATATTAAGGTAAGATTTATCCTTTAATATCACATTTTATAGTATATAATGTTTGTTAATATATTGTATTTCTTTCCTCATTCCCTAATTACCATGATTGTAATATGCTGTGAATGTCCCCTTTGTCCTAATGCATGCTGGATTTTTATGTAATTATTTTTTTGTCCTTACATATTTGCCTTCACTTACCTCCCCAGCATGGTCTCCCACTTTGCCCAGCGGTGGGACTTTCCTAACTGCGGAGGGGCAATTGATGGGAAACACGTCCACATCGTCCCACCACCCAACTCGGGGTCATACTATTACAACTATAAGGGGTTAAATAGTATTGTGATGTTGGCGTTGGTGTCGGCTACTTACGAGTTCTTGTATGTGGACGTGGGGAAGAATGGCTACAGGCTGCAGAGTTCTACAGGCTTCTCCAGAATGGCAGCTTGGACTTGCCACCTCCAGAAGACAATGTTAAAGGACTCCCATTCGTCTTCGTTACGGATGAAGCATTTGCGCTGGGGGACCATCTTATGCGGCCATTCCCGATGAGGACCCTCACCCCGGACCAGAGGGTTTTTAATTACCAGCTGGCCAGAGCCAGAAGAGTGGTGGAGAACACAATTGGAATCATGGTCAGCTGCTTCCGCCTATTTCTTACACCCGTACACATGGCGGAATACAAACTGAATCATATCATCCTGGCGTGCTGTGTTCTACACAACTTTTTACGACAACATTCTGGCACAGTTGGGCCTGAGGCTGGAATTCAAAATGAACCAACCCTGACGGCGCTTGAAAGTGGCCATCCTGGCTTGCCACCCCTGAGTGCCCGTGATGTCCGTCTAAGATACTTTGATTACTTTGCGGGTAGGGGGGCTATCAATATGCCAGACAATGTCTGAAACCTTGTTCAAATAAAAAAAACATTTTAACTACTAAAATCTTTGGTGACATTTACTGCTTGTGTTTCTTTTAGTTGACCCTGACAGAAATGTGGTGAGTCCTGAAAATGGCGTGAGTGTGTAACATTACAAAGCACTGTTGGGTGTTATTTACTAAAGGCAAAGACACTTTGCACTACAAGTGCACTTGAAACTGCACTTGTAGTGCAAAGTGGATTTTCCCTTAGGAAATAACACCCATTGTCACATACAACACCAATTAGAGCACCACAAAAGTGTTGCAACTTGACACAATAATCCACATATTCTTGATTAACAATCTTTTTAATACCAGCACAATCACATGTGCATTTGTAAAAGGTTTTTAAAACAAACCAACATGTTTGTTGTATAACAATTTTTGGGGTCACATTAGAAAAAGTAGAAATGTCCATTTAAGATAAAACAGGCATGTTTAAAACCAACAAGAAAGACACAAATATTGAACTTACAAAGTTCACATTTGGTAGAACTTGAAGGCAATATCAGACATGAGTATTTACAAACTTGTTTGATATTGCGTTCAGATGGGGTGAAGTCACCTCTAGAAAAGCCAAATTTTGAAGATGCACACAAATTGCCGAATGTCAACATGTGCTAGCTGCCATCACGGGGGATCAAGGGATGTGTTTTGGGGGTGCAACCCCTTCCTCACAGCTACTTTATTATTAAGGAAGGGGTTGCACCCCCAAAACGCATCCATTGATCTCCCGTGATGGCAGATAGCACATGTTGACACACTGTGTGAAACTTCAAAATTTGGCTTTTCGCAAATATGTCAAAAAATGGTATAAATTTTTAGCTCACAAAAAAACAAAGGGATTTGGATTTGTTTTAAACTCTCTCTAAAAGATCAATGATGTTCTTCATTTTTGTTTGAACATCATTGATGTTTTTCAGGATGTTTTCCAAGTCCCTATTACACCCCATGATCTCCCCGATCAGGATCTGTGCACTTTCAGAGGTGAAATGCCCTGGATCCACAACATCACGATCACCTAAAAAGATAGAAACCAAAAAACACCATGTATTATAAATATACCGGCATCCATCTCTTACCTGAGCCTGTGGTCGCAGACACTCACATGTTGTGGTGACAATTTCCACCACGTCTTCCTCCTCCTGCTCTGATTGGCTTGGGTGGATTTCCCCTTCTTCCAGAGGTGGGGGATCTGTGGTCTCCTCGGATGAGGGGTGTCCTCCGAGTCTTTTATCCCCTATGTAAAAACAAATAGGTATACTTAGCACACTGATATTTGATGGCAGAACTATAAATATTAAACATTGTTTGGAAGTGGGGTACAATTGTCTATTTTGGCTGAGTTCCAAGATGTTGAAATTTTATTGTCCTTTGTCAAGCTTGAATACTTACCTGTTTAGTACAAGCTTCACAGATGGAGACACCCCTATAGTATACACTGGAGCACCTGTGTGGGACAAGTAGGCCATAAAAAATGTTTTAAAATGCATATGGCCAAAACAATGGTGTGTTTTAGGCCGAACGAACAATGTTTCATACGAACGAATAATGTGCCCATGAACATGAAAGTTGCCATTTTAAACTGGACAACAGTTAAGAAAAGCACATGGAGCAGCACGAACGTAATAAACATAAAGAATATGAACACAGGACAACTACTTACTTTTTTGCAGCACTCTCCTGATCCTTCTGTACTGCTCGTGCTCCCTTAATTTCAGGTTCGACCACCGCTTCCTGAGCTGATCTTTTGATCGTCGTACCCCGAAATTCCGGTGCAGACTTTTGACCACTTTCACCATGATCTTGGCCTTTCTGACATTGGGGTTGGGGTAAGGTCCATACTTCCCGTCATAGTCGGCCCTTTTAAGTATGTCGACCATCTCCAACATCTCCCCAAAGGACATATTTGATGCCTTAAATTGTCTCTTTCTGGATCGAGACGTTTCAGGCTCATGGCTTTCCTCCTCCTCCTCCTCGTTGGTGTAATTATCTGACACCTGCTGTGTCTCCGCCATGTGCTCTTGCCCCACTGCGCCGAACGAGAAGGGGCGGGGAATAGACTAGAAAGAACGTCAGGAGCAGGCAGAGTTTCACGCATGCGCAGTGTCTATAAAGCGTAACACGCGTTTGTAGTACGTACGATCTGTGAGCGGTGGAAGGGGTAACAGAGGCTCCTATCGTGATAGCGAAGGTAAGATTTAACATTGGGCCTATACTGCTTCAAGATTGAGGCCTGTATTTGCACAAGTTTAGAAGACTTTAGGCTGACATTAGGGTTTGTCTTGTGTTGTGTCTTGCAGTGAAAATGGATATCTTGAATGATCAGGACTTTATGCCAATCTTCATAGATATTTTCAGGGAGCTGCCTTGTCTGTGGCAGATAAACCACCCCGAATATAAGAACCAAACAAGGAGGAATGCAGCGCTGGATAAATTGCTGCAATTTGTGAAGTCGATGATCCCCACGGCAGACATCAACTATTTGAAGATCCTAATTGGTGGCCTGAGGAGCACTTATCTAAGGGAGCTCAAGAAGGTCCAGGATTCCCAGAGATCAGGAGCTGCAGATGACATTTATCTCCCCAGGCTGTGGTACTATGACAGACTGCCTTTTCTGGAAGGCCAGACTGAACCCAGACCAGCACTCTCCACTCTTCCTTCCACGCTTCCTTCCACCTCAGGTGAGGCATCTGATGCCCAACCTGGGCCTTCCAGGCAGCAACATGTGTAGGAGCCCAGATTGAGCCAGGTATAGCATTCTTCTAAATATTTCTGGTTGTCCAATCAATGATGTTAAATAGATGTTAGTTTGGAGTACTAATTTAGGATTGTGATTGATGATGCAAAAACTAAAACCATGTCCCTTTTTCATACACAGGGAAGTCTCAGCCAGGAGGTGAAAAAAGAAAAGTGTGAGTGTGGCGCTGTCCCAAAGTTGCAGAAGAAATGTCTGCATATATACAGTTTTATCAAAAGTGTCACGTGTGTATTCCTTTAAGTGAAATATGTATGGCAGTTATTACCACTCCTGTGGGTTAAAGTGACTGGTGATTTAAACATGAAAAGCATAATGAGTGCAATAAATCGCATCCAAGGTGTCTAGTGCTATATTCCCTCAAAAGGAAAAAACAGTATTAACCACTGCTAAGAGCATGAAGCGGTCTGTGTCTAAACACTAGAAAACACAAAGTTGCAATAAATATATCACACGTGACATGCAAAAAATTCTAAAGTGTCTAGTGCTAAATGAATAAATATTAAAATGTTGTTCTACAAACGTTGCAAATAACAAAGTGACAAGTGCCCTATGAAGAGGTCACTCTGAAAAGTGCTAAACACACGTGCCATGCAAATGGTTCTATGATAGTAAACAGTTCATATGGGTATGTCCCCGGTGCACTATAAGTGAAAAAAGGCGTCCTTTGTGGGATTCCTCAAAGCATACAACAGGTGTTAATCCAGTGCTGGTGTCTCGCGTTGTGATTGTGCAGAGACTCACCAGCTGTATATCCCCTGCAGGGGTAACGAGTAGTCACAGTATGTGCCACTGTGCAGCAGTGCTTGGCAAGACCAGGACCAGGATGATATCATAAGGACATAAGAAGAAAGGATTCCATAGTGTGAAACCGTTTAAAACCACTATTTATTAGGTCAGATAAAAAGGGTACTCACATTGTAATGGAAAAAATGAGCGGTGTACAATGCTTACAAAGATGTTCCTAAGCGTCAGCTATGCAGGGAGATGTCAGCAAGGCGTTCAGTCAAAGGCCACAGGATTAACACCTGTTGTATGCTTTGAGGAATTCCACAAAGGACGCCTTTTTTCACTTATAGTGCACCGGGGACATACCCATATGAACTGTTTACTATCATAGAACCATTTGCATGGCACGTGTGTTTAGCACTTTTCAGAGTGACCTCTTCATAGGGCACTTGTCACTTTGTTATTTGCAACGTTTGTAGAACAACATTTTAATATTTATTCATTTAGCACTAGACACTTTAGAATTTTTTGCATGTCACGTGTGATGTATTTATTGCAACTTTGTGTTTTCTAGTGTTTAGACACAGACCGCTTCATGCTCTTAGCAGTGGTTAATACTGTTTTTTCCTTTTGAGGGAATATAGCACTAGACACCTTGGATGCGATTTATTGCACTCATTATGCTTTTCATGTTTAAATCACCAGTCACTAGGGATGAGCTTCGAGTTCGAGTCGAACTCATGTTCTACTCGAACATTGGCTGTTCGCAAGTTCGCCGAACAGCGAACAATTTGGGGTGTTCGCGGCAAATTCGAATGCCGCGGAACACCCTTTAAAAGTCTATGGGAGAAATCAAAAGTGCTAATTTTAAAGGCTTATATGCAAGTTATTGTCATAAAAAGTGTTTGGGGACCCGGGTCCTCCCCCAGGGGACATGGATCAATGCAAAAAAAAGTTTTAAAAACGGACGTTTTTTCAGGAGCAGTGATTTTATTAATGCTTAAAGTCAAACAATAAAAGTGTAATATCCCTTTAAATTTCGTACCTGGGGGGTGTCTATAGTATGCCTGTAAAGGGGCGCATGTTTCCTGTGTTTAGAACAGTCTGACAGCAAAATGACATTTGGAAGGAAAAAACTCATTTAAAACTAGCCGCGGCTATTGCATTGCCGACAATACACATAGAAGTTCATTGATAAAAACAGCATGGGAATTCCCCACAGGGGAACCCCGAACCAAAATAAAAAAAAAAAAATGATGTGGGGGTCCCCCTAAATTCCATACAAGGCCCTTCAGGTCTGGTATGGATATTAAGGGGAACCCCAGCCAAAATTGAAAAAAAAAATTGACGTGGGGTTCCCCCTAAATTCCATACCAGACCCTTCAGGTCTGGTATGGATTTTAAGGGGAACCCCGCGCCAAAAAAAAAAAAAAAAAACGGCGTGGGGTCCCCCTAAAAATCCATACCAGACCCTTATCCGAGCACGCAACCTGGCAGGCCGCAGGAAAAGAGGGGGGGACGAGAGTGCGGCCCCCCCCCCCTCCTGAACCGTACCAGGCCACATGCCCTCAACATTGGGAGGGTGCTTTGGGGTAGCCCCCCAAAACACCTTGTCCCCATGTTGATGAGGACAAGGGCCTCATCCTCACAACCCTGGCCGGTGGTTGTGAGGGTCTGCGGGCGGGGGGCTTATCGGAATCTGGAAGCCCCCTTTAACAAGGGGACCCCCAGATCCCGGCCCCCCCCCTGTGTGAAATGGTAAGGGGGTACTTACCCCTACCATTTCACTAAAAAACTGTCAAAAATGTTAAAAATGACAAGAGACAGTTTTCGACAATTCCTTTATTTAAATGCTTCTTCTTTCTTCTTTCTTCCTTCATCTTCTTCTGGTTCTTCTGGCTCTTCTGGTTCTTCCTCCGGCGTTCTCGTCCAGCATCTTCTCCGCGGCGTCTTCTATCTTCTTCTCCTCGGGCCGCTCCGCACCCATGGCATGAGGGGGAGGCTCCCGCTCTTCTCTTCATCTTCTTCTCTTCTTCATCTTCTTCTTCATCTTCTTCTTCTTCTTCCTTCTTCTCTTCTTCTCTTCTTCCTGTCTTCTGCGGGCCGCTCCGCAGCCATGCTGTGGCATGGAGGGAGGCTCCCGCTGTGTGACGGCGTCTCTTCGTCTGACGGTTCTTAAATAACGGGGGGCGGGGCCACCCGGTGGCCCCGCCCCCCTCTGACGCACGGTGACATGACGGGACTTCCCTGTGGCATTCCCCGTGACGTCACAGGGAAGTCCCTCAAGTCACCGTGCGTCAGAGGGGGGCGGGGTCACCGGATGGCCCCGCCCCCCGTTATTTAAGAACCGTCAGACGAAGAGACGCCGTCACACAGCGGGAGCCTCCCACCATGCCAGCATGGCTGCGGAGCGGCCCGCAGAAGACAGGAAGAAGAGAAGAAGAGAAGAAGGAAGAAGAAGAAGAAGATGAAGAAGAAGATGAAGAAGAGAAGAAGATGAAGAGAAGAGCGGGAGCCTCCCCCTCATGCCATGGGTGCGGAGCGGCCCGAGGAGAAGAAGATAGAAGACGCCGCGGAGAAGATGCTGGACGAGAACGCCGGAGGAAGAACCAGAAGAGCCAGAAGAACCAGAAGAAGATGAAGGAAGAAAGAAGAAAGAAGAAGCATTTAAATAAAGGAATTGTCAAAAACTGTCTCTTGTCATTTTTAACATTTTTGACAGTTTTTTAGTGAAATGGTAGGGGTAAGTACCCCCTTACCATTTCACACAGGGGGGGGGCCGGGATCTGGGGGTCCCCTTGTTAAAGGGGGCTTCCAGATTCCGATAAGCCCCCCGCCCGCAGACCCTCACAACCACCGGCCAGGGTTGTGAGGATGAGGCCCTTGTCCTCATCAACATGGGGACAAGGTGTTTTGGGGGGCTACCCCAAAGCACCCTCCCAATGTTGAGGGCATGTGGCCTGGTACGGTTCAGGAGGGGGGGGGGGCCGCACTCTCGTCCCCCCCTCTTTTCCTGCGGCCTGCCAGGTTGCGTGCTCGGATAAGGGTCTGGTATGGATTTTTAGGGGGACCCCACGCCGTTTTTTTTTTTTTTTTTTTGGCGCGGGGTTCCCCTTAAAATCCATACCAGACCTGAAGGGTCTGGTATGGAATTTAGGGGGAACCCCACGTCAATTTTTTTTTTTAATTTTGGCTGGGGTTCCCCTTAATATCCATACCAGACCTGAAGGGCCTTGTATGGAATTTAGGGGGACTCCCACATCATTTTTTTTTTTTAATTTTGGTTCGGGGTTCCCCTGTGGGGAATTCCCATGCCGTTTTTATCAATGAACTTCTATGTGTATTGTCGCCAATGCAATAGCCGCGGTAGTTTTAAATGTGTTTTTTCCTTCAAAATGTCACTTTGCTGTCAGACTGTTCTAAACACGGGAAACATGCGCCCCTTTACAGGCATACTATAGACACCCCCCAGGTACGAAATTTAAAGGGATATTACACTTTTATTGTTTGACTTTAAGCATTATTAAAATCACTGCTCCTGAAAAAACGGCCGTTTTTAAAACTTTTTTTTGCATTGATTCATGTCCCCTGGGGGAGGACCCGGGTCCCCAAACACTTTTTATGACAATAACTTGCATATTAGCCTTTAAAATTAGCACTTTTGATTATTCATGTTCGTGTCCCATAGACTTTAACGGCGTTCGCGTGTTCGAACGAATTTTTTTCCTGTTCGCATGTTCTGGTGCGAACCGAACAGGGGGGTGTTCGGCTCATCCCTACCAGTCACTTTAACCCACAGGAGTGGTAATAACTGCCATACATATTTCACTTAAAGGAATACACACGTGACACTTTTGATAAAACTGTATATATGCAGACATTTCTTCTGCAACTTTGGGACAGCGCCACACTCACACACTTTTCTTTTTTCACTTTTTCCGCTCATTCCACCCCCTGTGGAGTCAGCGTATGTGAGGGCAGCAGTCTATCAATTTAGGAATATACTTCTCACCAAGGCTTCTAATTACACCCATTAGCGCGGACTCCCTATTTCCTCTGTTTCAGCCAGGAGGTGACTGGGCCAAGCAGGCTGCCCGATACCCAGGTCCCTACCCTCCGCCTTCAAAGACAAAGTGGCAGGAAGAGGAGTAACCTGGAGGAGGCTGTCATGGGCCTATTTTGGAAGGCTACTGAGGCCCTCAGAACACCCCACAGTGTGGAGGAGGACTTTGCTAGCATAACCGCCTGCAAAATGATGCAGATGGAGGAGGGCCAATGACTCCTATGTGAGTTCTTAATTTTGGAAGCTCTAAATAAGGGGTTGAGGGGCCAACTCACATGTGCAACCCACATTTGTCACCTCACCCATGGTCCTCCTCCTCCTCCAGGTCCTCCTCCTCCTCCAGGTCCTACTCCTCCTCCTACCACATCTCCAACACCAGAGCAACACCCGGGAAGGAAGAGTGGAAGGAAGACCAGAGAGTGATGACCCTGGGTTCAGTCTGGTCTGGCAAAATATGCAGGCTCTTGTAGTACCACAGCCTGGGGACACAGATGTCATCTGCTGCTTTCCAGATTTCTGGGACTTCTGGACCAGACTGCACTCCATTAGATATGGACTCCTCAGGCCACCTATTTTGCAGTAAAATAATTGATGTCCGCCCTGGGTGTCAAAGGCTTCGCCAATTTCTACTGTTTCTCCAGCATTGCCTTCCTCTTTGTTTGGTTCTGAGCCCCTAATAAAGGAATTTTTGGTTCAATTATACTTGTGTGTTTTCCTTCAAAAAGGACAGATGTTTGTGAGGAGGCAGGTACATTTCAAAAATACAATGTGAAATTAACAAGAGACACCAACACCAAGCAACCTCGTTGAGATTAAATAATTCAGGATATTAATGGTGTATTCTGGAGTAAAACAAAAAAAAAACAAAAAAAACATCAGCCTTGAAAAAAATACAAAACCAAAAAAAAAATAACCCAAAAAAATTTTTGTCAGATGTGACAAATCCAAATATATTGAGGGGATCACGATAAATAATAAAGAAGTTTGTGAGAAGTCTGTGTGAATATGAGCAGCAAAACTACTTCATTCTTCTAGCATTATAAAGAAGAGAGTGCGCTGCATTAAACAATTTTTAACATTGCAGCCTGACGAAAGTGCTCTGTCCATTCCGAACGCTAATTTTACCAGACTGAGCTGTTCCGTCTCGGAATTTCTTCTGAGCATGCGTGGCAATTTGTGCGTCGGAATTGTCCACACACAGTCGGAATTGACGTGATCAGATTTTGTTGTTGGAAATTTTTATAGCCTGCTCTCAAACTTTGTGTGTCGGAAAATCCAATGGAAAAAGTCAGATGGAGCCCACACACGGTCGGAATTTCCGACAACATGCTCCGATCGCACATTTTCCGTCTGAAAATCCGACCGTGTGTACGGGGCATAACAGTTTTGCAGTAGAGGATTTGTACAAGAAGAGAGGAGTCTAGATGAGCGATAATCTGCAGGAGTGAGTGCAGAGGAAGAGGAGCAATAGTCTGTAGTGGAGATATGCAGAGGAAGTAGACTGTGAATGTTAGAAGTGCATAATTTTCAGGGCTAAAGCTGCTAATCAATGTTCTACAAATGTGATGATAATTCAATAAGTGCTATGGGCATCCCATATCTTCCTTTACCCCAACCAAGTTGTATCCCGCAATGAACGCAACAAAACTACGCAAATGACTGCTCATTGTCTCAGAGGTGATAGATGGGGGTCTGGCAGCAGGGTGATTTGGTGGATGTTAGTAACTAGTGGTAACCAACCCCTACACAAGTATTTTCCTTTGTCTTGGGCACCATCATAATCCCAATCACCCTGTTGTTGCTATTAGGATATAACAGGTGTCACCTACCCATGGTTTAGTACCAATCAAGGACAGGCTCTCTTACATGGGTGTGTTTAGTGAACCCAAACATATTTTCCAGTTATGGGCATTTTTACTTTATATATGTCATCCAAATAATGCTTGATAATGCAGAACTGTTTCATTCTTACATTAAACATGTAAACAGTAAAAATATTCTGGCTGTATTTCTGTGGTTAAAGCAACTTCCTAATTTCTCTTATGGAAGCTTCTATCTGCAAACATTAACTGAACATAAAAAGGGTACTCTACACTCAGATTTCCATAACACAAAGCAGTAGACATAATAAGGGGCTTCTTTACAAGATTCCTTCAGAGGCTTCCCATCTTCTTGAGAGTACAAAATGAGGCATGGTGGATTAAGGCTTTGGAAGTATGTTATGTTTGTTATAAAATGTAAGATAGATTACAATGCAGATTTTCTACAATGTACAACCACATGGTTGTTTCCGCATGGCACTGTAATGGGCACTGTGTGCATGGTGTGGCACTGATGGGCACTGTGTGCATGGTGTGGCACTGATGGGCACTGTGATGCGCACTGTGTGCACGCTGTGAACTGCGGAGGGAGTTGGGGAAGAAATATGAAAGAAATGGGTACAAAGGAACATTTCTGAAAGTGTAGAAGGACACAGATCAATTTCTATGGCTCATTACATGCGAGTAATGCATTTAAGGCTCCGTTTCCACTAGTGCAACTTGTCATGCGATTTTGGACACATAAAGTGCGACTTTTGATGCGACTTTGATCCAGATTGTAAACTTGGATCAAAGCTGCACTCAAAGTCACACTCTAAACCGCATTGCTTTGGAGTTGCACTAGTGGAAACATAGCCTAATGCTAGAGTGTGACTTTGATGTGACATTGAGTGCAGCTTTGATCCAACTTTACACTCTCTGGATCAAAGTCGCATCAAAGTAGAGCAGGTACCTTTTCAAAGTCACTGATTTTCAAAGTCGCATAGATGGGAATGGGTACCATTAAAATCAATGGGCTGTGATTTGTCATGTGACTTTGGACACATAGCCGCATGACAAGTCATGTTTCCACTATTGGGACCCCAAAGTTGCGCTATTTAGAGTGCGACTTTGATGCGACTTTGAGTGCAGCTTTGATCTTTACACTCTCTGTATCAAAGTCGCATCAAAAGTCCCATTAAGGTAGTGTAGCCACCCTTTCAAAGTCACTGATTTTTAAAGTCGCATAGATGGGAACTGGGTGCCAAGGACAGTCCAACCCCCCCCTCCGTGACCCCCTAGCTCCCTGTAATAGTCTTTATTCCAAACCCAGCACAGCTATACTGTATATGTGCACTGCACCTCCCATCTCAAACTCTCCCCCCACCCCCGTGTCCTGTGTGCATGGGGCTTTTTATGTCTTCATTTCTCATGAATTAGGATGTACAATATATCCTTACCGATGAGAGAACACTGGGTGGGAACCTATGATCAGCTCCTCCCATCCTGTATATGCCCACTGGCTACACAGTAACAGTGTCCCTCCCAGGAAGTGACGTCACTAGCTTTCAGTAACCACACCCACTGGATGATTTTACAAGTGGAATTGAAGTCATGTGACGGCACTGGATACTGCAAAATAAAGGTAGAAAAAATGGAATTTTTTTTCATTTTGAGGCATTAGGCTCCATTCACACTAGCGCGTTTTTTGATGCATTTTGCAGAAATGCATGGGAATTTGTTAACATGGGTTCTTATGGAACATGTTCACATCAATGCCTTTTTGTATCTCTGCATTTTTGGAAAGGGTCAGGGACTTTTTTTCATGCAAAATGGAGCGTTTTGCATGTAATAGAATTCAATGGATCAGCATCAAAAACGCAAGTACAGCGTTTTTGCAGCGTTTTTACAGCGTTTTTGATGCGTTTTTAGCGTTTTTGTTTTTTGTTTTTTTAAAACTGTAAAAAAAAAAAAACGCAAAACGCGGCAAAAACACAGCAAATACGCTGTAAAAACGCTATAAAAACGCTGCTCAAAAACGTGGCAAGCATGACAAAAAAAACTCCAAAAACGCTCAAAAGCAACATGCATAGGTGAGAATCGAGCCTAAGGCTGGATTCACACCTATGCATTTTTAGTGCTTTTTGCATTTTGCAGATTTGCACTACAGAACGTGTTCCATAGGAAATCATGTTAAATGGACTGTAGTGCAAATCTGCAAAATGCAAAAAGCACTAAAACTGCATAGGTGTGAATCCAGACTAAGGCTCGATTCACACTAGCGCTTTTTTGATGCATTTTGCAGAAATGCATGGGAATTTTTTAACATGGGTTCCTATGGAACATGTTCACATCAATGCCTTTTTGTATCTCTGCATTTTTGGAAAGGGTCAGGGACTTTTTTTCATGCAAAATGCAGCGTTTTGCATGTAATGGAATTCAATGGACAGGCATCAAAAACGCAAGTGCACCGTTTTTGCAGCGTTTTTACAGCGTTTTTGATGAGTTTTTGATGCGTTTTTTTTTTTTAAATGTAAAAAAAAAAAAATAACGCAAAACGCAAAAACGCTGTAAAAACGCTACAAAAACGCTGTTCAAAATCATGGCAAGCATGACAAAAAAAACTCCAAAAACGCTCAAAAGCAACATGCATAGGTGTGAATCGAGCCTAAGGCTGGATTCACACCTATGCATTTTTAGTGCTTTTTGCATTTTGCAGATTTGCACTACAGAACGTGTTCCATAGGAAATCATGTTAAATGGACTGTAGTGCAAATCTGCAAAATGCAAAAAGCACTAAAACTGCATAGGTGTGAATCCAGACTAAGGCTCCATTCACACTAGCGCATTTTTTGATGCATTTTGCATTTTGCAGAAATGCACGGGAATTTTTTAACATGGGTTCCTATGGTACATGTTCACATCAATGCCTTTTTGTTTCTCTGCATTTTTGGAAAGGGTCAGGGACTTTTTTTCATGCAAAATGCAGCGTTTTGCATGTAATAGAATTCAATGGACAAGCATCAAAAACGCAAGTGCACCGTTTTTGCACCGTTTTTGCATCGTTTTTGCACCGTTTTTGCAGCGTTTTTGATGCGTTTTTGGTGCGTTTTTGATGCGTTTTTGCTGGTTTTTTATTTTTTATTTTTTTAAAAAAATTTTTAAGACTGTAAAAAAAAACTGTAAAAAAAAAAAAAAATGCAAAACGCAAATCGCGGCAAAATCGTGGCAAAATCGCGGCAAAAACGCTGCTCAAAAAAAACCTCCAAAAACGCTCAAAAGCAACATGCATAGGTGTGAATCGAGCCTTATTTACGCTTGTGCAGGTTTCAGTTTGCATATTGCAGGTGTATTTTGCGTTTTTCAATACACATCTTTAAACCATTGAAGTCTATGGAACCAAAAATCAGAGAAAAAACACTGGCCCTTTCCATAAAATGCACAGATGTGAACGACATCCATAGGAAACAATGTTAAATGGACTGTAATGTGTTTCTGCAAAAATGCACTAAAAATGCATAGGTGTGAACCAGGCCTAAGTGTAAGGCTCGATTCACACCTATGCATTTTGCTTTTGAGCGTTTTTGGAGTTTTTTTTGTCATGCTTGCCACGTTTTTGAGCAGCGTTTTTGTAGCGTTTTTGCAGCGTTTTTGTGGCGTTTTTGCCGCGTTTTGCGTTTTATTTGTTTTTTTTTTTTACAGTTTAAAAAAAAATAAAAATAAAAATAAAAAAACAAACAAAAAAAACCCCAGCAAAAACGCATCAAAAGCGCATCAAAAACGCTGTAAAAATGCTGCAAAAACGGTGCACATGCGTTTTTGATGCTGGTCCAAAACGCTGCATTTTGCATGAAAAAAAGTCCCTGACCCTTTCCAAAAATGCAGAGGTGCAAAAGGGCATTGATGTGAACATGTTCTATAGGAACCCATGTTAAAAAATTCCCATGCATTTCTGCAAAATGCAAAATGCATCAAAAAACGCGCTAGTGTGAATGTTTTGCGCAAAACGCGGCAAAAACGCCACAAAAACGCTGTAAAAATGCTACAAAAACGCTGCTCAAAAACGTGGCAAGCATGAAAAAAAAACTCCAAAAATGCTCAAAAGCAACATGCATAGGTGTGAATCGAGCCTTAGGGTGGACTTCCACTTTAAGGAATGTACAATATACAGTACCATAGGTGTGCACAGTCTATTACATTAGGGTGTGCACCCCAAAGCTCCAACACATATGTGTGTGTGTGCATGTGTATATATACTGACGGTGTTAGTAAATCAGTGGATGGTTTCAGTAGGGCAGAGATTGGTGTCAGTAAGGCAGTGGATGGTGTCAGTTGTTTTTATTTTTATTATTAAAATTTTTTTTTTTTTTACAACGTCTTAGGAGACCTGTTAAGGGGCTTTGGTGGAATATCAGGGGTCTAAACAGGGGGAATCTTCACCTTATGGGGTGATTAGGGTGTGTCCAGGCACACCTGGCACACCCTGTGTGCATGCCTATGTACGCCTATGTACAGTACAGAATGAAATACTGGGGTTAATTTACTAAAGGCAACGTGGTAAAGCTTAACTTTGTAAAGAATACCCAATCAAGTGCAAGGAAAAAACAAAAAAAAATGTTTTCCTTGCGCATGATTGGATAATAGAAATCAGTAGAGCTTTATCGCATTTACTAAGCCCTGAGGAAAATGAGTGCAACTGCACTTGCAAAGTGCACAGCTTAAATGATTTTAGTAAATCCATTTGCCTATAGTTAATCACTGCAGCTTCCATCTATGAGCCCTGGACAGAGAGCAGGACTCTCTAGGAGTCTGTGAGGGGTGCTGGTTATACTCTACTGCATCCTATTTATGGGAACATTATTGCTCACAGGAGCACACAGTTCAAGCTCCTGACCGCTGCAATGCTGGATTTGGGACCCAACACACTATCCAGTAGGGGAGAGTTTGATGATGACTGTCAGGCCATTGACCTTGCATTGTCTCCTAGACAGGACCTCCCATAGTAAAGGGATAAGGCGTCAGCTACTGATCCCTTTGTTTTTTTACCAAGTGTATATGTTACATTGTAGCTGTTTCACATACTCGTTGAAGTATGTATTACATACCTCCCAACTTTTTGTGGTAGGAACGAGGGATACCTCTTAGCAAAAGTATGTAGGCATAGAACACACCCCATGTCACACCCCCCTTAAATGAGAATTATACAAAAAAAAAGGAATAGCTAAACCCACAAGTGCTTTTTTACCACTATTATTCCTTTATACTGGATTTTGAAATTTACAAATGCGGCAATTTAGAAATTGGATGAAAGGATTAACACTGGGAAATACTTTTTGAAAGATAAATAGTGCATTTTTTATTCAACTATATGGATCAGACCAAAATGAGGGACAAATGAGGAGGAAAGAAATCAGGGACAGTTGGGAGCTATCCTATTGCCATTTTTCATTATTTAATTTTTGTGCATTGTTGCAATAAATATCCACCCAGCAGCCCTGCTATGTCAGAGTGTGTGGTTCTGCTCGGGGAGTGGGGACACTGGGAACAGGGGATCTGAGAAAACTGCCAATCCCTCAGGGGTAAGTACCATGTCTATATGTAATAGAATAGCAAATATATAGAATAGAAAGCTTTTAAATTGTGAAAGTAACATGAAAAAAAATATTTAAAGTAAACATTGCAATTATGAATCAAAACTTTTGCTTACAAAAATTACCATATACTTTCCCTTTAATTAAACCTCTTCAATAGCAATGGAATCAAGATTGTCATGTCATCTATTTTCTTCTCTAATAGCTGGCCTCCATTTTACTATGGCATTAACAGTCTTTCATTTCATCGGAACCTCTCTAAAACATTTATTACTCACTTTTTGTGCTAAACCTGTCAGATAATCCTTATTCATCCTCTAACAAGTCCATATGTCTTGTTTTTACACTCCTTTCCCTCACACTTCCCACCTTTTCACAACTCTGTTTCCATACTTTAAAAGGCACACTAACATATTTGTCTCCCTGTAGTGCAACCATGATAGCTCCTGTCAGCTATGTTCACATTAATCTTGCATAGAGAAAATGCTGCAAATTCTTTTTACCAAAGAGCCAGGCTAGTATACAAGACATGGCACAAAGAAAGCATTGAACTAGTGCCCAGAACAGCCCATCAAGCTCAATTTTTCAAATTCTTAAGCCCCATACACACATCAGATTTTCTGCTGATTTTTGATTGTATATAATTGAACTGATTAAATATGATTTGATTTGAAATGGAATGGATTGCAATGGCATGCTATTTATTTTTTGAGCTATTCTGTAGCTATAAAATGTATGCGCTTGTTGTCATTGAGTATAGTTATACTACACATGACAGCAAGCGCATGAATTTTTTAAACATGACATGACAGTATGCAATAAATATAATATAGTTAATTTAGTATAACTTATAATACTAGTATACTACGCTGATAAAGTGTCAAATTCAATGACAACAAGCACAAGTTTATAGTATACTACAGAATAGCTCAAAAAAATAAAATAGCATGCAATTGCAAACTGCAAGCAATCCATTCCATTTCAAATCAAATTTAATCAGTTCAATTATCTTTTTGGTACAAGTCAGATGTACTGCAGTGCAGACATAATTACCTTGCATGGCAAGAGCTGCACCATAAAAAAAAAAAAAAAAGAAAAAAGAAAAAAAAGATTGGTTAGTTTTTTATTTTTTAAAGCTGCCTTATGGGGTTTAGCTTTTACCGGTAAATTGATTTCGTCTTTTTTTTCCCCCCTCAGATTTCACTCCCACTATAAAAAATCATTCTATGCTATTATTCTGCACTACCAGCAAAGGTGGACCATGTCTGCAGTGTGGAAATATTTTAAAGTTTCTGATAAAGACCCCAAATTTGCAATCTGTAGTCTTTTCTCAGCAGAAATTTCAAGAGGGGGTATAGTGCCAAGGCATTTTTCAACAACAGGTTTGATACAACACCTGAAAACACGTCATCCTGTTCAGCATGCAGATTATAAGAAAACAGCGCCACTTTCAAAAAGTGCCTCAGGCTTAAAACCATCTCTGGCCACAGTCTTTGAAAAGGTTAGGGTTGGATATGCCTGTTATGCCACGACCGAATAAGCGCTTTTTTTATTGATTTTATATGTTTTGGCACTTTGACCTCTGTTGGCACTTTGACCTCTATGGACCAATACATCTTTACTATACCTGGTCTCTGTTGTGATCCATGAGCCAGTGTGATTCTTTTATTGCAAAGTTTTTATTAAAGTCCTTTTGAAGCAGTTTCACGCTATGTGGAGTTTCTCCTTTGATTTTTCCACCGGAGGAGCTGTATGGTGATTAGAGCACTCTAATGTGGGGGACCGTCCGTGGAGACCCTCACCTTCCAGCATTTCTACTAGCGGAAGAAGCAGCGTTCCATTCATTGCCGTTCGTTTGACCACAAGCTTACTCTGACTCCGAAGCCGCTGGCCGGGGAGTCCACCACTCTTGGTAAGAGTATTTTTTACATACCTATATCTTCAGTCTCACCATCTGAATATACGGGAACCACCTTGGCTGTTCAAAGGAAGCCCAAGCGGCCAAGTATCTAGGTGTACCTTCATAGGTCCAGCATTGGGACTCACATCTGATTTCAACTGATTGTGTATATGAACATCATTTATATATATGATTGCACTTATATTGAGATATATTTTCTTTATATTTTATTTTATTTTTTACATATATTAATTTAGTTTAAGTACCTTGTTATAAACAGACAAACACGTTTGCTGAACCACGTTTTAGCACATTAGATGTTGATTCACGAATTTTAATATGAACATCACATTTCTTATTTTATTTTAAATTTTTTTCATGATTAAAAAGCACACTTACTAATCCCCACACAGATATCCCCTTTAGGGTAATACAATCAGCTTTTCATCTGGTTGTACTTTATTGGATACATTTCATACACACCTGATAAGGAAGACTATAGGGGTGTTTATTCAATGATTTTCCTTTTTTTTTTTTCCCACAGGATTTGAAAAAATCCTACTTGATTAAATACCTCATTGGGTAGGTTTGGCCCTCTGATTGATATTTTAGTGGGTCTGGCCCAAATGAGGAACAAGTTCACTTTAGCGCCACACTGTATTTCTTACTTTTGATCCACAATTTGTCTAGTTTTTGTGTTGGCAGCTTTTTATATATTATTTTTTGGGATTGGCGCAATATTATCATTTTCGTTTTATTATTCTGCACTACCAGCAAAGGTGGACCATGTCTGCAGTGTGGAAATATTTTAAAGTTTCTGATAAAGACCCCAAATTTGCAATCTGTAGTCTTTTCTCAGCAGAAATTTCAAGAGGGGGTATAGTGCCAAGGCATTTTTCAACAACAGGTTTGATACACCACCTGAAAACACGTCATCCAGTTCAGCATGCAGATTATAAGAAAACAGCGCCACTTTCAAAAAGTGCCTCAGGCTTAACACCATCTGTGGCCACAGTCTTTGAAAAGGTTCAAAAAATTACAAGTGACAGTCCCAAAGCTCGTACCATTACAGATAAAATTATGGAATTTATTGCATTAGACGACCAGCCATTCTCTGTTGTGATGGACGTTGGATTCCGTAGGCTCATGCAACATATTGAGCCGCGTTACTCACTACCGAGCAGCCGCTACTTTGCAGATACCTGTCTACCTGAATTGTTTTGCAGTGTTAGAAAACACGTTCATGAGCTCATGACTACCAACATCATAGCAATCAGTTTTACTCCGACATTTGGAGTTCAGACGTCAGTCCAACAAGCATGTTTAGCCTGACAGCGCAGTGGATAGATGACAAATTTCAATTGCAAAACATCCTACTTAACGCACGTGAGTTTGTTGGATCACATACAAGTGAAGAGGAACACACTCCCTGCATATCTGATATGTTTGAAGAAATTTTACACATAGGCACCCCAATCCATAGCGGTGCCACAACAAGTGCACCTACCCAACAGCTGGACATTTATTTAGCTGAACAGCCTATCGCCAGAAGCGACAATCCCCTTGAGTACTGGCGCATCAACAAAGAACGTTTTCCCTTGCTTGCACCGATTGCACGCAGATATTTATCTGCCCCAAGCACCAGTACAGAGAGTGAGAGACTATTCAGTCTAGCATCTCATATTCTTGATGAGAAGAGAAACCGTCTCTCCTGTGAGAAAGCTGAACAGCTTTTGTTCTTAAAGCGGAATCTTCCACTTTTACTGAAATAGATTTAAAAACCCGTAGCATAGACCAATTAATTTACCATGTTGAACATAGTAAATGAATTGGTATTGGACAACATACAACATAGTATGAACATACCTAGTATGTTCCAATTGTCTAGTTGTGCCATTTGTTGGTTGTTCGTTGTAGTTCTTCTACATTTTTTTGCACTTCAATTTAAGAGAGAACTCCAGCTTTTGAACTACTGTACAATAGTTTGTTGCTGTAGGGCTAAACGATGTCCCTCCCTAAGCTGTCAGCCCGCTGCATGTGCAAATGCAAAACTGTATCTGGGCTGTCTACATACTACGGTACTATAGCGCACTGTGTTTCGGGTATGGGCGGTGACTTCCATAAACATAGACTAGTCTATATTGCTTGCTGTGATTGGCTGAGCACCGCTGCTGTAGACTAGTCTGTGTTCCAGGATGTCTCTGCCATATCCAGGGCTGGAACACAGTGCGGTCTACTGTATTGACTAGTATGTATCTAACCTGCAGCTACATACATACACTTTTATATCGAACATCCACCCGCTGACACCTTAGGGAGAAAACTTGGGGAAAAAACTACTAGTTCTCATTTAAGTTGAAAGAAAATAATAAAATAAAAATGTTATTATAGCATAGCACTGTACTATGTTATATTTACAGAAACTGTGAAAAAGAATAACGGCCTTCTGCCATATTTCTGTTATGGTTGGTTGAGAGAGTTGTTCTTTAAAGTACTTACTTATACATAGTTTGTTGAAGTTCTTCTGTTGTTGGGCCATACTATGTCATTGTCTCTCGGCTCTCTCCCTAAGCTGCCAGCCCGCTTCATGTGCAAAACTGTATGTTCTGTACCTGTGGCTGTCTACATACAGTACTATATACACTTTACCGCACTGTGTTCCGGGTATGGACGGAGACTTCCATAAACCCAGACTAGTTTACATTGCTTGCTGTGATTGGCTGAGCACTGCTGCTGTAGACTAGTCTGTGTTCCAGGATGTCTCCACCCATACCCGGGGCCGGAACACAGTGCGGTCTACTGTATGACTATGTATGTAACCCGCAGCTACATACATACACTTATCGCACATCCAGCCGCTGACACCTTAGGGAGAGAGAACTGAATTACTAGTTCTGATGTAAGTTGGAAATGAATAAAATATAAAAAAGTCAGTCTTTGGCATTTTTATATTATTATTATATTAATATTAATTATTACCGGTATTATTATTAATATTATATATTATTATTTATTTTATTTATTTTTTTATGCCTGTTTTATTTGGTATGGTGGTGCAATGTGCACTGACTGCAGTCTTATTTTATTTTTATCTTCTGTGTCCACTGTCCAATTTTATGTGGGTTACTTTTTATTAAAGTACTTTTTGACATTACTAGATTGTAGTATTCTTTTCTTCATAAAATTAATGAGTAAGTTGAATATAAATAATATAACGAATATGAATGTAACACAATTTTGTATATCCGATAATTTTTTTGGGTAATATATAAAAAAAGCCTATTTTAGTTTCGGTGCTGTTTTGGTATCGGTTTCGGTTTTCGGGATCAAGGAAGATTTATTTTCGGTATCGGTTTTGGCACCAAAAAACCTATTCGGTGCATCCCTAATATGAGGTCAAACCTTAGGAGTTTCAATTTGTATGCAATAAGGCAGGCCCTTGCACTACATGGTTTTGGTAAATCTGAAGACAAAAATCAGCAGAAAATCTGATAGTGTGTATGGGGCTTAAGATTGATTGCTAAGAGTGACAAGGGATAAATTGGCCTTCTTCACTAAAGTGTAACTAAAGCTTCGTACACACGATCGGATTTTCCGACGGGAATTGTGTGATGACAGGCTGTTTGCGGAAAATCCGACCGTTTGTATGCTCCATCAGACAATTGTTGGCCAACTTTCCGTGGACAAATGTTGGATGGCAGGTTTATAAGTTTTCCGCGGACAACGCTCTGTTGTAGGATTTTCCGAGCGTGTGTACACAAGTCCGTCAGACAAAAGTCCAAAGTAAAAACACGCATGCTCCGAATCAATGCTCACCAAACACAACATTAGCAGAAGGAGCCCAAATGGTGGCGCTAAAGAGCTGAAAAAACACGTAGTACCTCACTACGTTTGTGTTTGTTGGCCGACAATTGTTTTCCGTTTGTATGCAAGTTTCTGGCCAATGCCTTTCGGACAAAAGTCCAACGCTTTATCTGCGGAAAATCCGATCGTGTGTACGAGACTTAAAGGTAACATTTTGGATAGATTGGGGCGGGATTAGAACATATGCCAGTTTTTATTGCTGTCTGTGCCCCCATTAGAGAAATCCAGACCCCTTTATTTGTCCTGTTTACCATAATCATCTAAAGTGAAAGTAAAAAAAAAAATCTCAAATTTTGGGTTGACACCAGAACAGTAATAAAGGGGAAATCTTCCAAGTGGGACACTAGTTCTTGCAACTTTAGTGACATGCAGGAATTTCCTCTCACTTCCTGTTTTGGCTATGGGATAGGAAATCTCCCCTATAGGACACAGATGGCAAAAAAATTTGCAGTGGTTATATGAGACTGTAGGCCACACCACCCAACTACAATTAAACCATCATAATAAACAACACCAAACATTGAATTATGGCAAAAATATGGCTGCGGCACCTTTATTGGTTTAAACACATAAATATTTATTACTCTTTTATTAACAAACAATAACATCATTGATCAACCAATATTATTTTATTATTATCTGCTAAGTTATCAGAACTCGAGCAGCCATCCACAATATAATATCAAAAACCAGTCCCCCCTGACTTCCAGGGTGACCCTACCACATAAAAGTGCTCGCGACAAGGGCGGGCAGGAGGGGGCTCCTGTCTTCTCAGCTGGTTTCCCGGAAGAGGGGGAATTCCTATGCATAACCCCCTTATATAGCCTCTTCAGTATTCCAGAACCTTCCCTGATTTCCTATTGGATCCTGCTAGCAATCTGCTTTCCTTATCCTTAAAGGGGCAGTAACCTTCCTATACCTTTCATCCTATTTAGCTACACTAACTAACTAGCACCATGGGTGGGGATGGCCACACTCTCACCCAAGTGGGCCCATATTGTGCCCCCTTTTCATGAGACTGTAGTCCACACCACCCAACTACAATCTAAACCCATTAAACCATCATAATAAACAACACCAAACATTGAATTATGGCAAAAATATGGCCGCGGCACCTTTATTGGTTTAAACACATAAATATTTATTACTCTTTTATTAACAAACAATAACATCATTGATCAACCAATATTATTTTATTATTATCTGCTCAGTTATCAGAACTCGAGCAGCCATCCACAATATAATATCAAAAACCAGTCCCCACCAGCCGGACTTGAGTATCAAGCCCGGCCCACCTCAACCGCCGTGGCCATCTCAATGCCACACTGCAAGCCTGTATTAAAAATATCGAGACCCACATCCGAAAGGTGAACACCATCCTGCCTGTACGAGCCCGGAATGCCACCTTCAAGATCTATGTGTCGATAAGACAAGCCTCCTATCGAGGGCATGAACTTCTCCATTGCCCTATTGACCCTCTTCCTCATCTTCTCCATAGCCTTCCTCTGATCAGAGGACAACCAGGAGAGACGAGGAACCACTTCCGAAAATATTATAGTAGTACCCTCAGAAGACATATGAAAACGATGGAGGTCTCGCTTGATCATGGCCAGCAAGTCCAGTGTTCTAACATACCCTAAATCATTTCCTCCCAAGTGTATTAACAAAATAGAAGGAGGGGGCCAAACTTGATACAATCTGGATAAATAAAAAAAATAATTGATACCACTGTAGTCCCCTTATTCCTTTCCAAAATAACTTAAACTGCTCAGGCTGTAAGGACAAATTAGCTGAGTAACAGCGGTGCTCCGCTCTCTTACGTGCCCAGTATATAAATGAGTGTCCTATGATCCATACCGTGTGCTGCATACCTAGGGATTAAATGAACAGGTTAGGTCTGACATATAATTTAAAACATTTTGACTTCCACCTCCCCATCTCCTTAATGGCCGTTTCTGATAACCCTTTACGGGCTGCCTCTGATGCTGTGCCTATCCTAAAGGAGTGGGAGGAGAATCTAAAATTCTGTAAACCCAGATGATTTAAACATTTGCGGAGCACTGAATCAAATTGATATTTAGTAAGGGGCTCTGAATTGGCATGAATAAAGAATAGCCCCCCAACTGGAGGCCTAACTCCCAGGAATCGCTGAACCAAAACCACTGGACAAACTAGCCCGTTTTCTTGAGCCTGTAGATTGATCCAACAGCCTCTGCCAGCCTGATCCATTTTTGAACGCTGCAACCAAATATGCCCTCCCAATTGGTCAATTACCACCTGTTCATACAAAATGCCCAACAATACCTTCTTATTTGCAGGCACCAGTTCCGAAATACGGAAAGCACCGAAAAATGCAAAGGAAAAGGCTGTATTAAAAAGCAAGGCTTCATACTCTGAGAAGCACACACGCTTAGTTGCTTCACACAGACCCCCAAGTAACTCCATCGATATCGGTCTTCTACTATCAGGGATTAACGATCTTCTCTTATATCCCTTTAGAGCCTGTTTAACTGAGAAATAACCAGAACAAGGCAGCAACCCCCGTAACTTAAAGAAAAAAGAAATGCCAGCAAGAGTTTTCATCACATAATGACTGGAAAACTGCTGCTGCATTAAAGACGCTAAGAAAGCCAAAATCGTGGCCTTAGAAGGGATATTATAACTAAAACCTTTACTCTCAGCAAATGACACCCAACTTTTCCAGGCTGCCATGTAACTATACCATGTTTTGGAGCGACAGAACCTTTAATTGCATCCGCAACCGTCAGATCACTTCCCACAAATGTTACGGGCATGGAATGCCAAACTCGTCCGCCTCTGGTAACAAACTCCGAAAATGGTCCATCTGAAACCGAGATAACGAGTCGGCAATATTATTCAAAATCCCTGGTGTATATTTGGCCTTAAGCCAAATATTAAATTGCAAACATAACAAAAACGATTTGTCTCAAAACCTTGATGACCCAAAACGAGCTGGACGATAAGCAATTTACCGCGTACAACACACCCTTGTTATCCGTTTCCACCATAATTCTTCTATTCGCAAACTGTGGCCCCCAGATAACTAACGCCACCAAGATAGGGAATAACTCCAACAAAACTACATTTTTTGTGGCCTGATTCTGGACCCATGATTCTGGCCATGGTGCGCAGCACCAATGCGACTGCCAAACCACACCAAAGCCTTTTGATCCCGCCGCATCGGTGAAAAAAAGAAAATCCGGCGCACAAACAAATTCAGACTGGAAAAGGGACCTCCCATTGTAGCTGACAAGAAATTTGTCCCAAACCAAAAGGTCCTCATTAAGAGAACTGGTGATTCTAATATGGGCAAAAGGCGATTTTTTCCCAGCGGTAGACAAAGCCGCCGAGAAAAAATTCTGCCCACCGGCATAATCCGACATGCAAAGGCCAAGGAACTTAAAAAAGAGACTGCATCTCTTTTACCCAAATTTTCTTCTTTTTAATTACGAGAGACAACAACAACCTCAACTTAATAAGCTTTGCGTCTGGTAGCCGAAACTCCATGGCACAAGTGTCTATTTGAATCCCTAAAAATTCTAAGGACGTAGAAGGCAAACACGTCTTTTCTTCCGCTAGCGGAACGCCGAAATACTGAGACATGGCCATGTCATTCCTACCCATAAATTCTTTATGTAAAGGTAAAAGTGACAGTATATCTATAAATCCCCCTATCCATATTTTTTCTTTTACCGTTAGATTCAAATGGAAACCTAGTGGGGAGACTTTACAAGGCATAGCATCTTTCATGCAGGTTTCAGGCACAGGCGCCCTGACAGGCGCAGCTGGGGTTAATGACTCAGGAATGAGGGAAGCACTTTGAATTCCTTGTGTATTCAAAACAACAGCTGGAGCAATAGTAGAAGTAGCAGGAAGTAGTGCAGGTACATTAGAAGAAACAGCAGGGACAGGCATACTAGAAAGAGACTGTATTAAAGATGACAGAGACCCCACCAAACCAGATAAAACGTTTAGTTGTGATAACTCACCCGCCGCTGGAGGCTGGACTACTGCTTGCTGACTCTCCTCCAGCAGCACCATGGGGTCTGGGACTTGTAGTTCCTGCCCAACCTGCACACCGTGAGACACCCCTATCTGAGGAGTGTCATGCTGGAAAGATGCTACCTCATGCTGACCTGTATGGCGCTGGGCGGGCATCCGTCCCCTTGTTGCTGCGCTGGCTTGCTGGTTCTTGTGGTCCCTCTGTCCTCTTCTTGGCGACGGGGAAAAAGTCCGCCTCTTCTTCACAGCACGGCGGCTGCGGCTTGCGACACCTCCGACCTGTGCTTCGGCTGCGCTTGGCTCTCTATTCTCTTTGGCTGTTCCCGTATCTTGTCGGCTCCGCTCCAGCGGCATGCTTCTCCTGGCTCTTTCATGCTGTGCCAGTGCTGCTCCTCTCAGCCTCGTACTCCTGAGCTGCTCCCTCCTTTCTTCCATGACTGAAACAGCTGCTCCACTACTGCCCGGCTGCTCCTCATTACTGTTCATGAAATCCAGGCAGCGGCGAAGCAACTTCACCGCCTGCTTTTTCTAAGAGCTGCCTGATAAGGGACTCCATTCTTTTCAGGGCTCCTGTCTTCTCAGCTGGTTTCCCGGAAGAGGGGGAATTCCTATGCATAACCCCCTTATATAGCCTCTTCAGTATTCCAGAACCTTCCCTGATTTCCTATTGGATGCTGCCAGCAATCTGCTTTCCTTATCCTTAAAGGGGCAGTAACCTTCCTATACCTTTCATCTTACTTAGCTACACTAACTAACTAGCACCATGAGTGGGATGGCCACACTCTCACCCAAGTGGGCCCATATTGTGCCCCCTTTTCAATCTTCCCTTACACTATCTAAATAAAAAAATAAAAAAAGGTTTTGCCCTTAGTTACATTTTAAAATAAGACAATGGGCTCCATTCACAAAACCAGATTGCATGCAGTATGTAGGTGTCCAGACACATTTTCCCTAGATACTGCATGCAATCCTGAAACTGTCAATTTACATAGGTTGGACTTGATGGACTTGTGTCTTTTTTCAACCTCACCTACTATGTAATACTATACCGTGTTGCAGTATTTATCGCAAAACGCTGAAAATGCTCAGTAAATACCACATGAACAGTTGTTAAACTTCATTCACAGAAGGAAATAAATAATTAAATGCATGCAGTAATACCACTTCAATACCAGGCACTTAGGCACCTTCCCGCCCAGCCCAATTTTCACCTTTCTGCGCTGTTGCAATTTGAATGACAATTGCGCGGTCATGCTACACTGTACCCAAACAATTTTTTTATCATTTTGTTCCCACAAATAGAGCTTTCTTTTGGTGGTATTTGATCACCTCTGCGGTTTTTATTTTTTGCGCAACAAATAAAAAAAGACCGAAAATTTCGAAAAAAAACAAGTTTTTCTTTGTTTCTGTTAAATTTTTTTGTAAATAAGTACGCTTTCTCCTTCAATAATGGGCACTGATATAGCTGCACTGATGGGCACTGATACGGCGGCACTGATGGGCACCGATCAGGTGGCACCAATGAGGTGGCACTGATGAGGTGGCACTAACGGGCACTGATGATGGGCACTGATAGGCGGCATTGATGGGCACTGATAGGTGGCACTGATGGGCACTGATAGGTGGCACTGGTATGCGGCACTGATGGGCACTCATAGGTGGCACAGATGGGCACACATAGGCGGCACTGATGGGCACTTGTAGGTGGCATTGATTGGCATATATGGGTGGCACTGATGGGTACTTGTGTGGCACTGATGTGTGGCACTGATGGGCACTGATAGGTGGGCACTGATGGGCACAGATGGGCACAGATGGGCACTGACAGGTGGCACCGATGGGCAATGACTGGTGGCACAGATGGGCAATGACAGGTGGCACTGATATAGCATTGCTTGGCATTGCTGTGCATTGCTGGGCATATAATTGGCATACTAGTGCCAATCAGTGCCCATTTGTGGGCACCGATTGGCACAGATTGGGCACATGTGGATGGCCATGGGGTACATACCTGGCCATCCACGTTGCCCCTTCCCTGGTGGTCCTAGTGGCATCCCTGGTAGTCCAGTGGGGTGATCTGCGGGGGGGCTGCGCTGATAAACAATCAGCGCAGACCCCCCCTGCCAGGAGAGCCGCCGATCGGCTCTCCTCTACTTGCGTCTGTCAAACGCGAGTGAGGAAGAGCCGATCAACGGCTCTTCCTATTGACAGCGTGATCAGCCGTGATTGGACACGGCTGATCACGTGGTAAAGAGCCTCCGCCGGAGGCTTTTTACCAAGATCAGTGTAGCGGTGTGTCAGACTGACACACCGCTCCACCGATAGCCGCGATGCGCGCCCCCGGGGGCGCGCTGCGGCATGTTATCCTGCTGGACGTCATATGACGCCCAGTCAGGATAACACAACCACTTCCCGGACGTCAATCCGCTATAGGGCGGGTGGGAAGTGGTTAAGTAGTGGTCGAGGCATACGGTATGTAAGGAATGCATACTGGCAGTTAAGGAGTGGGCAGCTGCCGGTGTCCTTAACAACCAGTAGCTGTCATTGTTGTTAAGGAGCGAGTCATCACCTGTCAGCGACTTTCCCTGTTAACAGCTGAATGTTAGATAAAGAATTGCTTGCAATTAAAAATTAAGAAATGATGTGGGACCCCCCCCCCCCCCAATCCTTACCAGGCTTTTTGGGTCTGCTATGGATTTTGAGGCGAACCTCCAAGCCAAAATGTGTTTATTTTTTTAAATGCTTATTGAAATTTGTTCACATTACATGAATAGAAGCAAGTATATAACTTAGAGCTTGGTAGCTCTGATTCACAGTTATGAGAAATGTTCTCATAAATGTTCTTCTTAAATAACAGAGGGCGGGGCCACCCGAGGACCCCGCCCCCCTCTGCCGCATGGGGACTTGACGGGGACTTCTCTATGGGTTTTCCTGTGATGTCAGAGGGGGGCGGGGTCACCTGTTACATAACCAGGTGACCCCGCCTCCTCTGACGTCACGGGGAAACCCATAGAGAAGTCCCCGTCAAGTCCCCGTGCATCAGAGGGGGGCGGGGTCACCGGGTGGCCCCGCCCTTCCTTATTTAAGAAGTGTCAGAAGTCGAGAAGCGTCACACAGCGGGAGCCTCCCATCATGGATGCGGAGTGGCCCGAAAACGAAGAAGACGCCGTGAAGGAAGATGACGGACGAGAACACCGGAGCAAGAAGCAGAGGATCGGAGGAAGAACCAGAGGAAGAAGAAGATGGAGGAAGAAAACGAAGGAAGATAGAAGAAAGAAGATTGAAGAAAGAAGATGGAAAGAAGAAGACTTTAAATAAAGGAATTGTCAAAAACTGTCTCTTGTCATTTTTACCATTTTTGACACTTTTTTTGTGAAATGGTAGGGATACTTTTGTACCCCCTTACCATTTCACACGGGGGGGGGCGGGATCTGGGGGTTCCCTTGTTAAAGGGGGCTTTCAGATTCCGATAAGCCCCCCACCCGCAGACCCCCACAATCGGCGGGCAAGGGTTGCGGGGATGGCGCCCTTGTCCCCATCAACATGGGGACAAGGTGCTTTGGGGGGACCCCAAAGCACCTTGTCCCCATGTTGAAGGTATGTGGCCTGGTACGGTTCAGGAGGGGGGCTCTCTCTCATCCCCCCTCTTTATCTGCGGCCTGACAGGTTGCGTGCTCGGATAAGGGTCTGGTATGAATTTTGAGGGGGACCCCCATGGCATTTAAAAAAAAAAATTTGGTGCGGGGTTCCCCTTGATATCCATACCAGACCTGAAGGGCCTGGTATGGAATTTAGGGGGACCCCCCACGCCATTTTTTTTTTTTCAATTTTGGTTCGGGGTTCCCCTGTGGGGAAATCTCATGCCGTTTTTATCAATGAACTTTTATGTGTATTGTCGGACCGACAATTCATTAATAGCTACAAGTAGTTTTAAATGACTTTTTTTCCTTTTGAAATGTAATTTTTCTGTCAGACAGTTCTAAACACCGGAAACATGCTCCCCTTTACAGGCATACTATAGACACGCCCCAGGTACAAAATTGAAAGGAATATTACACTTTTATTGTTTCACTTTAAGCATTATTAAAATCACTGAAAAAACAGCCGTTTTTAAAACTTTTTTTTGCATTGATCCATGTCCCCTGGGGCAGGTCTCCAAACACTTTTTATGACAATACCATGCATATAAGCCTTTAAAATTAGCACTTCTGATTTCTCCTACAGACTTTTAAAGGGTGTTCCGCGGCTTTCGAATTTGCCGCGAACACCCCAAATTGATCGCTGTTCGGCGAACTGGCGAACAGCCGATGTTCAAGTCAAACATGAGTTCGACTCGAACTCGAAGCTCATCCCTACTGATCATAGAATGCGTCTGTCCACAGACCGCGTGGACCGTTTGATTTTTATAAAAATGAATCAGTCCTGGATTACCAGCTATGAAGCCCCTGATGAAGCATCCCTTTTTGGGATGTGGAATCTCTGCAGGATTTCGAGGCTGCCTAGCTTTGAGGGTGTTCAATCATTTGATCTGGAAGAATGTCTTTGGTATGAGTTTCATGGACACAATTAACACCTGAAGACCAATTTTTTAGCACCTGTTTGACAGATGCATATCATTGCAATTTTTTACAGCAAGGACAATTTTTGCTTTCATCAAGAGTACCTCTATAGGGTTATGGTGGGAAGGCACCCTGACACCCAAAAAGTAATTTTTCTGCACCTGTTTGACAGGTGCATATCATTGCAATCTTTTACAGCAAGTTCAATTCTTGCTTTCATCAAGAGTACCTCTATAGGGTTATGGTGGGAAGGCGCCACCGACACCCAAAGGTCAATTTTTCTGCACCTGTTTGACAGGTGCATATCTTTGCAATTTATTTGCAGCAAGGCCAATTCTTGCTTTCATCAAGATTACCTCTATAGGGTTATGGTGGGAAGGTGCCACCGAAACCCAAAGACCAATTTTTCTGCACCTGTTTGACAGGTGCATATCATTGCAGCTTTTTACAGCAAGGCCAATTCTTGCTTTCATCAAGAGTACCTCTATAGGGTTACAGTGGGAAGGCGCCACCGACACCCAAAGACCAATTTTTCAGCACTGTTTGAAAGGTGCATATCATTGCACTTTTTTACAGCAAGGCCAATTCTTGCTTTCATCAAGAGTACCTCTATAGGGTTATGGTGGGAAGGCGCCACCGACACCCAAAGAACAATTTTTACGCACCCGTTACTTTTATCCAAAGTCAAGGTGACACCAGATTGTATCCAAAAAAATCTCTAATCTTGTTCCCAGCGCATTACATTGTGGCCTCATCATACACACTGGCTCCCCAGCTGTTGCTGAGAAAAATAAAGGCAGCTTGCAGGGAAAATATATTTTTTTATTTATAAATTAAATTATTGCTGCAGCAGATTCTAGGCATGGTACAGATCTGCCACTTTACAGGTAGACCAAGGGACCCCCCAGGCACTATATTGGAAGGAATTTTTCATTTTTATGCTTTCACTTTAAAAATAAAAAAATCACTGCTCATTTAAAAATGATGTTTTTCACAAACTTTTGTTTTATTGATACATGTCCCCAGGGCAGGACCCGGACCCCTATAACCATTGTATGCCCAATTACTTGCATATAAGCTTTCAAATTAGCACTTTTGATTTTTGATGTTTGGGTGCCATTGACTTTAATGGAGTTCGTTATTCGGGTCTGAACTTTCACGGTGTTCGAAAGTTCTGGTGCGAACCGAACAGGGGTCCGTTCGGCCCATCCCTATTCCGTACCAGTATTGGTTCATCCCGACCCTGAACTATCTGTTATCAAGGAAGTGGAATCTATCCTCTCAGCTATCTTCTCAGCGAAGAGGAAAAAAGATGCAGCCACATCCCCTCCACTTCCTGTTGTGAGAGATGCTGTTTTGGGGTAGCAGCCATCTTGCCACTTCTGGGAGCTGCTGATGCTTATATTCCAGCATGAAGCCTGACAGCTGCACTTCCATCAAGAACTCTGCTTCAACCAGCCACATGCCTGCTCTGGAGCCTCACGGTGATCCTTTGAATGTCTATGACAAGCCTTGATCTACTTTTATCTAGTGAGTGCATTTTGCGTTTTTTTTTGCCTTTTTAATTAAATTGCTATATCTAGATGGAGACGCCCTCTTGTGTTTGTTTTTCATCCTTGTGCTTACTTCTCTCATTTAATGTCTTCAGCCGAAATAAATTATGACATTGGGAATAAAGATTTTCTGGTAAATAAGGAAGCCTTTGCTTAATAGAGGGATCTGCTGGAAGGGGCTAATCAACCTGTAACTGTTCTCACTGATCATAAAAAATTGGAATTCATTCTTCTAGACAAGCACCTTGGTCTCTATTCTTTTCTAGGTTCAAATGTATTATCATGTATCGACCTGGATCGAGGAGTGGTAAGGCCAATGCCCTATCAAAGATGTTGTCTGAGCTTCTTCGTGAAGGTGACTCTGAATTTACAATCCTACCTCAAAAGAACTTCCTAGGGGCCACACGTTCCAAGGCATTCTTGCGTCTCCTCAAAGAGGGGTATGAGAATGACCCACTTTGTTGTCTATATTTCTCCTTCTTTTTCCTCTCCTTTGCTTTTTCTTTTTTCATTTTACTCTCCTTTTTCTTGTGCTTATTTCCTTTTCTCATTAATTCCATCCTCTCCCCTTCCTTCCTCGCTTCCCTCACTGCCTTCCTCACCTGTTCCTCCCCATCACCCCTCAACCCCCCCCCCTTTTTCTTTTCAATCCTCACAATGCTTCCCTGTCCCCCTGTTATTATTTGATTCATATAAGTTCACACAAATAAACCAAATGCATTCCTTATATGCACTGACTGATGCTACTGCTTTATGTCCAGATCACAGGTGCCGCTGACCCACACACGCCCTTTGCCAAATGCGGGGCATCTCATATGTGTAATTCACCGTAAGTTGCGCAGTTGCTGCTTGACTACCCCTTTTCGGGGTGTTGGCTGGCCGGGGTACTCCAGGCTGGGACCGGAAGGTTGGTACTTTTTGAAAGTCTTAGGCCCAGGAGACTTGGCTACACGCATACTTTTGGTAACTATGTCTAAGACTCCTACAATTACTACATATAACTGTGCATTATTGTATTGATAAAATTTATGCATACAATTTTTCAACAGTGCATGCATTACCTCTGAAGAAGACCCGATGGGGTCGAAACGCGTCAGAACTATCCAAGCGCTTGTTCATTGCATCATTTATGTGTAGCCCTGTACATGCTCCTGTCCTTCTTACAATTTTTGTACACAGTTCATGTTTTTTACTCTACTGTCCTATGTTTAAATAAAATTATTAATATTTTATACCTTTTGCATTAGTTTTCTGCTGCCTAGAAAACCCCTTTGTTTTTTGGGGGGAAAATTCCCTTTTTTGAGAATGACCCACTTCTCAATCATCCTCCTAAGGACATTAACCTTGAATACAAGACTGGTTTTTGGACTCAAGCACATCGTCTCTATATACCTAAATCTGCTCTGATTGAAGCCCTCAGGTTAGTTCATGACTCTAACCCTGCAAGGCATTTTAGGATTTCTAAGACAGAAGAACTTTTGTCACGTTCCTTTTGGTGGCCTGGTTACAAGACAGATGTCAAAAGCTAAGTGGCCTTATGCCTGACCTGTGCACGCAATAAGACACCCTAAGCTTCTCCTTTGGGGTTGCTCCAGCCACTTCCTTTTCCATCAAGACTGTGGGATCAATTTCTGTGGACTTTGTGGTTGATTTATCTCCCTCAAAAAAAATGACCACAATCTTGGTAGTCGTCAACCGTCTCACTAGGATGGATCATTTTATATCAGTCAAGGGGGTACCTTCTGCTGAACAAACAGCGGAGTTGATGGTTTGAGAAATCTTTCAATTACATGGAATTCCTAATGATGTGGTGTTTGACAGAGGAGTGCAGTTTACCTCAAGATTTTGGAAAAGCTTTGTTCAGCCTTGGGTGTAACTATTAAAGTGGTTGTAAACCCCCCAAAAAAAACAAACAAAAAAAACCTGCAAGACAAAGACATAATGAGCTAATATGAATAGCATATTAGCTCATTATGAAATACTCACCTTAGGTCGAAGCCCCTGCAGCGCTCCCGGCACACTGCCCTGCCCAGCGACATGTCTCCCGGAGTTATTTCTGGGTATCGCGGGCTCCGGCCCTGTGATTGGCCAGAGCCGCGATGATGTCACCGGTAATGGCACATCAGCTGAAGCAACAGCACGAACCAGCCGTTGCTTCAGTGCGCATGTGCCGATGACGTCAACACGTGCTGATACAGTGGATATCTCCTAAACCGTGCAGGTTTAGGAAATATCCCTGGAAGCTACAGGTAAGCCTTGTTATAGGCGAAGATAGTGAAGGTATTGAATTTATTCTTCTCCTCAGTCTTTACGAGGGAATCGGGGGGCTTCAGTAACCAGAACTGCAGTTTTTATCCTCATGGCACATCACAGGAAGCACCCTCATGGCTAACAGAGAACAGAATTAGAAATAGACCTTGAAAACGTAACATTAATAAGTCACTGGGACCAGATGGCTTGCACCCGAGGGTCCTGGGGAACTCAGTCAAGTAATTGCCAGACCATTGTTCCTAATTTTTACTGACAGTCTACTGACTGGAATGGTACCAGCTGATTGAAGAAAAGCCAATGTAGCTCCAATATTTAAAAAGGGCCAAAATACATCCATGGGAATTACAGACCAGTTAGCCTAACATCAATAGTATGCAAGGGATAGGATTGGAGGGGATGATAAGGGACTATATACAAGATTTCAGTAATGAAAACTGTATCATTAGCAGTAATCAGCATGGATTCATGAAGAATCGTTCTTGCCAAACCAAGAATACATTCTATGAGGAGGTGAGCTGCCATCTAGATAAAGGAAGGCCCGTAGACGTGGTGTATCTAGATTTTGCAAAGGCATTTGCTATAGTTCCCCATAAACGTTTATTGTACCAAGTAAGGTCCGTTGGCATGGATTATAGGGTGAGTACATGGATTGAAAACTGGCTACAAGGGTGAGTTCAGAGGGTGGTGATAAATGGGGAATACTCGTAATGGTCAGGGGTGAAAAGTGGAGTCCCCCAGGGTTCTGTGCTGGGACCAATCCTATTTAATTTGTTCATAAACGACCTGGAGGATGGGGTAAACGGTTCAATTTCTGTATTTGCGGATGATACTAAGCTAAGCAGGGCAATACCTTCTCTGCAAGATGTGGAAACCTTGCAAGAAGATCTGAACAAATTAATGGGGTGGGCAACTACACTGCAAATGAGGTTTAATGTGGAAAAATGTAAAATAATGCATTTGGGTGGCAAAAATGTGAATGCAATCTATTCACTGGGGGGAGAACCTCTGGGGGAATCAAGGATGGAAAAGGACCTGGGGGTCCTAGTAGATGATAGGCTCAGCAATGGCATGCAATGCCAAGCTGCTTCTAACAAAGCAAACAGAATATTGGCATGCATTAAAAAGGGGATTAACTCAAGAGATAACGCGATAATTCTCCCACTCTACAAGACTCTGGTCTGGTCTGGCCTCCCCTGGAGTATGCTGTCCAGTTCTGGGCACCAGTCCTCAGGGAGGATGTACTGGAAATGGAGCAAGTACAGAGAAGGGCAACAAAGCTAATAAAGGGACTGGAGGATATTAGTTATGAAGAAAGGTTACGAGCACTGAACAAATTGGTATCACAGTTTATAGCTGCTTATTACTTACATTTTTGTAACCTAGCGTGGATTTTTTCACATATTATTATTGGTTTACTGACTATGCTTTTGTTTGATTCCTACCTGCTTATCCACTACTGGACCCCGGCTTGCTCACCTCCTGGTGGGGCGATCCTAAAAACAGCAACCTGGTACTAACATGCAGCAAATTCCATCTCCACTATCAGGAGCTCTGGTGAACATTGGTTAGTACTTAGACTTTGCACCTCAGGTGGGCCCGTGTCCTTCACCAGGGTGACTGCCTGTGTACTATCCTACTGGTCGGTGGTAGTTCCACCACTGCTATAGCAACTGGTCTTTGAGTCTAACCCCTGATCGTGACAAAATGTCTCCACCTGAAACCACCTTCCTTGACACATTTCACTACTATTGGCTTGCTCACAAGGATAGGGCTATGGTTTGTAAAATATTAAGTCCCTACTGGAGTAAATTAGGTTAGGTTCACACTAGAATGCAATGCAGGAAATCCAAGTTCATTGTGTGTTTCCAACACCGCATTCAAAATGCACTGCAGTTGCAATCTGCAGCAAGTGTCATTGTTCAGTTAACAACGTCCCAAATGCAGATCGCAAATGCAGTGTGTTTGCCCTGCACTGGATCGCATGGTATAAAAGTACCATGCCATCTGGTTGCAGTGCATTTCTAAAAGTAGTGTATGCTTTACTTTTTGTTTCTTGCAGTGCGATTTAAACCCGTTCAAATCGCACCTCACAGAATTGCATGTAAATTACACAGGAATGTTATACAGGAGGTTTGTGTGCAATTCATAGTGTGAATTTAGTCTGGGCTTAATCTGTCCTCCTCTTTAGATTCACATACATGAAATGTATTAGTTCTTTTGAGCAGTTTCATTCAGGAAATGTGTTGCACCTGTCTCAGGCTTTTATTGGTGTCTTTACCTCTTTTTCCCTTACCTCCTGTCCCGATGACCACCTGAAAAGAAAGCAAAAAAAACTCCATTTAAATAAAAATATAAAAAAAAAAAATATCTAGACTAAAAAAGTTTTGGATAGATTTCTTTTTTACATGCCATGTTTTAATGTCTGTGGGCCTACCTACTTAATTAGAGGACACACTCTGGACTGTTCTTTTTTTAGCCCCCCGCTAAAGCTTTGTGGTCAATGGTTTCTTTAACAAGCCTTATAATGAAACTACAAAAACGTGAGCCAGTGTGTATCCTGGTTCCAACATCACTGCCATTGCAGAACTTAGCCTGCAGGTGCTCCACCATTGATAGGGGCTTCCTATAAGGGAACAGAGAAGAGGAGGAACAAAGAAACCCCAGGAGAGGAGGTTTAGGCTGTTCAATACCATAGCAGATAAGTATATCATGTTTATTATTTTAAAAATATTTATGTATACTGTATATAAAGCTTTTACAACTACTTTAAGCACAGTTGTAATGATCCCTGTGTAGCATCATCAGTTTACTGAATTATTTTACTACAACCCCTGGCAAAAAATTATGGAATCACCAGTCCCCGAGGATGTTCCTTCAGTTGTTTATTGTTGTAGAAAAAAAGCAGATCACAGACATGGCCAAAAACTAAAGGCATTTCAAATGGCAACTTTCTGGCTTTAAGAAACACTAAAAGAAATCAAGAAAAATAATTGTGGTGGCCAGTAACAGTTAGATTTATAGAACAAGCATAGGGAATAAATTATGGAATCACTCAATTCTGAGGAAAAAATTATGGAATCACCCTGTAAATTTTCATTACAAACACTAACACCTGCATCAGATTAAATTTGCTTGTTAGTATGTAGGTAAAGAGGGTAAATCATCACACAGTGTTGCACAAGATTTGGTTGTTCACAGTCAGCTGTGTCTAAAACATGGACCAAATACAAACAACATGGGAAGGTGGTTAAAGGCAAGCATACTGGTAGACCAAGGAAGACATCAAAGCGTCAAGACAGAAAACAGAAAAAGTACAACAAAACAAATGAGGAACAAATGGGAGGAAACTGGAGTCAACATCTGTGACCGAACTGTAAGAAACCGCCTAAAGGAAATGGGATTTACATACAGAAAAGCTAAAAGAAAGCCATCTCTAACACCTAAACACAAAAAAACAAGGTTACAATGGGCTAAGGAAAGGCAATCGTGGACTGTGGATGATTGGATGAAAGTCATATTCAGTGAAAGTCATATTCAGTGATGAATCTCGAATCTGCATTGGGCAAGGTGATGATGCTGGAACTTTTGTTTGGTGCCGTTCCAATGAGATTTATGCAGACGACTGTCTGAAGAAAACATGCAAATTTCCACAGTCAATTATGATATGGGGCTGCATGTCAAGTAAAGGCACTGGGGAGATGGCTGTCAATAAATCTTCAATAAATGCACAGGTTTACATTGAAATTTTGGACACTTTTCTTATCCCATCTATTGAAAGGATGTTTGGGGATGATGAAATCGTGTATCAAGATGATAATGCATCTTTCCATAGAGCAAAAACTGTGAAAAAATTCCTTGAAGAAAGACACATAAGGTCAATGTCATGGCCTGCAAACAGTCCGGATCTCAATCCAATTGAAAATCTGTGGTGGAAGTTAAAGAAAATGGTCCATGACAAGGTTCCAACCTGCAAAGATGATTTGGCAACAGCAATCAGAGAAGGCTGGAGCCAGATTGATGAAGAGTACTGTTTATCACTCATTAAGTCAATGCCTCAGAGACTGCAAGCAGTTATAAAAGCCAGAGGTGGTGCAACAAAGTACTAGTGATGTGTTGGAGTGTTATTTTTTTTGTTTGTTTTTCATGATTCCATAATTTTTCCTCAGAGTTGAGTGATTCCATAATTTATTCCCTGTGCTTGTTCTATAAATCTAACTGTTACTGGCCACCACAATTATTTTTCTTGATTTCTTTTAGTGTTTCTTAAAGCCAGAAAGTTACCATTTGAAATGCCTTTAGTTTTTGGCCATGTCTGTGATCTGCTTTTTTTCTACAACAATAAACAACTGAAGGAACATCCTCAGGGACTGGTGATTCCATAATTTTTGCCAGGGGTTGTAGTTGTCCAGATTTTTCTAATATTGACAACTTTTACATTCAAAAGTATATATGCTAATTGTAAATGGATTCTTCTATTCATATTTGAATTTACTGTATTGTTGGAGCAACGCTGATGAGACCCCCCTCAGATGTAAACACATCTTATAGAGTACATGCAGATGGGTAATAAACAGACAAAACAGGAGCAGTAGACAAATGGCTGATGACAAGGTAAACAATGGGAAACACATGAGCAGATGGTAAGAGAAAGGAACATTGATAAGACATGTGTTTTTTGTTTGTGTTGTTTTTTGAATATCAAAAAATAAAATATATGAACTATCTGCAAATGACTGCCAGATAAATAATCAGATTATTTAAATAATGTGTTGAAACCGATAGACTAAGTTAGATAGTACTGTTTATACACCTCGCCTATTCTTCCATATATGTAAATTTACAAGAGATAAAATATATTTGAAAAACTCAACAGGAATTGTGGACTTTGCAATGGTCATAGCAGGTAGTTGGAGCCGATAATCAGATGCTTAGAATGTTCTGCTATAAGGAATATTTGTAAATGGTAGGTAAACATAGCTCCCAACTGTCCCTGATTTGGAAGGACTGTCCCTGATTTGGAGCAATGTCCCTCCGTCCCTCTTTTCCTCTCATTTGTCCCTCATTTTGGTCTGATCTATATAGTTGTATATGAAATGCACTATTTATCTTTCAAAAAGTGTTTCCCAGAGCTAAACTTTTCATCCAAAATCTAAATTGCTGCATTTGTAAATTTTAAAAGCCAATATAAAGGAATAATAGTGGTTAAAAAAAAAAAGCCTTTGTGGATTTAATTAACCTTATATTGGTTAATTCTCCTTTAAGGGGGTGTGGCAGGAGGCGTGTCCAATGCCTACATACGTTTGCTAATACGTGTCCCTCATTTCCATGTCAAAATGTTGGGAGTTATGGGTAAATGAACCTTCAGCATATTCCCAAATTTGAAAATTCGGCTTTGGGTGGACAAAAACAGGACAGGTAGATCATACATATTTCTTTATAGTAACTTGGTGATTATTCATCCCAGAAGCCCAGTATTGCATAACACTGATACATTGTACAGTATTACCTAAAACAAAGGGACACCCTGGGGCATATATTTTATTGTCTGGCAAATCTAGGGATATAATTTGTCTGCAATCTCTGCCTTTCATCCTGAAATTCTAACCTTCCCCAATGGTGAAAGCAGGCTTGAACATATTTTCACACTTTGTGGGCCTCTAACAAAATTCCTAACTTTATGCTTTTTCTTACCCCCCCCCCCCACCCACCCACCACAATTTTAACCTGTCTACCCTCCTAAATAGCGCCATTACTGCCTTTCCCAATATGGCAGCCTTCTTATTGAATCACTTTTATTGGGCACTCCCACCTTTCTTACTAGTCCTTCCATTACAGGCACTTCCATCTTTCTTAAAAGAGAAGTATGTGTTTTTATCTTTAGAAATTATATTTACCTATGTGAATGCAGCATCTGTCCCCCCGGATGGTGGCTGAGACTGAGAATTGAGCGATCAAAGACCACTGATTGCTCAGTTCTCACTGCTTCTTGAGCAGAGAGCTGGTGACTGTCAGCCACCGCTATCTGCTCTGCCCCCTACCCCCATGCTCACTGAAGCACTGGGCTGTGGAGGGGGCAGGAGCGACTGGCTCAGGCTCTTAGTGGGTCACTGAGAGGCTGAGCCAGGTTCCAGTCCAGGCCCCTGGGTGGATCCCAACCATATGGTCACAATCTGTGGCATCAGCAGGGAGGAGGAGGTGGAATATGCACCAGTCAGTGTAGAAGGGAGAGCTGTGTAGCACCTAGTGACTGCATGCCTCTCAGCAGAGTTGTTCCTTACACAAATGTGGTTATATCTGGTGCCGATAGTAGCTTCAGTAAATGTGAGTGTGATCTGTCACCGTTGTGGATGTGGATAACTGCTTTATATTTTTAATTTTGCATCACTTGTAAAACAAGGCACAAGGGCAGTGGTTAGGGAGAAGTTAGATAGGGACAAGGGGATATCCGTATGTAAAAAGAGCTTTTTAACCTAAAATTTGTGTAAGGTCTAATGTTCTGGTGAATTCAATTTGATGATGGTGTGAGAAGAGCATTGGATATTTGTTTTCAGTTGTTCTTGGAGCTGAAGGAAAAGGAAGATACAATGTTGCATTATCACACTTTAACAGGTTGCACATATAATGTAATGCTGTTTTTTAGGGGCGTGGCCTAGCAATGGAAGCGTGAGGACGTTCACTTCGGAGCTCTGTATGGGGAAGCCCTGAGAACAGCCCATTGAACAGCCAGAGAGAGCCAGACTTCATGCCAGGGGATCATAAGCATCTGCTAGACTTGGGGATGCAGAGGGGTCCCCAAATAACCCACTATTTTCACGCTGCTTCCTCCCCCCACTGCCTCAGCCAAGATGGCACCACCATGGGTCCCTCCGGCGAGCGCCGCCGCTCATCTCAAGAAGAACACTCAGGCGGGAGCTAATGAGAGTGCCGTTCAGCCCGCTCAGGGCGACAGATCACTCTCTCCCATACTGTCCCCTGTGATCCAGAACTCAGACCTGCAACCCAGCTCTGGTCATGCAGGGGAGACAGGCAGCAATAAAGAGGGCTCCATTTGAGACATTATGGCAGGTCTGCCCACCAGGCAGGACCTGCAGGAAATGGCAACATCTATAGTGAATGCCCTCTCTAGGGAACTGCACGACCTGTGCCAGCAAGTGGAGGAGAGGGTCACGGTCCTAGAATCCTCCACCTCCACCACCAATGCCTGTATCACCTCCCTTGAAATGGAGCAGCATGCCTTCTGCTGCCATCTTGTGGAAGTACAATTGAAGCTAGATGACGGAGAGAACAGAAGCAGACGAAACAATCTGCGCCTACGCGGCATCCCTGAAGCTACCACGGGACCAGATATGCGTGCCACTGTAGTGGCCACCCTGAACCAGTTTCTGGGTAAACCGCCAGCTCCGGAACTGGAGCTAGACAGGGTCCACTGCATACCAGGGCCCAGAGCACCCTCCACAGCGACACAGGACCCTACTGCCGTAGACCCTCCACGAGACGTCCTATCTAGGGTGCATTTCTTCACCATAAAGAACGAGATCCTGCGCCTGGCCTGGGAAAGGGGCCCAATTGACTTTGATGACGCACTAATCTGGATCTACCCTGACATCTCCGGGCATAGGAGAGCCATGTGTGGGCTCATGAGACCCCTCCTTGAAGTGATTCGTGAAGCTGAAGCCACCTACCGCTGGGGTCACCCTTTTCACCTAATTGTGCGGAGGCGGGGTGCCGAGATTTACCTCTGCTCACCGGACCAACTCCCGGATCTGTTTAGTTTCATCGACAAGCATGCTGTAAGTGTCCCCAATTGGTTTGACTACCTGCTATCTCAAGAGGTTTTGGCCCACCCTTGCCCTGGCCGCAACGAGTTCACCGACCCCGCTCACATGCTACCAGCCGGGAGACTGTCAGACCTCATCCGAGGTCCTCTGAGTCCTGATTTTCCTCTCTACCCTGGGGATTGGTAAGACATAATGAATGCTCTGCTGTTGACCTCATGTCGGGCTATCCCATTAGTCTCCCAGGTTTCCTAAGCATCTGGATCCTTTCTACTCTAATCTATTGGAACTGCCTCAATGGGTGCCCTCATTTGCCCCTGAGGCTTGTAATATGCAGCATACCCCACAGACTACTGGCTCATGGGGGGGTCCTCTCAACAATATCTGGGGGAACGTATATTGTTCATTAAATGTATGTAAAACGAATGCGTAAGACATTAGACCTTAATTGATACTGGACTGCCCTGTCTTGTGCGCCGCTCCTCCCCCTGCAGGTTTGCCTCTGGGTGACCGGTGGGGGCGGTGGGTGCACTGGATGGGGACCTGCAGACAGGCAGCAGGCTCCAACACTCTCGGCCTCTCTCACCCAATCAGTAATGTCCCCAGGTCATGTTGAATCTCCCAAACCAGATGGGCACCCTGGGGGACCTGTTCTCTGTTTAATGTTTATGTTTTATGTTTTCTGAGTCAACTCTAGAACCGTTGATCCTTCCCAATTTTCCCCAGCATGCCGAAGCAACTGTTTTTGGAGAGAGAGACTGTGGCCTGTCTGTTGACTCTCACTGGTCTGCAGAAGTTGTAGGTGGTATTTTATTTAATTTGTATACATCGCCTCTGCCCCTCCCACCATGTTCTGTTACCATCAGTTTCAATTACAACCACCTCATGGGTCTACGTATGGACCCTCGGTTCTGGTGCTCTGGGTCATGCTGCGGGGTGTCTGGGTGGGTCCTAACTTCTACTGTTTGCTGTGGATCTCCTCTGGTTTACCTGCGCCTCCCCGGGGCACCACTACCGTATGGTCGCGGCGGACAGTGTTCTGCTCTATAGATATAGCTACTGCTTACTGATAGTTAAGTTGTGTGATGTCATGTTATGTTGGCTCATACACTACACGCATTGTGGTTCTCTGTGGTCTCACCTCATGCATCTCCATTCGTATTGTCTATTCTATCTATTGCCTTATTGCTGCTCGATTTTGAGCAGACCTTAACGCTCATTCCACCCCCCATTAGGGCAGACCCCTGCGTGGACACTCCGAGTGCTCAACAGGGGTCTGCAATAAGTCTATGACAGAAACCGTTCACCCCCTTTTCTCCCCTCCCATCCCTCCCTCTTCCACCCCCTCCATCGCCTCTCTTTTCTTTCCTCCCTCCACCCCTATAACTCCCCGCTTTTGCTTGCTCTTTTTCCCTCTGCTACTGTCCCCCTTTCTCTTTTTCTTGTTTCCCTTTGCTGCTGCCCTCTGCCTGGGGGGTATCCCCTGGTTGGGATCCATTGGCGACCGTCTCCACGCCAGACGACATAATGGGTCTTCTCATGATCACCTCCCTCAATGTGCGTGGCCTAAATACACCAGAAAAGCGCTTGCAGCTCTTAGCTGACCTGCACAGGGGCAAAACTCAAGTAGCATTCCTACAGGAAACGCACTTTCGTGCTGATAGCACTCCTAAATTGACCAACGGGACTTTTCCACTGGCATACCATAGCGTCTCTCCGATCTCTAAATCGAAGGGGGTTAGCATCCTACTGGCCAAATCGATACCATGGGTGTTTGAGGCGCAGCGGGCAGACGCGCAGGGCCATTTCTCCTCTTAAAAGGGAGGGTGTCTGATGTGTGGGTCTCCTTCGCCAATGTTTACTTCCCCAATGTAGACCATTCACAATTCTTGCGGAAACTCCTTCCTGAGCGCCTGGAGTTCTCAGAGGGGATGCTTGTTTTTTCAGCGGGGATCTTAATTTAGCCATGGACCCAACTCTTGACATCTCACGCGGTGCCTCCCATCTGTCCTTCTCACGTTTAAAATGCCTGAAGGCGGATCTCCATACCCTACACTTAGAGGACCCCTGGCGGCTGCTCCATACGCAGGACTGGGACTATACTTTTTTTGCCAGGTGCACCACACCTATTCACGGTTAGATTATCTGTTGTTGTCGCATAAAGACCTAACCAGAGTGGTATCTACATTCATCAATGTCATATCTTTCTCGGACCATGCGCCAGTCCACTTGACACTTTAGCTGGGACCAGTGACCTGGTCCCCCCTATCCTGGAGACTGAATGAAGCCCTGCTCCAGTCGGAGGAAACCCGCTCCGAGATATTAACCACCCTACGGGAGTATTTTTCCATCAATGGGGAGTCCGTAACCAATCCTCTGGTGGTCTGGGAGGCCCACAAGACGGTCGTCAGGGGCACACTAATCAAAATAGGAGCCTGCCTTAAGCGAGATAGAACCCGGCGCATGGAAGAACTCCTCGCCTTGATCCGCAGCCTAGAGTGCTCGCACAAGGCAAGTCTTGCACGTGCAACCTTTCAGGACCTCCTCAAGGCCTGTGAGGAACTTTGTATGCTTCTGTTTCACAAAACGAAGCAGAAATTGGCTTTTGGGCGCGCCGTATGTACGAATTCTCAGATAAACCCGGGTCACTGCTGGCTAGGGCTCTGCAAGGCCCATGTACGAAAACTTATATCCCCCACATTCTGACTCCCACTGGACAAAAGCTGAATACCTCATTAGATATAGCGATTGAGTTACGTTCTTTCTATGAAGGCCTATACAATCTAGACAGACCCCTCTCTGCTGGTCCCTCGGCGGAAGGTTGACATACCCCTCAGTCGTACATAGCTGCTTCGGGCATGCCATCGCTCCCCAGTACTGTACGAGAGGAGCTGGAGGAACCCATCACAGCAGAGCTGGGAGCAGTTCTAGCCACCTCAAAACCAAAAAAGGCTCCTGGCCCTGACAGCTTGACTCCGATATACTATAAAACCTTTTTGACACACTGTCGCAACCCATAGTTTCAGCCCTCAATTCCATCACACATCATCGTAGGCTATCCTAAATCCTCAGGGTCCCATAAGGTGGCCGCATTTGCGGATGACCTTATCTTTTTTCTAACAGAACCACTCACCTCCCTCCCTAACCTGCTCCAATCTCTCCAAGAATATGGTACTCTTTCTCTTTTTCAAATTAATCTGACCAAATCCTCCATCCTTAATATAACAGTAGCCGGAAACATTGCTCAACGTTTGCGATCGGCCTTTCCTCTGAGATGGGCGACCAACCTCATCCAATACCTGGGAGTTGACATTACCCCGGATCCTGCAGATTTATACTCTATAAACCTAAACCTAGCCCCGGTACTCCTTCGCCTCAAGACGGACCTCCTGCACTGGCACTCTCTCACGCTGACGTGGTTTGATAGATGAAATGCCCTCAAAATGACTCTGTTGCCGAGGGTTCTGTACCTGATGCAGGCACTTCCCATCCGTCTACCCCTAGCTTTTTTTCAAATGAATTGACTCTATGTTTCGTGCATTTGTCTGGTCCCATCGCAAACCATGTATTAGACTTCAACTTCTTTATCTAACAAAAAGTAGGGGCGGGGTTGGCCTTCCAGACATGAAAGCCTACTACACCTCCTGTTCACCTCACCAGGTTAGTGGACTGGCACTGCCATGCAGAGGCAAAGCACTGGGTAGCCATGGAGGTTTAGGACTCCGGAGATACGGTCAAGAGCTGGCCCTGAATCACCACACCCCTGCCAAGGGACCTTGTAGAGCACCCTATATTAGGCAGCACTTTATCAGTGGCTAGAGATGCCTTTCGGCATTCTTTGGTGTCCACACTGCCCTCCCCCATGGTGCCGGTTCTGGGCAATCTTGAATTTGCACCTGGCTTGCAAAACCCCCATCCTAAACGACTGGCAGTGGGCACTCGGCTCCACCTATGCGACTTCTTGGGGCCTAATGGCCAGCTTTCCTCGGAAGCTGGGGCATCAGAGTTGGGCCCCCCCCCCCAGATTTCTGGAGCGGCTTACAAATGCGCAATTATGTGCGCAGCTGCTTGCAGAAACCGGGTATCTCCCGTCAACTCAGTAAACTAGAGCTCATCTGTCATCGTGGGGAGCCAGTGCGGCATTGTCTCTCGCTTATCTACTCCTCCCTGACCCAACTAGCGGAAGGGTATATCCCCCCGTTTCTCACTAAGTGGGAGGCTGAACTCAGAACCCAATTCACTGACACACAGAGGAAGAAGATTCTCCACTTTGCCCAGAAATCCTCTATGGCCACCAGAGTCCAAGAAACATGCTATAAAATAATGACCCCCTGGTTTAGAGTACCCGCCACTCTACACCTCTTCTTCCCTCAGGTGCCTAGCCTCTGCTGGCGGTGTGGCACTGCGGAAGGGATAATGCTACCTGTCTTTTGGGCATGTCCCAAACTCACCCCATTCTGGCTTGAGGTGGCTCACACAATCAGACACTTAACTGGTGTCTCACTAGAAGGGAACCCTGCGGCCTGTCTGCTTCACTTATCGGAACGACCCATTAAGAAATACAAGACCTCCCTCACCATTCAGTTATTGAATGCCGCCAAGGCTTGTGTTTCCCTCTGTTGGAGATCGGAGAATCCGCCAGCAAAGTCCCTATGGTTTGCTATTGTGAACGAACTGAGAGATATGGAGGATCTCACTGCTACCCTGCACAATAGAGAGGAGACCTTTTGCGAGACCTGGAGACCCTGGCAACATTTTATATACACAGACGCCTATCTCCAAGAAATGGCATAAACCAACTAACCCAATGGGTTACATTACATTACATCATCTCACCTTATTCTACCTTACTCTACTTCCTCTCAGTCTCCTGTTTCTAGTTTTCACCGCTCACCCCCCCCCCTTGCCCCCCCCTTTCCTGGCCCTTATCCCTTTCTCACTTTTGGGGATACCAGTTTTCCTATAACTCCTTCCCACTCATGGGTTATCTGAACAGATACAGTGCAGATCTTAATATTCATTACATTTCCACATGTCTCATGTTTGGGCTCGCCAGTTTTTCGGGTCCCATAGCTCCCCAATTAACTACAAAATGCATACAATATCACTGTGTGGCATGGTTTGATATGTTTTAACGCCAGCTCCAGGTCAGGCAACTAACTCTCGGAGCGTCTCCAGGGCCCTGTGCACTGTCAGCATTGCTATACCGGGGTTCTTCTCCCTTGCGCCCTGAGCATGGTGCTAAGTCAGAAAACTTGATTTGTTGATTTAGCTTTGTAATTTCGGCTGAATTTTCTGCCTGACTCTTGTTTTGTACCTATGCTGGATATGTTATTTGTTGTAAACACTTTATATGAAAAAATAAAGAATAATGTAACGCTGTTTGGCCTCTTGCACAGGGGGTGCTGAGTTTTTTACTGATCTGAAATGCATTGTTGTCTATGGGACATTGCACACAGCTAAGTAAAGATTAGTAACACAGCCCTGAGTACAGAGCGGTAAAACAAAAATAGAAAATTTTACATTTAAGTGCAGTAATTTACTTGTATAGACGTGTTTACCCGTCTATAATCATCTTTACACAAGTATAAATAAGTATTCTACAATAATGGCAATGAAGAACAATTTTAAACGTCTACGCGCCTAAAGGGGTTGTAAACCCTCAGTGTTTTTCACCTCAATGAATTCTATGCATTAAGGTGAGAAACCTTTTGTGCTGCAGCACCACCCCCACCCGCCCCCCCTTCTTTTTCTTACATAAGCCAATCGTTCCAGCGACAGGGATGAGCACAGCAGCTCGAGCCGCTGTCTCCAGTCCTCATTGGATAGATTGATAGCAGCGTTGGCTCCCGCTGCTGTCAACCAAACCCAGTGACACAGGAGCCAGAGGCTGGGCCAAGTTCTGCTTTCTGTGTCAATGGACGCAGCAGCAGGACTGGGGAGCATGCCTGCATGAGTGCCCCCTTGGAAAGCAGCTCTCTGAGGGGGCACTGGAGAAGAGGAGGAGCCAGGAGCACCACGAGGGGACCCCAGTAAAGGAGGATCAGGGCCACTCCTTGCACAAAGTATAACATGTTTTTTACTTTATAAAAAAAAAACTGAACCTTTACAATTACTTTAAAGCGGAGGTCCGCCCACCCCTGCAAAATTTAAAACCCAGCAGCTACACATACTGCAGCTGCTGACTTTTAATAATAGGACACTTACCTGTCTTGAAATCCAGTGATGACGGCACCGCATTGCCTGTAAGGGAACCTTGTAGTGAAGCATTACGGCTTCACGCCGAGTCCCTATTGGACATGCGTGAGGCACCAATGTTCTTACCTACTGGCCCAGCGGTGGGGGAAGGAGGAGGGAGCCGAGCTGCTGATGTAATGCGTTGCGGCTCGGTCTCTCGGAAGTGGGGACAGGATACCTATCAAAGACAAGTATCTGTTCCCTGCTCCCGCAGGAAAGGTGCCAAATGTGGTACCAGAGGGGGGGAGGAGACAAATGAGTGGAAGTTCCACTTTTGGGTGGAACTCTGCTTTAAGCACCTGTACTTACCTATAACATTACTCAGATCATTACACACAGTTTTTGGCCCCTTGCACATGGCGTCAAAATTTCTTGTGTAAACATGAGTAAATTATGACGCCTGTGTGCAAGGGGCCTTAGAAAAATTTGATAAATGTCATTACAGCAATGTGAACACAGAGACTTTATTTACTGTATTTTTTCAAAAGGTCTTGAATTCTATAAAAGAAAAATATTTTTTTTCAAACAAAAATGCATATTTTTTTTGTTAAGGGTTTACATAATAGACATATAGATATTTGGGAGCATTGAACCTATTGGTGGGTGCCTTCATTTTTTTTATTGCATTGTATTGTGACAATGCAAGGCTTTGCCACTGGTAAAAGGGGAAATAGATATGGCAAAGGGGTTGCATTTATGTGGAGTCATAATCAATAGCTCCAGATATTGATCCTGAATGGGGAAATTTTCTTCAGATTTTGGTATTCCCAGACTGGGTTGCAAAAGGAAGAGGGAACAGGGTTTCTAAGTGTAGCAGGATTAGACACTTTAATGATTAAAAAGTAGGCAACTTACAGGTAGGAGAGATTTCACTTTGTATAATCAAGTAAGCTCCGCTGTGTAATGCAGTACTGGGTAATCCCACTGGGTGTCTCTATGTTCCAAGAGGCAAACTGATGGCTGTGCTGCGGGATTCCGGCCCTTCCTGCAGTGCTCACGGAGGCTGAGAACGCATGAGATGGGGGGTTGACGTCACTTCCACATGGCAATCCCAGGACATCTTAGTAAAAAGCAAATTTGGGACAGTTGGCAAGTACAATGTAATGCAAGATTATCATGGAGACCCCATGCGCCTGGGGCCCCTGGGCTGTGCCCAGGAGTGCCCATGCATTAAGACAGCCCTGACCCAGTCCATGTCTTGTAGAAGACCAGCAGGCACACACAGCCTTTATAATGAAGAACTTGGGCACAGTTCAGAACTATTTGGAGACAGGTGTGATCTGCTAAAGAGTCAGTACTCCAAATGCCATGTCTATAGGGCTGAGAGGGTCAAGATGGCTTAGCAAGTCTGGAAGATTGAGAAGACCAAGATGACTAGGTGAGTGCATGGGACTGAGAGAACCTGCAAGTAAGGATGAGCTCCGGTGTGTTCGCACAGCCCACACGCAGAGCCCACCAAGAAGTCGACACTGTGCTGCGCTAATCACAGGCAGTGAGACATTGTCCCGATGTGCGGCTGCAGAGATCGGGAAATGTCTCACTGCCTGTGATTAGCGCAGCGCAGTGCCGACTTCCTGGTGGGATTTGCACGTGGGCTGTGCGAACACGCTGGAGCTCATCCTTACCTGCAAGTCACAGAAAAGTGAAAGAGCCTGGGGTTGTCAGGAGAAACATTATAAAGAGGATGGGAATTGGGCCTGTGCAGCAGAATGCTGCAATTTAGTAAGCTGAGAGAGCCAGGAGAACAGAGAAGGCTGAGAGAAGGCTGAGAGAAGGCAGAGAGCTGGGAAAGCTGAATGAATACAGTGGTATTGTGCAAGATGGTCTGAGGGACCAGCCAAATACCAAGGTTAAGGTCTAAGGAGCAGCACTGCTAATAACAAAACCAGGTGGCTTGGTATTTTCTTTATCTATTTGTGATTGCGAAATTTCCTGTATTTGTTTTGTTGAAATTTAATTTTGTTTAATAAAAGTGAGCCAAAAAGCCCTAAACCACAGTTTGGACTGGCATGGGCTAACTAAAATTGCCTCTACCACTGAGCTAATTACACAAAATACCAGTATCTTTAAATTTAGTGCTGCTGTGTTGTAATAAACCTAGGTGGAATTGATAACTCTATAATCACATGGTCTCCCCTGTGCCTAGTTTTATTGTTTGCTTTTGCCTGCTGCTGAAGTGTGTCCTTGTAATAGTATAGAAAGGTTCAATAAGGCTGAGTTTTGAAAATGTATGTCCCGTAGCCATGCCCTAGAAGGTTTATTGCCAGTGGTGCAGGTTAAAAGAGGATTTTAATATTAGGTGTGCCCTTTTAAGCTTTCCGCTTCCCCCTGTTTTATGGGCTCCTGCCTGGGGTAGGTGTGTGCTGGAAGTCTTTTTCTCCTAGTCTTGATACCCGGGGAGGGCACCCATGTGTTCATGAGACAAGGCCTGAGTCTGGGGCCTAGGCTTGCACCTCTTTGAGGTGGTATCCCAGTAGATGTAATCCTGGGAAGGAGCACCAGGGGGGAACTTTGGCTGGAGGTGCACAAGAAGCTGCATTATTCTACAGTTGAGTGCTCTAGAGTTAAAGGATGTTGGCCTGGCTTAAAGTTTGTTTTACCTGAAAAGGTTGTTGAGATGGGCTGAACACCCCCCTGTTCGGTTTGCACCAGAACTCTCGAACAGAGAAAAAGTTCTGACCCGAATGGTGAACTCTATTAAAATCTATGGGACCCTGAACTTGAAAATCAAAAGTCCTCCTTTTGAAGGCTTAAATGCAAGTAATTGGCCATAAAAAGGGTATGGGGGTCCAGATACTGCCCTGGCAGTGCCACCAGGTGCCGTTGCCTGGCGGTGCCGCGTGGTTGACGATGGATTTACATTGTGGGACACTGTTTTTTTTTTTTTTCTTTATAAAGGAATTGCCAGAAACTGTCATTCACTACAGACTACTCATTCACATGGGGGGGGGGGGGGGGGGCGGGATCTATGGGTTCCGCAGCCGGCTTTCCGGCCCACTTCTTAACAACCAGCTGTTCACTGCACCCTGATTGAGCAAAGCTTTGCCCATTCAGGGCTCAGAATGTACTGTGCAGCATGCAGTAGATTGCACGGCGGGGTGAACTTCCTGCAAATTTGGATGTTCGCCGAACGGATAAACAGGCGATGTTCGGGCTATACCATTCGCCAATCCCTAGTTGTGAGTATGATTTTTCCTGGACTATTTTGCGCCCCATTTAAGACCAGCTATTTGCCCCCCCCCCCTTCCCCCATGATGATACCATTATATTAAAAAAATATGATTTACAGTTCAATTTGGGGGGTGCAAACAAACTGAAAAATACTGAACCCCCCCATCAATTGCAGCCACTGTGCCCATCAATTGCAGCCATTGTGCCCATTAAACGCAGCCATTGTGCCCATCAAACGCAGCTACTGTGCCCATCATATGCAGCCACTTGTGCCCATCATATGCAGCTACTTGTGCTCATCATATGCAGTCACTTGTGCCCCATCATATGCAGCCACTTGTGCCCCATCATATGCAGCCACTTGTGCCCATCATATGCAGCCATTTGTGCCCATCAAATGCAGCCATTTGTGCCCATCAAATGCAGCCACTTGTGCCCAGTATATGCAGCCACTTGTGCCAATCAAATGCAGCCACTTGTGCCCATCATATGCAGCCACTTGTGCCCATCATATGCTGCCACTTATGCCCATCATATGCAGCCACTTGTGCCCATCATATGTAGCCACTTGTGCCCATCAAATGCAGCCACTTGTGCCCATCATATGCAGCCACTTGTGCCCATCATATGCAGCCACTTGTGCCCATCAAATGCAGCCAGGCGCGTCCCTCGGCTCGCCTGTCGCTTTACTAACCTCTCCCGTGGCCGGTCCGGTGGCACTTACCGCTCGTGTGGCACGGCTCTGTTCCTCTCCAGGAGTGACGGGGCTCTCCTACTTGGTGGCACATCGGCAGGAAGCAGTGGCTCTCCTCCTTGGCAGGAAGCAGTGGCTCTCCTCCTCAGCGGGAAGCGGCAGCTGCGGCTCCTGTATCCGCTCACCTCCTCTGGCTTCCTCTGCCGTGTCTCCTCTTTCGCCAAAGCGTTAGACATCCAATAGGATCGCCTAATGCTTTGGTCAGTCCGGAGACAGGTCTCACTGACCTGCCTGCTGATTGGCAGGGAGGAACGTTAGTGTGAAAATAGCGAAAATTCATTCGCTATGCCACACAATAGGGTGGGATCGGGATGCAGTGCTCTGGCTGTAATCACGTGCTTCAAAATACACACCCCTGCCTATCCCCGCCATAGTATTTCATGCGTCCTGAAAGGGGTCGGGCACATGTAAAGGGAGGGCAGCGGAGGTGTCAGGGGGGCTCCCACAATGCACGGGCTGCTACTGCATATGGGCAAATGCCGCCTGTACAGGTATACTTTCTCACCTCCTTGCCAACATTAGCGCCATGTGGAGACCTGGGTAGAAGTGATGTTGCACGCAGCATGGCTTGCGCAGCACCTCATTGGCTACATACCTCTTCTTCATGGATTGGCTGATGTTTACAGGAGACAGCTTCGTCTTCAGCTAACATCATCTAATCATGCAGTGATATGCGGAACGCAGTGGCGGCTGGTGCTTAAAATTTTTTGGGGGGCGCAAACAAACTGAAAAATACTGAAACCCCCCCCCCCATCAATTGCAGCCTCACTGTGCCCATCAAATGCAGCCATTGTGCCCATCAAATGCAACCACCGTGCCCATCAATTGCTGCCAATGTGCCCATCAAACGCAGCCACTGTGCCCATCAAATGCAGCCACTTGTGCCAATCATATGCAGCCACTGTGCCCATCATATGCAGCCACTTGTGCCCATCAAATGCAGCCACTTGTGCCCATCATATGCAGCCACTTGTGTCCATCATATGCAGCCACTGTGCCCATCAAAATGCAGCCACCTGTGCCCATCAAATGCAGCCACCTGTGCCCATCATATGCAGCCACCTGTGCCCATCAAATGCAGCCACTTGTGCCCAGTAAATGCAGCCACTGTGCCCATCATGTGCAGCCACTTGTGCTTGTCAACTGCAGACATTTGTGCCCACCGACCCCCTCCACTCCCGGGGCTCGGGGCTCTGGCAGCACCCCAAACCCCCCTGCGCGGGGCTCTGGCAGCACCACCAACCCCCTCGCGCGCAGCTCTGGCAGCACCCCCAATCCCCCCGCACAGCTCTGGCAGCACCCCCCTAAAACTTACCGCCAGGCAGCATCTCCGCGCACCAGAGCGGCGACCTCCGCTCCAGCGTGCGTCTCCTCCACTCCTCTTCCTAAGCACCAGGCATCCAAAAGTGTGGCCTGTCACTTTGACCAATCAGGAAACAAGTCTGACGCCCTGCCTCCTGATTGGCGGGGAGGAAGGTTAGTGTGAAAATAGCGAAAATTAATTTGCTATCATCACACAATTGGATGGGACTCTCTGCGCCCCCAGGCCCACTCTATTTTGAAGCCTATTGGAGTCTCTGGGGCCAGGCGCATGGAATAGGGGAGCGGCGCCCGTGTGCCCACAGTGCACGGGCCACCACTGGTGAAACGTCAGTGCAGTGCTTGAGGGACATTGGCAGACTGTGTGGGGAAGCCAGCAGAGTGTTAGGAAGCTGGTGGAGCAGGGCTGTGGATCATTTTTTTTTCCTGGGGGGTTCAGCGACACAAGATGGTGCCTCTTCACTGTTCAGTAAGGTGGGGGTGTTTTCTAAAAGTAGTGGGCCTGTGCGCAAAATGATACGTTTCCTGGCTGTGAAAAAAAAGTGTGGTGCACGCAGCATATATTGGGTGCAGTTCTCATTGTGCTGAATATTGGCCGTGGCTTATAAGGACACAGAGTTCAGGGGTCAGTAGTAAGTGATGCAGAGTTCAGGGGTCCATAGTATGTGAGGCAAATTTTAGGGGTCAGTAGTAAGTAAGTAAGTAGTAAGGGGGATGAAGAACATTTTTGAGAATAGTTATAGTTGGGCAGGAATAGTGCCATCCTTTCCTTTCTCCTTCTCTGAATGTTGGGGCCTGGGGGCGGGGCAATCACATGATTGGCCCTGACTTTCATAGAAGTAGGAGGGCAAGAAATAAGAAGAGGGGAGTCTGAGGATCACACCGCCACTGCCTATATTCTCTAACAGATCTAATTTCTGAGTCTAAGCAGTGCAGCTCCATGCGGCAGCAGGGACTAACTGGGAATTTGGGCAGGGTGCTCTGGGGGGGTTCAAGCCCCCCTAACACCATTGTATCTATGTCCTTGCAACATAAAGTAAGGAAACCTGTGGCAATCTCTGCCCCCTAGCAGTGTTCACTAGGCAGATGCCTAGTTCACCTAGTGGTTGCGCCGGCCTTGGGTGAATAAACTCTAGGTTTTGACTCTAAGGTGACTCGCGCCTATCTGTGTATAACTCCATTAAGGACTCTTCCACATGGGTATTGCTTGTGTGGCAAAACCAGATGGTTTAATGTGTCTCTGCCACCTGCCAAACCCGATATTGGCTCCTGGATGGCCCCATACACATAGTTGCAGCTGTGAGGTTTGTAGCGTGGCAAAAAGTAGGGTATGTCTTGTTCAGCAGGTGATACCTTCACAAACGCGTCCCATACAGTAGCAGTGAATAAGGTAAAGTCTCATTTGCACGTGTCATACTCATCCTCTCATTTTTAGCCTTTCCAAGTCATTATCCAGTACACTGTCATTCTGACACTCAATATTACTCACCAAAACCTCTAAAATGTACGTGTCCTTATCCGATCCTTTTGACTGGAGGGGGTTAACTTCTGCAACAGCCAACACACCTGAGACTAATGGCTGCTCTGCAGCATCTCCATTTGTCACAGCAGCAATAGTGTCCACCTCATTATTAACTTCAGAAATTTCTTTCCACCACACTAACACCTTTATGGCCAGACTATCCCAGTCTATCCAGTTTGTGCTCCAATCACCAGCACTCCACAGTACTGCTCTATCTGCCCAAGGAGATACAGGCAGACATAGAGGCTTTTGCAGCAGACATCCTGCACGAGTCACTGTCAGGCACATCAGACCGTGACAATACATGCTCTACCATTTGAACTATTTCCCCTTTTGTTACACCCGTGCAATATCAGAGATGTTCTGAACCACTGCTGGTTACAACACAGGGAATCCTCATGAGATTTCCAGAGACAACTCTGCAGTACATAGGAGGCATCAAACCATCAGCATCAACATTGTCAGTAACACGTCTCAACTCATTACCAGCTTGAGCCTGTGGGATACCTAATACATTCTTTTTCATCTCATAAGACACTCTCTCACCCGTTAAGGTAGCTACACAGTTGTCCTAGGAAACCTCAAGCTCAGACACCATGAGCTCCTGGGAGGTCTCTGTGGAAACCTTTGTTGCGCCTGTCATGGTTGCTAGGCACATATCTCTCAGGCTAGGTGCCGCTGTTTGCAGCCCTTATGTCGCTTTTTCTTTTGGCCACTAGGGGCATGCCCACGCTGCTGCAGCGTGTGCCCAGAGCTGATGCAAGTGCCCAGGAGGCGCGATGAACGCCAGGCGCCCGTGAACGCTCGTGACAGAACGAGAACCGGGATCTGTGTGTGTAAACAAACAAATCCGTTTCTTTCAGGGGAGTAGAGAGAGAGATCGTGTGCTTGTACTAAGTATGAACACCAATCTCTTTCTCCTCCTAGACAGTCCCACCCCCCACCCCCCCAGTTAGAACACAGTGAGGGGACACAGTTAACCCCTTGATCGCCCCCTAATGTTAACCCCTTCCCTGCCAGTGACATTTCTACAGTAATCAGTGCACTGATTATAGCACTGATCACTGTATAATTGTCAATGGTCCCAAAAATGTGTCAAAAGTGTCCAATTTGTCCGCCGCAATATCACAGTCCCGATAAATTACTAGTCCCGCCATTACTAGTAAAAAAAAAAAAATAATAATAATGTAGCGCTGGTAGATTTATGATCTAAATTTAGTGATTTTTAGTAAATTTAGTTAATTGCTTGTTATAGGAAGTTAGATTTGCCTCTGTTCCAGCTTGGCTGACATTGCCTGTGGTTCCACATTGTGCTGGTGGGTGTCGTTGTCACCATCGGCGGGTGTTGAAAAAGTAACGTGTTAAAGCGGATGAGTGCTCCTCTGTCCCGGAGACAACTCGGTGGAGGTGGTCCTCCGAGTTGCATTCTGGGAGAGGGTATTTATGGGGCAGACGCCATGTTTAGGGGTTTGTTTTCAGCCACCTGCTGGCCCTCCTGGCCGACAGGTATGTGTTAGAGTACCACCTCGTGGTCCTCCGTTCCAGAGGCCCGCGTCGCTGCGGCGCGTGGGTGGGCCCAGAAGCCTGTCTGGGGTCTACCACAGCAGCCGAGGAATGGTCCTGAGCTGTCTTTCCAGAGTGAAGAATCTGGACAACCGAGGAGATCCCAGGGGAGGACCCGCCATGGAAGGATCATGCAGAGTGCTGGTCTGGAGAGGGGCCTGGTGACTCGGTTGGAGGACGTATCCTAAAGCAGTGTTTCTCAACTCCAGTCCTCAAGGCGCACCAACAGGCCATATTTTCAGGATTTCCACTATTTTGCACAGGTGATTTGATCAGTTTCACTGCCTTAATAATTACCACAGCCGTTTCATCTGAGGGAAATCCTGAAAACATGACCTGTTGGTGCGCCTTGAGGACTGGAGTTGAGAAACACTGTCCTAAAGTGATCCTACTGCATAGTACTGCCTAGTTGGCTTAAAGGTCCAAGTACTGTGTCTGGCATTCATCGTGAACCAATACATCCTGTGGCAGAGGATCGTATGGGTTTATTTCAAGCAAGTCTGTGGCAGAGACTTTTGTTCGTGCTACGTACTGACTGCTAGGCAAGTGAGAGAGGCCTATCCAGGCGAGCAAAGATCGTGTCCCACAAAAAGGGGATTGCATTCAATCATAGTATTCAACTTTAAAGGATGTTCTAAAGAAACCTAAAGAAAGGTATTTGAGCTTCCCTGCAGTTTTCCTCCTGCCTCTTTCCTGCTACTTCCTTCGTTACTTGGTTCAATAAAGCATTGAAAACGTACTCAAGTGTTGGTACTTATATCGTCCAGAGGTAAACTCAACGGAACCCTAGACCCGGTGCCGGTGAAACAGAGGTATCGAGAGTGAAGGTAACAGCCCGCTTAAACCAGCAGCTCCACAGAGAGTTAGTGCTACAATAATAAAAATGTCATAAATCTATCCCCTATTTTGTAGATGCTATAACTTTTGCGCAAACCAATCAATATATGCTTATTGCAATTTTTTTTTACCAAAAATATGTAGAAGAATACATATCGGTCTAAACTGAGGAAAAAAATTGTTTTTTTGAAAAAAAATTTGCAATATTTATTATAGCAAAAAGTAAAAGATATTGTGTTTTTTTCAAAATTGTCACTCTTCTTTTGTTTATAGCTCAAAAAATAAAAAATGCAGAGGTGATCAAATACCACCAAAAGAAAGCTCTATTTGTGGGAAAAAAGGACATCAATTTTGCTTGGGTACAGCGTCGCACAACCACGCAATTGTCAGTTAAAGCGACGCAGTGCCGTATCTCAAAAAATGGCCTGGTCATTGACCAGCCAAATCTTCTGGGGTGAAGTGGTTAAAATCGCATTCAATTCGCACATACTGTGTGTGAACCCGGCCTCAGTGGTCACCGATGAGATGGCTTGTTGCAATACCACATTTTCACCACCATGCACTGACGATGCTTCATTAACTTCATAAGACTCTGCTGTTTCAGCCTTGGCAGGCTGCATTAACCCATTATTTACCTCATTATTTTTTATCACCTTAGTGAACCACACATTATATTCATTTTTATCACTTGTCTTCCTGCTACACAGCACACTGCCTGAAGACAAGTCAGTCAGCATAAACCCGTTCCTCTCCACTAAAAAAGCAGTAAGTCTCTCTTGAAAGCGGATCTCCTCACAGGATATGCCACCACTTCACCGGTCTTAAACACATACTTAAGCCTCGTACACACGATCGGATTTCCTGCAGACAAAACCTCAGACTTTGTCCGAAGGGAGTTGGCCAGGAACTTGTCTTGCATAGAAACAGCAAGGAATTGTCAGCTAACAAACACGAATGTAGTGACGTACTACATTATTATTATTATTATTATTATTATATGAGATTTATATAGCGCCAACAGTTTACTCAGCGCTTTACAATGTATAAGGGGGACGACACAATTACAGTACAGTTCAATACAAAAGGTACAGGAGGGCCCTGCTCGTAGAGCTTACATTCTAAAGGGAGGGGGTGGTGGTACAAAAGGTAATAGCTGCAAAGAATGATTTGATGGGGGTAGCTCAGGGACAGTTATGTGGGTGTGGGATAGGCTTCCCTGAATAAATGAGTTTTCAAGGATCTCCTAAAGGTGGACAAGGTAGGGGCTGATCGGACATACTGGGGCAGGGAATTCCAGAGGATGGGAGAGGCTCTGGAGAAGTCCTGAAGGCGAGCATGGGAGGAGGTAACAAGGGAGCTAGAGAGCAGGAGGTCCTGGAAGGAGCGGAGGGGGCGATTTGGGAGATATCTGCAGATGAGGTTGGTGATGTAGATGGGGGCGATGTTGTGAATGGCCTTGTATGTTATGGTTAGCATTTTGAATTTTACACGGTGGGGTAGGGGAAGCCAGTGAAGGGATTGGCAGAGAGGAGCAGCAGTCACTGTCTATTCATAATAGACTGAAGGGGGGATAGCCTGCTTAAGGGTAGGCCATTAAGGAGAGAGTTGCAGTAGTCGAGGCGGGAAATAATCAAGGAGTGAATAAGTTGCTTTTCTAGTGTCATTAGTCAGGAAGGGTCGAATTCTGGAGATGTTGCGGAGGTTAAGGCAGCAGGATTTAGCCAGTGATTGGATATGGGGGCTGAAGGAGAGGTCAGAGTCAAGGATTACACCCAGGACTCTGGCATGTGTGGAGGGACCAATGGTTGTGTTGTTGATATTAATGGTGAAGTCACAGGAGGGGGACCGTGAAGGAGGAAATATAACAAGCTCAGTTTTAGAAAGATTAAGTTTGAGGAAGTGGTGTGACATCCATACCGATATGTCATTCAGCAAGTTTGAGATCCGTGAGGAGATAGTGGGGGTGAGTTGAGGAGTGGAGAGATAGATCTGTGTGTCATCGGCATAGAGGTGGTATTGGAAGCCATGGGAGGTGATCAACTGGCCCAGGGAAGAGGTATAGAGTGAGAAAAGGAGAGGCCCAAGGACGGAGCCTTGGGGTACCCCAACAGAAAGAGGAAGGGGAGTGGAGAAGATGGAGTTGTAAGCGACGCTGAAAGTGCGCTGAGATAGGTAGGAGGAGAACCAGGATAATGCAGAATCACGGAGGCCAAGGGAGTGTAATTTGCTGAGGAGCAGCAGGTGGTCAACTGTGTCAAAGGCAGCAGAGAGGTCTAAAAGTATGAGTATGGAGTAGTGGCCATTGGTTTTGGCAGTTATTAGGTCATTGGTGATTTTTAGTAGGGCAGTTTCAGTAGAATGTTGTAGGCGGAAGCCAGACTGTAGGGGGTCGAGAAGGTTGTTGTCCGTGAGGTAGCGACTCATTTGGTCATGAACAAGGCGTTCGATGAGCTTGGAGGCAAACGGGAGAAGGGAGATAGGTCTTAAGTTATTCAAACAGGTGGGGTCTAGTGAGGGTTTTTTGAGTATGGGGGTAACCAGTGCATGTTTGAGCGGGGAAGGAAAGGTGCTGGAGGAGAGGGAGAGGTTGAAGATGTGGGTTAGGGAGTTGAGGATAGAGTGGGAAGGTGGTCGCAGTAATTGAGAGGGGACAGGGTCCAGGGGACATGTAGTGAGGTGAGCCATGGAGAGGAGTTTATCAACTTCTTCTGTGGTAACTGGGCAAAAAGAGTATTGAGTGTGGTGTTGGACCTGATATGTTGGGTAGGGGAGGTGGGTACTACATGGTTTTTCAGCTCTTTAGCGCCACTCTTTGGGCTCCTTCTGCTAATTTCATGGTAGCAGAAGTTTGGTGAGTGTTGATTCGCACTTTTCATTTCACGCTTTTCAGTTTGAGCTTTTCAGTTTGTTTCTGAATGGCCGTTCGTCAGCCAGCCATGTTGCGGAGGAGATAGCGTGTTTTTTATTATTGGCCTTGGAGTTATTGCTTTGATCCAAGTCCAGTACAGGAACAGGAGGAGGAGGATTTCTTGGACCAAAAATTGGTTGCTTTATTAATCGTGACCAATTATGTCATATGCCTTTTCTGCGGGAGCTCCAGGAGAATAATTCTCTCCAGATGGACGGACCTCTGCTTTCACCAACTCTTGCCATTGTTGACCCCCTATATTAAGAAGCAGAACACATGCATGAGGCTTTTTTTTTTATTTTTTGGTTGAATAATGATTTGATTTGGTATATTTTCTATATTTTTGGATGCATAGAATGCACTTTTTGGTTAAGTTCTATTGGCAGATAGCGTGTCTAATTTTATTTGTTTTCTTTTTTTAATGCACACTAAAAAAAAATTGTGTAGAATTATACTTGGCTATGTGTTTTACTTCAAATGACAGTTTGGGAGTAGGCAGTTAAATTAAAAAAAATACAATGTAAAATTAACAAGGGACACCAACATTTTTGTATCTTTGATCTTAAAAACTACGGGATAATGGTGATGTGGTAAGTTGCGCCAAAAAAAAAAAAATAACAAGCATAATAATATTCTTGATATCACTAGAAAAAAAAGCCTTTGAAAATTTGTTTGCCATAACTCCATTAGTATCACCAGCAAAGCAGCTTCATTATTATCCCATTAAAGAAGAAGAGAATGTGTACTGCATTTCGAGATTTCATAATTTGCAGCGTCACAAATATTAATTCTCCATTACGAATGCTAGTTTACAAGACCAACCACTTCCAGCTCTTCCTTTCTTCAGAGCATGCGTGTTTGTACTTTGGACTTTTGTCCGACGGACTTGTGTACGCTTGGAAAATCTGACAACAGACATTTGTCCGCTGAAAATTTTAAAGCCTACATCCAACATTTGTCCGCAGAAAATCCAACAACAATTGTCCGATGGAGCGTAAAAAAATGATGGATTTTCCGCCAACAGCCTGTCATCACACAATTCCCGTTGGAAAATCCAATCGTGTGTACGAGGCTGAAGTCTCTCTCACACATGAAATAGGAACAGTCTTACCATTTCAGTTGGCAGGTGTTGAACACTTCAATTGAGGGCATTGTCCCTTCTTTGCTGTGCTCTCACAAACTACTGCCCCCACATGGACACGGGGCAACCTTGCAGCCTTCTTGGACTCTCCAACACCCTCTGCAGGCTGAACAAAATTTTCTCCAAGGCTGCCAGGGGCAACAGCAGTAACTTTTGTACAGACATCTTGTCACGGAATGTCCCACACTCCGCTTGAGTGTTTCCGTCAGTATACCACTTCCTCTCAGTCTGGATACAGATATCCGATATTCCAACCGCTCATAAGCACAAAACAAGGCGACACTGCTAAAATGGACTAACACTTTATTTGAGATCTCAGACAAATTTATACAGCAGGATGACTAAAAGCTAACCTAATTAACATGAGATAATTATCTAATCCTTTATACAGCCTAGGTGACTGAGACATGACCTTTTGCCCAGACTTGTGGTCACCGAGCTTCACACAGTAACAGAGTTAATTAACACAAACAACAATGGGTGAAAAGATTCTTAGAGCCACACTAGACTTATTTACAATATACACATTATAGCAGACAACAGACAGGTAGCTGGAATTGATGACATTTGCATTTAACAGTAGGAGTCCCAATGGTATGAATCAGTCACTATTCTAATATGGCATATAAAGAGTTCCCAGAGTTTTGTGTCTTGGGGGGACATGGAGCTGAATCCAAAGTAACACCAACCCCAGGGTCCCCAGGCATACAGCTCACAGAGAGCACCATTCCCCCAAATGTCAGGGTCCATAATCGGTGGGCAAGAGGCTTACGTTCTGTCCCCTCCAATAGCCTCTGTCCCGGGTGTGTCTGTCACACATCTTAAATCAAAATCTGAGCCACATCTTTGTTGTAGCTCCTCCTTTCTGCAAACAGACGTTCTCTTGTTGCAATGGAAGAACTCATTCTCCCTGCAGAATTTTTCCAGCATTTTCTAGATTGGATTGATTCTAGGTATCTGTTAGTCATCTTGGTTATGACCCATCAAGCGGTATACCCCTTGGTACTCCTCTGTCAGAAAAAGCTGTACCAATTCAACCCAGCAGCCTCTGGGCCACCATCTGTAGAAAGCAATCATCGCAAATTCATCTAAAAAGTCCTCAACATGTTCAGAAGACAGCATAGGCCGTATGAAGTAAGCAGCACAGATTTTTCCTTTGTTGCCATGGGCAACCACTCCCATCTGCTCACTCCTTGCACTGTGAGTGATGGCTTGCTTTCCTTTTCCTTTTTTCCTTGCTCCAGTGAGGCCAAATGCCTCTTGCACAAGTCTGGGGCTTCTTCTTATTGAGGTAACAACCCCTCCTTTGTTTTCTATGTGCCCTATTCACAACACAACACTAGCATCACGTGCAGAAAAAACTCACATGACACCAACATAGTTGCATGACTAGGCCACACAAAAAACAATTATTTTCTATGTGTACTTGTAGATGTAGCAGGGTGACACCGTACTAGACCCCATGATATAGTGCTGACAATTTACGCAGCACTTTACATATATTTGTAGCAAAATGTTTTACCTCTCCCAGTCTAATGAGAACCTTCAAGGCCAAAGACAGCTGACATCCTTCAATATGTAGTAGGTTGTGAGGCATAGTGGTTGCAAAGATGGTAAAAGTCATTGGGCGCCAGACACTTCTTGGATGCAAAAGAGGTTTTATTTCTTTTAACCACTTCAGCCCCAGGAGGATTTACCCCCTTCCTGACCAGAGCACTGCGTCACTTTAACTGCTAATTGTGTGGTCATGCAATGCTGTACCCAAACTAAATTTGCGTCCTTTTCTTCCCACAAATAGAGCTTTCTTTTGATGGCATTTGATCACCTCTGCTGGGTTTTTTTTGCGATATAAACGTAAAAAGACCGAAAATTTTGAAAAGAAATGATATTTTCTACTTTTTGTTATAAAAATATCCAATAAACTCAATTTTAGTCATACATTTAGGCCAAAATGTATTCAGCCACATGTCTTTGTTAAAAAAAATGTCAATAAGTGTATATTTATTGGTTTGCGCAAAAGTTATAGCGCCTACAAACTAGGGTACATTTTCTGGAATTTACACAGCCTTTAATTTATGACTGCCTATGTAATTTCTTGAGGTGCTAAAATGGCAGGGCAGTACGAAACCCCCTCAAATGACCCCATTTTGGAAAGTAGACACCCCAAGGAAATTGCTGAGAGGCATGTTGAGCATCAATTACACGCCCACTAAGATATGTGCCCATGTATACAATTTTTATTGTGACAGGAATCAGAAAGACCATAGACCATGCAGATGCTATTTTTCAATTGTATATACCCAATCATAAATATTGGTGGACTCTTTAATCTTATCATGTGATTAATGTTTATAAATATGTTACTACTAGGGATGAGCTTCGTGTTCGAGTCGAACCCATGTTCGACTCGAACATCGGCTGTTCGACCGTCCGTCGAATTGCGAACGATATGGGCCGTTCGCGCCAAATTCGTGTGGCGCGTCACGGCCCATAATTCACTGCGGCATCGCAGTGCATTGCTGGCTGATGATTGGCCAAGCATGCACTATGACCCGCATGCTTGGCCAATCACAGCGCCGCCTGAACAGAGAGCCGTAATTGGCCAAAGCCAAGGAGGCTTTGGCCAATTATGGCTCAGGGGATTTAGTACACGCCCCACACTATATAAGGCCGCCTGCACGGCGGCCCTGTGTAGTGTGTGTTCCGGCGTTGAAAGAGATAGACAGAGAGACAGTGTTTGATTTGAGTTAGATAGATTAGGCAGAACAGTCAGTCAGTTAGCTGCACTTACAGTGTATTGTGTATATATATGCATCCCAGGTGTTGCATATATATATATACACTGTATTCAGTTTAGCTAGATCCGTTCCTGTTATCTTCTATCTAGACTATTTACATTCAGTGCAGTGTGTCCTGCTCACAGTGTTCAGCTAGATCCGTTCCTGCTATTTACATTCAGTACAGTGCTTCCTGCTCACAGTGTTCAGCTAGATCCGTTCCTGCTATTTACATTCAGTGCAGTGCGTGCTGCTCACAGTGTTCAGCTAGATCCGTTCCTGCTATTTACATTCAGTGCAGTGCGTGCTGCTCACAGTGTTCAGCTAGATCCGTTCCTGCTATTTACATTCAGTGCAGTGCGTCCTGCTCACAGTGTTCAGCTAGATCCGTTCCTGCTATTTACATTCAGTGCAGTGCGTCCTGCTCACAGTGTTCAGCTAGATCCGTTCCTGCTATTTACATTCAGTGCAGTGCGTGCTGCTCACAGTGTTCAGCTAGATCCGTTCCTGCTATTTACATTCAGTGCAGTGCGTCCTGCTCACAGTGTTCAGCTAGATCCGTTCCTGTTATCTTCCTACTGACAGGCAGGCTTGTCTGGTTACAGTATATAAAGCTACCTGAAGAAAATTACAGGTGTTCTTTTTGATCCTATTAGTACCACGGTCAGGCAGCTAGACTATTTACATTTAGTACAGTGTGTCCTGCTCACAGTGTTCAGCTAGATCCGTTCCTGTTATTTACATTCAGTGCAGTGTGTCCTGCTCACAGTGTTCAGCTAGATCCGTTCCTGCTATTTACATTCAGTACAGTGCGTGCTGCTCACAGTGTTCAGCTAGATCCGTTCCTGCTATATACATTTAGTGCAGTACGTCCTGCTCACAGTGTTCAGCTAGATCCGTTCCTGTTATCTTCCTACTGACAGGCAGGCTTGTCTGGTTACAGTATATAAAGCTACCTGAAGAAAATTACAGGTGTTCTTTTTGATCCTATTAGTACCACGGTCAGGCAGCTAGACTATTTACATTTAGTACAGTGTGTCCTGCTCACAGTGTTCAGCTAGATCCGTTCCTGTTATTTACATTCAGTGCAGTGTGTCCTGCTCACAGTGTTCAGCTAGATCCGTTCCTGCTATTTACATTCAGTACAGTGCGTCCTGCTCACAGTGTTCAGCTAGATCCGTTCCTGCTATTTACATTCAGTGCAGTGCGTGCTGCTCACAGTGTTCAGCTAGATCCGTTCCTGCTATATACATTTAGTGCAGTACGTCCTGCTCACAGTGTTCAGCTAGATCCGTTCCTGTTATCTTCCTACTGACAGGCAGGCTTGTCTGGTTACAGTATATAAAGCTACCTGAAGAAAATTACAGGTGTTCTATCCCAGCTTAGTGCAGCTACAGGCCATTAGTATGTCTGGAAGGCCAAGAAGGAGAGGCAGACAGTCACAAGCCAATAAGAGAGGGCAAGCAGGCTCTGTGTCTAGTGCTGGTCGTGGAGACGGTGCATCCTCATCAGCACGTGGCCATGGGACACGCTTGGCCTTTTTTTCGGCAGCTGGCCGTGTTGAGCCGCAACATGCGGAAGACTTGGTCGAGTGGATGACCAAGCCGTCCTCATCCTCCTCATCCTCTCTCACCCATGCCCAGGGTGCTTTGTCTGGCAAAGCAGCGGCCTCTTCCCTCAGCTCAATGTCATCAGTGACTCCTTCCCTAGCCCCACCATGTCCTCCTGAGGATTCCCTCGAACTGTTTGACCACAGTGTTGGGTACATGCTCCAGGAGGATGCCCAGCGTTTGGAAGGCTCTGATGATGATACTGAGCTCAATGAAGGCAGTAACATGAGCACGGACAGAGGGGGTGCCCAAGAAGGACAGCAATCTGGCAGTCATGCTCCCCCTGCTGCAGCATACTGCCAGGTTTGCTCCAGTGATGAGGAGGGAGGGGATGATGAGGTCACTGACTCAACGTGGGTGCCTGATAGGAGAGAGGAGGAGGAGGAGGAGGAGGAGGAGGAGGAGGAGGAGGAGGAGGTGGCACATCACCAACTAGGCAGGATGCCCTCCAGGGGCCAGCCTAAGGGCAGCACATTGACTGCATCACACCCCAAAGCTCCACATGTGCAGGGCGCTGCAGTCTCTGCGCGTTATTCAAAAAGTTCTTTGGTGTGGGCCTTTTTTGAGACGAGTGCATCAGATCGCACCGCTGCTATTTGCAATATATGTCTCAAGCGTATCTCGCGTGGCCAAAACATCTCCCGCTTGGGTACCACATGCTTGACCAGACATATGTTGACCTGCCATGCAGTTCGTTGGCAAGCGTATCTAAAAGACCCACACCAAAGAACAAAGACGATCTCTCCTTGCTCCTCATCAGCTGAGATTTCCAACCCCACTAGACCTTCAGTCCTCTCTGCGACCTGCAGTGAGAGGAATGAAGGTGTAGAATTAGGTGTGTCACAGCCAAGTACTTATGGGCAATCTGCTTTTGGTACACCGACGTCAGATTGTACCAGGCAAATTTCCCTGCCCCAGCTGCTGCACCGCCGAAAGAAGTTTGCTCCCAGCCATCCACATGCCCAGCGGTTGAATGCTAGCTTGGCAAAATTGCTAGCACTTCAACTGCTGCCTTTTCAGTTGGTAGACTCTGCCCCCTTCCGTGAGTTTGTGGAATGTGCGGTTCCTCAGTGGCAGGTACCCAAACGCCACTTTTTCTCACGGAAGGCGATTCCGGCTCTCTACCGGCATGTGGAAGGCAATGTCCATGCCTCGCTGGACAGGGCGGTCAGCGGTAAGGTGCATATTACCGCTGACTCATGGTCCAGCAGGCATGGACAGGGACGTTACTTAAGTTTCACGGCGCATTGGGTGACTCTGCTGGCAGCTGGGAAGGATGCAGGACAAGGTGCAGTAGTGTTGGAGGTTGTTCCGCCACCACGCCTCCAAAATGCTGATTGTGACACACCTCTCTCCTCCACCCCCTCCTCTTCTTCTTCCTCCATGGCCTCTTCCTCGGAACCAGCGGTGCTCCGTAGGCGTTCAAGGGGCTACGCAAGTACGCAGGCCAAAAGATGCCATGCGGTGCTTGAGCTGGTGTGCTTGGGGGACAGGAGCCACACTGGGGCAGAGGTTCTGTCAGCTCTGCAGGGGCAGGTTCAGAGGTGGTTGACGCCACGCCAACTTAAGGCAGGAATGGTGGTTTGCGACAATGGCACCAACCTCCTCTCTGCCCTCCGACAGGGACAACTGACCCATGTGCCCTGTTTGGCTCACGTCCTTAACTTGGTGGTGCAGCGGTTCTTGGGCAGGTACCCGGGCTTACAGGATGTCCTGAGGCAGGCCAGGAAAGTCTGTGTGCATTTCCGCCGGTCATATAATGCCAGTGCTCGGCTGACGGACCTCCAAAAGGAGTTTAACCTGCCCAAGAACCGCCTAATCTGTGACATGCCCACCAGGTGGAACTCGACGTTGGCCATGCTGCAGCGGCTGCACACGCAGCAGAGGGCCATCAATGAGTACCTGTGCGACTATGGCACCAGGACAGGGTCAGGGGACCTTGGTTTTTTTTCCCCACGCCAGTGGGCCATGATCAGGGATGCATGCACTGTCCTGTCACCATTCGAGGAGGCCACGAGGATGGTGAGCACTGACAGTGCATGCATCAGTGACACTGTCCCCCTTGTCCACCTGTTGGAGCACACGCTGCGTGGGATAATGGACAGGGCACTTGAGGCAGAACAGAGGCAGGAAGAGGAGGACTTCCTTAGCTCTCAAGGCCCCCTTTATCCAGACAGTGTTCCTGCGTGCCCGCCGATCACACAGGAAGAGGACGAGGAGGAGGAGGAGGAGGAGGAGGAAGATTGTGTCAGTATGGAGGTGGAGCCTGGCACTCAGCATCAGCAGTCTTTAAGGGATCAGTCCCAAGGAACACATGGACTTGTACGTGGCTGGGAGGAGGTGGCTGCGGACGTTGTTGTCCTTAGTGACCCAGAGGACTCCGGACCGAATGCCTCAGCAAACCTACGCTGCATGGCCTCCCTGATCCTGCAAAGCCTGCGTAAGGATCCTCGTATTCGTGGTATCAAGGAGAAGGACCAATACTGGCTGGCAACCCTCCTTGATCCACGTTACAAGGGTAAGGTTGCGGACCTTATCTTGCCATCGCAGAGGGAGCAGAGGATGAAACATCTTCGGGAGGCCTTGCAGAAAGGTCTGTGCAACGCGTTCCCAGAGACTGGGAGGTTACAAACTCCTGTTTCTGGACAACGTGTTGCTGAGGCTTCGGTCAGTCAAAGAAGGAGCGGTGGAGAAGGTGGCCGTCTGACCGATGCGTTCAGACAATTTTTTGGTCCGCAGCCCCAAGGTATGATCGGTTCCAGCAACCATCGCCAGCGTCTGTTTTACATGGTGCAGGAATACCTAGGGGCAAGATCAGACTTGGACACCTTTCCCACCGAAAATCCTCTGGGTTACTGGGTCTTGAGGATGGATCACTGGCCAGAGCTTGCACAGTATGCAATTGAGCTACTGGCCTGTCCTGCATCCAGCGTTCTTTCGGAACGCACATTCAGTGCTGCTGGAGGCGTGGTAACCGATCACAGGGTGCGTCTGTCCACCGACTCGGTCGATCGGCTGACCTTCATAAAAATGAATCAGTCTTGGATCACCACCAGCTACCAAGCACCTGATGCAGATGTAACCGAATAATTTTTTTTGAAATCTCAGATCCCTTCAAAGACTGCCTATGCTGATGCTGAGTGACTATCCCTGAGTAATTATCCTCTTCCTCCTCAATCATCACGCTGATAGCTTGTAAGAACATTTTTGGTTCTGGGCGCCACCACCAGTGCCTAAGGCACAATTTTTCAGCCCCTGTTTAACAGGGGCGTGTAATTACAATTTTTGATGTAATACTTTGCAGCAGGGCTCGTTCCTGCATTCCAACTAGAGTGTCTGTGAGGGGTTGCAGTGTTGTGGCACCAGCACCAGTGCCTAAGACCCAATTTTTCTGCCCCTGTCTAACAGGGGCGTGTAATTACAATTTTTGATGCAATACTTTGCAGCAGGGCTTGTTCCTGCATTCCAACTAGAGTGTCTGTGAGGGGTTGCAGTGTTGTGGCACCAGCACCAGTGCCTAAGACCCAATTTTTCAGCCCCTGTCTAACAGGGGCGTGTAATTACAATTTTTGATGCAATACTTTGCAGCAGGGCTTGTTCCTGCGTTTCAACTAGAGTGTCTGTGAGGGGTTGCAGTGTTGTGGCACCAGCACCAGTGCCTAAGACCCAATTTTTCAGCCCCTGTCTAACAGGGGCGTGTAATTACAATTTTTGATGCAATACTTTGCAGCTGGGCTTGTTCCTGCGTTTCAACTAGAGTGTCTGTGAGGGGTTGCAGTGTTGTGGCACCAGCACCAGTGCCTAAGGCCTAATTTTTCAGCTCCTGTTCAACAGGGGCATGTAATTACAATTCTTGATCTAATATTTCACAGCAGGGCCCTGTGAGGGCTTACAGTGTTTTGGCCACAGCAACACCTAAGGCCCAAATTTCTGCTGAGTATATAGGGCAGGACCCTACTTTCAAACATCTAACTTACAAACGACTCCTACTTGCAAACGGAAGGAGACAACAGGAAGTGAGATGAAATCTACCCCTAAGGAAGGGAAATTCTCTCCTGTAAGAGTTAATATGGGAAAACAATTTTTCCTTTCCACTGATGCTTTCCAATCCTTGTTCCACAAAAAAACCCAAATTTTCAAAAAACATTTTTCATTGGGACAAAAAAGTGAGGTGAAATCTTCTGAAGAGGAGGAAAGACGCAAAACAAATGTCACAGGGGTGATAACCCTTCCCTATGTTTTCCAAAAAGCTTAGAAAAGATTTTTTGGCTGGAGCTAAACACATTAAAAATGTTCAAAATTACAAACAGATTCTACTTAACAACAAACCTACAGTCCCTGTCTTGTTTGCACCGCCTGTATACTGCTGTTCAGAGTATATAGGGACCTTTCCTTATTTTAATTTGGGTGCGGGGTTCCCCTTAATATCCATACAAGACCCAAAGGGCCTGGTAATGGACTGGGGGGTACCCATGCCGTTTGTCTCACTGATTTTCATCCATATTGCCATGACCCGACATGACATTAAACCCGCAAGCAGTTTTAAATGAGATTTTTTCCTTTAAAAATGACATTTGGTGCAGGGACTGTTCTAAACATGGGAAACACGCGTCACTTTACAGGCATACTATAGACACCCCCCAGGTACGATATTTAAAGGAATATTTCACTTTTTTTTTTTTACTTTAAGCATCATTAAAATCACTGCTCCCGAAAAAACGGCCGTTTTTAAAAGTTTTTTTTGCATTGATACATGTCCCCTGGGGTAGGACCCGGGTCCCCAAACCCTTTTTAGGACAATACCATGCAAATTAGCCTTTAAAATGAGCACTTTTGATTTCGAACGTTCGAGTCCCATAGACGTCAATGGGGTTCTAACGTTCGTGCGAACTTGCGGTCCGTTCGCGGGTTCTGGTGCGAACCGAACCGGGGGGTGTTCGGCTCATCCCTAGTTACTACCAGATATTACCGCTTTAGAAATTGGCACCATGGAAGCGTGCATTTCTTTGTATATGAAATTCAATGTATGTAAACATGTATCTATGTATTATTAAATATTTTACTATCCAAAACTCTATTAATTTTGTTACCATGAGCTTCATATAAAGTCCCACCCTTTTCATTGCATCTTTGCTGCTTTTTCTGCTGCATATTTGCTCCTTTTCTTCATAACTATCCACAGTAGCTACTCCTGACAAGGAATTTGGTGAGGAGCTCCCTGACTAAACCCCAGGGTGCTACAGTGCCATGCAAAAGTATTTACCCCCCTTGGCATTTTTCGTGTTTTGTTGCCTCACAACCTGGAATTAACATGGATTGTTTGAGGATTTGCATCATTTAATTTACAGAACATGCTCACAACTTTGAAGATGTTTTTTTTAATTATGAAGCAAACAACAAATAGGACAAAATAACAGAAAAAGTCAATGTGCATACCTATTCACCCCCCCAAAAGTCAATACTTTGTAGAGCCACCTTTTGCGGCTATCACAGCACCAAGTCGCTTTGGATAAGTCTCTATGAGCTTGCCACATCTTACCACTGGGATTTTTGCCCATTCCTCCTTGCAAAATTGCTCCAGCTCCTTCAAGTTGGATGGTTTGTGCTTGTGAACAGCAATCTTTAAGTCTGACCACAGATTTTCTATTGGATCGAAGTCTGGGCCTTGACTATTTACATGTTTCCCCTTAAACCACTCAAGTGTTGCTTTAGCAGTGTGTTTGGGTTCATTGTCCTGCTGGAAGGTAAACCTCCATCCTAGCCTCAAATCACACACAGAGTGGTACAGGTTTTGCTCAAGAATATCCCTGTATTTAGCACAATCCATCTTTCCCTCAACTCTGACCAGTTTCCAAGTTCTGACTGCTGAAAAACATCCCAACAGCATGATGCTGCCACCACCATGTTTCACTGTGGGGATGGTGTTCTTTGGGTGGTGTGATGTGTTGGGTTTGCGCCAGGCATAGCATTTTCTTTGATGGCCAAAAAGTTAAATTTCAGTCTCATCAGACCATACATTTTGGGAGTCTCCCACATGCCTTTTCGCAAACTCAAAACGTGCCATTTTGTTTGTTGCTGAAAGTAATGACTTTCTTCTGGCCACTTTGCCATAAAGCCCAACTCTATGGAGCACACGGCTTATTGTTGTCCTATGTAAAGATACTCCAGTATCTGCTGTGGAACTCTGCAGCTCCTCCAGGGTTACCTTAGGTCTCTGTGCTGCCTCTCTGATTAATGCCCTCCTTGGCCGGTCCGTGAATTTTGGTGTGGGGCCATTTCTTGGCAGGTTTGCTGTTGTGCCATGTTCTTTCTATTTGGTTATGATAGATTTGATGCTGCTCCTAGGGATCATCAAAGATTTGGATATTTTTTTTATAACCTAACCCTGACTTGTACTTCTCAACAACATTGTCCCTTACTTGTTTGGAGAGTTCCTTGGTCTTCATGGCAGTGTTTGGTTAGTGGCGCCTCTCGCTTAGGTGTTGCAGCCTCTGGGGTCTTTCAAAACGGTCTGTATATGTAATTACAGATCACGTGACACTTATATTGCACACAGGTGTACATCATTTCACTAATTATGTGACTTCTGATGGTAATTGGTTGCACCGGATCTTTTTATGGGCTTAATAACAAAGGAGGTGAATACATACGCACATCAGTTTTTTTATTTCTGAAAAATAGTTTTATGTATATATTTTTCTAATTTTACTTCTGTAATGTAACAAAATAGGTAAAAAGCCAAGAGGGGTGAATACTTTTGCAAGGCACTGTACATACATAGTTACATATAGTTACATAGTAGGTGAGGTTGAAAAAAGACACAAGTCCATCAAGTTCAACCTATGTGTGTGATTATATGTCAGTATTACATTGTATACCCCTGTATGTTGCGGTCGTTCAGGTGCTTGAAACCATCAATGCCCCCCGCTGAGACCACCGCCTGTGGAAGGCAATTCCACATCCTTGCCGCTCTTCTTCGTAAAGAACCCTCTATGTAGTTTAAGGTTAAACCTCTTTTCTTCTAATTTTAATAGCCACAAGTCTTGTTAAACTCCCTTCCGCGAAAATTTTTTTATCCCTATTGTGGGGTCACCAGTATGGTATTTGTATATTGAAATCATATCCCCTCTCAAGCATCTCTTCTCCAGAGAGAATAAGTTCAGTGCTCACAACCTTTCCTCATACCTAATATCCTCCAGACCCTTTATTAGCTTTGTTGCCCTTCTTTGTACTCGCTCCATTTCCAGTACATCCTTCCTGAGGACTGGTGCCCTGAACTGCATCATTTCCCCAAAGGCACACCACGCTCACTGCTTGCTGACTTACCCGGCCCCAGTACTTTTCTCTCAGGCAACTCAGTCATCAACGCGAGCAACCTGGCCCGACCTCGGCCATTCTAATCGGTCGATGTGCTGGGTCCTGGGGTAGTCGCTGTGGTTGAGGTAGCAGCTTCTGGTACAACTTGGGCAACAACTGACAGGCCTTGGACATCACTCTCCGAAGGGACAGCAACGTTCTTGTCCCAATCCACTTGTAGGACTCTTGGAGATAGGGTTACATAGTTACATAGTAGGTGAGGTTGAAAAAAGATGCAATCCCGAACAGACGCTCCCCGCAGCATCTACAGACGATCCAAGGCCTCAACTGCGTGGTCAGGCCAGAACATTTTCCACAAATCAATCCCAGAGACTCATAGACCCCAGCCATGTACAAAGTAAGCTGACCATTTGGCGTGTACCGCACTCTGGTATCAGTCACGACAGGTTTTCCACCGCTCGGGTCAACATAGACGCCCGGAGCGTACTTTCTCCAGTCTGCCATCTCACTCACAAACTGCGCCATCTCTTTCACTAACCCACAATCAGACACACATGGTGGCACTTCCTTATCCTCCTCTGCAGAGCAGGAACTGGCGGGAAATGTGAAAAGACCAGGCTAATTCTGTCCCATGAGCAATGAGACTTGTTGGTTCTTCCCCATACTGATGGTACACATGACAACACAGTCTACAAGAAGGGTAAATGTTAATTGCCACCTTCCCACAGAGCCAGGCAAAGTCCCGATGGAGCTAAAGCCGGTTTCCAAGGGTGACTGCTGCAAAGACAACACCTTAGCCCCACGTTGAGCGCCAAATGTAGCAAATTCTTTTACCTCTCCCAGTCTAATGAGAACCTTCAAGGCCAAAGACAGCTGACATCCTTTGATAAGTAGTGGGTTGTAAGGCATAGTGGTTGCAAAGATGGTAAAAGTCATTGGGCTCTAGACACTTTTTGGATGCAAAAGAGGTTTTATTTCTTTTAACAGTCCTTTTTATATTTTGCAAATGAAAGAGGGTTAGGGCCAGGACACCCTTGAGTAGGTACAATTTCAACTGGCAGACTCCGAGACTTCAATAGGACAGCCGTACAGGGAAAGGCGCCAGTAAGGTGTAACTTCTGCACATGCAAGTTTGCTGTCTCCTATGGCAACAGTATCTAACAGTTCCTAACACAAAGTTAAACAGTTCTCTTAGCTTCACTACAATGTCCATTTGTAGCTCTTCAGCCCCTTGAACTCCTTGTCTCTCACTGGACACTCTGATTCACTGACTCTGAATCCCATGAGCTCCTCGAGGATTTTGCGATGGTATCTCCTTCAAGCATCACCCATGTTTCCCTGCTGGTTCCCTAGTTTGGCCCTCCAGATACCTTTCAAGCTTCACCCCTGCTAACCGGCTCGGTCCCTGGCTTGACACACAAGGCTGCTCTGCAAGCGCCACCTCCGCTGGTTGGGTCCCTGACTCGATCACCGCCTAAAGTTTCCCGATTCTCCACTGTGCCCGTTCGGTGAGAATACTTGCTTCAGTTACTCACTGTGGTCCCTAGTAAAGGTGGTTGGTCCCTTTGTGGTGACAGCTTCCCTTCTACCTCCAACCACGTCAGGTTCTCCGTCCAGCAGAACCGTCACTGTTAGTTGGACTGCAAGCCGCAGTCCCAACCCTGCACTGCCCTCTTACTTCTGGATAGGCCCTCACACAGCCTGGCAGCCAATCTTCGGCCTAGAAACCCGGGGCGTATGACACACGTCCACCCAGACAGCGGTCCGGGTGGCACAGAACAGAGATCACCTGACTCCATCTGGATAGTTAGGTTCTCCCAGCAGGCTAAGGGATTTGAGAAAACCCCTGCCCATTGGCTGAGATCTCTCATATACTCATAACTTGACCTTCTCACATCTAATGCCACCAAGCACCTAGTGGCAGAAGAGAAAAGTACAAGGCCAAACGTAGGGAGAAATCAATGGATCTCTAACAACTATCCACAGTAGCTACTCCTGACAAGGATTTTGGTGAGGAGCTCCCTGACTAAACCCCAGGGTGCTACATCTTGTATATTCACATCAGTCACTGCCACCAAGAAGCTTAAGATCTAAGGACCCTACCTTACATGCATACAGTGCCTTGAAAAAGTATTCATACCCCTTGAGATTTTCCACATTTTGTCATGTTACAACCAAAAATGTAAATATATTTTATTGGGATTTTATGTGATAGACCAACACAAAGTAGCACATAATTGTGAAGTGGAAGAAAAATGACTAATGGTTTCCCAAATTTTTTACAAATTAATATTTGAAAAGTGTGGCGTGCATTTGCATTCAGCCCCCTTTACTCTGATACCCTTAACTAAAATCAAGTGGAACCAATTGCCTCCAGAAGTCACCTAATTAGTAAAAATAGTCCACATGTGTGTAATTTAATCCCAGTATCAATACAGATGTTCCGTGAAGCCCTCCGAGGTTTGTTAGAGAACCTTAGTGAACACACAGCATTATGATGGCCAAGGGACACACCAGACAGGTCAGGGATAAAGTTGTGGAAGTTTAAAGCAGGGTTGGGTTATAAAAAAATATCCCAAGCTTTCAGCATCTCATGTCGCACTGTTACTCTTTCCATCATCCGAAAATGGAAAGAGTATGGCACAACTGCAAACCTACCAAGACGTGGCCGTCCACCTAAACTGACAGGCCGGGCAAGGAGATCTACAATCAGTGAAGCAGCCATAGTAACTCTGGAGGAGCTGAAGAGATCCACAGCTCAGGTCCACAGGACAACTTTCAGTTGTGCACTCCACAAATCTGGCCTTTATGGAAGAGTGACAAGAAGAAAGCTATTGTTTAATGAAAGCCATAAGAAGTCCTGTTTGTAGTTTGCGAGAAGCCACGTGGGGAGCACAGCAAACATGTGGAAGAAGGTGCTCTGGTCACATGAGACCAAAATTTTACTTTTTGGCCTAAAAGCAAAACGCTATGTGTGACAGAAACTGAACACTGCACATCACCCTGACAGGGAAGCTGGTCGGAGTTGATGGAAAGATGGATGGAGCCAAATACAGGTCAATCATAGAAGAAAACATGTTAGAGTCTGCAAAAGACTTGAGACTGGGGTGGAGGTTCACCTTCCAGCAGGGCAACAACCCTAAGCATACAGCCAGAGCTACAATAGAATGGTTTAGATCAAAGCATATTCATGTGTTAGAATGGCCCAGTCAAAGTCCAGACCTAAATCCAATTCAGATTCTGTGGCAAGACTTGAAAATTGCTGTTCACAGATGCTCTCCATCCAATCTGACAGAACTTGAGCTATTATGCAAAGAAGAATGGGGAAAAATGTCACTCTAGATGTGCAAAGCTGGTAGAGACTAGAAATGGGCGAATGGTCCGCCCCGGGCATAAGTTCAGGCCAAACTTTCTTTGTTCGCTCGTTCAGCAAACATCCAAACAAACGGGTCATTTGACCCTTTGTTCGTCCCCCGAACCGACCATATTGCATTGCGGCGCTGAACAGTGCATTGCAAGCCCTGATTGGCTGAAGCAGTGAAAGCTTCAGCCAATCAGGGCACAGAGCACTGTCAGAGTCATGATTGGACACTGTCATCATGACTTTATCCAATCATGGCTCATTCCTTCCCCACAATATAAAAGTATTCTTTCAATGGCAGCCATTTTCAGTGTGATTTTGGCATGGAGAGAGATAAAACAGGGCTCTGTTCAATGCTGTTAGTTAGCTATTTTGCTTCAATTATCAGTGTAGAATATTAGTTTAGTGTCAGTCTAGGGATAGTGTGAGTGTAGTGAGGAGGACCATCATTCAGATTTGCATAGTGTGCAGCTAGAGTAGGGACAGCTCAGATAGTTTCACTGTAGTGTAGTGAGACCGTGTCATGCATACATACATTAGTGTAGAGTAGGGACAGCTTATATAGTTTCAGTGTAGTGTAGTGAGACCGTGTCAGTAATCTTTACATTAGTGTATAGCTAGAGTAGGGACAGTTCACATAGTGTCAGTGTAGTGACTGTTGAACATCATCTATTTGATTGCATTACTGCCAGTTTAACTTCATTTACCTCTCTGTGCGTTACTGCTAGTTTAACGCCATATAGTTTTGTGTGCATTACTGCCAGTTTAACGCCATATAGTTTTGTGTACGTTACTGCCTTACTGCCACTTTAACGCCATATAGTTTTGTGTGCGTTACTGCCAGTTTAACGCCATATAGTTCTGTGTGCGTTACTGACAGTTTAACGTCATTTACTTCTGTGTGCGTTACTGCCGGTTTAACACCATATAGTTCTGTGTGGGTTACTGCCAAACGCCATATAGTTCTGTGTGCGTTACTACCAGTTTAACGCCATTTACTTCTGTGTGTGCGTTACTGCCAGTTAAACTCCATATAGTTTTGTGTGCATTACTGCCAGTTTAATGCCATATAGACCTGTGCGTCACTGTACATTTGGCGTATTATATTGAAGTATATTATAGTGTATCTGTGGAGTGTGTCTGTGTAGTGTGAGTACTCATATTAAATTGCACTAAACACCTTTTTACATTGATTAAAGTGCATCTACGTACAGACTTCAACTTCTTCATTTGCTTAAAAGCACTGCCCCGTCCCTCCCAATAATGTCTGGGAGGACTACAAGGAAAGGCAGACGTTCCCTTGGCATTGTAAGGGGGCCAGCAACAAATGTGTCCACAGGCAAAGGTGGATGTGGTGGTCAGTCCTAAGGCAGGGCATTATTTCCTCTGTTTAGTGAGTTTGCCTGTACTATCCAGCCATAGCATGCAGAGGAGGTGGTGGACTGGCTTACTAACCCTTCCTCATTCTCCTCATCCTATGTCACGCAAGCAAGTGTGCAATCCCCTGCAGTTGCCAGAGTGGATAAACCTGCCTCCTTGTCCACATCTATTCCTGCCATAGCCCCAACATCAGCCATTGAGGAGTCAGCTGAGTTATTTGACCACAGCATCAGCCACTTGCTCCTTGATGATGCCCAGCTATTACTGGATTCAGATGTTGGTTCTGAGGTTGAGGATGACAGGCACATGAGCCTAGAGAGTGGGAGGAACACTGGTAGACAAATTGGCATTCATGTCCCCCAAGCCGCAGCGTATTACAAAGTTGTCTCTAGTGGTAAGGATGAAGATGGAGGAGATGGAGATGATGGAGATGGAGATGATGATGATGATGATGATAATGATGATGATGATGATGATGAGGTAACTGATGCGACTTGGGTGCCAGATAGAGCAGAGGAGGAAACTGGAGGTGAGGCAGCACAACCCCAAGGAGGCCGACATCAAGAAAGAAGAGAGCAGCCAGCCTATTCCATCACATTCTGCAGCTGTTATCTCCTGGCCCACTCCCCAAAGCTCAGTTGTCTGGGCCTTTTCCAGCACATCTGCAACAGATTGCACTGTTGCTATCTGCAAACTGTGTCTCAGGCACATCAAACGTGGCAAAAATACCAACCAATTGGGTACCACATGCTTAACAAGGCAATTAACGTCCAACCACTAAGCCCATTGGCAAGAGCACCTAAAAGCCACACAATAGGGGCACAAATCTGTCCCTCCTCCTCCTCCTCCTTAACCACTTCAGTCTGCCCCTGCTATACTGAGTCATTACCTCTCAGCAGCCTCCACTGACAGGGATGATGGTATAGCACAGGGTGTCCCAGGTCTTAGCAGCACATCTGCCAGCAGCACACCACCAGCTGCAGACTGTAGCTGGCAAATTTCTCTGCCCCATCTGCTGCAGGGGAAAAAAAATACAGTCCCTGCCACCCACATGCCCAGCATCTAAATGCAAGCTTGTCAAAGCTGTTGGCTCTCTACCTTCTGACTTTCATCCTGGTGGATTCTGCCCCCTTCTGTGAATTTGCACAATGTGCTGTACCACACTGGCAGGTTCACAGTCGCTACTACTTTTTAAATAAGGTCGTTCCATCTCTCTACCATCATGTGGAAGGGAATGTTCTGGCATCATTGGGCAAGGCAGTCAGCCGTAAAAGCCACCTTACTGTTGACATGTGGTCCAGTAAGCATGGGCAGGAATGATATATTTTGTTCACAGCACACTAAGTAATGCTGCTTGCAACTCGAAAGGATACAGGACAGGGCTCGGTGCTGCAGCTTGTTGTGCCCCCATGTCTCCATACAGCTGGTGGTGATGATGACAGACTTGTGAGCTCTACCCCCCCCTCCTCCTCCTCCGCCGCCGTCATCTCCATGCCCTTCTCTGCAGAATTGTCCTATGAACATCAGGTACCCCCTAAGCGTTCAAAGGGCTATTCCCAGAGTCAGGCTAAATGGTGCCATGTAGTGCTTCAGCTGGTGTGTTTAGGGTACAGGAACCACACTCGAGCAGAGATTCTTGCAGCTCTGCAGGGACAGGCCCAGAGGTGGTTCACACCATGCCAGCTGAAGCCAGGAATGGTGGTGTGCGATAATAAACCTCCTGTCCGCCCTTAGACAGGGAAAGTTGACACATGTGCCATGCCTGGCACATGTCCTCAATTTGGTGGTGCAGGATTTCCTAAATACGTACCCAGGGTTGCAAGATGTGCTAAAGCTGGCCGGAAGAGTCTGTAGCCTTTTCAGGCTGTCATACACAGCCAGTGCTCAGTTGGCTGAAATTCAGCGGGAAATCCACCTGCCATAAACCGGCTGATTTGTGACATGCTCACCAGGAGGAACTCGATTTTGGCAATGCTGCAGCGGCTATACATGCAGCAGAGGGGCATCAATGAGTACCTGTGCGTAAACGGCACGATGACAGGCTCAGGCCACCTCAGCTTTTTTCCCCCACGCCAATGGCTAATCATTAAGGATGCATGCACTGTATTGTCACCATTTGAGGAGGCCACAAGGAAGGTGAGCCATGACAGTGCATGCATCAGTGACACAATCCCTGTTGTGTTTCTGCTGGAGCAGACTCTGCCTGGCATTATGGACAGGGCACTAGAGGCAGAGCAGCAGGAGGAAGAGGAGGACTTCCTTTCATCTCAAGGCCCACTTTATCCAGACACCATCATTCCTATGTCACAAAACACACAGGAGGAGAGAGGAGAGGAGGATGAGGAGGAGGAGTCTGGCACTTTCATAGGCTTCGAAGAAAAGGAAGACATGTATCAACCTGTAAGCGATGGCTTTCCAACCCCAGGACCCTTGGGAGTAGTATGTGGCTGGGAAGAGGAAGTTCCAGATGCTGCCATCCTGAATGACCCCGAGGAGTCTGCTTCTCAAGCCTCTGCAAATTTGAGGTGCATGGGCAACCTCATGCTTCAAAGCCTGCGAAAGGACCCAAGAATATGTGGCATAAAGGAGAAGGATGATTGCTGGTTGGCAACCCTCCTTGACCACCGTTATAAGGGGAAGGTCTCAGAACTCATCCCATCCCCACAGAGAGTACAGAAGATAAAATCTCTTGAGGACATGTTAAAGAGGACTTTATTGAACTTTTTCCTGACTCCAGTAGGTTACAGTGTCGTGGAAAATGTAGTTTTGAGTCTTCTGTTGGTCAAGAGAGGAGCGTTGGAGAAGGCGTCCGCCTAGGTGAGGCATTTCAAAAATTTTTTAGTCCTTGCTGTCCAGGGCTTTCAGCTTCCGCAGCATCTGCATCACATGGTGGACGATTTACCTCGGGGCTAAAAACAGAGATGGAGAGTTTTCCAGCTGACGATCCACTGACTTACTGGGTCATGAGAATAGACCACTGGCCAGAACTTGCTCAGTATGCTATTGAGTTGTTGGGCTGCCTTGCATTCACCGTGCTTTCAAAACAGGCATTCGGTGCTGCAGGAGGTTTCGTTACTGGTCATAAAACGCGTCTGTCCACAGGCTCCGTGGACCGTTTGATTTTTATAAAAATGAATCAGCCCTGGATTACCAGCTATGAAGCCCCTGATGCCGATGTCACTGATTAAGTCTTTTTGGGATGTGGAATCTCTGCAGGTCTTCGAGGCTGCCTAGCTTTGAGGGTGTTCAATCATTTGATATGGAAGAATGTTTTGGTATAGGTTTCATGGACACAATTAACACCCAAAGACCAATTTTTTAGCACCTGTTTTACAGGTGCATATCATTGCAATTTTAAAAATGAATAAATCCTGGATTTCCAGCTATGAAGCCCCTGATGCCAATGTCACTGATTAAGTCTTTTTGGGATGTGGAATCCCAAAAAGTGAGAAGGCGCCACCTACACCCAAAGACAGGTGCATATCATTGTAATTTTTTACAGCAAGGTCAATTCTTGCTTTCATCAAGAGTACCTCTATAGGGTTAATGGTGGGAAGGTGCCACCGACATCCAAATACCAATTTTTACACTTTATTTCTATCCAAAGTCAAAGTGACACCAGAATGTATCCAAAAAATCTCTAATCTTGTTCGTAGTGCACTACATTGTGGCCTCATTATACACACTGGCTCCCCAGATGTTGCTGAACAAAATAAAGGCAGCTTGCATGGAAAATTTCATTTTTTTTTAGATTCTAGACATGGTACAGATCTACCACTTTACAGGTCGACTAAGGGGACCCCCAGGCACTATATTGGAGGGAATTTTTCATTTTTATGCTTTCACATTAAAAATAAATAAATCACTGCTCATTTAAAAAAAATGTATTGATACATGTCCCCCAGGGCAGGACCCGGACCCCTATAACCATTGTATGCCCAATTACTTGCATATAAGCTTTCAAAACGGGCACTTTTGATTTCTGACATTCAGGTCCCATTGATCTTAATGGGGTTCGTTATTCGGGGTACAAACTATTGCGATGTTCAAAAGTTCTGGTGCGAACCATCCCTAGTAGAGACATACCCAAAAAGATTTGCAGCTGTAATTGCAGTGAAAGGTGGTTCTACAAAGTATTGACTCAGGGGGGCTGAATACAAATGCACATTACACTTTATTTGTAAAAAAAAATTGAAAACCATTTTTCAATTCCTTCCACTTCACAATTATGTGCAACTTTGTGTTGGTCTATCACATAAAATCACAATAAAACACATTTACGTTTTTGGTTGTAACAAGACAAAATGTGGAAAATTTCAAGGGGTATGAATACTTTTTAAATGTACATACACATACTAGGGCCAATTTAGACAGAAATCAATTAACCTACCAGCATATATTTGATTGGCAACTATAAAAAAAGCAAAAAAACAAAACCCTACACCATATTCTATTAAAAGGAGAACCTGGTTTAGGTATAATTTTATTCTTGTGGTGTAGAGCTGCCACCTTGTGGCAATTTGTTGGGTGTCAGATTTAATTCTTCGTCAGGCTAAAAAATACAGCATGAAAATTACCTAAATACTGCATTTTTAACAAAAGAAATAGCGGTATTAACAATGGATAATTAGTTTGGAAATCTCATTTTGTCATGGCTTATCATGACTCTTTGTAGAAAAAAGTTCTAAAAACAGCAAACATTTATAATGAGCTGTTCTTCCACAGACCCCAAAGTACAGTCTGAGTTCACATCTGAGTGGTGTGGGAGCATTGTGTTTTTTGTGCATTTTTGGAGTGACACTATTCACTGGAACGGGCTGCCCTCTGCTCCAAAAACATGCAGTATGAGTGCAGTATGATTTGGGAACACTTGGTGTCCTGCTTCTAGTGGCTCAGTCTCTGCTAGCAGTATTGGCAATGGGTGAATAACCCGCTTGCTAGTCCCTGGATGCTGCATTGACCTCTCTCTGTAGAAGGGGGGCTCCCTCAGTCTTGCCCTGAAAGCACAAAACAGATAATAGGTCCAGTTCAATTACTTAGCACCAAATCCCTGAAAAATGTATGAAAAACAAAGCAAAGAAGGAAAATGCGATTTTAATTGGTGCTGAAACCTTCTATCAGAATAAATTTACAGAGAGGAGACGTGATGTGATGTGCTTTGTGTGGGGGAGGGGCCTGGTAGTGGGGCGGTGGAAGGCGGAGGTCAGAGGTTTGAATGATGGCGGATATCCAGAAGGCACAGGGTGAGAGCCCGGGGCCAGCCGCTTAAACTCCCTTCCTAGGCGGCGAGGGTGTACGCCAGGCAGCAGGTCACACAGAAGACCAAGGGCATACTTCACAGCGTACAGGACGGCCAGCTGTCAGGGCGGTCGCTCGCCGCTACAGCATCTCCCGCATCCATCTCCGGCTCGGACCCTGGGGCCTCCTGCACATCCCTGATCCATCCCCTCCATCGGCGTGGCCGATCTACAAACACCAGGGAAGTGAGTGTGAAGGGTTCAAGCAGCCAACAGCAGTCTTGGTGTACGGGAAAGCGGAACACTGAAAATCAGCTGACAAAAGATCCCCCTGTGTACAGACAGTGGTCTGCCGCAGCAGAGCGCTCTAATCCTTACCAACCCTCACTGAAAATCCAGACTAGCCCTAAGAGGTCTACAGGAAACAGGTATGACCTTTTCTTTTTTGTGAAAAATGTATTGAGAATACTCCCACCTATTGGGAATGTATGACTGTGAAAGAGATCATCCAAAGCAGAATCAAAAATCTAAAGGAGTGGTGATCAGGGGATACTTAGTGGAACTGTATCGTATGGCCACACACTTATTAATCAAGAGATAAACTGTATATCATACAGTCCAGAAGGAGGGTGGACCCCCCTGCAGCCCACTGGCGTGACATAAACATCAAAATATAGGAGGTGGGATGAGTGGTCTAAGTGATCTAAGTGATCCAGGGCAAATCCAATAGAACTGTGTAGAAATACATTGTTACAGTGATTTGAAGCTGAAAGGGGCCACCAGGATGAACTTTGAGAACAGACACTGCATGCTAATTTACTGCTAAGCAGAGGTGAGTGGGAGGTGGGTTATCCCTGCAGAAATAAAAAGCTGGGGTAAAAGGTGAAGAAGTGGAGAGCAGGGAAGAGGGGAACATGAGAGGACGCTCACAAAAGCAAGCAGAGCTCAATAAGCCCAGAGACAGCTTGAACTCCAGCACAATCCAAAAATATTTAAAAAGCCCAGGACCGGATAACAAACAGCAAGAAGTTAAAGATAAAAAAAAGGCCACAGCTAAGAACAAAGGTGTGCAAGGGGGGACCCCCAACATAGAGGCCCAAGCTGAAGTAGAACCAGGCCCAAGTATGGAAGCTGACCCAGCAGCAGAAGCCCTTCCAACTAAATTTGAGATACAAGATATGTTTATCAGGCTGGAAAACTCAATTAAGGCTGAAATCCTCAATGTCAGGACAGATCTGGGACATCTCCTAAAGCGAGTAGAAGAGACGGAGAGGGTGGTGGAACAGCAGGTCCTGGATATAGAGACCCTTAAAAAACAAGTAAAAACCCTCCAGGGGGACCAATATGAGTTGAAGTGCAGATTAGAGGAACAAGAAAACCAAAATATTCGGCAAAATCTAAGAATCAGATCCCTACCAGAGCAGAGAGTTGAAGACTTGTTCACAGTGATGAAAGAACTTTTCAATCCACATCTGGGAAGGAGTCCAGATGGTGAACTAAAAATCAACAGAGTCCACAGGATAAGAAAACCCCCTAATGTCAGAGAAGATGTGCCAGGGGGGAAGGGGGGGTGGGTTTATGGGGGGGAGGGTGGGGGGTGGAATGGTAGGGGGGGTTTCCCTTGCTGATGCACAATAACTGGTAAGGCGGACGAGGTTCGGGATAGAGGTTAGGTGTTTGTCCTACAATGTGAAGGGGTTAAATTCACCAGGGAAGAGGCGGAAAATTCTTAATGAATTACAGAGGTATGATGCAGATGTGGTCTTGCTGCAGGAGACCCATCTGGTGCAGGAAGAAAACATTAAGCTGAACTCAAAGAATTTTCCAGTCTGGATGTACTGCGATTCACCAATTAAAATGGCGAAGGGAGTGGCTATCGGGTTCTCGAAAAGGATCAAATTCACACTGATCGAGAAGAGGGTGGATGAAGAGGGGAGGTTTTTGTTTGTAAAAATTAACCTAGGGGACAGGAAGTACACATTGGCTAATGTTTATTGCCCGAATAGAGACCCGATAAAATACCTCTCCCGGACCCTTTCTAGTTTGAATGCATTTAAGGAGGGGGAAACAATTTTGGCAGGTGATTTTAACTTTTGTTTGGACCCAGCCTTGGATAGGTCCTCTGGGACCAGGGATACGGGGAAGGGCTCATTGCTGAGACTAGGGAGAAAGCTCCACGATAGCCATCTTATTGATGTCTGGCGGGTACAGCACCCCAAGGTGAGGGATTACTCTTTTTTTTCTCCAGTCCACAGGACCTATTCAAGGCTGGATTACTTGATGGTCGATCATAGCCTGTTGGATTGCATAGTAGAGTCGAAGATCGAGACTATGACTCTATCAGACCATGCCCCAATATTGATGACGGTAAAGTTCAGGGGCCTTCTAAGGGTCCCGTTCTCATGGAGGTTTAATGAGGTCCTTCTTATGAAAGATACTGTCGTCGAGAAAATTCAGAGGGAAATCGATGAGTTCTTTATTAATAATGAGTCGAGTGAGATAACGGGGGCAGTCCTATGGGAGGCCTTCAAGGCATACATAAGGAGGGTTATAATTTCAATAAGTTCAGGTGAGAAGAGAGAAAGGGGAAAAAAGAAAGAAAGTCTTGTCGCTAAAATCTACCAGTTAGAACAACTCCATAAAGCCTCGATGGGAAGTGAAGAATCCACATTTAAAGAATTGACACTAAAAAGAGAAGAGCTCAGGGAGCTATTAGAAGAAGAGATGGCGAAAATTAAGAATAAACAGCTAAAAAGGTTCCATCTGAAAGGTAATAAGGTGGGGAAACATTTGGCATCAGTCATTAGGAAAAAAAAGGATGAGAATTACATAGAGAAGATCAAAAATAGTAAAGGTGAAATGAGGCACACTACCAAAGAGATAGGCGAGGAATTCAGACAGTTTTACTCATCGCTCTACTCGGTTGGCCAAGAGGGAAAAAATAGGGGAAATAAGGAAGAGAAGATGAGAGAGTTTATAAAAAGGGCGGGACTTCCTACATTGTCGGAAGCTGATACATTAGAGCTAGAGCACCCGATAACGGAAGAGGAGATTTATATGGCACTAAAGTCTTCCCCCCCGGGCAAAAGCCTGGGGCCAGATGGCTTTACAAGCAGTTTCTACAAGAAATTTGGTAGTACCCTGGTCCCTCGGCTGAGCCAAATGTGGAATGGTCTAGGGAAGCAGGGAGAACTGTGTAGAGACGCCCTGTTGGCTGCAGTAACACTTATTCCCAAGGAGGGGAGAGACCGGACTTTGTGCACGAGTTACAGACCGATCGCGCTCTTAAACGCGGACACCAAGCTATATGCTAAGGTGTTGGCAACATGGCTTAGATAGAAAATGTCCTTCTTGGTCCATCCAGACCAGGTGGGATTTGTCCCTGGGAGGGAGGGTAGGGACAACGGGGTGCGGTCCCTCCTGATAATGGAGGCATTTAAATCGAGTGGGGTCCCCAGTCTACTTCTGTCGATTGATGCTGAAAAAGCGTTCGACAGGGTAGACTGGGGATTCATGTTTTGTACACTCGAAGTATTGGGAGTAGGGCCTACAATGCTAAAATGGATAAAAATCTTATACAATCAACCTACAGCATTCGTAAGGGTCAATAATACTCCCTCAGCACAATTTGCTATGAAAAACGGGACGAGGCAAGGCTGTCCTCTGTCTCCTCTATTATTTGTCCTGGCCTTAGAACCCCTCCTAGCTATGTTTAGGAAAAATCCAGACATAAGTGGCTGTACAGTGGGCGAGGAGGAACATAAACTGGCCGCTTTCATGAATGATGTGCTTTTTTTATGTTTCCAACCCTAGAATTACTATGCCAAATTTGCTGTCCATACATAGGGCAAATAGTAGGGAAAACAAAAGATGGGTTAATCTAGAAAAAAGGTTAAGTAATACACAATTAAATCACTTGATTTGGAACCCCCCACACTTCAGGAAGTTGGGAAAGGATACACATTATATTACACACCTCACATTTAAAATTTGGGATCAGTTGCACATAAATAACAAGTGGGAATACAATTCTCCTTTAATGTTTCTAAAGGAGAACTTACTCTTCCCTCTGGGGATGGAGAAAGTGGGTGGTAATTGGATACTGGATAGAGAGGTACAAGTTAGGGGTATCATTAAGCGACGAGAAATTTGCACTTTTCAAGAAATAGCAGCACAAGAGGGGGTTTAGAATCAGGAGAATATCTAGGAAGGGACCAAAACCTACAAGGGGGTAAATGGGATTGCTGGACTACATTTAAAAAAACTGAGTGCTATGTAGAAGTAATTACGTTGTAGGACGAGATCCGGAACATAAGAACTCGTCAAGACTAAACGAGATGAGAGGAAATCTGCAGGGGCTGGGGGGGGGGACGTGTGGGGGGGGGAAGGAAGAGACTATATGTGGGGGAGTATGTAAGACATAAGTTCAAGAGAATTGGGAATTTTTGTTGTAAATCTTACTGTATTCCCCCCATTTGTCTGAGGTTTGTTTTTGTATTAAGACTTGAAAAACTAAATAAAGATTTAAAAAAAAAAAAGAATAAATTTACAAACACATATTTATAAAAATCAACAATTTTTATTACAAAATTCCATTTAAAATATGCCTGGGTACAAGGCCCCCAAAGAACCATACATGACGGCTGGAACAAACCATAGATAGCTTAACAGCCCCCTAGAGGAGCACCCCCTCCCATTTTTAGTCACTTAAATCCTTTAATTTAAATGTGCAACATCAAAATATATTTCCTGACAGACTCCATGGCAGCATACTTTTGGGTAGCCCTGCCCTCACTCCTACCCCATAGGACACCACTCCCATAATTTTCAGGCTGAGCCAGAGGCAGTGTTCCTTTTTTGTCCTCCTCACTCATGGGACCATTTTGTATGAAGTTTCCTACCTTTTGGAAAGTGTGGCGACCGGGGTCTCGCGCGGGACTGTCGTGCAGATATTGTGAGCATCCTATGGTGTCCAGAAGTTTAAAGGATGGCTCCAGTAGTCACCGAGTCCCCAGCTAACAGCAAGGTGGTGAATGGTACACATGCGCAGAAGATTGACACTTGTAATAACAGAAGCTCTGCCAATAGTGAACAGTTGCACCAGGTCGGATGCCCTGCTAACAGCGGGTGAGCTCTAAAATGTGCCCAGCATGATGGTGTGCTCTGCTGTTCCTACCTCTGGGATCCAAGTCACCCTGCGGATGCATGAATTGTCTTGTGGCAAAGGTCTAGGATACGTAAGTATGTTTGGCTTGAGGTCAGCAGAAGGGACCAGATACCATGCAGGCTGCTAGGGAGTAAATCCAGTTATGTTAAAAAAGAAAAATGAATAAATAACCAAAATGGAAACTAAATAAAAAATGAACTGAATGAAATGAAAATGTCTATGCTCTGATGTGCATTGTAGCATTTTTTTTTTTGAATCAGAAAATTCTTTATTAAGCCACAAAAGACAAATTACATAATAGACATTCGAGCATTAAGTATGACATCATATATGTTGTGAACTCAAATCATTAAATGCTTTCTTGGCTATGTGTATTCAATGTAAATAAAGATTGTTACAGCAGTGGCATCAAATAGGTATTACATTTATATAACAACAAACCGTATTGCATAAGAGAATAAAAATTCTCCCACCCAACACAGCTACCAGATGACTAACTGGTCATCTAACCATAAACCTTGCTCCTGGTCTGCTCAAATAGGTTCAGTCTCCCTGATACACAGCATGAATACACCAATTACCAACTCTGTCAGACAAGCAGTATACACTTAAACTTGAAATATCCTGTGCATAATTAATTGTGAGGGTGCCAATCCCGGGGAGTCCAACCAAGGTTGCCATATGGAATTAAATTTTCGAGATGCATTTCTATGCTGATATGTTAGATGTTCTCTGATAAGGATATAATTTACCTGTTCTATCCATTGTTTTTTGGTTGGAACATTTACAGATAGCCAGAATCTGGCCCCCAACTTACGGGCCAGATATAATAATCTGATTATTGCTATATTATTAGGAGGGGGGTATATTTCTTCATGAATTGCTCCCAAAATACATATCAGGGGATCCAAGGGGACCCTAATTTGAAATACTGATGAAATTGTATCGGTAACATCACCCCAATAACGGTGCAATTTGGGGCAGCGCCACATCAAATGAATCAGTGACCCCTCTTCTCCACACCATTTAGGGCACAAGGGAGAATCCCTTCTGCCCCATCTATGTAGTTGTATTGGCATACGATAAGCTCTATGTAGCAAGAATAAATGCAAAAGTCTATGTGTTTGTGATACAGAAGTTAGTGGCCCTGTCTGAAGGCATATGTCCCAGATATCTTCACTCACCTCTCCCAGGTCCTCTATCCATCTACGTCTGCAGGGTAAATTTGCAGTGTCTTGTATAGCAGAAAGCAAATGTGAGTAAATGTGAGATATAAGACCTTTTTTTTCCTGACCATAGAAAATGTCATTAATTAGGGGATGGGTAACAAGTGAAAGAGCAGCTGACCGGCCTTGAATCTGAAGGGCATGGCGTAACTGAAGGTATCGGTAAAATTGATGTCTGGGAAGCCCAAATTCCGATTGCAACTCCATAAAAGATTTTAAAATATTTTGGTGGAATAATTGAGAAATATTATGAATTCCGGCATTCCTCCACAATTGGAAACCCTCCAGCTTATAGACTTCTGCTAGATTCGGATTGTTCCACAGAGGAGTTTCTGCTAGGAAGCCCAAAACTTGTAATTTAGATTTGACCGTAGACCATAATTTTTTGAGAAGAACTATGGTGGGGGCCGTTTGTGGCAGGTGTAACAATCCCGCCTCCAAAATTGCCAGCACCGATGTATTTAATGTTCCAGTTCGCAGCATGCTTTCAACCGAGTCAAAATCATTTAGCAACCCAAGACCACTCAAGTGTTGTAATTGAGAGGCATAAAAATATAGTTTAGGGTTGGGAACCACAGCTCCACCCCGATCTTTACCATACTGCAAGGTGGAAAGACTTATTCTAGCAACTTTTTTCCTCCAAATTAGGGATCTAAACAGTGTCTCAATACGATTAAACCACCTACGGGGTATCCATTGTGGAGAATTGTGCATGATGTATAGAAGTTGAGGTCCCCAGACCATTTTGATTAAATTTATTCTACCAATTACTGATAGGGGGAGTTTGCACCAAGTATTGCATGTCATTTGTAGTCTTTTGAAAAGAGGTAGTAGATTATCTTCTAAGTATTTTTTTGGGTTTACTGACACATGTATTCCTAGATATTTAAATGAGGAGACCACTTTAAGCGGTCTTGCACTAACCGGCAGATCAACCATTGGCCCATCCACCGGAAGAATGACGGATTTACTCCAATTAATGGAGAATCCCGACAATGAACCAAAATGCTGTATTATTTTCATCACATTCATAAGTGAAGCCTCCACATCCCCCAAATAAAGTAAAGTGTTGTCCGCATAAAGAGAGATCTTATCAGATATTTGGCCTCTGACAAAGCCCACAATAGACTGTGAGGGTCTTACCACCTCTGCCAGTGGTTCAAGGGCCAGTGCGAATAGCAGGGGTGAAAGTGGGCACCCCTGTCTCGTACCTCTAAAAAGGGGAAACAAATCTGAAAGATCACCATTTACGCGGATCCTAGCTGTAGGGGCCGAATACAGCAGCTTAACCCATTGAATAAAATTATCTCCTAAGCCAAAACGCTTCAAGGTTTCCCATAAGTACGGCTATTCGACGCTGTCGAAAGCCTTGGCAGCATCCAATGATAGTATTGCTCTTCTGCCAGGATTGTCGACAGGGACCTGGAGGTTAAGAAAAAGTCTTCTTATATTAAGGGCTGTGGATCTCGATGGGATAAACCCGGATTGGTCCCTATATACTACTTTGTGTATGACTTTAGCAAGTCTTGTGGCCAGCACCCTTGCCAACAGTTTAACATCTGTTGTCAATAACGATATGGGCCTATACGAGTCTGGTAGATGGGCCTCTTTACCCGGTTTAAGGAGAAGGACAATAATGGCTTCATTCATGGATTGAGGTAAACTTCCTATTTTTTTGGCACCTTCAAATACTTCCTTTAGGTGTACTATTAGAGTTTCAGAGTAGCGCTTATAAACCTCCGCCGGCAAGCCATCCGATCCCGGAGACTTACCAGGAGAGGAAAGCGCCAACGCCTCCAGGAGCTCCTCAGCCCCAAGGGGAGCGTTCACTGTGCTACATCCTGAGGTGGGAGCTGCGGTAATTGGCAATGATCTAGAAAAGAATTGATTTCCATCAGGGAAAGATTGACCTTAGTGGAGTACACATCAGCATAGAAATCTCTGAACGTGGACAATATCTCTGTATGGGAAGAAACCAGAGTGCCCGATGAGCCCATGATGGTTTCTATGTGGGATGATCCCTTTTGGGAGCCTATCATCATGGCAAGCATATGCCCCGTGGTTTCTCCCTCCTCAAAATATTTTTATTGAAGAAAAAACCTTTTCTTTTCCGCAGTAGTTAATATCAGATGGTTGGCCATGTGCTGAGCCTCAAGAAAAGACCTCTCGGTGCTCTCCGAGGGGGATTCGATAAAGGCAGATTCAGTCCTCTTAACCTCTTTCAACACAGTTTGTTCCCAGTTCTTAGTCTCGGTCTTAATGGTAGTAATAGATCTGATAAATTGGCCTCTCAGAAATGCTTTTAATGTGTCCCAAAAAATTCCCGGGCTAGATGAGGGTTTGTTAAACCTAATAAAAGATTCTAAGTTATCAAAAATGGGGTCAGGCGCAGGAAACAATGACAACCAAAAGGGCTTAAGTTTCCAGTATTTCCTCTTTAAAACACCCGATGTGGAAATCTCTATACATAGTGGAGAATGATCAGAGACAGTTCGTACTTCATATTTTGTAGAGGTTACTAATGAGAGCATCAAATCATTACCCAGACCGAGATCAATCCTGGAGAGACCTTTATGTGTAGCAGAAAAACATGAATAACATTTTGCCTGCGCATGACTCATCCTCCATACATCCCTCAATCCCAGTTCCGCAATGAGGCGGGAAAAGGAAGTCTGTCCTCCTCTCACCCCACCCAAAGGGGTCTTTGCGGTCATTTTGTCCAGCTCTGCATCTAAATAATTGTTAAAATCCCCAACAATAATTGCTGGTATCCCCAGGTGTTGTGAGAGGAAGGAGGCCAACGTCTTAACGACCTCTATCGAAAAGGGAGGTGGTATATATATATTTCCAATAATGCATTGTAACCCATCTAATGAACATACCAGAAAAACATAGCGACCTTGAGGGTCAATAACCGATAATGTATGAGTAAAACTAATATTTTTGCCTATCAGAATGCTGACACCCCGAGCATAGGAAGAGAAGACAGAGTGAAACTGAACGGTAAATAATTTTGTAGAGAATGGGGATTCCTGAGCAGGTATCATATGTGTCTCCTGAAGACACACTACTGAAGATCGCATATGTTGAAGCATATGTAATACAGCTAGGCGTTTCACTCTGTCTCCCAGGCCTCTAACATTCCAACTAGTAAGCATTAGGGATGAGCCGAACACCCCCCTGTTCGGTTCGCACCAGAACATGCGAACAGGAAAAAAATTCGTTCGAACACGCGAACGCCGTTAAAGTCTATGGGACACGAACATGAATAATCAAAAGTGCTAATTTTAAAGGCTAATATGCAAGTTATTGTCATAAAAAGTGTTTGGGGACCCGGGTCCTCCCCCAGGGGACATGAATCAATGCAAAAAAAAGTTTTAAAAACGGCCGTTTTTTCAGGAGCAGTGATTTTAATAATGCTTAAAGTCAAACAATAAAAGTGTAATATCCCTTTAAATTTCATACCTGGGGGGTGTCTATAGTATGCCTGTAAAGGGGCGCATGTTTCCCGTGTTTAGAACAGTCTGACAGCAAAGTGACATTTTGAAGGAAAAAACACATTTAAAACTACCGCGGCTATTGCATTGCCGACAATACACATAGAAGTTCATTGATAAAAACGGCATGGGAATTCCCCACAGGGCAACCCCGAACCAAAATTAAAAAAAAAAAATGACGTGGGAGTCCCCCTAAATTCCATACAAGGCCCTTCAGGTCTGGTATGGATATTAAGGGGAACCCTAGCCAAAATTAAAAAAAAAAATTGACGTGGGGTTCCCCCTAAATTCCATACCAGACCCTTCAGGTCTGGTATGGATTTTAAGGGGAACCCCGCGCCAAAAAAAAAAAAAAAAACGGCGTGGGGTCCCCCTAACAATCCATACCAGACCCTTATCCGAGCACGCAACCTGGCAGGCCGCAGGAAAAGAGGGGGGGACGAGAGTGCGGCCCCCCCCCCTCCTGAACCGTACCAGGCCACATGCCCTCAACATTGGGAGGGTGCTTTGGGGTAGCCCCCCAAAACACCTTGTCCCCATGTTGATGAGGACAAGGGCCTCATCCTCACAACCGTGGCCGGTGGTTGTGAGGGTCTGCGGGCGGGGGGCTTATCGGAATCTGGAAGCCCCCTTTAACAAGGGGACCCCCAGATCCCGGCCCCCCCCCTGTGTGAAATGGTAAGGGGGTACTTACCCCTACCATTTCACTAAAAAACTGTCAAAAATGTTAAAAATGACAAGAGACAGTTTTTGACAATTCCTTTATTTAAATGCTTCTTCTTTCTTCTTTCTTCCTTCATCTTCTTCTTCTTCTGGTTCTTCTGGCTCTTCTGGTTCTTCCTCCGGCGTTCTCGTCCAGCATCTTCTCCGCGGCGTCTTCTATCTTCTTCTCCTCGGGCCGCTCCGCACCCATGGCATGAGGGGGGAGGCTCCCGCTCTTCTCTTCATCTTCTTCTCTTCTTCATCTTCTTCTTCATCTTCTTCTTCTTCTTTTTCTTCTTCTTCTTCTTCCTTCTTCTGTTCTTCTCTTCTTCCTGTCTTCTCCGGGCCGCTCCGCAATCCATGCTGTGGCATGGTGGGAGGCTCCCGCTGTGTGACGGCGTCTCTTCGTCTGACGGTTCTTAAATAACGAGGGGTGGGGCCACCCGGTGACCCCGCCCCCCTCTGACGCACGGTGACATGACGGGACTTTCCTGTGGCATTCCCCGTGACGTCACAGGGAAGTCCCACAAGTCACCGTGCGTCAGAGGGGGGCGGGGTCACCGGATGGCCCCGCCCCCCGTTATTTAAGAACCGTCAGACAAAGAGACGCCGTCACACAGCGGGAGCCTCCCACCATGCCAGCATGGCTGCGGAGCGGCCCGAAGAAGACAGGAAGAAGAGAAGAAGGAAGAAGAAGAAGAAGAAGAAGAAGATGAAGAAGAAGATGAAGAAGAGAAGAAGATGAAGAGAAGAGCGGGAGCCTCCCCCCTCATGCCATGGGTGCGGAGCGGCCCGAGGAGAAGAAGATAGAAGACGCCGCGGAGAAGATGCTGGACGAGAACGCCGGAGGAAGAACCAGAAGAGCCAGAAGAACCAGAAGAAGAAGAAGATGAAGGAAGAAAGAAGAAAGAAGAAGCATTTAAATAAAGGAATTGTCAAAAACTGTCTCTTGTCATTTTTAACATTTTTGACAGTTTTTTAGTGAAATGGTAGGGGTAAGTACCCCCTTACCATTTCACACAGGGGGGGGGGCCGGGATCTGGGGGTCCCCTTGTTAAAGGGGGCTTCCAGATTCTGATAAGCCCCCCGCCCGCAGACCCTCACAACCACCGGCCACGGTTGTGAGGATGAGGCCCTTGTCCTCATCAACATGGGGACAAGGTGTTTTGGGGGGCTACCCCAAAGCACCCTCCCAATGTTGAGGGCATGTGGCCTGGTACGGTTCAGGAGGGGGGGGGGGCCGCACTCTCGTCCCCCCCTCTTTTCCTGCGGCCTGCCAGGTTGCGTGCTCGGATAAGGGTCTGGTATGGATTTTTAGGGGGACCCCACGCCTTTTTTTTTTTTTTTTTTGGCGCGGGGTTCCCCTTAAAATCCATACCAGACCTGAAGGGTCTGGTATGGAATTTAGGGGGAACCCCACGTCAATTTTTTTTTTAAATTTTGGCTGGGGTTCCCCTTAATATCCATACCAGACCTGAAGGGCCTTGTATGGAATTTAGGGGGACCCCCACATCATTTTTTTTTTTTTATTTTGGTTCGGGGTTCCCCTGTGGGGAATTCCCATGCCGTTTTTATCAATGAACTTCTATGTGTATTGTCGGCAATGCAATAGCCGCGGGTAGTTTTAAATGAGTTTTTTCCTTCCAAATGTCATTTTGCTGTCAGACTGTTCTAAACACGGGAAACATGCGCCCCTTTACAGGCATACTATAGACACCCCCCAGGTACGAAATTTAAAGGGATATTACACTTTTATTGTTTGACTTTAAGCATTAATAAAATCACTGCTCCTGAAAAAACGGCCGTTTTTAAAACTTTTTTTTGCATTGATCCATGTCCCCTGGGGCAGGACCCGGGTCCCCAAACACTTTTTATGACAATAACTTGCATATAAGCCTTTAAAATTAGCACTTTTGATTTCTCCCATAGACTTTTAAAGGGTGTTCCGCGGCATTCGAATTTGCCGCGAACACCCCAAATTGTTCGCTGTTCGGCGAACTTGCGAACAGCCAATGTTCGAGTAGAACATGAGTTCGACTCGAACTCGAAGCTCATCCCTAGTAAGCATTATCTGTTTAGCCATAAAGTATTACAACGTAAATAAATGAAGGTAAGTTATATAGGACACATAGAGAATGCTCCAGAGAGCCGCCATTATTATGTCTAACAAGACCATAGAAATTAGGCAGTCTTTGGTGTAATTTCCTCAGGCAAGGAGAAAATCGTTGAGGCAGTACCAGAACCAATGAAATAACTGTGTCCCTGGGGACAAAAATCAAAAAGAAAACAACAGAAAAAAACAGAAATTGTAGTGTCCACGAGGGACCCGCAACTGGGGGGCTAAATTCAGTAGCCGGCTTTGAAGAGCCAAAAGGCAACAGGCCTTGGTTTACTTGCATAAACTTAGATACCATTAATAAACAGTTCGTGCGGTATCCTCCGCCTTGGAGCAAAGATTGCTATCTTGTGACTAGAACTGTTATGAATGGATAATAATTGCACCATTATTGCTTTACTAAAAGAAAATTTCCTCTCAGGGTATAGGGAAGGGTGGTGATCTTCAAGTATTTCTGCGTCGTCTGCCTAGATCTTCTCATAAGGATTTTTCCTCTCTGTCCAGCCACTGCACAGCCATCGCAGGCCTCTCAAAAAAATGAACCTCGTCCCTGGCTACCACACGAAGACGAGCCGGATAGAGCATAGAATATTGTAATTCCAGAGAGCGGAGTCTCTTTTTAATATCATTGAACTGGGCCCTCTGCTTTTGTACATCAGCTGAGAAGTCTGGAAACAGTGATATTTTGGAATTTTCAATCACCAGGGCATCTCCCAGAGTGCGGGCTTTTGATAGAATTATGTCTCTGTCTCTGCAATGAAGCATTTTGAAAATAAATGCTCTAGGAGGATTGCCTGCGGGCAAGGGCCTAGATGGAACCCTATGCGCCCGCTCCACTGCAAACATGGGGGAGAATGAGTCTTTCCCAAATTTATCCAGCAGCCATTTTTCAATAAAATCGACCGGATTCCTGCCCTCCATTTTCTCAGGGATGCCAATAGCTCTGACGTTATTTCTGCGTAGCCTGTTTTCTAAATCATCGAGTTTCGCAGCATGTTTAGCTACCATTATTTGTTGAGCATGTGTGTCCCTTTGCATGGGGGCCCAGTCATCTTCTATAATGCTAATACGTCCCTCAATGGCAGAGGTCCGATCCCTTAATTTTTGCATATCCTGATGCAGGAAAGACATCTCTGTCTTCATCCCCTTAACCTCTGATGCAAGTGCAGTGATAGAGAGATTACATGAAGTGACAGCGGAGAAGATATCCCTCAGTGTGGGTTCCTGTTCAGGCGAGCTCGCGGTTTGGGCCTTGTGTGATCTTTGGGGCATAGGTAAATTACTCACAGTGTCCCAGGGCAGCAGAGCAGCGTGCGGATCTTCCAGGGGACTAGTGTCATCTGCCTCCGATTGCGAGCCGCTTCGGCTCTCCGCTCCATTGCCGTTAGTTTCTGGTAAGTCCCATACGTCAGACTGAGGGAAAAGCTTCTGCACAGCCTCCCTGTGTTTCGCTGCAGCCGACTTAAATGCCATGCCGCCATCTTGGGCCTCGTGGTCCGGAGCGGAGCGGGCCGTGGAGCCGCGTCTGGGGTGTTTAGTAGCCATGCTGGTATATCGCCGTGAGCGGGCGATCATAGCTGGTGTACCGGGGGGTAGTCTGGTGCAAGGTTCGGTCTGTCAGCAAAGATTTGCAGGATTTTTATGCGGATTTTCAGCGGAGCTCACAAGATGTGCGACTGACTACATCCGCTGCCAAGCCACGCCCGCATTGTAGCATTTTTAACAAAGTTTGGTGCAGTTGCTTTCTGTCCTGACATACAAAGAAAAAAATTGTGTGCTTGCATTAGATATTTAAATCTATATTACTACATGATTATCATAAGTAGATAAACAAATAAATAAAAAAATATATAAATAAAAAACACCATCAAAGTTAATTGTGAGTGAATTAGAAAGTCGCTATGCTACAGAGCAAACGGCGACATGTAAGTCAAATACTAATATTGACCATTGCATACATATAAACCAACAATAAAGTTATAAACTGGTGTGCAAAAAAGAAAAAACAAAGGTTATTCCACCCAAGTGCAAAGTCATAAAGTTCAAAATTGCATCCTGAGTCGCAGGAAAAACGCATATCCAAAGTTCATGAATTGCATTCCTTAGTGTGTATAAATATATATATATATACATATAAATAAAAACACCATCAAAGTTAATTGTGAGTGAATTAGAAAGTCGCTATGCTACAGAGCAAACGGCGACATGTAAGTCAAATACTAATATTGACCATTGCATACATATAAACCAACAATAAAGTTATAAACTGGTGTGCAAAAAAGAAAAAACAAACAAACAAAGGTTATTCCACCCAAGTGCAAAGTCATAAGTGAAAAAGTTCAAAATTGCATCCTGAGTCGCAGGAAAAACGCATATCCAAAGTTCATGAATTGTATTCCTTAGTGTGTATAAAGGAATAAGGGGACGTGAAGGGACCTCCAACCACCAGTGGATCCGAAGGTTGATAATAGATGTATCCTTACCAGACACGTTGGACCTCCTTTATAGCAAGGTCTTAGAAGCATGCAGATTTAGCCCTCTGCAGGGACAGTAGATGTCAGCTCACCACACAGCTGGAGATGGTTCCGACACTTCCGCATTGATGTAAACACTCCCTCGTTTGGACTCGTTTAGAGCTGTTTGCTCTGTAGCATAGCGACTTTCTAATTCACTCACAATTAACTTTGATGGTGTTTTTTATTTATATATTTTTTTATTTATTTGTTTATCTACTTATGATAATCATGTATTAATATAGATTTAAATATCTAATGCAAGCGCACAATTTTTTTCTTTGTATGTAATTTTTCACCTCATTGATATTTGTGGTTTTGTTGCAGCTGCAGTTATATTAATTTTTTGCTTGATAGCGCAGGTTTTCTCTTTCTTTTTTTTTTATCCAGTTAGCTTTCTGTCCTGAACAGATATCTGTTTATCCACTTCAGCCCCGGAAGGTTTTACCCCCTTCCTGACCAGACCACTTTTTACAATTTGGCACTGCGTTGATTTAACTGGTAATTGCGTGGTCATGCAATGCTATACCCAAACAAAATTAGCATTCTTCTTTCCCCACAAGTAGAGCTTTCTTTTGGTGCTATTTGATCACCTCTGCAGTTTTTATTTTTTGCGCTATACACAAAAAATGAGCGGCAATTTTGAAAAAAATATATATATTTTTTACTTTTTGCTATAATAAATATCCCCAAAAATGTTTTTAAAAAACTAATTTCTTCATCAGTTTAGGCCAATATATATTATTCTACATATTTTTGGTAAAAAAAATCGCAATAAGCGTATATTGATTGGTTTGTGCAAAAGTTATAGCATCTACAAACTGTGGGAAATATTTATTGCATTTTTATGGCATTTTTATCACTTAATTTTTTTTACTAGTAATGGCAGTGATCTGCGATTTTTAGCAGCATTGCGACATTGTGGCGGACAGATCGGACACTTTTGACACATTTTTGGGACCATTGACATTTATACAGCGATCATTGCAAAAAAAAGGACAGATTACTGTGTAAATGACACTGGCAGGGAAGGGGTTAACACTAGGGGGCGATCAAGGGGTTGAATGTGTGTTCCCTAGGTGTGTTCTAACTGTATGGGGATAGGACTGAGTAGGAGAGGAGACATTTCACTGTTCCTACATAGTAGGAACAAACGACATGTCTCCTCTCCTCTGACAGCACAGGGATTTGTGTGTTTACACACACAAATCCCTGTGTTGGCGCTCATGCACACGATCGCACGATCGCCGGCCACGGGCATCAGGTCCCCCGCCGTGCAGCTGGCGCGCGCCACCGAAGGGGCATGCGCGCATCCTCTGGCAGCTCTTAAAGTAACCCCGTACCTGTACGGGGTTTCGCGCAAGAGAGCCATTCTGCCCCCGTATATGTGCGCGAGCTGTTTGGGAACCAGTTAAATTACTGCATGGCTTGAGTAGCAATTGTACAGGTAATATTTATTTACTTAACCATGTGGTGTTCATCACTTAGACTTGCAGAGATTTGTTTATTTCCGCAACAAGTCCTTGTGCCGCTGCAGCCTAACACCTCTATGCCTTGACTGCTCTATGCAGGTTATAGCTGGAGGGGGGCAGTGTTTTCTTTACTGATACTGTTCCTGGATTGGCAGCCCTTCGGCAGGCTTCTTAAAGCTAGTGTATGAAAAGTTGACTAATGCACACTTGCTATTAAGCATCTCCAGATCTACATACAGTATATTATGCACACCGTAAATTGGGCCATTGCTGTTCATGCCTTGGCTGGTAAAACCCGGTATGAATTTCCTGCCTTATTCAGGCATTCAGGAAGCAAGATAATAGCGACTAATGCCACATATACACGATCAGAATTTCAGCCCACAAAAGACAGATGAGAGTTTTTCATCGGAAAATGCGACAGTGTATATGCTCCATCAGACTTTTGCTGGCTGAATTTTAGCCAGCAAAAGATTGAGAGCATGTTCTTAATTTTTCGGTCGGGAAAGGTTCGTATCCAAAAATGCGATCGTCTGTGTCAATTCCGACGTGCAAAATTCCTATGCAAGCCCGGAAACAATTCGACGCATGCTCAGAAGCATTAAACTTCATTTTCTCGGCTCGTTGTAGTGTTGTACGTCACCGCGTTCTTGATGGTCGTAATTTCAGCAAACTTTTGCGTGACCGTGTGTATGCAAGGCAAACTTGAGCGGAATCCTGTTGGAAAAGCCGTCATATCTTTTTCCGATGAGAAGTCCGATCATGTGTACTCGGCATACAGGTTGCCATGGGTAATCAAGACACTCTCAAGGAGTCTGTTACAACTCTCCCTGTGCAATGTTTCTCTACTCTGACAATGTCAAGCCTTTTCCTTGCAGGACCAGTCAACTGGCCAATTTAACCCTCTTCAAACAATTCCTAAAAGGAAGATGCAGATAAGGAAAATCTTTGGGCAGATTTTTGTACCTCCTTTTTTTAAGGCTGTTAGGATGCCTAAAATGGCAGAGGTACCTTCAATGAAAGCACTTCCAAAGGAGTGCATTGCATATTTTCCTATGATTTAAGCTAGAAGCTCATTCTTGAGGTTGGGCTTACACCTTTGTGAATTGGATGCGGGTTTTCTCCACATCCAATTCGCATAGCAGGAGCCGGAGCAGCTGCGGAGCGCATTGCACAGAAACACTGTGCGTCTATGGCTCTGTTTTAGGGCTGAATTCAAGCAAAGATTCAGCCCTGATTTGTCCCTGAAGTGGAGAGTGGGGACGCACAGCGTTCCTGTGCAATCCGCAGCCGGTTCCAGTGTGAACTGAGCCTGAAGAGGGGTGCAAATTGAACAGAAGGACAGAGCAGCAGAACGCCTTAGTGGTTGCTTAAGTTCAAAGCCCAACCAGGACACTTCTACCTGCACTGCAGGATGTCAGATTAAGACACTTATGGGAAAGAAGTTTTCCAGCATAATGAGTCACCTCTTTGGTTGACGTGGCCTTCATCAGCTTAGCTGTATAGATAGAGTGGTCATTGGAGGATGCTGTGTCCTTCAGGGGTATACTCAATCATGATAATTTGGTGTGTCCTTAGGGGGGTGGAGCATCTTCTGGTGGTAGCTTTGTGTTAGACTTGTCCCTAAGGGATATATCTGTCTGCAGTTGTAGCCTGGGAGCCTGCCTTAACCCTTGCCTCTTTTCCAATGCAATGGAAGTTGGGATGAAAAATATTAATTCTATCCTAAAGAATAATTCTGACAAGTGGAACAATCTGGTCGGCATTTAAAGAGCTTAAACTGCCCCCTTCAAGGGCTAGCTTTATCTTGATAGCAAATAGCTTGGAATAACTCTACAAGTGGAACAATCTTTTCTGCATTGTGAGAGTCTAAACAGTCCCCTTCGAGGGCTAGGTTCATTTGACAGCTAAGAGCTGTGTTTAGTCTGTGTTTTGGCCTCCTGTCATGTCTGCTGAATGAAAGACTGCGGTTCAAGAGTCAGTGTCTAACTTCAAAAAGGTTTGTTCCTGCAAAGGGATGAGCAGAACACCCCCCTGTTCGGTTCGCACCAGAACATGCAAACAGGCAAAAAATTTGTTCGAACACGCGAACACCGTTAAAGTCTATGGGACACGAACATGAATAATCAAAAGTGCTCATTTTAAAGGCTTATATGCAAGTTATTGTCATAAACAGTGTTTGGGGACCTGGGTCCTGCCCCAGGGGACATGGATCAATGCAAAAAAACTTTTAAAAACGGCCGTTTTTTCGGGAGCAGTGATTTTAATAATGCTTAAAGTGAAACAATAAAAGTGTAATATTCCTTTAAATTTCATACCTGGGGAGTGTCTATAGTATGCCTGTAAAGGGGTGCATGTTTCCCATGTTTATAACAGTCTGACAGCAAAATGACATTTCAAAAGAAAAAAGTCATTTAAAACTACTCGCGGCTATTAATGAATTGCCGGTCCGACAATACACATAAAAGTTCAATGATAAAAACAGCATGGGAATTCCCCACAGGGGAACCCCAAACCAAAATTTTTTAAAAAAATGACGTGGGGGGTCCCCCTAAATTCCATACCAGGCCCTTCAGGTCTGGTATGGATATTAAGGGAAACCCCAGACAATTTTTTTTTTTTTAAATGGCGTGGGGTCCCCCTCAAAATCTATACCAGACCCTTCAGGTCTGGTATGAATTTTAAGGGGAACCCCGCATCAAAATTTTAAAAAAATGAAGTGGGGTCCCCCCAAAAATACATACCAGACCCTTATCTGAGCACGCAACCTGGCAGGCCGCAGGAAAAGAGGGGGGGCAAGAGAGCGTGTGGGGGGCTTATCGGAATCTGGAAGCCCCCTTTAACAAGAGGACCCCCAGGCCCTCCCCCTGTGTGAAATGGTAAGGGGGTACAAAAGTACCCCTACCATTTCACAAAAAAACTGTCAAAAATGTTAAAAATGACAAGAGACAGTTTTTGACAATTCCTTTATTTAAATGCTTCTTCTTTCTTCTATCTTCTATCTTCTTTCTTCTATCTTCCTTCAGTTTCTTCCTCCATCTTCTTCTTCTTCTGGTTCTTCTGGTTCTTCTGGTTCTTCCTCCGGTGTTCTCGTCCGGCATTTTCCTCTGCGGCGTCGGCGTCTTCTTCCTTTCGTCTTCTGCGCCGCTCTGCATCCGACCATGATGGGAGGCTCCCGCTGTGTGATGCTTCTCCTCTTCTGACGGTTCTTAAATAACGGAGGGCGAGGCCACCCGGCTACCCCGACCCCTCTGACGCACGTGAACTTCCCTGTGGCATTCCCCGTGATGTCAGAGGGGGGCGGACAGGGAAGTCACCATGTGTCAGAGGGGGGCAGGGTCACTGGGTGGCCCCGCCCTTCGTTATTTAAGAACCATCAGAAGAGGAGAAGCGTCACACAGCGGGAGCCTCCCATCATGGTCGGATGTGGAGCGGCTCAGAAGATGAAGGGAAGAAGATGCCAGCACCGGAGAGGAAGATGCCGGACGAGAACACCGGAGGAAGAACCAGAAGAACCAGAAGAAGAAGAAGATGGTGGAAGAAACCGAAGGAAGATAGAAGAAAGAGGATAGACAATAGAAGATAGAAGAAAGACGAAGCATTTAAATAAAGGAATTGTCAAAAACTGTCTCTTGTCATTTTTAACATTTTTGACAGTTTTATTGTGAAATGGTAGGGGTACTTTTGTACCCCCTTACCATTTCACACAGGGGGGAGGGCCGGGATCTGGGGGCCCCCTTGTTAAAGGGGGCTTCCAGATTCCGATAAGCCCCCCGCCCGCAGATAAGCCCCCCTCCCACAGATGAGGCCCTTGTCCCCATCAACATGGGGACAAGGCGTTTTGGGGGGCTACCCCAAAGCACCCTCCCAATGTTGAGGGCATGTGGCCTGGTATGATTCGGGGGGGCCGCTCTCTCATCCCCCCCTCTTTTCCTGCGGCCTGCCAGGTTGTGTGCTTGGATAAGGGTCTGGTATGGATTTTTGGGGAGACCCCACACCATTTTTTTTTTTAATTTTGACGCGGGGTTTCCCTTAAAATCCATACCAGACCTGAAGGGTCTGGTATAGATTTTGAGGGGGACCCCACGCCATTTAAAAAAAAAAATTTGTCCGGGGTTCCCCTTAATATCCATACCAGACCTGAAGGGCCTGGTATGGAATTTAGGGGGACCCCCCACGTCATTATTTTTAAAATTTTGGTTCGGGGTTCCCCTGTGGGGGATTCCCATGCCTTTTTTTCAATGAACTTTTATGTGTATTGTCGGACCAGCAATTTATTAATACCCGCGAGTAGTTTTAAATGACTTTTTTTCCTTTGAAATGTCATTTTGCTGTCAGACTGTTCTAAACACGGGAAACATGCTCCCCTTTACAGGCATATTATAGACACCCCCCAGGTACGATATTTAAAGGGATATTACACTTTTATTGTTTCACTTTAAGCATTATTAAAATCACTGCTCCCGAAAAAACGTCAGTTTTTAAAACTTTTTTTTGCATTGATCCATGTCCCCTGGGGCAGGACTCAGGTCCCCAAACACTTTTTATGACAATAACTTGTATATAAGCCTTTAAAACTAGCACTTTTGATTTCTGCCAAAGACTTTTAAAGGGTGTTCCGCGGCTTTCGAATTTACCGTGAACACCCCAAATTGTTCACTGTTCAGCAAACTGGCAAACAGCAGATGTTCGAGTCGAACATGAGTTCGACTCCAACTCGAAGCTCATCCCTATTCCTGCAGTTCCGGCCTGGAGTCCAGAAAGAGTGGAAGAGAGGAAGAGTCCTCAACCAAGTAGTCAGTGCCACTTCTGTGGGAGAGGTTGTATACTGGCCGTTTCCATATTTATGCCACCCATACATATATTATGGGTACCTATTTGCTCCTCTTCTGATTAAAAGATACAACTTTGGTCTCAGGATAGTTGGACCCTCAGGTCAAGACCTTCAGGCCATGTTGGTCAATCAGTCACCTTTAAGCCTCTGACTATGCCAGAAGGGTGTTTCTACATGGATTAAGGCGTCATGCAGCATATATGTCTGCTGGTTGGGTTCTCGATCCACTCCTCCTCTAGACAAGAATTACTGTCAAGTATACAGAGGGAGTTGTCAGAACCCTACAAGAGATTGGCTGGCTAGTCTTTCAAAAAGAGTCATGTGACTCCTTGTGTATCTGAAAGCTTAATCCATCACTGTTCAGGATACATACTGTTGTTTTTGCAACTGGAGCACACTGGTGGTAGGATACTAATTACTACTAATTATATTTTTTTCCTCAGTAAATTTATGGATATAATCACTTATCATCCCCTCCAATAATTTACCAACGATTAATGTTAGGCTGACTGGCCTGTAGTTTCTAGGGATTTTTCTCTGTCCTTTTTTGAAGTTGGTACCACATTGGCTTTTCTCTAATCAGCTGGTCCAAATCCTGTTAGTATGCTGTCCACAAAGATTAGATACAATGGTCTGGCTAAAACCTGACTGAGTTCTCTGAGGACTCTCGGGTGTAAGCCATCTGGTCCTGGTGATTTATTTGTATTAAGTTCATCTAGTCTTTCCTATATCCCGGTCAATGTTAGCCATGAGGGTATGCCCTGTGATGTGTCACTAACAGTACTGTCGCGGTCGGTATACCCCTCCTTTTCCTTCGTAAAGACTGAGAAGAAGACATTTAGTACAGTTGCCTTCTCTGTGTCATCCGTAACCATTTTCCCATCCTCGTCTTTTATGTTGTTATGTCTTTTAGGTTTATTTACAAAGAAAAGTTAAAAATGAATACTCACAAAGTATAAAAACCGCACATGTTTACATGGGAGTCCATGGGAAGTGTAAGCCTGTGGTGGTATTCTCAAAAATTGGCTCCTAGGTACTGATTTAAGCCAAGAGTCATGGTGGCAACTGTCCAGAGGTATGAAGGAGTTTCTATCTGTCATCTTAAAGTGGGTGATAGTATTGAAACCATCTCCCCTCCCCTTGGAAACAGTCAGGTCCAAAAAATTTACCTGCTTTTGACTGGCCTCATTAACAAACCTGATCTCCCTATCGTTATTATTAATGGAGGCAAAGAAATCGTCCAGTTGCGGGCCAGTGCTATCCCACAAGAGGAGGACATCATCTATATACCTGGGCCAAAAGATCAAGTGGGGGTTCCGCTCAGAATAGATGACGTCCTCCTCCCACTTGGCCATAAAGAGATTGGCCAGACTGGGGTCATATTTAGCCCCTATAGCAACTCCTTGTTGTTGGCGGTAAAATTGATTGTTAAACCAAAAGAAATCGTGGTTAGCCGCAAATTCTAACAATTCCATAATGAAACCCTGTTGATTGAGTGGCACATTAGATTTTCAAAGTTTCCAAATAATATCTCACCGCTGCTATGCCCAAATTTGAGGTATGATAGTATATAAGGATGTGACATCTGCTGTCACCAACCATATATCTTTTTTGAGACTAAACCGTGAAAGTAGATTAATAACGTGCCGTGTATCCTTAAGATACAATGGCATCTGTTGGACAAGGAGGTGTAAAAAGAAATCAATATACTTGCCCACCCGGGATGCGACAGAGTCAATACCACTGACAATGGGAAGATCCAGAGGGCAAGTAAGGCTCTTATGGACTTTGGGCAAATAGTACAAAATTGGTACAGGTGGGGCCTTAGGTACCAGGAATACTTTCTCTTTCTTATTGAGGATAATGGAGTCAAAGCCTTTTTGAACCAGCACCTCCACTGTTTTCTTATATTTAATGGCCAAATTGCCATTCCAAAGAATATAGGTTTGACGGTCCTCGACTATTCTATGCATTTCTTTAAGATAGTCACATCTATCTAATATGACTATCCCCCCACCATTATCCGCAGGGCGGATGACTAGGTCCTTATTGTCACAAAGTGAGTCCAACCCATCCTCATTCTAGAGTTCTTAACTTATATAGATTCTAGGTCCCTCAAAACCACATCTCTGAAAACCCTTAGAGATGGGGCGAGGGCACCCGGAGGGTTGAAAAGGGAGGCATTCCAGAGTCTGAAGTGTTGATACTCGGCTGAATAGACCCTGTCTCCCTAGTGGGGGCTGATGCAAAATGACGTTTGATGTTTATTCTACGCACGTGCTTGTGTACGTCCATAAAGGTTTGGAATTTATTGAGCTTCTTGGGCGGGGAAAATTTGTGCCTAAGTGTGTGCCTAACAAGTGTTATATGTGCTGCTTTTTACCAAATATCTGTTTGTTCCTTCTCCATGCTTTGCAAGAAGAAGAAACAAACAGATTGTTCCCTCTGTACAGAGCCCTATGTGTTTGTCACCACAGGGTTCTGGGCTGTGATTGGACACAGCTGATCAGCAGGTCTCAGCCATGAATCATTGGTTGCAACCTGTTGACAAAATACCACTGTGTCCAATCACAGCAGGAGTTGGTTGAGGGGGGTTTGGGGGGCGGGGGGTGTGCACATAACCCTGAACCCAGAAGACACTGCCAACGTACAAGTATGTAGTTGTGCTTGTACAAGCCACCCACCCACAGTAAGTTGCAGGTGGGCAGTTGGCAAGTGGTTAAAATGATAATACACAAACAATTCTAATTTCTTGTGTCTTTAGTGAACTTGTGTCGGAGCAGCAAGTGGTTATGATGCATATCTCTTCTTTTATTGTGTTGCTTTTATGTTTTTTTTTTTGTTTCAATACATTTTTATTAAAGTATTAAGGTACAAAAACCTGCAACGGAAGGCAATGCAGAGGAGGAGAAGAGTGAAACAACAGGGTTAAATGCCTCACAGGGCAAAGTAGTATCCATAGTTACAATGCCAAGCCAGACCAGAGATAAAATAGTACAAAGTAATATAGCAATCATCAGTTCTTTTTTGGAAACCATTGTGTTCATGGAAGTCACGCCTTTTCAGAGGCCTTTAATGAGTCATTCCATAAAGCTAATCATTTCTCAAAAGTGTGGTGTGATAGTACAGTTAGGAGGACTTCTGATTCGGTGCCATCACCCTCTTCCAATGTCTTGTTATGACAAGTCTGGCAGCCAGTAATATGTAGGAATGGGCAAACGGTTCAGCCCGAGCATAAGTTTGGGCTGAACTTTCGTTGTTTGGTCACTCTGCGAACAGCTGAACAAACGGGTCGTTCGACCGTTTGTTCGTTCCCCCCCCAAACTGACCACAATGCATTGTGGCGCTGAACAGTGCATTGCAAGCTCTGATTGGCTGAAGTAGTGAAAGCTTCAGCCAATCAGGGCACAGAGCACTGTCAGAGTCATTGTGTGTGTGTTAGTGTTAGTGTGTTATACTGTGCTATTTTTCTTCAGTTGTCAGTGTAGAATATTAGTTTAGTGTCAGTCTAGGGATAGTGTGAGTGTAGTGAGGAAGACCATCATTCAGCTTTGCATAGTGTGCAGCTAGAGTAGGGACAGCTGAGATAGTTTCATTGCAGTGTAGTGAGACCGTGTCATTCATACATATATTAGTGTAGAGTAGGAACAGCTCATATAGTTTCAGTGTAGTGTAGTGAGACAGTGTCAGTAATGTTTACATTGGTGTATAGCTAGAGTAGGGACAGTTCAGATAGCGTCAGTGTAGTAAAGGTTGAACACCGTCTATTTGATTGCATTACTGCCAGTTTAACTCCATTTACTTCTGTGTGCGTTACTGCCAGTTTAACGCCATAAGGTCTTGTGCGTTACTGCCAGTTTAACGCCATTTACCTCTGTGTGCGTTACTGCCAGTTTAGTGCCATTTACTTCTGTGTGCGTTACTGCCAGTTTAACGCCATATCGTTTTGCGTGTGTTACTGCCAGTTTAACGCCATATAGTTCTGTGTGTGCATTACTGCCAGTTTAACGCCATAAAGTTCTGTTTGCGTTACTGCCAGTTTAACGCCATTTACTTCTCTGTGCGTTACTGCCAGTTTAACGCCATATCGTTTTGTGTGCGTTACTGCCAGTTTAACGCCAGATAGTTAAGAATGCCTATCCGATTCTGTTGATTATGTAGTTATTTCACCACCTCAAGGGAGCGTTTAATACCAGAACAGGCCATTATGAGTACTTTGTAATGCCTTTTGGCCTTTGTAACGCCCCGGCAATTTTCCAGGAATTTATTAACGATGTCCTCCGAGACTTGTTGCAGTTATGTGTGGTGGTTTATCTCGACGCTATCCTCATATTTTCCAAATCCCTGGAGAGCCACCACACACACGTCTGTCGTGTGGTTCAGAAACCAAGTGAGAACAATCTCTGTTGTAAATTGGATAAGTGCAAATTCCATCGTGAACAGGTTAAATTCCTGGGTTATGTCATTTCCACTGCTGGTTTTTCGATAGACCCAGAGAAACTTTCAGCAGTCCTACAGTGGCCCCGACCCGTGGGTTCTGCAGCATTTTCTTGGCTTTGACAACTATTATCGGAAGTTTACTCAGAATGCTAATTTGTAGTCCTGTGAGCCTCCAGGTAATTGACCAAATCCGGTCTCCAAAATAGTGTATCTTTGCAAATGATCAGCTGCTAACGTTATGCATGTCTCATAACCATGCAAAATAGTTAAACCAAATAGTACACACGCTGTGCTTATCAAAATAAAAATGTAAGATATTTCTACTAAAATATTATTAAAGTGATATTGTGCTTAACATACAAAATATACAAAATCTATTAATACTATACATTAATGTGCAATAAACTTCAATGAATGAATAAATAGGTAAAAGTGCTGCAATCAGCCTGTGTATTGCGAATATTCCACAAAGCTTGTGCAATTTTCAAACATTAATAGATAATTCAAAACAAACATCCATTTGATTTAGTGTTTCACCCATGCATTTCAGTGCTGCATCTATGCAATATGGTGTTAGTGCAATGTTCAAACAATAAAAAGTTAAAAAATACAAAAAAACATATCCATGCGATTTGGTGCTACATCCATGTGATTCTATGCAATTCAGTGATGTTTTGCTGTACAATAATCAAATTAACAGTCCGATTTAGTGTTGCATCCATGCATTTCAGTGCTGCGTCAATGCAATATGGTGTTAGTGTAATGTTCAAACAATAAAAAATTAAAAAATACAAAAAAACGCATCCATGCGATTTGGTGCTCCATCCATGTGATTCTATGCAATTCAGTGCTGTGTTGCTGTGCAGTGATCAAATTAACAGTCCACAGATCTTCCACAATCCATTCATGTATTATTGTGAACACAAACTAAAGTGCTGTGTGCTCATACAAGTGCTCCCCCCTGGTGATAGCCCACCACCTTAGGGCGTGTGACCTTGCAATTAAGCTTGGTCCGAATGCGCCTTAGAACCTCTATGGGTTCGATGTTATATTCAGGGTCCTGGATAGATTTGCACTGGTGCCTCTGCACCTTAAAGCAGTCCCGTTTGCACCTCAATATATCAACACAAAAAGGACTTCATGGTGCAGTATGTACTAAATGAATTAAAATCATGAACAAATCCCGCAATGGGTACTCACAGTAACAAGGCGCTTAAGGGCGCCACACTAAAACAGCAAAAAAAACGAATGGGCAACAGCGGCCGGTATGGGGTGGCGTGCTAATCTTTCCCAACAGGTTGTATGTGCTAATCGATACGGAACGTTGTAAATACAACCTGTTGGGAAAGATTAGCACGCCACCCCGCCAGACCCACCCCCAGTAACAATATGTCCCCCACCAGTAAGAATAGACCCCCCTGCAAATTAGATTCCCTCCAGTTAGAATAGATCCCTCAGCAGCCAGCATCAATAGACCCTGCAGCACACCCCAGCACCCCTTACCATTGCATACAGTCAGTGCTGGAGGTGCCGGAACTGCGTTCCCCCATGTTCCCGCTGAAAAAAAGCCCTGGTTCTCGACATGTGGAAGCTAGGATATCACTAAAGAGCTTATAGTATTCATTAGTGAGCCCATCAGGGCTCTGGGATTTATTTGAGGGAAAGGATTTTATCATACTGATAATTTCCTCTGGAGTAAAGGGGGCATTAAGGGACTCCAGCTGTTTAGGGGTTTAGCAAGGGTAAATTTAAATGGGACAAAGAGGCTGCAAAATCTGAATCCAATGGTTGAGGTGTGGAGGGATCATCTTTTAGGTTATAGAGGAAACTAAAGAAATCCGCAAAAGCATCAGCTATAATTTGAAGATTGTGCAATGTCTGATTGGTGACCGGGTGGGTGATTTGTGAAATTTTGCTTTTGATATATTGGGCTTTCAACCTGTTTGCCAAGAATTGACATGCCTTTTTATTGTGGGCATTGAAGTTTCAAGAAACTCATACGGTACACTTGTGTTGGATTCGTAAAAGCTTGCAAAGTTCCGTATGCAGCTTAAGAAGCAACACATCGACTTGTTTAGATTGTTTAGCCTTATTCTGAATTTATAATTCATGGATATTAGATTTTATTAATGTCAGGAAGCTAGTAGTTAGGTAATTTGGACAGGGTATAATCCCCAATCCTCATTAAATTTAATAGGTACGATGCCCGGTGGGTGTGGAGAGACGACTCGTTGTACATCTTGCGGTATGTATGCGTTCCTTGATCATCTGATCCAGGGTGAATACTGCTCAAAATGTAAGCGCATTGTTTCCTTGGAAGCCCAGGTTTTGAATCTGGGGAAGCAACTGTCAGCACTGAGAAGTCCCTCCATACTAAAGGAGAGCCAGGAACGTACATGGCAGGTGCTGGCAGGGGCCAGGACAGAGGTGGGTGGAGACAAAGAGGTGCAGGCACTAGGAAAGAGTAGATGGGTGACAGTCAGGAAGAGTAGAGGGGGAAGTGCCAGGGAGGCCAATCCAGGGCTGGAGCATCCCTGTAAGTATGCTCCATTGAGTGACATTGGTGAAACCAGTCAGGGACCAGCACTGCTGGAGCTGAGGGACTCTCCTAGCTGCCGGGGGAAGAACTCCTCAAGTGAGAGTGGGGGGAAGCAAAGGGAAAGGAAAGACAGATTCTGGTGGTAGGAGACTCAATTCTTAGGACAGAGAGGCCAATCTGTAACAAAGACCTGATGCGCCAAACAGTGTATTGTCTACCAGGCGCTCGGGTTCGGCACATCATGGTTCTGGTGGACAGATTACTGGGAGGGGCTGGGGAAGACCCAGCTGTCATGGTGCATGTTGGCACCAATGACAAAGTCAGAGGCAGATGGAGTGTCCTAAAGAATGATTTTAGGGACTTGGGAGCTAAATTGAGGAAAAAGACCTCCAAGGTAGTATTCTCAGGAATACTACCGATGCATCGAGCCACACCAGAAAGGCAGAGGGAGAAAAGCTGGTGGCTGAAAAGCTGGTGTAGTAAGGAGGGGTTTGGGTTCCTGGAGGACTGGGCCGACTTCTCAGTCGATAACCAGTGCTATAGAAGGGATGAACTGCACCTAAATGAGGAGGGTGCGATCAGCTGGGAATGAAGATGGCCAAAAAGTTAGAGGGGTTTTTAAACTAAGCGATAGGGGGAGGGTCCAGAGGTAGAGATAGTCAGCGTGGAACATATTCCAGTGGGTAGTATTGAGGGCATTAGTGGTAGGTTGAACAAAGCACATAAACCCAAGGTAAGTATAGTAGCAAGTCCTAGTTGCAATCTCCGAACACCCAATAAGAGGATATTTTGCGACCGGTCTAAACTACATGGCATGTTCCACAATGCCAGGAGCCTGGCGGACAAGATGGGTGAACTAGAGATACTGTTGTACGAGGAGAATTTGGATTTTGTGGGAATTTCAGAGACCGGGTTCAACAGCTCTCATGATTGGCTGCCAAACATTCAAGGGTATACCCTTTATCGCAAGGATAGAGAGGGTAAAAAAGGGGGAGGGGTATGCCTATATATCAAGAATATTGTACAAGTGAATGTGAGAGATGACATCACTAAGGGAGCTAGGAAGGAGGTGGAATCCTTATAAGTAGAGCTCCAAAGGGATGAAGCTAAGGGGAAAATAATACTGGGAGTATGCTATAGGCCCCCTAACCTGAGGGAGGAAGGGAGACAGATCTCCTATTACTAGGGATGAGCCGAACACCCCCCTGTTCGGTTCGCACCAGAACATGCGAACAGGAAAAAAGTTCGTTCGAACACGCGAACACCGTTAAAGTCTATGGGACACGAACATGAATAATCAAAAGTGCTAATTTTAAAGGCTTATATGCAAGTTATTGTCATTAAAAGTGTTTGGGGACCCGGGTCCTGCCCCAGGGGACATGAATCAATGCAAAAAAAAGTTTTAAAAACGGACGTTTTTTCAGGAGCAGTGATTTTAATATTGCTTAAAGTCAAACAATAAAAGTGTAATATCCGTTTAAATTTCGTACCTGGGGGGTGTCTATAGTATGCCTGTAAAGGGGGGCATGTTTCCCATGTTTAGAACAGTCTGACAGCAAAATGACATTTTGAAGGAAAAAACACATTTAAAACTACCCGCGGCTATTGCATTGCCGACAATACACATAGAAGTTCATTGATAAAAACGGCATGGGAATTCCCCACAGGGCAACCCCGAACCAAAATTAAAAAAAAAAAATGATGTGGGAGTCCCCCTAAATTCCATACAAGGCCCTTCAGGTCTGGTATGGATATTAAGGGGAACCCCAGCCAAAATTTTAAAAAAAAATGACGTGGGGTTCCCCCTAAATTCCATACCAGACCCTTCAGGTCTGGTATGGATTTTAAGGGGAACCCCGCGCCAAAAAAAAAAAAAAAACGGCGTGGGGTCCCCCCAAAAATCCATACCAGACCCTTATCCGAGCACGCAACCTGGCAGGCCGCAGGAAAAGAGGGGGGGACGAGAGGAAACATAAGGGGAATACAAAAACACTGAATTTCAAAAGAGCCAACTTCCCCAAAACTACAAACCTTGTTAGAAGGCATAAATTGGGGCGGGCGTGATGTGCGTGATGTGCGTGTGACGTCCGCACGGGGGAGGAGCCTAGCGCCGGCTCCAACGGAGTGTCTAGGAGGATGCCTCGCGGGGTGAGAGACCGCGGGACACCTGGACAGGAACGAGCGTGTGGCCGCCACCTCGTCTAGCCTATCCCCTCTGCTGTAGCTGCGGTTGCGGTGCTGTGAACACTCCCAGGTGTGTTGTGCCCAGCAGAGTCGAGGCCGTCAGCAGAACATCCTCTCCTCTCTGAGGCTAGGATGCTGCGGACGGGCAGGATCGGCAAAAGCAAACGAGTCCTGATTCGGGAGGTCACGGGGAGAAGCAGCAGCTCATCTTAAGAATCTGAGGCTGGAGCCCTGCGACGGGGTGCAACGTTAATAAAGCAAATTCTGCTAAGTATCCGCTTCACTGTGAAAAAAGTAAGGTATGAGAAGATCTGCTGTTTTATCTTTTATCTTAACAACTCATAGTATGGACAGTGGACATTAGACCCGGGTTGTCTGTTGGGTGATTGGGAGACCAGGAAGATATAAACGATCAGGACTATTTTTGGTTTACTGACATATGCCTGGTTTTGAAAGGGTTGGCTGAAGACAGAGGCTCCCCCTGTTCCCTCTCCCTACGTATAAGCTGTGAACAGGTATCTACCGGTGTGACAGATAATTTAATATGGCCAAATAAATAGAAATAGTAGCTTCATTGTATGGTCCAGGGCTGAATCTCTCTAACAAATCGCTGCGTGCAAGGATCAAAATCCAAAAAATCTAAAAAAGATTTGCGAGGCCAAGCACATGCTCCGCAGCGCCCTCTGGGACTATGTGATCTGCCTCTACCACCTGTCTCAGCTCTCTGATTAGCCATTGCTGTTAAGCAGGGTGCTTCCCTCCCTCTCCAGTGTTTGGTCCTTTTACCAAAGATAGGCATCAACAAGGGAAACTGATATAAGAGGCATACATCTATAGCACACTTTACGGACTGGGCAGGATAAGGAAAACGGCACGCTTTTTACATAGCTCTTTTGTGTGCAGCGCACCTCTCAGCTTAACGGTCTGGCGGTCTGGGGTGGGAAGGGGATGGTTAAAGAGAGAAGCACTTAGAGGCGGTGACCTCGTTATCTCCGTATCCACCCAATTATTACTAGGGGCAAACTGCCGACAGGGAGAAGAAGCATGAGAGGCCGTTCATCAAGAACAACAGAACCTCAGAAAACAAGGTAGAGTCTAAATACTAGCTCTATACAAAAATATTTAAAAGAAGCAAGCGTAAAGAGCCCGGGAATGGAGGCGAAACAATCAGGAACAAAGGATAAGAAGAAAGAACAGCAGAAACAAAAGGGGGGACAGGGGGACAGAACCCGTGAAGAGTTTGACTTAGAGGGCGCGTCCGCCTGGAGTGCCGCTGACGAACAAAGAATAATGGCCCTGGTACCTAGCAAAACAGACCTGAGCGAAATGTTCACTAAATTAGAAAACGTGATAAAAGCTGAGATTTTAAATGTCCGTGCGGACATGGGACATCTCCTCCGCCGGGTGGAGGAAGCAGAAGAGGCCTCAGGTAATCAAGCTAAAGAAATCTCAGACTTAAAAGAACAAGTCAGGAAAATGCGGAATGAAAATCGCACACTGGCGTTCAGACTGGAAGAACAGGAGAACCAGAGCCGGCGGCAAAATCTGCACATCAGATTTTTCCCGGAACAACAAAATGAGGATCTGGGAGAGAAGATGAAGAAGATTTTCAATTCTATTCTGGGTAGGCGAGAAGAAGAAGTTTTACGGATCGATAGGGTTCATAGAATAAGGAAGCCTCCCCACATAAAGCAAGACATCCCAAGGGACGTCATCGTCAAATTTCATCTGTATGAGGATAAAGAAAGAATTTGGAAGAACTTAAAGGGGGCCACCCCAATAAGTTTTGAAAAAAAAAATTTGCAGATATTTTCAGACCTATCAGTGGGAACACTGGCACGGAGAAGACAGATGAGACCAATCCTCGATCAACTCAGGAGGGCAAACCTCAAATACAGTTGGGGGTTCCCAACATCCCTGATAGCTACAAAGGATGGGAGATCATTCAGAATGAGATACTTGGAAGAGACACAGGACTTTTGTAACAGTCTGGGTATCTCCATCCCTGATATGTTATAAATAAGAAAGGAAAAGATGGCAGAGGGGGGCTTAGGGGTAGGGGGGGTTTTGTTTTTTCTTTTTTTTTCTTTTCCCCCCCCTCCTCCCCCTCCCCTTAGAAGATGCTCACCTTAGGAGACACGAGGAACAATGTTACTGGACTCTTGCTGTGTTAAATAAGTTGTGGGAATAAGGCGGGGACGGACATTTGAGGACTCTTCCCAATTATGTATTGCCTGTGCAGGGGAGGGGGGTGTGGTGTCAGGGGTGTGTCACCAGTTTTAGGTGCTCTGAATCTCCACCTCCTGTGCATTCTCTCCCTGGGGAGGGGTGGCGCTGGATGTCGGCGCTAGAGTTTCACCCCGGGGGAGGAGCTCCGTAGTTTGGAATGGGAGATGTTCCATATGTGCGGGCCCGGGGCGAAATCCTAGCCAAAGGGGGGGTGGAGGGTGAGAGGAGGTGGGGGGGATGGAGGGGGGGACGGGAGGGGGGAGGTGGCGGGTGGGGGGTATAGGGAAGGGGAGGGAGGGGAGGTGGGTGAGGGGGGAAGGGGTATAGGTTTGGGAGGGGGCCACTGCAGGACGTGCTTTGGAGGAGCAGGGGGCAGGGGAGATTGGCTGGTTTAACAGACATGCCAGAGCTTAAATTTATTTCTTACAATGTTAAAGGGTTAAACTCGCCCATGAAAAGACATAAAATATTAAGGGAACTGAGCCACCTACGTGGGGACATAGTTTTTTTGCAGGAGACTCATCTGACCCTTGATACTAGAATTAGGCTATTTTCTCCTAAGATCTCTCAATGGCTTTATGGGGACTCCCCTGATACAAGGTCGAAGGGAGTCGCCATAGGGTTGTCAAAGGCTTCAAATTTTTCGTTACGGGATAGATTGATAGATCCTGAGGGTCGTTATATCTTTCTAAAAGGTAATATTGGATCTAGATTTTTTACGCTAGCGAATGTCTACTGCCCTAACAAAAATCCTACGGTTTTCCTGGGACAAGTTTTGAAGAAGCTGTCGGAATTTGGGGAGGGGGAGGTAGTTTTGGGAGGGGACCTAAATTTTTGCTTCGACCCTGATCTGGACGGTACGTCCCGTGTCCAGGGGATCGGGAAGGTGTCATTAGGGTCAATTAGGCGGAAGCTGCATTGTTGTCAGTTAATGGACGTGTGGAGACTGCAACATTCCAAAGAGAGAGATTTCACCTTCTTCTCCCCTGTGCATGGGACTTACTCCAGATTAGATTATATCTTTGTGGACCATAGTTTACTGGAGAGGGTTGAAGAAACTAGAATAGAAATAATGTCCCTCTCTGATCACTCTCTGGTCACGATGAGGGTGAAGATCCCAGAAGTGCTGGGGCGGCCCTTCTCGTGGAAGCTGAACGAGGATTTGCTGAAGGATCATAAGGTGGTAGAGCGGCTCCAGGATGAGGTAGATTTTTTCTTTAAATCAAATGATACGGGTGAGGTGTTACCTTCTATTTTATGGGAAGCACACAAAGCTTTCATCAGGGGGATCCTTATATCAATAGGAGCAGGTTTAAAAAAAAAAGAGAAGGGAAGAAAGGGGAAAGCTGATAGAGGAAATTTTTTCCTTGGAGCAAGTACATAAAAAGGCAAAGGGGCAGGACCAGGACTGTTATCGCTTATTGGTCGCTAAGAGGGAGGAGCTGAGGGACATGATGGAGCAGGAGGCCAAGAGAGCTACCAATGTAATAACCAGGAATAACTATCATTGGGCGAACAAGTCTAGTAAACACCTGGCCAGATTAATAAGGAAAAAAAGAGGCAGGAACTTTATTGACAAAATATATAACAAAGGAGGGGAGGCAATAGTGACAAGTGTAGCTATAGCAGATGAGTTTAAAAAGTTCTATGGTGACCTTTATTCCATAGGGGAACAGGGGGTGCAGGATAGCGCCCGGTTAGACAGGGGCGTGGAATTTTTAAAAGGAGCAGGACTAGTGGGGCTGCCCACTGAGGACAGCGACCTCTTGGATAAGTTATATACAAAACACAAAGCGCTGTGATGCTAAATAGCTGATAATTACACATAAAACCAAGTGAGGCTGCTATCAAAAGAAAGTGTTTTCAGAGTCACTTAAAAAGAATAAATAATGATATTTGAAGCGCTTCACAATGTGCATGAAAATGAATATATAAGAATAAATATATATAGTCAAATAAATCCAGCGGTGAGTAAAAATTCCTAAAAAATCCAGCAATCAAAATAGTGTAAAATTATAAAAAATTAGTGACACCAAATGTGTAAAAAAATTCACATAAAAAATCCACATAAAAATAAATATATAGGGATGTATTCAAATGTGTAAAAAAATTCACATAAAAAATCCACATAAAAATAAATATATAGGGATGTATTCAGAAGGTTCAATTATACAGGTGTAGAATTCTGATTGGTATAGAAAAACACTTGCTTAATTAAGGTGCTCATTGATCTTTATAGTAACAATGTGTTTTTTACTTCTATTCACAACCAATGTGAGAATCATAAACAGGCAGATAAGAGAAAAAAACAATCATTGTGCAATAGTTAGGATACCAAGGTACACAGGCAAACTTCAATCCACTCACGTGTGCCTTATAATGATAAGGCATATGCAGGTTTTACTATAGCAGTCAGCCGCCTTAGACAGGAGCAGATTCAGTGCAGTACACTGTGTGAAACTGCTGATCTGCACAGAGCGTCCTTGGCTCCTCCCACACGTTACATCACAGTCACGTGACTTTTTCAAGGATAATACAAGCTCTGACGGACTCAGCTTTTAGCACAACAGCAGAGTGGTTGCCATGGCTACAGCATGAGTTTATCATCATCCTGCTTCCTGCATAAACTTCAATCCTGTTAAAACCTACTTTTATTAGACATGTAATTCATATGAATATCGTTGGTTTATCAAAACCACGATTCCATGTGTAAAAAACGCAGTGTGTAAAAAGTAAAAAAATATATATATTGATAGCTCTAATCACGTTTACTTCTTCAACTCCCTCCAGTGGTCACAATTGGTATAACATCTCACAGAGGGAATATATGGCAAAGCATTGTCTCTAATGGTTTTGATAATTGACCAGTGCCCCATGATATCACAAAAATGGGGTATCCACATGCTCTGCTCATAAATGTATGGAAAACGGAGTAAACAAGATGACATGATATATATATATATATATATATATATATATATATATATATATATATATATATATATATATAAAATTAAAATAAGATATGATATAAGAAATAGGGAAATAATATTAAAATTAAAATCTAAAAATTGCATGATAGAATATTGCAAAAATGGATGATGACCATTATTTATATGCTAGAACTGAACCAAATATTGCCACTCAGAAAAAACTGGTATGGACAAATAATGAGAATATTGGACCAAAAAATAAATAAAAATAAAAAATAAAAAATAAAATATAAAAAATAAAAATAAAATATATACCATAAAAATATATATATAAATCTGAAAAACCTCTAAAAATCAGAAATAAAACAATTCAGGTCGAATTCAATGTTCAAACCATGGGGTTCTAATGTACCCATCTGGAATATCCATTTGGATTCATTCTTGCTGAGTTCCCTCACTTTATGGGAACCCCTCCAATGAGCCTTATACTTTTGAATAGCCCAGAATTGGAGACCCCTAGGGTCTCTGTTATGATACCTATCAAAATGTTTTGAAACACTGTGTTTTGGATAGCCTTTTCTAATGTTCTAGTTATGCTCTCTTATTCTCTTCCACATTGGTCGTTTCGTTCTGCCAATTATTGGAGGGAGCAGGAGCACTGTAAAGCATATACCACCCCCTCAGTCCTGCAAGATATAAAATCCTTTATTTCAAATTCTTGTCCAGTATTTGTTGAAGAAAATTTCTGACATTTGTATCCATTTTGATTAGTATTTATGCAGGCATAACACCTTTTACAGGGATAGAATCCTTTACCCTGAAAAAAGGTTAAATCAGTTATTCTCTTGGGTGGGTTGGGTACATTTTTAGCTATGATGTCCCTTAGAGTTGGAGCTCGTCCATAAATGAATCTCGGTTTTTCTGGGAGTATATTTGCCAAAGTAGTATCAGTTTTTAAAATAGACCAATGTCTTTTTATAATCCTCTCCATCCTCCTGTGTTGTATACTGAAGTCCATTATCAGAGGTATGTCATCTGTTTTGTCATTTACCTTGATTTTATCTTGGATCAGCGCTTCTCTTGAGGTTTAATTGACTTCTGTTATTTTTTCTTCTATAAAACATTTATTGTACCCTTTTTCTTCAAACCTCTTACCTATCCACTGAGCTTGTTTAAGATAGTCATTATTTTCTGAACAATTTCTCCGTAAGCGAATAAACTGGCCCTTCGGAATGTTGATTAACCATGGCTCATAGTGGCAACTCGTTACTGGTATATAGCTGTTCCTTTCCACCGGTTTGAAGAAAGTTTTTGTGCTGATGATATTGGCTGTTAGTTCTATTTCAAGATCAAGGAACTGGATTTTAGTCTCACTAATTTGATGTTCAAGTTTAATATTTTTTTGGTTCATATTCAAACGTTGGAAAAAGGATCTTAAACTCAGTTCATCACCCTTCCAAATAATAATACAATCGTCTATGAATCTTTTATATAGAACCAGTTCCTTTGGAGTATTTAAAAAGATGGCATCCTCCTCCCATTTTGCCATGAATATGTTGGCTACACTTGGGGCATATTTAGCTCCCATCCCAATACCCGTTAGTTGTCGAAAATAATTGTCATTATACTAGAAGTAGTTATGTTGAATACCAAAGGCCAGGCTTCTAAGAAGAAATCTTTTCTGTTTAGAAATGAGATGGCTGAATGAATCCATAGCCCATTTAGATGCTTCTATTGCATCGCTATGTTCAATTATTGTGTACAGTGAAGCAACATCAGCAGTTGCTAACAGATATCTTCCATTAGGGTCCAGGGTCAGAGATTTTAATATTTGTAATAAATGTTTGGTATCACGTAGATAAGCTTTAGTGTTAGGTACTAGGGGTTGCAAGAATTAGTCCACATATTCCCCTAGTCTTGCATTGATCGATTGAATCCCATTAATGATGGGTCTTCCTGGTGGTGCCTTAGCATTCTTATGGATCTTCGGGATGGTGTAAATGATTGGAACTCTACAGGTATCCGGTACTAAATATCTAGATTCTTTTTTGGATAGAATATTTTTGTTGATTCCTTTTTGAATCAAAGAGGACAGATCTCGTTTGTATTCTCTAGTAGGATTGCTACTGAGTTTCAGATATGTGTTATTATCGTTAAGTTGTCCCATCAGTTCCTGGTGGTAGTATTCCTTAGTTAGTACTACAATGGCGCCCCCTTTGTCGGCCGGTCTAACTATAATATCTTTATTTGCTTCCAATTGTTTTATACCTTGTTGTATATGCTGGGATTCCGAGATTTTACTGGACTTGAGTTGTTCCAGGTCTTTGATCACCATTTTTTTAAACACCTCAATATGTTCATTATTTGTAGAGGGTGGATTGAATAGTGACTTATTTCTTAAATCACTATGCTGTACTCCTCTGCCAAGTTCCACTCCTTTGTTCAATGTAGATGGTGGTCTGGATAATAAGTATTTCTTGATATTCAATTTCCTGGTGTATTTTTGTATGTCAATATACATCTGGAATTTGTCCAGATTCTTTTTTGGTGCATATTTAAGGCCTTTGTCCGGTGTGATTAATTCCGCTCGTGTGAGCTCTTTGCCGCTGAGGTTGTAGATGCCTTCCCTTAGTACTCTCTTTTTCTTTTGGGTTTGCCATCCTGCTCTGCATCCCCTTTTATGGTGTTTGGACTTCTTTCTCTGTTTTTATGTTCCTGTAGGGGTGGGGGATCTTCGTTTCTGCGGAAATCTAAAAAAGATCTTGACTGTTCTTCCTCTATGTAATTTCTAAGAGGCTCGTATCTATTGGTGGTAGGCAATGGGCTCCTCCTATCAGGATATCTGTATTGGTCGTATTCTCTGGTCCCATTCCTATTACCATTGGACTGGTGGTCTCGAGATTCACCATTGCTCTGTTGATAGTCCCTATGATCTCTCCTATCCTGATCATACCGATAATCCCTTGGCTGATCCCTATGAGGTTGTTGGTAGGAGTTTCTGGGGTCATTTCTGGAATTATATTGATTTTCTTTTGGTTCAGTTCTAGTTGAATGTTGATAGTATCCTTGTTCCCCATACCTGGGGTACCTGCCATTTTCCACCTGATCATATTGCGATTCATTACCTGATTGGTGCGATCTTGATTGATTGTAGGGTGGATAGTGGGGTTTGTTTGGTCTTTTATTGGCATTATTTTTCCAGTAAGGTCTTCTTGGTGATTTATTTTTTGTTTTGTTCCTCCACCAAGGTTTTGGTGTTCTTGATCCATTGTCATGTGTGTTACTTTGTTTCCATTGTTTCTGTTGGTTATATCTTGGGGTTTCTGGTGTCCTGGATCTCCTTTCTGGAGTCCTATAATATGTATTTCTCCTGGGGCTAACTATCCTCACCTCTCTATCTGGTGATGAGGCTATAGACCCAGTTTTACCTTGTTTGGCATTGATTTGCCAATTGAAAACCTGTTCTAACTGATAATCATTGGTATCTCTGAGGTATTTTCTCTTTTTCCTTTGTTTCAATTCAACATCTTTCTGTTCTAACACTTTATTCAGTTGTTGAGTTAGTGATGAAAAAGGTGCTGTCTCTTTAAAAGGGTCCAGTGTGGTTTTGCATTCAGCAATTTGCTGGTTAATCATGTTTAATTTCCTTTGTTTCCTTTTTAAGGCAAAATGTACTAGATCCAGACCTTTATCGTTAAAAAATTTATACCACTCATTAGTTGCGTCTTGATCTGTCAAACCATCACAGATAGGTACATCCCATCTCAATCTTCTCGGGACAATTTTATCTTTAATGTATTGTTCAAGAGCAGCTATGTCCCACCATAGGCTCACCTTTTTTTCCATTAGGTGGCCGAATTTCCTAAAATTGGTGTCTAGATCACCCTTATCGGTGCTAGGTGCAGTGGAAAAAACATTTTCCAAATTAATTGTGCGTTTTTCAATAAAATCAAAAATATCCATCACTGCAGCTATATGTGAAAAAACTGAAAAATAAGTGGAAAAAATATATACAAAACACAAAGTGCTGTGATGCTAAATAGCTGATAATTACACATAAAACCAAGTGAGGCTGCTATCAAAAGAGAGAGTTTTCAGAGTCACTTCAAAAGAATAAATAATGATATTTGAAGCGCTTCACAATGTGCATGAAAACGAATATATAAGAATAAATATAAATAGTCAAATAAATCCAGCGGTGAGTAAAAATTCCTAAAAAATCCAGCAATCAAAATAGTGTAAAATTATAAAAAATTAGTGACACCAAATGTGTAAAAAAATTCACATCAATTTTTTTTTATAATTTTACACTATTTTGATTGCTGGATTTTTTAGGAATTTTTACTCACCGCTGGATTTATTTGACTATGTATATTTATTCTTATATATTCATTTTCATGCACATTGTGAAGCGCTTCAAATATCATTATTTACCTCTTGGATAAGGCCATCGAGGAAGAAGAAATACTAGCCGCCTTGAGGGACTCCCGAAGGGTAAGAGCCCAGGTCCGGATGGATTCACCTCCACCTATTTAGACAAAATGAAACATATTTTGGTCCCTAGGTTGTGCCAGTACTGAAACGAACTTGGCACCGGATGTGGAATGGAAGATGAGGTACTGACCGCCACGATTACCCTGCTACAGACCTATTTCACTGCTGAATGCAGACTTCAAGTTATATGCAAAAGTATTGGCCAATAAACTGAAAGGGAAAATGACAACATTGGTGCATCCGGACCAGGCGGGCTTTGTTCCCGGTAGACAGTGTAGGGACAATGGGGTGCGGGAGGTGCTGCTGTCAGAATTCTGTAAACGCGGCGGGCCCCCAGCTCTATTCCTGTCAGTCGACGCTGAAAAAGCGTTCAAGAGGGTGGACTGGGGGTTCATGATGAACACTCTGGAAGCCCTGGGGTTTGGCCCGAGGTTTATTTCCTGGGTCAGAGTTCTCTACAGCAGCCCCTGGTAAGAGTTAACGGGGCTATCTCAAAACCCTTTAGGATGTTTAATGGAACTAGGCAGGGCTGCCCTCTCTCCCCCCTCCTGTTTGTCCTGTCCCTTAAACCTCTATTGTCCTCTATTCGTAACAGCCCTGATTGTAGCGGTGTGAAGGTTGGAACTGAGGAACACAAACTAGCGGCATTCACCGACTATGTTTTGTTCTTCATTACAAACCCTAGAAAAACCCTCCCTAACGTGCTCCGGATCATCAGAAGGTTTGGAGACGTCTCAAATTTTAAAATAAATCCCAGGAAGTCTGAGAGTTTAAATATCAACTTGGGTAAGCAAGAAGAAGATCATCTAGCTGCAGTTTTCCCTTTTTCCTGGAAAAGGGAAATCAAGTACTTGGGGATCAAATTAGCTAATACTTTCAAAAAACTGTTTCAAAAGTTTTTTATCCCATTGTTAGATGAGATTAGGCAAGAAGCGCGAAGACTACGTACTAGGCCCCTCTCATGGCTTGGACGAGTAAATGCGGTCAAAATGACTCTAACACCTAGACTTTTGTACAAATTCCAGATGTTGCCTATCCCTTTACCGAGGTATTACTTAAAAGCTCTAAGGACTTTAATCGGCGAAGCTGTCTGGGGTGGCAAAAAACCACGTATTTCCTATGCAATATTGAGTAGAGGGAAAAAAAAAGGCGGAATGGCTTTACCAGATTTCAATAGGTACTACATTTCTGTAGTGCTGTCACGGGTCACGGAATGGGGTAAAAAAGGGTCTAATAAGCGTTGGGTTTATATTGAGCACTTTATACGTAATACTAACTTGGGGCACTCACTTTGGAACCCTCCAAAATTTAGAGCACTAAGAACGAACCACATCTTTCTTAACTTATAACACTTTTAAACATTGGGACATGATACATACTCAGCATAAATGGTCATACAATTCACCAGTGATATACATGAAAAACAATTTTTTTTTTGAACCTGGGAGGAGGGAGGTGGGAGGGAATTGGTTGAAAGAAGATTCTATTCAATTAAAAAATGTTATAAAGGGGGGTGTGATAGATGGAAGCATGAACAAACGATGCGATTACACAGATTATGAATGTTTTAAGTATTGTTTTGAAAGTTTGGAAGAGGGTAGCAGGAAGGGGGGAGGGGGGTAAGAGTGTGGTAGTAAGACACAACGCATCTTATTCTTTCACGAGAGGGGAGTTGTCTTCAGAATGGTTGGGAGAGGGGAAAAACCAGGTCACAAGTGCAGCCCCCAGGGCTAGCCTAACTAGGCAGGAGGGGGGGTCATGAACTAGGGTGGTGGGGGGGGGATGAATACAGTGGGAGGGGGGAGGGAAGGGGGTTTGTAGTGAGACATAGGGTTGGGCAAAGGGGCGCATGTAAATCACACATAGTTAGGAGGGGGGGCCTATAAAGGCAACGCATACTGGTACACGTGTTTTGAATTTGCAATTAAGGGATGTAGAGGAGGGAGGGAGAGATCCCTGGATACGGGGGTTCTATGTCCCTCCCCACTCTCTTTTCTTTTTTCTTTTTTTTTGGTTAGCACAGTCACAGAGTTGGCAAGTTTTGTACTCACGAATTCACAAAGGAATTGGTTTTTCTTTTTTTTCTTTTTTTTGGTATTTTTTTCTTTTGTTCTTTATCTTAGCTAGATGTCTTTAAAAACGTTAAAAATAGGTTCCTGGAATATTAGGGGTATGAGCGACCCGGCCAAAAGGGCAGCGGTGTTCTTGGCGATGGAAGCTTATGGTGTCGAACTGGCTTGTCTGCAGGAAACTCACCTCACCAACGACACCAAATTATACGTTCGGAACTATAAATTTCAAGAACAGTATCATTCTGTCTACACCTCATACTCAAGAGGGGTGAGCATATTGGTGGGTAGGGGTATTTCATTTTCCTGCAGGGAAGCCAGGATAGACGCGCTGGGTCGCTACTTATTCCTGAGCTGCGTTGTGGAAAATAGACCACTAGTGCTAGCAAATATCTATGTTCCGCCTCCGTTTAAAACAGAGACCATATTGGATCTGTTGGAGTTCGTGGATAACAAGGCTAATGTACCTATAATTTTGGTGGGGGACTTCAATACTGTCTTGGATAACAAAATGGACCGATTCCCACCAGTGAATCGCGCAGAGAGATTATCAGAGGGACGTTTAGGTCAACTCCTGAGAGAGGTTGGGTGGTGCGACCTATGGAGATCTCACAACCCAAATACCCGGCAGTATTCTTGTTACTCAGGGACACACTCCACTCTCTCACGCTTAGACATGGCATTAGGTAATTGCGAGGCCCTGCAATTAGTAGGGAACATAGAGTATAAGCCGAGGGGAATTTCAGATCACTCTCCCTTGACTTTGACCTTGAATCTAAACACTAGAATTGGCCGGAAAAGGTGGACAATAAAACCACTCTGGTTGGACCTGATAAGTTGCCCAGAAGAAGTAACCTCCAAATTAAAAGAATTCGTAACATTTAACTCAGGTACAGCACCTGCGGGTGTAGTGTGGGATGCCCTAAAAGCATTCCTTAGGGGATTATTATACAGGTCGCCATAATAAAGAAAAAGTCAAGGGAATGGGAGGCGAGGGCTAGTAGGGAAGCTATGGAATAGCGCAATATGTGGCGGATCCAACTCCTGAAAGGCAGGTGATTTGGCTCAATCGACAACAAGAGTATAGAGAGGTAATTAATAGAAGAGCAGAGAATAAAAGACTTTTCCAGAAACAAAATTATTTCGGTGAAGGGGAGAGAGTAGGCCGGACGCTTGCACTTATAACGAAGTCCAATCTATCTCCATCGGCCATTTTCTCGATTAGGACACTGGCTGGAGAGATCACTTCCGATCCCGCCGCGGTCCTGGAGACCTTCTCTGCGTTCTATAGAGATCTGTATAGGTCGCGCCGAGGGTCGGACCGGCGCAGTATGGACAGGTTTATAGAGGGGGTGGATCTGCCCGTTCTATCGGAAGGGGATAGGAGCGCGATGGAGTCTCCCCTGACCTTGGAGGAGCTGCAAGGGGCTGTCATGGAGTTGTCAGTCCAGAAATCTCCCGGCCCGGACGGTTTGCCACTGGAGATTTATAGAAAGTATGGGGAAGTGCTGCTCCCGGAGCTCTTAAGGGCACTGGAGCAGTCGTTCAAGGACGGGCGGCTGCCTTTATCAATGTCAGAGGCTGATATAATAATGATTCCAAAAGAGGGGAAAGATCAACTGGAAGTCACCTCATATAGACTGATATCATTGTTGTGCTCAGATGCCAAAATTGTCGCAAGGGTGCTAGCATCCAGATTGAACAAATGCATCGCAAATCTGGTACACCCAGATCAATCAGGGTTTATCCCTGGTCGGTCCACCAGTACTAATATCAGAAGGGCCTACTTGAACCTCCAGGTGCCGACCGAGAATGCAGGGTCTAGAGCCATACTGTCCTTGGACACTGCCAAGGCTTTTGGTAGCCTAGAGTGGGAATACCTCTGGTGGGTACTTGAGAGGTTTGGATTTGGCCCTGTATTTATTGGCTGGTTAAAGATCCTCTACAGAAATCCTAGGGCAAGACTTAAGTTAAACAATGATTACTCAGAAAGTTTTTCCCTCGAAAGAGGGACGAGACAGGGGTGCCCCTTGTCTCCCTTGTTGTATGTTTTAGCCATGGAGCCACTGGCGGGAGCGGTGAGATCATCACCTGAACTGCAGGGATTCCTTAGAAAAGGGGAGGAAGAGCGAATAGCGCTTTTTGCGGACGATGTCCTATTTTTCCTTGGGGACACGACTTCCTCACTGGAGAAGGTCATGTACCTAGTGGAGGACTTTGGAAAGTTCTCAGGGTTAACCTCCTATTAAAATTTAAAAAGAAATGTGATATTTGGAGCAGACTCCCCCTGTCTGTGGCGGGTCGGGCCAATCTGATTAAAATGGTTTGGTTACCTCAGCTGCTATACTTGCTCCACAACTCCCCAGTTTGGATTGGAGAGAAGTGGTTCCAAAAAATTCAATCTCTTTTTGGGAAATTAATATGGAAAAAAGGGCAGGCCAGGATAGGCCTACAAAAACTGCAGTGTCCTACCACGGAGGGGGGACTGGGGGTTCCCCACCCTTTTACCTACTTTCTGGCAGCCCAGCTACAACAATTGGGCGGATGCGCCATTGATGGAGGGGGAAGCAGGAGTGCCCAAATCATTTTGCAGGGTAGCCCACATAGCTCACTGGTGGAAGCACTGGAGGCAGAGTCACTACAAGGAGAGATTCCGACTCTTAAAATGGTCACTAGGGTTTGGCAGACAACCAAGCGAATAATGGGATATAAAGGAACTTCAGAATATTCACCAATCTGGAACAACAAGAACTTGCAGGAATTATTATCTGTTGACAGCAACAGGTTGTGGGAAAGGTGCGGGATAAGTCGGGTGATACAGTTATATGAGGGGGATATCTTGAAATCTTTCGAGGAATTGAAGTACGAGTATGGGATGCCAAATCGTGCATTCTATACTTACTTACAGATTAGACATGCCTTGAGCAAGCAGTTTGACAGGCAACCCCCCACATGGTGTAGGATTCCGCTGCTACATTCAATAATTAAATCAGAGGCCTCCAAGGGGCTAATCTCAGAGATATACACCCAATTAATAAAGCGAATAAATATGCAGGTAGGCCTCCCTGGGGGTAGGGTCAGATGGGCAGCCGATGTGGGGGAGATAACGGACGCTGAGTGGAAAAGGATTCTGGAATTTGGAACAGAGGTGTCGGTCTCGCCCTCACAAAAGGCCTCCCATCTGATGCTGCTACACAGATCTTATTATACTCCAAAAAAGCTTTTTATGTTTGGCCGCAGAATTAATGATGAGTGCCCTAGATGTAGAAGAACAGGCGATTTAATCCACATGGTATGGCGGTGCCCAAAACTAGTCAGGTACTGGTCCAAGATTTTAAAGAAAATAAATATAATGTTCAAAACTAACTTAGTGCTTGATCCTAAGACTTGTGTGCTCGGTCATGTCGACAATGGGTTGAAAGACAGGAGCACAGCGGTGGCGGTAGCTAGATGTCTGTTCCAAGCTAGGAAATTAATAGCGCAGCTTTGGCAATCAAGAACTCCCCCGACCTCGGAAGATTGGATTAGAATAGTCAACTCCACAGTGTGGAGTGAAAGGACGTTCTATACTAGGGCTGGCAATTATAACAAGTTTGTGAGGTTGTGGAATCCATGGGTCCAAGCAATGCCGTGTCCGCAAGCAGTGCTACTTGTGCGCTGAGAGTGTTTATGTCTTTAGCAATGGGGCATACCCATACTAGGTGCAACTTAGAGATAAGAGAGAACAATGCACAGATCTGTCGTTGCCCATCAGGTGCGCCCGGGTACTATGGGGGGTTAATAAGGGAGGGTCACAGGGGGGTGGGGGGAAGGTTCAATCAAGAGTAAAGAAAATAAAATATATAAATATGTATAACGGTAATGTTAGGAATCGTGGCCAATAGGCCCCGAGGTATAAGTTGCATGTTACGTGTCCCGTAGTCTGGGACTACTGTTATCACCTACATATTGTAATGCAAATTGTAATACGCCACTTAAAAAAAAAAAAAAAGGGGAATAACTATGGAAGGCCACAATGATGTGACTAGATTAGAGACGTATATGAGTACCAATCTGAAAGTAGTCTCTGGATAAAGTTGACTGATGTGGCAAAAAAAAAAAAAAATGTTATAAGCAAGGGGCGAATACGCACATTCACGGAACTAAGTATTGAGTCAGAGTTATGGGTTATGGATGGATGGAGGTACCTCCAGCTCTCCCACTTTATTGAAAAGTTACCAAAACCGCTCAGAAGTGTGGAGGAGCTCAGACCGTTTGAGCAGCTCTGTATGAAGGAGCAATCAGGCGGTGTCATAGCTCAAATATATAGGATATTGGGAGCAGAGCAGGAGCTGGAGGTGCCCCCCTACATCAAAAGGTGGGAGCAGGATTTGGGGTCACAATGTAATAGAATTATGAGAGATAAAATTTTGAGGCTGGTTCATTACCTAGCTGTAGATACTAGGAGAACGGAAATTCACTACAAATGCCTTGCAAGATGGTATGCCACCCCAGACAGGGTAAGCAAAATGGATAAGACGAAGTCTAATACTTGTTGGAGGGGGTGCTCAAATTTAGGAACAATGGCCCATATCTGGTGGGAGTGCCCTATCATTAAAATTTATTGGAAAAAAATTCTAGGATTGATAAAGGACATCACTGGGAGGGAAATTGTGGAGGACCCGTGGGTTTGTCTCTTCCACGGGACTTTGGAACCAGTAAAGAGCTTTAAATCCTCTTTGGTCCCCATAATGTTAGACGTAGCCAAGAGACAGATTGCGTCGAAATCGCTGGACTCCTCGAGTTCCAAACACTCGAGACTGGCTCTTTGGCCTTAATGAAATATACAATGTCGAGTGTATTGACGAAGGGGGAGCTGAACCTGAGGAGGAGGACAATTCAGGGAAATGGGCAGGCTGGATCGAGTTTAAAAGGACCTGGAGCTATTTAAAGGAGATTACAAATTTGGTATAATAAGGCAGGTACTTTTCGAAGAGCAGAGAGACCATGAAGGAAGGCGTCCTCTGTGAGCAGTGTCCTGCAGGTTGGGGCGGGTAGGGGGGTGGGGGTAGGGTAGGTGGGAGGGGGTTACGGGGGTTAGGTGGGTGTGGGGGATAATTATTTTTTATACCAATGTGGATTTGTATTATGGAATATTCCCAGTGGGAAATGTATTGTTACGAAAAATGATAAATAAAGAATTAAAAAAAAAAAAAGAAGGCATAAATTGGGATAAAATCTTAGGAACAAAGAACACAGAGGAGAGATGGGTTTGCTTTAAGAGCATATTAAATAAGGGCATTAGCCAATGCTCTTATTTAATTTATTGGGTAATAAATTTAAAAGAGCGAACAAAAGTCCTGGATGGCTTAACTCCAATGTAAAAATGCATATAAAAGCAAAGGAGGAGGCCTTCAAAAAATACAAGGTTGAGGGATTATCATCAGCATTCAGACTTTATAAAGAATGCAACAAGAAATGTAAGGGTGCAATTAGGACGGCTAAGATAGAACATGAAAGGCACATAGCTGAGGAAAGCAAAAAAAAATCCCAAGAAATTCTTTAAGTATGTAAACAGTAAAAAAGGGAGGACAGACCATATTGGCCCCATAAAGAATGAGGAAGGACATCTGGTTACAAAGGATGGGTAGATGGTGAAGGAATTTATTCTTCTCCTTGGTTTTCACGAGGGAATCAGGGGGCTTCAGTAACCAAAACTGCAGTGTTTATCTTCATGACACATCACAGGAAGCACCTCCATGGTTAACAAAGGACAGAATTAAAATTAGACTTGGGAAGCTTAACATTAATAAATCACCGGGACCAGATGGCTTGCACCCGAGGGTACTTAGGGAACTCAGTCAAGTAATTGCCAGACCATTGTTCCTAATTTTTACTGACAGTCCACTGACTGGAATGGTACTAGCTGATTGGAGAAAAGCCAATGTAGCACCGATATTTAAAAAGGGCCCAAAATACATCCCTGGGAATTACAAACCAGTTAGCCTAACATCAATAGTATGTAAACTCTTGGAGGGGATGATAAGGGACTATATACAAGATTTTATTAATGAGAACGGTATCATTAGCAGTAATCAGCATGGATTCATGAAGAATCGTTCTTGCCAAACCAATCTATTAACCTTCTATGATGACAAATCCTGTTTAATTTGTTCATTAAAGACCTGGGGGATGGGGTAAACAGTTCAATCTCTGTATTTGCGGACAATACTAAGCTAAGCAGGGCAATAACTTCTCCACAGGATGTGGAAACTTTGCAAAAAGATCTGAACAATTTAATGGGGTGGGCAACTACATGGAAAATTAGGTTTAATGTACAAAAATGTAAAATAATGCATTTGGGTGGCAAAAATATGATGCAATCTATACACTGGGGGGAGAACCTCTAGGGGGAATCTAGGATGGAAAAGGACCTAGAGGTCCTAGTAGATGATAGGCTCAGCAATGGCATGCAATGCCAAGCTGCTGCTAACAAAGCAAACAGAATATTGGCATGCATTAAAAAGGGGAATAATTCCAGAGATAAAATGATAATTCTCCCGCTCTACAAGACTCTGGTCCGGCCGCACCTAGCGTATGCTGTCCAGTTCTGGGCACCAGTCCTCAGGAAGGATGTACTGGAAATGGAGCGAGTACAAAGAAGGGCAACAAAGCTAATAAAGGGTCTGGAGGATATTAGTTATGAGGAAAGGTTGCGAGCACTGAACCTTTCCTCTTTGGAGAAGAGACACTTGAGAGTGGATATGATTTCAATATACAAATACTGTACTGGTGACCCCACAATAGGGATAAAACTTTTTTGCAGAAGGGAGTTTAAGAAGACTCGTGGCCACTCATTAAAATTAGAAGAAAAGAGGTTTAACCTCAAGCTACGTAGTGGGTTCTTTACTGTAAGAGCAACAAGAATGTGGAATTCCCTTCCACAGGCTGTGGTCTCAGTGGGGGGGCATTGATAGTTTCAAGAAACTATTAGATAAGCACCTGAACGACTGCAACATACAGGGATATACAATGTAATACTGACATATAATCACACACATAGGTTGGACTTGATGGACTTGTGTCTTTTTTTAACCTCACCTACTATGTAACTATGGATGGACTCTAGCAAGTAATTATAATGCGAATAGAATTTGTATTTGGCCTGGGCACAGAGTTTCAGTATAATACCCCTTTATGAAAGCCCCATGGTCATTCCATAGGGTAGAGATGTTTACTTCACCGGTGTCATATGTAGTAAAATAATCCCTGAGATGCTGAGAGAGCAATGCATTGCTGCTGGCATGCTGAAGAATTCTATTGTTTCATCTCCATACACTAACCGGAGGGCACATATTCTTTTCCACCAGAGAGATAGAGATAGCTGCGTGGTCAGACCATGTGATATCTGAGATGGTGGAAGAGGATACCTGTTGAAGTAACCATTTATCAGCAATAAACCAATCTATGCAGGAGTAAGATTGATGCAGCAGAAAGAAAAAAGTAGTCTCCTTTGGTGGCATGTAGGCAGCGCCATACATACACAGTTTCCATAGGCTTGGCGAACCCCTTCTAAGGAGCATAGAAAGGTCTATGTGGGGGTCCATCGTAAGGTTAAAATCACCGCATATAAATAGGTTATCCCGTTTGACCTTTATGATTTTTTTGAGCGCCTTCTGCAAAAAGCAAAGTTGTTTGGTGTTAGGGGTATACAAGGTCACCAGTGTATATGGTCGGTTATTGAGATTGCATGTCAGCATTATGTGGGTCAATTATAAATGAATGCAGAGTGAAGGATACTGTGTTCCTGACTGCTTGCAGTACTCCCCTGTTTTTGGATCCATATGTGGAGAAAAAGACATGGGGATAGTCTTTGTATGTGCACTTCACATGTCTCCTGGACAGCAAAGATGTCTGCCTGAGGGGCATGTACTTCACACCACAGGTAATGCCTCTTAGCTGGGTGGTTGAGACCCCTGGCGTTAGTGGAAACTAGCTTAATTGTCATCAGGTTGGTAAGTGTGGTGCAGGGTATCGCAACTCACGTGAAAGAAATGCTCTGTAGACAGGCGGTTGGAGCCAATGCAGGCAGGTCATGGTGTGCTGTGGTTGGTTCAAGATCTTGAAGAGAGTAACTCCAGGGAAAAAGGCTGCGGAAACTGTGTAGGCAAGGCTAAAACGAGAATAAGAAAAAACAGTCAAAACAAGTGACCAGGCTAATATTTGCCCTGAGAAAGGCAATGGGATGGTGAGAACTAAAGCTGAAAAACTGTAAGGAATAAAAAAGTTCCAGTGGAACTAAGCGCAGTCGGACTGCAACATCTTGGGGGGAAACACAAAATTGAGCTCATGTTGAATTGACAGATTTAGGAATCTCTGCATGATTATTGTAGATGTGAAATAGGTGTCACATACTGGGGCCTTCAGGTTGGCGTGGCCTGTTGCCATGTTTGTGGGAAGCGATTTGCCAATCTGAGGGTCTAGTAGAGATTGGAGGTGAGTGGTCTGGAAGGTAATCCCACTGCAGAAGCAGACGAAGGCCATTTTCAAGGGTGGTGACAGTGGTGGGAGAACCTTCTCTGGTGATCTGTAGTTCAGGATAGGATATTTTGTTTGGTACCCCAGCGAGAAATTACGAAAAGCCTTTGTTATGGTGCCTGAATTCTTGCGTTGGCGCAGTGCATGCACAGAGAAGCCTGTGAGAACCTGTAGATCTACAGGTTGCTTTGGAAGGTGATCTTTTTTGTGGAAGGGTTCTAGTAATATCTCCTTCACTTGGAAGAAATGGACCCGAAGTAGAATGTTACGTGGTACGTTAGCCGGGAGAGGCCAGTGGTGGAGCGACTGCCTGGAAAAGATCCCGCACAAAATGAGGCAGCTGAGAGGAAAGAACTGTTTCCAGGATATCATGAATTTTTGAGTTGTTACATCGGGATCCATCTTCTAGATCCAGAATTTTGTTCTTGAGCCAGGTTATGTCATCCCTATGAGCCTCATGGGCATCAACCATAGTGTTAAACGTAGTGGTGATTTCCCCCATTTTATTTTCCTTGTCAAAAGAAGTTTATTGAGTATACAATATTATAAAGATACATAAAGTAAGTTTACAAGGATCTATAAAGTAAGCTCATTGTTTTACAGTAGGGTTTATATAGGTAATTTAGGGTTCACTTAAACCTAAATTAAAGATATATATCATTTCCTTAGTTACTTTTGTAGGTATTTAAATGATTTATACCTACTATACATATTGTTTACAGGTAGAGTGTATATAGGTCAAATAAATTCTGATAATGAGCTTTAATCGTAAGGTGGAGAAAAGGAAAGAGAAAGAAGAAAAAGGGTAGAAAGGTAGAGGTATGGTCCACAAGGTTGTCCCGCTCGTCAGTTTATTATTCTTTTTAGTTCTCTTTGAAGCCTTAGAATGGGTGTCTCTGTAAGTCATTTAATCTGTTACCATGGCAACAGGACAGAGTCATTGAAGTTTGACAGGAACTGTTGTTTTATCCAAGGATGCCAAAGTTTTTCAAATTTTGGAATTTGATTTTGATCGATGGCTACCATCTTAGCATGGGACATTGTATTATTCATTCTGTGAATTGTTTCTGCTAGTACCAATGTAGGAGATTTCCATGCCTTGGCCACTGTTTGTTTTGCAGCCATTATTAGTTGGATCATAAGTTTGAATTGAGAGAGTGTTAACCATTCTGGTTTTAGATTAAGTAAAGTTATATATGGATCTGGTTGTATTATTTTTTTAAATATTTTAGATGCAATCACGAAGACTTCCTTCCAGAAGGTTTGGATTACTGGGCACGTCCACCATATGTGTAAATGTGTGCCTATTTCTAGGCATCCTCGAAAACAAAGAGCTGAGGTATTAGGTGAATATTTTGCCACTCTAGCGGGTACAAGGTACCAGCGAGTTAGGACTTTATAATTTGTCTCCAGTGCTAAGATGTTGGGTGAAGATGACTTAGATGTGAGCCATATGTTAGACCAGTCCGTGTCTTCTAAAGTTCGTCCCAGGTCCTCCTCCCACTTCTGAATGTAAGAGGGTCTATTAAGATTTGCTACTCCATATAATTGATTATAAAGTGATGAAATTGTACCTTTAGCAAATGGATCTTTTGTACAGATTGATTCAAAAATGGATAATTGGGATAATGGTGTATCCCCCTTTAGGAATGGTGTATAGAAATTTTTGATTTGGAGATATCTAAATATCTCAGCGTTTGGTAGATCATATTTTTCTCTAAGCGATGGGAATGAAAGGAATGATTTAGATGCTATGAAGTCATTTAGTGTCTGAATGCCTGATGTTGTCCAAGCTTTAAAAGAATTTGGGTAGATCCATGTCGGATAAAAGGCCGGATTTCTGATAAAAGAAAGGAGAGGATTGTGTGGAGATTGTAACTGATATTTGGTTTTTAGTTTATCCCAGAGAGATAAGAAGTGTTTAGTTATGGGATTATGAATTTTAAAGCGGTCTTTAGGATCAAGCCATAATAAGTTTGATATTAATAGAGGGTCATTTTCTGAAGCCTCAATAAATACCCATAATGGGATTTCCTGTTTTGCATGGTATTTGGACAGACTGGCCAAATGTGCTGCTCTGTAGTAGTTAGTAAAATTAGGGTATCCCAGGCCTCCTTTATTTTTGGGAAGATGTAGTGTGTGTATAGGTATACGTGGTTTAGAAGAGCCCCATATAAACGAAGTTGCTCTTTTTTGTACTATTCTCAAAAAATAGGAAGGAATTGGAATAGGGAGGACTCTGAATAGATAAAGCAATTTGGGTAGAATAGTCATTTTGATTGCATTAATCTGCCCTATCCAGGATAAAGGAAGTTGTGACCATTGTTTTATTAGATTTGTGATCTGTCTTAATTCAGGAGGATAATTGGTTGAGAATAAGTCAGAATGAGATGCTGTTAAATGAATTCCAAGATATGGGATTGATTTTTCTGCCCATGTGAATGGGAGTGCAGCCCTAGCCGGGATCAATTCCATGTTTGTGAGTGAAATATTAAGCACTAGGCATTTCTTAGGATTAATCATAAGGTCGGATAGGACTGCAGATCCATCAAGAGCTGGTATTAAGTTAGGACCAGAGACCTGTGGTGATGATAGAAAAAGTAATATATCGTCTGCAAATATACATAATTTGTGTGTAATACCTCCTACTTCAATGCCAGTTATAGTTTGGTTTGTTCTGATGTATTGGGCCATAGGTTCGAGTATAAGGGCAAATAATAAGGGAGATAATGGGCAACCCTGTCGGGTACCTCTTTCGATATTAAAGGCATCAGATTTGTATCCAGCATATTTTATATAGGCTTTGGGTTTATTATATAATGCTTTGATCCATGTTAAAAAGTGGGGTCCAAAACCCCATTTTTGTAATGAATATTGCATATATTGCCAGGATACTGTGTCAAATGCCCTCTTAATATCGAGAGATAGAAAACATAAAGGGATTTTCCGTTTTTTAGCAATATGTGCCAATAACACTGCCCTGCGTATATTATCGCCTGCCTGTCTATTTGGCATGAAGCCTATGTGATCTCTATGTATTATTTTCCTATAACGCTATTGAGGCGTTTTGCTATTATTTTTGCTAATAATTTAATATCGAGGTTTAACAGAGAGATAGGCCGATAATTCACACAGGAAGGGGTTTTGGGATCATACAAACAATTGCCATTAGTGTTTCTTGCCGAAAAGAATGTCCATCTAGAAGTTTGTTAAAAGTTTCAGTGAGAATGGGAGAGAGTATTTCTGAGAATGTTTTATAGTATAAAGCCGAGTAGCCGTCTGGGCCTGGTCTTTTGTTAAGTTTTAGGTCTTTTATGGCGTTAGCAACTTCATCTATAGTTATAGGCTCATCCAAACTGCTTTTTTGATTCTGAGATAACTCAGGTAAGGTTATTTTTGAGAAGAAGGATTCAGCCTCTGTAGGATTAAATTCATTGTTTGTCTTGTATAAAGTTGCGAGATGTGAGTGAAATTTATGGACTATTTTAACTGGATTACAAGTATAAACATTTTTTGATAATTTCAAACGTATTGGTTTGAAAGATTTGTTAGTTGAATTTAATGCCCGAGCCATATATGTACCTGGTTTGTTTGTATTCATGTAGAAATTGTGCTTGGAGCGTTTGAGGGATTTATCAACTGACTCAGTGAGAAATAGATCGTATTCCAATCTAGATTTTTCCAGATGAGATTTTGTACTCTGAGATGGATTATCTTGGAATGATATGTAGGCTGCATTAAAATTGAGTTCTAGTTTTTTTGCTAGATTTTTGCGTTCCCGTTTAAATAGTGCCATTTGTCTTTGTATTGTACCACGCAAGACAGGCTTATGAGCTTCCCACAGTGTTATTGGGGAGATTTCTGTTGTATTATTAATTGATATGTATTCCTTTAAAGCTTGTTCAATGGACATCTGATGTAGTGGGTGTTTGAGCATTATGTCCGGTAAGTACCACGTTGGGTCATACGCTTTTGGTATGGCTGAGGCTATAGTAGTGTATACTGCATTATGGTCAGACCACGGAATCGGAATTATATCTGATGCAATAATTTCTGGTATCATTCCTATTGTTAGAAAAATATGATCTATTCTGGTGAAGGTTTGATGAGGGTGCGAGAAATAAGTGAATTTCTTTTTCATTGGGTTACTTTCTCTCCACGAATCTACCAGATTGTATTTGGAAAGAAGTTGAGAAAAAGGTAATCTAGAGGTTATTTTGGATGGTGTAAAAGGTGATTTATCTAGAAATGGGAGGAGGACCTGGTTCGAATCCCCACACATTATCACTGTTCCAATTTTGTGTGTATTAATCACTTGTAATATATGTGAGAGGAATGGTGTAGGAGCGTAGTAGGAAATCACCGTGATTGCTGTATCCATTATATAACCCATGAGTATCAGGTATCTACCTTCTGGGTCTTTAATTTCTGATGATAAGGTGAATGGTGTGGATCGGTGAAATGCAATTAGAGTTCCCCTTTGCTTGGTACAGGCAGAAGCCGTGTAAATTTGTTGATAAAAAGGAGAAATATATTTTGGAGTAGAATCTTTGGTGAAGTGTGTTTCTTGGAGGCATACTATGTGAGCCTTCTTGTTATGGAAAGTACGGAAGGCTTTGGTCCTTTTTTGAGGGACATTTATTCCCTGAACATTCAGGGAAAGTATATTCAGTGGTGCCATGGCAACAGATCAAATAGTTTTGACTTACTTTTTGTTATGCAGAGCTGACTGCGCAGATCAACCTGTGTGGACTGAAGAGATGAAAAGATAGAAAAGAAACCAATGAATTCTGGAGTAAAGAGTAAACAAAAAACATATGAGATTAGATGATACATTGTATAAATTATTTTTTGCAAGTAATCACAATTTATCCGTGAAAGAGAATAAATATCTCTCTCAGGGGAATAAGTGCCTTCGTCACACTCCCACATAATATGGTTGGGAGAATGAGGAGGGCTAATGGGGGTACATGGATCTTCCGCTTACAGGAGAGAAGTGCTATGTCAAAAGACATCAAAATGATGTTTCATTAATTGGAGTGCAGAATATAGTTTTTGTTGAAATTATTTATTCCAGGGTGGTTATATATGGTTAGTCTTGCCCTAGGCTAAATAATTCAGTTAGAAAGGTACTGTTAATAACTTTGGTATTGATGAAGATAGTTTGAATTATTTTGGGATTTTAACCCTTTTAGAGTAAACAATTACATATTTTATTCATATGTAACTGTTTGGATATGTTAACTCATAAAATTGAGGTTGTATTGCCTCAGATTAGAATAAACAAAAACATAATTCTAGGAACTAGTTAGGTAATAATATATTTGTTTTAAGAAAAAAAAAAGAAAAAGTTTCCATTACTTCTGGATTATTGAACATATTTGTCCTAAAAAGTAATAAATCTATTGTTATTACCTGATAATATATAACTGAACAAAAATTTCCTTATTTCACTTATATGTTCTAAGGCTATATGAATCAGAAGCAATAAGAAATATAACTGGAATGTAACATGATCCCACACAGTGTGTGACTATCAGAATGCAGTTACATTCAGTTATAAATACAGGTTATTTATAGAGAACCATCTCTTAGTATAATAAATGAAGAGATATCAGGAATTAGGATGTCAGTCCATTGAATCTTCTTGGTCCATGGATGATGTGGCATAACGGCCTCTTTTGTGAGAATGATGATTCCCATTTTGTTCTGAAATTTTCTGGGTGCTGCCTGAAGGTGAAGATGATGCCATTCTTCTGCGTGTGGGAGAGTTGCTGCTTGTGGGTTCTGTCAGATTTAATTTTAAAAGGGTTTGTTGTAGTTCATCTGCTGATCTGCTTCTGTAAATTGTACCTTGGTAGTTAAATCTGACTGAAAAGGGGAAGCCCCATTGATACATAATTTTGTGGCGTTGCAGTTCCATTAGTTGGGGTTTCATGGATCGTCTTTTAGTAATAGTAATTTGGGATAGGTCAGCAAAAATTTGATAACTGTGTCCTTGAAAATTAAATTCGTTTTTTTCTCTTGCAGCAATTAGTATTTGTTCTTTCGTTCTGTAATAATGAAATTTTGTGATTATATCACGTGGGGGTCCATCTTTCTTTTTGGCTGTGAGGGCTCTGTGTACTCTGTCCAGTTCTAAACGTTCAATAGGGATATCTGGCTTCAGTTCTTGTAATAGAGCAGTAATAGTAGATTGCAGGTCTGTCACAGTTTCAGGTATTCCCCTTATGCGCAAGTTTGAACGTCTGGCTCTATTTTCGTAATCTTCGAGCTTAGCTTAGTTTGAAGTATTAAATTCTCTTCTTTTAATTGTTCCAATTCTGTTATATTTTCTTGGGCTGTAATTTCAATTTCATCCATTTTTATTTCTAAGGTGCGGTTTCCCAGCTCTCTTATTTCTTTGGTTAGGCTTTTTGTTATTTGGTCTGAGGTTTGTTTTAAAGCCTTATGAAGCATCTTTTCAAATTGTAATAATATTACTGGGGATGATGAGGAGTCTTGTGGAGAAGTTTGTGAGAGGATTTGTTCTGTATCTGACTCAAATGGAGAGTCTTGCTGTGACATTTTCTGTCTGTGAGAGCGCCCTGATGCTGTATCTTGTGAGGTGACTGGAGCTGCTTCAGCTGCAGTGAGTGCCTGTGAGCTCTTTGTGAGGTGATTTTTATTTCTGCCACAGTTTCCTCCCAGTACCATATTTCCTGCCCAAACTTTCACAGTTTGTTCCCTGGGGCAAAAAGGTTCAAATGGATACCTTTTGAGCCTACAGGCTCCGCTTTGTCCTTCTCTTCTCTCCTCAGCGGTGTGGAGCTCTAACAATGCATGTCTGCTCCGCTAGGCTCTGCCCATCTCCCCCCCCCCATTTTATTTTCAACGTGATATAGCCTGTCACCTAAACTTGAACTTAAGCAGAAACTTTGTGAACATAGGAAAACAGGCCAGCTTGTAAGGAGGTTCTCATTGAAATTAAAATGTTTTCATTATAGTGTCTGACAGGGGCTGGTCTGACATAGGGAAGGACAGTATAGGGTTTTCTGGAGGTGGTTCTGTTGATGGCAGTGCTGGCTGTGTACCCACCTCCATGCACGCCCCCCCTTGTGAGGCATCAGAGTCCCTTCTTGTGGAGTCTCAGCAAGCAGAGAAGCAGGTGGATTATACGGCCATCTTCACTGACAGTCTCTATGCTCCCCTTGCTTTTATGTTTATACTTTTTCCCCACTGTGAATGTGTGAATATGTTCGTGATTAATAAAGACATGAGAAATTAGAATTGTTTGTGAGTTATCAGCTTAAGCACATTGTGTTTGTCTATTGTTGTGACTTAGATAAGGATCAGATCACATTTTATGCACATTACTGGTGTGTGTGTGTGTGTGTGTGTGTGTGTGTAGGGGGGGCTTGTGACAGAAGACCCAGGAAGAAAGTTTTGAACCCCCAGACCAGGACCTGGGAAAGATTATGAGCCTAGGAACTTTGAACGTTGCAATGGCTTTGATTGACACTCAGGATCCCCTTTCCTCTGGTGTAGACAACAGTCACTCTGTATATGTGGTATTTGGTGAATTTTGTGAACGCGACAGCTCAGGTGAGGAGCAGATCATTATACTAGCTGGGCTACAAGTAAAGCTTTATCAGTAGATGCCCTGCTTATTATTTTTTGTCATGTTCCATTATTTTAAAGAGGTGTGTTCTGAGGTGATTTGGTTACCATAGTAAAAGGTTTTTTGAGATCCGGTGCTTGGAATGTCTAGACTTTTTAAATGGTTTAGACGTCCTTCCCGATGTATTAATTACGAAATGTATATCGAGGTGCTTCTGGTCACGTCACTTCTGGGTTCCAGCTTCCGGTTTCTCCCATGCCCGAGTGGAATGCACGCTTGCTCTGGACGTGAGCCCAGTGGCAAGCGGCTCCATAACACAATCTCTGCAGGCTATCCTCGGTGCAAGGCTAAGGCACACTTAAATGTAAGCAGACAACCTTCATGTTTTATGTATGATTTTAAATAAACCAACAGTATTGCGCTATGTAGTGTCCCTTTGTTTCTTCCATATGGGATATTTTGGTGGAGAGGAGGTCACAGTACAGAGGAGTCATCTGGTAACCTAGGGTATCTTAGGTCACATCCATCTGGTGAGCAGCTTTCAATTCAGAGCACATTGGGTGGATTCATATTTATATGGTGAAGGAATTTCCTCATACTTTCGGTGTGGGTCTACTAATTAAGACACATCATTGGAAATATGGACTTATAAAATATGATTTGTTTAATTTTTTTTTTACTACCAATTTATATATGGTTTTTTTCTTTACACTTTACTTGTATATTTTCACTTCATGAATGATATCTGTTTGATATAAGGAAATATTGCACTTTATGCATATATTCACTTTAGTTCATGGTATTGACATATAAGGAATAATCACTCAGCGCCCCCTATCAACCTATCACCTAATCTTGTTTCATATGCACACCATTGCAGATGACATAAAAATCACCCTTGCTGCACCAATCTCTGATCTGCGCCTGGACTTCCAGGCAGTAACCACGCATGTTGGACGATGTGGAGGAAATAGCAGCCCGCCATGATGAAGACATCCATCAACTTCACCTGGTATCTGATGCTCACACTCATCACTTTCATGAGCTACACTTTCACCTTGAGGATTTGGACAACAGGGGTGCCATAACAACCTGAGAGTGCGTGGCCTCCCTGAAACTGTGGAACCTAACCAGCTACAACAAGCTGTTTTCACCATCTTCAATGATTTACTTGACAGACCACACAAAGTGCCTGTTGATATGGAAGGGCTCTTTTGCGCACTTTGTCCCAGGGGCAGAGACACAGTCCATCTAGCTCAACCATAAAAAATAAGAAAGAAACTGTTAAGTAGATATTTGTGTTGCCGGAGATTGTCAGCTGCAAGGGTAATGGAGAAAGCAAGGGATGCTCAAAGGTAGCATTATAGGGTTATTGCTGTGTCTGTGTCTTTAAGTGTTTGTCAGGGCTGGGCTCAGCCCTTCCTTCTCAAAGCTGGCCGCTTAGCTGTCAGCTAATTGCCAGCTCCTTTCTCTCCACAGTGATTCACCTGTTGATGATATCCTGCTCGTCAGTCCTGCCTACTTAAGCCGTCCAGCCCAGATGATCTCTGCCTTTGCCTTGGTCACATCTCTAGAGACGCTCTCCTGTGTTCCTTTTAAAGACTTGCTTGACTGATGATTCCTTCTGGCTCCAGATCCTGCTTGCTGTTCTACTACGCTCATCTCTGGCTCCCTGAAGTTTTGGCTTGTCTGACTATCCATTCCAGTTCCTGAACTCTTGCTATGTTTTGACTATGTTTACTCTGTTTATCTTTATATTATGATTAATATACAAGTGTGATTTAACTGCACTTCTATCTCAGTCTGATTCATGGTTTCTGACAGTAGGCGAAGGCCATGAACTCAGAAGATGCAGTCAATCCACTTGTTGATAATATTTTTTCCAGATTGGATGAGCAGGGTCACTGCATGGATCAGTTTGCCATGGCATGACAAATGCTCCAGAGATGAACGGCTCACCTGGAATCTCCCACTCTTGCTGCTCCAGTACAACCTGTGTTGCAGGCCATCCCTGCTGCTGCTCCATTCTCTGTGCAGGCACCTGCCTCGAGTATTACTTTTATAAGAGGTCTGTCTGGTTCCGCTACGCTTCCCCAGCAATTTGGGGGCGATGCAGTCCAATGCAGGGGGTTTCTCAACCAAGTTGAGAAATATTTTGAGATGCTGCCCCCACCACTTCCCACAGTCACAAGCAAAGTAGGTTTCGTAATATCTTTGCTTTCTGAGAGAACCTCGACCTGGGCAAACCCTCTATGGGAGACGCAAAAACCCGTTGTCTTGAGTTACCCAGAGTTTGTGGCTTCTTTTAAAAGGGTATTTGATGTTCCCGCATGCTCCGCTTCTGCTGCCAAGTGCCACATGTCCATCAAACAGAGTATGAGAACTGTTGCCGATTACGCCATTGAATTCCGTACTCTGGCAGCAGAGGTTACTTGGAACAATGGGGCCCTCGTGGCTGCTTTTTCTCATGGTCTCTCGGATATCATCACAGATGAGATAGCAGCCCGAGATATACCCACTGAGCTGGAGAAGTTGATCACGTTTGCCATCCTCATTGACTCTAGACTCAGAGAAAGACTTCCTTATAAGAAGCGCTTGCAGAAGCCTCCTGTACATTTCTCCCCGAACTTTGCAGTCCCACCCTTGCCTCCCTCACCTCCCATGCCTCCTGGTACCGAGTCGGTCTGTGAAGATGAACCCATGCACTCGGGCTGTGGATGAGAGAACCCTTAGGAGGAGGGAGAGATTGTGCCTTTATTGTGGCCAGGCAGGTCACTTTTTGAAGTCTTTCCTACCCGTCCAGGGAACACCCGAACCTTGAGGTCCTGTCACGGACAGACCTTAGGTGGCGTTGTTTCGTCCCCAATTACCCAGAATGATAAGCCCCTGGTTTCAGTTACCCTTTCCTGGGCTGAGTTGTCCATCGAGATACAGGATCTAATTGACTCTCGGGCTGCAGGCCTGTTCACTGATGCTGCCTTTGTACCAAAGCATTCAATTCCACTGTAGCTGCGTGACACTCCACTTGCCATTGAGGCTCTTGATGGGAAACCTCTACAGCCTGCCCATGTGGTTCATGAGACTGTTCCGTTGTCCATGTGTTTTGCTTGCATCTATCTAGCAAGGTTACTCTGTGGTAAAGGCAAGGAAGCTGAGATTCTGCAGTGTGTAAATGTGCTTTTACTATACAAAGATGCTGTACATACAAAACTGTTACAATATTAGGAATACAATACAAGACTGACAAATATCTATAACAAGCAAAATGCCTAGCAAACTGAACAGCCTATGGTCTATAATAGTACAAATACACTTAAAGGTTACTTATCTTCTGTTACTGTATGTTCGTGATCTCCATTGGCAACGATTTTTCAGGAGCATCAGACACTGTTCTTCTATCATGGGCGGCTTCTGATGTTACAGCATGATGGTGTGTGTCCCTGTCTCACCCCTTTTATGTGTCAGGCTGTTTACCATAGTTACCAAACAACAGAAAACATACCTGTAGCTGTAGAAACAATGGGCTGTTGAAAACTGTCAATTGGATACAAAAATGGTATCTAGGTACCATTGTCTACTTAAACCAAGACAGTCATTTAACAGTCATTCTTTCAGTTTGAGAGCTGAAAGAATCTCAAACAAGTAATGTCTTACTTGTTTACTGTAGCTATAGAGACAATAGCCTGTTAATTGAACTGTCAATTGAATACAACAATGATATCTACCCCCATTGTATAAAACAGCATTTGTTTGAGAAATCTACTCTAGCCAAAAAAACTGACAGTAATCTGACCAACTCACTATTGTAATATTGTCCCATGTATCTTATGTCTGATTAATATAAAAAAAATCATATTTTTAACAAACGCAACACATTCCGCCCTAGTATTTTTTTTTCTTTCAGACTCCATACAGAAAATCACTTCATTACTAAGAAAACTCATTCTAAATATTAATTTTCCTTGAATGCAAAACCTCCCATATTTCTGTAATTGAGAAGGTGTTTCAGTCTTTAACGAAAAAGTTCATTAGAAAGTCCATTCTAAAGTTCTTTAGAAACACGTCCAGGCTTGTAATACATCAAAGGCCTTGCTCTCCACTAGGGATGAGCTCTGAGTTTGAGTTGAACTCATGTTCGACTCGAACATCGGCTGTTCGCCAGTTCACTAAACAGCGAACAATTTGGGGTGTTCGCGGCAAATTCGAAAGCTGCGGAACACCCTTTAAAAGTCTATGGGAGAAATCAAAAGTGCTACTTTTAAAGGCTTATATGCAAGTTATTGTCATAAAAAGTGTTTGGGGACCTGGGTCCTGCCCCAGGGGACATGGATCAATGCAAAAAAAAGTTTTAAAAACGGCCGTTTTTTCAGGAGCAGTGATTTTAATAATACTTAAAGTGAAACAATAAAAATTTAATATCCCTTTAAATTTCGTACCTGAGGGGTGTCTATAGTATGCCTGTAAAGGGGTACATGTTTCCCGTGTTTAGAACAGTCTGACAGCAAAATTACATTTCAAAGGAAAAAAAGTCATTTAAAACTACTCGCGGCTATTAATGAATTGCCGGTCCGACAATACACATAAAAGTTCATTGATAAAAACGACATGGGAATTCCCCACAGGGGAACCACGAACCAAAATTTAAAAAAAAAATGATGTGGGGGGTCCCCCTAAATTCCATACCAGGCCCTTCAGGTCTGGTATGGATATGGATAATTATTTTTTTTTTTAAATGACGTGGGGTCTCCCCAAAAATCCATACCAGACCCTTATCCAAGCACGCAACCTGGCAGGCCAGAGGAAAAGAGGTGGGACGAGAGAGCGCCCCCCCTCCTGAACCGTACCAGGCTGCATGCCCTCAACATTGGGAGGGTGCTTTGAAGTAGCCCCCCAAAACACCTTGTCCCTATGTTGATGGGGACAAGGGCCTCATCCCCACAACCCTTGCCCGGTGGTTGTGGGGGTCTGCGAGCGGGGGCTTATCGGAATATGGACCCCCAGATCCCTACCCTCTTCCCTGTGTGAAATGGTAAGGGGGTACAAAAGTATCCCAACCATTTCACAAAAAAAGTGTCAAAAATGTTAAAAATGACAAGAGACAGTTTTTGACAATTCCTTTATTTAAATGCTTCTTCTTTCTTCGATATTCTATCTTCTATCTTTTTTCTTCTATCTTCCTTCAGTTTCTTCCTCCATCTTCTTCTTCTTCTGGTTCTTCCTCCGGTGTTCTTGTCCGGCATCTTCCTCCACGGCGCCGGCGTCTTCTTCCCTTTGTCTTCTGGGCCGCTCCGCATCCGACCATGATGGGAGGCTCCCGCTGTGTGACGCTTCTACTCTTCTGACGGTTCTTAAATAACAGAGGGCAGGGCCACCCGGTGACCCCGCCCCCCTCTGACGCACGGTGACTTCCCTGTCCGCCCCCCTCTGAAGTCACGGGGAATGCCACAGGGAAGTCCTCGTGCATCAGAGGGGGGCGGGGTCACCGGGTGGCCCCGGCCTCCGTTATTTAAGAACCGTCAGAAGAGGAGAAGCTTCACACAGTGGGAGCCTCTCATCATGGTCGGATGCGAAGCTGCCCAAAAGACCAAGGGAAGAAGTTGCCGGTGCAGCGGGGAAGATGCTGGACGAGAACACCGGAGGAAGAACCAGAAGAGCCAGAAGAAGAAGAAGATGGAGGAAGAAACTGAAGGAAGATAGAAGAAAGAAGATAGAAGAAAGAAGATAGAAGAAAGAAGAAGCATTTAGAATAAAGGAATTGTCAAAAACTGTCTCTTGTCATTTTTAACATTTTTGACAGTTTTTTTGTGAAATGGTAGGGGTATTTTTGTACCCCCTTACCATTTCACACAGGGGGGAGGGCCAGGATCTGCTTCAAGACAGTGGCTGGGACTCTGACTGGTTAGTGGATATTTAGTGGAATGTGAGGCTACATAACAGCAAACCTTCCAAAATAAACAGCGGTGCTCTTCTGGGAAATATCAGTATATTTCGTCTCCTCCTTATTGATGTTCTTTGGGAGGGTCAGAAGTGTGTACAGGCATTAGGGATGAGCCGAACACCCCCCGGTTCGGTTCGCACCAGAAACCACGAACGGACCGAAAGTTCGCACGAACGTTAGAACCCCATTGACGTCTATGGGACTCGAACGTTCGAAATCAAAAGTGCTCATTTTAAAGGCTAATTTGCATGGTATTGTCCTAAAAAGGGTTTGGGGACCCGGGTCCTACCCCAGGGGACATGTATCAATGCAAAAAAAACTTTTAAAAACGGCCGTTTTTTCGGGAGCAGTGATTTTAATGATGCTTAAAGTAAAAAAAAAAAAGTGAAATATTCCTTTAAATATCGTACCTGGGGGGTGTCTATAGTATGCCTGTAAAGTGACGCGTGTTTCCCATGTTTAGAACAGTCCCTGCACCAAATGTCATTTTTAAAGGAAAAAATCTTATTTAAAACTGCTTGCGGGTTTAATGTCATGTCGGGTCATGGCAATATGGATGAAAATCAGTGAGACAAACGGCATGGGTACCCCCCAGTCCATTACCAGGCCCTTTGGGTCTTGTATGGATATTAAGGGGAACCCCGCACCCAAATTAAAATAAGGAAAGGTGTGGGGCCACCAGGCCCTATATACTCTGAACAGCAGTATACAGGCGGTGCAAACAAGACAGGGACTGTAGGTTTGTTGTTAAGTAGAATCTGTTTGTAATTTTGAACATTTTTAACGTGTTTAGCTCCAGCCAAAAAATCTTTTCTAAGCTTTTTGGAAAACATAGGGAAGGGTTATCACCCCTGTGACATTTGTTTTGCTGTCTTTCCTCCTCTTCAGAAGATTTCACCTCACTTTTTTGTCCCAATGAAAAATGTTTTTTGAAAATTTGGGTTTTTTTGTGGAACAAGGATTGGAAAGCATCAGTGGAAAGGAGAAATTGTTTTCCCATATTAACTCTTACTATTTCCAATATAGGATGGGGCGGAGTGTCGCTACGTAGAGCGCTCCGTAGGAAGCCGGGCGCCACCGCCCTCCCCGCATATCCGCTCAAACAGTGAGGAGGAAGCCGGGAAGCCACAGAGACGCCGGCGCTGAGAGATGACGCCAGCACGGAGCGGCGCGGGAGAAGAGTGAGACAGCTACCAACCACTACCGCTGCCGCCGCCACCGCTTGGATAAACCCTCAACACCGCAACCAACGCGGGTACTAGGAGCAGGAGTTTTGCAGCAACGGAGGGAAGAGAGAACTTGGGGAATTGGAGCTGCTCAACAAGCATTAAGGTAACGCCGCAGCTGGAGGGGGGGTAGCCAGCAGGGAGACATACGGGAACAGGAGCAGAGGGAAGGGAGAACCGAGGAGAGGCCCCGTGTAAGCTGATGCCCCCTTGTGTGTCTCCCCGGCCCCCCCCTGTAAAGCCTTTAGAGAAGCAGCTGGAAAACAGGGTAAGAAATTAAATACCACTCTCTGCATCTGCTTTGCACTACCCTGCGTTACTCCGCATCCACAATCCCCGGGTAAGAAATCAAAACGTTGCGTGCATGTACTCTGCATTACTTGGCGTTACTCTACATTTATATTTTCCGGAAATTAACCCATCTTGCCATCGTCCGATCTACCTGGTTCTAGGACTCATAGTAAGGGTTGAGGGAAATACCCACAGAACAACAGCAAGTAGTAGAGAGGCGCTTGGGAAGTAATTATTTATATACAAGTACCCGGGACAGATATACTGACTACTCATCTCCCGATTTAAACATTACCTGTTTTTTTTTGACTGTCTAATGTGAACACCTGTGCGTCCTCATATTCATCCACTTTCGCGACATTATAAACCTCAAAAAGATCTGAGCTGGCTCCATACCTAAAGGAGTAGTGTGCGCGAAAGAAATAAGGATTTTAATCTTAAGTGACATTCTTTACAACAGCGCTAACTGTGTCAACCCTCTAGGATGTATACAGTAGAGGGTAGATAATCTAATAATAGAAGATTTGACTGTCTTAGCCTCTCTCTCCTATCTCTAAACGTGGGGGCCACCTTCCCTACCCCCCTGCTTCTTTGATAGCCAAAAGCTAAGAAGACAAAGTATCGGGTAGAGATACTGGTTATCTGGGGTCACCTGGACTATATAAGTAAATACCCGGGATAGGGACAGAAGGGCAGAGAGGCAGGAGTAAGTTCAACTCAAAAAGAAAGAAACATATACTCTACCCTAAATTGGGGGCTGGCGGTTAATTTCACGTGGCTCCCTGCTAGACAGAACCTAAAAAGGAATAGATAGCTGCCTTGTGATACCGCTGGGTGGTAAGCGCATACACACCCGCTCAGATCTGACGGATAGGGTCTGTGGGGAAGTGCAACCTCTACGGAGGACCCCCCCATAGACCCAAGCGGATTGAGGAGACCCCCTGTGGGCCCAGTATAGGAGCGAAGGTGTGAGCGGGCGTAGGTGCGTGGCCCACGCATATTCGGGGCCAGAAGAGGGAACGGAAGTAGTTGGCCTCGGGCCCTGTAAAGGAGTAACCTAGGCACAGATAGTCACATCTGGGATAGCACTAATTCAGCGGGGCAGGGCGGAGTACTCCGAGACTTGGGGAGATGAGGGGGAAGGTGAATAAAGGCAGCAAGGGAACTATAACCGCTTCCAGCCCAGGTGGGATCCAGAGATATATGTCAACCGAGGCCAGCATGTTGGAAGAATCCCAGGGGAGCCCCAGACTGGGAGCACCCTCACGCCCAGGGATAAACAAACAAAAAGGGGCAACAGAAGAAAATAGAAGTAAAAGCGTAAGAGCAAGGATCAGTGGAAGCCAACAGATTCTCGGCCTCGAGATACAGGAAGGTTCTCATGGGAGACATGAAGAGGAGGACCTCACCAGGGGGAATAAACCAACACCCCAACTTATACAGGAAGAGGCCCCACAGATCAGAGAAATGCTCACTGAATTACTAATGAAACTGGAGACCTCCCTCAAAAAAGAGATCGCAACTGTAAGGGTAGATATTGGGCATGTGCTGAAAAGGGTGGAAGAGATGGAAAACAGACTGGAAGAACATGAGCGGAGGCTGGAGGGAATGAACACGCAAATAAGGGATCTACAAAGAGCGAATAGAAATCTCCTTTATAAATTAGAAGATCAGGAGAATCGCAGCCGACGCAAAAACCTGCGATTCAAGAGCATCCCAGAGCAAGCCGGGAAGGAAGAGTTGGTCCCGATATTACAAAAATTACTAAACCCATTGCTAGACAAAGAGGTGACAGCCCCTTTGAAAATCGACAGAGCCCATAGGGTCGCACGATACCCCAGAAACACATCGGAAAACCCAAGAGATGTGATAGTGAAGTTTCACTATGAGGAGGATAAAGTTAAAATCCTGGGAAAGCTGCGACACCAACCAGGCTTAAGCTTTGAAGGAGCAGAGATACAGGTCTATCCAGACCTCTCTGCAGAGACCCTCACAAGAAGAAGGCTACTAAAACCACTGACAAGCATGCTGAAAACAACAGAAATACCGTACCAATGGGGGTTCCCGGCTTGCTTAATCGGAAAAAAGAATGGACGAACGGCAGTGCTCAGATTCCCAGAAGACCTCGAGGACTTTTGCTGCAAGCTAGATATTGCCCCCCCAAATATCCCAGGTCGGGGTATGGAGGAGACTCCAACCCCAGCGCAGGATAAAGCATGGAGGAGGGAGGGTAGGGGCAAAATGGCTAACGCAAGTTAATATTTAAGAGGCATAGCTAAGGGGAGAAGGGCAATGCCGAGATGAGCGGTGTGGGGGGGAGGGTGGAGGGTGCTGGGGCGATACGGGGAACTCTGGTGACACGAGCCTTATGGGGAAGATGGATGCGGGATGGAATCCGATTGAGGACGACCACCTGATCCATGTTTTGAACAGAGGAATCTGCCCCGCCAGAATAGGCGACCTGTTCCAGAGGGAGGGTGGGGGGAGGCGGGAGTGGAAGGTGGGGGTGGGGGTGGGAGGTGGGGGTGGGGGTGGGGGTGGGGGTGGGGGTGGGAGGTGGGGATGGGGGTGGGGGGAGGGGAGCGGGGGGTTGTTGGGGTGGGTTGTTTTTTTCTTTTTTTTTTTTTTTTTTTTTTCTTTTCCCTCTCTCCCTCTCACTCCCCCCTGCTATGCTGCATGGGATTGGCCAGACGCTCCTCCCAATAATATAAAATGGGAGTAATAAACCTCGTTACCTACAATGTGAGGGGACTTAATATGGAAAAAAAAAGGTATAAAATCAATCAAGAACTGCACCTTTTAGGCGCAAATATAGTGTTCCTACAAGAAACTTACATAACGCACTCAAGTAGGGGACTTGCATCATACTGGTTCCCAGAATGGCGCTATGGGGACGCCAGCTCAGTCCACTCAGGTGGAGTGGCTATTGGATTCGATAGAACTGTAAGGTTTGAAGAAGAGGAGCGACTGGCCGATCCTAGGGGCAGGTATTTGTTCGTGAAAGGGAAGATGTTTGAGTCATGGATCACATTGGCAAACATCTACGCTCCCAATAGAAACCCGGAGAGCTTCCTAAAGAGAGTCCTGATGAAATTAGAATCTTTTAAAAAAGGGAGGCTAATAGTCGCAGGAGATTTAAACATATGTATGGACCTTGAGGTAGATACATCAAGGAGTGAGTCAAGATCGGGCGCACAGGGAGGGATACTTAAGAAAATGTTAAATCGCATGCAGTTGATAGACGCATGGAGGATAAGCCACTTAAAAGATCGGGACTATACATTTTTTTCTCAGGTACACAAATCATTTTCGAGACTCGATTATATTTTAATAGAACATCAGCTGGTCCCTTTTTTGAAGGTAGCAGAAATAAAGGCTATTACCCTATCCGATCATGCACCGGTAAAAATCCAAGTGGAGATCGCCGGTGCAGATCGACCTAGGACAAACTGGAAACTTAATGATTCCCTGATGCAGTACCCAGATGTAGTGGAGAAAATAGAACAGGAAGTAAAAAGCTACTTTAAGACCAACAATACCGAGGATATATCTAGACCCACTCTTTGGGAAGCACACAAAACCTACATAAGAGGGATTTGGATTGCAATAGGAACAAGGAAAAAAAAAGAGAGAGGGGAAAACCTGACACGACTATACAGAGAGATTCAGGAAGCGGAACAGAGTACAAGACCTAGGGGGTTACCAGAAAGGTGTGAGTTAATTAAGAAAAGAAGAGACCTGAACGAGCTGTTGGAGGAGGAAAGGAAGTGTGCTTTCGACATGATAAATAGAGACGTTTATAGAGAAGGGAACAAACCAGGAAAGTGGATGGCCAGAAGGGTCAGGGAAAAAAAGAATAGGACTTTTATACCTAAAATAAGAGACGAAGAGGGGAACCTAGAATTCTCTACGCCAAAAATTGCTGAGATATTCCACTCTTACTATAGCGCCCTTTACAATGTAGGTCAGAGTGAGAGGGGAAGGGACAAGAGGAAGGAAAGAATAAGGGAGTACCTTCGGGGACTAGACCTCCCCAGGGCAGAGAAGGATATGGTTGAACATTTGGACACTCCCATATCCCAAGAAGAAGTTGAAAAGGCAATAAAAAACACTGCCCTGGGGAAGAGCCCGGGCCCCGACGGATTCTCCGTAGCCTACTATAAAAAATTTTCAGATATACTTGCACCCAAACTATGTGACTATTTGAATGCTCTCGGGGAGAATGAAGAGTCTCGAGAAGAATCTTTATTAGCGCATATTACCCTAATCCTGAAAGAAGGAAAAGACCCATCCTCCTCTGGAAGCTACAGACCAATCTCACTCTTAAACGTAGATACAAAAATCTTTTCTAGAATACTCGCAGACAGGATGAAAATGGGTTTAAAACAATGGATACACAATGACCAAGTAGGATTTGTCCCGGGGAGGGAAGGGAGAGATAATTCCTTGAAAACACTTCTCCTCATGCAGGAAGCAATCAGGAGCAATACTCCAGCAGCCCTACTATCTATCGATGCCGAAAAGGCATTCGATAGAGTGGATTGGGGATTTATGACGGAAACCTTGAAGCACCTAGGATTGGGGGAGAGGATGATGAAATGGATACTCTCATTATATAGACATCCCAAGGCAAGGATTAGAGTAAACGGAACCCTGTCTTGTCCCCTTGAATTGTTTAATGGGACAAGACAGGGTTGCCCCCTCTCCCCAATTCTGTTTGTTTTATCCCTGAAGCCACTCTTAGCGGCCTTTCGTGGGAATGGAGACATTCAGGGAATCAAGGTTGGATCGAAGGAATACAAGATAGTAGCATTTGCTGACGACTTGTTATGCTTTATTACTTGTCCTAGAACAACAATCCCCATGGTGCTAAAGGAATTTGAGCGGTATGGAGACCTGACAAACTTCAAAATAAATATGAATAAGTCAGAGCTCTTAAATATAACAATTCCAAAGCGAGAGCAGAGAGCACTGCAAATTGGACTCCCATTTGCATGGTGTGAGAGGGAACTAGCATACCTAGGCATAAAAATACCACCTTCACCGAGAGATCTATTCGTCGCTAACTACATACCCCTACTTAACAAAATTAAAGACCTATTAGGCAGGATGAGATACAAAGCCCTGTCATGGATTGGAAGGATAAATTCGATTAAAATGTTTGTGTTACCCATGTTATTATATACCTTCCAAATGGTCCCAATAGAAATCCCCCCTAACTTTTTTGTCAAACTACAATCCTTAATAGTGAGATATATATGGGCACGTAGGCAACCTAGGATAGCATATGACACTTTAACGAGGGCTAAAGAAATGGGAGGGTTAGGTGCACCGGACTTAAAAAAATACTACCAGTCGGTGGTGATGGCTAGGATAATTGACTGGCTACACAATAAACAGGAGAAAAGCTGGGTGAGCATTGAAATAACACTGAGTGGGGCGGATATAGAAAAATTAATATGGAACCCACCACAACATAGAGATTTAGGTAAGAGAACTAATTTTTTGACTAGAAACACTTTTAGAATATGGGATAGGGTGGGCAAGAGTAGCCACTGGGAATTTAATTCACCTTTATTATCACTATTAAACACGGATTACTTTTTACCAGGGAAGGAGGAACATTTATATTTCACGAGATGGGCAAGAAAAGATATAATACAGCTTAAAGATGTAATGAGGGGAAATAAACTATACACCTACACTGAAATTACACAGGCCTGGGGGAACAAACCACTAGACAAATGGAGGTACGCCCAGATACAGCACTTCACACGTTCACTACCACAACCACTGAGAGGAAAAGACCAGCTAAGGCCCATAGAAAATTTACTAAGCTCCCCAATGTGTGCAAAAGGGAGCATCTCAAAACTATACAACATTATAAGAGGGGAGGCGAGTAAAGGATACCCCACCTTCCTGGAGAAGTGGGAAAAGGAATTGGGGGGGCTAGAAGGGGCAGATCACAGAAACAAGATCTTAAAGATGGTGTATTCAACGGCAAAAGACTCTCGGACATATGAAATGGCCTATAAAATGATAGCAAGATGGCATAGGACGCCCCAAAAGGTACACAAATACGACAAGGAGACCCCTCAAACTTGCTGGAAGAGATGTGGAAAAGTGGGTACTCTTGCCCATTTGTGGTGGGAATGCCCTAAAATCCAGAAATATTGGGGAGAAGTCGTAGAGGAAATACAGCAGATAACGGGAGAACAGGTCAATAATAACCCCTGGGCGTGCATGTTTCACGATACGGAAAGAGAGATCCCCCAATACATAAAGTCAGTTACCCCACTCCTCTTAAACGCAGCCAAAGCACTGATCCCATGTCATTGGAAGGACATAGAAATTCCAAGGATGAAGGATTGGATAACAAAAGTTGAATGGATTAGAGGAATGGAAGAAGTAAGACACTTGACGGAAGGGCGGCGAGACAAATACATAAAGAGGTGGGCAGGATGGCATGAGTATAGGAATACAGAAAGATACGTGACAATTATGGATTCTTGAGAGGGAGAGAGAGAGGGATGAGGGGAGGGAGGACAGATAATATTCTGGGCTCCCCCCCTTTTCTTTTCTTTTTGGGTCTTTTTTTTTTTTTTTTTGGGGAGGGGGGGTGAGGGGAGAAAAAATAGATAAGTAAGTACAGGTATTTCTAGTGGATGTAAGGGAAAGAGAAAATGCACTTTAAAAGTTCTGTATTAAAATTAGTATTATACTTTTTTGAGCCACAATGACGCGAAAAAGAGAGGGGGCGCAGCGTAAATGACGCAGCTGACTTAAAAACTCTCTAAAAGATTGCTGATGTGGAAAAAGAAAAAGAAAAGAAAAAAAAAAAAAAAAAACTCTTACAGGAGAGAATTTCCCTTCCTAGGGGTAGATTTCATCTCACTTCCTGTTGTCTCCTTCCGTTTGCAAGTAGGAGTCGTTTGTAAGTTAGATGTTTGAAAGTAGGGTCCTGCCCTATATACTCAGCAGAAACCCCTCACAGACACTCTAGTTGGAACGCAGGAACGAGCCCTGCTGCAAAGTATTGCTTCAAAAATTGTAATTACATGCCCCTGTTAGACAGGGGCAGAAAAATTGGGCCTTAGGCACTGGTGCTGGTGCCACAACACTGCAACCCCTCACAGACACTCTAGTTGGAATGCAGGAACGAGCCCTGCTGCAAAGTATTGCATCAAAAATTGTAATTACACGCCCCTGTTAGACAGGGGCAGAAAAATTGGGCCTTAGGCACTGGTGCTGGTGCCACAACACTGCAACCCCTCACAGACACTCTAGTTGGAACGCAGGAACGAGCCCTGCTGCAAAGTATTGCATCAAAAATTGTAATTACACGCCCCTGTTAGACAGGGGCAGAAAAATTGGACCTTAGGCACTGGTGCTGGTGCCACAACACTGCAACCCCTCACAGACACTCTAGTTGGAATGCAGGAACGAGCCCTGCTGCAAAGTATTACATCAAAAATTGTAATTACACGCCCCTGTTAAACAGGGGCTGAAAAATTGGGCCTTAGGCACTGGTGGTGGCGCCCAGAACCAAAAATGTTCTTACAAGCTATCAGCGTGATGATTGAGGAGGAAGAGGATAATTACTCAGGGATAGTCACTAAGCATCAGCATAGGCAGTCTTTGAAGGGATCTGAGATTTCAAAAAAAATTATTCGGTTACATCAGCATCAGGTGCTTGGTAGCTGGTGGTGATCCAAGACTGATTCATTTTTATAAAGGTCAGCCGATCGACCGAGTCGGTGGACAGACGCACCCTGTGATCGGTTACCACGCCTCCAGCAGCACTGAATGTGCGTTCCAAAAGAACGCTGGATGCAGGACAGGCCAGTAGCTCAATTGCATACTGTGCAAGCTCTGGCCAGTGATCCATCCTCAAGACCCAGTAACCCAGAGGATTTTCGGTGGGAAAGGTGTCCAAGTCTGATCTTGCCCCTAGGTATTCCTGCACCATGTAAAACAGACTCTGGCGATGGTTGCTGGAACCGATCATACCTTGGGGCTGCGGACCAAAAAATTGTCTGAACGCATCGGTCAGACGGCCACCTTCTCCACCGCTCCTTCTTTGACTGACCAAAGCCTCAGCAACACGTTGTCCAGAAACAGGAGTTTGTAACCTCCCAGTCTCTGGGAACACCTCTGCTCCCTCTGCGATGGCAAGATAAGGTCTGCAACCTTACTCTTGTAACGTGGATCAAGGAGGGTTGCCAGCCATTATTGATCCCTCTCCTTGATACCACGAATACGAGGATCCTTCCACAGGCTTTGCAGGATCAGGGAGGCCATGCAGCGTAGGTTTGCTGAGGCATTCGGTCCGGAGTCCTCTGGGTCACTAAGGACAACAACGTCCGCAGCCACCTCCTCCCAGCCACGTACAAGTCCATGTGTTCCTTGGGACTGATCCCTTAAAGACTGCTGCTGATGCTGAGTGCCATGGTGGAGCTAGGGAAGGAGTCACTGATGACATTGAGCTGAGGGAAGAGGCCGCTGCTTTGCCAGACAAAGCACCCTGGGCATGGGTGAGAGAGGATGAGGAGGATGAGGACGGCTTGGTCATCCACTCGACCAAGTCTTCCGCATGTTGCGGCTCAACACGGCCAGCTGCCGAAAAAAAGGCCAAGCGTGTCCCATGGCCACGTGCTGATGAGGATGCACCGTCTCCATGACCAGCACTAGACACAGAGCCTGCTTGCCCTCTCTTATTGGCTTGTGACTGTCTGCCTCTCCTTCTTGGCCTTCCAGACATACTAATGGCCTGTAGCTGCACTAAGCTGGGATAGAACACCTGTAATTTTCTTCAGGTAGCTTTATATACTGTAACCAGACAAGCCTGCCTGTCAGTAGGAAGATAACAGGAACGGATCTAGCTGAACACTGTGAGCAGGACGCACTGTACTAAATGTAAATAGTCTAGCTGCCTGACCGTGGTACTAATAGGACCAAATAGAACACCTGTAATTTTCTTCAGGTAGCTTTATATACTGTAACCAGACAAGCCTGCCTGTCAGTAGGAAGATAACAGGAACGGATCTAGCTGAACACTGTGAGCAGGACGCACTGTACTAAATGTAAATAGTCTAGCTGCCTGACCGTGGTACTAATAGGATCAAATAGAACACCTGTAATTTTCTTCAGGTAGCTTTATATACTGTAACCAGACAAGCCTGCCTGTCAGTAGGAAGATAACAGGAACGGATCTAGCTGAATACTGTGAGCAGGACGCACTGCACTAAATGTAAATAGTCTAGCTGCCTGACCGTGGTACTAATAGGATCAAATAGAACACCTGTAATTTTCTTCAGGTAGCTTTATATACTGTAACCAGACAAGCCTGCCTGTCAGTAGGAAGATAACAGAAACGGATCTAGCTGAACACTGTGAGCAGGACACACTGCACTAAATGTAAATAGTCTAGAAGATAACAGGAACGGATCTAGCTGAACACTGTGAGCAGGACGCACTGCACTAAATGTAAATAGTCTAGAAGATAACAGGAACGGATCTAGCTGAACACTGTGAGCAGGACGCACTGCACTAAATGTAAATAGTCTAGAAGATAACAGGAACGGATCTAGCTGAACACTGTGAGCAGGACACACTGCACTAAATGTAAATAGCAGGAACGGATCTAGCTGAACACTGTGAGCTGGACGCACTGCACTAAATGTAAATAGCAGGAACGGATCTAGCTGAACACTGTGAGCAGGACGCACTGCACTAAATGTAAATAACAGGAACGGATCTAGCTGAACACTGTGAGCAGGACGCACTGCACTAAATGAAATTAGTCTAGAAGATAACAGGAACGGATCTAGCTGAACACTGTGAGCAGGACGCACTGCACTAAATGTAAATAGCAGGAACGGATCTAGCTGAACACTGTGAGCTGGACGCACTGCACTAAATGTAAATAGCAGGAACGGATCTAGCTGAACACTGTGAGCAGGACGCACTGCACTAAATGTAAATAGCAGGAACGGATCTAGCTGAACACTGTGAGCAGGATGCACTGCACTAAATGTAAATAGCAGGAACGGATCTAGCTGAACACTGTGAGCAGGACGTACTGCACTAAATGTAAATAACAGGAACGGATCTAGCTGAACACTGTGAGCAGGACGCACTGCACTAAATGTAAATAGTCTAGAAGATAACAGGAACGGATCTAGCTGAACACTGTGAGCAGGACGCACTGCACTAAATGTAAATAGTCTGGGGGCGTGGCCTAGCGCGGCATGTGAACAGACCTGTTCACCGGAGCTCCCGCTGTTGATCCTGAGACCGATCCTTTCCTCGCTGGTCCGGACGCCCAAACGTCACGATACCGGTACCTACAGCCTCCCTGACATCCCAGGCCACAGTAACAACACCAGACTGGGGCATGATGACCCGAGGGAACCGCGGAGAACAAGCGGCCTCGGCCGCGGCTGACTTCCAAGATGGCGCCTGGTCATCTCAGCCTCAGAGAACACCACGAGGCCAGGAGAAGAAAACGGAGCAGGGGGGTAAGTCACAGAAACCCCCTAAGACTAAAGATCAGCCCAGGGACATGCTCTACTATGCCCAGAAGTTAACAGGCTCAGCAGAGTCCACACAGAGCAGTACACAGCTACCTGCAGCTTCTATGGGACAGGCAGACAGGGGTGACACAGACAGGCCAGAAGACACTGACACCATGGAATCTGTACCAGACCCTATGCCAGGCCTGTTTGATATGCAGGTGGAGGACACCCCCCAGCCCACGCTGAGTGAAATACTCCATGCAGTCCACAGATGTACTGCTTCAGTGGATGACCTTAAGGAGAAGTTTGGAGGGCTGAAGGAGACTGTCTCCCTCCTCCGGCAAGACATCCAGAAAATCAGAGAGAGAACCACGGCAGTGGAGGGGAGGGTCAGCGATATAGAGGACCAGATGCCCCACTTGAACAGGGATGTGAGGGGAGCCGCACAGCATGCACGCCAGGCCTTTGAAAAGACCGACGACATCGAGAACCGCCTGAGACGTAACAACGTCCGCATAGTTGGGCTGCCAGAGAAAGTTGAGGGCAGAGACCCCACGACATTCGTCGAGGAATGGCTGCAAAATATATTTGGCAAAGAGGCTTTTTCGCCACTGTATGCGGTGGAACGGGCACACCGAGTACCACCAAGACCTCTCCCGCCTGGCAACCCCCCCAGAGCGATGCTGGCCAGGCTCCTCAACTATAGGGACCGCGAAGTGGTTCTAAGGTTAGCCAGAGAAAAGGGGACTGTGCAGTTCAACGGTACCAAAATATCCTTCTATCCTGATTTCTCTGCTGAAGTGCAGCGCAGAAGATCTAAGTTTGCTGACGTCAAAAAAAGGCTACAGCGACTGCAACTCAAATATGCAATGCTGTTTCCCGCTAAGCTGAGAGTCACGGCCGGAGACCAGAATCACTTTTTTGAAACCGCACAGGATGCAGCAGAATGGCTGGACCAGAACGAACAGGATTTGCAACGCCGCAGACGCGAAAATGAGGAAGGCTGATTTCAACTAACCAACTTACCACATATATAACAGGGCGCATACATTCCACTTCTTATATTGCTCCTTAAACAGAGGACTTTTCCCTTTTTTCATCCAGCGACAGCGATTGAACACCAAACCTTACAGAGCTCGGCACGTTTTTTGTCTAACCAGTCGGGTGGGCTGTAAATGTGCCTCAGCTCCGCACAATACAAGTTGCCATTGTTGATATGGCTTGAGTTTGTGTGCCCTGTTGGCACGGTTTGGGCACATGGAGCCCCACAGTTTTTGATCTCTTTCCGCTGGGCACTGTCAGCGGGACCTGTTTTACAAGTTCTACTTCATCTATGGATCCATCATGTGCTCAGTGTCACCACACCATTAAGCTGGTTTACTTTCTGCAGGGGACTTCTGCTTCTCCACTGCGTACTATGCCTCGTCGACCTGCCTCACGCCTCGCACGTTCGGATGGTCATTTTGCCTGCACGAGGACTGCGACTTGGAAGACACCGGGTACAAAACCAATTGACACAGGACAGGGACATGCCTATCAGAAACGGTTCATACCCTCACTATGTCTGATACACCTATAGTGTCCTGGAGCGTGCGAGGCGTGAATGACCCATTAAAAAGATCCATGATCTCTGCTGGGCTGCGGAAGTTTCACCCGGCCATAATAGGTTTGCAGGAAACACATTTGAAAAGCGACACAGTTAATTTTTTACAATATGCCTGGGTAGGTAAAGCCTATCACTCCACTTACTCTGCTTTTTCGCGTGGAGTAAGTGTTCTGATACACAAAGCCCTAGTATACCAGGAACTTGACTCATTGATAGATATATCTGGAAGGTTTGTGTTTTTGTACTGTAAACTGTATACATTTACATTGATATTAGCCTTTGTGTATGTGCCCCCTCCGTTCTCTAGAGAGGTTTTGCAGCTATTAATCTCATATTTAGTTAACAAACCAGATATTCCGGTATTAATCATGGGTGACTTTAATTGCTACCTGGACCCAAAATTAGACAGACACCCCCCTGTACGGCCTCCTGGGGGCGGACGAGGCACAGCTCTAAGCCGTTTACTTACAGAAATAGGATGGATGGAAATGTGGCGTAACAGAAACCCAAGCAACAAGCAATTTTCTTGTTTCTCTAAGACCCATGGGTCGCTATCTCGCATTGATTTATGTATAGGCACCCCAAACCTGGCTGGTAGTATATCTAAAATAGAATACTTCCCGCGAGGTGTCTCGGACCACTCCCCATTAGCTGTATGGCTAACTACTAGGCCCCCTAGTAACCTACCTAGAGCCCCCTGGAAGCTAAATGCCTTCTGGCTGAAACTTTTCACATCACAAGATAGAATAGCCGCCCAAATCCAGGCCTTTTTTAAAATGCATAGACATCTAAATAATACTCATCTGAAATGGGAAACCTTTAAAGCACACTTAAGAGGGACATTTATCCAGGAAATACAGAAGGTCAAACACAACTCCTCGGTCCTGTTAGAACAGGCTGGGGACTTGGTGCGACAACTGGAATTGACTTATGTTACCAGCCCCACCGACTCTGCCAGGGAGGCATGGATGTCGGCCCAGGACTCCCTGGACCGGCTGAGATCCTCCACAGCGGAGAAAAAGAGATTTTTCTCGAAACTGGCATTCTATGAAGAGGGGGAAAAGACAGGCCGTTTACTTGCAAAAATCGCACGATCCCAACAGCAGTCACCGGCCATTGGGGCTATTAGAGCAGCCAATGGGAAAATAGTTAATTCCCCGGAGGTGGTTATTTCCGAGCTGGCGTCTTTCTATGGCGACCTGTATAAATCGAGAGATGCCTACTCGGATGCAGAACTTACCATGTACATGACAAAAATAGATTTACCCTCGCTGCCGGTGGCAGCTCGAAATCAGTTAGAGGCTCCTATAACATTGGAGGAGTTACACACTGCGGCCTGTTCTTTTCCCACATGTAAGGCGCCGGGAGAGGATGGCCTCCCTATGGAGGTGTTTAATGAATACGGTGAACAGATACTCCCCGAACTATTAAAGGTTTTTAATACTAGCCTGGAGGCGGGTAGACTTCCCGAATCCATGACGAGAGCCAACGTAATCCTACTACTCAAACAGGGGAAGGACCCGGTTGACCCCGGCTCTTACAGACCTATATCTTTACTCCAGAGTGACGTGAAGATCCTAGCAAAGGTCCTGGCGCTGCGGGTCAATGGGGTCATCTCCTCCATTATACACCAGGACCAGGCAGGTTTTATGCCACAAAAATCAACGGCTACAAATCTTAGGAGACTGTTCCTGAATATGCAGATGCAAGCGGATAATGGGGGTCAAAGGGCACTGTTGTCTCTAGACGCCAACAAGGCCTTTGACAGCGTTAGCTGGAGATATGTATGGGCAGTGTTGGAAAAGTTTGGTTTCGGTGCACGGTTTATAGCCTGGGTTAAGTTGCTGTATTCGTCCCCTCAGGCCAATATTAGAGTGACAGACAGGGTGTCGCACGCTTTCGCTCTGGGCAGGGGGACAAGGCAGGGTTGCCCTCTGTCCCCCCTGCTCTTTGCGATCGCGATAGAGCCCCTAGCAGCCCTGATTAGAGATAGTGCCCAGATACAGGGGTTCCAATACGGAAACCTACATGAAAAAATAATGTTGTATGCTGATGACATGCTACTTTTCTTGGGGGACACTGGTCGCTCGCTAGTGGAGGTGATGTCCATAATAAAAACGTTCGGTCACTATTCCGGGCTAACCATCAACTGGTCCAAGTCGGCTCTGATGTTGTTGGAAGGGGATCACGGGGTTGCACTCCCTGAGGGCTGCCCCATTCCCCTGGTCACTGGTTTCAAATACCTGGGCATCCAAGTGGCGCCCAGGATTGGAGACTACTGCGCTTTAAACATCTACCCCCTGCTTTCTCGTTTTCGAGATAAAATAAATACTTGGAACAACCTGAAGATGTCCTTGGCAGGCAAAGCCAACCTAATTAAAATGATCCTAATGCCACAGCTGCTATACTTCCTATATAACACTCCTGTAGTGATCCCACTCAAAATTTTCAGAATAGTGAATACACTCTTTCGTCAGTTATTATGGAACAACAAAAACCCCAGAATTAAGCTGGAGCAGCTGCAGCAATCAAAGGACAGTGGGGGGTTGGCAGTTCCCAACCCCTGGTTGTACTATATAGCGTCCCAATTGCAGCAGCTGGTCGGCTCTATGACACCAGAACCAAAAGGCTCGTCGGCGCGGCTGATGTTAATGGCGACGGGGGCAGAGACCATTCCCATGGGCCTTGAGGCACAGTTATTTGCAAAGTCCAACAAACAGACCCCTACACTATCACTAGTACAAAAAATTTGGAATAAGGTTAGACAGCTTCAGGGGGTACAAGGCTTCACTGATTTTAGCCCAATATGGGGCAATCGCTCTTATACGGAGCTGGATAAATTACTACAAGGGCCAAGATGGCGCAAATATGGGGTTAAACTGCTACCACAAATATTCGCAAACGGTAATCTACTTTCCTTTACAGAACTGCAGGATAAATTTAACCTTCCAGATAACATGCTATATTCATACCTTCAGCTGCGACACGCAATCTTCACACAAGGAGACGCGGGGGGTTGGACGCTGTCACCTACACCGGTGTTTCATGTATTGCAATCCAGTAGCGAGACCAAGGGTATTATATCTCAATGCTATCAGATGTTATTAGCGCGGCACTTGCGAGCATACCCATGCAAGGCAATGCTGGCCTGGGAAAGGGACCTTGGTCAGATTACGGAGGAGCAATGGGAGGAGGCCCTACAGTCTATTCCCACTTGCTCCCTCAACGTTGCACAAAAGGTTTCCCAATTGTTTATAGCGTTAAGAGTACACTACACCCCAAAAAAACTATTTAAAATGGACAGGACGATAGACCCCCTATGTTCCCGCTGCCGTCAACAAGAAGGGGACCTCATCCACCTTCTGTGGAGATGCCCGAAGCTCCACAGATATTGGAGGGAGGTGATGGGCACGCTCAATGAGGTATTTCAAACGAAAGTCCCCATAGACCCCATATGCTGCATACTAGGGGTCCTGGAAGATGAGATCCCGGAAGAATTGGTCAGGGTCGCGTTCTCCAGAGCTTTATTTCAAGCCAGAAAGCTCATACTTATGGGTTGGAAGTCAGTGGAACCACCTACTAGTCGCACATGGGTGGAACACATGGGACAAACCCTCATAAGGGAAAAGTATATATATCAACACAGAGGGTGTCCCACCAGGTTTGAACGAATTTGGTCCAAATGGCTGGACACACCGGGGCTAAGCCCGAGAGAGCTAGTGATGTCCAGACTCTTACAATCTCTGTAATTATAACGAGGAGGTGCAGGACAGTGTAAATATTATAAGATGTGCGGATGGGGTGGGGGGGATGGGGGTGGTGTGTACTGGGGTTTGCAGAAGTATCGTGGTGAGATGAAGAGCAAAGTTGACATAAACAATGTATGTATGTACATGAAGGATTTCTGTTACAACAAATCCTATGTAATTGCAAAAATGGAGACGTTGATCGATGGATAATATGTGAATGTTCAATAAAACCTTTTTTGATTTAAAAAAAAAAATGTAAATAGTCTAGATAGAAGATAACAGGAACGGATCTAGCTAAACTGAATACAGTGTATATATATATATATGCAACACCTGGGATGCATATATATACACAATACACTGTAAGTGCAGCTAACTGACTGACTGTTCTGCCTAATCTATCTAACTCAAATCAAATGACACTGTCTCTCTCTCTCTCTATCTCTCAGCACACCGGAACACACACTACACAGGGCCGCCGTGCAGGCGGCCTTATATAGTGTGGGGTGTGTACTAAATCCCCTGAGCCATAATTGGTCAAAGCCACCCTGGCTTTGGCCAATTACAGCTCTCTCTACTGACGGCGCTGTGATTGGCCAAGCATGCGGGTCATAGTGCATGCTTGGCCAATCATCAGCCAGCAATGCACTGCGATGCCGCAGTGAATTATGGGCCATGACGCGCCACACAAATTTGGCGCGAACGGCCCATATCGTTCGCAATTCGACGGACGGTCGAACAGCCGATGTTCGAGTTGAACATGGGTTCGACTCGAACACGAAGCTCATCCCTAACAGGCATGGGGCAAAGTGTAAGTCAGATATTCAGGCAAGAAGCCACTTAGAGGAGAAATTTTAGCTGAAGGGCCTGGATCTACTGTTATGTATTATTATTAGGAACAGATAATCCACTTTGTTTTCCACTCCACAGTCTGACTCTGATTTGATCCATAGGACATGATGGAAAGAATGACGGAAGATCGCAAAAGCTGTGGAGAGCAGGAATGAGCCCAACACCCCCCTGTTCAGTTCGCACCAGAACTTGATAACAGGCAAAAAATTTGTTTGAACACGCAAACACCGTTAGAGTCTATGGGACACGAAAATGAATAATCAAAAGTGCTAATTTCAGGTCTGGTATGGATTTTAAGGGGAACCCCGCGCCAAAATTTAAAAAAAATAGCGTGGGGTCTCCCCAAAAATCCATACCAGACCCTTACTTGAGCACGCAACCTGGCAGGCCGCAGGAAAAGAGGGGGGGACGAGAGAGCGCCCCCCCTCCTGAACCGTACAAGGCCACATGCCCTCAACATTGGGAGGGTGCTTTGGAGTAGCTCCCCAAAACACCTTGTCCCCGCCCTCCGTTATTTAAGAACCGCCAGAAGAGGAGAAGCGTCACACAGCTGGAGCCTCCCACCATGCTGGATGCGGAGCGACCCAAAAGACGAAGGGAAGAAGATGCCGGTGCCGCGGAGGAAGAACCAGAAGAACCAGAAGAAGAAGAAGATGGAGGAAGAAACCGAAGGAAGATAGATAAGCCCCTCGCCCGCAGACCCCCACAACCACCGGGCAAGGGTTGTGGGGATGAGGCCCTTGTCCCCATCAACATGGGGACAAGGTGTTTTGGGGGCAACCCCAAAGCTCCCTCCCAATGTTGAGGGCATGTGGCCTGGTACGGTTCAGGAGGGGGGGGGCGCTCTCTCGTCCCCCCTCTTTTCCTGCAGCCTGCCAGGTTGCGTGCTTGGATAAGGGTCTGGTATGGATTTTTGGGGAGACCCCACGCCATTCTTTTTTAAAATTTTGGCGTGGGGTTCTCCTTAAAATGCATACTAGACCTGAAGGGTCTGGTATAGATTTTGAGGGATACCCCACGCCATTTTTTTTTAAAATTTTGGCCGGGGTTCCCCTTAATATCAATACCAGACCTGAAGGGTCTGGTATGGAAGTTAGGGGGATCCCCCCGTCATTTTTTTAAATTTTGGTTCGGGGTTCCCCTGTGGGGAATTCCCATGCCATTTTTATCAATGAACTTTTATGTGTATTGTCGGATCGGCAATTTATTATTTAGAGTAGTAGTAGTTTTAAATTACTTTTTTTCCTTTGAAATGTCATTTTGCTGTCAGACTGTTCTAAACACGGGAAACATGCGCCCCTTTACAGGCATACTATAGACAACCCCCAGGTATGAAATTTAAAGGAATATTACACTTTTATTGTTTCACTTTAAGCATTATTAAAATCACTGCTCCCGAAAAACGTCCGTTTTTAAAACTTTTTTTGCATTGACCCATGTCCCCTGGGGCAGGACCCGGGTCCCCAAACACTTTTAATGACAATAACTTGCATATAAGCCTTTAAAATTAGCACTTTTGATTATTCATGTTCGTGTCCCATAGACTTTAACGGTGTTAGCGTGTGCAAACAAATTTTTTGAATGTTCGCATGTTCTAGTGCGAAACGAACAGGGGGGTGTTCGGCTCATCCCTACTCCTGAAGAGTCATCACCACAGCTTTCAACTCTGCATACTGACAGGACCCTCCAATTCCGGTCTCCTGCAGGACTGTGTCTGTACTTGGGTTTTAGGCTGCTGCTGTCCATTTACGTTCAGACGAGGTGACTATGGCTGAACCATCAATGAACCACGCTGACTCCTTCATGTCTTCTGACAGAGACTCAAAGGGTGGACCCTCTTGAATGGGGATGACTGCAGCACAGGAATTTCTTCTTCTGGCCGGGTGCCGATAAAAGTGACAAGCCCTGCCAACTGTTTTGAAATGTCTCTAACATCTCCAGCTGCAATACCCCCTCTTTCTTGAAGGTACCACTTCCATTTCATCGGTGTCTGGTTCTGGGCTACAGCTGTCCTAGTGGTTAGTCCATTATCTCTCACCCATCCTGCTATTGGTAATGCAGTATGGATGGTGACTGTGTCCTTTCCTGTACTGGTGTCTACATGTTGAAGTGCTGTTTAGGCCCCAAACAGGTACTTCTCTAGGGGCCTGTATCTCTTCTGTGCCCCTGTCAGTTGTTTGGACCAAAATCCAATGGGTATTGCTCTCAGTCCTTTCTTTTCATTTGGCTGCCATAGACTCCAAGATATGGTACCATTCTGCTCCACTACACCCAGCTGAAATGGTACTCCTTGTCTCACGGGTCCTAATCCCTGATGCTGCAAAATAGCTTCTTTAGCAGCCAGGAATGCAGTCCGCTGCTCTGAACCCCATGAGAACTCAGTCTTTTTTCTGGCGACATTATATATAGACCTCAGAATCAGTCCAAGATATGGGATGAAGGATCTCCAGAACCCCACAACTCCAATGAACTTCTGTGCCTCCTTTTTGGTATTAGGGGGCGACAGGGCCTGGATAGTTTGCACAACTGTCTCTGGAATTTTCCTCTGTGGCACAGTCCACATCATTCCCAGGAATTTCACTTCTGTGGCAGGTCCTTGGACTTTGTCTCTGTTGATAGCCCACCCTCTGTTCTCCAAGTGCTCTATCAGCAGGTACAGTGCTTCAGTTACATCTTCTTTTGTCCCAGAGATCATGATGTCATCAATGTAGTGAAACACAGCGACTTTCAAATTCAGGGTACTTAAATCTCGGGCAATCAATTCATGACAAATTGTTGGACAATAAAGATAGCCTTGCGGAAGGACAGTAAAAGTGTACTGGCGGCTGTCCCACACCATAGCAAACTGGTCTTGACACTCTGGGTCTATCAAAATTAAAAAGAAAGCATTAGCCAGGTCTATCACAGCATGATATTCTCCTGCCTCTTTAGCAATGTTCTCAACAATTAAGATCATATCTGGTACAGCTGACTTCAATGGAGGTGACACTTTGACACTTTGTTGTTGTCATTTTATATGTCCCATCAGGTTTTTTACTGGGAACACCGGAGATAAGAAAGGACTTACAGCAGGTCTAAGGATCCCTACTCTCAACAGTTCTTGAATAGTCTCCCCAATTTCTTTGTGGCCTCCAGGAAGTCTGTACTGCTTGAGACAGATTGGCTTCTCTGGTGGAGGAATGTAGACAGGGGTCCATTTCGCATGACCTCTGACCACAGCCTTCACTGCCCTAACCAGATACGCTTTATCAGGATACCCGAATGTGAATGTACCTCTTTCAGTCTGAATTAACTGACCTTGAAGTACTTCCATCCCGAGAATATTTTCGGGTAACTCTGATACCAAAACATTTGTCATAAATCCTGATCCCTTGCCATTAGCCAATTTCACCCGTATCCTAACTGCTGGTGTAGTTTGCCCTCCCAAACCTTCTACATAAATCAATTCTCCTTTGTAATGGGAAGGATTACCTTGCAAAAGTGTAACTTCAGCTCCGCTATCAACTAAAGCCATTACATGTGTAGGAGAAGATGACTTCCCCCACCATACAGTGACAGGTGCATATGGGCGTCGGTCTCCTGCTGTCACTGCCCTCACTGATACTACAGGAGACTCACCTTCCCTTCATAAAGGATGAGGAACCTCCCAATCCCCTTTTCTGATTCTCTCTAACTCCTCCCCACGATAAAGTCCAGGCTGATGTTATCTTTACTACTAGTAGTGTTTCTATCCTTGAGAGTTTTCCCTACTAAATGTTTCCACCTCTTCACCACCTCTTCAGCATTTCTGAAGTTCAGCATTTCTCCCATCTATCTCATCTTTAGGTACTCCTGCCTTTAATAGGTCCACCCACATTTCTTTCCTAGAAATAACTAGCCTGGTTTTTTCTTCACCTCCTGTCTTCTCTACCCCATTCCCTTTCTTCTCTGTTATTTTCTGCTTGTATTCTTCCTGTCTGGCCTTGACCTTATCTACTGCCCTGACAGGACAAAAAATAGAGAAAAAGGACACTCCTATGGCCACATCCGTATAAATTGTATGTCACAAAAAAGAAAAAAAGGGGTTCAACAAGGACCCCGTGAGCGGACTTTAGAGGCACAACAAACCTGAGGAAGCATAATCAAAATAACAATATAATCAATTTTATTGAATATAAATACATACAGTACAAAGACATTGACAAAAGATAATAAAAAATCATCTACAAAGAAATATACATGATACAAGCCCCGATGTGTCTACGCGTTTCATATAGAACTTCTTCAGGATACATTCAGGTTTCAGTTAATACACAACAGGGATCCTCTGTATCCTCCTGGGGATTTACATCCAATTCTACCTTAAGATCTCCCAGTGCATTTGCACGGTTCCATATGGACCATTGAGCAAATACGGTCTATGGGCTCTTTGGTGCCCTTACTATGATTGCTGCAGTGCTACTATTTATTATTGGCTTTTTATTGGCTTTTTCCTTATTGGAACTGAACCCCGAGATTGGTTGTAAATGGAAACAGTTGATGGTCACCAACCTCTATTGCTAAGACCTTGACGTCTATACTGGAATAAATTTGAACTACCGTTTTTGAATTTGTGAAAGCTTCTTTACAAGTGAAACCCTTTTGTGTATTAACTGAAACCTGAATGTGTCTTGAAGAAGTTCTATACGAAACGCGTAGACACATCGGGGCTTGTATCATGTATATTTCTTTGTAGATGATTTTTTATCTTTTGTCAATGTCTTTGTACTGTATGTATTTATATTCAATAAAATTGATTATATTGCTATTTTGATTATGCTTTCTCAGGTTTGTTGTGCCTCTAAAGTCCGCTCAGGGGGTCCTTGTTGAACCCTTTTTTTTCTTTTTTATGACATACTGCCCTGACAGGTTTTGTTTTAGTCTCCTCTAGCTCCCCCAACTGGCTTAAAAGGGTTATGGCTTCATGAATCTTGCTGTTTAATCCCAGGCGTCCCAACAAGTACAATAATGGATCCCTGAGATTAAATGGCACAGACTTCATCAGCTTAGAGCGCAGAGCAGATGTAAAGGGTTCCATATCTGGAACCATCCATTCTGGAAACGTATTTAATCCGGTTATACAAGCCATCTCACGTAACCTGGAAATACCCTCTCCTATTGATCTCCAGGAGTAGGTATTTTCCAGGTCAGTAGGACTAGTGTATACTTGGACTATTCCATCTCTCACGAGGACTAACAGTGAAAAATTCACGCTAAACTCTCGGGCTTTTCACATTGCCTGATGCATATGTGGATCATGGGTAAACACTCCCACAGTCACTGCTTCCTTGCCTGACAAAACAACACTGTCCGCCCCTTCATCCCATAAGCGTAAGAGCCAGGTCAATAGGGGCTCCCCAGACCTTTGTTTGTATTGTTTTGCCAGCTCATGGAGTTCAGTTTGTGTAAACTCCCGTAATTCTTCAAATTCAACATCTTTGGGGTTGCGATAATGCACCTCCCCATCTGCCATATCCTCTCTATCATGTTGCCGTTTCCTATGCTTAGTAATTATAGGTCTGGCATACTTTTTCTTTCGCACTAGCAGATCATCATGCGAAATATCAAACTCTATCTCCTCATCCTCACTATCATTTGAGGAGAGCACATCCTTACAATCCCAATTTTGGGATGTGACAATGGCACATACCCTGGCTTTACTAACAGGTTTACGGCCCTTCCTTTTCCTTAAGGCATTATTTGATTTGGTCGTGAGGGCTGCACACCGCTCTTGCAAATCATCAGCCCGACTAGTGGTTGAACGTACACACTCTGAAGCAACTGCTAGCTGGTCTTTTAATGCCTTAACTTCTGCCTCTGCCTTCTCCCTTCTATTTGATTCGGTGTAAATAGCATGGAGAAAATACCAGGCCACTGTGGACACTGTCCTCTTCTCTTTTTTACTTAAATCCAACCCTTAAGGCTAAAATCTACAAAATGATCTGAGACTTTATCACCCCAAGTCAGCTTCAAGGGAGAAGCATACTTCACAAATTCTTTAGCGAGAGGCTTCCACTCATTTTCTCTAGCCCAGATAGGTAAGCTGCACAGTTCCTTCTGGCCACCAGAACCCTCTGCAGCCTTGCTTTTCCTAAACAGCTTACGCAGCATTTTACCTAGCGCAAGCTACACAACACACTACAGAAAAATAGGTCTGCTTCAATTGAATTATAGCACAGATCACGACATGAGCCCCCAAATGTTTTGCTTGCGTCTATCTAGCAAGGTTACTCTGTAGTATAAGCAAGTAAGCTGAGATTTCTGCAGTGTGCTTTTACTATACAAAGATGCTGTACATAGAAAACTATTACAATATTAGGAATACAATGCAAGACTGACAGATATCTGTAACAAGCAAAATGCCTAGCAAATTAACAGCCTATGGTCTATACCAGTACAAATACACCTAAAGGTTACTTACCTTCTGTATGTCCTTCTGTTACTTACCTACTGTATGTTCGTGATCTCCATTGGCAACAATTCTCCTGGAGCAGCAGGCAAGTTTCTTCTATCATGAGTGGCTTCTGATGTTACAGCATGATGGTGTGTGTGTGTCTGTAGCTTAAGCCTGAATCCCCCTTTTATGTGCCAGGCTGTTTACCATAGTTACCAAACAACAGAAAACATACCTGTTTACTGTAGCTGTGTAGACAATGGACTGTTGAAAACTGTATCAACGTACCCATTGTCTAATCTAGCCAACACCTGACAGTAATCTAATAGTCATTCTTTCAGTTTGAGAGCTGAAAAAACCTCAAACAAGTAAATCTCTTACTTGTGTACTGTAGCTAGAGAGACAATAGCCTGTTCAAACTGTAATACAACAATGGTATCTAACCCCATTTGTATGAAACCAAATTTGTTTGAGAAATCTACGCAAGCCAAAAAAACTGACAATATCTCTTTGACCAACCATTATTGTAATGTTATGCCCCATGTATCTTATGTCTGATTAATAAAAAAAAATCATATTTTTAACAAACGCAACACACCATGGCTCTTCACCATGAGATAATTTAATTCCAAGTTATTTCCTCACCTAAGTTTCCGCTGGTTATTGGTTATCCGTGGTTACAGAGGCACAACCCCTCTTTTGATTGGCTTTGTGCTGATTTTCTCTCCTGGTCACCACAATACAGTAAGACATGCTTCCAGAAGGTAGCCAAGGTCCTATGCACCTCACTCTCCTACCTGCCGGTGGAGTACCGCGATTTTAGCGATGCCTTTGACAAAGGTCAAGACGGTAGTTTGCCTCCACACCGCCCGTATGATAGCACAATTGACCTTCAACCTGGTGCCATACCCCCTCGTGGCCAGGTTTACCCTTTGTCGGTGTTGGAGGATAGGGCCATGGAGGAGTATGTGCAGATGCACTTTCACAAGGTTTCATCCGCAAATCCTTGTCTCCTACTGGTGCTGGTTTCTTCTTTGTGAAGAAGAAGAGTGGTGAACTGAGACCTTGTATTGATTATAGGGGTCTCAATCATTTCACGATTAAGAATGCCTATCTGATTCTGTTGATTACGGAATTATTTCACGGCCTCAAGGAAGCAACAGTTTTCACAAAGCTTGATTTGAGAGGGGTATACAATATCATGAGGATTAAGGAGGGCAACGAGTGGAAAACTGCATTTAATACCAGAACAGGCCATTATGAGTACCTCGTAATGCTTTTGGCCTTTGTAAAGCCCCGGCAGTTTTCCAGGAATTTATTAGCCACTTCCAGACCGCTGCACGCCGATATATGTCTTAACTTTGACGGGGGATATCGTTGTTATGGCAGCAGCTAGCTGCGATAACCCTGGTATCCTCGTGTTCGGACGGCGGTCTGGTTTTTGATAAGAGTGGTCTCTGTGGCGGATTCATCGCAAGATCACTTTCATCACCAGCTGAAGGAGGGGCCCCCCTCCTGCCGCGCTTCGGTGCCCTCTGCCACTTACCGGATCCATCGTCAGCGGCGGAGGCAATCGGATCTTCAATAGAAATCTTCAATGGGATCTTCAATGTAATAGGAATAAAAGAGACACTTTTCTTATAAAACAGTGCAAAAATAACAAATAAAAGGTAAAATAAATTTTAAATTTTTTTTTAAATGCGCCACTTCCTACTGAGCTTGTGTTCAGAAGCGAACACATCTGTGAGTAGCGCCCGCATATGAAAACAGGGTTCAAACCACACATGTGAGGTAGCGCCGCGATCGGTAGAGCAAGAGCAATAACTCTAGTCTTAGACCTCCTCTGTAACTGAAAACATGCACCCTGTAGAGTTTTTTAAACATAGCCTATGGAGATTTTTTTTTTTTTATAATCTTTAACAAAAACATTTTTACAGTTATTATTAACCAACATTTACAAATCCGTTCTTATCTAACAATATGTTTAAAAACATTTTTCTTTCGCATATGCACAAAAAATCCATTCATGGCCTCTAATTTACCCCCTAAATTTACCTTATATTAAGTCCATGGCCCTATTATCTTCATTCCCCCACCTTTCATACATCCCCCCCCCCCCCCCCGCTTCCTCTCATACTCCATACTTACACCACCCACTCCAATAAGAAAAAAGAAGAACAAGAGAAAAAAATGTATAAATAAATAAAATGTTCCCCTCCCCCCCCCTCTCTCTGTTGTCACTATTCAATCATGCATTCTATATTTCCTTTAATAGGGACGACGATGTTCTAAACACTTCCCACACTTCCCATGCTGCCATTATTTGTTTTTAAACCTTTTTTAATCATCTCCATCTCTTCCATAGAATGCATCTCACTCATCTCGCTCATCTATTCATCTATAGAAGGGGCTGTCCTACCTTTCCACTTTCTAGCTATAGTAGTTCGTGCTGCGATCAAAGGATATTTTAAGATACCTTTTTTTATATTCTTTACTGAACCTGGAATCATTGATAGTACCAAAACCAATATATCTGGTTGTAAATTTATTCCTGTCACAGCCAGATATATTTTATACATTTTATTCCAAAATGACTGTACCCCCAGACAAAAATACCATATATGTGACAAAGTGCCCTTTGTCACCCGACATCTCCAACAAATGTTCTCATTCTCTGGATTTATTTTGTGCATGTCTACAGGGCATAAGCTAGTAATTTATAATTTCTTTCTTGATGCCTATTAGAAATCAATATTTTATGTATTAATATAAATGCTTTTTCCCATTTATCCCTAGGGATATCAATCCCCAGCTCTTCCTCCCATTTTTTAATATAACTTATCTACTGGTCCTTGTTTTCTGACAATAAATACTTATTTACATTAGATAATGTGTGTATTGGCTTCTGTTCTTGTAGATATAACCTTTCTAGTATTGTCGGTGATCTGTCCAATTTCCCCCCTTTCATGAAAGAGATGATAAACTTTTGAAGTTGCAAATATTGGATCCATTTCTTTTTATGTTCCATACCTAAAACCTCTATCGAGGGAGGTCCATTACCCTCCATTATCTGTACCACCCTTATATCGTCCCTTCTCTGCCATTTTAGGAAGGTCATTACCTCTAATGCTGGTGGGAATTCTGGGTTGCTGAAGAGGGGAGTCATTGGGCCAATATAAGTGGACCCTATCCCCCTCCTCACCAGTCCATCCCATACCTTATGCCACCAAGAGCGGCAACTTCTTGCCAGGGGGCCCATTTTCCCTCTTTATCCATGGTAGTGACTTCAGTTTCATGGCCACAATCTCCTCCTCTAATTTCACCCATTGTTTACATTCTGCATTGTGGAACCAGTCCACTATCCTAGCCACAAATACCGATCTAAGATACATTGATAGATCTGGAAGCACCAGGCCTTCATCATCGTGTCTTGATTTTTTTTTGCGCTATTGGAAGATAATTATATTCCTGGAGCCTCTCTATCTCTCTAGGAATAAATACCCCTAGATATTTGATTGCATTATCCTGCCATTTAAAAGAAATTTTTTTTTAAGAGAATCCACAATGTTCAAGGTTATAGTTATATTTAAAACTTCAGATTTGATATAATTCACTTTGAAGTTACTCAATTCGGCAAAACGTTTAAATTCCTTAATTAAGTTTGGTATTGTTACCATTGGATTCGTAATATACCATAAAAGATCTGCGTAAACTGACATTTTATAGTCGTTTTCTCCCACTCTTATTCCTTGTATACCTATATTGTTCCGGATTGCTATCATCAGATGCTCCATAGCCAATACATATAGCAATGGAGACAGGGGGCACCCCTGTCGAGTTCCATTAGCTATATTATTTATATCGGATAGATCTCCATTTGCACCTATTCTGGCGGTTGGGTTGTTATATAAGACCATTATTTTTTCCCAAAGGATAGGACCCACTCCCCATAGTCTTAATGCCTCTACAAAAAACTGCCATCCCATCCTGTCAAAAGCCTTTTCGGCATCAATTACCAAAAGACAGGATGGGATGGCGTGTCTCCGAACATACTCCATCAGTGTCAGGGTTTTCAGGGTGTTATCCCGTGCCTCTCGTCCCTCTATAAAGTCCATTTGGTCTAGGTGGATATATGTCAGCATTTTCGGTGTAAGTCTATTGGCTATAAGCTTTGAATATAGTCGAAGATCAATATTTGTCAGCGAGATCAGCCGATAGTTTCCACACGTGTGATCTTTCTCAGGTTTTGGTATGAGTAAAATATATGCCTGCATACCTTGTGGTACAAATGGTTGAGAGGAAGACACTGAATTAAAGGTCCGTTTCATAATAACTGTATATGTACCTATTGCTGTCACAGTTAGAAGATTTTGAGACATTGTGTCCTTGTGATTGGAGTCTAAATATACCACTACGATACATGTGTAAACCCTAATTACTCACCCACAGACATACAATCAGTCTAAATTATTTAATTCAGCATTCCTCTGTGTAGTAACAATATCCTTTGTTTTATTCAACTCTCTAGCTTCAATTACTTACCATCCGAATATCCCTTGTAACCACCATTTCACTGATACTGATGATCATCTGTATCCTTGGTTACAGCCCTAATTAACTATCGGCGTAAGTGTCAATTCATTGGTTTTTTAACCCAATTAACCCTCTGTATACAATCTTGTTGACACTGAATATTTATTATTCATATAACAGCTTCATCTTTCTGCTCCCTGTGGTTGCAATTAAGCCTCCCTGCTGCCCTGCTTGGTTGGGTCTGTATATGCCGGCCCTGACGAGGCCTTGTTGGGTCAACTTTAGGGGTAAGCCACTATGGACTCTTCAGAGTGACAACACGTGTTTTCCCATTGTATTCACTGTTGTATTAACATTGAACACTATCTATGTATGTATATAAAAACTTTTCTTTTCTCTATTTTCGTAGAATTACTAAAAGTGTTGGATGACTCACTTAACAGTTGCATATCCCTTGAAAAAGCGACAATGCGAAACATGTCGGGCTAGTATGCAATAATTACCATCTGTGAATTTATAGTGTACACTTTTTTCTCCCTATTTGACCACCTTGTTCTTATATTGTCCTAAAAAGAAATATGTCTGTTACTTTATACAATATATATGTTCCCTTTTAATTGAATGTAAACAATAAACTGTTTTTTAAAGAGAAAAGGTTTACAGCTTTTCCGTATGCACAGCTTACTTGCACCGTCAAAATCCCTTTAGTCCTCTTCATGTTTATTTAATACTCCATCAGTGACAGGGTTTTCAGGGTGTTATCCCGTGCCTCTTATCCCTCTATAAACTCCATTTGGTCTAGGTGGATATATGTCAGCATTTTCGGTGTAAGTCTATTGGCTATAAGCTTTGAATATAGTCGAAGATCAATATTTGTCAGCGAGATCAGCCGATAGTTTCCACACGTGTGATCTTTCTCAGGTTTTGGTATGAGTAAAATATATGCCTGCATACCTTGTGGTACAAATGGTTGAGAGGAAGACACTGAATTAAAGGTCCGTTTCAAAATTGGGACTAATATATCTTTGAATGACTTATAGAACTGTGGGGTAAAGCCATCCAGACCGGGGCTTTTTCCCGGCACTAATACGTCAATTACTTTCTGTATTTCTGTATCTAAAAATTCCTTTTCTAATTGCTTAACCTCTACTGATGTTAAAGTCGGTATAGAGGTATCATTTATATGTTGTCGTATATTCTGTTGAAATACTTCAGGATCCCTCTCTGCTAGTATATTGTACAATCGGGAATAAAAATTATGGAATGTTTTCAAGATTCCTTTTGGGTCGTATATCATATCACCTGTTTCTGACTTAACCTTCACAATAGATGTTGTATTTACTCGTTGGCGTAGTACTCTGGCTAACAATTTACTGGGTTTATTACCTTGTTAATAGAATAGAGAACGATTTTTATCCCTAACCCGTAGTGTTTGTTCATTTAATAAAGTTCGTAATTCATGTCGTTTTTCTGTCAGATCCATTAATATCTTCCGTACTGGGTTTTGTTTATGCTGTTTTTCCAATTGATCTATTTCTTGTAATAACTGGGCTGATCTATTTCCTTTTACTTTTTTTAACCTAGCTCCATGCTTTATGAATAGACCCCTCAGTATACATTTTAGTATTTCCCATTGAACGGGCAGGGAAGTACCATCCCTTACATGGTCTAATGTAAAATTCGATATAGCCGACCTAATCTCTAAAGTACCTCATCATATAATAGATTGTCATTTAATCTCCAAGTGCCTCTTATTATATTGGTGAATCAATCACCAAAAATATGGGGGCGTGGTCCGACCAAACAAAACTACCTATTTCAGAGGTATCCATTCCTAACTGATTTGTCAAGTAATCTAGTCTATGGTATGTGCCATGAACTTTTGAGTGAAACGTATAATCTTTCTCCATTGATTGGAAGGCCCTCCATATATCAACTAAATCGTATTTACAGTGGGGACGGAAAGTATTCAGGCCTCCTTAAATTTCTCACTCTTTGTTATATTGCAGTCATTTGCTAAAATCATTTAAGTTCAATTTTTTTTCCCTTATTAATGTACACACAGCACCCCATATTGACAGAAAACACAGAATTGTTGACATTTTTGCAGATTTATTAAAAAAGAAAAACTGAAATATCACATGGTCCTAAGTATTCAGACCCTTTGCTGTGACACTCATATATTTAACTCAGGTGCTGTCCATTTCTTCTGATCATCCTTGAGATGGTTCTACACCTTCATTTGAGTCCAGCTGTTTTTGATTATACTGATTGGACTTGATTAGGAAAGCCACATACCTGTCTATATAAGACCTTACAGCTCACAGTGCATGTCAGAGCAGATGAGACTCATGAGGTCATAGGAACTGCCTGAAGAGCTCAGAGACAAAATTGTGGTAAGGCACAGATCTGGCCAAGGTTACAAAAAAATTTCTGCTGCACTTATGTTCCTAAGAGCACAGTGACCTCAATAATCCTTAAATGGAAGACGTTTGGGATGACTAGAACCCTTCCTAGAGCTGGCCGTCCGGCCAAACTGAGCTATCGGGGGAGAAGAGCCTTGGTGAGAGCGGTAAAGAAGAACCCAAAGATCACTGTGGCTGAGCTCCAGAGATGCAGTCAGGAGATGGGAGAAAGTTGTAGAACGTCAACCATCACTGCAGCCCTCCACCAGTCGGGGCTTTATGGCAGAGTGGCCCGACGGAAGCCTCTCCTCAGTGCAAGACACATGAAAGTCTGCATGGAGTTTGCTAAAAAACACCTGAAGGACTCCAAGATGGTGAGAAATAAGATTCTCTGGTCTGATGAGACCAAGATAGAAATTTTTGACCTTAATTCTAAGCAGTATGTGTGGAGAAAACCAGGCCCTGCTCATCACCTGTCCTATACAGTCCCAACAGTGAAACATGGTGGTGGCAGCATCATGCTGTGGGGGTGTTTTTCAGCTGCAGGGACAGGACAACTGGTTGCAATCGAGGGAAAGATGAATGCAGCCAAGTACAGGGATATCCTGGACAAAAACCTTATCCAGAGTGCTCAGGACCTCAGACTTGGCCGAAGGTTTACCTTCCAACAAGACAATGACCCTAAGCACACAGCTAAAATAACAAAGGAGTGGCTTCACAACAACTCCGTGACTGTTTTTGAATGGCCCAGCCAGAGCCCTGACTTAAACCCAATTGAGCATCTCTGGAGAGACCTAAAAATGGCTGTCCACCAACGTTTACCATCCAACCTGACAGAACTGGAGAGGATCTGCAAGGAGGAATGGCAGGGGATCCCCAAATCCAGGTGTGAAAAACTTGTTGCATCTTTCCCAAAAAGACTCATAGCTGTATTCGATCAAAAGGGTGCTTCTACTAAATACCGAGCAAAGGGTCTGAATACTTAGAACCATGTGACATTTCAGTTTTTCTTTTTTAATAAATCTGCAAAAATGTCAACAATTCTGTGTTTTTCTGTCAATATGGGGTGCTGTGTGTACATTAACGAGGAAAAAAAATGAACTTAAATGATTTTAGCAAATAGCTGCAATATAACAAAGAGTGAAAAATTTAAGGGGGTCTGAATACTTTCAGTCCCCACTGTATATATATATTATTTTTTGTTTGTAAATAGATTCTTACTAAAGTATGAAGCAATTCAGCCTTGAAGAAGTGGATGTATCAATATTATTGTGAAACATGTCAGCTTTGACTGCTTGTTTTGGGGAGTCGAGGGGAAGGAAAGGGAAAAATGTACCTCAAGGCCATCCTGGCCATCTGAACTGAGGGGGGATCGAGAAGGAACATGCCAAGCATGAACTCCACACATCAAAGGACAACAATCCTGATGTATACGACTATTGTAATCATCACTTAAAGGAGAACTTTGCATACACAGTGAGTAATGAATCTGTGAACATATATAAGCCCATTAGGGTAAAACATGCCGGGCTTAATTAACAGTTACAAAACTTCATACACAGAGGAAAGAGAAAAGAAAGAAAAGATATATAACAATGATACACAATGCCAAAAGGCATCGCATCATGCCAAAAATAAATGCTGACCTTAAATAGAGAAGGCTATCATTGAAGGTGTTCCTGCACCCAAAATCATTTACTATCAACAGATGTCCAAAATGTCCAACGACTTTAAAAAGATTTAATATAGTTTGTAAAACAAAATAGAACATATATGTGTCTATCTATTAGGTAACACTCACCAGGCTTACAAAAGCTGACAGGGGTAGATCCAGAGTCCAGCTCCATACAATGAAGCAAAAAGGCAAAGCCTTACCTAGTGGGTATACTGAACACCAGTAACGTCCAAGTGCCTCTAGTATAGGGAGCCCAAAAGAAAAAACAACCGCAGAAGACGCTCCTTTTGGTGTGTGGTCCAGTCAACGTATAGCAACTCTGGGTATACCGAGGATCCCACTCCCGAGAATGTCCACCTCAAAGCAGAGTTGCTATACATTGACTGGACCATACATCAAAAGGAGCGTCTTCTGCAGCTGTTTTATCTTTTGGGCTAGATAGAATCTAATAGATTCTTACTAAAGTATGAAGCAATTCAGCCTTCAAGAAGCGCATGTACCAATCGTACTGTGAAGCATGTCAACTTTGACTGCTTGTATGTAGTGTACCTACTGTACACACTTTACTGTTTTTATACAGAATATATCCGGTCCCTTGTTTATACATGTGTATGTCTTTGTAAACTTTTTTTCCATAATAAATTATATATTTTCAATTTTGTGTTATATTATACTTGTCTGGAAAAGACTGATCAACGCCCTATATACATTACCTATTTTCCTTATATTCCAATTTTTTTGTTACCTCTATCCAAAGTCTGTGCAAGAACCACCAGAATCTATCCAAAAAATCTCTAATCTTGTTCTGAGTGCACAAATTGTGACCTCAGCATACAACCTGGCTACCCAAGCCGTTGTTTATAAAATAAAGAAAGCTTGCAGGGAAAATGTCATTTTTCTTGGCTTTATAAATGTCATTATTGCTGCAGCAGGTTCTATAGATGGTAGATGTGCCACTTTATATGCATATTAAGGGGACCCCCAGGCACTATATTTAAAGGGATTTTTCATTTTGATTGTTATTTTTCATTTTTATGGTTTCACTTTAAGCATCAGTAAATCACTGTTCATTTAAAAATGATGTTTTGTTCAAACATTTTTTTCATTGATACATGTCCCCCAGGGCAGTACCCAGACCCCCTTAACCATTGTATTGTAAAGCGCTGCTTAAACTGTTGGCGCTATATAAATCCTGTATAATAATGATAATAATAATAATTGTATGCCAAATTACTTGCATATAAGCCTTCAAAATGGGCACTTTCAATTTTTCCAGTTCGGGTCCCGTAAACTTCAATGGGTTTCTTTATTCAATTCTGAACATCTGTGATGGTCGAAAGTTCTGCCACTAACTGAACAGGGGGTCGTTCGGCCCATCTCTATTGCTGAACATGACAGTACTGAGTGTAAATTTTGAACTACCATTAGTAATAAGGACACTAAGGCCTTTTGTACACTTTACTGATGCATGAGCATCACACATTCCTAGCAGAAAAAGGGCAAGGATGGGCTGTATATCACTTGCAAGTATTTGAAAGTTTACACACAAAAATACTGACTGGCAACTCAGATTTCTGTATTTCTTTTAATGCTCGTAATGAGCGTTTTCAGGCAGCAGTGGGTAAGAGGCAGATTTTATGAAAGAATGTTATGTAATATAATCAGCAATCCTTTTTTTACTGTCCCAAGTATTTTTGTCAAATGAATAAATTATGCCTCTGTAGTGCACAGCAACGTTACCAACTTTCAGATGAAATTACAGAGTCTCTGCACTAGATGGCAATGGTGATTTTCCATATAGATATTTTAAAGACTAGACATCCCATGTGAGATTAACTGATAATTATTTCAGTAAAATACAGTATGTGTTGAAATTAAGTCAGTAATTATATTTACTCTTAGCTTGTTTTTGGCAATTATGAACTATTATGAAGTCAATCAGTTCCTAATTATATACAGTGTACATTTGTGTAATATACTATGCACAATGAATCTGATTTACAGTATATACTGTACATACACAAAATCAGTAGGGGATTAAATACTTTTTTCCCTCACTGTAGGAGCGGAAAAGTGGAGTTGCTGACCATCATATATTAGTAAAGTGGTCAGCCCATCATCAGGGGTATAAACAGTGCAACCCTTGCTGGTCAATACAGTAACCAGAATGGAAGGAAGGAAGGTGCTGTCTGCAGGTTGGAGAAGGTTGTTTAAAGTACACTTCCAGTGATCACATTGATTGGCTATCTTGTTGATCACATGATCTGGAGCTGCTTCCATAGTCCCCCATTATTACCATGAGGCATGTACTTGTCAGTGAGAGCAGGGTTAAAGAACTAGGGGCACACATAGCTGCAGACTTCACAGCTGCAGTGCAGAGTGTGAACTAATTTTCGCATTGGCATGGGGAGCAGTGCCCGGGAACATTAATCTTCAGACAGGAGATGCCAAGTGGTTAGAGAATATAATCTGTTTATATAACTGTCTACTGGTTATATAATAAGCACATATATATTAAAGGGCCGTACACACGGGCCAAATAGTCGTCTGGATGGCTTTTGTGGAAGGGGCATGACCGAAAAAAGGTCTGCCAATCGTCACCCAATCAGTGGCTCCTTCTGAGCTCTTCAGTTTTTTTTTCGTTCAGCTCGCTGGATTGGACGAAAAAAAGTGTTATGCCGCGTACACACGATCGCACATTTCGACAACAAAATCCATGTATTTTTTCCAACGGATGTTGGCTCAACCTTGTCTTGCATACATACGGTCACACAAATTCTGAACATCAAGAACGCAGTGACGTACAACGCGTATGACGAGCCGAGAAAAATTAAGTTCAACAGCCAGTACGGCTCTTCTGCTTGATTCCGAGCATGCGTGGAATTTTGTGCGTCGGAATTGTGTACACATGATCGGAATTTCCGGCAACGGATTTTCTTGCCCGGAAATTTGAGATCCAGATCTCAAATTTTGTTTGTCGGAAATTCCGACGGAAAATGTCAGATGGAGCCTACACATGGTCAGAATTTCTGACAACAAGCTCCCATCGAACATTTCCTGTCGGAAATTCTGACCGTGTGTACGTGGCTTTAGTGTGTACCAGGCTTAAAGAGTATCTATCACAATGGCTGGTGACTACTAGGGATAAGCAAAACAAATAACAAGAAACAATTATTGTTTGGATTAGAAGCTTGTTGATTTTTCTCATTTTCAGTGCCTTCTTATAATTGTTATACTCCCCAGGGCGTCTTGTAGAACCTTCCATCCAACAGCTGGTTATTAGATACAACCCCAATATAAAAGCCCTGAAGAAGTGCAGTGATGCAGCTGGATGTTCTCCCTCAGTGCTGCTCAGAAGCTCTTGCTTCATTATCATTACATCACTTCCACAAATTAATTTCTCGTTTAAAGTGTTCACTATTTTTTACAGTTACTAATTGGTTATGGTTTGTTGATGGCTTTTAGAAATCTCTAAGCTATTGGCTGAAATTCAATGCAAACGAGTTCTAAAGGTCCTTGATCTGAAAGTCCTATCTGGGCCAAAGTGTCTATGTTCATCACAAAGAGCAGCCAGTACAGGCTGTCGGTGTTTCTCCAGGAGGAATAACTGCCACTGTTCTTTGGAATCCTCTGAATGGCCCCTCCTGTACAGGAGGCTATCTTGTACCTGTAACTGGTTAAATTCTCTGTGAATTATTTTGTAATTTGCAACTCCTTAGCAGTAAACTTCGGTTTTGCTTAGTTAAGAGAGTCCTCACTCCGATGCATCTTCAGATCCTTCTTTGACAGTTGAAGAAGCCCCTCACTTCTCACTTGGGTCAGATCGCAGTAACTCCAATAGCTTCTGCTTCAACAGGCCCCTTGTGACGATGTGCAATACCCTGTCACAGAGATTACATTCCTTTCGATGTAACATGAGTCCAAAGTTTCGAGTCTCTGGCCAGACTATGAGGCTTTTGGGACAAAACATTTGCATCTCAATTCCCTGCAACTAGTCGGTACTTCAAACTGAACTGAAACCCAGACAGTGTGGCCAAACATCAATGTCCAGTAGCATCCAGCTTAGCTGATGACAGTAAATACATCAGAGGATTATTATCCATCTTCACCACAAGGGAGGCTCTGTACAGATAATCTTTCAAACTTGTCTACTACAGCCCACTTTAGGGCCAGAAACTACAACTTGTGTCCAGGATAGTTTTTCTCTGACGGGGTTAAACTTCGACTCACATATGCTATGTGCCATAGTTGACCACTCTGCTCCTGGTATAGGACCCCACTCAACCCTTCTTGGTTGGCATCCACATGAAGCTTTTATGGCTTGGCTGGGTCTTGAGGTGATGGAAAGCTTTATCACATGGGGGGGGGTCCACTGCCCTTGTATTGACTTCCCAGCCCCATGTCTCACTTGGCTCAGCTTGCAATCTTTGGCTTCCACCTCATTCTTAAGCAACTCATTGAGTGGCCAGGCAATCTTTGCAAAGTTCAAAACAAATAATAATAGTAGCAGAAACCTGGGAAAGGTCTCAATTCTGTTACGGTTCTTGGTCGGGCCAGGTGGTCGGGCCAGGTGGTGACTGATTCCAACTTCTTTGCTTCTGTGGCAATGCCCTTCGCAGAAATGACACATCTCTCAAGTAGATGACAGAAGTTTGATAGAACTGACATTTTTCTAACTACAACTTAAGTCAACTTAAGTCCCTCTTCATAAAGCCTCAGAAAGATCTTCTCGAGCCTTGCTTCATGCTCTTCTAAAGACCTTCCAAAGACAATAATATTGCCTAAGTACACCAGGACCTTGATCAGGTTCATGTTGCTAATGGTACTTTCAATCAACCGCTGAAATGTATCGGGGCCCCCGAAAGTCCCTAAGGCATCCTATTAAACTTGAAGAAACCTGATAGGATGATAAATGCCGTCTTCTCCCTATCGTCTGGGTGCATAGAGATCTGGTAGTATCTACTCATCAAGTCTAACAAACTGAACCACTTCACTCCTGATAAACACTGAAGGGCTGTCAGAAACCATAAACCAGACCGAGACAGAAGTACAGTTAAATCACACTTGTTTATTAATAAAAATAAAAAGGTAAATAGAGTAAGCGTAGTCAAAGCATAGCCAGAGTCCAGTAACCAATCGGGTAGTCAGCCAAGCCAGAGTTCAGTAACCAGATTGGGTAATCAGCCAGGCCAGAAGTCAGGGATCCAAGTGGAGGAACAGCAAGCAGGATAAGGAGCCAGAAGGGATGTCAGCAAGCCAGTCTTTAAACAGGATCGCAGGAGATGGGTTCTTGTGATGTGACCAAGGCGAAGGCAGGAAAGAAGTGAGCTGGAAGTCTTTAAGTAGGTGGAACTGATGACCAGATCCACAACAGCTGGTTAACTGCAGAGAGAGAAGAGAGCTGGCAATTAGCTGACAGCTGAGTGGCCAGCTCAGAGAAGGAAGGGCTGAGCCAGCCCTGACAGTACCCCCTTCTCAACGACCCCTCCCCCTTGGGGGACCACCGGGCTTGAGGGGAAAACGTCTATGGAAATCACAGAGGAGAGCAGGGGCATGTACGTCCGAGGATGAGACCTAGGAGCGTTCCTCCGGACCGTACCCCTTCCAATGCACCAGGTACTGTATGCGCCCACGGAACCTATGGGAGTCAACAATGGATTGTACCTCATACTCCTCATGGTTCTCAACTGTATAGGGTGAGGACGTGGCACCAAGGTGGTAAAGCGGTTGCAGACCAACAGTTTCAATAAGGAGACATGAAACACATTCGAGATGCGCATACTAGGATGAAGGTCCAATGCGTAAGCCACTGGGTTAATCCTGCGAAGGATACGGAAATGCCCAATAAACTGAGGTGCGAACTTCAGTGAGGGAACACGAAGTCGGAGGTTGCGAGATGACAGCCAGACGCTGTCCCCAATCTGGTAGGAAGGCGCAGGCAGGCGTCTGCGGTCAGCATGGAGTCTTTACCTATCATTAGGATGACGCAAAGCCTCCTGGACTTGTGCCCAAGTGGAACAAAGACCACGGAGATGCTACTCTAGCACAAGAATACTCTGCGGAACAAACGAGTCAGGCAACATACAAAGAAAAAATTGTGCGCTTGCGTTAGATATTTAAATCTATATTACTACATGATTATCATAAGTAGATAAACAAATAAATAAAAAAATAAATAAAAAACACCATCAAAGTTAATTGTGAGTGAATTAGAAAGTCGCTATGCTACAGAGCAAACAGCGACATGTAAGTCAAATAATAATATTGACCATTGCATACATATAAACCAACAATAAAGTTATAAACTGGTGTGCAAAAAAACAAAACACAAAAAAACAAAGGTTATTCCACCCAAGTGCAAAGTCATAAGTGAAAAGGTTCAAAATTGCATCCTGAGTCGCAGGAAAAACGCATATCCAAAGTTCATGAATTGCATTCCTTAGTGTGTATAAATATATATATATATAAATAAAAAACACCATCAAAGTTAATTGTGAGTGAATTAGAAAGTCGCTATGCTACAGAGCAAAGAGTGACATATAAGTCAAATACTAATATTGACCATTGCATACATATAAACCAACAATAAAGTTATAAACTGGTGTGCAAAAAAGAAAAAACAAAAAAACAAAGGTTATTCCACCCAAGTGCAAAGTCATAGGTGAAAAAGTTCAAAATTGCATCCTTAGTCGCAGGAAAAACGCATATCCAAAGTTCATGAATTGCATTCCTTAGTGTGTATAAAGGAATAAGGGGACGTGAAGGGACCTCCAACCACCAGTGGATCCGAAGGTTGATAATAGATGTATCCTTACCAGACACGTTGGACCTCTTTTATAGCAAGGTCTTAAAAGCATGCAGATTTAGCCCTCTGCAGGGACAGTAGATGTCAGCTCACCACACAGCTGGAGATGGTTCCGACACTTCCGCATTGATGTAAACACTCCCTCGTTTGGACTCGTATGTAAAGAAGGGGAGAAAGAAAAAACTCCAATGGTATAGTATGTAAAAAAGGGGAATTTTATTGCCTCAGACACGTGCCCCTTTGAAGACGTGACCTATCACGAAACATGTAGGGCATGGCTACGCAGTGTACGCCAGATCGCCATAGAGTCCCATGTAACCTAGCACGGGCGTCTCTGTTGTTTTTATATTTTGCCGGCTTTATGTTTTGGATGTTTTAAAGATGCCTAGTTGTCTGAGTCAATAAAATTCCCCTTTTTTACATACTATACCATTGGAGTTTTTTCTTTCTCCCCTTCTTTACCTACGAGTCCAAACGAGGGAGTGTTTACATCAATGCGGAAGTGTCGGAACCATCTCCAGCTGTGTGGTGAGCTGACATCTACTGTGCCTGCAGAGGGCTAAATCTGCATGCTTCTAATGCCGAGTACACACGGTCGGACTTTTCACCTGCAAAAGTCCGACGGACGCCGCCGGACAAAGTCCGGCGGAAAGTCCGACCGTGTGTGGTCTCCATCGGACTTCCGACGGACCGTTTCGGTCGGATTTTTGCGGAAATCCGACGTACTTTAGATTTGAAGCCTGCTTCAAATCTTTACGTCGTACCTCCGCCGGACTCAGTTCCTGACGGAAAGCCCGTTCGTCTGTATGCTAGTCCGAAGGACCAGATACGACGGAGGAGCAGGTTGCTGCATCTCGCTGCAATAGGAAAAACAAATCTTCCTATTGCGGCGAGCGCGGGGCATACCAGGCCCTTAGGTCTGGTATGGATTATAAAGGGGAACCCCTACGCCGAAAAAACGGCGTGGGGTCCCCCTAAAATCCATACCAGACCCCGATCCGAGCACGCAGCCTGGCCGGTCAGGAAAGGGGGTGGGGACGAGCGAGCGCCCCCCCCCTCCTGAACCGTACCAGGCCGCATGCCCTCAACATGGGGGGTGGGTGCTTTGGGGGAGGGGGGCGCCCTGCGCCCCCCCCCCCAAAGCACCTTGTCCCCATGTTGATGAGGACAAGGGCCTCTTCCCGACAACCCTGGCCGTTGGTTGTCGGGGTCTGCGGGCGGGGGCTTATCGGAATCTGGGAGCCCCCTTTAATAAGGGGGCCCCCAGATCCCGGCCCCCCACCCTATGTAAATGAGTATGGGGTACATGGTACCCCTACCCATTTACCTAGGTAAAAAGTGTCAGTAATAAAACACAACACAGGTTTTTAAAATAATTTATTAAACAGCTCCGGGGGGGTCTTCTTCCGTCTTCGGGGGTCCCTCCGGTTCATCTTCTCCCGGCGTCCGGTTGGTTCTTCTCCGCTCTCCGGCCTCTTCTCCCGGTGTCCCAGGTCTTCGGCCGGCCCCTCCGCTATCTTCAGGTAGCTCTATTGCTAGCGGAGGTCCGGACTTCTGGGCTTCTTGGCTTCTTGGCTTCTTGGCTTCTTGTGTTCTCTTCTCTTCTCTTCCCCCAGATGTTGACACGACGCTCTCTCCGGCTGGACTGGTCTCTGAGGGCTGCGTTGTGACTTATATAGGCGGAGACCCCGCCCCCATATGATGTCACAGTCCCTGGGCATGCTGGGACTGTGACGTTTTAGGGGGCGTGGTCGACCACGCCCCCTAAAACGTCACAGTCCCAGCATGCCCAGGGACTGTGACATCATATGGGGGCGGGGTCTCCGCCTATATAAGTCACAACGCAGCCCTCAGAGACCAGTCCAGCCGGAGAGAGCGTCGTGTCAACATCTGGGGGAAGAGAAGAGAAGAGAACACAAGAAGCCAAGAAGCCAAGAAGCCAAGAAGCCCAGAAGTCCGGACCTCCGCTAGCAATAGAGCTACCTGAAGATAGCGGAGGGGCCGGCCGAAGACCTGGGACACCGGGAGAAGAGGCCGGAGAGCGGAGAAGAACCAACCGGACGCCGGGAGAAGATGAACCGGAGGGACCCCCGAAGACGGAAGAAGACCCCCCCGGAGCTGTTTAATAAATTATTTTAAAAACCTGTGTTGTGTTTTATTACTGACACTTTTTACCTAGGTAAATGGGTAGGGGTACCATGTACCCCATACTCATTTACATAGGGTGGGGGGCCGGGATCTGGGGGCCCCCTTATTAAAGGGGGCTCCCAGATTCCGATAAGCCCCCGCCCGCAGACCCCGACAACCAACGGCCAGGGTTGTCGGGAAGAGGCCCTTGTCCTCATCAACATGGGGACAAGGTGCTTTGGGGGGGGGGCGCAGGGCGCCCCCCTCCCCCAAAGCACCCACCCCCCATGTTGAGGGCATGCGGCCTGGTACGGTTCAGGAGGGGGGGGCGCTCGCTCGTCCCCACCCCCTTTCCTGACCGGCCAGGCTGCGTGCTCGGATCGGGGTCTGGTATGGATTTTAGGGGGACCCCACGCCGTTTTTTCGGCGTAGGGGTTCCCCTTTATAATCCATACCAGACCTAAGGGCCTGCGACGGGGCTCGCAAGGTTTCAATCTCGCCAAAAAAAGCGGCGAGATTGAATTCCTTTTCTAGTCCCGTCGTACCAAAGTTAGGTTCAAAATGAACGGACTTGTCCGTGTGTGGGAAAGTCCGTTCGTTCTGAAAGTCCGGCGGAAGTCCGTCGGGAAGACCGGATTCCGGAAAGTCCGGCCGTGTGTAGGCAAGTCCGGCCGTTCAGAAAGTCCGGCGGTAGTCCGCCGGAAGTCTGGCGGCAAGTACGTCGGACCTAGCTTTCTAGAAAGTCCGACCGTGTGTACGCGGCATAAGACCTTGCTATAAAGGAGGTCCAACGTGTCTGGTAAGGATACATCTATTATCAACCTTCGGATCCACTGGTGGTTGGAGGTCCCTTCACGTCCCCTTATCCCTTTATACACACTAAGGAATGCAATTCATGAACTTTGGATATGCGTTTTTCCTGCGACTCAGGATGCAATTTTGAACTTTTTCACTTATGACTTTGCACTTGGGTGGAATAACCTTTGTTTGTTTGTTTTTTTCTTTTTTGCACACCAGTTTATAACTTTATTGTTGGTTTATATGTATGCAATGGTCAATATTAGTATTTGACTTACATGTCGCTGTTTGCTCTGTAGCAAAGCGACTTTCTAATTCACTCACAATTAACTTTGATGGTGTTTTTTATTTATTTTTTTATTTATTTGTTTATCTACTTATGATAATCATGTAGTAATATAGATTTAAATATCTAATGCAAGCGCACAATTTTTTCTTTGTATGTAATTTTTCACCTCATTGATATTTGTGGTTTTGTTGCAGCTGCAGTTATATTAATTGTTTGCTTGATAGCACAGGTTTTCTCTTTCTTTCTTTTTTTTTATCGAGTCAGGCAACATGGCAGGTTTGGAAACCATAATTCGCCATAAACTGAAACAATCAGGAAGCAGAATTCAAGGCACTGTTAAGAGCAAACTCTGCCCATGGTAATAGGTCTGACCAGTTGTTGTGATGGTCAGAAATATAGCAACGTAGAAATTGCTCCAAGGACTGATTGGCTCGTTCTGCGGCCCCATTAGACTGCGGGTGATACGCAGAGGAGAAAGAACTCGCCAGAACCGGGACACAAACTGACTACCCCTGTCCGAGACAATCACCCTGTGTAGCCCATGTAAGCGAAAGATCTCCCGAGCAAAAATGGAAGCCAGTTCCTTAGAAGTGGGCAACTTTTTAAGTGGAATACAATGACACAATTTTGAGAACCGGTCAACCACCATAAGGATAACCATGTTGCCTTGGGAGTTTGGCAACTCCACAATGAAATCCATAGACAGGTGGGTCCAGGGCCTCTCTCCATTGGGTATGGCTTGTAGGAGGCCCACTGGAAGGTGTCGTGGAGTCTTACTCTGGGCACACACGGAACAGGCAGCTACAAAGGCAGTTACATCATCACGTACACTAGGCCACCAGAATTGTTGGGAAATGGCCCAAATGAGTTGATTCTTCCCAGGGTGGCCAGCTGCCTTGGGAGAATGTTAAGTCTGGAGCATGGCAGTATGGAGACACTCTGGGACAAAGCAGCGGTCACAAGGTTTCTCAGGAGGAGCATCGACTTGAGCAGCAAGAATTTTGTCCGTAGCCAGAATACGATCAGGAGGAATCATAAGAACCGGAACCGACTCCAACTTTAAGTGGAGGAAAATTGTCATGACAAGGCGTCATCCCTTTTATTCTTAGTACCGGGTAAGAATGAGACAATGTAATTGAAACTTGACAAGAAAAGAGCCCATCGCGCCCTTCTGGGAGAGAGGCGTCTAGCCTCAGACAAGAATGTGAGATTCTTATGATCAGTAAGAATGAGAACCAGCACAGTGGTACCTTTGAGGAGATGTCTCCATTCTTTCAGGGCTACAATAATCACCAACAGTTCTCTGTCACCAATCTCCTAATTGCTCTCGGCAGGTGACAATTTCTTGGAAAAGTAGCCACAAGGATGCATAGCACTCTCAGAGGTAGGACGTTGAGACAGAAGGGTGCCAACACCAGTCTCAGAAGCATCAACCTCAAGGATAAAAAGTAATGTAGGATCAGGATGTGCCAACACAGGAGCAGAAACAAAGGCAGCCTTGAGACTTTCAAAGGCCTGAATGGACTCCGGAGACCAACTCTGTGGGTTACCATTCTTTCTGGTTATATCGGTCAGGGGCTTGACCAGGGACGAGAAGTTACAAATAAACTTCCGATAATAGTTGCCAAAACCCAGGAAACGCTGCAGAGGACGTAACCCCATGGGTCAAGGCCACTGTAGGACTGCCGAAAGTTTCTCTGGGTCCATCGAAAAACCAGCAGTGGAAATGACATAGCCCAGGAATTTAACATGTTCCCGATGGAACTCACACTTCTCCAGTTTACAGTAGAGATTGTACTCTCTTAATTTCTGAAGCGCACGACAGACATCTGTGTGGTGGCTCTCCAGGGACTTGGAAATTATGGGGATATTATCGAGATAAACCACCACACATAACTACAACAAATCTCGGAGGACATCGTTAATAAATTCCCGGAAAACTGCCGGGGCGTTACAAAGGCCAAAAGGTATAAAAAGCAGTTTTCCACTTGATGCCCTCCTTAATCCTCACGAGATTGTAAGCCCCTCTCAGATCAAGCTTAGTGAAAACCGTTGATCCCTTGAGGCGGTCAAATAACTCTGTAATCAACGAGATCGGGTAGGCATTCTTAATCGTGAAACGATTGAGATCCCTATACTCAGTGCAAGGTCTCAGTTCGCCACCCTTCTTCTTCACAAAGAAGAAACCAGCACCAGCAGGAGATGAGGATTTGCAGATGAAACCTCGAGAAAGTGCGTCTGCAAAATACTCCTCCATGGCTTTATCCTCCAAGACCGACAAAGGGTAAACCCGACCACGAGGGGGAGTGGCACCAGGTTGAAGGTCAATTGCACAATCATACGGCCAGTGTGGAGGCAAACTATTGGCTTGACCATTATCAAAGACATCGCTAAAATCACGGTACTCCTCTGGCAGGAAGGAGAGTGAAGAGGTACACAGGACCTTGGCTACCTTCCGGAAGCATGTTTCACTGCATTGTGGTGACCAGGAGAGAACCTCAGCATGGAACCAAGTCAAGTGCTTTGATACAAAGGCAGCATCAATGAACAGGCCTGCAGCCCCAGAGTCGATTAGAGCCTGTATCTCAATAGACGACTTAGCCCAAGAAAGGGCGACAGAAACCAGGGGCTTATACTTCTGGATAACTGGGGACGACACAACACCACCTAAGGTCTGTCCATGACAGGACCTCAAGGTTCGAGTGTTCCCAGGACGGGTAGGACAAGACTTCAAAAGGTGACCTGCCTGGCCACAATAAAGGCACAATCTTTCCCTCCTCCTAAAGGCTCTCTCATCCGCAGAGAGACGCATGATGCCCAAGTGCATGGGTTCATCTTCACTGACCGACTCGGTGCCAGGAGGCATGGGAGGTGAGGGAGGCACAGGTGGGACAGCAAAGCTCGGAGATAAACGTACAGGAGGCATCCGCAAGCGCTCCTTAAAAGAAAGTCTTTCTCTGAGTCTGGAGTCAATGAGGATGGCAAACAAAATCAAGCTCTCCAGCTCACTGGGTATATCTCGGGCTGCTATCTTATCCTTGATGGAATCCGAGAAACCATGAGAAAAAGCAACCACGAGGGCCTCATTGTTCCAAGCAACCTGTGCTGCAAGAGTACAGAACTCAATGGCGTAGTCAGCAACAGTTCTCGTACTCTGTTTGATGAACATGAGGCACTTGGCAGCAGAAGCGGAGCATGCGGGAACATCAAATACCCTTTTAAAGGAGACCACAAACTACCCTTTTAAACTACAAACCACAAACATAGAGGGTTAGCCCAGGTCAAGGCTCTCTCAGAAAGCAAAACTATCACGAACCCTAATTTGCTTCTGTCCGTGGAAAACACCTGGGTCAGCATCTCAAAGTATATCTCAACTTGGTTGAGAAACCCTGTGCATTGAACTGGATTGCCCCCAAATCGCTAGGGAAGTGGGGCGGAACCAGACATACCTCTAATAGAGGTAATACCCAAGGCGGTTGCCTGCACAGCGACTGGCGCAGCAGCAGGGACGGCCTGCAACTCAGGTTGTACCGGAGCAGCCACAGTGGGGGATTCCAGGTGAGCCGTACGACTCAGGAGCGTTTGTAATGCAATGGCAAACTGATCCATGCGGTGATCTTGCTCATCCAATCTGGAAAAAATATTACCAACAAGTGGATTGACTGTATCTTCTGAATTCATGGCCTTCGCCTACTGTCAGATACCATAAACCAGACCGAGACAGGAGAACAGTTAAATTACACTTGTTTATTAATAAAAATAAAAAGGTAAATAAAGTAGGCGTAGTCAAAGCATAGCCAGAGTCCAGTGACCGGATCGGGTAGTCAGCCAAGCCAGAGTTCAATAACCAGATCGGGTAATCAGCCAGGCCAGAAGTCAGGCATCCAAGTGGAGGAACAGCAAGCAGGATAAGGTGCCAGAAGGGATGTCAGCAAGCCAGTCTTTAAACAGGAATGCAGGAGATGGTTTCTTGTGATGTGACCAAGACGAAGGCAGGAAAGAAGTGAGCTGGACATCTTTATGTAGGCGGGACTGACGAGCAGATCCACAACAGCTGGTTAACTGTGGAGAGAGAAGAGAGCTGGCAATTAGCTGACAGCTGACCGGCCAGCTCAGAGAAGGAAGGGCTGAGCCAGCCCTGACAAGGGCATCCTCAATACGGAAGGGGGGTGGTATATTGATCAGGAATGGCCCTTCTTTTCAAGGTTCTGTAATTAATACATCTGCAACGCCCTGGTATTTTTCCTCACCACCACTATAGGGGCCCCCTGGATTCCTGAATGAATTCTGACTTCCTCAAATCAGCTAATTGTTCTCTGAGATCTTCCAGATCACTCAGCGCTCTTTCTCGGAATGGTCTATCCTACTGCAACCGAATCCTGTGCTGAGTACTCTTGGGGCAACCCACGTCAAAGTAATTCTTGGAGAACATCTTCTCCCCCTGGGACAACTGCTCTCGAACCCTTTATGCAGATTCAGGGTGCAATGATTTGTATGAAGATATAAATTATCTTCCAAGTTCTTTCTGTCTCCTCTCTCAATCATTTCCATCAGGGTCACTGGAGTGGCTTAGCTCACTTGCCCAATCAGCAGTCGAGGCCTCAACTTGACTGGATGATCAGTGATATTCCAGAGACTGACTGACACCTTCCCTCTATTCCAGGACAGGGCTTTCGTAGGTACTATGTCTTAAGCCAAATCCACCCCTGCTTCACTTTGCTGAGAATCAGTCTCCAAGACAACAAAGAGACCCGGCTGATCCCAAGTCAGCTTGATAGTACCCTTGATGCAAATTACCTCACCAGGCTGCGGCACCTTCTTTTTCTTTTCCAGCCTCTGTAGTCTTCCCACCCCCTCTTCTGGGGCTATCTTCTCTCAGACCACCCGCTTAAAGGCCTGATGCATTAGGGGATGTATCCCTTTGAGCGTAGAATCTTCCCTCTCAGCTAATGGAACCAGTAACCTCCTCACCAGGTCAGTCCCAATCAGCTTAGAATTCTTTCCAGTCTCTGGTTGTTAGAGGCACACAACAGCCAGTGTGTCGAAGGTTTCTGTCTCCCCTGCCACTGATGGCCCAAAGGTGATCTAAACTGGAATATATCCACCGTAGGGAGAATTCTCTGATCCAATTCCTCAGATCTCTAACTCCTCCAGTTTACACAAGCGAATATGTTTCAAGTGCTTGTCATAAAAATCCCAGTATAGCAGGGTTACCTGTGCTCCGGTATCTAAAAGCACTCTAGTGTAAATGTCCTCCACCTGCACTGACACTATTGGAGAGGGGTCTATAAGATTTTCTGGTAAATCAGCTTCCACTTCAGAATGAGCTGAGTTCTTTGCTGTTTATGTTGGTTGCTGAAAAGACCGAACGGCAGCTCTGGGTTGTGAGGAAGCATTGACTTTCTGTGCCATTCTCCCCAGCTCAGGTGGCTTATGATTTAACTTGGATAGAGGCATAGTTAAATACTTTAAAGTCTTCTTTCAATGCCCTTGCTTAGACTTCAGGTTTCTCAGACTTTTGGAGCTCTGTCAAGGCCCTCAGTTTCCTCACTAAGACCCCTTGATGTCTACGCCCTTCTTGGCAAGGAGAAGTTTCTCTAACATCTTTAACACTTCAGCTGTGGGATCTGCTTCAGTCCTTTTCTGAGGACACTAAGCCCAGAAGTTTCCAAGTTCTCCACACTGCAAGCATCTCTGCTCTGCCCTATCCAGAGCTCTGGTCCCCCTCAGATCTGGCTTTGTCATTTGCATCTTTGCTTGGGTCTCCACTACCCATTGTAGGGCCTGCTGCATCTTGTTCTGCACTTGATAAACTTGAGTCAGTAGCTCTGCTGGGGCTGTTTCACTGATGGTTTTAGTAATGGGTGAATTTGAATATTCATCCTCCTCTGTCTCCCCATCGCTATCTTCATCAGTAATACTCTTGTTCACTTGAATCATTACGACACTTTTTCTTTGTCTTGGGGATAGACTTTAATAGCTCTTTCAATCCCTCATTCTTTTCTTCTAGTAAAGCTTCTTCTCTTACTTCTCTCACCAGTTCAGGGTAAATGGGAACCACTTGTGTTCCTTTGAGAAGTAATCTCAGCACAATTGAATGATTAGGTCTAGCACCCTTCGAAATTTATTCTAAGTGGACTTTGTCAGCATCTCAAGGACCAATTTCTTTTCTTTAGGATGATCTGGTGTAGGATCCTGTTTACTCTGGGAATATACTCAGAATGTCTCTTAACTTCATACTTACAGTTGTGCTCAAACTTGTACAGAAGATCTGGCAGCTTCTCCACAAGGGATGAGCTTGGAATTCGAGTTGAACCCATGTTCGACTCAAACATCGCCTGTTGGACCATTCGTCGAATTGCGAACGTTATGGGCCGTTCGCACCAAATTCGAGTGGCGCATCACGGCCCATAATTCACTGCGGCATCGCAGTGCATTGCTGGCTGATGAATGGCCAAGCATGCACTATGACCCGCATGCTTGGCCAATCACAGCGCTGTCTGTACAGAGAGCCATAATTGGCCAAAGCCAGGGTGGATTTGGCCAATTATGGCTCAGGGAGTTTAGTACACGCCCCACACTATATAAGGCTGCCTGCGTGGCGGCCTTGTGTAGTGTGTTGCAGCAGAGAGAGATAGACAGAGAGACAGTGTCATTTGATTTAAGTTAGATAGAGTAGGCAGACGATTAGCTGCACTTACAGTGTATTGTGTGTATATATATGCATCCTAGGTGTTGTGTGTGTGTGTATATATATATATATATATATATATATATATATATATATATACACTGTATTCAGTTTAGCTAGATCCGTTCCTGTTATTCTCTTCCTACTGACAGGCAGGCAGGTGTTTTTACAGTATTTACAGTATTTACAGTTAGTGTACTGTGTCCTTTGCACAGTGTGCACCTAAAGCTACCTGAAGAAATTTGCTGGTGTTCTTCTGATCCTATTAGTACCACAGGCAGGCAGCTGCAGTATTTAAAGTTAACATACTGTGTCCTCTACACAGGGTGCACCTAAGTCTACCTGAAGAAAATTGGTGGTGTTCTTCTGATCCTATTAGTACCACAGGCAGGCAGCTACAGTTTTTACAGTTAGTGTACTGTGTTCTCTGCACAGTGTGTACCTAAATCTACCTGAAGAAAATTGGTGGTGTTCTTCTGATCCTATTAGTACCACAGGCAAGCAGCTGCAGTTTTTACAGTTAGTGTACTGTGTCCTCTGTACAGTGTGTACCTAAATCTACCTGAAGAAAATTGGTGGTGTTCTTCTGATCCTATTAGTACCACAGGCAAGCAGCTACAGTTTTTACAGTTAGTGTACTGTGTCCTCTGCACAGTGTGCACCTAAAACTACCTGAAGAAAATTGGTGGTGTTCTTCTGATCCTATTAGTACCACCGGCAGGCAGTTGCAGTATTTACAGTTAATGTACTGTGTCCTCTGCACAGTGTGCACCTAAAGCTACCTGAAGACAATTGCTATTGTTCTGATCCTATTAATACCACAGGCAGGCAGCTGCAGTATTTACAGTTAGTGTACTGTGTCCTCTGCACAGTGTGCACCTAAAGCTACCTGAAGACAATTGCTGTTGCTCTGATCCTATTAATACCACAGGCAGGCAGCTGCAGTATTTACAGTTAGTGTACTGTGTCCTCTGCACAGTGTGCACCTAAAGCTACCTGAAGACAATTGCTAGTGTTCTCATACTAATAATACTACAGGCAGGCAGTTGATTCTGCTAGCTGTAGTATCAGTATATATATATACATCCCAGCTTTTGGCAGCTACATCTCACTGCAGGTCATTAGTATGTCAGGAAAGGCCAACAAGCTGAGGCAGACAGTCACAAGCCTGGGGGGCGTGGCCGGATGGTGAAGAGAGCAGTCGCATAGACACATAGCTCCGGCTCTCAACGGCCATCCTGCAACTATCCTTGGTCCTAGATCCTCGTGGAAGGTACCATTCTGTTCCCCACGGCTGTGGGCACCCATCAGACTGGCTGACATGGTGAAATACGGGCCGCCGCGGCCCTCACACACAGTGGAACAACTGGCGCGGTTCCGGAGGCAAAATGGCGCCGAGACACATGCAGGGCACTCAGACACGCTGCAGCCCTCCTCCTCAGCCATCCAGGACTCTGTAACAGGGGTGAGTGCATCAATTCCTGCTATATTCCGCACACCTACAGAACCCCTGCAGACACCAGAATTTAGTCAGACTGTGGATTCTCCCCCTGCTGAGCCTACATTATCTACTATTATGCTGGCTATTCAGGATTGCAAGGCCTCCCTCTCCACTCAAATAGCTTCTATCCGTATGGACTTTTCACTATTGAAACAAGATGTCCAGAATCTCAGAGACCGCACAGGGGATGCTGAGGAACGGATTAGTACATTAGAAGATACTGTACACCCCATGTCTGTTACTATACGTGATACTACAAGCGAGATGGCGGCACTGCGCGCTAAAATCGACGATTTGGAAAATCGCTCTCGCAGGAACAATCTCAGATTTGTGGGATTTCCAGAACGCGCGGAAGGTTCCCATCCTGAAAAGTTTCTTTATTCATGGCTGCGGGACATTTTTGGTAAAGACGCACCCTCATTCTCACATGTAATAGAGCGCGCACATCGCACTCCTCCTCGTCCACCTCCAGTGGGAACCCCACCACGCTCCATCATAGCACGTATCCTCAACTTTCAAGATAAAGTGGCCATCCTACGCCTGGCACGTGAAAAAGGCCCGCTCACATTTAATGGCAATAATATCTCTGTTTATCCGGACTTTTCTGCTGAAGTTCAACGCCAGCGGATCTCCTTCTCAGCAGTGAAGTCTAGATTGCGCACGGAAGGCCTCTCCTACGCCATGCTTTTCCCTGCCAAATTGCGCATTATCCATGATGGTAGGGCTCATTTCTATACCAATCCCAAAGAGGCCATGAAATGGCTGAACGATCAATATGGTGCAGCACATAGAAGCAGAGGTGACTGAGGGCACTCTTAACCTGCAAGGAAAGATCTACATCCTGCTATGCAAACTACAGCGTCAACAGTCTGCATGTCTCTCCATTGTAATGTTTTTTGGGGTTTTTTTTTTTTTGTTTCTCCCCCCCCCCCTTTTTTTTTTTTTCTCTTCTCTTTGTTCCTGATCTCCTACTTTACAATCCAACCTACATTGCTATGATTTACATCTTATGGTAACTTGCGTACCGGAACAATCATACCAGAACAATCATCCGATCAAAGAAGGGAGAGGAAGAAAGAGGAAAAGAGAAGAAAAGAATTTTTCAGCTCACCTATCCTTCAACAGGACATGTCTACTAGAGAGGAAGGAATAAAGTTTTTTTTCTCTTCCCTCTCTCCTCGGTCAACAGTTGGGAGCCTCACCGGACCCCACGTTACCCCCCTTACCAGCTTGTGGCGAGGCCACGGTACAGGGTTTTTTTTTACTTCCGCAGTTGCTAGTTAGGAAGGACTTCTAGTTTAGGGATCCAAAGCTTGCTATGTTTGGGATGGCTGAGCGGGGTGGGGGGCACCAAGGTTTAAAGAAAAAGGTAGTTGGGGTTTTTTTTCATGTTTTTTGTTTTTTGTTTTTTCCTTCCTTTTTTACTTTTTATGTCCTTTCTAACACACCTATACCATCTGATAATGGAAAGTCATCAAAGGCATATCGGGTCATTGCATATAGGGGTTTATTAATACCTCTGTGGTCAGTTATATGTCTAATGTTTTTTTCTGAGGCAAAGCAGGGAAAATTTTCCTGGTCCATGTTACCTTATCGGCAGACCCATGCACTTTTTTGTCATGTGCTTGTGTGTGCTTCAGGCGGCACGGCCTATCTACTCATATTGATACCAATACAGAGGTTTACTTATGCATCTTTATTACTTCATGTTTTATTATGGCACAACCCCTTAGGATAGTCTCCTGGAACACTAGAGGCCTGAATGCACCTCAGAAAAGATCCTTGGTTTTTTCTGTGTTAAAAAAATATCGCCCTCACATTATTTGCCTCCAGGAGACTCACCTAACAGGTTCTAAGATAAGGGCTCTAAAACGCCCCTGGCTATCTAAGCTATATCATGCCACCCACACTAACTACTCAAGAGGTGTATCTATACTGGCTAAATTCCTTCCAGCTAGGTTGATTAGCGTTAAAACAGACCCAGAGGGGAGGTATATTATTCTTATATTACGAATTTCTACTATAATCTTTACATTGGTGAACATCTATGTTCCCCCTCCATTCTCAGTAGACGTACTCTCTAAATTATCCCTGCAATTACTGAATAGGCCTTCGGGCCCTCTACTTTATATAGGGGATTTTAATGCAGTCCTGGACCCAACGGTGGATCGCCTGGGTGGGGGAGGCAGATCTTTTCCCTCATTTGTAGACTGGGCTCAGGTTCATGATCTGACCGAGGTGTGGCGATGGAAACATCCGGATGAACGCCAATTTTCCTGCCATTCGGATTCCTTCCATACTATGTCTAGGCTAGATATGGCTTTTGCGTCGACGGAGACCCTTCCGGTTGTCTCCGCCGTCTCATACCTGCCCAGGGGGGTTTCCCATCATGCCCCCTTGTCTGTGTCCCTCCTCATCCTTCCAGGTTCGGGACCTGCTTTGTGGCGCCTGAACTCATACTGGCTGGAAGACGAGATAGTACAGGGTGAGTGCAGGACGAGTATTTCTAACTATTGGAAGCAAAATTTAAATAAAGTAGACCCCCCCACGGAATGGGATGCATTTAAGTCTACGTTAAGGGGTACCTTTATGTCTATTACAGGAATTTTACGTAAAAATAATAAGATGCGCACTGAGGAATTAGAAAATGCTATGATAAGTGCAGAATCTGCTTATGCCTCTAACCCTGTCTCTGACACTAGGGAGACATGGTTACAGTGCCATAGGGAATATGAAATTTGTTTGCTAGATCTCACACAAAAACGCATGTTGTATGTTTCACAGAAGTCGTTTGAATATGGTAATAAAGCAGGACGTCTCTTGGCATATTTGACTAAACCTGACCATACCCCCTTTTCTATACCAAAAATCCTGACTACTCAAGGTACAATCAGTGACAACCCAAGAGACATCCTAGACTCCTTTCTAAACTTTTACAGAAAATTGTACACTTCCAGGGTTGACTATGATGATTCCCAGTTGTCTGACTATCTGGCTGACATATCCCTTCCCTCCCTGTCAGATGAGGGACGGGACATGTTGGAGGAGCCTATCACGGTAGAGGAGATTGCAGCAGCGATCTCCCAAATGCCTGCACATAAAACCCCTGGACCTGATGGTTTCCCGACTGAATGGTATGCTAAGTTCAAGGACCTCCTATCCCCCTTCCTTCTCCGAACCTATAACAAAGCCCTAGAGGCTGGGATCCTTCCTCCATCAATGAGGGAGGCTTTGATAGTTCTTCTACTGAAGCCCCGAAAGGACCCACTTCACTGTGAATCTTATCGTCCAATTTCGCTTATAAACGTGGACGTTAAGATTCTGGCCAAAATATTAGCAAATCGTTTAAATACTGTAGTCACATCCTTGGTTAATAGCGACCAGGGTGGATTTATCCCTGGAAGGTCTACCAGAATTAACATACGCAGACTGTTCCATAACCTGCAGTATCCACATGACTGCCCTCCTACACGTGTCATCGTGTCCTTAGACACCTGTAAAGCATTCGACAGTGTGGAATGGCCGTACCTTTTTCGGGTGTTGCAGAAGTATGGTTTTGGTCCCCGAGTGATAGAATGGATAAAACTTCTGTACACCTCCCCAACAGCTAGGATAAGGGTTAATTCATTTATTACTGATTCCTTCCCAATTACTAGGGGCACTCGACAGGGGTGCCCATTGTCACCCCTGTTGTTTGCCCTGGCTATGGAGCCGCTTGCAGTTCGCATTCGCTCCTCCCCTATAATTAAAGGCCTCCCAATTGCAAACATAGAGGAGCGTATTTCTCTTTACGCAGATGATACACTGGTGTACCTGGCAGATGCTGATGAGTCTCTGGGGGCGTTGCTGGAAGAGGTCAACACCTTTGGGGACTACTTTGGATTCAGAGTTAACTGGGATAAGTCCAGTCTTTTCCCTTTGGATGTGAATGACCCCCCTCAGGTGCACCCGGACTCTAAGCTTCAGGTGGTGTCTTCTTTTAGATATCTTGGGGTGTTGGTTCAGGCTCCCTTATCTTTATATGCTGCTAATAATCTTGACCCTTTGCTGACCCGCCTCCAGGAACAAACTAAACAATGGATGGATTTGCCGTTAGACCTCATGGGGAGGGCTAATATACTTAAAATGATTTATTTACCTAGACTGCTCTATATCCTCTCTAACTCCCCATGTAAAATACCCAAAGCTACTTTCAAACGCATAGATGTGATGTGTACTTCTTTCCTGTGGAGGGGCGGATCCCCCAAAGTGGCACTGGAGACCTTGAGATTGCCAGCCCATCTGGCAGGTCTGGCATTTCCTAACTTTTTCCTTTACTACATGGCATCTCAACTGGTGCACATACATGACTGGATGAACCCGGATCCAGCTAATCCCTGTACAGCCACAGAGGGGGCTATTGTATCCTCCCATGAAACCTTACATAACATAATATATAGAGGCCAGGTCCCAGACCGCCCTGGAACCTCTCTGCTCTCAGTCTCCCTTTCACTGTTTAAATACATTACCACAAAAATTTTGAAATATTCTTGGTTGAAATCCCCTAATAACCCCTTGTGGTTTAATCCCAATCTACAAGAATTATACTCTTTTCCAGATGCCAATCGTTGGTATTCAAAGGGAGTTAAATATCTATGTCACTTATATACTACGCAGGGCTTTAAAACGTTCTCTCAGTTGAGTACAGACTTTGATCTACCAAAATCTTATCTATTTTATTATTATCATCTTAGACATGCCATACATACTCAATTTGGCACCCTAAATGATATCACTGATCTGCCTCCGCTGGAAAAACTACTTAGGCAACCAGAACCCTCTAAATTAGTTTCCACCTACTACGCAGCCTTAGTGACGGATTCTAACCCTAGGTTTCACAGAGCACAGGAGAAGTGGGAGACATTGGATATTGATATGGTAAAAGACGACTGGACAGAATTTAGTGACACATATAAAACCTCTGTCATTTCCTCCCGAGACCGTATCATACAAGTTAAAATTTTTCATCAAACCCACCTCACTCCGGCCAGACTGCATAAAATGGGTCTCTTGCCATCAGCTGCCTGTTTCCGAGGCTGCGGCCAGGAGGCAGATTTTTTACATTGCTTCTGGTCGTGCCCGATAGTTAGTGACTTCTGGAAAGAAGTGGGTGCCTTTACTTCGACTGTGTTGGGCCTTCCTAATATAATTCACCCTAAGAACTGCTTGTTGGGAGTATTTGGAGATTTACATATACCATCACATGCCAAGGGACTGCTCCGTATTCTTTATTTTTATGTTAAAAAATCTATTCTACTGTCCTGGAAAGGTGCACAGACCTCTTATCAATGACTCTATTCCATTATACAAATTAACCTTTGAAATTTGTAAAAGAAATAAAACCTTTTATAAAATTTGGGGGAAATGGTTGGCTAGTCCACTAACTCTTTCCAAAAATTGAATACAATTGATCATTGATGGGCCTGTGCCGCAGGGACCCCCAATACCAGATCCATTAATATGGTTATGATGTGTAAAAATGCATATATCTGACTGTTGTGATTACCAATTTCTCAACTCTTTTGAAACGAAATGACATGTTTACAACGACTTGTGTGATCTACCTACTAACTGAATATCGCTTGTGCATACTGAATGGATCAGATATCCATGTGTGTTTTGTTTTTGTTTTTGTTTTATTTTATTTGTGACTGTTTTGTGTCTGTTGGTTTGTGTTGAGCCTAAAACCAATAAAAATATCTTTAAAAAAAAAAGACAGTCACAAGCCAATACAAGAGGGCAAGCAGGCTCTGTGTCTAGAGGCAACAGTGCTGGTCCTGGAGACGGTGCATCCTCATCAGCACATGGCCGTGGGACACGCTTGTCCTTTTTTTCGGCAGCTGGCTGTGTTGAGCCCCAACATGCGGAAGTCTTGGTAGAGTGGATGACCAAGCCGTCCTCATCCTCCTCATCCTTTCTCACCCAGGCTCAGTGTACTTTGTCTGGCAAAGTAGCTGCCAACGCAGCCTCTTCCCTTGGCTTAATGGCATCAGTCACTCCTTCCCTAGCCCCACCATGTCCTCCTGAGGAGTCCCCCAAACTGTTTGACCACAGTGTTTGGTACATGCTTCAGGAGGATGCCCAGCGTTTTGAAGGCTCCGATGATGGTACCCAGCTAGAGGAAGGCAGTAACGTGAGCCCAGAGAGAGGGGGTGCCCAAGAAGGACAGCAATCTGTCAGTCATGTTCCCCCAGCTGCAGCATACTGCCAGCTTTGCTCCAGTGATGAGGAGGGAGGGGATGATAAGGAAGTCACTGACTCCACGTGGGTGCCTGATAGGAGAGAGGAGGAGGAGGAGGATGAGGAGGCACATCTCCAATGAGGCAGAATGCCCTCCAGGGGCCAGCTTAAGGGCAACACACCGACTGCATCACACCACAGAGCTCCGCATGTGCAGAGCACTGCTGTCTCTGCGCGTTATTCCAAAAGTTCTTTGGTGTTGGCCTTTTTTGAGATGAGTGCATCAGATCCCACTGCTGCTATTTGCAACATATGTCTCAAGCGTATCTCGCATGGCCAGAACATCACCCGCTTGGGCACCACATGCTTGACCAGACATATGTCGACCTGTCATGCAATTCATTGGCAAGCGTACCTAAAAGACCCACACCAAAGAACAAAGCTGACCTCTACTTGCTCCTCATCAGCTGGGGTCTCCAACCCCACTATTCCTTCAGTTCTCTCTGAAACCTGCACTGAGAGGAATGAAGGTGTAGAAATAGGTGTGTCACAGCCAAGTACTTGCGGGCAATCTGCTATCGGTACACCGACGTCAGATTGTACCAGGCAAATTTCCCTGCCCCAGCAGGGAAAGAAGTTAGCTCCCTGCCATCCACATGCCCAGTGGTTGAATGCCAGCTTGGCTAAATTGCTAGCACTGCAACTGCTGCCTTTTCAGTTGGTAGACTCTGTCCCCTTCCGTGAGTTTGTGGAATGTGCGGTTCCTCAGTGGCAGGTTCCCAAATGTCACTTTTTCTCATGGAAGGTGATTCCGGCTCTCTACCAGCATATGGAAGGCAATGTCTTGGCCTCGCTGGACAGGGCGGTCAGCGGTAAGGTGCATATTACCGCTGACTCATGGTCCAGCAGGCATGGACAGGGATGTTACCTATCTGTCACAGCGCACTGGGTGACTCTTCTGGCAGCTGGGAAGGATGCAGGACAGGGTGCAGTAGTGTTGGAGATTGTTCCGCCACCATACCTCCAAAATTCTACTAGTGGTGATTCTGCCACACCTCTCTCCTCCACCCCCTCCTCTTCTTCTTTCTCCATGGCCTCTTCCTGTGCTGATTTGTCCTCGGAACCAGCGGTGCTCCATAGGCGTTCAAGGGGATACGCAAGCACGCAGGCAAAAAGATGCCATGCGGTGCTTGAGCTGGTGTGCTTGGGGGACAGGAGTCCCACTGGGCAGAGATTCTGTCAGCTCTGCAGGGGCAGGTTCAGAGGTGGTTAAATCCACACCAGTTTAAGGCAGGTATGGTGTTTTGCGACAATAGCACCAACCTCCTCTCCGCCCTCCAACAGGGACAACTGACTCATGTGCCCTGTTTGGCTCATGTCCTTAACTTGGTGGTTCAGCGGTTCTTGGGCAGGTACATGGGCTTAAAGGATGTCTTGAGGCAGGCCAGAGGGAAGTCTGTGTGCATTTTTGCAGGTCATATAATGCCAGTGCTCGGCTGGCTGACCTCCAAAAGGAATTTAACCTGCCCAAGAACTGCCTAATCTGTGACATGCCCACCAGGTGAAACTCAACGTTGGCCATGCTGCAGCGGCTGCACACGCAGCAGAGGGCCATCAATGAGTACCTATGCATCTATGGCACCAAGACAGGGTCAGGGGAGCTTGTTTTTTTTCCCCACGCCAGTGGGCTATGATCGGGGATGCATGCACTGTCCTGTCACCATATGAGGAGGCCACGCGGATGGTGAGCAGTGACAGTGCATGCATCAGTGACACTATCCCTCTTGTCCACCTGTTGGAGCACACACTGCGTGGAATAATGGACAGGACACTTGAGGCAGAACAGAGGGAGGAAGAGGAGGACTTCCTTACCTCTCAAGGCCCCCTTTATCCAGACAGTGTTCCTGCGTGCCCGCCGATCACTCAGGAACAGGACGAGGAGGAGGAGGAGGATTGTGTCAGCATGGAGGTGGAGCCTGGCACTCAGCATCAGCAGCAGTCTTCAAGGGATCATTTACAGTCCGAAGAAACCCATGGACTTGTATGTGGCTGGGAGGAGGTGGCTGCAGATCATGTTGTCCTTAGGGACCCAGAGGACTCTGGACCAAATGCCTCAGCAAACCTACGCTGCATGGCCCCCTGATCCTGCAAAGCCTGCGGAAGGATCCTCGTATTCGTGGTTTCAAGGGGAGGGATAATTACTGGCTGGCAACCCTCCTTGATCCACGTTACAAGGGTAAGTTTGCGGACCTTATCTTGCCGTCGCAGAGGGAGCAGAGGATGAAACATCTTTGGGAGGCCTTGCAGAAAGGTTTGTGCAAAGCGTTTCCAGAGCCTGGGAGGTTACAATTTCCTGGTCCTCCTGGACAACGTGTTGCTGAGGCTTCGGTCAGTCACAGAAGGAGCGGTGGAGAAGGTGGCCATCTGACCGATGCATTCAGACAATTTTTTAGTCTGCAGCCCCTAGGTTTGATCGGTTCCAGCAACAATCGCCAGCGTCTGATTCACATGGTGCAGGATTACCTAGGAGCAAGATCAGACTTGGACACCTTTCCCACCAAAAATCCTTTGGGTTACTGGGTCTTAAGGATGGATCACTGGCCAGAGCTTGCACAGTATGCAATTGAGCTACTGGCCTGTCCTGCATCCAGCGTTCTTTCGGAACGCACATTCAGTGCTGCTGAATGCTTTGTAACCGATCACAGGGTGCGCCCATCCACCAAATCGGCATAAAAATGAATCAGTCTTGGATCACCAGCTACCAAACACCTGATGCTGATGTAACCGATTTTTTTTTTTAATGGGAGATCCCTTCAAGCGTGCCTACACTGATACTGAGTGACTAACCTATTATGCTGAGTGACAATCCTCTTCCTCCTCAATTTTCATACTGATAGCTTGTAAGAACATTTTTGGTTCTGGGCACCGCCACCAGTGGCCAAGGCCCAATTTTTCTGCCCCTGTTTAACAGGGGTGTGTAATTACAATTTTTGATGCAATACTTTGCAGCAGGGCTCATTCCTGCTCTCCAACTATAGTATCTGTGAGGGATTGCAGTGTTGTGGCACCAGCACCAGTGCCCAAGGCCCAAATTTTCAGCCCCTGTTTAACAGGGGCATATAATTACAATTTTTGATGCAATACTTTGCAGCAGGGCTCATTTCTGCACCCCAACTATAGCATCTGTGAGGGGCTGCAGTGTTGTGGCACCAGTGCCTAAGTGCCAATTTTTCTGCCCCTGTTCAACAGGGACATGTAATTACAATTCTTGATCTAATATTTCACAGCAGGGCCCATTCCTGCGCCCATCAAGAGAAACTGTGAGGGCTTACCGTGTTGTGGCAACACCACCACCACCACCAAAGGCCCAATTTTTCTGCCCCCTGTTCAACAGGTGCATGTAATTACAATTCTTGATCTAATATTTCACAGCAGGGCCCATTCCTGCGCCCACCAAGAGTAACTGTGAGGGCTTACAGTGTTGTGGCAACACCACCACCACCACCAAAGGCCCAATTTTTCTGCCCCTGTTCAACAGGTGCATGTAATTACAATTCTTGATATAATATTTCACAGCAGGGCCAGTTCCAGCGCCCACCAAGAGTAATTGTGAGGGCTTACAGTGTTGTGGCAACACCAACACCTAAGGCCCCAATTTCTGCAGAGTATATAGGGCAGGCCCCTACTTTCAAACATCCAACTTACAAACAACTCCTACTTGCAAACGGAAGGAGACAACAGGAAGTGAGATGAAATCTACCCCTAGGAAGGGAAATTTTCTCCTGTAAGAGTTAATATGGGAAAAACGTGTCTCCTCTCCACTGATTCTTTATCACCAATCCTTGTTTCACTAAAAACCCCAAATTTTCTAAAAACATTTGTCATTGGGACAGAAAGTGAGATGAAATCTTTTGAAGAGGCGCAGAGACAGCAAAACAAATGTTACAGGGGTGATAACCCTTACCTATATTTTCCAAAAAGCTTAAAAATAGATTTTTGGGCTGGAGCTACACTTTAAAAATGTATCAGTTCCAAATTACAAACAGATTCTACTTAATAACAAACCTACAGTCCCTGTTTTGTTTGCACCGCCTGTATACTGCTGTTCAGGGTATATAGGGCCTGGGGGCCCCACGCCTTTCCTTTTTTTAATTTGGGTGCGGGATTCCCCTTAATATCCATACAAGACCCAAAGGGCCTGGTAATGGACTGGGGGGGGGAGTACCCATGCCGTTTGTCTCACTGATTTTCATCCATATTGCCAGGACCCGACATTACATTAAAGCCGCAAGCAGTTTTAAATGACTTTTATTCCTTTAAAAATGTCATTTTGTGCAGGGACTGTTCTAAGCATGGGAAACATGCGCCACTTTACAGGCATTCTATAAACACCCCTCAGGTACGATATTAAAAGGAATATTTCACTTTATTTTCACTTTAAGCATCATTAAAATCACTGCTCCCGAAAAAAACTGTTGTTTTTAAACCTTTTTTTTGCATTGATACATGTCCCCTGGGGCAGGTCCCCAAACCCTTTTTAGGACAATAACTTGCGTATTAGAATATATAAAACACTCATGCTGTAGCCATGGCAACCACTCTGCTGTTGTGCTATAAAGCTGAGTCCGTCAGAGCTTGTATTATCCTTGAAAAAGTCACGTGACTGTGATGCAACGCGTGGGAGGAGCCAAGGACGCTCTGTGCAGATCAGCAGTATCACACAGTGTACTGCAGTGAATCTGCTCCTGTCTAAGGCGGCTGACTGCTATAGTAAAACCTGCATATGCCTTATCATTATAAGGCACACGTGAGTGGATTGAAGTTTGCCTGTGTACCTTGGTATCCTAACTATTGCACAATGATTGGTTTTTTCTCTTATCTGCTTGTCAAATGAGATCTGTCTATGATTCTCACATTGGTTGTGAACAGAAGCAAAAGAAACATTGTTACTATAAATGTCAATGAGCACCTTAATTAAGCAAGTGTTTTTAAACAGCTTTGCTAGTGGGACCGGATCAAAGCTTTATACCAATCTGATTCTACACTTGTATAATTGAACCTTCTGAATACATCCCTATATATTTATTTTTATGTTGATTTTTATGTGGATTTTTTTACACATTTGGTGGCACTAATTTTTTAATTTTACACTATTTTGATTGCTGGATTGTGAAGCACTTCAAATATCATTATTTAACTTGCGTATTAGCCTTTAATATTAGCACTTTTGATTTTGAACGTTCGAGTCCCATAGACTTTAATGGGGTTCTAAAGTTCGCGTGAACTTTCGGTCCGCTGCAGGTTCTGGCCTGAACCGATCAGCAGGTCCAGGCCAGAAATCATTGGCTGATCATTGGCTGAAGACTGATCAGTTAATAAATCCGATCGCCGCAGGCACTCTGCGGGCGCGAGTGCTATACAGTTATGGCGATTCGCACAGCAGTGCCATTCTGTGGCGGGCATTCTTAAAGTGGTTAAACATAACTCCTGACTTAGGTACTTACAGAAATTATGTCTAAATGTAGTATGTATGTGCAGGAGGGTTCCACCACCATTGCAAATCGTGTCATATGTTTTCCATGGGCAAGGACTATAATCACCCTTAACATTTCCTCACCAGCACTAATTGCAACCTCTTACCAAACCCCCAAAATGATAGCTGTTTATCTCTCAGCATGCTGACAGTAATCAGCCATAACCAGCCTTCAAAACAGATGGCAAATGCCAGAAACAGGTTGTTAAGTGTCACTCCGGCGTTCCACAGCACACCTGCATTAATTAATTTCTTGCACCAGTGGGACTTAGGACAGTTTGACACCACAGAAATGCAGCCTACAAACGTGGCAGCATGGTGGCTAACAGGTTAGCACTTCTGCCTAGCAGCACCAAGGTTTTTGGTTTGAATCCCAATCCTGCTCCCTGGCTAGAGGTTTTTTTTTTGTTCTTTCACTGTTGTGCTGTAAAAGTTTCTTTTTCACCATTGATGACATTTTTGATAGGTTTCACATAATGGAACCCCAAGAAATCACATTATAAAACAAGCAGGTGTGGGTTTGCACTAGGGTTGCCACCTTTTCTTCAAGCCAAACCCGAACACTTTTGTAATGCACAGCAATCTTTTTGTAGTACAGGCTATAGGATTGTAAAATACCTTGAATTACCCAAAGAGAGTAGTAATGAGGTGTGCTACGGTGAAGAGTTGCTGTGGCCAAATTGCATTAACAGTGGGGGGGAACTTAAAGGTGCATGGTTAAATAAAACAAAAGCATTAGTGTACCCATAAAATATGATTTGATTATTAAAGGAAATGTCACTTAAAATACTGCTGCCACTGTCAGCCAGTAGAGCAGTGGACAGTGTCAGAAGATCAGTGGATGGCATCAGTAGAGCAGAGGACGGTGTCAGTAGAGCAGAGGACAGTGTCAGTAGGGAAGTGGATGGTGTCAGTAGAGCAGAGGATGGTGTCAGTAGGGCAGTGGACATTGTCAGTAGGGCAGTGGACGGTGTCAGTAGGGCAGAGAAGGGTGTCAGTAGGGCAGGGAAGGGTGTCAGTAGGGCAGTGGATGGTGTCAGTAGAGCAGAGGACGGTGTCAATAGGGCAGTGGATGGTGTCAGTAGAGCAGAGGACAGGTGTCAGTAGGGCAGTGGACAGTGTCAGTCGAACAGTGGATGGTGTCAGTAGGGAAGTGGACAGTGTCCGTAGAGCAGAGGACGGTGTCAGTAGGGCAGTGGACAGTGTCCATAGAGCAGAGGATGTTGTCAGTAGGGCAGTGAAGGATCTCTGGGACTTCTGGACCAGGCTGCCCTCCCTTACATATGGACTCCTCAGGCCACCAATTTTGATGTTCCAGAATTGACGTCTGCCCTGGGGGTCCCAGGCTTCGCTAATTTCTCCTGTTTATCCAGCGTTGTCTCCCTCTTTGTTTGGTTCTGAGCCTTTAATAAAGGATTTTTGGTTTGAATTATACTTGCCTATGTGTGTTTTACTTCAAAAAGGACAGTTTGTTTGTGAGGATTCAGGTACATTTCAAATATACAATGTGAAATTAACAAGGGACACCAACAACAAACAATCTCCTTGAGATTTTTTAGTAATAAGAATGATATCATTAGCAGTAATCAGCATGGATTCATGAAGAATCGTTCTTGCCAAACCAATCTATTAACCTTCTATGAGGAGGTGAGTTGCCATCTAGATAAAGGAAGGCCCGTAGACGTGGTGTATCTGGATTTTGCAAAAGCATTTGACACAGTTCCCCATAAACGTTTACTGTACAAAATAAGGTGCGTTGGCATGGACCATAGGGTGAGTACATGGATTGAAAACTGGCTACAAGGGCGTGTTCAGAGGGTGGTGATAAATGGGGAGTACTCAGAATGGTCAGGGGTGGGTAGTGGGGTCCCCCAGGGTTCTGTGCTGGGACCAATCCTATTTAATTTGTTCATAAACGACCTGGAGGATGGGATAAACAGTTCCATCTCTGTATTTGCAGACGATACTAAGCTAAGCAGGGCAATAACTTCTCCGCAGGATGTGGAAATCTTGCAAAAAGACCTGAACAAATTAATGGGGTGGGCGACTACATGGCAAATGAGGTTCAATGTAGAAAAATGTAAAATAATGCATTTGGGTGTCAAAAATATGAATGCAATCTATACACTGGGGGGAGAACCTCTGGGGGAATCTAGGATGGAAAAGGACTTGGGGGTCCTAGTAGATGATAGGCTCAGCAATGGCATGCAATGCCAAGCTGCTGCTAATAAAGCAAACAGAATATTGGCATGCATTAAAGGGGGATCAACTGCAGAGATAAAACGATAATTCTCCCGCTCTACAAGACTCTGGTCCGCCCGCACCTGGAGTATGCTGTCCAGTTCTGGGCACCAGTCCTCAGGAAGGATGTACTGGAAATGGAGCGAGTACAAAGAAGGGCAACAAAGCTAATAAAGGGTCTGGAGGATCTTAGTTATGAGGAAAGGTTGCGAGCACTGAACTTATTCTCTCTGGAGAAGAGACGCTTGAGAGGGGATATGATTTCAATTTACAAATACTGTACTGGTGACTAGGGATGAGCCGAACACCCCCCGGTTCGGTTCGCACCAGAACCCGCGAACGGACCGCAAGTTCGCACGAACGTTAGAACCCCATTGACGTCTATGGGACTCGAACGTTCGAAATCAAAAGTGCTCATTTTAAAGGCTAATTTGCATGGTATTGTCCTAAAAAGGGTTTGGGGACCCGGGTCCTACCCCAGGGGACATGTATCAATGCAAAAAAAACTTTTAAAAACGGCCGTTTTTTCGGGAGCAGTGATTTTAATGATGCTTAAAGTAAAAAAAAAAAAGTGAAATATTCCTTTAAATATCGTACCTGGGGGGTGTCTATAGTATGCCTGTAAAGTGACGCGTGTTTCCCATGTTTAGAACAGTCCCTGCACCAAATGTCATTTTTAAAGGAAAAAATCTCATTTAAAACTGCTTGCGGGTTTAATGTCATGTCGGGTCATGGCAATATGGATGAAAATCAGTGAGACAAACGGCATGGGTACCCCCCAGTCCATTACCAGGCCCTTTGGGTCTTGTATGGATATTAAGGGGAACCCCGCACCCAAATTAAAATAAGGAAAGGTCCCTATATACTCTGAACAGCAGTATACAGGCGGTGCAAACAAGACAGGGACTGTAGGTTTGTTGTTAAGTAGAATCTGTTTGTAATTTTGAACATTTTTAATGTGTTTAGCTCCAGCCAAAAAATCTTTTCTAAGCTTTTTGGAAAACATAGGGAAGGGTTATCACCCCTGTGACATTTGTTTTGCGTCTTTCCTCCTCTTCAGAAGATTTCACCTCACTTTTTTGTCCCAATGAAAAATGTTTTTTGAAAATTTGTGTTTTTTTGTGGAACAAGGATTGGAAAGCATCAGTGGAAAGGAAAAATTGTTTTCCCATATTAACTCTTACAGGAGAGAATTTCCCTTCCTTAGGGGTAGATTTCATCTCACTTCCTGTTGTCTCCTTCCGTTTGCAAGTAGGAGTCGTTTGTAAGTTAGATGTTTGAAAGTAGGGTCCTACCCTATATACTCAGCAGAAATTTGGGCCTTAGGTGTTGCTGTGGCCAAAACACTGTAAGCCCTCACAGGGCCCTGCTGTGAAATATTAGATCAAGAATTGTAATTACATGCCCCTGTTGAACAGGAGCTGAAAAATTAGGCCTTAGGCACTGGTGCTGGTGCCACAACACTGCAACCCCTCACAGACACTCTAGTTGGAACGCAGGAACGAGCCCTGCTGCAAAGTATTGCATCAAAAATTGTAATTACACGCCCCTGTTAGACAGGGGCAGAAAAATTGGGTCTTAGGCACTGGTGCTGGTGCCACAACACTGCAACCCCTCACAGACACTCTAGTTGAAACGCAGGAACAAGCCCTGCTGCAAAGTATTGCATCAAAAATTGTAATTACACGCCCCTGTTAGACAGGGGCTGAAAAATTGGGTCTTAGGCACTGGTGCTGGTGCCACAACACTGCAACCCCTCACAGACACTCTAGTTGAAACGCAGGAACAAGCCCTGCTGCAAAGTATTGCATCAAAAATTGTAATTACACGCCCCTGTTAGACAGGGGCAGAAAAATTGGGTCTTAGGCACTGGTGCTGGTGCCACAACACTGCAACCCCTCACAGACACTCTAGTTGGAATGCAGGAACAAGCCCTGCTGCAAAGTATTGCATCAAAAATTGTAATTACACGCCCCTGTTAGACAGGGGCTGAAAAATTGGGTCTTAGGCACTGGTGCTGGTGCCACAACACTGCAACCCCTCACAGACACTCTAGTTGGAATGCAGGAACGAGCCCTGCTGCAAAGTATTGCATCAAAAATTGTAATTACACGCCCCTGTTAGACAGGGGCTGAAAAATTGGGTCTTAGGCACTGGTGCTGGTGCCACAACACTGCAACCCCTCACAGACACTCTAGTTGGAATGCAGGAACGAGCCCTGCTGCAAAGTATTACATCAAAAATTGTAATTACACGCCCCTGTTAAACAGGGGCTGAAAAATTGTGCCTTAGGCACTGGTGGTGGCGCCCAGAACCAAAAATGTTCTTACAAGCTATCAGCGTGATGATTGAGGAGGAAGAGGATAATTACTCAGGGATAGTCACTCAGCATCAGCATAGGCAGTCTTTGAAGGGATCTGAGATTTCAAAAAAAATTATTCGGTTACATCTGCATCAGGTGCTTGGTAGCTGGTGGTGATCCAAGACTGATTCATTTTTATGAAGGTCAGCCGATCGACCGAGTCGGTGGACAGACGCACCCTGTGATCGGTTACCACGCCTCCAGCAGCACTGAATGTGCGTTCCGAAAGAACGCTGGATGCAGGACAGGCCAGTAGCTCAATTGCATACTGTGCAAGCTCTGGCCAGTGATCCATCCTCAAGACCCAGTAACCCAGAGGATTTTCGGTGGGAAAGGTGTCCAAGTCTGATCTTGCCCCTAGGTATTCCTGCACCATGTAAAACAGACGCTGGCGATGGTTGCTGGAACCGATCATACCTTGGGGCTGCGGACCAAAAAATTGTCTGAACGCATCGGTCAGACGGCCACCTTCTCCACCGCTCCTTCTTTGACTGACCGAAGCCTCAGCAACACGTTGTCCAGAAACAGGAGTTTGTAACCTCCCAGTCTCTGGGAACGCGTTGCACAGACCTTTCTGCAAGGCCTCCCGAAGATGTTTCATCCTCTGCTCCCTCTGCGATGGCAAGATAAGGTCCGCAACCTTACCCTTGTAACGTGGATCAAGGAGGGTTGCCAGCCAGTATTGGTCCTTCTCCTTGATACCACGAATACGAGGATCCTTACGCAGGCTTTGCAGGATCAGGGAGGCCATGCAGCGTAGGTTTGCTGAGGCATTCGGTCCGGAGTCCTCTGGGTCACTAAGGACAACAACGTCCGCAGCCACCTCCTCCCAGCCACGTACAAGTCCATGTGTTCCTTGGGACTGATCCCTTAAAGACTGCTGATGCTGAGTGCCAGGCTCCACCTCCATACTGACACAATCTTCCTCCTCCTCCTCCTCCTCCTCCTCCTCGTCCTCTTCCTGTGTGATCGGCGGGCACGCAGGAACACTGTCTGGATAAAGGGGGCCTTGAGAGCTAAGGAAGTCCTCCTCTTCCTGCCTCTGTTCTGCCTCAAGTGCCCTGTCCATTATCCCACGCAGCGTGTGCTCCAACAGGTGGACAAGGGGGACAGTGTCACTGATGCATGCACTGTCAGTGCTCACCATCCTCGTGGCCTCCTCGAATGGTGACAGGACAGTGCATGCATCCCTGATCATGGCCCACTGGCGTGGGGAAAAAAAACCAAGGTCCCCTGACCCTGTCCTGGTGCCATAGTCGCACAGGTACTCATTGATGGCCCTCTGCTGCGTGTGCAGCCGCTGCAGCATGGCCAACGTCGAGTTCCACCTGGTGGGCATGTCACAGATTAGGCGGTTCTTGGGCAGGTTAAACTCCTTTTGGAGGTCCGTCAGCCGAGCACTGGCATTATATGACCGGCGGAAATGCACACAGACTTTCCTGGCCTGCCTCAGGACATCCTGTAAGCCCGGGTACCTGCCCAAGAACCGCTGCACCACCAAGTTAAGGACGTGAGCCAAACAGGGCACATGGGTCAGTTGTCCCTGTCGGAGGGCAGAGAGGAGGTTGGTGCCATTGTCGCAAACCACCATTCCTGCCTTAAGTTGGCGTGGCGTCAACCACCTCTGAACCTGCCCCTGCAGAGCTGACAGAACCTCTGCCCCAGTGTGGCTCCTGTCCCCCAAGCACACCAGCTCAAGCACCGCATGGCATCTTTTGGCCTGCGTACTTGCGTAGCCCCTTGAACGCCTACGGAGCACCGCTGGTTCCGAGGAAGAGGCCATGGAGGAAGAAGAAGAGGAGGGGGTGGAGGAGAGAGGTGTGTCACAATCAGCATTTTGGAGGCGTGGTGGCGGAACAACCTCCAACACTACTGCACCTTGTCCTGCATCCTTCCCAGCTGCCAGCAGAGTCACCCAATGCGCCGTGAAACTTAAGTAACGTCCCTGTCCATGCCTGCTGGACCATGAGTCAGCGGTAATATGCACCTTACCGCTGACCGCCCTGTCCAGCGAGGCATGGACATTGCCTTCCACATGCCGGTAGAGAGCCGGAATCGCCTTCCGTGAGAAAAAGTGGCGTTTGGGTACCTGCCACTGAGGAACCGCACATTCCACAAACTCACGGAAGGGGGCAGAGTCTACCAACTGAAAAGGCAGCAGTTGAAGTGCTAGCAATTTTGCCAAGCTAGCATTCAACCGCTGGGCATGTGGATGGCTGGGAGCAAACTTCTTTCGGCGGTGCAGCAGCTGGGGCAGGGAAATTTGCCTGGTACAATCTGACGTCGGTGTACCCAAAGCAGATTGCCCATAAGTACTTGGCTGTGACACACCTAATTCTACACCTTCATTCCTCTCACTGCAGGTCGCAGAGAGGACTGAAGGTCTAGTGGGGTTGGAAATCTCAGCTGATGAGGAGCAAGGAGAGATCGTCTTTGTTCTTTGGTGTGGGTCTTTTAGATACGCTTGCCAACGAACTGCATGGCAGGTCAACATATGTCTGGTCAAGCATGTGGTACCCAAGCGGGAGATGTTTTGGCCACGCGAGATACGCTTGAGACATATATTGCAAATAGCAGCGGTGCGATCTGATGCACTCGTCTCAAAAAAGGCCCACACCAAAGAACTTTTTGAATAACGCGCAGAGACTGCAGCGCCCTGCACATGTGGAGCTTTGGGGTGTGATGCAGTCAATGTGCTGCCCTTAGGCTGGCCCCTGGAGGGCATCCTGCCTAGTTGGTGATGTGCCACCTCCTCCTCCTCCTCCTCCTCCTCCTCTCTCCTATCAGGCACCCACGTTGAGTCAGTGACCTCATCATCCCCTCCCTCCTCATCACTGGAGCAAACCTGGCAGTATGCTGCAGCAGGGGGAGCATGACTGCCAGATTGCTGTCCTTCTTGGGCACCCCCTCTGTCCGTGCTCATGTTACTGCCTTCATTGAGCTCAGTATCATCATCAGAGCCTTCCAAACGCTGGGCATCCTCCTGGAGCATGTACCCAACACTGTGGTCAAACAGTTCGAGGGAATCCTCAGGAGGACATGGTGGGGCTAGGGAAGGAGTCACTGATGACATTGAGCTGAGGGAAGAGGCCGCTGCTTTGCCAGACAAAGCACCCTGGGCATGGGTGAGAGAGGATGAGGAGGATGAGGACGGCTTGGTCATCCACTCGACCAAGTCTTCCGCATGTTGCGGCTCAACACGGCCAGCTGCCGAAAAAAAGGCCAAGCGTGTCCCATGGCCACGTGCTGATGAGGATGCACCGTCTCCACGACCAGCACTAGACACAGAGCCTGCTTGCCCTCTCTTATTGGCTTGTGACTGTCTGCCTCTCCTTCTTGGCCTTCCAGACATACTAATGGCCTGTAGCTGCACTAAGCTGGGATAGAACACCTGTAATTTTCTTCAGGTAGCTTTATATACTGTAACCAGACAAGCCTGCCTGTCAGTAGGAAGATAACAGGAACGGATCTAGCTGAACACTGTGAGCAGGACGTACTGCACTAAATGTATATAGCAGGAACGGATCTAGCTGAACACTGTGAGCAGGACGCACTGCACTGAATGTAAATAGCAGGAACGGATCTAGCTGAACACTGTGAGCAGGACGCACTGCACTGAATGTAAATAGCAGGAACGGATCTAGCTAAACACTGTGAGCAGGACGCACTGCACTGAATGTAAATAGCAGGAACGGATCTAGCTGAACACTGTGAGCAGGACGCACTGCACTGAATGTAAATAGCAGGAACGGATCTAGCTGAACACTGTGAGCAGGACGTACTGCACTAAATGTATATAGCAGGAACGGATCTAGCTGAACACTGTGAGCAGGACGCACTGCACTGAATGTAAATAGCAGGAACGGATCTAGCTGAACACTGTGAGCAGGACGCACTGCACTGAATGTAAATAACAGGAACGGATCTAGCTGAACACTGTGAGCAGGACACACTGTACTAAATGTAAATAGTCTAGCTGCCTGACCGTGGTACTAATAGGATCAAAAAGAACACCTGTAATTTTCTTCAGGTAGCTTTATATACTGTAACCAGACAAGCCTGCCTGTCAGTAGGAAGATAACAGGAACGGATCTAGCTGAACACTGTGAGCAGGACGTACTGCACTAAATGTATATAGCAGGAACGGATCTAGCTGAACACTGTGAGCAGGACGCACTGCACTGAATGTAAATAGCAGGAACGGATCTAGCTGAACACTGTGAGCAGGACGCACTGCACTGAATGTAAATAGCAGGAACGGATCTAGCTGAACACTGTGAGCAGGACGCACTGCACTGAATGTAAATAACAGGAACGGATCTAGCTGAACACTGTGAGCAGGACACACTGTACTAAATGTAAATAGTCTAGCTGCCTGACCGTGGTACTAATAGGATCAAAAAGAACACCTGTAATTTTCTTCAGGTAGCTTTATATACTGTAACCAGACAAGCCTGCCTGTCAGTAGGAAGATAACAGGAACGGATCTAGCTGAACACTGTGAGCAGGACGTACTGCACTAAATGTATATAGCAGGAACGGATCTAGCTGAACACTGTGAGCAGGACGCACTGCACTGAATGTAAATAGCAGGAACGGATCTAGCTGAACACTGTGAGCAGGACGCACTGCACTGAATGTAAATAGCAGGAACGGATCTAGCTGAACACTGTGAGCAGGACGCACTGCACTGAATGTAAACAGCAGGAACGGATGTAGCTAAACACTGTGAGCAGCACGCACTGCACTGAATGTAAATAGCAGGAACGGATCTAGCTGAACACTGTGAGCAGCACGCACTGCACTGAATGTAAATAGCAGGAACGGATCTAGCTGAACACTGTGAGCAGGACGCACTGCACTGAATGTAAATAGCAGGAACGGATCTAGCTGAACACTGTGAGCAGCACGCACTGCACTGAATGTAAATAGCAGGAACGGATCTAGCTGAACACTGTGAGCAGGAAGCACTGTACTGAATGTAAATAGCAGGAACGGATCTAGCTGAACACTGTGAGCAGGACACACTGCACTGAATGTAAATAGTCTAGATAGAAGATAACAGGAACGGATCTAGCTAAACTGAATACAGTGTATATATATATATGCAACACCTGGGATGCATATATATACACAATACACTGTAAGTGCAGCTAACTGACTGACTGTTCTGCCTAATCTATCTAACTCAAATCAAATGACACTGTCTCTCTCTCTCTCTATCGCTCAGCACACCGGAACACACACTACACAGGGCCGCCGTGCAGGCGGCCTTATATAGTGTGGGGTGTGTACTAAATCCCCTGAGCCATAATTGGCCAAAGCCACCCTGGCTTTGGCCAATTACAGCTCTCTCTACTGACGGCGCTGTGATTGGCCAAGCATGCGGGTCATAGTGCATGCTTGGCCAATCATCAGCCAGCAATGCACTGCGATGCCGCAGTGAATTATGGGCCGTGACGCGCCACACGAATTTGGCGCGAACGGCCCATATCGTTCGCAATTCGACGGACGGTCGAACAGCCGATGTTCGAGTCGAACATGGGTTCGACTCGAACACGAAGCTCATCCCTACTGGTGACCCCACAATAGGGATAAAACTTTTTCGCAGAAGAGAGTTTAATAAGACTCGTGGCCACTCATTACAATTAGAAGAAAAGAGGTTTAACCTTAAACTACGTAGAGGGTTCTTTACTGTAAGAGCGGCAAGGATGTGGAATTCCCTTTCACAGGCGGTGGTCTCAGCGGGGAGCATTGATAGCTTCAAGAAACTATTAGATAATCACCTGAATGACCGCAATATACAGGGATATGTAATGTAATACTGACACATAATCACACACATAGGTTGGACTTGATGGACTTGTGTCTTTTTTCAACCTCACCTACTATGTAACTATGTAACTATGTAAGATTAAATAATAAAAGATATCAATGGTGTTGTGCTAACTTGACACACAAAACACACACAAAAATAGTCTGGAGTAAAACTAAAAATAACATTAAACAAGGATCAGCCTTTGAAAAAATACAAACATAAAATCTAAAAGAAAAATGGCTTTAAATAAAAAAAATAAAAAAATAAAAATTTATGTCAGATGTGACAAATAACAATATATTCAGGGAATCCCAAGAAAAAAAATGAGTTTGTGAGAAGTGTGTGTGAATATGAGCAGCAAAACTACTTAATTCTTGTCACATTATAAAGAAGAAGAGAGTGCGCTGTGTTAAACCATTTTTAACATTGCAGCGTGACGAAAGTGCTGTATCCATTGCGAACTCTAATTTTACCAGACCGAGCTGTTCCGTGTCAGAATTTCTTCTGAGCATGCGTGGCACTTTGTGCGTCGGAACAGGTCACACACGGTCGGAATTGACGCAAACGGATTTTGTTGTCGGAAAATTTTATAGCCTGCTCTCAAACTTTGTGTGTCGGAAAATCCAATGGAAAATGTCCGATGGAGCCCACACATGGTCAGAATTTCCGACAACGCGCTCCGATCGGACATTTTTCATCGGAAAATCCGACCGTGTGTACAGGGCATAATGCATCTGACCCCTTCCGTTTTTGTCCCTTTTTTACATTTATAGGGAGTAGGACTTTTTTCATGCCCCTGGGGATGATAACTTCCCGAGCTACCTGAACTTCAACAGCATAAAGCATCTGTTGCTGGAATTTCAGGGTTGAGGTCATAACCTGGTATCCCTCGGGGTCCCCCTTTAGTCGACTCCATAAGCATTCATTTATCAGGTCAATTTGGGTGGCAAAACGATGCAGTAATTCGTTACCGAGGTAAATTTGGGATTGGTGATTATCCAGCACTATGAACACGTGGGTGATTGTCTTATTACCTATAGTGATATTTAAAAGACATCTAGCAATTGAGTTATGGTCCTCAGAATCATCAAGGGCATCTGACATCCAATGTCGCTGAGGAGTGGAGAAACGGATCATTTCCATTTCGGAAAGTTTGCTAACAAACCCATGGCTCACAAAGCTATGCTCTTGCTTTAAATCAATTTTGGCATATTTTGACCTGTTAAGACCATTTATCCGGATAGGGATAAATAGGTCACTGCTAACCCTTTCCACTTCTGTCAGGAACTGGATGCGATTTCCCCCTTTCTTAGTTTTATTTTCCTGTTGGAAGGATATGGTCAGTATGTTATTTTGGAGGGAGATCTCTTTTATTTTATCACAGGGAATTTTAAAAATATGGTCCTCATCTCCTACTCCCTGACCATGATTGTCAGTTTGGATAACTGTAACATCAGGGAACTGACTATTGATGAAATGTATTGCTAGGGAACCAGGCCTTTCTTCCACCACGTGGCAGTGTCGCCAGGAATGGGGAGTTTTAAGTCTCTCATATTTAATCGGGGAGTTGACTTGTGACCACATTACTTGGTTCACACAGTCAACAATTGTGTTGAGCCTCTTAAGGAGATCTATTCCAATTATCATATGATAGTGTGGGAGATTTGCAGTAATAATAGGCTGCCTAATTTCCTTATTACCTAATTTAGGTTTAAGCCAAGCAATACCCATGACTTGCAGTGGCTCCCGATTAGCGAGCAATCAAAGCTCCTAAGTTTTGGTTTGTTGGGCATTGAATTTACCACGTCATTAAATTGTTCTTGCGACAGGATGGTGGCTTGGGATCCCATGTCAATTAAACCTGAAATGGGGTGGTCACCGGCCTCATGTACCTTTACTGTAGTGAAATATCTTCCATCAGATTCAGTCAACTCACACATGAAATTACCATGGTTGAGGATCTGTGGGCTTCCCAATAATTTACAGTTGGCATTTATCTCACCGCGTGCTACAGCTTCTTTGCGCTTATGATTCCTGCGGGGCTTACTCGAGACGGAAGCACAAGGAGTAGGAGGCATCCCGGACGAATGATCATTTACAACGACTCCCAGCGGCTCAGCTACATTAAAGGGGTTAGAAGGATACTGAAAAACAGGAGCAGAATTAACAGCCCAACACTGATTCCCCCTGGCCCTTTGATTGAGCCCCCTGTTTAGGGGCATGTCCGGGGTATGGTGTGTGTCTTCTGTTATCGCACCCAGGGTTGTCCCCTGCTGGAGGACTGTCTGGGGTTTTACGCATTCTGTGACCCTGGGTTGGTCACAGGAGCGGCCCCTAAAAAAAGACGGGTTCGAAAATTGGCGGTTAATCAGGTGTGTCATTTGTTCACACATTCAATTCGATTCATATGGGTCTCTACCTGTTTAATTCGCTGGCCCATGGAACTTTTGCAATTTGCCCTAATCAGTTGGTAAACCCAACCACCTTCAATAAAAACTCAACCTCTGGTCCCTTTGATAAACTTCTCTAAATTGCCTCCTAGGTCTAATCTCTTACGAATGAATTCGGTTACACCATAGTCAAGAACTCCACTTAAGTTCTCCTGGGGTTCCGTAGCCTTTTTCGGGTTTGAGGTAGCTACAGCTGGGGTGGTATTACCATCCCGGCTGTTTCTAGATGAATTTGATTCATTTTCATTTCCTGCCATGTTACTATATAACAGATATCCTTCACAACGTATATGAAAATACAATCACCAGTATGTTTTGTAATGTGGGTTCCCTCTTACAAGATATCTCAGCTGTGCTTGCCAAATTTTATGTTGCGAGTGTGGTATGGAATCTTAATGATAATAAATATTGGGAATTCAAATTAAATAGAATTTAGTGTTTTGGCGAATGGTAAATTATAAATAAAAGGGTATTGTCTGGCTATAAGTACAGTGGATTTACAGTGCCTCCAGCCAGTTAATTTTCCTTAATATTTGACAAATAAACCTAGGGTAGCCCCAATCGACTATGTTAAAAAGGGTGTGGTTAACCGCGCCTTAAATTGAAAAACACAATATCTCTTGCCGCTCGGAAGACAATTTTCTGCCTTTCTCCGGCCAGAAGAAAGTCAAAATATGTCTTGAGGAGCCAACATATTATCAATTTGAAAGAAGTCTTAATTTAACAAGGCTACCAGATTGGATTGGGAAATAAATAATTTCCCTGGGACCACTATAGACAAATTAGTTGCAATGCAGGTTGATCTTAATTTCACCCACACATGGCTTCAACATGCGGCAAGACAAATAAATGTGGGACAATTATTAACCACTTCCGGACTGCCCACCTTTGCTTTACGTGATGACTTTGAAGGAGGATATCGTTGTTATGGCAGCAGCTAGCTGCCATAACCCTAGTATCCTCTTCTCCAGCGGGCGGTCCGCTACAAGATCACTTTTATCGGCGGCATGAGAGGGGCCTCCTGCCGCAATCCAGCGACCTCCGCCGCTTACTGTCGGCAGCGCCGGAGGCGATCGTGTCTGTTCTCCTGTCAGGTATGGAGATGAGTGAGGGAAAGATGGCCTCCATCCGTCTCCATATCACTGCAGGGCAGAAGCAACGTCAAAACGTCACTTCTGCCCATAGCTCATAGCCTCCCTGACGGTATTCCCGAGTGTGGCTCGGGGTTAAATTTCAGCACCATTAGCGGTAACCCCGAGCCACACTCGGGATTGCATTGCAGGATTCTGGTGCTGTATACTTACATTGTCCCCAGGATCCTGCGATGTCCCCCCCCCCGTGGTGTTTGCGGGCTCTGTCCTCCTCCCGAAGCCGAAGCCTCTCCGTGCCAGGCTCTGTTCCCTGCAAGCGTCATGACGCACGGGGGCGGAGCCTGGCGGCAAATTCAAAAAAATTTAAAAATCATAACACATACAGTACTGTAATCCTACAGATCTCTTCACATCCCTTTTGTCCCCAGTGCTTTGTCCAGTGGCCCGCATGCAGTTTTATATTATATATACTGTTCTTTCTGCCTGGAAACTTGAGATTGTCCATAGCAACCAAAAAGTGTCCCTTTACGTCAAAAGTGGCTTTAGACCAGCTAGAAAACAGCGATAGTAAATTAGAACACTTGTAGAATTGAGCAATAGTGAATTGTGGGGAAATTTATTTTATTATTATTATATATATTTTTTTTAATTATTTATATTTATTTGTTATATTATAATTTATGATTTTGTGTTTCAAACTTCATCATACCTGGGATGTTTACTAGATTCTTGTTTGAACAGATTTAAGTGTGTTATATTTAAGAATTACAGGCCTACAATATAAAACGCCAAATTTCCATGCAAAATAATTGTACTGCTTTCAGCACCTAAAATCCGACATAATCATATCGCCAGGGAGGTTAAAGGGCCATTTTTTTAAATGACAATTTTTTTTTTGATTGCATTTTAATGTAAATATGAGATCTGAGGTCTTTTTGACCCCAGATCTCATATTTAAGAGATCCTGTCATGTTTTTTTCTATTACAAGGGATGTTTACATTCCTTGTAATAGGAATAAAAGTGACACAATTTTTTTTTTTAAACAGTGTAAAAATACACTCCCAACGAGCTTGCGAGCAGAAGCGAATGCATATGTGACTAGCACCCGCATATGAAAACGGTGTTCAAACCACACAAATGTGAGATATCGCTGCGATCGGTAGAGCAAGAGCAATAATTCTAGCTATAGACCTCCTCTATAACTTAAAACATGCAACCTGTAGAATTTTTTAAACTTCGCCTATGGAGATTTTTAACGGTAAAAGTTTGTCGTCATTCGAAGAGCGGACGCAATTTTGAAGCGTGACATGTTGGGTATCAATTTACTCGGCGTAACATTATCTTTCACAATATAAAAAAAATTGGGCTAACTTTACTGTTGTCTTATTTTTTAATTCAAAAAAGTGTATTTTTTCCAAATAAAGTGCCCTTGTAAGACCACTGAGCAAATACGTTGTGACAGAAAGTAGTGCAACGACCGCCATTCTATTCTGTAGGGTGTTAGAAAAAAAATGTATAATGTTTTTTTGGGGGGGGGGATGACGTCTATGCAGACAAAACGCATCGGGCAGGACCCCACTGTCGCCATTTTGATATACAGCGCTGTTTTAGTTACTTTTTATGTAAGTGTTTACTTTCACTTTAAATAAATTTTAATCTATACGGATTTACACTATTTGGCCCATTCTTGTTCCTTTCCATACGCTTCAACACGGATTTGAGCACCACGGTCTTGGTCTGGACCACCTACAAGGAGCACGGTCACGTGGAAGTCATTTCATCACCCCTGCTCTCCAGCATCTGTTCCAGCCCAACACCACTTAAGCCTGTTTGACCCCACTTGGCGTATGCCCCGTCGGGTCCACCGAGTCCGGTAAGCCTTCCCGTTATCATTGGTGGTGTGTGGGCTTTCTTCATAGAGGATTTGTACTACGGGCTCAATATTTGGTCCAGAGGACTTTATATTATCTTTATAGACATTATTGTCAGCATTTGAACTCTGATCCACTTGTTTTTTATCATACATACTCTGCTTCCCCCCCTTTTTGTTGAGCGCTACACTTAAGTTGTTTTCTTGTTTGTCACTTATTAGCATGCTTGTGTTCGTCCAGAGAGTGTTTACCTCATACCAGTGTTTGCCATCTCATGATTGGTTAATTCAAAATATGGGAGGTAACTGCCCTAATTCTCACCCGCCCCATCTGTGATCATGGTACAGGTGTAATCAGAATATGATGTCTAGTGTTATTATGAAATGTATTTTAATATGTTTCATGTTAATATAATATGGCGATTGCTTGCCTTATGCCCTGTCATTTACTGTCCCCATCTTGTGTACCTTGCTGGCTAAAATGCTTTGTATAAATGCGTTGCAACATTGTAATTTAATGTATATATATATATATATATATATATATATATATATATATATATATATATATATATATATATATATATATATATATATAATACATCCATATATCTAGATACACAATATATATATAAAAATATATACATACACACATATACTTTTGTTTCAACTTGTGATTGGTGTCCTTCTGGTTTATAATTAACCGGGCATCTTCTGCCATTGTCTGGGGAAAAGCTGAGTCAACAATGGGTGCTTACTGAAGAGACGATCTCACCTTTTGAAACAATGGGGTTATTTACCCTGGCTTTTCCTTAATCAAAAGTCTTGATATCCTGGTCTCTCAAAATACCAGTTTGACCATTGTCAGTTGGTACTGTGTAAAGTGGCACCATTGTTCAGGTTATTCTGTTTCAACATAAGGTTTGTATATTGACCTTAATCCTCCACTGGAGGGGATAATCCAATCAACCTTTCCCCTGGCGTGGGGGGGGCGTGGGGGTGGGGGAACGCTCCCCCTGGTATGACAAGTCCTTGGCTGAGTGTTTCATGAATTATGAACATTTTTATGTATCCCAACCATGACACCGGGGGATCAGGAAGGAACTTTTTACCCTTACATAGTTACATAGTTGGTGAGGTTGAAAAAAGACACAAGTCCATCAAGCCCAACTCTATGGAGCGCACGGCTTATTGTCGTCCTATGTAAAGATACTCCAGTATCTGCTGTGGAACTCTGCAGCTCCTCCAGGGTTACCTTAGGTCTCTGTGCTGCCTCTCTGATTAATGCCCTCCTTGCCCGGTCCGTGAATTTTGGTGTGCGGACATTTCTTGGCAGGTTTGCTGTTGTGCCATGTTCTTTCTATTTGGTTATGATAGATTTGATGCTGCTCCTAGGGATCATCAAAGATTTGGATATTTTTTTATAACCTAACCCTGACTTGTACTTCTCAACAACATTGTCCCTTACTTGTTTGGAGAATTCCTTGGTCTTCATGGCAGTGTTTGGTTAGTGGCGCCTCTCGCTTAGGTGTTGCAGCCTCTGGGGTCTTTCAAAACGGTCTGTATATGTAATTACAGATCACGTGACACTTATATTGCACACAGGTGTACATCATTTCACTAATTATGTGACTTCTGATGGTAATTGGTTGCACCAGATCTTTTTATGGGCTTAATAACAAAGGAGGTGAATACATACGCACATCAGTTTTTTTTATTTCTGAAAAATAGTTTTATGTATATATTTTTCTAATTTTACTTCTGTAATGTAACAAAATAGGTAAAAAGCCAAGAGGGGTGAATACTTTTGCAAGGCACTGTACATACATAGTTACATATAGTTACATAGTAGGTGAGGTTGAAAAAAGACACAAGTCCATCAAGTCCAACCTATGTGTGTGATTATATGTCAGTATTACATTGTATATCCCTATATGTTGCGGTCATTCAGGTGCTTATCTAATAGTTTCTTGAAACTATAAATGCCCCCCCGCTGAGACCACCGCCTGTGGAAGGGAATTTCACATCCTTGCCGCTCTTACAGTAAAGAACCCTCTATGTAGTTTAAGGTTAAACCTCTTTTCCTCTAATTTTAATGAGTGGCCACGAGTCTTGTTAAACTCCCTTCAGCAAAAAAGGTTTATCCCTATTGTGGGGTCACCAGTATGGTATTTGTATATTGAAATCATATCCCCTCTCAAGTGTCTCTTCTCCAGAGAGAATAAGTTCAGTGCTCGCAACCTTTCCTCATAACTAATATCCTCCAGACCCTTTATTAGCTTTGTTGCCCTTCTTTGTACTCGCTCCATTTCCAGTACATCCTTCCTGGGGACTGGTGCCCAGAACTGGACAGCATACTCTAGGTGCGGCCGGACCAGAGTCTTGTAGAGCAGGAGAATTATCGTTTTATCTCTGGAGTTGATCCCCTTTTTAATGCATGCCAATATTCTGTTTGCTTTGTTAGCAGCAGCTTGGCATTGCATGCCATTGCTGAGCATATCATCTACTAGTACCCCCAGGACCTTTTTCATCCTAGATTCCCCCAGAGGCCCCCCGCCACCCCAGTGTATATGTCATTTTTTTCCACAAGTTTTTGGAAAATGTGGAAAGTAAATGAAAATGCATTTTTTTACACAAAGTTGTCCATTTATACAATATTTCTAACTCATAGCATGTACATAGCAAAAATGATCCACTAGGACCCCCAGGTCCTTTTCCATCCTAGATTCCCCCAGAGGTTCTCCCCACAGTGTATAGATTGAATTCATATTTTTGCCACCCAAATGCATTATTTAAATTTTTCTACATTGAACCTCATTTGCCATGTAGTTGCCCACTCCATTAATTTGTTCAGATCTTTTTGCAAGGTTTCCACATCCTGCAGAGAAATTATTGCCCTGCTTAGTTTAGTATCATCCACAAATACAGAGATTGAACTGTTTACCCCATCATCCAGGTCGTTTATGAACAAATTAAAAAGGATTTGTCCCAGCATAGAACCCTGGGGGACCCCACTACCCACCCATGACCATTCCGAGTACTCCCCATTTATCACCACCCTCTGAACTCTCCCTTGTTGCCAGTTTTCAGTCCATGTACTCACCCTATGGTCCATGCCAACTGACCTTATTTTGTACAGTAAACGTTTATGGGGAACTGTGTCAAATGCTTTTGCAAAATCCAAATACACCACGTCTACGGGCCTTCCTTTATCTAGATGGCAACTCACCTCCTCATAGAAGGTTAATAGATTGGTTTGGCAAGAATGATTCTTCATGAATCCATGCTGATTACTGCTAATGATACGGTTCTCATTACGAAAATCTTGTATGTAGTCCCTTATCATCCCTTCCAAGAGTTTACAAACTACATTGGCTTTTCTCCAATCAACTGGTACCATTCCAGTCAGTAGACTGTCAGTAAAAATTAGGAACAATGGTCTGGTAATTACTTGTAGCAAATTGGAGCATGCATTGCTGTCCCTATCTTGTGTACCTTGCTGGCTAAAAGGCTTTGTATAAATGCGTTGCAACATTGTAATTCAATATAATGTTGGACCTTGGTTTATGGGCTCCTTGAGGGTAGGGACCGATGTGAGTGTGCGATGTATGTGTGCAGCGCTGCGTAAATTTACGGCACTATATGGGTACCTTAAATAAATAGGGATAATTGTAGACACGCACCCACACTCACTCAGGTTGAACTGGATGGACTGGTGTCTTTATTCAACCTTACTTACTATGTAACTATGTAATATATATATATATATATATATATATATATATATATATATATATATATATATATATATATATATATATATATATATATATTTATATATAAAATACATCCATATATCTAGATACACAATATATATATAAAAATATATACATACACACATATACTTTTGTTTCAACTTGTGATTGGCGTCCTTCTGGTTTATAATTAACCAGGCATCTTCTGCCTTTGTCTGGGGAAAAGCTGAGTCAACAATGGGTGCTTACTGAAGAGACGATCTCACCCTTTGAAGCAATGGGGTTATTTACCCTGGCTTTTCCTTAATTAAAGGTCTTGATATCCTGGTCTCTCAAAATACCAGTTTGACCGTTGTCAGTTGGTTCTGTGTAAAGTGGCACCATTGTTCAGGTTATTCTGTTTCAACGTAAGGTTTGTATATTGACCTTAATCCTCCACTGGAGGGGATGATCCAATCAACCTTTCCCCTGGCGTAGGGGGGGGGCGTGGGGTGGGGGACGCTCCCCCTGGTGTGACGAGTCCTTGGCTGAGTGTTTCATGAATTATGAACATTTTTATGTATCCCAACCATGACACCGGGGGATCAGGAAGGAATTTTTTACCCTTACATAGTTACATAGTTGGTGAGGTTGAAAAAAGACACAAATCCATCAAGTCCAACCTATGTGTGATTATATGTCAGTATTATATTGTATATCCCTGTATGTTGCGGTCATTCAGGTGCTTATCTAATAGTTTCTTGAAACTATGAATGCCCCCCGCTGAGACCACCGCCTGTGGAAGGGAATTCCACATCCTTGCCAGTCTTACAGTAAAGAACCCTCTATGTAGTTTAAGGTTAAACCTCTTTTCCTCTAATTTTAATGAGTGGCCACGAGTCTTGTTAAACTCCCTTCTGCGAAATTCCTGCCAACCTATCACATTGTTGAAGGCCCTTCATATTTCTAACACATAGCATGTACTGTACATACCAATTACAAACCAAAATACATTCTGCTGAGTAAAGGGTAAAGAAAAGATTACCTGCAGTTTTAGTAATGCAGTGGTCCACAGAGAAGAGCATCGGTCCAGGCAGCAGGCAGGAACGTGAACAGCGACAGCAAAACAGGCAGCAGGAATAGTCAGTACAGGTAGAGATGTCAGCACAGCCAAAGCATTGGTCCAGATAGCAGGCAGGGATGTGGTCAGCAGCAGCAAAAGGATCAAAGGATCGTCCATGCAGCAGGCAGGAATACTGTCCATAGTTAGTACATGCAGCAGGCAGAGGTATGGTCAGCAGAGCCAGAGTATTTGTCCAGGGACCAGGCAGTACCATCAAGCTTAGGGCATCGGTCAGGAAAGAATGGGGACAGGGGTAGAGGCTTCTCCCACCCAAATCGCTTTGAAGCCTCCGGGCAACCAGACCCTGTTCTGGGAACACAGAAAACCAAAAACTGGTTTTCTGAACTCAGAACACTATTCTGGAGCCCCTCACGTATGTGAGACCCCTGTGTAGCAGGGTGAAAGATCAATCCAAGGGGCAGGCAAAAACATGGTCAACAGGCCGAGGTCAGTGCAGGTAAAAGGCAGAAATAGACGGTAGGCAGAGGCATAGTCAATACAGTCCAGGGTCAGTTCACGTGAAAGGCAAAAACATGGCGGAAAAACAATGCAGATGGTAGGCAGAGGCATAGGGTCATTTCACATGGAAGACAATGATATGGTTAGTTGAGGAAGGGAAATATTCAGGACAGAAATTGAAAACGGGGAAATGGCAGTATTAGAAATATGGGCTAATAGTTTCCCAGATTGTGATATCGCTTGAAGCATTCTCCGATGCAAAGGCCAGGTTGGGAGTGACAGTCGGGACAATGGAAGCTGGTATCTCTCCTAATTCCTCTTTTTGTGCACACCCATTTTTTTTGGTGTCGTGTTCCGGATCCTGTTGGTGGAATATGGTCTGGGAAATGACGCTCATGTAGTCTGCTGACACAATCGTAACGATGGCTTTCTGGGGGGGATACTTGCTGATAGATCAGGGCAGTGACAATGTCTTCATTAAACTTTATGAAGGTGGTGGGTGTTTTCGTTGATTTTTGGTAGATGATGAAAGAATTTAAAAGGGCCAAATGAAAAAAGTAAATTGGGACTTTTTTGTACCAGAAGAGGAATTTTCTTCTTGAAAGATAGGGCTGCAACAATTGATCATTTAAATCCACCCCACCCCCATCTATTTATTGTACTCGTTGATGCAGGAAGGCTTGCGAACAGTACCGCGTCTTCTGTGAAGTTCCACCGAGGTGTCATCGTGAATGGTGGACATGATGTACACATTTTTCCTATCCCTCCACTTCACAGCCAACATTTCCGCGTTCCTCAAGCTTGTCGATTCCCCCCTTTGAATGGTTGTGGTGACAAGACGCTGTGGGAAACCCTTTCCGTTTTTCCTTGTTGTACCATAGGCCAAAGTTTTTTTTAGATATAGGTGGCGGAGAAGGGGCAAACTAGTGTAATAGTTGTCCATGTAAATATGATACCCCTTTTGGAGGAGTGGGAATGCCAACTCCCAAACAATTTTTCCACTTATTCCCATGTACGAGGGACACTCAGGGGGGTGGAGCTGGGAATCTTTGCCTTCGTACACGCAGAATGAGTGCACATAACCTGTGGCGCTTTAACAAAGCTTGTTAAACTTCAAGCCGTACCTCGCCCTCTTACTGGGGATATATTGCTTGATTCCCAGCCGGCCTGTGAAATGCACCAGGGATTCGTCCACAGATATATTTTTTTCAGGGACATAAAGTTCTGCAAACTTCTTGGAAAAAAATTAATAAGGGGGCGAACTTTATATAGTTTGTCAAAGTTTGGGTGATTTCAGGGGGGCACTGTGAGTTGTCACTGAAATGCATGAAGCGCATTATAATTTAGTTTCGGGACCTGGACATGGCCGATGAAAAAATTGGCATATGGTGGATGGGTTTGGTCGACCAATACTTATGCATTTCATTTTTTTTGTAAGCCCCATGTTGAGCGTTAGGCCTAAAAACAATTTACCGTATATACTCGAGTATAAGTTGTTCCGAGTATAAGTCAAGGCCCTAATTTACCACAAAAAAATGGGAAAAACTTAGTGACCCGAGTATAAGACGAGGGTGAGAAATGCACAGCTACTGTAAATGAAAAAGAGGGTCAACAATGCCCATTTGCAGCCTCACTGTGCCCATTTGCATGCCTCACTGTGCCCATTTGCAGCCATAGGTCCCCCGAACTTCAAACTCAGTAGTTAAGGGTTCCTAGATGCCCCCTAGCTGCAGCCAAAATTTGGGGTCTCTGAACCCAAATGGTCACGAAATAACATTGCTGCAGATGGACACAGTTGACCGACTTTGGGTCCCTGTATCTCAGGGCCACTTAGTGCTAGGAACCCCAATTTTGGTGTGCAAACTCAGTGGAACTAGCACCAAAAAATATCCAAAGCTGGAGTTTCTAGCACCAAGTGTCCCCGAGATACAGGGCCCCAAAAATCGGTTCAGAAAATGTCAAGCACTTTTCTGCAGCAGAGAATGACATTTTCTGAACCGATTTTGGGTCCCCGTATCTCGGGGCTACTTAGTGCTAGGAACCTCAGCTTTAGATATGTTATGGTACTAGTTCCACTGGGTTTGCACACCAAAGTTGGGGTTCCTAGCACCAAGTGGCCCTGAGATACAAGGCCCCAAAGTTGGTTTGGAAAATGAAATTTTTTGCTGCAGTAAAGTGCTTGACTCGAGTATAAGTCGAGGGGGGCACTTTCAGCACAAAAAAAGTGCTGAAAAACTCGACTTATACTCGAGTATATACGGTAAGCTCCACCACTGTTAGGGGTCTCCATTCAACGATGCCTTGAATCAATTCGTCAGGGAAAAATAGATGTAAAAAATCCATTTGGGAAAAATCTGAAGTGTTGATCTGCACACCTGGCTGTGCTGTAAAAGGGGGGATCGTGGCTGACCCTGTGGTAGAAGGCAGCTACAATGGGTTTGGACCTTAATTCTTTGGAGTGCACTTGTACTGGGCCTTTCCTCCTGGGGTGTAGCAGCGCTTGTACTGGGCCCCTCCTCCTGGGATCTACCACCGTTGGAACTGCTGGTAGCTGCCTGGTGTTCTTTTTGGATGGACTGCTTCCTCCTCTGATTCGGATCCTGATGTGTTGCCTTCGAGGGGCTCATATTCCGAACCAGAATCGGAATCAGAACTGAGCAGTGAGAGTTCCCCGTTGCTCTCATCGGTCGGACTGAGTATTTGGTATGTCTCTTCTCGTGTGTACACCTTTCTGGACATAGTGGCTCACTGGCTGTATGTACTCTGGTGGCAGGTACTCTGGTGGCAGGTGGTGAGGTGGCGGGTACTCTGGCGAGGTGACAGGTACTCTGGTGGCAGGTGGTGAGGTGGCGGGTACTCTGGTGAGGTGGCAGGTTCTCTGGTGAGGTGGTAGGTATTCTGGTGGCAGGTACTCTGGTGGCAGGTGGTGAGGTGGCAGGTACTCTGGAGGCCGGTGGTGAGGTCGCAGGTACTCTGGTGGCAGGTACTCTGGTGGCAGGTACTCTTGTGGCAGGTGGCGGGTACTCTGGTGGCAGGTACTCTGGTGGCTGGTGGTGAGGTGGCGGGCACTCTGGTGGCAGGTACTCTGGTGGCCGGTGGTGAGGTGGCGGGTACTCTGGTGGCAGGTGGTGAGGTGGCAGGTACTCTGGTGGCAGGTGGTGAGGTGGTGGGTACTCTGGTGGCAGGAACTCTGGTGGCAGGTGGTGAGGTGGCAGGTACTCTGGTGGCAGGTGATGAGGTGGCGGGTACTCCTGATGACAGGTACTCCTGATGACAGGTACTCTAGATGACAGGTACTGTAGATGACAGGTACTCTAGATGACAGGTACTCTAGATGACAGGTACTCTTTATTTAGGGGGGGCAATCTGGGCACAGTAGTACATGTGTATAGCACAATGTGTAACTAACTGTTAGCTGATCTCCTCCTCACACTGGATCGGTGTGTGAAGAGGAGAACCCAGCAACAGCAGTTACACAGTGTTTTGTTTACATTAGTGACCGGCTATGATTGGACACAGCCGGTCACATGGTAAAGAGCCTTTTTATTGGCTACACTGATCGGGGCTGAGCTGTATCCAAGGGAAAGCCTCAGCCCCGATCACTGCTCTGTGCACAGTGACAGGCTCCGCCACCCGCCACCGCCCGCCGCTCCAATATCCCCATCGGGGAGCGGCTGTGTCCCCAGGGACACCACAGAACTCCGATCGCTGCTCTAGCGGCGGAAAGCCGAGGCCGTCATATGACGCCCACCTAGGATGGGAGATCCCATCTGTGGGCGTCATTTGACTATGGCTGGGTATTGAAGCAGTTAAAGGAGAAGTGTGGGAATTAAAAAAAAATACTCACCTCTATGGCTGCAACATCGCTATGATGCCCAGCTGCCCCCCACTGGCTCTAATCCCAAGAACTGAGAGATCACATGATCACTCAGTTCTAAGCCCGCTCTGAGTAGAGAGCAGTGACTGTTGTCATTTCTCTCTGCTCTGTAAATCACAGAGGGGATAGCATGCATATGTTTGTGGGGGTTTTTTTAGGGTAAAATCCACAGCTGTGAATTGAGAACATCCTATCAATGAGAATTTCTGACACAAAAATACAGTGTCTGAAAAAATAAAATATCTGTTATCATTAGCATTGTAATATTAGTTGTAGGAAATAGCGATTTCAACTGGTTTAGTGTGTCGATAATAACAGAATGTTTATTAAGACCGAACAGTGTCAGCCTGTACAGAGCCATATTTAGCCTGTATGCTGTTCTATGCACATATGAATGCAGTAACTTTTCATGGATGTTCCATCCTCTTTGTCACCAACCACATGATTTATAATCACAATCATGGAACCTAAATCCAGAATATTTTATCTGAGGATGTTGTTTTTGCAGAGAAAAAGGTGTTAGCTCTATGTTGCTTAATATAGTGGTTTGTGACTTCTCTAAGCAACTTATACATCCTGTGTGCTTTCAGTTCTGTTGCTAGGTTTACAAAATTGTCTAGAGTTATCTAAACAAAAAAAGACACAGGATTCGTAAAACTTTAATTTTACAGTCGACTAGTCTTATACTCTAGTCACGGGGACCAAATGGGAAAAAATTACCCTGATCACAGGCAAACCTGTGTTGTAGCTTGTATTGTAGGTGAGTTATAGACATATAATCTTTTAATAAGATAGCTGGCACACAGATGCTGAAGTTATTGTGATATATGACTGACCAAACATATGATAAAACATGACTGACCAAACATTGTGAACAGTTTACTAACACATTAGAGTTTGTGTTAACTACATAGATTCTGCAGACTCTGAGAAGAAAATGTTTTTTTTTTTGTGTTTTGTAATTTGGTTCTAACACCTTCTTTTTATTCCACTTCTCCAGTTCTCCTTAATGCTTTCCTCAAAAAAGACAGTTTCTAAAATACCTTCCAAAAACAAGAAAGACTTCTATGGGTATTTCAGAGTCCCCATCTGTATGACTTGGTGAAGGTGGTCATTGGGTGAAGTGTTCTTTGAGGGTTCTATGATGTAATCTCCTTTGGATTCAGTTGTTTCTGTTTTATGGCATTTGTGTTGCGGGGTGGGATATGGGGTTATCTCCATATCTCTGAAGGAGAAGAAGTCAAGATGGTCCACTGGTGTGTCCAGATGTAGCACTGGAAAAGGGACAGTTAACAAAGTTAGAAAATATGTTACGCCTATTTGTGGTGGGGGTGTGCTTCAATAATACTAAATTGTTAAAGGTAAAGTGCTCAGGGTACATGTTATACAGTACTTTTAACAATCATTCATTATTTATTTTTATATTTTATTGTAAATACAATGTTCTACTCTGTCCTTATATGTCTCCCAGCAAACACAACACAGTTTACGAAGTGGAGCTCATTAAATCCTGAAAAGGCTAAAGTTCAATGTTTTTATTAGAGAGAGTTAAAGGGCAGGAGGTACCTTGTGCTTGTCTTTATTTAATGTTTGCTTTATGGTGATAATTAGTAACCCCAACAACAGGAATCCACCTTTTAAACTCATTAAAAGCCTGCTATTTTGGTCTGTTGGCCATTGGAGCAGTTTTGATCTTGGCATAGGTTTAGGTTAGTGTTTTTCATCATTATTTAATAGGAATGTCTATTTTTAGAGCTGTTTTTTTCTAGTCTAGTGTTGTAAAATGTGTTTTGGCATTGCCAAAACACATATTACAAATAAAAAGCAAATAACATTGCTTTTTAATTATTGGAAAACTATTTGAAAATCTTGCTGAAAATACATATCACTATTTATGGTTCGTATAAGCTATCATTTTTAAAACAAAGCCTTTATGCAATTTTGTTTTTATATTTTTGCTTTTTGTCACCAAATAGCAGCAATGGGTTAACCTATAATGGACTCAAGGTTTACCTAAGTAACTACACTAAGGCCTATGTTTTTGCTTTGCGCTTTCTCCCACTGGCCACCAATGTATTGCCGCGTACACATGGTCAGAATTTCCGACAACAAATATTCGATGAGAGCTTGTTGTCGGAAATTCCGACCGTGTGTAGGCTCCATCGGACATTTTCCGTTGGAATTTCCGACAAACAAAATTTGAGATCTGGATCTCAAATTTTCTGACAACAAAATCTGTTGTCGGAAATTCCAATCGTGTGTACACAATTCTGACACACAAAATTCCACGCATGCTCAGAATCAAGCAGAAGAGCCGCACTGGCTATTGAACTTCAATTTTCTCGGTTCGTCGTATGTCACCGCGCTCTTGATGTTCGGAATTTCCCACAAGATTTGTGTGACCGTGTGTATGCAAGACAAGTTTGAGCCAACATCCGTAAAAAAACACTGATCTTGTTGTTGGAATGTGTGATCGTGTGTACGCAGCATAAGAGTGAGCATTTTTCCTTCCACTGACCACCAACATTAGGGAGTATTGTTCCTCATGAATATGTTGATATGTGGTCCTGTGATTTTTAGTTATGACTCTGGATGGATATACAATCATTTTTGTTAATTTTTGGCTGTGCATCTACAGATTTCTGTTTGTATTCTTGTACAGCTGTAGGAGTGTTCTCCATAGCAAGAGAGACTTGGCTGTTAACACATAGCTCCATCCCAGTCTCAGCTGCCTTGAAGAGTCTGTTTGTTTTGGAAAGTTGCAAAACTCCCCAATTGTACATTTTCTTTAAAGCAGAACTCCGAGCAAAAACTTTTTTCTATGTCCTTGTTGCTAATCTCCTACCTTCACCAAGTATGCCATCCATCTTCTCCTGAGCTCTGTAGTTCCTCTGTAATTGCCTGACGATTTTGAAGAAAAAAATATTACTGCCCTATGATATCCTATTTGTAAGACCAGTGGCTGCTATTTCTCCTGTACTCCCAGCCACCGGTCTTGGAACATCCCATTTGTAGTTCTTTGCGGCAAGCAGGAGCTTGTACTTCCATCCCTGCTTGCTGTGGTGGGTGGAGGGGTCTGTACCATCCATAGAGGTGGTGTCCTCCACCTCCCTCCTCTTTTGCTCCCTGTCAGCACCATTGCCATCTCAGAGTGCAGAGCAGGGATCGTTACAAGACACCAGCTGGATGACAGAGCGGAGATCTCCGGCTATGACGCATTTTGTGTGTGAAACACTGATCACTGTAAAGTCCCACCTCCTGGACCAGCATTGGAACAGTGTGCTGTCTATTACAAAGCCAGTCTAGGAGGCGGGATGGAGATCAGTGCTTCACATACAAGATCTGACACAGCCGGAGATCTCTACTCTGTCATCCAGCTGGTGTCTCGTAACATTCCCTGCTGCACATATGGACACTGATGAGGCAGCACATATGGACACCGATGGGCACAGATAAGCAGCACTGGTGGGCACTGATGAGACTGAACTTATGGGCACTGATGGGCACATATATGTTGCACTGATAAGCTGTACTGGCGGGCACAGATGAGACTGCACCAATGGGCACAGGCTGAACTGATGGGCACAGATGAGACTGCACTGATGGGCAAAGCTAGGCTGCATTTATGGGCACACATAGTCTGCACTGATGGGCACTGATATGCTGCACTGATGAAGCTGCACTAAGGTAGAACTGATGGGCACAGATAAGCTGCACTGATGAGGCTGCACTGATAATCTGCACTGATGAAGCTGCACTGATAAACTGCACTGAGGTGGCACTGATGAGGCGGCACTTATGGGCACTGATAAGCTGTACTGTGGTAGCACTGATGAGGATTAATTTGTGGGCACTGATAAGCTGCAGTGATGGGCACTAATGAGGATGCACTGATAAGACAGCACTGATTAGCTGCACTGATGGGAACTGATAAGATGTACTGTGGCGGCACTGATGAGGCTGAATTTATGGGCACTGATAAGATGCAGTGATGGGCACTGATAAGCTGTGTATTTTATTACAGAAGAGATAATTGCCTGTTTGCAATTGTTTAACTTTTTGCCTTCAGTTCCGTTGTAAATAAGGCTAAACATAACTATAAATGGTCTATAGGTAAGGACGCCACATCCTATATGAATATATTAAGATAAGCAAAATCAATCAACTTTAACAGTGTCACTAATTTGCAAAAAAACTACAAAAAATAGGATTTTTATAACAGCTTACCTGTAAAATCCTTTTCTTGGAGTACATCACGGGACACAGAGCAACATAGTAATAACTACAATGGTTATAGGCCAACTTTAGGTGAATGGACACTGGTATAACCAAAAAGGAAACAGGAAGTGCCCCTCCCTATATAACCCCTCCCATACCGGAGTATCTCAGTTTTTGAAGCAAAGCAATATATACACATATCCCAATAAGAGGGGAGGGACCTCTGTGTCCCGTGATGTACTCAAAGAAAAGGATTTTACAGGTAACCTGTTATAAAAATCCTATTTTCTTTATCGTACATCACGGGACACAGAGCACCATAGTAATAACTATATGGGATGTCCAAAAGAAATGCCACCTGAGGGGAGGGAGATACAAAGCAATTAGCCGCCACCAGGCGTGAGGACCTATATTGCTGCCTGCAGCACACTGCACCCAAAGGCGGTGTCCTCCTGCCATCTTACATCCATTTGATAGAATCTCGTGAATGTATGTACTGACGACCAAGTAGCGGTCTTGCAAATCCGAGCCACAGAGGCTTGGTGATGCACTTCCCATGAAGCACTGACTGCCTCGTAGAGTGCACTTTAATCTTAAAGGGAGGAACCCTTCTTTTCAGGCCATAAGCCTGACTAATCCCCTGACGAATCCACTTAGCAACAGTAGATTTCGATGCTGCCTGACCCTTTCTAGGGCCTTCTGGCAACACAAACAGAACATCAGTTTTCCATATCTGAGCAGTCGCTTTCAGGCTTTAATTGCTCTCACTACATCGAGAGAATTTTTCTTCTGCAGAACGAGGTTCTGGGAAAAAGGAAGGTAAGGAAACATTTTGATTCAGATGAAAACCAGACACTACCTTTGGCAAAGAAATGTTGGGTGTGAATGCAGCACAACCTTATCCTTGTGAATGATTAAGTATGGCTCTTTACAGGAGAAACCAGACAATTCTGATACTCTTCTTGCAGAGGTTATCGCAACTAGGAATACCAATTTGCTTGTTAAAAGGATCAAAGGAATATTTTGTGTAGGTTCAAAGGGTTGTCTTTGCAACATCGACAAAACCAGATTCAAATCCCATGGGCACAAGGGTATTCTAACTGGCGGAGTTATCCGAGTTACCCCTTGTATGAATGCCCAGACTAAAGAGTGCGAAGCAAGCGGCCTTTGGAAAAACACTGCCAAGGCCGAAATCTGACCCTTGATTGTACTCAAGGCCAGCTTCATTTCTACTCCTAATTGTAGAAAGGCCAGAATTCTTCCTACGGCATACTTACGAGGATGCCAACCCTTGATTTCACACCAAGTGACGTAAGCCTTCCAGACCCTGTAATAAATGGTCCTGGAGGCCGGCTTTCTGGCATTAATCAGGGTGGTTATTACCGAGACCTGAAAGCCCACTTTTTTTAGAATGTGGGCTTCAATAGCCACTGTTAAATTTAGCGTTTGTAAGGCAGGATGGAATACCGGTCCCTGTGTCAGCAGGTCCGGATGAGTTGGAAGAGTCAAAGACTCCCCTACTGCCATTCTCTCAATCCCTGCATACCAGGGTCTTCTGGGCCATGCCGGGGGCACTAGGATTACCGGCTTCCCCTCTTCCTTGATCCTGTGAAGCAGCCATGGTAGCAGCTGAACTGGAGGGAATGCATAAATCAGTTAAACTGATTCCACAGGATCACTAACGCATCTACTCCGAGTGCAAGTAGATCCCTTGTTCTTGCCACAAAGTTGTTCAACTTCTTGTTGAACCTGGACACCAATAGATCTACGTTCGGCGTACCCCATCTTTGGCATATGGCCAAAAAGACATCGGGATGTAGAGACCATTCTCCCGGCAACAACTGAAAATCTGCCTGCCAATCTTCCATTCCTGGAATATAAACTGCAGATAGGCAAGGAACATGATTCTCTGCCCAAGACAGAATATGGTCCACCTCCCTTTGGGCAGCTTGGCTTCTGGTGCCCCCTTGGTAGTTGATATAGGCCACTGCAGTGGCATTGTCGGATTGAATTCTGACAGGAGCATTCCGCAACCTGGACGTCCAGGCAATTAGAGCCAGACGTACTGCCCAAATCTCTAGGATATTGATGGGCAAGGTCTTCTCGGACTCTGGCCACTTCCATTTAACAGTGGTCTCTTCTAGAACTGCTCCCCAGCCCCATAGGCTGGCATCTGTTGTTACTACTTTCCAGGAAACTGGAATGAAGGATTTCCCCTTCTGTAAATTCCTGGTTATCAACCACCAGTTGAGACTCTGGCGTACCTTTGTAGCCAGATTCATTGAATAATCCAAGGCTTGGATCCGTTTGTTCCAAGCATACAGAATGCTGTGTTGCAACAGTCTTGAATGAAACTGGGCATAGGGAACCGCTTCGAAGGAAGCTACCATCTTCTCTAGTAGTCTCATGCAAAGGCGAATGGAAGAACCCTTCTTTGCCTTGACCGCCTGGACCAGCTCTCTTAGAGTGTTGACCTTTGCTTGAGGCAAGAGCACCCTTTCCTTGGTTGTGTCTATGACCAGGTCCAAATACTGCAGCCTTCTTACTGGCTGTAAGGATGATTTCTCTAGATTGAGAATCCAACCCAGGTGTCTCAGATAACTGACTGTTCTGGACACCCCTTGATTTAACCCTGCTATTGACTGATCTACCAGGATCAGGTCGTCTAGGTATGCTATTACTGCTATACCCTGGCCCCTTAGTCTTACTAGTACTGGGGCTAACACTTTTGTAAACAGTCAGGGGGCGGTGGCTAACCCAAAAGGCAAGGCCACGAACTAAAAGTGGCGCTGCTCTATAGCAAACCGCAGAAACTTCTGGTGAGCGGGAAATATTGGCACATGTAGATACGCATCCTTGATATCTATGGCTTCTAGAACCTCTCCTCCCCATAGGGTGCAAACAACTGACCGAATCGACTCCATTTGAAAGGAGCAGATATTTAGGAAGTGATTCAGATTCCTGAGATCTAGAATGAGTCTGACATCTCCATTTGGTTTTGGTACCATAAAGAGATTTGAATGAAACCCCATGTCCCTCTCTTCTGAGGGAATCTCTATTATCACTCCCTGACACAGTAATCGTTCCAGTGCCAGGAATAAGGACTTTTTCTTTACTGGGTCCTTGGGAACGTTTGATTTTTGAAAACGCGATGGTGGAAACTCTTGGAACTCTAGTTTGTAGCCTAGGGCTACTGCAGAGAGGACCCACTTGTCTTGGATTTCCTCTTGCCAAGTTTCTGAAAACCACCGCAGTCTTCCCCCCACCTCGATCGAGCGGGGGCACCCCCTCACAAGGAAGCCTTGGGATTCTGATTTATGGACTTCTTACCCCAGGGCTTTTTGTAGCCCTGTGTCTGGTTATGAGGCTTACCCTTTGCCCCTGACTGTGAAGGCCGTCGATACTGCCTGGAGGCTGTTGCCCAAGGCATAGGAGGGGAAGTCTTGAAAGAAGGCCATCTATTCTTTTACTTAACCGGCAGAAGGGTACCCTTACCCCCAGAAATCTTTTGGATATACTTATCCAAATCTTCCCCAAACAACCCTATTCCATGAAAGGGAAACCCAGTCAAGAGCTTCTTGCATGGTAACTCGGCTGACCAATTTTTAATCCACAGAGTCCTGCGCATATGTATCAACATAAGCGCAAGGCGAGACGCCTGATGGATGGAATCCTTGATAGCGCCCACTGTAAAGTATAGGGCCCTAGGTAGCTCAGCTAAACTTTGGGCCTCATCAGCTTGAGCAGGAACTTTTTTAATAACCTGCTTAAGTTCATCCCCAAGGGATTGACAGATGCCTATTGCTGCTACTGCAGGCTGTACCACTGCACCGGCTACAGCAAATTAGGCTTTTAGTAGAGATTCCAACTTTTTATCAGCTGGATCTTTAAATACTTGTACATTGTCCACTGGACAAGTTAAACTCCCGTTCACAAAGGAGATAGCAGCATCCATTGCTGGCAAACCCCATCTCTTTGAGAACTTTTTCTCCATAGGGTAAAGAAATTAAAATTTCTTAGGGGGAGAAAACTGCTTATCTGGGTGATCCCAATTAGCATAAATCAGTTGTTCCAGTAACGGTGCATAGGGAAAGCATAGGAACCCTGTGGGGGTTTTAGCGCACCCAAAGAGGAGAAGGAAACCTCATCCACCTCTGCAGGTGGCAACTTATATCCAGAACGGACCAAGGTATTGAATTAGCAATTTCTGAGATTGCGAAGTTGAGAAAGGTTCTTCAGATGCTGAATCCTCAGAAGAGGAGTCACCTGAACCTCCTTCCCTCAAAGGTACCCCACTATCTTCTGCCCATTGTTGTTCCAAAACGGGAAGGTCAAGGGCAGGAGAAGGGGACCTGCCACGTTTTCTCACTTCCTGGGAGGATGACACAAACAAATCGGCTATTTTTCCCTCCAAACCAGCCAGACCCAAAGCTAAATCATCCTTAGTGAGGAATGCAGAAGCTGACATGTTGGAGGTAGCGACCATGCCTGTGAGACAAGATGGGTCAGATTTGCCAGATGCTCCAGATCCTTCAGGGGAGGATGGAACTGCGGGCATGCGACTAGGAGCCTCACGCTCTGACCGCAGTGACTTTGCACTCCCCCCTGATGAATTACCCCTCCTACGGGCAGACATAGTCCTAAGCACAAAAAAAGCAGAGGTACTAAACAAAGTGCATCTACTGCCGAGCTTTAGTTTAGCAATTTACATAATATGCTGCTATAAATGCTCAGTCTCAATGCTGAATAAATGTGCCCCTTGGAAATGCCTGTATCCACACACCCATACAGCTTACATGTCCTTGTGCGCTCTGTGTCCCTCTGTCAGCCAACCAGACACTCCCAGAGTGTAAAGCATTTAAGCAGTGAGCCTTGTGCTCCACGTGCACGCCGGTGGCGTTTAAGCCACCCCCCCCCCCCCCCCCCCGCAGACTTAGGCTCCCCGCCTTTTTTTTTTTTTTTAAAGGATCCCTTTCCTGCACTCTGCGTGGAGATAGCCGGCCCTGTAGTGTGGACAGACCCCAAACCCCTACTGATGGCTGACAGAGCAGGAGAAATAGCAATGCTGCCGCAGGAAGCCTTTGCTGACACTTGAGCACATCGCAGGGGAAGCATGGAATGCTAGAAGCCAGGTATGTAGCTTTTACACCCTCTAGTGGCAAAACACAGGCAAGGCATTGCATACTCACACCAGAATGATCAAGTGAATCATATATATATATATATATATATATATATATATATATATATATATATATATACACATTCCCTGTCTTTCTGACTTACCTGATCCCCACCGCAGGACTGCTGGAAATTATCACAGACAGATCCAGCCTTCACCCATCACGGCGGGCCGTGTCATGCCAGACCTTCAAGAACCGGGTCCCCTTTCACGGGTCCACTCCACTGCCGGAAAACTCTTTGGCTGTATTAACATGACCAAGGTGCCAGGTCCCAGGGTCCAGCTCTCAAAAGAGAAACATTACAGGCAAAAACCTAATTTCTTTTTGTACGAGGCCTGGGTACCATCCATTTGGCTTTCAAGCACTTTAGATGGATCCATTTGCACAGCCCCTTGATCCCGTCAGGGATTACTTAGCGGAGCTCTCTTAGCACTTCATCAACCGTGACCAACACCTTAGACACTGGCGAAAAAACTGAGATACTCCCGGTATGGGAGGGGTTATATAGGGAGGGGCATTTCCTTTTCCTTTTTATAACCTTTTTGGTTATACCAGTGTCCATTCACCTAAAGGTGGCCTATAACCCATATAGTTATTACTATGGTGCTCTGTGTCCCATGATGTACAATAAAGAAAATATATCATAAAGTACTCAATTTGATTTATCCATATAAATAAAAACATTTAAAATAGGTATTCCTAATTACAATGCTAAGTCATAATACATCTAGACAGCATCAATGTTTTCACCCATATGGACTATTCTTTACCCAACCATTATTTAGATTATAAAAACTGTGTAAAATCTGTAGCATGGTCTTCCAGATTGTAACATTAAAGACGTATGGGATAGGCTAAATAATTAACAAACATTACTATAATCATGAATCAGCTGTTATTTCTTTTCTCCCTCCTTTTGTATTTCCAGCAGAGTAATGGTCCAATTGCTGTTTGAAAGTTTAGAGGAGGCGGTTACAACTTCAGTAATCCAGCCCCACTTTCTGTCCCTCCTACCATGGGAGGAGTAAACAAATTCAGGTACTGTGCTATTCCTGTGCAAAAAAGTGGAAATCACATAAGTGGCATGAACATGGCTGGATCTAGCAGAAGATGTTGGGGGAGGGCTGTGCCCCATCCCCCCAGATTTCAGTTGTGCCATAGGCGCTTTGCACATTGAGCTGCTTCTCACATCCCTGCACTGCACAGTCTGGGCACAGGCAGCACAGCTCCTCTCCCCCTCCTCCCCCTCTCTCCTCCTCTTTAAATTTCGTACCTGGGGGGTAACTATAGTATGCCTGTAAAGGGGCGCATGTTTCCCGTGTTTAGAACAGTCTGACAGCAAAATGACATTTCAAAGGAAAAAAAGTCATTTAAAACTACTTGCGGCTATTACACATAAAAGTTCATTGACAAAAACGGCATGGGAATTCCCCACAGGGGAACCCCGAAACAAAATTTAAAAAAAAAGACTTGGGGGTCCCCCTAAATTCCATACCAGGCCCTTCAGGTCTGGTATGGATTTTAAGGGGAACCCCGCGCCAAAATAAAAAAAAAAAAATGGCGTGGGGTCCCCTCAAAAATCCATAACAGACCCTTATCCGAGCACGCAACCTGGCAGGCAGCAGGAAAAGAGGGGGGGACGAGAGAGCGCCCCCCCTCCTGAACCGTACCAGGCCACATGCCCTCAACATTGGGAGGGTGCTTTGGGGTAGCCCCCCAAAATACCTTGTCCCCAGTTGATGGGGTCAAGGGCCTCATCCCCACAACCCTTGCCCGGTGGTTGTGGGGGTCTGCGGGAGGGGGGCTTATCGGAATCTGGGACCCCCAGATCCCAGGCCTCCCCCCTGTGTGAAATGCTAAGGGGGTACAAAAGTACCATTTCACAAATAAAATGTCAAAAATGTTAAATGTTAAAAATTACAAGAGACAGTTTTTGACAATTCCTTTATTTAAATGCCCCTTCTTTATTCTATCTTCTTTCTTCTATCTTCTATCTTCCTTTGGTTTCTTCCTCTATCTTCATCTTCCTCCGCGCCGTCTGCGTCTTCTTTCCTTCTTCTCCTCGGGCCGCTCCGCATCCATGATGGCATGGAGGGAGGCTCCCGCTGTGTGCTGCTTCTTCTCTTCTGACGGTTCTTAAATAATGAGGGGGGCGGGGTTACGTAGCTGGTGACCCGCCCCCCTCTGACGTCATGGAGAATGCCACAGGAAAGTCCCTGTCAAGTCCCCGTGCATCAGAGGAGGGCGGGGTCACCGGGTGGCCCCGCCCCCCGTTATTTAAGAACTGTCAGAAGAGGAGAAGCATCACACAGCGGGAGCCTCCCTCCATGCCATCATGGATGTGGAGAGGCCCGAGGAGAAGAAGGAAAGAAGACGGCGACGCCGTTGAGGAAGACGAGAACACCGGAGGAAGAACCAGAAGAACCAGAAGAAGAAGATGGAGGAAGAAACCGAAAGAAAGAAGAAGCATTTAAATAAAGGAATTGTCAAAAACTGTCTCTTGTAATTTTTAACATTCAACGAAAAACCTCCGTATTTGTAGCCCAAGTCCACCATGGTGTAGAGATTAAAAAAATCCAGCTCTTCCCTTCTGCTGGGGGAGGCTGAGCATAAGACATCCCTTACCATGCCGAAAGCCAGCGCAAACTCTGGGATGGACAACTTTCGGAGAAATGAATGAAATGATTGAAATGGTTGAAATGATTTAGCTACGAATGAGACACTAGTCGGTGTGCCGCGATTTGGGACTGGCAACGAACTGTCTGTGGAGCATGGTACGGTGATGAAAAAAAATCTGTGATATGTTTAAACGTAGCGGTGCGATACTGTTGTTACAGGGTTTGACTCGGAGTGATATACGTAAAATGTAGAAATGTTTGTTATGATAGCGGTGCGAGTGAGTGGCTAATGATACGGCTACGTGTAGGGTTTTAACAAATGACTCGTAAGTTTCGATATCGAGGTCTGGTGACAAGATATCTAACAGAAATGCATGAAATGAAAGGTCAAACGAAAAAACCCTACCTCCCATAAATTCAGGCCACCATACTGGCCTTCTTACATATATATATATATATATATATATGACAGTATAGTATATATATATATATATATACACACAGTCTAGTATATATATATACATATACATACATATACATACATATACATACATATACATATATACATACATACATATACATATATATATATATATATATATATATAGTCTGCATTCAGTGTAGCCTATATATACAGTGCATTCGATGGTGTATCGTTTCTAATACACTTCAGGCGGTGTACACAGTATATAATACAGGGTGCACAGTTTCTAATACACTTCAGGTGGTGTACACAGTATATAGTAAAGTGAAGCCGATGTACAGTTTCTAATACAGTGCAGGCGGTGTACACAGTATATAATACAGTGTGTACAGTTTCTAATACACTTCAGGCGGTGTATTAATATATAAATATATACAGTCTAGTATATATATTTATACATATACTCTGCATTCAGTGTAGCCTATATATACAGTTCATTTGGTGGTGTACTATGTAGTGCAGTTATGTCCGGAAGGCCACCAAAGAGAGGCAGACGCTCACAGGCCACTAAAAGAGGGCAAGCAGCCTCTGTGTCTACCGTCAACAGTGGTGGTCATGGACATGGTGCATCCTCTGCAGGTGGCCGTGGGGCACGCTTGTCCTTTTTTTCTGCTGCTGGCCGTGTTATTGAGCCAGAGCATGCAGAAGAGTTGGTGGAGTGGATAACAAAGCCGTCCTCATCCTCCTCATCCTCGGTCACCCAGGCACAGAGTAGTTTGCCTTCCAACACAGCTGCCAAAGCGGCCTATTCCACTGGCTCCTTGTCCACAGTCACTCATTCTGTAGCCCCACCATCATACACGGAGGAGTCCTCAGAATTATTTGACCACAGTGTCGATTACATGCTACTGGAGGATGCACAGCGATTTTACAGCTCCAATTTTGGTTCCCAGGTGGAGAAAGGGAGTAACGTGAGCCTAGAGAGAGGGGGTGCCACAGAAGGACAAGAAACTGGCAGTCATGTTCCCCCAGCTGCAGCATACTACCAAGTGTGCTCCAGTGATGAGGAGGGGGGGGATGATGAGGTCACTGACTGTACTTGGGTGCCTGAAGGAAGAGAGGAGGAAAGTGAGGAGGAGGAGGCACAACTCCAACGAAGTAGGATGTCCTCCAGGGGGCAGCTTAAGGGCAGCCACCCTATTGCATCACACCCCAGAGCTCCACAGGTGCAGGGTGCTGCTGGCTCCACACTGACTTTTAAAAGTTCCTTGGTGTGAGCCTTTTTTGAGAAGTGTGCAGCAGATCACACCGTTGCTGTTTGCAACCTATGTCTGAAGCCGATTAAGCATGGCCAGAACAGTAGCCGCTTGGGCACCACATGCTTGACCAGACAAATGACGACCTGCCATGCATTCCGTTGGCAACAGCACTTGAAAGACCTACATCATAGAAAAAGGCGGATTTCTCTTTGCTCCTCATCTGGGATCTCCAACCCTACTATACCTCCAGTCCTCTCAAAAACCTGCACTGAGGGGGGCGCATGCGCTGCGCGAAGCTGAACGGAAGCAGGGAATAAGAGCTCTGTGAGCGACGGAGACAATCTCCGGTTCCCCAGGGCTTGTCAGCAGTGATTTTTTTGTAACTACCCCGCACCCCTGATGGGACACACAGCGCATGCTGGGCTCGAGGAATCGTCAAAGTAAACTGGCAAAAAGATCCCTGATGACCTATCTACTCCGGGTGAGGAAGCAGAGCAACATGGCCCAAAATGGCACCCAGCCAGGAACTGCTCAGGTGAGCACACAGCCCTCAGACTCTTCACCAGCACACTCCAAGGGAGATAGTGAGTACTCACTACAGCTCACTAAGGCTGATTTAGATGTTAGCCTCACAAATATGTATGATAAGATTGCACAAAAATTCCAATTTGAACTGCACAAATCCACAAATACTCTGTCCCTGGAGATTGCTACTCTGGGCAACAGAACTGATTTGCTGGAAACCAAGCATGATGAGCTCAGTCTAGCATATTCTGACCTTAGAAAGGAGCATGAATCCCCTTCTGAAATCAGTGCTGCAGCTACAAGCCCACCTTGAAGACCTGGACAACAGGAACAGGCGCAATAATCTGAGGGTACGTGGGATACCAGAAACAGTGACAGACCTGCTTCCTGCCATACAAAAGCTGTTTCAGTCGCTTCTGCCTGACTCTCCCACCTCAGCCTTTACCTTTGACAGGATTCTATGACTCTGTAGCTTTGCACCCTAAACCTCCTCCTGAAAAAACCCTGAGAGATATTGTGCTGTGCCTTAAAGGTTTTCTAATCAAAGAAGAGATCCTCAGAGCTTCACGCAATACCCCTCATATTCAGCTAGATGGAACTCCTGTTCAAATATATCCAGACCTCTCACCTACCACCCTGGATAAATCCAAGAAGATGAAGGAAATAACCACCGTGCTCCAAGCATCTAAAATCCGGTACCACGGGGGAATACCCTTCAGACTGCAGGTCCCTCACAATGGCACCACCTACACGGTTACTACAATTCTGGAAGGAAAAGATCTTTTATTAAAGTTGGGCCTCATCAACGCTGCAGATCATCCAAGGATGCCATCCACTCCACGTCCCTCTGCTATATGGGCTACACCCTCCCCCAGGAGAGATCGTCGCGGTCAACGTTATCAATGGCCTTCTGTTACACCTTGTAACGACACAGTCATTCAAAAATTTATCGCAACAGACATGCTCAGGTGATATTTGTTCACCTCCGAACTGTGCTGAAGTTCTGTCACACTCGTTTGATTGTCCCCCTACTCTAATTCTACTGGTACCTTATATATGTCACCCCAAAATTGGATCACCTGGGGTGGACCCCTTCCAAGTATCGGTTATCTAATAGTCTCACGACTACCTAGACTGGGTGTTCCACTTTATAGAGTATTGGACCTTTTGGTCCATATTAAAAAAGTTTTTTGGTCAGGAAGACAATTACACCCCGACTCCTTTCGATAATATGCTGCCAAGATTTGATATGTTCTACATTATTTTTATTTTCGTTTTTCAAGTTACTATGCAACTTTTTTCTGCTCTTTTTTGTCTTTTTTGCCTTACTCTGCATACCTATTCCTCTGACTCCTGTGCCACAGTATTTGAAATGCATGTTAGACGACACTGTACTTTCATTGGCTGCCTACTGTTTATGGTTAGCATAGGGTTTGGCCGCAGGGACCCGGCGCACATCTCAAGGTTTGGACTCCATTCTATACTTTTGCTATACTACATTAATCTAAAATGGGTCCTAAAGTAATCTCCCATAACGTTAAAGGTTTTAACTCACCGCACAAACGCAGAAAAGCCTTTTGTTCCTATAAATTACTGGGTGCGGATGTTCTTCTGCTTCAGGAATGTTTCATGTTCCCATCGCACACGTTCCTGGTATAAGCTCTTAAAGGTCGGGTGCTGCAGCAACAACCAGCTGGATACTGGTTCAAGTCACAATGTAGATATTTGCCAGCACACCAAGGATTGCATGATCACAACACAAAAGGTGCAACGTTTTGGAGTCGCGCAGGACCCCTTCGTCAGGCATGTGATAAATGTGACAATTTCAGTGAAGAGAATTTAAATAACCATCAACCAATCAAAAATCAAGGAAAAGTAAAGAAACAATGAAACTCCTCCCCCCCAGGGGGGTGTGGCCTCACAAAACCCGCCAGAAAGACTCAAAAATAGACATAATAAAAGAATAGCATGTTTAAAACAGATCACCAAACATATGTAAATGAGGGGTTAAAAAAACTCCTGACATTACCTGTATTTGATAAGTGAAATGGTGGATCCTGAGCCCATACAGGGACGAGCCCGTTGCTAGGGAACGGAACTGATTGTAGCATGCTTCAGTAAGGTGTCAATTGGTACTAGTACGGAGATGTATAGGTTAATCTTGGATGGCAATCATCGATCACACTTGTGCGATGTGGCGGCGGAACCAGGCAGCAGTGACACTGTAATGCCAGGGGCCGCCGATGCCATAAACTTGTATGCGATCGGCGCCAGATCGGCGCTCTTGTGGGGGTATTTTCGTTTGACTAAGTAGACACTGGCCGCGCATGCGTGATGCACGGGTGGTAACTAAGCAACGGGAGACGCTACATTGTTGGGGCCGCCGGTGTCATAGAAACCAGTGACGCCCGCTGGCCCCGCCCACCAAGGCGGACGGCATCCAATCAGGGGTGGTGGGGAGGATGTGAGTAGTGTGAGTGAATTGGATGAAGAGAGACAGAACGTAAAGGTAGTAAAGAAGGGAAAAGCACAGGGGGAGGAAAGAGGGAGAGATCGAGACCTAGGAGTTGAAAATAAAAAAGAAGGAAAGGATTGAAAGAGAACGATGAGGAGAGAGAGAAGGGAGAGGGGGGAAAGGTGGTGAAAATTAGAGGTGCAGATCATTTTGGAAAAAGTAGTGGTGAAACAAGAAAAATAAAAAAAGAAAAATAAATAAACAATAAATGAAAAAGATTGTAAGAGATGTGAGTCATAAAATGGGTAGGATATAGAGTAAATAGGGACGTACTAAACTGCATATTGGGATGATGGGATGATTGGATTATTGGCTGCAATACTGAGAATTCTCACTAGATGTCAGTGTACCATATACACATATATATGGTAATGACCCTGTTGTTTCTCAAAATATGTTATTCTTTACTGCAGTGCTTGATACAATGTTGCAAGAAGCAGTTGCTAATGTTTAACTCTTCACTTGCTGATATATATGCAGCTGTACAACAGTTGATGATATATATGCAGCTGTACAACAGGATACAGAAGTAATATAAAAATTACATTTGACCTGTTTTTAATGGGAATATGGGTAGAATTATTATTGCTCATGGGGATTATTGGAGGAATATCATGTTAACACCCGACAATGAACATATTTAATTAACAATAAAAATAATAATATACTTTTTCTACATAGGGATTATGGGTGGAATATTGTAGTTAGACATACATAGGAATATATTAAACCTATTTCTGATATAAATATGTATATAATTATTTTTCTACATGGGGCTTATTGGTGGAATATTGTTTATAAATATACATAGCAACATATTAGACCCATTTCTGATGAGAAAATGCACATAATTATTTTTCTACATGGGGATTATTGGTGGAATATTGTTTAAAAATATACATAGCAACATATTAAACCCATTTCCAATGAGAATATGCATATAATTATATTTCTACATGTGGATTATTGGTGGAATATTGTTTATAAATATACATAGCAACATATTAAACCCATTTCTAAAGAGAATATGCATATAATTATTTTTCTACATGGGGATTATTGGTGGAATATTGTTTATAAATATACATAGCAACATATTAAACCCATTTCTGATGAGAAAATGCATATAATTATTTTTCTACATAGGGATTATTGGTAGAATATTGTTAAAAATATACATAGCAACATAATAAACCTATTTCTAATGAGAATATGCATATAATTATATTTGTACATGTGGATTATTGGTGGAATATTGTTTATAAATATACATATCAACATATTAAACCCATTTCTAAAGAGAATATGCATATAATTATTTTTCTACATGGGGATTATTGGTGGAATATTGTTTATAAATATACATAGCAACATATTAAACCCATTCCTGATGAGAAAATGCATATGAATATTTTTCTACATGGGGATTATTGGTGGAATATTGTTTAAAAATATACATAGCAACATATTAAACCCATTTCTGATGAGAAAATGCATATAATTATTTTTCTACATGGGGATTATTGGTGGAATATTGTTTAAAAATATACATAGCAACATATTAAACCCATTTCTGATGAGAAAATGCATATAATTATTTTTCTACATAGGGATTATTGGTAGAATATTGTTTAAAAATATACATAGCAACATATTAAACCCATTTCTAATGAGAATATGCATATAATTATATTTCTACATGTGGGTTATTGGTGGAATGTTGTTTATAAATATACATAGCAACATATTAAACCCATTTCTGATGAGAATATGCATATAATTATTTTTCTACATGGGGATTATTGGTGGAATATTGTTTATAAATATACATAGCAACATATTAAACCCATTTCTGATGAGAATATGCATATAATTATAATTCTGCATGGGGATTATTGGTGAAATATTGCTTATAAATATACATAGCAACATATTAAACCCATTTCTTTTTTTCAACAATAGTTTTTATTCATTTTTCAGTATTACAGAAGATGAAAAGCCTTGAAAAGTTAGTACATTACAAGTACATATTTCAAAGAAAAAAAGAAAGACACAAATATTTGTCCTATAAAACATTATCTATAACAACACTTATCATTCCTCTTAACCTTTGGTCTGCCCCTCCGACCCGATCGCCCCTCTGGGAACTAACTGCGACCGGGAATGAGGAGCTGCCTGTTTTGTATCTTCTATCATTCCCTTCTTTTTTTTTTTTGTAAGTTAAATGTATATTTCAGTAGTACGTACTGTCATCTTCTTATGTAATGAGAAATAAACTGTGAGAAGATTTAACTTGAAACTGGGGAATTGTAAAATTAAAATAAAGATTTAAAAAGAAATCAAAAAGGTGGGGAAAGAGGGGAGTAGGAACTAGTTTCCTGAGGATGGATTTCTGTGTTGATTTTTACTTACATAGAAATTTTTTTTCCTTTTATAATGTATGGTTTTATTTTCCCATTTTATGTCCACTAGAAATGTTGTTTTGTATTTTTATTATAGTTTTTATACCATTCTATCCATGGTTCCCAATGTTTAAGGAATTCTGCGTATTTCCCTTCCCTATAGGCTAACATGCTTTCATAGGTAAAGTGAATTGTGAGTGTGCGAATTACATCTGCGATATTTGGGAGAGTAGGGGATCTCCAGAGTCTAAGTATCACCAACTTGGCTGCTAGGAATAAGTGTGTAGTAAATGATCTGAATAGGTAGGGGATGTTTTCGATGCCTAGGTTTAATATGGCCAATTCTGGTGAGAGTTGGATGGTTGTTCCTATGACTTGTTGGAGAATTATGAATATTTTGGGCCAGAATGCTGCTAATTTCCCACATGTCCACAGAATGTGGAACAAGGTTCCTGTTTGTAAGCAATTCCTCCAGCATAATGGAGGTGTTGAGGGATCAAATTTTGCTAGTCTGTATGGCGTTAAATACCACCTTTGAACGATTTTATGGGATAGTTCCCACATGTTTGTACTTTTGGTGGCTGAGTATATGTATTGTAATGCTTTGTGCCACTGGTTTTCAGTATAAGATGTTTCTAGGTCTCTTTCCCATGCTTTCATAGGATTAGATTTTTCTAGGATAGATTTGTTGCCAAAAAAGTCATAGAATATTGAAATTCCTCCCTTGCGACTTGTTGTAGAGGTAAGATAGATATGTATTTTCCAAAATAATTTGCATTGTAGGAGTTTGTTATTCCTGAGGAATGAGGATATTCGTATGTAGTTAAACTTTTCAGAAGTTGGAAGGTCAAATTCTGATTGTAGTTGAATAAAAGATTTTAATTTATCATCTTTAAATAGGTTGGAAATCCATTTTATTCCTATAGACGACCACTTGTTTAAGCATAAGTTAGGGACAGTTATGGCTATCGCTTCAATGGGTATATCTAGATGAATAGTGGGTGTTGGTATAGGATTGATTGCTGTTAATTTCTTCCAGCAAGCTTGTGTCGCTAGTATTGTGGGGGATAAATGGTTATATTTTTGGAGTTGGAAAGGTGAGGCCAGAATGAAGTGGTATAGGTTCCCCCCTGGTATTTGAGATTGTTCTAGGGTTCCCCAGAGTGGTGTTGCATGATTAGGAAACCACCCTCTGATCTGCGCTAATACTGCCGCCATGTGGTAGTCCCCAAAAATTGGGGCTCCCACTCCTCCCGCTTTTTTTGCTTTGCTGAGTTTAGAGAAGGAGCTGCGTGCTTTTTTACCCTCCCACAAAAAGGTAGTTAGTATACGTTGTAGATTTTTAAAAAAGGTTTTTGGTGCTGGTATAGGAATTGTTCGAAAAACATACAGTATTTGAGGTAATATTTGCATCTTAAATGCTGCGAGTCTACCTGACCATGATAGTATAAGTTTGCTAAGTTTTTGTGTTCCTTCTCTTACCTTCCCTTCGAGTGGTAGATAGTTTGCTTTAAATAGTTGTTCAGGATGTGAGGTAAGGTTAATCCCCAAATAATTGATCATGTGATTGCTCCATATATATGGGTATTTAGCTTGCAGTTCTATTTTGTTTTGTTGGGATATTCCTAGATCTAGTATGTACGATTTGGTATCATTCACCTTATAATATGAAACTTTGCCGTAGTCCCTGAGTAGGGAGTATACTTTTTCCAAGGAAGACACCGGATCAGTAAGCATCAGGATCACATCATCAGCGAAAAGACTTATGACGTGTTTACTTTTATTGATCATAAAGCCTTGTATTTGGGGTGATTGTCTAATTTTGGCTGCTAGTGGTTCCATGAGTAAATTGAAAATGAGGGGGGACAAGGGGCACCCCTGCCTCGTGCCATTTGAAATCCCGAAGGATCTAGATAACATGCCTGATGTATATACTCTTGCCGACGGGGCAGTGTACAAGGCCAGGATGGCGGATAGGATGTGTCCTGTTAGTCCGAATTTCTTTAGGGTTTGTGACAGGTATAACCAATGCACCCTATCAAACGCCTTCTCCGCATCCAGTGCTAGAAGCAGAGAAGGCGTTCGGGTTCTCCTAGCTATGTGGATTATATTTATTAGGCGTCTGGTCGCATCTGACGCCTGTCTTCCTTTTGTAAAACCTGATTGGTCTGGGTCAATTAAGATAGGGAGTATATTTATCATTCTAAGTGCTATCATTTTGGCGTAAATTTTCAAATCGTTGTTTAGTAATGAAATTGGTCGGAAATTTTGGGGTTGATCCGGTGTCTTCCCAGGCTTAGGTAATGTCACAATAATTGCTTCGAGCATTTCAGGAGGGAAGGAAGCAGAGGCAGCAGCTCTATCGTACACTTTAAGGAGGTGTGGGCTTAGAATCGACTGGAAATTCCTATAGTACTCGCCTGTTAGACCATCTGGTCCTGGTGATTTGTTGTTTGGGAGTGTTTTTATAGTGTTTAGTAATTCCGTCATGGAAAATGGTAAGTTGAGCGTTTGTAGTTGAGCTGGTGTGAGTGTGGGAAGGTCTATGTTGGAAAGAAAGTCGTTTATTGTTTCTGGTGTGGGTTGCGGTGTTTTATCATCTTTGTGTAGGTTATATAGGAAACCATAATAGTCGCTAAATGCGTCTGCGATACCTTGTGGGTCATATATTTTGTGCTTTGTGTTCGGATGTATAATGTGGGCTACTTTGGTCTTAAAGCGTTGTCCTTGTATCCTCCTTGCTAATGCTTTACCAGCCTTATTGTTGGTAGAATAGAAGGACGCTTTTGATTGTTTTTCTGTTTGATCGTGTATTTGTATTAATACTATTCTAAGTTTATGTCTTAATTCAGTAAGTGTAGTGCTTATAGAGGGGGTGGGGTTGCTTTTATTAAGAGCTTCTAAAGTGTCAATTTCTTTCAGTAAATTTGCGATATTTTGCTGCCGCTGCTTCCTGAGCCTTGCTCCTAGTTGTATAAATATTCCCCTTATATATGCCTTATGGGCATTCCATAATAAAGAGGCATCATTTGTAGATGGTGAATTGACCCGAAAGTAACTGGACAAGTGGTCCTCCAATAATTTTTTAGTTTTAGGGTTTTGGATGATGTGGGAGTTAGCTCGCCACATATAAGCGGCGGTGGTAGGATAAGAATCTTTAAGTGTAAGTAGAATAGGAGCATGATCTGACCACGCTATTGTTCCTATTTTTACTTGAGTCACTTTTTGCAATAGCCACTTGTCTGTTAGGATCAGGTCAATTCTCGTATACGTACAATGTCTATGTGAAAAAAAAGAATAATCCTTTTCATTGGCGTGCAGACAACGCCAAGTGTCGAATAAGTCATGTGAACGTAAAAAATTGTTTAGAGAATATGATCTTTTAGTAGGGGCTGTAGTAGAGTCCATTTGTGGATCCGGAACGATGTTAAAGTCCCCGCATATTATGAGAGAGCCTTGATGCAAGTTCTTTACTTTCCTCATGAGCCCATGTAAGAATTTGATTTGTCGTTTATTGGGTACGTAAACATTGAGTAGGGTGTATCGGATGTTGTTGATATCGCATATTATTATGAGATAACGACCTGCTGTGTCCGTCGTAGTGGAAATTAGGTTGAAAGCTATCGTGTCCTTTACTGCAATCATCACTCCTCTTTTTTTTGCTGGCATGTTAGAGAAGAAAAAATGTTGGAAGGATTTATGTGAACATTTAGGTGGTGTCTTTTGGTGGAAGTGGGTCTCTTGGACACATAGTATATCGCATTTAGATGTATCTGCTTCTCTCCATAGAGATGATCTCTTAGCTGGGTGGTTTAAGCCGTGGGCATTTACTGATAGAATGTTAATTGGCATCTTGGTATTTTAAATGGTGTGTTTGTGTTTGATGAGAAACGTACTCACAGTTAGGAGTAGTGGAAGGTTGTATGTTTCTAAACGTTGTTCTTTTGTTCTTCTTGTGGACATTCATGTTGGTTTCTTGAGTATCTTGAACTTGGTAAGGGTATTCATTGAATTCTCCTGGATAGAATGGTGGGAATAGTTCCTGTAAAATAGGGAAAAGTGGAGAGCAAAACAAAGGAGGAAAACCAAACAAACTGAAACTTAAAAGGAGGGTTATGGTAACCCTTGTGCAGATCATGTCTGCTCAGGCTTTGGGAGCTTGTGGGGTGGTATAAGCTCCAATGAGCGGGGCCCTATGTTGGGCTAATGATATGAGGCCTACCTTTCTAGGCTTAGGATGGTTGTTATCATTTGTAAGCTGCAGTTTGCTGCCAATCTGGAGGGACTTTGTTGAGGTTCCTATCATCAGAGGAGGAGGAATGTTCATCTGAGATGATTTTCCACTTTTGCAGCAGTTTGTAACCCTTAGATGGGGAAGTGATTACATGATTCACTCCATCTTTAGTGATTAACAGTTTAGTTGGATAGCCCCATTTGTAGGTAATGCTATGGTTCCTTAATGCTTTGGTAATGTTATTCAAATTCTTGCGTAGCTGCAAGGTAAATTGTGACAAATCTGCATAGAATTGTAGTGCGGCGTATTCTGTGTCACGGTGTTCCCCTTTACGTGTAATTGTCATCAGGCGCTCTTTTGATTGGTAGAAGTGCATTCTGAATAATACATCTCTAGGTACATTTTCTGGGATAAACGAGGGTTTAGGCAGTCTGTGTATCCTATCTATGGACAGTTCTATGGCCGGTATTTCTGGCATAAGGGTGGTTAGCATTGCGGACGCATAGGTGCGTAGATCTGAAGGCTGTACATTTTCCGGTATTCCACGGATCTTAACATTATTGCGTCTGGATCTGTCTTCTAAATCTGCTAATTTAGCTTTGATCCATGTTTGTTCTTCTTCCGCTGTGTCGTGTGCGTCTACTAGGTCGTTAATGGTGGTGGCATAGTCCCCCATTCTGGTCTCAATATGGTCTACTCTTTCTCCCACTGCAGTCAGTTCTGTGTTAAACTTCCTCATGCATGCCATCATATCGGTGTGCAATGTGCTTCTTAAAGATATGAGCATATCTTTTAGTGTGGTGTCTGACACTGGCTGGTTCAGCGTGGGGAAGGAGACTATGGAGTCCGGGAGCTCTCTTGTGTCCTCTTGTGAGTCTGCAGTAGATCTTACCTCACAGTTCTGTGTCCCAGCTTCATCCATTCTGAAGCGTGCTTTGGCCGGACTTCTGTTTAGTGGAGATGAGGGTTGTGAGGTGTCTTCCATGTCAAAAGCGCGTCTGTATTCCTGGGAGTCGCGGCTCTGTAAGTGTTTGTGAGCCGCGCGCTGTGATGAAGAGGGGCCGGCGCCATCTTGTCCATGAGGCCGCTGTGGCTGTGTGTAATAGTCCGTCAGCTTTTTCGGGCGGTGTTCCGCCTGCCGTTTTCTAGGCATGTTCCCGGGAGGTTGGGGGGTTGATCCGCCGGTATTAGAGGTTTTTATTGTGCCTCTAGTCGCTGTGAGCCGCTATTTCTTCCCGCTGTGCGCTGGAGCTCAGGAGTCACACCGCCATCTCGGTGGAGTCCAAGCCACGCCCCCTATTAAACCCATTTCTGACGAGAAAATGCATATAATTATTTTTCTACATGGAGATTATTGGTGGGATATTGTTTATACGTATACATAGCAACATATTAAACCCATTTCTGATGAGAATATGCATGTAATTATTTTTCTACATGGGGATTATTGGTGGAATATTGTTTATAAATATACATAGCAACATATTAATCCCATTTCTGATGAGAATATGCATATAATTATTTTTCTACATGGGGATTATTGGTGGAATATTGTTTAAAAATATACATAGCAACATATTAAACCCATTTCCAATGAGAATATGCATATAATTATATTTCTACATGTGGATTATTGGTGGAATATTGCTTATAAATATACATAGCAACATATTAAACCCATTTCTAAAGAGAATATGCATATAATGTTTTTTCTTCATGGGGATTATTGGTGGAATATTGTTTATAAATATACATAGCAACATATTAAACCCATTTCTGATGAGAATATGCATATAATTATTTTTCTACATGGGGATTATTGGTGGAATATTGTTTAAAAATATACACAGCAACATATTAAACCCATTTCCAATGAGAATATGCATATAATTATATTTCTACATGTGGATTATTGGTGGAATATTGTTTATAAATATACATAGCAACATATTAAACCGATTTCTAAAGAGAATATGCATACAATTATTTTTCTACATGGGGATTATTGGTGGAATATTGTTTAAAAATGTACATAGCAACATAATAAACCCATTTCTAATGAGAATATGCATATAATTATAATTCTACATGGGGATTATTGGTGGAATATTGCTTATAAATATACATAGCAACATATTTAACCCATTTATGATATGAAGATGCATGTAATTATTTTTCTACATGGGGATTATTGGTGGAATATTGTTTATAAATATACATAGCAGCATATTAAACCCATTTCTGATGAGAATATGCATATAATTATAATTCTACATGGGGATTATTGGTGGAATATTGCTTATAAATATACATAGCAACATAATAAACCCATTTCTGATGGGAAAATGCATATAATTATTTTTCTACATGGAGATTATTGGTGGAATATTGTTTAAAAATATACATAGCAATGTATTAAACACATTTCTAATGAGAATATGCATATAATTATATTTCTATATGGGGATTATTGGTGGAATATTGTTTATAAATATACATAGCAACATATTAAACCCATTTATGATATGAATATGCATGTCATTATTTTTCTACATGGAGATTATTGGTGGAATATTGTTTATAAATATACATAGCATTTATATTTATAAACAATATTCCATCAATAATCCACATGTAGAAATATAATTATATGCATATTCTCATTAGAAATGGGTTTAATATGTCGCTATGTATATATTTTTTTGTTTTCAAAAGGTTTTTATTGAGATTTTGAAAAGAAAACCTGTACATATCAGGTATCATTAGGAACAATGTCCTACAATGACATATGAAAAACATACAATGTCAAATCCAGAATGTACATTCACAGTGAACTCAGTATGAAGAACATATCATAAAAAAAAATAAGTTGAGTTACATTCTGTATCGGTAAAAGGTCAAATTTAGCTAATTAAAGGTAATAAAACCAGAGGGGAGGGGACCAATAGCAAATTATAAAGGAAGAAAAGAAAAAACGCAAGGGAAAAAGGTAAAGACATAAAATTATACAAAGAGAAAAAAAAAAGGAAATGGAGAGATCAGAAATAAAGCGTAGCTTAGTCGTGTATAATGTTACATTATCAATCATTCAGCCTGAACAAGAACCAAGGGTTCCATTTAATATCAAAGATAGGTATGGAATCATGAAGGGTGTGAAAGATCTTTTCAGTTTCTTTAATAGAATCTATACGGGCAATAATTTGTGCAAAAGGTATTGAGGGAGATTTCCAGTGAAGAGCAATACACCAGAGCGTAGCAATACATATTGAGTGGACTAACCGCAGCTGGGGTTTGGTGATCTCAGGCACATCTTGAAATAGGATGCAATGGTGGAATGTAAGATTGACAGGGTTTCCCACTAATTTGTCTATCAGTTTAAGAACCTCTGTCCATGTGGGCTGTAATTTTTCACACTCCCAGAAGATGTGTAGGTAGGAGCCTAATTGGGTACAACCCCAGAAGCATTGGGGAGAAGATTGTGGGTAGATTTTGTGGATGCGTGTAGGGGTATAATACCATCTCGTCATGAGTTTGATGGCTGTTTCCTTTATGGAGAGGGATTTCGAGCTTTTACAAATGTTCGTCCATCCCCTGTCCCAGTCAATGGTGTTTTGATCAAGAGCCAAGTCATGTTCCCATTGTGATCTGTATCTCAGGGGGGGAGAATCTTCCACTGCGACCAGGGAGCTATGGATCTGTGAGATAAGGCCCCTTTGGCGAGGAGCAGTATGACACAAATCCTCATATAGTGTCGAGTGATCTGAGGGGGGGGTGGGATAGTGTTTTTGAAAGAAATGTCTTATTTGGAGGAAGTGATAGAATTCCCTATCCGGGATAGGATGACGAGATTTGAGGGACTCAAATGAGGTGAATTTAGAGTTTATCAAGAAGTCTTTTAAGGTGATAAGGTTGTGTTGGGTCCATATCTCAAATACTTCCGGATGGGAGAAGGCAGTTGGGAATCTTGGGTCTCCTATATAGGAAGCCCCTAGGGATGGTTGAGAGATGAGGTTGTATTTGTCCTTATACCTGTTCCAAAGAGCTAAGCTGACCTTGACTATTAGGTTTTTGTTAGAAACTTCTGTGAGTAAGGGGCCGGAAGACCACATCAGGCCCGGTAGGTATAATGGGGAGATAGAGTCTTGTTCGAATTTTACCCAAGGGACCTTGGAATCTCTAATGTTCCACTGGGCTTGTTGTGCAAGTCTACAAGCAATATAATAATGCCAGATGCGGGGGACACCCAAGCCTCCACTTTTAGAGGAACGGTAAAGAACCTCTTTCGCAAATCTGGGTGCCTTATTTTGCCAAATGAATTTGTTCATAAATATTTGAATAGTGTGGAGATAAGATTTAGATACTCTGATGGGGAGGGAGCGAAAGAGATACAACAATCTGGGAAGTATCACCATTCTTAGAGCTGTGATTCTGCCCAGGAAGGATATACGCAGCTGAGACCAGGAATGGAGCGTTTTCTTCAGTTTAGATATCATGGGAGGGTAATTGTAGTCAAAGAGTTTGCTGAAGTCTCCTGCCAGATCAATGCCCAGATATGATAGAGACGATTCCTTCCATACGAAATGGAAAGTCTGTTTAAATTGTTGTAATTCTGTTGGGGAAAAGCCCAGTGGGAGGGCGATAGATTTCGAGACATTGACCTTGAGGCCGGAAACCCCAGCAAAATAAGATAGCGTTTGGAGTAGGTTCGGTATGGAAATGTGGGGGTTTGTTAGGAATAGAAGGACGTCGTCTGCGTACATACAGAACTTATAAGACGAGGGGCCCTTGGTGTAACCTGAGATGTTTTGATTGTTCAGAATCGCTATGGCCAGGGGTTCCAGGGCAAGGGCAAAGATTAGGGGGGAAAGTGGGCAACCTTGGCGTGTGCCTCTACCTATAGGGAAGAACGCAGAGTTACAACCAGGGATTTTAATGCGGGTTTTTGGGTTTACATATAGGGCAGAGAATCCTTGTAAAAATTCATCACGGAATCCCATACGTTGAAGGAGTGAGTTGAGATAGTTCCAGGAAACACTATCGAACGCCTTGTGTATGTCCAGGCTAAGTAGGAATAATTTACGGGAATTTAAATTGGAGTCTTGGATAATGTTAGTGGCTAGTCTAATGTTATCTGTTATAAATCTGTGTGGGATGAATCCTGACTGGAAGGGTGAGATAAGGGTTGAAATTATAGAAGCCAATCTGTCTGCAAGGATTCTGCTAAAGATCTTTACATCAATGTTCATAACTGAAATCGGCCTATAATTTTGTGGGAGTAAATGATTTTTATTGGGTTTGGGGATTAGGGACATATTTGCCAGCAACATTTCTTCAGGGAAGTCACCTCCTTGCAGGATCCAATTGAATAATTGAACTAGGCTGGGGGAGAGTAAGGGAGCAAATTTTTTGTAATAGATGGCTGAAAAGCCATCGGGGCCTGGCGCAGAGCCTGATCTTAGGGATTTAATAACATTGAGAACCTCTGAGGTGGTGACAGGGGCATTGAGCTTCTCCACTTGTGAGGCAGAGAGAGAGGGGATGTACAGATCCTGAAACCATGCATCATCCGCTGGGGAAGGGTGATTGGGGTTTGAAGAGAGAAGGGAGGAGTAAAATTGTTCAAATATACTGAGTACTTCCTTGGGGTGAGAGGTGGGAAGGCCTGTATTAGAGGAGAGTTTATATACATGTGTGGGTCGGGTTGACTGATTTAGTTTTCTGGCGAATAAGGTGGAGGAGGTATTGTTATGTAATAGGAATTTAGCTTTGGACCAACGGAGTTCTTTTTCAATTTTGGAGGATAGGAGGGAATCTAGTTCAAGGCGTTTTTGGTCTATTATTTTTCTAGTAGATTCTAGGTCTAGCTTTTCAGTGTCTTTGTATATGCGATCTAGCTCAGTGGTGAGGGTCAAAATCCTTTGTCTGTGATTCTTATTATGGGAAGAGGCTATACTGATTAGTTTACCCCTTATAACGGCTTTATGGGCAGTCCATAAAATAGAGGGGGGGGTGTCAGGGAGGGCATTAAGGGAGAAGTATTCCTCTATGGATTTAGCAGTGTCAGATTCGACTAGGACATCGGACAGCAAAGCTTCATTCAGTCTCCAAATATAAGGTGTCGGGGCCAAACCAATAAATTCAGTGGTAAAAGAAGTCACCTGGTGGTCAGACCAAACACACGGGTAAATCATTGCTTTGTTGGAATTCGCCAATATTATCGGGGTGGTGTATATGTAGTCTAATCTAGCGTAACTCTTGTGGGGATGAGAGTAAAAGGTGAACTCCTTATGACTGGTATTATGGGCTCTCCAAGTATCGACCAGCTGGTGTTCCAAGAGGCCTTGGGTGAGGGATCTGGGGAACGCTTTTGAGATCGCGGTGGAAGCAGATCTATCCAGAGTGGGGTTGGCCACCAGGTTGAAGTCTCCCCCTATTATAATATGAGGAGAGTTCAGGCAGGTCAGTTTGTCAAAGAAGATTTTAAAAAAGGAGGCAGGAGCATCGTTAGGGGCGTAAACACTAGCAATAGTGATTTCCTTATTATGTAGTAAACCTTTTATAATCACAAATCTGCTTTCCTTGTCCTTGAAGCATTGTGTAACTTCAATGGGAAGGGAAGCATGCAAGAAAATGGCGGCACCCCTGCTTTTGGATGAATATAGGGTATAGAATGATTGCGGATAGTTTCTATGGAAGTATTTAGGGTGTGAGAAATGGGCAAAATGAGTCTCCTGTAACAGGAGAATTTTAGCACCCATCCTCCCATACATATCGAAGGCTTTGCGTCTCTTCATAGGGGAATTAAATCCCTTCACGTTATGTGAGATACATGTAATGGTCATTTTCAATAATTAGGGGCCTATTTAGAGTATGAGGGCTAAGGAGAAACCCTCCTAGGAGGCAGTAGTGTAAATTTAGACTAAGGGGCAGCTCATCCAGCAGGGGTACCTCCATATATCCACCCAGCCAACCACAAGCCCTAAAGTCACGTATAGAAGGTAGCAGAACAACTAAAGGAGTATCAATGGTTCCATAGAGGAGCCATAGGTTTTGAAGGGAGTTCAGGTTGTGACTTATCAGACTAGCTACAAAATAAAAATTAATATCATTTAAAAACCAAAAAATCAGAAAAAGAAAAAACAAAAAACAAAAATGATGTAGAAAAAGGGACATGGAAGACCACATCTAACCTGGGTCAGGTAGAGTAAAATGCAAAAAAGGAAAAACAAAACAAAACAGGTACTCTTCCTGACACAAAAATCAGCAACTTGCGAGACAACTAGGTCTCGATCCCAGCGAAACTGTGAGAAAAAAAAGAACTTCTCTTGCTGGGAGGGGAACACATCGAACAGCTCCAAGGGACAGTCGCGCTAAAAGTGCGTAGTAAATTTGGTGCAGGATGATCGGAACTTATGTGAGGTAGCAGTTCATCAGCGTAGTGGAGCGATGGGATTCTCTCCGATGTCATATCGAATTCTTCTCCTGTCTCTTCTGGGTGGCGGTGTTTGCCAGATTGGTGCATGGCAAGGTGTAGAAGGAGGGCGTCTGATTGCAGCAGCATCTAGGAGTCCCAGTTTCACTAGAATTTCATGGCCTTCATGTAGAGTGGTAGCAGAAAGAGTGGTCCCATTATGAGGGACCTGCAATTTAAATGGGAATCCCCACCTATAGCGAATGTGCGCAGATTGTAGTGCAGTGGTGATTTCTTTTAGGCCTCTTCTTCTGTCCAGGGTCGTCGGAGAAATGTCCGGGTATATCTGGATAAGATGGTCATCCAGCGTTATCCGTGGTTTGTTTCGGGCGGCTCTTAGGACTTCCTCCTTGATGAGAAAGTCCTTCATGCATAGGACTATATCCCTGGGAGGTTTATCATCCGGGGGTTTCGGGCGCAGAGCCCTGTGAATACGGTCACATTTAAAAGCAGCAGAGTCCCGGTCAGGCAGAAGTGACTTAAAGAGTCTGATAACAGTTGGTATCAGGTCAGTCTCGGATTCAGGGATACCTCGTAGACGCAAATTATTGCGCCTATTTCTGTTGTCGAGGTCCTCGACTTGCGTTTGGATAGCTGACAGGGCCAGGGTCAGGGATTCATGTTCCCGACTTAGGTCGTTGTATGCTAAAGCTAGCTGGTCATGTTTCGTTTCCAGGAGCTCAGTACGTGAGCCTAAGGCCGCGATTTCCTGGGATAATGTGTGGGAAGTCTTATGTAGCTCAGTTTGGAATTTTGAGGCCAGTCTGGTATACATGGCCTCTAGGCTTACATCCAAATCCGCTTTAGAGAGAGCAGTGGGGGACTCACCCGTCGAGATGACCGAGGGAGAGGGACTCGGTCGAGGCGGAGAGGCTGGAACAGGAGGTTTTCCCTTCCCGGCGGCGCCATCTTGAGACATGCCGAGTCTTTCCCTCGTGCGGAGGAGGTAGTGAGTTAGGGTGTTTTGTGAAGCTCCTCTGGATTTCTTTTTCTTAGAAGGCATGCACCGATTGTTGTTGGCTCGAGGGGTGCAAAAATGGGGATAGTTAGGGCTGTGTATGTCCCTCGGGAGGCCGTTAAAGTCCCGGACGGAGCGGAGCTACAGGTTTAGGCGTCCATCTTCCTTGAAGCCGCGCATGCGCCCCCCGCTATGTATATTTTTAAACAATATTCCACCAATAATCCCCATGTAGAAAAATAATTATATGCATTTTCCCATCAGAAATGGGTTTAATATGTTGCTATTTTTATTTATAAACAATATTCCACCAATAATTCCCATGTAGAAAAATAATTATATGAATTTTCTCATCAGAAATGGGTTTAATATGTTGCTATGTTTATTTATAAACAATATTCCACCAATAATCCCCATGTAGAAAAATAATTATATGCATTTTCTCATCAGAAATGGGTTTAATATGTTGCTATGTATATTTATAAACAATATTCCACCAATAATCCCCATGTAGAAAAATAATTATATACATATTTATATCAGAAATAGGTTTAATATATTCCTATGTATGTCTAACTACAATATTCCACCCATAATCCCTATGTAGAAAAAGTATATTCATATTATTATTGTTAATTAAATATGTTCATTGTCGGGTGTTAACATGATATTCCTCCAATAATCCTCATGAGCAATAATAATTCTACCCATATTCCCATCAAAAACAGGTCAAATGTAATTTTTTTATTACTTTTGTATCCTGTTGTACAGCTGCATATATATCAGCAAGTGTTGTACAGCTGCATATATATCAGCAAGTGAAGAGTTAAACATTAGCAACTGCTTCTTGCAACATTGTATCATGCACTGCAGTAAAGAATAACATATTTTGAGAAACAACAGAGTCATTACCATATATATGGGTATATGGTACACTGACATCTAGTGAGAGTTCTCAGTATTGCAGCCAATAATCCAATCATCCCATCATCCCAATATGCAGTTTAGTACGTCCCAGTAAATAGACAGAATGAACAGAATAGAGAGAATAAAAAACCAAAAGGAAGAAACAAAGGAGAAATAGGAGAGGAGAGAAGAGAATGGAAACAAAGGCAAATCAAATAATAATAAGTGAAAAAAATGAAAAGAAGAGAAAAATGGAATAATTAAAAAAATTTAAAAAAATGAAAAAATATGAAAAAATGAAAAAAATGAAAAAATTAAAAAAGAAAAAAGGAAAAAAGAAAAAAGAAAAAAATGAAAAAAAAATGAAAAAAATGAAAAAAATAAAATAAAAATAAAAATAAAAAAATAATAAAATAAAAAATAAAAAATGAAGAAAAGTGAAAAAATTAAAGAATGAAAAAATAAAATAGAAGTAAATAGATATGAATAAATATATCTTGATGCAAAGATGAAAATAAAAATAGATACAAAGGTGAAAATAATAAAAAGTGAATATAGAGGTGAAAATATAAATATAAATTTTAAACAAAAAATGAAAATATGGATAAAAATAAAAATAGAAATGAATAAAGAATAAAGATGGAAAAATGAATAAAAAATTGAATGAAGATGAAAACAATTGGGATTAGAGATGAAAGAAAAAAAAATAGGAATAATAAGTATAAAGGTGAAATAATACATATACAATAAATGAACATGAAAATAAAAATAAAGATGGAAAAAATTAAATAGATATAAAAAAAAAAAACCTCAAGGTTTGGACTCCATTCTATACTTTCGCTATACTACATTAATCTAAAATGGGTCTTAAAGTGATCTCCCATAACGTTAAAGGTTTTAACTCACCACACAAACGCAGAAAAGCCTTTTGTTCCTATAAATTTCTGGGTGCGGATGTTCTTCTGCTTCAGGAGACACATTTCTCCTCGCACAATCACCCATCATACTTAGATAAAGCTTTTAAGCAATGTTACTTCATCACTTACGAGTCCAAATCACAAGGTGTAGCCATACTCACTAGAAACGCGGTGATGTTCACCAAACATATAGAGACCCTGGCAGTCGCTTTGTAATTGTTAAAGGCTTAATACAGGGCACAGGAATCACTATGGTGTCTGTGTACGCCCCCTGAATGAGTCCCAGGCCTCTTTCTTTAAAACTTTTTTTCAGACATTAGATAAATATCACTCGCCTCACCTGTTGGTGGGCGGTGACTTTAACCTGGTAGCTCACTCGGGCCTGGACAGAAGTCACAAGTTGACATCAGCTAACGCCTTTCCAAAGTCACTCCAACACCTACTTAGATCACATCAATTGCTAGACACCTGGAGAGCGCATAATGTAGGGGCCCGAGAATATACCTTCTACTCCCATCCTCACGACAGCTATTCTCGGTTAGACTATATTTACTGCTTTTATACCAACCCGTCAAATTACAGATAATATACGCCTGGCATCGAACATCGTCCATGATGCAGACACCAACTCCCGTAAGGTCTTGTTTCTGAGCCTAGATATAAACAAGGCTTTTGACAGCATTCTCTGGCCCTACCTCGATACTACCTTATCTAAATTTGGATTTTCCGGCAAATTTGTTAACGGTTTTCAAGCCCTTTACCACCAGCCCCGTACACGAATCAAGCTACCTGGGTGTAACTCTGAACTTTGCTGTCTCCACGGACATTTATCTTGCTGACTATGTAGATGAATCTACATTTTCCCTTGCTGAAATCTGGAAATTGCCTTTTTTGCAATCTGCTTATCAGCTGTGGTTTATACAACTTCCTTGTGAACTGACTCTTTATGAGATCGATCCATCTGTGTTAAACATCAGTACAATTTATCTCATGGCCAGATGGTTCACCCACTTACATCACCACTATACTACAAATATACCATCGGTATAAGAACTGTCCTTGTCTTGTTGGATACTCTACTTTAGGATGATCCCCTACAACTAATTGCCATTCCAACTGGGCTGGACCTTTTCAATATTACCATACCCCATGATATAGGGAAGTTGTTTGAATGATGTGTATGAGTGGGTGTGTAGCCGCGGCTCCCATATGTTTTTAATACCCCCTGTGACAACGTTGTCCAATTTTTAATTGGTTTGTGGTAACCGTCTGTCCATATTGCCTTTTTTTTACTTTTTGTATTTCAATTTGGTTCATTATCTTTTGGTAATTAATAAAGCTGGTTTTGTATTTACATTAGTGTTCTTTGTTGACCCTCTTTAGAGAAATCTTTTTTCTCTTTGTTTTTCCTTATATGCAATTAAGGGCAACCTGAACTGCATCCAGGCTTAGGTCTGTATGATTGGTTTATACTTACCCGCTAAAGTGGCCATCTAATGATAAAATTAATTGGTTGATCCAGGCAAAACCTCTGCTCTTTTGTCTGTAATTTTGGGGTGTCTTTTGCCCTTTCTTTGCCTTGGGGATCCCACCACTATTGCATTATTATCAGTGATTCAGCAGAGTGACAGACGGTTTAATTACACAAACCCTACACATAAGTACATACATGGCATATATGATTGATCGAGATTTAGATGACGAGATTGATACAGCCTTTTCTATTGATGGAAAGAGTGAAGAAACAGAGGGGGACTCAACACGCAAACTTTTCAAAAATCATAAGAAACTTATGATTAAATTCCTGAACCGTAAATGGGATATTTCCTCTTTAAAATCACACATCTCTCACAACATCATCCCTAGAGGATTGAGGGAGAGAATTATTCCCGCCGAACATCTCCACACCCCTAGATTCGTGGAAGTGTGGAAAGAGGAATGTTTGAATAGAGGCTTAGCATTAATGAAAATTATAGTGTCTGAAGAAGAAATACAACTCCAGGAGATTAGAGGAGAATTAGAGATAAGTGCAAAGGCCCTGGAACCCCATAAAGATGAACCTGACTTTGAAAAAAATAATGAGTTCATTAAGAAAGAAATAGAAACAATACAAAAAAATCTTAAACATACCAAACAGGAAAAATTTAGACAAAATATCATTGACTGGGAGGGGGGAGATATTTTCAACCCTACCTTACCAAACAGAAGTAGATCCTCCTCAAGAAATTCTAGACATCCACAACGTACTAGTAGGAATAGAGCAGGTTCCTCCTCAGACAGTGACCCTGATAAAGAAATTTCTAAAAAATCTGTCACTTTTTTAGAGGAACTTCAGGGCAACATATCAGTGGATTGCCCAAAACAAAGAGTGGAAAAGAGTGAATCCAGGGAAGCAGGAAGGGTAAACATAGAAGGAAAAGGAGGGGACCGAAACACAGCTCAGAATCGACGCAGTGGGAGACTAAGGAGTCAGAAAAGACATTAAATAAAATTCCTAGCTCAGCTTTTATGGATATGAGCATAGTTAATTGGTCCGATTTCCAATTGGATTCTAATCATATTAGACTTCTTCAAAAGGGACTATCTTTCTCCCCCACTGCGCCCATGAATGAATTTGAAGTGTTTAAGGATATCAATTTATTCCTTAGAAAAGTCCTCTTCAAACTCTGGCATCAAAAAGACCCCGATAATACATCTACCCCTGATTCTAACCTAGATAAAGAGGAAAGAGAGGCCATTAACAACCTAATATCTCTATTGGAGGAAAACGCCAATAGCGACTCGGAAACCGAAAGCAGTCACCCAATCAGAAGGAAATCCAATTTGAGAATCAAATCCACAAAAATGCCAGCCTTATCCAAGCACAAATGGCTTCAACTATTCCTTGATCAGGTTAAACATGATCTTGGGAGGATAAATTGGGAATGGTTGGGATCTAACAACTTAACTGGCCCTGAGAGAAAAGCACTACGGGAATTACAGGAAGCTCCTAATTTGGTGATAAAAAGAAGTGATAAGGGCGGTAATGTGGTCCTACTCAGTGAAAAAATCTATGAGGATGAAGCACTTAGATTGCTGAATGATACCTCGACTTATCAAAAACTGACTAGGACCCCTTTCCCAGCTCTAGTTGACACTTTGAACACCAAATTAAAACTAACTATGGAAGCTGGCCTGCTTGCCAAAAAGGAATATCTATACCTCAGAGCGGAAGATATAACAATCCCAACCTTCTATATAATCCCCAAATTGCATAAATCTTTAACCAACCCCCCAGGGAGACCTATTGTTTCAGCTATCAAGGGTCCCCTTGAAAGAGTTGGTAAATTTGTGGATTCGATGATCAAAGATATGGTAACTAAATTACTATCTTTCGTCCGGGACAGTAGAGACATACTCTCTAAACTGTCCCATTTCTCCTTGTCTCCAAATGCCCCAATGGTGGGGATAGATGTGGAAAGTTTATACACATCAATTCCCCACCAGTGGGGTATTCAAGCTACAAAAACTTTTCTTGACATTCACTACCCATCACTGGGAGCCCACAATGAATTAATTATCGAATTACTCGAATTCATGTTGGGCAATAACTTCTTTCAATTCCTTGGGAGGTTTTATCAACAAGTAAGAGGCACCAGTATGGGTGCCCCTTGGGCCCCTTCATACGCCTGTCTCCACCTCGGTCTCTGGGAGGAGGAGGTTGTGTATAAGTCCTCGATGTACCTTGACCACTGTGCATTGTGGTTAAGGTACATCGACGACGTGCTCATGGTATGGGAGGGCACAGCAGAACAACTTCTGGAATTTCTGTCCCAATTAAATACTAACGAAAGGAACATTCATTTAACTTATTCCTACTCTGCTGATGCTCTCTCATTCCTTGATTTACAAATCGCCAGATGTGGAAATAGGATAGTAACAAGTACTTTCCAAAAGGAAACAGCAGCCAATACCCTCCTCTTGGCACAGAGCCATCATCCGAAATCCCTGATCATGGGGATACCCACAGGACAATTTTTAAGGATCAGGCGAAACTGCTCAGAGGAGGACCAATTTCTAATTGAAGCACATGAGATGTATAAAAGATTTAGGAAAAGAGGGTACTCACACAATTCCCTTAAAAAAGCTAAATATAATGCATTAAAAAAGAAACGTGAAGACCTCCTAACTATACAGGAAAATACCCAAAAAACTGAGAAACTAGTGTGTGATTTTCCTAGAATCATCACTAGGTTTGGTTCACAATGGACTAAAGTCCAGGAGATCCTTAACAGACACTGGCATGTCCTTAAATCAGCACCCCTTATCACCAATATAATTAGCCCCAGACCACTACTCACAGCTAAAAGGGCACGGAATTTGGGCGATGTTCTGGTCCATTCAGAATACACAAGAACGATTAATAAAAATTGGCTTACTGAGAGAAGACCCCCTCCAGGTATGCATGCAGGATTATCAAATCAAACAATTTATTAATTGTTCAACGACACGTGTCATATATATGCTCACATGTCCTTGTAATAAAAATTACCGTATATACTCGAGTATAAGTCGAATTTTTCAGCCCTTTTTTTTGGGCTGAAAGTTTCCCTTCGACTTATACTCGAGTCCCCGCCGTCTGTCTGCATGATCAGCGTGTCATGCAGGCAGACGGCGGCCGGCGTGTGATGATAATGCTCGGAGGCTATTCCAGCTTTCAAAAGCCGTGCCTCCTGCTCTTCTGTGATAGGCTGAAAAGCTGTCAGTGTACAGCCTATCACGGACATTCTCTCATCCTCGTCCATGGTATGAGAATGAGAGAATGTCCGTGATAGGCAGTCAGCAGTCAGCCTATCACAGACGAGGAGGAGGCGCGGCTTTTGAACTTTGGAATGGCCGCCGAACAGTATCATCAAACGCCGGCCGCCGTCTGAGGATGGAGATTGCCACAGGGAGGAAGGAGATCCCCACAGGGAGGCTACACAGGACACAGGTAGGCTGCACATGACACGGGTAGGCTGCACATGCACACAGGACACAGGGACACAGGACACACATGTACAGGACACACATGTACAGGACACACATGTACAGGACACACATGTACAGGGTACAGGTAGGCTGCACAGGACACAGGGAGGCATGCAGCTGCAGATGGGCATTATTGACCTTCTGCATTTCTCACCCTTGTCTTATACTCGGATCAATAAGTTTTTCCCAGTTTTTTGTGGTAAATTAGGGGCCTCGACTTATACTCGGAACGACTTATACTCGAGTATATACGGTACATAGGAAAAACCAAACGTCAACTCCAAATTAGGATTGGTGAACACATCAGTGGCATTAGGAATAAGAAAAAGAACAAAGATGATGACCGACCTATCCCAGTACATTTTGCCAATGATAGCAACCCAGAGGGTCTCACAGTTAATGGGATTTATGTGCTGAATTTGCCCCCTAGAAGAGGGGATTTTGACACTATCCTCCTGCAAAAGGAGAAAATGTGGACGTATTACCTGGATTCTTTAATCCCTAAGGGGTTGAACACCGAAAGTAGTTTACAACCCTTTCTAGAGATATGACTAGTTTTCTTAAATCTGGGGTAAAATCCCCAATATAATTACTACCTGGAACAACTAAGATCTTCACTCTTTCCATGGCTATTTTTTAAGTCATTATATCCTTTTCTCTTTTTTGTTTACCCCTCCCCCCTCTTATTTCCCTCTCCCCTTTGATAATTCCCCCCCCCCCTCCTTCCCCCCCCATATCTTTTCCTCGTTTTCCCTTCCATTCCCATTTTTTCCTTTCATGTCCTTGTTCTCACCCCGCGATTGTCATTATCACTACTCTATCAATGTACTTAGTGTGTATGCTTTCCTTGCTGAATATTCTACACATGAGAGGTTTTGGATGACATCTAGTGGATACAAGCAGTAACTGCATCCTTTAGTATCTATTTAAGCTTATCACAATAGACCCCTCCTTGCTCTGAAGAAACCAGCGTCCATTGGCTGGTGAAACGCGTCAGCGGTGTGACGTCAGCACGTCATTGGGAGCCGCGCGCAATTCGATCTGGCTTGTCCTAACACAGATCCAACAGCTGATGTCAGTCTCCCCCTGCAGCCACGCACCATACTGAGGCAATGGTCTTATAGCGGCTCCACAGCGAGGGACGGCTCCTTATCAATCTACATTTCATCTGAGCCATAAAGCGGCATCTGTCCACATAGAGACTCACGCACAAAGGATTACTACAATCTGACGATGGATATAGTGCGGCTGGTGAGATCCTCCTATTCCACTTAGCACTCTCAAAACGTATGTCAGTTTTCTCTGTATTTCTCTATTGCTGTCTCCACGGACATTTATCTAGCTGCCTATGTAGATGAATCTACATTTTCCCTTGCTGAAATCTGGAAATTGCCTGTTTTGCAATCTGCTTATCAGCTGTGGTATATACAACTTCCTTGTGAACTGACTCTTTATGAGATCGATCCATCTGTGTTAAACATCAGTACAATTTATCTCATGGCCAGATGGTTCACCCACTTACATCACCACTATACTACAAATATACCATCGGTATAAGAACTGTCCTTGTCTTGTTGGATACTCTACCTTAGGATGATTCCCTACAACTAATTGCCATTCCAACTGGGCTGGACTTTTTCAATATTACCATACCCCATGATATAGGGAAGTTGTTTGAATGATGTGTATGAGTGGGTGTGTAGCCGCGGCTCCCATATGTTTTTAATACCCCCTGTGACAACGTTGTCCAATTTTTAATTGGTTTGTGGTAACCGTCTGTCCATATTGCCTTTTTTTCACTTTTTGTATTTCAATTTGGTTCAATATCTTTTGGTAATTCATAAAGCTGGTTTTGTATTTACATTAGTGTTCTTTGTTGACCCTCTTTAGAGAAATCTTTTTTCTCTTTGTTTTTCCTTATATGCAATTAAGGGCAACCTGAACTGCATCCAGGCTTAGGTCTGTATAATTGGTTTATACTTACCCGCTAAAGTGGCCGTCTATTGATAAAATTAATTGGTTGATCCAGGCAAAACCTCTGCTCTTTCATTCTGAGTACTCCCCATTTATCACCACCCTCTGAAAACGCCCTTGTAGCCAGTTTTCAATCCATGTACTCACCCTATGGTCCATTCCAACAGACCTTATTTTGTACAGTAAATGTTTATGGGAAACTGTGTCAAATGCTTTTGCAAAATCCAGATACACTACGTCTACAGGCCTTCCTTTATCTAGATGGCAACTCACCTCCTCACAGAAGGTTAATAGATTGGTTTGGTAAGAGCGATTCTTCATGAATCCATGCTGATTACTGCTAATGATACTGTTCTCTTTACTAAAATCTTGTATATATTCCCTTATCATCCCCTCCAAGAGCTTGCATACTATTGAAGTTAGGCTAACTGGTCTGTAATTCCCATTGATGTATTTTGGGCCCTTTTTAAATATTGGTGCTACATTTTCTCCAATCATCTGCTACCATTCCAGTCAGTAGACTGTCGGTAAAAATTAGGAACAATTGTCTGGCAATTACTTGACTGAGTTCCCTAAGTACCCGCTGATGCAAGCCATCTGGTCTCGGTGGTTTATTAATGTTAAGTTTCCCAAGTCTAATTTTAATTCTGTCCTCTGTTAACCATGGAGGTGCTTCCTGCGATGTGTCATAAGGATAAACACTGCAGTTTTGGTTACTGAAGCCCCCCGATTCCCTCGTGAAGACTGAGGAGAAGAATACATTCAATACCTTTGCCATCTCCCAATCCTTTGTAACCAGATGTCCTTCCTCATTCTTTATGGAGCCAATATGGTCTGTCCTCCCTTTTTTACTGTTTACATACTTAAAGAATTTCTCTGTATTTTTTGTTGCTCTCCTCCGCTATGTGTCTTTTGTGTTCTATCTTAGCCTCCCTAATTGCACCCTTACATTTCTTGTTGCATTCTTAATATAGTCTGAATGCTGATGATGATCCCTCAACCTTGTATTTTTGAAAGCCTTCTCCTTTGCCTTTATATGCATTTTTACATTGGAGTTAAGCCATCCAAAAGAGAGTTATTCTCTCTTTTAACTGTATTACCCAATGGGATGCATTGGCTAATGCCCTTATTTAATATGCTCTTAAAGCAAACCCATCTCTCCTTCGTGTTCTTTGTTCCTAAGATTTTATCCCAATTCATGCCTTCTAACAAGGTTCATAGTTTAGGGAAGTTGGCTCTTTTGAAATACAGTGTCTTTGTATTCCCCTTATGTTTCCTATTTTGGCTTTAGTATAAATCACACATTGACCTGTGATCGCTGTTTCCTAAATTGCCGTATTTCCACATCCGTGATCAGGTTTGTATTGTTGGTAATCAGTAGATCCAGTAACGCTTTATTTCTAGTTGGTGCGTCTACCATCTGAACCATGAAATTGTCCCGCAAAGCATTTGGGAACTGGCGAGCTTTAGACAAATGCGTGGTTCCCTCTGCCCAGTCTATGTCTGGGTAATTAAAATCCCCCATTATGATAACACTTTCCATCCTTGCTTATCCAACTTGTGATAGGAGATCCGTCTCCCCCTCCTCCCTCAGCTTCATCTCTTTGGAGCTCTACCCATAAGGATTCCACCTCCTCCCTAGCTCCCTTAAGGATGTCATCTCTCACATTCACTTGTACAATATTCTTGATATATAGGCATACCCCTCCCCCTTTTTTATCCTCTCTATCCCTGCGACAAAGGGTATACCCTTGAATGGTTGCCAGCCAATCATGAGAGCTGTTGAACCAGGTCTCTGAAATTCCCACAAAATCCAAATCCTCCTCATACAACAGTATCTCTAGTTCACCCATGTTGTCCGCCAGGCCCCTGGCATTGGTGGTTTAGACTGGTCGCATACTATCCTCTTATTGGATGTTCCGAGATTACAACTAGCTCTTGTTACTATACTTACCTTGAGTTTATGTGCTTTAGTCAACCTACCACTATTGCCACCAATATTACCCTCTGGAATATGTTCTGCACTGACTATCTCTACCTCTGTGCCCTCCCCCCCATTGCCTAGTTTAAAAACCCAGGTGAATAATTAATAATGGGCATGGCGCCAAAAATAAACGTGCACTCTGCCAACCTGGTGCTGCTCCTAAATTAGTAAATTACTAATGAACAATAAACAGACAGTATAGGGCGCATCAATAGTGCAATATAATATAAATGTGAACCTGTTGATTCTATCATATATTAAAGTGCTCCAGTGCATATACAATAAATAATCCTATATTACCAATAAAGTGAATATAGTGCAACAAAATCAAATGTCCTCAAATAATTATGAAACAAAACACAATCTTCTTAGTAGATCTAATCACCACATGATAATAAATTGCACATGCTTTCTTATTCGTGCTTCACCCGAAGTGGTATATCAAAGCGCTCACCAGACAGTAGTGGCCACAGAATGACCCTCAGGCATGGAAAAAAAATTGGATAATATATATCATCAAAGGTAACTTTCCGGATATCCTGGCAGAAAGACTCCAATCACCGGTCAGCAGGAGTGTATTATATATAACTTCTTGTACCTGAGCCTCGGTGCATCGATACATCAACCAAATATGCAAAGAGTGGCTCCCCATGAAAGCCACAAAAGCTTGGATAGTGTAAAAATGACTTTATTCCAGATTAAAACTGTGCAGCCAAACAAATGTGCAAGGTACAGGATGAAAACCAGACTGGGCTACAGCTGAGGAGGAGGAGAAGCAGAGACCGAGCGGTACCTTATATTCTGTGGGTACTCGATAGCGTCTCGGCATGCGTTCCGGCTGATCCAGAAACGGAGGACTCCTTTGTGTGTGTCGAGCCTCCCTTTCAAAATACTTCACGCTGTGCGCACGTCTTCAGGAAATCCTGGTAATCTGTCCACCAGATCCGTGATGTGTCGAACCCGAGCGCCCGGTAGACAACATACAGTTCGGCGCTTCAGGTCTTTATTACAGATTGCCCTCTCTGTCCTTCTAAGAATTGAGTCCCCTACCACCAGAATCTGTCTTTCCTTTTCCTTTGCTTCCCTCTTCTCTCTCACTGGAGGAGTTCTTCCCCCGGCAGCTAGGAGAGTCCCTCAGCTTCAGCAGTGCTGGTCCCTGACTGGTTTCACCAATGTCACTCAATTGAGAGTACTTATTGGGATGCTCCAGCCCTGGATTGGCCTCCCTGGCACTTCCCGCTCTAACCCTTCCTGACTGTCACCTATCTACTCTTTTCTTAGTGCCTGCACCTCCTTGTCTCCACACGCCTCTGTGCTGGCCCTTCCAGCACCTGCCGTGTAATTTCCTGGCTCTCCTTTAGTATGGAGGGACTTCTCAGTGCTGACAGTTGCTTCCCCAGATTCAGAACCTGGGCTTCCAGGGAAACAATGTGCTTACGTTTTGCACAGCAGTATTCGCCCTTGATCGGATGATCAAGGAACACATTACATGCTGCAAGATGTACACCAAGTGGCATCTCCGCACCCACCGGGCAACGTACCTTGTAATTTAATGAGGATTGGGGATTATACCCTGTCCAAATTACCTAACAACTATAATCCTGACACTAATGAGGGACAAATGAGTAGGAAATAAGAACAGAGGGACTTTATTCCAAATGTCCCTCAAAATCAGGGACAGTTGTGAGCTGTGTGTAATAGTGCCATATTCAAACAAAAGATCTATTGGAGGTTGAATTGTGTTTTTAAGTCGTACTGCCATTTAATTGCTATGGCTAGCCCAACAGCTGAACAAAGAAATCATTAGTTATTTTGTGCTCAGAGATGTAGTTTGCCAAAAATAAAATAAAACTTACAAACTTACAAACACATTAAACAGAAATAGTTCATGCTGCACAAAATCTTTCAGTTGACATACCTGGATCCTCAAAACCTTCTCCATAGAGTCTGTGGTGAGAAAACATGTCTTCTTTATGTTGTCGAATGTATACACAATAGATGATAATAAGAAGACAAGCTAGAACACCAGCCATTCCAAGAAACAATGCAAGAAGTTTGTGAGCACCAAGATACTTTTTAATTCTGGAATCTAACAAACAAAAGAGGGGGTTAGAATAATTATTATTGTATGTATTACTGAGGCGTAAATATGCTTAAATAAAACAAATCAGTTCAACTAAGAAACTTTTCTTGATTCTTGTCAGGTATATAAACTAACAAAATAAACAAAATACTGAGCATGAGTGGTAGCTGAGCCAATTTGAATATTACTATATTTAAACTCACAAAATTGAATAAGCCTAGGATGCATATATGGGAAAGAATTACAGGCTTCTATTATCTATTTTACCTTGTAAGGTGGCTTCTTATTCAAAACAGGAGCCATCACATGCCTCCATAAACATATGGATAACATATAGTATGTATAATACGACAATAATATATACAGTTGTGCTCATAAGTTTACATAAACTGGCAGAATTTATGATATTTTTCAGAGAACATGAATGATAACACAAAATCTTTTCTTTCACTCATGGTTAGTGTTTGGCTGAAGCCATTTGTTATCAATTAACTGTGCTTACTCTTTTTAAATCATAAACACAACAGAAACTACCCAAATGACCCTGATCAAAAGTTTACATACCCTGGTGATTTTGGCCTGATAGCATGCACACAAGTTGACACAAAGGGGTTTGAATTGCTATTAAAGATAACCATCCTCACCTGTGATCTGTTTGCTTGTAATTAGGGTGTGTGTGTGTATAAAAGGTCAATGAGTTTCTGGACTCCTGATAGACCCTTGCATGTTTCATCCAGTGCTGCAGTGACGTTTCTGGATTCTGAGTCATGGGGAAAGCAATAGAATTGTCAAAGGATCTGCGGTATAAGGTAGTAGAACTGTATAAAACAGGAAAGGGATATAAAAATATATGCTAGGAATTGAGAATGCCAATCAGAAGTGTTCAAACTCTAATCAAGAAGTGGAAAATGAGGGGTTCTGTTGAAACCAAACCACGGTCAGGTAGACCAACTAAAATTTCAGCCACAACTGCCAGGAAAATTGCTCAGGATACAAATAAAAACCCACAAATAACTTCAGGTAAAATGCAGGACTCTCTGAAAACATGTGGTGTGGCTTTTACAAGATGCACAAGGAGGCACTTGAAGAAAGATTGGCTGCATGGTCGAGTCGCCAGAAGAAAGCCATTACTATGCAAATGCCACAAAGTATCCTGCTTACAATATGCCAAACAGCACAGGGACAAGGCTCAAACCTTCTGGCACAAAGTCATTTGGAGTGATGAGACCAAAATTGAGCTTTTTGGCCACAACCATAAACACTATATTTGGAGGGGAGTCAACACGGTATATGATGAAAGGTACACTATTCCTACTGTGAAACATGGAGGTGGATCTCTAATGTTTTGGGGATGTGTGAGCTACAAAGGCACTGGAAATTTGGTCAAATTTGATGGCAAGATGAAAGCAGTATGTTATAAAAAAAAACTGGAAGAACATTTGCATTCATCATCCAGAAATCTGTGTATGGGATGTACTTGGACATTCCAACATGACAATGATCCAAAACACAAGGCCAAGTCAACCTGTCATTGGCTACAGCAGAATAAAATGAAGGTTCTGGAGTGGTCATCTCATTCTCCTGACCTCAATATCATTGAGACACTCTGGGGAGATCTCAAACATACAGTTCATGCAAGACAGCCCAAGAATTTACAGGAACTGGAGACTTTTTGCCAAGAGGAATGGGCAGCTTTATCATCTGAGAAGATAAAGAGCCTCATCTACAAATACCACAAAAGACTTTAAGCTGTCATTGATGTTAAAGGGGACAATACACGGTATTAAGAACTGGGGTATGTAAACTTTTGATCAGGGTCATTTGGGTAGTTTCTGTTGTGATTATGATTTAAAAAGAGTAAATATAGTTGATTGATAATAAATGGCTTCAGCCAAACACTAACGATGAGTGAAAGAAACATTTTTGTGTTATCATTCATATTCTCTGGAAAAATAAATCATAAATTCTGCCAGGGTATGTAAATGTATGAGCACAACTGTATATATTATATATTTATAATATATAAAATCATGTTAAAATAAGGCAGAATAAAGCATAAAAATATAAATAGAGCGAGTGAGTAAAAGGAAAAAGGTTGGGACTTTAAATGAAGCCAATGGTTTGCAAACCGACACATGAGTGGTGGGTCAATACACTTTATTAAAAGTAAAATACAAACATGGGTATCCAACAATGTATGGTTAGCACTGGGTAAAATATCATAAGATGCATAATAACACTAATACCGTAAACCAACATAATAGTTACTAACATCAATTGTTACATCAGATAAGGTAGATAATAACAATGGTACAAACAACATTGCTGACTAAAAACAAAGGACCACCAGTGATGGGGTGGGTAAACAATTAGTAATGAGGTAAAGCCTGCCTGATTTCTGGCCTCAAAATCCTGTTAAAAACCAATAACGTGTATATACTCAAAAAGGTGGATAGAAGGGACTGGTAGCTCGACGCGTTTCGTGGTTCATGACCACTCATCAGGAGCGGACACGTCATGTTGCTGAAATTTAAGAATATAAGGATGGGTAAACAGTTAGAGTGGGTACAGAAGGGCAGATAATCCCCCAGAAAACAAAGAGTACTCACTAAAAGCATAGGTAGGTAGTGAAAGGCCGGAAATGGCACAGGACCATGAGGTACCCTAAGGAAAAAGGTGGCAGGTGAACCAAGGTGAAGAGATTAGCTGGGTGAAAATGGGGTGGGGGAGAGAAAACGTGAAGGAAGTGAAAGTGGGGGGTTGAGGGGAAGAATAGGTGACCGTGAAGAAGGGGTGAACAGAAATAAGTAAGTAATGAGCAACGATAAGGGGTGATGAACAAGACTAAAAAGGTAAAGGTGTGAGAGAGTTAGCAAGTGAAAACACCAAGGGAGAGATGAATAGGGGTGAAGTAATGAGGTAAAGAGGGGATAATATCTGATATGGCGTGAAAAAGGTTGTGGCGTGCAGAGAGGGACACCAACCACCGCCGTAGTGTGTCTTGAGTGCCGCATCACCTCAAACAAAACAAGGGCACCCATATATAGGCGCCGCTGCGGGGAAGCCCGCCAACGTCACGCACGCAGGGCAGGGGGTGGGAGGAGTTCCAGCAGACCAATGATCGGCGGCGGCCCGGGAACTCCCACTAAAGGCCGCGAGCGTGATAACAGCAACATATTAATTTTGAATATTATCACCATTCTCTTTAGTGTTATTATGTATGCTTTATCCTGGGTTAATTGTGTTTGGTTCACTGGTGGGACCGTCTGATCCCTGCCTTACCTGGGAGCTGCGATGTGTCCTGTCGGCCCCCCTCCCCCCTCGCCCGCTGCGGTGGGCGTGGGGTGCGGGGCTTGCCGCCACTGCACATCGACATCACACCACCTGTGGCGGGCGTGTGCCACGCCCTTTGGCGCCGTTTCGCCTGCTGCGTTGCTGTTATCACGCTCGCGGGCTTTAGTGGGAGTTCCCGGCCGCTGCTGATCATTGGTCTGCTTTGGGCTGGAACTCCTCCCACCCCCTGCCCTGCGTGCGTGATGTTGGCGGGCTTATATATGGGCGCCCTTGTTTTGTTTGAGGTGATGCGGCACTCTAGACACACTACGGCGGTGGTTGGTGTCCCTCTCTGCACACCACAACCTTTTTCACGCCATATCAGGTATTATCCCCTCTTCACCTCATCACTTCACCCCTATTCATCTCTCCCTTGGTGTTTTCACTTGCTAACTCTCTCAACTTTACCTTTTTAGGCTTGTTCATCACCCCTTATCGTTCCTCATTACTTACTTATTTCTGCTCACCCCTTCCTCACGGTCACCTCTTCTTCCCCTCAACCCCCCACTTTCACTTCCTTCACGTTTTCTCCCCCCCATTTTCACCCAGCTAATCTCTTCACCTTGGTTCACCTGCCACCTTTTTCCTTAGGGTGCCTCGTGGTCCTGTGTCTCCCCGGGGGGTGCCTGTGTTTGTCGCCGCGGTGGGGGTGCCCGCCTCAGCTCCCAGTTGCAGTATTTTTGGACGGCTTGCCATTTCCGGCCTTTCACTACCTACCTATGCTTTTAGTGAGTACTCTTTATTTTCTGGGGATTATCTGCCCTCCTGTACCCACTCTAACTGTTTACCCATCCTTATATTCTTAAATTTCAGCAACATGACGTGTCCGCTCCTGATGAGTGGTCATGAACCACGAAACGCGTCGAGCTACCAGTCCCTTCTACCTACCTTTTTGAGAATATACACGTTATTGGTTTTTAACAGGATTTTGAGGCCAGAAATCAGGCAGGCTTTACCTCATTACTAATTGTTTACCCACCCCGACACTGGTGGTCCTTTGTTTTTACTCAGCAATATTGTTTGTACCATTGTTATTATCTACCTTATCTGATGTAACAATTGATGTTAGTAACTATTATGCTGGTTTACGGTATTAGTGTTATTATTCATCTTATGATATTTTACCCAGTGCTAACCATACATTGTTGGATACCCATGTTTGTATTTTACTTTTAATAAAGTGTATTGACCCACCGCTCATGTGTCGGTTTGCAAACCTTGGCTTCATTTAAAGTCCCAACCTTTTTCTTTTACTCACTTGCTCTATGCTTGTGGGTTCTTTTAGCATAGTCATAGGGATGGAAATACGCGACCTTACCAGGCACAATTTCATTTAAAGTCCCAATTTCCCCTTCCCCCTTGTCGTTTCATAAAAATATAAATCATATAAAAAGGACTAAAAGGAATATGGATTCCTAGATATTGCAAATACACATGTGAAAGTAGCAGCCGATTATGTAATTTTAGGTATTAGATCATGTATTTTTAGGTACCACCATATATCTATGAAGTATGGATCTGGATTTACTACAAATTGCATATAGGTTCTTGACCACAGTATTTACTATAGATATTGCGACATAGTTACATAGTTACTATGTTTTTTGATAGTTTTTTGAAACTATCAATGCTCCCCGCTGAAACCACCACCTGTGGAAGTGAATTCCACATCCTTGACACTTTTACAGTAAAGAACCCTCTACGCAGTCTAAGGTTAAACCTCTTTTCTTCTATGCTTAATGAATGTAAAAAATTGGGCATACAGGAAATCCGCCCACTCCTATATTCCCAACACTGCGCTCATGGAAATTTCACATAAACAGAGCAGCCACTTAGTATGAGTGAATATATAAACAAAAATTTGATTCACCATGAACCTGACACCCCAAAAATAGTGAAACAAATAGTGGCGCTAAACTCAATAAAATTATTACATCAAGTGAATGATTGCAACATGGTAAATGTAATTTTTATAGACCGGTGAAGAATAAGTGATATAAACCTAAAACACAGTGCACCAAATAATGAAAAAAACAGTGTCCTGATAATAGCGAATAGAATAAAAAACTGATCAAATATGTGAATAAGTGATCCAAAAAAATAAAAATAAAATGCTTTACAGTGAACAACCAAAAAGTGTAAATAAATGGGCCAAGCCCATAAAAAAGGTCCAAACATGGTTTAAAGAAAATATTGCTGTATAAAGTCCGTGACGTGATATACTGAAGACCTTCAGTTTAATAAATCTTCCACAACACCTCCGTATCCGTGATTTCACTCTCCTTTAGAAGACAAACTCACCACCTGTTTTTGCCTTACACTCTCGTGTTCAGCTAAATCGCTTTAACCCACACAGACGGGGGTAAATAATGACCTCTGATATTCCAATGCTAGCATCCAGGGTTTTCAACAAAAATGCTATCTCCACATGTAAAAAGAAGTGCTCTAATAGTGTAATACCGTAATGAAATTTATTAAAATAATAAAACTCTTCCACCATTAAACTCACATCTTATAAAATCACATCAGGCAGAGAAAAAAGTCACAGCACAGTGCCACATCAAGAAAACTCCAAACGAAAAAGCCAGCATGTAGCGGTCCTGGAGGACCCAAGGAGTGCAATAGTTGGTGACAGCCTCACCCGTTCCTCGGAGACAATCCCCCACTTCCTAGTGCGGCGTACCACGTCACAGCATATTGCGTCACACGTAATCGATTGCTGTACAGCCACGCCCTGACATGTTTCGTCACAAGGACTTAATCATGGGATTGGCTGTACGGCTAGGCAATCTCCCCTTTATACGATCCGCTCTCATTACGGGCGGACGTAGCTCCATTGCGCTTGCGCACTCTTTGTGCCCCCGCTCATGCAATATGCAAACATTACATTGCAGCATAGCATCAGACACAAACATAGAGAACAGTCTAAAAAAAATGTAACCATTGATATGGAACTGATCGTTTGTGATATACTGAGAGTATATTACACTGTCATACACATCAAAGGTAAAGCGGACATATATTCCCCATTCGATAAAATCAAATAAGGTAAAACTGAGCGTTATCTCACTCTCTAGATAAATGATTGGAAATGCATATGAACCTAAAATTCTGGCAAATACTAAGCAGAATCTGCCCAAAAACCCAATGACTTACATTGAAATTACCCTGAAATAAGTGTCACATAAATAACCCAAAGGGCAATGGTAAGGGGGCATGAGTAGTGGGGCTCCAATGAGTGTCCCACAGATGACGGTACCCATATGGCATTCCCCACCCCCCTTCCCTTACTAAAATGACACCCTTCATATGGGAGAGAGGATTGGCTCCCCCTGCAAACCAAAATGCACACCAGTCCAATGTCCTGTAAGTGTCTGTCCCTTAACTCCCCAATCAAATGTGCTATTGGGAGAAAATCATGAAGTAGATCTCTAAATAATATAAGGGAAAAAAGGTCAATAATTATTGATGAAGCAATTGAGATCTAATTCTATATTCAAGCCTCTAGGAAAAAGACATTTTAAAAGGAAAATCCACAGAGTTTCCTGTTGGGATAAGTCCCTCACCCGGTTTGATCCCCTCCAAGCGGGGTGAACAACGTCAATCCCACAAAACTGCAGCAAACTGGGGTCCTGATTATGTTTTTCTTTTAAATGAAGGGACACCCTGTGGTATTTAGATCCATTTTTTATATTGGTTATATGTTCAGATATACGCTACATGCTGGCTTTTTCGTTTGGAGTTTTCTTGATGTGACACTGTGCTGTGACTTTTTTCTCTGCCTGATGTGATTTTATAAGATGTGAGTTTAATGGTGGAAGAGTTTTATTATTTTAATAAATTTCATTACGGTATTACACTATTAGAGCACTTCTTTTTTACATGTGGAGATAGCATTTTTGTTGAAAACCCTGGATGCTAGCGTTGGAATATCGGAGGTCATTATTTACCCCCGTCTGTGTGGGTTAAAGCGATTTAGCCGAACACAAGAGTGTAAGGCAAAAACAGCTATTTTCTTTAAACCATTTTTGGACCTTTTTTATGGGCTTGGCCCATTTATTTGGTTGTTCACTTTAAAGGATTTTATTTTTATTTTTTTGGATCACTTATTCACATATTTGATCAGTTTTTTATTCTATTCACTATTATCAAGACACTGGTTTTTCATTATTTGGTGCACTATGTTTTAGGTTTATATCACTTATTCTTCACCGGTCTATACCACTTACATTTATCATGTTGCAATCATTCACTTGATGTAATAATTTTATTGAGTTTAGCGCCGCTATTTGTTTCACTATTTTTGGGGTGTCAGGTTTATGGTGAATCAAATTTTTGTTTAAATCTTAATGAATGGCCACGTGTCTTATTAAACTCCCTTCCGTGGAAAAGTTTTATCCCTGTTGTGAGGTCACCAGTATGGTATTTGCAAATTAAAATCATATCCCCTCTCAAGCGTCTCTTCTCCAGAAAGAATAATTTCAGTGCTCGTAACTTTTCTAATATCCTCCAGTCCCTTTATTAGCTTTGTTGCCCTTCTCTGTACTTGCTCCATTTCCAGTACATCCTTCCTGAGGACTGATGCCCAAAACTGGACAGCATACTTCTGGTGAGGCCAGACCAGAGGCTTGTAGAGTGGGAGAATTTTTGCATTATTTCTTGAGTTAATCCCCTTTTTAATGCATGCCAATATTCAATTTGCTTTGTTAGCAGAAGCTTGGCATTGCATGTCATTGCTGAGCCTATCATCTACTAGGACCCCAGGTCCTTTTCAATCCGCTCTTTTAAATTTATTTCCCAAATGGGATGCACTGGCTAATGCTCTTATTTAATATGCTCTTAAAGCAAACCCATCTTTCCTCCATGTTCTTTGTTCCTAAGATTTTATCCCAATTTATATCTTCTAGCAAGGTTCGTAGTTTGGGGAAGTTTGCTCTTTTGAAATTTAATGTCTTTGTATTCCCCTTATGCAGTGATGGCGAACCTTTTTGAGCCTGAGTGCCCAAACTGCAACAAAAAACGACTTATTTTAAAGTGCCAACACCGCAATTACACCTGAATACCGAGGTTTTAGTTTAGAAAAAACAACTCGCACAGTTGTCCAAACTAATTAACAGCTTTTGTTTAAAAAGAAAAACACAATAACAGAGAGTTCCATTAAACGTTTTTTTTGGGCAGAGTACTGCAGAGTATGGGCAGAGTACTGCAGAGTATTGCAGAATATGGGCAGAGTACTGCAGAGTATTGCAGAGTATGGGCAGAGTACTTCACAGTATTGCAGAGTATGAGCAGAGTACTGCAGAGTATGGGCAGAGTACTGCAGAGTATGGGCAGACTACTGCAGAGTATGGGCAGAGTATAGGCAGAGTACTGCAGAGTATTGCAGAGTATGGGCAGAGTACTGCAGAGTATGGGCAGAGTATTGCAGAGTATGGGCAGAGTACTGCAGAGTATGGGCAGAGTACTGCAGAGTATGGGCAGAGTATTGCAGAGTATGGGCAGAGTACTGCAGAGTATGGGCAGAGTACTGCAGAGTATTGCAGAATATGGGCAGAGTACTGCAGAGTATTGCAGAGTATGGGCAGAGTACTTCACAGTATTGCAGAGTATAAGCAGAGTACTGCAGAGTATGGGCAGAGTACTGCAGAGTATGGGCAGACTACTGCAGAGTATGGGCAGAGTATAGGCAGAGTACTGCAGAGTATTGCAGAGTATGGGCAGAGTACTGCAGAGTATGGGCAGAGTATTGCAGAGTATGGGCAGAGTACTGCAGAGTATTGGCAGAGTACTGCAGAGTATGGGCAGAGTATTGCAGAGTATGGGCAGAGTACTGCAGAGTATGGGCAGAGTACTGCAGAGTATTGCAGAATATGGGCAGAGTACTGCAGAGTATTGCAGAGTATGGGCAGAGTACTTCACAGTATTGCAGAGTATGAGCAGAGTACTGCAGAGTATGGGCAGAGTACTGCAGAGTATGGGCAGACTACTGCAGAGTATGGGCAGAGTATAGGCAGAGTACTGCAGAGTATTGCAGAGTATGGGCAGAGTATTGCAGAGTATGGGCAGAGTACTGCAGAGTATGGGCAGAGTACTGCAGAGTATGGGCAGAGTATTGCAGAGTATGGGCAGAGTACTGCAGAGTATGGGCAGAGTACTGCAGAGTATGGGGAGAGTATTGCAGAGTATGGGCAGAGTATTGCATAGTACTGCAGAGTATTGCAGAGTATAGGCAGAGTACTGCAGAGTATGGGCAGACTACTGCAGAGTATGGGCAGAGTATGGGCAGAGTACTGCAGAGTATTGCAGAGTATGGGCAGAGTATTGCAGAGTATGGGCAGAGTACTGCAGAGTATGGGCAGACTACTGCAGAGTATGGGCAGAGTATGGGCAGAGTACTGCAGAGTATTGCAGAGTATGGGCAGAGTACTGCAGCGTATGGGCACAGTATTGCAAAGTATGGGCAGAGTACTGCAGAGTATGGGCAGAGTATGGCAGAGTATGGGCAGAGTACTGCAGAGTATGGGCAGAGTATTGCAGAGTATGGGCAGAATACTGCAGAGTACTGCAGAATATGGGCAGAGTCTTGCAGAGTACTGCAGAGTATTGCAGAGTATGGGCAGAGTATAGGCAGAGTACTGCAGAGTATGGGCAGAGTATTGCAGAGTATGGGCAGAGTACTGCAGAGTATGGGCAGAGTATTGCAGAGTATGGGCAGAGTATTGCAGAGTACTGCAGAGTATTGCAGAGTATGGGCAGAGTATTGCAGAATACTGCAGAGTATTGCAGAGTATGGGCAGAGTACTGCAGAGTATGGGCAGAGTATTGCAGAGTATGGGCAGAGTATTAAGCCGCGTACACACGGTCGGACTTTTCATCTACAAAAGTCCGACAGCCTGTCCGACAGACTTTCGGCGAACTTTCGGCGGACTTGCGGCGGACTTGCGGCAGACTTTCTAATGAACAGACTTGCCTACACACGACCACACAAAAGTCCGACGGATTCGTACGTGATGACGTACACCGGACTAAAATAAGGAAGTTGATAGCCAGTAGCCAATAGCTGCCCTAGCGTGGGTTTTTGTCCGTAGGACTAGCATACAGACGAGCGGACTTCGGGGTCCGTCGTAGTTACGACGTAAAGATTTGAAGCATGTTTCAAATCTAAAGTACGTCGGATTTGAAGCTAAAAAAGTACGTTGAAAGTCCGGAGAAGCCCACACATGATCGGATTACCAGCCAGCTTTAGTCCGTCAGCGTCCGTTGGACTTTTGTAGCTGAAAAGTCCGACCGTGTGTACGCGGCTTTACTGAGTATTGGCAGAGTATTGCCGAGTATGGGCAGAGTACTGCAGAGTATGGGCAGAGTACTGCAGAGTATTGCAGAGTATGGGCAGAGTATTGGTACTAAGCAGCACTGTGGGCTGGATCTGTAGTGCCCACAGCACTGCTCAGTACCCATACTCTGCAAACGATCCCTCTCCCCCTCTCCCCTCATAGGGCACGGGGGAGCAAGATTCTGGGAGGACGCTTCAGCGCTCGCATTCGGAGCATGAGTCACGCCCACTCGGACACATCACCGTTAGCCCAGAGAACTGTGGGAGATGTAGTTTGCGGTGCGGTGTGGACGATTCAATGATTTGTCAGTGCAGTGTATCATTTCTCAAATGTCACGGCGTGCCCACAGAGATGGCTCGCCGTGCCGGCAGCGGCACGCGTGCCACGGGTTCGCCATCACTGCCCTTATGTTTCCTATTTGTGTGATTTATACTGAAGCTAATTGACCTGTGAATGCTCTTTCCTAAATTGCCCCTTATTTCCACATCTGTGATGTTGCCTTATGCGTTTATGTGAAATCTCCATTAATAGCTGTAAAATATTGTAATTATGTATATATTTCATTTAGCTTGTATCCAAAGGTCAAGTTAATCTCCTGCTCAAAATAGTCACAAGGATTTGCATTAAAAGGGGCTGACTTATGCAAAGTATAGGGATTGAAGATGTAGCCAGTCCTTAACCAGGAATAGGGAAGCCCACCAATCAGAGCCACACTATGCCAACCAATGAGGCATCAGCCTGTAATGATATACACAGACTAGATGGGAGGGAAACACACACATTATGGCAGAGCAGTCACGTGAATAGAACCTCTATGGGAATGGTAAATATGGGAAATCTCCCTTATACTTGTATCTAAATATGTTGGTCTTATGTATTTTCTGTCCTACTGTTTGAAGATTAATGTTTTAAGGAATATACTCTGTATTCCTTCATGTAATGCATGATTTTTACCCTTTTCCTGTATAGTTAGATAGATTTCTGTGTATTAGTCTAGGCCTACATTACTATATACCAATACATTTTTGTTATTGCGTTAAAGCTTTCACTCAAGGTCAAAGAACTCTCATTTAACCCAAATCATAGCTGAGCGATATTAAATCTCAAATATAGTATAGGGGTCACCGTGATCAGGTCTATATTTTTGGAAATTAGTAGGTCTAGTAACGCTTTGTTTCTAGTTGGTACATCTACCATCTGACCCATGAAATTGTCCTGCGAGACATCTAGGAACTGGCAAGCCTTAGACGAATGCATGGTTCCTTCCTCCCAGTCTATGTCTGGATAATTAAAATCCCCCATTATGATGACACTCCCCATCCTTGCTGCTAATCCAATGTGTTTATAAATGAAATTGTCACTATATATATGTGTGATTGGGATATATAGGAGTGAACATTGCATCCTTTATATTATACATAGTTACAAAAAATCTCTTCTTTACCCCCCAAGAGGCAATCTGATATTCCTTGGATCAACTTTACATATTCATTTTTGTATCCAGTTGTATTATGTGCATTTAGAAAACAATCTAGGACTTAAAAAAAATCTACTGAGCTGACCAGAACCAGCTCTTGAGGGAGTCTATGCCACATTTTTACAGCTCTTACTGTGAAGAAGCCTTTCTGTATTTGGAGATTAAATCTCTTTATAGAAACCATCTCTTTATATACATCATTATTTCTTTAATAATGTTCAACAATCATTACATATATAGTTACATCCTTTACCTTTTTTTGTTATGTGTATTATTTGTTTTTTAGTAATTCCACATGCTTTTGTTTTAGCTATGAGCATCATTTGATTTAAATGAGTTTTCTGATTGTATATCTCTTCTTCCTCCTCCTAATGCTTGCACAGCCTGGCCCTTTCCTGTTCCCCAGTTAGTCTCTTGGTTTGCCAATCAGTTCATCCTTTCCCCAAGTTTGGCATCTCCACACTTCTTTCATGCCTAATCATTAGGGGTGGGGTTTGAGAGCAGCCAGTGCACTCATTAGGAGGGGAGTTATCTGCAGGTGGGCAGGCTTGAAACGCATAGCCATGTTCCCCAGCTTCTGATGCCATCTTGGAATATTCCTATGCTGTCCAACTGGCTCTTGTAGTTCTATATGCTGCAAGCGACTTCTCCTTCTACACCTCCCTGGATTGCTGCAGTTCGACCTGGGTCCCTGAGATGACTTCCCTCGGTTTTAAGATATGCCTTCTTACTAAATATGAGTGCATTTTTTTACTGTTTTTAATAATAAACACTAACTTGCTGGTGTCAATTTCACTCTATGACCCAGATGTTTTTGTATGATTTCTTACCTCCCAGCAAAGCTACCAGGGATTTGTTCAACACTTTACTGACCTTTCTCATATTTCATGCCCCCCCCCCCCCAGGTACCAAAACACCTTGCTGCTACGGAGAAGAAATACATGTTTTCCCAAAATCTCTTTTTGGTGTACAATACCCTTATACAGTGTGTATATACTGTATACTGTGTTTATCCAAAAAAAAAACCATAAAGGTAATGATATTTGTATGGACATTTGAGAAAAAGAAAGTAAGGATCAAAGCCCTGATGTCCTGTTGCAAGTTCTCCCATGCTGCTACACATTGATGCCTTAAGCATCACATGCAAAAAAATTGGTTTAAAATGCTTAGTTGATCATACAGGTGGTCCAAACAGTAACAGCAGCAGCATGCAGGCACGGTTATAGCTAAGGTCGCAATTTCCAAACAAATAATTAGATCGTTGGTTGCATGACTTCTAGCGGTTTTATTGCCCTTGTGCTGTAGTCTGCCTTTTTGGACAGGTTGTCTTGCTTGCATTTACAGTTCAGGTAAGGTGGCAACACTGTTAGACAATCTTTATCTGTATCTGCAGATGGCTATGGTGGGGCATGCCTTCTGGTTAGACTTTTCATTGATTGTCTGCTGATGGTGAGGATGATGAGAAATCTGATGATTTACCTAGTAGTGATAAAGATGGTAGATCATGTCTGGGAGACAAGGACAATGATTGTACGACAAAGGGGAATTACAAACGGAAAGTTCTACACCCCCCCCCCCTGATTTTTCGCTTAGATCCCATTACTGAAGAGGATGCTCACAATAATTTTGCATTAACAGTATGTGCACAAATATTGCTACTGGAAGGAAAACTTAGAAGTTTTCATAAAACATAAGCTTTTACAAAAAAATAAAAATGAAGGAACACTAGTGTCGTTTAAATGTTACAAAGAATTGAACAGAATATGTAAAAAGGAAATCAAGGATGCAAAAATTCAAAACGAACGACAGATTGCAAAAGATAGCACATCTGTGCTACCTCATCAGTGCACATCTGTGCCATCTCAGTGCACATCTGTTCCACCTCATCAATGCCCACCTATGCCACCTCATCAGTGCCCACCTGTGCCGCCTCATCAGTGCCCACCTGTGCCACCTCATCAGTGCACATCTGCACATCTGTTTCACCTCCTTAGTGCACATCTGTTCCACCTCATCAGTGCCCATCTGTTCCACCTCATCAGTGCCCCTCTGTGCCACCTCAGTGCCCATCTGTGCTCATCAGTGCCGCCTCATCAGTGCCCATCAGTGCAGGCTTAGCAACCATGTCCAAAACATGCTTTTCCGCCAAGAAGGTGTACCAAATACTGTCCCAGGCCGACAAGAGCAACGGGGAGCTCTCTTTTTGGATTCCCTTTCCGACTCCAATTCTGAGTCGGACATAAATTATGAGCCAGTCCTCAGTAGTGGAACACTGAGTGACTCAGAGGAGGAAGATATTCGGCCCGCCAAACGAAGGCGTTCTGGTGAGGAGGCAGTGGCATCTACCAGCACCACAGTGCCATCCACCAGCACCGCAGTGCCTCGGCAAGAAAGGCCAAAGACCCATGCCAGCCTTCCCTATGCCCTGCAGAACCCCTTGTGGCTTCCTCCTAAGTCAGGAGAAGCCAACATTCCCCCTTTCACTGCCCAGCCAGGAGTCCAGGTGGACACCGAGAATTTTTCCCCAACAAATTTTTTTTATTTAATTTTTACCGAGGACATGCTATCAAATATTGTGGCCCAGTGCAACCTTTATGCACAGCAATTTATTTGGAATAATCCAACGTCCTACTATGCCCGTCCCTATGAGTGGAGAGACCTAACGGTGGAGGAGTTTAAGGTTTTTTTAGGGCTCACATTTAATATGGGACTCACAAAAAAAAACACTTTGATGTCCTATTGGTCAACCCACCCCCTCCACCACATGCCAGTATTCTCCAAGGTAATGCCCAGAAACAGATACCTCATGATAATGAGGTTTCTTCATTTTAATGACAATACCCAGTGCCCTCCCCAAAATGACCCAAACTATGACAGGCTTTTCAAAATTCTAAATTTTAAATTATTTTTCTGCAGTATTCCCCCAGTTGTTTACCCTGGACCAAAACATATGTGTGGATGAGTCCCTTGTTAAGTTTAGTGGCAGGTTTAAAATAAAACAATATATTCCCAGTAAAAGGGCCCGCTATGGGGTGAAGGTATACAAATTATGTGACCGAGTCATAGGGTACATATATGCCTTCAAAGTGTACGAAGGGAAGGACACCCAGCTCCATCCCCTAATTGCCCAGACTACTTGGGATCAAGCGGGAAAATTGTTTGGGACCTCATATACCCCCTACTGGAGAAAGGCTACCACCTGTATGTAGACAACTTCTACACATCTCTGCCCCTGTTCCACAACCTTCACCGGAAGAAGACGCCTGCATGTGGTACCGAAAAAAAGAACCGGAAGGGCTTTCCTCAAAGTCTGGTCAATAAGAAATTGAGAAAAGGAGAAACGGCAAGTCTACGAAACAACGAGATTTTGGCAGTAAAGTGGAGGAACAAATTTGATGTCTACATGTTGTCTTCAATCCACAATGATACCTTCATGGAAATCCCCAGAAGAAATGGCCCCATACAAAACCTAAATGCATCTATGATTATAATTTGTTTATGGGGGGTAGTCGACTTTAATGACCAGATGCTGGAACCGTACCTTGCCACAAGACGGACATACCATTGGTAGAAAAAAGTCGCAATTTATTTTTTTCAATTGGTCATATACAATTCATATGTAATTTACCGCAACTCCACTCAAAACCCCAAACGCTTCCTTGGCTACCAGGAGGAAGTTTTCACTGCGCTTATATTCCCGAACGGCCCACCAGAAAATATCTGATCAGATGTTCTTAGTCGACTCTCCAAACGCCACTTTCCTGATAAAATCCCTCCCAAACCAACAGGCCAACGACGTAAAAAAAAATGTAAGGTGTGTACCAGAGCAGGATTCAGAAGAGACACATCTTTTTATTGTGTACAACTGCACTACTACAACCACAGGTAATCTTTTGTTTACGCTTTGCTCAGCATAATGTATTTTGGGGTGTAAGTCTTGGTATGTGCAAGCTATGTGTCCCTGAAACACCTGACGGTGTTCCTTGCATTTTGGATCTCTGTATGTGGCCAGGCTGTGTAGAAGTCTCACACATGTGGTATCGCCATACTCAGGAGGAGTAGTAGAATGTATTTTGGGGTGTCATTTTTGCTATCTAAATGCTATGTGTTGGAAATATCTTATAAACGGACAACTTTGTGTAAAAAAAAATGCGTTTTCATTTTTTTTTCCACATTTTTCAAAAACTTCTGTAAAAAAATGAACCGTTCAAAAGACTCATTATGCCTCATAGATTATACATTGGGGTGTTAGCTTTCCAAAATGGGGTCATTTTGTGGGTGTTTCCATTGTCCTGGTGCTCCAGGGGCTTCAAAAGTGTAATAGGTGGTTGAGAAATGAGATGTGTAATTTATGCTCCTAGAACACCTGATGGTGCTCCATGCATGTTGGGCCTCTGTATGTGGCCAGGCAGTGAAAAAGTCCCACACATGTGGTATTGTAATACTCAGAAGGAGCAGCAGAATGTATTTTGGGGTGTCATTTTTGCTATCCAAATGCTATGTGTTGGAAATATCTTATAAACGGACAACTTTTTGTAAAAAAAATGCGTTTTAATTTTTTTTCCACATTTTTCAAAAACTTCTGTAAAAAAATGAACCGTTCAAAAGACTCATTATGCCTCATAGATTATATGTTGGGGTGTTAGCTTTCCAAAATGGGGTCATTTTGTGGGTGTTTCAATTGTCCTGGTGCTCCAGGGGCTTCAAAAGTGTAATAGGTGGTTGAGAAATGTGATGTGTAATTTATGCTCCTAGAACACCTGATGGTGGTGCTCCCTGCATGCTGGACCTCTGTATGTGGCCAGGCAGTGAAAAAGTCACACACATGTGGTATCGTAATACTCAGGAGGAGTAGCAGAATGTATTTTGGGGTATCATTTGTGGTATACACATGCCATGTGAGAGAAATAAGCTATTACAATGACAATTTTGCGGGGAAAAAAATCTCAATTTTGCAAAGAATTGTGGGAAAAAAATACAACTTCAAATAACTCACCATGCCTCTAACTTAATACCTTGAAATGTCTACTTTCCAAAAAGGGGTTATTTGGGGGGCATTCATACTTCCCATACTTCTGGTACATCAGATGTGATAATTTCTACAAATTTTTGGTTATTTTTACCAAAGATATGTAGCAGTATAAATTGTGGCCAAAATGTATGAAGAAAAATTACTAATTTGCAAAATTTTATCACAGAAATTAAGAAAAATTTGTTTTTTTTCAAAATTTTCGGTCTTTTTTCATTTATAGTACAAAAAATAAAAAACCCAAAAACCCAGAGGTGATCAAATACCACCAAAATAAAGCTCTATTTGTATGAAAAAAAGGACAAAAAAATCATTTGGGTACAGTGTTGCATGACTGAGTAATTGTCATTCAAAGTGTGAGAGCACTGAAAGCTGAAAATTGGTCTGGATAGGAGGGGGTTTAAGTGCCCAGTAAGCAAGTGGTTAAAAAGGGATCAAAGTCTTTACCAAGTAACTATAGACCTGTTAGTTTAACTTCTAAAGTCGGGAAGATACTGGAGCGTTTAATAAAAGACCACATAGACAAGTTCTTGCTGGAAAAAAACATTTTAAGCAACGGACAGCATGTATTCATGAAAGACAGAAGTTGTCAGTCAAACCTGATTTCTTTTTATGAAGAGGTAAGAAAAACCTTGGACAGAGTGGTGGCTGTGGACGTAGTATACTTGGATTTTGCAAAAGCGTTCGACACAGTTCCCCACACGCGGCTCATGTGTAAGTCTACAAGCTTGGAAATATCAGTTTGTAAATGGATAGAAAACTGGCTAAAAGACAGAATTCAGAGAGTAGTGGTTAATGATTCTTACTCTGAATGGTCTAAGGTTATCAGTGGTGTACCCCAAGGTTCAGTGCTGGGACCCTTACTTTTTAATATCTTTATAAATGATATTGGGTCTGGGATCAAAAGTAACATTTCTGTCTTTGCAGATGACACCAAGCTATGCAGTGGAATAACGTCCTTACAGGATGTCTCCAATTTACAAGCCGACCTCAATGCACTGTCTAATTGGGTGACTATGTGGCAGATGGGGTTTAATGTTGAGAAATGTAAAGTTATGCACTTGGGCGCTAAGAATATGCATGCATCATACATGCTAGGGGGAGTACAACTGGGGGAATCCGTGGTGGAGAAGGATCTGGGGGTTTTGGTAGATCATAAGCTCAATAACAGCATGCGATGCCAAGCTGCGGTTTCCAAAGCGAGCAAAGTCCTTTCTTGTATTAAGAGAGGTATGGACTCCAGAGAGAGAAATATAATTTTGCCCCTGTTCAGATCATTAGTAAGACCTCATCTGGAATATGCAGTTCAGTTTTGGGCACCAGTTCTCAAAAAGGACATCGGAGAACTGGAGAAAGTGCAGAGAAGGGCAACCAAACTGATAAGAGGCATGAAGGAGCTCAGCTATGAGGAAAGATTAGAGGAACTGAATTTATTCACTCTTGAGAAGAGGAGAATAAGGGGGGATATGATCAACATGTTCAAATATATATGGGGTCCACATAGTGAACTTTGTGTTTAGTTATTCTCTTTACGGTCAACCCAGAGGACACAGGGGCACTCTTTACGTCTAGAGGAAAAGAAAAAAGGAAAAGAGATTTCATCTCCAAATACGCAAGGGTTTTTTCACAGTAAGAGCTGTGAAAATGTGGAATAGACTCCCTCCAGAGGTGGTTCTGGCCAGCTCAGTAGATTGCTTTAAGAAAGGCCTGGATACTTTCCTAAATGTACATAATATAACTGGGTACTAACATTTATAGGTAAAGTTGATGCAGGGAATATCTGATTGCATCTTGGGGGATCAGGAAGGAATTTTTTCCCCTGCTGTAGCAAATTGGAGCATGCTCTGCTGGGGTTTTTTGCCTTCCTCTGGATTAACTGAGGGTATAAAATTAGGTATATTGGATTGTATGATAATTTTTATTTTATTTATTTATTGTTTTTAAGGTTGAACTGGATGTCTTTTTTCAACCTGACTAACTATGTAACTATGTAACTATGTAATATATACCACAATGACCACAGGCCAGTCACATCCAATTAGCAATTCATTCAATTCACCCCAACTCTCAATGTAGCAGTTGCTGCTGTGGTGGGCAGGGTTGCACGGGCCATTGGATAGTCCTTGACAACCCCATGTACAGAGACCACCCCAATCTTTTTCCTGGGTATCAGCTTTCCCCACAACATGTCCGATCGGAGAAAGGTAACCCCACTCCCTGAGTCAAGAAGTGCTACAACCTCTTGTCCATTAACCCGCACCAAACTGTCAGCAGCAAAAGCAAACATAGAGCTGTTTCGAGCCCTATCACATTCCATTGGCTCCTCCCACCTTGGACACTGGGCCGCCATATGACCCAGTTGTTGGCAGGACCAACAGCGAATCTCACGGGGTTCCCATTCTCCCTGCCGACTCTCAGGAGGGTTTGCCGTTGGGATACTCCTAGTGGGAGTGTCAGGCACCCAAGCAGACACCATGCGTTCAACAGGTGCCATCTTGGCGCTGGATCGCACTTACTTAGAATGGCCAGCTCTCTGTTAATAGAGGGACTCTCCTGGACACTACCCGCACAACTGTAGTGCTCAAAAGCAGCAGCCATCTCATCCAGGTACTGAGGCTTAGACTGAGCCACCCATCGGTGCAGCTCCTTAGGAAGACCATGCCACAGCCTCCTCCTGGCTGAGGTCTTCATGTGTATGAAAAAGGGACATAGTTTTAGTTTTTTCTTCATCAATCACACACAATTTTCATATCATGACTGTTGCAAATTGAATGTTAATAAATAGAAAAGACTATCATTCTGAGCCCAGCATTTTTCATTCTTGTCACAATTATTTTTGCCCACTACTGTCTATTGATATGTCAATGCCTTTATTAAATCAGCAATTAGTGATCAATAATAACATCTAGTAAAAATAATTTATGTTTTGCCAAGAAATCTGTAGAACAATGCTATACCTGACTCAACCGGGGCTCCTCCACTTCTTCCTGGCTGGAAGTCCCAAGTTGGACATCAGAAGCCTCAGCTAGGGTGGAAGATAGGGTGGAAGGAAGAGTGGAAGGAAGAGTTGAGAGGGATTCCCTGACTTCAGTCTGGTCTGACAGAAATCGCAGTCTCTCATAGTACCACAGCCTGGGGACATAAACGTCATCTGCTGCAGCTCCGGATCTCTGGGAATCCTGGACCTTCTTGCGCTCCCTAAGATAAGTGCTCCTCATGCCACCAATTTTGGCTTTTAAATAGGGGATGGTTGCCATGGGGATCACCGGCTTCACTAACTCCAGCAGTTTCTCTAGCGCTGCTTGCCTCTTTTGTTTATGATTATAATGCGGGTGTTTGACCTGCCACAGACAGGGCAGCTCCCTGTACTTGTCTATGAACAGGGGGAGGAAGTTGTTATCATTGAAGCCATCCATTTTCTCTGCAAGACACAACACAAGACAAACCCTAATGTCAAGCTAAACTCTCCTAATCTTCTCCCAACATAGGCCTCAATCTATAAGCAGTATAGGCCCAAATTAAACATGTACCTTCGTTATCACGATCGGCGCTTCTGATACTCCTTCCTCCGCTCACAGATTGTACGTACGACACACGCGTGTTACGCTTTATATACACTGCGCATGCGTGAAACCCCGCCCGCCCCTGACGTTCTTTCTAGTCTATTCCCTGCCCCTTCTCTTTCGGCGCAGTGGGGGAGAGCACATGGTGGGGAGACAACAGGTGCATGATAATAGCAGCAACAAGGAGGAGGAGGAAAGCCTGGAGCCAGAAACGTCACCATACCAGAGAAGAAGATTTAGGGTATCAAATATGTCCTTTGTTGAGATGGTGGAGATCGTGGACATATTGAAGAGTGCCGACTATGATGGGAAGTATGGACCTTATCCCAACCCAAATGTGAGAAAGGCCAAGATCATGACTAAAGTTGTGAAGAGTCTGCACAGGAATTTTGGGGTACGGCGATCCAAGGATCAACTGAGGAAATGGTGGTCGGACCTCAAATTAAGGGAGCACGATCAGTATAGAAGGATCAGGAGAGTGCTGCAAAAAGTAAGTAGTTGTCCTGTGTTCCTATTCTTTCTTTTTATGACGTTGGTGCTGCTCTATGTGCTTTTCTTTACTGTTGTACATTTTAAAATGGCAACTTTCAAGTTCATGGGCACATTAATCGTTCGTAGGAAACATTGTTCGTTTGGCCACTAAAATACGATGTTTTGGGCAGATGCAGTTCTATACGGTTTTTCTGGCCTACTTCTATTAATAAAAGTTTGTTGTCTAGATGGGTTTGTAACTAGAATGAAATGCTAACTAGATTCTGTGTAAGGAGAGGACACTCAGCAGCTGTTTACACATCTGGATGCTGGAGCACTAGTGTGGGACAAAAGAACACCCTTTTTATTAGGGGGCCCACACACTTGCTCCAGTGGATACTATAGGGGTGTCCCCATCTGTGAAGCTTACACAAAACAGGTAAGTATTCAAGCTTTACAAAGGACAAAAAAAATCTTTCTGTCATCAAATATCTGCGTGCTAAGTATACCTATTTTTGTTCACATAGGGGAGAAAAGACTCGGAGGACACCACTCATCAGAGGACACCAGGGCCCTACCACCTCAGGAAGAAGAGGAAATCACCCAAACCCAACCAGAGGAGGAGGAGGGAGACGTAGAAATTGGCGAAATTGTCACCACAACAGGTGAGTGTCTGCCACCACAGCTTCAGGTAAGAGATGGATGCCTGCATATTTATAATACATGGTGTGTTTTTTTTGTTTTTTTTTGTAGGTGATCAGGATGTTGTGGAAGAGGAATGTCATTTCACCAGTGAAATTGCCCAGATCCTCATCGGGGAGATAATGGGGAGTAATAGGGATTTAGAAAACATAAAGGAAAACATCCATGATGTTCAAAACAAAATGAAGAACATCATTGATGTTTTAGGGAGAATCTAAAACACCCAGAAATCCCTAAATTTCTTCTCTTTCTTGTAACAAAAATGTTTTACGTATGTTAAAAGCCAAATTTAGAAGATGCACACAGTGTGTCAACATGTACTATCTGCCATCACTGGAGATCAATGTACACGTTTTGTGGGTGCAACCCCTTCCTCAATAATAAAGTAGCTAAGAGGAAGGGGTTGCACCCACAAAACACGTCCATTGATCCCCCATTAGGGATAAGCTTCGTGTTCGAGTCAAACCCATGTTTGACTCGAACATTGGCTGTTCGGTCGTTCGCCGAATTCCGAGCGTTACGGGCCGTTCGCGCCAAATTTGTGTGGCGCATCATGGCCCATAATTCACTGCGGCATCTCAGTGCATTGCTGGCTGATGATTGGCCAAGCATGCACTATGACCCGCATGCTTGGCCAATCACAGCGCCGTCGGTAGAGAGAGCTGTAATTGGCCAAAGCCAGGGTGGCTTTGTTCAATTATGGCTCAGGGGGTTTGGAACACGCCCCACACTATATAAGGCCGCCTGCACGGCGGCCCTGTGTAGTATGTGTTCCGGCATTGAAAGAGAGATAGATAGACAGGGAGACAGTGTCATTTCATTTGAGTTAGATAGATTAGGCAGGACAATCAGTGAGTTAGCTGCACTTACAGTGTATTGTGTATATATATGCATCCCAGGTGTTGCATATATATATATATACACTGTATTCAAATTGCTGGTGTTCTTTTGATCCTATTAGTACCAAAGTCAGGCAGCTAGACTATTTACAGTTAGTGCAGTGCGTCCTGCTCACAGTGTTCAGCTAAACCTACAAATTATTTTTTTGCGAGCTCTGCACAGTGTTCATCTAAAGCTACACGTTAGTGCAGTGTGTCCTGCTCACAGTGTTCAGCTAAAACTACAAGTTAGTGTAGTGAGACCTCTGCACAGTGTTCATCTAAAGCTACAAGTTAGTGCAGTGCGTCCTGCTCACAGTGTTCAGCTAAAACTACAAGTTAGTGTGGTGCGTTCTCCTCGCAGTGTTCAGATAAACCTACAAGTTATTTTTTTGCGAGCTCTGCACAGTGTTCATCTAAAGCTACAAGTTAGTGCAGTGTGTCCTGCTCACAGTGTTCAGCTAAAACTACAAGTTAGTGTAGTGAGACCTCTGCACAGTGTTCATCTAAAGCTAAAAGTTAGTGCAGTGCGTCCTGCTCACAGTGTTCAGCTAAAACTACAAGTTAGTGTGGTGCATCCTCCTCACAGTGTTCAGCTAAAACTACAAGTTAGTGCAGTGCGTCCTGCTTACAGTGTTCAGCTAAAACTACAAGTTAGTGTAGTGAGACCTCTGCACAGTGTTCAGCTAAACCTACAAGTTATTTTTTTGCGAGCGCTGCACAGCGTTCATCTAAAGCTACAAGTTAGTGCAGTGCGTCCTACTCACAGTGTTCATCTAAAACTACAAGTTAGTGTGGTGCGTCCTCCTCACAGTGTTCAGCTAAACCTACAAGTTATTTTTTTGCGAGCTCTGCACAGTGTTCATCTAAAGCTACAAGTTAGTTCAGTGCGTCCTGCTCACAGTGTTCAGCTAAAACTACAAGTTAGTGTGGTGCGTCCTCCTCACAGTGTTCAGCTAAAACTACAAGTTAGTGCAGTGCGTCCTGCTCACAGTGTTCAGCTAAAACTACAAGTTAGTGTGGTGCGTCCTCCTCACAGTGTTCAGCTAAACCTACAAGTTATTTTTTTGCGAGCTCTGCACAGTGTTCAGCTAAAGCTACCTGTAGAAGGTCGGTGGTGTTTTCCTGATCCTATCACTACCGCAGGCAGTTAAAAAAGCTACAAGTTATTTTTTTGCGAGCTCTGCACAGTGTTCAGCTAAAGCTACCTGTAGAAGGTTGGTGGTGTTCTCATACTACAGGCAGGCAGTTGATTTTGCTAGCTGCAGTATCAGTATATATATATATATATATATATATATATATATATATATATGTATATGTATATATATATATATATATATATATATATATATATATATATGTATATATATATATATATATATATGTATATATGTATATATATATATATATATATATATATATATATGTATATATGTATATATATATATATATATATATATATATATATATATATATGTATATATATATATATATATCCCAGCTTAGTGCAGCTACAGGCCATTAGTATGTCTGGAAGGCCAAGAAGGAGAGGCAGACAGTCACAAGACAATAAGAGAGGGCAAGCAGGCTCTGTGTCTAGTGCTGGTCATGGAGACGGTGCATCCTCAACAGCACGTGGCCGTGGGACACGCTTGGCCTTTTTTTCGGCAGCTGGCTGTGTTGAGTCGCAACATGCGGAAGACTTGGTCGAGTGGATGACCAAGCCGTCCTCATCCTCCTCATCCTCTCTCACCCATGCTCAGGGTACTTTGTCTGGCAAAGCAGCGGCCTCTTCCCTCGGCTCAATGTCATCAGTGACTCCTTCTCTAGCCCCACCATGTCCTCCCGAGGAGTCCCTCGAACTGTTTGACCACAGTGTTGGGTACATGCTCCAGGAGGATGCCCAGCGTTTGGAAGGCTCTGATGATGATACTGAGCTCGATGAAGGCAGTAACATGAGCACGGACAGAGGGGGTGCCCAAGAAGGACAGCAATCTGGCAGTCATGCTCCCCCTGCTGCAGCATACTGCCAGGTTTGCTCCAGTGATGAGGAGGGAGGGGATGATGAGGTCACTGACTCAACGTGGGTGCCTGATAGGAGAGAGGAGGAGGAGGAGGAGGCGGCGGCACATCACCAACGAGGGGCCAGCCTAAGGGCAGCACATTGACTGCATCACACCCCAAAGCTCCACATGTGCAGGGCAGTCTCTGCGCATTTTTCAAAAAGTTCTTTGGTGTGGGCCTTTTTTGAGACGAGTGCATCAGATCGCACCGCTGCTATTTGCAACATATGTCTCAAGCGTAACTCGCGTGGCCAAAACATCTCCCGCTTGGGTACCACATGCTTGACCAGACATATGTTGACCTGCCATGCAGTTCGTTGGCAAGCGTATCTAAAAGACCCACACCAAAGAACAAAGAGGACCTCTCCTTGCTCCTCATCAGCTGAGATCTCCAACCCCACTATACCTTCAGTCCTCTCTGAGACCTGCACTGAGAGGAATGAAGGTGTAGAATTAGGTGTGTCACAGCCAAGTACTTGTGGGCAATCTGCTTTCGGTACACCGACGTCAGATTGTACCAGGCGAATTTCCCTGCCCCAGCTGCTGCACCGCCGAAAGAAGTTTGCTCCCAGCCATCCACATGCCCAGCAGTTGAATGCTAGCTTGGCAAAATTGCTAGCACTTCAACTGCTGCCTTTTCAGTTAGTAGACTCTGCCCCTTCCGTGAGTTTGTGGAATGTGCGGTTCCTCAGTGGCAGGTACACAAACACCACTTTTTCTCACGGAAGGCGATTCCGGCTCTCTACCGGCATGTGGAAGGCAATGTCCATGCCTCGCTGGACAGGGCGGTCAGCGGTAAGGTGCATATTACCGCTGACTCATGGTCCAGCAGGCATGGACAGGGATGTTACCTAAGTTTCACGGCGCATTGGGTGACTCTGCTGGCAGCTGGGAAGGATGCAGGACAAGGTGCAGTAGTGTTGGAGGTTGTTCCGCCACCACGCCTCCAAAATGCCACTACTAATGATTGTGACACACCTCTCTCCTCCACCCCTCCTCTTCTTCTTCCTCCATGGCCTCTTGCTGTGCTTTGTCCTCGGAACCAGCGGTGCTCCGTAGCCGTTCAAGGGGCTACGCAAGTACGCAGGCCAAAAGATTCCATGCGGTGCTTGAGCTGGTGTGCTTGGGGGACAGGAGCCACACTGGGGCAGAGGTTCTGTCAGCTCTGCAGGGGCAGTTTCAGAGGTGGTTGACGCCACGCCAACTTAAGACAGGAATGGTGGTTTGCGACAATGGCACCAACCTCCTTTATGCCCTCCGACAGGGACAAATGCCCTGTTTGGCTCACGTCCTTAACTTGGTGGTGCAGCGGTTCTTGGGCAGGTACCCGGGCTTACAGGATGTCCTGAGGCAGGCCAGGAAAGTCTGTGTGTATTTCCGCCGGTCATATAATGCCAGTGCTCGGCTGGCGGACCTCCAAAAAGGAGTTTAACCTGCCCAAGAACCGCCTAATCTGTGACATGCCCACCAGGTGGAACTCAACGTTGGCCATGCTGCAGCGGCTGCACATGCAGCAGAGGGCCAGCAATGAGTACCTGTGCGACTATGGCACCAGGACAGGGTCAGGGGAGCTTGTTTTTTTTTCCCCACGCCAGTAGGCCATTATCAGGGATGCATGCACTGTCCTGTCACCATTTGAGGAGGCCACGAGGATGGTGAGCAGTGACAGTGCATGCATCAGTGACATTGTCCCCCTTGTCCACCTGTTGGAGCACACGCTGCGTGGAATAATAGACAGGGCACTTGAGGCAGAACAGAGGCAGGAAGAGGAGGACTTCCTTAGCTCTCCAGGCCCCCTTTATCCAGACAGTGTTCCTGCATGCCCGCCGATCACACAGGAAGAGGAGGAGGAGGAGGAGGAGGAGGAGGAAGATTGTGTCAGTATGGAGGTGGAGCCTGGCACTCAGCATCAGCAGCAGTCTTTAAGTGATCAGTCCCAGGAAACACAGGGAGGAGGTGGCTGCGGACCATGTCGTCCTTAGTGACCCAGAGGACTCCGGACCGAATGCCTCAGCAAACCTACGCTGCATAGCCTCCCTGATCCTGCAAAGCCTGCGTAAAGATCCTCGTATTAGTGGTATCAAGGCGAAGGACCAATACTAGCTGGCAACCCTCCTTGATCCACGTTACAAGGGTAAGGTTGCGGACCTTATCTTGCCATCGCAGAGGGAGCAGAGGATGAAACATCTTCGGGAGGCCTTGCAGAAAGGTCTGTGCAATGCGTTCCCAGAGACTGGGAGGTTACAAACTCCTGTTTCTGGACAACGTGTTGCTGAGGCTTTGGTCAGTCAAAGAAGGAGCGGTGGAGAAGGTGGCCGTCTGACCGATGCGTTCAGACAATTTTTTGGTCCGCAGCCCCAAGGTATGATCGGTTCCAGCAACCATCGCCAGCGTCTGTTTTACATGGTGCAGGAATACCTAGGGGCAAGATCTGACTTGAACACCTTTCCCACCGAAAATCCTCTGGGTTACTGGGTCTTGAGGATGGATCACTGGCCAGAGCTTGCACAGTATGCAATTGAGCTACTGGCCTGTCCTGCATCCAGCGCTCTTTCGGAACGCACATTCAGTGCTGCTGGAGGCTTTGTAACCGATCACAGGGTGCATCTGTCCACCGACTCAGTCATTCGACTGACCTTCATAAAATAAATCAGTCTTTGATCACCACCAGCTACCAAGCACCTGATGCTGATGTAACCGAATAATTTTTTTCAGATCCCTTCAAAGACTGCCTATGCTGATGCTGAGTGACTATGCCTGAGTAATTATCCTCTTCCTCCTCAATGATCACGCTGATAGCTTGTAAGAACATTTTTGGTTCTGGACGCCACCACCAGTGCCTAAGGCCCAATTTTTCAGCCCCTGTTTAACAGGGGCATGTAATTACAATTTTTGATGCAATACTTTGCAGCAGGGCTCGTTTCTGCGTTCCAACTAGAGTATCTGTGAGGGGTTGCAGTGTTGTGGCACCAGCAACAGTGCCTAAGGCCCAATTTTTCAGCCCCTGTTTAACAGGGGCGTGTAATTACAATTTTTGATGCAATACTTTGCAGCAGGGCTCGTTTCTGCGTTCCAACTAGAGTATCTGTGAGGGGTTGCAGTGTTGTGGCACCAGCACCAGCACCTAAGGCCCAATTTTTCAGCCCCTGTTTAACAGGGGCGTGTAATTACAATTTTTGATGCAATACTTTGCAGCAGGGCTCGTTCCTGCGTTCCAACTAGAGTGTCTGTGAGGACTTACAGTGTTGTGGTACCAGCACCACCACCACCAAAGGCCCAATTTTTCTGCCCTTGTTCAACAGGGGCATGTAATTACAATTCTTGATCTAATATTTCACAGCAGGGCCCATTTCTGCACCCACCAAGAGCGAGTGAGGATTTACAGTGTTGTGGCACCAGCACCACCACCACCACCAAAGGCCCAAATTTTCTGCCCCTGCTCAACAGGGGCATGTAATTACAATTCTTGATCTAATATTTCACAGCAGGGCCCTGTGAGGGCTTACAGTGTTGTGGCCACAACAACACCTAAGGCCCAAATTTCTGCTGAGTATATAGGACAGGCCCCTACTTTCAAACATCTAACTTACGACTCCTACTTGCAAACGGAAGGGGACAACAGGAAGTGAGATGAAATCTACCCCTAGGAAGGGAAATTCTCTCCTGTAAGAGTTAATATGGGAAAAACATTTCTCCTTTCCACTGATGCTTTCCAATCCTTGTTCTACAAAAAACCCAAATTTTCAAAAAACATTTGTCATTGGGACAAAAAGTGAGGTGAAATCTTCTGAAGAGGAGGACAGACAGCAAAACAAATGTCACAGGGGTGATAACCCTTCCCTATGTTTTCCAAAAAGCTTAAAAAAGATTTTTTGGCTGGAGCTAAACACGTTAAAAATGTACCCGTTCAAAATTACAAACATATTCTACTTAACAACAAACCTACAGTCCCCGCCTGTATACTGCTGTTCAGAGTATATAGGGCCTGGAGGCCCCACACCTTTCCTTATTTTAATTTGGGTGCGGGGTTCCCCTTAATATCCATACAAGACCCAAAGGGCCTGGTAATGGACTGGGGGGTACCCATGCCGTTTGTCTCACTGATTTTCATCCATATTGCCAGGACCCGACATTACATTAAACCCGCAAGCAGTTTTAAATTAGATTTTTTCCTTTAAAAATGACATTTAAAGGATATTTAAAGGAATATTTCACTTTTTTTTTTTTTTACTTTAGGCATCATTAAAATCACTGCTCCCAAAAAAACAGCCATTTTTAAAAGTTTTTTTTGCATTGATACAGGTCCCCTGGGGCAGGGCCCGGGTCCCCAAACCCTTTTTAGGACAATAACATGCAAATTAGCCTTTAAAATGAGCACTTTTGATTTTGAACGTTCGAGTCCCATAGACGTCAATGGGGTTCTAACGTTCGTGCAAATTTTCGGTCCGTTCGCAGGTTCTGGTGCGAACCGAACCGGGGGGTGTTCGGCTCATCCCTATCCCCCATGATGGCAGCTAGCACATGTTAACATTAGGCAGTTTGTGTGCATCTTCTAAATTTGGCTTTTACAGGGGTGACATCACCCCATCTGCTGAACACAGTATCAAACACAGTTTGTACATACTCATGTCTGATATTGCCTTCACTTTATAAAAGTTGAACTTTGTAAGTTCCAGAGTTGTGTATTGTTTTATGGGTTTAAATATGCCTGTTTTACCTTAAAAAAAGGCAATTTCTACTTAATGTGACCTTTAAAAATGTTATACAACAAACATGTTGGTTTGTTAAAAAACCCTTTTAGAAACGCACATGTGATTGTGCTTTGATTAAAAAGATTAATAATCAACAATGTGTGGCTTCTTCTTTCAATGCTCAAAAGCATTTTTTGTAGTAAAGTTGTTGTTTTCAGTGACAATGTGGGTTATTTACTAAAGGCAAATCCACTTTGCACTACAAGTGCAGTTTCAGTGCAGTCTCAAGTGCACTTGTAGTGCAAAGTGTATTTTCCTTTAGTAAATAACACCCAACAGTGCTTTCTAGTTTTACACAATCACGCCTTTTCATGACTCCCCAAATTTCGGTCATGGTGTTGAAAATTATTAATATTTTTGTCAGTTATGCATTACATACATTAACCAAAAAAACAAGGTGTGTGTGTAGCAGACCCACAACATAATAATAACATTTAGCCGAAGAAGAGATTGTCACCTCATGTGTCAACGAAATTTAGTTTGCACCGTTGAAGAAAAAGGCCAAAAAATTAGAACATTAATAAAAGATAACCGAGGAGACAGCTAAAAGAAAGCCATTGTCTGGCATATCGATGGCCCCCCTACCCGCAAAGTATTCCATGTATCTTATACGGACCTCGCGGGCACTCTGGGGGGGCAAGCCAGGACGGCCAGTTTCAAGCGCCGTCAGGGTTGGCTCATTAATATGAATTCCGGCCTTAGGCCCAACTGAGGCAGCATAGTTGAAAGAATTTCTCCTTAAAAAGTTGTGGAGAACACAGCAACACAGGATGATGTGATTGAGTTTATATTCCGCCATGTTTATCTGTGTAAGAAATAGGCGGAACCGGCTGGCCATTATTCCAAACGTATTCTCCACCACTCTTCTGGCTCTGGCCAGCAGATAATTAAAAACCCTCTGGTCCGGGGTGAGGGTCCTCATAGGGAATGGCCACATAAGATGGTCCCCAGCGCAAACGCTTCATCCGCAACGAAGATGAATGGGAGTCCTTCCGCATTGTCTTCTGGAGGTGGCAAGCCCAAATTGCCATTCTGGAGACGCCTATAGAACTCGGTCTGGGCAATGACTCCACCATCCGACATCCGGCCATTTTTCCCCACGTCCACATACAGGAACTCGTAAGTAGCCGACACCACCACCAACATCACAATACTATTGAACCCCTTGTAATTATAATAGTATTACCCCGAGTTGGGGGGTGGGACGATCTGGACGTGTTTCCCATCAATTGCCCCTCCACAGTTGGGAAAGTCCCACCGCTGGGCAAAGTGGGAGGCCACAGTCTGCCATTCCTGTGGGTTGGAAGGAAACTGTGGAGTCAAACAAGAATAAAAAAATTTGTCATTTTGCACATAAACATTGAAAGCAGATTAGACACAAACATTCTTGGCCAACATCAGTTTAACCTTTATTTTAGGGAGTATAAGGTCCAACTATCAGATTCCTCACCCCCTCTGATGGCCCATTGTTAAAATTTTAGGGAGGGGGATGTTTTGGACAGGTAACCCTCTCCACTTCATTGAGAGATGAATGCCTAAATAATGTGTATTACTTTGGCCAGCCCCTCCTTACTTACACTATTGGAAGCCCACTGGACAGGTAAGAAGTGTCATAATACAAAAAATATAAAATATAAATACACACTGTCCAATTTTAATATTCTGCAATTGCCTATCAAGATAATAATAGGATCCAAAAACTTTAAACAGTACCATTTGAAAGTACTCAGGCAGGCCCTTGCACTATATGCTTTGGGGAATTCATACAGAAATCTGACCACAGAAGAGGTAGGTATAGTGTGTATGGTTTTAGCAAAGTCAGCAGATAGAGGATTGTTATGGGTTGACTTCGCGGTTGGGGGGAGGGAGGGTTCCAAATGAGTTTGGGACCCAAAAAAAAGCCTCTGACACTCTGCCAGAATTAAAGGACACAAATAACAATTGTACCCATTTTAGGGGGTGTTTAGGGTAAAGCACTACTATGGAGCTGACAAAATACATTGTTAAGTGACTAGGCGAGGTGGATAAAGGCCCAGGAGAGCATGCTGGGGAGGTAAGTGAAGGCAAATATGTATAAAGGACAAAGAAAAAAACGTTAAAACATTCCAGCATGCATGAGGACAAAGGGGACATTTACAACATATTACAATCATGGTAATTAGGGAATGAGGAAAGAAATACAATATATTATCAAACATTAAATACAATAAAACGTGATGTTAAGGGAAAAAATCTTAACTTAATATAGTCCTTCTGCAGGACCTGGATGATGGAAGAACAGGTCTCTGGAATAATGATCCCCAGAGCCTGGGGGGAGATGCCTGTTGAGAACTTGAGGTCCTGCAGGCTTCCCCCCGTCGCCAAGTACCGCAACGTGGTGACTGACCTCTGCTCCGGAGTGATGGCTTGCCTCATGCAGGTATCCTGCCTGCTGATATAAGGGGTCAGCAAAGCCAACAAATGGTGATAAATGGGGTCCGTCATCCTGAGAAAGTTCCTGAAATAATCAGGATTATTCTCACGGAGCAAAGGCATGTGACAGAATTGGTCACGCTGGAGCAACCAATTCTTGGTCCATGAACTCCTCCCCACCCTGTTCATGGACTGGACTTGTGTCAAAGTAAGAACCCCAACACCAAGCCCCTGCACAGCATAAACTCTACGATGAGTACGTACACGCAACATGGCTTCAAAACGGTTGGCTGGTCAGAACGAAGTAATGGAACGCACTGAAGAACAGCAAGGCCTGTGAAGAGCGACCTGAAAATCAGCAACAAGCGGACAAGAATACACTGAATAAACCAATGGGAACTCACTTTCGCACTGAAGACCAGGTACAAACCCACAAGCACAAACTGAACAGCAGAAAAAGTAACTGAAAACCACGAGTCTGAAAAAGCTTGAATTGTCTCTGACCAAACTTTTACTAACACGAGATTAGCAAAAGGAGCCCAAAGGGTGGCGCGCTTGGTATTGAACTGCTCTTTTATACTCCCGTCGTACGTGTTGTACATCACCGCGTTCTTGACGTTTGGAAATTCCGACAACTTTGTGCCACCGTGTGTATGCAAGACAAGTTTGAGCCAACATCCGTCGGAAAAAATCCGATGGATTTTGTTGTCGGACTGTCCGATCAATGTCCAATCATGTGCACAAGGCATTAGGGAAAAAAACAATTTGGGGGCGAATTTTATATGATTTATCAAAGTCGGGATGATTTCGGGGGGGTACTGTGGGTTATCACTGAAATACAGGAAGCGCATTATCATGTCATAACAGGACCTGGACATGACCGCTGAAAAAACTTGCACGTGGTGGATGGGGTTGGTAGACCAATATGCATGTACTTCATTTTTTTGTGAGCTCCATGTTGATTGTAAGGCCTAAAAACAATCTAAGCTCCTCCACTGTTAGGAGTCTCCATTCGAAAGGGCGGGCATAGCTTTTGGGTTGGGGTTGTTTTCTATAAATTTATGGGCAAAAAGATTTGTTTGTTTCACAATGCTTTGAACAAACTCATCAGGGAAAAATAAATTGAAAAAATCAATTTCACAGAAACCTTCGGTGTTGGCCTGCACACCTGGCTGTGCTGTGAAAAGGGGGGATTGTGGTTGACTCTGTGCAAGAAGGCAGCCCCAATGGGTTTGCCAAGACATCCGGAAGCTGGGTTTGGGTCCTAATTCTTTGCTGTGAAATTCCAGCGCTTGTACTGGACCTTTTTACCTCGGGTCTAGCGCCATTGGCATTTGCCGATTGGTCATTGAGGTGTCTGGTGCTGCTGGTAGCTGGTCTTTAGAGTGTCTTCTTTTAGGACGGACTACTTGCTCCTCTGATTCGGATGCCGATGTACTGCCTTCGACAGGCTCGTATTCCAAACCAGAATTGGAACCAAAACTGTAACTGGGCGGTGAGAGCTCCCCGCTGCTCTCATTGGTCAGGCTTAGTATTTGATATGCCTCTTCTGGAGTGTATACTTTTCTGGACATGGTGGGTATATGACGGGTGACCCTGATGAGCTACAAGTCAGGGACTAATGGGCTGCACGTAGGTAACAATTTGCTGCAAGTTAGGGACTAATGGGCTGCATGCAGGTAGTAACTGGCTGCACAGACCGGTACTTTGATGGGCTCATGGGACAGATACACCTGATGGGCTCACAGGACAGGTACTCCTGATGTGATGACAGGTACTCGGACGGGGTGACAGGTACTCAGAGTGACAGGTACTCAGGTGGGATGACAGGTACTCAGGTGGGATGACAGGTACTCTGACGGGGTGACAGGTACACAGATGGGATGGATGAGGCAGGCCCATCACGACAGGACAGGCAAAACAAGCAATTGCTTGGGGCCCCGAGCTGCAGCCTGTAGCGTGGCCAAGCACCTCTTCCTTCCTCCTGCAGTCCGCGTGGTACAGGATTCAGGAGATTCAGTTTCCTGTTACCGGCCGGACTGACAGGAAGTGCACACACTGAGTGCTCACTTCCTTTCAGTCCGGCCAGCCGGGAACAGAAAACTGAATCTCCTGCCATGCGGTACGCGGTAGGGAGGGGGGTTAAAAAGAACACGGGGGAGTAGTAAGGAGGGCTTTGCATGCATGCATGCTGGGGGGATTGGGGGGCCTCCATGTCCATTTTGATTGGGGCCCCCAAATTCCTTCAGACGGCCCTGATGACAGGTACTCTAATGAGCTCACTGACAGGTACTCAGATGGGATGACAGGTACTCCGATGAGCTTACAGACAGGTACTTGGATGGGATGATGACAGGTCCTCTTTATACAGGGGGGCAATCTGAGCACAGTAAATCGGTAACTCACTATTACTGCAATCTCTTCCTCACACACTGGATCAGTGTGTGAAGAGGAGAACCCGGTAACAGGCAGTTACCCATGGTTTGTTTACATTTGTGACCAGCTGTGACCCCGGGGATGCGCACGAAGGTTGGGGTGCACGCAGATCTCCAAAGTGAACGGCTGTGATTGGACATGGTAAAGAGCCAATTTCATTGGCTCTTCATCCAGGCCAGGGATGGGCTGTGTCCATGGTAGCGACGAGAAGCAGAGAACATCAAATGACGCCCCTCCAGGATCAGAGGCGGCTCTCTAATTAGGCAAATAAGGCGGTCGCCTAAGGCCTCGCATTCACAGGGGCCTCTCAATCGCCTAGTTTAAGAGCCGCCTCTGCTGACAACAATGCCGCTGCGGCATTAATCTCTGGCCAGCAGCAGGTTAACATTGCCTGTGAGCTCCACGACCAGGCAGTGGAGAGAGGGAACGAAGCATGGCTGTGTCTTCAGGAGGAGGCGGGGCCAGCACTGTGTTGTCTGAGGGAGGAGATTCTAGTAGCCGGAGCAAAATGTTAGCACAATTCCCGCTGCTCCGGGTACACAGATCGCACCCCCCCAGCCATCACACCCATAACTGGAGTGCTCAGTGGAGCGGTCCCGCAACACCTGGAGGAGGCATCTGGCATGCAGTGGCGAGGAGTGAAAGATGAAAAGGAAGGTACAGCAGAGGAGGCCTCATGAGTGCTGTATCGAGATAGAGAGCGCTGACACCAGCACCGAGATAGAGAGAGCTTTAAAGATCTTAAAGGGGTTGTAAACCCTCATGTTTTTTCACCTTAATGCATCCCTCCCATTTTACTTAACTGAGCCCCTTCATCTCTTCAGCGGGGACGCGCTGTCCCTTTCTCCCCGGGTCCCAGCTCTTGATTGGATAGATTGATAGCAGTGCAGCCATTGGCTCCCGCTGCTGTCAATCAAATCCAATGACGCGGGGGGCGGGGCCGAGTCCAGCATTTGCATTTATGGATGCAAATGCTGGATTCGGGAGCGCGCCCGAAAGGTAACCCCCTCGGGAAAGCGCTTCTCCTAGGGGGTTATCTGATGCAGGGAGGAGCTGTGAGAGCCGCAGGGGGACCCCAGAAGAGGATGTTTCAGGCCACTCTATGCAAAACAAGCTGCACAGTGGAGGTAAGTATGACATATTTGTTATTTTCTTAAAAAAAAAAAAACGATCCTTTACAATCACTTTAATATATGTAATTTATACTGTTAATTTTTTTTTTATTTCTTAAATAAATTTTTGGGCGTGAGTGGGGCCTCGTGTCTAGATTTTGTCTAAGGCCTCACAAAGCCTAGAGCCGCCTCTGTCCAGGATGTTAGAGTGTTCCTGCAGGCATCATTTGATTATACACTGGTATGGAAGTAGTTAAAACATGTAAACAAAATAATTTAAAAAATGGCTCCAGGACTACCGTTGTGGAGTGGGTGGTGGGAGGATGGTGGGGAGAAGTGTGGCGGGAGGGTGGAGGGGGAGAAGTGTGGCGGGAGGGTGGAGGGGGGGAAGTGGCGGGAGGATAGTGGGAATGGCGAGAGGATGGTCAGAAAAATGCACTTTCGCCTAAGTAGACAAAAATCCTTGCATTGGCCCTGCCTCCATGTTAGCCAATGTGTCCATGCACACTATAGGCGTTTTCATGAGTTTACAGGCCTATGAGCTTACAGATTTTATTTCTGCCTGTAACGCCTGTAAACTCCTGAAAACGCCTATAGTGTGCATAGAGACATTGGCTAACATGGAGGGGAGCTTCCATGCAGAGAAAAATAAAAGCTCAAAAAAGCTCAAATGCCTGTAGGAGCAACTTCTTTGAGCTTCTTTGAGCTGCAGTGTGCATGATCCCTTAGGCTTCATTCACATCCCAGCGTTTTGAATCGTGGGCAGATTTGGCGTGATTCTGCCCGCAATTTCAAAGTGCCGAGGAGTGAATGACAAATCACCGAAAGCACATTTGAGGTGCCATTCATTTGAATGGCACCTAAAATCGTAGTGCGGTTTTGCCACGATTGTTGCGCGATAAATCGCTCTGTAATCACGGAGACTTGCATCGCATGAAGCTTGTCGCCCCAAAAAAGTTCAGGAGCCAATTTTGGGCAACTTGGTTCAAGCGATGTGGTTTGCTGAGATTGCAGCACGATTTATCTTGTCAGAATCACACTGCAATTTTAGGTACCATTCAAATGAATGGCATCTTAAATGCGCTTTCTGTGAATTGTCATTCACACCTCAGCACTTTGAAATCACGTGCAGAATTGTGACAAAACAAAGCGCTGAGATGTGAACGCAGCCTTATGCCCCTTACACACGGTCAGATTTTCCAACGGAAAGTGTTCGATGGGAGCTGTTTTTCGGAAATTCCGACTGCGTGTAGGCTCCATCGGACATTTTCCATCGGAATTTCCGTCACACAAAATTTGAGTTCTTGAGCTCAAATTTTCCGACAACAAAATCCGTTTTCGTAAATTCTTATCGTGTGTACACAATTCCGACGCACAAAGTTCCAAGCATGCTCAGAATCAAGCAGAAGCGACCGCACTGGCTATTGAACTCCCTTTTTCTCGGCTCATTGTACGTTTTGTACGTCACCGCATCTTGACGTTCTGAATTCCTGACAAGATTTGTGTGACTGTGTGTATGCAAGACAAGTTTGAGCCAACATCCGTCTGAAAAAATCCATGGATTTTGTTGTCGGAATGTCCAATTGTGTGTAAGGGGCATTAGGGCTCATGAACACTGCAGCTCAAAAAAGCTAGTCCTACAGGCTTTTGAGCTTTTTTGAGCTCTCATTTTTTTCTGCCTGGAAATTCTCCTCCATGTTAGCCAATGTGTCCATGCACACTATGGCTTTTTCAGGAGTTTACAGGCATATGCTCTTAGAGGCAGAACCCCTGCCTTTTTTGACAGGAGCTTTCACGCAGAAAAGCTGCCTAAGTGCACATAAATGCACAAAAAAGCGTGACAAAGCGTGAAAAAGTTAAAAAAAAGCACAAAAACGCACAAAAAAAAGGAGAAATTGGCTGAGGGGAGCATTTGTGAAAAAACGCTTATGCTCAAAAAAGCTCAATAAAAATGTGCAAAAGAGCACAAAAGAGCACAAGCTTCTTTAAGCTTTTAGGCGGAGAAATGAAAGCTCAAATGCCTGTAAAAGCAGCATTTTTTTTTAGCTGCAGTGTGCATGAGCCCTAATAGAAGGGAAATGTTTCAATGGGGACACTAGTTCTGGTGATCCTGGTGACAATCATGGATTTCCTAATTTTGAGGGGTTGCCTCTCACTTCCTGTTTTGGCTATGGAACAGGAAGTAAAGGGAAATCTCCTCCATTGGATACAGATGTCAAACTTTTGTCTTTAGTTCTACATGAAAGTTTTTGAATTCCCAAATGAATCCATTTTGACATCATCTTTGCTAGTGTACCAACATTTCTATGTGAGTGAGTGCAATTATATTACAATGTGCATAGACCCATAAGTACACTCAGCTTGTTATTGACCATTCTAGGTCTGCCAAAAAAAAAAAGTATAACTAACCTTTTTGCTGACCATCTTCTCTCATATATTTATGATAAACAACAAAGTTTGTGAAGTTGATGAAATGCTTCCATATTATGTAGTGGGTTGCATTATCCATGTCTATACTAGGAAGACTTCCAGAAGAGGTGAGGTTAGAAAAAGATGATATGTTTGTTGCCTTATCATAGCCATTTACAATGTCAGCTTGTATTGTCTGGTTTGAACTGATGTCTTGAGTTATGTTGAGGCAATCATTGAGCAGTTTTTGGGAAGCATCCAAATTAAAGCAGCAAGGTTTGTCTGTACTGTTCTGCTGAATTGATTGCTGTAAAGAAGAGTTTTTATCTGCTTTTAGATTTGAATTGCAGATTTTTGGTAATACAGGAGGGGAATTAAATCCATCCGGCTTGCTAATGCTGTTTGCATCAGTGTACTTTGACCGTTTTAAAAGCTGGAGAAAGTCAAATGCATTGGTCTTCTCTGCAAAGCAGGGTAGTAGAACAATAAATATTACACAATGTGACAGCTCAGGTCGCATTTCATATCGCCGTTTCATATTCTATAATAAAGTAAAATGGAAGAGAAAAAAAACAAACAAACAGTTATGTACTTATACATTGCATTTATCTATGTAACGCTAAGGTAATCCACAACGCTGCAGAGTAAACAGAGCTATTTACATCATCACTAGGGATGAGCCGAACGCCCCCCGGTTCGGTTCGCACCAGAACCCGCGAACGGACCGCAAGTTCGCACGAACGTTAGAACCCCATTGACGTCTATGGGACTCGAACGTTCGAAATCAAAAGTGCTCATTTTAAAGGCTAATTTGCATGGTATTGTCCTAAAAAGGGTTTGGGGACCCGGGTCCTACCCCAGGGGACATGTATCAATGCAAAAAAAACTTTTAAAAACGGCCGTTTTTTCGGGAGCAGTGATTTTAATGATGCTTAAAGTAAAAAAAAAAAAGTGAAATATTCCTTTAAATATCGTACCTGGGGGGTGTCTATAGTATGCCTGTAAAGTGACGCGTGTTTCCCATGTTTAGAACAGTCCCTGCACCAAATGTCATTTTTAAAGGAAAAAATCTCATTTAAAACTGCTTGCGGGTTTAATGTCATGTCGGGTCATGGCAATATGGATGAAAATCAGTGAGACAAACGGCATGGGTACCCCCCAGTCCATTACCAGGCCCTTTGGGTCTTGTATGGATATTAAGGGGAACCCCGCACCCAAATTAAAATAAGGAAAGGTCCCTATATACTCTGAACAGCAGTATTCAGGCGGTGCAAACAAGACAGGGACTGTAGGTTTGTTGTTAAGTAGAATCTGTTTGTAATTTTGAACATTTTTAATGTGTTTAGCTCCAGCCAAAAAATCTTTTCTAAGCTTTTTGGAAAACATAGGGAAGGGTTATCACCCCTGTGACATTTGTTTTGCGTCTTTCCTCCTCTTCAGAAGATTTCACCTCACTTTTTTGTCCCAATGAAAAATGTTTTTGGAAAATTTGGGTTTTTTTGTGGAACAAGGATTGGAAAGCATCAGTGGAAAGGAGAAATTGTTTTCCCATATTAACTCTTACAGGAGAGAATTTCCCTTCCTTAGGGGTAGATTTCATCTCACTTCCTGTTGTCTCCTTCCGTTTGCAAGTAGGAGTCGTTTGTAAGTTAGATGTTTGAAAGTAGGGTCCTGCCCTATATACTCAGCAGAAATTTGGGCCTTAGGTGTTGCTGTGGCCAAAACACTGCAAGCCCTCACAGGGCCCTGCTGTGAAATATTAGATCAAGAATTGTAATTACATGCCCCTGTTGAACAGGAGCTGAAAAATTAGGCCTTAGGCACTGGTGCTGGTGCCACAACACTGCAACCCCTCACAGACACTCTAGTTGGAACGCAGGAACGAGCCCTGCTGCAAAGTATTGCATCAAAAATTGTAATTACACGCCCCTGTTAGACAGGGGCAGAAAAATTGGGTCTTAGGCACTGGTGCTGGTGCCACAACACTGCAACCCCTCACAGACACTCTAGTTGAAACGCAGGAACAAGCCCTGCTGCAAAGTATTGCATCAAAAATTGTAATTACACGCCCCTGTTAGACAGGGGCTGAAAAATTGGGTCTTAGGCACTGGTGCTGGTGCCACAACACTGCAACCCCTCACAGACACTCTAGTTGGAATGCAGGAACGAGCCCTGCTGCAAAGTATTACATCAAAAATTGTAATTACACGCCCCTGTTAAACAGGGGCTGAAAAATTGTGCCTTAGGCACTGGTGGTGGCGCCCAGAACCAAAAATGTTCTTACAAGCTATCAGCGTGATGATTGAGGAGGAAGAGGATAATTACTCAGGGATAGTCACTCAGCATCAGCATAGGCAGTCTTTGAAGGGATCTGAGATTTCAAAAAAAATTATTCGGTTACATCTGCATCAGGTGCTTGGTAGCTGGTGGTGATCCAAGACTGATTCATTTTTATGAAGGTCAGCCGATCGACCGAGTCGGTGGACAGACGCACCCTGTGATCGGTTACCACGCCTCCAGCAGCACTGAATGTGCGTTCCGAAAGAACGCTGGATGCAGGACAGGCCAGTAGCTCAATTGCATACTGTGCAAGCTCTGGCCAGTGATCCATCCTCAAGACCCAGTAACCCAGAGGATTTTCGGTGGGAAAGGTGTCCAAGTCTGATCTTGCCCCTAGGTATTCCTGCACCATGTAAAACAGACGCTGGCGATGGTTGCTGGAACCGATCATACCTTGGGGCTGCGGACCAAAAAATTGTCTGAACGCATCGGTCAGACGGCCACCTTCTCCACCGCTCCTTCTTTGACTGACCGAAGCCTCAGCAACACGTTGTCCAGAAACAGGAGTTTGTAACCTCCCAGTCTCTGGGAACGCGTTGCACAGACCTTTCTGCAAGGCCTCCCGAAGATGTTTCATCCTCTGCTCCCTCTGCGATGGCAAGATAAGGTCCGCAACCTTACCCTTGTAACGTGGATCAAGGAGGGTTGCCAGCCAGTATTGGTCCTTCTCCTTGATACCACGAATACGAGGATCCTTACGCAGGCTTTGCAGGATCAGGGAGGCCATGCAGCGTAGGTTTGCTGAGGCATTCGGTCCGGAGTCCTCTGGGTCACTAAGGACAACAACGTCCGCAGCCACCTCCTCCCAGCCACGTACAAGTCCATGTGTTCCTTGGGACTGATCCCTTAAAGACTGCTGATGCTGAGTGCCAGGCTCCACCTCCATACTGACACAATCTTCCTCCTCCTCCTCCTCCTCCTCCTCGTCCTCTTCCTGTGTGATCGGCGGGCACGCAGGAACACTGTCTGGATAAAGGGGGCCTTGAGAGCTAAGGAAGTCCTCCTCTTCCTGCCTCTGTTCTGCCTCAAGTGCCCTGTCCATTATTCCACGCAGCGTGTGCTCCAACAGGTGGACAAGGGGGACAGTGTCACTGATGCATGCACTGTCAGTGCTCACCATCCTCGTGGCCTCCTCGAATGGTGACAGGACAGTGCATGCATCCCTGATCATGGCCCACTGGCGTGGGGAAAAAAAACCAAGGTCCCCTGACCCTGTCCTGGTGCCATAGTCGCACAGGTACTCATTGATGGCCCTCTGCTGCGTGTGCAGCCGCTGCAGCATGGCCAACGTCGAGTTCCACCTGGTGGGCATGTCACAGATTAGGCGGTTCTTGGGCAGGTTAAACTCCTTTTGGAGGTCCGTCAGCCGAGCACTGGCATTATATGACCGGCGGAAATGCACACAGACTTTCCTGGCCTGCCTCAGGACATCCTGTAAGCCCGGGTACCTGCCCAAGAACCGCTGCACCACCAAGTTAAGGACGTGAGCCAAACAGGGCACATGGGTCAGTTGTCCCTGTCGGAGGGCAGAGAGGAGGTTGGTGCCATTGTCGCAAACCACCATTCCTGCCTTAAGTTGGCGTGGCGTCAACCACCTCTGAACCTGCCACTGCAGAGCTGACAGAACCTCTGCCCCAGTGTGGCTCCTGTCCCCCAAGCACACCAGCTCAAGCACCGCATGGCATCTTTTGGCCTGCGTACTTGCGTAGCCCCTTGAACGCCTACGGAGCACCGCTGGTTCCGAGGAAGAGGCCATGGAGGAAGAAGAAGAGGAGGGGGTGGAGGAGAGAGGTGTGTCACAATCAGCATTTTGGAGGCGTGGTGGCGGAACAACCTCCAACACTACTGCACCTTGTCCTGCATCCTTCCCAGCTGCCAGCAGAGTCACCCAATGCGCCGTGAAACTTAAGTAACGTCCCTGTCCATGCCTGCTGGACCATGAGTCAGCGGTAATATGCACCTTACCGCTGACCGCCCTGTCCAGCGAGGCATGGACATTGCCTTCCACATGCCGGTAGAGAGCCGGAATCGCCTTCCGTGAGAAAAAGTGGCGTTTGGGTACCTGCCACTGAGGAACCGCACATTCCACAAACTCACGGAAGGGGGCAGAGTCTACCAACTGAAAAGGCAGCAGTTGAAGTGCTAGCAATTTTGCCAAGCTAGCATTCAACCGCTGGGCATGTGGATGGCTGGGAGCAAACTTCTTTCGGCGGTGCAGCAGCTGGGGCAGGGAAATTTGCCTGGTACAATCTGACGTCGGTGTACCAAAAGCAGATTGCCCATAAGTACTTGGCTGTGACACACCTAATTCTACACCTTCATTCCTCTCACTGCAGGTCGCAGAGAGGACTGAAGGTCTAGTGGGGTTGGAAATCTCAGCTGATGAGGAGCAAGGAGAGATCGTCTTTGTTCTTTGGTGTGGGTCTTTTAGATACGCTTGCCAACGAACTGCATGGCAGGTCAACATATGTCTGGTCAAGCATGTGGTACCCAAGCGGGAGATGTTTTGGCCACGCGAGATACGCTTGAGACATATATTGCAAATAGCAGCGGTGCGATCTGATGCACTCGTCTCAAAAAAGGCCCACACCAAAGAACTTTTTGAATAACGCGCAGAGACTGCAGCGCCCTGCACATGTGGAGCTTTGGGGTGTGATGCAGTCAATGTGCTGCCCTTAGGCTGGCCCCTGGAGGGCATCCTGCCTAGTTGGTGATGTGCCACCTCCTCCTCCTCCTCCTCCTCCTCCTCCTCTCTCCTATCAGGCACCCACGTTGAGTCAGTGACCTCATCATCCCCTCCCTCCTCATCACTGGAGCAAACCTGGCAGTATGCTGCAGCAGGGGGAGCATGACTGCCAGATTGCTGTCCTTCTTGGGCACCCCCTCTGTCCGTGCTCATGTTACTGCCTTCATTGAGCTCAGTATCATCATCAGAGCCTTCCAAACGCTGGGCATCCTCCTGGAGCATGTACCCAACACTGTGGTCAAACAGTTCGAGGGAATCCTCATGAGGACATGGTGGAGCTAGGGAAGGAGTCACTGATGACATTGAGCTGAGGGAAGAGGCCGCTGCTTTGCCAGACAAAGCACCCTGGGCATGGGTGAGAGAGGATGAGGAGGATGAGGACGGCTTGGTCATCCACTCGACCAAGTCTTCCGCATGTTGCGGCTCAACACGGCCAGCTGCCGAAAAAAAGGCCAAGCGTGTCCCATGGCCACGTGCTGATGAGGATGCACCGTCTCCACGACCAGCACTAGACACAGAGCCTGCTTGCCCTCTCTTATTGGCTTGTGACTGTCTGCCTCTCCTTCTTGGCCTTCCAGACATACTAATGGCCTGTAGCTGCACTAAGCTGGGATAGAACACCTGTAATTTTCTTCAGGTAGCTTTATATACTGTAACCAGACAAGCCTGCCTGTCAGTAGGAAGATAACAGGAACGGATCTAGCTGAACACTGTGAGCAGGACGTACTGCACTAAATGTATATAGCAGGAACGGATCTAGCTGAACACTGTGAGCAGGACGCACTGCACTGAATGTAAATACCAGGAACGGATCTAGCTGAACACTGTGAGCAGGACGCACTGCACTGAATGTAAATAGCAAGAACGGATCTAGCTGAACACTGTGAGCAGGACGCACTGCACTGAATGTAAATAGTCTAGCTGCCTGACCGTGGTACTAATAGGATCAAAAAGAACACCTGTAATTTTCTTAAGGTAGCTTTATATACTGTAACCAGACAAGCCTGCCTGTCAGTAGGAAGATAACAGGAACGGATCTAGCTGAACACTGTGAGCAGGACACACTGTACTAAATGTAAATAGTCTAGCTGCCTGACCGTGGTACTAATAGGATCAAAAAGAACACCTGTAATTTTCTTCAGGTAGCTTTATATACTGTAACCAGACAAGCCTGCCTGTCAGTAGGAAGATAACAGGAACGGATCTAGCTGAACACTGTGAGCAGGACACACTGTACTAAATGTAAATAGTCTAGCTGCCTGACCGTGGTACTAATAGGATCAAAAAGAACACCTGTAATTTTCTTCAGGTAGCTTTATATACTGTAACCAGACAAGCCTGCCTGTCAGTAGGAAGATAACAGGAACGGATCTAGCTGAACACTGTGAGCAGGACGTACTGCACTAAATGTATATAGCAGGAACGGATCTAGCTGAACACTGTGAGCAGGACGCACTGCACTGAATGTAAATAGCAGGAACGGATCTAGCTGAACACTGTGAGCAGGACGCACTGCACTGAATGTAAATAGCAGGAACGGATCTAGCTGAACACTGTGAGCAGGACGCACTGCACTGAATGTAAATAGCAGGAACGGATCTAGCTGAACACTGTGAGCAGGACGCACTGCACTGAATGTAAATAGCAGGAACGGATCTAGCTGAACACTGTGAGCAGGACGCACTGCACTGAATGTAAATAGCAGGAACGGATCTAGCTGAACACTGTGAGCAGGACGCACTGCACTGAATGTAAATAGCAGGAACGGATCTAGCTGAACACTGTGAGCAGGACGCACTGCACTGAATGTAAACAGCAGGAACGGATGTAGCTAAACACTGTGAGCAGGACGCACTGCACTGAATGTAAATAGCAGGAACGGATCTAGCTGAACACTGTGAGCAGGACGCACTGCACTGAATGTAAATAGCAGGAACGGATGTAGCTGAACACTGTGAGCAGGACGCACTGCACTAAATGTAAATACCAGGAACGGATCTAGCTGAACACTGTGAGCAGCACGCACTGCACTGAATGTAAATAGCAGGAACGGATCTAGCTGAACACTGTGAGCAGGACGCACTGCACTGAATGTAAATAGCAGGAACGGATCTAGCTGAACACTGTGAGCAGCACGCACTGCACTGAATGTAAATAGCAGGAACGGATCTAGCTGAACACTGTGAGCAGGACGCACTGCACTGAATGTAAATAGCAGGAACGGATCTAGCTGAACACTGTGAGCAGGACGCACTGCACTGAATGTAAATAGCAGGAACGGATCTAGCTGAACACTGTGAGCAGGACGCACTGCACTGAATGTAAATAGCAGGAACGGATCTAGCTGAACACTGTGAGCAGGACGCACTGCACTGAATGTAAATAGCAGGAACAGATCTAGCTGAACACTGTGAGCAGGACACACTGCACTAAATGTAAATAGTCTAGATAGAAGATAACAGGAACGGATCTAGCTAAACTGAATACAGTGTATATATATATATGCAACACCTGGGATGCATATATATACACAATACACTGTAAGTGCAGCTAACTGACTGACTGTTCTGCCTAATCTATCTAACTCAAATCAAATGACACTGTCTCTCTCTCTCTCTCTATCTCTCAGCACACCGGAACACACACTACACAGGGCCGCCGTGCAGGCGGCCTTATATAGTGTGGGGTGTGTACTAAATCCCCTGAGCCATAATTGGCCAAAGCCACCCTGGCTTTGGCCAATTACAGCTCTCTCTACTGACGGCGCTGTGATTGGCCAAGCATGCGGGTCATAGTGCATGCTTGGCCAATCATCAGCCAGCAATGCACTGCGATGCCGCAGTGAATTATGGGCCGTGACGCGCCACACGAATTTGGCGCGAACGGCCCATATCGTTCGCAATTCGACGGACGGTCGAACAGCCGATGTTCGAGTCGAACATGGGTTCGACTCGAACACGAAGCTCATCCCTAATCATCACTGCCCCAGTGGAGCATACAGTATAACCAGGGCTGGATTAAGAGCATCATGTGCCTGGTGCTGAGGATTGTGGTGGGCCTTTTTATGTAAATAACTAAAATGAAATTGTAAACAATTGTTGTTAAAACAAATTAAATACCGTATTTATCGGCGTATAACACGCGCCGGCGTATAACACGCACCCCAAGTTTAGGAGAGAATTTTAAGGAAAAAACATTTTTAGGAGGGAAGTTTAAGGAAAAAAAAACTTACATTACAATGCCCATCAATGCAGCCTTTTCTGTCTATCTGCAGCTTTTTCAGTGTCAGTGCAGCCTTGCCCCAGTGCAGTCTCATCAGTGCAGCTTTGTCAGTGCAGCCTTGTCAGTGCAGCCTTGTCAGTGCAGCTTTGCCCCAGTGCAGCCTTGTCAGTGCAGCTTTGCCCCAGTGCAGCCTTGTCAGTGCAGCTTTGCCCCAGTGCAGCCTTGTCAGTGCAGCTTTGCCCCAGTGCAGCCTTGCCTCAGTGCAGCTTTGCCCCAGTGCAGCCTTGCCCCAATGCAGCCTTGCCCCAATGCAGCCTTGCCCCAGTGCAGCTTCGTTCGTGCAGGTCTGCCCCAGTCCAGCCATGTCAGTGCAGCTTTGTGCACTCAGTGTAGATTCAAAAAATGGCGCCGAGACTGCAGGGAGCCGAGATACACATACACGAGTGTTCTCGGCTTTTTCCGGCGCCGCCGTCACTCCCAGTCCCGCCCCTGGACCTGTGTTATGTCCATCATAGGGCGGGACTGGGCGTGACTGTCAGCGGCGCCGAAAAAAGCCGAGAACACTCGGGTATGTGTATCTCGGATCCGACAAGAGCAGAGATACACATACCCGAGTGTTCTCGGCTTTTTTCGGCGCCGCTGACAGTCACGCCCAGTCCCGCCCTATGATGGACATAACACAGGTCCAGGGGCGGGACTGGGAGTGACGGCGGCGCCGGAAAAAGCCGAGAACACTCGAGTATGTGTATCTCGGCTCCCTGCAGTCTCGGCGCCATTTTTGAATGTACCCACAGCTGTGTATATCGGCGGCGACCGCGGCAATTGCCGCGATCGCTCCGATGACACAGAAATCGGCGGGGATCGGCCTATAACACGCACCCACGATTTTCCCCTGATTTTCAGGGGAAAAAAGTGCGTGTTATATGCCGATAAATACGGTATTTAAACAAATTAAATGAAATAGAGAAGGGAGTGAGAGAGTGGGGGGGGGGTGAGAGAGAGACAGGAGGGTGGGAGAAAGAGGAAGGGTGAGAGAGAGAGAGAGAGAGAGAGAGAGAGAGAGAAAGGGTGAGAGAGAGCGGGGGATGGGGTGAGAAAGAGAGAGGGGTTGAGAGGTTGGGTGAGAGAGAGAGGGGTGGGGGGATGAGAGAGAGAGGGTGCCTATGGGTAGTGTTAGTAGGGTAGTAATGTGGCACGCTTAGCATGCCATGGAGAACTGTGGGTGGAGTCACATTGCGGTAAGAGAAGGAGTGGCTGCCCTACATGCAATGCAAGAGAATGCATGCACGCTGTCACATCTGCATGATGTGAATGGAGTCTTATACTTACCAACCATGTAACAGGAGTATTTACTATGACAGGCCCTTTCCTGCCTCGCTGCTAACTTCTGCATCTTTATCCACCTCCTCTCAGTACACCTGTGCATTGTAAATCCCCCTGTTAACCTCTGCACCCCAAACCCCCCCAGGTCTGCTTAACTCCACATACTTCTGCTCATCTTTGCACCCCAGCTCCCCTTCACACCCCCTCTTTGGTCAGGTTTGCCCTCCAAACTGTAATCCCTTCTCTGTTTACCTCTGGACACACCCCCACCCCCCACCACCAATCCATCTGCTCACTTCTGCAGTACAGACTGATGACAGGCTCAGTGACTGTGGCAGGCGGGGCTTGTTGTACATCCCCAATGTTGGCAGCATTCAGCAAAGTTGATGGCGGACCAGGGTTTGGAGAATTTAACATACCTATAAACGCTCTAACAATTTAAATATCAATGCCACCCGCATTATTTACAATTAAATCATGTGTACAATGCACACAGAGCAGAGCTGGGCAGCGTTAGTGACTCACTCACACCACTGTGCTGGGCCCATCTTAAGGAAGGGGCCTGGAGCTGCAGCTCCAATAGCCCCTATGTCAATCTGGCCCTGAGTATAACATCTTTAAAAGAGTCAGAGTTCCTTTTCCATTTTTGTTTTTGGGAGGAATCCAGAGTACCCAAAAAGAAACACAAACACAATGGTTTACCTAGGCTTCAAATCTACAAACCAGTGGTGCTAACCACTGAGCAACCACATTTTAATAGATTTAAGCTCATAAACATGAATATGTAAACAAAATTGCAGGTATGACATTTGCAGAAGGTTCTATTTTTCTAAACTATAATGTTTTTATTATTTAGCATAACAATCAATATTTTTTTAGCTTTCATTGCCACAAATGACAGTCATTACAATTCAGTAAATTAAACCTATTGGGTGATGATAATGAGAAATGACGAACTCCAAACTTAGGGGAATGGGTAAGTCCTGCTGAACACAGTGCTGCCATAATTTATCTAAAATTAACATGTCAGAAATGAAAATGGTTAGATTTAGATTTTATGTGGGTGATAGAGAAGTGACAACATTAAAAAGTCACAGACCAGATTGAACCCACTTGAAAACAAAACACAGTCAGCTCTGGACACAAAGCAAGGCATTATAAATCCCATTAAATTCTATTAGCAGAAGGTCATAAAACTTCAGAATCATAAAGAGTACTTTGCAGAATCTGGAAAACCTCTTCATTTGTCAGGTCAAAAATGCAGGCAGTAAATAGCCCAACAGAACAATACATAATTTAAGGCTGGCCATACACTATACAATTTTCTTATTTAAATTCCTTTAGATTTACCTTCAACTATGTAGTGCAAGAGCCTGCCTGATTGCATACAAATTGAAAGGGTTTAGGTTTGACCTCATATTAAATGGTTTTGGTAAATCTAAAGGAAATTGAACAAGAACATTGTATAGTGTATGGCCAGCCTTAAGCCTCGTACACTTGATCGGATTTTCGGCAGACAAAGTGTCAGACTTTTATCTGAAAGGAGTGTGCCAGGAACTTGTCTTGCATACAAATGATACACAATTGTCGGCTAACAAACGCGAACGTAGTGACGTACTACGAGGAGTTTCAGCTCTTGAGCGCCCCCTTTGGGCCCCTTCTGCTATTGTCATGTTTGGTGAGCACTGATTCTGAGCATGCGTGTTTGTACTTTCAACTTTTGTGTGATGGATTTGTGTACAGTCGATAGGAAAATCTGACAAAAGACCGTTGTCCACCGAAAATTTACTAGCCTGACATCCAACATTCGTTGGCGGAAAGTTGGACAACAATAGTCTGATGGAGCATACTAACGGTCTGGTTTTAGGCCAACAGTCTGTCATCACACAATTCCCTGCCGAAAATCCAATCGTGTGTACGAGGCTTTAGTCTTTTTTTTTTTTTTTTTTATCTGAGGTACAGTATATATCATGTATGACGCCTAGAAAACCGTGATTTCATTCTATTTAATAATATGTTAACACATCCGGAGTGCATTTTTGTGGTGAGAACTGGCCCTTAGTGTTCCTTGTTTTGTAATATCTTTTTTATAAACATTTTCTTGTGCTGTTTTTCTTTTCATTAATAAGCAATATTTTAAAATTGTTAAGCTGACTTTCTGGTATAATCATTTTTTTTTAAACAAAAGATTCATCAGAGGTTTTACAGTTTCGAAAGATAACGCAGTACAACTGCAAATGAAGTTCCCTTGGAACTGATACAAGCAAGAGCACAGTGGTGGTCACATAAAATGGGTACATTGAGCAATAAGGGTGCCAGCAGTTACCAACTATATGGCCTCATGCACACTGGGCGTTATATTAATGTTATAAAAATGCCAGTAGCTTTGCAGTGAGTTTTTTTAAAGTTTTTCAAAGTTTTTGCAATAGTGATTTATCCTTTTGCGTTTTTCAGCGTTAGCATTTTTCAGCATTTTTTTTTCAATGGATCAAAAACGTTAAACGCTGGTAAGCCACGTTTATCAGCATTTTTAGGTGTTTTTGGAGGTTAAAGCGTTTTTACAGCTGAAAAACGCCTCTCAGAATCCACTAGTTTTTGTGTTTTTTACAGCCAAAAAACGCCCCAGCCAAAAACAGTTGATAACAGCCTATGTGTGCATGGACACATAGGATAACATGCTGGAGAGTTTATTGACTGTAGAAAAAAAACGTCTGAAGCCAAAAACTGCAGCTGTAAAAATGTCCAAAAATGTCCAGTGTGCATGAGGCATAAGAAGACAACAGAGTGGCTAATTTAAGAGTTACAAAAATCCAAAGTAGCACCCCATTCATGAGGAAGTTTGCTCTTCACTGGCAACACTGATTCCACGTACACACGGTCGGACATTCTGACAGAAAAAGTCAGATGGGAGCTTTTCATCGTATATTCTGACTGTGCGTATGCCCCATCGGACCTTTTTCGTTGAAAATTCAGACGGACTTAGAGAACATGTTCTATATTTTTCAGATGGAACAAATTCCTATAGGGAAAACCACTCGTTTGTATGCTGTTCCGACGTACCAAAAATGAAGCATGCTCTGAAGCAAGTACGAGACGTTGTACGTGTTGTCCCGCCGTACGTGTTGTACGTCACCACGTTCTTGACGGTCGGAATTTTGTGTGGCCGTGTGTATGCAAGACAGCTTTAGTGGAATTCCGTCGGGAAAACCTTCAGAGTTTATTCCAACGGCAAAACCGGTCGTGTGTGCAGGGCATAAGCGCCTCTAAAAGCAACGAAAGAAAATAATTAAAAATTTGAAGGGGGGGCTGAAATCAAAAACACTTGCCTGGGTAAGAGAAAAAAAGGGGGGAGTAAGAGAGAAGAGGAGGAGGAGAAGGGGGGGACCTGAGTAGACCCACCATTAGGCTTCAGCAGCCTCCACTGAGGCAGGTTACGTGGAAAGCAGAGTGAGGTCGATGTTCACCTGAGTGTTATAATCTATCCAAAGGCCCCAAACCTTGAGGTTTGCGTATCTTCCAAAGTTGAAGAGAGCTTCTCAGGCATCAGTGCCCATGAGCTTCTACTTAACTTCTCCGACGTGCCCACACCTGGGCAGAAATTTGACGTGTGGCAAAGAACACAAACCCCACCAATTTCCTCTGAGCCTTAGATAGAGATGGAATAGGTTCAAGTAGTAGGGCTTCCCAGAGGTTGCCGGCTAAGGTAACATCAAGAGCAGAGCGAATCATAGCATAAACACCTGTCCAAAACTGGATTGCTTGTGTAGAACCACCACAGGTGGAGGAGGGTTATTTTTCTCTACAACCCCGGAATCACATAGGAGATGCCGAGGGGGCAAATTTAGTTATACGATTAGGGGTCATATACCATAGAGAGAGCATCTTATAAGTGTTTTCCTGTCCAAAGATGTTCCGGGAGCACTTGGAGGAGACAAACCAAAATGCATTGTCTCCTATGTGCCTGGGATCACACCACTGCATTGCAGCGGTGTACAGGTGATGTACACTGAAAAGAAGTATGGCAGGCTTTACTTTTTTCAGTGCCGTGCAATGCGTGGCAATCCACCGCCTCACACCACGCAGGGACAAATTTTACAAAAAGGTCACGGTGTGACATTTTAATACAGTTTGTTTAAAAAAGTGAACAGTTTAATGTACGGAGATCTGCTTATCAGCACTGCCCTGATCCTGCCATACTGCACTGCACACCATCCACTGCATTGTAACGCAGCAGCCTATGTAAATTGACCCTAAGACCTATGTTGTCCTTTTCCTGACGACTGCAGTTGCCATCTTTGCAGTGAAAATAATACTATTCTTTTTATCAATTTCATAAGGATATCATTGGCAACAAGTCCAATATTGACAGATCATGCTGGTGAATACTGGCCAGATGGCAACTTTACTGACAGCAAGAAGAATTGGGGCATACTGGCCTATGTTCAACATTTTACACTAGAGCTTCTTAGAAATATAACAGTATAGCTGATGTATACGTTGGAGAAATAAAAGCTGACAAATCCCTGTGTAGCACCCTCTAGTGTGCTGGAATAGACTTTTTGTTAGTGTAGGAAAATTGTTCAGGCTTGGCTATCAGCCAAGCCTGTGTTTTGTTTACCTGGGTCGGGTAAGTGACTCAGGGAGGGCTGGGTGACTCACAGGCAGCATCTCTGAGACCTCGCCATACTTCTGGAACCTGCTGGAAACTTCTTGAAGAATGGGCGTGGAGGTGAAGAGGAGCTGTCTGGAGTATTCTGAGGGCCCTGACCAATCCCCATCAGATAGGTTGGCGGGAGCAGACCCCCTCAAATACGCAGGATCAGCCCAGCTGAGGCAGTGGAGTTTGGGTGGAAGCTGGAGAAGACAGCAGTTGAAGGCTGCTGGGCAAATCTCCACGGAGTTAGACAGCCAGGTATGCTGGTGAGTGTTACAGTCGGGAGAAGACTGAGAGGCATGCATGAGAGGACTGGGAGAGAGTCTGGGATGGATGCAGAGTCAGTCTGGGAGGGCTGTGGAGTCTTAGCAAGGAAGGCTAGAGAAAGGGGCAGCTGCAGTCAGGTGGGCTGGCAGTGCCTGAAGATGTGTGGCTGGGATCAGTAGCCACAGGAGGAGGACAGATGGGCACTAGGACTTTGCTACACAAACAAGGGACCCATGGTCCCTGCCTGTAAAGGGCTTTTGCTATTGATTTGACTGAGTCTTTTGTCAGATTAACTCACAGTGTGCCAGCTGGTCCTGGGAGTTGTAGTTCTGCAAGCAAGCTGTGTGCAGGAGGCAGAGGAGAAGTGTATATACAGACGTTATATAGTTGTGTCGCTGAAGAGTTATACTGCTTTGATCAAGTGGGCATCATATAATATGCCTATCCAAGTTTATTTCCCTCAATAAAACATAAAACAAAGCACTGGACTGTTTTTTGGACTCAAGTGTGCTGTTAAGATGTGGTGTGCCTGGCTGTGCAGGGTGGGGGATCCCTATCTACTTATGGCTCCTTAGGGGGTGTGCTACATCTGTATAGTAGAATTCCCATGTACACTAGCCCCAGAGCCAATCCGCCGTATACGCTCACTACGCAAGCTGCATAGGGCCCCGCCGCTGTGGGGGGGTCCCCCTCAAATACGCAGGATCAGCCCAGCTGAGGCAGTGGAGTTTGGGTGGAAGCTGGAGATAGAGTGTTAGGCTGTCGGTGGCCCTTGAGGGTAACCCCTTAATCAGGGGGGGTGACCTCGGGTCTGGGCTCGGGTGTTGAAGTCACCCTCTTCACGACACACAGGGGTGTCCTGACCGGAGACATGGAAGCAGGAGAAGGACAGCAGTTGAAGGCTGCTGGGCAAATCTCCATGGAGTTAGACAGCCAGGTATGCTGGTGAGTGTTACAGTCGGGAGAAGACTGAGAGGCATGCATGAGAGGACTGGGAGAGAGTCTGGGATGGATGCAGAGTCAGTCTGGGAGGGCTGTGGAGTCTTAGCAAGGAAGGCTAGAGAAAGGGGCAGCTGCAGTCAAGTGGGCTGGCAGTGCCTGAAGATGTGTGGCTGGGATCAGTAGCCACAGGAGGAGGACAGATGGGCACTAGGACTTTGCTACACAAACAAGGGACCCATGGTCCCTGCCTGTAAAGGGCTTTTGCTATTGATTTGACTGAGTCTTTTGTCAGATTAACTCACAGTGTGCCAGCTGGTCCTGGGAGTTGTAGTTCTGCAAGCAAGCTGTGTGCAGGAGGCAGAGGAGAAGTGTATATACAGACGTTATATAGTTGTGTCGCTGAAGAGTTATACTGCTTTGATCAAGTGGGCATCATATAATATGCCTATCCAAGTTTATTTCCCTCAATAAAACATAAAACAAAGCACTGGACTGTTCTTTGGACTCAAGTGTGCTGTTAAGATGTGGTGTGCCTGGCTGTGCAGGGTGGGGGATCCCTATCTACTTATGGCTCCTTAGGGGGTGTGCTACACCTGTATAGTAGAATTCCCATGTACACTAGCCCCAGAGCCAATCCGCCGTATACGCTCACTACGCAAGCTGCATAGGGCCCCGCCGCTGTGGGGGGGTCCCCAAGGGCAGATCGGCTCTGCTCCCGGAGCTCCAATCTGCTCTGACGATCCCCATTCCCCAGCAGCACCTATTTCCGGATGGCTTCTCTGTCCTCCTCCTCCTTCCCTCCCCAGGGTGGGCCCCTGATGGAGGAGGGCTGGCTTGAAGTGGTAACAAGTTTCTGGTCGGAAGGGGGAAACTGTGTGGATTCTGATGTAAGGTGGAACCTCTGTGCGGACTCTGATGTAAGGGGGAACCTCTGTGCGGACTCTGATGTAAGGGGGAACCTCTGTGCAGACTCTGATGTAAGGGGGAACCTCTGTGCAGACTCTGATGTAAGGGGGAACCTCTGTGCAGACTCTGATGTAAGGGGGAACCTCTGTGCAGACTCTGATGTAAGGGGGAACCTCTGTGCAGACTCTGATGTAAGGGGGAACCTCTGTGCAGACTCTGATGTAAGGGGGAACCTCTGTGCAGACTCTGATGTAAGGGGGAACCTCTGTGCAGACTCTGATGTAAGGGGGAACCTCTGTGCAGACTCTGATGTAAGGGGGAACCTCTGTGTGGATTCTGATGTAAGGGGGAACCTCTGTGTGGATTCTGATGTAAGGGGGAACCTCTGTGTGGACTCTGATGTAAGGGGGGAACCTCTGTGCGGACTCTGAAGTAAGGGGGACCTCTATGTGGACCCTGATGTAAGGGGGAACCTCTGTGCGGACTCTGATGTAAGGGGGAACCTCTGTGTGGACTCTGATGTAAGTAGGGAGGTTCTCTGGGGACCCTGATGTAAGGAGTGCCTCTCTGGGGACAATTCGACCATGTGTGGGCTTCATCGGACCTGCAGCGGACTTTTCGGTCGAAAATCTGATGACTTTAGATTTGGAACATGTTTCAAATCTTTCCGACGGACTCGAGTCCGGTCGAAAAGTCAGCTCGTCTGTATGCTAGTCCGACGGACAAAAACAGACGCTAGGGCAGCTATTGGCTACTGGCTATCAACTTCCTGATGTGCTATATGCCCTGATGTGCCCCGTGCCCTGATGTGCCATGTGCCCTAATGTACCATGTGCTCTGATGTGCCATAATATGCCCTGATGTGCCCCGTGCCCTGATGTGCCCCATAATGTGCCATGTTCCCTGATTTTTCCATAATGTGCCCTGATGTGCCCCGTGCCCTGATGTGCTATGTGCCCTGATGTGCCCCGTGCCCTGATGTGCTATGTGCCCTGATGTGCCCCGTGCCCTGATGTGCCATGTGCCCTGATGTGCCATGTGCCCTAATGTGCCCCATCCTGTGCCATGTGCCCTGATGTGCCCCATGCCCTGATGTGCTATGTGCCCTGATGTGCCCCATAATGTGCCATGTGCCCTGATGTGCCCCGTGCCCTGATGTGCCATGTGCCCTGATGTGCCCCATAATGTGCCATGTGCCCTGATTTTTCCATAATGTGCCCTGATGTGCCCCATGCCCTGATGTGCCCCATGCCCTGATGTGCCCCATGCCCTGATGTGCCATGTGCCCTGATGTGCCCCATAATGTGCCATGTGCCCTGATGTGCCCTAATGTGCCCTGATGTGCTATGTGCCCTGATGTGCCCCATAATGTACCATGTGCCCTGATGTGCCCTAATGTGCCCTGATGTGCTATGTGCCCTGATGTGCCCCATAATGTGCCATGTGCCCTGATGTGCCCCGTGCCCTGATGTCCCCCATGCCCTGATGTGCTATGTGCCCTGATGTGCCCCATAATGTGCCATGTGCCCTGATGTGCCCTGATGTGCTATGTGCCCTGATGTGCCCCGTGCCCTGATGTGCCCCATGACCTGGTGTGCCTTGTGGCCCGGTGCCCCGTGCCCTGATGTGCCCCGATGCCCTGTGCCTCAATGTTGTGTGCTGTACCCTGATGTGCTGTGTCCTGATGTGCTGTGCTCTGATGTGCTGTACCCTGATGTGCTGTGTCCTGAGGTGCTGTGCCCTGTACGCTGATGTGCTGGGCTCTGTACCCTGATGTGGCCTGGTGTGCTGTACCCTGATATGCTGTGCACTGATGTGCCTTGTGCCCTGATGTGGCCTGATGTACCGTACCCTGATGTGTTGTGCCCTGGGCTGGTCTTGATGAATTCCAGGGCCACATTTTTGTCCCAGTCCAGCCCTGGCCCCCTCCCCTATATCACCACCATACCTGCCCCCCCTCCCCCATGTCATCACCATACCTGTTACCCCCATGTCGCCACTATACCTGCACCCCCTCCCCCCATATCACCACCATGCCTGCATCCGCCTCCCCCCATGACAACACCATGCCTGCATCCCCCTCCCCCCATGCCTGCACCCGCTCCGGCCTAGTCCCCACTATGCCTGCACCCCCTCCGGCCTACTCACCACCATGCCTGCACCCCCCAGGTCACCATCATGCCTGCACCCCCAAATCACCACCCTGTCTCCACCCTTCCCCAAGTCAGCCTGTAACATCCCAAGTCACCATGCCTCCACCCACACACCTCTCTCCCCTTGTCACCACACTTGAGGAGATGTAGCTAGACTGTAGCCAACACTCCATCTGCAGCCAACACTCCGCTGGGGACACCTGACGTAAGAGGTACTGTACTGGGAATGCCTGATGGAAGGAGGCACTCTGCTGGGGCACCTGATGCAAGGACAGAATCTGCTGGGGGAACCTGATGGCATCTGGTGGCAGGCGACGTAGCAGGTGACACGCTCAGTGGTCCCACTGATTCTGCATTATGGTGAGTTGAATGATTTCATTTTATATTACAATGTAATAATAGAAATAATGTGCTTCAATCATACTGACAACATCATAACAACCATGGTGCCGGGATAATTGAAGCGCCAACACCAGGTGTTTGGAGTATCTTTATCTGCTGATGGTTAAACTCTGTAATACACATTGCTATTGTGGTGTAGGATCTGGGTCTGCTGTCCCTCCATCCCTCTCCCTCTACCCCCCTTTCCCCCTTTCCCTCTGCATCCCTCATTCATCTCAGACTCTAACCACACCCCATTTTAGCCATGCCCGTGTAAGCCATGCCCACTATTTTATGTAAACCACGCCCATCATTCGCGAGCCGCATTTTTTCTTTTTTCCTATGCCATGCCTACTGGCGCATGCCCCGCACCCTAATTATAGGCTGGCTCCGCCTACAGCCAAAAAAGTGTCCCAAAAATGTTTTCTACAATGTTGGCAACTATGTAGTTGTGGCCAGAAACTCTGCAGAAATGCTTGACACACACTGGGGTTTATTTACTACAGGCAAATCCACTTTGCACTACAAGTAGACTCGGAAGTGCAGTCGCTGTAGATCCGAGGGGTACATGCAAGGAAAATAAAAAACAGCATTTTTACTTGTACATGATTGGATGATAAAATCTGCAGATCTTCCCCTGATTTCAGATCTTCCCCTCAGATTTACAGTGACTGCACTTCCAAGTGCACTTGTAGTGCTGAGTGGATTTGCCTTTAGCAAATCAACCCCATTGTCTGTTAGAGCCCTTTTTGCATCTAAGCGCTCAGACTGGTTACATGCGAACAGCAGTGGCTCTGGGCATTGATTTGTACAGAGTACAAATATGACTATATACTCTATATAGTAGGTGGCATCTGGCCTCTGTGTGGATGGAATGGAGACCCAGGGTAATGATGTTCCTCTGCAGCCTCCATAGGATCACAGGGGGAGCAGCTGTCTGATTGGATGCTACAATTCCCAATAACCTTCTGCAGCCAACTTGGATGGAGCAGCCCTTAAAAATAAGGGACCCTGTTGGAATCTGGTGCCAATTTGCAAGAGGATAGATTAGAGACAGGAACACGCTTGTTAGGGACAGAGATTTAGCATCAGGAAAAGGAGCCAGTACAAGCAGGGCAAAAGCATAGGGGATATCACTAGGCACCCCACAAGCAATGGAAGCCAGAGCTGCAGGTGCCACCTTCTCGTCATCTCTCTGGAACTCCAACTTAGTTTGCCACCCTGCCAGTCGGCCACCCCTCTTGCAGATGCTGTCTGGGTCAAGTAGGCCTTACTCATACCTCCCAAGCTTCCCAGATTTACCGGGACGGCCCCAGAATTTCAAGCAAATCCCGGGGTTCCCGCGAATGTGGGCTGAGACCCACAGCTGAGCCCAGTACCGAAATAAGTTCCGGTACTGAACTAATCCCCCTGTCCGATGAGTGCTGAGCAGCCATGCCGTGCTGCAGCTGTCAGGCTGAGGCTCTCTCAGTGCCCAGCAGCAAAACCTTCCCCACCCGCTCGTCCGCCCACTGTACGGGGTGTACAAGGAGGGAGGAGGAGGTGGGTTAAGTCAGCTTCACCTCCTCCCCATGTCCCCTATGCCCACCCACAACACCCAGTGTGCAGTCAATTTGTGCAGGGAAGGGGTTTTGTGGGCGGAAGATTTTAAAGCAGCCTGCTGTCTGATGTCTTCCTGAGCCTCTGATCAGCCTGGGGTGAGTGAACTCTCCCCTTTCTCTCTTCCTTCTATGTGCCATAGCGTTCCTGCCTTCCATGTCCCGTAGCGTTCCTGCCTTCCATGTCTCATATCGTTCCTGCCTTCCATGCCCCATATCGTTCCTGCCTTCCATGTCCCATATCGTTCCTGTCTTCCATGTCCCATAGCATTCCTGCCTTCCATGTTCCATAGCGTTCCTGCCTTCCATGTCCCATAGCGTTCCTGCCTTCCATGTGCCATAGCATTCCTGCCTTCCATATTCCATAGCAATCCTGCCTTCCATGTACCACAGTGTTCTGCCTTCCATTTGCCATAGTGATCCTTCCTGCCTTCCATGTGCCATAGTGATCCTTCCTGCCTTCCATATGCCATAGTGATCCTTTCTGCCCTCCATGTGCCATAGTGATCCATCCTGCCCTCCATGTGCCATAGTGATCCTTCCTGCCCTCCATGTGCCATAGTGATCCTTTCTGCCCTCCATGTGCCATAGTGATAAGTCCTGCCCTCCATGTGCCATAGTGATCCTTCCTGCCCTCCATTTACCATAGTGATCCTTCCTGCCCTCCATTTACCATAGTGATCCTTCTTGCCCTCCATGTGCCATAATGATCCTTCTTGCTTTCCAGGTGTCATAGTGATCCTTCCTGCCTTCCATATGCCTTAGTGATCCTTCCTTACTGCCTACCAGGTGTCATAGTGATCCTTCCAGGTGACATGTGATCCTTCCATGTGCCATAGTACTCCTTCCTGGCTTCCATGTACCATAGTGATCCTTCCTGCCTTCTATGTACCATAGTAATCCCTCTTTCCTCTCTTCCATGTACTATAGTGATCCTTCCCTCACATGAACACAGTGCAGAAAAGGTGTGTTCCGTGTGTATTTCCCACACTGCATGCAACCATGCTGCCCTTGTGAGACACACGTGGGTGCCATTAATCGTTAATGGCAGCATGTTTGCCGACACCAAACCTAATGGTACTGCAGTATTATGCAGTTTGGTGTGGTAAAAGTAGTGCTTTGCAGAGCATCCCTATTGACTTAAATGGGTTGTAGTCAGAGGGTAGTAGTGCCCACCAATGCAACGCCCCCCTATGCTGCCTTTGCAGCTAAAGGAGAAGCACTTGGCGAGTTGGTAAAACCTTGTGGTTGAGCCACAGTTTTACCACCCCTACAACCACTAGTGTGAACGAACCCTAAGTGTTATGTTGCATATTTCTGACATTTGAGATAAGATTTCCTTCTGATGTACATTTGTTCAAGCAATGCTGCACTGTATACAGCAACTAGACTTAGCTTCTGTTTAATCATCCCTCTTTAAGCCACTCCCACCTTTAGGGGCAACTTGACCATGAACATCATTGTTCCTTTCCGCAGAAAATACCTCATCTTAGAGTGGTGGAGAACTTTAAATATCTGGGTATAGTAATAACTAATACCCCAACGCAGTATATTCGAGACAACTTAGTGCCGTTGCTAGAAAAGTTTAAAAGGAAAAAGGAGATCTGGTGTCGACTCCCTCTATCTATGGCAGGGCGCGTAAATTTGATCAAGATGATCTGGATGCCACAATTAATGTATATATTACACAATTCACCAGTTTGGATTGGGAGGGAATGGTTTATAAAAATAAACTCCCTCTTTCGTGAGTTGATCTGGAAGAAGGGCCAGGCCAGGATTAGTCTCCAGACGCTGCAGCGCCCTAATAGGGAGGGGGGACTGGCGGTGCCCCACCCATATAGATATTTTCTGGCGGCCCAGATGCAACATCTGGGGGGAAGTGAGTGTGGGGGAGAGCTGAACACATGTGCGAAAATCATGCTGTCAGGGAATCCGCATAACTCCCTGTCGGGGGCACTGGAAGCCGGGACACTGGGAAATGTACTCCCAACACACAAGCTGGTTACAAAAGTATGGCGGTCAGTGAAGATAGAAATGGGCTATGGGGGGCCCACGGAATTCTCACCTATTTGGCAGAATAGGCAGTTACAAGAACTGAACTCTATAGAAGTAAATAGGATCTGGGAAAGGGCGGGCATAAATAGATTGAAGCAAATATTTGATGGCAACTCATTAAAATCTTTTACAGACCTAAGGCAGGAGTTCGGAATTCCCAAAGAAACATTTTATTTTTACCTCCAGGTTAGACACGCGCTAGAGAAGCAATTCAGGACTGCGGTACTGGAATGGTGTAGTGCACCTATGCTTAGTAGGGTGGTGAGGGCACCCGGCCTTAAAGGGCTGATATCAGGGACATACGCCCAGTTAACGGAAAGGGCAACTAGTCTGACCCCACTCTTGCGGGCAAGGGAGGGGTGGGAGGCCGATGTGGGGGAATTGAGTAATGACCAGTGGGAGAAAGTACTAGAGCTCGGCCCACTGGTATCTCTCTCCCCGTCGCAACGGGCATCGCACCTTCTATTGACACACAGAGCCTATTATACCCCCAAGAAACTGTATAGATTTGGAAAAAGACCAGATGACAAGTGCCCTAGATGCCTGGAGACAGGCGACCTTGTACACATGATGTGGAGGTGTCCGAAATTAGTAAGGTATTGGACTGAGATCCTAAGTATTATAGAAGCTAGGCTTGGGAAAAGAGTGGAATACGAGGCCAAGGCGTGTGTACTGGGGCTATTTAGTAAGAACATGGGGGAGGATCACATAGGTATAGCAATAGTGCGGGGGCTATACCAGGCGAGGAAGTTGATTGCGAAGGCATGGTTATCAGCAACGCCCCCTACTTCGGAAGAATGGGTTAACACAATGAACGCGCTGGTCAGAACAGAGAGGACTATATACGGTAGAAGGGGGAATTATAAGAAATTTTCAAAGATCTGGGGTTTGTGGTGCCAGGGTAGAATTATATAATACTCTAGTGCTGGTAGGATCCAAGGGAAACGGTATTTAGGAGTATGTACATGGTCGGTAATAAGGAGTGTTAAAGTTAAGAGATTTTTATATTCTTGGAAAGCAACTGTGGGGGTGGGGGGAGGGATTGGTTAAAAGAGGGTAGAGTAAGGGGTTGATATTTTCACTCGTTTTCTTACTTAACTCGATTTGGGACAATATATGTATCAATGAATTGTCCTTGATTGTCTGATTTTATAATGAAAATTGTATAACTTGAAAATTAATAAAAATGACTTGAATGCATTGTGCAGTACTTATTCTTTGGCTCCATCTTGGGTTCCTTAGGTCCTTCATAATCCTCTATTATAAGCTCTCTGTCTAATTTCAGAATACAAAACCAGATGTATTGGAAGTAATTTTCTAAATGATTGTGTTGGGGTTTATATGAATCCTTGAGACTTCAACTTGTGGCACAGCAATTAAAGCATACTTTATTGGTACAAGGATGCCAAGGTTTTGTTTAACCACTGCCCTTAAGCCCCCCCCACTATCATATTTGACCACACCCACTTTTTGTCACGGCACGCTACACGTGCCTCATTCTCAAGTTCAAAATTTGGGAGGTATGCTTACTGATCATGTGCCTTACAGTGTCTAAAATACCTGAGTATATATGTGTTGATGCTGTGTGACCTACTAGGATTACCAGTAGGACCACTACTGTCCAGGCTACCCTGGTACCATTAGTGCCTTTGCCTGCACACTGCTGGGGATTGTTCTATGACTGAGGGAAGCATTAATCCTACCTGTTACTGTCTATTGCTGCAAGTTTTACTGAAAGCTTTACTGCATCTGTTACTGTTGCTTCAACTGTTACTGCGAGTATTACTGCACCTGTTACTACCAGTGCTAATACCAACTGTGTTGCCGCAATTATTCTTGTAACTCTTCTGCCATACTACTTTCCCAAATACAAGAACTAAGAACGCTCTTTGGCCTTTGTGTGCCGTTCTCTCTGCAACAAGTTCCTTTGCTCCTGGCCCCGCCCACATGAGTGTGTGCATGCAGTGCTGTCAAAAATCTACTGAATCTAACTGGCCTAACTGACTCGGAGCAAGCTTACAGACAGTGAAGTTTGAAAAAACTGAATTGCTTTCTGTTATGCCTGTCCCAGATCAGTTACTTGTTACATAATTATCACATTACATATTGAAGATCAGAGCAACCCCAGAAATCTAATTTAGGATGAGCCCCAGAAACTACTTTTTTATTATAGGTCAGCAATGACCTATCACATTCTGTATACTCAGGGGTTCACTTTTTAGATGCAGCCTGTGTAGAGGTTGATCAGTAAAAGGGTCACATGCAGCTATCCCTCCCCCCCCTCACATTCAAATGTAGAATTATCTATGAGTTTCTGGAAAGGTCCTGTAAAGCAGTGGAGCATTCAACAATATATATTTCCTGCATGATGGTATAAAGCAGAGGTCTTCAAACTATAGTTCAATGGCCAAGTACAGCCTGCAGCTAGGATCAATGGCCTTTTGCACAGGTCTTCGGTCAGCATATGGTTCTATATTTTTCCCCAGCTTCCTCAATCCCCCCACCCTTCCAGCCTCCAGAGAAGGTTCCCTAGTCTGTGCTATTATTGTACTATATATGGATACTAGGATCGTGGGCATCCAAACAACCAATCACTTGCTTGCCCCTGTATTCACAGATGGGTGACTCCCAACCATGCTATAAGTGTGTAAAGGTTGAACTTTGATGTAAAGGGCAGACTTTGATGGGTACCCTGATGTAAGGGGGGATTCTGATGGGAGTAATCATGCAAGGTTCTGATGGGCTCACGTTTATTTGGAATTTCTTTGCTTTGTTTTACTACAATTCTTTCTCTGTTCTGAATTTTATCATGCTGATTTTAAAAAAAAGCAAAACGTATTTATTCAGTTAAAGTTAATTCCAATTCCAATTCCATTTATCAATCTGATTTTTTTCAGTCCTTGAGTATTCATAGAATCACAAAACAATTTAGAGGCTCCTCGGGGGGGTTTGGGGGGGGGGGGGTAGCACTGCACCAGTATATAACCATTATTGCCCAGCACTGTACCAGTATATAACCATTAAAGGGGTTGTAAACCCTCGTGTTTTTTCACCTTAATGCATCCTATGCATTAAGGTGAAAAAACTTCTGACACAGGCCGGTCCCCTAGCCCCCCATTTTACTCACCTAAGCCCGTTCGTTCCCTCGCACTCTTCCTCTCTGCCCGTTTTCTCAGCTCTATGTATAGATTGAAAGCAGCACAGCCAATGGCTCCCGCTGCTGTCGATCAAATCCAATGAAGTGGGCACCGGGGGGCTGGCCCGAGTCCTGTATTCAGCGTAAATGTACACAGAAGTAGGACTTGAGAGCCTTCTCCAACGAGGACATTCGATTCCAGAGCCGCTGGGGGACCCCAGAAGTTGAGGATCGGGGCCACTCTGTGCAAAACGAACTGCACAGTGGAGGTAAGTATGACATGTTTGTTATTAAAAAAAAAAAAAAAAAGTAATATTTATGTAGCGTTTCCCCCAGTAGAAGCCGATGAATATTGCTTGTCCTCTTGTGCTACCCTGACCCTAGGAACTTCCCAGTCATTCTGACATGATGTATACCCCTTTAAATCAACCACAGACACAATGTAGACTGAATTCAGCAGAGTTCTATATTGACCAGGACAAACAGTGAGTGCAAAAAAGGTGTTAGTCAGCCAAACCTGGGAATAGCACGCAAGACTGGTCGAGCTGGACACACGGCAGTTAGGTATGTACAGAATAACAAACAGACAGTAATGAATAATAACACTTGAATATGCAAAAATAGTAGACACTGAATAATTGAATGGGCCCAGGCAGCCAAAAAGGTGAAGGGGGGGGGAGGCGTGACTAGAGAAAGGCTAGTCTGCAGGGAACTCTACTCCTATGGAGGGAAAGTAGTTAAGCCGTATTTGGGCCAGCTCATGAACTGATGGGATTAGAATAGTCCAAGTGCCAGGTCTGAACACAATATTTTGCCTGCACGTTGGAGCACTTTGGAGCCCAAAGCAGTTGAAGGGGAAAACCTCAGGGAGAGGAGAGAAGATTTAAGCATTCAGCAAGCATATAACGGTTATAGTATAAGTGACAAGTTCCTTTGTAATCCAGGTTATGATGTCTGCATGCAATGTCCATGTGCTGGGTGATACTAAAAGGAGAATTTGGGCATAAGCCCGCTCATCAGATCCTGAAGGTAGTCGGCTCACACAGGAAGTGATTCAGGGTCTGTACTCCAGCCAGCGTAAGGATGGATGCGGCATGAATGAGTACTTAGCGGTCCCGGTTGGCGCCCGCAGTTGCAGTTCTTCCGGTCACCAGCAGGAAGGACAGAGGATCCTATGATGTTGTTAAGTGATGCCGGCCCACTCAGGCAGGGGCAGCAATGACTCATCGGGCCCTGGAAGACCGCGGTTTCTAGCAGTCAGACGGCAGCTCTGATGCTTAATGATGGATCCCTGGGAGCAGAGAGCAGGCCCTCTGCACACACTTCTTTAATTAGGGTGACCAGACGTCCCCGGACTGAGGACATTGTCCCCAGACCAAGTCTGTCCCCGATTTCATCTCCGGCAGGGGCGGCGCCAGGTGGGTGATTGGGTGTGCTTACGCACCCCCAAAATTCAAATGCCACTACTTCATATGTCACAACTTTTTTTATTGTACCTGCACATCCTCTATTGATGCTAGAAGGCTGGGGACTCTTTTTTCCTGTTTAAAAATTTATAAAAAGCTTGGCGCTAAACTCAAAACAAATTTGCAATTAGGCAATCATTGGTGCATAATAAATAACCCACAAAAAATCAATATAGTGCACCAAAAGATGAGAGAGTCCTCAAAAGAAATCCAAACACTAAAACAAAAAGAAAGTCTATGTAGTGACAGGTAATCTTGGTATCCATGTTCCACCATCACTCATTTTGGAGAAATACACACTTACCAGATAACTAAGTAAAATAAGCCTTGTAACAATCAGATCCTTTGGGAACCGATATGGGTCAGAGGACGATGATCTTTCAACTAAACTCAATCCTTAGATGTCTCCTTATGCTTGTATGATGATAGAGCTTGGCAAAAGCAAAGTATATATCATAGCACAATATATTTATATGCAATATGTTTATAGACAGGTAACAATTGTGATAAAATGCGCGCTTACATTTTAAGGTGCTAATAAGTCAGCACCAACGTGTACAACCAGTAGAACAGGAATAGCGGCGTTCCTCCAAGTTGCGGCGTGCGTTCCAGCACACCAAAATTCGGAACCAAGCGTACCGGAAGTGACGTCAGTGCGGGCAAGTGCACAGCCTCAATGCATTGTGATCAACACATAATCAGGAAGCTTACCCGCTGCCATTTTCTTGTAGCCTTATATACCCCACTATCGAATCTGATTGGTTGTTGAAAATCATCATATATCTTAAACTGGAGTTCCACCCAAAAATGGAACTTCCACTTTTTGTATTCCTCCCCCCCTCCGGTGTCACATTTGGCACCTTTCAGGGGGGAGGAGGGAGCAGATACCTGTCTAATACAGGTATTTGCTCCCACTTCCTGGCATAAAAAAGAGGAGGGGAGGTTGGGACTTTAAATGAGGTGCGCATGATGCAGCCCAATCACACTCACAGAGGTGCAAACATATGTATGTACCCCTGGCTTTGTTTTGTAGCACGGTCCTAGTTTTGGCTATCATGTGAGTAACCTTTTTGGCATGGCCCATTATGCCCAAATTTCCCCCTTTTCTGCTGATAACTATATTGCTTTTCATACATTTTTTTATAGAATTTAGATGCATCTGGCTCCTGAAGAGTGGATTGAAGTCCATGAAACGCAGCGTCGGGCCTGCCTTTGATGCATCAAACACACATTGACCAATTTTCAGATGTTTTTTACATTTTTCACATGACTTTTATCTTGCTTGGGGAATTAAGATGCATAATTGTACCTATCCATGTCCCATGGTTGTATATACATAGATTTATTGTCTATATGCGATTATTTTATGTCTAATGTATGCAATGCGTTTTTATGCCATGTTGATCATTGGTCCTTAATAAACATACATGTTTGCACCTCTGTGAGTGTGATTGGGCTGCATCATGCGCACCTCATTTAAAGTCCCATCCTCCCCCCTCTCTTTTTTATGATATTAAGGATGGGGGTGCAAACTTTCCCTTGCGTCCCATTTAAAGTCCTAAGTTCGCTTTTCCCCCTATTGCCACTTCCTGGCATAGATCACCACAGCGCTTGCAGTGACCTACGCCACTTCCGGCGTCTACACTGTCCTCCCCCGCTGTATTCTGGGAGACACACAGGTCCCAGAACACAGCAGGGACCAGAGAGGATGCGCAGCGCGACTCGCACATGCACAGTAGGGAACCAGGAAGTGAAGCCGCACGGCTTCACTTCCTTATTCCCTTACCGAGGATGGCGGCGGCAGCAGCCGAGTGCCGACAGACGGATTGGCTTGGGCTGCCGACATCGCGGGCTCCCTGGACAGGTAAGTGTCCATATATTAAAAGTCAGCAGCTGCAGTATTTGTAGCTGCTGGCTTTTAATAATTTTTTTTCGGCGGACCTCCGCTTTAAGCTTAAAGATTCCCGAAATCGTTTTTTTTTTAAATATCAAAACTCCTGTACATTTTGGTGACTTACTTTCACAAGCAAATACCAACACACAAGCAATAACGAATACATTTAATCATTAACCACTTTCAGCCCAATCACGTCATAAGACGTCTTTGACTTTCAGTGGGGACATCTGAATGATGCCTGCAGTAGCAGGCATCATTCAGATATCATCTTTTTCAGCCGGCAATTCTGTGCACCGCAAGAACAATCACATCGGCAGTTCAGCCGCTTGATCATTCTTACAGACAGCAGGAGGGGACATTCCCCCCCCATCCCGCCGCCCTCCAGTGCTTCTCCGGGATCGTCCACGTGATCGGGGCCCTGGAAAAAGAACCCGCCACCACCTGACAATGATCATAGAGATTTCTGGTGACCAGATGGTCCCCAGGCATCTCTATGACTGTTGGAGGCCCGGGCGTGACGTTATGACGTCACGTCCGGGCCACGGAAGTAAACAAAGCCCAGATCTTGGCTGGAAAGAAAGATCTGAAATTTTAGTTTTTTTATCTCAATCTTTCTAGCCTGGAGGATAAAGAGGACCTGTCATGCACCATTCCTATTACACATGCGCACATATGTAAACGCCATTCAAATCACACATGTGAGGTATCGCCGCGTGTGTTAGAGCGAGAGCAACAATTCTAGCACTAGACCTCCTCTGTAACTCTAAACTGGTAACCCTGTAAAAAAAATTTAAAGCGTCGCCTATCGAGATTTTTAAGTACCAAAATTTGGCGCACAAGTGTGCGCAATTTTAAAGCGTGATATGTCAGGTATCTACTCAGCATAACATCATATTTCACATTATACAAAAAAATTGGGCTAACTTTACTGTTTTTGTTGTTTTTTAATTCATGAAACTGTTTTTTCTTTCCCAAAGAAACGCGTTTGAAAAATTGTTGCGCAAGTATCGTGTGACATAAAAAGTTGCAACGACCGCCATTTTATTCCCTAGGGTGTCTGCTAAAAAAACATATATAATGTTTGGGAGTTCTGAGTAGTTTTCTAGCAAAAAAATTATGATTTTTACATGTAGGAGAGGAGTGCCAGAATAGGCCCGGTATGGAAGTGGTTAAAAAACATTTTTATTTTTATAATCATTAAAATTAAATACTAAATTGATAACGACATTCTCAATTTAATCACATAGTTAGCATAAAGCCATCCTCAATTCAGAATTAACATAAATGCCACATAAAGTGTAAATACTTAAAGAAATTTTACTCTTATTTTATACTATTGGATCATATGGATCGTATAGATATCACCCTCTAGTGGTCACGGAAACATATCACATCTGTAAGTTTCCTTAACACATGGGCTAGAACCCCTGTATTAAGGTTTAATTAAAATAATGCAACAAAATAAAAAATGAACAAAGTAAATACAAATAAATATAGAGCTGATTCTAATGGGGGTAGAGTAACCTCAACCTTATTTTTGACTATAGGGATAGGTTGTAATTAACACACCCCTATACAGTAGACCCATGCCAAACCACCTCTAAAAAAATCAAAAAGAGAAGTCTCCATTATACCCAATAAAGATGTCACTTTTAGACCCAATTGAATTTCTCAACATTTCTTGACATCGGGGTTGGTTGTATAAAACAACCCACCAATCCCACCATATAAAACATATTACAAAGTGCACTAAGAGGTTAGCAAACCATTGGTTTAGGACGGAGTGATTGTCTTACCCTGATTACCACAATGTATCAAGGTGTAAACACCTAAAGGTCCCATATGAAAACACCACCTAATTCCAACTAACTAGTAGTAGGAGATGTAACAGTTTAGGTCAATATCTATATTGAGTCCTTATGGAAACAAAGAGCCAATCTCATGTATCAACCGTGTCTCATTCTGGGAGATCTGTTTCCGAAGGTCACTCCCTCTCCAGTGTCTAAAGACCCTATCTATGCCCAGAAATCTAAGGCCGGATGGTTCCCTATTATGCATCTTTTTAAAGTGACTAGATACATTGTGTTTGATACAACTCTTTTTTATATTGTTGACGTGTTCATTTATTCTTTTAAATAAGGGTCTAGTGGTTCTCCCTACATATTTTCACCCACAAGGACAGGTGAGAAGATATGGACATATCTAGTATGACATGTGATAAATTTATCATTGTCATAATATTGTCCTGAAATACCAGAAAAATGTTCTACTTTTCTTCTTTTATTTATTTTTTTTTTTTTCTTTTTTTTTTTTTAATCTTTATTTAAATTTTCCACAAACCATACAGAACCTAAGAGAGTCGCCGAGGCAACAACAGGTACAATAATAAAATTTAGCAGAAACATTCCATGATCTCAACGTACTCTCTCTGTAACCCCTCCCAACCCACCCCACCTAGCCCCTAACCCATCTACCCTTCCACCCCCAGCAGCCCTCTATTTCCTTTTCCCTTACTCCGAAGTGGTTACTGGAGACCCCCTTGGGACAGCTCACTTCGAGACTAATTCAGCATATGAAAGAGAATTCCTAAAGATCAACCACGTTGCCCATTTACTTCTCCTCGATGCATCATCTCTAAGAAGCCCCTCTACGTCCCCTTTCTCTAGAGTGTACAGTCCCTGTATTTTAAGCAGCCAATCCCTGACATTAGGACCTTCTATGTTTTGCCAGTTCTTGGGGATTTCGCTTTTTGCGGAGTTTAATAGTACTGGAATTAAAGACATATTGTACTCCCTTTTACCTCCTTCTGCACTGTGGAACAGACAAATCCATGGGTCACTTGGTATTGATCTGCCCGTGATTGTTTTAATTATTTGGATTACCTTTACCCAAAATTTCTTGACCACTGGGCAGCTCCACCAAATATGAGCCATGGATCCCGGCATCCCACATCCCCTCCAGCAATTAGGGGACCTATCTGGTTGGTATTTATTAATTTGTACGGGTGTGGAATACCATCTGGATAGGCATTTATAGTTTGACTCTATTGTTTTTATGTCCGAGGCCGTACTGTGTGTGGCTTTTAATATGTTGCCCTTTGCGTTTTCATCTAATGACACCCCAAGGTCTATCTCCCATTTCTTAACGAATGGTGGCATTTCCAACTCCTCCGCACTCAGTAGTATTTTATATATGGCCGAAATATAACCTTTCAGCTTATTGTTATTGAATAACTTCTCTATTGGCAAGAGATTGTTCTCCTCCCGTATCGGAGCCGGGAGGCTTTTAATAAAGTGCGATAGTTGTGTATACCGCCATCGGTCAAGCCTCATTAACTCTCTATATGTGTTTATGTGCTCATACGTGCCTATTTTCCCTTTCTTCATAATGTGTTTGACTTGTGTCTTGCTGTTTATAATCCAGTTACCCCCCACTTCCTCCATCCCTGGGGGAAACAACTCATTATTTTTTAAATAGATCAATGGTGAATTGTATTCCCACCCGTTTAAAGTGTGCATCCAATCCCAAATTTTGAAAGTGTACTGTGTAATAGTGTGTGTATTTGGACCTAGTGTTCTACAACCTGGGGGATTCCAAAGTATTGTGTTCAAACGTGCTCCACTTAGACCTATTTCAAGGTTGACCCATCTTTTAGTGGTCTCTCCCTTAACCCAGTCGACTGCTCGTGCTAGTGCTATTGCATAATGATATTTTTTAAAGTCCGGGAGGGCCAGTCCCCCGTAGGCTTTCCCTCTACATAATACTTTGTGTGCTACCCTTGGTCTCTTATTTTTCCAAATGAGACCCTTTAATATTTGTGTTAACTTTTTAAAATAAGTTTGAGGTAATGGGATAGGCAACATTTGCATCTTATAAAATACCTTTGGGGCCAGCACCATTTTTATTGCATTGATTCGCCCTATCCAAGAGATGGGGTAGTGACTCATCCTCTTCGTCTCTAATCGGACTTCGTCCAACAAGGGCAAAAAATTCAGGGCATACGTCCTCTCCATAGAGTTTGTCAACTTAACCCCCAGGTATTGAATATTATCCCTTACAGGGAAATTAAAAGTGTCCCTGATCCAGATCTCATCCCTCCTGTTCATGCCGACACTCAGAGCCTCCGATTTTCCCAAATTGATCTTGTAGTTTGATAGCTCACTGTATTTCTTGATGATCGCTAATATGTTAGGGATTGAGATCCTCGGGTTTGTGATGTATAGGAGGACGTCGTCGGCATATGCGGCCAATTTGTGTTCCTCTTTCCCTACCATACACCCCTTAATGTCAGGATTTTTACGGAGAGCAGCAAGCAACGGCTCCAGTGTCAACACGAACAGGGGGGGGGACAACGGACAACCCTGTCTAGTGCCGTTTTTCATCTCAAACTGAGCTGAGGGGGAGTTGTTAACCCTGACAAAAGCGGAGGGGTGATGATACAGAACTTTCATCCATTTTAACATTTTTTCTCCCACCCCCATAGCTTCTAACGTTTTGAACATGAAACCCCAGTCTACCCTGTCAAAGGCCTTTTCGGCGTCGATTGACAGGAATAGACCTGGGGTTCCATTGCTCTTGAAGGCCTCCATCAGGAGCAAGGACCGCACCCCATTGTCCTTGCTTTCCCTCCCGGGGACAAAACCCGCCTGATCCGGGTGGACCAGATACGCCATCTTATCCCTAAGTCTGGAAGCAAGCACCTTTGCGTACAGTTTAGTATCAGCGTTTATAAGCGCTATAGGTCTATAACTGGAGCAAAGGGTGCGGTCCTTGCCCTCCTTGGGGATCAGGGTCACCGCTGCCAGCAGAGCTCCCTTGCTCATCTCGCCCTGGGATCCTAATTCATTCCACAGCCTACACATCCTCGGGATCAGTGTTTTTCCAAATGTTTTAAAAAAGGCCGCTGTAAAGCCATCCGGTCCTGGGCTTCTCCCGGAGGGAGAGGAACCCAGGGCAAGACTAATTTCTTCCTCTGTTATGGGTCTATCAAGTTCTTGTGAGTCTGATTCGGATAGTATATGCAACCCTGCTTCTGTTAGAAAGGCCTCTGCACTATTGTCGGTCCCTTTGTTCCCTCCTGATTTACTCACTGAATATAGGGCTTTGAAGTAACGCCTAAATTCTTCTCCAATTTCCCCCGAAGCGTATTTAACTACTCCATTTTTGTTTTGTATCTTGTCTATAAAATTTATGTCCCGTTTTCTCCTCAAAGTTTTGGCCAGGTGTTTTCCTGCTTTGTTACCCCACTTGAACCTCTCTCTTGTGAATCTGTTCAATATGTGTTGCGTCTCCTGATCCATTAAGTCCCTCAGTTCATCTCTTTTGGTGGTTAGGTGCATCAGTAGAGTCTTGTCAGGGCCTCTGTGAGCTTTATGTAGCTGCTCTAACCTAAAAATGTCTGCAATGAGGGCGTTTTTTCTTTTTGTTCTTTCTTTCTTCAACCCTGCACCTATCGAGATCAATATCCCTCTTATATATGCTTTGAAGGTTTCCCAGACCGTCATCCCCCCTATTTCGCCCGTATCGTTGGTTAGGAAAAAATCGTCTATCTCCCGCTGAATCCTTTCTACGGTTTTGGGGTCTTTGATTAAGTTCTCGTTTAAGCGCCACGTAAACGGGGGTTTGTGCGTCTCTTTTAGTTTTAATTTCATTATAACGGGAGCATGGTCTGATAGGGTTCGAATCCCAATTTTGGTCTCAACTACTGAGTCCACCAGTCTATGATCTACCAGTAGATAGTCTAGTCTAGAATGTGTATTATACACGGGGGAAAAAAAGGAATAATCCTTCACCCCTGCATGCTGAATCCTCCACATATCTAACAACTGGCTGTCATGTAGTTTAGCGCTTACTCTTCGCAGAGTGCTTTTACTCGTCCCCCGAGTGTTTGATGAACTATCAAGAGATGGGTCAAAACAAAAATTAAAGTCCCCTCCTACAATCACCTCTCCCTCTCTAAAATCCAATAGCTCATTTAGGACCCTCAACAGAAATTTTGGTGGGTCTCTATTTGGGCAGTAGATGTTCGCGAGGGTGAGAATTCTCACTCCTAGCCTAATCTTTAAAAACAGAAAACGCCCCTCCGAGTCGCTCTTCCTATCTATCAGGCAGAAGTTGACATTTTTCCCGAAACCAATTGCCACCCCTTTTGCTCGCTTTGTTGGAGAATCACTATAGAACCAGGATGGGAGATGTTTTGAGTAAAGTTTTATGTTGGCATTGTGTGAAAGATGGGTTTCTTGTAAAAATACCACCTCAGCTCTGAGGTGGTATAGTTCTTTTAGTAATTTATGTCTCTTGTTAGGGGAGTTTAGGCCCTTAACGTTATATGTTAAGCATAGAAAATCCATTTGACCTAGGCCTTGTGCCATATTAAGAACCTTGTGAAAAAGGAGTGGTCATCTATGGAAAGAAAGTCTGCCCTGGGTGGCCCCCCCTCTTGCCCCCCCCCCCCCACATATCCCAGTGTCCCCTACCCTCCCCCCAGCACCCTCCCCCCTTCCCTCTCCCCCCCACCCCCCCCCCCGCCATTCCTAGGCAAGTGGATCGCAGGGTAGACATCTATACACGCCCACTCTGCGACCCATGTGCCCCGGGGTGGATCTCGGTACAGAGGTGGCGTCGGTGATTACTGTCGCCGGTTATAACACTTGTTTGATCCCATCTTCGTTATCCGTCCTCCTCCCTCCCACCTCCCCAGCCACATTCCCCGCGCCCGCCCCCTCCCCCCTCGAAAAACTTTACGGGAAGACATTTTCAGGAATAACTGGAACCCCAATTTCAAGTTGCCCACAAAAGTCCTGTAAGTCCTCCATTTGTCTCAGGATGCAGGACCTGCCTTCCTTAGTTACTGTCAAGGACAGCGGAAACCCCCATCTGTACTTTAGGTTTGCATCTCTTAATAAATCCAATAGGGGCCTCAGTTGTCTCCTTCTTGCCAATGTACCGGCCGATAAATCAGCATAGATCTGTATCTCTTGATTATTAAATTTGATCGGCCGTGCCCCTCTTAGTCTAGTCCAAATAATGGCTTTGTCCTCGAACTGATGAAATTTCACGATGATGTCTCTAGGTGTGTCGCCTCTTAAATTGTGGGGTTTCCTAATTCTGTGGACACGGTCAATTTTCAGATCACTATCTGGGTTTTTCCCCATTAGGGGGTTGAAAAGCTCTTTGCAAATTAGGAACAAGTCCTCATCTCTATGTTCTGGTAGTAGTCTGATCCTTAAATTTTGCCGTCTATTTTGGTTTTCTTGTTCTTCCATTTTAAATAACAGCTCTCTGTGTCCCCTCTGTAGTGTTTTTACTTGTTTTTTTAAAGTGGCTATTTCTCCTCCTTGTTGTTCCACCTCCTTCTCCATCCCCTCCACTCTTGCTAGGAGATGTCCCATATCAGTTCTCACATTCAAGATTTCAGCTTTAATTACTTTTTCTAAGTTCACGAACATATCTTGTATTTCCGTTTTTGTAGGGAACACCTCTCTAGACGGATCTGTTTCCGGATTAAGCATTAAGGGTCCTTCCGTGTATGTCTCGGAGGTAGCGGCCCCCCCCTGGGTTCCTTTACTTTTGGGGACTGCCTTTTTCCTGTCCTTAGTATCCATTGGTTCTTGTTGTTTATTGTCCGAACTGGGGCTTTTAAGGAATTTTTGAATAGTGCTTGAGTTCAGGCTGTCTCTAGATTTATTGGAGTCCGCCGTTCTATGGGGGCGCCCTTTCATGTTCAACCCTGCACCCCTTCTGCAGACTTAGTCTTGAAGGCCCTAGTTAGTCACTGGTTAATCCCACCACCAGTTTACTGGCTAAATCAAGGCTCCTCTTCAGCCCGTGGGGAGACTCTGACCCCGGGAAGGTACCCCGCCTGCACCCCTCACGTAAGGGGGGGCCCGCTGTAGCACCCTGTATGTTTGTCTAAGTTGACTTTAACTGGTACAGCCCGACTATTTGTCACAGTTCTATCCTAGAGGGGAGAGCCAAAATATCAGCCAGCCACAGTCTCTGCTTGGGCCCAGCTTGAGACTGCGCTGGCTCTTCTATCTGTGCCCAGCTCAAAGTTATTTAGCAGAGAGAACATGCCTTTCCTTCCGCCAGTGTGAATACCATGGCAGTTGCCCTGGCAAGATTCAAATCCAAAAGGCACTAATATCAGCCAGGCTGATCCTACCTGACTCCAGGCGTACTCCAGGGGGACTCCTTCAGGGGCTGTGTCCACGCGTCGATGGAGGGGAGGGGAGGCGGGAGGGTCAGTCCACACTCGGCTCAACTCTCCTCTCCAGCCGATTTAGTCGGGCAGCCCAGGTCGCGCTGCTGCAGTCCCGCCACTTGTCTCAGCGCAGGGGGTGTAGCGGAGGGAGAGGAGTCCGGGGGGTTCTATGGCGACTGCCTCGCAGGGGGGGGCGGCCGAAAGTACCAAGGGCCAGTGCGGGAGCTCCTCCTTCCAACCGCTGCATCCAAGATCCAGGTGCGGTTCCGGACCCCGGTGTTCACGGGTGGCTCTCTCGCCCGCTCGATCAGCCGGGCGGCAAGCACTTTCTGCGCCGGGGGGGGGGGGAGGGAGAAGGGAGAAATGCTTAAGCAGCCACGGTCTCCCACTCCCGGCTGTAGGGATACGGACGTGCAGCACACGCTGTCGCACACACCGCTCTCATCCCTCTGACACCAAGACCCTCCCCCAGCTCACGGCACGTTACGTCATGCCTCCTCCTAGCCAAGAGACACTTCTGAAGGCAACTGCCTCGCACCAGTTTTCTTCTTTTATCACTAGTGTTTCTGCAAGAAATACACTGGTCACATCTAAAGAAACCTTTTCTTTCTAAAAAAGTGGTAGGTCTTTTAGGGGGATCCAGTACATTTTTGGCTGTTCTGTTCCGTAATCCGGGAGCTTTTCTATATATAAATAATGGCTTTTTTGGGAGTGTTTTCCTTAAAGTCGGGTCTTTTAACAGTATTGGCCAGTATTTACGTACACTTTTTTCTTCTCGGTTATATTGGGTATGATAGTCTGTAATGAACCACTAGACTCTTATTTTTTAAAAGAATAACTGAACACGTCAACAATATAAAAAAGGGTTGTATCAAACATAGTGTATCTAGTCACTTTAGAAAGATGCATAATAGGGATCCGTCCGGCCTTAGATTTAAATTTAGATTCCAAATTTTTTTTGAGTTTATCGCCAAGCTTTTTATATATTTTTAATCTGTGTACGTAGCACACGCCAGTAAGGCCCGGAGTGAGAAAAATAGAATGAAAAGATAGTGAAGGGCTGGCATGACAGGGTGAGAAGGGGAAGCAACTATGGGATTAAGGATTATAGGTGGAGAGTAGGAGAGAGGTAGGATTGGTTGGAGCAACTGGATGAGGAGGGTTTTTGGAGTTTATTTAAGGGGGGGCGGGGTCTCCCGGGCAGCAGTGGAGGGACAGGTGACAAGCAGGCAGTTTAGTCCACACTGCTGCTCGTCACAACCAAAAACATGGCCGATGTGGATAGGATCCTGGCCCAGCTGAGGGCTGCTGCAGCTTCCAAGAGTCCGGTGTGAAGATATGAAATGTATGAGCCATGTCTTTCTATGTATCCAGAGTTCCACCTCAACATGAATTTGTATTTCTTATATTTCGTATTGTTTTTCTCTAAAATGTTTCTGAATTCTTTTGGTATTGCAACACAAGTGGCTGACCAGTTGACAATTAAATGTTCTGCCAATGACCTGACACAATTCTCGGAAAGGATGTGATATGGAAAGATGTTGACATAGTAAGTCCCTGTCCAAAAGTCAAAATAACTTGTCACTTAAAAATAGCCAGGTCAAGATGACCCAAAAGATGGCCAAAAGCTGTGTTGAAATACTTAGTAAAATGCGTATGTGATGTATAATTTTGGGCTTTTGCCCGACATAAACTGTAATGTTATGAGTTTCTATAAAAGTCTGTACCACTCTGTAACCTGTATCACTATCAATTCAGATGTGATCTGCTGTATGTACAGTGCATATTCTGAAGTAAACATACATGAGACGAATGCAGCTCTATTGGCGTTGATGTCCTTTTTTTCAAGGTTCAACTTGGCAATTTGGTGACCCCGATTCGTGTCTTCTTGTCTGCATCTCCACCACTGGCTCTCCACCTTCTCCAGGACAGACAGCAGCAAAGAGGCCTCAGGTGAGAAAACCTTTATTTTCTCATATTAAATACTGTCTTTTCTGTGCGGTGTTAAGGGGCCGGTTGGGGTAGTGCAGCCACAGAAGGTAAACACGTTTCCTATTTGATTTTGCCTGCATTTTGTCTCTGCATGATTACTGAGAATGTTAAAGGTACCTATTACAATTTAAAGCATGCTAAAGAATGATAATTTTAAGCGCTTGCCTTTTCTCCTTATCTCCAGAAATGACAATGTATATATATATTTTGTGAAGGGATGTATAAGTGCAGGTACCACAATTTCTAAAGAGTGAGTAGAAGTTGGTGGTGTTGAATTTTTTGTATGTATGTTTTTTTTTAACGTTTGTGGTCCTAAGGCGGATAGGTTTGCCTTCAGCGGATATCCAGAAATGGGTGAATGACCTGCTGTATGTTCTCTTGAATAGGGAGTCTAGATAGGGACTAGCCTATTGCCACTCAGAAAGGAGACGTCCTTCTGAGAGTAGAACGAGCGAGATATCTCAACATATGTACTGGGCTGCTGGTACACAGCCATAACGATAAACGGTGGAGCTCTCGGTCCTTGAGTTCCAAATTATTGTCATTTCTGAAGAGAGTAATGAGAAATTGTGATAAATATGGGAAATTTGCATGAAAAAAATGTTTTGCCTGTCATAAATACATTTGGGTTAACAAAAGATAGGGCAAAAAAGTTATTAAAAATAGCAAAAGCAACAGGGCTAAGTATTGCCAAATTACAACTAATGCCGCGTACACACGACCGGACTTTACGGCAGACTTTGCCCGGCGGACTTTTCCACTGACTTTACGATGGACTTTCTGAATGAACGGACTTGCCTACACACAATCTACCAAAGTCCGTCGAATTCGTACGTGATGACGTATGACCGGACTAAAACAAGGAAGTTCATAGCCAGTAGCCAATAGCTGCCCTAATGTGGCTTTTTGTCCGTCGAACTAGCATACAGACGAGTGGACTTTTCAACCGGACTCGATTCCGACGGATTGATTTAAAACATATTTCAAATCTAAGTCCATCCAACTTTTGAGAAAACAAAGTCCGCTGGAGCCCACACACGATCGAATTGTCTGACGAAATCCAGTCTGCCGGGCAAAGTCCGCTCGTGTGTACGCGGCATTAGTGCTCCTATCATCAGAATGATGGTGAGTGGAGACCCAGATGCCCTGAAACATCATGTAAAATGGTGTAAACTAACAAAAAAGGAGTATAAGAAGGACCCATCTAAATGGTGGCCGCCAGAGGGTCCCTTAATACACCTCTGATTGATGCATTGTTTAATCTGCTTTTTAAAATGTATGATTGTGGGGGAATTGAATGTTTAGCAGCCTGGAAAGAAGTATCCAGGAAGGATGTAAAACCCCCCCTATAAAATGTGCTCAGAGAAAGCTGCTTTACATGTAGAAGATGAGGATGAGATGCCCAATGCTTGGGTTTCCCCTTATGACTCAATAAGAAGGGAATTATCAGGAGCATCTGCACCTATGGTACAGCAAGTGGAAACTACAGGAGGGGAGTCAGCTAGTGAAGATATAGTAGAGGCATCTGGTTATCAGCAGGCCACTCCAAGTATTATGATAGAAACTCCACAGCGTAGACACATAGGTAAACTTGTTAATAAACAGTTCTCCCCACATTACCGTGGAGAGGAACCATTCTATGATGTAGATGGTACAATGACATTTGAAAAAGATGGGGAACTGTGGCAGTACACTCCAGCAAGAGCAGATGCCTTAGCAAGATTTAATAAATTAAGTAAATCTGATACTAGTACTCCTCCAGCAGGGGGATCTAGGGATCATGCCTCACCTGTGTTAACTAGGCAACAGATAAAATGGTTGGGATTACTACCTCAGCGTACCCCAGAAGATAGACAAAGGACAAAAGAGTATTTTAAATCCAAATTAGAACCATTTGGACAAATGCCCTTGAGAGAGGTAGCTTTACCGGGGAAAGAAGATGGCCAGGGTAATTATACCGCAAGAATAGGAAAAGTTTATGTCCCCTGGAAACCCAATGAAATTAGGGCAATTATTGCTGATCTGCCCAACTTAGAGAAATGTCCAAAGAAATGGTATAAAAAGTTGATGTGGATAGAGAAAACGCAACAGGCTACATATATGGATATGTGGATCTTGATTGATTGTGCTGTGCCAGAGAAGTATGTGGATGTATGGAATGTATTTGCAAGATATGCGAGCATTGATTGATATTGTTCAGAAGAAAGGTGAGGATGTGTTAGATTACTGGAATAGATTCAAAGATGCTATTCAGAAGCATACTGATTTGATTCCAGATGATGAAAGTGATATGAAATGACCAGAGTTGGTGAATGTATTGGTGGATGGAATGTTGCCTGAGATTAGGGAAGAAATAGAGCTTCGTACAGTTGGATGGAGAAAGAAACCCGCCCCTGAGTTAGTTGAGATTGCTCAAATAGCTTACGAAGTGTTACAGAAAAGGAAAGACAAGGTAGAAAAGAAGGAGAAAACAAAAATGATGAATATACAACTACCAGAGGTTAAGGAAAAAGTCACAGAGCCCATGGGGGTACCAGTATCTACAGTACAGGTAACACCTCAGGGCCCCCCCCTTACCCACCTTACGGGAGTGGTATATATCTCTAATTATGGGGCACCACGGCAAAAGTGTGGTAATTGGATACAAAATGAGGGACAACGTATAAACCCTAAAATTTAGACCCGATACCAACAAATCATCCCAAATAGAGTAAGACCCCCGACCCTGCAGCCTTGTGCCTCCCCCACTTGCTTCAAGTGCGGATTGAGTGGACATATAGCAAGGGACTGTAGGGGGCACTAGGATAAGTTGGGATGTGGTGACAATATAGGTGACCCATTTTATCAAGCTCTAGCTGTAATTGAAGTTGATTCTGTTGATGAGCCAATGGTTGAAGTAAATGTAAACGGTATTGATTTGTGTGGTCTCATAGACACAGGGGCTTCACGGTCCCTTTTGAATGTGTTTGACCCCAACTTACCACTCTCCAATGAAAGGGTTTCTTTGGTTGGAGTATATAATAATATAATCTCGGCAAGAGTTACACAGTCGGTACCGGTGACATTAGGAGAGCTTTCAACAGAACACTCATTTGTATTGTCTCCGCATTCCCCCTGTAATTTATTAGGACGAGATTTACTTTAAAAAATGGGGGTAATCATTGCGGGTAAAACTGTCATTGACATACCGCATAGGTTAAAAGAGGAAGCAACTGATCTGTTGTTCATGCCTTTATTAGTAGCTGATATGGAGGGAGAAATTCCAGTAGAAGCCAAACAAAAAATTGACCCCTCCATATGGGTAACAGGAGCAAACACTCCTGGCCTTATGCAAGTTGCTCCTGTGCGGTTAAATAGAGACCCTACACTACCAGTACCTAGACTACCTCAATACCCGTTATCCCCTGAATCAGTTGAAGGTATTAAGCCAGTAATAGAGGAGTTACTACAGGAGGGTGTTCTTACTCCTTGTAGGAGTTCTGCTAACACTTCTATCTATCCAGTTCTCAAATCTATAAAAGCAGGAGAAAGAAGCTATCGCTAAAACTACTGAATATTGACTTTTACAGAATCTGAGAGATTAATAAGGATAGAGATAAAAATAAACAATAATGAATGTATAACAAGTCCCTGTACCGGGAAAAGCAGTATTGCATATGGAAAGTATTAAGGTGCAGGTCTTAGCTGTTCAAATTAGAAGGGAAAGATGAGCTAAGTCTAGTAGAACTAAGATGTATGTTAGAAATGCCCCAAGAGTGGGGGCTTGGGTTCAGCAGATAGTGGAGTGTGGTGATTTGATTAATGAAAATTTCATTCCTTCCCTGAACTTGCTGTCTTGAATTTGGGACAAAATACAGAACCAATGATTGATGTGTCAGTTAATGGTTTATCTATCCTGTGTTTAATAGCTAAAGGCGAATCAAAGAGTTTGTTAAATATATGTGATGCCAATTTTTCCACTTCGAATCAGCAGGTAATTTTGGTCGGGGTAAGTAATGATGTAATTACTGCCAAAGTCACTGAGCCTCTATAGGTAAGAATGGGAGGTCAGTGTCATAAATGTTCTTTTGTTTTATCGCCATACTCCCCTGGCAGTCTGCTAGACAGAGGTATAGTAATAAATATAGGAGTAACTATAGTTTTAACTACTGAAGGAATGGGAGTAAAACATACTTGAAGTAAAGGGAGACTTTAGATTTGCTCCTTATGCCAGCAATTTATTAACCCCAAGCAGAAGGGGCTATTGTAAATATCTATAGTGACTCAGCCTATGCTGTAGTCATAGTGCATAGTTTTGCACAACTCTGGCAAGAGAGGGGTTACCTGACAGCGGCAGGAACTCCAATACAGCATAAAGAGTTAATTGTCAGACTATTAGCAGCGATCCAACTGCCTCTTAAAGTTGCAGTATTTGAATGTAAAGCACATACCAGAGCAGATGATAGTATATCACTTGGGAATGCTTTGGCTGATTGGTATGCTAAAGATGCTATACATTCTTATGAGCCAACTACAGCGCTTCCAACATTCCTGCTCACAGATCTTCAAGTGGATCTGAACATCCTATCAGCCCTGCAGGCAAACTCGCCTCATACATCCTCTTGGACCACAAAGGGAGCTGTTTGTGGGGCAGATGGTATATGGAGATTAAAAAACAGACTGGTTGCTCCTCCGACATTGTTTCCTTCTTTGTTTTTATTGAACCATTGGCCTTGCCATGTCTCAACAGGAGGGATATGTTGGGTGGTAGCCAGAGATTGGTGGGCTCCAGGTTTTCCTGCATATGCTGCTAAACAGGTTACTGAATGTTCTATATGTCAAATACATAACATTGGAAAGTCAGTCCCTAATCCCATGAGGCATATTCCACATACTGAGGAGCCATTTCAAATTGTGCAAATTGACTTCTCGGATATGCCCCCTTGTGGTCGATTTAAGTATCTTTTGGTTTGCCAGAACTGTGGTAAAATGTCTGACGAGGGAATTAATCCCAAGGTTTGGTATAGGGTCAATAATTTCCTCAGATAGAGGGACACATTTTGATAACAAACTTATGGCAGAAGTAGTGAATATTTTGGGTATGAAACAGCAATTGCATACTCCTTACAGACCTCAGGCTAGTGGGATGGTGGAACGCAGCAATCAAACCCTGAAGAGGTATTTAGCCAAAATAACTGCTAATGGACAAAGCACATGGGTAGAAATGTTACCTATAGCCTTGGCGACCATTAGGACTACCCCTAAAGAGAAACATGGACTGTCACCTTTTGACATATTGTTTGGGCGACCGCCTAAAAGACTACATTCATCTCTTGTGCAGCCAGAGACAGTGACTTTAATAAATGGTCAAGATTCCATGATAGAATATGTTTGCAAATTGGCAAATGTGTTTTCTGATACTTTTTCCAGAGCCAAAGCAGGACAACCTGTGGACATGAGTGAAGGAACTCATGGACTGAAGTCAGGAGATTGGGTGTATATCAAGAATCACATACCCCGGACTACTTTGTCCCCTAAGTGGAAAGGACCATTTCAGGTCATTCTTGTGTCTCCAACTGCAGTGAAGCTGAAAGACTATAAGTATTGGGTGCATGGTTCACACTGTAAGAAGTCTGTGGTTCCAAAAGAGAATATAAGCTGGTCTGCTACTGGCAAGAATTGTTCTGTACCTTTACCTTCCAGGTCTCCTCCACTGACTCGTGCGCGAGCAAGAAAACTGCAGAATGAATCTCCTAGGGCCTAAGATGAATGTGGAGCTCTGGAGTGTTATCCTCTGCGGTGGAGTGGTGGTATGGATTACAGTCATGGCATATGAATAGACATACAAGAAAGAAAAGGGTAAGATACAAGACACTTTTCTTTTTAATGCTACACACCCACATAACTGTCCCTGAGCCACCCCCATCAAATCATTCTTTGCAGCTATTACCTTTTGTACCACCACCCCTCCGTTTAGAATGTAAGCTCTACGAGCAGGGCCCTCCTGTACCTTTTGTATTGAACTGTACTGTAATTGTGTTGTCCCCCTTATACATTGTAAAGCGCTGCGTAAACTGTTGGCGCTATATAAATCTCGTATAATAATAATAATAATAATGGAAGAAATGTCACAACTTGAACCGGTTTCAGATACTGATCAAAGAGCACGGAGGGAAGTCGCACATGAATATCATGCCAAACTAGCAGAGCCTTTCCATAATTCTTTTGTATCTATGCACCTGCAAGCTGCCAAGAAACTGAATATCACTAATTGCTGGATATGCACACATGCACCTATTTCTCATAAGACTATACCTTTGTTAGGAGTACCTAGCACTTTAGCTGAAATAGAGGACAGTGCACACTTTGGTGAAGTCAGTAGAACAATGATTGACAGAGCTATTTCACTTCTACTGTTCACAAATGCTCCATTGAGAAAACCAGCAGTCTGCCTTAACTTTACTCAAACCTATACACCTGAGTTGCTTTCCCAGGGTTGCCAGAGTACTACCCGACTTATTGGGACAATATGAAGCCATTGATGTGCCTGCAAGGATATAATTTCAATAAAGCTTGTGCTGCCCCACCAGGTTATTATTTCATATGTGGAAAGAAAGCATATACTTGAGTTCCTTTGAATTCTAATGGGGTTTGTTACTTTGGTAGAGTCATACCTGCTACTTGGTATATGGAGGATAATGACTTTCAAGAAACACAGCTCCACAAAATACCTATACACTTTCTTAAAAAAGACTTTGTGCACCTTGTAAAAAGGGACCTCACTGATCAGTCAGTTCCAGGAGAAGATGAACCTCCAGGATAAGTAGAAGAAGACTCTGAAATTAATGTGAAAAATGACAATTCTCCTGATAGGCCTACATTTTATCCTAAGTCAGATGATAACTTCACAAATATTGAATCACTTGACAGAGAGATCAAACCATTATTTTCTATTCCTTGGGTAAATAGATGTTGTAACAAAAAGGGTTTTAGTTTCATCATTGATTTGGCAGACCTGATGGATAACATTACTGCTTTGTATGACAGAAACTTTATAGCCCTTGCTACAGAATTAAAGATGATCAAAAAAGAGGTTTTGCAGCACCGACTGGTGCTGGATTATCTCACGGCCAGTCAAGGAGGAATATGCACCATAGTGGGAACTACTTGTTGTAACTACATTGGAAATAATACTAAGACTGAAGATGCCATCATTTCGCATGTAGAAAAGGTACAACAAATGAAGGTTAAATTTCGCAAAGAACATACCGAAACTGCTTGGGTTGAGGGTAGCTGGGAAAGCTGGCTTTCCTGGCTCAATCCTCTCAACTGGTTTTCTGGTATTGCAGGATGGTTTTCTGGAATTTTACATGCTATTCTATATATTGTAGGAATTATAGTCCTCATAATCCTGATAGTTAAATGCGCACCTATGTTATGCAAATGTTGTTTGAAGATAATCACACATGCTGGTACTAATATTGGTTTTTCTGAGCCCTTAAGGTCTCGAGTCAGAACTGCTCATGAGATGGTGGACCGTATACCTGGAGATCAACCTAAAGATACAGAAGAAGCTTAAAAGGGATACCGAAAGAATTCTAAACACAGGAGGGGCTGTGAAGATATGAAATATATGAGCCATGTCTTTCTATGTATCCAGAGTTCCTCCTCAACATGAATTTGTATTTCTTATATTTCTTATCGTTTTTCTCTAAAATGTTTCTGAATTCTCTTGGTATTGCAACACAAGTGGCTGACCAGTTGACAATTAAATGTTCTGCCAATGACCTGACACAATTCTCGGAAAGGATGTGATATGGAAAGATGTTGACATAGAAAGTCCCTGTCTAAAAGTCAAATTAACCTTTCCCAAATAATTATTTTTCCTTTATGTTAAAATAACTCGTCACTTAAAAGATGACCCAAAAGCTGGCCAAAAGCTGTGTTGAAATACTTAGTAAAATGCGTATATGTGATGTATAATTTTGGGCTTTTGCCCGACATAAACTGTAATGTTATGAGTTTCTATAAAAGTCTGTACCACTCTGTAACCTGTATCACTATCAATTCAGATGTGATCTGCTGTATGTACAGTGCATATTCTGAAGTAAACATACATGAGACGAATGCAGCTCTATTGGCGTTGATGTCCTTTATTTCAAGGTTCAACTTGACACCAGAGTGGCTGCAAAGCCAGGTGTCAGCCCTTTTGGAGGACCAGGCATCTGGGTTGGCAGCGGGGGGGGGGGGGTAGGACATCCCATGCATTTGGCGGTCTCGGCCACAGTAGCATTTTTCCCCCGGATCCTCCCCCTGAGTTTGTGTCAGTGCAGGAGCCCCGACCGGGTCCCGTCAGGACCACAGGCGAAGTGACCACCAGCTTCTGGGGGTGGTGGGCCTGGACGGAATCCTCATCGTAGACAGAGCTCAGCGGGCGGGGCATCAGGACAAGTGCGCACACCTCCTCCACCTGCCCGGTGTCACTGTCCAGAGCCAGAGGACTCCTCCCCCTCTGACGCTTTGGGGAGGGGGGAGTCTCGGCATGGGAGGAGCAATGTCGCGGCTGCCAGGCCGTTATCTGACATGGCCGGTGGCTCCAGTGTGTCGGCGGCGACCCCTGCCAGGAGAGAGAAGGGTGGGAAGGTCAACAGTAAGGCGAAGATGGTGGCCCGGGTCCTGGGCATGTGGGCGGTCTGAACAACACATCAGTGGGCGGATCCGATGCTGGGAGGAGGAGCCAAATACAGCACAGATCCACGGTGTCCAGGCCCTCCTTGCTTGGGATGCTTCAAGGAGAGGAACAGATTCCAGACGTGCGGTCAGAGGGTGAGCTGTCCTGCTCTGAAGAAGAGGAATCGCAGGAACATCCGGCATAGGAGGATTCTGGAGCATCGGCTGTTGGGGGCATCCCTGGTCAGCCTGGTAAGTCTTCTAATTCACTTCACTGCTCTGCTAGCAAAATATTGGGGGTAGCTGATGGGAGCGTGGTAGTCCCCAACAGAGCCATGTCGCGGGTAGTGTTGGGCTCTGCGTCTGGCCCAAAGATGGCGGATGTTCCACCTGCCGCGTCCGGGACAGACGTGCAGTTATGAGATTTATTAAGGGGCTTCGGGATTTGATGCAACAGTTTGCAGGGGGAAACAGCGCCGTGGGGTGGCAGAGTAGTTGCGGACAGGATAGGGACGGGGCCCAGTGGTGTACCCCATCCCCCTGGTTACGATGGTAGCTTCCTCTACGGAGGAGCCTGTAGTATCTCCCCCAGATCTGGTGGCTGCAGTTGTGGTGTCAGGGGAGAAGGCCGGAACATTGCAGGAGATATGGGCACACTTGAAACAGGATGTCCAGGATAAGATTTGCAAGAGTAAGTATGTTGAGATCTTCTCCCTGCTACCTCTTGAAAAATTTAACCTGGATAGGGTTAAGCCCAATGAGGAAGATGAGGAAAGGCGGCAGTACAGATTGATTCCGAGGACTTTCACCAATTGGCTACAGGCGTTTGCCATCATGGTGAGTGTCATAGTATCTAAATCCATTGCAAATGCTCTAAGAGATACAGGAGCGCTTTAATTAATCTTTATTAAACATTTATTATTGATATACATAACCCCAATAACCAATATCCATAGAAAATTAAATAATTATTCTTAATTTATTGCTAATCCACACAGTGCAACCTTTTCACGTCAGATCGCAGTGTATATAAGCCATGTTAGTATAACAAGTATGCCACCAATAAAATGGTCGCGCGCATACACAAACCAGCGATAGAGGAACAATAACATATACCTCCAGTAAAATGGAGACTACAAAACTCCCCTGAGTCTCAAGAAAAATGGCGCTAGACCAAAAGAACATAAACCATAAGTAAAATGGCGGCCCGAGAACTTTCGGTCCCATTGTATTTAAGCTAACCCTCAGCAGCCAATCCGGTTCCCCAGATGAAGACACGTGACGGTGTCGTAACGCGTAGGGATTGGCTGAGCGGTTCTACACATCTTTGAAGCACAAGTGAGAGGGCGCTGAGAACGCCACAACCCCTTTTTAACATTACTCTGCCTGTTATAAAATTTCTAAATGTAAGAGCAATACTTTAAATAAATTCCCCCTGTTTTAAAAAAACTTTAATACACTAGTGGAGCCTCTGTTTTCTCCTCCTCCCCAATCTCTGTTTTATCTCCCCTACTATTGAGAGAGTCACCTTGGAGATACAAAGAGTGATGGACTGAGGATTAATCACAGAGAGAGCACAGATTCCGGTGACAGCTGCCAGAACAACAAACCCTGCACTATTGAATGCTGTTTTTCTACAATATGAAGGTGAGGGTCCTAAGAGACCATTAGAGGATACACCAACAACAGAGCTATGCACCCAGTCTACCTTATGCATCATAATTGAATAGAAAAACGGCATTTATTTATAGACTTTCTCATTTTTAACCCATTACTCCCCAATAGCACCTTACTTTAACCACTTGCCAACCAGCCGCCGTCATTATACTGCGGCAGGTCGGCACGTTCCCGAAAATCGCCATCATTGTACGTCGGCTTCTTTAAGAGCCATAGCATGCGCGCGCGCTGCACGACAGGGCACACAATGCGCATAGCCACGATTTCCACCGGCCATGCACGATCGCGGACATGAGAGCCAGAACGGGGATGTGTGTGTGTAAACACACAAATCTTCATTCTGTGAGGAGAGGAGAGACAGATTGTCTGCTCCTACTAAGTAGTAGCAGTGATCTGGCTCCTCTTCTAGTAAATCACATCCCCACACAGTTAGAATCACCTAGCAGGGAACACATTTAACCCTTTGATCACCCCCTAGTGTTAACCCCTTCTTCGCCAGTGATATTTACACAGTAATCAGTGCATTTTTATAGCACTGATCGCTGTATAAATGTCAATGGTCCCAAAAATGTGTCAAAAGTGTCCGATCTATCCGCCACAATGTAGCAGTCCCAATAAAAATTGCCGTCATTACTAGTAAAAAACATATTTAAAAAAAATGCCATAAATCTATTTCTTATTTTGTAGATGATATAACTTTTGCGCAAACCAATCAATATAGGCTTATTGCGATTTTTTTTTATTGAAAATATGTAGAAGAATATATATCGGCCTAAAAACTGAGGAAGAAATTATTTTTTTTTATTTTTTTTGGGGGGGGGGGGATATTTTTTAATAGCAAAAAGTAAAAAATGTTTTTTTTTAAATTGGTGCTCTTTTTTTGTTTATATTGCAAAAAATAAAAACCACAGAGGTGATGAAATACCACCAAAAGAAAGCTCTATTTGTGATAGAAAAGATGTAGTCTGAGAGAGACTCACGAGTCCAGTTATGGCTGACCACAGGAATACAAGTCCCACTGTCTTTTGCTTCTTGGCTTAGGAATGTGATGCAGACAGTCTGAGTGCAGCACCAGAGGGAAACAGGAGCAGACTGCAGCAATAAAGGGAATGTCCACTGTATTTATACTATGGTAGCCTGCACCTGGCTACATCTACTCATATGGGTTATTGTATTTACTAATTAGGGATATACTTTAGCGCCAATCTGACCCCCTTCTTATTCTCCTGTTGTGATTTCTGTATAATACTGTGTGGCCTTTTTATTCTTTTATTGGCCTGTCTGTGTTTGATTATTGACAGATGTACTGCTGAATTCTACATCACACAACATCAAGAAAAAAAATTGGAATATATTATCCACCTGGTCACACATTTATTTATATCTAGCCATAAAACAAAAAAGCCTAAAGAAACAATTTTTGTATCTAACGTCCCTTCCCTGTTCAAAGGATAAACAAAATGAGTACAATGGTGCAGGAGTTAAATCAGCAGCTGTGCCATTTCCCCTGACAATTTCCTTGTTGTTCTTGTCTGTTTTCTCTCAGGCATTTATTTTAACCATTAATAAAACCTCTGCTTTTGTTATGTATCCATTCGTAAATCAACAAGGAAGTTATATAATGGCAGAAATAAAGTGTTTGTAGTCATTACCTAAGTGATTTAGGAGTAACTACTCTTCACACGCTCTGTGTAATGCACAGAGTCCTCTCAATTGTGCAGCAGAGCACAGCTTCAGGAAGCAGGGGTAGCTTTCCTTCCAGAGATATATATAAGACAAACTAGTCCTGTACACCAGCTACACCTCTTCGATCATAGCACTAGCACTAGCACCAGTGTCAACAATGACCAAGGAGCCTACCCCATGCTGTCTCTTCTCCACAGGAACCTTTCAATACACCTTGTACTATCACTCACAAGCGGTTTTCTGCCCCATACCCCCACTTGCCAGAAGCATTCCAAAATGGAAAGGGTTCCCTTATTTAAAAGGTTCCTCATCCAAGATGGCTGTCGAAGTCTCTCGAGAGTCCAATCAGATCACATCCCCTCTCCAGACATTGTATGGAATCCCTAAGCGTTCTGTTCCCTTATGAGACTTCCCTTCCCATGCAATAATGGCACAGTGCTACTAGGCAGGAAGACTAACTGCACTTGTCTAAATGTTTGTCTGGGGAAAAAAAAAAAAAAAAAACTTACAGTACATGTCTGCAAAACATGCACAATTCCCCAGGTCTTAGGCCTGATTCACACTATTGCGGGTGGTTGTGTATGCTGGAATCGTAGCAATTTTGCCACCATGCGATTTCCCAGCTGTTCATTTCACCCTCAGTTGACTTCTTTCTGACTGCATTTGACCTCCTAAGCTGTATCAACCTGTTTCTTGCTGCTTTTGCATTCCTGTTGACTTTCAATCGATAGGTCTTATGCAAAAAAAAAAGCCTGTGTACACATGGCCTTAGAAAAAAGTCCTGTTTTTTTTTTTTTTCACCTGGGTGTCTGGTGGGTAATACTTTTTGATTTCCTGTCCTATATCCATAGAGGAACAATAGAGACACAGTTGGACAGTAGCATTGTCTCAAAAGGATAATCTTACTAGGTAGGTAAGGTTGAATAAAGACAACAGTCAATCCTGTTCAACCTGTGTAGGTGTGTGTCTGTGTGTAGGAAAATCATTTCCCATATCCCTGTATATTGTTAAATGTGTTTTACATAACTGACCAACTAATTAAATAATAAAAGCCTAACTCCAGCTAACACTTTTTAAGCCGTTACAAAAACATTTTTGTAACAAGGCTCATTGGGGGTGATGTACTACTAAGAAGAAGGCACTGCACCAGTTCATACAATAATTGGTGCGCTGGAAAAGTCATTAATTGAACGTGCAAACAGGCGCACATTGAAGCGCAAATAACAATAATAAATACCCGCATATGTAAACTGCAACTGGCGCTAGGGTAACTGCGGTCTTCTCATTGATAATAGCACATGCCCAATACAATTGGTTAATTTCATCTCATTGGATGTGTCTTGTTAGGCAATTAGTAGGTGTTCTCAGTTAATTAACCCTTTTGATGCTAATCTCATTCCTATCACTTCTAATATATCTTTGAAATGTTTTTTTTTTTCTTTTTTTACCCAAATCTTTCAATACATTACAAAGAACAGAGAAGTGTTTCTAAACCCAATAAATTAATATTTTCAGATCTTGATCTTTAAAGGGACCATACACTGTAATCAGTTAGATCTTAAATAAATTAGAGTTAGTGCAAGAGCCTGATTGATTTCCTATATTTTGAATTAATTGTTTAAGTGCGTCTTCCTACTACCTACTTTGCCTAAATATCGAGTTGTACAGAGATTGGCCAATCAGATTGCATAATGCATGGCCATCTTAAAGGCCAAATTTGGAATGTAGATGTGCCATGACCCACTTGTATTTTCCTAACTATATTTCCTGGGCATTATTCAAGGCACAGGAAACGCCTTTCTTTATCGTACATCACGGGACACAGGGCACCATAGTAATGACTATCTGGGTTATACGCTACCTTTAGGTGATTGGACACTGGCAACCAATAGTAAGAAAGTTCCCATATAACCCCTCCCATACGGGAAGTACCTCAGTTTTTTCGCCAGTGTCTTGAAGGTGATGGTCATGGCTGTTGAAGTTCTTCAAAACTTAAATGATGTCCTAGTTAAGGGCGTTATGATCGGATCCATTGGGATGACATGAAGGCTAAAATGCATGGTACCCGAGCCTCGGAACAGGAGCAAGGTTTTGCCTGTAATGTGTCCTTAATGGTGCTGGACCCTTGTAGTTGGTATTCCTGGTGTATTATTTTGCCCAAGGTAAACCAAAAGGGTGCTTTACGGGTCCAAGGGTGTGGACCCCAAATAAAAAGGGGGGACGCGGTCCTTGAGGGTCCAGCATAGACACAGACGCCGTGAGGGAGGAAGATTGGACCTGTTGCAGCGTGGATGGGTGAGTACTCCCTCTGGGATGGCTATGTTAATTTCCTCCTCCGGATGCAGTGCTGTGTTAGGCCTCTAGATGTCTGGTGCTCTCTGTTTATCTTGGTTGAAAAAAACAGGGAGGGGGAGGTGCTGACCTGAGTGTAGCATTAAAATGATGACTTTAATAGGATAAGATTAAAAACACTTACAAGATGATAGAAGATGCATTCTCGTCAAAGTAAAGTGCAGTCCTGGCATTCCACATGGCTCTGTGGGTCCCACCTCTGTTCCGGATAGCTGGAAAGGATTATGCAGCTGGCTGGAATGGATCACAGTGTTTCTCCAGGAGCAAAGGAACCAAGCAGCTTCACACACCAGCATGTACTGTGGGACAGGAAATGATGTTGCCGGCATCTGATTGGACCTAGGCAGGGCTGGAATCTTGTCAATCAGGGCTGCAGTGATGAAAGGCTACGCGCTCGGAGCTGACTGCTCTTTTTGCTCCTTCTATTGGCCTGCTGCCCTCTAGAGGAGGACAGCTATATATACACAATGGAGAGCATGTGGGTGTGGCAGTGGAACTGGAACTTCCAGCAGACAATAATTTATAGCAAGGGGCAAGGTGAAGCAGGGGTTAACAGTCTTGGATTGCCAAAAAAAAAATATACATATATATATATATATATATATATATATATATAAATTTTATACTTTTTTTAGACTGTTAACCCCTTGCTTCACCTTGCCCCTTGCTATAAATTAATTACTATAAAAAAAAAAACTCTAGAAAAAAAGGGGAGGTTGTATGCATGTAAACATGAAGAGGCAATGGAGGGGGAACAGGCTGTAGTGTAAAGAATTAATAATAATAATAATGAACAGTAAAGATAATGTTGATGCTGTGTTCCCCCTAGTTGGTATACGAGGGATGTATATGTGTGTATGTCCCCTCATGGTGTGGATACCAAGTGGGGTGCACCTAATGATGGATCATGCAACATGCATATATGTCTGCACATACACATATATAAATACACACACACACACACACACACACACATACATACTTAATTGTCAAGGTTCCACATGACAAAAGATTTGGGGGATTTTACTCAAATATTTTCACAGTGCCAAAACCAAATGGAGAGGTAAGGCCCATTTTGGACCTCAAGGCTCTCAGTCAGTTCTTAAACATTCAATCCTTCTGTATGGAGTTTATTCGTTCTGTGATAGCTTCCCCGAGAAAAGGAGAATATTGGTGTCCATAGATATCAAGGATGCCTACCTGCATGAACCGATCTTCGTCAAAAATTTCTGCGTTTCGCAGTGGAAGAGCATCACTTCCAATTCGTGGCCTTACCATTCGGTCTAGCCACGACCCCCCGGGTGTTCACAAAGATCCTGGCCCCGGTGTTGGCATCTCTAAGGTCTCAGGGAATCTCTGTGATAGGGTATTTGTACAATCTTCTGTTAAAAGGTCGATCTCACCCAGACTTAGCGCAAAATGTAACCAGAACAGTTCAGTTCTTGGAACTCCTAGGTTGGGTCCTAAATGTGGACAAATCAGCCCTTCGTCTGGCTCAGGTTCTGATATACCTGGGCCTGATCTTGGACACAACTCAGGCAAAGGTGTTTTTGCCCCCCTCAAAGGCCAACTCCATAGTGGAGCTTGTCCGAATTATAAAACGAAAAAAGAAGCCTTCTATTTGGTTATGCATGAGGTTACTGGGCAAGATGGTGTCGTCTTTTGACGCAGTCCCTTACACACAATTCCATTCCAGAATGTTCCAGAACAAGGTTCTGGAAGCCTGGAACAAGGTCATTCAGACCTTGGATTGTCCTATGTCCCTGTCCACAGGGGTAGGACAGATTCTCCCATGGTGGTCAAGGACCAGCAACTTGACAAAGGGAAAATAATTTCCGCCTATAACCTGGAAGGTAGTGACCATGCACGCAAGTCTTTTTGGCTGGGGTGCAGTCCTGGAGAAAGCATCAGTCCAGGGGAAATGGTCCCGAGCAGAAAAGAGCCTGTCTATCAATCTCTTGGAGATTCGGGCAGCCCACTTAGCTCTATTTTTCTGGACAACCAGGTTACAGGGTTTTCCTGTCCAGATCCAGTCCGATAACTCCACAGTGGTAGCATATATCAACCACCAAGGAGGCACCAGGAGCCAGGCAGCCCAAAGGGAGGTAAATCATATCCTAGTCTGGGCAGAGGAGCTTGTTCCATTTCTTTCGGCAGTGTTTATACCGGGTGTGGACAATTGGCAGGCAGACTTTCTGAGTCGCCAATAGTTGTTGCCGGGGGAGTGGCCCTTCATCCCGAGGTGTTTCTTCATATCTGCCAATGCTGGAGTAACCTAGATGTAGTTCTATTGGCGTCCAGGTTCAACACCAAGCTGGACAGGTTTGTGTCCAGGACCAAAGATCCATTTGCTGTTGGAACGGATGCATTAGTAGTTCCTTGGGATCAGTATTCCCTGATGTATACCTTTACTCCAGTTCAAGTGTTGCCACGGCTACTGCGCAGGATACAGGAGGAACGAAAGCCAGTTATCCTGGTGGCTCCAGCTTGGCCCAGGAGAGCTTGGTACACAGAGATTGTGAAATTGGCAGTGGCGGACTCATGGTTCCTTCCATGCCGTCCGGACCTGCTGTCTCAAGAGCCCATATTCCATCTTACTTTACAGTCGCTAAATTTGACAGCCTGGCTATTGATACCAGAATCTTGAAAGATCATGGTATTTCGGGTTCAGTCTTATCTACCCTAATAAATGCTAGAAAACCTGTCTCTAGAGGTATTTACTATAGAGTCTGGAGGTCATACATTTCCTGGTGCGAAGCCAAAAAATGGCACCCTCGCAAATATACGATTGAAAGGATTCTCGCCTTCCTACAAGCGGGGGTGGAGTTGAAACTAGCCTTAGGGACAATCAAAGGGGTGACGCGCTTGATGCCACCGGTTAAACCGCCCTTATGTCCCTGGGATCTGAATCTGGATCTATCAGTTCTGCAGAGGCTACCTTTTGAACCTATTAGGCATATTCCTTTGATTCTGTTGACAAGGAAATTGGTCTTTCTGATTGCTATGACCTCACAAGAAGGGTGTCAGAGTTGGCCGCCCTTTCTTGCAAGGAACCATTTTTGTTTTTACATCAGGACAGAGGGGTCATGCACCCCCATCCGGATTTTTTTGCCTATAGTGGTTTCCAATTTTCATTTGAAACAGGATATCATTTTACCCTCCTTTTTTCCGAATCCTAGGACTATGGAGGAGAAATCGCTGCACTCGCTTGACCTTGTGCGGGCGATCAGAATCTATTTAAGGCTATCAGCCCTGTTTCAGGAGACTGACTCCTTTTTTGTCCTGCCAAATGGTCCTCAGAAAGGGCAAGCAGTGACAAGTTCAACTATTTCTAGATGGATTCGCCAGATTTTTATCCAGGCATATGAGTTAATGTCCTGGGGAGTGATTCTAACTGTGGGGGGTCGTGGCTCCGAGTGACACATCACTGATCTCTGCTCCTGATCACAGGGAGCAGAGATCAGTGACACTGTCACTAGGCAGAATGAGGAGATGCTTGTTTACATTAGCATCTCCCCATTCTTCCTCTCTGTGAGGCGACCCGCGACCCGATGGCACGCCGGCAAATTTAAAAGGACGTACAGGTACGCCCATTTGCCCAGCCGTGCCATTCTGCCAATGTACATCGGCGTGCGCTGGTCGGGAACTGGGTAATAAACCCCAAAATACCTAATAATTTGGGGTGTACACAACAAAGTGCTAGAGTGAAATTTGCCTAATGGGGACACTAGTTAGACACTAGTTAGATTGATTTGTGTGTCCCCAAGGAAAGACATTGGTAGGGTTTTACCCTCACTTCCTGTATGGCTATGTCAGCCCTCAAATTTTTCACTCTCCTACTCACATTTTGCGAGTGGAAAATGAGGCTTGCAAGCTGGGCTGCTGGTGGGTGGGGTTGATCAGGAGCCATTCTCCCAGTGATCGCCCTGGTGGAAGAGAGCATGGAGGAAGTGGAGAGCCACGGGGTCATCGAGTGGTATAGCACGCTGTTACAGCTTACATTGAAATTGCCTCCGCTCTGCTCACCGTCAAAGACAGCCCCACCTCCTCCTAACCCCACGCCTGTGATAGACAGAATGTGTGTCCAATGCATGCTGGGATGTGTTCTGTCTATCACAGGCACGGGGTCAGGAGGAGGCGGGGCTGTGTGTGACGGCGAGCAGAGCGGAGGCAATTTCATGTAAGCTGTAACAGCGTGCTATTCGCGCTCTGTGATCCCGTGGCTCTCCTCTTCCTCTAGTCATGATCCGGCCACCCTCTCTCTTCCTCCGCCCTGGCGAGGCTGCAATGTTGGGCACAGTGAGTCTGCAATAGGAGCACAGTGAGGCTGCAATGGGGGCACAGGGAGGCTGCAATGGGGGCACAGTGAGGCTGCAATGTTGGGACAGTGAGGCTGCAATGCTGGCACAGTGAGGCTGCAATGTTGGTATAATGAGGCTGCAAGGGGCACAGCGAGGCTGCAATGTTGGGCACGGTGAGGCTGCAATGTTGGGCACGGTGAGGCTGCAATGTTGGGCATGGTGAGGCTTCAATGGTGACACAGTCAGGCTGTAATGGGGGCCTCATAAATGTGCATTACAAATGTACCCCTACCATTTCACAAAAAATGTGTGAAAATGGTAAAAAAAACACAGTACATGCCTTGGGACAAGTCCTTTATTAAAAAAATACAAAAATACAACTGTCCCATGGAGTCTTCTTCTACTTCTTCTTGAGCTCCGATGGGCCAAAAAAAAAAAAAGCCGCACATTGCCTACGATCTGCCTCCATGGGAGGCACCCGCCGTAATGACCGGCCGCTCTCAGGTGACAGCTCTTTTATAACTGAGGGCGGGGCCACACGATGACATCGCTGGATGACCCCACCCCCCTCTGATGCACAGGGACATCCTTATGGCTTTCCCGTAGCGTCAGAGGGGGCGGGGCCACCCGGTCCACCCCCCTCTGATACACGGGGACATCCCTATGGCTTCCCTGTAGCGTCAGAGGGGGCAGGGCCACCCAGTTACATAACCGAGTGACCGAGTGTTCCCGCCCCCCTCTGTCCCCCCCCTTTTTTTTTTTATTTTGGCACGGGGTACCCCTTAAAATACATACCAGACCTGAAGGGTCTGGTATGGATTTTGAGGGGGACCCCCACACCATTTTTTTTCAATTTTGGCGCGGGGTTCCCCTTAATACCCATACCAGACCTGAAGGACCTGGTATGGAATTTGGGGGGACCCCCACGCATTTTTTTTTAAATTTTGGTTTGGGGTTCCCCTATGGGGGAATCCCATGCCGTTTTTATCAATGAACTTTTATGTGTATTGCCAGGACCGACAATTCATTATAGCCGCGAGTACTTTTAAATTACTTTTTTTCCTTTGGAAATGTCATTTTGCTCTCGGCCTGTTGTAAACACGGGAAACATGCGCCACTCTACAGGCATACTATAGACACCCCCCAGGTTCGAAATTTAAAGGAATATTACACTTTTATTGTTTCATTTTAAGCATTATTAAAATCACGGACATTTTTAAAACTTTTTTTTTGCATTGATACATGTCCCCTGGGGCAGGACCCAGGTCCCAAAACACTTTTTATGACAATACCATGCATATAAGCCTTTCAAATTAGCACTTTTGATTTCTCCCATAGACTTTTAAAGGGTGTTCCGCGGCTTTCGAATTTGCCGCGAACACCCCAAATTGTTCGCTATTCGGCGAAAAGGCGAACACCCGATGTATCGGGAACAAGTTGCGTTCATCCCACAACACTTCCTTTAATGCACATAACACTAACCACAATACTCTCTGTTTATCTTTTCCAGTTTCCTCAAGCCATACATCATTATTTTGCCCTCACTCACCTTCACACCTGTTTTTTCTTTCACCAGAACTTGACTCTTATTGATCACATTTTTCGCTACACCACACCCCCAGAACACATGCTCACTGTCTTCTACACCCCCACAATTCATTCTTGGACAAATATCAGACACACACAAATCCCTCCTTTTCATAAATAGCCTTGTAGCTAGACATTCATGCAAACTCATCCATACTATCTGTCTCTGCACGTTTGTCACCCCATATACACTCATTTTCTTCCATACTTCCCCAGCCACTGATGAATTAACTCCCTTAAGGTTACACACATACTCCTTCTCTATCAACCACTTTCTCACCTTCACTTTATCCCTCCCCCTTCTCCTAAATCTGCCAACTTAAACTCTACCCTAAACTTTTCTAATACCCAGTAGTCGCGTGCCACCACGTAGGCCACCGGTATCCTTGAATCCATTCCCACCCACCCCCATCTCTTAAAAATCCACCCACCCGAAAAATATATCATCCTAGCACACACTCCACCATTCCTTAAAATTTTCACTACGCAAAACCAATAATGCATTAACAAAAACACTCTCGCATTTGGAAAACCCAACCCACCATTACATTCACGTTTACACACATATTCTCTCTTGACTCTTTCCATTTTCGACCCCCCAAAAAAAGTAAACAATAACTTATTCATTTTCCTCAATCTTATCTAAAGGACCACCAAGGTAGTGTTCTCAGGAATACTACCGGTACATCGAGCCACACCAGAAAGGCAGAGGGAGATTAGGGAAGTAAACAAGTGGCTGAAGAGCTGGTGTAGTAAGGAGGGGTTTGGGTTCTTGGAGGACTGGGCCGACTTCTCAGTCGGTAACCGGCACTATAGAAGGGACGGACTGCACCTAAATGAGGAGGGTGCAGATCTGCTGGAAATGAAGATGGCCAAAAAGTTAGAGGGGTTTTTAAACTAGTCGATGGGGGGGAGGGTCCAGAGACAGTGATAGCCAGCGCGGAAGATATTCCAGAGGGTAGTATTGGGGGCATTAGTGGTAGGTTAACCAAAGCACAAAAACACAAGGTGAGTATAGTAGCAAGTCCTAGTTGCAATCTTGAAACACCCAATACGAGGACAATATGCGACCGGTCTAAACTATGTGGCATGTTCACTAATGCCAGGAGCATGGCGGACAAGATGGGTGAACTAGAGATACTGTTGTACAAGAAGGATTTGGATTTTGTGGGAATTTCAGAGACCTGGTTCAACAGCTCTCATGATTGGCTGGCAAACATTCAAGGGTATACCCTATACCGCAAGGATAGAGAGGGTAAAAAAGGGGGAGGGGTATGCCTATATATCAAGAATAATGTACAAGTGAATGTGAGAGATGACATCACTGAGGGGGCTAGGGAGGAGGTGGAATCTTTATGGGTAGAGCTCCAAAGGGATGAAGCTAAGGGGAAAATAATACTGGGAGTATGCTATAGGCCCCCTAACCTGAGGGAGGAAGTGGAGACGGATATCCTATCACAAATTGGATTAGCAGCAAGGATGGGAAGTATTATCATAATGGGGGATTTTTATTATCCAGAGATAGACTGGGCGGGGGGAACCGCGCATTCATTTAAGGCTCGCCAGTTCCTTAATGTCTTGCAGGACAATTTTATGGGTCAGATGGTAGACGCACCAACTAGAAATAAAACATTACTGGATCTACTGATTACCAACAATACAGACCTGATCACAGATGTGGAAATACGGGGCAATTTAGGTAACAGCGATCACAGGTCAATTAGTTTCAGTATAAATCACACAAATAGGAAACATGAAGGGAACACAAAGACACTGAATTTCAAAAGAGCCAACTTCCCTAAACTACAAACCTTGCTAAAAGGCATAAATTGGGATAAAATATTAGGAACAAAGAATACGGAGGAGAGATGGGTTTGCTTTAAGAGCATATTAAATAAGGGCATTAGCCAATGTATCCCATTGGGTAATAAATTTAAAAGAGCGAACAAACATCCTGGATGGCTTAACTCCAATGTAAAAATGCATATAAAAGCAAAGGAGAAGGCCTTCAAAAAAATACAAGGTTGAGGGATCATCCTCAGCATTCAGAATTTATAAAGAATGCAATAAGAAATGTAAGGGTGCAATTAGGACGGCTAAGATAGAACATGAAAGACACATAGCGGAGGAGAGCAAAAAAAATCCCAAGAAATTCTTTAAGTATGTAAACAGAAAAAAAGGGAAGACAGACCATATTGGCCCCATAAAGAATGAGGAAGGACATCTGGTTACAAAGGATGGGGAGATGGCAAAGGTATTGAATTTATTCTTCTCCTCAGTCTTCACGAGTGAATCGGGGGGCTTCAGTAACCAAAACTGCAGTGTTTATCCCCATGACACAACACAGGAAGCACCTACATGGTTAACAGAGGACGGAATTAAAATTAGACTTGAGAAACTTAACATTAATAAATCACTGGGACCAGATGGCTTGCATCCGAGGGTACTTAGGGAACTCAGTCAGGTGATTGCCAGACCGTTGTTCCTAATTTTTATAGACAGCTTATTGACTGGAATGGTACCAGCTGATTGGAGAAAAGCCAATGTAGCACCAATATTTAAAAAGGGCCCAAAAAACATCCCTGGGAATTACAGACCAGTTAGCCTAACATCAATAGTATGTAAACTCTTGGAGGGGATGATAAGGGAATATATACAACATTTTAGTAATAAGAATGTTATCATTAGCAGTAATCAGCATGGATTCATAAAGAATCGTTCTTGCCAAACCAATCTATTAACCTTCTATGAGGAGGTGAGTTGCCATCTAGATAAAGGAAGGCCCGTAGACGTGGTGTATCTGGATTTTGCAAAAGCATTTGACACAGTTCCCCATAAACGTTTACTGTACAAAATAAGGTGCGTTGGCATGGACCATAGGGTGAGTACATGGATTGAAAACTGGCTACAAGGGCGTGTTCAGAGGGTGGTGATAAATGGGGAGTACTCAGAATGGTCAGGGGTGGGTAGTGGGGTTCCCCAGGGTTCTGTGCTGGGACCAATCCTATTTAATTTGTTCATAAACGACCTGGAGGATGGGATAAACAGTTCAATCTCTGTATTTGCAGACGATACTAAGCTAAGCAGGGCAATAACTTCTCCGCAGGATGTGGAAATCTTGCAAAAAGACCTGAACAAATTAATGGGGTGGGCGACTACATGGCAAATGAGGTTCAATGTAGAAAAATGTAAAATAATGCATTTGGGTGGCAAAAATATGAATGCAATCTATACACTGGGGGGAGAACCTCTGGGGGAATCTAGGATGGAAAAGGACCTGGGGGTCCTAGTAGATGATAGGCTCAGCAATGGCATGCAATGCCAAGCTGCTGCTAATAAAGCAAACAGAATATTGGCATGCATTAAAAGGGGGATCAACTCCAGCGATAAAACGATAATTCTCCCGCTCTACAAGACTCTGGTCCGGCCGCACCTGGAGTATGCTGTCCAGTTCTGGGCACCAGTCCTCAGGAGGGACGTACTGGAAATGGAGTGAGTACAAAGAAGGGCAACAAAGCTAATAAGGGGTCTGGAGGATCTTAACTATGAGGAAAGGTTGCGAGCACTGAACTTATTCTCTCTGGAGAAGAGACGCTTGAGAGGGGATATGATTTCAATTTACAAATACTGTACTGGTGACCCCACAATAGGGATAAAACTTTTTCGCAGAAGAGAGTTTAATAAGACTCGTGGCCACTCATTACAATTAGAAGAAAAGAGGTTTAACCTTAAACTACGTAGAGGGTTCTTTACTGTAAGAGCGGCAAGGATGTGGAATTGCCTTCCACAGGCGGTGGTCTCAGCGGGGAGCATTGATAGCTTCAAGAAACTATTAGATAATCACCTGAATGACCGCAACATACAGGGATATGTAATGTAATACTGACACATAATCACACACATAGGTTGGACTTGATGGACTTGTGTCTTTTTTCAACCTCACCTACTATGTACTAGGTAACTATGTATTTCCCCAGGAGGGAAGCTATTGCTTGCATACAAAATTAAAGGTAAGATTACTGGCTTGACTACTAAAACTTTCCCATAAATCGTCAATTTTCTTAGACACCAAAACCTCAACTTCTTGGCTTTCTTTTCTCCCACTTCATTCCAGCACGCTTCCCCTTTCATTCCATGGTGAAACACATTCCACTCGTTTCCCATATACACGCAAACTACACTTATTCAAAGTCACACTCATTCCCACACATACACAAAAAATAGACAAAAGTAACTTTACCCTTCTTACGCCCACCACCGACTAACACACTGCCACCACGTCATCCATATAACCTAAACATTTCACAATCCCCCCCCCCCCCACTCCCAGGCACCAAAAAGCCCCTCACCACCTTATCCATCTGTATCATCCTTAACAGCGGATCAATAAAACAAATAAAGACTCCTATTAACCAGAACCTGACTACTGATCCCTCAATACAACCCTTTTATTACATTAATGAGCTGCTCAAGTATACGCATCGGCTTCAAAACCTCCCACAAAAACCCATGATTCGCTTTATCATATGCCTTCTCTAGGTCAAATGATGTCAGGATAATCAAACTATTCCTACCTTTACAAAAATGAATTATATCCCTAATTAAAATAAATTCTCCAAGATCATTCAACCTGGCACTACACAGCTCTGCGTCTCGCTAACCATCCTACTAATGACCTTAGATAATCTTTTTGCCACCATTTTTGCAAATACCCTGTAGTCTGAATTTAACAAGGAGATAGGCCTCCAATTTTGAATATCCTTCCTATCCCCCTTCTTATAAATTAATACCACTACCCCTTCTCTCATAGTTTCCGATATAATACCTTCCCTCATCATGTAACTAAATAACTCAACCACTTCCCCTTAAGGCAAGCCAGCCCGTGAAAGGGGGTGGATGCTTGGGGGCAGGAGGGGCTCGGGTACCCCAAAAGTCAACCATCTTTTTCCCATATTCAGGGGGACAAGGGCCTCTTCCACACGACCCTTGGCTGGGGTTGTGGGGGGCTGCAGACAGGGGGCTTTTTACAGAATGTGGAAAGCCCCTTTAAACTAGTGGGTACAAGGTGCGTTGTGATTGGTATTGGGCTGAGCCCAACATGCCCCAAAGGCAGCCAAGCTATGTTGAGTGCATGTGGCCTTGTATGGTCCAGGAGGGGGTTGGGCGATCACTCTTCTTGCCCCTTTCCTAGCTGGCCCCGTTGTATGTTCTGAAAAAGGATGTGGTTTGGATTGGTGGAGGCAGCTCACAGCCTTTTGAGAATGGAGTGGAGTGTAGAGTTCCCCTTTAAAATCAAAAGTTATTTCATGGAATGCAAAAGATTAGAGGGGGAGACAAGAGCGTTAGAGAATGGAGTGTGGAGTTCCCCTTTAAAAGCAAAAGTTAGCCCATGGAAATCCAAGGGGTTAGAGGGGGAAGACAAGAGCATTGGAGAATGGAGTGTGGAGTTCCCCTTTAAAAGCAAAAGCTAGCCCAAGGAAATCCTATGCATTAGAGGGGGAAGGTTAAATGCCCTTTCAGGAGGAGCTAGAGGAGCGAGAGACTTTTTGCATAATTTTAGGAAGGTGCATGTCACATGTTGGCAACGTATCATGCTAACATGACCTGTGTGCAAATCTCCTTAAAAAAATACATAAGGGTGAACCAGCGTAAAAAAAAAAAGTCAAGTTTAGAGATGCGCGCGTTTAAACCCTTGCAATTGTATATACTAAGATTTTGGCCGCACAGTGAACAAACACATTTGAACAAGCGTAAGAGCCGCTTGAGCATGTGCACTGCTTACACTGATCTCACGCAGTTCTAAACGTACTTGCGGGCACAGCAGGCTTTCTCTGAAAAAGTTATTTTCTCATTCTATTTTGGGCATATTTGTTACTTGGGCAGTTGTTACTAAATTTCCTCACATCACCCCATAATATTGGCACCTCCACCTTCTGTTAATATTAATTGAAGATGCCGTGTGCCATGTCCATAGTGGCGCACAGATTGCATTCTCCCGTGCACCAAGATCGCTATAGTAAATGGGGGATTCGCACTCTGTTACCAGCGCACTGTTTCGTAAATATGAAAATGTGCGTTGTGCCTTGCCTTGCGCTTCTGATGGTACACGGCTTTCGTAAATCAGCCCCATTGTAACTGAAATGTGCAGGTTTACTAATGCATTATCAGTTAATTTTATTGCAAGAAGTTCCCTTTTTCTGCCACAAGATGGAGCTTTGTGAACTTGGATTCATTATCAGTTAAGAGCATTGCATTTTGGGAGTTGTGGTCCAAGCCAGAAAGAACTCCATTACTAAACAGACACAAAAGACTTCAAAGTCCAGTATCCCAGTGTAGAGGAGGGGATTTATAAATTAGAGAGCAAGGGAAGCTGGTGTTCTATCAGAATAAACGACCAGTCAGATATGGTCGTTTTGTCACTACACTGTGACGCCATCTTGGTACACCCCGCACTCGGCCGCAGTAAGCCTGCAGTCAGAAGGTGGCAGCGTACATCTTTTTTACACCCACCCAAGTCTTGCATTTCACACTTTTTTTTACAAGTAAACTGAGCTTATATAGTGAAATACAGTATTTAGAAATCCATCAGACTGTTTTGATGCTGAATTTTAAAAGCAGCGGCAAGCCTGCTGATTTCACAGGTTTGCTAATCTGACAGAACATCACTGCTTTTAAAATTCAACATCAAAACAGTCTGACGGAACAGAGGGCTCAATGCAATCAGCGGCTCCTGCAGGCGTATTGCTAAATTCTTTTCCTTTTATAATAAAGATTTTAAATAAACAAAGGCTGGCATTCTGGGCTTCTCATTTTCCAAATGAATGTTTCCTGGCTGTTATACTGAAACTCTGGTTTCAGCATGTCACTGAACTGGTACAAGTAAAGTAAGAACAGTCAAAGTAAAGTCAGTCCTTGACTGCATTTTTGCCAGTAAGAAAGACAGTCAAGCTTGAAAGCTGAGGAACTGCATTTTTTAATACAGTAATTCTTTATTTATAGCATCATAGATAAGACAATGGACATCCTTATCTTAGCATAATACCGAAACATACATTTCACTTTAACCACTTCCCGCCTGGCCTATAGAAAAAAGGCCGGGCGGTGGTTCAGTTATCCTGACTGGATGTCATATGACGTCTTTCAGGATAACTGCCGGCACGCACCAGTGGGGGAGCACAGCACAGCGATTGGTGGTGCGGCGTCAGTCTGACACACTGCTACACCGATCTCGGTAAAGAGCCTCTGACGGAGGCTCTTTACCACGTGATCAGCCATGTCCAATCAGCCGTATCCCCATGGATGCCCGCCCAGGACCACCAGGGATGCCGCCAGGACCACCAGGGCTGGCCACCACACAGGACTACCAGGTATGCCACCCTAGACCACCAGGAATATGACAATCAGTGCCCAGGCAGCTGCCAATCAGTGTCCAGGCAGCTACCAAACAGTGCCCATTAAAAATGTGTGCCAGTGCCATCAGTGATGCCTATCAGTGCAATGTATCAGTGCCAGCCATTAGTGCCCATCAGTGCGGCCTATCAGTGCCCAGCAGTGCCACCTATCAGTGCCACCCATAAGTACCCATCAATGCAGCCTATCAGTGCCCATCAGTGCCGCCTATCAATGCCCATCAGTGCTGCATATCAATGCCACCCATCAGTGCCGCCTATCAGTGCCCATTGTCAGTGCCACCTCATCAGTGCCATCTCATTGGTGCCACCTTATCAGTGCCCTTTCAGTGCAGCTTATCAGTGCCCATCAGTGAAGGAGAAAACTTACTTTTTTACAAAATTTTATAACAGAAACGAAGAAAACCTTTTTTTTTTTTTACATTTTCTGTCTTTTTTTATTTGTTTAGCTAAAAATAAAAACCATAGAGGTGATCAAATACCACCAAAAGAAAGATCTATTTGTGGGAACAAAATGATAAAAATGTTGTTTGGGTACAGTGTAGCAGGACTGCGCAATTGTCATTTAAAAAGTAACAGCGCTGAAAGCTGAAAATTGGCTTGGGCAGATGGGGGGGGGGAGTGCCTGGTATTGATGTGGTTAATAATATACTGTAAAGCGATCGGGTAAAGAGTGACCAATCAGTAGTTATCTACTAAGTTTGTAGATCACACTTGTAATTCAATTAGAAAAGTTAGTACAGAAGAAAATTATCATCAATTTCCATCCCCTTACCCTAATAAAAAATAGGCTAATTGGTGGTATGTTAATTATCTCTCATGGATTAAAGGGTGAGTAGTTTAGTATCCATGATAGGACTATGCCAATGACTGAATAAGTGCTGAAACAGAAGTGACAAAGACAAGGAAAAAAAATTTGTGAGAATAGAAAAAGTAGAAACAGTGATTCCAAGAATAGCAACTAGCATTTGCTAAATAATTTAGGGATAGAAGCAAACCTGAAGGAGATGGGGACTATCAATGGTGAAAACATGGTGTAAGTGTCTCAGCTATATAATTGGAAGTTATGTATAATTGGAGGTTATAATCATGGTTAAAAGGGTTTAAATTGAAGTGCCACACCACTGCTAAGAGGTCCAGATACAACTTTATTCCATTAAAGGTCAGGGGTACAATTCAAAAGGCTACTTTTTGAATTGTACCCCTGACCTTTCATTTCAACCCTTTTTACATCACACTACAAGCCAAGGAGACTGTGGAGATCCTCTGAGGTGTAGAAGCAGCCTGCCCAGGAACCAGATCATTTACACCAACAGTAATACCTTAGCTGTAACACTAACTTGTTCTAATTAGGAAAAAAATGTATAACTATAAAAGATGCAGACTGGAATATCAAATATTGAGGCAATGTGGAAAATCTGCATAGACTATTGGATGTACCTCTGATGCAGCCAGTGTGACCAGCGAAACTGATCAGGTTTCTTCTCCAATCTACTACAGCCCCAGCACTTCAAGGAGCCTCTAGTTTCCTCATGAATCAGACTGAACTTGGCTAACATCATGGCACAAAAAGGCATTCTATGTGACTCTGCAGCTATCTGAATTTACAATGGATGGCTTATGGAGATTGTGCCCAATTGTCCTTTAAAGGATTTATAAAGTCAGAAGTTTTTTTTATCTTAATGCATTCTATGCATTAAGATTAAAAACCTTCTGTGTGCAGCAGCTGCCCCAGCACCCCTTAATGCTTACCTGAGCTCCATCTCTGTCCAGCGATGTCCACGAGTGTCTCGGCCATCGGAGACTCCCCCTCCTGATTGGCTAAGACACAGGGCCATCTTTAATATTGATTGGACCCTGGGCAAAAATTTTCTTGGGCCCCCCCTCTCCCCATGCAATTTCACTCTCCACCTGCTCTGAGACATACAATAAATAGCAGTTAGACTTAAAATCAGTTTACTGTATCAGATCAGGCAGCTGTTGCCAGAGGTTACAGCATATTTTTACCTCTTACTGACAGGTTGCTAGAGGTTACAGCACACATTAAGGCTCACTGATTAGTTGCTAGAGGTTACAGTGCATGGTTTCTGCTTGTTGATTGGTTGCTAGAGTTTACTGTACAGTAATACTGCTCACTGGTTGCTATAGGTTACAGCACATCTTCTCCTCACTGCAGGGGGGGCATGATATACATATGAATGCCGCCTTTATTTACATATCAATGCCATCGGCCTCAGCTATTTACATATGAATGGCACTTCTATTTACATATGAATGCTGCCATTATTTACATATGAATGATGGTTATTTACATGTAAACACAGGGTCTGCAGGTGAGTCATCTGTACACAACAATAGGGCAAAGCTAGGCAGCATTAGTTGCAGCACTTCACACTGAGATATCTGGACACTGCACAGGATTAAAACTTCAAGGGACAAGGGAATTTAAACTGTAATAGTTGACAGGTATGAGGCAGCTGCTTTGGGTCCCACAACAATGACAGTGCTCAGGGCAGCTGCCCCTTTTGCCCTGCCTTAAAGAAAGCCCTGCTCCTGTGGATCACAGGAGTGCAGTTCATTCTGCACTCCTGTGACCCGTTTTCAGCAGACAGCGGGCTGAAGCCAGCTGTTGGCTGACGTCACAGAGCTGGTCCAGGCTCGGGCAAGATTTTATCATGAGATTCCCCCCAAAATCCATACAAGATGCCATGTTTTAATACATTTTTTTACTGTCGGCTCCTATGTTTACATTCTGCTGTCAGCAGGGATGAGTCGTGGTTGTCCCAGCTTCTTAACAACCAGCATCCCTGAGCTGATCTATCACATTTAAGCTAACTCATATGAATGGTCCACCTTTGCGCAACACAATAGGTTAACACACTGCAAAGCTGTAAATATACAATTTGTAAAAAAAACTATTGAAAAAAATTGCATGTTCTTAGACCTTAGATAAAGGCTCATTTGGCTGCAATATCCAATGTTTTTACCTGTGACTGCATTTTTAACACAAAACTAACAGGACATTTATCAATTGCTAAAAAAAACCACACACACACACACAGTAAAACTGACTGACTTTAGAGCTCCCTAATATAACATATACACAGACACAGCAATCCATTTTAGACTTACCAAAGTCAATGCACACGATGTTGCTTCCCACTAACAGATCCTTAGTGGTATACAGGCTGCTGTGGAGTGAAGGTACAAAAGGTAATGTTACCAAGAACCTTTCCCAGGTGTCTTTACAGAAAATAATCTGTCAAAAGAGGCTCCCAAGTGACTCACCTGCTATGGATACTAACATCCAGGCATCAGAATCTCCAGAGCCCACTGTAGGAAAAGATGCACTGTTACTAAGGAGGACAGCAGAGCCTCTCAGACATTTTAAAAACATGTAAGATAACTACTGTAAGATCAGCATTTACTTTAAGGCAAGGCTGCACAAGAGTATGTATATATAATATATATGTTTTGTTTTTTTAACCGAGTCATGCAAATTTGAACTGGGGTTAAGGGCTTGCTGACCCACTTTAATTAAAACATACAAAATTAAAGTTCCACAAACGCAGTTGCCCTAGAGTTGTCACCTTTTCTTCAAGCTAAACCCAAACACTGGGGCACGGCATTTTTTTTTTAGTATACACTATAGACAATAGGATTCTAAAAGACCTTGGAGTGGAAGTGGACAGGGGGTAGTGAGATGGACACTTCTTCTAAACTTTTTTCAAGGAATACTTTGCAAACAGTCTTTTTAAGGCCTTATGCACACTGGACATTATAAAAACGCCAAGCCTCTCCCCCAAACCAAGCATCACACTCAAATTATAGAAAAGGCGTCTGTTTTAACTTCAATGAAAACCACTGTAGATGGCCTAACACGTGTAAGTACAGGCACGAGGTCGCATTTTGTGCAGGTACTCACCCCATCTCTATGTGTTTCAAGAAACTTTTCATCTTCAAACCAGTCGGCAGGTAAGGAATCCTTTTCAAAAGGCGGAGTCACTAGTCACCGGTGAAACTACACGTAATGGCCCCTTGGCGCAAGGAATTCTCAGACACACAGACAGCACATCTCCTGTTTAAAGGTTTTTTCTCAGTTTTTTCTTTACCAAGATTTAACATCACAATTTAAAATCAATAAACGGTTTAGAAGCTATAGTGGTGGAAAAAATTGCTAGCGAAATTAGTTTGGGTAGGGTAGCTGGCCCATTTAGGGACCCCCCTTTTAAGATTTTAGGATTTGCCCTTTAGGAATTGTTCCCAAAAAGGAACCAAACTCTTATGCCCTGTACACACGATCGGACATTGATCGGACATTTCGACAACAAAATCCGATGGATTTTGGGCCAAACTTGTCTTGCATACACACGGTCGCACAAAGTTGTCGGAAAATCTGATCGTTCTGAACGCGGTGACGTAAAACGCGTACGTCAGGACTTTAAACGGGGCAGTAGCCAATAGCTTTCATCTCTTAATTTATTCTGAGCATGCGGGGCATTTTGTGCGTCGGATTTGTGTACACATGATCGGAATTTAAACGATTGGATTTTGCTGTCGGAAAATTTTATATCCTGCTTTCAAACTATGTGTGTTGGAAATTCCGACGAAGCCCACACACGATTGGAAGTCCGATGGAGCCCACACACGATCGGAATTTCCGACAACACAACCCGATCTCAATTTTTCCATCAGAAAATCCGACCGTGTGTACAGGGCATTACTCTTACAGGCTTATTCATCATTTGTCATTCCCTTTCGTTGATTCCCTAAATGACCAAATACAAGACCAGATTTTGTCTGTTTCGTGTGCTTTCTTTGAGGACGCTTTGGTCATTTTGAAGGAATTAGGTCAGGGAGCTCTGTTGGCTAAGGCAGATGTGAAGGCTGCTTTCAGGCTGCTGCCTATAGACCCCATTTCATTTAATTCGTTAGGCTTCTTTCAGGGAAATTTTTATTTTGACAAATGCCTGCCAATAGACTGTTCTTTATCTTGTTTTTATTTTGAATCCTTTGCCTCTTTCTTATAATGGGTAGTTTCGCGGGTGGTAGGAGTGCATTCCCTGATCCAGGGCCGGTACAAGGCAGGGGCGGAAGGGGCACGTGCCCTGGGCGCTACCATTTGTCATAGGAGGGGGGCCGCAGCCTGCAGGTGAAGTTTTGCAACAGCCGCTGCCCGCCAGTGTGTACTACAACAAGTAACCTATGTCAGCGCCCAGCGGCACTGTATAAATTGTGTGTGCCCAATTTGTGCGCTCCTGCATCCTCCCTTCCCTCAGCACAGCTTCACTGTTTCCTTTACTGTTTCAGTTTACTCCCCCTACGGAGGAGTCCCATAGTCCCTGCCAGCGGCGTGACGTCATATCACTCATGGCCGAAGGGCGAGGTGGGAGGACTCAGAGGAGCGCAGGCAGCTGTGTCGGACCCGGCGCGCTGTGATCTCGAGGAGTCGAGGAGCTGCTGCCTGGCTGGCTCGAGTCCAGCTGTATTCTCAAGGAAGCTAAGGTAGATTGGGATTGCAGTGTGTGGCAGACAGTGTCCGAACTTGTGTAAAAGTAAGCGCTAAACAAACAATAAATGGCTTGATTGGGGGAGGGGGAGGAGACTTAGGGGAGGTAAATGACAACCACTGCTTTTTAATTTCTGCTGTATGTTATAGCCTGTAACAGATGGGGAAGTATACAGTGTGTGCACCCTCTCCTGCATGTATTTTGGCTGGAAGAGGAGAGCTGCCTTGTGGACTGTGGAAGTGTTCTCCTGGGCATGCAGTCTATTGTGATGTCCAGGCTAGCATAGCTGTATGACAGGTGTCCCACACAGACACTGGTCCGTGTGCAGTCCTTGCAATGTCCACTGCCGCCACAGATTTTTTAAAATATTTTTTTATAAGGTTTTTTTTTTAACCACTTCAGCCCCTGAAGATTTTACCCCCCTACTGACCAGAGCACTTTTTGCGATTCGGCACTGAGTCGCTTTAACTGACAATTGCGCGGTCGTGCTCCCCAACAAAATTGACGCCTTTTTTTTCCCACAAATAGAGCTTTCTTTTGGTGGTATTTGATCGCCTCTGCGGTTTTAATTTTTTGCGCTATAAACAAAAATAGAGCGAAAATTTTGAAAAAAAACACATTATTTTTTACTTTTTGCTATAATAAATATCCCCCAAAAATGTATAAAAAAATTTTTTTTCCTCAGTTTAGGCCGATACGTATTCTTCTACATATTTTTTGTAAAAAAAAAAATTCGCAATAAGCAATTATTGATCGGTTTGCACAAAAGTTATAGCGTTTACAAAATAGGGGATAGTTTTATGGCATTTTTATTAATAATTTTTATTTTTTTTTTAAATGGCGGCGATCAGCGATTTTTTTATTGTGACTGCGACATTATGGCGGACACATCGGACATTTTTGACACATTTTTGGGACCATTGTCATTTATACAGCAATCAGTGCTATTAAAAATGCACTGATTTCTGTGTAAATGACACTGGCAGTTAAGGGGTTAACCACTAGGTGGCAGTGTAGGGGTTAAGTGTATCCTAGGGGTGTGTTTCTAACTGTGAGGGGGGGTGGCTACATGTTACACGTCACTGATCTCTGCTCCGATGACAGGGAGCAGAGATCAGTGACGCTGTCACTAGGCAGAACGGGGAGATGCTGTTTACATCAGCATCTCCCCGTTCTTCCTCCCCGTGAGGCGATCGCGGGTATCCTCACGGCGATTGAGTCCGCGGGACCCGCGACTCGACTCACGGATCTTGCCGCGAGCACGCGCGCCCGCTGGCCACCTCTTAAAGGGCAACGTACAGGTACGTGGTTTTGCCTGTACGAGCCCTTCTGCTGCAGTATATCTGCGTGAGGCGGTCGGCAAGCAGTTAAAATGGGGTGGCGTTTCCATTAGTGGTAAAGCGTCGCCAGTTTTAGCTACGCTTTACCACTATTTAAGTGGTAATTTTCGACGGCTAGCAGGGAACTTTTAATCCCAAGAAAGGGTTAAAAGCGCCCATGTTGCTAGCCTGAGGTGGCTGAGGGGAGGTTAATTACAATGGTATAAAAATACTTATCATTAAAATGTGTGAGTGAACTGTTTCTATTGCATTAAACCTAATTGAACTTGTATTGTTAAGTATATTCTTGTTATGAAACAACATTGATTCTTTATTAAAAACGGGGGGGGGGGGGGGGGGGCGCAGTTTGCCATCTTCGCCCTGGGCACCAATTGGCCTTGTCCCAGCACTGTCCTGATCCATTACTTTGACGATTTTTTTTTCCTAGGTCCTCATTCAAATAGCTGTAGGGCAGGGATATGCAATTGGCAGACCTCCAGCTGTTGCAAAAAGTCCCATCATGCACTGCCTCTGGGTGTCATGCTTGTGGCTGTCAGAGTCTTGCTATGCCTCATGGGACTTGTAGTTCTGCAACAGCTGGAGGTCCACTAATTGCATATCCCTGCTGTAGGGATTTATTGCTAGCATTTTTTTCAGTTTGTGAGGTGTTTGGGGTCCCTTTAGCACAGGAAAAGACAAAGAAGGTTACTCTTAAAGAGGTTCAGTCACTGCTGGGTGAGTTGGCATTTGCCACCCGTATAATGCCTATTGGGAGGATTTTCTATGGCTTTATATGGCAATAGCTGGACTCAAGTCTCATGTAAGATTATCACATGACATACAGGAGGACTAAATAGTTTGGTAAAGAGATTTTGTCACGGATGGGGAATTCTGCCTTCAGACGGATGCTGCCAGGTCCCTGGGTTTTATGGAAAACACAATGGTGCGCTAAGCCCTGGTATCCTGCCTGGTAGCTCAAGGGCTACTTAAAGAACAGTGTTTTGATAGAATTATTCCCTATTTTGGAGTCAAAACAGGCAAATCCTCTTTAGTACAGACAATAAAGATGTTATGTATGCATTAAATTGCTTATACTCAAAGTCTCCGCCAGTCATTCCATAAAGATAGAGGGGAGGACAAACAAGAGCACCACATCCCAATAGATAAATTGAAAAAAAAGGAGAGGGAGATGGGTATAAGGCAGGGTTTCCCCGCCACCCTCTGTCATTCCCCTCCGACGCCAGGCAGACAACGCTGCGGTCCCTCTGGTGGACCACTTCGGTGGTCTTCTATGCCAATTGTACCTCCTTCAAGTAAGTCTCGATCTCCGCTCCATTCATGGATTTGTTATCAGCTTTGTTCCTGTTTACTATTTACTGGTGAAAAAATATTTTTTCTTTTTTTGTTTTTTAAATCTATAGGTCCCCAGCTATGGGAAATATAGCGACTTCTCATGCTATTTGCCCCGTAGGATTCATGTGGGGTCTTTTTTACATCCTGCAAAGTTGCGCTTGCTTCCCGCTATGTTTAAGGAACCCTTTACCAAGAGGCTATTTGCTTTTAACCATCCTCTGGATGTGATTTTGAAACTTTGTTGATTCTACTCACCTGAAGAGGTATTTGCAACCAATATTTTTAGCTTTCACTACCCCAGGGTGGTTCACTACTAGTATTTTTTAATACCCATTCCCTGATGCTTACCTTTTGACACCAATGTATTTGATTCTTTCTCTTTTTACAGAGAGTTTCATCTACTCTACATACCAAGATCTTTTTTGCCCCTCTCTGCATGCCTTGCCAGGGAGTCAGGGCTGGAGGGCATAACCTATTTGTGCACAATTTTGAGTTTCAAATACATATCTACAGTTACTTCCAGTTTTTACGATACTGGTAAGGTGGATTGTTTGTGGTGTTTTTTTTTTCTACAATATCATTACCATTAATATTGTTTTCAAATTCATTATTATTCTTTTTTGTAATTCCGTTGACACATTATGTAGCGATATTTATACCTTGCAATGATCCATACTCAAAAATGTATTGTATTGATGTATATCAGTATACCAATTGAATTTAATATGGTTGTTATATATATCTTTGGACATGAGTATTTATGGTTTATCTCTCATTCCATAGCTGATCAGATGCCACATTATATTCCTGAAGAAGCTTAAGAAAGCGAAACATGTCGAGAGTGGTATTAAGCTCTGTATCCTATTTTTACTAAAATTGTTCTGTAAACATTAATCAGTGTTTTTTCTCATGTCTGTCTTTTTTAAAGATTTATTAATAAAATATATTTTTTTACTTTATAAATTTTCACTTTGTTTATCGAGCACCATAAAAGTCCCTTGGCCTCTTTGTGGCCTAAAGTCCCCCTTTTTTTCAACTCCGCCAGTCATTGTTCTGCTGAGGCATTTAATTTTTGAATGTTTGAGTCTGAACATTTGGATCAAAGCAGTTGTATACCCGGCAGAACAAATGACTTGGTGGGCGCTTTATCTCATTTTCAGATGGAACGTTTCATTTTCCTGTTGCCAAACGCGGACCCGGTGGGTTTGACTTGCCCAAAGTTCTTATGGAAACTTATTTGGAGAAGGTTTTAATCAATGTGCAGCACTCTATTGCCCTCTCCACCATAGGAATGGGCTTTATTTTCAGGTCGAACATTGGCTGTTCGTCCATTCGCCGAACAGCGAACAATTTGGGGTGTTCGTCTCAAATTCGAAAGCCGCGGAACACCCTTTAAAAGTCTATGGGAGAAATCAAAAGTGCTAATTTTAAAGGCTTATTTGCATGGTATTGTCATAAAAAAGTGTTTGGAGACCTGGGTCCTGCTCCAGGGGACATGTATCATTTTCCTGTTGCCAAACGCGGACCCGGTGGGTTTGACTTGCCCAAAGTTCTTGTGGAAACTCATTTGGAGAAGGTTTTAATCAATGTGCAGCACTCTATTGCCCTCTCCACCATAGGAATGCGCTTTATTTTCAGGTCGAACATTGGCTGTTTGTCCATTCGCTGAACAGCGGACAATTTGAGGTGTTCGTGGCAAATTCGAAATCCGCAGAACACCCTTTAAAAGTCTATGGGAGAAATCAAAAGTGCTAATTTTAAAGGCTTATTTGCATGGTATTGTCATAACAAAGTGTTTGGAGACCTGGGTCCTGCTCCAGGGGACATGTATCAATGCAAAAAAAAGTTTTAAAAACGGCCGTTTTTTTGGGAGCAGTGACTTTAATAATGCTTGAAGTGAAACAATAAAAGTGTAATATTCCTTTAAATTTCGTACCTGGGGGGTGTCCAAAGTATGCCTGAAAAGGGGCGCATGTTCCCCGTGTTTAGAACAGTCTGACAGCAAAATGACATTTCTAAAGGAAAAAAGTCATGTAAAACTACTATCGCTACTATTACTGCTACCTGGGGGGTGTCTATAGTATGCCTGTAAAGGGGCGCATGTTTCCCATGTTTAGAACAGTCTGACAGCAAAATGACATTTCTAGAGGAAAAAAAGTCACGTAAAACTACTATCGCTACTATCACTACTAACTATTGTAAAACTACTATCGCTAGCGCCGGCTATAATGAATTGTCAGTCCGGCAATACACATAAAAGTTCATTGATAAAAACGGCATGGGATTCCCCCACAGGAGAACCCCGAACCAAAGTGAAAAAAAAATACGGTGGGGTCCCCCTAAATTCCATACCAGGCCCTTCAGGTCTGGTATGGATCTTAAGGGGAACCCCGTGCCAAAATTAAAAGAAAAATGGCGTGGGGGTAGTCCCCAAAGCACCTTGTCCCCATGTTGAAGGGGAGAAGGGCCTCATCCCCACAACCCTTGCCTGGTGGTTGTGGGGGTCTGCGGGCAGGAGGCTTATCAGAATCTGGAAGCCCCCTTTAACAAGGGGACCCCCAGATCCGCCCCCCCGTGTGAATTGGTAATGGGGTACAAATGTACCCCTACCATTTCACAAAATAAGTGTCAAAAAGGTTATAAAACACAAGAGACGGTTTTTTACAAGTCCTTTATTAATTTCTTCTTCTTTCCACTTCTTCTTCCATCCTCTTTCTTCTGGTCTTCCTTCGGTGTTCTTCTTCTTCCTCCATCTTTTTCTCCTCCATCTTTTTCTTCTCCATCTTCTTCTTCCTCCGCTCTTCTCGTACCGCATCTTCCTCTGGCTTCTTCTCCGCTCTGTCTGCATGATCCGTCTCAGTGGGAGTCTTCCACTGTGTGATACTTCGGTTCTCCTGACACTTCTTATATAACAGAGGGCGGGGCCACCGGTGACTCCGCCCTCCTCTGACGCATGGGACTTCACGGGGACTTCCCTGTGACTTTCCCCGTGTTGTCAGAGGGGGCGGGGTCACTCGGTTACGTAAACAGGTGACCCCGCCCCCCTCTGACAACACAGGAAAGCCACAGGGAAGTCCCCGTGAAGTCCCCGTGCCTCAGAGGAGGGTAAGTCACCGACTGGCCCCGCCCTCCGTTATATAAGAAGTGTCAGAAGAACCGGAGCGTCACACAGAGGAAGACTCCCACTGAGGCGGATCGTGCGGACGGAGTGGAGAAGAAGCCGGAGGAAGATGCGAGACGAGAAGAGCAGAGGAAGAAGAAGTTAGAGAAGAAGAAGATGGAGGAAGAAGAAGAACACCGAAGGAAGATCATAAGAAAGAAGATGGAAGAAGAAGAAATTAATAAAAGACTTGTCAAAAACCGTCTCTTGTGTTTTTTACCCTTTTTGACACTTTTTTGTGAAATGGTAGGGGTACATTTGTACCCCATTACCAATTCGCACGGGGGGGCTGGGATCTGGGGGTCCCCTTGTTAGAGGGGGCTTCCATATTCCGATGGACTGGTGTGTCTCGTAAAGATGATTCCGTATAGGTGAATGGCGAAAAGGACCGCACTTGGAGAACACCGGCTCAATGGGACAGAGGAGGCCTGGGAACCCATGGGAATACTCCTCCCCACCTGGACGGACGAAAGAGGAGGGGCCCCAAGTAAATATTCTGGGATTAGACCAAACCTAATTGAAAGGTTGAAGCACCATTAAGGGCAAAAAAATGGTTGTTTCCAAAGATTAAACCGTTGGTTTCAATTATGATGAAAGGTGATGTATATGTGAGTTTTAAAACACGTCCCAGAGTGGAAAAGAGGGCACAGTTTACAGCTGATGATAGTCTGCGATCTAGTACCCAAAGTCTCTCCACAATGTTCCTCACAACTGGGGGTATGAGCCGCGAGTCATGTGAGGAACGTTGTGAAGAGACTTTGGGTACTAGATCGCAGACTATCATCAGCTGTAAACTGTGCCCTCTTTTCCACTCTGGGACATGTTTTAAAGCTCACATATAAATCACCTTTCATCATAATTGAATCCAACGGTTTAATCTTTGGAAACAACCATTTTTTTGCCCTTAACGGTGCTTCAACCTTTCAATTAGGTTTGGTCTAATCCCTGTATTCACTTGGGGCCCCTCCTCTTAAGTCCGTCCAGGTGGGGAGGAGTATTTCCAGGGGCTCCCAGGCCTCCTCTGTCCCATTGAGCCGGTGTTCTCTATGTGCAGTCCTTTTCGCCATCCACCTATACTGGGTCATCTTTACGAGACACACCAGTACACAGACGGGAAAAAAGAGAGATGCAGCTCACAAACACTCTTGCTCTGGAATGACACCGCCCTAGTAAGAACTGGTTCCAGGTGCTGGATTTGCTGGGTTGCAATGGAATGAGAAGAAATTCTGGATAGTCACACTCTGGGATAAAGACATCTTTATTCAAGTAAAATCCAACAGTACAGGCATATGCAGAGAAGTACAGAGTAGTAGACTGCTAACTCGTTTCACATCATTTAGCTACGATTAAGCATCCAAATTATGTGAAACGCGTTTGCAGTCTACTACTCTGTACTTCTCTGCATATGCCTGTACTGTTGGATTTTACTTGAATAAAGATGTCCTTATCCCAGAGTGTGGCTATCCAGGATTTCTTCTCATTCCAGTACACAGACGGTCGTGGGTTTTTGTTTACAGCTTCCAGAGGATTCCATGCCTTTAGTGGTTGCTCCACTACATAAGCCTGTTTGACCCATTGAACATAGGTTCTTTTGGGTTCAAACATTCCGGTAAGCCTCCATATTGTTGCTGGTGGTCTCTCTTCACTTCAAGCTTGTACTTGTTCACTGTCAACATTTTTACACAAAGTTATTCATGGGACTTTTCACCCTATTATTTATTGATTTATTCACTTGGACTGTTGTTTAAATGCTGATTTACAATCACTGGGTTTATTACATTTTGAATATATATATATATATATATATATATATATATATATATATATATATATATATATCTATATGTGTTTACGACTATTGGGTTTATCCCTTTTGTGGTAATTTCATGTACTTATTTATTAGTGCTACACTTTTTACTTTGTTTTTATGCATATATCATAATTGCTGTGTTAGCTGCTTCTTCTGTTCCTTTTAGGCAGTGCAGAATTATTTTTTGCACTAAGCTTGGTGGTTATGGTCTTCCTTTTTGCAAGAGCATGGTGTCGCTGATACCTCGGTTTCCGAAGGTTTAGCTCTGATGTTCTCGAACAAACTTTTCAGTAAAAACTTCTCCTGGTCACATATAAATAAAGTTTTTTCAGGAGTCTCTTTCTTTCTTAAATTGAACAATTCTCCCTCTCTTTTCAGTTTTTTCATGACAAGGCAAGCTTTGAAAGGATATAAAAAAGCAAATAAGGTTGTGAATTCTAGGGAGCCAATCTCCACGGAAGTTTCGGGGAGGCTTAGCAAGGCTGCAGAGACAGTTTGCTGGTCAGAGATTGAAGTGACACTATTTAAAAATGTATTTTCAATAGCCTTCTTTGCTGCTTTAAGAATCTCAGAGCTGGTCCCTCCAGCCAAGCATAAAAAGGGGGACTATAATGGGAGGACGTGCTGGTAGGTGAGGCTACAGTTAAAATCCATATTAGATAGTCAAAAACTGATCATATTTGTAAAGGATCCTGGGTAGTGTTAAATGTTTGTAGTAATTCACTGCTTTGCCCAGTGGCATCATTAAAAGATTATATTAGGCGTAGGCCAGCAGTTAAAGGGCAGTTTTTTGTACATTTTGACGGCTCCCCTTCAAGAAAAATTCAATTTTTATAGGTTTTCAAAAAGTGCAAACATATTTTAGGTTTGGATAATGCATGTCTGATGTCGCATTCCTTTAGAATAGGGGCAGTCACTGATGCAGCCAGACTAAGTCTCAGTGAAAGTTTGATCAAGAAAATAGGTAGATGCAAATCGGATAGTTTCTTATTATATATTCGGCCAGCAAGAGAGCAGATGAGAGAGTAACTAAGAACTTGGGTTTAGACCGGACAGATTTCAAAGTGATGTGGCATGGTAAGCGCGGGTTTAATTAGTGAGTTAGGAATTTTATATCTAAAGTGGCCAGCACCTGATATTTTAATTTTGCATTTGGGAGGTAACGATTTTGGGAAGGTTAGAACCCTCGATCTAATTTACACAATCAGAGACGATTTGTTAAAGTGGATGTAAACCTGAAATTTTTTATTTTTTTTATATCATACTGTAGAGTATAAGATTTCCTATCATTTGAGCCCAGTCTTGCCACACAGAGTTAATCCATCTCTGAGCAATCCTCTTTTATTGTTCAGTGAGAAAAATCTTGACAAACTGAGAAAAACTTTGTCAAATACTCCCCCTTGCTGTGAGTGACAGCCTAAGACACAGGCATTATTTTTTAATTCCCTCCCCCACTCTTTTCTTCAGCAGCTCTGCAAGGATTGGCTGTTCCACACCTCTGCATGATTTGGCATGCTGAAGTCATGTGGTTACTTTCCTGTCTTTTCACTGGATGTTAGAGATCATAGCAGAAGTTCAGCAGAAGTTCAGTGTTTGAAATACACAGAGAAAATGAATATTGACAAGGGGAGTGTAGAGGTGGGCGGGGAGTCTGCTGACATCACAACTCCACCCACCGAGCTCCAGACAACAGACCCACCCACAGAATCTGCCGTTTTTCGGGTCTAATAACAGACAGAGGGGAGACATTTGATAGGTGAAAATACATGCAGGAGGCATGTATATCCTTATAGATAACCCCTATGGCAGTAGTTTAGAAAGGATGATATTGGGTTTACATCCACTTTAAGGTTCCATTTTTCATCCCCGGGGATGGTTAAATTCCAATTTCTTACACCCCTTGGAGAAAGTGAGAAAATGGGTTAATTGGGCAATACAAAAGTTTTTAAGTTCTCTCGGGGGATTTTCTTATAAGCACACAGAATTAGAGGTTGGGGTTCCCAGTTTGTATAGAAGGGATGGAGTCCATTTGACAGAGATAGGTTTGGACCTTCTCAATGCTGGTCTCAGCACATGCATTGAAAAGGCCGTGGTTATGGGGTGTGGGTGACAGGTGGTTTACCACCTGTCTTTTGGGAGATTCCCCTTTATTTGATTATACACCTTAAGCCATAGTGGCTGAGCTGTTTTACATGTTCTAAAGTTTAACTTTTAATGTTTATTTATTAAAGCCAATAATAAAGGCCGCAGCCAAATATTTTTCCAATCAAAGGTTTTAGTGTGTTTTTTTGTGTTTAAATTCTGCTGACTGCTATCCCATGTAAGGAAAAGGGGGGGGAACAGTTTTAAGCCTCCTTGCCTCATGGGATTGGGTCAGCGGGGTTTCTAGTATTCCCTCACGTTTTAAAAATTGGGGGAAGACTTCCCATTGGCCCTCGGCCTCTGGGAAGGTCAGGTGACCACTGTATCTGGGCAGTTTAAGGGGTTTTCTGTGTGGAATTTCAAATAAAAAGGTGGTTCCAAACCCCAGAGGTTCAGTCGCCTCAGTAGCAACAGCTGTGGTGTTCCCTCCCACCCTCCCTAAATTCCGGCTAAGAACTTTATTATGTGGCTAGTGTCACCTTTCAAGTTGGGCAGTTTTTTTTAAACAAAGTTAAACAAATTATTTAAAGGTGATAAAGTTAAAGTGGGGAGATTCCCCTTTATTTGATTATACAGCTTGAGCCATAGTGCATTGAGTTGAAAAATCTCTTGTGATGCACCAGCCCCCCAGAGCCTCCCTTTTACTTAACTGAGCCCGATCGTTTCTGCGCCGGGGAGGCGCACACCCACTTGGATAGATTGATAGCAGTGCAGCCATTGGCTCCCACTGCTGTCAATCAAATCCAATGACGGAGGAGCTGGGGGCGGAGCCAATTCCTGCTGTCTGTGTCAATGGATGCAGCAGCAGGACACGGGAGCGCACCTGCACAGGTGCCCCAAGGGAGAGCACTTCTCCGATGGGGCACTAGAGAAGAGGAGGAGCCAGGAGCACTGCTGGGGACCCCAGAAGAGGAGGATCGGAGGCCACCCTGTGCATAACTGCACAGAGGAGGTAAGTATGACATGTTTTTTTTTGTTTGTTTTTTTTTTAAACTGAACCATTAGTTATCCTTTAAGCTTTTATCAGCGTTAAGGCCCATACACACGAACAGACTTTCCGACGGGAAATGTTCGATGAAAGGCTGTTGGCTATAAATCCGACCGTGTGTATGCTCCATCGGACAATCGTTGTTGGACTTTCTGCCAACAAATGTTGGCTAGCATGTTTTCAAATTTTCCGCGGGCAAATGTGTGTTGTCGGATTTTCTGAGCTTGTGTACACAAGTCCGTCTGACAAAAGTCCAAAGTACAAACGCGCATGCTCGGAAGCAAGGACTAGCCAGAAGCGGTCGGTCTTGTAAAACTAGTGTTCGTAATGGAGATATCACATTCGTGACACGGCAAATTATGAAATCTCTCAATGCAGCACATTCTCTTTTTCTTTACAATGGTGTAATAATGAAGCTGCTTTGCTGGTGATATTGACAGTTCTGCCAAACGTATTTCATTTTTTTTGTTCTAGTGATCTCCAAAATAATATTTTTTTTTCTAGTGATCTCCAGAATAATATTTTTTTTGTTTGTTTTTCTAATGATCTCCAGAATAATATTTTTTTTTCCTAGTGATCTCCAGAATAATATTTCTTTTTGTTTTTCTAGTGATCTTCAGAATATATTTTTTGTTTGTTTTTCTAGTGATCTCCAGAATAATATATATATATATTTTTTTTTTCTAGTGATCTCCAGAATAATATTTTTTTTATTTTTTTTTGGGTCAAGTTACCAAAAGACCATTATTATCTTGTATTTTTGAAGCTCAAAGATACAACTATTAGTAATGGGACTAGTTTTAGGGACTTTAATTGAAGGTACGACCTGGTAAGGTTAGTTCTTCCATCCCTCGGGACTTTAATTGAAATTGTGGCCCAGTAATATCACAAATTTCCATCCCTGTATTAATCAAAAGGAGAAGGGGGACAAGAGGGTGGGACTTTGAATAAATCTTGTGGTTGCGAAGAGGTAATTGGTGAACATGTTGGGATTTAATGGTTGCCATGGAGTACAAACAGAAATATATAAAGACATAATAAAATATTGCATGGTTAATGCAGTACATCTTGGTTACAACATGAGTATCATGAAAACAATGGCAAGCAAACAATCCTCCAAAATGCACCAGAATAAACTGAGTAAAAGCATAATACATGATAGTGCCTGCAAAGCCTCCAGTCTCTCGGATCAATGAATGAAAATTGACAAATGGCTAATAGAACAATGTAAATATTGATAGGTGGCAATATGAATGGCAGCTCAATGCGTTTCGTGGCTAGAAGGCCACTCGTCAGGAGCCAGCACTTGATATATCTAGAGGTAAAAATGATAGTATAGATTTAGATGGTATAATAATTACACATACGAATGGGGGGTAAAGGTAATACCCCGTATCGATTGCAAGTTAACTTACTCGAGTTCATATGATGGTGGCGTAGTGCCGAGCCTCACGTTTCATCCGACTGTTGTCCCCACCGGGAGCCGCGGCAGGCTATTCAGCGGGGGCACCCCAGGGGCCCCAACCAGGCCGGGCATGGGACCGAAGTAACCTGCGTGAGAGTGATAAAGAGGGGGAACCAAGGTTCACAGTAGGGAATGACGTGAGGGGGTGAGGAAAAGGAAAGGGGGGGTGTGTGGAAAGGGTGAACACCAGAGAGGTGGCTGTGTTGTTGGTGGAGGTGGTGGAGGATTATGGTCGATTTCGCATATGTGCATTTTTGTGGTGATTTGGCCCCTCCTCCCCTTGTTGAGGAGCTGAAGGATCATCTCTTCACACATGCTGCATTGGTCCTCCTCCATATCAATCAGCTTGTTTGCCGTCATGCAGTTAAAAGCCTCTTGGGCATCAGGGGCCGTGCTAATAGCACTTGTGGCATGCCTGAGGAAGGCAGCCGTGGCATCATTCAGGTTTCTCAACTCCCTGGTCCTTTTAGTTTGAGGGTGGAGGGGAGGAACCTGGGATTCAGTCTGGCTGCTGGGCACGGCCCCCTCTTGCCTGAGACTTTCCTGTGTAGGACAATGGGATATATTTTTAGGTCTTTGGTCATCACACACAATTTTGAGCTCATGATCGTTGCAAATTGAATGTTAACAAATAGAAAAGACTATCATTCTGACCCCAGCATTTTTCATTCTTGTCCTAATTATTTTTGGTCACTACTGTCTATTGATCTGTAAACCACTTTGTTGAAGCAGAAATTTGGGATCAATAGCGTCTAGTTAACATCATTCAATTTTTGTCAACAAATATGTTCAATAATGCTATACCTGGGTCAAACTGGGCTCCTCCGCATCTTCTTCCTGTGTCGAAGGACCTGGGTGGACCTCAGGAGCTGTGTCCTCAGCCAATGTGGAAGGAAGCGTTCAGAGTGATGGGCGTGGTTCGGTTTGGTCTGACAAAAAATGCAGACTGTTGTAGTACCATAACCTGGGGACATATATGTCATCTGCTGCTGCTCCGAATCCCTGGGAATCCATGACCTTCTTGCGCTCCCTATTATATGTACTATGCAGGCTACCAATTTTGGCCTTCAAATAATTGATGTCTGCCGTGGGATACACAGTCTTCACCAATTCCAGCAGTTTCTCCATCGCTGCCTTCCTCTTGATTTTGTTTGAATAATCCCTGCTTTTACCTTGCCATAGACATGGCAGCTTCCGGTATTGCTGGATAAATTCTGGTAAAAAATCAGGGGCTGTGAATTTATCCACCATTTTGCCTGCAAGACAAAACACAAGACAAACCCTAATGTCAGGCTAAACTCTCATAATCTGGTCCCAATATAGGCCTAATCTAAAAGCAGTATAGGCCACTAACCACTGATGCCCCAATTTAAAAGTGTACCTTTGTTTTAACGTTCCTTTGTGCGATTCTGATCTTTCGTTCTCCACTCCCAGATCGTTCCTACGGCCATTACATCGACCGCGCGTTATGGCTTTATATACACTGAGCATGCGTAAAACTCTGCCCCTGTCCTTCTTTCTAGTGTATTCCCCGCCTCTTTTCTTTCAGGGCAGTGGGAGAGCAAATGGCGGCCAGACAGCAGGTGTGTGCTGAGAGAAGCAACGAGGAAAGCCCGGAGCAAGAAATGTGCAGATCCAGGAGGAGATATAAGGCCATAAATATGTCTTGAAATTGTGGAGATGGTGGACATCTTATTGAGGACAGACTATGATGGAAATCATGGACCTTACAGAAACCCAAATCCTAGAAAGGCCAAGATCATGGCTAAAGTTGTGAGAAGTCTGCACAGGAATTTTGGGGTATGACAATCCAAGGATCAGTTGAGAAAAAGCTTGTCAGACCTTAAATTGAGAGAAGATCAGTATAGAAAGATCAGGAAAGTGCTGCGAAAAAGTAAGTATTGGTCATGTGTTCCTATTATTATTTTTACTTTTGTGCTGGTCCATGTTCTTTTCTTTACTGTTGTACAGTTTAAAATGCCAAGTTTTATTTTTGTGGGCACAGGAATCATTCACGGGACATGAAACATTGTTCAATCGACCACTAATACTTTGTTTTTGTGAGATGCAGGTTAAATGCATTTGTTATGACCTATTTTAATTAAAGTAAGTTCATTAGATTGTTGTCTAGATGTGTTTGTAACTATAATGAAATGTCAACTTGATTCAGTGTCAGTAGAGGACACTCAGCAGCTATTCAAGCATCTGGACGCAGGAGCACTAGTGTGGGACACCATAACACCCTTGTTATGGTGTCCCACGCAGGTACTCCAGTGGATACTAGGGGTATCTCCATGTGTGAAACTTGCACTAACAGGTAAGTATTCCTGCTTTGAAAAGGGAAAAAAATCATGTATTCAGCTTGGAACTCTGCCAGAACAGACAATTGGAAGACACTTCCAAACAATGTTTCATATTACTATTTCTAGCCTAACATATCTGTCTGCTAAGTATACCTTTTTTGTATTCACAGGGGAGAAAAGAAGAGGGACATCTGAGCTGTGTGTGGACAGCAGTAAACAAGCACCTCCTGAAGATACAGAAAGATGTTGATGCTGATGTGCAGGAAGTACTGTGTGAAGTTCTCAAAATGGTGTCGACCACAGGTCAGTGTCTGAGGTCACAACTTCAAGTATTAGATGGATGCCTGCATATTTCTAATACATGGTGTTTTTTTTTTTGTAGGTGATGTGGATGTTGTTGAAGACCAAAATCACTTCAGCAGTGCAAGTGCACAAATACTTATCAGTGAGCTCATGGTTTGCAATAGGGAATTGGAGAAAATTAAAAAAAACATTCATGATGTACAAAACAGAGTTATCAACATCATCTGTATATTATTACATAGTAGGTGAGGTTGAAAAAAGACACAAGTCCATCAAGTCCAACCTATGTGTGTGATTATATGTCAGTATTACATTGTATATCCCTGTATTTTGCAGTCATTCAGGTGCTTATCTAATAGTTTCTTGAAACTATCAATGCCCCCCGCTGAGACTACCACCTGTGGAAGGGAATTCCACATCCTTGCCGCTCTTACAGTAAAGAACCCTCTACGTAGTTTAAGGTTAAACCTCTTTTCTTCTAATTTTAATGAGTGGCCATGAGTCTTGTTAAACTCCCTTCTGCGAAAAAGTTTTATTCTTATTGTGGGGTCACCACCAGTACGGTATTTGTATATTGAAATCATATCCCCTCTCAAGCGTCTCTTCTCCAGAGAGAATAAGTTCAGTGCTCGCAACCTTTCCTCATAACTAATATCCTCCAGACCCTTTATTATCTTTGCTGCCCTTCTTTGTACTCGCTCCATTTCCAGCACATCCTTCCTGAGGACTGGTGCCTAGAACTGGACATCATACTCTAGGTGCGGCCAGATCAGAGTCTTGTAGAGCGGGAGAATTATCGTTTTATCTCTGGAATTGATCCCCTTTTTAATGCATGCCATTATTCTGTTTGCTTTGTTAGCAGCAGCTTGGCATTGCATGCTATTGTTGAGCCTATCATCTACCAGGACCCCCAGGTCCTTTTCCATCCTAGATTCAATGTTGAAAAAAGGAGGGGTGTGGAGGCGCTAACTGTGGTAGCTTGTTTATGCAAAAATAAAAGTTAGTGTAACAATTACACTTACTGGTTCGCAGGGTGGAGGTGTTTCTTTGAGATGGAAAAGTGTCCTGGGATGTGCTGTTATCTTGTTTCCGGCTCAGATTTCATTCCTTCAGGTGTCTGGGTGTGGAGTCTGTACACAGGCTCAACTGCTGCATCCAGTGCATGGAAAGCTCCACGCTGACCACTCTGGAGTGCAGAAGAGGAAATGACATCACTGATGCACGGCAAACATCCAGGCTGGTGTTGGGGATAATGCAGGGATAGTACAGGCTACGCGCTCGGGGCTCACAGCTCCTTCTACTGGCCTGGATGCAGCAGTTCAGCCTGTGTACAGACTCCACACCCAGACGCCTGAAGGAATGAAATCTGAGCCGGAAACAAGATAACAGCATATCCCAGGACACTTTTCCATCTCAAAGAAACACCTCCACCCTGCGAACCAGTAAGTGTAATTGTTACACTAACTTTTATTTTTGCATAAACAAGCTACCACAGTTGGCGCCTCCACACCCCTCCTTTTTTCAACATTGATTATCAACAGAGGTAATGGACACCCTCTGAGGATGGCTGCCTCCTCATTCTAGAATTTACCTGCCTTATTTTAATGTGCTATTATAGCTACCATTGTACTATTTACCTTAGACATCACATGTTGTGGAGCGCCGGAAAACCCCCCCTTTTGTTTCCATCCTAGATTCCCCCAGAGGTTCTCAACCCAATGTATAGATTGCATTCATATTTTTGCCACCCAAATGCATTATTTTACATTTTTCTACATTCTTCATTTGCCATGTAGTTGCCCACCCCATTAATTTGTTCAGATCTTTTTGCAAGGTTTCCACTTCCTGTGGAAAAGTTATTGTCCTGCTTAGCTTAGTATCGTCAACAAATACAGAGATTGAACTGTTTACCCCATCCTCCAGGTCGTTTATGAACAAATTATATAGGATTGGTCCCAGCACAGAACCCTGGGGGACCTCACTACCCACCCCTGACCATTCCGAGTATTCCCCATTTATCACCACCCTCTGAACTCGCCCTTGTAGCCAGTTTTCAATCCATGTAATCACCCTATGGTCCATGCCAACTGACCTTATTTTGTACAGTAAACATTTATGGGGAACTGTGTCAAATGGTTTTGCAAAATCCAGATACACCACGTATACGGATCTTCCTTTATCTAGCTGGCAACTCACCTCCTCATAGAAGGTTAGTAGATTGGTTTGGCAAGAGCGATTCTTCATGAATCCATGCTGATTACTGCTAATGATACCGTTATCATTACTAAAATCTTGTATATAGTCCCTTATCATCCCCTCCAAGATTTTACATACTATTGATGTTAGGCTAACTGGTCTGTAATTCACAGGGATGTATTTTGGGCCCTTTTTAAATATTGGTGCTACATTGGCTTTTCTCCAACCAGCTGGTACCTGTCCAGTCAGTAGACTGTCAGTAAAAATTAGGAACAATGGTCTGGCAATTACTTGACTGAGTTCCCTAAGTACCCTCTGGTGCAAGCCATCTAGTCCCGGTGATTTATTGATGTTACGTTTCTCAAGTCTAATTTTAATTCTGTGATCTGTTAACCATGGAAGTGCTTCCTGTGATGTGTCACAAGGATAAACACTGCAGTTTTGGTTACTGAAGGGCCAATCAGTGGGCCAATATGGTCTATCCTCCCTTTTTTACTGTTTACATACTTAAAGAATTTCTTGGGATTTTTTTGCTCTCCTCCGCTATGTATCTTTCATGTTCTATCTTAGCTGTCCTTATTGCACCCTTACATTTCTTGTTGCATTCTTTATAAAGTCTGAATACTGATGATGATCCCTCAACCCTGTATTTTTTGAAGGCCTTCTCCTTTGCTTTTATATGCATTTTTACATTGGAGTTAAGCCATCCAGGACTTCGCTCTTTTAAATTTATTACCCAATGGGATTCATTGGCTAATGCCCTTATTTAATATGCTCTTAAAGCAAACCCATCTCTCCTCCGTGTTCTTTGTTCCTAAGATTTTATCCCAATTTAGGCCTTCTAGCAAGGTTCGTAGTTTAGGGAAGTTGGCTCTTTTGAAATTCAGTCTTTGTATTCCCCTTATGTTTCCTGTTTGTGTGATTTATACTGAAGCCAATTTTTATTTTATTTATTTCAGGTATTTATATAGCGCCGTCAATTTACGCAGCGCTTTACATATACATTATGCATTCACATCAGTCCCTACACCCTCAAGGAGCTTACAATCTAAGGTCCCTAACTCACATTCATACATACTAGGGCCAATTTAGACAGGATCCAATTAACCTACCAGCATGTCTTTGGAGTGTTGGAGGAAACCGGAGTACCCGGAGGAAACCCATGCAGACACAAGGAGAACATGCAAACTCCAGGCAGGTAGTGTCGTGGTCGGGATTCGAACCAGCGACCCTTCTTACTGCTAGGCGAGAGTGCTACCCACTACACCACTGTGCAATTCCAGTATTATTTTCCCCTTAGCTTCATCCCTTTGGAGCTCTACCCATAAAGATTCCACCTCCTCCCTAGCTCCCTTAGTGATGTCATCTCTCACATTCACTTGTACATTATTCTTGATATATAGGCATACCCCTCCCCCTTTTTTACCCTCTCTTTCCTTGCGATAAAGGGTATACCCTTCAATGTTTGCCAGCCAATCATGAGAGCTGTTGAACCAGGTCTCTGAAATTCCCACAAAATCCAAATCCTCCTCATTCAACAGTATCTCTAGTTTACCTATCTTGTCTGCCAGGCTCCTGGCATTGGTGAACATGCCACGTAGTTTAGACCGTTTGCATATTAACCTCTTATTGGGTGTTCTGGGATTGCAACTAGGACTTGCTACTATACTTACCTTGGGTTTATGTGCTTTGGTCAACCTACCACTAATGCCCCCAATTCTACCCTCTTGAATATGTTCTGCGCTGTCTATCGCTACCTCTGGACCCTTCCCCCCATCACCTAGTTTAAAAACCCCTCTAACTTTTTGGCCATCTTCATTCCCAGGTGATCTGCACCCTCCTCATTTAGGTGCAGTCCGTCCCTTCTATAGTACTGGTTATCGACTGAAAAGTTGGCCCAGTCCTCCAGGAACCCAAACCCCTCCTTACTATACCAGCTCTTCAGCCACTTGTTTACTTCCCTAATCTCCCTCTGCCTTTCTGGTGTGGCTCGATGTACCGGTAGTATTCCTGAGAATACTACCTTAGAGGTCCTTTTCCTCAATTTAGCTCCTAAGTCCCTAAAATCGTTCTTTAGGACACTCCATCTGCCTCTGACTTCGTCATTGGTGCCAATGTGCACCATGACAGCTGGGTCTTCCCCAGTCCCTTCCAGTAATCTGTCCACCAGATCCGTGATGTGCCGAACCCGAGCACCCGGTAGACAACATACTGTTCACTTCAGGTCTTTGTTACAGATTGGCCTCTCTGTCCTTCTAAGAATTGAGTCCCCTACCACCAGAATCTGTCTTTCCTTTCCCTTCGCTTCCCCCCCACTCTCACTGGAGGAGTTCTTCCCCTGGCAGCTAGGAGAGTCCCTCTCCTAGCGAAAATCTAAAACATGTACATGTGTTTGTACATTTTTAAATTGATTACATTTGTGTGGCTTTATGCCCAGATGTCTATTGAAGTTGCACCTGAAATTGTAAAAAGTATTGCAGGAACTACTTTTGCCAATTGTTGTGGCGCTGCTAAATCTGTGTTGCACCGATTGGAACAGTGCCAAATAGGCTGCGACTTGTCATGTGATTTTTAGCTATTAAATCGCATGACAAATCGCTCCAATCTGAACCTAGGTTTTATAGTGTCTGAGGTCAGTGTTTAGCCACTCCACTTCTCTAGGTGCACCACCAGGTCCCGTTTTCTTTATTTTCCTCAGGATAAAAACGAATGTGTGAATTACTAACCTCGAAAATGACATCATCACCTGTGCCAAAACCAAAAAATATAGAAAACATGACCTAGAAATGCATCTGGAGAAGGAGAGTTGTGAAACACTGCCCTAAGTAATGTTTTAACTGTAATCATTATGTGTTTTTATGAATCGCAATGCCAAATTTTGAAGATGCACACAAATTGGGCCACAAAATTGGATTTCCCTCATGATCCCATGCCTAAAATGTGTGTCTTTCCCTACATCTATTTTGCTAAAGCCCCAAAACACACAGTGTGTCAACATGTGATATCTCCCATCACTTGTATTGTAAAGTGGATTGGCCTGTCTGAAATAAGCCCTAGTATGAGCATGTGCTAGCTCCCATCATGGGGGATCAATGGACGTGTTTCAGGGGTGCAACCCCTTCCTCTCACCTACTTTAGTTTGGAGGAAGGGGTTGTACCCACAAAATGCATACATTGATATCCCGTGATGGGAGAGAGCACATGTTGACACACTGTGTGTTTTGGGGCTTGAGGAAATAACTTGTTTGTACCTACACATATTTTCGGCAGGGGATCATAAGGGACATTTAACAGTTATGCCTCTATGTGTACGTGGCTTCAAATTTGGGCTTTTAGAGGGGTGAGATCACCCCATCTGAGGAAGGTAACATCAACACAGTTGTGTGATACTAATGTCTCATATGGCCTTCACTTTAGCAAAGTCGAACTTTGTAAGTTCCTGAGTTGGGGATGTGTATGGTATGTTTTTAAACATGCCTGTTTAGCCCCACAAAACACATACATTGATATGCCGTGATGGGAGAGAGCACATGTTGACACACTGTGTGTTTTGGGGCTTGAGGACATAACCTGTTTGTACCTACACATATTTTCAGCAGGGGATCATAAGGGACATTTAACAGTTATGCCTCTACATGTACGTGGCTTCAAATTTGGGCTTTTAGAGGGGTGAGATCACCCCATCTGAGGAAGATAACATCAACACAGTTTTGTGATACTAATGTCTCATATGGCCTTCACTTTAGCAAAGTCGAACTTTGTAAGTTCCTGAGTTGGGGATGTGTATGGTATGTTTTTAAACATGCCTGTTTAGCCCCACAAAACACATACATTGATATGCCGTGATGGGAGAGAGCACATGTTGACACACTGTGTGTTTTGGGGCTTGAGGACATAACCTGTTTGTACCTACACATATTTTCAGCAGGGGATCATAAGGGACATTTAACAGTTATGCCTCTACATGTACGTGGCTTCAAATTTGGGCTTTTAGAGGGGTGAGATCACCCCATCTGAGGAAGATAACATCAACACAGTTTTGTGATACTAATGTCTCATATGGCCTTCACTTTAGCAAAGTCGAACTTTGTAAGTTCCTGAGTTGGGGATGTGTATGTTATGTTTTTAAACATGCCTGTTTAGCCCCAAAAAAGGCAAAACATACATGTTATACACCAAGATGTTGGTTTGTCCAAAAACCTTTTATAACGCACATGTGAATGTGCTTGGAGTAAAATGTTTTATACTATACAATGTGTGGCTTCTTATTTCAATGTTCAATACCAGTGTATTTGTTAAGTTGGTGTAGTTAAAGTGACAATGTGCTGTAAAATGTGCCAAACTTAGGCAATTTTAGGGACTCCAAGCAATTAATTCAAGGAGTTGAAAAGGCTGAATATTTTTATCATTAATGCATTACATACATTAACAACAATAACATTGTGTGTGTGTTGCAGACGCACAGCACAACATAATAGTTAGCTGAAGAAGAGATTGTTACCTCATGGGAGCAAATAAGTTACGGTTGCACTATTGAAGAAAATGGCCAAATTTAAAAGGCCACTTGAAAACCTAGGAGACAGATAAGAAACGCAAACAGTAATTCAAATGAAATATGAGTTTAGTATGAAAATTATTTTTTATTATACATCAGACAAATTTTGCTGTAAAGCCACTGCCCCTCTATCCACAAAGTACTCCAGATTTGGTGGACTCTGGCAGTTTGGGAGGGCAACCCAGCATGGTCACTTTCCAGAGCCGTCAGCACTGTTGATTCAGCTGGGCCGGACACAGCAAATTCCACCTCACTCGAAACTGAGGCAAGATAGCTGCCTGCATTCCTCCTTAAACAATTGTGCAGAATGCAGCAGCACAAGACCACATGATTAAGTTTGTATTCTGCCAGGTTCAGCGCAGTAAGAAAAAGCCTGATCTGACTTGACATGATTTCAAACGCATTCTCGACAACCCTTCGGGCACGAGACAGACGATAGTTGAAAATCCTCTGCTCTGGGGTCAGGTTTCTCATGGGAAACGGCCTCATGAGATGTTCCTCTAGAGCAAAGGCCTCATCCGTAACAAACACAAAGTTGAGGCCCTCCACATTCTCCTCAGGAGGTGGCAAATGCAAGGTGCCATTTTGTAGCTGATGGTAGAATTCTGTCTGGGATATCACTCCTCCATCCGGGTTGCGGCCGTTCTTCCCAACGTCAAGGTAGAGAAATTCATAATAAAAAAACACCATCGCTAACATCACTATACTACAAAAGCCCTTATAATTAAAATAATAAGAGCCCGAGTTGAGTGGTGGGAAAATCCACACATGCTTCCCATCAATAGCACCACCACAGTTGGGAAAATCCCACTGATGGTGGAATTGGGAAGCCACAGTCTGCCATTCCTGTGGGTTTGAAGGAAACTGTGGAGTTAAACAAGAAAAAAAAATTGTACTTTTGCACATAACATTGCAAGCAGATTAGACACAAACATTCTTGGCCAACATAAGTATAACATTTATTGAAATGAGTAGTTAAGACAAAAGTATGAGGTCAACTTATTCGATTCCTCATCCCCTCTGGTGGCCCATTCTAAAAATGTTATGGTGGGGGGGATGTTTTGGACAGGTAACCCTCTCCACTGCATTGAGAGCTGAATGCATAAATAATGTGTGTTACTTTGGCCAGTCCCTCTTTACTTACACTATTGGCAGCCCACTGGGCAGGTAAGAAGTGTCATAATCCAAAAATATGGATACACACTGTCCAAATTAAAATACATTTTTTACATGCTGAAATTACCTATCAAGATAATAGGAGACAGAAACTTTCAACAGTACCATTTGAAAGTATTCAGGCAGGCCCCCTGCACTACATGCTTTGGTGAATTCATCAATAAATATGACCACAAAAGAGGTATAGTGTGTATGGGTTTGGCAAAGTCAGAAGATAGAGTATTGGTATCGGTTGACTTAGCATTTGGGGGGAGGGTTCCAAATGAGTTTGGGCCCCCAAAAAATAGTCTCTTGCACTCTGCCTGAATTTGAGGACAACAATAACATTTGTACACATTTTAGGGGGTGTTTAGGGTAAGCACAAAAATGTAGCTGACAAAATGTTAAGTTACTAGGCTAGGTGTGTATGGGCCAAGGATAGCATGCTGGGGAGGTTAGTGAAGGCAAATATGCATGAAGGACAAAAAAGGAGCATTAAAAGCTTACAACATGCATGAAGACAAAGAGGACATTCACAGCATATCACAATAATGGTAATTATGGAATGAAGAAATTAATACAATACATTAGCAAACATTAAATACATAGAATGTGATGTTAAAGGCTAAAACTTACCCGAATATAGTCCTTCTGCAGGACTTGTATGATGGGAGAACAGGTCTCTGGAATAATGATTCCAAGAGCCTGGGGGGAGCCTGCCCGTCGCCAAGTACCACAAGGTGGCGACGAGCCTTTGTTCAGGAGTGATGGCTTGCCACATGCATGTGTCATGCTTACTAATATGGGGGTAAGCATAGCCAATAGACGGTGAAAGCAGGGATCCATCATCTGGAGATAATTCTAGAATTCCTCTTAAAGCCCACTAGTTCTGGGGGGTTTTCCAGCCAGAAAACGCCTCTACCAAAAAACGCTGATAACAGCCTATGTGTACATGGACACAAAGGGGGTTATTTACTAAAGGCAAATCCACTTTACACTACAAGTGCAGTGCACTTGGAAGTGAAGTCGCTGTAAATCCGAGGGGAACATGCAAGGAAAATAAAAAACAGTATTTTAGCTTGCGCATGATTGGATGATAAAATCAGCAGAGCTTCCCCTCATTTAAGATCTACCCCTCAGATTTACAGCGACTGCACTTTCAAGTGCACTTGCAGTGCACTTGTAGTGCAAAGTGGATTTGCCTTTCGTAAATAACCCCCAAAGGATAACATGCTGGGGAGCGTAGCCTGTACCCGTGTACCCATGTAACCCCATAAAGGACTTTTATTCAAGAGCATCCGAGTCGCCAGCCCTTTTCTGATTCAAGTGCTGGGGAGTTTACTGGCTGCAGAAAAAAAACACCTAAAGCCAAAAACATCCAGTGTGCATGAGGCCTAAATGTTAGGTTAAATCAGCCCAGGAGCTAAGGATTGTATACCTTATTGGCTTGGAGGTCATTTTGGATTGCCTGGGTATAAAACAGGGGTGTTGTTAAAACTATACCAGACCTGGGGCACTTTTGGGCACCCAAACTGGAGCAGTAATGATGGGCGCTGGTGAGGCTGTATTTGATGGGCGCTGGTGAGGCTGTATTTGAGGGGCACAGGTGAGATGGAATTTGATGGGTGCTGGTGAGGCTGTATTTGATGGGTGCTGGTGAGGCTGTATTTGATGGGCACAGGTGAGATGGTATTTTATGGGCGCTGGTGAATCGGCATTAAGGGGTGCTGGTGAGTCTGTATTTGATGGGCGCTGGTGAGGCTGTATTTGATGGGCGCTGGCACGGCTGTATTTCATGGACACAAGTGAGATGGAATTTGATGGGCACTGGTGAAGCGGCATTGATAGGCGCTGATGTGTCTGTATTTCATGGGCGCTGGTGAGGCTGAATTTGATGGGCACTGGTGGGATAGAACTTGTTGGGCGCTGGTGAGGCTGTATTTGATGGGCGCTGGTGAGGCTGTATTTGATGGGCGCTGGTGAGGCTGTATTTGATGGGCACAGGTGAGATGGAATTTGATGGCTGCTGGTGAAGCGGCATTGATAGGTGCTGGTGTGTCTGTATTTGATGGGCACTGGTGAGGCTGTATTTGATAAAAACTGGTGAGGCTGTATTTGAGGGGAACAGGTGAGATGGAATTTGATGGGCGCTGGTGAAGTGGCATTGATGGGCGCTGGTGAGTCTGTTTTTGATAAGCACTGGTGAAGCTGTATTTAATGGGCGCTGGTGAGGCTGTATTTGATGGGCGCTGGTGAGTCTGCATTTGATGGGCACTGGTGAGGCTGTATTTTATGGGCGCTGGTGAGGCTGTATTTGATGGGCATTGGTGAGGCTGTATTTGATGGGCACTGGTGCGGCTGAATTTGAGGGGCACAGGTGAGATGGAATTTGATGGGCGCTGGTGAAGCGGCATTGATGGGCGCTGGTGAGTCTGTATTTGATGGGCGCTGGTGAGACTGTATTTGATGGGAGCTGGTAAGGCTGTATTTGATGGGCACAGGTGAGATGGAATTTGATGGGCAGAGGTGAGGCTGCATTTGATGGGCACTGGTGAGGCTGCATTGATTGGCACTGGTGAAGCGGCCTTGATGGGCGATGGTGAGGCTGTATTTGATGGGCACAGGTGAGACTGTATTTGATGGGGGCTGGTGAGGCTGTATTTGATGGGCGCTGGTGATGCTGTATTTGATGGGCACAGGTGAGATGGAATTTGATGGGCCAGGTGAAGCAGCATTGATGGGCGCTGCTGAGTCTGTATTTGATGGGCGCTGGTGAAGTGGCATTGATTGGTGCTGGTGAGTCTGTATTTGATGGGTGCTGGTGAGGCTGTATTTGAGGGGCACTGGTGAGGCTGTATTTGAGGGGCACAGCTGAGATGGAATTTGATGGACGCTTGTGAAGCGGCATTGATTGGTGCTGGTGAGTCTGTATTTGATGGGCGCTGGTGAGGCTGTATTTGATGGGCACAGGTAAGATGGAATTTGATGGGCGCTGGTGAAGCGGCATTGATGGGCGCTGATGTGTCTGTATTTGATGGGCGCTGGTGAGGCTGTATTTGGTGGGTGCTGGTGAGGCTGAATTTGATGGGCACTGGTGGGATGGAATTTGATGGGCGCTGGTGAGGCTGTATTTGATGGGTGCTGGTGAGGCTGTATTTGATGGGTGCTGGTGAGGCTGTATTTGATGGGTACTGGTGTAGTGGCATTGATGGGTGCTGGTGAGTCTGTATTTGATGGGCACTGATGAGGCTGTATTTGATGGGCACTGATTAGGCTGTATTTGAGGGGCACAGGTGAGATGGAATTTTATGGGCACTGGTAAAGCAGCACTGATGGGCGCTGGTGCGTCTGTATTTGATGGGTGCTGAAGAGGCTGTATTTGAGGGGCACAGGTGAGATTTAATTTGATGGGCGCTGGTGAAGCTGCATTGATGGGCGCTGGTGATTCTGTATTGGATGGGCGCTGGTGAGTCTTTATTTGATGGGTGCTGGTGAGGCTGTATTTGATGGGCGCTGGTGAAGAGGCATTGCTGGGCGCTGGTGAGTCTGCATTTGATAGGCACTGGTGAGGCTGTATTTGATGGGCACTGGTGAGGCTGTATTTCAGGGGCAAAGGTGAGATGGAATTTGATGGGTGCTGGTGAAGCGGCATTGATGGGCGCTAGTGAGTCTGTATTTGATTAGCGCTGGTGAAGCTGTATTTGAGGGGCACAGGTGGGATGGAATTTGATGGGTGCTGGTGAAGCGGCATTGATGGGCGCTGGTGAGGCTGTATTTGATGGGCGCTGGTGAGGCTGTATTTGATGGGCGCTGGTGAGGCTGTATTTGATGGGCACAGGTGAGATGGAATTTGATGGGTGCTGGTGAATCGCATTGATGGGTGCTGATGAGTCTGTATTTGATGGGCGCTGGTGAGGCTATATTTGATAGGCGCTGGTGAGGCTGTATTTGAGGGGCACAGGTGAGATGGAATTTGATGGGTGCTGGTGAGGCTGTATTTGATGGGCGCTGGTGAGGCTGTATTTGATGGGCGCTGGTGAGGCTGTATTTGATGGGCACAGGTGAGATGGTATTTTATGGGCGCTGGTGAAGCAGCATTGAGGGGCGCTGGTGAGTCTGTATTTGATGGGCGCTGGTGAGGCTGTATTTGATGGGCACTGGCAAGGCTGTATTTGATGGACACAGGTGAGATGGAATTTAATGGGCGCTGGTGAAGCGGCTGTATTTGAGGGGCACAGGTGAGATGGAATTTTGATGGGCGCTGCTGGAGCAGCATTGATGGGCGCTCGTGAGTCTGTATTTGATGGGCGCTGGTGAGGCTGTATTTGATGGGCGCTGGTGATGCTGTATTTGATGGGCACATGTGAGATGGAATTTGATGGGCCAGGTGAAGCAGCATTGATGGGCACTGGTGATTCTGTATTTGATTTGATATGATTTGTTGCTGGAGACTCTTCTACGGGCTTCCAAGAGATCCTTCAAGGTGCTGCGCTTGATTCTGGCGTAGTGATGTTCCATCTGCTGTTAGGAGCCGGGGGTCCCGGTGGTGATTTGGGTGTGCCTAGGCAAGAGGAAGCACCTCTTGCCTATCCCACACTCCACTGAGTGCTTCCGTCAGTAACACCGCTTACTCCAGTCTGACATCAGAGAGATATATTATTATAGCTGCATTGAATATAAGTCTAGCCGAAAATAGCTTGCAGAACCTTGAATGCTTTATTGGATAGAATACAGCCTTTTTATACACATTTAACACAAGGGGTTAGATAACGAGGTAGGGCTGACTCATGGATACTCCCCCCCTCCCCTCTAGCAAAAACTTAAAAGACAATAATATAATTAACATGTTAATTAACACAACACTTAAGGCAGCCCTGGTGTCCAGACAGTTCGTCTCCACGGGTCAATGTGATCAGCTCTTTCAAGAATCATGTATTGTTCAGAATTAACAACCAAGAATAGTCTTTGGGCAAGTCCAAAAAAATAGTCTCTCAAAAATGTAACAAAAAAAAGATTAGTATAGAAATACCAAATAACAGGGTGAATGTGGACAGAAAAAGGTCCTTGCAGCCAGTGTCCGCGACACTGTATTTGATGGGCACAGGTGAGCTTGAATTTGATGGGCGCTGGTGAAGCAGCATTGATGGGCGCTGGTGAGTCTGTATTTGATGGGCGCTGGTGAGACTGTATTTAATGGGAAATGGTGAGGCTGTATTTCAGGGGCACAGGTGAGATGGAATTTGATGGGCGCTTGTGAAGCGGCATTGACTGGCGCTGGTGAGTCTGTATTTGATGGGCGCTGGTGAGGCTGTATTTGATGGGTGCTGGTGAGGCTGTGTTTGATGGACACTGGTGAGGCTGTATTTGAGGGTCACAGGTGGGATGGAATGTGATGGGCGCTGGTGAAGCGGCATTGATGGGTGCTGGTGAGTCTGTATTTGATGGGCGCTGTTGAGGCTGTATTTGAGGGGCACAGGTGAGATGGAATTTGATGGGCGCTGGTGAGGCGGAATTTGATGGGCGCTGGTGAGGCGGAATTTGATGGGCGCTGGTGAGGCTGTATTTGATGGGCACAGGTGAGATGGAATTTGATGGGCACAGGTGAGATGGAATTTGATGGGAGCTGGTGAATCGGCATTGAGGGGCGCTGATGAGTCTGTATTTGATGGGCGCTGGTGAGGCTGTATTTGATGGGTGCTGGCGAGGCTGTATTTGATGGGCACAGGTCAGATGGAATTTGATGGGCGCTGGTGAAGCGACATTGATGGGCGCTGATGTGTCTGTATTTAATGGGCGCTGGTGAGGCTGTATTTAATGGGCTCTGGTGAGGCTGTATTTGATGAGCACAGGTGAGATGGAATTTGATGGGCGCTGGTGAAGCGGTATTGATGGGCGCTGGTGAGGCTGTATTTGATGGGCGCTGGTGAGGCTGTATTTGATGGACACAGGTGAGATGGAATTTGATGGGTGCTGGTGAAGCTGCATTGATGGGCGCTAATGAGTCTGTATTTGATGGGCGCTGGTGAGTCTATATTTGTTGGGCGCTGGTGAGGCTATATTTGATGGGCGATGGTGAGGCTGTATTTGATGGGCACAGGTGAGATGGAATTTGATGGGCACTGGTGAAATGGCATTGATGGGCGCTGGAGAGTCGGTATTTGATGGGCGCTGGTGAGGCTGTATTTGATTGGTGCTGGTGAGGCTGTGTTTGATGGACACTGGTGAGGCTGTATTTGAGGGTCACAGGTGGGATGGAATGTGATGGGCGCTGGTGAAGCGGCATTGATGGGTGCTGGTGAGTCTGTATTTGATGGGCGCTGTTGAGGCTGTATTTGAGGGGCACAGGTGAGATGGAATTTGATGGGCGCTGGTGAGGCGGAATTTGATGGGCGCTGGTGAGGCGGAATTTGATGGGCGCTGGTGAGGCTGTATTTGATGGGCACAGGTGAGATGGAATTTGATGGGCACAGATGCATAAATAATGTGTGTTACTTTGGCCAGTCCCTCTTTACTTACACTATTGGCAGCCCACTGGGCAGGTAAGAAGTGTCATAATCCAAAAATATGGATACACACTGTCCAAATTGAAATACATTTTTTACATGCTGAAATTACCTATCAAGATAATAGGAGACAAAAACTTTCAACAGTACCATTTGAAAGTATTCAGGCAGGCCCTTGCACTACATGCTTTGGTGAATTCATGAATAAATATGACCACAAAAGAGGTATAGTGTGTATGGGTTTGGCAAAGTCAGAAGATAGAGTATTGGTATCGGTTGACTTAGCATTTGGGGGGAGGGTTCCAAATGAGTTTGGGCCCCCAAAAAATAGTCTCTTGCACTCTGCCTGAATTTGAGGACAACAATAACATTTGTACACATTTTAGGGGGTGTTTAGGGTAAGCACAAAAATGTAGCTGACAAAATGTTAAGTTACTAGGCTAGGTGTGTATGGGCCAAGGATAGCATGCTGGGGAGGTTAGTGAAGGCAAATATGCATGAAGGACAAAAAAGGAGCATTAAAAGCTTACAACATGCATGAAGACAAAGAGGACATTCACAGCATATCACAATAATGGTAATTATGGAATGAAGAAATTAATACAATACATTAGCAAACATTAAATACATAGAATGTGATGTTAAAGGCTAAAACTTGAAACAGAGAGGGGTTGGGGAGCGCTAGATAATGGACAAAAAAATATAAAAAATTGGGTACATATATATCAAAAGAAATAAAATTCAAATTAAAAAGTATAAATCAACCTGCCCATGTAATATAAACTTGAGTGAACAAAATTCATAAACCTGAATATCAGTGAACAATAATAATTGTGCAATCGTGACATGTGACGTCAAAAAGTTATAAAATAATTAAATCGGATATAAATAAGCATCAATAACAAAGTCCATCCAAAATTGGTGTAAAATCCTGATGTAAATCTTCATAACAAAAGCGTGAACAGCAAAATCCCTTCACCATCACTGAACAAAATACACCAATGTGCTCATGGAAATGGATGTCCGCTTACCAGATGAAGTTGACCAATTTAATTAAAAAAAGGTCAAATAGGCTTTAGCAAGATATTGCTTGCTGCAAGTGAAATATACCAGACTCTTGTCCTCACATCACAGGGTCTCACGCATGGGATATAAAATAGATGGAGAGGAACCAAATATAGTGTAATACCATTTATTGAGAATAAAAGAAAAACAGAACATAGCCAAATGGCTACTCACATAGAAGGTGCCATCGCCCGGCACTGAGGCTGGAAAGCGTATCTGGGAACGAAAAATCCGATCTATGGGAGAGATTTCCCAAATAATCACGGCAGCGGCGTGCGTTCCACCCTCGACGGACAGACGAACCACGGAGGCCGGAAGTGATGTAATTGCGTGACCAAGTACCGCCTCGACGTACGTTTCGTTTCAGACGTGTGAAACGAAACGTACGTCGAGGCGGTACTTGGTCACGCAATTACATCACTTCCGGCCTCCGTGGTTCGTCTGTCCGTCGAGGGTGGAACGCACGCCGCTGCCGTGATTATTTGGGAAATCTCTCCCATAGATCGGATTTTTCGTTCCCAGATACGCTTTCCAGCCTCAGTGCCGGGCGATGGCACCTTCTATGTGAGTAGCCATTTGGCTATGTTCTGTTTTTCTTTTATTCTCAATAAATGGTATTACACTATATTTGGTTCCTCTCCATCTATTTTATATCCCATGCGTGAGACCCTGTGATGTGAGGACAAGAGTCTGGTATATTTCACTTGCAGCAAGCAATATCTTGCTAAAGCCTATTTGACCTTTTTTTAATTAAATTGGTCAACTTCATCTGGTAAGCGGACATCCACTTCCATGAGCACATTGGTGTATTTTGTTCAGTGATGGTGAAGGGATTTTGCTGTTCACGCTTTTGTTATGAAGATTTACATCAGGATTTTACACCAATTTTGGATGGACTTTGTTATTGATGCTTATTTATATCCGATTTAATTATTTTATAACTTTTTGACGTCACATGTCACGATTGCACAATTATTATTGTTCACTGATATTCAGGTTTATGAATTTTGTTCACTCAAGTTTATATTACATGGGCAGGTTGATTTATACTTTTTAATTTGAATTTTATTTCTTTTGATATATATGTACCCAATTTTTTATATTTTTTTGTCCATTATCTAGCGCTCCCCAACCCCTCTCTGTTTCACATTTATGCATTTATGGAATTTTTTCCATTTTTTGCTTAGGGTGTAGCTGCTTCACTTAGTTTTTCTTGCTTACTTTATTTGGCGCGGAATCATTTACTATTTTCAAAGGCTAAAACTTACCCGAATATAGTCCTTCTGCAGGACTTGTATGATGGGAGAACAGGTCTCTGGAATAATGATTCCAAGAGCCTGGGGGGAGCCTCCCCGTCGCCAAGTACCACAAGGTGGCGACGAGCCTTTGTTCAGGAGTGATGGCTTGCCACATGCATGTGTCATGCTTACTAATATGGGGGTAAGCATAGCCAATAGACGGTGAAAGCAGGGATCCATCATCTGGAGATAATTCTAGAATTCCTCTTAAAGCCCACTAGTTCTGGGGGGTTTTCCAGCCAGAAAACGCCTCTACCAAAAAACGCTGATAACAGCCTATGTGTACATGGACACAAAGGGGGTTATTTACTAAAGGCAAATCCACTTTACACTACAAGTGCAGTGCACTTGGAAGTGACGTCGCTGTAAATCCGAGGGGAACATGCAAGGAAAATAAAAAACAGTATTTTAGCTTGCGCATGATTGGATGATAAAATCAGCAGAGCTTCCCCTCATTTAAGATCTACCCCTCAGATTTACAGCGACTGCACTTTCAAGTGCACTTGCAGTGCACTTGTAGTGCAAAGTGGATTTGCCTTTCGTAAATAACCCCCAAAGGATAACATGCTGGGGAGCGTAGCCTGTACCCGTGTACCCATGTAACCCCATAAAGGACTTTTATTCAAGAGCATCCGAGTCGCCAGCCCTTTTCTGATTCAAGTGCTGGGGAGTTTACTGGCTGCAGAAAAAAAACACCTAAAGCCAAAAACATCCAGTGTGCATGAGGCCTAAATGTTAGGTTAAATCAGCCCAGGAGCTAAGGATTGTATACCTTATTGGCTTGGAGGTCATTTTGGATTGCCTGGGTATAAAACAGGGGTGTTGTTAAAACTATACCAGACCTGGGGCACTTTTGGGCACCCAAACTGGAGCAGTAATGATGGGCGCTGGTGAGGCTGTATTTGATGGGCGCTGGTGAGGCTGTATTTGAGGGGCACAGGTGAGATGGAATTTGATGGACGCTGGTGAGGCTGTATTTGATGGGTGCTGGTGAGGCTGTATTTGATGGGCACAGGTGAGATGGTATTTTATGGGCGCTGGTGAATCGGCATTGAGGGGTGCTGGTGAGTCTGTATTTGATGGGCGCTGGTGAGGCTGTATTTGATGGGCGCTGGCAAGGCTGTATTTGATGGACACAAGTGAGATGGAATTTGATGGGCACTGGTGAAGCGGCATTGATAGGCGCTGATGTGTCTGTATTTCATGGGCGCTGGTGAGGCTGAATTTGATGGGCACTGGTGGGATAGAACTTGTTGGGCGCTGGTGAGGCTGTATTTGATGGGCGCTGGTGAGGCTGTATTTGATGGGCGCTGGTGAGGCTGTATTTGATGGGCGCTGGTGAGGCTGTATTTGATGGGCACAGGTGAGATGGAATTTGATGGCTGCTGGTGAAGCGGCATTGATAGGTGCTGGTGTGTCTGTATTTGATGGGCACTGGTGAGGCTGTATTTGATAAAAACTGGTGAGGCTGTATTTGAGGGGAACAGGTGAGATGGAATTTGATGGGCGCTGGTGAAGCGGCATTGATGGGCGCTGGTGAGTCTGTTTTTGATAAGCACTGGTGAAGCTGTATTTAATGGGCGCTGGTGAGGCTGTATTTGATGGGCGCTGGTGAGTCTGCATTTGATGGGTACTGGTGAGGCTGTATTTTATGGGCGCTGGTGAGGCTGTATTTTATGGGCGCTGGTGAGGCTGTATTTGATGGGCATTGGTGAGGCTGTATTTGATGGGCACTGGTGCGGCTGAATTTGAGGGGCACAGGTGAGATGGAATTTGATGGGCGCTGGTGAAGCGGCATTGATGGGCGCTGGTGAGTCTGTATTTGATGGGCGCTGGCGAGACTGTATTTGATGGGAGCTGGTAAGGCTGTATTTGATGGGCACAGGTGAGATGGAATTTGATGGGCAGAGGTGAGGCTGCATTTGATGGGCACTGGTGAGGCTGCATTGATTGGCACTGGTGAAGCGGCCTTGATGGGCGATGGTGAGGCTGTATTTGATGGGCACAGGTGAGACTGTATTTGATGGGGGCTGGTGAGGCTGTATTTGATGGGCGCTGGTGATGCTGTATTTGATGGGCGCTGGTGAGGCTGTATTTGAGGGGCACAGCTGAGATGGAATTTGATGGACGCTTGTGAAGTGGCATTGATTGGTGCTGGTGAGTCTGTATTTGATGGGTGCTGGTGAGGCTGTATTTGAGGGGCACTGGTGAGGCTGTATTTGAGGGGCACAGCTGAGATGGAATTTGATGGACGCTTGTGAAGCGGCATTGATTGGTGCTGGTGAGTCTGTATTTGATGGGCGCTGGTGAGGCTGTATTTGATGGGCACAGGTAAGATGGAATTTGATGGGCGCTGGTGAAGCGGCATTGATGGGCGCTGATGTGTCTGTATTTGTTGGGCGCTGGTGAGGCTGTATTTGGTGGGTGCTGGTGAGGCTGAATTTGATGGGCACTGGTGGGATGGAATTTGATGGGCGCTGGTGAGGCTGTATTTGATGGGTGCTGGTGAGGCTGTATTTGATGGGTGCTGGTGAGGCTGTATTTGATGGGTACTGGTGTAGTGGCATTGATGGGTGCTGGTGAGTCTGTATTTGATGGGCACTGATGAGGCTGTATTTGATGGGCACTGATTAGGCTGTATTTGAGGGGCACAGGTGAGATGGAATTTTATGGGCACTGGTAAAGCAGCACTGATGGGCGCTGGTGCGTCTGTATTTGATGGGTGCTGAAGAGGCTGTATTTGAGGGGCACAGGTGAGATTTAATTTGATGGGCGCTGGTGAAGCTGCATTGATGGGCGCTGGTGATTCTGTATTGGATGGGCGCTGGTGAGTCTTTATTTGATGGGTGCTGGTGAGGCTGTATTTGATGGGCGCTGGTGAAGAGGCATTGCTGGGCGCTGGTGAGTCTGCATTTGATAGGCACTAATGAGGCCGTATTTGATGGGCACTGGTGAGGCTGTATTTCAGGGGCAAAGGTGAGATGGAATTTGATGGGTGCTGGTGAAGCGGCATTGATGGGCGCTAGTGAGTCTGTATTTGATTAGCGCTGGTGAAGCTGTATTTGAGGGGCACAGGTGGGATGGAATTTGATGGGTGCTGGTGAAGCGGCATTGATGGGCGCTGGTGAGGCTGTATTTGATGGGCGCTGGTGAGGCTGTATTTGATGGGCGCTGGTGAGGCTGTATTTGATGGGCACAGGTGAGATGGAATTTGATGGGTGCTGGTGAATCGCATTGATGGGTGCTGATGAGTCTGTATTTGATGGGCGCTGGTGAGGCTATATTTGATAGGCGCTGGTGAGGCTGTATTTGAGGGGCACAGGTGAGATGGAATTTGATGGGTGCTGGTGAGGCTGTATTTGATGGGCGCTGGTGAGGCTGTATTTGATGGGCGCTGGTGAGGCTGTATTTGATGGGCACAGGTGAGATGGTATTTTATGGGCGCTGGTGAAGCAGCATTGAGGGGCGCTGGTGAGTCTGTATTTGATGGGCGCTGGTGAGGCTGTATTTGATGGGCACTGGCAAGGCTGTATTTGATGGACACAGGTGAGATGGAATTTAATGGGCGCTGGTGAAGCGGCTGTATTTGAGGGGCACAGGTGAGATGGAATTTTGATGGGCGCTGCTGGAGCAGCATTGATGGGCGCTCGTGAGTCTGTATTTGATGGGCGCTGGTGAGGCTGTATTTGATGGGCGCTGGTGATGCTGTATTTGATGGGCACATGTGAGATGGAATTTGATGGGCCAGGTGAAGCAGCATTGATGGGCACTGGTGATTCTGTATTTGATTTGATATGATTTGTTGCTGGAGACTCTTCTACGGGCTTCCAAGAGATCCTTCAAGGTGCTGCGCTTGATTCTGGCGTAGTGATGTTCCATCTGCTGTTAGGAGCCGGGGGTCCCGGTGGTGATTTGGGTGTGCCTAGGCAAGAGGAAGCACCTCTTGCCTATCCCACACTCCACTGAGTGCTTCCGTCAGTAACACCGCTTACTCCAGTCTGACATCAGAGAGATATATTATTATAGCTGCATTGAATACAAGTCTAGCCGAAAATAGCTTGCAGAACCTTGAATGCTTTATTGGATAGAATACAGCCTTTTTATACACATTTAACACAAGGGGTTAGATAACGAGGTAGGACTGACTCATGGATACTCCCCCCCTCCCCTCTAGCAAAAACTTAAAAGACAATAATATAATTAACATGTTAATTAACACAACACTTAAGGCAGTCCTGGTGTCCAGACAGTTCGTCTCCGCGGGTCAATGTGATCAGCTCTTTCAAGAATCATGTATTGTTCAGAATTAACAACCAAGAATAGTCTTTGGGCAAGTCCAAAAAAATAGTCTCTCAAAAATGTAACAAAAAAAAGATTAGTATAGCAATACCAAATAACAGGGTGAATGTGGACAGAAAAAGGTCCTTGCAGCCAGTGTCCGCGACACTGTATTTGATGGGCACAGGTGAGCTTGAATTTAATGGGCGCTGGTGAAGCAGCATTGATGGGCGCTGGTGAGTCTGTATTTGATGGGCGCTGGTGAGACTGTATTTAATGGGAAATGGTGAGGCTGTATTTCAGGGGCACAGGTGAGATGGAATTTGATGGGCGCTTGTGAAGCGGCATTGACTGGCGCTGGTGAGTCTGTATTTGATGGGCGCTGGTGAGGCTGTATTTGATGGGTGCTGGTGAGGCTGTGTTTGATGGACACTGGTGAGGCTGTATTTGAGGGTCACAGGTGGGATGGAATGTGATGGGCGCTGGTGAAGCGGCATTGATGGGTGCTGGTGAGTCTGTATTTGATGGGCGCTGTTGAGGCTGTATTTGAGGGGCACAGGTGAGATGGAATTTGATGGGCGCTGGTGAGGCGGAATTTGATGGGCGCTGGTGAGGCTGTATTTGATGGGCACAGGTGAGATGGAATTTGATGGGCACAGGTGAGATGGAATTTGATGGGCGCTGGTGAATCGGCATTGAGGGGCGCTGATGAGTCTGTATTTGATGGGCGCTGGTGAGGCTGTATTTGATGGGTGCTGGCGAGGCTGTATTTGATGGGCACAGGTCAGATGGAATTTGATGGGCGCTGGTGAAGCGACATTGATGGGCGCTGATGTGTCTGTATTTAATGGGCGCTGGTGAGGCTGTATTTAATGGGCTCTGGTGAGGCTGTATTTGATGAGCACAGGTGAGATAAAATTTGATGGGCGCTGGTGAAGCGGTATTGATGGGCGCTGGTGAGGCTGTATTTGATGGGCGCTGGTGAGGCTGTATTTGATGGACACAGGTGAGATGGAATTTGATGGGTGCTGGTGAAGCTGCATTGATGGGCGCTAATGAGTCTGTATTTGATGGGCGCTGGTGAGTCTATATTTGTTGGGCGCTGGTGAGGCTATATTTGATGGGCGATGGTGAGGCTGTATTTGATGGGCACAGGTGAGATGGAATTTGATGGGCACTGGTGAAATGGCATTGATGGGCGCTGGAGAGTCGGTATTTGATGGGCGCTGGTGAGGCTGTATTTGATGGGTGCTGGTGAGGCTGTGTTTGATGGACACTGGTGAGGCTGTATTTGAGGGTCACAGGTGGGATGGAATGTGATGGGCGCTGGTGAAGCGGCATTGATGGGTGCTGGTGAGTCTGTATTTGATGGGCGCTGTTGAGGCTGTATTTGAGGGGCACAGGTGAGATGGAATTTGATGGGCGCTGGTGAGGCGGAATTTGATGGGCGCTGGTGAGGCGGAATTTGATGGGCGCTGGTGAGGCTGTATTTGATGGGCACAGGTGAGATGGAATTTGATGGGCACAGGTGAGATGGAATTTGATGGGCGCTGGTGAATCGACATTGAGGGGCGCTGATGAGTCTGTATTTGATGGGCGCTGGTGAGGCTGTATTTGATGGGTGCTGGCGAGGCTGTATTTGATGGGCACAGGTCAGATGGAATTTGATGGGCGCTGGTGAAGCGGCATTGATGGGCGCTGATGTGTCTGTATTTAATGGGCGCTGGTGAGGCTGTATTTGATGGGCTCTGGTGAGGCTGTATTTGATGAGCACAGGTGAGATGGAATTTGATGGGCGCTGGTGAAGCGGTATTGATGGGCGCTGGTGAGGCTGTATTTGATGGGCGCTGGTGAATCGACATTGAGGGGCGCTGATGAGTCTGTATTTGATGGGCGCTGGTGAGGCTGTATTTGATGGGTGCTGGCGAGGCTGTATTTGATGGGCACAGGTCAGATGGAATTTGATGGGCGCTGGTGAAGCGGCATTGATGGGCGCTGATGTGTCTGTATTTAATGGGCGCTGGTGAGGCTGTATTTGATGGGCTCTGGTGAGGCTGTATTTGATGAGCACAGGTGAGATGGAATTTGATGGGCGCTGGTGAAGCGGTATTGATGGGCGCTGGTGAGGCTGTATTTGATGGGCGCTGGTGAGGCTGTATTTGATGGACACAGGTGAGATGGAATTTGATGGGTGCTGGTGAAGCTGCATTGATGGGCGCTAATGAGTCTGTATTTGATGGGCGCTGGTGAGTCTATATTTGTTGGGCGCTGGTGAGGCTATATTTGATGGGCGATGGTGAGGCTGTATTTGATGGGCACAGGTGAGATGGAATTTGATGGGCACTGGTGAAATGGCATTGATGGGCGCTGGAGAGTCGGTATTTGATGGTCACTGGTGAGGCTGCATTTGATGGACACTGGTGTGGCTGTATTTGAGGGGCATAGCTGAGATGGAATTTGATGGGTGCTGGTGAAGCGGCATTGATGGGCACTGGTAAGTCTGTATTTGATGGGCACTGGTGACGCTGTATTTTATGGGCGCTGGTGAAGCAGCATTGATGGGCGCTGGTGAGTCTGTATTTGATGGGCGCTGGTGAGACTGTATTTAATGGGAAATGGTGAGGCTGTATTTCAGGGGCACAGTTGAGATGGAATTTTATGGGCGCTTGTGAAGCGGCATTGACTGGCGCTGGTGAGTCTGTATTTGATGGGCGCTGGTGAGGCTGTATTTGATGGGCGCTGGAGAGGCTGTATTTGATGGGCGCTGGAGAGGCTGTGTTTGATGGACACTGGTGAGGCTGTATTTGAGGGGCACAGGTGGGATGGAATATGATGGGCGCTGGTGAAGCGGCATTGATGGGTGCTGGTGAGTCTCTATTTGATGGGCGCTGGTGAGTCTGTATTTGATGGGCGCTGGTGAGGCTGTATTTGATGGGCACAGGTAATATGGAATTTGATGGGCTCTGGTGAGTCAGTATTTGATGGGCGCTGTTGAGGCTGTATTTGAGGGGCACAGGTAATATGGAATTTGATGGGCGCTGGTGAGGCGGAATTTGATGGGCGCTGGTGAGGCTGTATTTAATGGGCGCTGGTGAGGCTGTATTTGGTGGGCACAGGTGAGATGGAATTTGATGGGCGCTGGTGAATCGGCATTGATGGGCGCTGGTGAGGCTGTATTTGATGGGTGCTGGCGAGGCTGTATTTGATGGGCACAGGTCAGATGGAATTTGATGGGCGCTGGTGAAGTGGCATTGATGGGCGCTGATGTGTCTGTATTTAATGGGCGCTGGGGAGGCTGTATTTGATAGGCGCTGGTGAGGCTGTATTTGATGAGCACAGGTGAGATGGAATTTGATGGGCGCTGGTAAAGCGGCATTGATGGGCGCTGGTGAGGCTTTATTTGATGGGCGTTGGTGAGGCTGTATTTGATGGGCACAGGCGAGATGGAATTTGATGGGTGCTGGTGAAGCTGCATTGATGGGCGCTAATGAATCTGTATTTGATAGGCGCTGGTGAGTCTATATTTGATGGGCACTGGTGAGGTTGTATTTGATGGGCAAAGGTGAGATGGAATTTGATGGGCGCTGGTGAACCGGCATTGATGGGCGCTGGTGAGTCTGTATTTGATGGGCATTGGTGAGGCTGCATTTGATGGACACTGGTGTGGCTGTATTTGAGGGGCATAGCTGGGATGGAATTTGATGGGTGCTGGTGAAGCGGCATTGATGGGCGCTGGTAAGTCTGTATTTGATGGGCACTGGTGAGGCTGTATTTTATGGGTGCTGGTGAAGCAGCATTGATGGGCGCTGGTGAGTCTGTATTTGATGGGCGCTGGTGAGACTGTATTTAATGGGAAATGGTAAGGCTGTATTTGATGGGCAGAGGTGAGATGGAATTTGATGGGCGCTGGCGAATCGGCATTGAGGGGCGCTGATGAGTCTGTATTTGATGGGCGCTGGTGAGGCTGTATTTGATGGGCGCTGGCGAGGCTGTGTTTGATGGGCACAGGTCAGATGGAATTTGATGGGCGCTGGTGAAGCGGCATTGATGGGCGCTGATGTGTCTGTATTTGATGGGCGCTGGTGAGGCTGTATTTGATGGGGGCTGGTGAGGCTGTATTTGATGGGCGCTGGTGAGGCTGTATTTGATGGGCGCTGGTGAGGCTGTATTTGATGGGCACAGGTGAGATGGAATTTGATGGGTGCTGGTGAAGCTGCATTGATGGGCGCTAATGAGTCTGTATTTGATGGGCACTGGTGAGTCTATATTTAATGGGCACTGGTGAGGCTGTATTTGATGGGCAATGGTGAGGCTGTATTTGATGGGCAATGGTGAGGCTGTATTTGATGGGCACAGGTGAGATGAAATTTGATGGGTGCTGGTGAACCAGCATTGATGGGCGCTGATGAGTCTGTATTTGATGGGCGCTGGTGAGGCTGTATTTGATGGGCACTGGTGTGGCTGTATTTGAGGTGCATAGCTGAGATGGAATTTGATGGGCGCTGGTGAAGCGGCATTGATGGGCGCTGGTAAGTCTGTATTTGATGGGCACTGATGAGGCTGTATTTTATGGGCGCTGGTGAGGCTGTATTTGATGGGCACTGGTGAGGCTGTATTTGATGGGCGCTGGTGAGGCTGTATTTGATGGGCACAGGTGAGATGGAATTTAATGGGCGCTGGTGAACCGGCATTGATGGGCGCTGGTGAGTCTGTATTTGATGGGCACTGGTGAGGCTTTATTTGATAGGCACTGGTGAGACTATTTGAGGGGCACAGGTGAGATGGAATTTGATGGGCGCTGGTGAAGCGGCATTGATGGGCGCTGGTGAGTCTGTATTTGATGGGCACTGGTGAGGCTGTATTTTATGGGCGCTGGTGAGGCTATATTTGATGGGCGCTGGTGAGGCTGTATTTGATGGGCACTGGTGAGGCTGTATTTGAGGGGCACAGTTGAGATAGAATGTGATGGGCACTGGTGAAGCAGCATGGATGGGTGCTGGTGTGTCTGTATTTGATGGGCGCTGGTGAGGCTGTATTTGATGGGCACAGGTGAGATGGAATTTGATGGGCGCTGGTGAATCAGCATTGATGGGCGCTGATGTGTCTGTATTTGATGGGCGCTGGTGAGGCGGAATTTGATGGGGGCTGGTGAGGCTGTATTTGATAGGCGCTGGTGAGGCTGTATTTGATGGGCACAGGTGAGATGGAATTTGATGGGCGCTGGTGAATCAGCATTGATGGGCGCTGATGTGTCTGTATTTGATGGGCGCTGGTGAGGCTGTATTTGATGGGCGCTGGTGAGGCTGTATTTGATGGGCACAGGTGAGATGGAATTTGATGGGCGCTGGTGAATCGGCATTGATGGACGCTGGTGAGTCTGTATTTGATGGGCACTGGTGTGGCTGTATTTTATGGGCGCTGGTGTGGCTGTATTTGATGGACGCTGGTGAGGCTGTATTTGATGGGCGCTGGTGAGGCTGTATTTGATGGGCACAGGTGAGATGGAATTTAATGGGCGCTGGTGAACCGGCATTGATGGGCGCTGGTGAATCTGTATTTTATGGGCGCTGGTGAGGCTGTATTTGAGGGGCACAGGTGAGATGGAATTTGATGGGTGCTAGTGAGTCTGTATTTGATGGGCGCTGGTGAAGATGTATTTGATGGGCGCTGGTGAGGCTGTATTTGATGGGCGCTGGTGAGGCTGTATTTGATGGGCGCTGGTAAGGCTGTATTTGATGGGCACAGGTGAGATGGAATTTAATGGGCAGAGGTGAGGATGCATTGATTGGCACTGGTGAAGCGGCCTTGATTGGCACTGGTGAGACTTTATTTGATGGGCGCTGGTGAGGCTGTATTTGATGGGCACTGGTGATGCTGTATTTGATGGGCACAGGTAATATGGAATTTGATGGGCGCTGGTGAATCAACATTGATGGGCTCTGGTGAGTCTGTATTTGATGGGCGCTGGTGAGGCTGTATTTGATGGGCACAGGTGAGATGGAATTTGATGGGTGCTGGTGAATCAGCATTGATGGGCGCTGATGTGTCTGTATTTGATGGGCGCTGGTGAGACTGTATTTAATGGGCACTGGTGAGGCTGTATTTGAGGGGCACAGGTAAGATGGAATTTGATGGGTGCTGGTGAAGCGGCATTGATTGGGGCTGGTGAGTCTGTATTTGATGGATGCTGGTGAGGCTTTATTTGATGGGCGCCGGTGAGGCTGTATTTGATGGGCGCTGGTGAGGCTATATTTGATGGGCACTGGTGATGCTGTATTTGAGGGGCGCAGGTGATATGGAATTTGATGGGCACTGGTGAAGCGGCATTGATGGGCGCTGGTGAGTCTGTATTTGATGGGCGCTGGTGAGTCTGTATTTGATGGGCTCTGGTGAGGCTGTATTTGATGGATGCTGGTGAGGCTGTACTTGTTGGGTACAGGTGAGATGGAAATTGATGGGCTCTGGTGAAGCGGCATTGATGGGTGCTGATGTGTCTGTATTTGATGTGCGCTGGTGAGATGGCATTTGATGGGCATCACTTACAGTCACATACAGACATTGAAACACACAATGCATCCTTTATGCTGCATACACACGACCGCACTTTCCATCAGAATAGACTCTGACGGTCTTTCCGACGGAGTTCCGATGAAACGGACTTGCCTACACACGATCACACCAAAGTCCGATTGTTTCAAACGCAATGACGTACGACGGGTCTAGAAAAAGGAAGTTCAATAGCCAGTAGCCAATAGCTGCCCTTGCATCGTTTTTGGTCCGTCGGAATAGCATAGAGACGAGCGGTTTTCCCGATAGGAACTGATTCCGTTGGAAAGATTTGAAGATGTTCTATTTCTAGGTCTGTCAGAATTTATGAAAGAAAAAGTCCGATGAAACCCACACACGATCGGAATGTCCGATGGGCAGCACAGTGGTGTAGTGGTTAGCACATTCACCTAGCAGCAATAGGGTCGCTGGTTCAAATCACGACACCATCTGCCTGGAGTTTGCATGTTCTCCCTGTGCCTGCGTGGGTTTCCTCCGGGTACTCCGGTTTCCTCCCACACTCCAAAGACATGCTGGTAGGTTAATTAGATCCTGTCGAAAAAATTGGTCAAATATGTGTATGTTGTATGTGTATGTGTTTGTAAGCGTGTCAGGACCCCATGGGGCAAGGACCGCGCTATACTGCAGATGGACACCGGCAGCAAAAAGCGCCCTGAGGCGATTCAGTTGGCATAGGTAGCGCTATACAAGTCACTCATTCATTCATTCACCTTTTCTGACAGAAAGTCCGGTCTTGTATACGCGGCATTACATACACACAAAAACCTCTGGTCTCATCTGGTCCCCTCCATCAATAACTCCCCCCGGTTCCCTCCTTTCATTAACTCACTCCCATACTGTTTCCACATTAAAGCATTTAAACTGGTTAAAAAAAAATGTTCTTTAGCAATGAACATATTTCACATTAGTAATTATGCTACCAAAATCAGTGTTTGCTGTAAATTGCATCCAGCATTGCTCCTGTTTCTTCTTGCCGGAGGCTGCCATTTTGTTGAAGCCCAGAACCCCTGAGCAGAAGTAAATCATAAGGTGGAACTAAACCCATTGATTTAATGTTTTTTTAAAAAAAGCTATATTCCCTGAATGTTGGGATTGCTAACTGTCACCTTTGCTTAATTCATTTACCAAACTGTCAAAGTATCATCATATGGCTGATGCATAACTGATCACATGTGCAGCACCATGGTAGTTGCAGATTAAACAGAAGCAGCTTCCTTGGCTGTAAAATATAGGAGGGTTTAATTCTGCTTCAAGGCTGTCAGAAGGCCTCTACAAACACAGCAGTGCCTAAAGATGCCTAAAATTTTGAGCAAATGAGCATTTGCAGATCGGGGGAGACAGTATATTACTGGATTGTACACAGTATAGACACGTATTTTTATTGTTTTACATAGCTATACCTGCAAAAGGGGCCAGCCCGAAGTGATCGAGCAGGACTTCATTTTCTGACTAACTTCCACCCTCCAATACGGTTCCCACAATCTGGCTGTCCAAGATTGCATAGAGGATTGGACAAGCCTCGTGGTTTGTCCAATCCTCAGCCATATGCCCCCAAATTCGTGTGGATGGATGGGGGAGACAGGAACCAAAACCCAATTTGTCATTCATTGGTTATTTATTAGTTTATTTCTGCAGTGGATTGATTTACGTTATACAATGTCTGGACCTCCACGCAAGAAGTTGTCGGGTGCGGGTTTCAAAAGGAAAAGAAAACTTTGAGAAGAAGAGGCCCCAAAAATTGCTGGATCATTAAAAAAATTCTTCAGTGCTGATCAGGAGCAGAAATCCACACAAGCTCAGGATGATGAACCAGATTGTGAAGTTGAAGACAATCCTGTGCATATGGATAGCGGTGAAGGACCTTCAACAACCATGACAGTGGGTGCTTCAGCATTGATAACTATTAGTGAGCAATCTGTTGAAGAGAAAAGTGACACAGATACTGAAGAAGTGAACTCTCCAATATCACCAAAACTACTAGAGATCACTTCATTACCACTGGATTTCTCTGATCCAACGGATTGGCCAGATGTCATCACTACGTCATGTCGGGATACCATCGTAACAAAAGGCCCAGCAAAACCAAACAAACGCTTTGCATTTCCCAGGGATGCCTCTAATAGACGTTTTACAGCAGTCCATTACAAATGCCGCCTTGGAAATGGAGAAGTGCAGACGAGACACTGGCTAATCTACTCTACCAAGCTAAACAAAGTGTTTTGTTCTTGTTACAAACTGTTTATAAACAAAGAAATAAGTCTGATTGCTGGAGGTGTCGATGACTGGAAAAATATATTGAATATTTTGACAGTACACGAACAGTCTGCATATCATCTTGCTTCTGTGGGAAGGTGGAATGAGTTATTGATGAGGCTTGGATCAGGAAAAACGATTGACAGGGCTTACCAGAGTTTATTAACAACCGAAACTCAGCATTGGCAAAGTGTTCTCCAGCGCCTTGTAGCCATCATTCAATATCTTGGTAAGCAGTGCTTGAGTTTCAGAGGAAGCAATGACACACTTTACAGTGCAAACAATGGTAATTATTTGCAACTTGTGGAAATGCTGGCCATATTTGATACAGTGATGCAGAACCACCTTCAAAAAATAACAAATTCGGAAATTCATTGTCACTATCTGGAAAAGGATATACAAAATGAATTAATTGGCCTTATTTCTAAAGAAATAACCAGACCAATTTTTTTCCACTATTAAAAAATGCCAAGTACTATTCCATCATTCTTGACTGCACCCCAGATGTTGCTTTTGTGGAACAGATGACCATCATTGTTAGGTTTGCGTCAATCATACAAGGGGACTCAATAACAGCAAGCCCTGAAGTGAAAATCGAAGAAAGGTTTCTTGGATTCATCCCAGTTCATAGTTCAACTAGAGAACAGTTGACTGAATCAATTCTGGCAGAGCTTGAGAAACTGAACATACCATTAAGTGATATGAGAGGCCAAGCGTATGACAATGGGTCCAACATGAAAGAGAAGCACTGGTTCAGAAGAGAGTCAAGGATTTGAATTCATGGACATTCTATATTCCCTGCAGTGCTCATTCTTTAAACCTTGTTGTAAATTATGCTGCTATGTGTTGTAGGGAAGCCAGTTCATTTTTTGGTACTTTGCAGAAAATATATGTTTTTTTATCTGGCTCAACAAATCGGTGGGACATCTTAAAGAAGAACATCAGTAGGCTGCCGGTGAAGCCACTATCAACTACGAGATGGTCAAGTAGAATTGATGCCATTCGTCCTTTCGGATTTCAAATAGCTGAAATATATGACACACTGATGGCAATTGAAGAAGATCCAGCATTTGCTATTCTTGCAAGAAGCGAGGCTACTTCATTGGCAAAAGAGCTGAACAGCTTTACATTTTGTGTGTTTGACGGTAATGTGGTTTAACATATTAAGTAGCATTAATGAAGTAAGTAAACTTCTTCAAAGTCAAACAATTTACTTGCCAGATATTGTGGAGCTTTTGAAATTCAGCAAAACCTACATAGAAACTTATCGGTCTGATAATGGATTTGAGGAGTTACTCACAGAAGCATGAACACTGGAAATGGAAATTGAACCTGTGTTCCCTTCTACAGTGCAGAGAAAAAAGAAGAGACTTTTTACCTATGAGAGACAAGATGATCCCATCCAAGAGCCCCAAAAACGGTTTAAAGTCGAGTGTTTCTACACTATCTTGGATGTCATAATCAAATCTGTTGAGGAGAGATTTGAACAGCTTAAAGGTCATAGCAACTATTTTCAGTTTTTGTATGACATCAGGAAACTTAAAGACATGAATAGGGAGCAACTCTTGAAGAGCTGTATGGAGTTACAAGAGGTGTTAACTGATGTAAAGACCAAGGATGAAGATATTGATGGAATGCAGCTATGTGAAGAGCTAATTGTCTTGGCTCCTGTTGTATCAGCAAGCATGAAACCAATTGACGTTCTGGGCTACGCAGTCAAGAATGGTTTTGCTTCAAATGTAGCTATAGCACTTTGCATACTGTTGACACTCCCCATCACAGTGGCTTCGGGTGAAAGAAGCTTCTCAAAATTAAAAATCATTAAAACATTTCCTGCGTTCTTCAATGTCACAAGAAAGGCTGGTGGGTCTTGCCACTCTGTCTATTGAGAATGCCATTGCTCAAGAGATTGACTTTTAAATTTTTTTGGAGTTTGATAATGCTAAAGCAAGAAAGGTCAATTTGTTGTAGATCCAATAGCCTTAGTTAAAAGATGCTTGAACAGCACAGAGTTCGAAGATTGGCACTTTCATTATTGATTGTTTTTAGATTTGCAATGTTATAAGTTCTTTTGCACTATAATTTTTTTGTACTTTAGTTTGTTTTTTTTGTACCAAATTTATTGAGAGATGTTGGAGATATTGGAATGTTATAATATCTCTCCTGTCTCATAGTGTTTATTTTATAATGGTATGTTTCTATAACGTTGTCATGTTATTTATCTATCTTATTTTTGTGAGTCTTGTTGCCAGTTGATACATGTGCAATGCTGCTATGTTATGTTTTGCAAATGAGAAAATGTTTACAAATAAAATTGACTATTTTATGGCTTATCGTTTTGAATTATTTGATCCAAAACTGTAAAATTTCCACAATTAGCTGGTCTAGCACAGTGTTGCATGCAAAATAGTAGCGGTCATTAAAAAAGGTGGGGTGTACATGGGCAGGGCAAAGGGGGTGGAGTCAGGGGTGGAGCCAAGGGGGAGGCAAAATGAGGTTTCGTCTAGGGTGTCAAAGATCCTTGCACCAGCCCTGAGTATGGTTTAAACCTTTGTGAACTCATAAAATAGACTTTGATTGCTGTGCAACAAGAAATAGTCTCACAGATATGCATTCCCATCAGCACGATCGTTTATTAAAAATGAAACGCTACCATTACATATGATTTTATGTGCACTGAAACTAAAAAGACAGCTAACTCTTTGTCTGGGCCTACCCAAAAGAAGATTGTCATTAAAATAGTCAGGGACTGATTAGCAACCAGCAACTGTGGAGGCAATGAACACTTTGGTCAGAAGTATGTAATGTACAATAGTGTGTATAGTGCAGGAGTCTGTTAAGCTGGCCATACACAGTTATTTTTCATTCAGCCAGTGGGCAGAACGAAAAAAAAAAAATGAACTTGATTCAAGCAAATGAAGTAGATGGAGGAATCTCCCTGTTGGGACATTGGATTCTGACAGCAGCACTAGACACTATTAGAAAATGCTAATCAGCAGCTGCAGCTCCCCTTCATTCTGCCTCCTAGCACTATTCCCCCTCCCCCAGTTCCCCCTCCTAGCACAAATACTTTCCCACCCACCCAAAATCAACCTTAGGACAAATCCTTTACCCCCCTCCCCAAAATCCCCCCTCCCAGCACAATCCCTTCCCCCAAAATGCCACCTCCTCAGCAAAAATCCTCTTCTGCATCCAATCCTTCTTCTAAGCCCAGATTCCTACTTCTAGCACAAATCCTTCCCCCACCAAATCCCACCTCCCCTCAGCCACCTCCTAGCACTGGTACTACCCCTTGGCCACTAAAATGAATGGCTAAGTTCACCCTTCTGAACAAGTTACATGTTACACCCGTAATTAGGTTATAACATGTAACATGCATCCACACCCCCCCCCCCCCCCCACTCCCATGACAGTGGGAGCTCAGAAGGGCACATCTTTATTGTTCACATATTCCTTAGAAATTTTTTTTTTTTTTTTTTTAAGGTGAACTTAACCTTTAATTAATAATCCTTCTCCTACATACATAAACCTTAAAACAATTAACACAATATTCCATATACAGTGCCTTAAAAAAGTATTCATACCCCTTGAAATTTTCCACATTTTGTCATGTTACAACCAAAAACATAAATGTATTTTATGTGATAGACCAACACAAAAGTGGCACATGATTGTGAAGTGGAAGGAAAATGATAAATTATTTTCAATTTTTTTTACAAATAAAATGTGTGAAAAGTGTGACGTGCATTGTATTCAGCCCCCGAGTCAATACTTTGTAGAACCACCTTTCACTGCAATTACAGCTGCAAGTCTTTTTGGGTATGTCTCTACCAGCTTTGCACATCTAGAGAGTGACATTTTTGCCCATTCTTCTTTGGAAAATAGCTCAAGCTCTGTTAGATTGGATGAAGAGCGTCTGTGAACAGCAATTTTTAAGTCTTGCCACAGATTCTCAATTGGATTTAGGTCTGGACTTTGACTGGGTCATTCTAACACATGAATAGGCTTTGATCTAAACCATTCCATTGTAGCTCTGGCTGTATATTTAGGGTCGTTGTCCTGCTGGAAGGTGAACCTCTGGCCCCCATCTCAAGTCTTTTGCAGACTCTAACTGGTTTTCTTCTAAGATTGCCCTGTATTTGGCTCCATCCATCTCCCCATCAACTCTGACCAGCTTCGCTGACCCTGCTAAAGAAAAGCATCCCCACAACATGATGCTGCCACCACCACGTTTCACGGTGGGGATGGAATGTTCAGGTTGATGTGCAGTGTTAGTTTTCCGCCACACATAGAATTTTGCTTTTAGGCCAAAAAGTTAATCAAATCAATCCCAAAAAGCGTTTATTGATTTGTTTGCTCAGAAGTTATAGTGTCTACAACCTATGCAATATTTTTTTTTTTTACTAGTAATGGCAGCAATCAACGACTTATAGCGGGACTACAGTCGGGACACTGAATTTTTGGGGACCAATGACACCAATACAATGATCAATCAATAAAAATATGCACTGTCACTGTACTAATGACACTGGCAGGGAAGGGGTTAACATAGGGTTGCCACCTTTTCTTCAAGTCAAACCCGAACACTTTAGCGGCGCATGGCAATTTTTTTTATAGTATAAACTATAGATATATTTTGCTATTAAATAACATTTCTAATCATATGAAGTTAATAACAAGAGTCCACAGAGTTCCCCTTTACATCAGAGTCCACAGAGTTCCCCCTTTACATCTGAATGCACAGAGTTCCCCTTTTACATCTGAACTTGCAGAGTTCCCTTTCATTGTAAGGGGGTACTGCAGACTCTGATGTAAGGGAGAACTCTGGGGCCTCTAACTTAAGGGGTGCTCTGGAAACCCTGATTTAAGGGGGAACACTGAGAACTCTGATGTACGAAGAAGACTCTGATGTAAGGGGAAACATTGTGGCCTCTAGTGTAAGGGGGAACTCATATGTAAGGGGTGCTCTGAGAACCCTGTTTTGCCTTAGTGTACTTACTCAGAGGCAGGAGAGAGAAGGGGGAGACTTCAGTCACGGATAGAGATGGATGGTGAGCTCACTCACCCTTTGGCAGTCAGCACCTCTTATCCAGATGTATCTGCTCGACTTCAAACTTCCGGCCCCAACTTTCCTTTTCTGAGGCACAGCTCTAGGGATTGGAGTGTGGGCAGACAAAGAGGGATAGGGGTGGGGGGAAGAGGTGCAGATTGAGCCCTCTCTTCTCTCCCTTTTTTTGGGGGGGGTATTAGTGCTAGCTTTGGGCAGTGTGAAAGAGTGTAACAGACACTCTCAGCTTAGACAACTGCAGCCAGCAACCCTGCTGGGAAGCCATAGTCCAGTCTAAATAATGTGTCCGGGTCTCAGACAGTCTGAAACCCGGACACATGATTCCAAACCCAAACTGTCCGGGTGAATCCTAAACAGGTGACAACCCTAGGTTAACATCAGGGGCAATCAAAGGGCTAAATGTGTGCATCTGCAGGTGCCGGCGGACAGAGTCTGCTGTACCCACAAATCAGCTCCTGCTTTGTCTAATCACAGTGGACTGGCAGCAGCACACATACGCACCCCAAACCCAGAAGTGCAGGATCACATACTAGGTATGTGATCCTGCGCAGGAGAGCTGACTTGCTGTTGTATATATACACAGGATACGGCCGGCAAGCGGTTAAAGCGACTGTAAAGTTAATAACTTTTTTGTATTTATTTTTTTCAAATAAAAATATGTCTATACTTACCTGCTTTGTGCAATGGAATTCCACAGAGCAGCCCCGAACCTCTTCTCGGGTCCTCCTCCAGCGCTCCTGGCCCTCCTCTGTCCAGTACTCCCATGGGAAGCCTCTTTCCATGGGGGCACTCTTGTGTGCTCGCTTCCAAGCCCTGCTGCTTCATCCATTGACAGAAACTGCGGGACTCAACCCCGTCCCACTCCCTCATTGTTGAACTTGATTGACAGCACTGGGAGCTCTGGGCTCCCGGTGCCCCAGCAACACCAGCTAGACCCGGAAGTAACGAGAAAGAGCTGAAGACGTGCACAGCGCTGGATGGAATGAAGGCTTAGGTAAGTAAAAAGGTGGTGAGGGGGGATGCTGATTGAAGGGTGAGAAAGAGTTAACAAGACTGAAACATTCTATAAATTGCTGACAGACAAATGTATCTTTGTTTTTAGGGTCTTGTTTGTCGCAACAGTCACAGGTTAAGTGGGTTCCGGTAAGAACTGATTGTGAAATTATAATTTCAGACAAAATTAACCGTCAGCATCCTATGACCTATGAACTAAATTATGTCCGAGATGTCATGCTGCATGTTTATATAGGATTTATGTCTCGTGATGAACTCTGTCCTCCCTCCCTCCTTTAAGTTGTGCAATTTTCTTTGTCCATATCCTGTCTAAAAGGTACAGCAGATACTACCATTAAAACTGAGCATTCTTTGTAACTACTCTCGTGTTGATTTAAGTGCTTCCGGAGCTCTGACAGGCTCTCACAGATCGTCCACACAGCTAAGCAGAATTAACCCTTACAGCGCTGGTGGCAGCGGGTGGAATGTGTTGATCATCTGAGGTAAGTGAATTGTGACTTTGTTGATGCTGTTCTTCTTGCCTTGGCTCTGACAATACCGCATCCTTGTATAGTGCAAAATTGTAGAGAGGTTAATTGGAAACTGCCGCACTTTTGGGAAGCACATTAAACAAATAGTCTTTGAGAGACTAATTTGAAAAAAAATAATTTGAGTAAAAATAGAGGCTCCCAAGGGAGGAGCCAGATGGACGATCAGAGGGACTCTACCAACTTTTTACTTCTCTTTCTATCGCTGTATAGAGTACATGAATATTGTTTAGAGTTTATATTATTGTTGTACAACGGCCCTCGGTAAGTTTGTATAAGTTGCTTGTAACCAAATTAAGAATGGGTAAGGGAGGAAGTAAATAATACCCCCCACCTAATCCCAGAGAGACATGCAAAGACTATGTAGCCAGAGGGTGTGGAACGGATTATTTTTTGATAAATCCTTTCATAGACGATCGGACCGTATGGACTGAAAGTATGTGCAGTAGCTCACCCTTCCCGCGCACAAGCGCAAATGACCAATTCCATATGGATATGGTCAGGGGACTTTGTCTAGGGGATAAGAAAGCTTTCCCATGGTACACGGGAGACCCCGAGTGGGACATGAAATACATGAAGAAGGCAGGAGAAAACTAACTTTGTCACTGGAACTGTACTCTTATATCATTCATTCAGGATAATACCTTCATGCCCGGTAAATCTTTTAAGAAGAAATTTAAATTTTCTTGACTCGAAGAGGGGGACTAGCCATAGAATCACCACTGTTCTTGCAAACTGAAGTCCCTCCCCCTTTCCGCAGGACCACCCCCTCTGGGCTAAAGACAGTCTTGATGTAGGATACATTTCATGTACCCCTTACAAGGTCCGACTAAAACAAGGAGTATGACTTTAAATGGGATAACCATTACAAGTGGATCAGTTGCGATGTTAGTAGCCTCTATTCTAGCATCCCACACCACCTGGGCCTTCAGGCAGTTGCCTGGGCCATCAAGAAATCGGGAAAATATTCTCTCACATTGCAGGAATTTATTTTACAAGCCCTGGAGTATTTACTCACCCACAACTTTTTCATGTTTGATGGGGGCTATTATCTCCAGAAATGCAGGGCCTCTATGGGGGCAAAATTTTCGCCCTCACTCACCAACATCTTTATGGGTTGGTGGGAGAGGTCCCGCATTTTTGGACATGATAGCCCCCCCACCGTTTAGATAGTCTTCTACTGTCGCTTTATTGATGACCTGTTATTTATTTCATCAGATGGGGATGCGGACCTTGATACTTGGTTATCTTATTTTAATAACAATGATATGAACCTGAAATTCACGGGTACAATACGATCTCACAGTATAGAATTTCTGGATGTCAAACTTACAGGCACAGGAGGTTCTATCCATACCACCCTGTATAGGAAACCCACCGCGGGAAATACTCTTTTGAGAGCAGACTCTGCACATCCTAATCATACTATCCGAGGTGTACCATATGGTCAATTTTTGAGGCTAAGATGCCCTTGTAGCACATGGAAGCGAACAACATGGCCCAGCGTTTTAAGGCTAGAAGATATGGAGATGCCCTGGTTAATAAACATTCACCAGGGCCAGCACTATCCCCAGACAGTCACTTTTACAGGACAAGAAACCACCATGTTCCTCCCTTAATAACACCCCAGTTTTTTCAACACCTTACAGTGCAGAGTTCAACAAAATTAAAAATATAATTACTCGATATCTTCCCATCTTGTCAATTGACTCTGTGTATGACAAAATTCTCTCCAAAAAGGTATAAAGGTGGTTTCTCGTAGAGCACCCACTTTGGGGAGCTCTTTGTCACCCAGCCTTGTGTTAACCGAAACATCTAAATCTAACTGGTTAAAATTTGTAGGCAACTACAAATGTGGCAAAAGAGGTTGCAATTATTGCAGCCACATTAGAAAAGGCAAACAGATAAAATCTTGCACAAATGGTAAAGTCTTTAACATCTCCTCATTCATAAACTGTAATACTCAATATATAGTATATGTTATCACCTATGACACCTGTCAAATACAATATGTAGGACGTACAACCCGACGTCTTAGAGATCGTTTATATGATCATTTATACGACATAGAAAAGAATAAACTAACCAACGTATCTAAACACTGGATCTTTGTGCATCAGAAGGACACATCGAGCCTTTACATTCAAGGCATAGAGAAAATTGTAACACCTATTAGAGGGGGGGGGATAGATTTCAATTACTTTGCAAACGCGAAGTATATTGTATATTCTTATTGAACACCAGAATTCCATTAGGCTTGAATTTTGAATGGGATGTTTCCTATTATTATGAGTAAAATCTTGACATGTATCCTCCCCATGTTCTGTCACATCCTAATCCCCATTATAGTCTCTATTAGAATACCGAAATTTTCTCTTCCATCACCTGCTCCCTCATCGTATATCTATTGTCAGAAGATTCGATCAACTAGGTTGTACCTTTTATTGTTACCGTTCACACACACCTGTTTGTCCTTTTCCTTTTTTTCATATATATGAGTTACTTTTGTAGCCCTATAACTTTATGGACGTTGAACGTGTTCCAATCAATAGGACTTTATATACATATTTTATACATATGATCCATTATGGTCTTTAACACACATAATCCACAACCTTATGAGAGTTCTCTGTGGAATCCACATCAGTTGGGACAATAGTTAATTCATATAGAAACATAAAAATATATATAATAACACATAAATGTCCTTCCATTTGTGGATTCCCACACACACACAAAAATCCTTTTTGGGTCAGGACTAGTGGTTTAAACATATATTCAATATTAGCATACTTTAGAAATATTTTCTTTGTCATGTGATTACTTAATGATGTTTATTGATTATTTGAAATACATCCACGGTCCTGATAAGCGCAGTATAGTTTTTTTGTGAACAACATATTTTTAATATTGTTGGAATTGTTCATTCATTATGTCATTTAGTCTTGACCAATCACTAAAAAAGTTTTTATAGTCTTAGATTAGTCTCTCTATATCACTGCTATGATTGAGTAAAATCTCTCATTTTCACTTTTCTGTTATAGATCGGACTTGTTTCTTGAGCTAAATGTCTGCCCATGAAAAACTATCAACATTGTTTCATTCCTGTATTTTTCAACACACATCTGTATTGTCATCAACAGTTAATGTTAGCTACTTTTTATATAGAAGAATAGTAACGGATGGCATCTGTTTTACGTTCCTTTTTTCTTTCTTTTTCTTTTTTCCTTCCCATCTACTGACATCCGTGTTCTCTATATATATCTTACACAGACTGAAACAAGTTTTCACACATCCAGACTATGAATGGACAAAGGCAGACACATGCACACATACAAGCCTATTTGGATAAGAATCATCTCGGCTTTTCTGTTTGCTGCTGATAGCGATCCTTGCTTCTGTTAGAAAGATTTTTACTAATTTATCTTCCTCTCATTTATATCCTCACATTTATCCTGGATTACACTGCATTGACATGAGTGTTTTGCTCGGCACTGCAGACCAGGATCTAAGTCAAACTTTGGTCGTTTATGAGAACATACACTAGCCGATCCTCATTCAGATCTAAACACTATGATTTTTAAACACATATATCGTATATGGCAGACACATGCACACAAGCAAGCCACTTTAAACATCAGTCATCCTGGCTTCTTAGCTTGTTGCTGACAGCGATCTTTGCTTTTGTCAGAAAGATTTTATTAATCAATCCTCTTTTCATTTATATCCTTACATTCATCCTGGTCGGCACTGCATTGACATGAGCGTTCTACTCAGCACTGCGGACCAGGATTTGAAATTCAAAATTTAAATTTTGGTCACTCATGAGAACATATACAAGCCGATTCTCATTCAGATCCAAGTACTATGGCTTTTAAATGCATATATCATATAATGCCATTTAGTACTATGGCTTTTAAACACACCTCACATAATGCCACCTTACTAATCTAATTCTTTTTTCACTCAACAATATTATTCATTAAATTAGGTCTTAGATGTCATGCTACATGTGTATATATGATTTGTGTCTAATGTGATAAACTCTGTCCTCCCTCAAGTTGTGCAATTTTCTTTGTCAATATCCTATAAAAAAAAAAAAAAAAAGCCCATACTACAGGCATGTCCAAAGTCCGGCCCGCGGGCCTATCGCGGCCTGCGGTCCAGTTTTGAATGGCCCGCCTGGTTATCTAAACCAGCCTCTCTCAGCCAGTGTGCCGCGGGATCAGGGCTGTCAGATGAGCCCGATCCCCTGCCGAACTGTACATCGGCACTGTAAGAAGCTCCGTCAGCCTCAAAAGTGAAAGTAAAGTGCAGGGGAGTGTGCTGTGCTCTCTGCTTCCCCCTGCAGCGCAGTACCCGGCTGAATGAGGAAGCTGGAAAGGTGCAGTACTGTGCTAGAAGCTAGATTCGTTTTAAAATGGGCTTTATTCATGTGTCTGTGCATGTGTGTGCGTGCATGTGTCTGCATGTGTGTGTGCATGTGTCTGTATGGGCATGTGTCTGTATGTGTGTGCATGTGTCTGTATGTGTGTATGTGTGTATGTGTGTATGTATGTATGTATGTATGTGTGTATGTGTGTACATGTATGTGTGTATGTTACTTTTAATCTGGACCCCCCCCCCCCCCCCCATTCCTGTACCATCAGAACTGCTTTTGGAGGGCTTGTTTGTGATAGCAGCCAGGACTGCTGCTCCTCTGAAAAGCAATCCATGCACAGATCACTTTTCAGAGGCATTTGACAGGCGGTAAAGAGGCACTATGTTGCCTCCTCACCACCTGTTTTAAGCCCGTAAATGCAGCATCACTATACCGCAACCGTTGCGGGGTAGTTGCAGTGCAGTCCTATTCAGCCTGGGTATACCTCCAGCTGCAGCCACAGCATTACTGCCCCTCCAACCTGACATGTGAAGCCCTTGGTTTACATCTGTGTGGCTGTGTGCTGCGTGTAGGGCAGCCCATTCATTTCATCAAAAATGCAGGAAAAGAAGTCCCTGACCTTTTTTTTTCTTTTTTTTTTTTTTTTTAAATTGCACTACACCAAAAGCCCCCCACGTTTTCCAATGTGTGGGGTACCATTAAGAAAGAGAAATTCGTCTGTGTGTCGGGAACGAGCGCGACAAAGGCAAGAGAATTCTTGTTGGTCAGTGTATTAGTGCTCGAACTAACACACTTAGACCGAATTTTAATGGTTCAAAGAATGTCAGGCAAAATGGTCGGCCCTCACACATGTTCACTTCATCAAATCTGCCCCTCTTTGAAAAAAGTTTGAACACCCCTGCCATACTACCAACTGAGCATTCTTTGAAACGACTCTTGTGTTGATTTGAGTGCATCTGGAGCTATGACAGTCTTTCACTGATCGTCCAGACATCTAAGCAGAATTAACCCTTACACTGATGCCTAAACATTTTTTACCTTAATGTAAGGAACGCTTTAAGATAAAAAATTTTTAGGTTATAGAACCACTTTAAGAGGGGATACGATGGCAATATATAACCATCTTAATGGTGATTCCAACATTGGGAGAAAACTATTCAGTCTCAGGTTACATGGCCACTTTTTTACTGTTAGAGCAGTAAGGGCACTCCCTTCCACAATCAGTGGTTTCAGCAGAAAGTGTCACCTACTCAAAAAAGGACATCTTACTGAACAAAATATACAGGGATATGGGAAGTGGTAGAGACATACAAACACCCACGGAGGTTGAATTAGATGGACTGGATTCTTTATTCAACCTTACCAACTATGAAACCATAGTAGATGACAGGTACATCTATGACAAAAACTAGGAACTACTACAGGATGTCCCATTTCTGAAAATATATCTTTATCTGGTTAGTTAATCACCAACATGTCAAGATATGTACCAGTGCCAAGAAATAACTGTTTAAAGACCACAAGTGCAGTTCGATTTCCCTTTGTGCCCATGTGAACCACTAAACAGTTATTTTGCATGGATGGATAAAATAACAGAATATATGTCACATAAAGCAGCATTTCAGTAAATTTGATACAAACATTATTTTTAAACATTCTATAACATACAAACCACAAATGTAATACAATGTTCCAAATCAGACTTTATTAACCTACTCAAAAATATAAAAAGTCTCATCCAAAATAGATGCTTGAGATTTTTTTCCCTCATTATCATTATGGATATTCCTGGCTCTAACATAAGGACCCTCACTTCTGTGTTGCAAATGTGACTGCAAGGCCAACCAGGAGCATGAACATGGAGATGCTGAGAATCACAGTGATGACTACCATTCCTCCCGAGCGTCCTTGCAGAGAGGCGTACATTTCTCGTGGGCTTTGAGGTAGATCTGAAATTTAAAAAAATATAATAATGAAACAACTGAAAAAAAGGGGCTAGTAAACCCATAGATTTCAAAACATATCTGCAGGCACACACAAGGTATTAAAGTGGAACTTTAGAGAACCATGGTTAAAATGATACAAGTTATGCATTTATACTTTTCCCAAAGGATCTATAGTTTTAGACATTATTTCATACACACCTTCACCACTAAGAGTGATAATATCTGGGCATTACTTCTACCTGGATCAACTCCTTACTCTGAACAGACATGTAAAAATAGGATTTTATTATTATTTATGCTGCCCGTGACGCGCACGTGTCACTTCCGGTAAAACCACGGAGATCATGTACCTAATGCGTTTCGTCACTTCCTGACTTAGTCTGAGGGCGTGAAGTCAAGAAGCCGAGGTAACAGGAAGTAGGATTGCACTGCTGTCTACACAGGCATTCTCCTTACCACTACCGGCTACTGGGTGATGTTCGCACAGGTACTTTACATTGCTTGAGTGTATTGGATTTTTAGTAAGTATATTATGTAAGGGGATGATTGGGGTTCATTAAATGCTTATCAACAGTGTGGTCAATTAGTCATTTCTTGACTGTTTCACCATTTTAAAGACCTATATTCATTTGTACATGCGCTGCATTTTTCCATATGCCTATTTTGTTGTTTTTGTCAAACTGTATGCAGCAGCTTTCATTCATTTTACTGGTTAGCGCGGTGTTTTCTATTTACCTTTATCAACAGTATTACACCATTTGGACAATCTGTTTTTCTACATGGATCCGTGCATGATACTGCTATAAGTCTAGTAGGAGTTCTTTCAGAGCGGTGCATGGTCAGTGATAAGATCTAAGGCGTATTATATCTGCATATGTGGTAAGTGCATCCATAAAGGGGAGATCATCTCACGTGGTGAAGTGTTTTGGTGGAAGGTGTTTGTCTTCACAATCAAAAATTACTACATGGCACTACTGAACCACATCTCAATATTCCATATATGAACAGTATATAGAAGCTTGCCATCTTTAATACATGACAAGAGCGCTGCAATATTTTAAAAAGGGACTCTTATTTAGAGTGTGTTTTTTTTAATATAGTTTTGATATGATGTGCATTAATTGACAATTAAAATTCCATTTTTACACATGATGAATAAAATTCATGTATAGGGTTGGGATGTAAACGCATAATTGGTAAAAAAAACTGCATTTAAAAGCTTTACGCGTTTCGTGGATAAAGTTCCACTTCAGAAGCAAATGCAAAATGCACAACTACAAAAAATATGAAAGATATTCCAAATTACTTAAATCAATAAAATGAGGATACGGGGGAGGAAAAAAGCCAGACACCCCAAAAATGACTTACATATCAGCTCTGTAATAGGTCATGAAATGCTGAGAACTGGAAGTTGAGGAAGGCTGGAAAATGTCCCTGTCGGGAGCTAAGGGGACGTGAATCTGCGGGCAGCCAAGGCGGACAACACCACACTCGAGGGGAGGAAAGGAGAAATGAAGGGTGTCCATGGTGAAATAGATGATGGTGTCTGGGAGTAGCTCCAATATCTAAATTAAAGCAAAGTTCTGCAAAAAAAATAAAAAAAAAAAAAATAGAAAAGTCAGCAGCTACAAATACTGAAGCTGCTCACATCATGGGACACAGAGTCAGGCTAATATTCATTACCTGCTGGGACATCCCATAGAAATAGCCTTAAGAGGAGGGAGACACCCTACCAAAACAATAGCCATCAGAACTTATGCGGCAGCCCACAGTACATTGCGGCCGAAGCCGAATCCTCAGCTGCTCGAACATCCACTTGGTAAAATTTTGTGAACGTATGCACTGAAGACCAGGTGGCAGCCTAACAAATCTGAGCCACAGACCCCTGATGACAAAAAGCCCAGTAGGTTCCTACACCTCTGGTAGAATGAGCTCTAAAAAGGGAGGAGCTTTACGTTTCAGACCGTAGGCCTGAATGACCAATTGACGGACCCAATTGGCAATGGAAGCTGCCTGCCCCTTCTTGGGTCTTTTTTTTTTTTAACCAAGTCTGCTCCTCGGATCTGCGCAATTAAACCTTGACTGCCCGGACAACATCCAAAGAATGCAGTAGTCTCTCTTCCGCCGAACAAGGCTGAGAGAAAAAAGAAGGCAAAAATAATGTCCCAATTTAAATGAAAGGCCGACACCACCTTTGGCAAAAAGGCTGGAAAAGGTTGAAACACAACTGTCATGGTGAAGGATCAAGTACAGTTCCCTGCATGAAAGTGCCGCCAACCCCGACACCCTTTTAGCCGAGGTGATAGCCATCAGGAAGACTAGCTTGCGTGACAGCAAGTCTAATGGAATTTCCTTAATAGGTTCAAATGGTTGTTTCTGTAACGCAGACAGCACAAAATTCAAGTCCCAAGGACACATAGGTAACCTAAATGGGGGGGGGGGGGAGCAAGCGAGTTGCCCCTTGCATAAAAGGTTCGAATCAGTGAATTGGAGGCTAAAGGCCTTTGGAAGAATACTGATAGGGAGGAATTTGACCTCTGATTTCCACAGCTGACTGTGGGAGAATTCTCTTTTCTAATAACATATTTCCGAGGATGCCATTTTCTGGCTTCACATCAAGCAATACAAAGTCTTCCAGACCTTATGATAAATCTTCCTAGTGACAGCTTTTCTAGCATTCACTAGAGTAGACACCACTGGTCCCAGGATGCCACGGTCCTTTAACACCCTGGCTTCAATAGCCCTGCCGTCAAATTTAGGGACTATAAATTGGGGTGGAACATAGGACCTTGAGACAGTAGATCGGCGCGATGTGGAAGCGTCCATGGCCAGTCTATTGTCAGTCTCACAATCTCCAGGAACCAGGGCCTTCTGGGCCAGACTGGTGCCACCAGTATGAATGGAACCCCCTCTCTCTCAATCTTGCGCAACAAATGTGGAAGGAGAGGGATCAGAGGGAAAGCATAAACCAGGGAGTACTGGCTCCTATCAGAGCATCTGCTCCAACTGCCAGAGGATCTCTTGTTCGAGACACAAACTGCTGTAGCTTGTTGAACCTGGATGCCAGTAGGTCGACCTCTGATCATCTCCAATGTTGGCAAATTTCCTGGAACAGGGACCATTCCTGGGCAGATCTGCTGGCGGCTGAGATAATCTGTCTTCCAGCTCTCTACTCCCCGGATATAGACCGCCAATATGATGATTGGCACATGTCCCTCTGCCCAGGCTAGTATGCAGTTCACCTCCTTCAGAGCTGAACGACTCCTGGTACCGCCTTGGTGGTTTATATAGGCCACTGCCGTGGCATTGTCGGACTGAACTCTGATGGGGCAGTCCTGAAGCTCCACCGTCCAGGACCGTAGGGCCAGATGTCCTGCCCATAATTCCAGGACATTGATGGCAGGATCTGTTCTGTCCCTGACCATTTCCCCTGAGCTGTGAGCCAGTCTAGGGTCACTCCCCAGCCTAAGAGACTGGCATCTGTAGTCAGTACTCTCCAAGTTACCAGGAGAAAAGATTTTTCTCTTTCGCAGGTTCTGATCCTGCAACCACCAGTTTAGGCTTAAGCATGCCAGAGATGATAAGCACATTGGATAATCCAGGGCTTTTCTTTCTCTGTTCCAAGCCAACAAGATGTCTTGTAGTAAGGGCCTGGAATGGAACTGGGCATAGGGCACTGCCTCGAAGGAGGATACCATTCTCCCTAGAAGACTCATACAGAGCCAAATGGAGGATTGTCTGGTGCCCCTTATCCTTCAGGGCACAGATTCTTATGGGTGGCAAGAATACTCTTGCTTGGACCATGTTTAGGATCAGACCTAAATACTTTAAACTTTGAGCTGGTCTCAAGGCTGACTTTTCAGTATTTATGATTCAGCCTAAGCTTTTCAAATACCGCACTGTGTATATTATGCTCTGTTCTAGAGCCTGTACTGAGTTATCTCTGAGCAGGAGGTCTTCCACATACCTGAGCACCAGAATCCCTTGGGCCCTTAAAAGACCCAGTACTGGTGCTATGACCTTTGTGAACACCCAGAGAGCTGTAGCAAGCCTGTAGGCTAGAGCCACAAACTGAAAATGACATTACTCTACTGGAAAACGTAGGAACCTCTGATGAGGCTGAAAGATAGGTACGTCTAAATACGCGTCTTTTATATCGACGGAGGCTAGAAAGCCTCCCCTCTGGAGTGAGGTTACTACTGAGCGGACAGACTCCACCCGAAAGGGCTGTATCAATAGATACCTGTACAGGGACCCGCTTGGTTTCAGAACCGTAAACAGGTTTGAGTAAAACCCTGTGCCCCTTTCGAATACAGGAACTTCTACAATCACTCCTTGATGCACTAGATAATGTAGTGCCTGAAGCAATAAGTTTCTTTTTAGAGGATCCGAGGGAAACCTGCCAATAACTTTTCACAAAGAAGCTCGGCTGACCAGTTCTTAAGCCATAAATGTCTGCGCATATGTACAGACAAGAGAGCCAGGTGAGAAACCTGCTGTATTGAATCCTTTAAAAAGGCGTCAACAGCAAAACACAGTGCTCGAGGAATATCTGTCTTACTTTCAGGCAGATCATCCTCCTGGTTAGGCCTAACAGGGCGTTTGACCTGATCCTTTACGGACTGGCAAATACCAATTGCTGCAACAGCTGGCTGAATAGCTGAACTGGCCAAAGAAAAAGGAAGCCTTTAATAACTCCAATTTCTTGTCAACAGGGTCTTTCAAGCCCTGTGCGTTATCTACCGGACAAGTTAAGTTCTTGTTTAAAGGAAAAGACTGCTGCACCTACGGCTGGCATGCTCCATTTTTTAACAAACTTTTCATCCATGGGATACAAAAGGGAAAACCTTAGGGAGAAACAAAAGTCCTGTCATGATGTTCCCACAGGGGATGTAGAGGAAAAGTCTGTGCGACCTCAAGAGGCCTCAGAGATCCCAAAGAGGACAAGGGGGGCTCAGTCACCTCTGCAAGAGGCAACTCAAAGGCAGAACGAACCATTTTGGTCAGAGTCAGAATCAAAAGCCTCTGCGACAGAGGCAGGCAGACAATCGACTGGATATCTTCTTGTCCCGATTGCTCGGAAGCAGACTCATCTGCCAGGCACTCCACCGAATCCTGAGCTTTAAGCTCCTCCCCATCTTCAACCCATTCCTGCTCCAGACTAAGACTCCGGGGAGGGGGATCTGTCACGCTTCCTGCCACCCTGCGGGATGGAGGCAATCATGCCAGAAATCCTGGGCTCTAACCCGGCTAGGGCTGAGGACAGTTCATCCTTAGTGATAAAGGGTGAAGCAGCAGCATTGACTGTAGGCACAATACCAGATAGGTGCAGCGGCTCAGATTCCCCGGAAGCCTCTGGTCCTTTAGGGGATACGACTAGGTTCATCAGGAACAACTGACAACATAGGTGTGCCCTTCCCTGTGGTGTTAGTCCAACTCCTCTTTTTGGAAAACATTTAATAGCCACAAAAAAAAAAAAAAAAAAAAAAAGGAAGGAGTACTTGGGTGTAGGATTAAAACACCTCAGAAGGGGAGACCCTTTAAATCAGGCTCACCAAGCCCCTATGCAACAATCCTGCTAAGCACCTTTAGCCTGCCAAGCAACACCTGGTGAATCACGTGACCCGGGTAAGGAAAAAATGAACCACTGCAAGTGTCTGTTCAGAGCCTGCTCTGTGTCCCACAGCTGCCTTCTAGAAGCACCACATGCTTGGCCTACACAGCTTAATATAAGCTGGGTGTGCGCCGGAGTGTTCTGTGCGTGCACGCACGCATGTAGGCAGCCCCGGCGAACAGGCGTGACTGTATTCACGTACGATGCAAATCTTTGTGCGCCCAGATAAAGGCTATGGCGCATATGCGGCGAAGCCACGTGCGCCATGGCCACTGAACTGCTGATCCCAGCGGCGCTCTTGCGAACGCATGTGCGCCATGGCAAACCAAGGCAAAATGGTGCACCATCATGCTTCATAATACAGGTAAAATACAGCCAGACAAAAGCAAAAAAGTACACTTTGCAAACACCCACAGCTGGCCCTAAACTCCCCCGTATGGTCACTGCACACAGGTGTCCAGCTTTTAGCTAGCTTTACTGATTGTTACAATCACTGGGACACCCCACAATAATAAAATAAAGGGGTTTCACTTACCCGTCCAGGTGCAGGGCCACTTAGAAACTAAGGGCCCAATCTTCACGGCGGGTTCCTGTCACTTAGACCTTCAAGGACTGGGTACCCTTTTCATGTTTAGGGTCCACTCCTTTGGACCTGTACAGCACCCTGCAGGAAATGCCATAGCGCTGTAGTGTCCAGGATTTCCACTCCGCAGGGTCCAGCACCCGGAGAACACATTACAGGCAAAACCTCGCAGGATCTTGAGTCTTCTTTGCGAGGCTCGGGTACCATTTATCTAAGCATAAAAGCCTGTGTCAAATGGATCCAATCTGTCAATCCTCTGATTCATTTTGGAACCATTTGTGGGACTAGAGACCTGGAGCTCAGAGAGCTCAAATCAAACCGTGCCATCCACCTTGCAGACACTGGTAAAAAAACTAAAGTACTTCCTGTGTGGGAGGCGTTATATAGGGGGATCACTTCCTGTCTGAAGACCTTTGGTCTACCAGTGTCCATTTACCTGATGAAGTATAACCCATCAGGTAATGAATATTATCCCGACTCTGTGTCCCACAATGAATGAAAAAGAAATTATGTTTTTCAAACTTTTTTTTTTTTTTTTTGATACATATCCCCCTATTACTTGCAGATAAGCCTTTAAAAAATGGGCACTTTTGATCTTTGACGTTCGGGGTTTGTTATTTGACTTTAGTGGGGTTTGTTATTCGGGTCCGAACTTTTGCGGTGTTCGAAGTTCTGCTGCGAACCGAACAGGGGTCTGGTGAGCCGATCCCTATTAGTAAAAAGAGTCCACATGTGTATAAAGTTTAAATTTCAGTATAAATACAGCTGTTCTGTGGAGGTTTGTTAGAGCACCTTAGTGAACAGCATCATGAAGGCCAAGGAACACATCAGACAGGTCAGGGATAAAGTTATGGAGAAGTTTAGAGCAGGGTTAGGGTATAAAAAAAAAAATCTCAAGCTTTAAACATCTGACGGAGCACTGATCAATCCATCATTTAAAAATGGAAATGCAATGGAATGCAAATGCAAAATGGAGTATGGCACAACTGCAAACCTACCAAGACATGGCCCTCCACTTAAACTGACAAGTCGGGCAAGGAGAGCATTAATCAGAGAAGCAGCCAAAGGGCCCATGGTAACTCTTGACGAGCTGCAGAGATCCACAGTTCAGATGGAAGAATCTGTCCACAAGACAACTATTAGTGATGCACTCCACAAATCTGGCCTTTATGGAAAAGTGGCAAGAAGAAAGCCATTGTTGAAAGAAAGCCATGAGAAGTCCAGTTTGCAAGAAGCCATGTGGTGGACACAGCAAACTTGTGGAAGAAGGTGCTCTGGTCATACGAGACCAAAATTGAATTTTATGCGACCAAAAACTAACAGTGCACATCACCCTGAACACACCATCCCCACCGTGAAACATGGTGGTGGCACGTTGTGGGTATGTTTTTCTTCAGCAGGGACAGGGAAGCTGGTCAGAGTTGATGGGAAGATGGATGGAGCCAAATACAGGGCAATCTTAGAAGAAAATCTGTTAGAGTCTGCAAAAGACTTGAGACTGGGGCAGAGGTTCACCTTCAAGCAGGACAACGCCCCAAAACATACATCTAAAGCTACATTGGAATGTTTTAGATCAAAGCATATTCATGTGTTAGAATGGCCCAAAGTCCAGACCTAAATCCAATTGAGAATCTGTGGCAAGACTTGAAAATGGCTGTTCACAGATGCTCTCCATCCAGTCTGACAGAGCTTGAGCTATTTTACAAAGTCACTCTAGATGTGCAGAGCTGGTAGAGACATAGCCAAAAAGACTTGCAGCTGTAATTGCAGCAAAAAGGTGGTTCTACAAAGTATTGACCCAGGGGGCTAAATAAAAATACACGCCACATTCAGATATTTGAAAACCAAAAAAAATCCCAATAAGGAACATTTACGTTTTTGGTTGTAACATGACCAAACATGGAAAATTTTAAGGGCACTGTACATTCATCTAAGCCCCCCCCCTTTCCCCATAACATTATTAGGATCAGTAGATTACATAAACAAGCTTTCTATATATTCTCGATCTCAGATATCAATCCTGGGGTTTCAATCCGTGCTTTCCATATCCCTTCCTTTTTTTTCCCTTATTATTGTGTTATTGATCATTCTCACCCATTCCTTTATGGAAGGTGGCCTAGAGTTTATCCATTTCCAGGTAATCACTTTCCTAGCTTGATAAGGTATCTCAAAACTGTTGCTCGTTTAACCACAGATCCCACTCCCTATTCCCCAGTACACATAATATCTGACCTAAGCATAGATTTATTTCAAATGCTGAGCTATTTTTATCTAACACTTCTTCCCAGGATCTATGCAATTTGGGGCACCTCCAAAGCATATGGATCAAGTCTCCGTCCCCACATGTGAGGCAACATGCATCCGGACGACCCCCAAATAAAAACAAACAATCTTTTTGGTGTATTTTAGTTATTAGTGGAAGCCAGAAGAGCAGACCTGAAGTTATTAAGTAAATGGGCAGCATTCAAAACTGATGTAAAAATGCAGCAAATTTCCATGAACAGAACCCCCATGCCACATGTCAAGGACTCTACAAGATTAATTTTTAAAATTAAAGTCTTGATCCCTGATGGATCAGGAGCCATTGTGATACATAGAATTAAACCTGAATGCAATAAAATCTCTACAGTACTCACCACGTGTCTTAAATGGCTGTGACCAGTGGGTGTAAGCAAGTTTTGTTGCATTGTTATACAATATATAGCGCACTCTGCAATAAACCAGATAAAAAAAAATGGTAGCTCAGTCACTATCATTTTATAAACAGAGTTCAGTAAAATAAAGTGAAAACAAAGTGGTCGGTTGGAGAAAGTTTTGTGATCAGAGAGACACTCTCCAGTATACTAATTGGAAAAGCAATCTATAATAAGCGGAGAGTGAGGGTTAAAGTATCAAGATGAACCAATCAATTGTCATGCTAGGTTATCATTAAGCTTTACCATTACTAGAAACAAAATCAATTTAGCTTTTTCTGGAGGTACTAATTTACAAAACAAAACAAAAAAAAAAAAAGAAAAAAAAGGGAGTGAAAGGAAAATTGGGGCCTAGAAGCAGAACAAAAAACACAATACACACATCTTATTGGAAAAGTTTAACTATAAATTTTGATGCACCTTTTACATGTTTACTGCTTTCTATGTGTCCAATTGTTCTTTCCTATAAATAGAACAGGCTTGCATAAACACTGGTTGCGTTTGCCTTGGAATCCGATTTAATGCTTCACTTGCACACCTTAAAATGCTTAAAATGACACCAAACTATGTATGTATGTATTCTTAACTCATATTTACATAGTTAGTCAGGTTGAAAAAAGACAAGTCCAACACACACACACACAAACAAATCACATATATGCAATCCTATACCCAGAGTTGATCCAGAGGAAGGCAAAAAACCCCAGCAAAGCATGATCCAATTTGCTACAGCAGGGAAAAAAAAAAGAAAAAAAAATTCCTTGCGGATCCCCCGAGAGGCAATCTGATTTTCCCTGAATCAACTTTATGGACTACCTAGCTTCATGGACACATAGGATAACATTGAGCTGCTTCTACAGGCCAAAACACAAAACTCCTGTAGAAGCATTTTTTTAAGCCAGTGTGCATGGACCTTAAGGGTCCTTTCACAAGGGCATTCCATAGGTCCCTTTTTCCTCCATTCGTTGTCGGAAGAAAAAAAAAAAAGGGACACACATGTATCTCCATGGGCTAGTGGACGTTGACATCTGCATCCGCTAAGCTCTATGTAAGATGGAAGAAAACCCTATTTTTCCTCTGTTAAAAATGGAACGGAACGAAAAACGGATGTTAGCGGATGATCCACTTACATCCGTTTGTAAACCCCCCCCCCACACCCCATCATTAAAACACACTGTATATAGCTGGTTGCCAAGAAGGAGGCTGGGAAGCCGGCCGTCATGTCCTTAACAACCAATGAGTCATCAGCTGTCAGGGGGATTCCATGCTGAAAAATAAATAAATAAAAAATAAATAAAAAAAACACACACCCCCACAACACAGTGTGAGGTCATTTCTCCCCCCCCCCCCACAGCAAAGATTTTTAAATGGTGTGGGGCCCCTCCCTAAATCCAAACCAGACCCTTATCCAAGCATGCATCCCAGCAGGTCAGGAAAGGGAGGGGACGAGTAAGCGTACCCCCCCTTCCTGAACCATACCAGTCCGCATGTTCACAACATGGGGGGGTGGGTGCTTTGAGACAGGGGCCTCTTCCCAACAACCCTGGCCGGTGGTTGTCGGGGTTTGTGGGGGCTTATCCGAATCTGGAAGCTCCCTTTTACAAAGGAGCCTTCCCCATGTTAATGGACATTGTACCCAGACTCATTCACCAAAAAAGCCGTAAACCACACACACACACGTTTTTGATAAGTCATTTATTAACCACTTCAGCCCCGGAAGGATTTACCCCCTTCCTGACCAGAGCACTTTTTACAATTTGGCACTGCGTCGCTTTAACTGCTAATTGCGCGGTCATGCAATGGTGTACCCAAACGAAATTTGCGTCCTTTTCTTCCCATAAATAGAGCTTTCTTTTGATGGTATTTGATCACCTCTGCCATTTTTATTTTTTGTGCTATAAACGGAAAAAGACCGAAAATTTTGAAAAAAAATGATATTTTCTACTTTTTGTTATAAAAAAAATCCAATAAACTCAATTTTAGTCATACATTTAGGCCAAAATGTATTCGGCCACATGTCTTTGGTAAAAAAAAGTCAATAAGCGTATATTTATTGGTTTGCGCAAAAGTTATAGCGCCTACAAACTAGGGTACATTTTCTGGAATTTACACAGCTTTTAGTTTATGACTGCCTATGTCATTTCTTGAGGTGCTAAAATGGCAGGGCAGTACAAACCCCGCCAAATGACCCCATTTTGGAAAGTAGACACCCCAAGGAAATTGCTGAGAGGCATGTTGAACCCATTGAATATTTATTTTTTTGTCCCAGGTGATTGAATAATGACAAAAAAAAAAAAAAATTTACAAAAAGTTGTCACTAAATGATATATTGCTCACACAGGCCATGGGCATATGTGGAATTGCACCCCAAAATACATTCAGCTGCTTCTCCTGAGTACGGGGATACCACATGTGTGGGACTTTTTGGGAGCCTAGCCGCGTAGGGGGCCCCGAAAACCAAGCACCGCCTTCAGGATTTCTAAGGGCATAGATTTTTGATTACACTCCTCACTACCTATCACAGTTTTGAAGGCCATAAAATGCCAAGATGGCACAAAACACCCCCAAATGACCCCATTTTGGAAAGTAGACACCCCAAGCTATTTGCTGAGAGGTATGTTGAGTCCATGGAATATTTTATTTTTTGACACAAGTTGTGGGAATGTGACATTTTTTTTTTTTTTTGCACAAAGTTGTCACTAAATGATATATTGCTCACACAGGCCATGGGCATATGTGGAATTGCACCCCAAAAATACATTCTGCTGATTCTCCTGAGTACGGGGATACCACATGTGTGGGACTTTTTGGGAGCCTAGCTGCGTACGGGGCCCCGAAAACCCAGCACCGCCTTCAGGATTTCTAAGGGCGTAAAGTTGTAATTTCACTCCCCACTACCTATCACATTTTTGAAGGCCATAAAATGCCCAGATGGCACAACCCCCCCCCCAATTGACCCCATTTTGGAAAGTAGACACCCCAAGATATTTGCTGAGAGGCATGTTGAGTCCATGGAATATTTTATATTTTGACACAAGTTGCGGGAAAGTGACAATTTTTTTTTTTTTTTTGCACAAAGTTGTCACTAAATGATATATTGTTCAAACATGCCATGGGCATATGTGGAATTACACCCCAAAATATATTCTGCTGCTTCTCCTGAGTACGGGGATACCACATGTGTGGGACTTTTTGGGAGCCTAGTCGCGTACGGGGCCCCGAAATCCAAGCACCGCCTTCAGGATTTCTAAGGGCATACATTTTTGATTTTACTCCTCACTACCTATCACACTTTTGAAGGCCATAAAATGCCAAGATGGCACAAAAACCCCCCCAAATGACCCCATTTTGGAAAGTAGACACCCCAAGCTATTTGCTGAGAGGCATGGTGAGTATTTTGCAGCTCTCATTTGTTTTTGAAAATGAAGAAAGGCAAGAAAAACGTATTTTTTTTTTCTTTTTTTAATTTTCAAAACTTTGTGACAAAAAGTGAGGTCTGCAAAATACTCACTATACCTCTCAGCAAATAGCTTTGGGTGTCTATTTTCCAAAATGGGGTCATTTGGGGGGGGGGGGGTTTGTGCCATTTGGGCATTCCATGGCCTCCGAAACTGTGATAGGCAGTGAAGAGTGAAATCAAAAATGTACGCCCTTAGAAAGCCTGAAGGCGGGGCTTGGTTTTCGGGGTCCCGTACGCGGCTAGGCTCCCAAAAAGTCTCACACATGTGGTATCCCCGTACTCAGGAGAAGCAACAGAATGTATTTTGGGGTGTAATTTCACATATTCCCATGGCATGTTTGAGCAATATATCATTTAGTGACAACTTTGTGCAAAAAAAAAAAATAAATAAATAAAAAAATTTGTCTTTTTCCCGCAACTTGTGTCACAATATAAAATATTCAATGGACTCGACATGCCTCTCAGCAAATAGCTTGGGGTGTCTACTTTCCAAAATGGGGTCATTTGGGGGGGGTTTTGAACTGTCCTGGCATTTTATGCACAACATTTAGAAGCTTATGTCACACATCGACCACTCTTCTAACCACTTGAAGACAAAGCCCTTTCTGACACTTATTGTTTACATGAAAAAATTATTTTTTTTTGCAAAAAAATTACTTTGAACCCCCAAACATTATATATATTTTTAAAGCAAATGCCCTACAGATTAAAATGGTGGGTGTTTAATTTTTTTTTTTCACACAGCATTTGCGCAGCGATTTTTCAAACGCATTTTTTGGGGAAAAAACACACTTTTTTAAATTTTAATACACTAAAACACACTATTTTGTCAAAATGTTTGATGAAATAAAAAAGATGATCTTAGGCCGAGTACATGGATACCAAACATGACATGCTTTAAAATTGCGCACAAACGTGCAGTGGCGACAAACTAAATACATTTTTAAAAGCCTTTAAAAGCCTTTACAGGTTACCACTTTAGATTTACAGAGGAGGTCTACTGCTAAAATTACTGCCCTCGATCTGACCTTCGCGGTGATACCTCACATGCATGGTGCAATTGCTGTTTACATTTGACGCCAGACCGACGCTTGCGTTCGCCTTTGTGCGAGAGCAGGAGGGGGGGGGGGCAGGGGTGCTTTATTTTTTTTTTTTTTTTTGCTTTTTTATCTTATTTTTAAACTGTTCCTTTCATTTTTATTTTTTTTTTATCATTTTTATTGTTATCTTAGGGAATGTAAATATCCCCCATGATAGCAATAGGTAGTGACAGGTACTCTTTTTAGAAAAAATTGGGGTCTATTAGACCCTAGATCTCTCCTCTGCCCTCAAAGCATCTGACCACACCAAGATCGGTGTGATAAAATGCTTTCCCAATTTCCCAATGGCGCTGTTTACATCCGGCGAAATCTAAGTCATGAAATGCTTGTAGCTTCCAGTTTCTTAGGCCATAGAGATGTTTGGAGCCATTCTGGTCTCTGATCAGCTCTATGGTCAGCTGGCTGAATCACCGGCTGCATTCTCAAGTTCCCTGTTGGGACAGGAGAGCCAGAGAAAAACATGGACGACGGTGTGGGGGGGGGCATTCCCTCCCACTGCTTGTAAAAGCAGTCTAGAGGCTAATTAGCCGCTAGGATTGCTTTTACAAGAAAGCCAACCACTGGCTGAAAAGAATGATACCAAGATGATACCTAAACCTGCAGGCATCATTCTGGTATAACCACTCAAAGTCCAGCAACATACCAGTACGTTGCTGGTCCTTGTTGGGCATACATTGTAAACTTTTTTTTCATGCAGCCTGTGGGCTAAACGAAAAAAAGATATTGATCGGTGGGTATGCCCACCATTAGAATACCTCCCTTCATCCACCCACTTCTAATGATGGGCATACATGCACCGTATATATATGCCGAAGCATGGGGGCATCCTCCCGCAAAAGGCAGGAGCAAATCGCTCCTCCACCCACTGCTGCCCCCACGCTTCGGCATATATGCTGAAGTATGTAACTGTGGTGGTGAAATCACCTCCGACAGCGCTGGAGTCACGACTTTATGTATCGTGGGAGCAAACGCTGTTGCTGTCAAGATAAATAAATCCGTGCTGCAACTGAATGGCGTACCTGCTAAGCAAATGATGGTTAACAAAAAACAAAGTAACATTACAGTATAACAGTATTACTTACCATACCTGCAAAGCAAAATACAAAAAAAAAACATAGTAAAAAATAAAACATTTAACGCAACCTGTGCCTACCTAAAAATATATATATGCCGAAGCATGGGGGCATCCTCCCGCAAAAGGCAGGAGCAAATCGCTCCTCCACCCACTGCTGCCCCCACGCTTCGGCATATATGCTGAAGTATGTAACTGTGGTGGTGAAATCACCTCCGACAGCGCTGGAGTCACGGCTTTATGTATCGTGGGAGCAAACGCTGTTGCTGTCAAGATAAATAAATCCGCTCTGCAGCAGAATGGCGTACCTGAAAACACAAAGGTGGTTAACAATAAAAAAAACAAAGTATAAAAAAATTGCATACCTATAAAGCAAACATGATAAAAACATAACAATAAAACATTGCAGTATAGAATGCAGAACAATAGAGAGAGAATAGAGAGAGAACAATAAAACAACAACTATTTTTGTTTTTTTTATTTTATTTTTTTTTGTGTTTTTTTCTTTTTTTTACTTTTTTTTGTTTTTTTTTACACTTTTTTTTGTAACTTTAACTTTTTTAACTGGTACCAGGTTTGGGTCTCTCAAAATGCGACAGCATCTTGGGAGACCCTGTGGAAGTGTGCCTAGTCTGTGCAGTGCTGTACCCTACGCTAATACTCCACTAGTGTGTGGTAGCGTTCAAAACATTCACCAATGCAAAGACCAGGATTGCCAGGACAGAGGGGACAACAATACCGGGTGTCACGCCTAAATCCGCGCTTGCTGCAGACACGACATCTTTTTTGGGGGGTTCGTTGGGTAGGGGTACTCGGGAGGGCATAAAGAAAATGCCTCTCATGCAGCCGGCTTACTGCATTTGGTTGGGGATGGTGAGGTGGAGCACCGTCTGGATACAGAAGGGCTCTGACGATCTCTTCCTGGAATTTAAGGAAGGATCCAGTCCGTCCTGAAGCTCTGTATAGCACATAAGCATTCAGCAAAGCCAATTGAAATAAATAAACAGACACTTTTTTGTACCAGCGTCTGGCCTTACGGGCAATTAGGTACGGCGCCAACAACTGGTCGTTGAGGTCCACCCCTCCCATATTAAGGTTATATTCGTGGACACAGAGGGGTTTCTCCACAACACCAGTCGCCGTAGGAATTTGGACCATCGTGTCTGCATGAAGGGAGGTGAGAACGAAAACATTCTTCTTATCCCTCCACTTCATAGCGAGCAAATTATTATACTTCAAGCAGGCTCTCTCCCCCAGCCTAAGACGGGAATCTACAAGCCGCTGGGGAAAGCCCCGGCGATTAGGTCGCACGGTGCCACATGCTCCAATCTGATGATCAAAAAGGTGGCTAAAAAGTGGCACGCTCGTATAATAATTGTCCACGTACAAGTGGTACCCCTTTCCGAATAAGGGTGACACCAAGTCCCACACTATCTTGCCAGCGCTTCCCATGTAGTCAGGGCAGTTTGTCGGCTCTACGTGACTATCTTTTCCCTCGTAAACCATAAATCTACATGTATAGCCTGTGGCCCTGTCACAGAGCTTATACATCTTGACCCCGTATCTGGCACGCTTGCTGGGAAGGTACTGTTTGAATGACAAGCGGCCAGAAAATGTAACCAGGGACTCATCAACGCAGACAACTTGATGGGGGGTAAACAAGTCTGCAAAACGTTGGTTGAAGTGGTTTACGAGGGGCCGAATTTTGTAGAGCCGATCGTATTCAGGGTCTCCACGAGGACGACAGAGTTCATTGTCGTTGAAGTGCATGAACTGCAAAATCTGCTCGTATCGTGCCCTGGCCATGGAAGCAGAGAACAAGGGTGAATGGTAAATTGGGTCAGTGGACCAATATGACCGCAACTCACTCTTTTTATTCAACCCCATGAGGGAAAGGCCCAGAAAGATCTTAAATTCGGAGACCGTAATTGGTCTCCAATCTCTGGCAAGGGTGGACTGGGGCATAGTGGCGATGTATTGACCAGCGTATAAATTGCTTTGGTCCACAATAGATCTATAGAGATCTTCGGTGAAAAACAGCGAATAAAAATCCAGTGGCGTAAAGTCAACTGTTTCCACCTGAATTCCGGGTTGGCCAGTGAAAGGGGGAAGTACGGGTGCTGCAGAAGTGGTGGGTACCCAATTCGGATTGGCCAATGCAGCAGGAAGGGCACTATGGGCACGACGGGCCTGTGTTCGTCTTCTTGGTGGCAGCAGGACACTACTAGTGCTTGCCACCTCGCCAGCTTGAACTGCATTAATGGGACTCGCCACGTCACCACGTGATACTGCAGTGCTGGATGTACGACCAGGGTGTACTAGGCCGCTGGTGCTTGCCAGTTCACCAGAAGGAGTAGCGGCACTAGTACTTCTCTGCTCCATACGAGAGCCCTGCGGTTCTTGCACTTCAAGGACAGCATAAGTTCGGGGTCTGGTACGCCTGACCTTAGCAGGGACCACAACTCCGTCGTCAGAGCTATCTGTCATGGAGCCGCTGTCCTCTACAGGATCGTATTCTGAGCCTGAATCTGACAGATGAGTGACTTCCTCTTCACTGTCTGTCATGCTCAGAATCCTGTAGGCCTCTTCACTAGTGTACCTTCGATTTGCCATTTTGGCCTCTAAATTTAGGGGTACACTAGTGAGACTCACAGGCAAAAAAGCTCCCGACTGTCAGCGACTGATTCAAAACGCTACCAAAAAACTGTTAGCGATCGCAGGGATCAGGCCTGACTCTGCGACCGCTGCAGTTATGTGTGCTTAGTGTTTTGTAAGTGTCAGTAATCGATCGATACTGCACTTGGGTGGGCTGGGCTGGGCTGGGCTGGGCCGAGGAGCAAAACGCAGGTGCTAGCAGGTATCTGGGCTGATCCCGCTAACACTGCGTTTCAGGGAACCCTAAACTGCTGGGGAGTATAGATCTGATCAGATCAGATATCGATCCGTTCAGATACTATAGCACTAAGGGAGATGTATGCTGCGTGCGTGGGTTTTAGCGGTACTGGCGCTAACCTGACGCTGCCTGGGGCGACGCAGACCTTATCTGATCCTAAAAACTTAACTTCTATCACCGCCGGGCAATTAGGGGGTTAAACCTTTATAAGGTAATAAACGGCGGGTGCCCTAAAACTATAATAAACTACAAAAAACAAACTATCTAACCAGCGTCACCCGTAACACTTATACGGTGATCGCTGGTGAAAGGGTTAACTAGGGGGCAATCAGGGGGTTAAAACCTTTAGCAGGTAGTATATGGGGGTCCCTGTCGCTATAAAACACTGACAGCGAACCTATATACTTACCTCCCTAAACTAGCGTCACCTGTGTCACTAATACAGCGATCAGAAAAACGATCGCTTAGCGACACTGGTGACGGGGGGTAATCAAGGGGTTAACTTTTATTAGGGGGGGTTAGGGGGTACCCTGGACCTAAGGGGGGGTTACCCTAGACCTAAAGGGGGCTAACCTAACCGCCCTAACACTTATAACTGACAAACTGACACCAATGCAAAAAAAAAAAAAAAAAAACACTGCTATTGGTGTCAGAGTGACAGTGGGTACAGGGGGGTGATCGGGGGGTGATCAGGGGGTGACAGGGGAGTGAAAAGTGTGCCTGGTGTGTTCTACTGAGCGTGTGGTGTTGGTGCACTTACTTGGATGTCTTCTCTCCTCGGCGTCGGATCAAAAAGACCGGCTCCAGGAGAGATGACATCACTTCCTCTCCCTCTGTTTACATTACAGAGGGAGAGGAAGCATTTGATTCGTGGGAGCGATCGGGAGGGGGTGGCCATCAATGGATGGCCTCCCCCTGACCCCCAATCGCCCGCGAACAAGAGCTGACCGCTCAGGGCACCGGGGGGGGGTCCGATCGCCGATCTTCCCGCCCGCGGGAAGGCATCACGTCTTCCTCTGTTGTGTTGTCGCCCGCTGTCTGGCATCTGTTATATAGCCATGGGGCGTGGCCATGAAATGACGTCACCCGGAGAGCCTGCCCAGGTGACATAAAAGGGTGGGCTCTCCACGTGACGTCATCGGGTAGCCACTCCCCATGGCTATATAACAGATGCCATGCCAGACAACGGGCAACATCACAACGGAGGAAGTTTTGTTTATTTTCGGTTTTTAGCAGGTAACCGTCAGGAGAAATTTATAAAAATAGGATTTTCCCCATGATGTACGATATAGGATTTTTATAACAGCTTACCTGTAAAACCCTTTTCTTGGAGTACATCATCTGACACAGAGCCACAGTGATAACTGTATGGTTATATGGCACCTTCAGGTTATGGACACTGGCACACCCTAAACAGGAAGTTCAATTCCCCATATAACCCCTCCCCTACCCGGGTGTACCTCAGTTTCATAGCAAAGCAATACACATGTAACCAGAAAGAGGGGAGGGATCTCTGTGTCCTGTGATGTACTCAAAGAAAAGGATTTTACAGGCAAGCGGTTATAAAAATCCTATTTTTTTATCGTACATCACGGGACACACAGCCACAGTAATAACTGTATGGGATGTCTCAGAGCAAGGCCACCTGAGGGGAGGGGACACAAACAAAAGTAGGGTGCAATCAGACCTGAGGCCCTATACTGCTGCCTGCAGCACACTGCGCCCAAAGGCGATATCCTCTTGCTTTCTTACATCCACCTGATAGAATCTGGTGAATGTATGGACTGAAGACCAGGTTGCAGCCTTGCAAATTTGAGCCATGGGGGCTTGGTGATGCACTGCCCACGAAGCACTAACAGCCCTGATGGAGTGCGCCTTGACCTGAAAGGTGGACCCTTCAAGTCATAAGCTTGAATAAATTACCTGCCGAATCCATTTGGCAATAGTGGATTTCAATGCTGCTTGCCCTTTCCTAGGACCTTCAAGCAACACAAACAAAATATCTGTTTTTTTAATCTAAACAGTCGCCTTTAAATTGATCTTGACTGCTCTCACTACATCCAAAGAGTGTAGTGACTTTTCTTCCTTAGAACAAGGTTCTGGAAAGAATGAAGGTAAAACAATATCTCGGTTTAGGTGAAAACCTGAAACCACCTTTGGCAGAAAGCTAGGATGAGGACACAATACTACTCTATCCTTGTGAACAATTAAACATGGCTCTTTACAAGAAAGAGTCGCCAACTCTGATACCCTTCTTGCAGAAGAAATGACTACCAGGAAAACTAGCTTCCTTGTCAAAGGGACCAAAGGAATATGTTGTATCGGCTCATAAGGCCATTTCTGTAATGCCGACAGAACTAAATTCAAGTCCCAAGGGTTCAGGGGTGCCTTAGACTGTGGATTAAGCCGTGTTACCCCCTGTATAAAGCTTCGGATCAAAGAATTGTTCTGCATGCAAGTGGATCCCTTGTTCTTGACACAAAATTGTCGAGTTTTTTGTCGAACCTGGACACAAACAGATCTACAGCCGGGATCCCCCATCTTTGGCATATAGCCAGGAAGATGTCGGGGTGAAGGGACCATTCCTCCGGGAACAACTGCAGGCGACTTAAGTAGTCTGCCTGCCAGTTCTGTACCCCTCAAATGAAGATTGCCGAAATGCACAGCACATGTTTTTCTGCCCAGGTTAGGATATGGTTTACCTCTCTGTCATGTACCTGGTGGGTGAGCCTGACGTGTAGAGGAAGGCCTCTCGTACAGCTTCGGCTTGTGAGCCCCTGATAGTGGGACAGCAGGCTCAGGGGCACGGCAGGGTAAGAGTGCCTATGATCAGTCCAGAAGTCTGTACCAGTAGAAGCCAGGAACTCACAAACAGGAAGCCGGAACACAGTAGGTGGCAGGCAAGCCAAACGGAGCTTGTAGCAGGCTGGACAACTAGAAGCAGGGTAAGACAGCAGATAGACAGATCAGGCAAAAGCAGCAGGCAGAAGCGTAGTCGGGTCACAGGCAAGTTTTGGCAACAGGTGCCAAGTAACAGGAACTGGAGACAGATCAGTCCGTGGAAAGCCAGGGGTCAGGGCAGGAAACAGGCAGAGGTTGTTGGGAGCTAGCCAGATCAGTAACAGAAGTCAAAACACACAGGAATCAGGAGTCGAGTAAACACTATAGACCAAGCAGCAACCAGTCAGCGTTGAAGCTCCGTTTAAATAGACCGACTAAAGGCTGTTCTGGTGACATGTGCGCGAACGCGCGGTCGCGCATGCGTGTCTACAGAAGTGCCTGTGGTTGCTCTGATCATTCTTGGTTGGCGCCTGCGCACAGGTATGCGCCTGGAAACAGCAGCTGTACTCTGGAGACGTCTTTCCTGACACTCTCCCTGGGCTGCCTGAATTCTGGTGCCCCCTTGGTGATTGATATAAATAAATGTATAAGAACCAGTGCGCAAAAAAACCACAATGTGAACAAACAATTTTGAAACTGACGGTAAAATACCCGATAGAGAGCTGCCAACATAGATAGGTCCACTCAGTTCCCCCAGGATAAAAAAAAATCAGTTCCGCAATGTGAAAATAAAAAAGTGAATACCAGCAATTAAAATGCTCAAAAATATAAACTGTCTCAGTGCTCGATAAAATAAATATAAGCTGTATCAGCCACCCCTCATCAAGTGACAATGTAAAGTGAACCTGTGAATATAATGAGCTGACTTCCCAGACTGGATGAACACCGAAAAAATCATAAACAAACAGTAGCCAATAAAGCTAACAGTGTATCACAGGCAACAACTGGAGATCAAATCATTTCTAGTGCTAATGTCAAAATAAGTGAATCTTCAACGTGAGCTAAAAAATAGATGTAATAAACTGACATAAAGTGCAAGAAAATTCCTAAGGTCAGCAAAATTTCCATATAATCCACAATATAAATGAATTCCAAAATAGTGATGCAGTCATAACATAATAAATATTCTAGTGCATTATAAGTGAATGATTAAAAATAAAAAATATTTTAAATTAATAAAAAATTGAATACAATAGGACAGATAATCCCACAACAGAGATGCTGTCCCAAACGGTGACAATAGTGCAATTTAGTTATATATATATATATATATATATATATATATATATATATATATATATATATATTATATATTATAATATAAGCCACTGCTGTGGCATTGTCAGATTGAATCCTGACAGGAGAATTCTGCAACCTGAATGTCCAGGCCCTTAGGGCTAGACGCACTGCCTGAAGGTCCTTTCGGCTCTGGACCATTTCCCCTATGACAGACGTTTCTTCCAGGACTGCTCCCCAACCTGAAAGACTGGCATCTGTTGATACCACCTTCCAGGTAACCGGTAAGGAGGATTTCCCCTTCTGCAGACCACCAGCTGAGGCTCTGGTGCACTGTGGAGACCACCCATCTGTCCCGAAATTCTTCCTGCCAGACCTTTGAGAACTGCAGAAGTCTCCCCCCCCCACTCGAGTGAGCGGGGGCGCCCCTTCATAAACAGGCTTTAACATTCTATCTTGCGGGTTTCCTGCCCCAGGACTTTTTGTCCCTGGGGTTGACCCTGAGGTTTACCTCTTGAACCTGATGGTGGAGGCCGTCGCGACTGCCTGGAGGCTGATGCCCCTAGCACTGGAGAAAAATGCAAGTTAGAAATACCGGTAACTTGCTTTCCAATAGGCTTTCAGGACAGCACCCGAGAGATCATGGTTCCTCCTCCCACAGGAAACACCTCATCAATTAAGTCTTTAATATAAGGCCTCCACCTTGCTTCCATCAGTTGTTTGTAGAGAACCTCCAGACCCAGCTGCAACACATAAGCAACACTTATATCATAGTATTACAGCAACATAATAAAAAACGGGTGGGTTACTGCTGTCCTGAAAGCCTATTGGAAACCAAGTTACCGGTAAGTCTAACTTGAATTTTTCCAAAAAGTCTTTCAGGACAGCACCCGAGAGGATTATCGAGACTTACTCCATTTAGGGTGGGACAACAGCCTGTAAGACTTTCCTTCCGAAAGCCTGGTCCCCAGCCGTCATTAAGTCTAACAAAGAAAGAATGATGGGCAAAGGTTGTCAGACTTGTCCAAGTAGCTGCCTTACAGATTTGTTCGGGGGTGGCACCAGCTTTTTCTGCCCAACTCACCGCCAAAGCTCTTGTAGAACGAGCCCGGATACTAACTGGACTCTTGACCTGTAAGGGAATAGGCTTCTGAAATAGCCATTCTCAACCATCTGGCAATGGTTCCTCTGGAAGCTTGTCTTCCTTTTTTATTACCGGAAAATAAAACAAAACAAATAAGGCGTATGAACATCTAAAGTTTAGTGTTTTCCAAGCAACTCAAAACTGCTCTTAACATCCAGGGTATGGAATTCTTCGTTCTTCTTACCCGATGGATTAGAACAAAAATGTAGGAAGTATTATTTCCTGAGTTCAATTCTGGACCGAAGCGGCCTTTGGTAAAAAATTAGGATCCGTCTTCAGAACAATTCAGTCTGAGAATATGGAAAAAAAATGGCTCCCTGATTGATAAGGCTTGCAGCTCACTGACTCTTCGAGCTGTTGTAACAGCCACTAAAAAACTGTTTTTAAAGTAACTAATTTCAGGGAGGCTAAATTAATGGGTTCGAAAGGTTCCCTGGTCAGGGCCTGTAGAACAATTGAGAAGTCCCATGCTGGACAACTTGATCACCACTGGTCTAGATCGGGTGAGAGCTTTTAAGAATCTAATGACTAAGGGTTCTGATGAAATTTATTTGTCCAGAAATACCCCCAGCGCAGCAACTTGAACCTTGAGGGTGCTGATTGCTAGGCCCTTGTCCGTCCCTTGGCAGAAAACTCCAAAATTCCAGAACAGAGGAAATTTGTTTTGGTGATCGGTCAGATGCTGTGCACCAGGAGTTGAAGACTTTCCAGACTTTGCAATATATTGTTCTTGTAACCTTCTTTCTGCTGGATGGGAGGGTAGCCACAAATCTATCTGAGAAACCTTTTCTCTTCAAGAGCTGCTCCTCAGTAGCCAAGCCGTGAGTTTTAGGTTTGCCACTTCCTGGTGAAGCAGAGGACCTTGTAACAGGAGCTCTTTTCTTAACGGAAGGTGCCAATACGGTTTTAGTTGCATCTGAAGAAGGGATAAAAACCCAGGCCTTTTGGGCCAGAAGGGAGTGATGAGGATTACTGTTGTATCCTCTTTCCAGATTTTTGTTATGACCCGAGGGATAAGCTGAAACAGGGGAAATGTGTAACAGAGGTGAAATTTCCAACCGTGCGCCAGAGCATCCGCTCCTAGTGGTGATTCGTTCTTGTTCAGGGAGAAGAAGCATGACACAAAGAATTTCAGTCTTGGCCGCCCCCATTTCTTCACTATCAAACTGAAGACCTCTGGATTCAGTTGCACTCCGCTTCGAATACCTGGTTCCTGCTGAGGAAGTCTGCTACCCTGTTTAGGGTCCCCTTTAAGTGGACCGCGGACAAGGATAGAGTATGTAGCTCTGCCCAACTTAGAATGCTTCTTGCTAGGTTTTGCAGAACTCTGGTTCCCCCCTGTCTGTTTATGTAGGCCACCGCCGTGGCGCTGTCTGACAGGATCTGAATATGTTGTCCCTGGACCTCCTCTGCAAAGGTTAGCAAGGCCATTTCGATCGCCTTTAGTCCCCTCCAATTTGAGGACCCCCGTGCTTCCTTTGTGGACCATGAGCCCTTTTTGCCCATCGACTGTTCGTGTGAGCCCCCCAACCCCAGGAGCTGGCATCGGTTGTTAACCTTACCTAGGTTGGGAAGGACCGCAACAGGCCTTCTGAATACCTTGTCTGGTTCTTCCACCACCAAAGACTCCTTTTTCGCCATTGTGGGGATCTTTGCTAGTGAATCCGGTGAGTCTTGCTGGTGATCCCAGGTTTTTAACAGAAAGCTTTGCAGAGGTCTGAAATGGAGCTTTGCCCACTGAACTGGCGGTATGGAAGAGGTCAGGGTTCCCAACGCTGACATGATCTTCCTGATGGACACAATTTGGCTGGACGGTAGCAATGAAACCACCTGTATCAACTTTTTCTGTTTTTCTTCTGGAAGAAAAAGGTTTTGCTCCAAAAGAGTTGATACTGAAAGCCAGGAATAACACTTCCTGTGAAGGGATCAGATTTGATTTTTGAAGGTTTAAGATCCACCCTATTTACTCTAGGTGAACACAGGCCCTGACCAAGTTTTCCTGAAGACCTTCTTTGGTTTGGGCAAAAAACAGCAGGTCGTCCAGATAAGGAATCACTGAGATTCCTTCTAGGCGCAGAGGCGCCAATGCTTCAGCCATTATTTTTGTGAACACCCTTGGGGATGATGACAGATCAAACGGGAGTGCTCTGAATTGTAGATGTATCACCTTCTTCCAGTGCTAACCTCAGATATTTCTGTGACCTGGCGGCAATAGGAGTGTGGAGGTAGGCATCTTGTAAATCTATTGATGCCATGTAGCAACCTTGATACAGGAGGTTCCTTACTGAAAAAATGGAATCCATCCATTCTGTACTCTACTGATTTGTTCAGCATTTTGAGATTCAGGATGAGTCGAAACTTTCCTGAAGGTTTCTGAACGAGGAATACATGCGAGTAGAAACCCTGGAAGAACTCCCCTGTCAGGACCGGAACAATGACTTTCTGGGTTTTCAGTTCCTGAATTAGGGACTTCATGGCGACAGCCTTGACCGGATCCCTTGGGATGTTTGTCATCAGGAATCTTTTTAGAGGTTCTTTCGTGAATTCTATCACGGATCCCTGGGAGAGCATATTTCACAATGAACTGGTTTGAAGTAATGGCTCTCCACTGAGGAAGAAACTCCTGGAGTCTTCCCCCGACCTTGAGGGGGAAGTCATTGCGGTTTTCTGGAAGTCGGAGGAGGATTGAAGAGCACTCCACCCCTACCTTTGGGTTTCTGGGAAGACCATGGCTTCCTCTTGCTCTGCGTTTTTCCTTCCTGCTGCCCTTTTTGGGGCCAAAAAAAATGCTTACGGGTCTGCACCTATTTCTTCTTGACCAGAAATGACTTCTTTTATTTATGGTCAAGAATGGACTCTAGCTCCGAACAGAATAACAGATCACCTGCAAAAGGAATACTACACAGTCTATTTTTAGATGCAGAATCCCCTGGCCAAGTTTTCAGCCACAAGGCCCTCCTAGCAGAATTAGTTAAAGCTGCTGACCTGGCTGACATGCAAATACTCTGCAGAATCATCTGCAATATATGATATCGCTGCAGATAGAGTTGTAAAGGAGTCTATGATCTCCTGTTTTTGGGAATCTGCTGTAACATGGGCCTTCAACTGGTTAACCCAGTGATCTAAATTCCTTGCAACACAGGTTGTTGCCATTGCCGGTTTTAAATTGTTCATCACCGATTGCCAGGTTCTTTTAAGAAGCAGGTCCATCCTTTTATCCATGGGCTCCTTCAGAGTGCCCATATCCTCAAAGGCGAGGTCCGTAGACTTTGAGACCTGGGAGGAGGCAGAGTCCAATTTTGGAACTTTTTTCCATATAGAGTCAGGATTTTCCTCAAATGAAAATCTTTTCTTGTGAGCCCGGGAAAAGAATGGCTTTTTCTCAGGTTCCAGCCACTCTTTTTTAATCATATCTGTGATAATTGAATGGACTGGAAAAGAACGGCCTTTTGAATCTCCTAAACCAGCATACATGCGGTCATGCAGGGAGAGTTCCTTCTTTTCCTCTTCTATCCCCAAAGTAGCATGGATTACTTTCAGGAGTCCACCAACCTCTTCTAGCGACATTTTGTATTTAGAAGCGGCATCCGTTTAATTTTCCTCATCCTCAGAATCTGTTTAATCTGGAGTGAGGGAAACGGACCCTTCCTGGGATATTGGACCCCCTAATATTATTTGAGAGCCGCCTTGGGCTTAAAATGCTGCCACACAGCACAGATAAGACACTCAGGTGCACTAAGGAAGACAACATCTTACTTCCATGTGCCCACCTAAAGGTCCCCTGTTAGGCAGATAAGCTAACACTAGCCACTGCAACAAACATTCCCAGGGGGATGGGGGGGGGGGGGGGGAGGGCGAGTAACCCCCCACAGGAGAAAACGGCCCAGAGTAATAGAGGACACAGTCCCTTACCTTAGCCTTGCTGGCGCCTTGGCTTGCCCCCTTATCCACTGCATCGCTATCCATAGCTGTCCGTGGACACGTGGTAAAACTAAACGCCGGTTCCAGATTCGAAAACGCCGCTGCGCTGACCTGGAACTTAAGGCACCAGGTGACCCTGCCCTCTCCCTCTGCGCTTTGCGGCCAGAAATGACACCACGAGCCGACCCGGAAGTGCTGCTTCTTTTTATGCAGGACGTGGCTGAGGTGCTCCTCTGCCACCAGAAACATGGCGGCCGCCACCGCTTATCCCAAATTCAAACATCCAGCAGGAAACGGAGGACAACCGCCTGTCTGGAAAAATGAGAAGCAGCACTCCCAGGTGTACAGGCTCTCCCCGAGCATTGAAGAGGGAGCCCACGGGACCATTCATCGGGAGGCAAAGGGTGAGGATCACTCTCCCAGAAAAAAGACTCAACAGGTGAGAACCTGTGTCTCCCAGGAAAGCCCCGAGAGATCATGGCTCCCACCAGAGGTGTTCCTCCAGCTGGAGGAAACACAAAAAACTGATGGAAGCAAGTAGGGATGAGCTTCGTGTTCGAGTCGAACCCATGTTCGACTCGAACATCGGCTGTTCGACCGTCCGTCGAATTGCGAACGATATGGGCCGTTCGCGCCAAATTCGTGTGGCGCGTCACGGCCCATAATTCACTGCGGCATCGCAGTGCATTGCTGGCTGATGATTGGCCAAGCATGCACTATGACCCGCATGCTTGGCCAATCACAGCGCCGTCAGTAGAGAGAGCTGTAATTGGCCAAAGCCAGGGTGGCTTTGGCCAATTATGGCTCAGGGATTTAGTACACACCCCACACTATATAAGGCCGCCTGCACGGCGGCCCTGTGTAGTGTGTGTTCCGGTGTGCTGAGCGATAGAGAGAGAGAGAGACAGTGTCATTTGATTTGAGTTAGATAGATTAGGCAGAACAGTCAGTCAGTTAGCTGCACTTACAGTGTATTGTGTATATATATGCATCCCAGGTGTTGCATATATATATATACACTGTATTCAGTTTAGCTAGATCCGTTCCTGTTATCTTCTATCTAGACTATTTACATTCAGTGCAGTGTGTCCTGCTCACAGTGTTCAGCTAGATCCGTTCCTGCTATTTACATTCAGTACAGTGCTTCCTGCTCACAGTGTTCAGCTAGATCCGTTCCTGCTATTTACATTCAGTGCAGTGCGTGCTGCTCACAGTGTTCAGCTAGATCCGTTCCTGCTATTTACATTCAGTGCAGTGCGTCCTGCTCACAGTGTTCAGCTAGATCCGTTCCTGCTATTTACATTCAGTGCAGTGCGTCCTGCTCACAGTGTTCAGCTAGATCCGTTCCTGGTATTTACATTTAGCGCAGTGCGTCCTGCTCACAGTGTTCAGCTAGATCCGTTCCTGCTATTTACATTCAGTGCAGTGCGTCCTGCTCACAGTGTTCAGCTAGATCCGTTCCTGCTATTTACATTCAGTGCAGTGCGTGCTGCTCACAGTGTTCAGCTAGATCCGTTCCTGCTATTTACATTCAGTGCAGTGCGTCCTGCTCACAGTGTTCAGCTAGATCCGTTCCTGCTATTTACATTCAGTGCAGTGCGTCCTGCTCACAGTGTTTAGCTACATCCGTTCCTGCTGTTTACATTCAGTGCAGTGCGTCCTGCTCACAGTGTTCAGCTAGATCCGTTCCTGCTATTTACATTCAGTGCAGTGCGTCCTGCTCACAGTGTTCAGCTAGATCCGTTCCTGCTATTTACATTCAGTGCAGTGCGTCCTGCTCACAGTGTTCAGCTAGATCCGTTCCTGCTATATACATTTAGTGCAGTACGTCCTGCTCACAGTGTTCAGCTAGATCCGTTCCTGTTATCTTCCTACTGACAGGCAGGCTTGTCTGGTTACAGTATATAAAGCTACCTGAAGAAAATTACAGGTGTTCTTTTTGATCCTATTAGTACCACGGTCAGGCAGCTAGACTATTTACATTTAGTACAGTGTGTCCTGCTCACAGTGTTCAGCTAGATCCGTTCCTGTTATTTACATTCAGTGCAGTGCGTCCTGCTTACAGTGTTCAGCTAGATCCGTTCCTGCTATTTACATTCAGTGCAGTGCGTCCTGCTCACAGTGTTTAGCTACATCCGTTCCTGCTGTTTACATTCAGTGCAGTGCGTCCTGCTCACAGTGTTCAGCTAGATCCGTTCCTGCTATTTACATTCAGTGCAGTGCGTCCTGCTCACAGTGTTCAGCTAGATCCGTTCCTGCTATTTACATTCAGTGCAGTGCGTGCTGCTCACAGTGTTTAGCTACATCCGTTCCTGCTGTTTACATTCAGTGCAGTGCGTCCTGCTCACAGTGTTCAGCTAGATCCGTTCCTGCTATTTACATTCAGTGCAGTGCGTCCTGCTCACAGTGTTCAGCTAGATCCGTTCCTGCTATTTACATTCAGTGCAGTGCGTCCTGCTCACAGTGTTCAGCTAGATCCGTTCCTGCTATATACATTTAGTGCAGTACGTCCTGCTCACAGTGTTCAGCTAGATCCGTTCCTGTTATCTTCCTACTGACAGGCAGGCTTGTCTGGTTACAGTATATAAAGCTACCTGAAGAAAATTACAGGTGTTCTTTTTGATCCTATTAGTACCACGGTCAGGCAGCTAGACTATTTACATTTAGTACAGTGTGTCCTGCTCACAGTGTTCAGCTAGATCCGTTCCTGTTATTTACATTCAGTGCAGTGCGTCCTGCTCACAGTGTTCAGCTAGATCCGTTCCTGCTATTTACATTCAGTGCAGTGCGTCCTGCTCACAGTGTTCAGCTAGATCCGTTCCTGCTATTTACATTCAGTGCAGTGCGTCCTGCTCACAGTGTTCAGCTAGATCCGTTCCTGTTATTTACATTCAGTGCAGTGCGTCCTGCTCACAGTGTTCAGCTAGATCCGTTCCTGTTATCTTCCTACTGACAGGCAGGCTTGTCTGGTTACAGTATATAAAGCTACCTGAAGAAAATTACAGGTGTTCTTTTTGATCCTATTAGTACCACGGTCAGGCAGCTAGACTATTTACATTTAGTACAGTGTGTCCTGCTCACAGTGTTCAGCTAGATCCGTTCCTGTTATTTACATTCAGTGCAGTGCGTCCTGCTCACAGTGTTCAGCTAGATCCGTTCCTGCTATTTACATTCAGTGCAGTGCGTCCTGCTCACAGTGTTTAGCTACATCCGTTCCTGCTGTTTACATTCAGTGCAGTGCGTCCTGCTCACAGTGTTCAGCTAGATCCGTTCCTGCTATTTACATTCAGTGCAGTGCGTCCTGCTCACAGTGTTCAGCTAGATCCGTTCCTGCTATTTACATTCAGTGCAGTGCGTGCTGCTCACAGTGTTTAGCTACATCCGTTCCTGCTGTTTACATTCAGTGCAGTGCGTCCTGCTCACAGTGTTCAGCTAGATCCGTTCCTGCTATTTACATTCAGTGCAGTGCGTCCTGCTCACAGTGTTCAGCTAGATCCGTTCCTGCTATTTACATTCAGTGCAGTGCGTCCTGCTCACAGTGTTCAGCTAGATCCGTTCCTGCTATATACATTTAGTGCAGTACGTCCTGCTCACAGTGTTCAGCTAGATCCGTTCCTGTTATCTTCCTACTGACAGGCAGGCTTGTCTGGTTACAGTATATAAAGCTACCTGAAGAAAATTACAGGTGTTCTTTTTGATCCTATTAGTACCACGGTCAGGCAGCTAGACTATTTACATTTAGTACAGTGTGTCCTGCTCACAGTGTTCAGCTAGATCCGTTCCTGTTATTTACATTCAGTGCAGTGCGTCCTGCTCACAGTGTTCAGCTAGATCCGTTCCTGCTATTTACATTCAGTGCAGTGCGTCCTGCTCACAGTGTTCAGCTAGATCCGTTCCTGCTATTTACATTCAGTGCAGTGCGTCCTGCTCACAGTGTTCAGCTAGATCCGTTCCTGCTATTTACATTCAGTGCAGTGCGTGCTGCTCACAGTGTTCAGCTAGATCCGTTCCTGCTATTTACATTCAGTGCAGTGCGTCCTGCTCACAGTGTTCAGCTAGATCCGTTCCTGCTATTTACATTCAGTGCAGTGCGTCCTGCTCACAGTGTTTAGCTACATCCGTTCCTGCTGTTTACATTCAGTGCAGTGCGTCCTGCTCACAGTGTTCAGCTAGATCCGTTCCTGCTATTTACATTCAGTGCAGTGCGTCCTGCTCACAGTGTTCAGCTAGATCCGTTCCTGCTATATACATTTAGTGCAGTACGTCCTGCTCACAGTGTTCAGCTAGATCCGTTCCTGTTATCTTCCTACTGACAGGCAGGCTTGTCTGGTTACAGTATATAAAGCTACCTGAAGAAAATTACAGGTGTTCTATCCCAGCTTAGTGCAGCTACAGGCCATTAGTATGTCTGGAAGGCCAAGAAGGAGAGGCAGACAGTCACAAGCCAATAAGAGAGGGCAAGCAGGCTCTGTGTCTAGTGCTGGTCGTGGAGACGGTGCATCCTCATCAGCACGTGGCCATGGGACACGCTTGGCCTTTTTTTCGGCAGCTGGCCGTGTTGAGCCGCAACATGCGGAAGACTTGGTCGAGTGGATGACCAAGCCGTCCTCATCCTCCTCATCCTCTCTCACCCATGCCCAGGGTGCTTTGTCTGGCAAAGCAGCGGCCTCTTCCCTCAGCTCAATGTCATCAGTGACTCCTTCCCTAGCCCCACCATGTCCTCCTGAGGATTCCCTCGAACTGTTTGACCACAGTGTTGGGTACATGCTCCAGGAGGATGCCCAGCGTTTGGAAGGCTCTGATGATGATACTGAGCTCAATGAAGGCAGTAACATGAGCACGGACAGAGGGGGTGCCCAAGAAGGACAGCAATCTGGCAGTCATGCTCCCCCTGCTGCAGCATACTGCCAGGTTTGCTCCAGTGATGAGGAGGGAGGGGATGATGAGGTCACTGACTCAACGTGGGTGCCTGATAGGAGAGAGGAGGAGGAGGAGGAGGAGGAGGAGGAGGAGGTGGCACATCACCAACTAGGCAGGATGCCCTCCAGGGGCCAGCCTAAGGGCAGCACATTGACTGCATCACACCCCAAAGCTCCACATGTGCAGGGCGCTGCAGTCTCTGCGCGTTATTCAAAAAGTTCTTTGGTGTGGGCCTTTTTTGAGACGAGTGCATCAGATCGCACCGCTGCTATTTGCAATATATGTCTCAAGCGTATCTCGCGTGGCCAAAACATCTCCCGCTTGGGTACCACATGCTTGACCAGACATATGTTGACCTGCCATGCAGTTCGTTGGCAAGCGTATCTAAAAGACCCACACCAAAGAACAAAGACGATCTCTCCTTGCTCCTCATCAGCTGAGATTTCCAACCCCACTAGACCTTCAGTCCTCTCTGCGACCTGCAGTGAGAGGAATGAAGGTGTAGAATTAGGTGTGTCACAGCCAAGTACTTATGGGCAATCTGCTTTTGGTACACCGACGTCAGATTGTACCAGGCAAATTTCCCTGCCCCAGCTGCTGCACCGCCGAAAGAAGTTTGCTCCCAGCCATCCACATGCCCAGCGGTTGAATGCTAGCTTGGCAAAATTGCTAGCACTTCAACTGCTGCCTTTTCAGTTGGTAGACTCTGCCCCCTTCCGTGAGTTTGTGGAATGTGCGGTTCCTCAGTGGCAGGTACCCAAACGCCACTTTTTCTCACGGAAGGCGATTCCGGCTCTCTACCGGCATGTGGAAGGCAATGTCCATGCCTCGCTGGACAGGGCGGTCAGCGGTAAGGTGCATATTACCGCTGACTCATGGTCCAGCAGGCATGGACAGGGACGTTACTTAAGTTTCACGGCGCATTGGGTGACTCTGCTGGCAGCTGGGAAGGATGCAGGACAAGGTGCAGTAGTGTTGGAGGTTGTTCCGCCACCACGCCTCCAAAATGCTGATTGTGACACACCTCTCTCCTCCACCCCCTCCTCTTCTTCTTCCTCCATGGCCTCTTCCTCGGAACCAGCGGTGCTCCGTAGGCGTTCAAGGGGCTACGCAAGTACGCAGGCCAAAAGATGCCATGCGGTGCTTGAGCTGGTGTGCTTGGGGGACAGGAGCCACACTGGGGCAGAGGTTCTGTCAGCTCTGCAGGGGCAGGTTCAGAGGTGGTTGACGCCACGCCAACTTAAGGCAGGAATGGTGGTTTGCGACAATGGCACCAACCTCCTCTCTGCCCTCCGACAGGGACAACTGACCCATGTGCCCTGTTTGGCTCACGTCCTTAACTTGGTGGTGCAGCGGTTCTTGGGCAGGTACCCGGGCTTACAGGATGTCCTGAGGCAGGCCAGGAAAGTCTGTGTGCATTTCCGCCGGTCATATAATGCCAGTGCTCGGCTGACGGACCTCCAAAAGGAGTTTAACCTGCCCAAGAACCGCCTAATCTGTGACATGCCCACCAGGTGGAACTCGACGTTGGCCATGCTGCAGCGGCTGCACACGCAGCAGAGGGCCATCAATGAGTACCTGTGCGACTATGGCACCAGGACAGGGTCAGGGGACCTTGGTTTTTTTTCCCCACGCCAGTGGGCCATGATCAGGGATGCATGCACTGTCCTGTCACCATTCGAGGAGGCCACGAGGATGGTGAGCACTGACAGTGCATGCATCAGTGACACTGTCCCCCTTGTCCACCTGTTGGAGCACACGCTGCGTGGAATAATGGACAGGGCACTTGAGGCAGAACAGAGGCAGGAAGAGGAGGACTTCCTTAGCTCTCAAGGCCCCCTTTATCCAGACAGTGTTCCTGCGTGCCCGCCGATCACACAGGAAGAGGACGAGGAGGAGGAGGAGGAGGAGGAGGAAGATTGTGTCAGTATGGAGGTGGAGCCTGGCACTCAGCATCAGCAGTCTTTAAGGGATCAGTCCCAAGGAACACATGGACTTGTACGTGGCTGGGAGGAGGTGGCTGCGGACGTTGTTGTCCTTAGTGACCCAGAGGACTCCGGACCGAATGCCTCAGCAAACCTACGCTGCATGGCCTCCCTGATCCTGCAAAGCCTGCGTAAGGATCCTCGTATTCGTGGTATCAAGGAGAAGGACCAATACTGGCTGGCAACCCTCCTTGATCCACGTTACAAGGGTAAGGTTGCGGACCTTATCTTGCCATCGCAGAGGGAGCAGAGGATGAAACATCTTCGGGAGGCCTTGCAGAAAGGTCTGTGCAACGCGTTCCCAGAGACTGGGAGGTTACAAACTCCTGTTTCTGGACAACGTGTTGCTGAGGCTTCGGTCAGTCAAAGAAGGAGCGGTGGAGAAGGTGGCCGTCTGACCGATGCGTTCAGACAATTTTTTGGTCCGCAGCCCCAAGGTATGATCGGTTCCAGCAACCATCGCCAGCGTCTGTTTTACATGGTGCAGGAATACCTAGGGGCAAGATCAGACTTGGACACCTTTCCCACCGAAAATCCTCTGGGTTACTGGGTCTTGAGGATGGATCACTGGCCAGAGCTTGCACAGTATGCAATTGAGCTACTGGCCTGTCCTGCATCCAGCGTTCTTTCGGAACGCACATTCAGTGCTGCTGGAGGCGTGGTAACCGATCACAGGGTGCGTCTGTCCACCGACTCGGTCGATCGGCTGACCTTCATAAAAATGAATCAGTCTTGGATCACCACCAGCTACCAAGCACCTGATGCAGATGTAACCGAATAATTTTTTTTGAAATCTCAGATCCCTTCAAAGACTGCCTATGCTGATGCTGAGTGACTATCCCTGAGTAATTATCCTCTTCCTCCTCAATCATCACGCTGATAGCTTGTAAGAACATTTTTGGTTCTGGGCGCCACCACCAGTGCCTAAGGCACAATTTTTCAGCCCCTGTTTAACAGGGGCGTGTAATTACAATTTTTGATGTAATACTTTGCAGCAGGGCTCGTTCCTGCATTCCAACTAGAGTGTCTGTGAGGGGTTGCAGTGTTGTGGCACCAGCACCAGTGCCTAAGACCCAATTTTTCTGCCCCTGTCTAACAGGGGCGTGTAATTACAATTTTTGATGCAATACTTTGCAGCAGGGCTCGTTCCTGCGTTCCAACTAGAGTGTCTGTGAGGGGTTGCAGTGTTGTGGCACCAGCACCAGTGCCTAAGGCCTAATTTTTCAGCTCCTGTTCAACAGGGGCATGTAATTACAATTCTTGATCTAATATTTCACAGCAGGGCCCTGTGAGGGCTTACAGTGTTTTGGCCACAGCAACACCTAAGGCCCAAATTTCTGCTGAGTATATAGGGCAGGACCCTACTTTCAAACATCTAACTTACAAACGACTCCTACTTGCAAACGGAAGGAGACAACAGGAAGTGAGATGAAATCTACCCCTAAGGAAGGGAAATTCTCTCCTGTAAGAGTTAATATGGGAAAACAATTTTTCCTTTCCACTGATGCTTTCCAATCCTTGTTCCACAAAAAAACACAAATTTTCAAAAAACATTTTTCATTGGGACAAAAAAGTGAGGTGAAATCTTCTGAAGAGGAGGAAAGACGCAAAACAAATGTCACAGGGGTGATAACCCTTCCCTATGTTTTCCAAAAAGCTTAGAAAAGATTTTTTGGCTGGAGCTAAACACATTAAAAATGTTCAAAATTACAAACAGATTCTACTTAACAACAAACCTACAGTCCCTGTCTTGTTTGCACCGCCTGTATACTGCTGTTCAGAGTATATAGGGACCTTTCCTTATTTTAATTTGGGTGCGGGGTTCCCCTTAATATCCATACAAGACCCAAAGGGCCTGGTAATGGACTGGGGGGTACCCATGCCGTTTGTCTCACTGATTTTCATCCATATTGCCATGACCCGACATGACATTAAACCCGCAAGCAGTTTTAAATGAGATTTTTTCCTTTAAAAATGACATTTGGTGCAGGGACTGTTCTAAACATGGGAAACACGCGTCACTTTACAGGCATACTATAGACACCCCCCAGGTACGATATTTAAAGGAATATTTCACTTTTTTTTTTTTACTTTAAGCATCATTAAAATCACTGCTCCCGAAAAAACGGCCGTTTTTAAAAGTTTTTTTTGCATTGATACATGTCCCCTGGGGTAGGACCCGGGTCCCCAAACCCTTTTTAGGACAATACCATGCAAATTAGCCTTTAAAATGAGCACTTTTGATTTCGAACGTTCGAGTCCCATAGACGTCAATGGGGTTCTAACGTTCGTGCGAACTTGCGGTCCGTTCGCGGGTTCTGGTGCGAACCGAACCGGGGGGTGTTCGGCTCATCCCTAGAAGCAAGGTGGAGGCCTCCTATTAAAGACTTAATTGATGAGGTGTTTCCTCTGGGAGGAGGAGCCATGATCTCTCGGATGCTGTCCTGAAAGACATTTTGGAAAAAGCCTGTTTAAATGAGGGACGTTTACTCTTTTTCCTAATTGGCAAAAGGGTACTTTTCCCACTTGATATTTTTTGGATATATTTGTCTAAATCCTCCCCAAACAGCTTTTCACCGCAAAAAGGAAAACCAGCCAGGAGCTTCTTGCATGGCGCTTCGGCTAACCAACCTTTTAACCATAAGATTCTGCACATACGTACCAACGCAAGCGTAAGGCGAGAGGTTTGAAGAATAGAATCTCTGATTGTATCAATTGCAAAGCACAAAGCTGCTTGCAGCTCAGCTAATTCCTGGGCCTGCTGTTCAGGGAACACCTTGAGTATCTGTTTAAAATGGTCTCTCAAGGACTGACATACCCCAATTACCGCCACTGCAGGTTGAGCCACTGAACCTGCCAGGGAAAAAATGTTTTTGTAACAGGAATTCCAATTCATCAGTTGGATCTCTAAGCATTTGTGCATTGTCAACCGGACAAGTCAAACTTTTATTCACAGAGGATATAGCAGCGTCAATTGCTGGTATACTCCACATCTTAGTAAGTTTTTTCTCCATAGGATAAAGTGTTGAAAACTTCTTCTCAAGAGGAAAAAAAAAGTGCTTATCTGGGTGATTCCACTCAGAATACATAAGCTTTTCTAGTAATTAATGGACAAGAAAGGCACGCAAGGCTTGCGGGGGCTTTAGTGAACCCAAACAGGAAGTGGGCTCTTTAACCGACTCCATTAGGGGTAGCTTAAATGTGGCGTGGAACATTTCAGTAAGAGAATGTACTAACAACTTCTCAGCATGTGGAGTTGAAGAAGGTCCTTCCCCACTTGAGTCCTCAGAAGAGGAATCGTCAGCCTGTTCACGGTCCCCAGAGGGGGATTCATCGTCCCCCTCCCACAGTTCCTCCGTTTGGGGATCCTGGGTGGTAGTAGGGGACCTAATGCATTTTCTTCCACTCTGTGAAGACGTGATTAAAGCCACTAATCTTTCCTCTAAACCACCTCAGCCGAGGAGAAAACCTGCTCAGTTATATAGACAGGGGCTAAAGTGTCAGAAGCAATTGCAGCCCCTGATGACCACGATGGCTCACTCTGACCAGCCTCCTTCGTACAGGATGGTGTTGCAGAGGTAGGGTCCTTAGGACCTGAGAGCGACTCCTTTGTGTCCTTGGTCTTTGTGGCATTTGAACAACCTCCTCTGGTCATAGTACTGAGCACAAACACAGAGGTACCACCAAAAAACTGCACCCACTGCTGAGCAATAGTCCAGCAACTGCCGCTGCTATTAAGCTCAGCCTGATGCTTAAAGCAAATGTGCCTGGGAATGCCTGTGTCACCCATTCACATGCCACTCATCCGCTCTGTGTCCCTCCTAGCTGTACGCACCTGAAAAAGGTGCATTTTATAGCTATGCAGCCCGCGTTGTGGACGCTAAATCACGCCAACGCTGCTAAGCCCCACCCCCTTCCTCCAACCACCCATCGCACCCCTCCCTTATCCATTTTAAAATAGAGCATTTTCCCGAGCAAGCGGGCTACGAACCTGACCAGACTGCATAGAGGAGGGCTGGAGGAGGAGAGCTGCCGAAGGGAACCGGCATAATGGCGGCGGGAGCGGTACGGCACACCGCCGTCTAATGCCATGCTGCGTCTGCCTGGAGGAAAGCTATCCAGGTGGGGGGGGACATTCCTAGAAGAAAACCCCCCTTTCCCACAACTTTACCTGGAGCCTGGGCCGGAGGAAGCGTGCAGCTTGTACACAGAGGCGGGACTGACAATCATGGAACAGGTACGTGCTCTTGACAGCCCCTGATGGTGACTATAGGCATAGCAACATTTACTTTAGCCACTTGCCGACCGCCTCACGACGATATACGCCAGCAGAATGGTGGGGGCAGGCAAAGTAATGTATGGGTACGTTACTTGCCTCCCGCGGGCGGGGCCCCCCCCCCCCCCCGGTGCCCGAGGCGGTCGGCATCTTTCCCTGAGCGATCAAAGGTGAGAGGGAAGCCATCCATTCGTGGTCACCCCCTCGCAATCGCTCCCAGTCAATGACATTCTTCCTCTGCCTCTGAAATGTAAACAGTGGCAGAGGAAGTGATGTCATCTCTCCTCGAGTCAGTCTTTTCCGTTTCCGTCACCGAGGAGAGATGACATCAAGTAAGTGCACCAACACTACACTAACAGTAGAACACTCTAGGCACACATTTCACCTCCCATCTCCCCCCAATCCCCCCCTGTACCCCCTGTAAAAGTGACACCAATAGCAGTTTTTTTTTTCTGATGTTTGCATTGGTATCAGTTTGTGACAGTTATAAGTGGTAGGGCAGTTAGTATTAGCCCCCTTTAGGTCTAGGATACCCCCCTAACAAAAGGTTAACCCCTTGATCACCCCCGTCGCCAGTGTCACTAAGTGATCATTTTTCTGATTGCTGTATTAGTGTCACAGGTGACGCTAGTTAGGGAGGGAAGTATTTAGGTTGGCCATCAGTGTTTTATAGCGTCAGGGACCCCCATATACTACCTAATGAAGGTTTTAACCCCCTGATTGCCCCCTAGTTAACCCTTTCACCAGTGATCACCGCATAACTGTTACGGGTGTCGCTGGTTAGTTTATTTTTTATAGTGTCAGGGCACCCGCCGTTTATTACCTAATAAAGGTTTAACCCCCTGATCGCCCGGCGTTCCAAAAAATGCAGTGTTAGCGGGATCAGCCCAGATACCCGCTAGCACCTGCGTTTTGCCCCTCGGCCCAGCCTACCCAAGTGCAGTATCGATCATTGTCACTTACAAAACACTAAACACACATAACTGCAGCGTTCAGAGTCAGGCCTGATCCCTGCGATTGCAAACCTTTTTTTGGTAGCATTTTGAACAGTCAGGAGCTTTTACCTGTGGAGTCTCACTAGTGTACCACTAAATTTAGAGCTCAAAATGGCAAATCGAAGGTACACTAGTGAAGAGGCCTACACGTTTCTGAGCATGACAGATGGTGAAGGGGAAGTCACTAATCTGTCAGATTACAGGCTCAGAATACGATCCTGTAGAGGACAGCGGCTCCATGACAGATAGCTTTGACGACGGAGTTGTGGTCCCTGCCAATGTCCGGCGTTCCAGACCCCGAACTTCTGCTGCTGTTGTTGAGGTGCAAGAATCGCAGGTCCCTCGTATGGATCAAAGCAGTACTAGCGCCGCTATTCCTTCTGGTGAACTGGCAAGCACCAGCGGCCTAGTACACCCTGGTCGTACATCCAGCACTGCAGTAACACTTGGTGACGTGGCAAGTCCCACAAGTGCAGTTCAAGCTGGTGAGGTGGCAAGGACAAGTAGTGTCCCGCTGTCACCAAGAAGAAGACGAACACAGGCCCGTCGTGCCCATAGTGCCCTTCCTGCTGCATTCGCCAATCCCAATTGTGAACCCACCACTTCTGCAGCACCCGTACTTCCCCCATTCACTGGCCAACCCGGCATTCAGGTGGAAACAGTTGATTTTACGTCACTTGATTTTTATTCGCTGTTTTTCACCGAAGATCTCTATAGATCTATTGTGGACCAAAGCAATTTGTACGCTGGTCAACACATCGCCACTATTCCCCAGTCCTCCCTTGCCAGAGATTGGAAACCAATTACAGTTTCCGAATTAAAGATCTTTCTGGGCCTTTCCCTCAACATGGGCATAACTAAAAAGAGTGGGTTGCGGTCATATTGGTCCACTGACCCAATTCACCATATGCCCTTGTTCTCCGCCTCCATGACCAGGGCACGATACAAGCAGATTTAAGGGTTCATGCACTTCAACAACAATGAACTCTGTCGTCCTCGTGGAGACCCTGGATACGATCGGCTCTACAAAATTCGGCCCCTTGTAAACCACTTCAACCAACGTTTTGCAGACTTGTTTACGCCCCATCAAGTTGTCTGCATTGATGAGTCCCTGATTAAGTTTTCTGGCCTCTTGTCATTCAGTACCTTCCCAGCAAGCGTGCAAGATACGGGGTCAAGATGTATAAGCTCTGTGACAGGGCCACAGGCTATACATGTAGTTTTATGGTTTACGAGGGAAAAGATAGTCAAGTAGAGCCGACAAACTGCCCTGACTACATAGAAAGCACTGGCAAGATTGTGTGGGACTTGGTGTCACCCTTATTTGGAAAGGGGTACCACTTGTACGTGGACAATTATTACACGAGCGTGCCACATTTAGTCACCTGTTTGATCATCAGATTGGAGCATGTGGCACGGTGCGACCTAATCGCCGGGGCTTTCCCCAGCGGCTTGTAGATTCCCGTCTTAGGCTGTGGGAGGGAGCCTGCTTGCAGTGTGATAATTTGCTCGCTATGAAGTGGAGGGATAATAAGAAGGTTTTCGTTCTTACCTCCCTTCATGCACCTAAGTTGGCTGATCAGAACTCCCCCCAGCACTGCCACTGTTCCCATTCCCCCCACCACCAAGGAGTCAGAGAAGGAATAAAAATAGAGAAGAGAGGGAGAGAAGAGAGGGAGAGAAGAGAGGGAGAGAAGAGAGGGAGAGAAGAGAGGGAGAGAAGAGAGGGAGAGAAGAGAGGGAGAGAAGAGAGGGAGAGAAGAGAGGGAGAGAAGAGAGGGAGGAACAAAAAAAAAAAAAGGGGAGAGAAAGAATAGGAGAAAAAACAAGAAAGATGGCTAGAGAGAGGGATGGGAAAAAAACAAAAAACAAGACATTAGGATAGAGAGATAAAAGGGAAAGAAAGGAGAACAAAGAGAAAGTAGAACATCCTAAAATGTACCATGAGGGGTTTTATGACTGTACAAGTGGAAGGGACTCAGGGAGCGCTATATGTCAGTGGGTTAGGGGCGCAAATTACTTGTCTTGCCTTGGGTGCTGACAACACACCCTATGAAAATTTTACTGTTAGGGGTCCCCACAACTTGGGAAATTTTATCAAGGGGTCACAGGACTAGAAGGGTTGAGAACCACTGTCCTACGGCGACTGGTGTTGGAGAAACCCCTCTGTATCCACGAATATAACCTTAACATGGCAGGGGTGGACCTCAACGACCAGTTGTTGGCACCGTACCTAGTTGCCCGAAAGGCCAGACGCTGGTACAAGAAAGTGTCTGTTTATTTATTTCAATTGGCTTTGCTGAACGCTCATGTGCTATACAGAGCTTCAGGATGGACTGGATCCTTCCTTAAATTCCAGGAAGAGATAGTCAGAGCCCTTCTGTTTCCAGACGGTGCTCCACCTCACCTTCCCCAACCAAATGCAGTAAGCCACACACATACATATACACACACACACACACACACACATATATTTTATGAAAAAAAACAAAAATAGTTGTCGTTTTATTGTTCTCTCTATTGTTCTGCTCTTTTTTACTGTATGCTATTCTGCAATGTTTTATTGTTATTATGTTTTATCATGTTTGCTTTTCAGATATGCAATTTTTGTATACCTTACTGTTTACTGTGTTTTATTGTTAACCTTTTTTTTTTATTTTCAGGTACGCAATTCAGCTTCAGTGCGGATTTATTTATCTTGACAGCAACAGCGTTTGCTTCCACGATACATAAAGCCGTGACTCCCGAGCGGAGCTATCCGAACCTACTCGGCTAGGTTCGGATAGCTCCGCTCGGGACTACGAGTAGAGCCGAAAGTGAACGAGAGCCGCCGGGAAGAGCCGAGGACCGGCTCTGTGTATTTCGGCGCCATTTTCAAATCGGGGTCGGCGGTTTTGAAGCCCAGGTTAGCTGGGATAGAGGTTTGAAGGCTGCACTGGGGCAAGGCTGCACTGGACAAGGCTGCACTGGACAAGGCTGCACTGGACAAGGCTGCACTGGACAAGGCTGCACTGGACAAGGCTGCACTGGACAAGGCTGCACTGGACAAGGCTGCACTGGACAAGGCTGCACTGGACAAGGCTGCACTGGACAAGGCTGCACTGGACAAGGCTGCACTGGACAAGGCTGCACTGGACAAGGCTGCACTGATGGGCATTTCAATATAAGTTTTTTTCCCTTAAACTTCCCTCCTAAATTGGGGTGCGTGTTATACGCCAATAAATACGGCAGTTTGTCGCCACTGCACGTTTGTGCGCAATTTTAAAGCATGTCGTGTTTGGTATCCATGCACTCAGCCTAAGAACATCTTTTTTATTTCATCAAACATTTGGGAAATAGTGTGTTTTAGTGCATAAAATTTTTTAAAAAAGTGTGTGTTTTTTCCCAAAAAAAATGCGTTTGAAAAATCGCTGCGCAAATTCTGTGTGAAAAAAAATGAAACACCCACTATTTTAATCTGTAGGGCCTTTGCTTTAAAAAAAAATATATAATGTTTGGGGGTTCAAAGTAATTTTCTTGTAAAAAAATTTTTCTTCATGTAAACAAAAAGTGTCAGAAAGGGCTTTTGTCTTCAAGTGGTTAGAAGAGTGGGTGATGTGTGACATAAGCTTCTAAATGTTGTGCATAAAATGCCAGGACAGTTCAAAACCCCCCAAATGACCCCATTTTGGAAAGTAGACACCCCAAGCTATTTGCTGAGAGGTATGTCAAGTCCATGGAATATTTGAGATTGTGACACAAGTTGCAGGAAAAAGACTTTTTTTTTTTTTTTTTTGCACAAAGTTGTCACTAAATGATATATTGCCCAAACATGCCACGGGAATATGTGAAATTACACCCCAAAATATATTCTGTTGGGGTGCCTACTTTGCAAAATGGGGTCATTTGTGGGGGGTTTGTGCTATCTTGGCATTTTATGGCCTACGAAACTGTGATAGGTAGTGAGGAGTGAAATCAAATTTACGCCCTTAGAAAGCCTGAAGGTGGTGATTGGTTTTCGGGGCCCCGTATGCAGCTAGGCTCTCAAAAAGTCCCACACATGTGGTACCCCCGTACTCAGGAGAAGCAGCAGAATGTATTTTGGGGTGCAATTCCACATATAACCATGGCATGTGTGAGCAATATATCATTTAGTGACATCATTTTGTAATTTTTTTTTTTTTTATCATTATTCAATCACTTGGGTCAAAAAAATGTAATATTCAGTAGGCTAAACATGCCTCTCAGCAATTTCCTTGGGGTGTCTACTTTCCAAAATGGGGTCATTTGGGGGGGGTTTTGTACTGCCCTGCCATTTTAGCACCTCAAGAAATGAGATAGGCAGTCAAACTAAAAGCTGTGTAAATTCCAGAAAATGTACCCTAGTTTGTAGACACTATAACTTTTGCGCAAACCAAAAAATATATTCGCTTATTGAAATTTTTTCTACCGAAGACATGTGGCCTAAATGTATGACTAAAATTGAGTTTATTGGACTTATTTTTTTTATAACAAAAGTAGAAAATATCATTTATTTTTTTTTCAAAGTTATCCGTCTTTTTCCGTTTATAGCGCAAAAAATAAAAAAACCGCAGAGGTGATCAAATACCATCAAAAGAAAGCTATTTGTGGGAAGAAAAGGACGCAAATTTCATTTGTGTATTGCAATGCATTACCGCGCAATTAGCAGTTAAAGCGACGCAGTGCCAAACTGTAAAAAGTGCTCTGGTCAGGAAGGGGGTAAATCCTTCCGGGGTAGAAGTGGTTAAAGGAGAAAACCCACAAGAATTAGAAAAATTCCTTAGAAATCTCCCTTACCTTAGCCAGCTGCAGGGTTCTGTGGTAACAGACCCAATCTTCACCTCTCATGGTGGGCTCCATCTAGAAAACCTTCGGGGAATGGGGCCCCCCCTTTTTAATCGGGGATCCACAGCCCTGGGCCTGTAAAAAGCACCCCACCAGGAATATGGCTGAAAAAAAAACAAATACTGGATCCCAAGGTCCAGCTCTCTAAAAAGAGAAGCGTTACAAGCAAAACCTTGTTTCTTAGGACACGAGGCCCGGGTACCATTCAATTCGGCCTGGAAAAGACACTTTCATTGGATCTGGTTGCATGGCTTGCCCCAGTAAGGAATATTCCAGCGGAGCCAGCACAGCACATCTTTTCTCGTGACCAACACCTAAGACACTGGCGAAAAAAAACTGAGGTACTCCCGGTAAGGGGAGGGGTTATATGGGGAATTGAACTTCCTGTTTAGGGTGTGCCAGTGTCCATCACCTGAAGGTGCCATATAACCATACAGTTATTACTGTGGCTCTGTGTATGATAAAGAAAGGACTTTTTACGCCTTTTTTTGGTGAATGGGTACAGATACCCATTCACATGGGGAGGGGAGATAGTGGGACAAAGGGGCTTCCAGATGCCGATAAGCCCCCCACCCGAAGACCCCAACAACCACCAGCAATGGTAGTCGGGAAGAGGCCCTTGTCCCCTTGCCCCAAATCATGAGGGGAGGTTCCCCTCCGAATCCATACTAAACCCAGAGGGCCTGTAATGGACCTGGGGGGGACCCCACGACATTTTATTTTTTTCGCAATTGTTTTTTGTACATTCAGCTGTCAGCAGGGAATCCTGCTGACTCATCGGTTGTTAAAGTGGTTGTAAACCCACAAAAAAAAAAAAAAAACACTCCTGCAAGACAAAAGGCATAATGAGCTAGTATGCATAGCATACTAGCTCATTATGAAATACTCACCTTAGATGAGACCTCGCAGCAGTCCCAGTACACAGCTCCGGCCAACAACATCGCTCCCAAAGTTACTTCCGGGTATCGCGGGGTCCGGCGCTGTGATGACGTCACTCCCGCGCATGAGCCGCCGGTAACGGCACACTAGTTCATGCAACGGCACGAACGAGCCATTGCTTCAGTGCCGATGATGTCGGCACATGCTGATACAGGGGAGATCTCCTAAACCCTGCAGGTTTAGAAGATAACTGGGTAGCTACAGGTAAGCCTCATTATAGGCTTACCTGTAGTAAAGAGAGTGGATTGTAAGCTATATAAAGTGTTTGAAGTTCAGTCACTTTTTTTGTAAAACACGGATGTCAGCGGACATGAAAACAGATGTAAACATTGACACAGGATGTAAAAAGATAAATAAAGATAAAAATAAAATGGAATGCCCGTGCAAAACCAGCCTTACCCTTCAGTCCCTTTCATACAGGCTTTCCGATCAGGTCCACCTGTCAGTTTCAGGTGGACCTGATCGGATGCTCCATTTACCCCAGTGGGGCAGCAGATGTCAGCGGTGACATGTCCACCGATATCCGATCCGATCCCGTCTGTGAAATCCAGACGCATGGAAAAATCAAGTTAGACTTACCGGCAACTTGTTTTCCAGAATTCTTTCAGGACAGAACCTGAGAGATAGCGACTCCTCCCACCGGAAACACCTTCTTCCTCCAAACTTTAAAGGGAGGCAACTCCCTACCATACCTCAGTTGTAGTAGAGAAGACCTCCGGCCCCAGCTGGAACACAAACACATACGTTAGTCACAGCATAGTATATTAAATACAATAGGGCGGAATGTTGCTGTCCTGAAAGACTTCTGGAAAACAAGTTACTGGTAAGTCTAACTTGATTTTTCCCAAGGCGTCTTTCAGGACAGCACCTGAGAGGATAACAGAGACTTACCCCCTTAGGGCAGGACAACAGCTTGCAGGACCTTTGTGCCCAACGCCTGATCATTAGCAGATGTGAGGTCCAGCCTGTAATGTTTCACGAATGTGTGAAAACTAGACCATGTTGCCACCTTGCAAATTTGTTCAGGGGTGGCGCCAGCTTTCTCTGCCCAAGTGGCTGCTAGTGCTCTTGTTGTTGCAAATTCCTGCTGGTGGAGATACACCTGCATGCGAATAAGCCTCTGAAATGAATAGTTTCAGCCACCTTGCTAAAGAAACCTTAGAAGCCTGGCAACCTTTCCTGTTGCCCGAGAAAAGCACAAACAGCGAATCTGAACGTCTAAAGGACCTTGTTCTTTCCAAATAGCATAGCAAAGTCCTTCTGACATCAAACATGTGGAAACAAGTCTCCCTCTCCCCTGCTGGGTTGGGGCAGAAGGTTGGAAGTATAATGTCTTGAACACGATTCTGTAGTGAAGCCATCCTTGTTAAGAATTTCTGATCTGTCCTAAGTATAACCCTATCAGGAAAGATAGACAAATCGGGTTCCTTAATTGATAAAGCGTTGAGCTCACCGATCCTGCATGCAGAGACCATGGCAATCAGATTTAAAAGTGAGATATCTGAGTGGTGCTTCTTCTAACGGTTCAAAGACAGATCCCATTTAGGAAAGAATTTAAGCGGTGCTGGTCTGGATCTCGTAAGGGATCTAAAGAATCTGGTTACCAACTGATTCGAGGCCACAGATCTTTCTAAGAACACTGCTAGCGCAGCAACCTGCACCTTCAAGGTACTAACTGCTAGTCCCTTGTCGGCTCCATCCTGTAGAAATTCAAGAATGGTAACAAGACTCCCTGGGTCCTGGGCAGACGAATTACACCATGTCTTATAAACCCTCCAGACCTTGGAATAAATGTCCCTAGTCCCCTTTTTCCTACTTGAGAATAGTGTTGAAATCAAATCGGTTGGAAATGCCCTTGCTTTTTAGGAGTTGCTCTTCAGATACCAGGCTGCGAGAGCCAAAGTGGCTACCTCTGGATGATTTACAGGACCCTGTAATAGTAAATCATGCCTGAGGGGCAGATGCCAATAAGGCTGGACCGCCATTCTCAGAACGGTTGAAAACCAGGCCGTTCTTGGCCAAAAGGGCGTGATTAGGATAACTGGTACCATTTCCTTCTGAATTTTTCTTAATATTAAGGGAATTAACTGGAATGGGGGGAAAGCGTAGCAAAGATGGAATTTCCATGGATACGCCAGAGCATCTGTCCCTAGTGACCCGTCGTGACTGTTTAGGGAAAAAAAAAAAAAAAAATAGCGGAACCAGGGCATTCTCCTTTGAGGCGAACAGGTCCACTTCTGGCAGCCCCCATTTTTCGGCAATCATAGCAAACACCTCTGGGTTCAGAGACCATTCTGCTTTCTGAATGGGGTTTCTGCTCAAGAAATCTGCCACCCTGTTCAGGGACCCTATTAGGTGGACTGCTGATAGAGACAGCAAGTGTCCTTCTGCCCACCGAAGAATGTCCATGGCTAGTACTTGCAGCAATTTGCTCCTTGTACCTCCCTGTCTGTTTATATAAGCCATGGCCGTGGCATTGTCCGTTAGTATTTGAACATGCTGAGCCTGAAGACCCTGAGCGAACGACCTCAGACCCAAGTCGATCGCTTTGAGCTCTCTCCAGTTTGAGGACTTTGTTGCCTCTTTCCTGGACCAGTTTCCTTGAGTGAAATCCTTTTCTAGGTGGACCCCCCACCCCCAGGAACTGGCATCGGTTGTCAGCCTTTTTCCGATCGGAAAGGCCCAGACTAACCCCTCCGATAGGATATCCTGCCTCTTCCACCACCATAGTGACCTCTTAACCTGGGTTGGAATTTTTACTTCTGATTCTAGAGATTCCAAATTGGGATCCCAGGATCTCAGAAGAAAGGCCTGCAGATGTCTGAAGTGTAACCTTGCCCACTGAACAGCGGACATTGACAAAGTCAGAACACCCAGAGCTGACATGACCCGCCTTACCGTCAGCTGCTGGTTGGTCTGCAGTAAAGACACTGTATCCTGGATCTTTTCCTTCTTCTCTGAAGGAAGAAAGATCCTTTGAGCTACAGAATTTATTATATACCCTAGAAACCGAATCTCCTGAGATGGGTTCAGGGAAGATTTTTGGAGATTTAGAATCCATCCGAGAGACTCCAGATGGCTGCATGCCTAAATTTCTCTGCAATTCCTCTTAAGGGGGCGAAAAATAGCAGATCATCTAAATAAGGAATTACTGCGATTCCTTGAAGACGAAGCAGAGCTAGTGCCTCTGCCGTCACATTGGTGAAAATTCGTGGTGTGGAAGATAGCCCAAAGGGTAAGGCTCTGAATTATAGATGCTGGATTCCGCCCTCCAACCTTACCGCCAACCTGAGACACTTCTGGGATTGGGATGAGATTGGAATATGCAGGTATGCATCTTTTAAATCCACTGATGCCATGAAGCAACCTGGAGTCAGTAGATTTCTGACAGTGAAAATTGAGTCCATCTTGAACTTTCTGTATTTGATGGCTACATTTAGCGGCTTTAGATTGAGAATTCATCGAAATCTTCCTGTTTTTTTTACCAGGAAGACATGCGAATAGAATCCCTCCCGCTGTTCTTTTGGTGGCACTGGGATTACTATACCTTGCTGCATCAGTTCCTCTAGAGAGGACTTCATGGCTAGGGCCTTTATTGGATCTTGAGGGGTATTTGTTAACAGAAACCTTCCTGGGGGGTTTCTGGAAAACTCGAGAGTATAGCCCTGCGAGAGAGTGGTCAGAATAAACTGATCTGAAGTTATCCCTGACCACTGCGGAAGAAACTCTCCTAATCTTCCGCCAACCCGCAGGGACGAGTCATTGCGATTTCTCGGCCTGTGAAGGAGGATGGAAGAGAATTGTGCCTTTACCCTCCGTTTTTTGTGCGGACCAATTTTTCCTCCTCCCCTGAAACTTACTGTCCTGGTCTAGAGCTTTTTGAGGTCGAAAAATCGGAGTTACTTACCGGTAACGTCCTTTTCCAGGAGTCTTTCAGGACAGCACCATAGAGAGACCTTGGCTCCTCCCCTTCTGAGGAAACACCGCCTTCAACTTTAAGCTTTAAACCTCACCGCTCCCCCCCGGCCCCTCAGTTCTTCAAGAGGACCTCCGGTTAGCTGGGGAGACACAAGAACACGTCATAATAACTCTGATCTTACCTGACGTTCTTCTGCGATGAACTCTTCACGAATGTCCCTAAAGTAGGGTGGGTAACTGTGCTGTCCTGAAAGACTCCTGGAAAAGGACGTTACCGGTAAGTAACTCCGATTTTCCCATTTACGTCTTTCAGGACAGCACCATAGAGAGGATGAGCGAGCACCTTACCTTAGGGTGGGACTACTGCCTGCAGAACCTTACGCCCAAAAGCCTGGTCTTTTGCTGACAGAAGGTCCAATCTGTAGTGTTTCACGAACGTGTCGAATGTGGACCACGTTGCCGCTCTACAGATCTGCTCCGGAGACGCACCAGCCCACTCGGCCTGAGAGGTCGCCACCGCCCTAGTGGAGTGTGCCCTGATACCCTTAGGGGCTTCCAACCCGCTAATTATATAAGCCTGGCTGATGGCTAACCTTAACCACCTAGCTATAGTGCGCCTAGAGGCTCTGCCTCCTTTCCTGGTTCCTGAAAATAACACAAAAAAGGAATCAGATTTTCTAAATGGTTTTGTATCCTCCAAGTACTGCAGGACACACCTTCTTACATCTAGTTTATGAAACCTATGTTCCTGTTCCCTCACAGGATTCAAACAAAAAGGTGGGCAAAACAATTTCCTGGCCTCTATGAAAAACCGAGGCCACTTTCGGCAAAAAGGCCGGATCGGTTTTAAAAATTACCCGGTCCGGGAATATCTGAAAAAAGGGTGCCCTAATGGAGAGGGCCTCGAGTTCACTCACTCTTCTTGCCGTAGTGATTGCCACCAAAAACACCGTTTTGAGGCTAATCCATTTTAGCGTACACGTCTCCAATGGCTCAAAGGGTTCCCCTGTAAGCGCTTGTAAGACCAAAGAAAGATCCCACATTGGGAAGGGGGAGACCTTCAGAGGTCTCTGCCTACTCAATGCTTTAAAAAATCTAACGATCCAAGGATCGGAGGCTAGTTGTTTCTCCAGAAACACACTCAAAGCGGAAACCTGTCCTTTCAGGGTGCCAAGGGCTAACCCCCTGTCTGCCCCTGCTTGCAGGAACTCTAAGACTGCTATGGAGCTGTGAACATCAAAAGAAGTTTCTGTGCACCAGCTATTAAACCGCTTCCACGTTTTTTGGTAGATAACCTGGGTTTCTTTTTTCCTACAATTTAGGAGGGTCTTTACTAGGCTATCTGAGAAACCTCTGTTCTTCAGCAATTCCTCCTCAGTAGCCAAGCCGCGAGGCTCCATCTCCCCACCTGGGGACAACAGATTGGCCCCTGGGAAAGGAGATTCTCCTGAACTGGCAAAAGCCAGGGGGGTTCCGCTGCCAGACTTCTCAGGATGGAGAACCAAGGCCTCCTGGGCCAATGTGGCGCAATAAGAATGAGGGTTGTGTTTTCCAGCTGGAACTTTCTTAGGACGGCTGGGATCAGTACAGGTGGGGGGAAGGCATAACACCTGTCGAAAGTCCAACTCTGAGCCAGTGCGTCTACCCCTAGAGCTCCATCCCACCTGTTTAGGGAGAAGAGATGCACCTTCCTGTTTTCTCTCGAGGCAAAGAGGTCTATGCATGGCCTTCCCCATTTCTGGGATATTGCCTCGAAAACCCCCTGGTTCAGAACCCAGTCGCCTTCTCTCAGCCGTTTCCTGCTGAGGAAATCCGCCACCAGATTTTGTTCCCCCTTCAGATGCACTGCCGAGAGGGATAGGACGTTTACTTCGGCCCATCTGAGAATGCTTTCTACCAGGGTCCACAAGGGTCTGTTCTTGGTACCCCCCTGCCTGTTTATGTAGGCTACAGCTGAGGAGTTGTCCGACCGGACTCTCACATGCTGTCCCTGAAGTTCCTTTTGAAAAGCTCTGAGTGCCAAGGCTACTGCTTTCAGCTCCTTCCAGTTGGAGGATCTTCTTGCGTCCTCCCTCCGCCAGACGCCCTGAGCCACCCGGTCCTCCATATGCGCCCCCCAACCCATGCCACTCGCATCGGTCGTGACGCATCTGGACACCGGCAGAACCCACTCCAGACCCTGTGAGAGATTGGCTTCTTTTCGCCACCACCATAGGGATCTCTTGACCTGGTCTGGTACAGATATCAGGGAATCCAAAGACCCCTGACTGTGGTCCCAAATACTCAGGATAAAGAGTTGTAAAGGGCGAAAGTGTAACCCTGCCCACTGAACTGCTGGAAGTGCTGCCGTCAGTAACCCCAAGGCTGACATAGCCTTTCTTACTGATATTTGTTGGCTGCCCTGGAGTAACAACATTGCCTTGTCTACCTTCTGGATCTTCTCCATTGGCAGGAAGACTTTCTGTTTTGTTGAATCCAACAGGTAACCTAAAAAGATTACCTTTTGCGATGGAGTCAAATTGGACTTTTCCAGATTTAAGAGCCAACCTAGACCCTCTAGAATGTTCCTTGTAAACTGCAGGTCCTGCGACAGTTGTTCCGCAGAAGAGGCAAAAAGTAGTAGATCGTCTAAATATGCGATCACTGAGATGCCCTTGATCCGTAGGAAAGCCAAGACTTCTACCATGACCTTGGTGAAGATGCGGGGGGAAGAGGATAGCCCGAAGGGAAGGGCCCTGAACTGCCAATGAAACGTCCCTTCTCTGGCATTTACCGCCAGCCTGAGGAACCTTTGAAACTGATCTGCAATGGGAATGTGCAGGTAGGCATCCCTCAAGTCTACCGATGCCATGAAGCAGTTCGGAGGAAGGAGAGTTTTTACCGAATAGATCGAGTCCATTCGGAACCTCCTGTAGGTGAGCGAGACGTTCAGAGGTTTCAGGTTCAGGATGAGCCTGAACTTCCCCGAGGGTTTGCGCACCACAAAAATGTGGGAGTAAAAGCCTCTGCCCGTCTCTCCTTCTGGAACTCGAACTACCACCTCCTGTTCCTCCAACTCCTGGAGGGAGGAAAGGAGAGCCGCTGACCCCTCTGCACATTTCGGTAGCGTGGTTACCAGGAGTCTGCATGGTGGAGGTTCTGCAAACTCTAACCTGTACCCTCTTCTTATGACTTCCAAAATAAAATGGTTGGAGGTGATCATCTCCCACTGTGGAAGGAAGGCCCCCAATCTTCCTCCCACCGTTATTCTGTCACTTTGTCTTTTTGGGCTGTTCAGGAGGGCGAAAAATAGCCCCCCCACGCCCTTTCCCTTTTTGTCCCCACCCCTTTTTCTGTTGATCAGATTTTGGGGGGTCCAATTTCTTCCAGGGCCGAGACTTTCTTTTAGTCTCTGCAGGTTTTCTTTTAAAAAGGGAATGCCTTTTTTCTGTCAGCCGTTCGATCCAACACGGCTTCCAGACCTGGTCCGAAAAGCAAGTCCCCCGTGAGAGGAATGCCGCAAAGTTTAACCTTGGATGCGGTATCTCCCTGCCACGTTTTAAGCCATAAGGCTCTTCTTGCCGAATTGGACAATGCGGCTGATCTTGCGGACATACGCACCGATTCAGCCGAAGCATCTGCCAGGTAAGCTATTCCTTTAAGGAGCATGGGAAAAGACGACAGGATTGTTTCCTTAGGTGTTCCTGCCTCTATGTGTGCTTTAATTTGCGTCAGCCAGTACTCCATGTTTCGTGCCACCACCGTGGACGCCATGGCGGGTTTGAGGTTCCCTAGGGGAAGAGTCCCAGGATTTTTTCAAAAGGGAATCTATCCTCTTATCCATGGGATCTGGGAGTGCCCCCATGTCCTCAAAGGCCAAGTCAGTGTGCCTGGAGACCTGCCAAAAGGCTGCGTCTAGCTTAGGAGATTTGTTCCATACCAGCGCCTCCTCCTCTGCAAAGGGGAACCTACGCTTAAGTGCTCTTGAAAGGAAAGGTTTCCTTTCGGGGTCTTGCCACTCTTTCTTGATGGCGTTGACCAAGACCTCATGGACCGGGAACACCTTCCTTTTATGTTCCCCTAGTCCCTTATACATCTGGTCATGGAGTGATAGCTTTTTCCTTTCCTCCTGGATTCCTAGGGTGGTATGAATGGCTCCTAGGAGCTCCTCCACCTCTTCCAGGGAAAGCTTATAGCGAGAGGATCTTGTGGATTCCCCTTCCACCTCCTCTCCCTCTGATTCCCCCTGGGGATCTGAAGACCCGCTATCAGGCTCTTCCTCAACCTCGAGTCTGGCACCTCCTGGATTCTCTCCACTTCCCGAGGGAGCATCCATTAAGGATTGAGGAACACTCTGCTGTGCTGGTGGAGAAATAACCTGGGGCTGTGGCAACTGAAGACTGGAAAATAGTGTCTTAAAAGTCTGCACAGTATTGGAAAGCTCCTTAACGGAAGCTGCTAAATCTGAAGACTGTTCTCCAGACTGCTCCCTTACTAACCCCTCTATACATTCCCTGCAGAGGGGCTTAGACCAAGATTCCCCCATTGTGATTCTGCATGAGGGGCATTTCTTCTTGGTACTGTGGGGCGACTTGCTTTTCTCTGTAGCTTTGCCCTGTAAAACAAGTTAAAAAGGAGGGAGCAATCAGCCAATTTCCACCAGCACTACCACGGAGGGCCACCAGGGGTGCACTTCCCGGGACCGACCACCACCAGGGACCCAGTCACAACCCTTTCCCCCCCCCCCCCCTCACCACCAAGGGGAGTTCTACACCTGTGGAGCTTACAGGAAGCGGTAAGGGAACACCACCCCAGGGTTCCTCCTACCTTAGAGTGGCTGGTGCAGGATTCTTCTGGAGCGGTTCTTGAAGCCTCTGCTTCCGACATCTCCTTAGGATTGTAGTGGTGTTCCAAACCCCTGTATGCTGTCCCCACAGCAGGTCAGAGGCAGCACCAGCCGAACGCGTGGTCCGTTTTCATCACCGCGACCGGAACCGGAAGTCACGGGTCAGACGGAAGCACTGACCTCCGCCGGAAATGACGTCACCCGCCCTCCGACCCAGCGCTCAGAGCTCCCACGCTGGCTGCTAGTGCAGGGCGGTCTCCTGTGCCTCCGCCTATGCCACTGCTAGGCAAAAAGAAAACGGACCCCACCAGCTTACAACTTCACTAAGAGAAGCTAGGGGAGCGTGATGTGCAGTCTTCTAAAAAGGTACCCAGCCACACTAGCCCTTTAGACTGCAGTCTTTTTTAAGAAAATGAGCAGGGGAGAGACAGAGAGGGAGAGTGCCCGATCCACCCCCCTCTGCTCAGCCTGCAATTAGCCTCAGCCTCCCTGGCTGTTCAGCCCTGGTTCCTTGCGATGTCTCCCCACCGGAGGAAACACCAGAACTGAGGGGCCGGGGGGGAGCGGTGAGGTTTAAAGCTTAAAGTTGAAGGCGGTGTTTCCTCAGAAGGGGAGGAGCCAAGGTCTCTCTATGGTGCTGTCCTGAAAGACGTAAATGGGAAAAGACGTTTTGGGGCCTGCTTTTCTTCTTGACCGGGAAGGACTTATCGGCAGTTCTGTCTAGAATATTATCTAGATCAGGGCCAAAAAGAAGGTCACCTGAAAAAGGAATCCCACAAAGTTTGCTCTTTGAAGCTGTATCCCCTGGCCAGGTTTTTAGCCATAAAGCTCTTCTTGCAGCATTTATTAAAGCTGCAGACCTAGCTGACATTTTAATTGCTTCAGCCGAAGCATCAGCAATATAAGCCACTGCAGAGATCAGGGTAGGAAAGGAATCTAAGATCTCGTTTGGGTGAATCTGCCACTATATGTGATCTAAGCTGGTTCACCCAGTATTCCTGGCCACACATGTTGTGGCCATTGCTGGCTTCAAATTGCTCATGATTTATTGCCATGATCTCTTGAGCAAAAGATCCATGCGTTTGAACCCCCATGTCCTCAAAGGACAGTTCTGTGGATCTTGAGATCTGGGAAAAAGCAGCATCCAACCTGGGCACCTTATTCCACACAGAAGGGTCCTCCTCAAAAGGGAAGCACCTTTTGTGGGCTCTGGAAAAAAAAGGGTTCTCTCTGGATCTTGCCATTCTTTAGCAATGGCGTCAGATGACCGATTGGACCGGAAATGTTCGGCCCTTAGGTTAATTTAATCCCGCATACATGCGGTCATGAAGAGATAATTCCTTCTTTTCCTCACTTAAACCAAGCGTAACATGAATAGCTTTAAAGGAGCCCATCTACCTCCTCAAGGGATAGCTTAAATTTGGGAGGGGCCACCCCCACCTCCTCACCTTCCTCTTTCGAATCTTTAACGGAAGGAGCAGGGGACTGCTCTTCCCTGGTTGACGGGTCTTCAGATAAAGCTTCCACCACCGGGATAGAAAGGGAACCCTGGGAAGCCTCAGAAGTGGATGGCTGGCTAGCAGTTGGATTAACTAAAGAGTCACGAAAAGTTTGAATCGTGGCATATAGTTCCTTCTTTACAGAGGCAACCAGGTCATCACAAACCGAAGCAGATTCCTCCTTGACTAAAGAAGTGATGCATGTACTGCCACTAGGAGGTAGAAAAAAAAAAAAAAAAAAAAAAAAAAAAAAAAAAAAAGAGGGTATAGACGAAACCCAGGTAAAAGGAAGAAAAACAGACTTAAAACCGCTGCTCCTACCTGAGCTTTGCTGGCACCTGTCCCCACCGCTGCAGACACCGAGTTTTCCATCTCTGGTGTGCAGCTCTCCACTTGTGGCTTCATATGCCGCTTCCGGACTCCCATAGTACATCTGCACCGGACGCGGAAATAGGCGCCAGCTCCTGTCCTCCCTCCTCCCCCCTTGCGTCCACGCCGGAAATGACGCTTTTGCTGACCCAGTGACCCGCTTTGTCACTTCCGGTGCGACCGCTGACAAAAAGGCGGCGGCGCACCGCCGCTCCTACGACGGCGTGGGTCACTGGATCTTCGGGTCTCACCGAGCACTAGGAGGGGGAAGAGGAGCCAGATTCCTACCGCTGCAGATGCTTGGGTAGGCCGGGAGAACAGCGGGTCAACTGTGGAGAAAAGAAAAAAAAAAAAAAAAAGGAAGCCCCGTCTCCCAGGAGCACCTGAGAGACCTTGACTCCCCTCCTAAAAGATGTTCACTCCGGGCCGGAGGAAACACAAAAACTGAGGTATGGTAGGGAGGCGCCTCCCTTTAAAGTTTGGAGGAAGAAGGCGTTTCCTGTTTCCGGTGGGAGGAGTCGCTATCTCTCAGGCGCTGTCCTGAAAGACGCCTTGGGAAACCCCATTTTCCATCCTTCTGGAGAATTGGAATGGATGAAACCGGACAGGTGACCTGTTTTCATCCGATCTCCATTGAGGGCAGCGGGGCTTTGACAGGTCCATCTCCGCACAGTGAGCGGAGACGAACCTGTCATCTGCCTGCTCAGAAGATCGAACCCTGCTGAGCAAAGCAGAGTCCATACACGGACAAGCCCATGTGAAAGGACCCTCCACACATGCCTTCAGTTTGTTTCATCAGTTCAATCAAATTTTTTCAAAAAGAAAAAAAAAAAAAAAAATTGGATCAGTTTTTACATCTATTCAAGTCAAAATTTTGATTTACATTAGGAGTTGCACGATTTTGGATAAAATGAGAATCACAAGCTTTTTTGCTTAGAATAAAAATCATGATTCTCTTACGATCCTCGCGGCATAATATCTTTCACATTATACAAATAAATTGGGCTACCTTTACTGTTTAGTTTTCTTTAATTCATGGAAGTGTATTTATTCCCAAAAGTGCTTTAACTGCAGACTTTCAGCTTTAATTATATATAGTTACATAGTAGGCGAGGTTGAAAAAAAAAAGACAAGTCCAACCTATGTGTGCGTATGTGTCAGTATTACATTGTATATCCCTGTACGTTGCGTTCATTTAGGTGCTTATCTAATAGGTTTTTGAAAACGATCGATGCTCCCCGCTGAAACCACCGTCTGTGGAAGGTAATTCCACATCCTTGCCGCTAATTTTAATGAGTGGCCACGAGTCTTGTTAAACTCTCTTCTGTGAAAAAGCTTTATTTCTATTGTAGGGTCACCAGTACGGTATTTGTATATTGAAATCATATCCCCTCTCAAGCGTCTCTTCAGTGCTTGCAACCTTTCCTCATAACTAAGATCCTCCAGACCCTTTATTAGCTTTGTTGCTCTTTGTACTCGCTCCATTTCCAGTACATCCTTCCTGAGGACTGGTGCCCAGAACTGGACAGAATACTCTAGGTGCGGCCGGACCAGAGTCTTGTAGAGTGGGAGAATTATTGTTTTATCTCTGGAGTTGATCCCCTTTTTAATGCATGCCAATATTCTGTTTGCTTTGTTAGTGTATTTTTTTCCCAAAAAAATTTGTTTGAAAGACCACTCCACAAATACAGCGTGACATAAAATATTACAAACGTCCACCATTTTATTCTCTAGGGTGGACTCAACTCCTGTCCTCAGGACCCACCAACAGGCCTGGTTTGCAAGATAACTGAAATACATCACAGGTGATATAATTTGCTGCTCAGTGATTGCAGCATTCTAGTCTGCATCTCCCCTAGGTAATACTTAAATACTTGAATACATAAAATCTGGCCTGTTAGTGGGTCCTGTGGACATTAGACATGTGCATTCGTTTTCGTCCGAATGCATTTTCGTCCGAATTTCAGGTATTTTCGTTATCTTTTTAACAAACGATAACGAAAGTGCAGAGTCCGAAAAACGAAAGATCCGACATAAACAAATGCTTTATTTTCATTTTCGTTGCTACAACAGTTCGATATAGATAGAAGATGCGACATGATGATGACAATAACAATCTGTGTCCATCAAACCTGTGGTCGAATGTGCCTAACCTTAACTCTATTAGTCCAAGATGATTCGACGTAGGGGAGAAAAGATTCGACGACGACGAATGTTATTGGCTGATTGTTACCAAAAGAGGGAGGAGCAGTAAAATAGCTAGAACTAAGTACACGTACTTTGGCTTATGGGGTTCGTTGAAAGTTCTAAGAAGATTTGACGGAGCAGGTAAACTATACGGCGTCGTACAGTTTAGCTGCTCCGTCAAATCTTCTTTGAACATTCGACAGACACCATAAGCCTTCAATGACAGATTCGACCTTAATTTGGATTTTCGGACGAATGCAATTTTTAACGAAAAACGAAATAAATAAAAACGAATTTCGGAAGTAACTAAATAAATTTATTTTTCGGACGAAAACGAAATTCTGAAACGAAATATTTCAGTGTGCACAGGTCTAGTGGACATGAATTGAGAACCACTGCTCTAGGGTCTCTGATTATATATTTGGAGGTTTTAAGTCATTTGCTATTAAAAAAATACTGATTTTAACTTGTGAGCAACAAATGTCAGAAAAAGGTTTAGTCTTTAAGTGGTTAAACTGCCCTCATGTACAGACAGAAGCTTATGCCTTTGATCTAAAGAACTGAGAGATTCATTGGGGGTTATTTACTAAAGGTTAATCCACTTTGCACTGCAAGTGCACTTGGAAGTGCAGTCATTGTAGATCTGAGGGGGACATGCAAGGAAAAAAAAAAAAAAAAAAAGACACCACACACACACACAGCATTTTTGCGTGCACATGTTTGGATGATAAAATCAGCAGAGCTTCCCCTCAGATCTACAGCGACTGCACTTACAAGCGCACTTTCAATGTGATAGCAGATACGTGACAGGTACTCTTTGAGGTGGGGGGGGCCCAGTGTGTGCGAGGTAAGGAGAGGTGAACAGCAGTATACACAGTGAGGGGGCAGCCTATACAGACAGGCTCCCTCACTTGCTGATGCCGACTGTCACTGTCAGCTTTTAGATGCAATTATCGCCTTTTTTTTTCCCTATACTTGATAGCGCCGAGAAGGAGCTGTAATTCGAGCCCACCACTAAATTAAACGAAGGGGCGGGGGTCACCTGGTGACCCTGCTCCTTTATTTAATTTAGTGGCGGGTTCGCATGACAGCTCCTTCTCAGCGCTATCAAGTATAGAAAAAAAAAAGCAGATAATTACATCTAAATGCTGACAGTGACAGTTGTAGTAAGAACGTAAGAGCGCATTAAGTACTGCAAGAATCTGGGTTGAAGAATCATGCAAAATACTGCCCTTCCCCCCCAGCTGAGGCCAGGAAAGGGGTACACCAGTTAAACTCAGCTATGAATTTGGAAAGGTCCCACTCCTTGATGTTGGGGTGCTCCATGCACTGAACCCCCATACGGCGGTGGAGAGATGAATGTGAATTGTCCACTTCCGAAACACGCAACATGCCCTGACCTGAGGAAACACAAACTAGAGAAATGAGGACAGACAACCAACCCACAAAAACAACCCCCCTTCGTACCTGACAAGTATGTAGGTGCAGAAATGTCAAGCCAACAGTGCGTGAATGTGAAGCTAATGACAACACCACCCTAGTGTATGCAGTAAGCGAGCCAGAGCAACCTGCATCGCCAAGACAGGTAATTAAAAGCGAACACTCAGGGCCGAGGTACCCACAGACTGTGGTGTGTAGTAGTAAAGATGTATAATGGTGAATGTGCATGTATGACGTATGGTACGGGCGAGAAGATTGTGGGACAACAATCAATTAAAAACGATATCTCAGCCCGTATGGATCCATAGACGTGACAGACCCTGGATGTGCGCACTAGCTGACAGAAATGCTATAACAGGAAAATGCTACAAAATGAAACGTCATGACAGAAATGCTACGACTGAAAAGCTGCGACATGAATGCCCCCCTCGAAAGCTACGACAGAAATTCTGCGAACGATGATTGATGATGACAGATTGAAAAACCAAGCAAGAGCACCGAGCAGATCTGGAATTAATGTCTGTCATACAGTAGTGTACTCAGAGCACTGCTGCTAATGGTGCGACAGAAATGCTATGAACGAAAACGACAGGAAAAACATGCTGGACATAACTGCTGTGACAGAAAACACTGCGACAGAAGCCACTATAGTGACAGGAAAAGGCTACGACAGGAAAAGGCTACGAACAAAAAGCTATGACAGAAGTGAACGAAATGCTAAACACCAGAAATAAAATGCTCATGCTCCAGTTACATGAATCAACTCCCAGAATGCGTGGCCCCTCCCCTGGACCTCCACGACAGATCAGCTGGCCTCTGTCCCCCTACCCTTATCTTACGTGCTTGTTTCCTATGGCTAAGTGCTCGCTGAGTATGCATTTAGTTGCTGATCATACAAGTATAGTGTATCCTGGTGTTTGGTAAGCAGTTAAAATGAGGTTGCTAGACAACCCAGATGCTGGATAAAAAGCTGAAAACAGGGAGCTAAGGAATCAGAAATGACAACCGCTAGATATGCGTTTCTTAAATAGGTGTGGGGACAGTTGGTTTGGGCATGGTGGATATGGCTGGAGGTGTATACATGAAGACGTGTCCACGTGGAGAAAGAAGAGTATAGGCGACACTGGATCTGTACATTGCTAATAAAGGACTTTTCCCAAGCGGTCTCGTCTTTACCATTTTTGACACTTTTTTTTCTGAAATGGTAGGGGTACAATGTACCCAGTTACCAATTCACATAGGGGGGGTCTGGGATCTGGGGGTCCTTCCAATAAGCCCCCCCGCATACCCCCACAACCACCGGGCAAGGGTTGCGGGGATGAGGCCCTTGTTCCCATCAACATGGGGACAAGGTGCTTTGGGGGCTACCCCAAAGCACCCTCTCCACGTGGAGGGCTGGTACATTTCAGGAGGGGGGGTGCTCTCGCCCCCTCTTTTCCTGTGGCCTGCCAGGTTGCATGCTCGAATAAGGGTCTGGTATGAATTTTAGGGGGTCCCTACGTCATTTTCTTTTTTTTTTTTTTTTTAATTTTGGCACAGGGTTCCCCTTAAAATCCATACCAGACCTGAAGGGCGTGTGTAGCGGTCATCTTTCTGCATGTTAGTAGTTAAAGATCCAGTTAAATGGCAGATTAGCAGCTACTAGGGAGTAAGTCGGCTATTCCTCACTCTCTTTCAGCCACTTCACGTCTATATGCACACGCTTTAGTGTTGCCTGCATGTCATTGCTCAGGGCTTGATAATGACAGTGGTAAATCAGCACTGCACAGCACAGACACCTCCAGTCCCCCATCAGGGGTTGAAAATGCAGGAGTACAACTACTGTATACTAACTGGGGTAATTTAGTGAAAGTTGCAGAAATTTAGAAAAAAAATAAAAATTAAAAAATCCTATTACAATAAACAAACATACTAAAAGCTTAAGATTTTTTAAATTTCCCCAAACCAAAAAGGTGTATTAAAACAAAAAAAAACAAAAAAAAAAAAACACCCACACAACACAAAAGGGTAAGGTATACGTAATCCAGGAGGGATGCAACATCTTAGTTGCTTAACAGGGTGCACTTATTTAAGTTTTAGTGACGTTTCTCTTCCTTCCTCCCCCCCATCACCACCAGATTCTCCTAGTTTCCTTACTTATAGGCGATTCCAGGCATAATTCGTATAACTTGAGTGTTATTTTTATCGATGAGGTTTGGTCCAATTTGAAACACATATGTTTCTGTGGGAGGTGGCTCACCAAACACAGTTCTGCACTGCGGTATGTTAAACACGTTTGGGACAATGTACGTTTCATTGTTTTCTAAAAGGGAAAAGAAAAGAAAAGAAAAAACACAACACATTAGTATACAAAACATAAAAAAAAAAAAAAAAAAAAAGACACCCATGTTGATTAAGCTGGTGTCGATGGCATGAATTTGAAACACTTGTCATTCAGAATTCATTGACCTGCAGTCAGTGCCGGGACAAGTTCCTCTAGAGCCTAGGGCGAACATGCCAAACTGAGCCTCCCCCAGTACAAATCCCCCCCCCCCCCCATTTAAACCCCCCTCTCAGCCCAAATCTTTGCCACTCCTATCCCCCCCCCCAGGTTAATTCCCCTTCTAGAATCCCAAATCCCCCTTCCAACACAAATCCCCCCCCCCACGATACCACATTGCCCAGGGCAGACACCCCTTGTCCCGGCCCTGCCTGTAGTTGACCTCCATCAAGCTGATTTTAAATATAGACTTGTATGGAAATACAAAATCTTTCTAAAGCAAAGACCAATTGACAAAGGTCAATACTGTGTTAAAGCAAACACCAGATGCCACAAAACTTTGGGTTTCTAGCACTAAGATTCACCAGCTTAAAAGTTAGCTAGCCAAACATTGGTTGATTATATTTTGGTACTATGAACGCATATATGAAGAAGTTGCAGGTCCAGCTATCATGTTACATACTGTATGCATTATTGGTTGCCTTTAAATAAGATTTGTCCACTATGATTTTTTGACCTGATGTTCATGTGTCATAAGTTTTGTATTACAGCTTTCTATGATCTGCAGGGTGTCATTTGGATTGAGTCACTGTCTGCCAAGGTACTATACTGTAAATTAAAGCACCCCTTTAAAAATTAAGTCAGCGGCTACACATACTCTAGCTGCTGACTTTTAACATTAGGACGCTTACCTGTCCTGGAGTGCAGCGATGTCGGCACCGCAGCCGAGTGCTGCCTAGAGTGTCCTGGATTAAAGGGATGATGTGGCAACCCTAGTGCTGCCACTGCCATTGCGGGTAAGGGAACCTTCATGGCCAGGTCCCTACTGCGCATGCGAAGCGCACTGCACCCACTGCCCCAGCAGAAGCAGAGGGGGCAAGGCTGCTGATGTAATTTGTCACAGCCCGGTCTCCCAGAAGTGGGGACAGGGTACCTGTAAAAGAAAAAAAACCCAGGTACCCGCTCCCCCCGAAAGGTGCCAAAATGTGGCACCGGAGAGGTGGCTCTCTCACTACAACTGGATCAGTTATAGGAGATCACACTCAGTGCTTAAATTGCACTACTAAATCATTAAATCGAGATACTACCTCTATACATGGTGGCAGTCACTACTACTGCTATTCACATGTCAGACCGCTCATACTACTGATATAGTAATACTCGGGTGTCTGGCTCACAGGTCAGCAGGAATCCTCTTTGTGGTATGATTCCCAAAACCACTCTTCCAATAAGACAAAATTACAGAGAATGTAGCCTCCAATCTCATGAAAAAGCCTATCATGATGGACCAACCAATTACCAAACTGGGCAACGGGAAAGACGAGCTCAAAAGAAATCTGGTTTAGATCGGTCCTAAGATGAAATAAAGATCTTGCACTACGGTCTTAAATTTTTGTCATGGACAAATTGGAAGGAAGGAAGGAAGGAAGGAAGGAAGGAAGGAAGGAAGGAAGGAAGGAAGGAAGGAAAGAAGGAAAGAAGGAAAGAAGGAAAGAAGGAAAGAAAGAAAGCACTAGTGTGGCTTACTATTTGACTGGCACAAGATTAGAAGATGCTCAAAATCTTATCTGAATTAGAAGCTTTATCAGGTGCTCTTGATTTATTTGAGGAGGAGGTTATACTTTATATATTGTCTAATACGTAAGAAGGCTGGCCAGCCTGCATTTGTAGGAGGGGTATATATAATTTTTTTAAATTTGTGTAAGGTATGGGGGATTGTAGCTCCACAGGTCCGAGTGCAAAGCAGTTAGAACTTTAAACAAAAAAAGTCTTATTTTCAGCAAGCAAATCAAAATAAGGCTTCCAGCATCATACAAGCACAAAAATACAAAATAAAGTCCGCTTATCTTCAGCGCAAAGTAAAAGTAAAAAGGCACATACAGTTCATGGATGGCCAAGGGTTTAAACAGTCCTTGTTGAATCTTTAGCAGCCTCCAGCAAAATCACAGCTCAAGACAGGTGTATTCACCAACTCCTCCCCACCACCATTCCTAGCATTTTATATCCATATATACTCCTCCTCCTCTGTCTGATCTTGCGTCGGCTCATATTCAGGGTTACAGCAAAAAGTAACTTCCGGGTTCACAGGGCATTCACGTCACTTCCCGTTTTCATTGCAGCAGAGTGATTAGTTGCAGGGACTCTTATTGGTTGCATCTCCCGGTTCTTGAGGTTCTGGTAGGGTGGGCAGTGGGTATCAACGGGGGCCCACATCGGATGCCACTTATGCATGGGCCGGAGGAGGGGGGCCACTCACCTGCAGCATGCCTCTATTGCTCAGGGACTTCCAAGGGGTTTGTCAGAGGAGTGTTGGCTATTTCTCATCAGTACTTCCCTTGGGGGGCAAGACTTTGAAGAGGTTGGAGGAGGAGAGAGGAGAAAGAAGCCAGCTGGTCTGTCGCTGGAGGTCTGGGGAGAGGTGACGCATGCTGGCAGTCGATGATTCATGGGGTTTTCCAGTCAGGGGTCATCGAATGAGGGGGGCCGCACACCCACCAACTTACTCCTCATGGTACTCACACTGGGCATCAATGGGGGGGGCGTATTTTGTTAGCTGTTAGTCCTGGTAGGTACAGGCTGGGGCTGCTTGCAGCACAGCAGAGAATGTCCACAGATAATCCCAGCATATGTGGACAAGTCTAGGGAACTAAATGTACCTGCAAGGCCAATGATCTGCCTCACTGTCCAATCAGCAGGCTGTCCCCGCCCTCTTGGCACAGTAATCCTTTCCTTACCGGTTTGTCATGGCAGTGAGGACACTTCCTAGCACTGCGCTCCCCACTCAAGAACTCATCCCCCCTCCTCTATCACAGGCTGTGAAGTTGTAGCTCATTAGCTTTTTTCTATTTTGTTATTTATATGAAGGGACCAACTGTGGTTTCGGTGCTGGTTTGGTAGATTGTCTCCTGTGTTAGTTCACTTGTCCAGTTTTTCTAGGCTGAGGCTCGTTCCATTTGCCCTTTGTTGTTATGGTGTCCCCGTTTACCCTTTGAAGTTTCTTTAGGCTGATGTCTTCCAGCAGTGCGCTGTGTTGTCATGCTCCCACTGTCCCTGTCCATTTCCGGCCCCTGTGGCTGAAGATTGGACATATCTGTTTGTACGTCACTTGTGGTTTTATACCGGAAGTGTCACCTACATGGGAGAACGTCCAGCACTGCTATGGCCGCTACTGCATGCACCAGCCATAGGGGGCGAGAGGCAGAGAGGAGGCATCTCTTTGGATACATAAAGGGCCCCATGTGTGACGCTCATTTGGCGTTGCCATGTTGCAGGCTGATTCGGCAATACCTGTTGCTTTACTGGCTGTCTACTGCCCAGCACCTCTCCAGGGCATGCAAGTCGATTGTTACCACCTTTTTTTTTTTTTAAACTTATATGTTTATTTTTGGGTAGTCTGCTCTCTTTTCTTAATCTATAGATATAGATATGTCTATGTTTATTTTTTTTTTATTTGTTTAGTAATTGGGCAATTAAACGTATCTTCTTACTCAGCCTGCTCCAGGAGGTATGGTCACTGTTTCTTCTGTATTACCTCGTTTCTGGAGCAAGCTGTGAGTCGCTATGCCTTGTTTCCATAGTAACCGGAAACGAAGAAGAGGCTTAGCTATGTTATTAGTGCGCATGCACGGGATTACCAAGACAATTATGTACTGTGGGCGGAAATAATGATGATACAGAGTGATCAATTGTTTTTTTTAATTAAGATGTCTTTCATAATATTAAGAAATTGAAATGTGGGAGGGTTTCCAACAGCTTTAAGTGCAAGATGTTGTAATCAAATAAACTAAAAAAAAAAAATAAAATAAAGACCGCATAAATTAAATGTCCAATGAAAGGAAACTCTGTCCATCCTGTCCTTTAGACCCACCACCGCTAAAACTAAAGCCTCCATGCCCGGTTGTTGTGGGGTCTGTGGGCGGCCTTATCAGAATCTGGCAGATGGTAACAGGTACATTTAACCCCTACCATTTAACAAAAAAAAAAAAAAAAAAGGAAGGAAAGAAAGAAAAAAAGGAAAAGAAGGAAAGAAAAAAAGGAAAAGAAGGAAAGAAAAAAAGGAAAAGAAGGAAAGAAAAAAAGGAAAAGAAGGAAAGAAAAAAAAGGAAAAGAAGGAAAGAAAAAAAAAGGAAAAGAAGGAAAGAAAAAAAAGGAAAAGAAGGAAAGAAAAAAAGGAAAAGAAGGAAAGAAAAAAAGGAAAAGAAGGAAAGAAAAAAAGGAAAAGAAGGAAAGAAAAAAAGGAAAAGAAGGAAAGAAAAAAGGAAAAGAAGGAAAGAAAAAAGGAAAAGAAGGAAAGAAAAAGGAGAAGGAAAGAATGGACTTTGTGGGACATTTTTATTAAAAGCACTTGTCCCCAAGCTGTGTCTTGTGGTTTTTTTTTTTTAGCATTTTGACACTTTTTTGTGAAATGTTAGGGGTACAATGTACCCTTTACTGAGTAAAGTGATGAACCGCGAGGAGAAAAAATTAAATTCTCAAAATTGTTGCCAACATCCCGAATTACATTTAAAGAAGGAACCCTCAAAAAAGGAGGAAGAGGGAACACTTGTACCCCCCAGTACAGAGGGACTTTAAAGGCGACCAGTCACAATTTATTATAAAAACATATTTAGAAAAGTTGCTTAAAAAAGCATGATACTAAAAACATGGTAGTAATCTGTACAAAACATTGGTATACATCACATTTTGCATATGCATATACTTTGTTTTCTATAAATTTCAAACTGAATCCTATTTTCTCCATGAACCTAACATGTTTCAGGATGATGTCCCTTCTTCAGAGGCGTTTTATAGGAGAAAGATGGATATATTCTGAAAAACAGGCAGAAACATATTTACCATAGGCATTTCATTCAATATGCCCATCACAGCATACCAAGAGCATCCAGTATACATACCAGTATAAATGTTTAAAAGATGTATGTAATGTAACAGTATATGTAAAGAAATATATATTTTTTCCTTCAGGATTTTTACACCGCCAAGTGTAAATCAAAAAGATGATGGGCCCCATCCGCGCCCAGAGAAGCCCACAACAGGACGGCCACAACAGCAAACCTGAAAAGGGACCCTAAGGGGATAATAAAATAACTCAAATTGTAAACAAACTTAATAAAGTGGGGTTACATATAGATATAAAAAAAAAAAAAAAAAAAAAAAAAAAAATCACTCACAAATGATCAGACCTCCCCTCTCCCAATACTTAAAAACCCTCTTGATATAAAGCGTTCTTAGAGGTTATATACATACATATATACATAAGTCCATAAGAGGAAGAACAAAGAAAGCGCCTCATCCTGCTCTTAAATAACATACCAAAGATGCACTCCCAAGCGGCTCAAGGAAAAGAAGAAAAATATTAAAATAAAAATAAAAGTACATCGGCTATATTGGTGCCTTTGCTTACTTTTAAAGTGGATCAGTGTGGCCAGGGCGTTGTTCCTTTGGGCAGGTGTCAGTCTGCGCCGCTCAGAGCGCCTGAAGCGGACTTTAAGCCCGGGTTCACACCTATGCGAATTAGATGTGCGTTTCCCCGCATCTAATTCGCATAGTAGGAGAATGTGACTGGCTCCCTATGGAGCCGGTTCACATATCTCCGAGGCGTCTTTGGCTCCGTTTCAGGGCCGAATTCAGGCATAGAATCGGGCCCGATTCATCCCTGAAACGGGGAACAGGGACGCACAGCGCTCCTGTGCGATCCGCAGCCCGGTATAGTGTGAACCCGGGCTAAAGGTCGCCCGGCGCCTGCGCAGTGCATGCAAGACACATGGTGTCAGCAAGGTATGTCTCATACATAAGTCGCGTCATCGCGCGCATGTCGATGACGTCACCATTCCGCGACCTGCGCTGAAACCGACAATGACGCTTCAGGAGACAAAGGGGAGGGGGAGAAAAGGAGGCATATTATAGGACAGTAAGCCATGTGAAACGAGGACACTTCCTCAGATTGGGTAAAATTGTGGGAAAAAAAGGTCGCATGTTTTTGGCACGCTGACAGTTTCGATTGATATTTCCAGGAGGATATTAATCCTGTAGGATTACAAATTCAGATTTTTCCTATGCTAGAGGATGTAGATTCCATCTTCAAAGCCAAGTGGGACAGGAATCTACAACTCTGCACTAAGACCATGATGACCTTCTTAAGTGAAGAATATAAAAAAAAACGCATTGCAAACTTTGATAAGGATATCAATATAATATATGCCAAGTTCCTTCCCTTTGAAGATCTACCCATATTTAAAAGGAACATGAGGAAAAAATTTAAATCTGGCTCAATTAGAAATCCCAAGAAAAACTAGCAATAAAGAGACAAAAAAATTTGGCGTGATAAAAGAGCCTTCCAAGAAGGAAAGGCTTATAAATGGCATCAAACTACCTCAATACAACATTCTCCAAAAGGCAGGCTAAATAAGAACTCTAGAAATTCTGAATCTAACTCTTCTTTGAATTCTTCTGTTTCATCTTCTTCCCAAAATAGACACAGAAATCGCAAACCACAGAAAAATAAAAGGATTACCGATTCATCATCAGATAAGTATAGAATCACAGATCCTACTTCTACTCAATCTACACTTGCTCTTTTATCCATGGGTAAAGGTAACTCACCTGGCGATAATCTTCTTGTTGGTAGTGGTTCTACTTCACACATTGGTGATTCTTCTCTATCCTCTATTACTAAAACTTTATTACAAACGGACAAAGATTTTTTAGTTCACAAAACAGAGGAGGGTCCTCCAGACATGTAATGACATGACACACTTTGACACAGAATTCTTCTTCCGCTCCTAATTCCAATATTCAAAATATTGGTAATCTCTCAAATCATTCACTCACTCAAGTTTAAAGGGATTTGTTACACAAAAGGTCTCAGTTTCTGTCCAGAGGCTCGCCTAAACACTTTTGAAGTAATAAAGTATTTACATCTATTTGCGCGGAAACTTTACTATAAAAGCCTCTTCTCCAAGGAGAAAGAAGCAAAACACCTCCCAAATGGAGACTAGGGGATCAGACGAAGCATTAGATGATAGACATGTGCAGGATCAAAAAATTTGTTTAGTTTCGATTCGTTATTTAACTAAATTCGTTTAGTTAAATTCGATGCATTCGTTACATTCGTTTTCGGAATTCGTTTCGTATTCGAATTAGAAAAAAACGATCAAATTCGAAAAAATTCTACCACATTCGAAAAGAAATGTCAAATTCGAAAAAAAACATTAACTGAATTTGAAAAAGTAAACTATATATAACCATTTTGCGAAATTTGAAATTCGTATAGAATGAAATCGAATTCCAATAGAAAAGATTAGGATAGAATAGAAAATATAAAAGAATAGCATAGAAAAACAATAGAACAGAATAAAAAAAAATGTAATATATTGTATTCTAATCTTTTCTATTCGAATTTGAATTCATTCTGTACCAAATTCCAATTTCGGAAGATGGCTTCTGCAATTCGAATTTCGTATAGAATGAATTCAAATTTGAATAGAAAATAATAGAAAAGAATAGACTAGAAAAACAATAAAACAGAACAGAATAAAATATAATATATATATTATATCTTATTCTATTCTATTGTTTTTCTAGTCTATTCTTTTCTATTCAAATTCATTTTACGAAATTCGAATTTCGGAAGATGGTTTTATTATAGAGAGATATAAAAATAAAACCATCTTCCGAAATTGAAATTTGGTACAGAATGAATTCTAATAGAAAAGATTTGAATAGACTATTTTATATTTTTTTCTATTCTGTTCTAGTCTTTTCTATTAGAATTCGATTTCATTCTATTTCATTCTGTTTCTGTAGAAAAGATTAGAATAAAAAATAGAAATAGAAAAGAATAGAAAAACAAAAGACCAGCATAGAAAAAAAAATTATATATATATATATATATATATATATATATATATATATATATATATATATATATATATATATATATATATATATATATATATATATATATATATATATATATATATATATATATATATATATATATATATATATATATATATATACATACATACACACATACACACACACATTCTATAGAACAGAAAATAATAGGAAAGAATAGACTAGAAAAACAATGGAACAGAATAGAAGAAAATATAATATATTATATTTTCTTCTATTGTTTTTCTAGTCTATTCTTTTCTATTCGAAATTCAAACTTCAGAAGCCATGTTCCGAAATTCGAATTGAAAAGACTATTGTGGGATATAAAATGAGAGAGAGAGAGAGAGAGAGAGAGAGAGATAGAGAGAGATAGAGAATATTATTTAACAGCATATAAAACACACACTTTTTTTCCTTAAAATCAGGGGAAAATCACGGGTGCGTGTTATACGCCGATCCCCCGCGATCCGGATCTGTCAGAGATAGAGAGATTATATATATATATATATATATATATATATATATATTAGTATTTATCGGTGTATAACACGCACCCCAATTTAGGAGGGAAGTTGAAGGAAAAAAAAAAACTTACATTTAAATGCCCATCATTGCAGCCCTTGTCAGTGCAGCCTTCCCCAATGCAGCCTTGCATCCTGTGATCCCTGCCATCCTGTCTTTCAAAATCGCCGACCGCGATTTGAAAATGGCGCCGCCGGTGCCGAAATACACAGAGCCGGTCCTCGGCTCTTCTCGGCGGCTCTCGTTTACTTTCGGCTCCACTCGTAGTCTCGGGCGGCGCTCGAGTGAAGACGAAAGTGGCCGAGAACCGGCACTGTGTATTTCGGCGATTTTGAAAATCTGACAGCTCCGGAGCGCAGGGGATCGGCGTATAACACGCACCCGTGATTTTAAAGGGGGAAAAAAAGTGTGTGTTATATGCTGTTATATATATATATATATATATATATTTATTTATATTTTTTTTTTCCAATTCGATTCGAATTTGTCTTCCAATTCGATTCGAATTTGTCTTCCAATTCGATTCGAATTTGTCTTCCAATTCGATTCGAATTTGTCTTCCAATTCGATTCGAATTTGTCTTCCAATTCGATTTGAATATGCTTTCGAATTGTTCGGCTTTTTTCGGATTAGTTTAAATTCTTTACTTTTGTAATTCGGAAATTGGGATGCATCCGAATTTCCGAATAATGAAAAATTTGTCCGAATTTTGATTCGGAACGAAACGAAATGCACATGCCTATTAGATGATCTCCTATCACTCCTTGAGGAACAAGATCCAGATGATCTGATTGATTCAATAGACATTGAAACCCTCTTAGAGGAACATATTACTAAACAACCTTCACCATTACCAGTTGAACAGAGGAAGTTTAAAAAAAGGTTGGATAAATTTCCTTCGTTCACAAGCAATCCTAATTTAGCAGCTTTTATAGCCTGAACCACATCTGAGAATAAAATAAAACCACAGACATTCTGTAGTAATCTCACCAAAGACGAACAACTAGCCTTAGAATCCCTCAAAAAAAAACTCTTTAACAATTAAGCCTTCTGACAAGGGAGGAAATATTGTGATCATGACAAATGAGCAATATAGAGCAATGTGCATGAAGGTTGTTGTCAGGCAGGCACGTTCATTAAGAGACCATTTGGTCAAAAGTGAATATACTGGCACCTGCCGCTCTGATACGTGAAAAAGATTTGGGACTTTTACCTGTGGGGGATGTCCCCTTTGTCGATATATGAATATATAGTTAAAATTCATACTACCCAATGGCAGAAGATATGGGCCTAGACATTATGCCAACTGTAAAACGCCTGGTGTTATCTATCTTTTAACTTGCCAATGTTAATGCTTTTATGTTGGAAAAACAAAATTAGAGTTTCACAAAAGAGCAGCAAGACATGTTACCAGTATGAAACAGGTGAACCCGACCTCCGTCTGGGGCGACAGGTGCGAGATTGCCATGCAGGCACATTTCCTCGCATTCATTTCACCATCCTCGATTGGGTGCATCCGGACAATCGAGGGGGTGATTGGAACAAAATCTTGCTCCAGAGGGAGGTCTGCTGGATTGCTGATCTTAAGGCAACCCAATTCCAAGGACTCAATACCCAATTTAGCTTTCGTCCATTTCTGGACGGCTTTGTGTCAGGTGGGTGTGAAAAGGAATGAATTTTTCCTTTTATAGCATACTCTTATTTATATATGCCAAATGTACTTGTTGTTACAAAATGTTTTTTCTGATGTGCTTGTTTACCTACCTGTAAGGGATCCCTGTCTTTGTATTCCTAAACAATTAATGACAGTTGATTGTTATTGATTAAGAACATTATATACTAGATGTTGCATACTCTGATATGAACCAATATATATATATATATATATATATATATATATATATATATATATATATATATATATATCTTTGCCTTCCATTCCGTTCTGTGCCCAGTCTATCCCCGCCCGGGGGCCCTCCCTCCTCACTTCCATAGTGTGTGAGTGTGTGTGCGTGTGTGTGTGTGCGTGTGTGTGTGTGTGTGTGTGTGTGTGGGGGGGGGGGGGGGGGGGCGGCCTCTTTTTTGCATCGCGTGCCAGGCTGACCCAGGTTTTTCCTGGGAACTCCGGGAGCTTGCCATGTTGCTGCATTGGTAGGCTTTATCTGCATGACACCCCTCCAGTGTGTAATGCAGTGGGTGGGCGCCGTACAGATCTTGGCCTGGAGGTCTTTTTGGACATCTTTCCATGGCTCACTGCGGATCAAACAACCGTTCATCCCCTTTTTTGTTATGGATGGTTGCCATGGGGATATCTGAGGAAGTGTCCTCGTTTCACATGGCTTACCATCCTATAATATGCCTCCTTTTGCCCCCCTCCCCATTGTCTCCTGAAGCATCATTGTCGGTTTCAGCACAGGTCGTGGAATGGTGACATCATCAACGTGCGCGCGATGACGCAGCTTATGTATGAGACATACCATGCTGACACCAGGTGTCTTGCATGCACTGCGCAGGCGCCAGGTGGCCTTTAAAGTCTGCTCCAGGCGCTCTGAGCGATGCAGACTGACACCTGACCAAAGGAACAAACGCCCTGGCCACACTGATCCACTTTAAAAATAAGCAAATGCACCAATATACTCTTATTTTTATTTTACTATTATTTTTCTTCTTTTTCTTGAGCCACTTGGGAGTGCACCTTTGGTATGTTATTTAAGAGCAGGATGAGCTTTCCTTCTTCCTCCTCTTATGGACTTGTTCCCCCCTATATTAATTATTTTGCAGGTGTATATCACCTCTAAGAACACTTTATATCAAGAGGGTTTTTAAGTATTGGGAGAAGGGAGGTCTTCTCATTTGTGGGTGATTTTTTTATTTTTATTTTTTATACCTATATGTAACCCCACTTTATTCAGTTTGTTTACAATTTGAGTTATTTTAACATCCCCTGAGGGTCCCTTTCGGGTTTGCTGTGGTGGCTGTCCTGTTGTGGGACCTTTGTGCTTTGTTTCTCTGGGCATCTTTTTGATGGACACTTGGCGGTAGAGGTCTATTAAAATCCTGAAGGAAAAAATATATATTTCTTTACATATACTGTTACATTACATACATCTTTAAACATTAATACTGGTATGTATACTGGATGCTCTTGGTATGCTGCGATGGTCATATTGAATGAAATGCCTATGGTAAATAGGTTTTCTGCCTGTTTTTCAGACTATATCCATCTCTTTCTCCTATAAAACACCTCTGAAGAAGGGACATCGTCCTGAAATATGTTAAGTTCATGGAGAAAATTGTTTTCTATAAAATTTCAAACTGAATTCTAAGTATATGCAAAATGTGATTTATACCAATGTTTTGTACAGATTACTACCATATTTTTAGTATCATGCTTTTTTACATAGTAAGGTTGAATAAAGACACCAGTCCATCCAGTTCAACCTGAGTGAGTGTGGGTGCGTGTCTACAATTGTCCCTATCCCTGTACATTGTGTCTCATTAAGATACTCCTCTATTATATAAAAAAGGTACCCATATAGCGCCATCAATTTACGCAGTGCTCCACACATACATCGCACACTCACATCGGTCCCTACCCTCAAGGAGCCCACAATCCAAGGTGCCCAACTCACATTCATATACTAGGGCCAATTTTGGACAGAAGCCAATTAACTTACCAGCATGTTTTTGGAGTGTGGGAGGAAACCGGAGTACCCGGAGGAAACCCACGCAGGCACAGAGAGAACATGCAAACTCCAGGCAGGTAGTGTTGTGTTTTTTTGGATTCGAACCAGCGACCCTGTTTACTGCTAGGCGAGAGTGCTACACTACACCACTGTGCCGCCCATAAGCAATTTTTCTAAATAAATATGTTTTTATAATAAATTGTGACTGTTTGCCTTTAAAATCTCTCTGTACCAGTGTTCCCTCTTCCTTTTTTGAGGGTTCCTTTAAATGTACACTACCGTTCAAAAGTTTGGGGTCACCCAAACAATTTTGTGTTTTCCATGAAAAGTCACACTTATTCACCACCATACGTTGTGAAATGAATAGAAAATAGAGTCAAGACATTGACAAGGTTAGAAATAATGATTTGTACTTGAAATAACATTGTTTTTACATCAAACTTTGCTTTCATCAAAGAATCCTCCTTTTGCAGCAATTACAGCATTGCACACCTTTGGCATTCTAGCTGTTAATTTATTGAGGTAAGCTGGAGAAATTGCACCCCACGCTTCTAGAAGCAGCTCCCACAAGTTGGATTGGTTGGATGGGCACTTCTGGCGTACCATACGGTCAAGCTGCTCCCACAACAGCTCAATGGGGTTCAGATCTGGTGACTGTGCTGGCCACTCCATTACCGATAGAATACCAGCTGCCTGCTTCTGCTGTAAATAGTTCTTGCACAATTTGGAGGTGTGTTTAGGGTCATTGTCCTGTTGTAGGATGAAATTGGCTCCAATCAAGCGCTGTCCACTGGGTATGGCATGGCGTTGCAAAATGGAGTGATAGCCTTCCTTATTCAGAATCCCTTTTACCCTGTACAAAGCTCCCACCTTACCAGCACCAAAGCAACCCCAGACCATCACATTACCTCCATCATGCTTAACAGATGGCATCAGGCATTCTTCCAGCATCTTTTCATTTGTTCTGCGTCTCACAAACATTCTTCTTTGTGATCCAAACACCTCAAACTTGGATTCATCCATCCACAACACTTTTTTCCAGTCTTCCTCTGTCCAATGTCTGTGTTCTTTTGCCCATCTTAATCTTTTTCTTTTATTGGCCAGTCTCAGATATGGCTTTTTCTTTGCCACTCTGCCCTGAAGCCCAAAATCCCGCAGCCGCCTCTTCACTGTAGATGTTGACACTGGTGTTTTGCGGGTACTATTTAATGAAGATGCCAGTTGGGGACCTGTGAGGCGTCTGTTTCTCAAACTAGAGACTCTAATGTGCTTATCGTCTTGCTTAGTTGTGCAACGCGGCCTCCCACTTCTTTTTCTACTCTGGTTAGAGTCTGTTTGTGCTGTCCTCTGAAGGGAGTAGTACACACCGTTGTAGGAAATCTTCAATTTCTTTGCAATTTCTCGCATGGAATAGCCTTCATTTCTAAGAACAAGAATAGACTGTCGAGTTTCAGATGAAAGTTCTCTTTTTCTGGCCATTTTGAGCGTTTAATTGACCCCACAAATGTGATGCTCCAGAAACTCAATCTGCTCACAGGAAGGTCAGTTTTGTAGCTTCTGGAAGGAGCTAGACTGTTTTTAGATGTGTGAACATGATTGCACAAGGGTTTGCTAATCATCAATTAGCCTTCTGAGCCAATGAGCAAACACATTGTACCATTAGAACACTGGAGTGATAGTTGCTGGAAATGGGCCTCTATACACCTATGTAGATATTGCACCAAAAACTAGACATTTGCAGTTAGAATAGTCATTTACCACATTAGCAATGTATAGAGTATATATTTGTTTAAAGTTAGGACTAGTTTAAAGTTAGCTTCATTTAAAAGTACAGTGCTTTTCCTTCAAAAATAAGGACATTTCAATGTGACCCCAAACTTTTGAACGGTAGTGTACCTGTTACCATTCCAAATAGGGGGGGCCGGGATCCGGGGTCCCCTTGTTAAAGGGGGCTTCCAGATTAGAAATAAGCCCCCCTCAGACCCCCCACCACCACCGGTCAAGGGTTGTGGGGATGAGGCCCTTGTCCCCATCAACATTGGGACAAGGTGCTTTGGGGGGCTACCTCAAAGCACCCTCCCCATGTTCAGGGCATGTGGCCTGGTACAGTTCAGGAGGGAGGCACTCTCTCATCCCCCCTCTCTTCCTGTGGCCTTCCAGGTTGCGTGCTCAGATAAGGGTCTGGTATGGAATTCTGGGGGGACCCCTACGCCATTTTTTTTGAATTTTGGGGTGGGATTCCCCTTACAATCCATACCCGACCTCAAGGATCATGTATAGATTTTGAGGGAGACCCCTATGCCATTTTATTTATTTTTTAAAACATTTGGCGCAGGGTTCCCCTTAATATCCATAGCAGACCTGAAGAGCCTGGTATGGAATTTAATAATGCATTAAGGGGGAAAAAAACGAGGGTTTACAACCCCTTTAACTAGGTAAAACGAAACACGTTCCCCAATTATCACATGCCAGATCAGAGGCATCTATTTTTATCCAACTCTTATGCCCTGTACACACGGTCGGACATTCGGACAACAAAATCCAAGGATTTTTTCCGACGGATATTGGCTCAAACTTGTCTTGCATACACACGGTCGCACAAAGTTGTCGGAAAATCTGATCGTACTGAACGCGGTGACATAAAACACGTACGTCGGGACTATAAACGGGGCAGTAGCCAATAGCTTTCGCCTCTTAATTTATTCTGAGCATGCGTGGCACTTTGTGCGTCGGATTTGTGTACACACGATCCGAATTTCCGACAATGGATTTTGTTGTCGGAAAATTATATAGCAATCTCTCAAATTTTGTGTGTCGGAAATTCCTATGGAAAATGTGTGATGGAACCTACACATGGTCGGAATTTCCGAAACAAGGTCCTATCATACATTTTCCATCGGAAAATCCTATTGTGTGTACAGGGCATTGGAGTGCACCAGTTTGTATGTAAAATTTGTATCTCCCTGTGTGTGGTCAGCCACCAGGATTGGAGTGGAGTCTCCCTCTAGTGGTGGCCAGAGGTAGTGCGGGCTGTGAAATTGTATAACGGTCAGTCTTACTTTCAAAGGCCACGCCCTGGCTAGCTAGCTGCTAACAATCTGCTTTTGTGAGTTGACTTTAACACGGTTTTATGCAGTATTTTACCAAGCGTTTTTGCTTTATTCTGTAAATAACGCATAGAGCAAAAGTGAATTGACATGAGGTATTGCTTGTGGCACAACAAAGTAAGCATATTTTATGGGTACAAGAATGCTTTTGTTTTATCTAATCATGCCCATTTAGGCCCCTCCCAGTGCTAACACAATATCGCTATGCCCACTGTATGCCATGTCATGTTCGGGTTTGACTTGAAGAAAAGGTGGCAACCCTAAGGTAGACCTTGCCACTTACCTTTATTTTGTAACCCTTTGTACAGATGCACATCCTGTTCCAGCTCTGCACAAACTATTTCCTCTGCAGAGACAATTCTACTCCTCCATATTGGCTCACGCTTTGACAACAGTTTGCGGAAGGACTCACAAGAAGCCTAGCAAACTGGTTTCATCATTAAAGCCCAAAAGAAGCAAAGTGTATATATACACACACCTTTTGTAAAATAAACATAAAATATTTGACAACTGCTCATGGTGGCCATCTTGTCTAGTTGAGGGTAAAACGTGGAAAAACACAAACACACACCTTTTGGTTTCAACGAGAGACTATTTGCATTGCACATAGCAACAGCTTGGTTTTACTTTTATGAAACTACAGTGTAATGCCGTAGACTCAGACACCATTTCATGTTTACATGCAAACCTAAAGCCACAACAAAACCTAAAATGATTTACCTGGAACCTGAACTTCAGCCTGTATTAAGGAAGTGTCCCTTGTGGCCACAGATGGATCTATAGTTTGCATCATCCATTGCTCATACAGGCATGAGGCTGGTTGCAGCCAGATGACACTGGATAAAATCCTGTCCTCAGAAAACAAGGAGATTACGAATTCTAAAGAAATAAATACTTTAAGTTACACACAAAACACATGGAATGAGTTTAAAGTATAATTGTACTTTCAGTAAAAATTACATATTGTACTTGTGCAAAAAAAAAAAAAAAACAAACACACACACACACCACACAACAACTGTGCTACCTAGCCTGTTATCCACTGGAGAGTAGCGACTAGGCATGTCAGAACTCTCTCTCCTAAGATCATATTTAGGGATTATTAGCAGCTTGTGTGTTTTTCTGTGTCCAGATCAGAGGGCTGGTAGTCTTACTGTTGATAAATTTGAGAATATTTTGTCTTGACATTTGTAGGACTTAAGCCCAGTCTCCTGATCACACCTTATATCCCCAAAACTTCCCCCCCTCCAAACCCTTCACAAATGACTTGACCAGGTTTTGGAGTAAATGGCCTTGACGGCCTTTTTATTAATAAATTATAAAATTAAAAAAATAACATCTTCATAAATAACAATTAAACATACATTTTAGTATCATAGAGGGAAACATACCACTGGTCACTGCGAACAACTTCTTTTAAACATTAGGCCTCCAGTCGGAAACCCCTGACTCAGAGGCGGTACCCAACCTTCGCAGCGACCTACCCTTTTAAACCCTTCCAGGTTAACCCCTTGTAACCTGAAAGTACCATAAACAACCCTCATCCATTCATGGATGGCTACCAGAAACCACCCCCATCCATTCATGGATGGCTGCCAGAAACAACTCCATCCCATGGATCGGTACAACATGTTCCATACATGTAACCTCTATCTTCTCCTTCTCCAGTGACCCAACACTGCCACAGCACGAAAGGGGTAACCCCTTACCCTTGCGTGCACCCCCACACCCTCAGCCCTCGCTGTATGCCTTCCTGAAGGTCCAGTGCCCACAAAAGCCTACAGCCTGGGGATACGCGATTGCCTACCGTTCGGCCGAACCTCCGCTCTTCAGACCCCCCAATAAAACGTAGTAGTAACCAAGTATACACACCAGGTCCGCCTCCCGACCTGTGAACAAGAATAAAATGACAGCACAAACCACATAAAATATCAATCACCAGTACAGTATAACAGCCCAAAGTCATGTGAGACATATAACTGCATTAAGTGTGGGCAATGTACCACTTACATCTATCCGACTCCCACCTACCAATGCGTCAGACTGCTTTCCGTCTCAGACCCACCCTGGACACCTCTGTGGCTGCCCCCATCCAAAAGGAATGAAAAAAAAAAAAAAAGGAGAAACTTTTTGGGTCCTACCCAGCTGCTGACACCCATCTTCCGACACCGCTACACGCTGGAACTGTGATCATGAAGTTCCTGTCCTCACGTATTAGAAAGGACTCCTTGACCCCAGGCCACATGTCCCGACTAGGGATGATGTTCGAGTCGAACAGCGAACAATTTGGGGTGCTCGTGGCAAATTCGAAAGCCGAGGAACACCCTTTAAAAAAAGTCTATGGGAGAAATCAAAAGTGCTAATTTTAAAGGCTTATATGCATGGTATTGTCATAAAAAGTGTTTGGGGACCTGGGTCTTGCCCCAGGGGACATGGATCAATGCAAAAAAAAAGTTTCAAAAAACGGACGTTTTTTCAGGAGCAGCGATTTTAATAATGCCTAAAGTGAAACAATAAAAGTGTAATATTCCTTTAAATTTCGTACCTGGGGGTGTCTATAGTATGCCTGTAAAGGGGCGCATGTTTCCCGTGTTTAGAACAGTCTGACAGCAAAATGACATTTCAAAGGAAAAAAAAAGTCATTTAAAACTACTCGCGGCTATTAATGAATTGCCAGTCTGACAATACACATAAAAGTTAATTGATAAAAACGGCATGGGGGGGAATTACAGACCAGTTAGCCTAACATCAATAGTATGTAAACTCTTGGAGGGGATGATAAGGGACTATATACAAGATTTTAGTAATAAGAATGATATCATTAGCAGTAATCAGCATGGATTCATGAAGAATCGTTCTTGCCAAACCAATCTATTAACCTTCTATGAGGAGGTGAGTTGCCATCTAGATAAAGGAAGGCCCGTAGACGTGGTGTATCTGGATTTTGCAAAAGCATTTGACACAGTTCCCCATAAACGTTTACTGTACAAAATAAGGTGCGTTGGCATGGACCATAGGGTGAGTACATGGATTGAAAACTGGCTACAAGGGCGAGTTCAGAGGGTGGTGATAAATGGGGAGTACTCAGAATAGTCAGGGGTGGGTAGTGGGGTCCCCCAGGGTTCTGTGCTGGGACCAATCCTATTTAATTTGTTCATAAATGACCTGGAGGATGGGATAAACAGTTCCATCTCTCTATTTGCAGACGATACTAAGCTAAGCAGGGCAATAACTTCTCCGCAGGATGTGGAAATCTTGCAAAAAGACCTGAACAAATAATGGGGTGGGCGACTACATGGCAAATGAGGTTCAATGTAGAAAAATGTAAAATAATGCATTTGGGTGTCAAAAATATGAATGCAATCTATACACTGGGGGGAGAACCTCTGGGGGAATCTAGGATGGAAAAGGACTTGGGGGTCCTAGTGGATGATAGGCTCAGCAATGGCATGCAATGCCAAGCTGCTGCTAATAAGGCAAACAGAATATTGGCATGCATTAAAAGGGGGATCAACTGCAGAGATAAAACGATAATTCTCCCGCTCTACAAGACTCTGGTCCGCCCGCACCTGGAGTATGCTGTCCGGTTCTGGGCACCAGTCCTCAGGAGGGACGTACTGGAAATGGAGCGAGTACAAAGAAGGGCAACAAAGCTAATAAAGGGTCTGGAGGATCTTAGTTATGAGGAAAGGTTGCGAGCACTGAACTTATTCTCTCTGGAGAAGAGACGCTTGAGAGGGGATATGATTTCAATTTACAAATACTGTACTGGTGACCCCACAATAGGGATAAAACTTTTTCGCAGAAGAGAGTTTAATAAGACTCGTGGCCACTCATTACAATTAGAAGAAAAGAGGTTTAACCTTAAACTACGTAGAGGGTTCTTTACTGTAAGAGCGGCAAGGATGTGGAATTCCCTTCCACAGGCGGTGGTCTCAGCGGGGAGCATTGATAGCTTCAAGAAACTATTAGATAATCACCTGAATGACCGCAATATACAGGGATATGTAATGTAATACTGACACATAATCACACACATAGGTTGGACTTGATGGACTTGTGTCTTTTTTCAACCTCACCTACTATGTAACTATGTAACTATGTCCCCCCAAAAATCCATACCCTTATCCGAGCACGCAACCTTGCAGGCCGCAGGAAAAGAGGAGGGGACGAGAGAGCAGCCCCCCTCCTGAACCGTACCAGGCCACATGCCCTCAACATTGGGAGGGTGCTTTGGGGTAGCCTCCCAAAAACACCTTGTCCCCATGTTGATGGGGACAAGGGCCTCATCCCCACAACCCTTGCCCGGTGGTTGTGGGGGTCTGCGGGCGGGGGGCTTATCGGAATCTGGAAGCCCCTTTTAACAAGGGGACCCCCAGATCCTGGCCCTCGCCCCTGTGTGAAATGGTAAGGGGGTACAAGAGTACCCCTACCATGTCACAAAAAAAACTGTCAAAAATGACAAGAGACAGTTTTTGACAATTCCTTTATTTAAATGCTTCTTCTATCTTCCTTCGGTTTCTTCCTCCATCTTCTTCTGGTTCTTCCTCTGGTCTTCCGCGTCTTCTTCTCTTCATCTTCTTCTCCGGGCCGCTCCGCATCCATGATGGCATGGAGGGAGGCTCCCGCTGTGTGACGCTTCTCATCTTCTGACGGTTCTTAAATAATGGAGGGCAGGGCCACCCGGTGACCCTGCCCCCTCTGACATCACGGGGAATGCCACAGGGAAGTCCCCGTCAAGTCCCAGTGCGTCAGAGGGGGGCGGGGTCACTGGGTGGCCCCGCCCTCCGTTATTTAAGAACCGTCAGAAGAGGAGAAGCGTCACACAGCGGGAGCCTCCCTCCATGCCATCATGGATGCGGATCGGCCCGGAGAGGAAGATGGAGAAGAAGACGCCGCGGGGGAGATGCTGGATGAGAACACTGGAGGAAGAACCAGAAGAAGAAGAAGAAGATGGAGGAAGAAACCGAAGGAAGATAGAAGAAAGAAGAAGCATTTAAATAAAAAGGTATTGTCAAAAACTGTCATGTCATTAACATTTTTGACAGTTTTTTTGAGAAATGGTAGGGGTACTCTTGTACCCCCTTACCATTTCACACAGGGGGGGAGGGCCAGGATGTTGGAGGTCCCCTTGTTAAAGGGGGCTTCCAGATTCCAATAAGCCCCCTGCCCACACCCACAACCACCGGGCAAGGGTTGTGGGGATGAGGCCCTTGTCCCCATCAACATGGGGACAAGGTGTTTTGGGGGGCTACCCCAAAGCACCCTTCCAATGTTGAGGGCATGTGGCCTGGTATGGTTCAGGAGGGGGGGGCACCCTCTCGTCCCCCCTCTTTTCCTGCAGCCTGCCAGGTTGCGTGCTCAGATAAGGGTCTGGTATGGATTTTTGGGGGGACCCCACACCAATTTTTTTTTTTTTATTTTGGCTGGGGTTCCCCTTAATATCCATACCAGACCTGAAGGGCCTGGTATGGAATTTAGGGGGACCCACCACCCCTTTTTTTAAAAAATTTTGGTTCGGGGGTTCCCCCGGTGGGGAAATACCATGCCGTATTTATCAGTGAACTTTTATGTGTATTGTAGGACCGGCAATTGATTAACAGCCGCGAGTAGTTTTAACCACTTGCCGACCGGGCCATACCCGAAAGAAGGCTGCAGCATGGTCGGCTAGTTCTGGGTGGACATCCATGGGACATCATCCCAGAATCCTGCTCGGGCGCGCACCTGAGAACTTCCGTGACCGCCGGGTCCAGAGGACCCGGCGCATCACGGATCACGGTAAACGCCCGCTGATCGCAGCCGTTTACATGTGATCACTCCGTCTGTACCTCTGTGTACCGATCGGTACAGTGCGAGGGGAGAGGGGGAGGGATCGGATGGCAGCACCGCTATGGGCTGCATGTGTAGTGCCCACAGTGCTGCTCAGTGACAAATACAGTCACATCCATCCATCCATCCCTGCAATATACCTCGCAATACACCCTGCAATATACCCCCAAATTTTTAACTAGTTCCCGCCCGCCGTCATATGATGTCGTTGAATTTGTGCGGGGATATCTGAATGATGGGTGCAGCTACAGGCAGCATTCAGATATCAGCTATTTCAGCCGGCGATTCCCTACACCATAGGAATGATCATAGCGGCTGTTCCACTGCTTGATCGTTCTTATGGGAGGCGAGAGGGGATGTCCCCCCTTCCCGCCACCCTCCGGTGCTTCTACCGACTCACCACTACGATCAAAGCCAGGATCGGTTTTTTTTTGTTTTTTGTTTTTTTTAATTTCAGGCTTCCCAGCCTAGAGGTGATATGTGATATTAATAACCCAATTAATAACCCAATATCTCACTGTAAAGAGGACTTGTCATGTCATATTCCTATTACAAGGGATGTTTACATTCCTTGTAATAGGAATAAAAGTGATCAAAAATTTTTTTTGGGTGGAAAAAAAAGTGTCAAACTAAAATAAAAGTAAAATGAATAAAAAAAAAAAAAATTTAAAAGCGCACCTGTCCGTGTGCTCGCATGCAGAAGCGAACACATACGTAAGTCCCGCCCACATATGAAAACCGTGTTCAAACCACACGTGAGGTATCACTGCGATCGCTAGAGCAATAATTTTGGCCCTAGACCTCCTCTGTAACTCAAAACTTGTAACCAGTAAAAAATTTTAACCTATGGAGATTTTTAAGTAGCGAAGTTTGGCACCATTCCATGAGCGTGTGCAGTTTTGAAGGGTGACATGTTAGGTATCTATTTACTCGTCGGAACTTCATCTTTCACATTATGCAAAAACATTGGGTTAACTTTACTGTTTTGGTTTTTTTAAAGCACAAAACTTTTTTTTTTTCAAAAAAGTGTGTTCGAAAAATTGCAGCGCAAATACCGTGCGAGATAAAAAGTACCACCAACTGCCATTGTATTCTCTAGGGTCTTTGCTAAAAAATAAATATATATAATGTTTTGGGGTTCTATGTAATTTTCTAGCAAATAAATGATTATTTTTACATGTAGGAGAGAAATATTGGCCTGGGTGTTCCAGAACGCCTGAAGGTTCTCCGTGCATGTTGGGCCTCTGTATGTGGCCACGCTGTGTAAAAGTCTCACACATGTGGTATTGCCATACTCTGAAGTAATAGCAGAATGTTTTTTGGGGTGTAATTTGTGGTATGCATATGCTGTGTGTGAGAAATAACCTAATATGAAAATTTTGTGAAAGAAAAAAAAAAAAAAAAAATCTTGATTTTCCAAAGAATTGTGGGAAAAAAAATGACACTTTTCAAATACCTTGGAATGTCTTCTTTCCAAAAAGGGGTCATTTGGGGGGAATTTTACTTTTCTGGCATGTTAGGGTCTCAAGAATTTAGATAGGCTGTCAGTACTTCAGGTGTGATCAATTTTCAGATATTGGCACCATAGCTTTTGGACTCTATAACTTTCACAAAGACCAAATAATATTCACCGATTTGGGTTATTTTTACCAAAGATATGTAGCAGTATAAATTTTGGCCAAAATTTACGAAGAAAAATTACTAATTTGCTAAATTTTATAACAGAAACAAAGAAAAATTCATTTTTTTACCAAATTTTCAGTCTTTTTTCTTTTATAGCGCAAAAAATAAAAAACCCAACAGTGATTAAATAGCACCAAAAGAAAGCTCTATTTGTGTGAAAAAAAGGACGAAAATTTTATATGGATACAGTGTTGTATGACTGAGTAATTGTCATTCAAAATGTGAGCACCGAAAGCTGAAAATTGGTCTGGTTAGGAAGGGGGTTTAAGTGCCCAGTGGTCAAGTGGTTAAATGACTTTTTCTCCTTTGAAATGTCATTTTGCTGTCATACTGTTCTAAACACGGGAAACATGCGCCCCTTTACAGGCATACTATAGACACCCCCCAGGTACGAAATTTAAAGGAACATTACACTTTTATTGTTTCACTTTAAGCATTATTAAAATCACTGCTCCCGAAAAAACGGCCGTTTATAAAACTTTTTTTGCATTGATCTATGTCCCCTGGGGCAGGACCCAGGTCCCCAAACACTTATGACAATAACTTGCATATAAGCCTTTAAAATTAGCACTTTTGATTATTCATGTTCGTGTCCCATAGACTTGAACAGTGTTCGAGCACATTTTTTGCCTGTTCGCAAGTTCTGGTGCGAACCGAACAGGGGGGGTGTTCGGCTCATCCCTAGTCCCGAACCAAAGAAAGCTAGTGCCAATGCTGCCCGCAATAAAGCCCATGCATAAAGAGAACTTAGACCTTTTCCAAACTAGAATACAAAACCTGTAACATCTTAAAGGAGACCGGGCGCCTGCCATCCCCTTACTTGTGCCCATCCTGTACCCTGACACAGTCTGTTTTACCCTAAACTCTTTGATGTGGTACCGTTGCCCTTGCCACTTAAAAAGAAAGGACAAACCTGCCAACTTGCGGTCAATGGCAGCTGCCGAGATACCCCATTCTAATACCATGTTAATAAAATAGAGAACTGCATCGGCTACGTCATGACCTTCTGGGGCCATAACAATCCTGTTAAGCAAGCAAACCATTCCCACCATATATTTTGAGTAGGCATACCAAGTAGCCGTACTCACAAGTTGCTTGATCCTCTTTGCTGCAATCCCAAAGTAACGCCTGCTACTGATGCCATCTCCTGGAACCTGTCCCGCTGAAAATGAAACAAAGCGTCAGCCAAAGTGTTATCAAACCCTGATAAGAGTACAGCATAGATGAATGCATCCCTTGTAAGCCGCGCAGTAGCTAATGTCACAACAACCTGACCACCGGCACGGATGCCGTTGTCAGTCGATAAACCACCTGTACCACCCCCAGATCATCCCAATTACCACAGACCTTTTGGCTGCGGGAGGAATCCCCCCAAATTTTCAAGGCCACTACAATTGGAACAATTCCACATGAAACCAGGTTCTGCAGAAACCCGGCCTCGCAACAAGCTGGGGGCCACCGAGCTGCGCTCCATAGTCCCCTGAAACAAGGCTTCAACCCTGTGGAGCCTGCAGCATTGGAGACTAGTTCCAAATCATAATCGCTGACGTGACATGACATACAAAAGGCACGCCCGCGAACGATACTAGGAAATCCTGCCACACCCGCAAGTCCTCCCTGTAATCCTTATTACGGCTCACAAAGTGAGTGGGAGCCCGTAATCCCGCAGTTGCTGCCGCCAGCCGAAAGCAAAATAAACCTTACCTATGGGGATTATGCTGCAGCAAGCCACATTCAGTTTACCCAGCAAATACCTTGCATACTCTAAAGGTCCCTTGCACCTCGTCTTTTAGCCTCCCTAGCTTGTCCCTCGGCAGCCCGCATTCCATCCCAATAGCATCCATTGCAATTCACAGGAATGTAATGTTTGCCGTGGGGGCCCTCTGTTATCCCCGGAGCTAAAGGAACCCCGAAACGTACCAGATGTCGTAACGTCCCAACAGGACGCCGTAGATATTAACCCACCGGACCAACGCATACAAACTGATCCATGTAATGCATTCCGATTCGATACCCAAAACATCCCGGACTGCCCCTTATAAGAAGGAGCTGAACGTTTCCAAGAAGGCACACTAAATAAAGCAACCCATCAGCGGTCAATGATCCACATACTATGCCCCTTTCCCTATGCTGCCCATCAGCCGCAAGCTGGCCGGATGTACCGGAATAGCCGAAAGGCCCATACAATGTCTGGCTGGGCCACACAATGCCCCATACCGCCGCACCCATGCAACCGCTGCATTGAAAGAAATGTACGTTACCCTGCCCCTCTTCAGGAGCAACTGAATCACTGACCGGCCCACCTTTCTGAAAGGCCAGTGATGAATCAATCCAAGCTTGTTGGGCTCTTTCTGGGGAACCACTTCCAGTGGAGAGATCACCCTTCCTGGAAGCGGCCTACTAAAGGTGGCTGGCCATAAGCCCTAACGTAACCTCCTTCCCCAGTTTAATCAAAACCACTGATGGATGAAGCAGGGCCGCCCGTAAATTCTCAGCCTCGGGTGGGACCGTCGTCAACACACAAGGTATTATAAAACCCTTAGTTAAACCGGCCGCTGCTCGGTCCGGGTATCTACTGAGGAAAGACAGCATCCTTTCCAACCACCCCGGCGTAGTCCCTCTTACTACCAGACCCTACGGCACATACTTTTTCTCTCTTAAAACCCTTGGACAGTGAATGGGATCCCGCTCCGCCTGAACACATGTGTTTTTCTCGACAGTTTGTCCCAAATTTACACTTGCCTGAAAACTGATTAGGAGCCCACGACGCTGCCATACAGCTTCATCCACCGTCTGATGTCCTTATGGGCCCAGCATAGGGACAGTCAAGCGGCCATCCATTGTCGAAGCTATTCGTCCCACCTAAGCCAAGCCACACCGCCATAAGTCCTGTGTGCTAGCTAAGGCCTGCAAGTAAACTAACAAAGACAAACAGTGTTCAGGGTCTTTTCCCCTATTACGCTCGCCCATATGGCGAACGCCTGTAGCCAATTAGCAGAGGTACGGGGAATCAACCAATAGCTCTGTTGTTCCTAGTCTTCCTCGTTTTCTTCTGGCTTCAACCTGGCCAGGTTGAACCTCTCCAAATGCAATAACGTGAATATCTCTACACATTCACCTTTTCAAAGTTCTCTGGTATTGCTGTCTGCACATGGGGGGCCCTCAAAACAGATGTATACTTCACTTTTCGCGTAATCCGCCAACCTGACCAAGTCCGCTTTTTCGTCCTGTCTTGCCCTGGCTATTCGGAGCTTATTTGATAAACCGGGAGACTCAACAACTGCCGTGGCTGTCCCCGTTGCTGTCACAGCAGTATCTCCCGCAACCCTGGGGTTGCCCCCTGCTGGAGGTGTGGCATGCGTCATTGCCCATGCCTGTCCCGGACTACTTCCAGTGCCTGGCTCAAAGTGCTGCACCAACTTCTTTGAGCCCTACCACTAACTCACCTAGCCCCATGGTTCCTGTCTGTAGTACTGTCTCTTTTGGGTGGCACGGGAGTAGACCTGTCCCCCCCCAGCTCCCGCAATCACCCCTAAACCTGATGGCCCCAGTTGACTACCCTGACCCAACAAACTACTCAGTAAAGTAGAAAGAAAAGTAAAGAATTACACTCACCAGGCTGCCCAGACCAGGGCCCACCAGCCGTCACTCCGGGAACCTCCGCTGCTGGAAGTCCTTGGTCATCCCACCCTTTGAACCGGACCGTTCACCCTCATTTGTCGCTGCCCATTTCCATCCGACCGACCGCAGGCTGCATCCCTGATGGACACGCTCCGTTTGCCGTGTGTGTGTGGTGCTGCTCTCGCCCTGCTCTCCGACCAGTCCCGCCAGACCCGCTCGTTGTCTCACGTGACGGGCTCCTGCACCTCCTGCTTGACTGGGTGCTCGTCGCCTGCCTCTGCTGTCGCTCCCCCACAACCCTGCGCTCTTCGTGGACCTTCTTTTGGGCTGCGTGGGACTGTGGGCTGTGCTGGCTGTCTGGCCCCCATCCTGAAGTTTGGTGTTCCCTCTCTGGGCAGGCTGGCTGCCCCGATCTTCCCCCGCAGCCCCGGCCACCTGCACTGTGCTACTGTGAAAAGCCGGGGGAGCAGAGTTGTACACTGTACAGAGCTCCCCCCAGTCGCGTCCCTGCCTCTTTGCCGGGTCCTTCTCTTCTCCCTGTACTTGGTCCTCTGGCTCCCCTGTGCCCTGGGGTTAACTCCCCTCTGCTACTTGCTGCCTGCTCCATGAGCCTCCAGCTGGGCTGAACCTTATTGGCGGCCGTGCCGTCACCCACCCGTCGCCGCTCTGCTGTCAGCCACTCCAGCTGCCATCCAAGCCCACAGCCCGTACGCTCCTAGTGCAGCCCTCCATTGCCGCGATATTGCCCTGTAAAGTGAGAGGACCTGGAGAGGTGAGGCATCCAATCACTTCCTCCTCCGCTCTGCAACTGACGTCACTTCCCCCTCTCCCTTCCTCTCTCATGCTCGAGTGCCGCCCTCACCCAGCCCCTCCCCCTATTCTAAAAGCAGGAACACCGCTCTTAAAAAGGCAACTGTGCTGTCCAACACTGTCATGCCACCCCTGCGCTCATTTCTCTCCTGTCCTTAGCTCCGGGACTCTCTTTATACTTTGTCCTCCCCCATTAATAACTAGGTTGCTCTTTTTAAACACAAGTTAAATTTGTCTCAGTGCCCTTATGGTGAGCAGAAGTGAGGTTTTCACTCGTGGTTACATACTAGTATGGACTGTGATTAAACACACAAATGCAGACTTTGCATTTTCCCCATGAAGCTTACTCAAGGTTTGTGTTACAACCCAACCACAAGGAAATTTAAAACAAGGGGCACAGATTTTGCTAATCATATGGGTGCAACAATACAAGCATTGCTTCAGTTCAGTCTATATCTAGCAATACTTCAAGTATAAATCCTGCATAATCAGCAGGAAATTACCATTTTGTTTAACCACTTACCGACCAGCCGCCATCATACTGCGGCAGGTTGGCTCTATTGCGCAAATCGCCGTAGCTGTACGTCGGTTTGTGCGATATAGTGGGCATGTGCGCCTGCGGTACCAATGCGCATGATCAGCTGCTGCGATGTCTGCCAGCCAACCGTGATCGCTACATAAAGAGCAAGAACAGGGGATCTGTGAATGTAAACAAACAGATCGCATCCTAGCTCCTTATGAATACTTACCTTAGAACAAAGCTGTTGCAGCGGTCCCCGTACACCGCTGTGACAGGTGACATGTCTCCGGAATGTTACTTCCGGGTTTGCGGGCCCCCCAGCGCTGTGATTGGCAGAAGCCGCGAATTACATCACTCCCACGCATGCGCGGGAGCCACTGGCCACGGCACGTGTCTTCAGTGCACATGTGCCGATGACGTCGGCACATGCAGATACAGTGAACATCTCCTAAACTGTAGGCAAAAGTGATTATAAAGAGGTTGCAACCTCTTTAAAGTCTGCAAAAAAATATAAAAGGATACTTAAAGCTGACTGAAAGTTTTACAAGTGGTCTGAAAACGTTTAACACAGTGCTCTTATGCAAGTTGAAGCCTACAAGGACTTTAGGCTCTTAAATATTTATGAATGCTTTCTAAAACAACATTTGCTGTACACACTAAACTCAATGGGGTAGATTTACTAAAACTTGAGCACTCAGAATATGGGGCAGTTGTGCATGGTAGCCAGCTTCTAACTTCAGCTTGTTCAATTGAACTTTGACAATAAAACCTGGAAATTTTGCATGCTCCAATTTTAGTAAATAACCCCCTATATTACCCAACACCCTAGCCCAAATAACCAAGCACAAAACACTAAACAAAAGACCATTTAACCTGTTCCTCAGCTCAAACTCCTGAACAAAGTGCCCTTAACCCCCCAAAACAATAAGAGCCCATAAATATTTTACCTCTTTAAAATGTTCCCTATACCATTTCCTCCAACACCAAACCTTAGACCCCATACACACTATTAGATTTTCTGCAGATTTTTGTCTTCAGATTTACCAAAACCATATAATATGAGGTCAAGCCTTAGGAGTTTCAATTTGTATGCAATCAGGCAGGCCCTTGCATTACATGGTTTTGGTAAATCTGAAGACAAAAATCTGCAGAAAATCTAATAGTGTGTATGGGCCTTTAGTCTATATTTACAGGGGCGGAAAATTTGTTGTGTTTTGGAGGTGGCTAAACATCACCTCTGACTGCAGCAACACTCTGTGCTATGGCCCCATACAAAACAGGTAAATTAGCTGCAGCCAGGTTGTTTGCAACAAGAAATTGAGCAGAAATGTTAACCCTGAAAACACAATTCGTGTCTAGGGATGGTTGAATTTGCATGCAACCACCCAGATGAGTGGTTACATGGGAACAGTGGTGGGGACAGCTGCTTATTTGTGCAGAGTGAAAATCTGACAACTGTTGCTGGTCGCACACCTGGTGTGTGCAGATGGTGTTTAGAACCTTCACAGAGAGCCTTTGCAACAATAACACGCAGCTTCATGTTTACATTGGATATTCAATAAAAAATAAATTTAAAAAAAAACTGCAAGAGCATGAATGGACCATTAAAATGTTTCCATGCCTAACACCAAATTTACAAGAGAGACCAATGAAAAGATTACTTACTATCCAAAAGAAGAGGCTGAAGCTTAAGCTGTGGCATGGGCTGACATTTGACACATAAAATGAAGAGTAAACCGATCCAATATAACTGCCATGCCATTTCTTCAGGAGAGCAGCTCAAACAAGTATACCTCCACAGGGCCTGCTTTATTAACTGAAAACTATAGTTGTTAGGAAGAAACACTGCTAAACAAGTAGGTCTGCACCACATGCAAAGCTCGTTACACAGTGTGAAGTTCATAAGAATATGCATTTGACTCCAACAAAATGGCCTCCACTGTGCAGATAATGTGTGTATAGAGTTTGTTCTCTTGGATTAAAACCACCTTTAATAAAACACCTGGGTAAATGCAATGAGTTATATAGATCTCTAAATAAAAACATTGTAATACAACATTTTTTTTTAATAACAGGTATAGAAAACAGGTAATTGTGTCTTTAGACAAGGTGAACATTAATTCTAGACACTATGGCAAAATTAATAAAAAGTGCCTGAGGTTAAGTCCTGGCACTACTGCTAAAACACCCAGTAGCCTGTATGGATTCACACCATTTAATGGGTGTTTAATAATAAACATGTACTTTTATGTGCTGCCATTGTTATCAATAGGCCCTATAAAATGGACATCAATGCATTTCTCAGAAGTTAATTAGCACTGAATAAAACAATGACTAACCTATGAACATATGCTGAAGGGATTTTAAAAAAGTGCAGTAAAAAGCATACATTTCAATTAGCAGCAAGGCTGGAGCTACATTTGTGTATTTTGACAAGATGATTTTCCTTTGAAATCAATGTACCAAAACACATCTCAGAGTGTATTCACTCATATATTTTTATGGCATAAGAAACAATGTTTGCCTCTTCTGTCATAGAAGCATCCTCCTGCCTGTCAGCTGTCATGTACACTAAGCTGCGAATGTACAGCTCATTGTACATTTACCTCTCCAAATCTGTTCCACAGCGTGACTCCCACGTGCACACGCAGGAATGAGGTCATTGCGGCCCACCCATTCAAGCAGCTGAAGACATGGAACATGGAAGGAAGACCAGGCAAACATGGAAGCTCCTGGGTCCCGCTGGATCAATCAGACCGCAGAGCTAGAGGGCTTCTTTGAAAGGTAAGTCTGCCATATTAATGTGCTAATTAGGGATGAGCTTCGAGTTCGAGTCGAACTCATGTTCTACTCGAACATTGGCTGTTCGCAAGTTCGCCGAACAGCGAACAATTTGGGGTGTTCGCGGCAAATTCGAATGCCGCGGAACACCCTTTAAAAGTCTATGGGAGAAATCAAAAGTGCTAATTTTAAAGGCTTATATGCAAGTTATTGTCATAAAAAGTGTTTGGGGACCCGGGTCCTGCCCCAGGGGACATGGATCAATGCAAAAAAAAGTTTTAAAAACGGACGTTTTTTCAGGAGCAGTGATTTTATTAATGCTTAAAGTCAAACAATAAAAGTGTAATATCCCTTTAAATTTCATACCTGGGGGGTGTCTATAGTATGCCTGTAAAGGGGCGCATGTTTCCCGTGTTTAGAACAGTCTGACAGCAAAATGACATTTGGAAGGAAAAAACTCATTTAAAACTACCCGCGGCTATTGCATTGCCGACAATACACATAGAAGTTCATTGATAAAAACGGCATGGGAATTCCCCACAGGGCAACCCCGAACCAAAAAAAAAAAAAAAAAAATGATGTGGGGGTCCCCCTAAATTCCATACAAGGCCCTTCAGGTCTGGTATGGATATTAGGGGAACCCCAGCCAAAATTTTAAAAAAAAATTGACGTGGGGTTCCCCCTAAATTCCATACCAGACCCTTCAGGTCTGGTATGGATTTTAAGGGGAACCCCGCGCCAAAAAAAAAAAACAAAACGGCGTGGGGTCCCCCCAAAAATCCATACCAGACCCTTATCCGAGCACGCAACCTGGCAGGCCGCAGGAAAAGAGGGGGGGACGAGAGTGCGGCCCCCCCCCCCTCCTGAACCGTACCAGGCCACATGCCCTCAACATTGGGAGGGTGCTTTGGGGTAGCCCCCCAAAACACCTTGTCCCCATGTTGATGAAGACAAGGGCCTCATCCCCACAACCCTGGCCGGTGTTTGTGGGGGTCTGCGGGCGGGGGGCTTATCGGAATCTGGAAGCCCCCTTTAACAAGGGGACCCCCAGATCCCGGCCCCCCCCTGTGTGAAATGGTAAGGGGGTACTTACCCCTACCATTTCACTAAAAAACTGTCAAAAATGTTAAAAATGACAAGAGACAGTTTTTGACAATTCCTTTATTTAAATGCTTCTTCTTTCTTCCTTCATCTTCTTCTTCTTCTGGTTCTTCTGGCTCTTCTGGTTCTTCCTCCGGCGTTCTCGTCCAGCATCTTCTCCACGGCGTCTTCTATCTTCTTCTCCTCGGGCCGCTCCGCACCCATGGCATGGGGGGGGAGGCTCCCGCTCTTCTCTTCATCTTCTTCTCTTCTTCATCTTCTTCTTCATCTTCTTCTTCATCTCTTCTTCCTTCTTCTCTTCTTCATGTCTTCTCCGGGCCGCTCCGCAGCCATGCTGTGGCATGGAGGGAGGCTCCCGCTGTGTGACGGCGTCTCTTCGTCTGACGGTTCTTAAATAACGGGGGGCGGGGCCACCCGGTGACCCCGCCCCCCTCTGACGCACGGTGACATGACGGGACTTCCCTGTGACGTCACGGGGAATGCCACAGGGAAGTCCCGTCATGTCACCGTGCGTCAGAGGGGGGCGGGGTCACCGGGTGGCCCCGCCCCCCGTTATTTAAGAACCGTCAGACGAAGAGACGCCGTCACACAGCGGGAGCCTCCCTCCATGCCACAGCATGGCTGCGGAGCGGCCCGGAGAAGACATGAAGAAGAGAAGAAGGAAGAAGAGATGAAGAAGAAGATGAAGAAGAAGATGAAGAAGAGAAGAAGATGAAGAGAAGAGCGGGAGCCTCCCCCCCCATGCCATGGGTGCGGAGCGGCCCGAGGAGAAGAAGATAGAAGACGCCGCGGAGAAGATGCTGGACGAGAACGCCGGAGGAAGAACCAGAAGAGCCAGAAGAACCAGAAGAAGAAGAAGATGAAGGAAGAAAGAAGAAGCATTTAAATAAAGGAATTGTCAAAAACTGTCTCTTGTCATTTTTAACATTTTTGACAGTTTTTTAGTGAAATGGTAGGGGTAAGTACCCCCTTACCATTTCACACAGGGGGGGGGCCGGGATCTGGGGGTCCCCTTGTTAAAGGGGGCTTCCAGATTCCGATAAGCCCCCCGCCCGCAGACCCCCACAACCACCGGCCAGGGTTGTGGGGATGAGGCCCTTGTCTTCATCAACATGGGGACAAGGTGTTTTGGGGGGCTACCCCAAAGCACCCTCCCAATGTTGAGGGCATGTGGCCTGGTACGGTTCAGGAGGGGGGGGGCCGCACTCTCGTCCCCCCCTCTTTTCCTGCGGCCTGCCAGGTTGCGTGCTCGGATAAGGGTCTGGTATGGATTTTTGGGGGGACCCCACGCCGTTTTGTTTTTTTTTTTTGGCGCGGGGTTCCCCTTAAAATCCATACCAGACCCTTCAGGTCTGGTATGGAATTTAGGGGGAACCCCACGTCAATTTTTTTTTTTAATTTTGGCTGGGGTTCCCCTTAATATCCATACCAGACCTGAAGGGCCTTGTATGGAATTTAGGGGGACTCCCACATCATTTTTTTTTTTTAATTTTGGTTCGGGGTTGCCCTGTGGGGAATTCCCATGCCGTTTTTATCAATGAACTTCTATGTGTATTGTCGGCAATGCAATAGCCGCGGTAGTTTTAAATGTGTTTTTTCCTTCAAAATGTCATTTTGCTGTCAGACTGTTCTAAACACGGGAAACATGCGCCCCTTTACAGGCATACTATAGACACCCCCCAGGTATGAAATTTAAAGGGATATTACACTTTTATTGTTTGACTTTAAGCATCATTAAAATCACTGCTCCCGAAAAAACGGCCGTTTTTAAAAGTTTTTTTTGCATTGATACATGTCCCCTGGGGTAGGACCCGGGTCCCCAAACCCTTTTTAGGACAATACCATGCAAATTAGCCTTTAAAATGAGCACTTTTGATTTCGAACGTTCGAGTCCCATAGACGTCAATGGGGTTCTAACGTTCGTGCGAACTTTCGGTCCGTTCGCGGGTTCTGGTGCGAACCGAACCGGGGAGTGTTCGGCTCATCCCTAGTGCTAATATGCTGTGCATAAAAGCACATTATGGCATATATACGGGCCCCTAAAAATAAATGGACTTTACTACCACTTTACAGATGAAGTTTAGCTAAAAAAAAAAATCTCTATAGCTTTAGCGAGCTTACTTACTAGTAGTGAAGGTTATCCTAAGCAGCTGGTTCCTGGAACAATCTTCTGTGCAGGGATGCCCCATCTTCTAGTCTCTTAACTTCTGCTGTAGGGGTTAATAGCCTTTAGGTTTTCTGTGAAGCTCTCCCCATTCACAGATGCCCCAAACACACCTCTTCCACTGACCCCCCCCATCAGATCTCTGTACCCACCCAGCACTATTCTGTCACCAATATGCCCCCAGCAGACCTCCAATGCCCCACCAGCACATCTATGGCACCAATCACCTCCTCAAACAGCACACCTTTGCCACCAACCCCCCCCCCCCATCCAGCACACCTATGGCTCCCTTCACCCCTCCCCCATCCAGCACATCTATGGCTCCAATCAGCCCCCCTTCACCATCCAGCACACCTATGGCTCTATTCACCCCTCCCCTCAATCCAACACACCTATAGCTCCATTCACCCCTCTCCATCCAGCACACATTTGGCTCCATTCACCCCCCAATCCAGTACACCTATGGCTCCAATCCCCCCCCCCCATTCAGCACACCTATGGCTCCCTTCTTCTCTTCCCCATCCAGCACATCTATGGCTCCAATCAGCCCCCCTTCACCATCCAGCACACCTATGGCTCCATTAACCCCTCCCCCCAATCCAGCACACCTATAGCTCAATTCACCCCTCCCCATCCAGCACACCTTTGGCTCCATTCACCCCCCAATCCGGCAGACCTATGGCTCCATTCACCCCCCAATTTAGCATACCTATGACTCCATTCACCCACCCCCCAATCCAGCACACCTATGGCTTTATTTACCCCTCCCCATCCAGCACACCTATGCCTCCACCCTCCTATCCAGCACACCTATGGCTCAACCCCCCCCCCCCCAAACCAGCACACCTATGCATCCAACCACCCCCCATACAGCAGATTTTTGAGAATCCTCCAGGACAGCTTGTTATGGGAAGTGCCCTATATAAAGATATTGAGAATAGCATCTATAGTTTTAAATATAAAAAGTGGTAAGTATACTGGGGTATGCCAAAGAGGATAGAAAATTTTGGGTAGGAGAATCATTTTCACTAAATGAATTCCTCCCATAAACCCGAGAGAAAGACAGAACCATATTTATGTTTTGGATTTGAATGGATTGTAGAGGGGTTCAAGGTTGAGCTTAATGTAATCCTCAGGGGAACGAGACACCAGCACTCCTAGGTATTTTATTTGGTTGACTCTAACTAAGGGAATGGAAGCCTGCTCCGCTGTGGGGGCTCCATGGTCCAGGTGAAGAATTTGGGACTTCTCCCGAGTTGATTGTTACCCCCGAAAACTTCCTTAAAAGTTCAATAAGGAGTAACGCTGCCTATAACGAGGGGTCTGAATCCTCTAGGCACAATAATAACATATCATCAGCATGGAGACTGATAGTTTCTGCTAACAGTCCAGATTGTAATCCTCTAATATTTGGACTAGCTCTAATAGTTATGGCCAAAGTAACCCAGTGGATGTTCTGGTGGAAAGGTCTCCAGGTCTGATCTTGCCCCTAGATATTCCTGCACCATGTAATTTAGACGCTGGCAATGGTTGCTGGAACCGATCAGACCTGGGCGCAGAGGACTGAAGAATTGCCTGAAGGCATCGGTCAGCCGGCCACCTTCTCCACCGCTCTTTCTGTGACCGAACGAAGCCTCAGCGACACGTTGTCCAGCACAAGGAAATTGTAACCTCCCAGGCTCTGGAAACTCATTGCAAAAACCTTTCTGCAAGGCCTCCTGAAGATGTTTCATCCTCTGCTCCCTCTGCAAAGGCTGGATAAGTTCTGCAACCTTACCCTTGGATCAAGAAGGGTTGCCAGCCAGTAATGATCCCTCTCCTTGATACCACGAATCCTAGGGTCCTTTCGCAGGCTTTGTAGGATCACAGAGGCCATGCGGCGTAGGTTTGCAGAGGCATTCGATTCTGAGTCCTCTGGGTCACTAAGGATCACATGATCCTCAACCACCTCCTCCCAGCCACGTACAACTTCATGGGTTTTAGGGACTGCAAATGATTCCTTGAAGACTGCTGCTGATGCTGAGTGTTATCCTCCACCTCCATGCTGACACAATCCTCCTCCTCCTCTTCTTCTTCCTGTGTGATCCGCGGGCCTGCAGGAATACTAGTATCTGGATAAAGGGGGGCCTTGAGAGGTAAGGAAGTCCTCCTCTTCCTCCTGCTGTTCTGCCTCAAGTGCCCTGTCCATTATTCCATGAAGCATGTGCTCCAACAGGAAGACAAGAGGGACAGCATCACTGTTGCATGCACTGTCACTGCTCACCATCCTCGTGGCCTCCTCAAATGGTGACATGACAGTGCATGCATCCTTGATCAGTAGCTACTGGCATGGCAAAAAAAAGCCAAGATCCCCTGACCCTGTCCTGGTGCCATACTCACACAGGTACTCATTGATGGCCCTCTGCTGCATGTGCATTGTCAACGTTGAGTTCCACCTGGTGGGCATGTCACAAATGAGGCGGTTCTTGGGCAGGTTGCATTCTCTTTGAATGTCAGCCAGCCGAGCACTGGCATTATATGACCGGAGGAAATGACCACAGACTTTCCTGGCCTGCCTCAGGAGATCCTGTAAGCCTGGTTACCTGCTCAAGAACCGCTGCACCACCAAATTTAGGACGTGAGCCAAACAGGGAATATGGGTCAAGTGTCCCTGTCGGAGAACGGAGAGGGGGTTGGTGCCATTGTCGCATACAACCATTCCTGGCTGAAGCTGGTGTGGCGTCAACTACCTCTGAGCCTGCCCCTGCAGAGCTGACAGAATCTCTGCCCCAGTGTGGCACCTGTCCCCTAAGCAGAACAACTCAAGCACTGCATGGCATCTTTTTGCCTGAGTCTTTGCGTAGCCCCTTGAACGCCTACGGAGCACCATTAGTTCAAAGGAGTAATCTGCAGAGGAAGAGGCCATAGAGGATGAAGAAGAGGTGGGGGTGGAAGAGAGAGCTGTGGCAGAATCACCACTAGCATTTTGGAGGCATGGTGGCGGAACAAGCTCCAACAATACTGAACCCTGTCCTGCATCCTTTCCAGCTGCCAGCAGAGTTACCCAGTGCGCCGTGAAAGAAAGGTAACGTCCCTGTCCATGCCTGCTGGACCATGAGTCAGCAGTAATATGCACCTTACTGCTGACTGCCCTGTCCAACGAGGCCAAGACATTGCCTTCCACATGCTGGTAGAGAGCCGGAATGGCCTTCCGTGAAAAGAAATGGCATTTTGGAACCTGCCACTGAGGTACTGCACATTCCACGAAAGGGGCAGAGTCTACCAGCTGAAAAGGCAGCAGTTGCAGTGCTAGCAATTTGGCCAAGCTAGCATTCAGACGCTGAGCATGTGGATGGCTGGGACTGAATTTCTTTTGACAGTTTAGCAACTGGGGTAGGGAAATTTGCCTGCTAAAATCAGATTTTGGTGTACCGCTAGCAGATTGGCTGCAAGTACTTGGGACACCTATTTCTATACCTTCATTTCTCTCAGTACAGGTTTCTGAAAGGACTGGAGGTATAGTGGGGTTGGAGATCCCAGCTGATGAGGAGCAAGGAGAGGTCCGCCTTGTACTTTGATCTGGGTCTTTTAAGTGCTGTTGCCAACGGACTACATGGGAGGTCGTCATATATCTGGTCAAGCATGTGGTGCCCAAGCAGCTGCTGTTTTGGCAACGCTTGATACGCTTCAGAAATGAATTGCAAACAGCAACGGTGCGATCTGCTGCACACGTGTCAAAAAAAACCCACACCAAAGAACTTTTCAAAATATGCGGGGAGTCAGCAGCGCCCTGCACCTGCTTAGCTCTGCGGTGTGATGTAATAGGGTGGCTGCCCTTAAGCTGCCCCGGGCAGGGCATCCTACCTCATTGGAGATGTGCCTTCTCCTCCTCCTCCTCTCTTCTATCAGGCACCCAAGTTGAGTCAGTGACCTCATCATCCCCTCCCTCCTCGTCACTGGAGCAAACTTGGCAGTATTCTGCAGCTGGGGGAACATGACTGCCAGGTTTTTGACTTTCTTGGGCACCCCCTCTCTCTAGGCTGACGTTACTCCCTTCCTCAACCTGGGTACCATCATCGGAGCCTTCAAATCGCTTTGCATCCTCCTGCAGCATTAAGCCGACACTGTGGTCGAATAGTTCGGGGGACTCCTCCATGCATGATGGTGGGGCTAGGGAAGGAGTGACTGTTGACATGGAGCCGATGGAATAGGCCGCTTTGGCAGCTGCATTGACAGGCAAACTACTCTGAGCCTGGGTGACAGAGGATGAGGAGGATGAGGAGGGCTTTGTTATCCATTCCACCAACTGTTCTGCATGTTGTGGCTCAATAACATGGCCAGCTGTAGGTAAAAAGGACAAGTGTGCCCCACAGCCACGTGCTGAGGATGCACCGTGTCCACGACCAGCACTGTAGATACAGAGCCTGCTTGCCCTCTTTTAGTGGCCTGTGAGAGTCTGCCTCTCCTTGGTGGCCTTCCGGATATGCTGTAAATTTTGTTTAGCAAAAAAACACTACACTGTATTGTGTACTGTGTACACCACCAGGAAAGTAGTAGCAACTGCACTAGGAGTGTACTGTACTGTGTACACCAACAGAAGTGTAATAACAACTATGGGTGCACTGTATGTATTGTGTACACCACCAGGAAAGTAGTAGCAACTGTACTAGGGGTGCACAGTACTATGTACACCAACAGAAGTGTAATAACAACTATGAGCGCACTGTATGTATTGTGTACACCACCAGGAAACTAGTAGCAACTGCACTAGGGGTGCACGATACTGTGTACACCAACAGAAGTGTAATAACAACTATGGGTGCACTGTATGTATTGTTGACACCACCAGGAAAATAGTAGCAACTGCACTAGGGGTGCACGGTATTGTGTACACCAACAGAAGTATAATGACAACTATGGGTTAACTGTATGTATTGTGTACACCACCAAGAAAGTAGTAGCAACTGCATTAGGGGTTCACGGTACTGTGTACACCTACAGAAGTGTAATAACATCTATGGGTGCACTCTATGTATTGTGTACACCACCAGGAAAGTAGTAGCAACTGCACTAGGGGTGCACGGTACTGTGTACACCAACAGAAGTGTAATAACAACTATGGATGCAATGTATGTATTGTGTACACCACCAGGAAAGTAGTAGCAAGTGCACTAGGGGTGCACGGTACTGTGTACACCAGCAGAAGTGTAATAACAACTATGGGTGCACTGTATGTATTGTGTACACCACCAGGAATGTAGTTGCATCTGCACTATGGGTGCATGGTACTGTGTACACCAACAGAAGTATAATAACAACTATGGGTACACTGTATGTATTGTGTACACCACCAGGAAAGTAGTAGCAACTGCACTAGGGGTGTACTGTACTGTGTACACCAACAGAAGTGTAATAACAACTATGGGTGCACTGTATGTATTGTGTACACCACCAGGAAAGTAGTAGCAACTGTACTAGGGGTGCACGGTACTGTGTACACCAACAGAAGTGTAATAACAACTATGGGTGCACTGTATATATTGTGTACACCACCAGGAAAGTAGTAGCAACTGCACTAGGAGTGCACGGTACTGTGTACACCAACAGAAGTGTAATAACATTTATGGGTGCACTGTATGTATTGTGTACACCACCAGGAAAGTTGTAGCAACTGCACTAGGGGTGCACAGTACTGTGTACACCAACAGAAGTATAATAACAACTATGGGTGCACTCTATGTATTGTGTACACCACCAGGAAAGTAGTAGCAACTGCACTAGGGGTGCACGGTACTATGTACACCAACAGAAGTGTAATAACAACTATGGGTGCACTGTATATATTGTGTACACCACCAGGAAAGTAGTAGCAACTGCACTAGGAGTGCACGGTACTGTGTACACCAACAGAAGTGTAATAACATTTATGGGTGCACTGTATGTATTGTGTACACCACCAGGAAAGTTGTAGCAACTGCACTAGGGGTGCACAGTACTGTGTACACCAACAGAAGTATAATAACAACTATGGGTGCACTCTATGTATTGTGTACACCACCAGGAAAGTAGTAGCAACTGCACTAGGGGTGCACGGTACTGTGTACACCAACAGAAGTGTAATAACAACTATGGATGCAATGTATGTATTGTGTACACCACCAGGAAAGTAGTAGCAAGTGCACTAGGGGTGCACGGTACTGTGTACACCAGCAGAAGTGTAATAACAACTATGGGTGCACTGTATGTATTGTGTACACCACCAGGAATGTAGTTGCATCTGCACTATGGGTGCATGGTACTGTGTACACCAACAGAAGTATAATAACAACTATGAGTACACTGTATGTATTGTGTACACCACCAGGAAAGTAGTAGCAACTGCACTAGGGGTGTACTGTACTGTGTACACCAACAGAAGTGTAATAACAACTATGGGTGCACTGTATGTATTGTGTACACCACCAGGAAAGTAGTAGCAACTGTACTAGGGGTGCACAGTACTATGTACACCAACAGAAGTGTAATAACAACTATGGGTGCACTGTATATATTGTGTACACCACCAGGAAAGTAGTAGCAACTGCACTAGGAGTGCACGGTACTGTGTACACCAACAGAAGTGTAATAACATTTATGGGTGCACTGTATGTATTGTGTACACCACCAGGAAAGTTGTAGCAACTGCACTAGGGGTGCACAGTACTGTGTACACCAACAGAAGTATAATAACAACTATGGGTGCACTCTATGTATTGTGTACACCACCAGGAAAGTAGTAGCAACTGCACTAGGGGTGCACGGTACTATGTACACCAACAGAAGTGTAATAACAACTATGGGTGCACTGTATATATTGTGTACACCACCAGGAAAGTAGTAGCAACTGCACTAGGAGTGCACGGTACTGTGTACACCAACAGAAGTGTAATAACATTTATGGGTGCATTGTATGTATTGTGTACACCACCAGGAAAGTTGTAGCAACTGCACTAGGGGTGCACAGTACTGTGTACACCAACAGAAGTATAATAACAACTATGGGTGCACTCTATGTATTGTGTACACCACCAGGAAAGTAGTAGCAACTGCACTAGGGGTGCACGGTACTGTGTACACCAACAGAAGTGTAATAACAACTATGGATGCAATGTATGTATTGTGTACACCACCAGGAAAGTAGTAGCAAGTGCACTAGGGGTGCACGGTACTGTGTACACCAGCAGAAGTGTAATAACAACTAGGGGTGCACTGTATGTATTGTGTACACCACCAGGAAAGTAGTTGCAACTGCACTATGGGTGCACGGTACTGTGTACACCAACAGAAGTATAATAACAACTATGAGTACACTGTATGTATTGTGTACACCACCAGGAAAGTAGTAGCAACTGCACTAGGGGTGTACTGTACTGTGTACACCAACAGAAGTGTAATAACAACTATGGGTACACTGTATGTATTGTGTACACCACCAGGAAAGTAGTAGCAACTGTACTAGGGGTGCACAGTACTATGTACACCAACAGAAGTGTAATAACAACTATGGGTGCACTGTATATATTGTGTACACCACCAGGAAAGTAGTAGCAACTGCACTAGGAGTGAACGGTACTGTGTACACCAACAGAAGTGTAATAACAACTATGGGTGCACTGTATGTATTGTGTACACCACCAGGAAAGTTGTAGCAACTGCACTATGGGTGCACAGTACTGTGTACACCAACAGAAGTGTAATAACAACTATGGGTGCACTGTATGTATTGTTTACACCACCAGGAAAGTAGTAGCAACTGCACTAGGGGTTCACGGTCCTGTGTACACCAACAGAAGTTTAATAACAGCTATTGGGGCACTTTATGTATTGTGTACACCACCAGGAAAGTAGTAGCAACTGCACTAGGGGTGCACGGTACTGTGTACACCAACAGAAGTTTAATAACAACTATGGGTGTACTGTATTGACCACCAGAAAAGTATGAGCAACTGCACTATAGGTGCAAAGCACTGTATACTGTGTACACCGCCTGACGTATATTAGAAACAGTACACCAGCAACGGCCTGCAGTCAGATCTAGCTAAACTGGATACAGTGGATATATATATATATATATATATATATATATATATATATATATATACACGAGACTGACTGTTAGGGATGGGCCTAACAGTCTTGTGGAACACCACAAGTCTATTGGACATGAACATGAAAAATCAAAAGTGCTAATTTTAAAGGTATGGTATTGTCTTAAAAAGGGCTTGGGGACCTGGGTCCTGCCCCAGGAGACATGTATCAATGCAAAAAAAGTTTTAAAAACGGCCGTTTTTTCAGGAGCAGTGATTTTAATAATGCTTAAAGTGAAACAATAAAAGTGTAATATTCCTTTAAATTTCTTACCTGGGGGTGTCTATATTATGCCTGTAAAGTGGCGCATGTTTCCCGTGTTTAGAACAGTCTGACAGCAAAATGAAATTTCTAAAGGAAAAAAGTCATTTAAAACTACTTGCGGCTATAATGAATTGTCAGTCCTGCAATACACGTAAAATTTCATTGATAAGAACAGCATTGGATTCCCCCACAGGTGTACCCCAAACCAAAATTTAAAAAAAAAATGCGTGGGGGTCCCCCTAAATTCCATACCAGGCCCGGGGCCACACGTTTTTTTCACCGGGTGACCCTGCCCCCCTCTGACGCACGGGGACATCCCTATGGCTTCCCCCGTAGCGTCAGATGGGGACGGGGCTACCCGGTCCGCCCCCCTCTGCTGCACGGGGACATCCCTATGGCTTTCCCGTAGCGTCAGAGGGGGCGGACCGGATGTGGCCTGGTACGGTTCAGGAGGGGTGGGCGCTCTCTCGTCCCCCCTCTTTTCCTGCGGCCTGCCAGGTTGCATGCTCGGATAAGGGTCTGGTGTGAATTTTTGGGGGAACCCCACACCATTTTTTAAAAAGATTTTGGCGCGGGGTTCCCCTTAAAATCCATACCAGACCTGAAGGGCCTGGTATGGAATTTAGGGGGAACCCCACGCATTTTTATTTTGTAATTTTGGTTCGGGTTCCCCTGTGGGGGAATCCCATGCCGTTTTTATCAATGAACTTTTATGTGTATTGCCGGACCGACAATTCATTATAGCTGCGAGTAGTTTTATATGACTTTTTTTCCTTTTAGAAATGTCATTTTGCTGTCAGACTGTTCTAAACACGGGAAACATGCGCCACTTTACAGGCATACTATAGACACCCCCCAGGTACGAAATTTAAAGGAATATTACACTTTTATTGTTTCACTTTAAGCATTATTAAAATCACTGCTCCCGAAAAAACTTCAGTTTTTAAAACTTTTTTTTGCATTGATACATGTCCCCTGGGGCAGGACCCAGGTCCCCAAACACTTCTTATGACAATAACTTGCATATTAACCTTTAAAATGAGCACTTTGATTTCTCCCATAGACTTTTAAAAGCATGCACCATGACCTGCATGAATTTGCTTGCCGCGAACACCCCAAATTGTTCGCTATTCGGCGAACGGTGAACAGCCAATGTTCGAGCCAAACTCATGTTCGACCCAAACATAAAACCCATCCCTACTGACTGTATATATATACCGTATTTATCGGCGTATAACACGCACCGGCGTATAACACGCACCCCAATTTAGGAGGGAATTTTAAGGAAAAAAAAACTTTTAGGAGGGAAGTTGAAGGGAAAAAAACTTACATTTAAATGCCCATCATTGCAGCCTTCTCAGTGCAGCCTTGCCCCAGTGCAGCCATGTCAGTGCAGCCATGTCAGTGCAGCCTTGTCAGTGCAGCCTTGTCAGTGCAGCCATGTCAGTGCAGCCTTCCCCAGTGCAGCCTTCCCCAGTGCAGCCTTGTCAGTGCAGCCATGTCAGTGCAGCCTTCCCCAGTGCAGCCTTGTCAGTGCAGCCTTGTCAGTGCAGCCATGTCAGTGCAGCCATGTCAGTGCAGCCTTCCCCAGTGCAGCCTTCCCCAGTGCAGCCTTGTCAGTGCAGCCATGTCAGTGCAGCCATGTCAGTGCAGCCATGTCAGTGCAGCCTTCTCAGTGCAGCCTTCTCAGTGCAGCCTTCCCCAGTGCAGCCTTGCCCCAGTGCAGCCTTCCCCAGTGCAGCCTTGCCCCAGTGCAGCCTGGGATCCCCTGTCCCTGCTTGCTGGGATTCAAAATCGCGGACCGCGATTTGAAAATGGCGCCGCCGGCGCCGAAATACATAGAGCCGGTCCTCGGCTCTTTCCGGCGGCTCTCGTTTACTTTCGGTTTCACTTGTAGCCCCGAGCGGAGCTATCCGAACCTACTCGGATAGCTCCGCTCGGGGCTACGAGTGAAACCGAAAGTAAACGAGAGCCGCCGGAAAGAGCCGAGGACCGGCTCTGTGTATTTCGGCGCCGGCGGCGCCATTTTCAAATCGCGGTCCGCGATTTTGTTACTTTGACAGCTCGGATCGCAGGGGATCGGCGTATAACACGCACCTGCGACTTTCCCCTGATTTTAAGGGGAAAAAAGTGCGTGTTATACGCCGATAAATACGGTATTTAATACACTGCAACTAACTGAATCACCTGCCTGCCTGAAGTATATTAGAAACAGTACACCAGGAACTGCAGTCAGATCTAACTAAACTGGATACAGTGGATAAATATATATATTGTAGCAGAGCGTCCCAGAGAGAGACAGGAAAAGTCCTGTTCGGGGTTTATACATCTCCCAGGCTCCTCTCATACAGGTTCAGGGATCTCTGATCCATGGTCCAGTTCGGGTCTTGGTCCTCTCCCCCAGGCTAATTTAAAGCTCACCTGAGCAAGACAGCCTTGCTCTTGGCCTGGGATACTCAGAGAACTTCTGTGTAAGAGAGCAAAAAGGTATGTGGAAGCTGACAAGCTGTAGGCTTGCTCAGCTTAGTAGTTAGGATCTGTAAATATTGTTTAGTTAGTGCCGAGACACGGCTAGGTTTTGTTTTGGCTATTTTTGTTCCTATTTGTTTCTTTTGGAACACTGTACAGCACCTGTATATAGACTTGTAAATATCACAAATAAACACCGCACTGTTTGTCACTATTCCACTGGATTTGGTATCTGTGCCTGAAAGACCACTCATCCCAGGGAGCTTTGTGCCTGCTACCTGTCCCCCAGGTTACTATATATATATATATATATATATATATATATATATATATATATATATATATATATATATATTATATATACACTGCAGCTAACTGATTAATCTACCTGCCTGCCTGCTCAATCTAAATGACACTCTCTCTCCGTCCACGCCAGCGACACACTACACAAGGCAGACGTGCAGGCTGTCTTACAAAGTGTGGGGCGTGGACTTAGTCCCCCTGAGCCATGATTGGCCAAAGGCACCCTGCCTTTGGCCAATTATGGCTCTCTTAGCTGAGGGCACTGTGATTGGCCAAAAGCACGCAGGTCATGGTGCATGCTCTGGCCAATCATCATACAGCAATGCACTGTGCTCCCGCAGTGCATTATGGGCCGTTACGCCATGCTCGAATTTGGTGCGAACGGCCCAAAATGTTCGGTTTTCGACGAACGGGTGAACAGCCAATGTTTGGGTTGAACTCATGTTCGATCCGAACAGAAAGCTCATCCTTACTCATTAGGGATGAGCCCAAAGTTCGCCTGTTCGCCGAATAGTGAACAATTTGCGGTGTTTGCGGCAAATTCGAAAGCCGCAGAACACCCTTTAAAAGTCTATGGGAGAAATCAAAAGTGATAATTTTAAAGGCTTATATGCATGGTATTGTCATAAAAAGTGTTTGGGGACCTGGGTCCTGCCCCAGGGGACATGTATCAATGCAAAAAAAAGGTTTTAAAAATGGCAGTTTTTTTGGGAGCAGTGATTTTAATAATGCTTAAAGTGAAACAATAAAAGTGTAATATTCCTTTAAATTTCATACATGGGCAGTGTCTATAGTATGCCTGTAAAGTGGCACATGTTTCCCGTGTTTAGAACAGTCCCTGCACAAAATGACATTTCTAAAGGAAAAAAAGTCATTTAAAAGTACTCGCGGCTATAGTGAATTGTCAGTCCCGGCAACACACATAAAAGTCATTGAAAAAAACAGCATGGTATTCTCCCACAGTCGATTACCAGGCCCTTTGGGTCTGGTATGAATATTAAGGGGAACCCCAAACTAGAGTTTTAAAAAAAAAATGCGTGGGTTTCCTCCCAAATTTCATACCAGGCCCTTCACGTCTGGTATGGATATTAAGGGGAAAAAAATGTCTGAGCACGCAACCTGGCAGGCCGCAGGAAAAGAGGGGAGGACGAGAGAGTGCCCCCCCCCTCCTGAACCGTTCCAGGCCACATGCCCTTTGCATGGGGAGGGTGCTTTGGGGTAGCCCCCCAAAGCACCTTGTCCCCATGTTGATGGGGACAAGGGTCTCATCCTCACAACCTTTGCCTGGTGGTTGTGTGGGTCTGCGGGCAGGGTGCTTATCGAAATCTGGAAGCCGCTTTAACAAGGGGACCCCCAGATCCCGGCCTCCCCCCCTGTGTGAAATGGTAACGGGGTAAATGTACCCCTACCATTTCACAAAAAAGTGTGAAAATGGTAGAAATTACATGACACGGCTTGGGGACAAGTCCTTTATTAAAAAATGTAAATGCCCCACAAAGTCTTCTTCTTCTTCTCTTGCTCCACCGACGGACCGAAAAAGAAAAAAAAACAGCACATCAGAGGGGGGCGGGGTCACCCGGTTACGTCACTGGGTGGCCCCGCCCCCTCTGACACTACAGGAAAGCTATAGGGATGTCCCCATGCGTCAGAGGGGGTGGGGTCACCCGGCGTAGTCACTGTGTGGCCCCGCCCTTAGTTATAAAAGAACTGTCACCTGAGAGGGCGGTCATTACGGCGGGTGCCTTCCATGGAGGCGGATCAGTGGCGGCGTGCAGGTTTTTTTTTTTCAGTCCGTCGGTGGAGCAAGAGAAGAAGAAGACTTCGTGGGACATTTTTATTTTTTAATAAAGGACTTGTCCTCAAGCCGTGTCATGTCATTTTTAGCATTTTCACACTTTTTTCTGAAATGGTAGGGGTACATTACCATTTCAAACAGGGGGGAGGCTGGGATCTGGGGCTTCCAGATTCCGATAAGCCCCCCGCCCGCAGACCCCCACAACCACCGGGCAAGGGTTGTGGGGATGAGGCCCTTGTCCCAATCAACATGGGGACAAGGTGCTTTGGGGGGCTACCCCAAAGCACCCTTCCTATGTTGAGGGCATGTGGCCTAGTACAGTTCAGGAGGGGGGGCGCTCTCTCGTCCCCCCCTCTTTTCCTGTGGTCTGCCAGGTTGCATGCACGGATAAGGGTCTGGTATGGATCTTTGGGGGGACCCCACAACATTTTTTTTTTTTAATTTTGGTGCGGGGTTCCCCTTAAAATCCGTAGGTAGGTAAGGCTGTAGTATTTAATAGACAAAGTGCATTAAAAACACTCGCATTTTAGTATCGTTAGTCAGGCACAGTGAAGTCCAGTTAGACCAATCTCCATCACAGCTATCAGCAGGGGTCACATCCTGTGGATCCTTGTATGGCCGGTGTCATGACCAGCAGGAGTCTTTCAGCATTTGACTCACTGCAAACACATTTTATTTTTAAACGTACTTTTATTTTAAAACCTTCATAACCATAGCTCAATAAGTATTTTTCATAATAGCCATCATAATAGTTTTTTACTTTTCCCTTCCTTTTCTCTATATATCTAATATTAATTTTATCGCAGAAATAGAGTTGCAAAAATACAGTATATTAGACCAACTATATACTATGTTACCTCCTTCTAATTTTTGTCCCAATGCCTCACTAAATAAAAATGTACGGTACAAGATATGTGGGAAATTCAAAAAACGTGAACGCCTCATGCACTCTATTAATTCCCAATGGCAGGACAAATATTTTTTTTTTTAAATATTTGGATAACAGAATTTCACAGTCTTCAAATTCTAAAAAACTGCTCCTTTCTGGAATCTGAAGATGCCAAGGAGTGGGGTAGTTTAGCAGAATTCTGCACAACCAAATGGATTCATATTCTGGTGAAACACAGAACTTCTAAATTTTGAAAAACTTAAGAAGTCAGTACAAATTTTTGTCTCAGGAGATAGTTGACATGGCCCATAATGTCCCCCTATCCTGGCTACAAATCCTTAAAAGGAATACTAAAAAACAATTACTCACCATCCCCTTACCAGCCGCAACAAGCTGGTGCCTCATTACCCTACGTTTCTAATTTCCACCCCACTTACTCTCCAACTCTATTACTGAAAGGACTGATTATTCATGGCCACCAAAATGCTCTGTGACTCCATTCTCCCATGAGTCACACTGCACATAGAAATAACATTCCTATTCAAAAACTGCCACAGAATAAATTATTGCATAACCTTAATCATTTTTACATTTGCCCCCGCCTAGAGATTTCGACCCAGACAAAGAATAGTACATTGCTGCAGGACACGAGTGACCTAATGTAGATAACTGATTATCAGGGACCCTCTATTACAATTGGACAGGCTGGCAATGATCTTCTTCTTCACATACCCCCAACCATCACCCACCAAACAAAAAAGACAAAACCAGTCTTTTCAGTGAAAACAGCACTTACTGCCCCAATCACTATGGGACCAGACATTATCTCTGGACCACATGTCACTGTAGCCCAGAACAACAATAGCACATCGCCACTACCTCTTTGGGGGTCACCAATAGCGAACCCATCAGTTTTTGGATCCAATAGCACCCTAGAGGGGTTTTTTTTATTGCCACACCCCTCTCCAGCCACTCCAACAAAAAGAAAGAGAGGCTGCAGAGGGGGGGAGAGGCAGACATAGATGTCAATCCACCAAAAATTCGCAAACTGTTAAAATCTTTAATTTGTCCCAACACACCTTATCCCCTGCAGAAACATCCTTGCTAACTCGGTGCCTCAATTTTGCCCCATCAAATAAGCCTGATCCTTTTGTATTATTCAAGGATTTGAATATGCACATCAGAAACCTCACTCTAAAAAGATTTTTTCAGATATACAAAAAATGCTCCCAACATAGACAGTGTGGAAAACATTGCCACAATTGAGGCATATGCATTCGATTTTGACACCGACATGATCGAGATGTTAGAACAAAACTCTATCACGACGATTCTTATACAGGACTTGATCTATACACACATCTTCATACATCTACACCAGTTATACATTCTACACTAAAACCCAAATCCATATTCTATCTGTATTAATCAAAAGGCCCACATCTTATCACTTCTTATAATATGGTATTCTAAGATCTTAAAAAAATGTGTTCTTACACAACACCACAGACCACTGATCTTGGTCGCCTCAACACTCAAGAACATGCAGCTTTACAATCCTTAACTAAAAACGATGAATTGATTATCAAAACCGCTAACAAGGGCGGCGGAATTGTTATTCAAAATCAAATCAATTACATTACATTAAGGAAGCCGACCGCCTACTCGCGGATCACCTGACTTATTGTAAACTAAGCACGAACCCATTGCCTGAATACAAGATAGAAATCAACAAGCTAATTGATCGAGTGTCAGGGCTGGCTCAGCCCTTCCTTCTCTGAGCTGGCCGCTCATCTGTCGGCTAATTGCCAGCTCTCATCTCTCTCCACAGTTAACCAGCTGTTGTGGATCTGCTCGTCTGTCCTGCCTACTTAAAGATCTCCAGATCACTTCATTCCTGCCTTTGCCTTGGTCACATCACAAGAAACCATCTCCTGCATTCCTGTTTAAAGACTGGCTTTGCTGACATCCCTTCTAGCTCCTTATCCTGCTTGCTGTTCCTCTACTTGGATTCCTGACTTCCGGCCTGGCTGATTACCCAATCTGGTTACTGAACTCTGGCTTGGCTGATTACCCGATCCGGTTACTGGACTCTAGCTATGCTTTGACTACGCTTACTCTATTTACCTTTTTATTTTTATTAATAAACAAGTGTGATTTAACTGTACTTCTGTCTCAGTCTGGTTCATGGTTTCTGACATCGAGCTATCCAACACAAAATTAATAACAAAGGTGAAGCTTCCTTTTTACGTAGAGATTGCTACTATACTCCAAATTTTTATCATGTTCCAAAAATACATAAAAACCAGACAAACCCTCCAGGTAGACCTATTATTGCTGAAATGGACAGTATCACCTCCAGTTTATCCAAATATGTTGATCATCATTTACAACCCTTGGCCCAGGGCTTACATGCCTATGTCTGTGATGGAATTTACCTGTTCGACTTACTTAAGCCATACAGTTGGGAAAGTGAGTATATCTGGAAGTCATTGGACGTCAACTCACTATACAAGTCTATCCCCCATGTTTTTGGCTTGGCAGCCCTTGACCATTTTCTTTCTGAAGACCCTTATATGAGACATGGGCAAGTTCATTTAGACTGCACCAGATTTTGCCTGACTATTTCTGTTTTGATGATCAATATCATATGGGCGCTAATTTTACACCATCGTATGCAAACCTGGCCATGGCCCTATGGGAACATAAACACATCTGACAAAATAATCCTTATTTAAAACACCTCATATTTTACGGGAGATGCATCAATGACATCATCATCATTTGGGATGGTGCTGGTGGTGTTATTGATGAATTTGTCTCTCATTGTAATAACCCATATGGCCTTTCGTTCACTTATGTTGCAGATCAGGAGAAACTTGCGTTCCAGGATCTTGACCTATATCATTTAAATGATGAAATACATGCAAAAAAAACAACAATATTCCTAAAGGACAATTCTGCCGATTAAGATGCAATTGTACAAAAACATCTGATTACATGGAACAAAGCCTTATACTCAAAAACAAACTTAATGATGAAGGCTATCCGGAGTCTTTAGTTGATCAAGCATATAAGTATTATCTACAATACGATCCCCATACGATGAAAAAAGAAAGTTTCAATTAGTTCGTTCGCTTTATTACAAAATTCCACAATGACTCCAAAAAAATGGAAACGATTTTTAAAATACATTGCAAATATTACTAGAAGATCCTGACCTCAAACCCCTTTTACCAGATACTCCTAGGGCAGTGATGGCAAACCTTGGCACCCCATATGTTTTGGAACAACATTACCCATGATGCTCATGTACGCTGCAGTGTAGTTGAGCATCATGGGAAATGTAGTTCCAAAACATCTGGGGTGCCAAGGTTTGCCATCACTGCCCTAGGGTAACCTATAGAAAGGCACCCAACCTAAAAAACAAAATCGCACCTAGTAAATTAAAACCACCTCGAAAAACTTCTTCTACACATACCTGTTTGATTCCTTTAAAAGGTATGTTCCAATGTAGAAAGCCTTTATGTAAGACATGTTCTTTCATAAAAAATAATTTACCACAAAAGGAAAGAGTTATATTCTGGGTGACTTTTATCATTTTGTTCAGATTTTGTAGTTTATGACCTTGTTTGTCCCTGCCACTTACTGTATGTGGGACGTACCATACGCCCACTCAGACAAAGATTTAGTGAACACCGAAGGAAAATCGAGGTGGGCAGGGACAAATACAGTGTCCCCCGCCATTTTGCTGAACATCATATCAAGTCCACAGAGGGCTCGGAAGTCTGGATCATAGAACAAATCCCGAAAAATCTCTCTGAGGCTGAGAGATTCCACAGACTATGTGAGCGTGAGACATATTGGATATATTCACTAGCTACTTTAAATCCTGGAGGAATTAAAGCCGAATTCCGCTTAAAGATAAAAAAAATTAACGTCAGCAGCAGCTAATACTGCAGCTGACTTTAAATAATCGGACACTTACCTAACCCAGGGTCCAGCGATGCGGGGGAACGAAGCCCCACTCATTTCCCCCTCCTCTCTGCGTCGCCAGCATTGTCACTGTGGGCGCCCGTCTGTGGCTTCACAGCCGGGCACTTACTGTGCATGCGCATGCCACGCGGCACGCGGCACGCTGTGACTGGCTTGGCAATCATCTGGGACCTGTGACGTGTTCCAGATGATTGCCGAGAGGGAGGGGGGAGAGGTTAACTTGCTTCCGGCGCCGCAGTGTCCCAGAAGGAAGTGGGAGCTGGAACCCTCTAAAAAGAGGGTTTCCGCTCCCCCCCAAAAAAATGACATGCCAAATGTGGCATGTCAGGGGGTCACCTTCCCTTAGGGCCAGTTCACACCAGATGTGTTCCAGGTGCTTTTCTGCATGCGTGTTTTTGATGCATTTTTGGTGCAGTCCAGTGCTTTTTTTTCCCCCCTCTTTTTTCTTAACCTAGGTAGGTGTGTTCCGGTGCGTTCCGTTCCGGTGGAACTCCGTTTTAATAAAGAATTAGAAATATCCACTATATTATAAAATGATGTCTTACCACATGTCCCATTTCTTTCCCTCCCCTTCCCCCCCCCTTTTTTTTCACGTGATGTTCTATATGTGATCTCACACAAAAAAAATGTATATCAGATAATGGGGGTGGTGGGCCACTTCGGTTTATAGTAAGTAACCTTAAAAGAGGAAATATTGATTATCTGTTTTCGATTAATTTGTTGTTTTTTCTACTCCTTTCTTCCTACCCCAACCACCCACCCCCTTCTTTCCTCCTCTATCCCTGTTTTCCCCCTTCCCCCCTTTCACCCTTCCCCCATCCCCCCCCCTTTTCCTTTCTTGTATTCTCCCCCTTTTTTCCTCCTAACCTTCCAACCCGCCCCCGCCTCTTTATTATCAATTAATCATTTTTAAATCATCCCTTATTTTCTAATTAGTCTTAATTCTGTATTGTACCCATGATTGTTTATTTTTAAATATTCATTATTAGATATTAGCCTGTATTTTATTAGTATAATTGTATTTTTTTCCCCCTTTTCTAAAAAGTGTATATATATATATATATATATATATATATATATATATATATATATATATATATATATATATATAATTAGGGCTGCGGAAATTAACGATTAATTCCTCGATTAATCGTTAATTTTTTTGATCGGTACTCACCTCTCCACCGTCTTCTGGGTCTTCAGGGAGTTCCGTCGGAGATCCGGTGACGTCACAGACATCGACGGCACCAGACTCCTTCCCAATTCCCCAGTCATTGACGGTGCCCACGCTGGACAATGGTAAAGTAATGGAATACAGCAGGCGCCTGACCGATCCAATCATGGCCTGAAAGGCTTCAACTGAGTGGGCGTGTCCGCAAATTGCAGAGGTGTGGCTGCGAGCCGGTTTTGTGATTGGCCGGACACACCCCATGCTGATGATACGTGACAGTTGCTGGGAATAAACAAGCATTGGAAGGCATTCTGAAGGTGAGTGTGTTGTCTGTATTGGACAGGTCAATTGTGGAGGGGGAATCGTGGTGATTTAAAGTATATATACAGCTTGAATATGTATTTTAGTTTTAGATTAGGTCATGCAGAGAGAAAACACCTCTCAGTTTAGGCTTTGCCTTGTGCATCCCAGTGTGGAGCTTTCATTTCACTTCCTGTCCCAGAGACACAACGGGAAGTGAAATGGCATTCCCATTTTAGATGGTTGTCAACAGGACTGGTATACCCATTGGAGGCATTACCCAGATAGCAAGCAATTGAGCTGCAAGTTTGAAAATGTCTTGTTAAAGTGGAGGTCCACCCTAAAAACAAATTTAACATTAAAAGACTCCTTAAAAATGTAATTTTTTTTTTCTTTTTAACCACCTGCCGACTGCTGATATACGTCAGCAGAATGGCACGGGCAGGCAGAATCACGTACCTGTACGTGATCTGCCTCCCGCGGGCGGGGGGTCCAATCAGTGCCTGAGGCGGTCGGCGTTTGTCCCCCGGTGATCGGAGGTGAGGGGGAGGCCATCCATTCGTGCCCCCCCCCCCCCCCCCCCTCGCGATCGCTCCCAGGCAATGGGATCATTCCCCTGCCTCTGTATAGTACACAGAGGCAGAGGAAATTATGTCATCTCTCCTCGGCTCGGTATTTTCCGTTCCGGCGCCGAGGAGAGAAGACTGCAATGTGAGTGCACAAATACTACACACACAGTAGAACATGCCAGGCACACAATACACCCCCCTTTACCCCCCGACCACCTCCTAATCACCCCCCCCGTCACACTGACATCAAGTAGTTTTGTTTTTTTTTATTACTGCATTGGTGTCAGTTTGTGACAGTTAGTGTGGTAGGGCAGTTAGTGGTAGCCCCCTTTAGGTCTAGGGTACCCCCCTAACCCCCCCTAATAAAGTTTTAACCCCTTGATCACCCCCCATCGCCAGTGTCGCTAAGCGATCATTTTTCTGATCGCTGTATTAGTGTCACTGGTTACGCTAGTTAGGGAGGTAAATATTTAGGTTCACCGTCAGCGTTTTATAGCGTCAGGGACCCCCATATACTACCTAATAAGTGTTTTAACCCCTTGATTGCCCCCCAGTTAACCCCTTTCACCACTGATCACCGTATAACCGTTACGGGTGACGCTGGTTAGTTCGTTTATTTTTTATAGTGTCAGGGCACCCGCCGTTTATTACCTAATAAAAGTTTAGCCCCCTGATTGCCCGGCGGTGATATGCATTGCCCCAGGCAGCGTCAGGTTAGCGCCAGTACCGCTAATACCCACGCACGCAGCATACGCCTCCCTTAGTGGTATAGTATCTGAATGGATCAATATCTGATCCGATTAGATCTATACTAGCGTCCCCAGCAGTTTAGGGTTCCCAAAAACGCAGTGTTAGTGGGATCAGCCCAGATACCTTCTAGCACCTGCATTTTGCCCCACCGCTCGGCCCAGCCCACCCAAGTGCAGTATCGATCGATCACTGTCACTTACAAAACACTAAACGCATAACTGCAGCGTTCGCAGAGTCAGGCCTGATCCCTGCGATCGCCAACAGTTTTTTGGTAGTGTTTTGGTGAACTGGCAAGCACCAGCGGCCTAGTACACCCCGGTCGTAGTCAAACCAGCACTGCAGTAACACTTGGTGATGTGGCGAGTCCCATAAGTGCAGTTCAAGCTGGTGAGGTGGCAAGCACAAGTAGTGTCCCGCTGCCACCAAGAAGAAGACAAACACAGGCCCATCGTGCCCATAATGCCCTTCCTGCTGAATTCGCCAATCCTAATAATTGGGAACCCACCACTTCTGCAGCGCCCATACTTCTCCCATTCACATCCCCAACCAAATGCAGTCGGCTGCATGAGAGGCATTTTCTTTATGTCCTCCCGAGTACCCCTACCCAACGAACCCCCCCAAAAAAGATGTTGTGTCTGCAGCAAGCGCGGATATAGGCATGACACCCTCTATTATTGTCCCTCTTGTCCTGACAATCCTGGTCTTTGCATTGGTGAATGTTTTGAACGCTACAATTCACTAGTTGAGTATTAGCGTAGGGTACAGCATTGCACAGACTAGGCACACTTTCACAGGGTCTCCCAAGATGCCATCGCATTTTGAGAGACCCGAACCTGGAACCGGTTACAGTTATAAAAGTTAATTACAATAAAAAGTTTAAAAAAAAATATATATAAAATAAAAAAAAATAGTTGTCGTTTTATTGCTCTCTCTCTCTCTATTCTCTCTCTACTGTATTCTATTCTGCAATGTTTTTATTGTTATTATGTTTTATCATGTTTGCTTTTCAGATATCCAATTTTTTATACTTTCCCGTTTACTGTGTTTTATTGTTAACCATTTTTTTGTCTTCAGGTACGCCATTCACGATTTTGAGTGGTTATACCAGAATGATGCCTGCAGGTTTAGGTATCATCTTGGTATCATTCTTTTCAGCCAGCGGTCGGCTTTCATGTAAAAGCAATCCTAGTGGCTAATTAGCCTCTAGACTGCTTTTACAAGCAGTGGGAGGGAATGCCCCCCCACCATCTTCCGTGTTTTTCTCTGGCTCTCCTGTCTCAACAGGGAACCTGAGAATGCCGCTGGTGATTCAGCCAGCTGACCATAGAGCTGATCAGAGACCAGAGTGGCTCCAAACATCTCTATGGCCTAAGAAACCGGAAGCTATGAGCATTTCATGACTTAGATTGGGCCGGATGTAAACAGCGCCATTGGGAAATTGGGAAAGCATTTTATCACACTGACCTTGGTGTGGTCAGATGCTTTGAGGGCAGAGGAGAGATCTAGGGTCTAATAGACCCCAATTTTTTCAAAAAAGAGTACCTGTCACTACCTATTGCTATCATAGGGGATATTTACATTCCCTGAGATAACAATAAAAATCATTTAAAAATAACAAATGAAAGGAACAGTTTAAAAATAAGATAAAAAAGCAAAAAAATAATGAAAAAAAAAAAAAAGCACCCCTGTCCCCCCCTGCTCTCGCGCTAAGTCGAATGCAAGCGTCGGTCTGGCATCAAATGTAAACAGCAATTGCACCATGCATGTGAGGTATCACCGCGAAGGTCAGATCGAGGGCAGTAATTTTAGCAGTAGACCTCCTCTGTAAATCTAAAGTGGTAACCTGTAAAGGCTTTTAAAGGCTTTTAAAAATGTATTTATTTTGTTGCCACTGCACATTTGTGCTCAATTTTAAAGCATGTCATGTTTGGTATCCATGTACTCGGCCTAAGATCATCTTTTTTATTTCATCAAACATTTGGGCAATATAGTGTGTTTTAGTGCATTAAAATTTAAATAAGTGTGTTTTTTCCCCCCAAAATGCGTTTGAAAAATCGCTGCACAAATACTGTGTGAAAAAAAAATGAGACACCCACCATTTTTATCTGTAGGGCACTTGCTTTAAAAAATATATAATGTTTGGGGGTTCAAAGTAATTTTCTTGCAAAAAAATAATAATAATAATTTTTTCATGTAAACAAAAAGTGTCAGAAAGGGCTTTGTCTTCAAGTGGTTAGAAGAGTGGGTGATGTGTGACATAAGCTTCTAAATGTTGTGCATAAAATGCCAGGACAGTTCAAAACCCCCCCAAATGACCCCATTTTGGAAAGTAGACACCCCAAGCTATTTGCTGAGAGGCATGTCAAGTCCATGGAATATTTTATATTGTGACACAAGTTGCGGGAAAGAGACAATTTTTTATTTTTTTTACTACTATCTCCTGAGTATGGGGATACCACATGTGTGGGACTTTTTGGGAGCCTAGCCGCGTACAGGACCCCGAAAACCAAGCACCGCCTTCAGGCTTTCTAAGGGCGTACATTTTTGATTTCACTCTTCATTGCCTATCACAGTTTCGGAGGCCATGGAATGCCCAGGTGGCACAAAACCCCCCAAATGATCCTATTTTGGAAAGTGGACACCCCAAGCTATTTGCTGAGAGGTATAGTGAGTATTTTACAGACCTCACTTTTTGTCACAAAGTTTTGAAAATTGAAAAAAGAAAAAAAAATGTTTTTTCTTGTCTTTCTTCATTTTCAAAAACAAATGAGAGCTGCAAAATACTCACCATGCCTCTCAGAAAATAGCTTGGGGTGTCTACTTTCCAAAAGGGTGTCATTTGGGGGGGGGGGGGTTGTGCCCCCTGGGCATTCCATGGCCTCCGAAACTGTGATAGGCAGTGAAGAGTGAAATCAAAAATTTACCCCCTTAGAAATCCTGAAGGCGGTGATTGGTTTTCGGGGCCCCGTACGCGGCTAGGCTCCCAAAAAGTCCCATACATATGGTATCCCCATACTCAGGAGAAGTAGCTAAATGTATTTTGGGGTGCAATTCCACGTGTGCCCATGGCCTTTGTGAGCAATATATCATTTAGTGACAACTTTGTGCAAAAAAAAAAAATTGTCCCTTTTCCGCAACTTGTGTCAAAATATAAAATATTCCATGGACTCAACATGCCTCTCAGCAAATAACTTGGGGTGTCTACTTTCCAAAATGGGGTCATTTGGGGGGGTTTTGTGCCATCTGGGCATTTTATGGCCTTCAAAACTGTGATAGGTAGTGAGGAGTGAAATAAAAAATGTACGCCCTTAGAAATCCTGAAGGTGGTGATTGGTTTTCAGGGCCCCGTACGCGTCTAGGCTCCCAAAAAGTCCCACACATGTGGTATCCCCGTACTCAGGAGAAGCAGCTGAATGTATTTTGGGGTGCAATTCCACATATGCCCATGGCCTGTGTGAGCAATATATCATTTAGTGACAACTTTTTGTAATTTTTTTTTGTTGTCATTATTCAATCACTTGGGACAAAAAAAATTAATATTCAATGGGCGCAACATGCCTCTCAGCAATATCCTTTGAGTGTCTACTTTCCAAAATGGGGTCATTTGGGGGGGTTTGTACTGCCCTGCCATTTTAGCACCTCAAGAAATGACATAGGAAGTCATAAACTAAAATCTGTGTAAATTCCAGAAAATGTACCCTAGCTTGTAGACGCTATAACTTTTGCCCAAACCAATAAATATACGCTTATTGACATTTTTTTTTACCAAAGACATGTGGCCGAATACATTTTGGCCTAAATGTATTACTAAAATTGAGTTTATTGGATTTTTTTTATAACAAAAAGTAGAAAATATCATTTTTTTTCAAAATTTTCGGTATTTTTCCGTTTATAGCGCAAAAAATAAAAACCGCAGAAGTGATCAAATACCATAAAAAAAAACTCTATTTGTGGGAAGAAAAGGACGCAAATTTCGTTTGGGTACAGCATTGCATGACCGCGCAATTAGCAGTTAAAGCGACGCAGTGCCAAATTGTAAAAAGTGCTCTGGTCAGCAAGGGGGTAAATCCTTCCAGGGCTGAAGTGGTTAAAAGTGTTAAGTCATGAATTGTGGAAACTAACTAGTGTCGAGTGATTGCATATAGTGTATACCACATTTACCACTGACTAATGCAGAGTTGCAATGCAAGGAGATCAGCTAAAAGTAGTTGGATCTGCATGTGCGTTATAATTAATCAAAATTAGTCGATTAATCGTTTAAAAAAAAAGATTAATCGAACGCAAAAATTTTAATTTTAAATGTTTTAATATATATATATATTATATTATATTATTTTTTTTTAGATTAAAAACAAGAATAAGTATTTCTGTAAAATAATTAATAATATCATATATATTTTGGTAGCTTGTAAGGCTATGCAACAATCTTCTTATATAATACCACTTATAGCAATATTTTTTATATTTTTAATAAACATCTATTTAATACTGTCCAATTTATCCCATGCGTGCGGATGCAATTACGTTCGTGGTGCTATCCCGCCACATGCTGCATTCCAGCGCTCTCCTGTGACCCACCAGCTGCCTTCCAAGCCTCACTTTGGACTTTACCTGAACGCCGAAAGACTCCTGCTGGTCAGGATGCTGGCCATACACGGATCCACAGGACGTGACCCCTGCTGATAGCTGTGACAGAGCTGTGACGGAGATTGGCGTAACCGGACTCCACTGTGCCTAACAGTGTATATCGCCATATTCTGACTTATGTCTCCGTGAGTTTTTTTAATGCACTTTGTCTATTAAATACTACAGTCTTACCTAAGAGGTGCCTGCTTCCTGTTTTTCTCTATACATGTTTGGAGTGTGCTTCGGCTCCCCCTGCAAGGCTGCCCTGTTTCCATAGACTGTTTCCTCACACAGAGCATAATAGCTCAAAGGACTCTTGTATGGACTCATTTTTCATGCTATATACTATAACCTGCGCCACTATCCACTGCATTTCTTTGCTCTAAATATAAGTGGATGGGGAAGGTTGCAAACTTACCCAATAGAGGGCATAATTGAAGAGCACCCGAGGAGCAAATCCTACATCTACCAGGTTAGATATGAGAGTTCTGGCCATAGGGATATAATCAAAACAGGACAAGGAGGAGTGTGAAGCCAAGAAGCAGGAATGCGCCTGAGACAGTGGGTGTTTATGCCTCCAGGTGTCTGTTAAAGCAAAGCCTACTAGAAATCTACCAATTCAGATAATATGAGAGGGGCCCAGATCAGAGGAAGGGTAATTCTTAATCTGTCAAGACCAGGATCTATTACCATATTAAAGTCCTCCAACCAGATGGCAGGTGCTGGGTGGTGTTGCACCATATAGTCTATGCCAGCCTAGTAAGCTATCAATAATACTTCAACCCCACACAGTTCGGCATGAAGAAAAATAAATCTACACTAGGGATCTGACCGCAAATCCACCAATTGAAATTGAACTGTCTTGGCTATTAGGATTGCAATCCCTCTAGAATTAGATGTATGGGGTGTGTGGTATAACCAGCCTACCCAGGGTTTTTTAAGTGCAAACTGCAATTGCCTGGTAATGTGGGTTTCCACCAAAACAGAGACATCCGCCTTGAGATGGAACAAGACTGCTAGTCATTTAGATTTTGCCCGGAGGGCCCTAACATTCCAGGCCGAAAGTTTAAACTGAGCCATGGCAAGCATTTATAAATAAATAGAGCAGCAATTGGATGACCAGAACCTGAGAGATCACAGAAAATACAGCAGCATGACCTGTGGGGCAGGTTAAGTCCAACAACATTATTTGAAGTACACAAATGAGGAGCAGACACGTTGATGTAATATGCATAACAAAGAATACTCCAACCCAGGGAATGAAATCTTCAGCACGAGAACAAATAGGGGAAAAAACAAACCCAGGTAGCACTACCCTCTTAGGAGTTGCTGAAGTCAGGGTTCCCCACTGTTCACACAGCATTTCTTACTTTCATCCAGGAACAGAAATCAGTCTTTGGCTTGTTTTTGTAGTTTTCTTAGGGGATAATAACTTGGATGGGGTAAGGGATTATTGGATGCCCAATGTGACAACAATACAACTTCAGGGACACTTCTTCCCTATTTACAGACTCCTCTTCTTCCTTCCACCTGCACACACTTTGTTCTTCCTTTTACAGCCTTTGCTGGTTCACTCCTGGGGAAACTGAAAGACTTTTGTTCAGCAACAGCCCGTTACAGGCAGGATCTCTCAGTCACTTAGCAAAGCAACACTTAAAGTGGTTGTAAACCCACACTCATCACACTTTAAACCAATAGCATACTATTAATCTTTATGTATATACATGCCTCCTGCATATATCCCTACCTTCGAAATGTCACCCCCTTCTGCAGATGGGGCCCTGCAAAACTCGGTGGGCGGGTCTATTTTCCAGCGATCGGTGGGTGGAGTCGTGGTGTCACCAGACTCCCCGCCAACCTCTACACTCCTCTTGGCCAGGCAGCAAGGTGTGCGCACAGGAGAGGCAGAGCAGGTTTCGGGTAGAAACAGAGCGTGGTCACTGCCCCCTGTCACTCCTGCACACATGGATGCCCAGTGACAGTCGGGAATGATCGGAGCAGCAGAGAGATAGCTGTGAGCACCAATCCCCCTGCATGGCTTTTCAGCTGACAGCCACAGGAGGGAGAGAAGGAGAAGCGGCTGATGAAAAGCCAGCAGGGAGATCAGTGCTCACAGCTGTCCCCCGCTGCACTGATCATTCCCGACTGTCCCCCGGGTGCTCCTCCTCCAGCACCCGTGTTCTCCTCCACCACCCCCCCTTCCTCTCTGGCCCCCCTCCGCGTCCTCCTCATCTGGCCCGTTGTGTCTTCCCCCTCTGCCCCCCCTCGTCCCCCTCCGCCAGCTTCCCTCCTCTCCCGCGGGCTGCGGGGGGGACCGGCAGGATGGATAGCGGAGGAAGGGGCCGGTAAATACAGTACACATATACACTATATGCGTGCGTGTGTGTATTTTTTGGACATACCAGACTTTTATTTGCCACACTGTTTTAATACCAATTCCTTACTCTGTTTTATTATAGGCTAACAAACGTGCAAATTTTTTTTAATGTATTATTATTTTTAATAATGTAACTGTATCTGACAATTAGACCGCCATAGACGGTTCGAATCTTGGCCAGTTCAGCAGGAACCAGCCCGAGATTCAAACAGTGTGTGGGCAGGCTGATTGTACAAAGTTGATTGATCGATCAACTTGGGAACAACCAGCCTGCTGGATTCACTTGCAATTATCACTAGCGGCTGCTATAGCCGCTAGCAATAATCATTGTCTTCTCTCGGCAGGGACAGCTTCCCCTGTCCGCCCCCCCATTGTGAGCAGAAAATTGCTCAGCAGGAGGGATTCCCCTGTCAGCGTTGTCTGTGTAATGGCTTTCTTCTGGCCACTCTGCCATAAAGCCCAACTCTATGAAGTGTACGGCTTATTGTCATCCTATGTACAGATACTCCAGTCTCTGCTGTAGAACTCTGCAGCTCCTCCAGGGTTAACTTAGGTCTCTGTGCTGCCTCTCTGATTAATGCCCTCCCTGCCCGGTCCGCGAGTTTTGGTGTATGGCCGTCTCTTGGCAGGTTTGCTTTTGTGCCATGTTCTTTCCATTTGGTTATGATAGAATTGATGGTGCTCCTAGGTATCATCAAAGATTTGGATATTTTTTTATAACCTAACCCTGACTTGAACTTCTCAACAGCATTGTCCCTTATATGTTTGGAGAGTTCCTTGGTCTTCGTGGCAGTGTTTGGTTAGTGGTGCCTCTTGCTTAGGTGTTGCAGCCTCTGGGGCCTTTCAAAAAGGTGTGTATATGTAATGACAGATCATAAGATACTTAGATTGCACACAGGTGGACATCATTTCACTAATTATGTGAATTCTGAAGGTAATTGGTTGCACCAGAGCTTTTTATGGGGTTCAAAGGGGTGAATACATACACACATGCCAATTTTCAGTTTTTTATTTCTGAAAAATAGTTTTATGTATATATTTTTCTAATTTCACTTCACCAACTTAGACTATTGTGTTCGGATCCATCACATATAATTCAGATTAAAAAACATTGAACTAAAGGCTGTAATGTAACAAAATAGGTAAAAAGCCAAGAGGGGTGAATACTTTTGCAAGGCACTGTATATTTGTATGCTATATCTGTTATACCATAATAATTTATTATTTATCTATTTACTGTGAAATTACTGGTTGGAAGTTATAACTTCAGTAATTTGTCCGTTAAGCCACCTGCTTGAGTACAGATTTTGAAAATATAGTAAATTACCTTAAAAACAATATATAATAATTATTTGTATATTACTTACTTATGATAATTAACCCCTTGCCACGCAGGCCAATTCTGATACTTCTCTCCCACATATAAAAATCATAATTTTTTTGCTAGAAAATTACTTAGAATCCCCAAACATTATATATATATTGTTTTAGCTAAGACCCTAGGGAATAAAATGGTGGTCGTTGGAACTTTTTAATGTCACATTTATTTGCGCAGCAATTTTTTTAAACATGTATTTTTTTGGGGGAAAAAACTGTTAGGACCAATCCTATTTAATTTGTTCATAAACGACCTGGAGGATGGGATAAACAGTTCAATCTCTGTATTTGCAGACGATACTAAGCTAACAGGGCAATAACTTCTCCGCAGGATGTGGAAACCTTGCAAAAAGACCTGAACAAATTAATGGGGTGGGCGACCACATGGCAAATGAGGTTCAATGTAGAAAAATGTAAAATAATGCATTTGGGTGGCAAAAATATGAATGCAATCTATACACTGGGGTTGAAAACCTCTGGGGGAATCTAGGATGAAAAAGGATCTGGGGGTCCTAGTAGATGATAGGCTCAGCAATGGCATGCAATGCCAAGCTGCTGCTAATAAAGCAAACAGAATATTGGCATGCATTAAAAGGAGGATCAACGCAAGAGATAAAACGATAATTCTCCCACTCTACAAGGCTCTGGTCCGGCCGCACCTGGAGTATGCTGTCCAGTTCTGGGCACCAGTCCTCAGGAAGGATGTACTAGAAATGAAGCGAGTACAAAGAAGGGCAACAAATCTAATAAAGGGTCTGGAGGATCTTAGTTATGAGGAAAGGTTGCAAGCACTGAACTTATTCTCTCTGGAGAAGAGACGCTTGAGAGGGGATATGATTTCAATTTACAAATACTGTACTGGTAACCCCACAATAGGGATAAAACTTTTTTACAAAAGAGTTTAATAAGACTCGTGGCCACTCATTACAATTAGAAGAAAAGAGGTTTAACCTTAAACTACGTAGAGGGTTCTTTACTGTAAGAGCGGCAAGGATGTGGAATTCCCTTCCACAGGCAGTGGTCTCAGCGGGGAGCATTGATAGCTTCAAGAAACTATTAGATAATCACCTGAATGACCGCAACATACAGGGATATACAATGTAATACTGACACATAATCACACACATAGGTTGGACTTGATGGACTTGTGTCTTTTTTCAACCTCACCTACTATGTAACTATGTAACAAAGGAGAAGTTATTATCAATGGATTTATATTGGGAACAGTACCAGGGACAAGGGAATTGGACCAAGCCAATGGCTGCTGATTGTGCTTGAAGTGGAACCTTAGTAATCTTGCTGTTATGAAGTGTGATAGCACACTGTTAAGCTGTGCTAGACAGTGCACCACATGAAATACTCACTTGATGAAGAGGGGACCCAGTGTATCCAACTGTATGAAAACCGTTCAGGCTAGGAGATGATGGTGGATAGGGAAATTTGAAGCTTGTCCTGTAACCATGTTAAGTCATTGGTCCCAGTGCAGTAAGTGTCCCCAGTTTGAGTGGTGCGATTACCAAAGAGGACCAGGAGTATGGTGAGAGTGTGAGTGGTATATAACATATAGCCCTTTATCTGAGGCACACCACACATGTGAGTATTTTTGTTTTGTTTTATGGAATCTTTTATTTTTTAATTATTGAAATTTTTATTGGTTTTGAACAGTTACAAGGTCAAACATGTACATAGTTGCATAATGTACAGACAATCTTAAGTAACAAGTTAGTTTTCCTACAAGTTATGTTAAACATTTCAAGATGGTATCATGGGTAAATAATCTTAAACTGCTTTCAATAGTAGTAGTAGTAATTTTAATCCTTATATTCATAGATGTCATAACCAAAATGTGAATTATATTTGCATCTCTTGTACATAAATCTGTTTTTTAGAGGTTGTCAGTCTTACCTAGAGATACATATCTTGACCTCATAGAGAACAACAGACATAAAATGAAAGATTAAACCAAAGAACAGAACATTGAGATAAAACAAGTAGCGATGGTACTACGGCCGCGGTATCCATCAATTGTTACTAGTCCTCACCTGCCGCTCATAGGTTGCTTGCTATTCAATTACCTGCCCTCCTATTCTATTCTAGTTTCTCAGAAGAAATTGGTTAAGCTGTAGGTTTAAATCCATACTTCCCATTTCTTGTTGAAGCTTTCCCTATTGCCGTGGATGTTGGCTTACGAGTATTCATGTAAGCAATGTAAGTTTACCCTAGAGACAACTTCTGTAAGTGTGTGTGCTATATCTTTTTTCCACTGACACATTATGGACAATCTAGCTGCTAATAAAATATGTAGAACTACTGTTCTAAAGTTAGTAGTGAAGTTTCCTACAGAGAGTCCTAGTAGTTCCAAAGCCAGCAAGGGATGGGTTATAATCCCTGTAATAGATGAGATCAGTTGGAAGACAGACTTCCAAAAGCTGGTTACTGATTTGCAGCACTAGAGTATATGTAACAAGTTCCCAGATTGTCCACAGTTACGCCAGCAGTCCGGAGTGTGTTCTTTATGGATTTTAGATAATCTAACTGGCATCAGGTACCATCTATAGAGTATCTTATAAACATTTTCCCAATGTAATACACAGTGTGAAGCTCCTAGGCTGGATCTGATATCGTGGGACTAAGGATGAGCCAAACACCCCCCTCGGTTCGGTTTGCACCAGAACATGCGAACAGGCAAAAAATTTGGACGAACACGTGAACATCGTTAAAGTCTATGCGACACGAACATGAAAAATCAAAAGTGCTAATTTTAAAGGCTTATTTGTAGGTTATTGTCATAAAAAGTGTTTGGGGACCTGGGTCCTGCCTCAGGGGACATGTATCAATGCAAAAAAAGTTTCAAAAATGTCAGTTTTTTCAGGAGCAGTGATTTTAATAATGCTTAAATTGAAACAATAAACATGAAATATTCCTTTAAATATCGTGCCTGGGGGTGTCTATAGTATGCCTGTAAAGTGGCGCACTTTTCCCGTGTTAAAAACAGTACCACAGCAAAATGACATTTCTCAAGGAAAAAAGTCATTTAAAACTGATCGCGGCTGTAATGAATTGTCGGGTCTCGGCAATATAGATAAATCTCATTGAAAAAAAACGCATGGGTCCCCCCCCCCAGTCCATTACCAGGCCCTTCGGGTCTGGTATGAATATTAAGGGAACCCCGAACCAAAAATGAAAAAAAAAAATTGCTTGGGGGTCCCCCAAAATCCATACCAGGCCCTTCAGGTCAGGATTTTAAGGGGAACCCTGTGCCAAAATTTAAAAAAAATGGCGTAGGGGTCCCCCCCAAAATCCATACCAGACCCTTTTCCGAGCACGCAACCTGGCAGGCTGCAGGAAAAGAGGGCCCCCCTGAACCGTACCAGGCCACATGCCCTCAACATGGGGAGGGTGCTTTGGAGTAGCCCCCCAAAGCACCCATGCCATTTTTTCAAAGAGTTTTATCTATAGTGCCCAGCCCCGACAATTCATTACAACCGCGATCAGTTTTAAATGACTTTTTTTCCTTTAGAGATGTCATTTTGCTGTGGTACTGTTCTAAACACGGAAAAACTGTACCACTTTACAGGCATACTATACTTACCCCCCAGGCACGATATTTAAAGGAATATTTCATTTTTATTGTTTCTCTTTAAGCATTATTATAATCACTGCTCCTGAAAAAACTGCAGTTTTTAAAACTTTTTTTTGCATTGATACATGTCCCCTGGGGCAGGACCTGGGTCCCCAAACACCTTTTATGACAATAACTTGCATATAAGCCTTTAAAATTAGCACTTTTGGTTTTTCATGTTAGTGTCCCATAGACTTTATTGGTGTTCGAATTTGCCACGAACACCGTATAATGTTCGTTGTTCGCCAAACGTTCGAACAACCAAAGTTCGGACCGCTTGGGCCGAACCGTTCGCCCACCCCTACTTGGGACCATTCCTGTTCCGAATATGATCTATCTAAATCTTGTTCCCATTTCAGTATCGCTGGTGTTTGTTTTATTGGAGTATTGGGTTGAAGCAAGGAATAAAGAAGTGAATGCCTCTCTTTTGGATAGAATCTCTATGGTAAAATTCACAGATTTTTTTTTGTCTAGAGCTATGGTGTCAGAGGTGAAGGTATGCAGGAGATGCTGGTCCTGGTACATCTTAAATTTATCTTTGTGTTTGATTCCTTCTGGGATTTCCTTTATGGTAGAGTAACCAGCATCTAACCATGATTGAACCGAGAGGCCTGGTATTAAGAGTTCAAAGGATTGAAGTGGTATATCACCTAGGGATATATGTATGGAATCCTGACTTCTGTCTAGAAGGCCTGTCTACACTTTAAGCAAAGCGGAGATAGAAGGGTGGTCTGGTAAATGTATTGGTTTATTGGTGGCCGCTGCTATTAATAAAGCTCGGAGATTTTTGTTCTGCACCAGATTTTGTTCTAATAGTACCCATTGCTTTACTGGAGATGGGGCAAACCACGCTTTAAGTTGGTCTTAAAGAGTCGCTCTGTAATAGTCTTTAATTACTAGGAGTCCCATACCTCCCTTCGATCTGTGCTTTGTGAGGATAGAGAAGGCTATTCTTGCTGTAGTTCCTTTCCAAATAAAGAATGGAAGTGAGATATCAAGTTTATTAAAGAAAAGGGTTGGTAAGGGTATTGGTACAGTCCTGAAGATATAAAGAATTTTTGGTAAAATAACCATTTTAAAAGTTGCTATCCTTCCCATCCAAGAGATTTCAAATTTGCCCAGTTGTAAGAGTTCAGTCTGAACCGAATGTAGTAATTTTTTATAATTGGCATCGTAGAGGTGGCTAGATTTAGTGGTTAGATAAATCCCTAGATATTGGATTTTACTGTTATCCCAATTGCAAGGAAATAAAGATTTTATTTTTGTCCGTATTTTGTGACTAAGATTGGTTGTAAGGACCTGGCATTTGGATACATTAATTTAATTAAATTTTATGTTAAGGCAGTAGGCAGTAGGCAGTTTGCGACTCTCAGCTAGACAGAGCAGATTAAGAATTCTGCGGGTGCCATCAGGTGCTTGACGTCCTTTTACAAATCCTACTTGATCCGGGGCTATTAAGGATGGTACTTTTTTTCTTATAATGTGAAGGGCCTGAACTCCCCGGTGAAGAGGCACAAAGTGTTAAAAGAGTTGCATCATTATAGAGCGAATGTGGTATTCCTCCAGGAGACTCACCTTGCCCTGGATACAAACATTAGGTTATACTCCTCAGCTTTACCGGTCTGGTATTATAGTGATTCTCCCATAAGGAGAGCTAAGGGAGTTGCAATTGGTTTCTCAAGGTCGGTTAATTTCACCCTAATTAACAGATTGGCTGACCCGGAGGGACGTTTTCTGTTTCTGAAGGGTAAGCTGGGCGGTAAAGTAATGACTTTAGCCAATGTGTATTGCTCGAACAAAAATCCAACTGTTTTCTTGAAGCAGGTGTTGGACAATCTGAGGGAGTTTAAAACAGGGGAGGTAGTTTTGGCAGGAGACTTTAATTTTTGTCTTAATCCTGTTCTGGATAGTACGTCCCGGGCACAGGGGACAAGCGGGGTTCAACTAAAGAAAATTGGGCGTAAGCTGCACCAATGCCACATTATGGATGTGTGGAGAGTGCAGCATGCAAAGGTAAAAGACTACACCTACTTCTCCCCTGTGCACGGGACGTACTCAAGATTAGATTACATCATGGCTGACCATAGTTTACTGGATTTGGTGGAGGAAACCAGAATAGGGATTACCATGCTTTCGGACCATGCGCCGATTTCAATGAGGATCAGGCTACCGGGGCCTCATCGACAACCATTCTCATGGAAATTAAACGAAAGTTTACTAAAAGATAACACGGCAGAATTAGTACAGAAAGAGATCGATTTTTTTTTTTAAGGCTAATGAAAGGGGAGAAATAGCATCCTCTATACTGTGGGAGGCCTTTAAGGCATATATTAGAGGGATCCTTATATCCATTGGGGCAAAGGAAAAAAAAGAGAGATCAAAAAGAAGGTAACAACTTATAGAGGAAATACATTCACTGGAACAAGAACATAAAAAACATAAGGGACACCATCGGGATAGCTTCCACCAGTTGACCATCAAAAGGGAGGAGTTAAGGGATTGTCTGGAACAGGATTCGAGGAGGTCATTAAATAAAATAACAAGAGACAGGTATTTTTGGGGAAACAAGTCAAGTAAGCACCTTGCAAGGCTATTAAAAAGTTAGAGAGACCCAAACTTCATCGAAAAAGTCCAAAATAAAAAGGGTGAGACAGTATTCACAACTAAAGGTATAGCAGAAGAGTTCAGGAAATATTATGAGGCACTCTATACAGTAGGTCAAAAGGGACACCTAGAGCAGACAAAGGGTAGGAGGGTCGAGGAATTCCTAAGTGAAGCAGGGCTGACAAGGCTGGCGGAAGGAGACAGGACAGACATGGATAGACCTATAACTGAAGCTGAAATTTACTCCGCATTAAAGGATTCTCCAGCAGGAAAGAGCCCGGGCCCAGACGGGTTCACTACTTTTTTTTAAATAAATATAAAGAAACCTTGGTGCCAAAGCTCTGCCATTTCTGGAATGATCTAGGTACCAAAAGTGTGATGGGGGAGCATTCCTTGTCCGCAACTATTACCCTGATACTAAAAGAGGGAAAAAATAATATGTTGTGCTCCAGCTATAGGCCTATTGCCCTTCTAAACGCGGATACCAAATTATACGCTAAGGTCTTGGCGGGCAGGCTGAAGGACAAAATGATGACTCTGGTACACCCAGACCAAGTGGGGTTTGTCCCGGGTAGAGAGGGGAGGGACAATGGAGTTCGCTCGCTTCTCCTCCTCGAGTCTACCAAGTCTGGTGGGTCCCCAGCTCTATTCCTGTCAATGCATGCCGAAAAAGCGTTCGACAGGGTAGACTGGGGACTAATGATTAAAACATTGGAATATCTGGGAGTTGGCCCAAGATTTATTGCTTGGGTCAGAATGTTGTATAATCACCCGCCAACATCCGTTAAGGTTAACGGGGTCCTCTCAAGGCCATTTAAGATGGAGAATGGAACTAGGCAAGGGTGTCCATTGTCTCCCCTATTATTCATCTTAACCTTGGAACCCCTGCTGGCGACTATCCGAAAAAACCCAGACTGTACTGGGATAAGGATAGGAACCGAGGAACATAAACTAGCGGCGTATGCCGATGATGTCCTTTTCTATATTACGAATCCCCGGATATCGATTCCAAACTTGCTGCAGATTTTAAAAAGATATGGTGACATCTCAAATTTTAAGGTAAATCTCAGCAAGTCTGAAATCTTAAATATTAACATAGACAAACAGGAAGAAGAAAAACTTTCAGGGGAATTCCACTTCCCCTGGAGAAGGGAGATAAAATATTTAGGAGTTAAACTATCCAACTCTCTGAAGAAATTGTATTCAATTAACTACATACCCTTATTGAATTTAATTAAGCAAGAAATACAAAAAATGTCCACGCGACCACTCTCTGTTTGGCCGCGTAAATACAATAAAAATGGTGTTGGCCCCGAAAATCCTCTATAAATTTCAGATGCTTCCAATTTCCCTACCACAGCCATATTTGAGAGCCTTGCGAGGCCTAATGGCAACGTTTGTCTGGGGTAATAAAAAGTCACGAATAGCATATAAGGTCCTGACTAGGGGTAAAAAACAGGGTGGGCTTGCCCTACCGGACTTTAGTAAATATTATAAATCAGTGATGCTTTCACGGGTGATGGACTGGTCATAGTCGACATCAGAAAAAAGATGGGTTAATATCGAACATAGTTTAAGTAGCACACACTTAGGGCACACTATATGGAATCCCCCAAAATACAGAGCACTTAGCACAAACACATCGGATATAACACTTAATACACTAAAATTATGGGATCAGATTCACACTCAAAATAAATGGAGTTATAATTCTCCTCTGATTTATTTGAGGGATAATAGATTCTTTGAACCTGGGATGAGGGAGGTGGGGGGGAATTGGATTAAGAACGTTAATACACAATTAAAAGACGTAATTAAAGAAGGGAAAATTCGCACATTTCACGATTTGAAAACTGAGACAGATTTAATGGAGATTGATGAGTGGCGGTACATCCAGCTGACACATTTTGTAAAGAATCTTCAGAAACCAATCAGAGGCGAAGAAGATTATAGGCCGTTTGAGCAGCTTTGTTTGAGAAAGGAATCCAGAAATATCATTTCTCGGCTGTATAAAATTTTAATGACTAGTGAGGAGCTGGATGTGCCTCCCTACATCAGGAAATGGGAAAGGGAATTGGGGACACAATGTAGTAATCACGTGATAGGGAAAATCCTGAAAATGCTGCATACCTCCTCAGTGAGCACGACGGAAACAAATTTCAAGTGCTTGGCAGGGTGGTATGCGACCCCAGACAAACTTAGCAAATTCCAACCGGAGAAATCGGGGGAATGTTGGAGAGGGTGTAAAAATATTGGCACAATGGCCCATATATGGTGGGAGTGTCCCACCATCAAAGTGTATTGGAAGAAAATTATACACCTAATAAAGGAAATTACTAATAAGACGATCCAAGAAGACCCATGGATCTGTTTATTCCATGGGACTGAGGAGGCAATCAAGCAATATAAAACATCGATAGTTCCCATTTTGTTGGATACTGCCAAGAGTCAGATTCCCAAAAAATGGATGGAGCCTGAGAGCCCTAAAATTTGTGAATGGTTGCTCTCTGTCAATGAAATTTATATAATGGAGAGTGAGGAGGGGGCCGAAGCAGAGTTTGAGGAGGGGACTGAACCAAAAGATAAATGGGCAGGGTGGCGAAGGTATAAGAATACCTGGAGCTATGGGGAGGAGATTACTGGCTAAAGGTTAAACGGGTATAAAACAAGGGAACTAGGTGAGGGAATTAGGTTATTGATTTATATTACTGTAACTCAGCAGGACTGGGAAGGGAGGGGGGGTGGGTATTTGGTTTTTTTTTTTTTTGTTTCTCTCTTAAGTTGGGGGTCATTAAAGATGGATTTTATCTATATGTATGTCAATATATGGATTTTTGTATTTTGAAAATATAAATAAAGAATTGAAGAAGAAGGCCTGTCTACACTTTAAGCAAAGCGGAGATAGAAGGGTGGTCTGGTAAATGTATTGGTTTATTGGTGGCCGCTGCTATTAATAAAGCTCGGAGATTTTTGTTCTGCACCAGATTTTGTTCTAATAGTACCCATTGCTTTACTGGAGATGGGGCAAACCACGCTTTAAGTTGGTCTTAAAGAGTCGCTCTATAATAGTCTTTAATTACTAGGAGTCCCATACCTCCCTTCGATCTGTGCTTTGTGAGGATAGAGAAGGCTATTCTTGCTGTAGTTCCTTTCCAAATAAAGAATGGAAGTGAGATATCAAGTTTATTAAAGAAAAGGGTTGGTAAGGGTATTGGTACAGTCCTGAAGATATAAAGAATTTTTGGTAAAATAACCATTTTAAAAGTTGCTATCCTTCCCATCCAAGAGATTTCAAATTTGCCCAGTTGTAAGAGTTCAGTCTGAACCGAATGTAGTAATTTTTTATAATTGGCATCGTAGAGGTGGCTAGATTTAGTGGTTAGGTAAATCCCTAGATATTGGATTTTACTGTTATCCCAATTGCAAGGAAATAAAGATTTTATTTTTGTCCGTATTTTGTGACTAAGATTGGTTGTAAGGACCTGGCATTTGGATACATTAATTTAATTAAATTTTATGTTAAGGCAGTAAGCAGTAGGCAGTTTGCGACTCTCAGCTAGACAGAGCAGATTAAGAATTCTGCGGGTGCCATCAGGTGCTTGACGTCCTTTTACAAATCCTACTTGATCCGGGGCTATTAAGGATGGTGTTACTTCAGCCATTCTGTTAGCAATAACCTTTGCGTAAACCTGGAGGTCTGCGTTAAGGAGAGATATATTAGTCTAAAGTTCTGTGGTATAGTGGGATACTTCCCTGGTTTGGGCAACGTGACTACTAGAGCTCTAAGGATTTCTGCTGGTAGTACACCAGAGGATGCCACTATATTGAATAATTAAACTAAATATGGAACCAGGGTGTCTGAGAAGTTCTGGTAATATTCAGAGCCAGGGTTTTAAGAACTTTTTAAATTTCTTCGGCAGAAATCTGAGCATTAAGGCATTCCAACACTTCGGGATCAAGAGCCGGAAGTTTAACCATATCTAGAAATTTTGCTATACCTTTTATAGACGGCTGGATAGAGTTCGGGTCCGATTTAAGGTTGTAAAGGGCACTATAGTACTCCTTAAAAGTATTCGCTATATCCTTAGGATGAGATAACTTTGTACCACTTTTAGGGTCCATTAGATGGGCAATTCTTGTTTTTGTTTGCTTTGATTTAATTTGTTGGGCTAATACTTTCCCCGCCTTATTCCCAGAGGAGTAAAATAAAGCTTTTAGGCGTTTAAGGCCTTTCTCAAACGCATATACAAGTATTTGTTTAAATTCTGTTCTACACTTCTTTTTTTTTTTTTTTTTTTTAAATTCCTTTATTTTATTTCAACAATGCATGTTACAGTGTGATATACATGTTATCAAGATCTATAACATTTAGTGAGTGATAAAAAAAATAAAACAGAGGCATGAAGAGGACTTTAACAGAAAACTACCGTCGACTAAAGACGTGAACACATATTCATTCCTCTAGTTTACACGGTCTGCGTAATGAAATCAGAGCCTGAGTGTATGGGAAAGTCTAATGTTATGCTTATCATACTATCCATTTGCAAGCAGTTCCCTGAGATATGCCTCGTTTAAACTAAAGGCTCGTGTAGTTATCCTTAGACAACAGGCATATAGATAAACCAAGATAACAAAGAGAGAAGCTCTCCACTGACCGGGGGTGGAGATATTCCTTGGCGATCAGTAGAGTCCGGCAAGGGGCAACTAATGTAGAGTAATGAATACCATGATATTCAACATATCTGATCTAATCTTCCCTTAACCGAAAAAATATAGGGGGTTGTGTGAGAACCTAGGGAGAGAGGGGGAGGGGGGAGGGGAGGGAAGGGGAGAAAAGCGGGAGACAGTAAGGGGGGGAGAGGCCAGAGAGAATGAGAGGCGAAGTGGAGGGGGAGAGGAAGAGAGAAGTAAAGAGAGGAGGGTGGCGGTGTCACCCTCCAGCCAGGCAGGGTCCTCGTATCAAGGAGTGTCCGCATTAAGTCATCTCTCGGAGGTAGGCCTCGGTGTAGATGAAGTGTTGCCAGGGGCGCCAGGTCCCCGAAAGGCTTCCTCCCTGTCATGCAGGGTGGCCGTAAGATCTTCCATGTCCCGCAGATCATTGACCCTCGCATACCACTGAATCTTCGTTGGTGGGATTACCGATCTCCAAAATAGAGGGATGCAGGCCTTGGCCGCATTAAGCAGATGTATGGTGGGTGAGGCTTTATATTTCTTAATTGAACTTCTAGAAAGGTGCAGTAAACAGGCCCCGGGGTCTCCCCCCAGTGCGACACCCGTCAGATGTTCGACCGTATCCGTCACCTCTTTCCAGAACGGTTTAATCTTGGGACAGTCCCAGAAAATGTGCAACATTGTTCCCTCTCCTGCTCCACAACGCCAACATAGATCCGGCACCTGCGGGAGGAACCTGTGAAGAGTGGATGGTACTCTGTACCATCTGGTCACTATCTTGTAGCAAGTCTCCTGGACCCTTGTAGCCAGAGAAGATTTTTGGGCAAAGTGTAAGATCTTTTCCCTTTGTGTTTCATCAAAGTGCGCTCCCAGTTCCGTCTCCCACTTAGTAAGGAAGGGGGGGACAAAACCTTCAGCCGGGGTGATCAAAGAGAGGTAGATCAGGGATAAAGAGTGGCGTATGGGCTCTCTGCGGTGGCAGATACGTTCCAATTCCGTAAGTGGGCGTGGGGGACCTAGAGTTCGGGCGCTTCGGTGCAAAAAATTACGCAGTTGGAGACCACTCAGGAAGTCCAAAGGCCTGTCTAAGATTTCTATTCCCGCGGTTGTCCTGAGCTGGCCGCCGGGATCCAGGAAGTCAAGGAGGCGTGGCCATCTATCTCCCTCTGATAAGGCTCTAAAGATCGGCCCCTGGCAGCCCGGCATGAAGTCAGGGTTACCCAGGATCGGCACCATAGGGGAAGGGATAGGTGAGATCTGGGTTTTGCGGAAGGTTTCTCTGATCACTCTCAATGTGTTTCCAAGAGTTGGGTGTTCGGCAATGGATTTCGGGATCGGAGTGGTAAGCCACGGCCAACTCCTGGCCGTACCGTCTGAGTCCTCCATCTCCATGGTGACCCATTGTTTGGCCTCTAGGTGACAGTACCAGTCTATCAATCTGGTAAGATGCGCTGCCCTATAGTAGGCTTTTATGTCTGGTAAACCCACCCCTCCCCTGTGTTTTGCCAAGTAAAGTAGTTGTAATTTTATGCGTGGCGGCTTGTGTGACCAGACAAATTCTCGGAGGAGTGCGTCGATTCGCTTGAAGGAGGGCGGAAGATGAATGGGGAGGGCCTGTAGCAGATAAAGTATCCTTGGGAGGGCTGTCATCTTGATGGCATTACAGCGTCCAAACCACGTTAAAGTGAGGGCGTGCCAATGCTGCAGGTCTGTTTTAAGTCTGTGTAGGAGAGTGGCAAAATTTGCTTGGTACAGGTCGGCGGGGTCCGCGGTGATGACCACACCTAGGTACGGAATGGAATCGGTTGCCCAGTGGAACTGGTAGTTCAGGCGCAATTGTCGGGTATTTTGCGAGCTCAGTGTGATATTGAGCATGGAGGATTTAGACATATTTATTTTAAATAGGGACAGAGCCCCGTATTCCCTCAGAGAATGGAGCAAGACGGGGAGTGAGGCAATGGGGTCAGCCAAGAAGAAGATAAGGTCATCTGCGAATGCGGCGACCTTGTGGGTTCCAGATGTTTTACGGAAGCCCTCTATGTGGGGGTTGGCCCGTATCTTACAGAGCAGGGGTTCTAAGGTGAGAATGAAGATTAGGGGAGACAGGGGACAACCCTGTCTGGTACCATTCCGAATGTCGAAATAACCGGACCTGGTTTCGTTGACCCTGACCGCCGCTGTGGGGCTAGAGTAGAGTGATAGGATCCAGTACACTTCTTTAATTCCTCTATTAAAGCCTGAGTCGTATCCTTTTTATTTTGCGTTTCTAGGTGGTGTATTTTAGTTAAAAGGGATTTAGCCACCTGCACCCTTTTTTTCTTTTCTCTTGCCGCGATTTGCAACAGTAGGCCTCTTATATAGGCCTTGTGGGCACACGAAGTAGTGGAGGCCAGAGTATCATCTGTAGCATTGCAATGGAAAAATTCCTCCAGTTGTTTCTTGATTCTCTCTCATGATCAGTGCGGTTAAAAATGCGTGTATTATTACACCAAAGAATTTTGGGGGTCACATTGAGTTGCTCTTCCATTTCAATTGTTATGGGAGCGTGGTCTGACTAGGCAATGGTGTCTATAGTTGTTAGTTTTGCTTTGTATAGGGAGGGTAAATCTGTGAGTATTAGATGCAGGTTTGAAAAGAATGTGACGTCTTTTTCATCTGGATGGTGACATCCTCCATATAAAGATTTGTTATGTATAGTGGCATGCAACGTTGATTTATGATGTAATTTAGGAGGAGAGCAGTCTAATTTGGAATCTATCACCAAGTTAAAGTCACCCAACAGGAGGAGATTTCCCTTACAAAAGGACTTAACCTTTTTAAGAATATTCCTCAAAAAGGTTATCTGTCATTGGTTGGGAGCATACACTGATACAATCGTATACATAACATCATTCATGGTACAGATTAAAATGATATACCGCCAATTAGGATCTGTGATAATGTCCTGTAAAGGAAATGCAACAGAATTTTTAATTGCTATGAGAACACCATTGTGTTTCGTGTCCGCATTAGCAAAAACTGTCTATGGAAACATTTTGGAGCTTTGGTAGCCGAGAAGTGTGTTTCACATATACAGAGAATGTCCCCTTTCAGCCACTGGGCTTCGGACCACATGAGTTTGTGCTTAAAAGGGCTATTCAAACCTTTAGCGTTGAGAGAGACAAACTTGATAGTCATCGAAAGTCAAAATGCAATCATCATCGGACGCTCTCTGTATAAACTTAGGAGGAAGAGGAGCAGTCTCTTTCAAAGAAAGAGTTGTACTTACAAGAAGCCAGATCAGGGGTCACAAAGTACCGTCCCGCGGGCCGATCCTGGGCGAATGCCTGGGGTGTACCGCGTAGCTGCTGGGAGCTTTCTCTCTCCTGTGTCCTCTCCTCTGCATGCTGCTGCAGCCCAACGTGCACAGTGAAGGAAACAGACACAGCACAGGAGAGCAGAGAGAACAGAACGGAGGGAGGATCCACCCATTGCCCCGTCCACCTAGGCTCTGATGATCGTTCAGAGCTGTGCTCCCTCAGAGGCTGTTCCCAGATTAAGGGTTCTGCTGCCACCCAAGGCAGAAGATCATGGCGTTCTCTGACACCAATGCTGTTTTTTTTTTTTAATATTTCATTCTTTATTAAACATTTTTCTCTTATTACAATAAACATTTACATGACTCATCTCCCCAAGACAGAGGACAATATTCAATATGCTGGTTTATATATACACACCAACAACAGGGATGGCTCCCTCTACACCCCCTCCCCCATACCCTAAAAAAAAAGAGAAAAAAAGAAAAAAAAAAGGCCCCAGTTTTATAAGAGTGCTATAAAAATAATTTAAGATTTTCCAATATTGTAGAAAGGAAAAAGACCTTCTTTCAAGTGCTGTGCTCTATATGTGTCATTAACTTATTACACGTGAAAGAAAGTAAAACCAAAAACTCCAATTTTATGAAAGCGTTATAAAACTTATTTAAATTATGCAAATATTAGTGCTCTATATGTATTATTGACCTGTTATGTGTGAAAAGAAAAAAAAGGGGGGGAGTGATGGGGGGGGGGGTAAATCCTCCCCTCGTTTATAAATGCATTATAAAATAATTAAAAAAAATTTCCAGTGCTTGTGCTTTGTGTATATTATCAACTTATTACGTGAAAAGGAGAGAAAAAAAATAAAGGGGGGGGAGGGGGTGAGGGGAAAACTTTCCCTATTTATTAGTTGATTGTATAAAAATTCAAAAATATCAAGTGCTTGTGCTCTACCTTTGTTATTACCTATTAAATATGAGAGAAGAGAAAAAAAGAGGGAGGGGGATAGGGGGGATAAACCCTCCCCTCATTTATGAGTATATTATAATAATTCAAAAAATTTTCAAATGATTGTGCTTTGTGTATATTATTAACTTATTACGCGAGAAAAAAAAACAAAAAAACAAAAAAACAGGACCCACTCACAATAACTTCCTAACATTGTTGACCACTGTAACCTTGACTAGAAAGTCCCCTACCTTCTCTTTCAGCAACCTGTACATGCCTTTCTCTGAGTCAATTTCAATCCCCAAACAGGTGGTTGGGTATATTGTGTTTTCAGGAGCCATCAGTACATCAAAATTCATAAATACTAACAATATAATTCTTAGTAGAGTTTTGCATTCCTTGGTGGCCCTTTCCCTATCATTAGAAAATGATCTAGGTAGTGCTCAACTCTTCCTACCCCCCTAATTGACCTGTGCTCCATTGCAGGAAAGAGCTAAAAGTCTTGAACAAGGAACAGGATATTGTGTACCCTAAAGGCAGACTTCTTGCCCTCTGGGTGTAAATGCTGACCCAATGTCTATGTTGGCTAACTGGGCATTTTTCCCCATATGCCTCACAAAGTTCATCAACTGAATTTTCCACTTTTCTAATTTAGGCACCACCCCCAACAATGAAACCACCAGACTCTCTATATGTGATTTTTTGAAAGGGTCAGCCATCCTGCCCAGGCTGACTTCTTTTCCATCTTGTCCCACAGAGTGCCTAGAAATTTCATAAGCACGTGTTTTTTTTGTGGGTTTGTATGACTGAATGATTTCTAGCTTCTGCCTTTGCTATCCTGACCCATTTTTCTTTGTTTTCTGATTTCCCTAGCTCATTATCCACTCCCCAAGACTGCTTTTTCTGCTCCTTTTTGCCCCTCCCATAGGGCGTTATCAAAGGCGCCCTGTGGGAGGGGTGAAACACGTCAACCTAGATTCCGGTCCCTAGAGACGTCACGCCCGGTGAGCAGTTGAACGCTTGCGAGGTTGTGAGAGCTGAGCTAGGTCCTGGAGCGAGCTGACTACCCTGTTTAAAGAATTTAAAGAATTTTTGTACAAAGTGAACACATCTCTGGAATATTGTGTGTTTTTAATCCTATTGATCTTTAATCGTATTCTTTTTTAATTTTATACAATAAAATAAAAAAATAAAATACAATAAATAAGAACGTACTAAATTATATGGATTCTTTCCTCTTCATGTATAAGTGGTGACTACATAGGAAGATTCAGAGGAAGTGACATCTCCCCGCTCACCAGCTTTAGCCAAATAGACCCACATGTAGTATTGCTAAGGGGTCCACACCATCTGGTGAGTAAAAGCACAAGGGGGTGTCTGGAGCACAGGTCACCGTGTGATATCTTGGAGCACTACAGCACTTTAGAAATCTCTGCACAGGAGCACTTTTGGAAGAAATTGTTTTTTGGGAAATTTCTTAGTCCATTTTGGACTTTTATTAGTTATTTACTTTTTTAGTTTGAATATTATTGGACTTTCATGTTTCATTTGTTTTGAAATTTCACTAATCATATTTAACTCATGTTTCATGGTGTATGCACAGTGTTTTCACTTTAGATGCGCTGTGGTTTGTTGCATACTGTTATGCCCCGTACACACGATCGGATTTTCCGATGGAAAATGTGTGATAGGACCTTGTTGTCGGAAATTCCGCCTGTGTGTAGGCTCCATCACACATTTTCCATCGGATTTTCCGACACACAAAGTTGGAGAGCAGGCTATAAAATTTTCCGACAACAAAATCCGTTGTCGGAAATTCCGATCGTGTGTACACAAATCCGACGGACAAAGTGCCACGCATGCTCAGAATAAATAAAGAGATGAAAGCTATTGGCCACTGCCCCGTTTATAGTCCCGACGTACGTGTTTTACGTCACCGTGTTTAGAACGATCGGCTGGAGGGAGGAGCCTGGTAATGGCTCTGTGCACGGCGTGAGGATCCTGAGAGCCCTCTCCCTGCAGCTGAGAGGAATGATCGGCCTGATGAGAAGGTGTAGGTAGCTCCCCTCCCCGCCCCCCCTGCTCATCACTCACCGAGCTGTCTTGTGGTGTAAGCCAGAGGAAGTTTGTACCTGCGTCTGACTGCAACAAGCTGTAGTGAGTGTCCCTTTTTGTCCCAACTTCAACAACAACTAAAAGATAAGTACCGTTTTTTTTTTTGTTTTTTTTTTGGCTTTTTTTCTATTGCAATTGTCTGGAAGTGAAAAGGCAAAGGAAAAGTAATAGAACAAAAGAAAGGGAAAGGGAATGAACATATTGAAATAAAACGAAATAAAATGGAATAAAAAGCGAAAGTAAATGAAAGTAAATGAAGGCGAAAGAGCTGAAAAAGTAGAATCAAGGGAGCTAAGAAAAACAATAAAAACAGGGGGGGAACAGGGGAGAGGGAGAAGGTGAATGAGAGACAAGCCAACGGAAGAGTTGTCTCCCAGCCCCCACCTGCTTGCTGCTGCTGCTGCTGCAGTATCTCCCTTTCTTGTGATCCTTTTTTTTTTTTTTTTGGTCTTTTTTTGTTTTTGTTTTTTGCAAATGGTATCAACTATAGGCTCGACAGTATAAACTATAGAATAAGAAGAAATTTCATAGTAACAAAATGTGGAACATATAAGCTCATACTGGAACTATACTGCTGAATATATAAATCATCTTGCTGAATACTTGAATTAGATTGCATTATACCGCCAAAACATTTGAATTATTTTTATGAGCATCTGGGCCCTCATGCACATGGGCTGTTGGGAGAACGTTGTGAAAACGCCAGTGTCTTTGCAGTGACTTTTTTATTTATTTTTTTTTATTTTTTTTTTTTTTCAGCGTTTTTGCAATAGCGTCTTTGAGCGTTTTTGAGCATTTTTTTTTTTTTTTTTCCTCCTCTTTTGGCTCTTTTCTTCTATTGCGATTGTCTTGAAGTGAACAAGCAGGGGAAAAGGCGAAAGAGCTGAAAAAGTAGAATCAAGTGAGCTAAGAAAAACAATAAAAACAGGGGGGGGGGAACAGGGGAGAAGAGAAGGAGAAGGTAAAAGAAAGACAAGCCAACTGAAGAGTTGTCTCCCAGCCCCCACCTGCCTGCTGCTACTGCTGCTGCAGTATCTCCCTTTCTTGTGAATTTTTTTTTTTTTTTTTTTTGCAAATGGTACTAATTATAGGCTTGATAGTACAAACTATAGAATAAGAAGAAATTTCATAGTAACAAAAATGTGGAACATATAAGCTCATACTGAAACTATACTGCTGAATATATAAATCATCTTGCTGAATACTTGAATTAGATTGCATTATATCGCTAAAATATTTGAATTATTTTGCTGAGCACCTGGGCCCCCATGCACACGGGCTGCTGGAAAAGCGCTGTGAAGACGCCGGTGTCTTTGCAGTGACTTTTTTTTTTTTTTTTTTTCTTTTTTTTAACTTTTTCCAGCTTTTTTCAGCATTTTTGCAATAGCGTTTTTGAGCGCTTTTTTTTCTTTTTTTTTTTTTTTTTTTTTTTTTTTTTTCAGCTTAAATACGCTTAAACAATTGAACAGCAACAAGGAATGCTTAATGTACTTAAGGTAGTAACATAACTTCTGGAAAACGGGGACTACTCATATCTCATTAATTATTTCTATTATTGGATTGTGGGGAGGATGCCGGGTATGAGAACGAAATAAAAGAAATATTAGTAAAAATAAGTCAATTTAAAAAGGCTGGGAGATTTTTTCATCATTAAGAGACCCCAATCAAGGGGTATTCTGGAAGGCAGCTTTGAAGTTCTTATAAATCCAGCCATAGAAACAAACATGAAGGGGAAAACAACAAGAAGTGCGGGAGCAATACCAAAATCACCTAGGACCAGCCTAGGCCCAAGTCCAGGCCCTATGAACAGGTATATACAGCAAGGAATCGGAGAAGGAGAGAAACAAGTAGTCTCAAAGGGCAGACAAATAGATACAAAAGAGAAGGACAACAAGGATAAAAAAGGCCAGTATAAAGTACAAACAGAAACCAGCCACCTCTCAGAACCCAGAATGGAGCCAGAAATGGGAGAGGAAGACAGAGGAAAGGAGGAAGGACAACAAGGGCCACAGTTGCCAACAAAACAGGATATGGAAAAAATGTTCACGGCACTAGAGAATTCCCTAAAAGCAGAGATGTCAATACTCCATAAAGACATGGGATATATGTTAAACAGAGTGGAAGAAGTAGAGATCAAAGTGGACCTACATCAAAAAAACATAAAGGAACTAGAAGACGAAATAAAGAAATTAAAATGGGAACAACAGGAACAATCATATAAAATAGAAGAGCAAGAAAATAGAGATAAAAAGAAAAACTTGAGAATACGTGGGTTACCGGAAACAGAACAAGCAGAAAATCTAATAGAAAAAATGAACAATCTCTTCAACCAAATCTTGGGAAAGGAAACAACTAACACAATAGGAATAAAAAGTGTCTTTCGAGTAAAAAAACCTCAAAGGTTCGCAAGGGAAACACCTAGAGATGTAATCGTACGCTTTGAAAAATGGGAAGAAAAAAAACAGATCTGGATAAACCTAAAGAGGAAAACACAAATAGAGTTTGCGGGAGGTAAATTACAAATATTTCAAGACCTATCTCAAGAAACGCTGAAAAGACGACGGATACTAAAGCCATTATTAGAAATCCTCCGGGAGCAAGAAATTCAATACAACTGGGGTTTTCCAGCATGTCTAATAGCAAGGAAAAACGGAATAAGTGCGAGGCTAAGACATGTAGAGGAGATTCCGGACTTTTGCAACAAACTAGAAATCCCCTCCCCAGAACTGGAAAAATATGCAAATAGTCAGGAGCGAATAACGGCAAGAGATGACCTACAGTGGCAAGTAAATTCAAGGATCAGACATCAAGATGTGGACTCTCGGGGAAATTAATATCTGAGAAAATATCACACAACGGTGCAAGGGGCCTTAGAGTGGAAAGGGGGGGGGGGCTGGGGTTGATGGGATGGGAAAAAAGGAAAGTTAAAGGATTGGTAAAACACAACAAAAATGCAGGGAGAGGGAGACAGGGACTCACGGAGTGGACAGGGGGTCGCCCTATTAGTGCTTAGGCAGGGGGGGAATAGGGTGTCTTACAGAGCTCCGCCTCACAATAAATAGAGCAGAGGGGGCAGAGCGTGCCCCACAAAACAAAGTAAAATGCTCTCAGCTCTAGAGAATATGGGGGTAAAAAACCCATATCAGAAAAAAGGGAGGGGGAGGGTGGGAGGAGGGAGGGGAGGGGGAGGGAGGGTGGGGAGGGAGAGGTCTGAGTCACATGAGTGGTTACATAGGCACACCTATTCTGAGACAAGAGATGAGGAGACCCCGTGCGTCCGCTGGGTGTCCCCTCCATCTGGTCTCCTAGGGGGACCGCGTGGGGGGGAGGGCCGGAGGACGGGCGGGGAAGAAAAGGCACAAGAATGGAAAACGTAAACAGCATAAAAATAATCTCTTACAATGTCCGAGGACTAAATTCCCCAGGGAAGAGAAACATCATCCTCCGAGAACTTGAAAAAAGTAAAGCAGAAATAATTTTCCTACAGGAGACGCATATAACCCAAAACTCAAGTGCCAAAATTTATTCAAGAAACATACCAACATGGTATCAAGGAGACTCGCCAATAAGAAGGGCCAAAGGAGTAGCCATCGGTATAGGGAAAAATGTACGTTTTCTAATAGATCAAAGGAAAATAGACCCGGAGGGTCGATATCTTTTTATTACAGGAACTATATACGGGGTAAAATATACATTGGCCAATGTCTACTGTCCTAATAAGAACCCTAAAAAATATTTGATAGATATAATTAAAATACTAATGGAATTCAAGCAAGGAAAATTAATACTAGCTGGAGACTTCAACTTCAGCATGGATAATAAAATGGACAGTACCTCAAGAGTAAGGGACAAAGAGGTAAATCAACTAAAGAAATTAAAAAGAACATTATATGAACAGCAACTAATAGACCCTTGGAGAATTCAGCACCCCAGCACAAAGGACTACACATTCTATTCAACAATACACAAAATTTACTCCAGATTGGATTACATCATGGTCGAACATAGAAACTTGGAAGAAATAGAAGAAACAAAAATAGGCATAATAACCGCCTCAGACCACAGCCCAGTAATCTTGAGAATGAAAATAAAAGGAGAAGCCCTTGAAAGGGGTCCATGGAGAATCAACGAAACTTTATTAGAAGACAGTGAGACCGAAAAAAGCATCATAGAAGAAATTAAAAGATATTTTGAAGAAAACGATACACCAGAGGTATCGAAAGCAACAATATGGGAGGCGCATAAATCTGTTATTAGGGGCAAGTTAATAGCTATAGGGGCAAGAAAAAAACAGGAAAGGAAAACAAACATGCAGCAAATAATTAAAGAAATTTATGAATTGGAACGAAAACACAAAAATCAAGTAAACAACAAAATCTTCGGCCTACTATCTCAAAAGAGAGAGCAATTAAAAGACTGGATGGAACAAGAAGAAAGGAAGGACTACAACAGAGTAGTACAAGAAAAATATAAATGGGGTAATAAACCAGGAAAATACCTAGCAAATCTGGTAAAAAAAAAGAAGTCTTTGAATTACATTGAGAAGATCAAAAATGAAAAAGGAGAAGTGGTAAATAAAACTACAGATATAGCGATAACATTTCAAAAATACTTCAGCTCCCTTTATGCAATAAAAGGACAGGAAAGTTGGAAAGAAGCGAATACAAGAACAAAGAAGATACAAGAATATTTAAAAAAAGCAAACTTACCAAAACTAAAAATAGACCAACTAGAAGAATTGGAAAAAAATATTACGCATGAAGAGGTAAAACTGGCATTAAAGGAAACTCCCGTAGGAAAAAGCCCAGGACCAGACGGGTTTACGGTCAAATACTATAAAAAATTTGAAGAACAGCTGACTCCAAAACTATTAGAATATATGAATTCCTTAGGGGAAGATGAAGAAATAAGAAGTGAATCGTTATTAGCTCATATTACAATACTACCAAAAGAAGGGAAAGACAAAGTCAACTGCTCAAGTTACAGGCCAATAGCCCTATTGAACGCTGATACGAAGCTGTACTCCAAGATCTTGGCCACTAGGATAAAAAAACTAATCCCACTGTGGATCAACCCGGACCAAACTGGTTTTGTCCCGGGGAGAGAGGGGCGGGACAACAGCCTAAAATCATTATTGATGTTGCACAAGAAGGTGCAGAATGAGACCCCAGTTCTATTCCTGTCATTGGATGCAGAAAAAGCATTTGACAGGGTAGACTGGGGTTTCATGATGGATACATTGCGGCACTTGGGTATTGGGACAAAAATGATGAAGTGGATAACAAATTTGTATAATGGCCCGACAGCAGTCGTAAAAGTAAATGGTAGACTCTCTCCAAAAATTAGGATGCAGAATGGAACACGGCAAGGCTGTCCATTGTCTCCACTATTATATGTATTGGCCTTAGAACCACTATTAGCAACACTCCGCAATAACAAAGAGGTAGAAGGAGCGAAACTAGGAGGAAAAGAGCATAAGATCGCTGCCTACGCGGACGACATCTTGATGTACGTATCCAACCCAAGAGTGTCACTCCCAAACATACTGAAAGAAATTAAAAAATACGGAGAACTGTCAAACTTCAAAATTAATCCAATAAAAACGGAAATATTAAACATAGGTCTAGAGAAAAAGGAAGTTCAGTTTTTACAAAAAGAATTCCCATTCACTTGGGTAAAAGAACTAAATTACCTTGGAATTAAAATAACTCCTAGAGTCGAAAAAATTTATCAGGCAAACTTTATTCCACTGATCAATGAGGTCAAAGAAGAAATGAAAAAATTAAGAATACAGCCACTTTCATGGATTGGAAGAATAAATATGTTTAAGATGACGATATTACCTAAAATAAACTACAGATTACAGATGTTACCAGTAAAAATCCCGCAGAGCTTTTTTAAAATAATTAAAACAATCCTGCTAAAATACATATGGCTTAATAAAAAACCAAGAATTAAATACACGCTGATCACAAGGAAAAAGGAGCATGGGGGTCTTGCCCTCCCAGATATAAGTAGGTACTATAAAGCCATAGTTTTAACACGAATGTTAGAGTGGACAAATGAGAAAAATGAAAAAAAAATGGGTGGAAATGGAAAACACAATAAGTGGAGCCACACTACATAAGAATATTTGGATTCCACGGAAATATAGACTATTGGACACCGACACGCACGAAATAACAAAAAATGTATTTAAAATCTGGGACACCATTCACTTAAAGAATGAATGGAAATATAATTCACCACTATTAGCACTCACAGGATCGAATCTCTTCACCCCTGGGAGGGAAATATTTGAAATCCAAGGAATAGGTAACCCACGACTGAAAGATATCACTAGAAATGGCAAAATAAGAACACGAGTAGAAATAGAGGAAAGGAATGGATGGAAGATGAATGAATGGAATTATACTCAACTAAGGCACCTAGTAAGCACAATACCACACCCACTGAGAGATGAAACAAAATTAACTGCACTGGAAAAGCTATGTAGCAATGAAACACCATTAAAAAACGGAACATCAAAAATTTATAGTATACTGACAGATTTGGAAGCACAAGAAAGACCAGAATATATAAATCAATGGGAAAAAGAAATGAATTTAAAAATAGATAACCAAAAAGTGGAAAAAATGATAGAAATGGGATATAATAAGGCTTGGGACATGAAGACCATAGAAATGAATTATAAACTAGTATCAAGATGGTATATGACCCCAGTAAGAATACACAGATTCCATCAAGATAGAACCTCCTTGTGTTGGAGAAAATGTGGCCAAATAGCAACGATCACACACATATGGTGGGAATGCCCAATAATAATGGAGTACTGGAAGGAAGTGTTAAATAACATAAAGGAAATAACTGGAGAAGAAATAGAACAAAATATTTGGACTTGCCTCTTCCATATCTACAATAAACCTAAGAAACAATATAGAAAATCAATAATACCTAACCTCCTGAATGCGGCCAAGGCCTTAATTCCCAAGAATTGGCTACAAAGTGGAAAACCAGACATTAGAGACTGGCTAAAGGAAATAGATTATCACTACAAAATGGAAGGAGGAGAGAAAGGGGATAATAGTAGATGGGAAAGTTGGAAAAACTACAAAGTCTCGGATATTTATTTAGATAGGATAAAAGAAAGAACAGGTGCAGAGCCAAGTGGATAAATAAATAACATAAAGGAACGGACCAGACACAGGGGAGGGGGAGGGGGGGAGGGGGGGGATGAGGGGGAGGGGGGGCGGGGGGAAATAAGAGGGACTGAGAGAGACTAAGATAATAATAGGGTTTATAATTATAGAAGGCGTTTTGTCGCCGGTTTTTAAAAATATTTAAGAATATCCTAGAAAGGAAAAATAATAAAGATGTGACGGAAACAATCCACAATGATGTGAAAAAGGAGAAGAGATAAAGTTTGACACAAAGTTGAAATAATGTCTCTCGGTAAACTTTCGCTGAAGTGGATAAAAAAAAAAAAAAAAGAAAAAGAAAAAAAAAAAAAAAGAACGATCGGATTTTCGGACAACTTTGTGTGACCGTGTGTATGCAAGACAAGTTTGAGCCAACATCCGTCGGAAAAAATGCTAGGATTTTGTTATCGGAATGTCCGAACAAAGTCCGACCGTGTGTACGGGGCATTAGACCTCTTCTGTTGTCTATCTCCCTTATAGTACAGGGAAATAAAGGAAAAGTGGTAACTGGTACCATGGCATCGTTTTCTTTGATCAATGAGGTATTTATGTATGATTTAAAGGGAAGTTGTGTCTTCTTAAACCACTCGTCTTTAATGACTCCCCCAAGTCTTATTCTCACTTATCCATATAAAAAAAATTCTGATTTGGAAGTCAAAATATTGTAAATATTGGCAATATGACTAGTGCATTTATTGAAGGACCTACACAAATACTCCATCGAGGTGGAGGTGTTGAGACCGGACATGAGCTGTAGAGTTGTCAGGAAATGTACAATCTGAAAATAATGAAAGATCTCTGAATTTGCAAGTTGGTGTTTTTCTCGTAGGGTTTGTTTCGATAAGATTTGTGCTCCTCTTCCCCACAATATATACCTTTTATATCTGGATGACACCTAAGTTTGATGGCCAAGGGTTCTAAGGCCAGTATAAATAGGATGGGTGTCAGAAACCATGAAACCTGACTGATCCAGAAATACAGTTAAATCACACTTGTTTAATAATAAAAGTACAAAAGAACAAACGTAGTCAAAACAGCCAAAGTTCAGTAACTGGAATGGATAGTCAGCCAAGCCAGAAGTCAGGGATCAAAGTAGTGGAACAGCAAGCAGGATCCGGAGCCAGAAAGGATGTCAGCAAAGCCAGTCTTTAAACAGGAATGCAGGAGATGTTTCTTGTGATGTTGACCAAGGGGAAGGCAGAGCCCCTCTGGACTGGACGGCTTAAGTAGGCAGGACTGATGAGCAGGATATCTACAACAGCTGAGTGACTGTGGAGAGAGATGGGAGCTGGCAATTAGCCAACAGCTGAGCAGCCAGCTCAGAGAAGGAAGGGCAGATCCCAGCCCTGACAGTGCCCCCTCCTCAACGACCCCTCCCCCTCAGAGGAACACCAGGCTTGAGGGGAAAACTTTTATGGAAATCACGGAGGAGGACAGAGGCATGTACGTCGGAGGATGAGACCCAAGAGTGTTCCTCCGGACCGTACCCTTTCCAATGCACAAGGTACTGTATGTGCCCATGGAACCTACGGGAGTCAACAATGGACTGTATTTCATACTCCTCATGGTTCTCACCCTGTACAGGGTGAGGATGTGGCACCTAGGTGGAAAAGTGGTTGCAGACCAAAGGTTTTAATAAGGAGACATGAAATACATTTAATTTGAAATACGCATATTAGAAGGAAGGTCTAATGCGTAAGCCACTGGGTTAATCCTGCGTATACGGAAAGGCCCAATAAACTGAGGTGCGAACTTCAGTGAGGGAACACGAAGTCAGAGATTGCGAGATGACAGCCAGACCCTGTCCCCAACCTGGTAGGAAGGCGCAGGCAGGCGTCTGCAGTCAGTATGAAGTCTGTACCTATCATTAGCATGACGCAAAGCCTCCCGGACTTGTGCCCAAGTAAAACGAAGGCCACAGAGATGCTCCTCTAAAGCAGGAATACTCTGCGGAACAAACGAGTCAGACAACATGTGAGGTTGGAAACCATAATTCGCCATAAACGGGGACAATCGGGAAGCAGAATTCAAGGCACTGTTGTGAGCAAACTCTGCCCACAGTAATAGGTCTGACCAGTTGTTATGATGTCAGAAATATAGCAACGTAGGAATTGTTCCAAGGACTGATTGGCTCCTTATGCAGCCCCATTAGACTGTGGGTGATACACAGAAGAAAAAACAAGCTGAATTCCCAACTGTGCACAAAAGGCTTGCCAGAACCGGGACACAAACTGACTACCCCTGTCTGAGACAATCACCTTGGGTAGCCCATGTAAGCTAAAGATCTCCTGAGCAAAAATGAATGCCAGTTCCTTAGAAATGGACAACTTCTTAAGTGGAATACAATGACACATCTTTGAGAACCGGTCAACCACCATAAGGATAACTGTGTTGCCCTGGGAGCTGGGTAACGCCACAATGAAATCCATAGACAGGTGGGTCCAGGACCTCTCTCCATTGGGTATGGGTTGTAGGAGGCCCACTGGAAGGTGTCATGGAGTTCTACTCTGAGCACAGCTATGAATGCAGTTACATCAGCACATAGACTAGGCCACCAGAATTGTTGGGAAATGGCCCAAATGAGTTGATTCTTCCCAGGGTGGCCAGCTGCCTTAGGAGAATGGTAAGTCTGGAGCACGGCAGTAAGGAGATTCTCTGGGGCAAAGCAGTGGTCACAAGGTTTCTCAGGAGGAGCATGGACCTGAATAGCAAGAATTTTGTCACCCAAAGGAGAAGTGAGACTGGTGCGAACCGTAGCCAGAATACGATCAGGAGGAATCACAGGAACCGGAACCAACTCCAACTTGGAAGTGGAGGAAAATTGTCGTGACAAGGCGTCAGCCCTTAAATTCTCAGTACCGGGTAAGAATGAGACAATGTAATTGAAACTTGACAAGAAAAGAGTCCATCGTGCCCTTCTGGGAGAGAGGCGTTTAGCCTCAGACAAGAATGTGAGATTCTTATGGTCAGTAAGAATGAGAACCGGCACAGTGGTACCTTCGAGGAGATGTCTCCATTCTTTCAGGGCTAAAATGATCGGCAACAGCTCTCTGTCACCAATCTCGTAATTGCACTCAGCAGGTGACAATTTCTTGGAAAAGTAGCCACAAGGATGCATAGCGTTTTCAGATGTAGGACGTTGAGACAGAAGGGTGCCAAAACCAGTCTCCTAAGCATCAACCTCAAGGATAAACGGTAACGTAGGATCAGAATGTGCCAACACTTGAGCAGAAACAAAGGCAGACTTGAGACTCTCAAAGGCCTTAATGGACTCCGGAGACCAACTCTGTGGGTTACCGTCCTTTTTGGTCATATCAATCAGGGGCTTGATCAGAGACAAGTGGTTACGAATAAACTTTCGATAATAGTTGGCAAACCCCTGGAATCGCTGCAGAGGATGTAAACCCACAGGTCGGGGCCACTGTAGGACTGACGAAAGTTTCACTGGGTCCATCAAAAAACCAGCAGTGGAAATGACATGGACCAGGAATTTAACCTGTTCACGATGGAACTCGCAGTTCTCCAGTTTCATCTGTGTTGTGGTTCTCCAGGGACTTGGAAAATATGAGGATATTATCGAGATAAACCAGCACACATACCTGCAACAAATCTCGGAGGACATCGTTAATAAATTACTGGACAACTGCGGGGACGTTACAAAGGCCAAAAGCCATTACAAGGTACTCACAATGGCCTGTTCTGGTATTAAACGCAGTTTTCCATTCATCGACCCTCCTTAATCCTCACGAGATTGTATGCCCCTCTCAAATCAAGCTTTGTGAAAACTGATGCTCCCTTGAGGCGGTCAAATAACTCTGTAATCATTGGAATTGGATAGGCATTCTTAATCGCGAAATGATTGAGACCCCTATAATCAATACGAGGTCTCAGTTCACCACTGTTCTTCTTCACAAAGAAGAAACCAGCACCAGCAGAAGACGAGGATTTGCGGATGAAACCTCGAGAAAGTGCGTCTGCAACATACTCCTCCATGGCCTTATCCTCCAAGACCGACAAAGGGTAAACCCGGCCACGAGGGGGTATGGCACCAGGTCAGTTGCGCAATCATACGGCCAGTGTGGAGGCAAACTACCGGCTTGACCTTTGTCAAAGACATCGCTAAAAGTGTGGTACTCCTCCGGCAGGGAGGAGAGTGAAGAGGTGCTCAGGACCTTGGCTACCTTCTGGAAGCATGTCTCACTGCATTGTGGTGACCAGGAGAGAACTTCAGCATGGAGCCAATCAAAAGAGGGGTTGTGCCTCTCTAACCAAGGATAACCAATAACAAGCGGAAAATTAGGTGAGGAAATAACTTGGAATTGGATTATCTCATAGTGAAGAGTCCCTACGGCCATGGACAATGGAATGTCTCATGAGTCACATGGGCAGGCTGTAGGGGTCTCCCGTCAAGAGCCTCAATGGCAAGTGGAGCATCATGCAGCTGCAGTGGAATCGAGTGCTTCGATACAAATGCAGCATCAATGAACAGGCCTGCAGCCCCAGAGTCGATTAGAGCCTGTATCTCGACAGACGACTCAGCCCAAGAAAGGGGGAGTGAAACCAGGGGCTTATCCTTCTGGATAACTGGTGATAAAACAACACCACCTAAGGTCTGTCCGTGACAGGACCTCAAGGTTCGGCGTTCCCTGGACGGGTAGGACAAGACTTCAAAAAGTGTCCTACCTGGCTACAATAAAGGCACAATCTCTCTCTCCTCCTAAAGGTTTTCTCATCCGCAGAGAGACGCGTGAAACCCAAGTGCATAGGTTCACCTTCACTGCCCGACTCGGTACCAGGAGGCATGGGAGGTGAGGGAGGCGTGGGTGGGACTGCAAAGCTCGGAGACAAACATACAGGAGGCTTCCGCAAGCGCTCCTTAAAAGAGAGTCTTTTTCTGAGTCTGGAGTCAATGAGGATGGCAAAATGGCAAACGTGATCAACTTCTCCAGCTTAGTGGGTATATCCCGGGCTGCTATCTCATCCTTTATGGTATCCGAGAGACCATGAGAAAAAGCAGCCACGAGGGAATCATTGTTTCATGCAAAGTTCAGTAACCATAACGGATAGTCAGCCAAGCCAGAAGTCAGGGATCAAAGTAGTGGAACAGCAAGCAGGATCTGGAGCCAGAAGGGATGTCAGCAAAGCCAGTCTTTTAATAGGAATGCAGGAGATGTTTCTTGTGATGTTGACCAAGGCGAAGGCAGAGCTGCTCCGACGGCTTAAGTAGGCAGGACTGATGAGCAGGATATCAACAACAGCTGAGTAACTGTGGAGAGAGATGGGAGCTGGCAATTAGCCGACAGCTGAGCGGCCAGCTCAGAGAAGGAAGGACTGAGCCCAGCTCGGACAATGGGAGATAGGAGATACCCTTGTTGGGTTCCTCTATGAACATCTATTTTTTGTGAGCTATATCCTTTCAAAAGGAAGTTTGGCTGTGGAACACTATAGAGGGTCTACAATACTGTCAAAAAGTTTGGGCCAAAACTGTAACCTTTCAATACATAAAAAAAGATAGTCCCATGACACGGAGTCAACAACCTTGCAAAGGTCTAGCAACAGTAACATGCCCTCCCTAGACCCGTGGTTGTCGCAGTTGGAATGTAGCTCTGAGATTATATTTATCCACCTTCAGGTGTGATCAGGAGCCTGTCAGTTGGGTACAAACCCCACCTGGTCTGGGTGGATATATCGGGATAGAAAAGTATTCATTCTGCTGGCCAAGACTTTAGTCAGTTGTTTGACGTTCACATTTATGAGTGAGATCGGGCGATAATTAGCGCAGTCTCCATGATCTTTCCCAAGTTTGGGGATGACATGGATGAAAGACACATTTTATATTAATGGCCCAAATATCCGTTGGTGCCTGGTGCCTTTGAGGGATGCAGACCCTTGATAGCTACGCTAATTTTCCCCTCCATGTAGTCACCTTCCATCAATTCTATGTGGTCTTTAGTTACCCGAGGTAAAGGGATATCTTGAAAAAAACGTATCTGCATGAGCTGTGGGAAAGGTATTCGGTGAAGCGTATATCGTAGAATAAAAGTCTAAGTTGACAATTTAATGCATCCTTGCACTTTTGTTGGTCAGCATGGTCTGCATTTAAATGTGAAAAAAATGTAAAGAAAGGCATGTGAAATAAAAATAATTTTTATCTGAAATATGTCATTTACATGTTACTTTAGCCACATACTGTTATCAGAATACATTTTTTATATAACCACTACCAGCAAAAGAAGAGATTTTTGTACCCACATGTCCCTTCACCCTTCCCTCTGATCTTTACCCTGTTCATGATATATGACCACCCGAAGAAACTTCACATTCCAGGGGTGCCGGAAGAATGGTCCCTTGCTGGGCCCTGTGGTTCCTTACCCTGATCCCAATGTCACTACTATGTCCTGTAAAGACATAGGGGCCAGCAGAAGGAACCACAGTGTGCACAAGGGGTCCAGACAACCAACACACCCAGAAATGTGTAGAATGCAAAAAAGCCATCAAAGATCAGAGGATTGATCAGCAGTGAGTATATGGCCTCTTCTTTCGCAGGCCCTGCTTTGTTACGGATTTGTAACCCTACAGCCGAGTTGCTTTAAAACTGGACTCCATTCAGATATAAATTGCATGCAGCTCTGTAAACGTTATTAAATGATTTTTTATGCAACAAGTATGAGTGCCAGAATTTGGCTTAATATCAACTTCTCATTGAAAGCAAAGCCAAACCGCTCCAGGTGAGAGCAATCAAACACTTCAACCTCACGGTGCAGGTCCAGTCCACAATCTGGATAGGAGCGACTGGAACAGGAAAAGGTTTGACCGCACTCACAGGTTTGAAGCAAAAATGAAGACTTTATTGAAGATAAAAATCATCAGACAACATCGTAGACATCATGAGATCAATGCAGACCTAGCAGAGATTTTTTTTTTTTATTACTTTTTATTGCCATTTCAAACACAAATACAAAAAGAACAAAACAATATAGTCAGGCATTTTAGCTCTTACAGAAAGAAAAAGAAAAAAAAAGGAACAATTCAAACAAACAGCAAATATATTATTTAATTATTAATATCTATACTTATAGAGCAATTTTTTATTTTTACCAAAACAACAAAAGCAAAAACAAAAAGAAGAAGGGAGAGGAACAGGGAAGGAGGGAAAGAGGAGGAAAACAAAAAAAGAGAGGGATAAAGAGCAATAGATACGCTGTGTTCTATTCCAGGCCTGGGATTATAAATATAGAGTATTGAACTTCTATTGCACCATATCTATCCAAATATTATATATTATATCATCGGAGAACTTTATGTCATTAGAATACAAAAATTTTAGGGATCTGATATCGTATTATAATATAACAAAGTACTTTTGAAATCAGACCAACATGCCCATATCTTTAAGTGTTTGTCAACCATGCCCTTGGTATTGTACCTAAATTCTTGTTTATGATATATATCATCTATTTTTCGTAACCATTGAGCTAAGTTCGGTGTAGACTTTTGCTTCCAGTACAACGGTATTAAGGATTTTGCTGTGTTTAGCAAATGCCGGGTTATTGAGTTTTTATATCTAGATATTGATTGTGAAGTAAGGTGAAATAGAATAACCCAAGGATCAAACTGAATTATATCTTTTTGTATTATAGACGCCATATTAATAACTGTCTGACAATATTTTTGAATAAAAGGGCATTACCACCAGATATGACCATGAGTAGTACGGCCTCCACATTCTCTCCAGCATAGAGGAGAAATAGAAGAGAACATCAAATGCAACTTAACAGGCGTATAGTACCACCTAACAAACAATTTATAGTTTGCTCTTACTGCTGCAACTCCAGCTAGAGTCGTATTGCTGAAAACTGTCTCCTATGTCTCTTAACTTTGGTATGCTCTTACTGCTTAAACATATAGATTGTTCACATTGCTATTGTTTTTGTTTCCCCTCATGCCTTTCCTTTAAATTATGGCCTCTGTTTCTGAAGTGAGAATTTTTCTCGGCATAGCCAGCTTTGTTTTATTAACTCCCTGATTAGCAATTAAGCACCCTACCCCCATTGCTAGCAGTATATAACTAAGCATCACATTTGCCAAGGGGTGGCACGTTTGCAGATGGGGTTCTTTCTCAAGGTGGGGGTATTTCTCTAAGTGGGAGCACTTCTTATATGTCCCCTCATATAAATCACACTCCCACATTACCTCCCTCACCCTACTGCTTCTCCTATCTTCTGGTGATGTTTCCCCAAACCCTGGGCCTCCTTCATCTAACTGTACTCAACACTCCCAATATCGTACACCCTCTGGCTGCAGCCGCAATGCACACAATCTAGTTCCCATTTCTCTTCTTCCCAAGACCAGACTCCCTTTCTCTTGCACCCTTTGGAATGCTCGCTCTGTCTCTAACAAACTTACCTCCCTCCACAATCTCTTGCTAACTCATTTAATCCACTTGCCATTACCGAAACCTGGCTTCACAAATCCGACACTGTGTCTTCTGTGGCTCTATCCCACGGTGGTCTTCTTTAGACTCACTTCCCCAGACCCAGTGGACGCAAAGGAGGGGGTGTTGGAATCCTTTTAGACCCACATAGCACCTTTCAAGTACTTCGCCCACCTCCCTCTCTGTCATTCTCCTCATTTGAGGCGCACTTTTCTCCCCAGTTTCTCTAAGGATAGCTGTGATCTACCTGCCCCCTGGTCCAGTATCATCCTTTCTTGATGACTTCTCTGATTGGCTACCCTACTTTCTCTCTTCTGAAATCCCCAAAATCATTCTTGGGGACCTCAACATCCCTACTAATACTAACATTCCTGCAACTTCCAAACTTCTCAGTCTAACCTCCTCCTTTGACCTGAAGCAATGGATACATGCTCCTTCTCACTCTGAAGGCAACACCCTTGACCTCGACTTTTTCCCTCCTATACACTCCATGCAACCTCTCCAACTATCCTTACCCTCTCTCTGATCACTACCTTATTAACTTCACTCTCTCCGTCACCTATGCCTCTTCACCCTCCATACACCTAACAGTTACCCGTAGAAACCTTCGCCATCTCAACCCTTCTCTTCTCTACTCTGTTACTGACCACCTCTATGACAAAATTGCACCTCTGTCCTGCACCAACCTAGCCACTTTTGTCTACAACACTTCACTTCTAGCCTCACTGGACACACTGTCCCCCCTCACTACACACAGAGTCAGGACCTGCCCCTTCAACTCTGGCAAACAGATCACACTAGAAGTCTTTAAAAACACAGCTGTCCTCTCCAGCGCCTGTGGCGTAAGACAAAGTCCCACAAAGATTTCAGCTAGTATAAATCCTCCCTCCAAAAATACAATTCCAGCCTCCTCACTGCTAAGCAGACCTATTTCATCACCCTCATTAAAAACTTATCATCCCGTCCCCGTCAACTCTTCTCTACCTTCAACTCTCTACTTCGCCCTCCACTGCCTCCACCCACTAACTCACTCACTGCTCAAGAGATCGCCAATCACTTCAAACAGAAGATTGATACAATTCGCGAGGAGATCTCTACTGTTCAGACACCCTCCATGCCTTACACCTTATGTTCACAGGTACAATCATTACTTCCCTCTTTCAACCTCACCACTATAGAAGAGGTTGCTAAATTATTTGCTAACGTCCATTTTGCCACCTGCCCTCTGGATCCTGTTCCCTCACAAATGCTACAGTCACCCTCTAGCTCTATTCTACACTCTCTAACCCACATCTTCAATCCTTTCCTCTCTTTTGGCATCTTCCCCAATTCCTTAAAACATGCACTTGTCCGCCCCATACTTAAAAAGCCCTCACATGACCAATTCAATCTTAACAACCTATGCCTCATCTCCTTGCTCCCCTTTTTATCCAAACTCCTTGAACGTCTAGTCTACAACTGACTGAGCGTCCATCTTGCTGATAATAGCCTTCTTGATCCCCTTCACTCTGGATTTCATCCTCAACATTCCACAGAAACTGCTCTCCTAAAACTAACAAACTAACGGCCAAAACTAAAGGACACTATTCTGTACTCCTACTTCTGGACCTCTCTGCTGCCTTCGATATGGTTAACCACCCCCTCCTCCTCAAAAAACTCCATGCCTTTGGTCTCTGTGACTGTACTCTTTGCTGGTTTTCTACCTACTTATTTAACCACACCTATAGCGTTACCTACAATTCTACTGCCCCCTCTCCTCTTCCTTTCTCTGTTGGGGTCCGCCAAGGTTCTGTTCTTGGACCTCTCCTATTTTCAATCTACACCTCCTCCCTGGGTCAGCTAATAGCCTCCCACGGCTTCCAATGCCGTCTCTACGCTGATGACACTCAAATCTATTTCTCTACCCCTCAACTCACTCCTTCAGTCTCCTCACATATCACTATTTTACTATCAGATATAGCAGTCTGGATGTCCCACCACTTCCTCAAACTTAATCTATTCAAAACCGAACTTATCATTTTTCCTCCCCCACGTGCCTCTTCCCTGATCTCTTGGTCAAAATTGATGGCACAACTATCAGCCCATCCCCACATGCCAAGGTACTAGGAGTAGTCCTGGACTCTGAACTCTCCTTTAATCCCCATGTCCAATCACTGTCCAAATCTTGCCGCCTCAACCTCCGGAACATCTCCAAAATACACCCCTTTCTAACCAATGACACAACAAAGCTCTTAATTCACTCCCTGGTCATCTCTTGCCTCGATTACTGCAACTCCCTCCACATTGGCCTCCCTCTGCATACTCTATCGCTCCTTCAGTCCATCATGAATGCTTTTGCCAGACTCATCCACCTTACCAACCGCTCTGTTTCTGCTACTTCTCTCTGTCAATCCCTCCACTGGCTTCCGCTCACCCAATGAATTAAATTCAAAATACTAACAACTATCTACAAAGCAATCCACAACTCTGCCCCCAGCTACATCACTGACCTAGTCTCAAAATACCAACCTAATAGTTCTCTTCGTTCTTCTCAAGACCTCCTGCTCTCTAGCTCTCTCATCACCTCCTCCCATGCTCATGTCCAGGACTTTTCCAGAGCCTCTCCAAGCCTATGGAACTTCTTACCCCAATCTGTCTGGCTACTCTATTAGCTTTTAGACTATCCCTGAAAACCCTCCTCTTCAGAGAAGCCTATCCTAACCACACCTAACAACTGTATTTTCATTTTTTCCATCTGATCATCCCCCACAGCTACTCCCCTTTGTTCCGCTTGACCCTCCCTTCTAGATTGTAAGCTCTAATGAGCAGGGCCCTCTGATCCCTCCTGTATTGAATTGTATTGTAATTGTACTGTCTTCCCCGATGTTGTAAAGCGCTGCGCAAACTGTTGGCGCTATATAAATCCTGTATATTAATAATAATAATAATAGTTAATTTCCTCTATTCTGGAAAAAAGGGAGGTAACATGAGACAGTATCAGAATCTTGTCTCTTTGTGTATTATCAAGATTGTAGGTCTGTTTCCCAATGGGTTAGGCACGCTGGATATCCAGTCTCTTGAAAAGACAGCAAAGCTTTATAAAATTGCGATATACAATGCCGGGGAGAATCCACCCGTCAAAATATTGCCTCTACTTTAGTTAATTTGTTTAATGTTCGAATAGGTTGTGGTAAACTGCCTACAAAATGAGATAACTGAGTATCGCCAAATATACATGTACCTATATTTTGTTGGGCCACATATTAATCGCATAGATTTAAATTTAGAGTTTTTGGTCACATGGTGAAGTTGGGGTTTGTCCTTTAAAAACCATGACCTAAACCCTTTAGCTAAGGAGCCAGGCAAAAAATAGGAATGGTGTAACAAGGGCATCAAAGGGGAGTTAATTTTCCATGAGTATCAGAAATGCAACAATTCCCATATAGCCAAGGTGGATACCGTCAGGGCCAATACTGAATGTGCCAAGGTTCTATATTTATGTGGGAGCCATACAATTCCCGATAAATCAGTTTCTGCCATAGTATGTTCCATCTGTACCCACAACCTGGAATCCCCTGCATATTTCCAATCTGATATTCGGGTTAGGACTATTGCCTGGTAAAATAGCTTAAAATTAGGAAGAGCTAAACCTCTGGCTCCTTTAGTGCGATATAGTACATCCCGGGAGATTCTAGAATGCTGTCCTTTCCATATAAAATGGGAAGCCAAGGATTGAAGGGTAGAAAAAAAACAGGAGTGACTCCAAAGGGAATCATTTGAAACATGACATGAATAAGATACATGGTAGGATATTAATTTTAACTATATTTATTTTCCCCAACCAAGTATGAAAAATATAAGTCCATTTACCTAAATCTGCTTTAATTTCATTCATGAGAGGAAGATAATTATATTGAAACATGTCTGACAAATGGGCTGTTAAATTAACTCCTAAATATTTTAAGGTTCTAGACTGTCAAGTAAATGCAAATAATGGACATAACTTCCTGGCTTCACTCGAAAGGAATGGATATATGAAGTACCTCAGATTTTAACATATTCATTCTAAAATTAGAAAAAGATTGAAATGTCCGTCGGGAAGCCATTATGTTTGGAAGAGTAATTCTAGGTTGCTGAATGTAAAACAAAATATCATCTGCATACGCGGCAAATTTATGCTCTACCTTCTTAATTTTCACTCCATCAATATTAGGATTATGCCTTATTGTTGAAAGAAAAGGTTCTAATGAAATAACAAACAACAGGGGTGAAAGAGGACATCCCTGTCGTGTGTCATTACTAAGTGTAAATTATTCGCTGAGTGAGCCATTTACCCTTATCCTAGCGGACGGAGATGCATAAAGAGCAAAAATGCAATAAAGCATCATTGGGCCAAAACACATACAATTCAGAGATGTCTTTAAATAGTTTCAGTCAACCCTGTCAAATGCTTTTCCAGCATCGGTAGAGAGTAACATGGTGGACCTGGCAGAGATTAACACGTTTCACAAATTGGAATTCGCTTAGTCATAATCTGACAAACACTGGTAAGTATAACCCTTATATAGCATATACTCAGCTAAAATCAACCAGTGATTGATTATGCCAATTAACCCTTGTATCTGAGGTTTCTGCAACAAAACAGACAAAAACACAAATACCACAAATAACTACAACCTATACAATAAAACCAGTACACATATAATAAAATAACTGAAAGAAGCTTTAAACAGAGTCCTTATTTGTATAGAAAAAATTGTAGAAAAAAATTGTAGAAAAAATTCTCTCCCTGTTTTGGAAAGCTTTCCCAACAGATAAGAGAAAAAACACTATATAGAACACCACTAATGAAACATTCAAATATTTTTCAAAAAATCCTCTATATTAATTTCCTATATAGTGGTAATCAAAAAATGTTATAACAATCACACCTATATTACACTGTATATGTACATAATACTTGTACATAACTGTAGGGGGATGGGAGTGACTGGAGAAAATGACAGATCGTTGTTCCTAGCTAGTAGGAACTCACAATCTGTCTCTTCTCACACAACAGGGATATGTGTGTTCACACACACATGTCCCGGTTCTGGCTCTCGTTCCCGCAATCATGCATGGCCGGTGGTCATCGTGACTGCTGGCCACGCGCATCGGCACCCCCGCAGTGCGCCTGCTATCCAGCTTAACGGGACCGACCTACAGCTACGACATATCGCGGGATCGTGCAAACCTGCCACAGTATAATGACGATAGCTGGTCAGCAAGTGGTTAAATAAATATCTTACTGTGGAACATGTGCCCAGGGTTCTTCCTATTCAGAAGTTCCCCACATTTGATCTATTCAATGAGGATCTGAAAAAACAGTGGACAGACACCCTTTCATCATGCTCTTTTGATCATATGAGAATAACTATTGCATCCAAAAGCTTGGAATTGGACAAACTTCAGGAGGAAATCACTATTTTCCAACAGGAGATTTTACCTCTCAAAGATAAGACATTATTTTCAGAATTGGATCTAAAATGAAGTGATAAATTCAATTAGATTGAGAGAGAAACGATTGAAGGGAAAAAAGAAAAACTTCTTCGGGACAGAACAACGTTTATTCTTGGAAAAAAATGGGACATTGGAATCGATATGATAATCAACATGTGAAAAAACGTGAGACTAAATTGAGGACACTTTGGTTGTTACAGTCTAGGATACAAATATTAATCAACCTAGAGGTTTCAATCATTTAAATAAATCCAGTACTCCAGCGGGACCATCAAAAAACGGGCAACAATACAAAAAGAAAAAACTTCAGAAAAAGAAAAAAATCATCATCAAAAGAACACGGAGAGCAGGGAGAAAACATCGTAGATCCTGCCAAAAGTCGATATTCTCTCAGAGCTCAAGTGCAGAAGAAATGGAGACATTTGGTAATGTAATTAATCTGTCCCACAAGGCATTGTCTGATGGGGAATAGTCACTACTTTCAAAAGGTTTAGGTTTTTGTCCCCATTCGCATTTTAACCCCTTTGATACTGTTATGGACATGAATAGATTTTTGCGTAATTTAACTGTTCTGAGACACTATTTCAATACAGATGAAATAAATGTTGATATATCAGATAACAATGCTGTTAATGATAATCACTTGAAGTTTTCCTCTAAGGAACAATGTGTCATTACGGATATGGAAGATCTTAGGGCTGAGAGTGCACTGGTTTCCGACGTTGAAACCAATGCAGGTGGCATTCATCTTGTCCCCCCTGCATGTGTCATCTTCTTTTTACCCTATACAGTCTAGAAGTCCCGATATGGACACATTTCAAAAACTAGTGATCTGTTTGCACTTGCTTCACAGATTTCTTCCAGCACGCGGATCAACAAAGATAATCCTAGTATTAAAGAGAGATCCGTTTTAAGAATCTTGATAGATGATCTATCTATCGTGGTTCATAATGCGGACATGGGTGGAGCAGTGGTGGTTATGGACAGGGAGATGTATAGGGAGGAAGCTTCAAGACAATTAAATGATATTAATATTTATTCCATTTTGAAAAGTGATCCCACCAAAAATTATAAAAAAAATTCTTACCCTGTTAGTAAAAAAGGGAGCCGACTTAGGGGCCTTTACTCCCGAAGAAGCAGAAAAGTTGGTTCCAGATTTTCCCATACTGCCCACCTTCCGCCACCTCTCCAAGGTTCATAAGGGCACTGTCCCGGTCCAGGGCAGACCCATTGTATTGGGTATTGGTTCCCTGAATGAACACTGAGGTGAGTGGGTGGATGGACAGCTCCAAGCTATTGCCCATACACTGCTCAGTTATCTTAGGGATACAAACCATTTGTTAGACATCATGGATCATTTTCCATGGGAGAATGAATTTAATTGGCTCAGCTGTGATGTTGCAAGCCTTTATTCATCTATACACCATCATCTAGCTCTGAAAGCTGTTTCCTATTGGTTGAAGTTTAGTACTGAGATGTCTTCAGATTTATGTTCATTCATTTTGGAAGATCTTGATTATTTGCTTACACACAAATTTTTTTATTCAATGGGGTTTTCTATCTCCAGAGGTGTGGGGCCTTGATAGGGGCAACATTTTCGCCCCCCATTAGCCAACTATCCAATATGGGTTGGTGGGAGAGGTCCCATATCTTTGGAGATAGGAAACCCTTTAGGGAACAGATTGTTGTGTACTATAAGTATATAAACGATTTGATCTTTATTTGCCGTAGAAGGATTGTACTTGACTGTTTTCTGGAATTCTTGAATGAGAATCGGCACAATCTCCATTTTAATTGTGACAGTGATAGGGAGTCTATTTTTTGTCTGGATGTTTTGTTGAGCAATAAAAATGGGAAAGTCTCCTGTGGTCTATATAGAAAGCCTTTAGCAGGCAAGAGTCTCCTTCATGCCAGTTCCAGTCATCTCCACCACACCATTAAGGGTATCCCAGTGGGGCAATTTCTCAGATTGCACCGCATCTATAGCGAGCAAGCGGCTTTTGAGGAAGAATCCTCAAAGCTGTACCATCGCTTTCTGGCTAGGGGATACCCTAGATGGCCATTAGACAGAGCATATTCTATGGCAATGAACAGAGAAAGGAAAGATTTATTATCTTGTCCAAAGAAATCATATCCAAAAAAGTTGAAGAATTGGGTGGATAAGCGTCTTTCTTTGGCTTTAGGTTATAGTTTAGAATTTAGTCAAATTAAACACATTGTCAACAAATATTTATCCATACTTTATAATGACCTTACGTGCTCATAGTGGCCAGAAAATCAAAAACCCTGAGTAATTACTTATCACCTAGTTTATTTGTGTTCAAAGACATTCCTGCAGGGTCACATGTTCTGCTCTTCGGTTGATGGCAGGCAGTACAGTATTGACAAATTTTTCAATTGTAACACACTTTATGTGGTGTATACCATTACCTGTGCAGCATATTCCATGCAGTATGTGGGGAAAACCACTCGCAGACTCAGAGGCAGGTTTCGTGAGCATTTAGCAGACATTAGTTATGTAAGCCCACTAATGTAGCCGGTCATTTTAACTCCAAACATGGAGGAAATGGGTCACTTGTACAAGTACAGGTGATTGAAAATCCCCCAAAGTACAAAAATAAATGTGAAACACTGCGCTAACAAATGGGACTATAAGGGAGCTGCTGCATACAGTCTGACAAAAACAATAAACCAACATATAGAAAAAAATCAGCGCATAGTAAATATGTGAGAAAGCAGAACACACCAAGTCCTGAATTGGTGCTAAAACAAAAAATATAAAATAAAAATAAAGTCAATGGGTGAATGTGAATGTCCCACTGCACCAAAAAGGTGAGTAAACTCCAAGAGGTGGTGATATTCAAATAGTTGTCAGAAGTCGAATTTCATCCTAAACCGACATTTCAACTGGATGGACCAATCATGGCAGAAGTAATGTGTAAAGACTCCTACCAGATCCAGTGGATTCCCGTGTCAGCGACAGGGAATCGCATGAGCAGTGTGCCACCAAAGGCGTAGAGAAGAGAGTCTTGACACTCGGATCCTCTAGGCTGTAGTCTGCATGGATCTCTGGGGGATGGATCAGGTGAGCAAAGACGTCACTGGAACAGCTATTGGAAGCACCATACACCATCCTCCACGTTGCCCACTTGTTTTACATATCGTGATCACGTTTTTATTTGTTCACGGTTGTTTTATGAATACAGTTTTTTACCTGTACCATGTGGAGGCATATTTTTTCTTTCTCCACATCTCTTGATGAGGTCAAGTGCTTCCAATAGCTGTTCCAGTGACGTCTTTGCCCACCTGATCCATCCCTCGGCGGTTTACTGTGAGGACCTGCCTGGTGGCCCCCGGAGATCCATGCAGCCTACAGCCTAGAGGATCCAAGTGTCAAGACTCTCTTCTCTACGCCTTTGGTGGCACACTGCTCATGCGATTCCCTGTCGCTGACACTGGAATCCACGGGATCTGGTGAGAGTCTTTACACATTACTTCTGCCATGATTGGTCCATCCAGTTGAAATGTCGGTTTAGGATGAAGTTCGACTTCTGACAACCATTTGAATATCACCACCTCTTGGAGTTTACTCACCTTTTTGGTGCAGTGGGACATTCACATTCACCCATTGACTTTATTTTTATTTTATATTTTTTGTTTTAGCACCAATTCAGGACTTGGTGTGTTCTGCTTTCTCACATATTTACTATGCGCTGCATTTTTTCTATATGAAAATCCCCCAAAGAAGAGGTGATGTAATTTGCCTCCTCTGCAAAAGAGAGGTCTTTTGGATCTTCAAATTACACAGTACGATACCGAGGGGCTTAAACCATTAGTGGGATGTCACAAATTATTATGAAGTCTGACTTTTTGTTCCAGAATCAGTTCCCCCTCTGGGCAGTGCCCTTTCATATAATAAGTTGTGTTTTTTTTTTTTTTTTTGGTATTCTGTTGCAGTCTATATACTTATATACTAGTCATTAGGGCTATGTACATCATTATTTTGTGAAATATCTGTCAATACATGTCACTATTGATGATAATTTTTTTTTTTTTTTTTTATCAATAGTGACATGTTTTGACAGATACAAGCATTATGTACATAAAGAGAGCAATCTAAAGGAGGAAGAGCTGTCTGAGGAGAGCAGACTGAGGTACAAGCATCAGGCTAAAGGAGATAGAGACACACACACACTGACACCAGAGAGGGTGTGACCTATTATAGAGAGAGAAAGCCAAGCCTTTTCAGAGACTGCAAAGAGAGAGAGAGAGTGTGGTGAGGTGACCAGACTGTGTGGTGGAACTCCTCCAGAGAGAGAGAGAGACAGTTTTTCCTGCGACACCCGGAAGAGCGCTGCAAGAAGATAGAGGGGAGCCAGGATCAGAGTCACGCACACGTTCCACCACCGTTAAGCTCAGGAACCCTGATCAGTGACCCAAGCAGCACCAAGCTCAGCAGAGACGACCCACGCCGTTTCAGGGATCGTGATATCCATCCAGGTATCGGGTCGGCCGCTGCCTCTTCACATTGCGAGTTTTGCTACCAGTTATCTCGATCGGCCCTCAGAAGGGGATCCAGTGCATTACATCATTGCTAGGAGCATCAGGAGCCTGAACCAGCACCTGGGATTATTGTTGTGTCATCGCACAGAGGATTGGTGTTAGGTACCTGGTAGGAGAGCCTGACTGTAGGAGAAGACCTCTCATACAACGCTGGTTCAGGAGCCACTGGAGTGGAGACAGTGGTCTCCTGAGCGCAGTGGGGTAGGAGTGCCTGTTGGAGTATAGTCTCTGATGTGGAGGCAGAGATCCCTCCTGGGATGGCAGGACTGCAGGTGAGTGGAGACTGGAACAGCAGCAGACTTGACACACTGGAGGGAGAGATCACAGGAGCTGAAGCTGAAGGTGCAACAGCAAGTAGAGCGGCAGGCACAAGCAGAGTCAGACAGTCCGGGTCGGCAGGTAACTGGCACAGGTAATAACAGCAGGCAAGGCAGAGTCGGTGAACAGGCAGAGGTCGGCAACGGTAGCAGATACAGACAGCAGAGTAGTCAGGCAGGCCGGGTCGGGATTGGAGCAGGTCGGATGGTCAAACAAGCCGAGTCAAATCAGGTAGCAGACAATCATTATACAGGTTCAAGCAGATTCACAGAGCTGAGACGAAGCAGCGATGTTCCCATGGAACAGGGGAACTTTTATGTGCTAAATGGTGCCAAACCGGCGCTAACGCGAACGTGCCCGTGCGCGCGAACGCGCGCACGCACCCGCGCGCGCCCGAGTGCCGCGCTGATGCACAGCAACAGTAGCAGCTTGATGCCGTGTCTGAGCAGAGGCGTGCCGGCGCATAGGCGCATGCAAGCGCCCCGGGCTGGTGCTGGTAGATCCCTGACAATTGGTGAAAGGGTGCAAACCCAACATCCTTCTTGGCACCATACTGACACTGCATGCAGACACCAATTTCCCTTTTTAGTGTCATGGGATGCTTGTTTGGAGATGCCGTCTCTAGTAGTTTGCCCTTTAAATCTCTACCTAATGGAACATTCTAGAGGATTACTGCTCCATGCAAGCTTGTTTAAACCTACTCTTTTAAAACAAGGGCCCCACCATTTGCTAGCAGAAGACACTAGTATTCTTCACCTCAGGGCCTGCAATATTACAGACTTGTGTTTATTGTATTTGTGTAACCCTTTTCTTTTCATTGTGTGTTTGCCTCTAAAAGGTGTTTGCGGCCAGAAGGAGCTGAGAAGTTGACAAGTCTTCTCTCCTCCCTCTCAGCGCCTGTGTTAAGAGCATATAGATTACTGCCCTTTCTATACCTGCAGTTGCTAAATATTGAAGGTTGTTTTTTTCTAATGTATTAGTTATTTGTAGCAAGGTTTAACAGTGTTGTAAGTTTCCATATACTTTAAACCGTGCTAATATATTCAACTTCTTTATCACTACCAGGTGTGTGTCTATTTTTGGTGATAATCCACAGCCAGGATAATGGTATTTACCGCATGTGTCCTTAAATGTGTTTTCAGTAATTTTATTTAACCAGGTGTGTCAGAGGGGCTGAGGTCATTCTTGGAGCTGAGAACCAGAGAATCCAAATTCACCAAGCGGCTCCTTCGGGGGTGGCGCTTTTTATGTGTACTGGTTTTATTGTATAGGTTGTAATTATTTGTGTTTTTTGTCTGTTTTGTTGCAGAAACCTCGGATACAAGGGTTAATTGGCATAATCAATCACTGGTTGACTTCTGTCAAGCAGGGGAGCCCACACACATGTAGAATTTGATCAGTGTATGGCCAACTTTAGTTTCAGGACTGAATGGGCAGAAATTCAAATCCTGTAGCTGATAAAAATAGCTCTATTGTATGTATTTTATCTGTATATTAGGTTGTTCAGCTTTAAGCAATACACATGATTTTTGCAGTCTAGTCTAAGACATTGGCCATGCACAGTCTATAGCTACCCAAAGAATGCAGAGAATGCATGGGTATAAGGAAATAATAATTCTGCAGAAGATTTCCTTCAAATAATAATGCTGTGCGTTCATATCGTATACTTCTGTTAGAAAAAGATACTCTGACTGCCTCTGTTATATAGGCAATATACAAAAACAAAACTCAATTGATAGCCTCTCTCCTACAGAACATTGCTATATGTGTCTTTTGGGTTTGCAGCTATCACATAACTACCCTAAGCTTCATAAATCCTATCAACACCGTTTATGAGCACCAAATTTCTCTTTCAGTATAAAGTCATGTTCAAGTAGATAAGAAAAACTTTTTTGCCATGCAAATAAACTTTGTTATTCTTAAAATTTGCTTCTCTAATGATAGGAAAATTCAAGAACAAGGGCAGCCATTATTTCACGTCTTGTTGTCACATCATCTGTCAGAAAGGCTGGTGACTCATGTCTAGGCTCCAAGCAGCTAACAAGCTAACGATGGCTCCTGTTCCATAAACAATTAGACCATCGGCGCTACATTTTTAACAAGGTCACCCTTAACCCCAACACATCAGGTCATAGAGTTTCCTGGACATTTGATATTGTATTATTAAATACAAGACAACAGGAAAAGAAAAAGGAGGAGGTGGGTTAAGCAAGAGGTCCATTGTTTCTGATGACTTTGAATTAAAACCAACAATATTGGATTCTTCACTTGCAGACCTGACACCAGTCTCGATCCTGAGGTTTTGCAAAGAAGACTCACCTAATTTTTGCATGTCATTATTCAATTCATTAAAGTGTCCAGTTTAACCAATGTACCATATATGCTGTGCTAAAGAAATAAAGACAACTGATAAAGTAAATATATCCACTTCCTCTTGCCTCCTCCTTTATGTCTCGACACAAGGCCTTGGACTAATAGATGTTGAAGAGCTATCGAAGAGACCCGTGAGTTTTATGGGCAGAGGTGACATAGTCAATTTTTCACATAAGGAAACAAGTAAGAAATTTGCGTCATTTCGGCATCATATTTACGTGTATATAAATGAAAAGAGGAGCTGGTGTAGTAAGAAAAACATTCATTGCACTTCTTAGAGGCTCCTCAAGACAAAAAGTCAAGAAGATAAAGATAGACTATTCAGGTAAACTCACTTTTTTCAATTCGAAACTACTAATATTTAAATACTATTGTATATTTGTAATACATCATTTTGTATGCTTGTAGCAATACTTAGAAAAGAAGGTACACTCTTTTAACATTTATTACTAAGACCTGTGCAAAAATATATATTTCAAGCAAAGGGTACATTGATGTTAGTATTATGAAGCTAAACATTTGAAAGTTTTCTAAAGAATATTTTCTTTTCAGGTTTAAAAAATAAACCACACAAAAAATATTAGTGTTTGTTAGATTCTGGAGTATTAAGCCACTGACTTTTATCCCTTTAGTCCCTTTGGGACTATATTGGCAGGATCTCTCTGTTAGAATGTCTGGCTCTCTAACCTGCTGTGGTCAATGGGGGGAGGGCTGGGGGGATCTCACTCTCTCTGTTGGATTTTCCACTTGTTTTGCAATATAGAGAATGCAACAGGACATGTTGGAACAACCAACAGTGGAGGACAGCACCTATAACCTACAGGTGAACAAGAACAGAGCCAAGAAAAATGATAGGGATAGTTCCCCACTGAAGTATTAAAAGGCATATAAGAGCCCAGAGGTTTATTCAGCCTACTGGTCTAACATTCAATAATAAATATATTACTTTTAGATGGTTTGACTCTCTATAAATATAATAATCACAAGGTGTCTAGTTTAAAATAGTTGTAAAGATTTGTGCTGCTTAGGTTTTTGTGCACATTCCATAATTCATAACAAGATTGTCCTATTGCTTAAGATATGCCTGAAAAACATAAATATATATATTCTCTATTGGTTGAACTGGATGGACTTGTGTCTTTTTTCAACCAGATTAACTATGTAACTATATTGGAAATGTAAATTTGTTTTGGAAGAGGGACAAAATTCCAAGTAGGAAAAAATTAACAAAAGGGGTAAAAATCCAAGGCAGTGAAAAAGAACCAGAAAATATGGCGGTAACATCTTGCCACCTAAGTTTCTAAAACATAAATGCTGTTGGTGGGTGACTCAACTCATTACTATGTATTAAAATTTGATATTTAATCAGATTTGATTGGACTGACTCTATAATAATAAAAGAACTATCAGTTCTGGCAAATATACTAAGGTACAGTTTTGCAAATTTAGACATTTAAAAGTGGTTCCCACAAAATACTGTTGGCTTCTAATAGGTGTACAAACATATTGAAGAGGTAAAGTTCTAAGGTTAAAATAACCTAAAATAAGGAGCATTGTACAATTGTGTTAACCAACAGCAACTAATCAGTAAGCATCTTTCATTGTTTGTGCTCTAAATTAATTAAATATGATGTGATTTGTTGCTATGAGTTACTGTACTTTGTACACTATTATCCCTCTGCATTTCCTATTGTGTAAACAATACAATACATGTCTATAATATGAGAAAATGTACACGTGTAAAGTGGTGGACACAGACATGTAATTGTTTCTTCCAATGCTTTACCTTTCCAAAACAAATTCAATTAAGATTTTTGTTTTACATAATTAATGTTGTACAATTTTAAACCTGTACCAATCAAAGAATAGTGGGCTATCATTGCTAATCTAGTTCTGAAAATGCAGTCTGCCTAGAACAAGCATGTCAAAGCAAAGTCAGAGCTGTTGGTGTGCACACCTACACAGAGGCAGTTATATAAAATGTATTGAAGCCAATGGACAATCAATGCCTCTGAGAATCACATTTCCTATTCCTTAGCAGCATTTGTAGACCAGAAGTAGCACGGAAATCATCAGGTTTTGTGGACGAAAGTTCTCAGGTAAGTATTTGAGTGTAATGCATTCAGATAGCATTTGGAGCAGGTACACCAATGGGCAGTTTCTGACTTTAGGTCTACTTTAAAGTCAATTTTGTCTTAAAAATACAAGGACCACATATTACATACTGTGCCCCATCTAATAATGCAGCATTATACCTGTTTAAAACAAAGTATCTGTGCAGAAGAGTTAGAAAATATACTTACCTTACCTTCAGATTACACACTGAAGAGACGTCATAAGAAGACACTTAAGCACAGTGCATAATTGGGTAGAGTTCCTCTCCTTTCTTTAGACTTCCTAAATCAGTGATACGTATGTCTAAAAATTATACACAGAGATCAGTGTATAATATGTATTATGTTATAACATGATATGACATTAATATATTTGATGCTTTGTAGTGACATTGCACAGGGCATGGAAAAAAGAGCTGCTGAGCGAAGTTTCTTTCTGATCACAGTCCTTCTGGGATACTGCATTGTGTTGTCCTCTACAGCCATAATCACCAACATCCGGAATCCAAACAGGTATTAAGCACAGTATTGTTTTTTATCCTACAATTTAGATAGATAAGCTTTACACTTTATATCAGGGAAGTTGAGTAAAGGTAGGATCCACAAAGAAGAAACTTGTATTAGGCTCCTGTATAGACTCTGACATTCTATTATATAGGAATTTAAAGCAGAAGAAAATGAGGGAAGGGGACAAACATGGTTTCTTTTTTGGGTTGATAGGTAGAAGTTATTATTGCATTAGAAGTTTTATTACTCTAATGCCCCGTACACACGAGCGGAATTTCCATCAGAAAAATCTTGGATGATTTTTCAGACGGAATTCTGCTCAAGCTTGGCTTGCATACACACGGTCACACAAAAGTTCTCTGAACTTTCGACCGTCAAGAACATGGTGACGTACAACACTACAACGAGCCGAGAAAATGAAGTTCAATGCTTCCGAGCATGCATCGAATTGTTTCTGAGCATGCGTGATTTTTTGCGCGTTGGAATTGCATACAGACGAACGGAATTTCAGTCAAGAACTTTTTCCGTCTGAAAAATAGAGAACCAGCTCTCAATCTTTTGCTGGCGGAAAATCAGACAGAAAAAGTTGGATGGAGCATACACACAGTCGGAATATCCAACCAAAAGCTCCCATCACACTTTTTTGATGGAAATTCCGACCGCGTGTATGCAGCATAAGTTTTTCTACAAAACTTTTAATAGTAATGCTTCATGCCAACCTTATAGATATTTCATTTATTGCTAATAATATGTACTAAAATTAATCATATTTTAGAAATTAAAAAGATAATTATTTATTAAGACAAAAAAGAAACCTTATTAGGAAACTATAATTCAGTTATATTACATGCCAGGAAAATACATTGACTCATTTTCTTGGTCATTTTATTAACTCTTTCCTTTTACTGAGAGGATACTCCTATTCAAACTCTAGGGGACAGTAGATTAAAAGAAAAAAAAAATGTCATTTTTCGTTTAAGGACCCCTAAAGCTCTTCAAATGCTGTAGTATCTATCATTATATTTGGCGTCAAGATGATTTAGTTTTTTGTTTTTCTTTATTCTTGTAGGGTTATTTATTTCTCTTTTAACAAGGATACTCATATATCATTCATAGTTCAAAGATAGAATCCAAAGGATAACATTTTTTTTTTTTTATAAATGTAAACTGTAATGGACTTTGGGCGATTTGTTATCTTTTTGGTGCTTAAGGCTCCGTTCACACTTGCGAGAGTCCAAAGTTGTGCGATTTTCATTTTGATGCAATATTTTGATGGAACTTTGGATGGGTGCGACTTGGATGCGACTTTATTGACTTTGGCTTTGACTGTTACACAACTGTTGCATTGATAACATTAGGATGCGACTCTCATGCAACTTTTGAGCGTTTACATTGCAGTCTATGGCACTCAAGTCACATGAAAGTCTTATCAAAGTAGTGCAGGAACCTTTTTAAAGTTGCTGTGACTTTAAGTCGCATAGGTTTGAATGGCTTTTATTGAAATACATGGGCTGCGACTTGTCATGCAACCTTATGTGTCCAAAGTCGCATGACAAGTTGCACAAGTGTGAATGGAGCCTAATTCTTTAATGATCTTTTTTGTTTTACAAATAATCATATAATTAATGATGTAAGGATTTCTAGATACCCTAGATGTATCAGGCTAAGAAGCAACCTGCCCTTTGGCTGGCTTTCTCTGATTGAGACCTTAAACTAAACTGTCAGATAAGGGATGAATAACTGTAATGAAACATTAAGTTCAGTGCTTACATTTACAAGTATAGTTAAAACTGTTTTTGTTTTGCATAGAATAGGGAGGGGTTAAAACATATGTTTGTGTCCCAGCAAGGAGATTTATCTTCACTTCCTGTCCCGGAGATGCAATAAGTTAGAGAAAGGTTGTCATCGGAACTGGTGTCCTCATTGAAAGATTTTAGTCACCTCTTGTTCTGGTGATAACTGTTGAATTTTGGATCTCCCATCACCTTTTAGGTGACAGTGGCTAGTAGAGGGCTGAGTCTACCTAGCTATGACACAGACAGAAATAAAAACATAAACAAAGAATAGTTTCAATATCCTGGGTAACACTATTACTTATCAATTAATCAATGTGTTAATCATGTATTAATAAATATATTAGTTACATCACCAATAAATCTATATTATTATTACTATTATTATCATTATTACACAGGATTTATGTAGAGCCAAAAGTTTGTGCAGCGCTTTACAAAATAAAGGGAGAACAGCTACTCACTGCAAAGCATATTCCCATGGGCAATAAGTTTAAAAGGCCAACGTTAATAAAAACTATAAATTATAAGAAAATAGCTTTTAAAAATATTAAAATGAAGGCACACTATCATCATTTAAATGTTACAAAGAATATAACAGAGTTTATAAAAAGGAAATCAGGGATGCAAAAATTCAAAACGAACGACAGATTGCAAAAGATAGTAGGAAGAACCCCCAAAAATTCTTCAAATATATTAATAGTAAAAAGGTCAGGTTTGGCCTGGGTGACTGGAGACAAAGAGAAGGCAAATGTATTAAATACCTTCTTCAGCTCTGTGTATACAAAGGAACATAGGGGAGATCATGTCCATAATGGGGGTGGTATTGACACAGCCCCAAATGATTCACAATGGCTCAAAAGTGATATGGTCAAGAAATATTTAGAAAGAATAAAGGTGGATAAAGCACCTGGACCAGATGGCATACGCCCATGGATCCTAAAAGAATTGAGTTCTGTCATTTTTCGAAGCCATTGTTTCTAATTTTTAGGTACCCTTTAATGACTGGAATGGTACCACTGAATTGGCGTAAGGCCAACGTGGTGCCTATATTTAAAAAGGGACCAAAGTCTTTACCAAGCAACTATAGACCTGTTAGTTTAACTTCTATATTTGGGAAGATACTGGGAAGTTTAATAAAAGACTACATAGATGAGTTCTTGCTGGAAAAAAGTATTTTAAGCAACAGACCGCATGGATTCATGAAAGACAGAAGTTGTCAAACAAACCTGATTTATTTTTATGAGGAAGTGAGTAAAACATTGGACAGAGGGGTAGCTGTGGACGTGGTATACTTGTATTTTGCAAAAGCGTTTGACACAATTCCCCGCCCATGGCTAATGTGTAAGGTTAAGTCTACAGGTCTGGAAAAATCAGTTTATAATGGATAGAAAACTGGCTAAAAGACAGAATTCAGAGAGTAGCGGTTAATGGTTCTTACTCTGAATGGTCTAAGTTTATCAGTGGTGTACCCCAAGGTTCATTTAATAATTTAATATATTTAAAAATGATATAAGGTCTGGGATAAGAAGTACCATTTTAAGGCTTTGCAGATGACACTAAGCTATGCAGTGGGATAATGTCCTTACAAGATGTCTCCAACTTACAAGCTGATCTCAATGTACTGTTTAATTGGGCAACTATGTGGCAAATGAGGTTTAATGTTGATACTGTAAATATAAAGTTATGTACTTGGGGGCTAAGAATATGCATGCATCATACATACTAGGGGGAGTACAACTGGGGGAATCAAAGGTGGAGAAAGATCTGGGTGTTCTTCTAGATCAGTGGTTCTCAACTCCAGTCCTCGGGACCCACCAACAGGCCAGATTTTAAGTATTACCTTGGGGAGATGCAGACTAGAATACTGCAATCACTGAGCAGCAAATGATATCACCTGTGAGGTATTTCAGCTATCTTGCAAACCTGGCCTGTTGGTGGGTCCTGAGGACTGGAGTTGAGAACCACTGTTCTAGATCATAAGTTTAATAACAGCATGCAATGCCAAGCTGTGGTGTCCAAAGTGAGCAAAGTAATTTCTTGTATTAAGAGAGGTATGGACTACAGAGAGAGAGATATAATGTTACCCCTGTACAAATCATTAGTAAGACCGCATCTGGAATATGCAATTCAGTTTTGGGCACCAGTTCACAAAAAGGATATCAGGGAACTGGAGAAAGTGCAGAGAAGGGCAACCAAACTGATAAGAGGCATGGAGGAGCTCAGCTATAAGAAAAATTAGGAGAAGAGGAGATTAAGGGGGGATATGATCAACATGTATAAATACATAAGTGGTCCATATATTGAACTTGGTGTTGAGTTATTCACTTTAAGGTCATCACAGAGGACAAGGGGGCACTCTTTACGCATGGAGGCAAAGAGATTTAATCTCCAAATACGGAAAGTTTTCTTCACAGTAAGAGCTGAGAAAATGTGGAATAGATTCTCTCAAGAGCTGGTTCTGGCCAGCTAAGTAGATTGCTGATCCCATTGCCTCTCGGAGGATCAGGAAGGAATTTTTTCCCCTGCTGGTTGCAAATTGGATAATGCTTTGCTGGGTTTTTTTTGCCTTCCTCTGGGTCAACTGTGGGTATAGGATTGTGTATATGGGATTGTATGATATATTTTTTGTTTTCCCTTTTATAGTTTGAACTAGATGGACTTGTGTCTTTTTTTCAACCTGACTAACTATGTAATTCAATACAAGAAGAATCAGAGGGACTTGCCCATTAGTGTTTAGGTCTGGTTCACACTAGTGCGATTTCTATTGCGACCTGAGTCGCACAGAAGTGCATGACAGGGGAAATACATTGTTTTCAATGGTGGCCATTCATATCAATGCAGCACAACTGCGATGCAAGTTTGAGGAAAGGTTCTGCGATACTTTGATGCAAAGCAGTGTGATCTTGTGACCCATAGTACCTAAATGGAAAAGTTAAAAAAATGCATGTACATGTGTTTTTGATGCGAATTTGGTGAGTTTTTCGCAGTAATAGTAGTCATCCAAGGCATAAAATTGCATCCAGAAATGCATAGCATTGAAGCTACATTTCGATCGCCCACTGTATAAACACTTTCAAAACTGATCACAATAGTGTAAACCAGGCCTTACAATCTACATAAAAAAGTAATAAACTTTATTAATCACAGCACTAATATTGTCACAGCATTATATCATATTATAATATTACAGCATTAATATTGTCCAAGAAGGAACTATACTTACTGTAAACCCACAATAACATTATAGATTAAAAAAACTGTATTTTAAACCTTGCACCGGCCTGTCTACATAGAAAATGCATAAGTATAATAATCACTTTGTAAATGTATCTTTGTGAACTTCAATAAAGAAACATGGGTCTACTAAAAGTCTATAAAGCATATTAGAGTTAGACCATTTGACCCCTTTCATACTGAGGCATTTTTCAGGCGCTTTTGGGCTAAAAATAGCGCCAGTAAAGAGCCTGAAAAAAGGCACCCCTGTAGTCACAGTGTGAAAGCCCGAGAGCTTTCACACTGAGGCGATGTGCTGGCAGGACATTAAAAAAACTCCTGCAAGCAGCATCTTTGGGGCGGTGAAGGACTGCTCCTCCACCGCTCCTGCCCATTGAAATGAATGGGCAGCGCCGCCGAACCGCCGGCAAAGCGCCCCTGCAGCAGCACTTTGCAGGTGTTTTTTAACTCTTTTTTGGCCGCTAGCGACCGGAAACCTCAGCAAAAACGATGGTAAAGCGCCGCTAAAAAAATTGGCGCTTTACCGCCGACGCCTCGTGTGAAAGCAGCCTTCTAGTATAAATATAAATGATTGTATATTAATATTTTCTACTCTGATCACTCTGTTATCATTTCTGGGTGCACAGGTTTTTTTAACCACTTCCCACCCAGCCTATTGTCAAATGACAGCTGGGCAGGAGCTATATCATTCAAGGTGAACGCCAAATGATGTCCTCCCAGTGCAGCGCTATCTGTCACTGACTTCATCAGACACAGCCTGATGATTGATCAGTGTACCGGCCTGCCGCCGATACCATATGATCACTGATCAATTACAGCAGATCACATGACAATTGTAAACAATGAATGGCTTTGATTCATGCCATTCATTATGTACAGTTGTGTTGCTAGCTGTTATTGGTCAAAATAATGGTACAGACATGGTACAGACAGGGCCAATTGCAGCACAGATTTAATTTAATTCAGTAAGAATTAGGGTTGCATCCATACCGTTTTTTTACCAGTGAGTGCAGGTACCTATACTTTTGGTCAAGTACTCACCAAAACTGAGAACTGATACCTGTACGGTGTGATTTGAGCCCATACCCTTAACTGCTCCTGTGAGAACCTAGGCTGAAGTCACTATGACAAGCCTGGGTTCACACAGGAGCGGTGGAGAAAACCGCATGCAATTCAAACAGGAATGGTAAAAATGGTGGCTTATACCAGTGAAATTCACTGTTACTGTAAAAGCAATCATAACATGTAAAAGAAAAATCTATTATATTACTATGGTAACACTGTATTGCTACCAAAAAATGTAAGAATTTTTTTTTTAATTATTCATTGAATTTAATTACATTTTTTCTACATACTATCACCAGTCAGTGTCCTTAATGTGGTGATAGTATGTAAAAAAAAATCGTGAAAAAATGTATTTTTTTTTTAAATGTCTTATCTGCCTGATTTGATACAGTAAACTGATTTTTTGTCTAGCTGCTAATTATTGTATGTCTCAGAGCAGGTAAAGAGCAAAATTGCATGGGGGGGGGGGGGGGCCCAAGAAAATTTTGCCCAGGGTCCAATCAATATTAAAGACAGCCCTGGCTAGTGTTGTGCAAAAGAACAAACAACAAAAAATTCCTCGTAATCCAGCACTGGGAGGGTGATGTCTACAAACCACTTGAGGCATACCTCAGAAAAGTCATGAAAATGTCTATGCTTTACACGTTTGCGTAAAAAGATTTTTTGTAAAATCAAAGTCAAAGGATTCCAAGAATGGAAAGGGTTAAAACATGGCTGACAGGTAATCAATGTTAAACATCATGCTAGGTGTTGAACCTCAAACAAAACCTCGGCAGGTTGACTCAGGTATATCAAGTCCAGTGCAGGGGGCGACCAAAAGGTGTGTAGGTGCCTGATGGGCATCCACCAAATGGAAGGGATGACTGACCACTGGTAAAACCTGCAAGGATCAGTGATGTAGAGAGGCCCCCAGTGGACCGGACATAGGACTCCAAACCACCAAATGGTGCAGCTGGTTTGGTCGAGTGGCGCACTGGATGTGTCATGTCACCAACACAGCGCGATGTTGAACAGACTTACTGCAACAAGGCTTGGGATGGAACAAAGGGGCAGCTGTAGAGGAGATGGAAAGCTGTCAGCGGGCTGTAGTCCTGATAATGCGTCAGCTTGCTGACATCTTTCCATCTGCTCTACAACTGCACCTTTGTTCCATCCCAAACATTGTTGCGATGAGTCGGTTCAACATCACGCTGTGTTGGTGATGTCACATCCAGCGCACCACCTGACCACACCAGCTGCACTATCTGGCAGTTTGGAGTCCTATGTCCGGTCCATTGGGGGCCTCTCCACATTACTGACCCCTACGGGTTCTACCAGTGGTCTGTCATCCCTTCCATTGAGTGGATGCCCATGCGACATCTGGCACCTACACACCTTTTGGTCGCACACAGCACCAGCCTTGATATGCTTAAGTCAAGCCGAGGTTTGGGTGAGATTAAGGTTCAACACTTAGCATGATGTCTAACATTGATTGCCTGTCATCCATGTTTTAACCCTTTCCATTCTTGGAATCCTTTGACTTTGATTTTACAATAAATCTTTTTACACAAACTGTGTAAAGTATAGACTTTTTTTGACTTTTCTGAGGTAAGCCTCAAGTGGTTTGTAGCCATCACCCCCCAGCGCTGGATTACATCTTTTGTTGTTTGTTTTTTATTTTTTGCATGCCTCATTTTGCTCTTCCTCCTTTTTCTTTTCACAATTGCCATTTTCTCTAAGGGCAGATGAATCCATCTCCCTTCAGTTCCCAGAACTCTGCCCAGAGCTCTGGGTCTTCCTCCTGAAACATGTGACAGGAACTTTCCGAAATGAAGCTGTGAGGCCAGGGTTACATCACCAGTGCATCAAGAAACCTGGAATTGGTAAAACGGTAATTGTAAGCAAAAGCAAAAAATATTTGCCTAACCAATGAATGTAAGATTATTTCATACCAGCATGCAGAACTGCATGAGGGTGTGATTTTTAGTGAAAGGAGAAAATGAGATTGTTTAAAGCCATATTAAACCCAAAATCCTCAGTTTTCTGGTGATCTGGCCAGTAACACATCTCCCGTGTTAGAGTGCCCCCACTCTGAATGAAAGCGCACAGGGGCACCTTTAAACAGCAGCACTGTCAGTCTTGTGGGGAGGGGAATGTTAGATGTACTAGCAAATTTAGATACACTAACAGACTGAAGCCAAACTCCAGCTAACACTTTGTAAGCAGTTGCAGCAAAAGCTTTTATGGATAAAGGTTTTACATAAATAAATAAAAGATAATCATTGTAAACACCCCTGTCAGTAGTAAATGATTTGTCTCAGCCTTCTAACTGCCACATTTGCAGGACAGATTGTTCTGTTGGATCACAAGGTAAAACAAAAGAAAGAAAGCACTAAAAAGAAAAGTAATGCAGCCATCAGACCTGAGAACTGTTAAACTGGAATATAATAAATGTTTGCTTTGGGATTAATACCACTTTAACTCTTGTTGCATCAGACACAAATTTCAAAGTGTACATACTTACCTTCAGGATTATCAAACAGATACTAATTGCTTTTATTTCAACACAATCCTTAGATTTCTTTTTCTTGTTCAATATTTTATTTATTTTAGGTAGATAGGTAATAACAAACATAGCATGAGAGACAATGACAACATAGAACAATGAGCCATTGTTTTCGTACATGTTAACCAGATGATAACATTACAACATTGATAAAGGAAAACGTAGGGGAGAATAAACTCCCATCTGACGCGCATGGCACAGGCAGTTATGGCACAAATATTTACAAAGAAGAGTAATGATTGCAGAGGGGGTCTCAGAGGAGTACCCTAGGAGGCCCCTGCCACATATCCTTAGATAACATCAAAGGAAAGAGATGAGAGACATCAAGGAAGAAAAGATAAAAAAAAAAAGAAAAAAGGAGAAAATAGAAAGAGGTAAAGAAGAGTGTAAGGGAAAGAGCAAAGGGGGAGGGGGGAGAGAGGCGTCTGTTCCGATACGGGACAAGGGACCAACTAAAGTGAGAGATTAGGCTCATCATGTTAGGGTTCCAGGAACTTGGGGTCAAATTGTGGAGGAAGGAAATGATCCACCCACGGTTGCCATATTTTCAGATGTTGTGGGATCCTATCCAGGAGGGTCGCTTCGACCTTAGATTTTTTTTAACTACTGAATGTTTCACTTTGCAGCAGAGTTTCACCTCATTCACGAGACTAAAAGGAAAATTCTCTTATGCCGCGTACAAATGATCGGATTTTCTGCCAGAAAAAGTCTGATGTGAGCTTTTGGTCGGAAATTCCGACCGTGTGTATGCTCCATCAAACTTTTGCTGGCGGAAATCCCGTCAGCAAAAGATTGAGAGCAGTTTCTTGAGCGGAATTCCGTCAGAAAAACCATCCAAGTTTTTTCCGACGAAAAATCCGATCGTGTGTACGCGGCATTACAAAATGAAAGTCCCTTTGCAAAATGAGCAGCCTGTTTGCCTTTAGTATGTCAATCCCAGTATCTCCAGAGAGACAATTGGTTGATGCTAATATAAATATAAGCAATAAAAACTTGACAGGGGTTCCCTACTCTTTCCAAATAAAAAAAGGTTTGCCTATACAACTTAAGCTTTTCATTGCTGTAAGCAGGTGAGGATACATTCAGAGATAAAATTGCAAAGCATAAATTTCCACCCACAAAAGAGAATAGAAAATTTTCATATTCAATATTTCATAATTATACTAGAAAACAAAGCAGAAGTGCAGCACACCAACCTCATGCAATAAAAGCTACACATTTCTCACATTAAAATAAACGTAGATGTATTGACAAGCATGTGTAGAAGCAGCATTTATCATTGTCACTGTAAAATTCCCATCAGTATGATTAGCCAGCTCAGTATGATTAGCCATATCATCTAATACACCATACATACAGTATATCACATCCTTTTTTCTTATATTATTTCGTACATAAAAAAACTATTCCTGTATGGTAACCACAAATGTGAATTATGCCTTGTATTATTTTGTTCTTCTAGACTTTGGAGAAGCGAGCTTTCTGACCAGTCAATAAATAATAAACAGAAAAACCCCTTTATGTCTGGGCCAGACTCCTGGAAACAGCAGCTCCCTTCTATATCATTACACAACTGGAGTCTTAAAATGTTAACATCGAATATTCTCCCTAATGAACCCACTGAAGAGAGAGCCAGAAAGTTACTCCTGCAGCCCATCGCCAGGCAGATTCTGTTTGGCTCTAATGAGATAGCCAAAAAGGTATTGCCAGATGACGATGAAATCAAAAGTGCAATATCTGACCAGAGATGGCTTCCTCCATGGCCTACAAATGAAGAGCTGGATAAAAGGAGCATTGTGGTGGCTGATGATGCTGCCTTCAGAGAGAAGAGCAAAATGCTCACTGCAATGGAGAGACAGAAGTGGCTCAACTCATACATGCAGAAACTTCTGGTAGTGAACTCCACTTAACCAGCTGTACATTGTGTGCTCTAAAAATATAGTCACTTACAATAAAAATGATCTCAACTTTTCATTGAATGCTGTGTACACCTTCTGTATTTTTCACCATTTGTGGCAAATGTTATAATGTAAGGAAGGTCATTGAAATAATGAAATATGAACATTATAGATACATTACTTGTATGTTACTGGAAATAATAACCATTCATGAGTGCTGGGGGGAGTGCACAAAAACAAACCATGACCAATGCCCACAAAAGAGATTGACTAACATCTAACCAAAGGACTGTGGATGTCAGCTTGGTAGAAGTAGCAAGTTATCTCCATGGTCATGAGAATGGAAGCCCTTACAGTATTGCTGTATATGCACTGTTGGTGCTGTCTGCTATTGATATATTAAAAACAACATGCTTTAAATTTATAAACGGTAGAACACGGGCAATTTTCAGGACTTATGGAAAGAAGAAGTGGCCTCTGAACTGGACCTTTCTATTACCTGGGTACTTTAGATAACGCATACTGTAAACGACTGTGCCAAAAAGTCATCTGGGCATTTGCTTTCATTTTTATCTGTCACGTATACTAAAGTGTTTTGTGCTAAACATAAACATAAACTTTATGGTGCACTAAATTTTCTCAAATTACAGTGCGATATACAGTATACTGTCATCACAAGTACAGAAGCCCTTCCCAGTCTAACTCTTCAGTAAAGACCCCCAGTACAGACGCACCTTTCCAGCCTAACCCTTCAATACAAACACCCCCAGTAAAGACACTCCAGTACAGCTCCCCTCCTAGCCTAATCCATCAATACAGTCACCCCCAGTACAGACGCCCCTAACCTAACCCCTAAGTACAGCCACCTGAAGTTAAGTCCCACTCCAAGCCTAACCCCTCATTACAGAATCCCCCAGTACAGCCCCCTCCTACCATCCTAACCCCGCAGTACAGATACTTTCCAGTACAATCCCCCAATAGAACCCCCCCAGACCCCTCTTCCAGATTAAACCCTCAGTACAGTCCTCTCCACTAGTACAGACACCCTATACAGAAGCCCCCCTCCCAGCCCAGCCCTTTAGTACAGACACCCCCATACAGATCCTCCCAGCCTAACCCCTCAGTACAAATCTCCCCAGTACAGAACCCCCCATCCCAGCCTAACCTTTCAGTGCAGACTTCCACAGTACAGACCTCCCTTCCAGTCAACTCCTCATTGCAGACACATCCAGTACAATCCCCCCTCCCAGCCGAACCCTTTAATACCGACCCCCCCAGTAAAGATACCCCTCCCAATGTAACCCTTCAGTACAGACCCCTCCCCAGACAGATGCCCCCTCCCAGGCTAGCTCCTCAGTATGGACACCCCCAGTATAGACACCCCCTATTACAGACCCCTTTAGTACAGACAACCCCTCCCTGTTAAACTCTTTACTAAAGCTCCCCTCCCCCCAGTAACGGTGCCCTCTCTCAGCCTTAATCTTCCATACAGCTTCACCCCCTCCTCCTAGCCTAACTTCTCAGAACAGAGCACACCAGTATAGATGCCCCCTCCCAAACTAAGCCTGCAGTACAGACAACCCTGAGCAAAGACCCCCTCCCAGTCTAACCCCCTATGTGCAGACCACCTCCAAGCCTAACCCCTCGGTACAGACTCCGCTGTACAGATGCCCCCTCCCAGCCTAACACCTCAGTACAAAAAATCTCATTTTTTTCCCCGCAAAGTTTGCTAGAAAGGGTATATAGCAATGTGCAGACAGTTCATCCACAATTTTTAGTGTTAACATGTGGTCACATCCCTTTAGCATTTGATGGATTATATACATGTAGTGCTGGTAGATTTGCGATCTACCATCTGATAGGTAAATTTAATAATTTGTTCATTAGGGAGGTTAGATTTGCCTCTGTACCAGCTTGGCTGATGTTGTGTGTGTTTTCATACTGAGCCGGTGGGTGTCGCTGTTACTACTGGCTAGTGTTGGAAGGGCAACATGTCAAAGCGTATGGGTGCTCCTCTGTCCCGGAGACGACTCGGTGGAGGTGGTCCTCCGAGTTCCATTCTGGGAGAGGGTATTTATGGGACAGACGCCATATTTTGGGGTTCGTTTTACAGCCACCTGCTGGCCCTCCTGGCCGACAGGTATGCGTTAGAGTGCTACCTCGAGGTCCTCCAACCTGGAGGCCCGTGTCACTGCGGCGCATGGGTGGGCCCAGAAGCTTGTCTGGGGCCTACCACAGCAGCCGAGGAATGGTCCTGAGCTGTCTATCCAGAGTGAAGAAGCTGGACAACCGAGGAGATCCCAGGGGAGGACCCATCATGGAAGGATCACGCAGAGTGCTGGTCTGGAGAGGGGCCTGGTGACTCCTTTGGAGGACGTATCCTAAAATAACTTCACAGCATAGTGTTGCCGGGTTTGGCTTAAAGGTTCAAGCACTGTGACTGACATTCACCACAGAACCAATACATCCTGTGGCAGAGGATCATACGGGTTCATCCCAAACAAGTCTGTGGCAGAGACTTTTGTTCGTGCTACATACTGGCTGCTAGGCAAGTGAGAGAGGCCTATCCAGGTGAGCAAAGAGTGTGTCCCAAGAGGGGAGCACATTCTATTGTAATACTCAACTCTAAAGGACATTTGTCAAGAACCTACAGAAAGGTATTTGAGCTTTCCCTGCAGTTTCCCTTCTACTTCTTTCCTGCTACTTCCTTCGTTAATTGTTCAATAAAGCATTGAAAACGTACTCAAGTGTTGGTGCTTGTATCGTCCGGAGGTAAACGCAATGGAACCCTAGACCCGGTGCCGGTGAAACAGGGGGAAGGAGAGTGAAGGTAACAAGCCCGCTTAAACCAGCAGCTCCACAAGAGTTATTGCTACATGTGGGGGCGTCGTCCGGGATCTGTTGACCGTCAATTCTCGCAACCCAGAGAAGTGTTTCACTGGGAGTTTACAGTGAGAGCTGGACTTTGTCAAAATTTTGCAGGAAGAGAAGGGGTTAAAGCTGCAGGACTTTATTTCTGAGTGCGTAGGCGGCGGCGCCAGAGAAAGCCCGGGAACTACGTGATCAGAGGAACAAGTGGGAGGAGCCTACCCTACATAATACCGCGTGGGACGCGTGTATGTGTTTGGCGCCAGAGGAAGAGAGAGGCCTTGTGATCGTGCTGAGAAGATCAGAGTGTGGCCATGTCTTTTCCGGCGATGCAGCCAATTGTGGGACCGAGATTGTTCCCTGCAAACACCATGTTGAATACTGTGCTGAAGGACTGGCCGTGCATCTTCGTCAATTTGGCCGATGTCCGCAATGTGGAGAGTACTTGTTTGTGGTGGAGAAACCTACCACGTCGCCCCGTGCTTATCAGATGGATTGGGCAACAGGTATCGCCACAGTAGAAGCTGCTACTACTATAGAGAGAGAACGGCAGTCCACCACTTTGCCTGTTGCTGACAATGTTCCGGAGAGAGACAATGACAATGTTCCGGAGAGAGACACTGCTGTCGCCGTCTCATCAGGGGACATTACTTGGATTTCTGCATCCACTACACCTACTCCTGTTGTACCTGTTCAAAGGAAGGTGGGATATGTGAAGGCATCCCGCGGCTGTGGTTGAGGCCTACCTCAGAGGTTACCTGAACCGGAGCTACCAAAGTCCACGTCAGGAACGGGTAAGCCACTGATGGGGAATATATCAGGGACTGTAAGTAAATATCTGCCAGCGGAAGAGTTGGGAGATTCGGAAATAGAATCCATGTCGGATCTTTCCGGTGATGATGACTTATTTGAGACTGTCACAAGAGCTGTTGTGGTCACAAGGCGAAGACGTTGCCTCTGCTATGACTTTCCCTGAATGGACAGCCCTGAGTTCTGGGAAGACTTCACCCTGTGTGGAGCCGCACAGTACTGTTACTGAGAGTTTATCAAAAGTTGCTCGTTCACTACAGACACCGGCTGGGTCTATGGTGAGCAAATCATTGGATTCCTGTGTGCCTCGGGGAAAGACAGATCTTTGCCCAAACTTGCATGTTTACAGAGAATGTTAAACAAGCGTGTGGCTGCAGAGTATGGTTTGGAGTTCCCTTATGTGCCCCAGGATATAATGCAAGTGATTGAACTTAACAGGGAACTTTGGTACAGTGAAGCTGTTTGGGACTATTTGTCTGTGCCTAAGCCTTTCCGGAAAACTGGATGTTCTGTTAAAATGGATGAATGCTTCAGTGGATGTTTTATGCACTGGAACTTCGGTCGATACATCTATGCTGACAAGGTGGTCATCTGCAGGCCCGGAAAAGATGACGTTGTCTATTTCATTACCACAGTGGATAAAACGGGAAAGACACTGACCTTGCCAGATCCCCGGTTTTATTGGTAACTATGGACAAAAGAACTTTGAAGTTAGATAGTTAGTTAGTGTCAGTATAAAGAGATCTTCGTGGTCAAGATCTGCATATTCTGCTCAGTGTTTCAAATCCAAGGACTTCTTTTTGCTAGCCGGATTTCTTTCATTTGAAAATTTTTTTATTATCCAGGGATGGACTCCTTAAGATTCTTTTTAATACTAGATGATGGGAAGAGAGGCTAATTTTTTAAAATGAGGCTTTGCTCCTGAAATTGTACAGTATATATGTGTGTGTTTAATAAGTTTTCCTTTTCAGGAACTATTGGATCTCTTGGAGGCTTTTCAGCTAGATAGATAGTGAGGTTATGTGCAGTCATAGGATGGTTTTGTTTACGGACATGAACATAATGTTTTGTAGAAGTCTTATAATGTCTTTCCACTGTCTTTCTCTCTTCTTTGTCTATCAAAGTTATTTAAAAGCTCAAATACCTACTCCCAGGCTTGGGAGTTACTGTCACTGTTTTTGAACAGATGTTGGGGACAACGTCTACTGTAGTGGGGGGAGTATGTAGCGCTGGTAGATTTGCGATCTACCATCTGATAGGTAAATTTAATAATTTGTTCATTAGGGAAGTTAGATTTGCCTCTGTTCCAGCTTGGCTGACGTTGTGTGTGTTTCCATACTGAGCCGGTGGGTGTCGCTGTTACTACTGGCTAGTGTTGGAAGGGCAACGTGTCAAAGCGTATGGGTGCTCCTCTGTCCCGGAGACGACTCGGTGGAGGTGGTCCTCCGAGTTGCATTCTGGGAGAGGGTATTTATGGGACAGACGCCATATTTTGGGGTTCATTTTACAGCCACCTGCTGGCCCTTCTGGCCGACAGGTATGCGTTAGAGCGCTACCTTGTGGTCCTCCGATCCGGAAGCTCGCGTCGCTGTGGCACATGGGTGGGCCCAGAAGCTTGTCTGGGGCCTACCACAGCAGCCGAGGAATGGTCCTGAGCTGTCTATCCAGAGTGAAGAAGCTGGACAACCAGAGGAGATCCCAGGGGAGGACCCGTCATGGAAGGATCACGCAGAGTGCTGTTCTGGAGAGGGGCCTAGTGACTCGGTTGGAGGACGTATCCTAAAATAACTTCACAGCATAGTGTTGCCGGGTTTGGCTTAAAGGTTCAAGCACTGTGACTGACATTCACCACAAAACCAATACATCCTGTGGCAGAGGTTCATCCCAAACAAGTCTGTGGCAGAGACTTTTGTTCGTGCTACGTACTGGCTGCTAGGCAAGTGAGAGAGGCCTATCCAGGCGAGCAAAGAGTGTGTCCCATGAGGGGAGCACATTCTGTTGTAATACTCAACTCTAAAGGACATTTGTCAAGAACCTACAGAAAGGTATTTGAGCTTTCCCTGCAGTTTCCCTTCTACCTCTTTCCTGCTACTTCCTTTGTTAATTGTTCAATAAAGCATTGAAAATGTACTCAAGTGTTGGTGCTTGTACCGTCCGGAGGTAAACTCAACGGAACCCTAGACCCGGTACTGGTGTAACAGAGGGAAGGAGAGTGAAGGTAACAAGCCCGCTTAAACCAGCAGCTCCACCGAGAGTTATTGCTACATACATGTTGAAGCAATTGGGATTTGAGCGTAGGTATATCTTACTTCTATTGTATTGCATTGCAGGTCAGTGGCCAGACCTGAACCTTGTAGCTCTCCTACAACTTTTTCCTGTCTGACCCATGTTGGCACTGTATCCACTGAAGCATTTGCATTTTACAGAGCAGAGAAGGGACTGGCCACTGAGGGATTACTTTGATGCAGTTGGCCAATTTTTTGAAAAAATTGCTAAAAAGGGTATGCAGTGTGCAGAGAGTTTATCCAGAATGTTTAGTGTTTACACTCCTCTAGCACCTGATGGATTATATACATGTCAAACAAATGTACCCCCTCACCAGTATTCCAACAGTACAAAAAATGGCCACTGCCCCCAACTATAACTGGCCTTGCAGCAAGCAGCACGTGTCAAACAAAATCAAAGAAAATTCACAGCTCAATTTATCTACCAGCCTGAAACCAACCAAATTAGCCTGTTTAACAGTATGCATTACAAACAGGGGTTTAGTTTCCACACATTTGCAAATACATGCGTAAGCTGCAGAGCCACTTCACAGCACCCCATTTGCATTTTGCAGAGCACAGTAGGGACTGGCCATTGAGGGATTACTTTGATGCATTTGGCCAGCTTAAACATATATTGCAATTAGAGATGGGTGAATTTTAATTTGAATTTGTAATTTTTTGCTGGTTATGCTCCATCATGAATTTGTTTTGTTCAAGAGCCTGCATAAATTCCTCAAGCAATGAAGTGGTACCAGTTCAAAACATTATGACGTAATCAATATACTGATACCATAATAGTATAGAGTCTATGAACATGGCATATCTGTAATCATATTGATGACGCCATAATGTTTTGGACTGGTACCACTTGATTGCTTGAGGAATTTGAGCATGCTCTTGAACAAAACAAATTCAATCTAAAATTCATAATGGAGTATAACCTGCAAAAAATTACATTCTTGGATATTCAAGTTATGAAAAAGGATGATGGATCTATTGCAACAACTTTGGACCGTAACCCACGGCGGGTAACAGCCTGCTTCATGCAGAAAGCTTTTACCCTAAACCACTACTACGCGGTATCCCTTTGAGTCAGTATCTGAGGCTCCGTCGGATATGCTCCAGTGTGCTTGACTTTCAAACCCAGGCAAATGCACTGGGGAATAAATCACTCCTAAGAGGATATTCAAGTAACTGCCTTAAAAAACCTTGAACAAGGTTAAGAATAGGGATGAGCCGAACACCCCCAGGTTCGGGTCGTAGCAGAACATGCGAACATGCAAAAAGTTTGTTTGAACACACGAACACCGGTAAACTCTATGGGATACGAACATGAAAAATCAAAAGTGCTAATTTTAAAGGCTTATATGCAATTTTTTGCCATAAAAATTGTTTGGGGACCCAGGTCCTGCCCCAGGGGACATGTATCAATGCAAAAAAAAATTTTTAAAAACAGCCATTTTTTCGGAGAGCAGTGATTTAAATAATGCTTAAAGTGAAACAATAAAAATTAAATATTCCTTTAAATATCATGCTTGGGGGGTGTTTATAGTATGCCTGTAAAATGGTGCAGTGTTTCCCGTGTTTAGAACAATACCACAGCAAAATGACATTTCTTAAGGAAAAAAAGTAATTTAAAACTGCTTGCGACTGTAATATATTGTCGGGTCCCGGCAATATAGATGAAAATCATTGAGAAAAATGGCATGGGTTACCTCGCCCCCCAGCCCATTACTAGGCCCTTTGGGTCTGGTATGGATATTAAGGGGAACTCCGCAACCAAATGTAAAAAAAAATGGTGTGGATGGCCCCCAGGCACTATATGCTCTGAACAGAAGTATATATACTATACGGCCTGCCCTATATACTCTGCAGAAAATTGGGCCTTAGGTGTTGGTGGTACCAGAACACTGTAAGCCCTCACAGTTACTCCTGGTGAGCACAGGAACGGGCCCTGCTGTGAAATACTATATTTTAGAAATTGTAATCACATGCCCCTGTTAAACAGGGGCAGAAAAATTGGGCCTTTGGTGGTGGTGGTGGTGGCACAACACTGTAACCCCTCACAGATACTCTTATTGGGCGCAGGAAAGGGCCTTGCTGTGAAATATTAGATCAAAAATTGTAATTACATGCCCATGTTAAACAGGGACAGAAAAATTGGGCCTTAGGCAGTGGTGGTGGTACTCTAAACCAAAAATATTGTTGGAAGCTAGCATCATTAGGATTGAGGAGGAATAGGATAGTCATTCAGCATAGGCAGTCTTCAAGGGATCCCACATCCATAGAAAAATCAATCAGTTACATCCGCATCAGGTCAGCATCCTGCCTCTGGGTCTCTGCTCCCAGCCTCAGGCATAAGTCTCGCTAGCTTGGCCTTCTGTCGACAGATGAGTACATTAGGTAGTGTTGGGCGAGCTGTTTGGGCCATGCATCAACTGTTTGGGGCGCAGAACACCCGAATTTGCAGGGCGCTTGGTGGGAGAGCGCCCCCCAATGCACTGTGTGCTGACCAGTGCATTGTAATAGCCCTGATTGGCTGAAGCACTGTGAGAGCCCCGATTTGACAAAGTTATGATGACTTTGCCCAATCATGGCTCAGTGCTCAAAGTCCCACCCCACACTATAAAAGGTTCCTTTTCACAGAACCTTTCCAGTGTAAAGTTGGAGATAGAGCAGGGCTCAGCAAGATTGTGTAGAATGTCAGTGTACTGTTAGTGTAGTGTCAGTGTAGTGTGATAGTGTAGAGTGTCAGTGTACTGTTAGTGTAGTGTCAGTGTAGTGTGAGTATAGCGTAGTGTAAATCCTAATCCATCAGATGGTAGAGCTCTTATCGCCTGGCCCACTTTCCTAAGCTCAGCTGTGTGGGCATTTTTAGCACATGTGCAGCCGATTGCACTGTTGAAATTTGCAATCTCTTCCACAAGCAGATCAAGCATGGCAAAAACATCAGCCATTTGGGTACCACATGCTTGACAAGGCAATTAACCTCCCACCACTCAGCCCATTGGCAAGAGCACCTGAAAGCCACACAAAAGGGACACACTTCTTCTCCTCACTCCCCACCATTCATCTCTACCCTCATTATATATATCATGATGACCTCTCAGCAGCTTCCACTGACAGGGATGATGATATAGGAAAAGGTGTCACAGGTCCGTGCAACAAGTCTGCCAGCAGCACACCACCAGATGTAGAGTATGGCAGGCAAATTTATCTGCCCCAGCTGCTGCAGCGAAAAAAAAATACTCTCCCAGTGTCAGGGCTGGCTCGGCCCTTCCTTCTCTGAGCTGGCCGCTCAGCTGTCGGCTAATTGCCAGCTCTCATCTCTCTCCACAGTTAACCAGCTGTTGTGGATCTGCTCGTCAGTCCCACCTACTTAAAGATCTCCATCTCACTTCATTCCTGCCTTCGCATTGGTCACATCACAACAAACCACCTCCTGCGTTCCTGTTTAAAGACTGGCTTTGCTGGCATCCCTTCTGTCTCCTTATCCTGCTTGGTGTTCCTCTACTTGGATCCCTGACCCTGACTTCTGGCCTGGCTGACTACTCAATCCGGTTACTGGACTCTGGCTATGCTTTGACTACGCTTACTCTATTTACCTTTTCATTTTTATTAATAAACAAGTGTGATTTTACTGTACTTCTGTCTCGGTCTGGTTCATGGTTCCTGACACCCTGCCACCCACATGCCCAGCGCCTAAATTCTAGCTTTATCAAATTGCAGGGTTTACAACTCCCGCCTTTCCATCTGGTGGATTACCCCCTTCCGTGAATTTGCAGAATGTGATGTACCACAATGGCAGGTTCCTAGTTGATATTTCTTTCCATGTAAGGCCATTCAAGCTCTGTACCAGCACGTGGAAGGCAATGTTTTGGCATCGTTGGGCAAGGCAGTCAGCAGCAAGATCCACATTTCTCCTGACACATGGTCCAGCAACTTTCTTGAGGGATGATATATTTTGTTCACAGCACACTGGGTAATTCTGCTTGCAACTAGGAAGGATACAGGACTTGGCTCAGTGCTGGAGCTTGTTTAGCCGCCACGTCCCCATACAGCTGGTGGTGATGTGAGATCTGTGAACTCCACCCTCTCCTCCTCCTCCTCAATGCACCTTTCTGCTGAATTGTCCTATGAACCACCAGTACCCCCTAAATGTCCAAGGGGCTATTCAACGAGTCAGGCTAAAAGATGCCATGCAGTGCTTCAGCTGGTCTGTCTAGGGGACAGGAGCCACACTGGATAAAAGATTCTTTCAGCTTTGCGATAATGGCACTAACCTTCTTTCCGCCCATCAACAGGGAAAGTTGACACATGTACCATGCCTGGCACATTTTGGTCCTTGATTTGGTGGTGCAGAGTTTCTTAAACAGGTGCCCAGGGTTGCAAGATCTTCTAAGGCAGCTAGAAGAGTCTGTAGCCATTTCAGGCAGTAATTCAGAGCCAGTGTTCGTTTGGCTGAAATTCAACGAGAATTCCACCTGCCTGTAAACTGCCTGATTTGTTACATGCCCACCAGGTGGTACTCAACTTTGGCAATGCTGCAGTGGCTGTGCATGTAGCAGAGGGTCATCAATGAATACCTGTGTGAGTATGGTACAAAGACAGGCTCAGGGGAGCTTGGCTTTTTTTCCCCACGCCAATGGCTGCTGATAAAGGATGCATGCATTGTACTGTCCTCATTTGAGGAGGCGGCAAGGATAGTGAGCTGTGATAATGCATGCATGAGTGACACTATCCCTCCTGTGTTCCTTTTTGTGCTGGAGCATACTCTGTGTGTCATTATTGACAGAGCACTCGAAGCAAAGCAGCAGGAGGAAGAGGATGACTTCTTTTCCTCTCATGCCCTGCTTTATGCAGACATCATTCTTGCGAGGCCTCAGAACACAAAAGAGGAGAAGGAAGAGGAGGATTATGACAGTTGTGGAAGTATTATAAGAGATGATTTTCAGTCCCCAGAAACCTTGGGAGTAGTATGTGGCTGGGAGGAGGCAGTTCCAGATAGTGTAATTCTCAGGGACCCGAGCCCTCAGCGCCCAGGGCTGCCAGCTTTAAGACCCCATCGGCAGCGTTGTATGGTGGAAGATTATCTAGGGGCCAAAACAGACATGGAGAGCTTTCCAGTAAATGATCCGCTGGGTTACTGGGTCATGAGAATAGACCACTGGCAAGAACTTGCCCAGTATGCAATTGAGTTGCTAGGCTGCCCTGCATCCAGCGTGCCTTCTAAATGGGCATTCAGTGCTGCCAGAGGTTTTGTGACAGAAAAAAGAGTGCATCCGTCCACAGACTCAGATGACCGGCTGACATTTCTCAAAATGAATCAGTCCTGCATTAGCAGGAGCTATCAAGCCCCTGATGCCGATGTTGCTAATTACATTTGTTGGGGATCTGGAATCTTTACAAGACTGTCTAGGCTGAATGGCTCTTCTTGTTTACATGGCTGATCACATGGTAAAGAGCCTCCATCAGAGGCTCTTTACCGAGATCGGTGCAGCGGTGTGTCAGACTGACACACCGCACCACCAATCGCCGCGTGCTCCCACAGGCATGCGCCGGCAGTTATCCCGAAAGACGTCATATGACGTCCAGTGAGGATAACTGAACCACCGCCCAGCCGTCCTTATGCTATAGGCCAGGCAGGAAGTGGTTAACCACTTGCTGCCCATATAACTTACTTATATGGTGGCAAGGTGGCACTGCTGCACCGGATCACATACCTAGTACATGATCCGACACTTTCTGGTCTTAAGCGTGCATGCGTTCCACCGGCAGCCTGCTAATGCTGTGATTATACAGAGCAGGAGCTGATCTGCAGGTACTGCGGACTCAGTGTCTGCCTGTACCTGCTGATCATCCAGCACAGAGGCAGAATGGCTGTCTGCATATGTAAACAAGGCAGATCACCTTTCTGTCAGTAGTGAAAACATGGATCCTGTGTTCCTGCAAAGCAGGGACATGGATTCATGCCTTACCCTAGTAAAAGCACCTCCCACAGTACATATAAACACTGGTCAGGCACACAGTTAACCCTTTGATCACTCCTGATTAGGGATGAGCCGAAGACACCCCGCCGGTTCGGTTAGCACCAGAACCTGCAATCGGATCGAAAATTTGCGCAAAATTTAGAACCCCATTGAAGTCTATGGGACTCGAATGTTCAAAATCAAAAGTGCTAATTTTAAAGGCTAATTTGCATGGTATTGTCCTAAAAAGGGTTTGGGGACCCGGGTCCTGCCCCAGGGGACATATATCAATGCAAAAAAAGTTTTAAAAACAGCCATTTTTTCGGGAGCAGTGACTTTAATCATGCTTAACCACTTGCCGACCGCCTCACGCAGATATACTGCGGGAGAATGGCACAGGCAGGCAAAGTAACGTATGGGTACGTTACTTGCCACCCGCTGGCGGGGGGTCCGATCGGACCCCCCCGGTGCCTGAGGTGGTCAGCGTCTGTCCCTGAGCGATCAGAGGTGACGGGGAGGCCATCCATTCGTGGCCACCCCCTCGCGATCGCTCCCAGCCAATGACAATCTTCCTCATGTCATCATGATGTCATCTCTCCTCGAGTCGGTCTTTTTGTTCCGGCGCCGAGGAAAGAAGACATCAAGTAAGTTTGCACCAACACTACACTAACAGTAGAACACTCTAGGCACACATTTCACCCCCCATCACCCCCCTGTACCCCCTGTCACAGTGACACCAATAGCAATTTTTTTTTCTGATTATTGCATTGGTGTCAGTTTGTGACAGTTATAAGTGGTAGGGCAGTTAGTGGTAGCCCCCTTTAGGTCTAAGATACCCCCCTAACCTCCCCTAATAAAGGTTAACCCCTTGATCACCCCCCTTCGCCAGTGTCACTAAGCGATCATTTTTCTGATCGCTGTATTAGTGTCACAGGTGATGCTAGTTAGGGAGGTAAGTATATAGGTTTGCCATCAGTGTTTTATAGTGACAGGGACACCCATATACTACATAATAAAGGTTTTAACCCCCTATTGCCCCCTAGTTAACCCTTTCACCAGTGATCACTGTATAACTGTTACGGGTGACGCTGGTTAGTTAGTTTTTTTTATTATAGTTTTAGGGCACCTGCCGTTTATTATCCTATAATGGTTTAACCCCCTAATCGCCCGGCGGTGATATAAGTTAAGTTTTAGGGTCAGATAAGGTCTGCGTCGCCCCAGGCAACGTCAGGTTAGCGCCAGTACTGCTAACACTCACGCACGCAGCATACACCTCCCTTAGTGATATAGTATCTGAACGGATCAATATCTGATCCGATCAGATCTATACAAGCGTCCCCAGCAGTTTAGGGTTCCCAAAAACGCAGTGTTAGTGGGATCAGCCCAGATACCTGCTAGCACCTGCGTTTTGCCCCTTGGCCCAGCCCAGCCCACCCCACCTGCTTCCCCCACTGGAAGCGCCGCCGCTCTTGTTGGCGGCGCTTCTGGCTGGTTGGCGTAATTCAGTTACTAGCTTACCCTTCCCCCCTTTTGCTTGTTCATATTCTAGGACAAAGTATTGGTAGACCACCTTTGATGATACTGTGCCGTTTGGCACCCGTTTTCTATGACTGCCTGAGCCCTACTGCGGAACCCAGGTGCACATAGAATATAGAATAACATCTCTAAAAACTAACACTGGTGAGTGTTCTATACCATGGTGGGGGCCATGTCACCAGAAACCTATATATACACATCCTTATTTTCTTATTTTAAATCAATTGTTTTCCTTTTAGGATTAGGCCTATGCAACAAGCTAGTACCAGTTTACATCCATCCCGACGTGCATAGGTATATTAAATTGCCGGTTATCCGGTTCTCCTGGGCTTGCGGACTATTACCTCTTTCATGATCTTTTATATGTATTCTACAATGTAAGTATTTCCTTTAGATAGATAATATTCCTCCGTTTTCTTTCTCCCTATATCTTTCTTCTTGTTCTTCCTCCTCTTTTTTTTTTTTTTTCCGCCCCCTCTCTTCCCTCTCCCCTTCCCTCCTTTTCTTTCCTTCTCTTCCCCTTCCCCCCCCCCCTTTCCTTTTCCCTTCCCTCCCTCCCTCCGTTTTCTCTTTCTTGACTTTCCTTTTTATCTCCTATTTCTTCTTTCCTCTTCTTGTTTCCTTTCCTTTCTTTCTACGGTTCCTTCTCTTTTCTCTTTTCCCTCCCCCCCCCCCCCTCCCTTTCCTTCTCCCCCCCCCCCGACTCCTCCCGTTATCCCTCTCTTTTTTCTTCTTTTTCAGTTTTTCTCCTCTTTTTCCTTCTCTTTTTTTCTGCTCTCTTGTCTTTCTTTTTTTCCCTCCCCCTCCTTTCCCTTTCCCTTCTTTTTCCCCTTTGTTCCAGGTATTGGGAATACAAAATCTTTATTTACTTCATGAACCTCTTTTATTGCGACACACCTTTGAAGTATCACATTAGATTATGTTGTGTACGCCCCCATAGCAGCCTTTCATCACCTCTGTGGCTTGCGCACTCATCACCGCTCTGTTTTTGAACCAGTATACATCCTTTTTAAATACAATGTATGTGGCGTCATTATAGATGTCTGTTCTTGATGGATATATATATTAATTATATATTGCTATGTTATGTACTTTGATAGCCACAACATATGCTGTGTCGCTCTTGAAGAAGCGTAATGACATGCGAAACATGTCGAGCATCAAAGATTTACGTGACATGAATTGACTACGGATTTGCTATCGAGCCATCTCTTCGGACTGATCTTTATGTGGAGTGCTTACCCAGACGTCCGAATAACTGTATACTTTAGATGGTGTTGTATAGCGAGCACTTTAATCTATACACATGTTGTGGTTTTTAAGCAATGTCCTTTTTGTTATGTATTTTTCTAAGTAAACAAAATGTTATTTTATATAACCAGTTTGTTGTAGTTGTGCCTAGAAAGTCCAAAAGTCCCTCTTGTTTGTTTTTTGAAAATTTGATAGGACGTGGCACAGGTCTACTTTTTGTGTGTATCCACGGTGCCACTCCGTGTTATGATACACTTCTATTTTTGCATTGGTGTTGTGGAGAAACCTCTCTGTGTCTACGAATATAACCAAAATATGGGAGGGGTGAACCTCAACGACCAGTTGTTGGCGCCGTACCTAATTGCCCGTAAGGCCAGGTGCTGGTACAAGAAAGTGTCTGTTTATTTATTTCAATTGGCTTTGCTGAACACTCATGTGCTATACAGAGCTTCAGGACAGACTGGATCCCTCCTTAAATTCCAGGAAGAGATCGTCAGAGCCCTTCTGTTTCCAGACGGTGCTCCACCTCACCTTCCCCAACCAAATGCAGTAAGCCGGCTGCATGAGAGGCATTTTCTGTATGTCCTCCCGAGTACCCCTACCCAACGAGCCCCCCAAACTAGATGTCGTGTCTGCTGCAAGCGCGGATATAGGCGTGACACCCGGTATTATTGTCCCTTCTGTCCTGACAATCCTGGTCTTTGCATTGGTGAATGTTTTGAACGCTACCATTCACTAGTTGAGTATTAGCATAGGGTACAGCACTGCACAGACTAGGCACACTAACACAGGGTCTCCCAAGATGCCATCGCATTTTGAGATACCCGAACCTGGTACCAGTTACAAAAGTTATAGTTACAAAAAAAAGTGTAAAAAAAAAAATAAAAAAAATAAAAACACAAAAAAAATATAAAATAAAAAAACAAAAATAGTTTTATTGTTCTCTCTCTCTCTATTCTCTCTCTATTGTTCTGCTCTTTTTTACTGAATTCTAATCTGCAATGGTTTATTGTTATTATGTTTTACCATGTTTGCTTTTCAGATATGCAATTTTTTTATACTTTACTGTTTACTGTGTTTTATTGTTAACCATTTTTTTGTTTTCAGGTACTCCATTCAGCTGCAGAGCGGATTTTTTATCTTGACAGCAACAGCGTTTGCTCCCACGATACATGAAGCGGTGACTCCAGCGCTGTCGGAGGTGATTTCACCACCACAGTTACATACTTCAGCATATATGCCGAAGTGTGGGGGCAGCAGTGGGTGGAGGAGCGATTTGCTTCTACCTTTTGCGGGAGGATGCCCCCATGCTTCAGCATATATATATTTTAGGCACAGGTTGCGTTAAATGTTTTGTGTTTTACTATTTTTTTTTGTATTTGCTTTGCAGGTATGGTAAGTCTTACTGTTATACTGTAATGTTACTTTGTTTTATTGTTAACCATCATTTGCTTAGCAGGTACGCCATTCAGTTGCAGCGCGGATTTATTTATCTTGACAGCAACAGCGTTTGCTCCCACGATACATAAAGCCATGACTCCAGCGCTGTCGGAGGTGATTTCACCACCACAGCTACATACTTCAGCATATATGCCGAAGCATGGGGGCAGCAGAGGGTGGAGGAGCGATTTGCTCCTAACTTTTGCGGGAGTATGCCCCCATGCTTCGGCATATATATACGGTGCATGTATGCCCATCATTAGAAGTGGGTGGATGAAGGGAGGTATTCTAATGGTGGGCATACCCACCGATCAATCTCTTTTTTTCATTCAGCCCACAGGCTACATGACAAAAAAGTTTACAATATATGCCCAAGAAGGACCAGCAACGTACTGGTATGTTGCTGGACTTTCAGTGGTTATACCAGAATGATGCCTGCAGGTTTAGGTATTATTTTGGTATCATTCTTTTCAGCCAGCGGTCGGCTTTCATGTAAAAGCAGTCCTAGCGGCTAATTAGCCTCTAGACTGCTGTTACAAGCAATGGGAGGGAATGCCCCCCACCGTCTTCCATGTTTTTCTCTGGCTCTCCTGTCCCAACAGGGAACCTGAGAATGCAGCCGGTGATTCAGCCAGCTGACCATAGAGCTGATCAGAGACCAGAGTGGCTCCAAACATCTCTATGGCCTAAGAAACCGGAAGCTATGAGCATTTCATGACTTAGATTTCGCTGGGTTTAAACAGCGCCATTGGGAAATTGGGGAAGCACTTTATCACACCGATCTTGGTATGGTCAGATGCATTGAGGGCACAGGGGAGATCTAGGGTCTAATAAAGCCCAATTTTTTCTAAAAAGAGTACCTGTCACTACCTATTGCTGTCATATGGGATATTTACATTCCCTGAGATAACAATAAAAATTATTTTAAAAAAAATGAAAGGAATAGTTTAAAAATAAGATTAAAAAAAAAAAAAGAAAGAAAAAAAAAAAAGCACCCCTGTGCGCAAAGGCGAACGCAAACCTCGGTCTGGCGTCAAATGTAAACAGCAATTGCACCATGCATGTGAGGTATCACCACAAAGGTCAGATCGAGGGCAGTAATTTTTGCAGTAGACCTCCTCTGTAAATCTAAAGTGGTAACCTGTAAAGGCTTTTAAAGGCTTTTAAAAATGTATTTAGTTTGTCGCCACTGCACGTTTGTGCGCAATTTTAAAGCATGTTATGTTTGGTATCCATATACTCGGCCTAAGATCATCTTTTTTATTACATCAAACATTTGGGCAATATAGTGTGTTTTAGTGCATTAAAATTTAAAAAAGTGTGTTTTTTCCCCCAAAAAATGCGTTTGAAAAATCGCTGCGCAAATACTGTGTGAAAAAAAAAATGAAACACCCACCATTTTAATCTGTAGGGCATTTTCTTTAAAAACATATATAAAGTTTGGGGGTTCAAAGTAATTTTCTTGCAAAAAAAAAATTTTTTTCATGTAAGTGTCATAAAGGGCTTTGTCTTCAAGTGGTTAGAAGAGTGGGTGATGTGTGACATAAGCTTCTAAATGTTGTGCATAAAATGCCAGGACAGTTCAACCCCCCCCCCCCCCCAAATGACCCCATTTTGGAAAGTAAACACCCCAAGCTTTTTGCTGAGAGGCATATCGAGTCCATGGAATATTTTATATTGTGATACAAGTTGCGGGAGAAAGACACATTTTTTTTTGCAGAAAGTTGTCACTAAATGATATATTGCTCAAATATGCCATGGGAATATGTGAAATTACACCCCAAAATACATTCTGTTGCTTCTCCTGAGTATGGGGATACCACATGTGTGAGAATTTTTGGGAGGGCGTAAATTTTTAAGGGACTTTCTAAGGGCGTAAATTTTTGATTTCACTCTTCACTGCCTATCACAGTTTAGGAGGCCATGGAATGCCCAGGTTGCACAACCCCCCCCCCCCCAAATGACCCTATTTTGGAAAGCAGACACCCCAAGCTATTTGCTGAGAGGTATAGTGAGTATTTTGCAGACCTCACTTTTTGTCACAACGTTTTGAAAATTGAAAAAAGAAAAAAAAAATTTTCTTGTCTTTCTTTTTTTTTTTTTTTTTTGTGCCACTTCAGTTAACTTTGTCCAGAGACTATCATCAGAATGTTATTCACATGTGTCCCAAATCCAGTCACATCATTGTGGCCTTTCAAAGCTTTCCCCTTTTTTTCCTTTTTTTTTAACCCCCTATATATTCGAGGCACATCCGATGGCCGACATAGGTTCCATGCATTATTCTTTTCTCGGCTCTAACCTCTGAGCTGCTCTTAACTCAACCCACCCCATTAATAGAGAGCGGGTAATCTCGGCACTAGGATAGCACGGATGACGGGCACGGCATTGTTTGAATCCACAGGTTCCACATTCTTACAAATTTATTATAGTTGCCTGACCTAGTGTAGAATGTTCTCTCGCTCCACACTGTGGAGTTGACAGTTCCTAACCAATCTTCCGGGGTGGGAGGAGTTCTTGATTGCCAAGACTGTGCAATTAGTTTTCTAGCTTGGAACAGGCATCTTGCTACCGCTACCGCCGTGTTCCTGTCTCTCGGTTCATTGGTAACGTGCCCCAGCACACAGGTCCTAGGATCTAACTCTAGGTTGGTTTTAAACGTGGTGTTTATTTTCTTTACGATCTCGGGCCAGTACCTGGCTAGTTTTGGGCACCTCCAGAACATATGGATCAAATCGCCTGTTCTTCTGCATCTGGGGCACTCATCGTTGGTTCGACGACCAAACATAAAGAGCTTTTTTGGTGTGTAGTAGGACCTATGCAATAGCATCAGATGAGAGGCCTTTTGTGAGGGAGAGACCGACACCTCCGGTCCAAGTTCCAGGATCCTTTTCCACTGTATGTCCGTTATCTCCCCCACATCGGCCGCCCACCTGTCCCTACCCCCGAAAGAGCCCACATGCGTGTTTATTTTCTTTATTAATTGAGTGTATATCTCTGTGATTAACCCCTTAGAGGTCTCTGATTTGATTATTGTTTGTAATAGTGGGATCTTACACCATGTGGGGGGTTGCCTTCCAAACTGCTTTCTTAAGGCGTGTCTAATCTGTAGATAGCTGTAGAATACACGGCTTGGTAGCCCGTATTCATGCCTCAGTTCCTCAAAGGGTTTCAGGGTATTCCCCTCATATATCTGTATCAGTCGACAAATCCCGTTCCTCTCCCAAAGCTTATTCCTGTCAACAGATAATAATTCCTGCAGGTTCTTGTTATTCCAAATTGGTGAATATTCTGAGATTCCCTTGTACCCCATTATTCGCTTGGCTGTCTGCCAGACCCTGGTAATCATTTTAAGTGTCGAAGTCTCTCCCTGTAATGAGTCTGCCTCCAATGCCTCAACCAATGAACTATGTGGGCTTCCCTGCAGGACGATCTGGGCACTCTTACTTCCCCCCCATCAGTGGCGCATCCCCCAAGATGCTGTAGCTGGGCTGCCAGGAAGTAGGTAAATGGGTGGGGGACCCCCAGTCCCCCCTCCGTGGCGGGGCACTGCAACTTTTGTAGGCCTATCCTGGCCTGTTCTTTTTTCCAGATTAATTCCCTAAAAAGGGATTGGATTCTTTGAAACCACTTCTCCCCGATCCATACTGGGGAGTTGTGGAGCAGGTATAGTAACTGGGGCAGCCATACCATCTTGATCAAGTTGGCCCGGCCCGCCACAGATAGAGGGAGTCTACACCAGGTATCACATTTTTTTTTAAGTTTTAATAGGAGAGGGACCAGGTTGTCTTCAATAAACGCACCAGGGTCCTTGGACAGCACAACACCAAGGTACTTCATTTTCCCCGTAACTCTCAGTTGGGGTAAGCTCATTGAGATAGGATTGGCCAATGGATCGACCAGCAGGAGCGATGATTTCTCCCAGTTGATAGTCAGCCCTGAGAATTTTCCAAAGTTCTCCACTAGGTGCATTACTTTCTCTAGTGAGGAGGACGTGTCCCCAAGGAAGAATAGGACATCGTCCGCAAAAAGCGCTATTCTCTCTTCCTCGCCTTTTCTATGGAAACCCTGTAGTTCAGGTGATGATCTCACCGCTCCTGCCAATGGCTCCATGGCCAAGACGAACAACAACGGGGATAAGGGACAGCCCTGTCTTGTCCCTCTTTCGAGGGGGAAGCTTTCCGAATAGTCATTGTTTATCTTGAGTCTTGCCCTTGGATGATTATAAAGAATTTTTAACCAGCTGATGAATACGGGGCCAAATCCAAACCTCTCCAGCACCCACCAAAGATATTCCCACTCCAGGCTATCAAAGGCCTTGGCGGTGTCTAAAGACAGTATGGCTCTAGGCCCCGCATTCTCCGTTGGAACCTGGAGGTTCAAGTATGCCCTTCTGATGTTGGTGCTGGTAGACCAACCGGGGATGAATCCCGATTGATCTGGATGCACGAGTTTTGCGATACACTTGTTTAATCTGGATGCCAGTACCTTTGCTACGATCTTGGCGTCCGAGCACAATAATGATATCGGTCTATATGAGGTGACTTCCAATTGGTCTTTTCCCTCTTTTGGTATCACCACTATGTCAGCCTCCAACATTGATGAGGGTAACCTCCCGTCCTTGGTCATCTGTTCCAGTACTTTTAGAAGCTCCGGAAGTAGGACCTCCCCGTACTTTCTGTAGATCTCCAATGGCAGACGATCCGGGCCAGGGGATTTCTGGCCTGACAGCTCTGCAACAGCCTTTTGCAACTCCTCCAGGGTCAGGGGAGACTCCATCTCGCTCCTGTCCCCTTCCGAAAGCATGGGCAGATCCACCCCTTCCACAAACCCGTCCATATCGCGCCGGTCCGACCCCCGGCGCGACCTGTACAGGTCCCTATAGAACGTGGTAAAGGTCTCTAGGACCTCGGCGGGGTCAGAAGTAATCTCTCCAGCCGGTGTCCTAATTGAGAGAATGGCCGATGGGGATAGGTTAGACTTAGTTATAAGTGCCTGCATCCGACCTACTTTCTCCCCTTCGCCATAATAATTTTGCTTCTGAAAAAGTCTTTTATTTTCTGCTCTTCTATTAATTAATTCCCTGTACTCTTGTTGTTTACTGAGCCAGACCTTCTGTTTTGCAGGGGTTGGGTCCGCCACATATTGTGCTTCTGACTCCGTAGCCTCCCTACTAGCCCTCGCCTCCCATTCCCTTGACGTTTTCTTTACTATGACAACCTGTTGGTGTAATAGTCCCCTAAGGAACGCTTTTAGAGTGTCCCACACTACCCCCGCAGGGGCTGTGCCTACGTTAAATGTTACAAACTCTTTTAGTTTGGAAGTAACTTCTACTGGGCTTCTTATTAGATCCAAACATAGTGGTTTTATTGTCCACCTTTTCCGGATAGATCTAGCATTTAAGTTCAGAGTCAGGATCAGGGGGGAGTGATCTGAGATACCCCTCGGCTTATACTCTATGTCCCCTATTATTTGCAGAGCTTCACTATTGCTTACTGCTATGTCTATACGTGAGAGAGTGGAATGTGATCCCGAATAACAAGAATACTGTCGGGTTTTTGGGTTATGGGATCTCCACAGGTCGCACCACCCAACCTCTTCCAGAAGTTGGCCTAAGCGGCCCTTCGATAACCTTTCCGCCCGATTTATAGGCAGAAATCGATCCATTTTGTTATCCAAAACTGCATTAAAATCCCCCACCAATATTATCGGTACGTCTAGCTTGCTCTCCACAAATTCCAGCAGCTCCAAAATGATCTCTGTTTTAAACGGAGGAGGGATATAAATATTTGCTGTTACCAGAGGCTTATTTTCCGCGACGCAACTCAAAAAGACATAGCGACCCAACGCGTCAATTCTGGCTTCCCTGCAGGAAAACAAGATACCTCTCCCCACCAATATGCTCACCCCTCTTGAATATGAGGTGTAAACTGAGTGATACTGTTCTTGAAATTTATGGTTCCGAACATGTAGTTTGGTATCATTAGTGAGGTGAGTTTCCTGCAGGCAAGCCAGTTCAACGCCATGAGCTTCCATTGCCGCGAAAACTGCTGCCCTTTTAGCTGGGTCACCCATGCCCCTGATGTTCCAAGAGCCTATCTTTAGCATTTTAAAAAGGTATTTGGTAGAAAAGGCAAGAAAGTAACAAAGAAAAAAAAAACAAAAAAGGCCAAAAAAAGAAAAGAGGAAAGATGCCCAAAAGGAAAGGGCGTTTCATTTGTGTGCTAGTGAATGCCAAATTATTCGTGAACACTGTGGTTGTGTTGACCAAAAAAGAAAAGGAATAAAAAATAAGTAGAGTGGGGAAGGGCAAAGGGCCCCCGCGTCCGGGGGCTCCCCCCCCCATAATTCCTAGCTGCAAATACAAACCCCATGTGCTGATATGCTTTACGTTTATTTTTGTAAACCCACCCTTCGTAACTATGTGTGCCTTGCATTTACCCCATTGCCTAACCCTATGTCTCACTATAGACCCCCCTTCCCCCCACCCTCAGCTTTGTGCAACCCCCTTGTTACCGCCCTTGTTCGTGACCCCCCCCTCTGCCTAGTTAGGCTAGCCCTAGGGGCTGTTCTTGTGACCTCCCCACTCTTATGCTGAGAAAATATGTTGTGACTCACTACCATGCTCTTCCCCCCCTCCCCCCCTCCCTCCACCCTCCTCCAGACCCCCAAGACAACATTTAAAGCATACAAAACTAGTGGAATCACATCCTTCCTCCGTGCTTCCGTCTCACATACCCCCCCTTCCCCCCTCCCGCGTCCCCCGTGTCAACTACTGGTTGCTGTGAAAAAATAGACAAAAAGGATAAAAAAAAGAAAAAAAGAGAAAACACAGAAAAAAAGAGTCACGTTATCCTCTTTTCCTATCCAAATTTAACCTTGTTTGACCCCTAGCTCTGCAGGTCCGCTTTGTTATCTTCCAGCCACTTTGTTGCCCCTACTGTTGTGTAAAAAAAGTGGGTGGACCCTAAGGCAGTGATACGTAGTCGTGCAGGGTACAGCAGGGCGTATTCTAAGTTATAGGTCCGCAGATTGCGCTTAACGTCCCTGAATTCAGCCCTCTGTTTCTGTAGGTCTGGGGAATAGTCAGGAAAAAATAAAATCTTGGCTCCATTATATAGAATATCCCCCAGCTCTCTGGCCCTACGCATCAATGTTACCTTGTCTCTGTAATTGAAAAGCTTCATTATTATTGGCCTGGGATGCCCTCCAGGTGGTGGGGCCCTAGTTGGCACTCTGTGAGCTCTTTCAATAGCAAAGAGGTGAGAGAAGGTTTCCGTCCCAAATATTCCCTTAAGCCACTTCTCCAGGAACTCCTCAGGATGGGGACCCTCACACCGCTCCGGCAGGCCTACCATCCTCACGTTGTTCCTGCGAGACCTATTTTCCATTTCCTCTATTTTAACTTTGTGTAAGCCCATCTGCATTTTTAATGACTTGAGCTCTTGCTTCAATGGGGTTAGTTCGTCATCAGCCTGGCTAACTCTCTCCTCCAATGCAGTTGTTCTAACGATAGTCCTTTGCAGTTCTTGGCTTAGCATAGTTATCTCTTCTTTTAGTCCCGTCAGCTGGTCGCACAGGTCGCTTAGGGAAGCCTTACAAGAATTAACAGCACATAGAACGTCTTTCAATGTGGGTTCAGCTTCTGTTGATGCGTCATACGCCGCAGTCTTATTAGCTGCTAATCCCGCGGACTCGCCAGCAGATCTATTACTGCTCGCCGTTTTTGTTGTGTGTGTTGCCGCTGGTCCTTTTCCTAGGCTCCTCCTGTCCCCTAAGCCCCCTGCATGCGGCCCGTCCTGCTGCTGCTGGGTATTTTTAGATGGCGATGAGGTAGAGAGATGCGCAAATTTTTCCAGTTTGGCCGCAGCGGCAGCTGCTGCATGGTTCGCCTTTTCCTTTGATGTGCGGGTCATTTGGGAGCTAGTATTGTCCTGCTGTTGCAGTTCCTCTCCCTTTTTCCTGGTCATGGCTTATTAAGTAAGTCAGGGGAGTATGTAGAAGGATTGAGCCGCTCGTGGGGTTGATACTTTCTCTTCTCCCTCTCTTCGCCTTTCCCGTTTGCGGGTACCACTAGGGTAATTATTCACTTTTAAGAATAGGCGGTGTTTCAGCTCTATTAAATTAGTGTAGTATGGCGTAGGGTTAGCGTCTCTCTTTTTGATGCAACCCTCCGCTAGCCATCAAGGGGTGTCTTCTCTTCTAATAGGCACAGATCGCTATGTGTCAGAATGTCAGGTAGCCCAAGCCTGCCTAAGTGCAAAGGCTGGTCGTTTAATAACAGTATGTCAGGCTGCCTGGGCCCACCTGAACCTCCCCCTCCCCTTGTCCGTGGCAGTAAACTAACCCTTAAGAAAATGGGAGAAAACAGTCCACCCCTGGTATAGCTGCAGAGGTTAGTACCTTGATGCTGCCAGATACCTGGGCAGCGCAGGGACGCCTCTGGCGCTTAATCCCCTCGCCGATGACACACGCCGTCCCCGCTGCTTCTCCCCGCCGACACCGAGGCCGTTGCCCGGGCAACAGTCACAAACAGACGATCTGAGCTCCTCCACGCCGCTCCGTGGGCTCCGGTCTGTGTCCTCTCCCAAGCGGCTATATCAATGCACCGCCGACACGCTAGAGCGGGCAGTAATAGGGGAGCCAGGCGGCCAGGAAGACGCCGAGCTCTACGGGGAGAGGGAAGCTCCGTCAGCCAGGCCGGAACGCTGGGCTGGATCCAGTGAACATGGAGGCATCGGGCTGGGGGAAGCTCACTCGCTCTCACTCTGACATCCGGTCACGCCCCCGACCTCTTTTCTTATCTTTCTTCATTTTCAAAAACAAATGAGAGCTGCAAAATACTCACCATGCCTCTCAGCAAATAGCTTGGGGTGTCTACTTTCCAAAATGGGTTCATTTGGGTGGGAGGGTTGTGCTATCTTGGCATTTTATGGCCTTCGAAGCTGTGATAGGTAGTGAGGAGTGAATCAAAAATTTACGCCCTTAGAAATCCTGAAGGCGGTGATTGGTTTTCAGGGCCCCGTATGCAGCTAGGCTCCTAAAAAGTACCACACATGTGGTATCCCCGTACTCAGGAGAATCAGCAGAATGTATTTTGGGGTGCAATTCCACATATGCCCATGGCCTGTGTGAGCAATATATCATTTAGTGACAACTTTGTGCAAAAAAAAAAAAGTTTGTAATATTCCCGCAACTTGTGTCAAAATATAAAATATTCCATGGACTCAACATGCCTCTCAGCAAATAGCTTGGGGTGTCTACTTTCCAAAATGGGATCATTTGGGGGAGGGGGGTTTGTGCCATCTTGGCATTTTATGGCCTTCAAAACTGTGATAGGTAGTGAGGAGTGAAATCAAAAATTTACGCCCTTAGAAATCCTGAAGCCGGTGATTGGTTTTCGGGGCCCCGTACGTGGCTAGGCTCCCAAAAAGTCCCACACATGTGGTATCCCATACTCAGGAGAAGCAGCTAAATGTATTTTGGGGTGCAATTCCACATATGCCCATGGCCTGCGTGAGCATTATATCATTTAGTGACAACTTTTCGTAATTTTATTTTTTTTTTGTCATTATTCAATCACTTGGGACAAAAAAAATTAATATTCAATGGGCTCAACATGCCTCTCAGTAATTTCCTTGGGGTGTTTACTTTCCAAAATGGGGTCATTTGGTGGAGGGGGGGTTGTACTGCCCTGCCATTTTAGCACCTCAAGAAATGACATAGGCAGTCATAAACTAAAAGCTGTGTAAATTCCAGAAAATGTACCCTAGTTTTTAGACGCTTTTGCGCAAACCAATAAATATACGCTTATTGACATTTTTTTTTTACCAAAGACATGTGGCTGAATACGTTTTGGCCTAAATGTATGACTAAAATTGAGTTTATTGGATTTTTTTTATAACAAAAATTAGAAAATATCATTTTTTTTTTCTGTTTATAGCGCAAAAAATAAAAATTGCAAAGGTGATCAAATACCATCAAAAGAAAGCTCTATTTGTGGGAAGAAAAGGATGAAAATTTCGTTTGGGTACAGCATTGCATGACCGCGCAATTAGCAGTTAAAGCGACGCAGTGCCAAATTGTAAAAAGTGCTCTGGTCAGGAAGGGGGTAAATCCGTCCGGGGCTGAAGTAGTTAAAGTGAAAAAAAAAAGTGAAATATTCCTTTAAATATCGTACCTGGGGGGTGTCTATAGTATGCCTGTAAAGTGGAGCGTGTTTCCCGTGCTTAGAACAGTCCCTGCACAAAATGACATTTTTAAAAGGGATAAAAATAATTTAAAACTGCTTGCGGCTTTAATGTAATATCGGGTCCCGGCAATATGGATGAAAATCAGTGAAACAAACAGCATGGGTACCCCCCCCAGTCCATTACGAAGCCCTTTGGGTCTTGTATGGATATTAAGGGGAACCCCGCACCCAAAGTAAAAAAAGGAAAGGCGTGGCCCTATATACTCTGAACAGCAGTATACAGGCGTTGCAAGACAGGGACTGTAGGTTTGTTGTTAAGTAGAATCTGTTTGTAATTTTGAACTGGTACATTTTTAAAGTGTAGCTCCAGCCAAAAAATCTATTTTAAGCTTTCTGGAAAACATAGGGAAGGGTTATCACCCCTGTGACATTTGTTTTGCTGTCTGTGCACCTCTTCAAAAGATTTCACCTCCCTTTCTGCCCCAATGACCAAGGTTTTTTGACAATTTGGGGTTTTTAGTGAAACAAGGATTGTTGATAAAGCATCATTGGAGAGGAGACATGTTTTTCCCATATTAACTCTTACAGGAGAGAATTTCCGTTCCTAGGGGTAGATTTCATCTCACTTCCTGTTGTCTCCTTCCGTTTGCAAGTAGGAGTCGTTTGTAAGTTGGATGTTTGAAAGTAGGGGCCTGCCCTATATACTCTGCAGAAATTGGGGCCTTAGGTGTTGGTGTTGCCACAACACTGTAAGCCCTCACAGTTACTCTTGGTGGGCGCAGGAACGGGCCCTGCTGTAAAATATTAGATCAAGAATTGTAATTACATGCCCCTGTTGAACAGGGTCACAAAAATTGGACTTTTGGTGGTGGTGGTGCTGGTGCCACAACACTGTAAGTCCTCACAGTTACTCTTGGTGGGTGCAGAAACGGGCCCTGCTGTGAAATATTAGATCAAGAATTGTAATTACATGTCCCTGTTGAACAGGAGCTGAAAAATTGGGCCTTAGGCACTGGTGCCACAACACTGCAACCCCTCACAGATACTCTAGTTGGAGTGCAGGAACGAGCCCTGCTGCAAAGTATTGCATCAAAAAATGTAATTACACCTTCCTGTTAAACAGGGGCTGAAAAATTGGGCCTTAGGCACTAGTGCTGGTGCCACAACACTGCAACCCCTCACAAATACTCTAGTTGAGCGCAGCAACGAACCCTTCTTGCAAAATATTGCATCAAAACTTGTAATTACACGCCCCTGTTAAACAGGGGCTGAAAAATTGCGCCTTAGCCACTGGTGGCGGCGCCCAGAACCAAAAATATTCTTACAAGCTATCAGCATGATCATTGAGGAGGAAGAGGATAGTCACTCAGCATTACAGGATAGTCACTCAGCATCAGCATAGCCAGTCTTCAAGGGATTTTACATTTTAAAAATAATTATCCGGTTACATCAGCATCAGGTGTTTGGTATCTGGTGGTGATCCAAGATTGATCAATTGATCAACCGAGTCGGTGGACAGGCGCACCCTGTGATCGGTTACAAAGCCTCCAGCAGCACTGAATGTGCGTTCCGAAAGAACGCCGGATGCAGGACAGGCCAATAGCTCAATTGCATACTGTGCAAGCTCTGGCCAGTGATCCATCCTCAAGACCCAGTAACCCACAGGATTTTCGGTGGGAAAGGTGTCCAAGTCAGATCTTGCCCCTAGGTATTCCTGCACCATGTAAAACAGACGCTGGCGATGGTTGCTGGAAACGATCATACCTTGGGACTGCGGACTAAAAAATTGTCTGAACGCATCGGTCAGACAGCCACCTTCTCCAACACTTCTTCTTTGACTGACCGAAGCCTCAGCAACACGTTGTCCAGGAACAGGAATTTGTAACCTCCCAGTCTCTGGGAACGCGTTGCACAGACCTTTCTGCAAGATGTTTCATCCTCTGCTCCCTCTGTGATGGCAAGATAAGGTCCGCAACCTTACCCTTGTAACCTGGATCAAGGAGGGTTGCCAGCCAGTAACGATTCCTCTCCTTGATACCACAAATACGAGGATCCGCAGTCTTTGCAGGATCAGGGAGGCCATGCAGCGTAGGTTTGCTGAGGCATTCAGTCCGGAGTCCTCTGGGTCACTAAGGACAACATGATCCGCAGCCACCTCCTCCCAGCCACGTACAAGTCCATGGGTTTCTTGGGAATGTAAATGATCCCTTGAAGACTGCTGCTGATGCCAGCTCCACCTCCATGCTGACACAATCCTCCTCCTCCTCCTCCTCCTCGTTCTCTTCCTGTGTGATCGGCGGGTATGCAGGAACACTGCCTGGATAAAGGGGGCCTTGAGAGCTAAGGAAGTCCTCCTCTTCCTGCCTCTGTTCTGCCTCAAGTGCCGTGTCCATTATTCCACGCAGTGTGTGCTCCAACAGGTGGACAAGGGGGACAGTGTCACTGATGCATGCACTGTCACTGCTCACCACCCTCTTGGCCTCCTCAAATGATGACAGGACAGTGCATGCATTCCTGATCATGGCCCACTGGCATGGGGAAAAAAAAACAAGCTCCCCTGACCCTGTCCTGGTGCCATAGTCGCACAGGTACTCATTGATGGCCCTCTGCTGCATGTGCAGCCGCTGCAGCATGGCCAACGTTGAGTTCCACCTGGTGGGCATGTCACAGATTAGGAGGTTCTTGGGCAGGTTACATTCCTTTTGGAGGTCAGCCAGCTGCACACAGACTTTCCTGGCCTGCCTCAGGACATCCTGTAAGCCCAGGTACCTGCCCAAGAACCGCTGCACCACCAAGTTAAGGATGTGAGCCAAACAGGGCACATGGGTCAGTAGTCCCTGTCGGAGGGTGGAGAGGAGGTTGGTGCCATTGTCGCAAACCACCATTCCTGGTTGAAGCTGGCGTGGCGTCAACCACCTCTGAGCCTGCCCCTGCAGAGCTGACAGAATCTCTGCCCCAGTGTGGCTCCTGTCCCCCAAGCACACCAGCTCAAGCACTGCATGGCATCTTTTGGCCTGTGTACTTGCATAGCCCTTTGAACGCTTACAAAGCACCGCTGGTTCCAAGGACAAAGCACAGGAAGAGGCCATGGAGGAAGAAGAAGAGGAAGGGGAGGAGGAGAGAGGTGTGTCAGAATCACCAGTAGTAGCATTTTGGAGGTGTGGTGGCGGAACAACCTCCAACACTACTGCACCTTGTCCTGCATCCTTCCCAGCTGCCAGAAGAGTCACCCAATGCGCCGTGAAAGATAGGTAATGTCCCTGTCCATGCCTGCTTGACCATGAGTCAGCGGTGATATACACCTTACCGCTGACCGCCCTGTCCAGCAAGGCCAAGACATTGCCTTCCACATAAAAAATAAAAGGAATTGCGCTAATGCATGTGCAAGATAACAAAAACAAGTATAGTGATAAGTGCAAAAGTGGAAAAGTTAAATGTGAATAACAGTTAATAAAAATCCACCATAATGTTCCAATGAAGTAAGAGCTCAATATAGTATGTAAAGAGCTCCAATTCGCCCAAAAAGTGCAAAAACCAAAAGTCCAAGTGATAATGCGATTAGTGACATCAGAGGAGGGTCCACCACCCGGGATAGAAGGGGTTGCTCCTTACCAGATGGCCATGACTCCCCACTACAGAGGGTCACAGCAAGCAGATAAGATCGTAACACAGAGGTTAGAGACTTCTATCAGCATCCACCAGGGGTCGCCTCACCGCCAGTCACTCCAGCAAAGCCAATGGCAAAGGTACACCATAGAATGAAAAAGGGGGCTCACATAGTGTAAAACCATCGAGAATTTATTTAAAAACAAGTAGCAAAATGAACACTTACAAAACGTCTGTAGATAAAAGGCCTTAAGTCCGGTTCCTTGGCCACAGGAGCACAGACAAACCCGTCCTGCTGGAATACAACACTGTATGGGGGTGACGTCAGCGCGACGTCAGCTCGTCGGGCGGAGCCAGACGACGCGCTGACGTCACCCCACATTTAACTTTTCCACTTTTGCACTTATCACTATACTTGTTTTTGTTATCTTGCACATGCATTAGCGCAATTCCTTTTATTTTTTATGTTTTCCCACAATTGATGTTTATTGTCAGGATTGCAGCTTTTCAACGATTTATTGTTTATTTGGTCTACAGCGCAGTTTCATTTTCTTTTTTTCTATAATTGCCTTCCACATGCCGGTAGAGAGCCGGAATCGCCTTCCAAGAGAAAAAGTGGCACTTGGGAACCTGCCACTGAGCAACCGAACATTCCACAAACTCACGGAAGGGGGCCTACCAACTTAAAAGGCAGCAGTTGAAGTGCTAGCAATTTAGCCAAGCTAGCATTCAACCACTGGACATGTGGATGGCTGGAAGCGAACTTCTTTCGGCGGTGCAACAGCTGGGGCAGGGAAATTTGCCTGGTACAATTTGACGTCGGTGTACCGATACCAGATTGCCCACAAGTACTTGGCTGTGACACACCTAATTCTACACCTTCATTCCTCTCAGTTCAGGTCTCAGAGAGGACTGAAGGTATAGTGGGGTTGGAGATCCCAGCTGATGAGGAGCAAGGAGAGGTCCTCTTTGTTCTTTGGTGTGGGTCTTTTAGGTACGCTTGCCAACGAACTGCATGGCAGGTCAACATATGTCTGGTCAAGCATGTGGTGCCCATGCGGGTGATGTTTTGGCCATGCGAGATACGCTTGAGACATATGTTGCAAATAGCAGCGGTGGGATCTTATGCACTTGTCTCAAAAAAGGCCCACACCAAAGAACTTTTGGAATAACACGCAGAAACAGCAGCGCCCTGCACATGTGGAGCTCTGCGTTGTGATGCATGCAGTTGGTGTGCTGCCCTTAAGCTGGCCCCTGGAGGGCATCCTGCCTTGTTGGTGATGTGCCTCCTCCTCCTCTCTCCTATCAGGCACCCACGTGGAGTCAGTGACTTCCTCATCATCCCCTCCCTCCTCATCACTGGAGCAAAGCTGGCAGTATGCTGCAGCTGGGGGAACATGACTGCCAGATTGCTGTCCTTCTTGGGCACCCCTCTGGGCTCACTGTCAGATAAGGGTACTCACCGAGGCCGAGATGCAGAGAACGGTAACCTCTTGTGACTAAGCGCACTCGACTCCTGAAGAGGGTACAGGGGGTGAAGGGCACAAAGAGGCACGAGTCACCAGCAGGCTGGGCAGGTCTTGCGTGAAGGTCACCAGCAGGGAGACAGCTGTGCATGACTGGAAGATGCTGAAGCTCAAGAAGGAAGATGAACAGATAATCCAACAACAGGCCGGGGGTCAAACACAGATGACTAGTAAGAGTCTCTTAGATAGGCAAAAACAGTCTGGTGCAAAGGACTGTTAGCAGGTCTGTCAGCAGGCTGATGACTGAAGATTGATAGCAAAGTCCGTAAACAGGCCGAGGGTCAAACACAGGTAACTGCAGGCAAAGTCTGTGAGCAAGCCAGGGGTCGAGCACCGAAGAAAATAACAAAGTCCAGGAGCAGGCTGTGACAGGAGGGCCCGTGAAACTCAGAATACCTTGGAAAGTAGGGGATGTCCTTGTTTCAGCTCCCCATACACCTCTTATGTCTAAGTCACCCTGTGCTATCCTGGCACAGGGTGAGTGAGAAAATATATCTTGGACTACTTAAAATGGGGCAGTAATATTTGTCCACAATATCTCCCAGGATGTATGAAGAGACTATTATTGGTTTGTTTGATTCTGAACTCAACCTGTTAATTGAGTGATCTGATCACATTAGCCTCCAGGACTGGCTAGGAGACGAACAGTCTACTCCTACTATAGTTGTTGATGACTAGGCTGAGGAGGGGGGAGATTGTTGTTTGTATTGTTAATTGTAATTAGCTCCTGCTATTGTGTTTATACTACTGTGTGAAGCTCGGTGCCCACAAGTCTGTGTCCTACAGGTCATGTCTCTGAGTCACCTAGTCTGGGTAAATGACTTAGTAAACTAGCTCATGTTAATTAGGTTACAGTTGTATTGTTAGAGGAGGTTCCAACGGCATATAAAGTCTTGTAATTTTGATTCTAAATAAAGTTAGTCCATGTTAGCAGTGAAGCAAGTGTCGCCTTGTTTTGTGCTTATGAGCGGTTGGAATATCGGCTATCTGAGTCCAGACTGGGAGGAAGTGGTATACTGACGGAAACACTCAAGCGGAGTGTGGGACGTTCCATGACACAGGCTGAGGGTCAATCACTGGGGACAGGAAGCGATATCCGTAGACAGGCCAAGGGTCAAACACAGGAAACAAGTGGAGAATTCCAAGAGGCAAGTTGAGGGTCAGATGCAGGAAGAGATCAGAACAGGTCAAGGTCAATCTGGGTCACAACAGGTAATCAAGAATCAGGATAAAAGAAGGAAACACAAGGGGAGCTGAAAGACAAACCAGCAATCTGGTCATGGCACAGAGTGGCTTTATAGGCCAGTGGGAGGCTCATGTTGTGCACGCGCTATTGCGTACGCCTTTCCCCTGAATCGCGCATGTGCATTGGCTGTTTCACTGAATTGCACACACATTAGCGGTTTAGCTGAATTGGGCAAGTGCATTAGCCGTTTAGCTGTATTGTGCCCAGGGATGCGCTGGAGTGCCGCTCTACCGCGCATGTGCGAAGGAAGGCAGCGATTTTGGCGAGACTGGTACTTGCTTCTTTCCTGACACTCAAGTTACTGCCTTCCCCCAGCTGAGTACCATCGTCGGAGCCTTCAAAACGCTGGGAATCCTCCTGGAGCATGTACCCAACACTGTGGTCAAACAGTTCGGGGGACTCCTCAGGAGGACATGGTGGGACTAGGGAAGGAGTGACTGATGCCATTGAGCCGAGGGAAGAGGCCGCATTGGCAGCTGCTTTGCCAGACAACGTACCCTGAGCCTGGGTGAGGGGGATGAAGAGGATAGGATGGCTTGGTCATCAACTCTACCAAGTCTTCCGCATGTTGCGGCTCAACACGGCCAGCTGCCGAAAAAAAGGATAAGTGTGTCCCACGGCCACGTGCTGATGAGGATGAACCGTGTCCACGACCAGCACTGTTGTCTCTAGACACAGAGCCTGCTTGCCCTCTTTTATTGGCTTGTGACTGTTTGCCTCTCCTTGTTGGCCTTCCAGACATACTAATGGCCTGCACTGCAGTGAGATGTAGCTGCACAAAACTGGGATGTATATATATATACTGATTATACAGCAGCTAGCAGAATGCCTGTCTGTGGTATTAATAGGATCAGAAAAAGCACACCAGCACTTGTCTTCAGGTAGCTAAAGGTGCAACTGTGCAGGGTACACAATACACTAACTGGAAATACTTCAAGCTGTCTGCCTGTGGTATTTATAGGATCAGAAGAAGAACACCAGAACTAGTCTTCAGGTAGCTATAGGTGCAACTGTGCAGGGTACACAGTACACTAAATGTAAATACTTCAAGAGCCTGCCTGTGCTATTAATAGGATCAGAAGAAGAACACAAGCACTTGTCTTCAGGTAGCAATACTGTAGGTGCAACTGTGCAGGGTACATAGTACACTAACTGGAAATACTTCAGGAGCCTGCCTGTGCTATTAATAGGATCAGAAGAAGCACACAAGCACTTTTCTTCAGGTAGCTATAGGTGCAACTGTGCAGGGTACACAGTACACTAACTGTAAATACTGTAAAAACACCTGCCTGCCTGTCAGTATATTAGGAAGAGAATAACAGGAACGGATCTAGCTAAACTGAACACAGTATATATATATATATATATATATATATATATATATATATATATAACACCTGGGGTGCATATATATATATACACAATACCCTGTAAGTGCAGCTAACTGACTCAACCTGCCTACTCCATCTAACTTAAATAAAATGACACTGTCTCTCTGTCTATCTATCTCTCTCCGCCGCCACAACACACTACACAATATTATTAACATTATATAGTGTGGGGTGTGTACTAAACCCCCTGAGCCATAATTGGACAAAGCCACCCTGGCTTTGGTCAATTACGGCTCTCTGTACACACGGCTCTGTGATTGGCCAAGCATGCGGGTCATAGTGCACGCTTGGCCAATCATCAGCCAGCAATGCACTGCGATGCCGCAGTAAATTTTGGGCCATGACATGCCACTCGAATTCGGTGCGAACGGCCCATATCGTTCACAATTCAACTCAAACTCGAACTCAAAGCTCATCCCTACTCCTGATGTTTAGCCACTTCCCAGCCAGTGTCATTATTACAGTGACAGTGCATATTTTTAGCACTGATCACTGTATTAGTGTAGCTAAAAAGTGTCAAAGTGTCAGTTAGTGTTCAACTGCCCACCACAATATCGCAGCCTCACTATAAGTCGCTGATCGCCGCCATTACTAGTAAAAATAAATAAATAAATATATCACATATTTAAAGGAGAGTACTGGGGAATTGGCGCTGCCCTATTAACATTAGGTGTTAATTAAAGATCACAGAAAAATATAAATAAATATATAAAAAGAAAAGAAAAGAGCTAAATGTGTATCCCTTAAGTGAATGTACCCCTACGCTTGTGCCAAAATTAATAAAATTGTGAAAAAATTGTTTTATATAGTGTGCGGTCCTTTAAAGCTAACGTGCAATCCCTCTGTATTGCGTAGGTGAATATTACAATATATGGGTTTGGTTTAAACTTGCCCCACCTCCATTGCAAATCTTCACATTTACAACATATCAAATCATATCAAACCAAAACTTTTAAAAATTATTAAGTAGCCTCCTATAAAATTGTTGGGGTCCGTGACAAAACACACTATTTGGGGGCTATCAGTATCCGTGTGGGGTTACCATATATCCCTAATATATATAGTGACTAAAGTGCACTGTGCATAAAGTGAAACCAAATTGCATTAACCTCTATGATACAGTCTCAAAATTCATATATAATAAATTCATATATAAAAAATTCATAAAAATAGGAATCCAAACCATTAACACTTAAAATAAAAAGTGACGAATATGGATACACATCTGTGAAAAAAGTTCCTGTGATGGACCCAGGCAGGGTTAGAATGTCTTAATTTTTATAGACAAGATTATTAAGAACGTCAGGATCGGTTGACATGCATTTAAAAATGCCCAAGGGGTGGTAAAAAGTGACTTCCGTGCATGTAGAAGCTGGTGACTCCAAGTGCTCCCCCCCGTGCTCCCCCACTCACCAGAATCCGTCACCCCCTAGGGGGTATTGGGCAGAGGAGTGGGTGTCTCTGGATGACTGCCTGTGATGGATGTCCCTCTTGGGCTTTACTGCTCCGTGAGTTCCTTCTGTTACACTGGTGGTGAGGGTCCCCTTCTGCTGATCCAGGTCCGGGTGCCTCCACTACTATCCACCTCCGTACTGCTAGATCCTCCTCCACTTAGAAAAGTTCCACTTGGTTTAAGTTCCAGCAATCTCCCAATGAGCAGCTGTAAAAATCTTGATATCCCAGTTCCAATTATTCCTAGAAAGTAGGAAAGAAAGAAATGCAACAGTCAAAGACGAACACTGGAAAGGATTTGAGCGGCTTTCCCTCGAGATTTAGGAAAAGAAATTAAGGGAAAACAAAAAAAAGGGGAATGAATGAAGGGAAGAAGGAAAAAGAGACTTGGGAGGGAGACTTAGTTTTATAGACTGATAGAGGCTGTGAGGCCGAAGGTCCATGGGGGGCCTAGAGTTATCTCTTTACGCCTGCTCCTGCCCCCCTTCCCCCCCTCCGTATGGGGGGGAGGGGGGGCTGGGACATGGGGGGCCATGGTCTTAGTTGCACCCTAGGAGTGGCAGTACGCAGGATGGGATCGGACTGGACCTCCAACTGCGCACACGTGGCCGAAACTCGGCCGGGGGGGGTAGTGGGAGGATGGGAGGGGAGGGGGGTAGGGAGGAGAGGCACCCTGCAGAGGCAAATAAATCATATTATTAGAAGGCAAGTTTGAGTAATAGATGCTTGGATATTACCTGACCATTATAGATGACAGAAATTAACTTTTTATCATATAATGTTAAGGGCCTTAATTCCCCTGCCAAGTGACATAAAATACTAAAAGAACTCCAGCGGTATCGAGCAGATGTGGTGTTCCTGCAGGAGACCCACCTAGCCCAGGAAACAAACATCAAATTATATTACAAAGATTTCCTGACCTGGTACTATGGGGAATCACCTACTAAGAGGGCTAAGGTGGTGGCAATTGGGTTTGCAAAGATGGCAAAGTTTACACTGGTTGAAAGATTGACAGATCCCGAGGGCCGATATCTCTTTCTGAAGGGCAGTTTGGGAGATAGGAAACTCACCCTGGCAAATGTATATTGCCCTAACAAAAACCCAATATGTTTCCTGAAACAGGTACTGGGCAGGTTAACGGACTTTAAGAAAGGGGAGCTTATCCCAGCTGGGGACTTCTATTTCTGTCTGGGTCCTTCCTTAGACACTACGTCCCGTGCTCAGGGGACGAGTAAGGCATTATTAAAATGATAAAGCTAAGCTGTATCAATGTCAGATTATGGATGTGTGGAGGGTGCAACACGCTAAAACTCTGGATTACACTTTTTTTTTCCCCTGTGCACGGGACGTACTCAAGATTGGACTACATAATGGTAGATCATAGACTGCTGGATCAGGTGAGGGATACTAGGATAGAAATAACTACGCTATCAGACCATTCCCCGGTTTCAATGAGGATTCCGGGGATCCAGAGACAACCGTTTACATGGTGTCTTAACGAAAATCTTCTGAAAGACAACAATGTGGTAGAAGTAGTACAAAAAGAAATAGATTGGTACTTTTTGGCCAATGACATAGGGGATACCCCGATTGCCTCTCTTCTTGAGGCACATAAAGCACACATCAGGGGCATCCTCATCTCCATTGATGCGGGGAAAAAAAAAAGAGAATAAATAAAATGATTAGTCTCACTGAAGAAATTCACAGATTAGACCAAGAGCATAAAAAATTTAAGGACCAACACCAGGAATTCTTTCACCAAATGGTAAACAAGAGAGAGGAACTCAAGGATATCATGGTGCAAGAATCAAGAAGGGTATTTCATAGTATAGCAAGAGAGAAAAGCGTCAGTGGGGAAACAAAGCAGGTAAACACCTAGTGAGGATATTGAAGAAGAAAAGAGAAATTAATTTTATTGGAAATATACAAAATAAAAACGGGGGAATGGTATACACGACCAAAGAGATAGCAAATGAGTTTAGGAATTATTACGGAGCCATTTACTCAGTAGGTCAGAAGGGTCATCAGGAACAAGAGAAAAAGGAGAAAACTAAACAATTTTTGAACAATGCAGGCTTGCCTCTCCTATCAGATGGCGATAGATCCAATACGGACAGACCTATCACAGAAGAGGAAATTTATATTGCATTAAAAGAGTCGGCCCCGAGCAAAAGCCTGGGACCAGAAGGGTTTACATCACTTTATCTTAAAAAATACAAAGATACTCTAGTCCCGAAGCTTTGCCATTTTTGGAATGGGTTAGGTGTGAATTGCACAATGGGAGGGGCTTTGTCAGCATCAATAACAGTGATATTAAAGGAGGGCAAGGATAGTACCCTTTGCTCTACCTATAGGCCAATTGCCTTATAGAATGCAGACACTAAATTATTCGCTAAAGTCTTGTCAAAAAGGCTGAGGGAAAGGATGACTGACCTGGTACATCCGGACCAGGTTGGATTTATACCAGGAAGAGAGGGGAGGAACAACGGAGTGAGGTCATTGCTTCTCCTTCAGGCTATCAAAACAAGTGAGTCCCCAGGTCTATTCCTGTCAATGGATGCTAAAAAAGCCTTTGACAGGGTAGACTGGGGACTCACGATAAAAACATTGGAAATCATGGGAGTAGGCCCAAGAATGATCCAATGAATTAAAGTATTGTATAACCGGCCCCCCGCTTCCGTAAAGGTGAATGAGGTGTCTTCCTTTCCTTTTGTAATGGAAAATGGAAAAAGACAAGGGTGCCCGTTGTCACCCCTCTTGTTCGTATTGTCCCTGGAACCCCTGTTGGCTACAATTCAAAATAACCCAGATATCAACGGAATTAAGATAGGGGGCGAAGAGCATACACTCGCAGCGTTTGCCGACGATGTACTCTTCTTTATCACAAATCCTAGACTCACAATTCCAAACTTGCTGGGGACATTAAAAAAGTATGGAGAAATTTCAAATTTCAAAATTAACCTCAGCAACTCTGAAGTCTTAAATATTAACATCACAGCACACGAGGAAGCGAAGCTCCTAAAAGAATTTCACTTCCCTTGGAGAAAGGAGATAAAGTATCTGGGAGTTAGACTGACCGATTCTTTAAGGAAAATATATTTAATAAACTATATCCCTCTGTTAGATGAAATTAAGAAACAAATTAAAAATCTATCAGCACGCCCTCTCTCATGGATTCTCGTATTAATTCTGTTAAAATGGTGTTGGCCCCGAAAATCTTATATAAACTCCAGATGCTGCCTTTACCACTCTCACAAACATATTTTAAAACTTTAAGAGGCTTAATATCAAAGTTCATATGGCGTAATAAGAAACCGCAAATTGCTTTCACGGTATTAAGCAGGGGGAAAAAGCAGGGGGGGTAGCTGTCCCTGACTTCAAAAAGTTCTATAATGCAGTGGCACTTTCACGGGTGGTGGAATGGACAAAAGAGGTGAATGATAAGAGATGGGTCAATATTGAAAATTCTTTGAGTAGTACACACTTAAATCGTAAAAATATGGAACCCCCCCACAACACAGGGTACTGGGACCAAATACACACGAAATAACTCACACCACACTAAAAATATGGGATAGGATTCACGCACAAAACAAATGGGATTTTAATTCACCTTTGATTTTTCTGAAAGATAATGAATTTTTCGAGCCAGGGAAAAGGTCAGTGGGTGGTAATTGGATAAGAAAAGAAAATGCACACTGAAAGATATAATCAAGAGGGGTAAAATAAACACATATCAAGAATTAAGATTAGACACGGAGTTAATGATGATTGATGCGTGGCGGTACATCCAGTTGAGTCATTTTGTCGAAAAATTGACACAACCAATTAGACATGAAATGAGATGAAATGGAGGCCCCGCCATACATCAAGAAATGGGAAAATGAATTGCGATCACGATGTAAATACACATATTAGGAAACATTTTTAAATTGACACATAATTCTGCAGTAGATACTAAGTAGACTGAGACAAATTATAAGTGCCTGGCAAGGTGGTACGCGACACCAGACAAAGTTAGTAATTTCCGACCGGAGAAGTCATCAGAATGCTGGAAAGGGTGTAAGGCTGTAGGAACAATGGCCCATATATGGTGGGATTGTCCCATTATTAATACATTTTGGAAGGAGGTCTTACAACTAATAAAGGAAATCACCAATAAAGAAATACCGGAAGACCCATGGACATGTTTGTTCCACGGGACAGAAGGATCAGTCAGGCAATATAGGACATCTATAATCCCTACCCTGCTAAATGTAGCAAAAAGTCTAATACCAAAAAAATGGCAGCATATTCTATGTAAATGAAATTCAGAATTTGGAAAGCCTAGATGACAGGGGGAAGGAACTAGAAGAAGGAACAGAGCGAAATGATAAATGGGTAACGTGGAGACAGTTCAAAAAAACATGGAGATATGTTGAGGAGGTTATTTAATAATTAGATAGGGGATGGGTCAGGAAATGAAGGATAATAATAGGAATAATATTTGCCTGCTGGGGTCTCTATAGGGAGAGGGAGTGAGGAGGGGTGGTTTCAAGGAAAATGACATGTATAATGTATGTGGAAAGTAAATTTTTGTCTTCCTTTTTCTATGTTGTTTATAAAATAAAATAAAGAATTAAAAAAAAACTACAAGGAAGGTGACTCTGGGACCATGCTTTCAGATAGGGAAACTCTGGGGAGACGGATGTAAGGAGGGGGGGAGGGTCTGCACTGCCATTCCATTCCACCTCCCCCCCCCCCAAGCACTGCCACTGATCCCATCCCCCACCAGCACTGTAACTCATCCCATCGCCCCAGCACTACCACTGATCCCACACCCTCCATTGCCATTGATCACACACCCCCCCCCACAGCTCTAAAGCCAATGAGTGAGCAGTCTCTAGCAACCAATCAGGGAGCGTAAGTGGGGAGCAAAATTGCATGGTGGGAGCCCCAAAAAAATGTTTGCCCAGGGTCCAATCAATATTAAAGACGGTCCCAATTCCAGTGCTCTCTAATTCAGTCTAAGGGCTTGCTTGCCTTTAGCTCTACCCCTGCTGGCCAGAGGAGGATGGTGTGGCATTATATTAAAGTGTTACTAAAGCCAGGGACCTGTATTCACTATATCTGATGTCCCACAGTACACGGAAAATGAAAATGCAATTGTTATAGTAAATATAAACTGCTAAAAACCTTTTCTTATCAACAGTATATAGCAGTCTTGTGACTTCTCAGTGTGCTCCTGTACCTTTAAGGTGGGGTGGGCTCCCTCCAGCCCAGTGGTCATCAACTCTGTCCTCAGGGCCCACTAACTGGCCAGATTTGCAAGATAACTGAAATACATCATAGGTGATATAATTTGCTGCTCAGTGATTTCAGTATTCTAGTCTGCATCTCCCCAAGGTAATACATAAAACCTGGTCTATTAGTGGGCCTTGAGGACAGGGTTGATGACCACTGCTCCAGCACATCTGGCCTTCATCTATCTCATGAGAATGCATGTGCTCCCACTGTGGAGCCTCTTATAAGTTAAAAGGTAGGAACTACAGGTAACAGGATGCCTTGCTGGAGCCTGTAGTTTACGCATATACTTAAAATGTGTGCAGACTAAACCCCTTTTTTTAACGCATACTGTTAGATAGGTTAAATTGGTTGGTCGCAAGCTGGTCAGTAAGTACAGCTTAGATTTTACCCTGAATTTTTCCTTGGCTGTTTTTTGTCATTTGTTGCCCTCCAATGCTCCTTGCTGTATAGGTCAGATATAGATGGGACAGCGGTTCACTTTTTGTATGCTTGATATATAGGTCAGGTAACAAATTGACACCTTTGCAGCCATGGTGCTAGGTGCTGGTTGTACAGTGTGTCCCTGTACCTTTAAGGAGCGGTGGGCTCCCTCCAGTCCATCTGCCCTTCATCTATCCCATCAGAATGCCTGTGCTCCCACTGTGGAGCCTCTTATAAGTTAGAGGTAGGAACTTCAGGTAACAGGGTGCCTTGCATGTTTTTAACACATACTGTTAGACAGGTTAATTTGGTTGGCCACAAGCTGGTAGGTAAGTAGAGCTCGGATTTTTCTTTGGCTGTTTTTTGTTAAACTGTTGGGTGTGCCTACATATTAAAATGTCAGTTCAGTGTTGCCAAGCCCCCCGAAGTGAAATTTACACACACATCTGACTTCTCTAGTGACCCCCATCCCGGCGACACTCTAACTTTCGATGCCTCTCCAAGCTCCCCCCTAGAGACTGCAGATAGGAAACAAGACAAGATATGGTCAAAGATTGCATACATGATACAGGAGATGGTCAGAGGCTGCAGACATGGTTCAGAGGTGGTCAGAGACTTTGGACATGATACAGGAGTTGGTTAGAGGCTGTAGACATGGTACAGAGGTGGCCAGAGGATGCAGACATGGTACAGAGGTGGTCAGAGGCTGCAGACATGGTACAGGGGTGGTCAGATGATACGGACATGGTACAGAGGTGGTCAGAGGATGCGGACATGATACAGAGGTGGTTAGAGGATGCATATAGTTACATAGTTACATAGTAGGTGAGCTTGAAAAAAGACACAAGTCCATCAAGTACAACCTATGTGTGTGATTATATGTCAGTATTACCTTGTGTATCCCTGTATGTGGTGATGTTTCTTGTCCTTATCTAATAGTTTTTTGAAACTTCGATGATCCCCGCTGAGACCACCACCTGTGAAAGGGAATTGCACATCCTGGCTGCTCTTACAGTAAAGAACCTTCTATGTAGTTTATTGTTAAACCTCTTTTCTTCTAATTTTTATTAGTGGCCACGTGTCTTGTTAAACTCCCTTCTGCAAAAAAGTTTTATCCCTATTGTGGGGTCACCAGTACGGTATTTGCAAATTGAAATCATATCCCCTTTCAAGCGTCTCTTCTCCAGAGAGAATACATTCAGTGCTTGCAACATTTCATAACTAATATCCTCCAGACCCTTTATTAGCTTTGTTGCCCTTCTTTGTACTCGCTCCATTTCCAGTACATCCTTCCTGAGGACTTTCCTGCCCAGAACTGGACAGCATACTCTAAGTGCGTCCAGACAAGAGTCTTGTAGAGTAGGAGAATTATCGCTTTATCCCTGGAGTTAATCCCTTTTTTAATACATGCCAATATTCTGTTTGCTTTGTTAGCAGCAGTTTGGCATTGCATGCTATTGCTGAGCCTGTCATCTACTAGGACCCTCAGGTCCTTCTCCATCCTAGATTCCCCAAGAGGTTCTCCCCCTAGTGTATAGATTGCATTCATATTTTTGCCACCCAAATGCATTATTTTACATTTTTCTACATTAAACCTAATTTGACATGTAGTTGCCCACCCCATTAATTTGTTCAGATCTTCTCGCAAGGTTTCCACATCCTGTGGAGAAGTTATTGGCCTGCTTTAGCTTAGTATCGTCCGCAAATACAGAGATTGAACTGTTTACCCCATCCTCCAGGTAATTTATGATAAATTAAATAGGATTGGTCCCAGCACAGAACCCTGTTGGACCCCACTACCCACCCCTGACCATTCTGAGTATTCCCCATTTATCACCACACTCTGAACTCCCCTTGTAGCCAGGTTTCAATCCATGAACTCACCCTATGGTCTGTGCCAACGGACCTTACTTTGTGCAGTAAATGTTTATGGGGAACTGTGTCAAATGCTTTTGCAAAATCCAGATACATCACATTTAATTTACAGAACATGCCCACAATTTGAAGATGTTTGATTTTTATTGTGAAGCAAACAACAAATAGGACAACATAACAGAAAAAGTCAATGTGCATAACAACTCACCCCCCTAAAGTCAATACTTTGTAGAGCCACCTTTTGTGGCTATCACAGCTCCAAGTTGCTTTGGATAAGTCTCTATGAGCTTGCCACATGTTACCACTGGGATTTTTGCCCATTCCTCCTTGCAAAACTGCTTCAGCTCCTTCAAGTTGGATGGTTTGCACTTGTGAACAGCAATCTTTAAGTTTGACCACAGACTGGGCCATTCCAACACATTTATATGTTTCCCCTTAAACCACTCAAGTGTTGCTTTAGCAGTGTTTTTGGGGTCATTGTCCTGCTGGAAGGTGAACCTCCGTCCTAGCCTCAAATCACACACACACAGTGGTACAAGTTTTGCTCAAGAATATCCTCCCATCCTCTGGAATTCCCTGCCCCAGTATGTCCGATCAGCCCCTACCCTGTCCACCTTTAGGAGATCCTTGAAAACTCATTTATTCAGGGAAGCCTATCCCACACCCACATAACTGTCCCTGAGCCACCCCCATCAAATCATTCTTTGCAGCTATTACCTTTTGTACCACCACCCCCTCCCTTTTAGAATGTAAGCTCTACGAGCAGGGCCCTCCTGTACCTTTTGTATTGTACTGTAATTGTGTTGTCCCCCTTATACATTGTAAAGCGCTGAGTAAACTGTTGGCGCTATATAAATCTCGTATAATAATAATAATAATAATAATATCCCTGTATTTAGCACCATCCATCTTTCCCTCAACTCTGACCAGTTTCCCAGTCCCGACTGCTGAAAAACATCCCCACAGCATGATGCTGCCACCACCATGTTTCACTGTGGTTATGGTGTTCTTTGGGTGATGTGATGTGTTGGGTAGGGATGAGCCTAACACCCCCCGGTTCGGTTCGCAGCAGAAAATGCGAACAGGCAAAAAATTTGTTCGAACACCATTAAAGTCTATGGGACACGAACGTGAATAATCAAAAGTGCTCATTTTAAAGGCTTACAGTGGGGACGGAAAGTATTCACCCTTCAATTGCAACCAGTTGTCCTGTCCCTGCAGTTGAGAAACACCCTCACAGCATGATGCTGCCACCACCATGCTTCACTGTTGGGACTGTATTGACAGGTGATGAGCAGTGCCTGGTTTTCTCCACACATACCGCTTAGAATTAAGACCAAAGAATCTTATTTCTCACCATCTTAGAGTCCTTCAGGTGTTTTTTAGCAAACTCCATGCGGGCTTTCATGTGTCTTGCACTGAGAAGAGGCTTCTGTCGGGCCACTCTGCCATAAATCCCCGACTGGTGGAGGGCTGCAGTGATGGTTGACTTTCTACAACTTTCTCCCATCTCCCGACTGCATCTCTGGAGCTCAGCCACAGTGATCTTTGGGTTCTTCTTTACCTCTCTCACCAAGGCTCTTCTCCCCCGATAGCTCAGTTTGGCCAGACGGCCAGCTCTAGGAAGGGTTCTGGTCATCCTAAACGTCTTCCATTTAAGGATTATGGAGGCTACTGTGCTCTTAGGAACCTTAAGTGCAGCAGAAATTTTTTGTAACCTTGGCCAGATCTGTGCCTTGCCACAATTCTGTCTCTGAGCTCTTCAGGCAGTTCATTTGACCTCATGATTCTCATTTGCTCTGACATGCACTGTGAGCTGTAAGGTCTTATATAGACAGGTGTGTGGCTTTCCTAATCAAGTCCAATCAGTATAATCAAACACAGGTGGACTCAAAAGAAGGTGTAGAACCATCTCAAGGATGATCAGAAGAAATGGACAGCACCTGAGTTAAATATATGAGTGTCACAGCAAAAGGTCTGAATACTTAGGACCATGTGATATTTCAGTTTTTCTTTTTTAATAAATCTTTAAAAATGTTAACAATTCTGTGTTTTTCTGTCAATATGGGGTGTTGTGTGTACATTAATGAGGAAAAAAATGAACTTAAATGATTTTATCAAATGGCTGCAATATAACAAAGAGTGAAAAATTTAAGGGGGTCTGAATACTTTCCGTCCCCACTGTATATGCAAGTTATTGTCATAAAAAGTGTTTGGGGACCTGGGTCTAGCCCCAGGGGACATGTATCAATGCAAAAAAAGTTTTAACCACTTGCCGACCGCCTCACGCCTATATACGTGAGCAGAGCGGCACGGGCAGGCAAAATCACGTACCTGAAACGTGATTGCCTTCCCGCGGGTGGGGGGTCCGATCGGACCCCCCCCCGGTGCCAGCTGCGGTCGGCATTTGGTTGGGAGCGATGACAGACGAGGGGGAGGCCATCCGATCGTGGCCCCCCCCTCGCGATCGCTCCCAGCCAATGAGAAACATCCCCTGCCTCTGTATAGTACACAGAGGCAGAGGATGTGATGTCATCTCTCCTCGGTCTGGCAGTTTCCGTTCCAGCGCCGAGGAGAGATGACATGTAAGTGCACAACACTCACACACAACACAGTAGAACATGCCAGGCATACCTTACACCCCCGATCCCCCCCCCGATCGCCCCCCGATCCCCCCCCAATCACCCCCCCCCTGTCACAAACTGACACCAAGCAGGTTTTTTTTTTTTTTTCCTGATTACTGCATAGTGTCAGTTTGTGACAGTTAGCAGTGGTGGGACAGTTAGTATTACCCCCCTGTAGGTCTAGGGTACCCCCCTTACCCCCCCTAATAAAGTTTTAACCCCTTGATCACCCCCCCTCACCAGTGTCGCTAAGTGATCATTTTTCTGATCGCTGTATTAGTGTCGCTGGTGACGGTAGTTAGGGACGTAAATATTTAGGTTCGCCGTCAGTGTTTTATAGCGACAGGGACCCCCATATACTATCTAATAAATGTTTTAACCCCTTGATGGCCCCCTAGTTAACCCTTTCACTACTGATCACCGTATAACCGTTACGGGTGACGCTGGTTAGTTCGTTTATTTTTTATAGTGTCAGGGCACCCGCCGTTTATTACCGAATAAATGTTTAGCCCCCTGTAGGTCTAGGGTACCCCCCTTACCCCCCTAATAAAGTTTTAACCCCTTGATCACCCCCTGTCGCCAGTGTCGCTAAGCGATCATTTTTCTGATCGCTGTATTAGTGTCGCTGGTGACGGTAGTTAGGGACGTAAATATTTAGGTTCGCCGTCAGTGTTTTATAGCGACAGGGACCCCCATATACTATCTAATAAATGTTTTAACCCCTTGATGGCCCCCTAGTTAACCCTTTCACCACTGATCACCGTATAACCGTTACGGGTGACGCTGGTTAGTTTGTTTATTTTTTATAGTGTCAGGGCACCCGCCGTTTATTACCGAATAAAGGTTTAGCCCCCTGATCGCCCGGCGGTGATATGCGTCGCCCTAGGCAGCGTCAGATTAGCGCCAGTACCGCGAACACCCACGCACGCACCGTACACGCACCGTACACCTCCCTTAGTGGTATAGTATCTGAACGCATCAATATCTGATCCGATCAGATCTATACTAGCGTCCCCAGCAGTTTAGGGTTCCCAAAAACGCAGTGTTAGCGGGATCAGCCCAGATACCTGCTAGCACCTGCGTTTTGCCCCTCCGCCCGGCCCAGCCCAGTCAAGCCCACCCAAGTGCAGTATCGATCGATCACGGACACTTTTCTTTGTAGCGTTTTGGTGAACTGGCAAGCACCAGCGGCGTAGTACACCCCGGTCGTAGTCAAACCAGCACTGCAGTAACACTCGGTGAATGTTTTGAACGCTACCATGCACTAGTTGAGTATTAGCGTAGCGTACAGCATTGCACAGACTAGGCACACTTTCACAGGGTCTCCCAAGATGCCACCGCATTTTGAGAGACTCGAACCTGGAACCGGTTACAGTTATAAAAGTTACAGTTACAAAAAAAAAGTGTAAAAAAAAAAAAAACACAAACAAAAATAAAAAAAAATAGTTGTCGTTTTATTGTTCTCTCTCTCTCTATTCTCTCTCTATTGTTCTGCTCTTTTTTACTGTATTCTATTCTGCAATGTTTTATTGTTATTATGTTTTATCATGTTTGCTTTTCAGGTATGTAATTATTTATACTTTACCGTTTACTGTGCTTTATTGTTAACCATTTTTTTGTCTTCAGGTACGCCATTCACGACTTTGAGTGGTTATACCAGAATGATGCCTGCAGGTTTAGGTATCATCTTGGTATCATTCTTTTTAGCCAGCGGTCGGCTTTCATGTAAAAGCAATCCTAGCGGCTAATTATCCTCTAGACTGCTTTTACAAGCAGTGGGAGGGAATGCCCCCCCCCCCACCGTCTTCCGTGTTTTTCTCTGGCTCTCCTGTCTCAACAGGGAACCTGAGAATGCAGCCGGTGATTCAGCCAGCTGACCATAGAGCTGATCAGAGACCAGAGTGGCTCCAAACATCTCTATGGCCTAAGAAACCGGAAGCTACGAGCATTTTATGACTTAGATTTTGCCGGATGTAAATAGCGCCATTGGGAAATTGGAGAAGCATTTTATCACACCGATCTTGGTGTGGTCAGATGCTTTGAGGGCAGAGGAGAGATCTAGGGTCTAATAGACCCCAATTTTTTCAAAAAAGAGTACCTGTCACTACCTATTGCTATCATAGGGGATATTTACATTCCCTGAGATAACAATAAAAATGATTTAAAAAAAAAATGAAAGGAACAGTTTAAAAATAAGATAAAAAAGCAAAAAAAAAATAAATAAAAAAAATAAATAAAAAAAAGCACCCCTGTCGCCCCCTGCTCTCGCGCTAAGGCGAACGCAAGCGGCGGTCTGGCGTCAAACGTAAACAGCAATTGCACCATGCATGTGAGGTATCACCGCGAAGGTCAGATCGAGGGCAGTAATTTTAGCAGTAGACCTCCTCTGTAAATCTAAAGTGGTAACCTGTAAAGGCTTTTAAAGGCTTTTAAAAATGTAGTAATTTTGTTGCCACTGCACGTTTGTGCGCAATTTTAAAGCATGTCATGTTTGGTATCCATATACTCGGCCTAAGATCATCTTTTTTATTTCATCAAACATTTGGGCAATATAGTGTGTTTTAGTGCATTAAAATTTAAAAAAGTGTGTTTTTTCCCCAAAAAATGCGTTTGAAAATCGCTGCGCAAATACTGTGTGAAAAAAAAAATGAAACACCCACCATTTTAATCTGCAGGGCAATTGCTTTAAAATAATATATAATGTTTGGGGGTTCAAAGTAATTTTCTTGCAAAAAAAAATAATTTTTTCATGTAATCAAAAAGTGTCAGAAAGGGCTTTGTCTTCAAGTGGTTAGAAGAGTGGGTGATGTGTGACATAAGCTTCTAAATGTTGTGCATAAAATGCCAGGACAGTTCAAACCCCCCCCAAATGACCCCATTTTGGAAAGTAGACACCCCAAGCTATTTGCTGAGAGGCATGTCGAGTCCATGGAATATTTTATATTGTGACACAAGTTGCGGGAAAGAGACAATTTTTTTTTTTTTTTTTGCACAAAGTTGTCACTAAATGTTATATTGCTCAAACATGCCATGGGAATATGTGAAATTACACCCCAAAATAAATTCTGTTGCTTCTCCTGAGTTCGGGGATACCACATGTGTGGGACTTTTTGGGAGCCTAGCTGCGCACGGGACCCCGAAAACCAAGCACCGCCTTCAGGCTTTCTAAGGCCGTAAATTTTTGATTTCACTCCTCACTACCTATCACAGTTTCGGAGGCCATGGAATGCCCAGGTGGCACAACCCCCCCCCCCAAATTACCCCATTTTGGAAAGTAGACACCCCAAGCTATTTGCTGAGAGGTATAGTGAGTATTTTGCAGACCTCACTTTTTGTCACAAAGTTTTGAAAATTGAAAAAAGAAAAAAAAAATTTTTTTTTCTGGTCTTTCTTCATTTTCAAAAACAAATGAGAGCTGCAAAATACTCACCATGCCTCTCAGCAAATAGCTTGGGGTGTCTACTTTCCAAAATGGGGTCATTTGGGGGGGGTTTGTGCCATCTTGGCATTTTATGGCCTTCAAAACTGTGATAGGTAGTGAGGAGTAAAATCAAAAATGTATGCCCTTAGAAATCCTGAAGGTGGTGCTGGGTTTTCGGGGCCCCGTACGCGGCTAGGCTCCCAAAAAGTGCCACACATGTGGTATCCCCGTACTCAGGAGAAGCAGCTGAATGTATTTTGAGGTGCAATTCCACATATGCCCATGGCCTGTGTGAGCAATATATCATTTAGTGACAACTTTTTGTAATTTTTTTTTTTTCTTTTTTTTGTCATTATTCAATCACTTGGGACAAAAAAAATAAATATTCAATGGGCTCAACATGCCTCTCAGCAATTTCCTTGGGGTGTCTACTTTCCAAAATGGGGTCATTTGGGGGGGTTTTGTACTGCCCTGCCATTTTAGCACCTCAAGAAATGACATAGGCAGTCAGAAACTAAAAGCTGTGTAAATTCCAGAAAATGTACCCTAGTTTGTAGACGCTATAACTTTTGCGCAAACCAATAAATATACGCTTATTGACATTTTTTTTACCAAAGACATGTGGCCGAATACATTTTGGCCTAAATGTATGACTAAAATTTAGTTTATTGGATTTTTTTTATAACAAAAAGTAGAAAATATCATTTTTTTTCAAAATTTTCAGTCTTTTTCCGTTTATAGCGCAAAAAATAAAAACGGCAGAGGTGATCAAATATCATCAAAAGAAAGCTCTATTTGTGGGAAGAAAAGGACGCAAATTTCGTTTGGGTAGAGCATTGCATGACCGCGCAATTAGCAGTTAAAGCGACGCAGTGCCGAATTGTAAAAAGTGCTCTGGTCAGGAAGGGGGTAAATCCTTCCGGGGCTGAAGTGGTTAAAAAATGGACTTTTTTTGGGAGCAGTGATTTTAATAATGCTTAAAGTGAAACAATAAAAGTGAAATATTCCTTTAAATTTGGTACCTGGGGGGTGTCTATAGTATGCCTGTAAAGTGGTGCATGTTTCCCGTGTTTAGAACAGTCCCTACACAAAATGACATTTCTAAAGGAAAAAAGTCATTTAAAAGTACTCGCGGCTATAATGAATTGTCGGTCCCGACAATACAGATAAAGGGAGTCATTGAAAAAAATGGTATGGGATCCCCCCAGTCCATTACCAGTTCCTTTGGGTCTGGTATGAATATTAAGGGGAACCCTGAACCAAAATTTTAAAAAAATTGCGTGGGGATCCCTCATCCCCACAACCCTTTCCCGGTGGTTGTGGGGGTCTGCGGCGGGGACACGACACGGCTTGGGACAAGTCCTTTATTAAACATTAAAAAGATAAAAATGTCCCAAGAAGTCCATTCTTCTTCTCTCGCTCCGCCGACGGACCGAAAAAAAAAAAAAGCTGCACCGACCCACCACCATGGGAGGCTCGCACCGTATGACGCATCTTCGCTTTGACAGTTCTTTTATAACTGAAGACGGGGCCACACCGTGATGTTCCCGGGTGACCCTACCCCTCTCTGATGCACGGGGACTTCCCTATGGCTTTCCCGGGGAGACAGAGGGGGCGGGGCCACCCTGTTATGTAAACAGTCTGTCCCACTCTGACGCCCTGCGAAAGCCATAGGGAAGTCCCCGTGCATCAGAGGGGGGGCGGGTTCTCCCGGGAACGTCACGGTGTGGCCCTGCCCTCAGTTATATAAGAACTGTCAAAGCAAAGACGCGTCATAGGGCGAGAGCCTCCCATGGAGGCGGGTCGGTGCCGCTTTTTTTTTTCTTTTGGGGGGGTGAGAGAACAAGAAGAATGGACTTTGTGGGACATTTTTATTTTCATTTTTTAATAAAGGACTTGTCCCAAGCTGTGTCTTCTCATTTTTACCATTTTAACACTTTTTTTGTGAAATGGTAGGGGGTACAACGTACCCTGTTACCATTTCACACAGTGGGGAGGCCGGGATCTGGAGGTCCCTTTGTTAAAGGGGGATTCCAGATTCCGATAAGCCCCCCGCCTGCAGACCCCCACAACCACCGGGCAAGGGTTGTGGGGATGAGGCCCTTGTCCCCATCAATATGGGGACAAGGTGCTTTGGGGGCTACCCCAAAGCACCCTCCCCATGTTGAGGGAATGTGGCCTGGTATGGTTTAGGAGGGGGGGCACTCTCTCATCCCCCCTCTTTTCCTGCGGCCTACCAGGTTGCGTGCTCGGATAAGGGTCTGGTATGGATTTTTGGGGGCAACCCCACACCATTTTTTTTAAATTTTGGTGCAGGGTTCCCCTTAAAATCCATACCAGACTTTAAGGGTCTGGTATGGATTTTGAGCGGGACCCCCACACCAGTTTTTTTTTATTTTAGCACGGGGTTCCCCTTAATATCCATACCAGACTTGAAGGGCCTGGTATGGAATTTGGGGGGACCCCCACGCATTTTTTTTTAAATTTTGTTTCGGGGTTCCCCTCAATATTTATACCAGACCCAAAGGACTGGTAATGGACTGGGGTGATCCCATGTTTTTTTCAATGACTTCTTTTATCTGTATTGCCGGCACCGACAATTCATTACAGCCACGAGTAGTTTTAAAGGACTTTTTTTCCTTTAGACATGTAATTTTGTGCAGGGACTGTTCTAAACACGGGAAACATGCGCCACTTTACAGGCATACTATAGACACCCCCCGAGGTACGAAATTTAAAGGAATATTTCACTTTTATAGTTTCACTTTAAGCATTATTAAAATCACTGCTCCCGAAAAAACGTCAGTTTTTAAAAAATTTTTTGCATTGATACATGTCCCCTGGGGCAGGATCTTAGTGTTGGGTTTGCGTCAGACATAGCATTTTCTTTGATGGCCAAAAGTTCAATTTTAGTCTCATCAGACCAGAGCATCTTCCTCCATACATTTTGGGAGACTCCCACATGCCTTTTCGCAAACTCAAAACATGCCATTTTGTTTTTTGCTAAAAGTAATGGCTTTCTTCTCGCCACTCTGCCAGAAAAGCCCAACTCTATGGAGCATACGGCTTATTGTCGTCCTATGTACAGATACTCCAGTCTCTGCTGTGGAACTCTGCAGCTCCTCCAGGGTTACCTTAGGTCTCTGTGCTGCCTCTCTGATTATTGCCCTCCTTGCCCGGTCCGTGAGTTTTGGTATGTGGCTGTCACTTGGCAGGTTTGCTGTTGTGCCATGTTCTTTCCATTTGGTCATGATAGATTTGTTGGTGCTCCTAGGGATCATCAAAGATTTGGATTTTTTTTATAACCTAACCCTGACTCCCCCCATGCGCATTAGTGTTATCGTTCTGTGTAGCAACAGGAACATGGGAAAGATCTCCTTCTTACCGGCTCTGCCATAAGAGAAGTGTTTATCCTTTTCACTTTCACTGTGCCAGCAGGGAGATCAATGTGCCAGAGTCATATATATGTAGATACATACACATGCATGTGTGTTTGAGCTTAAGGGTGAACACCTTAATGCATTAGGTTGCACACACCTATGCCTGACTCGTACTTCTCAACAACATTGTCCCTTACTTGTTGGAGAGTTCCTTGGTCTTCATGGCAGTTTTTGGTTAGTGGTGCCTCTTTCTTAGGTGTTGCAGCCTCAGGGGCCTTTCAAAAAGGTGTGTATATGTAATGACAGGTCATGTGACACTTAGATTGCACACAGGTGGATACCATTTCACTAATTATGTGACTTCTGAAGGTAATTGGTTGCACCAGAGCTTTTTATGGGCTTCATAACAAAGGGGGTGAATACATACGCACATGCCAATTATCAGTTTTTTATTTCTGAAAAATAGTTTTATGTATATATTTTTCTAATTTTACTTTACCAACTTATACTATTCTGATTCTGTGTTCTGATCCATCACATATAATTCATATTAAAAAAACATTGAACTAAAGGCTGTAATGTAAAAAAATAGGTAAAAAGCCAAGGGGGTGAATACTTTTGCAAGGCACTGTAAGAATTTCTTAGGATTTGATTTGCTCTCCTCCACTATGTGTCTTTCATGTTCTATCTTAGCCCCCCTAATTGCACCCTTACTTATCTTATTGCATTCCTTATAAAGTCCAAATGCTGATGATGATCCCTCAACTTCGTATTTTTTAAAGGCCTTCTCCTTTGCTTTTATATGCATTTTTACATTGGAGTTAAGCCATCCAGGACATTTGATCGCTCTTGATAATTTATTACCCAAGGGGATGCACTGGCTAATGCCCTTATTTAATATGCTCTTAAAGCGAACCCATCTCTCCTCCATGATCTTTGTTGACATGATACAGAGGTGGTCAGAGGATGCGGACATGGTACAGAGGTCATCAGAGGATGTGGACATAGTACAGAGGTGGTCAGAGGATGCGGACATGATACAGAGGTGGTCAGAGGATGCAGACATGGTAAAGAGCTGGTTAGAGGATACAGACATGATACAGAGGTGGTCAGAGGATGCGGACATGATACAGAGGTGGTCAGAGGATGCGGACATGATACAGAGGTGGTCAGAGGATGCAGACATGGTAAAGAGCTGGTTGGAGGATGCAGACATGATACAGAGGTGGTCAGAGGATGCGGACATGATACAGGAGATAGCAAGACAGTGAACATTTTACCACTGCCATTCTTGCCTGATAACTGCTGCCTGTGGGCATTGCAATAGATGACAGCCAGCCAAGAAATGGATTGATGGATGCAGGCCAGGGGTCCAGTGGTGGGAGCCTCCAGAGTCAACTCCAGCAGCCAAGGATGGATAGTGCAGGAAGGGGCACAGTGCTATGGTGGGGGTGGGAATACTTGACTCTGAACAAACTCCTCCAGAGTCCAGCCATAGTGCGGCGGGTCGGGTCTAGAGAGCCTGCAAAATGTGACACCTAAAGTTCTGCTATTGCTTCCACAGTATCCCTGACTTTTGAAATCACATAATCTAAACTCATTTGCATTAAATCAAAGCACCATAAGGGGAAGGAGTATAGAATATCTACCTATAACTTCCTATACATACATTTCTAAAAAGGATGTGTCAATATTCTTTGCAGAAAGGGAATTTTTCCCTTGGAAAAAGATAAATAATCTGTTCTGTCTGAGGACTAACAAAGGTTATTTCACCCTCCGAGATCTTTTCTACCTCCAGAAAATATTTAAAATAATTTCTTTCATTTGTATGATTCTGTAATCACACGACACAAAGAGGAAGGTTGACAGGTTGTATGACTATGAATTAAACAGAACATATTGACCTTGGATACTTTTTTTTACAAAACAGAAATATTTATGTGGAATGTAGAAACATTGTAATGTGTAAAATCCTGTCTTTTAGTCAATAACACAGGCACCATAGTTATTGTAATAAATTAATTATAATAGCTTAGATTTTTTTATAAATAGTGTATCAAAAATAAAGCAGAGATCGGTAAAACATTTTATTTATAATGCATTTACAATATATAAAGTATTTACTGTATATACTCGAGTATAAGTCGTTCCGAGTATAAGTCGAGGCCCCTAATTTACCACAAAAAACTGGGAAAAACTTATTGACCCGAGTATAAGACGAGGGTGAGAAATGCAGAGGGTCAATAATGTCCATCTGCAGCTGCATGCCTCCCTGTGTCCTGTGCAGCCTACCTGTACCCTGTGCATGTGTCCTGTACATGTGTGTCCTGTACATGTGTGTCCTGTGTGTATGTGTGTCCTGTGTGTATGTGTGTCCTGTGTGCATGTGTGTCCTGTGTGCATGTGTGTCCTGTGTGCATGTGCAGCCTACCTGTGTCCTGTGTAGCCTTCCTGTGGCGATCTCCTTCCTCCCTGTGGCGATCTCCATCCTCAGACGGCGGCCGTGTGATGATACTGTTCGGCGGCCATTCCACAGTTCAAAAGCTGCGCCTCCTCCTCGTCTGCGATAGGCTGACCGCTGACTGCCTATCACGGACATTCTCTCATTGTCATACCACGGACGAGGATGAGAGAATGTCCGTGATAGGCTGTACACTGACAGCTGTTCAGCCTATCACAGAAGAGCAGGAGGCGCGGCTTTTGAAAGCTGGAATAGCCTCCGAGCATTATCATCACATGCCGGCTGCCGTCTGGCTGCATGACACACTGATCATGCAGACAGACGGCGGGGACTCGAGTATAAGTCGAAGGGAAACTTGCAGCCCAAAAAAAAGGGCTGAAAAATTCGACTTATACTCGAGTATATACGGTACAATACTTTCCTTCTTTAACCCTGTTACCACAGAGGAAGCTGCCAAACTCCTTTCTAAGGCCCACCTCACCTCTGGACCCTGCCCCCTCACAACTACTACAGTCCCCAGTCTGCTCTATCTTACACTCTCTAACCCACATCTTCAATCTCTCCCTCTCCACCGGCACCTTTTCCTCCCCTCTCAAACATGCACTGGTTACCTCCCCTCACTGGACCTCACCTGTTTGAACAGCTTATGTCTCCAGACATCTTGAACACCTAATAAAACTTACCAACAACCTACTGACTGCTAAAAGCAACATCCATTACTCGGTACTCATACTCTTAGGCCCCTTTCACACTACCGCCACTTCAAAGTCATGCGATTTTGCTGCAATTTTACCACATTTTTGAGACCGCAATTTTGATGTGATTTTGCTGCAATTTCAGGGAGACCTGAGGTCTATGAACCCGAACTCGCATCAAAGTCAGACCAAAGTAGTGCAGGGAGTACTTTGAAGTTGGCACGACTTGAAGTCACACTAATACGAATGGTTGTCATTGGAAATCATGGGGAATGACTTTGCAGGAAATCGCAGGATAGGTTGTACAAGTGTGAAAGGGGCCTTAGACTTTTCCGCTGCCTTTGATACAGTCGGCCACCTGCTCAATAAACTCCACTACTTTGGCCACCATGACTCTGCTCTTCCCTGGTTCACCTCCTACCTATCTCATCATAAATTCAGTGTCACTTACAACTTTATCTCCTCTGTTCCTCTTCGCTTACTGCTGGGTACCCCAAGGCTCTGTGTCCTTGGGCCCTTCTTTTCTCTCTCTACACCTCTTCCCTGGACTAGTTGAAAACCTCTCATGGCTGCCAATATCACCTCTATTGTGATGACACCCAGATCTATCCCTCTACTCTCCAGCTCACCCCCTCAATCTCCTCACGTATCACAAATTTACTGTTCGACATATCGGGATGTCAGTATCACACCACTTCCTAAAGCTCAATCTGTCTAAAATTGAGCTTGTAGTATTTTCCTCCCCGATCCCCTCCTTGTGAAATTACCATTGAGATTAGTAGAACTATTGGCCCTCCACACCAGGGTGCTAGGTGTAATTCTGGATTCTGACCTCTCCTTTGGGCTCCAAATTCCAATCACTGGCTAAATCTTGTAGCTGTAACCTCTAGAACATTTTCTAGAATTCCCCTCTTCTTAATTAGCGACACCACAAAACAACTTATTCACCTTCTGGTTATTTCTTGCCTTGACTACTGCAACTCCCACCTTACTGGCCTAGCATTATACAGACTATCCCCACTTCAGTCATCACATGAATGCTGCTCTCAGACTCAAACACCTTACTAACTGATCTGTGGCTGTCCCTCTCTGTCAATCCCTTCTCTGGCTTCCACTAGCCCAACATATGTAATTCAAAATACTAACCACAGCATACAAAGCCTTCAAAAACACTGTCATTAGCTACATCAACGATCTAATCTCAACATATTGCTTGCTCTCTAGCTCTTTTGTTACTTCCTCATATGTTCACTTCCAGAACTTCTCCAGAACCTCTACCATCCTCTGGAACTCCCTACCCCAGTATGTCCGGGTATCTCCTACCCTGTCTGCCTTTAGGTGATCCCTGAAAACTCATTTATTCAGAGAAGCATACCCAACCTCCAACTAAAAGCTGTACCTCAGCCACCTCCATCAGATTATCCCCCACAGCTATTACCTTTTGTACCACCTCTCCCTCTCTTTTAATTTTAGACTCCATGAGCTTTGACAAAGGGGCCACACCCCAAAATGCATAACCACGCCTATTTACATCACATGACATAATCACAGCCATTTTGTGGGCCTACAACACTTCCTTACTGTCCACACTGGTTCTCATCCATGTGATATACAAAGACAGTATGCTGCCTCTGTTGGCTCTTCCTGGTGTTTCCCTACTTTACTTCCTAGTTCCATGCACCTTGCATCACATCCACCTGAAGGTGGACTGACTGCACTTCCAAGTGGATGTAGTTCAGGATGCATTAAGGTGAAAAAACACAAAGGGTTACAACCCCTTTAATGTCCCACTGATTAAGGGACTGTTCAGCAGAGCTACTACAAGAAAGAGTGTCCTCATTGTTTCAGTTAGTAATGTGGAGTATCCCACAGCTCAATGAAACCATACAAGTTAATGCTGCAATAAAACTTGAAAAAGGCAATCTTTATGGACCATATTTCCTGAATCAGTGTGTGAAGTTGTTGTTTGCCTCGCTGCTGCACTAACAGTAATAGAACCTGGGACTTTAAAACAGTGGCCCTAGCCAAGGGATCGGCTAAGGAAGGTGTGACTAGCCTCTGAAATGGGTTCCGAATGATTACTCCACCCAGAAGTTTGACAGGAGTCCACTGACTCATGACAGCTCGTGCTCTCAGTGTCCTCTTACACTCTCCCATCAGAGCTGCCGCTTTGGTGAGAACTGTTTCTGAGATCCCGTGCGAGATCATTCCCAGAACCTGTCAGGGCACTACTTGACACCCTGTGAGTGGAACCCTTTATTGATTTCACATATCTTCCCATTAATCTGTGCTACACCATTGGTCGCCTGGCACCTCTCCCTCCCCCTCCCTACTTTTTAATACAAGTACACAGTAAAATCAGTAACAGTAACAGAGACACATAAGAAAAGTGTAGTATAATAGGGACGTGGCCTATTGTCTCCTTATACAGCAAGCGCTTCAGGGGAAATGAATAAATCCGAAACCAATATAATTGTTACTAGCCAAACTGAATGGCAACAGCTGTTGCCTTAAAAAAATCTTTCCTTAATGGTAAAAATCAATAATCAACATAACAGGGAAGGCCGGTGAACTCGGGCAGCGCTTGTGAATAAAATTAGTTCATAAACAATAAATGATCAATGGTAAAAGTTCATCAAATCCATAAAATCAATAACAGTCCATGAATTAGCAATAATATGATCAACACATTCATTCAATAGAAAACGGATAAAAAGTCCTTTTGGAAATGAAAAACTTCTTTTGGGAGGCAACAGTCTTCTAAAGTAGTCTTTTCAGAAAGAGCAGCTGTTACCAGAAGAAAAGGAGTCCAGACACCACACGTGCTCGAATAAAGAGGGGGGTGTGTGTGAAGAAACCCCCTCTTAGGCAAACTCTTACCAGACGAGAAATAGATCTTAGCGTGTATGTCATCCAAAATGGTAAACGTCCGAATCAGTGTTCTTTCCCTTGTCCAGAACAGAACCTCGCTCGGGTCATTCAAATTATATGAGCAATGAAAGAGAAGGATCAGACATAGTGTAATCTCCTTTGTATCATTTTTATTATAAAAAACACAGAAAGAAGGGGGGAAGGAGTCCCCCTTCCAGATGTACACTTACAAGAATGTGCAAATCAATAAGCGGTGTTCACTAAAAAGCATCAGACAAAGACACCAGGTTTATTGCAAGACATTTTCTTGATAATAGTGTCATTATTATAATAAAATTGATACAAACGAGATTACACTATGTCTGATCCTTCTCTTTCATTGCTCATGTAATTTGAATGACCCGAGCGAGGTTCCGTTCTGGACAAGGGAAAGAGAACACCGATTCGGACGTCTACCGTTTTGGATGACAAACACGCTAAGATCTATTTCTCGTCTGGTAAGAGTTTGCCTAAGAGGGGGTTTCTTCACACACCCCCCTCTTTATTCGAGCACGTGTGGTGTCTAGACTCCTTTTCTTCTGGTAACAGCTGCTCTTTCTGAAAAGACTACTTTAGAAGACTGTTTCCTCCCAAAAGGAGTTTTTCATTTCCAAAAGGACTTTTTATCCGTTTTCTATTGAATGAATGTGTTGATCATATTAATGCTAATTCATGGACTGTTATTGATTTTATGGATTTGATGAACTTTTACCATTGATCATTTATTGTTTATGAACTAATTTTATTCACAAGCGTTGCCCGAGTGCACCGGACTTCCCTGTTATGTTGAACAGAGACACATAGTAGTAATATAAGATGTTGGAGTAACATACACTTTAACTTCATCTATTCCCATAATGCAACACAAGTCTGGATCTATCTTAAGCTACAGCGCCACCTCTCACCAACCCAACCAACTTTGCTTTAAGCCTTTACCAGGGGTATACATGTGTATTTTCTCTCAACATAAAACATGGTGGAGGGGGGGCGTGGCTGAACGCTGAGCGCGATGGACGTGCGATTTTCCTGCTCTCCATGGACCTGCTCTAGTGTAGCTACTAACAAGGACTAACAGACTGATGGGCAGAAATCGAGCCAGCAGATCGCAGAAATGAGGGGGAACCTAAGGACACCTTAATCCACAGGGTCCTCCGATCCAGTCCTACCTCTCTCCACTCCTGGGATCCACCATGCGGGAGGCAGACTACATGGCGCCGCAGCACGCCACACAGCCATGTCCTCCTCCAGGGGCTCTGGGAACGGTGTGGATGGCCACAGTGGGTCCCACGGATGCTATTTCGAGAGTTATGTCAACCCGCTGCACATATATCAGCCCCGCCAGCCCTGCGCGGCCCATCTCCACCACACCACGTGGAACAACCGCTGCCATCTTGGCTTCTGGGTTCGATAAGCATACAACACTTCAACACACTTACTCACAATACTCCTTGCTCACACCCCACCCTCAACATGGTACAGGTTTACTCACATAATGTTAATGGTCTTAACTCGAATTTTAGAAGGTAGTTGGCACTGAGGAGCTTCAGGGATCCTGGAGTGGAGGTAATATTTGTGAAAGAAACACATTTTAACAAAACAGGCACTCTAGCGTTTGCGTCTCGATTTTTTTCCATGGAGTTCTTAGCACTAAAAAGAAAGCAGGGGTGGCCATCTTGATTAAAAAGGGATCCCCATTTACACCCACATCCTCCTACTCTGACCCCCAAGGTCGGTTTTTGATCCTTAGTGGCAGATGGAAACAATCTGAAATAACTTTTTGCAACATTTATGCACCAAATGTGAATCAGATGCCTTTTGTGACTAGGGCGTACAACCGCCTATTCAGAACCACACACTCCTTCTTAGTCGTGGGAGGGAAATTCAACCTTCCGTTCTCCCCTACTCTGGATAGAACATCACTTACCAAAAAAATCTCCTCCCCACTCCTTTCCAGACACTCCAGACAATTTCATCAGGTCACTGACAAGTTTGCCCTGTTTGATGCATGGTGTGTAGATCACCCAGCAGAGTGTCAATACTCTCATTACTCCCACCCATTTTGCACACATGCAGCAGACATCCTGCCCATATTATGGTCGGACCACTCTCAGATCCTTTAGAAACTCAAACTAGAACCTTCCAAGGTCAAATGGTGCCACTGGCGACTTAATTGCTTCCTCTTGAAGGATGTCGCAAGTAGGACGGAGTTAGAAAACACTTTAAAACTGTACTTTGTAGAGAATAATGCCCCAGAGATTTCTGCGGGAACCCTCTTGGAGGCACACAAGATAGTGATACGCGGACAAAGTATATCGGTCTGGAAGAAAATACCAGGCAACTGAGACAGCAGACTGCACACTGACTACGGGACTTAGAATCTAGACTTTCAGCCTCATCCTCAATCCATCTCTTGAGAGAAATTATACGCCTATGGGCAGTTCTCAAAAGTATAGATATAGGCGAGGTTGAAAAAGGCCTTCAGATTCTACATCAGCTATACTATGATAAAGACAACAAAGCCCACACCTTATTAGTGTGTAAACTTCCCACACCTCCATCATTACTACTATGCTGCCTAATTGAGAGCTATAGCATCCTGGGTTACCCTTCCAGCCTATAACTGCTGGACCCAAATAGACAAATTATGGCTAGCTCTCATCCACTCGAACAACCTATATGGGAAACATAGATACATGCACAGATGGGAGGAACATCTCGGAGAGGAATTATCCCTTGAACAATGGTCCACTATATGGTCTTGGGTGGCCAAGAGCTCTATGTGCACGCTCTATAAAGAGAACACATATAAGGTGCGATTCTATTGGTACCTGACACCATCTCGCCTACATGCTATATACCCATCGGCCTCGAAATGCTGCTGGAGATGTCTCCAGGACCGGGGCACGTTATTCCACATCTACTGGAACTGCCCATCCCTCTAGCCTTACTGGCGTTCGGTCCAGGGACTGCTCCACTGGCTGTTTGAGGTGGATATCCCTCTCTCTCCTAAGTTTTTTTTTATTGGGCCTTCACCCTCCTAAATTACCCAGTTTAGCCAAAAAATTGGCCACACATATATTAACTCGGCTAGATATCTAGTGACCCTTCACTGGAAACAACAAAACCCCCCCGACACTATCTGATCTTAATGCCAGAATCAAGGATGTGGAGGTTATGGAGTCCATGTTGGCTCAACTAATTGACCTGTTGGACCAACATATGGCAACATGGGAGCCTTGGTATCAATGGATCGACCCCCCTTTATTCCATGAGACTCCTCCCCGCCATGTACACTGTAAGCACTCAAAGCCCAGGGGGGGTGAGCCCAGTAGAGACGAGCCCAGCTGATTGGTGCTTTCTTACACCTTTTCCCCTCTTTTTTCTTCCCTTCTCTCCCCCTGTAATGGATGTGAATAAGGTGTTACCAGGTAAAAATAATAAAATGGCTATTTCAAATGTAATATTGCATCAGAGGTTTGAAATGTTAAAATTCTTAACTCTAATGCCCTGTACACACGGTCGGATTTTCCGATGGACAATGTCCGATTGGAGCGTGTTGTCGGAAATTCCGACAGTGTGTGGGCGCCATCGGACATTTTCCATGGGATTTTCCGACACACAAAGTTGGACAGCAGGAGATAAAATTTTCCGACAACAAAATCCGATCGCGTCAATTCCGACCGTGTGTGGCCTGTTCCGACGCACAAAGTGCCACGCATGCTCAGAAGAAATTCCGACACGGGACAGCTCGTTCTGGTAAACTTAGCGTTCGCAATGGATACAGCACTTTCGTCACGCTGCAATGTTCAAAATGGTTCAATACAGTGCACTCTCTTCTTCTTTATAATGTGCCAAGAATATATTAGTTTTGATGCTCATATTCACACACACTTCTCACGAACTTCTTTCGTTACTATTTATCGGGATTCCCTCAATATATTTTGATTTCTCACATCTGACATTTTTTTTTAAATTTTTTTTTTACTTTAATGTAGAATCTTTTTTTGTGTTTCTCTTTTTTAATTTTTTTTTTCGGTGATTTTGATTTGTACTCCCGAAAATGTTTGTGTGTTTTTTGTGACAAGTTCCCACAACACCATTAATATGTTGTTCTATTTAATCTGTAGGAGATTGTTTGGTGTTGTTGTCCCTTGTTAATTTCACATTTTATGTTAGAAATGTACCTGAATCGTCACCAACAAACTGTTCTTTTTGGATGAAAACACACACAGGAGAGTAGAATTTACCGAAAAATATTTTATTAAGGGGTCACAACTATAAACAAAGAGGGAGGCAACGCTGGAGAAACTGCAGAAGTGGGCGAAGCCTTGGACCCCCAGGGCAGACATCAATTATTTAAAAGCAAAATTGGTGGCCTGAGGAGTCCATATCTAAGGGAGGGCAGTGTGGTCCAGAAGTCCCAGAGATCCGGAAAGCAGCAGATGACATCTGTGTCCCCAGGCTGTGGTCATACGAGAGACTGCATCTTCTGTCAGACCAGACTGAACACAGGGTCATCACTCTTTGGTCTTCCTTCCACGCTTCCTTCCAGCCTTTGGCTGTGGTGGTGGAGTTGTGGCAGCAGGAGGAGGAGGAGGAGGAGGATCGTCGATCTCAATGACATCCGTCTTGTGTGTCAGTTCCCCACTCTCCCCCTTACGTAGGACTTTATAAATCAGGTCCTCAGAGATCTTGCGTTGGCCCTCCTGCATGCCCTGCAATTTGGTGGCAGCCATGCAGGCAAAGGCCTCTTTAGGACTGGGGAAGGCTCTGAGGGATGCCGAAGCCTCCTGGATCAGCCTGTATGCTGAATCCTGCACAGGACTGGGAGTGGCCTTCCTGGCTCGTTTATGTGGCAGGCGGAGGGGAGGAACCTGAGACTCAGTCAGGCTGCGACTTGTCCCAGGCGTCTCTTGGCTGACACTTAGCCCCGCCTCCTCCTGGCTGCCACTAATCCCCGCCTCCTCCTGGCTGACACTAATAATCCCCGCCTCCTCCTGACTGCCACATTCCACAACCTCCTCCTGGCTGAGGTCTTCCTGTGTATGAAAAAGGGACATAGTTTTAGTATTGTTTTCATCAATCACACACAATTTTCACCTCCTGACTGCTGCAAATTGAATGTTAACAAATATAACAGACTATCATTCTGAGCCCAGCATTTTGCATTCTTGTCCCAATTTTGGGTGTTCACTACTGTCTATTGATATGTAAAACACTTTCAATTAATGATCAATAATAACATCTAGTAAACATCATTTATTTATTGGCCAGAAATCTGTAGAAGAATGCTATACCTGACTCCAGCTGGGCTCCTCCACTTCTTCCTGGCTGGAAGGCCCAGGTTGGACATCGGAAGCCTCAGCTGGGGTGGAAGGAAGAGTGGAAGGAAGAGTAGAGAGGGATTCCCTGACTTCAGTGTGGTCTGACAGAAATCACAGTCTCTCATAGTACCACAGCCTGGGGACATAAACGTCATCTGCTGCAGCTCCGGACCTCTGGGAATCTGTGACCTTCTTGCGCTCCCTCAGATATGTGCTCCTCAGGCCACCAATTTTAGCTTTTAAATAAGGGATGGTTGCTGTGGGGACCACTGGCTTCACCAACTCCAGCAGTTTCTCCAGTGCTGCCTGCCTCTTTTGTTTGTGATTATAGCGGGGGTGTCTCACCTGCCACAGACAGGGAAGCTCCCTGTACTTGTCAATAAACAGGGGCAGGAAATTGTGGTCGTTGAACCCATCCATTTTCTCTGCAAGACACAACACAAGACAAACCCTAATGTCAGGCCAAACTCCCCTAATCTTGTTACATTATAGGCTTCTATTTCGAAGCAGTATAGGCCCAAGTTTAGATCCTACCTTCGTTAGCATGATCGGCGTCTCCGATGCCCCTTCCTCCGCTCACAGATCGCACGTAAGACGCGCGCGCGTTACGATTCATACACACTGTGCATGCGTATAACTCCGCCCGCCCCTGACGTTCTTTCTATTCTATTCCCCGCCCCTTTTCGTTCGGCGCAGTGGAGGAAGAGCACATGGTGGATAGACAGCAGGATCGTGCTAATTACAGCAACGAGGAGGAGGAGGAGGAGGAGGAGGAGGAGGAAAGGCCGGAGCCTGAAACGTCCCGATCCAGAAGGAGATTAAAGGACTCAAATATGTCCTTTGGGGAGATGTTGGAGATGGTGGACATCCTGAAGAAGGCCGACTATGAAGGAAAGTATGGGCCTTACCCCAACCACAATGTCCGAAAGGCCAAGATCATGGCGAAAGTGGTCAGGAGTCTGCACCGGAAATTCGGGGTACGACGATCGAAAGATCAGCTCTGGAAACGATGGTTGGACCTGAAATTACGAGAACATGAGCAGTACAGAAAGATCCGGAGAGTGCTGCAAAAAAGTAAGTATTTGTGCTGTGTTCCTATTCTTTTTGTGTTTATTACGTTCGTGCTGCTCCATGTGCTTTTAGGAACTGTTGTACAGTTTAAAATGGCAACTTTCATGTTCATGGGCACACATTTTTAGTTCGGACGATAAAATACCATTGTTTAGCCCATATGCATTTGGCCACCATTTTGACGCCCTATACTTGTCTTCAAAGAATTGGGTTGTGTAGATGGCTTTGTTACTAGAATGAAATGCAAACTAGATTGTGTGTAAGGAGAGGACACTCAGCAGCTGTTTTCACATCTGGACACTGGAGCACTAGTGTGGGACCCCAGAACACCATTTTTATTAGGGGCCCACACAGGTGCTCCAGTGTATACTATAGGGGGGTCTCCATCTGTGAAGCTTGTACCAAACAGGTAAAGTATTGCAGGTTGACAATGGACACTAAAAAAGCTACATCTTGGAACTCTGCTAAAACAGACAATTGTACCCCACTTCCAAGCAATGTTTCATCTTTATAGTTCTGCCATCAAATATCTGTGTGCTAATTATACCATTTTTGTTTTACATAGGGGAGAAAAGACTCGGAGGACACCCCTCATCCGAGGAGACCAGAGCCCCCTCCCCCTGGAAGAAGGGGAAATCCCCCCAACACAAGCTGAGCAGGAGGAGGATGAAGACGTGGTGGAACTAGTCACCACAACAGGTGAGTGTCTGCGACCACAGGCTCACGTAAGAGAGGGATGGCGGCATTTTTTAGACCTAATTTATTTTGGGGTTCCTCTCTTTTTAGGTGATCGTGAGGTTGTGGATGAAGATCCTTTCACATCTGAAAGTGCCCAGATGCTGATCGGGGAGATCATGGGGTGTAATTTACAATTGGAAAACATCAAGCAAAACATCAATGATGTTATTCCAAATTATAAAAACATCATTGATGTTTTGGGGAGAGTTTAAAACCCCTCCAAATCACTTTCTTCTTTTGTGTGCTACAATGTGCGAAATGTTTTTGTGATTTTTCCCAAAGCCAAATTTGGAGGATGCACACAGTGTGTCAACATGTGCTATCTGCCATCACGGGAGATCAATGGACGCGTTTTGGGGGTGCAACCCCTTCCTCAATAATAAAGTAGCTGAGAGGAAGGGCTTGCTCCCCCAAAACACGTCCCTTGATCCCCCCTGATGGCAGATAGCACATGTTGACATTGGGAAATTGGTGTGCATCTTCCAAATTTGGCTTTTCCAGGGGTGATTTTCCCCCATCTGAACGCAATATCAAACACAGTTCCTAAATACTCATGTCTGATATTGCCTTCAAGTTCTACTAAATGTGAACTTTGTAAGATCAAGATTGTGTCTTTCTTGTGGGTTTTACACAGGCCTGTTTTCTATAAAATGCACATTTTAATTTTGGATAATGACACCACAAAAATTGTTATACAACAAACATGTCGGTTTGTCAGAAAAACCTTTGGTAAATGCACATGTGATTGTGCAGGTATTAAAAAGATTGTTCATCAAGAATGTGTGGATTATTGTCTCAACACTACAACACTTTTGGGGTGATGTAATTGTTGTTTTATGAGAAAATGGGGGTTATTTCCTAAGGGCAAATCCACTTTGCACTACAAGTGCAGTTTCAGTGCAGTTGCAAGTGCACTTGTAGTGAAAAGTGTCTTTGCATTTAGTAAATAACAGCCAACAGTGCTTTGTATAAGGTTACACAATCACGACATTTTCTGCACTCCACACATTTCTGTCAGGGTCAGCTAAAACAAACACAAGCAGTAAATGTCCACACAGAAGAGCCTGGGGGCAGATGTCTGTCGAGAACTTGAGGTCATGCAGGCTTCTCCCTGTGGCCAAATACCGCAAGGTAGCGACCAACCTCTGCTCCGGAGTGATGGCTTGCCTCATGCAGGTATCCTGCCTGCTGATATAGGGGGTCAGTGAAGCCAACAAATGGTGAAACACGGGGTCCGTCATCCTGAGAAAGTTCCTGAAATCACCAGGATTATTTTCACGGATCTCACGGAGCAAAGGCATATGACAGAACTGGTCACGCTGAAGCAAACAATTCTTGGTTCATGAACTCCTCCCCACCCTGTTCATGGACTGGACTTGTGTCAAGGTCAGGACCCCAACACCAAGCCCCCGCACAGCACGAACTCTACGAGGAGTACGCATACAAAACATGGCTAGAAAACGGTCGGCTGCTCAGAACGAAGTAACAGAACGCACTGAAGAACAGCAAGGCCTGTGAAGAGCGACCTGAAAAACAGCAACGAGCGGACAAGGTCGCACAGAAAACTCCAATACGAACTGACTGCACGCACTGAAGAGCAGATACAAACCCACAAGCACAAACTGAACGGCAGAAAACGAAAAAGCGCGAATCGTCTCTCACCAAACTTTTACTAACACGAGATTAGCAAAAGGAGCCCAAAGGGTGCCGCGCTTGGTTCTGAACCGGACTTTTCTAGTCTCGTCGTACGTGGTGTACGTGACCACGTGGTTGTCGATCGGAAATTCCGACAACTTTGTGCGACCGTGTGTAGGCAAAACAAGTTTGAGCCAACATCCGTCGGAAAAAATCCTAGGATTTTGTTGTCGGAATGTCCGAACAAAGTCCGACCGTGTGTACGGGGCATAAGAATTTTCAGATAACAGCAGATATCCGCTAGTTCCTCTTTTCCAGTCTGAAGCCAAACCGCAACACGTTATAAAAAGGCTGTTGCTTCCTGTCTCTTCCGAGAAGTTGCACCAACAGCAGACATGGCGTCAACATCCAATGCTTGAAGGGGAAATTACCAAAATTATTTAATAATAGTTATGATTAAATGCTGAAATCAGTACTAAAACTGCGGACACTGTTAAAATCTTATGTATTGTCATAACAACATGTTTTGCATATACTGTATTCTTTGTCTAACAGAAAGTGTATAAAACTAACCAAAAAAGCGGAAATAAACTCAGAAATGATTTCCACACTGAGTCTGCCTCAGGGGAGATTTTTTTCAAGAAGTGTACACTTCATATATATTTTCAACAATCTGATCAGGGGTAGATATAGCAATATTCAGACTTTGTTCTGAATCCAAAACATTTTGGCGCCCAACGTGGGGCTCGAGGCTAGGGTCCCAAGTAGCCGAACCGGGAGGGACCAGGATAAAGCCAACGCGGAAATACAGGAGGATATTGATCACCTCTAGAAATGGTAAGACACTTTTGATATTTTGTATATCTAGTCTACTGTTTATCCTGTACCCGTGGCTGGTCAATCTCTGTGCCCATATCGGCTTCCTGCTGCCCTCAAAGACAGGTATTAATCTTGCCTCGAGTCTGTTGATAAGTTAAGGAACCTGCAAATTATATCTACCACCTGTTTTGTACTGTTTTGTTGATCGATCTTGTGTTTTGTGATGGCTGTTGGGAGTTGGGGATTGCTTATATAGTCACGGATGACGGATGAAATTAGTTGATGTGGTTAAACTCCTCCTGGGGGGATAAAAATGAATAATTGTGCGGCAAAGCACGGGTACAATAAGTACGGAAGTACGGGCAACCGGGAAATGAAACCCCAGGGGGGGTGTCAGGAACACGCATAGTGGCATGGGGGATCCCGTGACAGTTTGAGTATTCCTGTACTTCACTGCGGCCGTCACATATCTTGCTGTTGGTTGTTGGTCACATTTTGTTGTTGGTGGTAATGTCATGTCCTAAGTGTGTTTGTGGTCTGTTATTTGGGATACATGAAGAGAGCTGGGGGTTGATTGAAGTGGTAGAGCCAGGATATAGGGCTGAGTCTCTTGGTTACAAACCCCTACTGCCACATACTGTGCATTTATTGGTGTTCAGATTGAATGTGCATTATCCAGTAAAAATTGTTGTTGGCAAATAGGGATGAGCTTTGAGTTAGAGTCGAACTCATGTTCGACTCGAACATCGGCTGTTCGCCAGTTCGCCGAACAGCGAACAATTTGGGGTGTTCGCAGCAAATTCGAATCCCGCGGAACACCCTTTAACCACTTGAGCCCCGGACCATTATGCTGCCTAAGGACCACAGGTCTTTTTCCAATTTGGCACTGCATCGCTTTAACTGCTAATTGCGCGGTCATGCAATGCTGTACCCAAACGAAATTTGTGTCCTTTTCTTCCCACAAATAGAGCTTTCTTTTGATGGTATTTGATCACCTCTGCGGTTTTTATTTTTTGCGCTATAAACGGAAAAAGACCGAAAATTTTGAAAAAAAACGATATTTTCTACTTTTTATTATAAAAAAAATCCAATAAACTAAATTTTAGTCATACATTTAGGCCAAAATGTATTCGGCCACATGTCTTTGGTAAAAAAAATGTCAATAAGCGTATATTTATTGGTTTGCGCAAATGTTATAGCGTCTACAAACTAGGGTACATTTTCTGTAATTTACACAGCTTTTAGTTTATGACTGCCTATGTCATTTCTTGAGGTTCTAAAATGGCAGGGCAGTACAAAACCCCCCCAAATGACCCCATTTTGGAAAGTAGACACCCCAAGGAAATTGCTGAGAGGCATGTTGAACCCATTGAATATTTTTTTTTTTTTGTCCCAAGTGATTGAATAATGACAAAAAAAAAAAAATATTTACAAAAAGTTGTCACTAAATGATATATTGCTCACACAGGCCATGGGCCTATGTGGAATTGCACCCCAAAATACATTCAGCTGCTTCTCCTGAGTATGGGGATACCACATGTGTGGGACTTTTTGGGAGCCTAGCCGTGTACGGGGCCCCGAAAACCAATCACCGCCTTCAGGATTTCTAAGGGTGTAAATTTTTGACTTCACTCTTCACTGCCTATCACAGTTTCGGAGGCCATGGAATGCCCAGGTGGCACAAAACCCCCCAAAATGACCCCATTTTGGAAAGTAGACACCCCAAGCTATTTGCTGAGAGGCATATTGAGTCCATGGAATATTTTATATTTTGACACAAGTTGCGGGAAAGTGACACTTTTTTTTAAAATTTTTTTTTTTTGCATAAAGTTGTCACTAAATGATATATTGCTCACACAGGCCATGGGCATATGTGGAATTGCACCCCAAAATACATTTAGCTGCTTCTCCTGAGTATGGGGATACCACATGTGTGGGACTTTTTGGGAGCCTATCCGCGTACGGGGCCCCGAAATCCAATCACCACCTTCAGGATTTCTAAGGGTGAAAATTTTTGATTTTACTCTTCACTGCCTATCACAGTTTCGGAGGCCATGGAATGCCCAGGTGGCACAAAACCCCCCAAATGACCCCATTTTGGAAAGTAGACACCTCAAACTATTTGCTGAGAGGCATGGTGAGTATTTTGCAACTCTCATTTGTTTTTGAAAATGAAGAAAGACAAGAAAAAACATTTTTTTCTTCTTTTTTCAATTTTCAAAACTTTGTGACAAAAAGTGAGGTCTGCAAAATACTCACTATACCTCTCAGCAAATAGCTTTGGGTGTCTACTTTCCAAAATGGGGTCATTTGGGGGGGGTTTGAACTGTCCTGGCATTTTATGCACAACATTTAGAAGCTTATGTCACACATCACCCACTCTTCTAACCACTTGAAGACAAAGCCCTTTCTGACACTAATGGGGCATACACACGGTCAGACTTTTCGTCTACAAGAGTCCAACGGACACCGACGGACTAAAGCTGGCTTGTAATCCGATCATGCGTGGGCTTCCCCGGACTTTCAGCGGACTTTTTCAGCCTCAAATCCGACGGACTTTAGATTTGAAACATGCTTCAAATCTTTACGTCGTAACTACGACGGACCCCGAAATCCGCTCGTCTGTGTGCTAGTCCGACGGACAAAAACCCACGCTAGGGCAGCTATTGGCTACTGGCTATCAACTTCCTTATTTTAGTCTGGTGTACGTCATCACGTACGAATCCGTCGGACTTTTGTGTGGTCGTGTGTAGGCAAGTCTGTTCGTTAGAAAGTCTGCCGCAAGTCCGCCGCAAGTCCGCCGCAAGTCCGCCGAAAGTCTGTCGGACAGGCTGTCGGACTTTTGTAGATGAAAAGTCCGACCGTGTGTACGGGGCATTATTGTTTACATGAAAAAGTTATTTTTTTTTGCAAAAAAATTACTTTGAACCCCCAAACATTATATATTTTTTTAAAGCAAATGCCCTACAGATTAAAATGGTGGGTGTTTCGTTTTTTTTTTCACACAGTATTTGCGCAGCGATTTTTCAAACGCATTTTTTGGGGAAAAAACACACTTTTTTAAATTTTAATGCACTAAAACACACTATATTGCCCAAATGTTTCATGAAATAAAAAAGATGATCTTAGGCTGAGTACATGGATACCAAACATGACATGCTTTAAAATTGCGCACAAACGTGCAGTGGCAACAAAATAAATACATTTTTAAAAGCCTTTAAAAGCCTTTACAGGTTACCACTTTAGATTTACAGAGGAGATCTACTGCAAAAATTACTGCCCTCGATCTGACCTTCGCGGTGATACCTCACATGCATGGTGCAATTGCTGTTTACGTTTGACGACAGACCGCCGCTTGCGTTCGCCTTAGCGCGAGAGCAGGGGGCGACAGGGGTGCTTTTTTTTTTTTTTTCTTTATTATTTTTTTGCTTTTTTTATCTTATTTTTAAACTGTTCCTTTCATATTTTTTTTTTAATCATTTTTATTGTTATCTCGGGGAATGTAAATATCCCCTATGATAGCAATAGGTAGTGACAGGTACTCTTTTTTGAAAAAATTGGGGTCTATTAGACCCTAGATCTCTCCTCTGCCCTCAAAGCATCTGATCACACCAAGATCGGTGTGATAAAATGCTTCCCCAATTTCCCAATGGCGCTATTTACATCCGGCGAAATCTAAGTCATAAAATGCTCTTAGCTTCCGGTTTCTTAGGCCAAAGAGATGTTTGGAGCCACTCTAGTCTCTGATCAGCTCTATGGTCAGCTGGCTGAATCACCGTTTGCATTCTCAGGTTCCCTGTTGAGACAGGAGAGCCAGAGAAAAACACGGAAGACGGTGGGGGGGAGGGGCATTCCCTCCCACGGCTTGTAAAAGCAGTCTAGAGGCTAATTAGCCACTAGGATTGCTTTTACATGAAAGCCGACCGCTGGCTGAAAAGAATGATACCAAGATGATACCTAAACCTGCAGGCATCATTCTGGTATAACCACTCAAAGTCGTGAATGGCGTACCTGAAGACAAAAAAATGGTTAACAATAAAGCACAGTAAACGGTAAAGTATAAAAAATTGCATACCTGAAAAGCAAACATGATAAAACATAACAACAATAAAACATTGCATAATAGAATACAGTAAAAAAGAGCAGAACAATAGAGAGAGAATAGAGAGAGAGAGAACAATAAAACGACAACTATTTTTTTTAATTTTATATATATATTTTTTTTTTACACTTTTTTTGTAACTAACTTTTGTAACTGTAACCGGTTCCAGGTTCGGGTCTCTCAAAATGCGATGGCATCTTGGGAGACCCTGTGAAAGTGTGTCCTAGTCTGTGGAATGCTGTACCCTACGCTAATACTCAACTAGTGAATGGTAGCGTTCAAAACATTCACCAATGCAAAGACCAGGATTGTCAGGACAGGAGGGACAATAATAGCGGGTGTCACGCCTATATACGCGATTGCTGCAGACACGACATCTTTTTTGGGGGGGTTCGTTGGGTAGGGGTACTCGGGAGGACATAAAAATGCCTCTCATGCAGCCGACTGCATTTGGTTGGGGATGTGAATGGGGGAAGTACGGGCGCTGCAGAAGCGGTGGGTTCCCAATTAGGATTGGCAAATGCAGCAGGAAGGGCATTATGGGCACGACTGGCCTGTGTTTGTCTTTTTGGTGGCAGCGGGACACTACTTGTGCTTGCCACCTCACCAGCTTGAACTGCACTTATGGGACTCGCCACGTCACCAAGTGTTACTGCAGTGCTGGTTTGACTACGACCGGGGTGTACTACGCCGCTGGTGCTTGCCAGTTCAATAAAAAGCTACCAAAAAAACTGTTAGCGATCGCAGGGATCAGGCCTGACTCTGCGAACGCTGCAGTTATGCGTTTAGTGTTTTGTAAGTGACAGTGATCGATCGATACTGCACTTGGGTGGGCTTAGCTGGGCCGGGTGGAGGAGCAAAATTCAGGTGCTAGCAGGTATCTGGGCTGATTCCGCTAACACTGCGTTTTTGGGAACCCTAAACTGCTGGAGACGCTAGTATAGATCTGATCGGATCAGATATTGATCCGTTCAGATACTATACCACTAAGGGAGGTGTATGCTGCGTGCGTGGGTGTTAGCGGCACTGGCGCTAACCTGACGCTGCCTGGGGCCGGTGCTTGCCAGTTCACCAAAACGCTACCAAAAAAACTGTTAGCGATCGCAGGGATCAGGCCTGACTCTGCGAACGCTGCAGTTATGCGTTTAGTGTTTTGTAAGTGACAGTGATCGATCGATACTGCACTTGGGTGGGCCGGGCCGGGCGGAGGGGCAAAACGCAGGTGCTAGCAGGTATCTGGGCTGATCCCGCTAACACTGCATTTTTGGGAACCCTAAACTGCTGGGGACGCTAGTATAGATCTGATCGGATCAGATATTGATCCGATCAGATACTATACCACTAAGGGAGGTGTACGGTGCGTGCATGGGTGTTAGCGCTACTGGCGCTAACCTGACGCTGCCTGGGGCTGGTGCTTGCCAGTTCACCAAAATGCTACCAAAAAAACTGTTAGCGATCGCAGGGATCAGGCCTGACTCTGCGAACGCTGCAGTTATGCGTTTAGTGTTTTGTAAGTGACAGTGATCGATCGATACTGCACTTGGGTGGGCTGGGCGGAGGGGCAAAACGCAGGTGCTAGCGGGTATCTGGGCTGATCCCGCTAACACTGCGTTTTTGGGAACCCTAAACTGCTGGGGACGCTAGTATAGATCTGATCGGATCAGATATTGATCCGATCAGATACTATACCACTAAGGGAGGCGCATGCTGCGTGCGTGGGTGTTAGCGGTACTGGCGCTAATCTGACGATGCCTGGAGCGACGCATATCACCGCCGGGCGATCAGGGGCTAAACCTGTATTCGGTAATAAACGGCGGGTGCCCTGACACTATAAAAAATAAACGAACTAACCAGCGTCAACCGTAACGGTTATACGGTGATCAGTGGTGAAAGGGTTAACTAGGGGGCAATCAAGTGGTTAAAACATTTATTAGATAGTATATGGGGGTCCCTGACGCTATAAAACGCTGACGGCGAACCTAAATATTTACGTCCCTAACTAGCGTCACCAGTGACACTAATACTGCGATCAGAAAAATGATCGCTTAGCGACACTGGTGACGGGGGGTGATCAAGGGGTTAAAACTTTATTAGGGGGGGTTAGGGGGGTTTCCTAGACCTAAAGGGGGGTAATACTAACTGTCCCAACACTGTAACTGTCACAAACTGACACCAATACAGTAATCAGAAAAAAAAAAACCTGCTTGGTGTCAGTTTGTGACGGGGGGGGGGTGATTGGGGGGGGGATCGGGGGGCGATCGGGGGGGGGGATCGGGGTGTTTTGTATGCCTGGCATGTTCTACTGTGAGGTGTAGTGTTGGTGCACTCACATTGATGTCTTCTCCCCTCGGCGCTGGAACGGAAATTACCGAGCCGAGGAGAGATAACATCATTTCCTTTGCTGCTGTTTAGCATACAGTAGCAAAGGAATGTTCCCATTGGCCGACAGCAATCGCGAGGGGGGGGCCACGAACGGATGGCCCCCCCTCATCTCCGATCGCCGGGGAACAAAACGGGACTGCCTCGGGCACCGGGGGGGGGTCCGATCGGACCCCCCACCCGCGGGAGGCAAATCACGTACATGTACGTGATTTTTCCTGCCCGTGCCGCCTTGCCGACGTACATCGGCGTGAGGCGGTCCTTAAGTGGTTAAAAGTCTATGGGAGAAATCAATCTTTATTTATCAAACATTTTTACAAAATTTTTATATAAAACATATACACATACATACATCTACACAGAAAAAAAATAAATCATGGTGTATAGGGGCATTCACAATTAATATTCAGATCATTTTATATATCCCCATGATCTATACTAGCATCATCTGTATACATTTCTGGATATAATTCGTTACTCTATCTTTGCACAGCCCCTATATCTACCACACAATACTATCCCAGTACCCCCCATCCATACCCATCATACACCCTCAACCAATCCTCTTACACAACACCACTCAGCTAACCGAAAAGCAAACAAAAAAAAAAAAAATAAATAAAATAAAATAAAAAAAAAAAATAAAAAAATATTTCTCCAATTCAGAAGAACTCTCCCCCCTTCTCCAACTCTTCATCACAGTATTTGCTCTATCTTTATCCCCTTTTTCTCGTTCCACTATCGCGGCGAGGTTCTAGACTCTTCCCACGCTCTTCCTGTACCTACTCATCTCCTTCCCTCTAATATCATCCTCTCCTCTAAGTATCGCATCACTCCCATTTCACATCCCCATTCTTTTATGGAGGGGGCTTTTTTATTTTTCCAATTTCTAGCTATGACGGTACGTGCCGCAGTTATATAGTACTTCAAAGTACCCTTTTTTATATTTTTTATTGATCCAGGGATCATTGACAATATCGTCACATATATATCTGATTGTATCTTTACCCCGGTTGTAGCCCTGTATATTTTAAATACCTTTTCCCAAAATGATTGAATTTCTGGACAAAAATACCAGATATGCGACATTGAGCCTTTTGCTACTTCACATCTCCAACATCTGTCTGTATTATCTGAATTTATTTTGTTCATATCAACTGGGCATTTATACCACCTGGCTAGTATTTTGTAATTTCTTCCTTGATGCCTAGTAGAGATTGATAATTTATGAGTTACTGTAATTGCTTTTTCCCCATTTAGCTCTAGAGATAACCATCCCTAGTTCCTCCTCCCATTTTTTTATGTATTGTAACCCTTCCTCCTTGTTTTCTGAAATTAAATATTTATACACAACAGATAAGATATGTGTGGGTCTATGTTTCTGTAACAGTATTTTTTCTAACCCTAACAATGGTCTATTCATTATGGACTCCTTCGTCAAAGATGAAATGTATTGCTGGAGTTGTCCATGCTGAAACCATTTCTTTCTATATTCGGTACCAAGGGCCTCCAATGGGGGAGTTTATTTTCTTCCATTATTTCCACTATCCTCGTATCATCCCTCCTTTGCCATTTTAGGAAGGTCTTGGCTTTAAAAGCAAGTGGGAATTCCGGATTGCTAAAGAGGGGGGTCATTGGACATCTCAATGTAGATCCTATCCCCCTTTTTATCAAATCGTCCCACACTTTCAAGGTTGATACGACCAAGAAGGGCATATCCCCTTCCCGGGGTCTATATTCCCTCTTAATCCAAGGTAATGATTTCAGTTTTATGTCTGTGACTTCTTCCTCCAGTTTCACCCATTGTTTGTTGTCCATATTATGGAACCAATCCACAATCCTGGTTATAAATATTGATCTGAGGTACAACGAAATGTCTGGGAGAGCCAGTCCACCATCCTTTTTTAGTCTATATAATGTTTTCCTATTTATTCTGGCGCTCTTTTTTGCCCAAATGAAACTTCCTATAGCCTTACGGATTTGATTCATTACGGTTCTTAAGGGATATATAGGTATCGTTTGGAGTATATAAATGATTTTAGGCAGTATATCCATTTTTACAATGTTTATCCTTCCCATCCAGGAAAAGGTCCCTCTATCATAAAGTTGTAGTGTCTTTGTTATTTTACGTATTAGTGGAAGATAGTTAAGTTCCTGTATCTTATTCATCTCTCTAGGGATAAAAATTCCGAGGTATTTAATTGCCTCCTCCTGCCATTTAAATGAAAAGTTTTTTTTTAGGAGCTCAACCAAAGAGTTAGACAGAGAAATATTTAAGGCCTCAGATTTATTATAATTCACCTTAAAATTACTCAAATCTCCAAATCTTTTAAATTCTGCTATTAGATTTGGTATTGTCACCACCGGATTTGTGATGTACAATAACAAGTCATCTGCATATACTGACATTTTATAGTCAATCTGCCCTACCTTGATGCCTTTAATGTCATTATTCTTCCGAATCGCTATTAAGAGGTGTTCCATAACTAATACAAATAAAATTGGGGACAATGGACATCCTTGACGAGTTCCATTGGTGATATTTACTGTATCCGATAACTCCCCATTTGCCCGTATTCTGGCCATTGGATTATGATAAAGGGCCATTATTTTATCCTGCAGTAGGGGACCAATCCCCCACTGCTTTAATGTCTCCCTGAGAAAGCTCCATCCCACCCTGTCAAATGCTTTTTCGGCGTCCACTGCCAACAGGCAGGATGGGATGGAGCGTCTCCGGGCATATTCCACCAGTGTTAATGTTTTAAGCGTATTATCTCTCGCCTCTCGCCCCTTTATAAATCCCACCTGGTTTAGATGTATATGTGCCAGTATTATTGGGGTATGTCTGTTAGCGATAATCTTTGAATACAATCTAATATCAATATTAGTCAAGGATATTGGCCTATAATTACCACAGAAAGAGGGATCCTTTTCCGGTTTAGGTATGAGTGAGATATATGCCTGTAGGCTATGCGGGACAAACGGTTGAGAGGTAGATACAGAGTTAAACGTTCTTTTAATAATAGGGATTAAGACGTCTTTAAATGTTTTATAAAACCGTGGGGTAAAACCATCCGGGCCTGGGCTTTTCCCTATCACTAATGAATCTATTACTTTTTGTATTTCTATCTCTGAAAATTCTTGTTCTAACTGTTCTATATCTGTTGTTGCTAGTGATGGTAATGCTGTGTCTTTGATATATTGTTGTATATTTTCTTGATATCTTATCGGATCTGTATTTGCTAATTGGTTTGGTAAATTATATAGATTATTATAAAAAGTATGGAATGCTTTCAAGATACCTTTTGGATCATATATCATTTCATCATTATCTGCTTTGATTTTAACAATGGATGAGGCGTTAATTCGCTGACGTAAAGCTCTTGCCAGTAATTTACCCGGTTTATTGCCATGTTGGTAAAATAACGTACGATTTTTATTGCTAATTTGTAATGTCTGCTCATTAAGTAGATTTTGCAGTTCCGTTTTCTTTTCTGTTAATTCTAATAATACTTTTTTGCTTATGCTTATGCTGAGTTTCCAGCTTAGATATCTCCTTCAGGAGGTGGGTTGTTCTATTCCTTTTTGCCTTTTTTAGTCTAGCCCCATGCTTTATGAATAGGCCCCGAACTACGCATTTCAACGCTTCCCATTGGATCAAAAGGGAGGTAGTATCGCTTATATGATCTTTAGAAAAGTTTATTATTGCCCTCTTTATTTCTGAAACGCATACCTCATCAAATAGCAAATTATCATTCAATTTCCAGGTACCTCTTGAGCTCCTCTCCCTGGAAATATCTAATACTAGAAATATCGGTGCATGATCTGACCATATGGCACTGCCAATTTCAGAGGAGGAAGTCACAGCTACTCCCAGCTGATTCATCAGAAAGAAATCGATTCTGTGATAAGTACCATGAACCTTGTAGTGGAACGTATAGTCTCTTTCCAGGGGATGGAGCGCCCTCCATATATCGACCAGATGATGCTTAGCCATTACTTCCCTAAATTTGACTTTATCCTTAGCCTTCTGCATTATTAATGTTGCTGAAGTATCCCTATCATTATCCAATATAAAATTAAAGTCTCCCCCAATTATCGTAATCCCTTCCGCTTTTTCCATAAGATCTGTGATCAATTGTGCTCCTACTTTAGATTGTCCCTGGTTAGGTAAATATACATTAATAAATGTATATTTCTTACCAAATATTAGGAGCTTAAGAAATATTGCCCTACCGTCTCTATTTCTCCATTCTTCCAAAACCTGATGTGGTAATGACTTATGTATCGCTATAGAGGCTCCTCTCGATTTTGAATATGCGAAGGAGTCATGATACCAAGCGTTATAATATCCCTTTTGCAACTTGGGTATATGGTCCGCCCGAAAATGGGTCTCTTGAAAAAAAATCACATTTACTTTTTGTCTGTGGAAAGAGTACAGAACCTGCGCCCTCTTTGCCGCTGAATTTAAACCTCTAACATTATAAGAGCATATTTTAATTGAGTCCATACGGAAAAGGAGAGAGAAAGAAAAGAAAAAAAAAAAAAAAAGACACAAATCTGTTACCACTCACCCCAATCAACCCAGCCACACAACCTATCTACTCACTATCTATTCGACTTCTTCGAGTCTAACCTTACCAAGTAAGTTCCCTAGATTGGGGAATAAAAGGATATCCTCCCCAGGATTGAACGTGCCTAGCCCAGGCTATATTTTTATTATTCCAAAAAAAAAAAAAAAAATACCCCACGGTATCAGTTAAAAAAAAAAAAAAAAACCTCCTCTAATCAGGCATATTATATAAACAGTTATAGCACATATATCCTTAAAGAAAAAAGATAGAATAAAAAAAAAAAAAAAAAATATAGAAAAAATTATATAAAAAAAAATAGATTAATAAATAAATTCTGTATCCATTACAAAATTTAGTGGGAGAGGGAAAAAAAAAAAAAAAAAAACCATGAACCCCCAAAATAGTCCCCCTATCCCACCCAGTAAGTTAAAAGAACCTCAACCGGATCAACTATCTAGTGTGATATATAAAATAGTGCACATATAGGAACAACATTTTCATTTTTCTTGCCATAACCCCTACCCCAATATATATCAAGCCTTGTACGAATACCTTCAGTGTGAAAAAAAAAAAAAAAAAAAAAAAAAAGGGAAAAAAAATCCCCCAACTCCCACGCCCTCCCCACGTCAAATACCAATCAAACCTTGTGCATCACTGGTGCCTAGTGAGTTATAGTGGAATATTGCCAAACATAAAAGAAAAACATGAAAACCCTAAAAAAAAACCCTGTCCCACCCAGTAAAGTGTAAACTTGAGGACAGTCAGCCATATCTACTGTCCAGTGTAGAAAAAACATGAACCCCCAAAATGGTCCCCCTATCCCACCCAGTGAGTTAAAAAAAACCTCAACCGCATCAGCTATCTAAAGTGATACACAAAATAGTGCACATATAGGAACACCATTATCATTTTTCTTGCCTTAACCCCTTCCGCCATATACATCAAACCATGTACAAATACCTTTAGTGAGAAGAGAGGAAAAAAAAAAAAGGGAGGGGGGGAATCTCCCGACCCCCACGCCCAAAAAAAAAAAAAAACAACAAATAAAACCCCACCGACCAAACATGATAAAGATAATGTGCATTTAAAAAACTCTGAAAAACTATCAGGAACATATTTTGACTTATAACAAATAATCCATGTCAATCATTTGCAATAAAAAAAAAAAAAAATTAGATACCCCACCCACCACCCTACCCTTGTAATTTAATGTGCCTTAATTCTCTCAATATTGGACATGAATAAACCTGTCTTATCTTCTAAATCCACAATACCAAAAAAAAAACAAAAAAAAAAACAAAACCCCACCGATCAAACATGATAAAGATAATGTGCATTTAAAAAACTCTGAAAAACTATCAGGAACATATTTTGACTTATAACAAATAATCCATTTCAATCATTTGCAAAAAAAAAAAAAAAAAAAAAGAAAGATACCCCATCCACCACCCTACCCTAGTAAGTTAATGTGCCTTAATTCTCTCAATATTGGAAATGAAAAAAAAAACGTCTTATCTACTAAATCCACAATACTCAAAAAAAAAAAAAAAAAAGATCCTCACCAACCCAACCTAACAAAATAATGTACAATTTTACTCTAAGAAATTATCAGAAACATATTTTGACTTATAACATATAGTCCATCTCAATCATAATACTAACTAACAAATAAAAAGCAAAAAAAAAAAAAAACAACATTTTAATTTTCCTTCACTTAAACCCTGCCCCAGTATACACCATAACGTATTCCAATACCTTAAGTGGGAAAAAAAAAAAAAACAAACAAAAAAAAACAAACAAAAAAAAAAAAAAACAACAACAACAACAACAAGGACCCCCCCCCCACCCATCCACCACTAAAGCTCTCTATCTTCCTCTATATTGTCTCCAATCCAATCCCTGATATGAATGTGGCCAGTCCGGCAAATGAATCAGGGGTAATTGCAGAAGTCTAGAAAATTCAGGGAGATCATTAATGTCCTGAAAAATAACCCTTCGGCCGCCTTGATGAACAATGACCTGGAAAGGAAAACCCCATCTAAATAGGATTTCCCTTTCCCTCAACACATCCAACAATGGTTTCACTGCTTTTCTTCTTGTTAGCGTGTATTTTGACAGGTCCTGCAAAAATATAATCTACGCACCCTCATATTCAAAATCCCGGTGCCGCCGTGCCGCTATCATAATTTTTTCCTTAACCTGAAAAAAATGTATTCTACAAATCACATCTCTAGGTTTTCCTGAATCATTGACTTTAGGGCCTTGGATTCTGTGGGCTCTGTCGATCTCTATTTCTGTCTCCCCTGGACGCTCCAGCAATAAATTAAATATATTTTGGAGAGTTTTCCTAAGGTTCTCTACATCCGTGTTTCTCAACTCCAGTCCTCAAGGCGCCCCAACAGGTCGTGTTTTCAGGATTTCCATTATTTTGCTCAGGTGATTTGATCAGTTTGACTGCCTTAGTAATTACCACGGCTGTTTTATCTGAGGGAAATCCTGAAAACACGACCTGTTGGGGCGCCTTGAGGACTGGAGTTGAGAAACGCTGCTCTACATTCACAGTCTCAGGAAGTCCTCTGACTCTTATATTGTTACGTCTACTTCTATTTTCGAGGTTGTCCGTGATATTTATTATGTAGCTCAAGTATCGATCGTGTTCTATCTTTTTCTCTTCTAATAAAATCATTTTTTGATCCAGATTTACAATTTTAGTGTCCATGTCCATGATCTTATTTTGCATATCAGTCAGAGATGGTTTCAACGTTTGTATTTCAGATTTATAAGAGGATTCTAATCTGTGTATGTATTTATCCATATCTTCCCTGGTTGGTAGAGCTTTTATATATGTCTGTAAATTCCACATGGGGCCTCTTTCTGCTCCCTCCATATCCATCATAAGAAGCTGTGTGTGCTCACTAGGGCTAATACTTATTCCATGCTCTACTTCTCCAGCTGGAGATGAGAAATTTAGCTCAGTTAGAATAGAGCTATTTTGTTGATCCTGTGGTTGTTGAAAAAAACCTTTAATATCTGACTTTTGTGCTGATGCGGGTTTAGGGGGATATTTAGCTGACCCCCCCAATGATCCCCTTTTTGTTTTCTGGGAATGCGTGCTTTTAGGAGGCATGCTATATTTAAGGTATACAGCTATAAGGGAGTAAAGCTCTCACTTGTACCCAAATTTTACCGCCCTTATTTCACTATGTACACTGTCTCTTTTAGAGTTCGTTTCAACAAATGTAATATTCCTTTACCTCATTTAACAGAACCAATTCAGGTAATGTTCATCAGATCAGATCAGATATTAATAAATAAAAGGCACTTTTTACCTTGCCATATCCGACTTCTTATAGTCTCTAGTAGAGTACCTTGTATATATCTGGAATAACACTATTCCCCACTGCTGTTATGGAGACTCTTGAGAAAAAATCATCCAGGGTTATATCAGTAACACTGTTACCTCTGCACTCCGTGGGGATTAGTTTTTCCCTTTTCTTTTCCTCCTTTTTCCTTCCTTTTTCTTCTGTCTCCACTCCTTCCTTCCTCTCACAACAAAAAAATAGAAGAGAACTTTCTGCACACGCGGACTCTCCCTCCACCCGGTCTGTGGGATCCCTCTCTCCGAGCGGTTGAATGAACGCGGTGGAGCTCGAATCGGAAGGACTCGGCGGGACTCGGTTTAGCTCGTGCTTTCACGGTGAGACTCGGATCTAGCCGCTCATTCTCACCACTTCCTCCTTCCACAACACCTCGTCCTCGATCGTCCGTGGATCCAATAGCCTAACACCAGGGCTTGAGAGCAGGAAAGGGCACAAAGACAGGCAGCTGGCTTGGAGAATTGTTTGTTCAGCAGTGTGCTGTATGGGAGGACTGGGGAGGTCTATGGAATCATTAAAGACATGCAACAGCTGATTGCCTGGGCTAGTGGAGCGAACTCACTGCACGTCCATCCTGGTCAGTTCCTCCTCCCCCTCCTCGCAAGATCATGGGAGAAATCAAAAGTGCTAACTTTAAAGGCTTATATTCATGGTATTGTCATAAAAAGTGTTTGGGGACCTGGGTCCTGCCTCAGGGGACATGGATCAATGCAAAAAAAAGTTTTAAAAACGGACGTTCTTTAGGGAGCAGTGATTTTAATAATGCTTAAAGTGAAACAACAAAAGTGTAATATCCCTTTAAATTTCGTACCTGGGGGGTGTCTATAGTATGCCTGTAAAGGGGCGCATGTTTCCCGTGTTTAGAACAGTCTGACAGCAAAATGATATTTCAAAGGAAAAAAAGTCATTTAAACTACTCGTGGCTATTAATGAATTGCCGGTCCGACAATACACATAAAAGTTCATTGATAAAAACAGCATGGGAATTCCCCACAGGGGAACCCCGAACCAAAATTAAAAACAAAAATGACATGGGGGTCCCCCTAAATTCCATACCAGGCCCTTCAGGTCTGGTATGGATATTAAGGGGAACCCCGGCCAAAATAAAAAATTAAAAAATGGCGTGGGGTCTCCCTTAAAATCTTTAGCAGACCCTTCAGGTCTGGTATGGATTTTAGGGGAACCCCACGACAAAATGTAAAAAAAATGGCGTGGGGTCCCCCCAAAAATCCATACCAGACCCTTATCCGCACACGCAACCTGGCAGGCTGCAGGAAAAGAGGGGGGACGAGAGAGCGCCCCCCCTCCTGAACCGTACCAGGCCACATGCCCTCAACATTGGGAGGGTGCTTTGGGCTAGCCCCCCAAAACACCTTGTTCCCATGTTGATGAGGACAAGGGCCTCATCCCCACAACCCTGGCCGGTGGTTGTGGGGGTCTGCGGGCGGGGGGCTTATTGGAATCTGGAAGCTCCCTTTAACAAGGGGACCCCCAGATCCCGGCCCTACCATTTCACTAAAAAACTGTCAAAAATGTTAAAAATGACAAGAGACAGTTTTTGACAATTCCTTTATTTAAATGCTTCTTCTTTCTTCTATCTTCTTTCTTCTATCTTCTATCTTCCTTCGGTTTCTTCCTCCATCTTCTTCTTCTTCTGGTTCTTCTGGTTCTTCCTCTGGTGTTCTCGTCCGGCATCTTCCCCCACAGCGTCGGCGTCTTCTTCCCTTCTTCTCCTCGGGCCACTCCACATCCATAATGGCTACCCCAAAGCACCCTCCCAATGTTGAGGGCATGTGGCCTGGTACGGTTCAGGAGGGGGGCGCTCTCTCGTCCCCCCTCTTTTCCTGCGGCCTGCCAGGTTGCGTGCTCGGATAAGGGTCTGGTATGGATTTTTAGGGGGACCCCACGGCATTTTTTTTTTTAAATTTGGCGCGGGGTTCCCCTTAAAATCCACACAAGACCTGAAGGGTCTGGTATAGATTTTGAGGGGGACCCCACGCCATTTTTTTAAAAATTTTGGTTCCCCTTAATATCCATATCAGACCTGAAGGGCCTGGTATGGAATTTAGGGGGACCCCCCACTTAATTTTTTTTTTTAATTTTGGTTCGGGGTTCCCCTGTGGGGAATTCCTATGCTGTTTTTATCAATTAACTTTTATGTGTATTGTCGGACCGGCAATTCATTAATAGCCGCGAGTAGTTTAAATGACTTTTTTTCCTTTGAAATGTCATTTTGCTGTCAGACTGTTCTAAAAACGGGAAACATGCACCCCTTTACAGGCATACTATAGACACCCCCAGGTATGAAATTTAAAGGGATATTACACTTTTATTGTTTCACTTTAAGCATTATTAAAATCACTGCTCCCGAAAAAACGGCCGTTTTTAAAACTTTTTTTTGCATTGATCAATGTCCCCTGAGGCAGGACCCAGGTCCCCAAACACTATTTATGACAACAACTTGCATATAAGCCTTTAAAATAAGCACTTTTGATTATTCATGTTCGTGTCCCATTGACTTTAACGGTGTTCGCGTGTTCGAACAAATTTTTTGCCTGATCGCAAGTTCTGGTGTGAACCGAACAGGGGGGTGTTTGGCTCATCCCTATTGGCAAATCACTGGAAGTAATAGAGGCTCAAACTAGAATAACAGGACATGCAGCCGAAAGGGTCACCTTGCAACCTGAACAACCGGAAGGGTTAGAAGAAGGGGAAAGAGACAGAGTGAGAAGTTTGGGTTTTGAGTTGGAACATGTAAATGACATTTAAAGTGGTGCACTGAATATTAGTTACTGAACTCCTTATCTGTTTGTTAATTGTCTAGTTGAGGGTAATAAGTAGTCACGTATTACTCGCTCGCTCCCTTACCTGTGGCCACCTGAGTGGGCAGGGCTGTGTGACTGGTCTACGTTTTGGGAAGACGTGTGAAAGGAGACTTGCACGGCAGTTGAACACTGTAGACGTTCTTTTCTCTCTCTCTCTCTCTATCCATTTTGTCTTTTGTCCTCGTTAACTTGAGACTGTGATATGGTCTGAACCGGTACCAGGTGACGGATAGAGGATTGTTGGACCCTTGAGTCCAGAACAGCCTCGTGACCCGTTAAAAAAATCCTGAGGAGACACACATAAATATCGCAGTCATCAAGACAGAACGTAGCAAGATAGTGTTATATATTGGTAGGTGGTCCGAAAGAGGACAGGTGGTGGTCAGAGGATTGTCGGACCCTCGAGTCCAAGACAGCTTCATGAAACCACCATACAAATCCTGAGCCTGGACACATAAAATTCCCAATAGCTAACGATGGGGCAGAAGTTAGAGAGACATAAAGAGGGTAGTTTGGCTTGTGATTTGGTATTAGAGCGAGAAGGAGAAGATGCTGTCAAGGAAGGGAAGAGATTGGCAAAAGTGTGTGGGGTCACTATGCATTTGGGTGGTCGGCTAGAGCCGAATGAATGGCGTGCTTTTTTAAGAAGGGAAAGGGGTTTGTTGTGGGGCCACGGGCTGCTGCGAACAGCAGGCGCGTGGTTTAAAGTTGCCAAAGCCATTCATGAAGAAGGATGGATAGATCAGGAAATATGTCAGAACGGTTGTATTATGTATGTGTACAAGAAGCCAGAAAAGGGGTCAAAAGCTAAGACAAACAGCCAGCCACTGCCCTATAATGGCGTCTGGACCCCAGGAAGTAGACACTCCCTTTTGTCTACTGCCCCTCTGCTACAAGTGACAGAGGAGCCTGTGACACCTCCTGTGCTTAATAGTAGGCAATGTACACTTGTCTTTGTACGGCTCAGGTGGTTGCTGCCACACACACCCGACCCAAACTGTACCACCTGTACCACCGCCCCCACCGGAACCTACCCACATATATCCGGTGATAGACCAGTCCTCGGTATCATATTACAAGGCCCAACCTACCCCGTTAATGACAAGTGTACATTCTGGGGAAGACTCGGACAGCTCCCGGGGGAAAAACGCAGACACTCAAGCCTCAGGAGATTCTCCCCTTGGCCCTCCTGCACTAATAGACCAGGGGACCCAACCTTAGCCCCAACCCGGTCCCTCCTCCTAAAGTCCCAACCAGAGTCACGCCGGCCCTGCCAGGACGCACCAAGCTGACAGGCATGCTGGAACAGGTACAACCCCAAAACGACAGACACCCCGCATTGGATCCATCCCCATGTATGACTCATAAGCTGGGGAGGAATCGGTTCCTTCGTGCCAATGTCCAATGACCCATTTGACCACCTATATGGTGACACACATTTACAGTCCCTCTTACCCCCCTTGCAATCCAGCAGCCATTACCCAGTACTTTCCCTGAACCCCCTTTGAATGGGTTCCTGGACCTTCACACCACCAAAGACAACGGCCCCTTCCCTTCATCACCGAGAGTATGAGAGTCTGACTTTAAGGAGTTTCTCTAATAACAGTGAATGTAGCAAATGTGCTATATTTATGCAAATGGTTTTAATTGTGTTTAAGCTGTATTAGCAATAACTGGTTTAAAATGTCCAAATTCAATCGAGAATATATTTAAGAGTAGTACAGATAAAGAGGAAGTTTAAGTATTCTGGGCGTTATGCCAAGAGAAGGAATGAAAAAGGAAGTGCTTTCCTTGCGTAAATCTGTATCTAGATTTAGGGCCCATTCACATCTGAGCATTTTGTAGGTTATTCTGAAAAAGAAAAAAAAAGAGAAAAGAAAACATTTATTCTGTATGTATTCATATATCCACTCTGAAATGCCTGAAGCCTATATGTGTACAGGAAGTCACACAAGGAAAGGCGAATCTGTTGAAAAATAGCACAAAAAGTTTACTGATTTGGGTTTTAGCATGCTGAACAAAGCACATAGACATGGTAATTTATTTCAGGTCTTAAAGAGTCAATCTGAAAGGGTCTAAGAATAGAGTAATGGAGCCTGAGACGCTAGTAGCTAGTAGAGTTAATGGAGCTAGTAGATATTAGGTCCAGAATCCTCACAGAGCAGTAGAGAGTAGCTCCTCTCATGATGGCCTCTGACACACCCTATCTGTGCCCATCAGTACCAACTCCACGTGTCTGCTACAACTGCGGAAGACCTGGCCATTCCAGAAGAGAATACCGAAGACAGCAGAAGCTTGCCCACAGGCAACCAGGCCCCAACCGTGACCCACGTGAAGACGACCAATAGGAGACACTCCTCTTCCTCCTCCACCCCCTCCAGACCATATAGACCTTCTCCGCTAGGATTTCGGCAAACTTGTGTCACTTACCCCTACAATGGTATCCTCTGGAGACTCAGGAGGTCCTCTCGCAAAAATAACTCTCCCCATCGAGGGCCATCCTACTATGTTCTTATGTGACACAGGCGCTGCCAGAAGTGTAATTAGGGCAGAAGAACTATCCGATACCTCGTTCTTATCAGACATTGACATAACATGTGTAGGGGTGGATGGAACACCCAGGAAAAACCCCCTTACATGTCCTTTACAAGTGGGCAACTTTCCTGATCTACTAGCAAGATTTGTGGTTTCTTCCACATGCCCCTTAAATCTTTTAGGGGCTGATGTCTTATCCAGACTTCAGGCTCCTATTTCCTTCCAACCCGATGGTGGTGTTCTGGTCTCCTCACTGCTAACCATCGATGATATCTATTAAACCAGGGAAAACCGCGCTTAGGATCAGTCTATATGGTATATTTGCTTAGGTTGCTGCCTCCCTTAAAACAAAGACACTCCTAGGGGTGTCCTGCCTAGTACCAATCTATTTAAAGAATATTATAGGGATACAACGGCTGCTCACTCACCAAAGGTAGGAACCCCTGCAGGGGTATCAGGCCTGTAGTCCTAAACAATGGCTTTCCTGTTCACTGCTGTCACATCTCCAGTTGTGTCCCGGTGGGTCTTAATCCTCATATATCAAAGAAAAGGAGGCTTCCATAGTGTAATAAAGTCTCAAAGGTGTCTTTATTTTATAAAATAGTGTATAAAATAATCCGAAATATTTCCAAAATAAGGTAAAAAATAGTTTAAAAAAATAGTTTAAAGAATATTAGAACCACATCAAGCACAGTACTCCACTATTCCTCCCTTGACCACTGGGGGGAGGATGATGCTCAGATACTGTCTTGTATGATATCCACACTCACTGTAAGCACAACAGATACCAGTGGGGGAAGTGGCGATCAGCTGGACAAGTGTCTAATTCACCCACAGGTCTGTCAGGAAGTGATGTGGGAAGCGTAGGTCCGTCGTGCGCGCTTCGTCCTCTGACGTCCCCAGCGACGGTGCTACGCTGCTATAGAGGGTAAACTTTTATCATGTGGAGAGCGTTCATTGCGTACCGCCCATCTCTCGACTGACAGCCAATCACCGCTATTCATTGCAAGGGGGGGCGGAGGAGGGAGGGGCCAGATCGGAATCTTTAATAGGCATCGTACGGTCACAGTGTCTATGTAGGAGTGACGTTAGGCTGCCTGGATAGGGATTTAAAATAGACTTCAAGCTCCCTGTTCCACCTATTACAAAGGGGGAAGCTTCATAATAGTCTATTCATCCCAAGAAAAGCATATAGATTCGTGACGAGAATCAGTGAGTGCCCCTAGTGGTCAAGGAAGGCATACTCTCCAACAAATTAATGCATAAACAATCCCTGTCTATAAAATCCTTTTTTTAAAAATCCTTTTAAAATAATCCTTTTAAAAACCCCTCAAGGGAACCATGTTCATTAGCAAGCCTAAGGAGACTAATAAACTAAGAGACATAAACTCAGATTACATAGAAAATGGCTAATTATGCACAGGTAACATCCTTATACAGGATAGACAGTTCAACCACATAGACGGATATATCCCCATATATCTAAAGAATTGTAGCTGGTGGACATAGCATGTTTTGGCTTGTCCGTGGGGGTCACCTATAAATAATCGGTATGTGTAATCATAATTAGGTGATTACATATAAAGAATAGAGGGAGTGTGTGTATATGCACACTAAGGTCAGTCCATATGTGAAAAGATATGTAGTCATATTATAAGACCATATCTAATAAAACGTACACTCTAAGAAGGGATAGTGACCACTGGTGCTAGTGCATATGTGTAGGAAAATTATTCATATGTGTATCAGGTGAAAAGAGAGCAAAGAAATATATACTTTTATGTGTATCCATGCCTAGTGTAGGCTAAAGAATTTCATGACGATCGGAACTAAGAAAATGAAATCAGAATCTCATTAGAATCCTGTTATAACTCGTCCCTGAGTGCTATTCATAAGTGTAAGTGAGAGCCCTATCCGTACCATACATATACCAGCCTGGATATATAGGTTGGGGTCCCTGGCTCCTAGGGGCCTCAACCTAGATATAGATCTCAACTGTTTTATTGCCAATCCAAAACTTACTGATGTGTTCCCACTATAAATTTGGGATATTTACGTCTTATATCTCTTTCAACATATATTTTCTACATATCACCCAACTTTGGGATAATTTTGGGGTGACCCTACTTTTTATTTTTATTTATATTTTTATTTTTATTTTTGTATTTACATATATATAAGACTATCTCCCTCTACACGGAGGTATATCTATATATATTTTTCATTTTTACATGGACTATATCAAGGTCAATTCATCTTCTCACCATTCATCCAGGTATCACACACTTTAGTACACAATGGTTGACATATATACCCATTGGTAACATGGGTGGTCATGGTATAACACAGAGTTGTCACATATATATTCTTATTCATTAGGAGCACCGTGCATTACCATATAGACAAGTCACGGCTTGAGGCTAATGTCGTCGCCTATATACATGTATCAATATGGGGTTAGGTATATGTATGGTACGGATAGGGCTCTCACTTACACTTATGAATAGCACTCAGCGACGAGTTATAACAGGATTCTAATGAGATTCTGATTTAATTTTCTTAGTTCCGATCGTCATGAAATTCTTTAGCCTACACTAGGCATGGATACACATAAAAGTATATATTTCTTTGCTCTCTTTTCACCTGATACATATATGAATAATTTTCCTACACATATGCACTAGCACCAGTGGACACTATCCCTTCTTAGAGTGTACATACTCGTTTTATTAGATATGGTCTTATAATATGACTACATATCTTTTCACATATGGACTGACCTTAGTGTGCATATACACACACTCCCTCTATTCTTTATATGTAATCACCTAATGATGATTACACATACCAATTATTTATAGGTGACCCCCACGGACAAGCCAAAACATGCTATGTCCACCAGCTACAATTCTTTAGATATATGGGGATATATCCGTCTATGTGGTTGAACTGTCTATCCTGTATAAGGATGTTACCTGTGCATAATTAGCCATTTTCTATGTAATCTGAGTTTATGTCTCTTAGTTTATTAGTCTCCTTAGGCTTGCTAATGAACATGGTTCCCTTGAGGGGCTTTTAAAAGGATTATTTTAAAAGGATTTTTTAAAAAAGTATTTTATAGACAGGGATTGTTTATGCATTAATTTGTTGGAGAGTATGCTTTCCTTGACCACTAGGGGCACTCACTGATTCTCGTCACGAATCTATATGCTTTTCTTGGGATGAATAGACTATTATGAAGCTTCCCCCTTTGTAATAGGTGGAACAGGGAGCTTGAAGTCTATTTTAAATCCCTATCCAGGCAGCCTAACGTCACTCCTACATAGACACTGTGACCGTACGATGCCTATTAAAGATTCCGATCTGGCCCCTCCCTCCTCCGCCCCCCCTTGCAATGAATAGCGGTGATTGGCTGTCAGTCGAGAGATGGGCGGTACGCAATGAACGCTCTCCACATGATAAAAGTTTACCCTCTATAGCAGCGTAGCACCGTCGCTGAGGACGTCAGAGGACGAAGCGCGCATGACGGACCTACGCTTCCCACATCACTTCCTGACAGACCTGTGGGTGAATTAGACACTTGTCCAGCTGATCGACACTTCCCCCACTGGTATCTGTTGTGCTTACAGTGAGTGTGGATATCATACAAGACAGTATCTGAGCATCATCCTCCCCCCAGTGGTCAAGGGAGGAATAGCGGAGTACTGTGCTTGATGTGGTTCTAATATTCTTTAAACTATTTTTTTAAACTATTTTTAACCTTATTTTGGAAATATTTCGGATTATTATATACACTATTTTATAAATAAAGACACCTTTGAGACTTTATTACACTATGGAAGCCTCCTTTTCTTTGATATATGAGGATTAAGACCCACCGGGACACAACTGGAGATGTGACAGCAGTGAACAGGAAAGCCCTTGTTTAGGACTACAGGCCTGATACCCCTGCAGGGGTTCCTACCGTTGGTGAGTGAGCACTTTGAGGGGGGTCACAGAAGTCACCACCCTACGCTGTATGCACGAAAGTCACCTGGTGAACAACCTGATTGCGGCATGAACTGCATGGGACTGTCACAAATATGTTTTGATCTCCATAGTATACGATCTTTGCATTGAAACACAGAGATATATATGTTATTGATGTATGAGGGAAAAATCTGTGCTACAGGACATAATATACATGTGCTGACATATGGTTGTTTTATGCATAGAATATGTTGTCTGGAGTTTCTGATCTAGAGATAATATACTGACCTATCAGGAATATATGTGCTGTTAGACAGGCGCTTGGTGATAGGTTTTATATTTCTCATAGGAGGCTGCATGTAAGCCCATGCTGATTCACATCTATGTGTTTGAGTCATCCTCTACTAATCCGTGACAACATCACAATTCCCCTACATATAGAAAAACGTGTTCACATACAAGCTCACAAAAAACGTTTTCCACTTAATGTTTCCTGTACATGCTTAGGCATACAGGTTTTTGAGGTAGCGCCGTTATATCCCTATAATATAACCATCGATGATGCCTCAGCACTATGCTCCGTTCCCCTTTTACTATCATTGAATGCACAATGTGAGGTTGGGATCCCAAAAGAAGTTTTAGATCGAGTCCCTACATGCCTGTGGTCCACAGGGCCTGAAGATGTAGGACGTCTAAAAGCACCACCAATCATGGTGCAGCTAAAGCCTGGGACCCCCTTGCCCAGAAGACCACAGTACCCCTTGAAGCCAGCTCAAGCTGCATCTATTTCAAAGCAAATCGAGACGATTCTGTCAAATGGAGCTCTGATACCCTGCACATCTCCGTGCAACACACCACTGTTCCCAGTAAAGAAACGCACTGCAAAGGAAGAGCCAGAAAAATACAGAATGGTACAAGACTTTAGGGTTGTGAACGAAGATACTGTATTGGAAACACCTATTGTGGCCAATCCAAACACCTTGCTGGCAGGAATATCGCCCACAGCAAAATACTTTACAGTATTAGACTTGGCAAACACTTATTTCAGTGTTCCCCTCGACCCCCGTTGTCAATTCCTGTTCGCTTTCACCCACGGGGGCGGGGCTATACTTGGACTGTTATGCCACAAAGGGCCCAGAACTCCCCCTCCCAATTCACCAGAGCAATGGCCCTCATTCTGGACACCTGGATGAAATCACACCTTGAAATTGTACTCCTCCCGTATGTAGATGACCTCATGCTCTATGCAGATACCCTTGAGGATGCCTTAATCTTTTCTGAAAGTATCCTCCAACACTTGGCCGAGCAAGGATGCAAGGCCTCAAAGCAAAAAGTCCAGTGGTGCAAAGAAAAGGTGGTTTTTCTGGGTCATTGCATCTCTCAAGGCACTCAACATCTCACTGAAGAAAAAGTTGCTGCAATCAAAGCCATCCGTTTGCCTCAAGGTCATAAATCCTTACATGCTTTCCTATGATTAATCTCCTATTGCCGCTCTTGAATCCCAGAAGCCTCCCTCTTGATGCAACCCCTTTATGATGTCCTTTCTCGCTTTCTCCAGAAGCTGTGGACTATTTTGAAACTCTGAAGGAGATCCTCTCAATAGCCCCTGCTTTGGGACTAAAAGACTTTCAAACTGTTTGTCTCAGAGAGACAAGGGGGGACCTGTCTCAGAGCTGTCTTTGCAGCCCAAGCCCTTTTGGACAAGACTGCTGACTTGGTGTTGGGCCACCCGTTAATCCTTCTTGCCCCTCATGACATAACTGCCATACTAAACCAAGTACAGCCCAAGCACCTGTCCTCAGCAAGACACCTCAGTCTCCAGTGTGCCTTGCTCCTCCCTGATAACATCATTCTCCTCCGATGTGATACTCTCAACCCATCCACTCTACTTCCACTTCTCGAGGGGGGATCCTCTTTAGAGAATGATGCTCATCTCACCGCTCATGACTGTTTCGAGGTGATGAAAATGTAGACTTCACATTTACCGACAGTCAGTGAAACAGCCCTTAAGAATCCTGACTTGACAATCTTTGTGGATGTTTCCAGGTATGCTGACAGCACTGGACGGTACCACACAGGATACGCAGTCACCACCGAAGATACAGTTCTCCAGGCTTCAGCATTACCTTCCTTCATGTCAGCCCAGGAAAAGAACTCCAGGCTCTAACAATGGCATGCAAATTGGCAGAAGGGAAAAGAGCTAACATCTATACAGACTCAAGATACGCCCTCGGCGTTGCCTGCGATGTTGGGGTCATTTGGAAAATCAGAGGGTTTCTAACAGCAGCAGGTACACCTGTAAAACACAGTACAGCTATCAAGGATTTAATGGATGCCCTACTCCTACCAGCACAAGTGGCTATACTCAAGATAAAGGCGCACGGCAAGCTGGATTCCCAAGAAGCACAAGGCAATCATCTGGCAGACATTGCTGCAAAACAAGCTGCAAACAGAACACAAGAAGTGGTCAGTGGAGTGGATGCACCCATCCTGGATGGTACAGTGGATACCCCTGAAGAAACTGTACAGACCACCATGATTCTACAAAACCCTCTTGTAAGCAGGACCCATCTCAAGGAGCAGCAAGAAGCAGCTGACAAAGAAGAAAAAGAAGCCTGGATCAAGAAAGGAGCCACAGAAACTGAAGGGATCATGGAATTAAACAAGAGGCCATGTCTGCCACAAGCAATGTTTCCTGCAGTGGTACAGTGGGCCCACGGTGCCTCTCATCTGTCAAAAACTTTGATGAATGCTCTGATCAATAAATACGACTTAGCTCCGGGATTACACCACTTACCAACAACTTTTGCAAGTCATGCACTATCTGTGCTAAATGTAACCCTGGAAGAACGGAAAAGGTACCTTTGAAGCATATAGCAAAGGCCCAGTACCCTTTTCAAAGGATACAGATAGACCATATCCAGATGCCAAAGAGTGGCCAATATGAATATGCATTGATTGACAGAACGGCTAAAAGACTTTTAACGGAAACAGTGTGCAGGTATGGTGTCTCAGAAGTTATAGAGAGTGACCAGGGGCCGGCTTTCACAGCCTCAGTAACCAAAGAGATATAGGCAGCTTTAGGAGTCACATGATCTTTGCACACCCCATACCATCCTCAGAGCAGTGGGAAGGTGAAAAGATTAAACGGCACAATAAAATCTAGGATGCTAAAAATGTCTCAGGAAATAGGGATGAGTTGGCCAGATAGCCTGCCCATTTCCTTATTCAGTGTTAGGTACACTCCAAGGGGAAACCATGGTCTGTCACCCTATGGCATAATGTTTGGTTCAGCCCCAGACTAGGTTGTTATTTCCTACAACAGTTGTAGCTCCAATCTGATGTATTAACTGATTATGTGACTGCTTTATCTTGAGAATTAATCTATATCCATTTGGAAGTATTCTCCTCCATTTCAGATCCTGAACAAGATACAGGATCACACAAGTTGGTCCCCAGAGACTGGGTCCTGGTAAAGAAGTTTGTGAGAAAACACACCCTTGAACCCAGATATGATGGTCCTCTCTGGGTTCTCCTAACAAGTGCCACATCAGTCAAGGTGGCCGGGAAGAACACGTGAACACATGCCTCCCACTGCAAGAAAGTCCCTGTACCTGAGGAAGAGGCCGAAGGAACCAAATGATTCTGTATATCCTTTTCATAGTAATCATTGCCCAGGCACAAGAGATAGCCATCAAACAAAAAGATGGTGTAACCCAGTTCTGGTATACCTCATCCAATACACATGTTGCCACTTTTATATCTTCTTATGAACAGATAGTTCCAGGTACTATGTACAAAATCCGGCCCTGGGACGAAGCAGTGAGGCCCATGACTGTGTATGTATGCGTCGCTGACGCCTATTGGGGCGACAACTGTGAGTCTTGGGGAGCAGTGGGTTGGAACACTGGGGGTACAAACTGGGGGTACAAACCTTAAAACGCCCAAAATAGGAAAGGCAAAAATGGGAAGTCACTCTTAGATAGAACGACAATCAACAAACACACAGATCAGCCTTACACCAAAGAGTTCAGACTGACCATTGAGAAACCTAGCCCAGAAGACAGTGGGACCTATGTTCTGGGCCTATGATGAGGAGGTGGGCATCCCAGTTTTAGAAAGCCTTTCCAACTGAAAGATATGTTCAATAATCCTGAGTGGGGAGTTCCCCAATCCACATCTAGCTCAAGGCCACATATACAGAAGTTAGGGGACATGGTGGCCATAGCAGACCCTACCTTCAAGGACACAATGGCCGCAGAAACCGGATTCTCAGATGTCAACTTGTGGCTAGAATGGATGAGGTACAATGCAGAGAAACATAACAAGACCAATTGTTATGTATGTGGGGGGGCTAGGCCTCATTTGGGAACAGTACCCCTAAACATACCCCCCGAACATGAGACATGTTTTAATAGCCTGTTTACCAACACAACCACTAACCACTCCCTGTGTGAACATTGGAAGAAGGAATATCCCATAGTCACCAAGACTCCCAAGCCAGGAGAAGGTATCACCATATATCCTGGCAATTACACTTGCTATGGACGATATCAGGGAGTGGGGAAACCCTTTGGGAATTTCACTAGGGGTTACTGTAGATCTTATAGTGAGGACTCCATAGATCTAGTACAAAATCAAGTCCAGTCCTTGGAAGACATATACTGGATTGCGGGGTCATAAAAATCAGAAGCAGATTGACAGAGCAGTGGACAGGAGAATGCGCATTGGCCAAGGCCATAATGCCTCTGCATATTTTTCCAGAGGCCACTCCACAAATAGAACCAGACTTAAACGACATATCCAGGCCTAACAGGAGGCGTAGGCGTGCCCCAGCAGGAAGCTTTGACCCTCATGTATACATAGACACCATAGGGGTCCCTAGAGGGGTCCCAGGTGAGTTCAAAGCAAGAGACCAAGTAGCAGCAGGATTTGAATCTTTGATCCCCATCATCACTGTAAATAAGAATGTAGACTGGATAAATTACATCTACTATAATCAACAAAGGTTTGTCAATTACACCAGAGATGCAGTCCAAGGTTCAGCCGAACAACTAGAAGCCGCATCACTCATGACTTTCCAAAACCTCATGGCCTTAGATATGGTCCTAGCTGAAAAGGGGTGTGTGTGTAAAATGGTGCCTAAAACAGGTACATGTTGTACCTACACCCCAGACAACACTGGCCCAAACGGTAAGGTGACTTTGTCCATCAGGAAACTTGAGGATTTGTCCGAAGAATTAAAAAAGAATTCAGGGCTCACCAACCCTTAGGATCAATACTTCCCCTGGGTTAGGGGAGGGTGGCAGGGATTACTAACACAGCTAGGATCAACCATCCTTATAATTTTGGTGACCTTGGCTGTCATAGTTTGCTGTATTCTCCCCTGTCTTAAAAAGTGTGTAAGGAAAGCTATTAACCAATGTTCTTTTGCCTTTATGAATCAGGAAATACCAGATGAAAATTATGAAATGCACTCCGTTACAGTCACCTCTCCTCGGGGTGCAACACCATAAGGTTACAGGGACAGACAGCACCTGATTGCCCCTCCCAGCTGTATCGAGTAGGGTAATGAGTTAGTCATTGCTTTTCTCTATATACAGTTGAAAAGAGTTGCAGGGGAACGGGCCAGGGGTAGGATTTTAAGTGTAAGGGACAGATTTTAAATAGACATTTTGAAGGAGGGAACTGTAATGGATGTGAATAAGGTGTTACCAGGTAAAAATATTAAAATGGCTATTTCAAATGTAATTTTGCATCAGAGGTTTGAAATGTTAAAATTCTTAACTCTAAGAATTTTCAGATAACAGCAGATATCTGCTAGTTCCTCTTTTCCAGTCTGAAGCCAAACCGCAACAAGTTATAAAAAGGCTGTTGCTTCCTGTCTCTTCCGAGAAGTTGCACCAACAGCAGACATGACGTCAACATACAATGCTTTAAGGGGAAATTACCAAAATTATTGAATAATAGTTATGATTAAATGCTGAAATCAGTACTAAAACTGCTGACAGTGTTAACCCTATGTATTGTCATAACATGTTTTGCATATACTGTATTCTCTGTCTAACAGAAAGTGTATAAAACTAACCAAAAAAGCAGAAATAAACTCAGAAATGATTTTCACGCTGAGTCTGTCTCAGGGGAGAGTCTTTTCAAGAAGTGTACACTTCATATATATTTTCAACAATCTGATCAGGAGTAGATATAACAATATTCAGACTTTGTTCTGAATCCAAAACACCCCCTTTAATAAAAAATTACAGAATATCCTAAATGTGCTAGAGAAGCTCTCACTTATTTCTCCAGCACTATGTTCTCCTGTTCTATAGAGTTGTAACCTAGCTAACTATGCCATCAGATTCTGTCTCAACTCTGATGTATGATGGTCGCCTATGCCTCTCCAGAGTTGTCTGTTTTTACCACTTCTCATTCCTTTTTTTTTTTATCAATAGATTTTTATTGAAAAATTTTCAAATACATTGTACAAAAAAAGACATAATAAAAAAATATGAACAAAAAAAAAGTGACAAAGTATTTCGCATTTGACACTTGTACATATTCATCCCCATAGTATAGTATATAAAGGTCACTTAGGGAAAGATTCCAACATATTTAACGTAAAAGTAATAGGTACAATCATTAGTTCAAATTGTTCAAATAGCAACTCTGCCCTCATATACCGCTATTCTGCGCCACAGGTACCCAGAGCCTCCGCCCAAACGCCCCTCATGGGAACACACTGCCTCTCCAGGCGGAGGAAGCCAGGCCCTGTCATATAGTCTGGTAACATCTCATCAAGTGGCATGAGCTATGCATCAATTCAACTTACCATCTATTAGACTTAAACCTGGACATTTCAGATTGTGATCAGGTTAACGTAGAAGTATAACTATGTGTATAACAGTATTAACAAGAAAAAAGGATGTGATTTAGAACAAGAGAATTGTTTATCAACATTGCGGTATGTGGTAGAGGATTCAGGTGTATATAAAAGGTATAGTAATTAAGCTTTATTTTTAGTATACCAGTGCAACCAGGGTTTCCAGTCTTGATGTTGTGCCTGGTAATTACCATGGGAGGTAGTAAACATTACTTCATATGAGATGTGAAAAAGGGTGGTTCTTGGTACTTCTGTAATGGTTGGGACACTTCCAAAATATATGGATTAGTGAACCTCTGTTGCCACAATGTCTCCAGCACAATGGAGAGGTATGTGGTGTGAAACCTGCTAGTCTTCACTTCTCTTTCCTTTTTCCTCCCTCAATTGTGTTTTACACCTTTTGTATTGAACATACTAAAACCTAATAAAAATTGCCAATTATTTAAAATAAAAAAAGAACATGGTTGACCAGTCCTGACCAGTGGCTTTTTTCGAACTCTGCAAAGGTGGCATCCTCAGCAAAAGTCATCTATTTTTGGGACCTTCCACTTCTGCACCCTGATCTCTCCTTCTGTTAGGGTGCCCTTCACCAGGCCAAGAAGGACTACAAATAATAGGTTAATTTATATTGGGTTGGGTGGACCCACTACAATTACCGCTGTCTGCTCTTAACATGCTATTGATGGCTTTTAACATGTGAGTCTGTTTTTTATATTCTTTTAATTAAAATTAGTTTTTACGTTATCACGCTATGCGAGTTTTTCATTAATTTTCGCATGGTATGTGAAACACCTGTTTGTGGCCCCCCCCCCACTGGAGCATTATCTTTATGCCGCCGCGTGTGATCGTTGGTGCCAAGCTGTTGTCCTGACCTAGGATCCATCGTGGCTGTCCAAGGAGATGTACCCTTCTAACCAGCTGGTTTAAAAGCCTTTGTGACTTGGGTGGCATAAGCCAAGTCAGCAACATCTGGTAAGCCTCCTAAGACCCTTGGTGGTGGCTCCTTCACTATTCTAGCCTCTCCTGAAACGCTGTTGGTCTCAAACATCTGTCCAGATGTCCGAGGTTTTTCTTTACATCTTTGGACTTTAATATATATTGTTTTTTACCAATACATGCCTGGACTGTCGCTTATAATTAAAAATGTATTTTTAGTTGGGTATTTTGGCACTTTAATTCACTTTGGAGACTTTCCTTTTATTTATAATTGTATCACTAGTATGCACATGTATATTGTACTATATATTTTGCACAAGATATGACCATATCGTATCTATATATTCTTTGAATTGTGATTTTTTCACTGAATTATTATTTTATGACCTGCCATTTCTGTTTTATAACTTTTGTATTAGGTTTTTGACACTTGTTCCAATATCTTTAGTTTATTTATGTTTTATAGCGCTACACTTTTACATTCACAATTTATTGCTTGGGTCTATAGCTGTGTTGGCTGCTGTTCTATCTATACTACACACAGCGCTGTATTTCTCCTTTATACATTAATAGGTTAATACCAACTCTGCTATGTCACTCTATTCCCAGTTCTCTTCTAGACTGTGACAAGACTGTGTATTGGACAACTTTGCTATATAAACAGTCTGAATATCTACCCCATTTCTTTTTCTTGCCAGGTAAGAGGGGAGAAAATATTGCAATTGCCAAATTCTTGGGCAGTATTCTTAGCTTTACTGAATTGGCGAAAACTTATTGGAAAGGAAACATGCAGAAGCTCAAGACATCTTGCATTTCTCATTCTTTTCTATTCTGCACATCTTTTTAAGTACATTTTTTCTCATCACAATTGGGAAAAAAGGGGCTCACTATAGTTAGCAACAGTAGTACTGAGCCCACCACAAAAGCCCAAGGTGGTCAGTTGTGACACAATTTATTTTTTTGTTGGTCCTCTGGGAATATCTACACAGGAGGAAACCACAGGACAAAGAAGGGCTTGCTTGCATAGTGATTGGTTGTAAACAGATTTTTATATTGTAACAAATCTCTTTAAACTCCACCATAAGAACAAAACTGGCAGAGCTTTTCAAGTACATGCTTTTACAAGCAAGAGCAGTGAGAAAAAAAAACATATATTGAAACAAATAGATCAATAGGTTCATGGGGGGATGGAATGGACAATGGATTCTGCCATTAAAAAAATGTAATGTTTTGTAAGGGTCTTTTGCGTCAAACACTTGAGTGCAGTAAGCGGTGAGCACCTCCTTACATTGAAGTATGAGAAATACTAGGTGCCATCTCTTTGTTGTGTGCATCATGCTACTCTTTTATTGTCCCTATAAAAGGAACATGGATAAACAAGCCTCCTGGACTTAAGCTTTCTTGTCTGGCACTAAACTCTTTCAGAAGAACCTTGAAACCTTCACTATATTCTGTATCATACAGCAGAGGCAGACCTACAATCAATTAAATGTGAGTACTGCAGATCCAAAACAGGAGACGTGTATTTTAGGATTTAGTATATGCAAAACTAGTTTTCGTATAGCTAATATATATTACAGGACTTATTTATACTGTATGCCATTTTATCTAGAAAAAAATGGTGCTTTCAATTATTTAAAAAATAATATGCATACTACTACCAAACACATTGAAATAGGTTTAAAAGACAGATATATAGAAAATGCATAGATAAAAGTTTTGTATAAATCATATTCTTTTCTTTCTTTCATTCCTTTCTTCCTACCTTCCTTTCTTTTCTTTATAGAATTTTTTTAAAAGCTTTTCTAGTTAAATGCATTTGCTATTTTGCTAAACAATAGGAAACTATTGGGAATAGAAAACAATAGGTAGCAATAATAATTAAAAGTATATGATAAACTAAAATAGATTTAGAAATAGTCTGCATTTTCCTTGAAATTGGTAAGCAAAGATAAATGTGCAAGTCTTTCATTTTTCTCTCTTCTTTCTTTCCACCCTTACAGCAAGGCATAGCAACTAATTGACTTTACTTTACTAGTCCTTTTAGCAGCTTATACTAATACTTAAGCATGATGACTTATACTTTGCAACCCGATTGCTTTGTTTGCCACCAGGAGCATAGAGAAATACTGAGTATCTCCTGTTATAGGGGAACATGTGACTCATTCATCTGTCACCCTTGTGACGGCACTGGTCCTGGGCAAATGGCCACTCAGGGACCAGCGCTGTGACTTTAAAAATTATCGTGTGTAAGCTCCATCTGTGATCGTCAAGGAAAGGACTTATTCTTCTAGCTCCTGGAGGTGAACAAAGTAGTAGGAAAGCCAGGAAAGGGTAAATTTAGGTTGTTGCGGGGGGCCAATTTTAAAGTAATTAATTTGTTTTAACCTTCACTTTAAATCCTTGTTCTATATACAGTATTACTGCAATCTTTTTTAAATCTTTCACAGTTACAGTCACTGTACATGAGCAGCTCTCTCACAAACATGTAACTACTTAATAACATTTCACAACATCTCTCTGCAACAGTTTGAAAAGAATGAATGTGTTTTTTCAGTCAGTGATAGTTTCAGATGGGATAGATATATAATCTTGCTGGTCAAAATTGTTATTTAACTAACAAAAATTCCTAAAATTTTGAAACATGCTGATTTCCAGGTATTTTATAATAGGACGGATGGGAAAAAAGAAAATAATGCATTTAAAGAGCAATTACGGCAAAACATAAAACCATCCTAACTAATGCCATCCAGAAAACACTGCAACTGTGCTAAAATCACAAAGTCCTTCCAGTTTACCATAATCTGAGTTTTGTAATCCACTGGAGGCAGAATCCAGATTGCTGATAACAGAATCACTTTCAATGTACAGCCAATATTCTGTGCTGTGTAAATTCTTCTTTCTTTGCTTGCTGTATCCACAATTAAATCTAAAACTTTCAAGGCAGGTTTAAAGCTGACCTGACTGGGGACATTTTTCAGAAAATAAATGCATCCATAAATTGCAAGATTTCTTGGGATATGTTTACAAGAAGAACAGTAAACATAGTTTTTTCTTTTCAGTAACACATATAAAAGAATTTGTCATGATATAAATAATCTTATCAATCAGTGTTATTAATATATACATATTTAATTATTTCTTCCAGTATATCGTTTGCAAGTATATACAGTATGTACAGTATGTTATGTTAGTCAGGTTAAAAAAAGACACACGTCCATCTAATTCAGGGATCAGCAACCTGTAGATCATGATCTTCCAGTAGATCGCAAACAGGTGACTGGTAGATCACAGTCTGGGCTTGCTGACCTACCATTGCAGAGCATCAAACAAACTGCAATAAATGCAGAAGGATCACTTGTAAATATTGAGCTGTAGTAGGGAGCAAGAGCCACATAAGCCATTGTCTCCCCCAGAGTGGGGCCAGCAGCAGGAAAAAAGAGATCTTCAGGTCAGTGTGAAGCATTACACTGGGCATAATAGTATAGGGCTACTTTCACATGGATGCGCTGCAGTTTACCCACACCGCAGGTGCAGTGTACCTGCAGCTTTCCATGTGCTTAGCCATAGACTTCTTTTATATCCTGTGGGTTTGGTGCACTTTCTGAAAGTGCACCACACCTGCAGGATATACTGTAAGGAAATAATAGAAGTCGATGGCAAAGCACATCTAACTTAGGAAAGTTGCAGAAGCACTACTCTGCACCTGCACGGTGCAGGTAAACCACAGTACATCAGTGTGAAAGCAGCCCTATATGGGGTTTAGAAAAGAAGGGGTTACATTTCCAGTTGGGGGGGGTAAAACCCCATAGTTAAGACACGTTTTTATCACCCTGCCCCAACTGCACCCTCTTTAGCAGCAGTAGCCAGGGGTGTGCACATGTCGCAGCAGGAGTTATATGCCCTGTCATGGTTAGTGGGTGTAGCACCTGCCAAGCATGACCCATTCAAGTGAATGAGTCCACACTGCAAGTGTCCTGCAACCTTGCGCATTACAGCAAACAAGGGGTAAAGCAGGCAGCATTGTTGCTTTCCCACCACCTGCTTTAACCCCTTGGACCCCGCAAAAGCATGCAGTTGCAGGGTACTTGCAAAGTGGCCCCATTTACTTGGGTCGCGTTTGATAGGTTGTAGCACCAACCAAAAGCAACAGGGGGCTTATTTCCTGCTGCGGCATGTGTACACCTTTGACTGCTGCCTCAACAGTTAAAGGGGGTAGGGATTGGGGGGCAATAAAACCGCAGGGTTTTACCACCACCCCAACTTTACATGTGAATGAGTCCTAAGGGTTCTGCTGCTGCCGAATGCAACTAAGGGCTCATTCACAAGTGCAGCAGGCTCTGCTGCTTTTATGAAAAGTGATCCAAGTGTGTTTGACAGGTGGTGAGAAGGCAATATGTTGCCTCGTCACCACCTGATTTAAACCCATGATTGCTATAAAATGCACGTGATTGCGACACGGTAGTACGGCAATTAGTGGTTTAAATCAGGTATGAGGCGACACTGGATGACACTGTGCCCGGTGATCTTTGACTTCTCCCATGTCCTTTAGGTAGATCTCCACTTATTTGCGGTTGCCTACCCCTGGTCTAATTCAAACAATAGAAAGAAAGGAACACATAGAAAACCTCCATATATGCAATCCTATACACACAATTGATCCAGAGGAAGGCAAAACAATGCAATAAAGCATGATCAAGTGGGGGGAAAATACACTGCTTAAAAAAAAATTAAGGAACACTTTGAAAACACATCAGATCTCAATGGGGAAAAAATACCATGGTGGATATCGATACTGATATGGACTGGGTAATGTGTTAGGAACGAAGGAGGCCACATCGTTTGATGGAAATGAAAATTATCAACCTACAGAGGGCTGAATTCAAAGCCCCCCTGAAAATTAAAGTAAAAAATGATTCAGCAGGCTAGTCCATTTTGCTGAAATTTTATTGCAGCAACTCAAAATGGTATTTAGTAGTTTGTATGGCCCCAAGTGCTTGTATGCATGTCTTACAATGGTGGGCCATGCTCCTAATGAGACGACAGATGGTGTCCTGGGGTATTTCCTCCCAGATCTGGGCCAGGGCATCACTGAGCTCCTAAACAGACTGAGTTGCAACCTGGCGGTATCAATCTCTTCATCCTCAAGGAACAGGCAGCATAGTCCTGTATTATACGCAGGGCTGGACTGGGACAAAAATGTGGCCCTGGACTTCATCCAGACCGGCCCATTGCACGGTACATCAGGGCACGGCACATCAGGGCACGGCACATCAGGGCACGGCACATCAGGGCACGGTACATCAGGGCACGGTACGTCAGGGCACGGTACATCGGGGCACATCAGGGTACAGAGCACAGCACATCAGGGTACAAGGCACATCAGGGTACAACACATCAGGGTACAGCACATCAGAGTACAGCACATCAGGGCACATCAGGGTACAGGGCACAGCACATCAGGGTACAGAGCCCAGCACATCAGGGCACAGGGCACATCAGGGCACGGTACATCAGGGCACGGTACATCAGGGCACATCAGGGTACAGGGCACAGCACATCAGGGTACAGAGCACAGCACATCAGGGTACAAGGCACATCAGGGCACAACACATCAGGGTACAGCACATCAGGGTACAGCACATCAGGGCACATCAGGGTACAGGGCACAGCACATCAGGGTACAGAGCCCAGTACATCAGGGCACAAGGCACATCAGGGCACAGCACATCAGGGTACAGCACATCAGGCCACATCAGGGTACAGGGCACAGCACATCAGGGTACAGAGCCCAGTACATCAGCGTACAGGGCACAACATATCAGGGTACCGTGCACAGCACATCAGGGTACAGGGCACAGCACATCAGGGTACAGAGCCCAGTACATCAGCGTACAGGGCACAGCACATCAGGGTACAGAGCCCAGTACATCAGCGTACAGGGCACAACATATCAGGGTACAGTGCACAGCACATCAGGGTACAGGGCACAGCACATCAGGGTACAGGGCACAGCACATCAGGGTACAGGGCACAGCCCATCAGGTCACAGTACATCAGGGTACAGAGCCCAGCACATCAGCTAATAGGGCACAACACATCAGGGCACGTCAGGGCACAGTACATCAGGGTACATCACATCAGGTTACAGGGCACAGCAGATCAGGGTATAGCACATCAGGACACAGCACATCAGGGCACAGAACATCAGGGCACACGACATTGAGCCACAGCACACCGGGGCACAGGACATCAGGGCACATCAGGGCACAGGACATCAGGGCATAGGACATCAGGGCACGGGGCACATCAGGGCACATCAGGGTGCATTAGGACACATAGCACGTCAGAGCACATAGCACATCAGGGCACGGGGCACATCAGGGCACGGGGCACATCAGGGTACATCGGGGCACATGGCACATCAGGGCACATCAGAGAACGGGCACATCAGGGCACGGGGCACATCAGCGCACATTAGGACACATAGCACATCAGAGCACATAGCACATCAGGGCACGGGGCACATCAGGGCACGGGGCACATCAGGGTACATCGGGGCACATGGCACATCAGGGCACATCAGAGAACGGGCACATCAGGGCACGGGGCACATCAGCGCACGGGCACATCAGCGCACATTATGGCACATCAGGGAACATGATGGGGCACATGGCACATTATGGGGCAAATCGCACATCAGGGCATGGGGCACAAAGCACATCAGGGCACGGGGCACATCAGGGCATGGGGCACATCAGGCCACATGGTACATCAGGGCACAGGGCACATAGCACATCAGGGCACGGGGCACATGGCACATCAGGGCTCGGGGCACATCAGGGCATGGGGCACATGGCACATCAGGGCTCGGGGCACATCAGGGCACATGGCACATCAGGGCACATGATGGGGCACATTATGGGGCACATAGCACATCAGGGCATGGGGCACATTAGGGCACATGGCACATTATGGCACATCAGGGCACAGAACATCAGGGCACACGACATTGAGCCACAGCACACCAGGGCACAGGACATCAGGGCACATCAGGGCACAGGACATCAGGGCAAAGCACATCAGGGCAAAAGGCACATCAGGGCATAGGACATTGGGGCACAGCACATGAGGGCACGGGGCACATCAGGGCACATCAGGGCGCATTAGGGTGCATAGCACATCAGGGCACGGGGCACATCAGGGCACATTGGGGCACATGGCACATCAGGAACGGGCACATGATGGGGCACATGGCACATTATGGGGCACATCGCACATCAGGGCATGGGGTACATAGCACATCAGGGCACATCAGGGCATGGGGCACATCAGGCCACATGGTACATCAGGTCACAGGGCACATCAGGGCATGGGGCACATGGCACATCAGGGCTCGGGGCACATCAGGGCACATGGGGCACATGGCACATCAGGGCACGTGATGGGGCACATTATGGGGCATATAGCACATCAGGGAACGGGGCACATCAGGGCACAGGGCACATCAGGGCACATTATGGCACATTGTGGCACATCAGGGCACATGATGGGGCACATCAGGGCACATTATGGGGCACATCAGGGCACATGGCACATTATGGCACATTATGGCACATTGTGGCACATCAGGGCACATTGGGGCACATCGGGGCACATTGGGGCACATCAGGGCACATTATGGGGCATATCAGGGCACATTATGGGGCACATTAGGGCACATCAGGCTACATGTCACATTAGGGCATGTGGCACATGGCACATCAGGGCTCGGGGCACATCAGGGCTCGGGGCACATTATGTGGCACATAATCAGGGCACATTGTGGGATCTTACTAGCCAGAATGCAGAGTAGCACAGGGAGCTTCTGTAGTAGTAAGTTCTCTCTCTCTCGTGTCATCACGCTGTTCCCCGGCGGCCCCTCCTCTCTTCTTGTCTATACCAGATGATCTTACAAGCCAATCGGCATAGACAAGAAAAGAGGAGGGGCCACCGGAGAACAGCGTGATGACACGAGAGAGAACTTACTACTACAGAAGCTCCCTGCGCTACTCTGCATGCTGACTAATCTCGATCTACCCGTCAGGCGCCGGCTGTTGGCGGTTGACAGGTAGATTGCCGCGCACCGCAGATGCGGCTATAGTGAAACTGGCCCAGACTGAGTCATCGGCCCACCGGGAATCTCCCGGTAGTCCCGATGGCCAGTCCATCCCTGATTATACGTGAGGTTGCCAAGGGACTGCTCATGACCCAGCGTATCAGGGAGAAAAGATCTTGTATGATGATCAGGAAATTTAGTGAAAAATCAAAGGTCCTTATTTGTTTAACCACTTCAGCCCCGGAAGGTTTTACCCCCTTAATGACCAGAGCACATTTTTCAATCTGGCACTGCGCTGCTTTAACTAGTAATTGCGCAGTCATGCAATACTGTACACAAATGAAATTTGCGTCCTTTTTCCCCACAAATAGAGCATTCTTTTGGTGGTATTTGATCACCTCTGGGGTTTTTAATGCAATATAAATGAAAAAAGATTGGAAATTTTGAAAAAAAATATATTTTCTAATTTTTGTTATAAAAAAAATCAAATAAACTATTTTAGTCATACATTTATGCTAAAATGTATTCAGCTACAAACCATAGTTTGTAGACGCTATAACGTTGTAGATGCAAACCAATATATATATATATATATATATATATATATATATATATATATTGGTTTGCATCTACAAAGTTATAGCGTCTACAAACTATGGTACATTTACTCAGCTTTTAGTTTATGACTGCCTGCCTATTTTATTTCTTGAGGTGCTAAAATAGCAGGGCAGTAAAAAACCCCTCCAAAAGTACCCCTTTTTGCAAAGTAGACAGCCCAAGGAATTTGCTGAGAGGCATGTTGAGTATTTTGCAGATCTCGCTTTCCTGACGCCTTCATGGCAGCACACACTGGGTTGTGACTCCGCCCCCACAACCTGACAGGATTGGTCTAGCTATAAAAGTTGAAGAGAGATGACCCCCACCATTCTCTTTTTTATCCTTACCTGACAAGATGGTTGGACATCGCAGAGCCTCTTACCGCATCACCCCAGCAGGTTCAAGCCTCTCCTGTTTGGAAGTCCCTCCTGTACAGTCTCTAAAGGAGCTTCTATGGAGGGAGCCCCCACTCTGGTGGTCTCAGGGGCAGCAACATGGATCATCTGGCACATAGTAAGCTTTAATGAAGCTTCAATATTGCAGTGGTCTTTACTTCTCATTTCTCTTTAACTTGCAATCTGTTTTCACCCTTGTTTTGTTTCTGAATTTTTCTCTATATTCTGCCTCTGGTACCTGTAGTCCCACAGCGCTCAGGGCATGCATGATGGCCGCCGGCGCGTCTCGTCCCGCATTGCGCATGCGCGGGGAGACAGATGGGGACATCCTACCCTTTTGTCAGCTCCCGTGATGCTTCTGCGCATGCGCGGAGCGTCATTTTTGCCGCGACGGCGGCGGTTTATTTAAAAAAGGGCTCTGGCTTTTAAAAAAACAGCAGTTTGGTGTTCTGCTCGTTTTTGCTAGCTCTTTTTAGCATCTTTGAACAGATATACCCTCTGGAAGCTGGTAAGTGCTTTTATCCTCCTTGATCCATCGTTACAAGGGTTTTTTCTTAAAAAAAAAGATTTTAAATAAATAATAGAAAAATATTATTATTGTCTAGGTATAGATATATATGTATATATTTGTCTTCCTCTTTAACCCATTCCAGACCTTTTTCTGTTCCTGCCTGCCTTCTTATTCTCTGCTCATGGAGACCACTGCCCAAGCAGACCATCCACGCCCAGTAAGGTAAGGGGCTGTCTGTATTTTATGGTAAGTATTGAAGAGAGAAAAAAAGAGCGCACATCTTCTGACAAGACTCCTTCTATCAGTACTTCCAGGTCTGAATCAAGACGCAAGGAGAGGTCAAGCCATACCTCAAGCAGAAGATCCCGCAGAAGCCGATCACGCTCCTCATCTCGCCACAGGCACTCACGCCGTAGCCATTCTCGTCATGGTCTGTAAGGTACCTGGTAGTTAAGCCTGACTGGTAGAAGGAGACCTCTCTTAAGCGCTGGTTCAGGAGCCGCTGGAAGTGGGAACAGTGGTCTCCTGAGCACAGTGGGTAGGAGGGCCTGATGCAGGTTCCAGCAGAAGCAGACACCGGAACTGGAAGGCAGGCAGACAGAGGCAGGCAGACAGATGCGAAGACAGCAGCTGGATGCAAAACAAGCAGGCTGGGAGCAGCGTCACAGGACACAGGCAAGCAAAGTCAGACAGTCCGTTTTGGCAGGAGATCAGGCAAGTATAAACAGGAGGGATGATCCAAGGGTAGTCAGGCAGGCAGGAGTTCGGCAACAGGTAGCAGAGTAAGCAAGGTCAGGTGAGCCGGGTCGGATTGGAGACTGAAGAGTGGTCAGACGTAGCTGGGTCAATAGCAAACAACAGACAGGCAGATACAGGAACTTTCAGGTTCAGAGCTGCAGACGAACAGCACCTGACATGAGCACCTGTCACTCTTTTAAAGGGCCCTTGGCGCCAAACGGCGCTAGCGCGAACGGGCGTGCGCACCCGCGAACGCGCGAACGCACGTACGGGCACACGCGGGAGCGCGCCGCGCCCCCCTGGTGCGGAATTTAGCTGAATTTGCCTAGAAACATTCCTTGTGGACCTACGTGCACGCAGATTCACCCGACGACTGCTGACATGCCCCTGACATTGCCCCCCCCCCAATGGGCAGCCTCCGGATGCCCAGATAACTTTTCTTTTCAGGATGGGCAGAGAAATAGGCATGAATCAAACGTTTGGCATGAATATTACAGTCAGGTTCCCATGAGTTGTTTTCCGGACCATACCCCTTCCACTTAATTAAAAACTGTACTTGCCCGGACCTCTTTCTGCAGTCAAGGATGGATCCACTTCATACTCCTCATTGCCGTCCACCAGAACTGGTTCAGGGACCCTGGTGCCCCTATCAGGAAAAGGATCATCTACAGCAGGCTTTAAGAGTGACACGTGAAACACAGGGTGTATCTTAAGTGAGTCAGGTAAGCATAATTCATACGATACCTCGTTAATTTTCCTTTTCACAGGGAAAGGCCCAATAAATTTAGGGGCAAGCTTCTTGGAAGGACATGTCAATCTAATATTATTGGTAGACAGCCATACCTTGTCGCCAAGCTGAAGGTTTAGATCTCCTCTTCTTTTCTGATCAAAGAACATCTTATTGTCCGCTTGCGCTTTGGATACCGCTTCCTGCAAGATCCGATTATTATGACTGAGGAACTGCACTGTGTCCTGGACCGCTGGAACTGAGGATTCTGAAAGAAAATCTGGTAAAAAAGATGCATGAAACCCATAATTGGCAAAGAAAGGGGATTGACCTGTGGCAGAGTGACTGGCATTATTGTAAGCGAATTCCGCTAGTGGCAGCAAGGACACCCAATCATCTTGCACAAAAGATGTTAAACACCTAATGTATTGCTCCAGAGTCTGATTTGTCCTTTCAGTTTGCCCATTTGTTTGGGGATGGTATGCTGAGGACAGAGCTAGTTCAATCTTCAAATTTTCACAAAGGGCTCTCCAAAAGCGTGAAGTAAACTGTACCCCCCTATCGGACACTATATTTGCGGGGATCCCATGTAACCTGACAATTTCCCTAATGAACACACGAGCCGTTTCTACAGCAGAAGGTGTTCCTTTTAGGGGCACAAAGTGGGCCATTTTGGATAGCCGGTCGACGACCACAAGGATCGCCGAACATCCCTCAGAACATGGCAATTCAACTATAAAGTCCATTGCTATCATCCTCCAGGGCCTATCTGGTATAGACAATGGTCTTAGTAGTCCCCAAGCTCTGTTCCTGGGAGTTTTATTCTGGATGCAGACAGAGCAGGAGTTGACATATTTTTTGCAAAATTCCTTTAGGTTAGGCCACCAAAAAGTGCGCTGCACCAGCCCAAGGGTCTTACGGACCCCAAAATGTCCTGCAAGTGGATGGTCATGCAAAAGTGTCAGCACCTTGACTCTGACGTTTTCTGGTACAAAAATTTGACTTCCCCTCCATAATAGTCCATCTCGAGGTGTTAAGGAGGACCCCTGGAGACTTGAAGGTTCTGGGGATGCTTCTCTGATCATGGATAGAAGATCTGTTTGAAGGAGAAGGAAACTATTTGCCGGCAGAATAGTGTCAGGTACAGAAGAGTCTTTAGGATTATCAAACATGCGTGACAGCGCGTCTGGCTTTACATTCTTGGATCCCGGCCGGTAGGTGATATGGAAGCAAAACCGTGTAAAGAATAGAGCCCAACGGGCCTGTCTGGGTTTTAGTCTTTTAGCAGATCTTAAATATTCCAGATTCTTGTGATCCGTATAAATCAGTACTGGATGGACTGCACCTTCAAGCAAATATCTCCATTCCTCCAAGGCTGTCTTGATAGCAAGTAACTCCCGGTCCCCCACATCATAGTTCCGCTCAGCCGGCGAAAATTTCCTAGAGAAAAACCCCACAGGATGCATCAGGTCCTTGTTGCCTTGTCGTTGGGAAATAATAGCACCCACAGCTACTTCAGAGGCATTAACCTCTAGGATAAAGGGCAAAGATGGGTCAGGATGGCTAAGAATCGGAGCCGACGTGAAACGCCTCTTTAACTCTTCAAAGGCCCCCTGAGCTTCCTGATTCCAGTGGAAACGAAGATTCTGCTTGGTTAGCTGTGTAATGGGGGAGATGATGGCAGAGAACCCCCTGATAAACTTCCTGTAAAAGTTTGAAAATCCAATGAAGCGTTGTACGCCCTTCTTGTCCATGGGTGCTGGCCATTCTAACACAGCAGACACTTTCTGAGGATCCATTTTGATGCCGGTTGGGGAGATAACTAACCCCAGGAACTGAATCTCTTCTTGTTCAAATTCGTACTTCTCCGCCTTGGCATACAATCTGTGCAGGCGGAGTCGGGTCAAGACTTTACGGACATGTTCCCTATGTTGCTCGAGTGAACTGGAGAAGATTAGAATATTGTCCAAGTAGACAATTAAAAAGATGTCCAGGAAATCCTTAAACACATCATCGACCAGATGCTGAAATGTGGCAGGAGCATCGCAAAGGCCGAAGGGCATGACCAGATATTCATAGTGTCCGAAACGGGTCCGGAAGGCCGTCTTCCATTCGTCCCCGGCCCGAATGCGGACCAGATTGTAGGCCCCTCTCAAATCTAATTTGGTAAAGATGATGGCGGACCTTAATTTTTGAAACAGTTCAGGTATTTGGGGCAACGGATAACGGTTTTTGACCTTAACTTTGTTTAGCTCCTGATAGTCCACACAAGGGCAAAGCGTAAGATCTTTTTTGGAGACAAAAAATATTCCCGCTCCAGCTGGTGAAGTGGACTGACGAATGAAGCCTTTTTCAAGATTTTCGTTGATGTAAACCTTAAGTGCCTCTTGTTCCTTTTCGGATAGCGGAAAGATGCGCCCAAAAGGAATCTCAGCTCTAGGAAGCAGCTCAATTGGACAGTCATAGGGACGATGGGGTGGCAGAGAGTCTGCTCCCTTCTTACTGAATACATCTGCAAAGTCCTGATAGACCTCTGGTACGTTTTGAAGCAGATCTGGGTCAATGTCCATACACAGTAAGGTAGTAGCAGAATTAACAGGTTCAGGTAGGCAATGTCTTTGGCAATAGGGTGACTGAAACTTGACCTCGCCCGTGGCCCAGTTAACAAGAGGATTGTGGGCTTGAAGCCAGGGCATACCCAAAATGATTGGGAAAAGTGGTGATGAGATAACGTCCAGGACTAGGATCTCTCCGTGCTGAGATGAACAGGTAGCAGACAGAGGAAGGGTTTCTTGAGAGACCTGTCCAGATCTTATATGGGACCCATCGGCCAGAAAAATTGAAAGTCTATGTGTCTTATTCTTTAAAGGGAGATCTTGTTGAGTAGCAAAAGCAGAGTCAACGAAACAGCTACATGCCCCGGAATCAACAATGGCGTTGACTTGAATTGTTCTTCCCTGGAGCTGTAATGAGAGAGGGAGAACAAGTTGAGTGGCATTGGCTGTTAAAGCGGATAAACTGGTTGGAGTTGAAGGAAAACACTTACGGATCTTCACTGGGCAGTTGTTCACATAGTGGCCCGTCCCGCCACAATACAGACAAAGGTTCAGTTGGCGCCTGCGTGCCCGTTCTTCAGGGGTCAGAGTAGTACGCATAAGTCCCAGTTGCATAGGTTCAAAAGCATCAGTTGTTTGGTTGACTGGACTTGGCCCGGCAGAAGGTAGATACCGGGAGGCAGGCAGCGGGACTCTTGCGGTCATCCACATAGGCCGAGTTTGTTGAGAAGATCGTTCAGACCGGCGCTCGCGAAGGCGTCGGTCAATTTGGATAGTAATGGCAATAAGCTCCTCCAAGGTGTCAGGCATTCCCACCCGGGCAAGTTCATCCTTAAGACCCTCAGATAACCCCATGCGGAACTGGTGGCGTAGGGCTGCGTTATTCCATTGAGTGTCCACGCTCCATTGCGAAAGTCCATGACATAGTCCTCGGCCGGCCTACGGCCTTGCTGGAGCGCGATCAAAGCTGCCTCAGCGGTAGCAGCCCGCTGAGGGTCCTCATAAAGCTGGGCCATGGCTTCAAAAAAGGCGGGTAGAGTCTGGATTTGTATAGCGTTGGTTTCAAGCAAGCGGTGGACCCAGGTCTGGGGTTCCCCCTGGAGGAGGGATATGACAAATCCCACTTTGGTGACTTCCAAGGAAAAAGTCTGTGGCTGTAAGCCGAAGTAAAGTTGACAAGCGCTGCGGAAAGCCACAAACTTAGTTCAGTCACCAGAAAACTTTTCAGGAACAGGGACTCTTGGTTCCGGTGGGAGCATGACCACGGAGGGTGGTGCAGCAGCCTGTACTGGAGCGGCTGTGGGAGCAGGAGCCACACCACCGGGACCACTGAGGTTTAACACTTGACCCTCCAGTCTGTTATAACTGTCCTGTAAAGTCTTTACTGCTTGGGTGAGGGCTGCCAAGTGCGTACAGATCTCCTGAATGGGAGAGGTCTCTCCTGCAGGCTCAGTCATGGCTGTTCGTACTGTAAGGTACCTGGTAGTTGAGCCTGACTGGTAGAAGGAGACCTCTCTTAAGCGCTGGTTCAGGAGCCGCTGGAAGTGGGAACAGTGGTCTCCTGAGCACAGTGGGTAGGAGGGCCTGATGCAGGTTCCAGCAGAAGCAGACACCGGAACTGGAAGGATGTCCCTCAGGGATGGCTGAGCTGCGGATGCAGGTAACTAGTGCAGGCCGGAAGGCAGGCAGACAGAGGCAGGCAGACAGATGCGAAGACAGCAGCTGGATGCAAAACAAGCAGGCTGGGAGCAGCGTCACAGGACACAGGCAAGCAAGGTCAGACAGTCCGTTTTGGCAGGAGATCAGGCAAGTATAAACAGGAGGGATGATCCAAGGGTAGTCAGGCAAGCAGGAGTTCGGCAACAGGTAGCAGAGTAAGCAAGGTCAGGCGAGCCGGTTCGGATTGGAGACTGGAGAGTGGTCAGACGTAGCCGGGTCAATAGCAAACAACAGACAGGCAGATACAGGAACTTTCAGGTGCAGAGCTGCAGACGAACAGCACCTGACATGAGCACCTGTCACTCTTTTAAAGGGCCCTTGGCGCCAAACGGCGCTAGCGCGTACGGGCACACGCGGGACGGGCACACGCGGGAGCGCGCCGGCGCCCCCTGGTGGGGAATTTAGCTGAATTCGGCTAGAAACATTCCTTGTGGACCTACGTGCACGCAGATTCACCCGACGACTGCTGACATGCCCCTGACATGGTCACTCACGCCACAGTCATTCTCGATGTAGCTGATCTCATCATAGAAGATCACCTTCGTCACGTCGCAACCAAACCCAGCACACCCGTCCCGCAGCCAATTGCTGCTGGGTATGTGGCGCCACTGCTTTGCCAGATAAATTAGCATGTCGCTCGTGCTTCAATGAAGCTACGAAGGATAGAGAATCAGATGTCATAGAAGTAACTGACCTGATTCGGGAATCAGTCAGAGAATCTATAATGGAGTCAACTGCACCCCTGCGGGCCAGGTCAGACCCAGGTACTTCCAATGTCTCCTCCTCGCTCAGCGATTGAGGTAGGGGCAGAACCAGAATCCCCTTCAGAGAACGAAGATCCAGAAGTGCCAACAGGTTTTGACTTCACCTTGGTCGAACCTTTTGCAAAATCTGTCAAAGAGGCCATAGGTTGGGAAGAATCTGAGGAAACACCTCAGAAAACGCGGAAATATTTTCCGAACCTGAAGAGGGATCCAGAAACCTTCCCTTTCATTGAGGAGTTGAATGATTTGATCAAAGATGAATGGGAAAGATCTGACAAGAGGCCTAACCTAAACAATAGACTTGCAAAAATGTATCCTTTAGGAGAACCTAAGGTCACCTCCTTAATTAATGCCCCGGTTGTGGACGCCTCTTTGATGCGTCTGGCAAAGGCATGTCACCCTACCCATTAAAGATGCCGTCTGCTTCCGTGACGTCCTGGATCGGAAAATCGACCTAGAACTCAAAAAAGCCTACTCCACAGCAGGGGGCGCTTGCAGACCAGCAGTCACCACAGCAGCAGTTGGTAGAGCCATTTCGGGCTGGACTGTCAATATTGAAAAATCTCTTCAGGGAGAGATAGACTTGGAGAAGGTGATTACGTCTCTACAGGAACTTAAAGTAGCAGGCGATTTTATCGCAGAAGCCTTTGTGGACATTATTAGGTGCTCGGCCCGGGCAATGTTAGCCTCGGTTATGGCAAGACGAGCTCTCTGGCTAAAACCCTGGGTAGCCGACGCAGCATCGAAAACAAATTGGTGCAGAATTCCCTATGATGGTTCCAATCTCTTCGGCTCCAAATTGGATACAGCAATTTCTAAGGTGACAGGGGGAAAATCGGGGCTCATTCCCTCTGACAGGAGACCCAAGAGACCAAGAGGTCCTGCTTACAAAGGTAACCTTCCCGAAAGGTACAGAGAAGCCAAAACGTACAGACCAGGCAGAGAGTTTAAAAGAAACTGGAAGAACACACAGTCTTCCTTCCTGAGGATGCGAAAAACCAAGGCCACCCCTTCTATCGTGCAGCAGAAGTCCTTTTGAAGGTACGCCCGCCCATCCTCCAAGGGTGGGCGCCAGGCTAAAGAGATTCACACAAATATGGTCAGAAAACATCAGGGACCATTGGACCATTTCTATGATCAAGTACGATCACAGGTGGAGATTTCTGAACGAGATCCCCAAGAACCACTTTCTGCCAACCAAACTCCCGGCTTCTCCAGACGAGAGAAGAATCCTTCTGAAATACATAATGGAACTAAAACAAAAGGAGGCAATTTTGGAGGTTCCACTATGTCAAAAAGGCAGAGGTTTCTACTCCCCTCTGTTTTTGGTAAAAAAAGAAAACGGGGGATTAACGACCAGTGCTGGACTTAAAGAGGCTAAACAAAAATATCAAGTTAGAAACCTTCAAGATGGAAAGCCTACAGTCCATACTATTAGCGGTGAATCTAGGAGATTGGATGCTGTCCGTAGACTTATCAGACGCCTATCTTCACATCCCAATACATCCTGCCTTTCAAAGATTCCTCCGCTTTTCAATCAAACAACATCACTTCCAGTTCCAATGCCTACCCTTCGGCATCTCATCAGCTCCCAGGACCTTCACCAAAGTTCTTCTGCCTCTCATCGCATACCTCAGAGAAAGAGGTCTAAGAGTACATCATTATCTGGACGATATACTTCTTCTAGCAGAAAGTCGCCAGGTCTTGATACAACACCGAGAGATCCTACTATCAACTCTGCAAAATTTTGGTTGGCTTGTAAACTGGCAGAAAAGCAAGCTTCAGCCCACTCAGAAGATGATTTTTCTAGGTGCGGAACTAGACACCATCCTGAACAGAGTACAGCTTCCTCAGGAGAAAATCATGCCCCTGATTCAGAAAATTCAGAGGCTAATCTCGGTTACACACTTGCCAGCCAGAGTATGTATGAGTGTCCTGGGCTCCATGTCGGTAACTCTGCCCATGATCCAGTGGTCCCAATGGCACACAAGAATCTTGCAGAATTCCTTTCTGAGGCAGTGGAATGGAGTATCAATGCTTCAGAGAATCTACATACACAGGTATGTGAAACAATCGATGTGGTGGTGGACACGACCCAGAAATCTCAAGAGATACAAACCTTTAGTTCCTCCACAGCCAGAGGTGGTCACTTCAGATGCCAGCCAGCTAGGATGGGGAGCTCATTACCAAAATCTAGCAGCCCAAGGGCAGTGGAAGTTTCAAGCCCATGGGATAGTATCCAATATACTAGAGCTCAGAGCGACTTTTCAGGCACTTCTGGCCTTCACTCCATACCTGGTGGGGAAGAACGACGTAATACGAATGGACAACAGAGTCGCTGTAGCGTATATCCAGAGGCAAGGGGGTACAAGGAGTCGCACTTTGATGCAGGAGGTACGCCTTATCATGGAATGGGCTCAAGTGCACCTAATAGACCTGAAAGCAGTATATGTCCCAGCAGCTCAGAACATGCTGGCCGACTATTTGAGCAGGGAACTTCTCTCAAACAACGAGTGGTCATTGAGCCAACGGGCCTTTTCCCTTCTTTCGAGAACTTGGGGAGCACCAGAGATCGACCTAGCAGCTACGCCTGCGAACACCAAATGATTCCTGTCAAGAGCAGCCTTCCCATCGGCCGAGGGGATGGGTTGTCTGACCCATCCGTGGAATTTCAAGCTGGGTTACATTTTTCCTCTAGTACCCTTAATTGCGAGGTTCCTATCCAGGCTTCGGAAATCATCAGCAACAATAATAGCCATAATTCCTTTTTGGCCGAGGAGGCCGTGGTTCACAACCCTACTACAACTCAGCCTACAGCAACCGCTTCCTCTCCCAGTAACATCGGACCTCCTGTCCCAGGGTCAATTTCTACACCCAGCTCCAGAGAAGTTACACTTGACAGCATGGAAATTGAAAGGACTCGGCTGTTAGAGCAGGGATGCTCGCAGGAGGTCATTTCTACTCTTCTACAAGCTAGAAAAAGCACCACCAACAAGACATACTCGCAAGTATGGAATAGGTTTTGTTCTCTGGCCCAACAAAAAAAATGTAACCCAATATCACCAGAGCCACCACAAGTTCTGGAATTCCTTCAGTTGGGTATTACCAAAGGCTTAAGCTCAAGTACTCTTAAAGTCCAGATTTCTGCTCTTTTGGCTAAAACAGGCATTAGATGGGCACTACATCCTCTAGTGATTCAGTTCATGAAGGCTTGCCTAAAAATCAGACCTCCAAAGAAACCCACATTTCCAGCATGGAATCTCTCTACAGTACTCGATGCATTATCAAAACCTCCTTTTTGGCCGATTGAGTCAATTTCACTTTGGAACCTGACTTTGAAGGTAACCTTCCTTATCGCCATTACATCTGCGAGAAGAGTTTCAGAACTTAAAGCACTACTGATAGCAGAACCTTACCTAGTCTTCTATCCCGATAGAGTGGTATTGAGACCCTCGGAATGTTTCACTCCCAAGGTATCATCTTCTTTTCATTATAATCAAGATATCAACTTTCCATCCTTTACTAACGACCAGGGTGAACCTCATGCATTGGATGTTAAAACTATCATTACCAGCTATTTGGAAGCTACAGCTTCTTTCAGAAAATCAGATACTCTCCTCATAATCCCTCACGGTCCTAGGAAGGGTCATCCAGCAACTTCCCGAACAATCGCATCCTGGCTGGTCAACACCAATAAAAAGGCATATTCGTCTCAGCAGCTAGCCATCCCAGAAGGCATCAGGGCACACTCAACCAGGGCAGTGGCAACTTCATGGGCAGCATACTGCAGGGTTTCACCTGAGACAATCTGTAAGGCAGCTACCTGGTCGTCAAGACATACATTTACTTCTCACTATAAAATTGACTCTGCGCAACTAACTACAGCGGACTTTGGCAGATCCATTATTATAGCCAATTCCACAGCTCTTTAGAATAATAAAACTTTAATTTTTTGCACCCTCCCGACTGGTGAGTTATTTCCCAGTGTGTGCTGCCATGAAGGCGTCAGGAAAATGGAAAATTGTATACTCACCTTTCCGTAATTTTCCTTTCCTGACGCATCTTCATGGCAGCACACAGATTCCCACCCTGTCTTAGATGATATATACAGAGAATGGTGGGGGTCATCTCTCTTCAACTTTTATAGCTAGACCAATCCTGTCAGGTTGTGGGGGCGGAGTCACAACCCAGTGTGTGCTGCCATGAAGATGTGTCAGGAAAAAAAAATTACGGAAAGGTGAGTATACAATTTTCCATTTTTTGTCACAAAGTTGTGAAAATTGAAAAAAGAAAAAAACATTTCCTTTACTTTCTTCATTTTCAAAAACAAATGAGAGCTGCAAAATACTCACCATGCCTCTTAGCAGAAAAGCTTGGGGCGTCTACTTTCCAAAATGGGGTCATTTGGGTGGGAGGGGTTGTGCTATCTTGACATTTCAGACCCTCCAAAACTTTGATAGGTAATGAGGAGTGAAATTACCATTTTACGCACTTAGAAAGCCTGAAGGCGGTGTTTGGTTTTTGGGGTCCTGTACATCCCTAGGCTCCCAAAAAGTCTCACACATGTGGTATACCCGTACTCAGAAGAATCAACAGAATGTATTTTGGGGTGTAATTTCACATATATAGCAATGCCATGTGTGAGCAATATATCATTTAGTGACAACTTTGTGTAATAAAAAAAATATATATATAATTTTCCCAAAGCTTGTGGCAAAATATAAAATATACCATGGACTCAACATGCCTCTCAGCAAATAGCTTGGGGTGTCTTCTTTCCAAAAAGGGGTCATTTGGGGGTGGGGGGGTTAACTGTCCTGGCATTTTATGCCCAACATTAAACACTTATGCCACACATCACCCACTCTTCTAACCACTTGACCCACCAAGTTCTTTCTGACACTTTTTGTTTACATAAAAAAAAAAAATTCTAGAAAATAAACATTTTTTTGCTAGAAAATTACTTTGAACCCACATACATTATATGTGTTTTTAAATCAGAGGCCCTACAGTTTAAAATGGTGGGTGTTGCAATTTTTTTTTTCACAAAGTATTTGCGCAGTCATTTTCAAATGCAATTTCTTGAGAAAAAAAATCATTTTGAATTTTAATGCACAAAAAACACACTATAATGCCCAAATGTTTGGTAAAATATAAAGATTATCTTATTCCAAGTACATAAATACCAAACACCACATGCTTAATAAATTACACACACCCGTGCAACAGCGACAAACTATATACATTTTTAAAAACCTTTACAGGTTAACACTTTAGATTTACAGAGGGGGTCTACTGCAAGGATTACTGCCCTCGATCTTATGTTCGTGGTGATACCTCACATGCATGGTGCAATTGCTGTTTACATATGACACAAGACCAATGCTTGCGTTTGCCTTTGTGCACGTGCACGGTGGGAGAGGGCTGCTTTCATTTTTATTTTTAGTTATTCATTTTGCTTTTTTATTTTATTTTTACACTGTCCCTTTCATTTTTATTTTTTTTTCTTATAATTTTTATTGTTATCACAGGAAATGTAAATATCCCCCTAATATAGCAATATGTAGTGACAGGTACTTTTTTTTTTTTTTTTTTTTAATTTGGGGTCTATTAGACTCTAGATCTCTCCTTAGCCCTAAAGATCGGTGTGAGAATATGCTTTTCCAATTTCCCAATGGCGCTGTTTGTATCTGGCGAAATAGAAGTCATGAAATGCTCATAGCTTCTGATTTCTTAGGCCAGAGAGATGATTGGAGCAATTCTGGTCTCCGATCAGCTCTATGGTCAGCTGACAGAACCATTGGCTGTATTCTCAGGTTCCCTGGTGGGACAGGAGAGCCTGAAAAAACCATGGAAGAAGGCTGAAGGGGGGAGGGACGTTCCATCAGCTAGGATTGCTTTTACATGAAAGCCGACCGCCGGCTGAAAAAAAATGATACCAAGATGATACCTAAACCCGCAGGCATCATTCTGGTATTTCCACTCAAAGTCCAGTAACATACCAGTACGTCGCTGGTCCTTGTTGGGCATATATTGTGTTCTTTTTTTTCATGCAGCCTGTGAGTTAAATGAAAAAAGAGAAGCTAACAGATACCTCCATTCATAGTTACATAGTTGGTCAGATTGAAAAATGACACAAATCCATCTAGTTTAACGAAAAAAAAAAAAAAATACAATCCTTCACCCACAGTTGATCCAGAAGACAGCGAAAAACCCCAGCAAAAGTATGTTCCAATTTGCTACAGCAGGGGAAAATATTTCTTCCTGATCCCCCCGAGAGGAAATCGGATTTTCCCTGGAACAACTTTACCTATAAATGTTAGTACCCAGTTATATTATGTACATTTTAGGAAAGAATCCAGGCCTATTTTAAAGCAATCTACTGAGCTTGCCAGAACCACCTCTGGAGGAAGTCTATTCATATTGATCATATTGATCAATTGGTGGTACGTCCACCATTAGAATACCACCCTGCCTCCACCCACTTCTAATGATGGGCATACATGCAAAAGAACAGATTCCTCCATTCACATCGATTGATGTGGACGAAGAAATCTCTGCCAAGAAAACTAAATAAAAAAATATGTTGAAGCATAGGGGCGATCCGCCCCTATGTCCACCCCTGCCCCTGTGCTTTGGCATATATGCTCTTTTTTTAACTGTGGTGGTGAAATCACCTCCTACAGTGCTGGAGTCGCTGATTTATGTATCGTGAGAGCAAACCCTATTGCTGTCAAAATAAGTAAATCATTGCTGAAGCTGAATGGTGTACCTGCAAAGCAAACTATGGTTAACAATAACACACAGTAACAGTACAGTATAACAGAAGAATGACATACCTGCAAAGCAAACATGATAAAACACAGTAACAATAAAACATTACAGTTGAGCATAAAATGCAATGAATGGAAGACAGAACAAACGTTCCATTTGTCCTTCCATCTCACGGCAAGCAATTAATTAGACCTCAAGCAGGGTCTCTCCCCCCATCGTAGTCGGGTATCTACAAGCCGTTGGGGGAAGCCAATTGGATTGCACAGTGCCACATGCGGCAGTTCCTAATTGAAAGAGGTGTCTAGAAAGTGGCACGCTTGTATAAAAATTGTTCACGTAAAAATAGTACCCCTTTCGGAATAAGATTGACACCAAGTCCCAAACAATCTTGCTGCTGCTCCCTATGTAGTCTGGGCAGTCACGGGGCTCCACGCTCCTATATTTTCCCTTGTAAACCTGGAAACCATATGTATAGACTGTGGCCCTGTCACAGAGCTTATACATCTTGACCCCATATCTGGCACACTTGCTTGGGAGAAATTGTTTGAACACAAGGCGGCAGAAAATTTAATCAAGGACTCGTCAATGCAGACATCTTGATCGGGAATAGGTCACCCCGAGGACGACAGAGTTTGTTGTCGTTGAAGTGCATGAACCGCAAGATTTGCTTGTATCGAGTCCTGGTCATGGAAGCAGAGAACACGGGCATATGGTGAATTGGGTCAGTGGACCAATATGACCGCAACTCACTCTTTTTAGTAATACCCATGAAGAGGGATAGGCCCAGAAAGGTTTTTAATTCCGGAAGCAAGTTTTAATTTGGGAAGTCCGTCCAACTTTTGATAAAACAAAGTCCGCTAGAGCCCACACACGATCGAATTGTCCGACGAAATCCGGTACGCCGGACCAAGTATGCCGTAAAGTCCGATCATGTGTACGCGGCATAACACCTAACCGATGTCACCCGGGACACTAATACGGTGGTCAGAAAATAGATCTGTACACTATGCTAGTGACACTGTGACAGGGAGTGAAAGGGTTAACTGGGGGGTAATGAGGGGGGTTAAACCTTTATTAGGGAATATGTGGCAGGTACCCTGATGCTATACAAGACTGACGGGTACTCTAACTAGCTAGCTAGTGTCACCCGTGACACTAATATGGTGATCAGAAAAAAGATCTGTACACTATACTAGTGACATTGTGACAGGGGGTGAAAGGGTTAACTGGGGGGTGACCAGGGGGTTAAACCCTTATTAGGGATTATGTGGCGGGTACCCTGAACCTATCTGGGCCTACCACTAACTGCCCCAATGCTGATTACTATCACAAGTGACACCAATATAGTGATCAGTGAGTGATCAAAGGGTTAAAAGTTTACCTATGTGTACTGGTGTCAGTGTAGTGTTGGTGTACTCATAGTACATGTCTTCTCGCTCGCTGGAACCGAAAAGGGCTCCATGAGGGGAGATGACAGAAATCATTGGCTTGGACCTGTAGACTGATCGGTTCTGAAACAAATCCGTTCGCCGCACTTGTCCCCTACTTGCGGGCGCTTGCCCCTTATCGGTACGGCGATTCACGCAGCTAAGCCACCTTGCCGCAGTATTAGGGTTGCCACATTTTCTTCAAGTCAAACCCGAACACTTTAGCGGCACACAGCCATATTTTTTTTTTAAGTATAAACTATACATATATTTGCTATTAAATAACATTTCTAAGCATATGAAGTTAATAACAAGAGCCCCCCTTTATATCAGAGTCCACAGAGTTCCCCTTTTACATCTGAACTCGCAGATATACACTGTAAGGGGGGACTCTGCAGACTCTGATGTAAGGGAGAGTTCCGGGGACCCTGACATGAGGGATGCTCTGGAAACCCTGATTAAGGGGGAACACTGAAAACTATGATGTAAGGGGAAACACTGTGGCCTCTGGTGTAAAGGGGAACTCTGATGTAAGGGGTGCTCTGAGAACCCTGATTTACCTTAGCTTACTCACTCAGAGGCAGGAGAGAGAGAAGGGGGGGGAACTTCAGTCACAGACAGGAATGGTTGGTGACCTCGCTCACTCCTTGGCAGTCAGCACCTCTCATCCAGATGTATCTAAGGCCTCATTCACACGGGCACCATCAGTTTAGTCACGTTAAAAACGTATCAGTTCCTATCCGTTGCTTCATCCGTCTTCATCCGTCTTCTGTTCCGTTAATCTCCATTTTCATCCGTCTTTCGTTTGGTTAATATCCGTCTTCATCAGTAAATGTACACTTTACATCCGTTTTTTCATCCGTTTTGATCCGTTTAGAGCAGTTTCTGTGTCTTTAAGGAAATTACCCAGAAAGCATTGCTCCTCCCATTTCATCCCATAGTTGCTGTGTTCTTACTCTCTCACTGTGGTCCCAACAGGTTGAGTCCCACAAGCCTGGCCTTTATGCATCAGGTTTATAAGCTCCTCATGGGAGACATCTCTTGCCATGTTTCTCCTTGGGCATGTACTGGGGATGTACTGGGGATGTACTTCCTATTGTCCAACTACTGCCTGGGTCATAGGTTGAGGTCACAGATTAACAAAAAAAAAATTATTTCTTCAAAACTGATCGGACGTTGACGGACATTGTCCGTTAACGTCAGTTAATACCTGTTTTCACGGATCTGGATGTAGCCTTGTACATTAAAAAAATTGATAAAATCGGAAGTGGAGGGTAATGGGTGGTAACGGAGGTCATCCGTTTGCCCATAGGAATGCATTGTCGTCCATTGATGGATGGAAGAAAAATAAGTAGATGGTCCGTCCGTGTGAAAGGGGCCTAAGGCGGCTGGAATTTAAATTTCTGGCCCCCACTTTCCTTTTCTGAGGCACAGCATCGAGGATTGAAGTGTGGGCAGACACAGAGGGGTGGGGGCGGGAGGAAGAGGAGCAGATCAAGCCCTCTCTACTCTCCCGTCTGGGTGTGTTTTGGGGGGGTTGTTAGGGCTGGCTTTGGGCAGTGTGAGAGAGAGTGTAACAAACAACTGGAGCCAGCAACCCTGCTGGGAAGCCATAGTCAGATCTAAATAATGTATCCAGGTTTCAGGTAGTCTGAAAAAGAGACGCATGATTGCAAACCCAGAACTGTCCGGGTGAATCCCGGACAGGTGGCAACCCACGCAGTATATCTGGGGCAGGTGGTCGGGAAGTGGTTAAAGTATTGAGAAGGAGAGACTTAATAATAGCCAGACAACTTTACATTTTTAGAAGCACAAGCCAGCCTCCATGGCTTCTCATGATGGGTTCCCATATATTTTTATGACATTTGAATTTTTCCTTTGTCATATCTAAAAGTAAGCATCCCACATAAACCAGAAACTATTCTTCTTTCCCTTAAATTTACTCAAGGTCATTGCTTGTTAAGGGTATGTAAACCATCCAGTCTGTTAAATATATTATTAAAAACATTATATTATACATGGTTGATAATTGCACAAATACCTGTAATGCCCCGTACACACGGTCAGATTTTCCGACGGAAAATGTGTGATAGGACCTTGTTGTCAGAAATTCCGACCTTGTGTAGGCTCCATCACACATTTTCCATCGGATTTTCCGACACACAAAGTTTGAGAGCAGGATATAAAATTTTCCGACAACAAAATCCGTTGTCGGAAATTCCGATCGTGTGTACACAAATCCGACTCACAAAGTGCCACGCATGCTCAGAATAAATAAAGAGATAAAAGCTATTGGCCACTGCCCCGTTTATAGTCCCGACGTACGTGTTTTACGTCACCGCGTTCAGAATGACTGGATTTTCCGACAACTTTGTGTGACCGTGTGTATGCAAGACAAGTTTGAGCCAACATCCGTCGGAAAAAGTCCTAGAATTTTGTTGTCGGAATGTCCAAACAAAGTCCGACCGTGTGTACGGGGCATTGCTCTTACCAGAAATCTCGTGTTCTAAGTACTTCCTTTACTTTCTGCCTGAGCTGTAGGTTTATCAGAAAAAGACATGCATATATGGAAGGAGCACCAGACCAAAAGACAAATGAGTCCAAATGTATTTATTGATATTGTGTTAAGACAGCCAAGGCGTTTCAGGGGCAAAGGAAATCAATAAATGAATTTGGACTTTTTTATCTTTTGATCTGGCACTCCATATATGCATGTCTTTTTCTTGTAACCTGCTGGAGGGTAGCTTTGTCTGTTATGAGTATCCTGACCTGAGCCAGTGGGCTCTTCAAATATTTTTTTCCCTCTCATTACCTTGTTTTACCTCATATGAAAGCGCCCTCTTGGATACCTTTTTTTTCATTGGTGTGCTGTAGTTTTATCAATTACACTTGTAGCGCTGCCCCTGAAGAAGCTGCTTGAATATGCTTGGTTCTGTAACCTGCCTCTAAACCTCAAGAACAGTCTCCGCCCCTCAGGCACACCTAGCAAACTGTGTTAATGCAAACACAGTAGTACATAGGCACAGGCAGTATGTAGCCAGAAGTCTGTTTTTACTGAACATCTTCTTTAGCACAAAGTAGACAGTGACAAATATAATTATGTGACTGTCAAAGGCAACCCAAATAGATCAACTGTGGCTTATTGACTAAAAGTTTTAAACAATATGATCTGGCTACTTCCAGGGATCTCCTTAAGGCGGATAAACCCAAAAGCAGAGACCACCACACAAAATGACAAATTGCAAGATGACAAGAACACTGAAATAGACTGGCCACTAACTACTGAAGTTGGGCCCTATGAGTCAAGGCAGAAGAAGGGCAGTGGAATGACCAGGATTGTGTCAGACCACTCCCTTCTAGCCCCTGACACCACAGCCTCCAGTAAATCCTGAGAGTACAAAATACATATATTTCAAGATGAACACTGACTCTTAATACTTAAACCGGTTCACTTAATATTTCCTGAGTCCTGGGTGTATGTATGAGCCCGTATGGTGCCAGTGACTCTAATCCCTTCAGGGGAGCTATTGTAGTCTCTTGGAAGAAAAAAAAGGCCTTGGATCTTCAGCTAGCTCTGTGCTGGTACACTTGGTGTAGTGATTGGCAGGATGAGCAAAGTGTATTTAGAGATATGCTGGCAGGCAGTTGTGATGAGCAGTATGCTGGCATTATCCTGGTAAGCAAGGTGGATATTGTGACTGCTCAGTAGGATGTAAGTGTAACACAGGTTCTCCAGGTGTAGGCACAAATAAAACAAAGATGTCTGCATGCAGTGTCTTTTGTTTGTGTCCTTAAAGTGGGCAAGTGCCTGCTCACTAATCCTGCGACCAAGGCCCAAAGGGAGATGTCCTAGCAGGCAGGTTCTTCAGGTGGTCCGACTGGCTACCTTACAACTGGAACGCCTCACGCCTTCAGGAACGCATGCAGATGCACCTCAGACCCTCTCTGGTGGGATGTCCACAAACGACCGATCCTTGGAGCTGTGGCAGGATTGTCACACCAACCGAGAAACAACAGCCCCCTCACTCCTATTCGGTCTTCTCCTCACCACGTAGAGAGTGAGTAGCTCCCCGGCAACCTTGTGGTCTCTGCTTCTCCTTGAACAGTAGGCATCCTGTGCTGTGTAGTTTTGCCCCCATAGAATGTTATGGGGCCGCTGGTGATGGGGACTACATGTTCCAAGATGCTCTGCCCCTCTGCCATGAAGTCCCATTGGTTCCCTTCCCACTTCCAATGAAGATACAGGGGAGGGAGTAGATTGGGCTGCCGAGTCTCTGCTAGCACGGCTCGCATACAGTACAGTGCGAGGTGGAGAGGGAGGGGGGATTCCCCTGCAGCTGCTGACAGGCTCGCTTTCACTGCCAGTGAGCCTGTCTGTATCTGAATCTCTGGGGCAGCCGCTGGGAGGTGCGGGGCCATGGGTGGCAGAGCGGCACCCGCTACACACTGTTAACAGCTATCTTTATGGGCTACAGAAGACCTCCTCTTTATGTTATGGAAATAGTGTATTCTGTAGTCCTAAAACACTTCCTGTCCTAGGCTGACAACACTGCTTCTCCATAGATATTCCACGATTATTATTATGTGGCAGAACATGCGAACAGACCAAAAATTTGTGCGAGCACGCGAACCCCGCTAAAAACTATGGGACTCGCACGTGAAAAATCAAAAGTGCTAATTTTAAAGGCTAATATGCAAGTTATTGTCATAAAAAGTGTTTTGGGACCCAGGTTCTGCCCCAGGGGACATGTATCAATGCAAAAAAAGTTTTAAAATTGGCCGTTTTTTCGGGAGCAGTGATTTTAATAGTGCTTAAAGTGAAACAATAAAAGTGTAATATTCCTTTAAATATCGTGCCTGGGGGTAGGGATGAGCCGAACACCCCCCGGTTCGGTTCGCACCAGAACCCGCGAACGGACCGCAAGTTCGCACGAACGTTAGAACCCCATTGACGTCTATGGGACTCGAACGTTCGAAATCAAAAGTGCTCATTTTAAAGGCTAATTTGCATGGTATTGTCCTAAAAAGGGTTTGGGGACCCGGGTCCTACCCCAGGGGACATGTATCAATGCAAAAAAAACTTTTAAAAACGGCCGTTTTTTCGGGAGCAGTGATTTTAATGATGCTTAAAGTAAAAAAAAAAAAGTGAAATATTCCTTTAAATATCGTACCTGGGGGGTGTCTATAGTATGCCTGTAAAGTGACGCGTGTTTCCCATGTTTAGAACAGTCCCTGCACCAAATGTCATTTTTAAAGGAAAAAATCTCATTTAAAACTGCTTGCGGGTTTAATGTCATGTCGGGTCATGGCAATATGGATGAAAATCAGTGAGACAAACGGCATGGGTACCCCCCAGTCCATTACCAGGCCCTTTGGGTCTTGTATGGATATTAAGGGGAACCCCGCACCCAAATTAAAATAAGGAAAGGTCCCTATATACTCTGAACAGCAGTATACAGGCGGTGCAAACAAGACAGGGACTGTAGGTTTGTTGTTAAGTAGAATCTGTTTGTAATTTTGAACATTTTTAATGTGTTTAGCTCCAGCCAAAAAATCTTTTCTAAGCTTTTTGGAAAACATAGGGAAGGGTTATCACCCCTGTGACATTTGTTTTGCGTCTTTCCTCCTCTTCAGAAGATTTCACCTCACTTTTTTGTCCCAATGAAAAATGTTTTTTGAAAATTTGGGTTTTTTTGTGGAACAAGGATTGGAAAGCATCAGTGGAAAGGAAAAATTGTTTTCCCATATTAACTCTTACAGGAGAGAATTTCCCTTCCTTAGGGGTAGATTTCATCTCACTTCCTGTTGTCTCCTTCCGTTTGCAAGTAGGAGTCGTTTGTAAGTTAGATGTTTGAAAGTAGGGTCCTGCCCTATATACTCAGCAGAAATTTGGGCCTTAGGTGTTGCTGTGGCCAAAACACTGTAAGCCCTCACAGGGCCCTGCTGTGAAATATTAGATCAAGAATTGTAATTACATGCCCCTGTTGAACAGGAGCTGAAAAATTAGGCCTTAGGCACTGGTGCTGGTGCCACAACACTGCAACCCCTCACAGATACTCTAGTTGGAACGCAGGAACGAGCCCTGCTGCAAAGTATTGCATCAAAAATTGTAATTACACGCCCCTGTTAGACAGGGGCAGAAAAATTGGGTCTTAGGCACTGGTGCTGGTGCCACAACACTGCAACCCCTCACAGACACTCTAGTTGAAACGCAGGAACAAGCCCTGCTGCAAAGTATTGCATCAAAAATTGTAATTACACGCCCCTGTTAGACAGGGGCTGAAAAATTGGGTCTTAGGCACTGGTGCTGGTGCCACAACACTGCAACCCCTCACAGACACTCTAGTTGAAACGCAGGAACAAGCCCTGCTGCAAAGTATTGCATCAAAAATTGTAATTACACGCCCCTGTTAGACAGGGGCAGAAAAATTGGGTCTTAGGCACTGGTGCTGGTGCCACAACACTGCAACCCCTCACAGACACTCTAGTTGGAATGCAGGAACAAGCCCTGCTGCAAAGTATTGCATCAAAAATTGTAATTACACGCCCCTGTTAGACAGGGGCTGAAAAATTGGGTCTTAGGCACTGGTGCTGGTGCCACAACACTGCAACCCCTCACAGACACTCTAGTTGGAATGCAGGAACGAGCCCTGCTGCAAAGTATTACATCAAAAATTGTAATTACACGCCCCTGTTAAACAGGGGCTGAAAAATTGTGCCTTAGGCACTGGTGGTGGCGCCCAGAACCAAAAATGTTCTTACAAGCTATCAGCGTGATGATTGAGGAGGAAGAGGATAATTACTCAGGGATAGTCACTCAGCATCAGCATAGGCAGTCTTTGAAGGGATCTGAGATTTCAAAAAAAATTATTCGGTTACATCTGCATCAGGTGCTTGGTAGCTGGTGGTGATCCAAGACTGATTCATTTTTATGAAGGTCAGCCGATCGACCGAGTCGGTGGACAGACGCACCCTGTGATCGGTTACCACGCCTCCAGCAGCACTGAATGTGCGTTCCGAAAGAACGCTGGATGCAGGACAGGCCAGTAGCTCAATTGCATACTGTGCAAGCTCTGGCCAGTGATCCATCCTCAAGACCCAGTAACCCAGAGGATTTTCGGTGGGAAAGGTGTCCAAGTCTGATCTTGCCCCTAGGTATTCCTGCACCATGTAAAACAGACGCTGGCGATGGTTGCTGGAACCGATCATACCTTGGGGCTGCGGACCAAAAAATTGTCTGAACGCATCGGTCAGACGGCCACCTTCTCCACCGCTCCTTCTTTGACTGACCGAAGCCTCAGCAACACGTTGTCCAGAAACAGGAGTTTGTAACCTCCCAGTCTCTGGGAACGCGTTGCACAGACCTTTCTGCAAGGCCTCCCGAAGATGTTTCATCCTCTGCTCCCTCTGCGATGGCAAGATAAGGTCCGCAACCTTACCCTTGTAACGTGGATCAAGGAGGGTTGCCAGCCAGTATTGGTCCTTCTCCTTGATACCACGAATACGAGGATCCTTACGCAGGCTTTGCAGGATCAGGGAGGCCATGCAGCGTAGGTTTGCTGAGGCATTCGGTCCGGAGTCCTCTGGGTCACTAAGGACAACAACGTCCGCAGCCACCTCCTCCCAGCCACGTACAAGTCCATGTGTTCCTTGGGACTGATCCCTTAAAGACTGCTGATGCTGAGTGCCAGGCTCCACCTCCATACTGACACAATCTTCCTCCTCCTCCTCCTCCTCCTCCTCGTCCTCTTCCTGTGTGATCGGCGGGCACGCAGGAACACTGTCTGGATAAAGGGGGCCTTGAGAGCTAAGGAAGTCCTCCTCTTCCTGCCTCTGTTCTGCCTCAAGTGCCCTGTCCATTATCCCACGCAGCGTGTGCTCCAACAGGTGGACAAGGGGGACAGTGTCACTGATGCATGCACTGTCAGTGCTCACCATCCTCGTGGCCTCCTCGAATGGTGACAGGACAGTGCATGCATCCCTGATCATGGCCCACTGGCGTGGGGAAAAAAAACCAAGGTCCCCTGACCCTGTCCTGGTGCCATAGTCGCACAGGTACTCATTGATGGCCCTCTGCTGCGTGTGCAGCCGCTGCAGCATGGCCAACGTCGAGTTCCACCTGGTGGGCATGTCACAGATTAGGCGGTTCTTGGGCAGGTTAAACTCCTTTTGGAGGTCCGTCAGCCGAGCACTGGCATTATATGACCGGCGGAAATGCACACAGACTTTCCTGGCCTGCCTCAGGACATCCTGTAAGCCCGGGTACCTGCCCAAGAACCGCTGCACCACCAAGTTAAGGACGTGAGCCAAACAGGGCACATGGGTCAGTTGTCCCTGTCGGAGGGCAGAGAGGAGGTTGGTGCCATTGTCGCAAACCACCATTCCTGCCTTAAGTTGGCGTGGCGTCAACCACCTCTGAACCTGCCCCTGCAGAGCTGACAGAACCTCTGCCCCAGTGTGGCTCCTGTCCCCCAAGCACACCAGCTCAAGCACCGCATGGCATCTTTTGGCCTGCGTACTTGCGTAGCCCCTTGAACGCCTACGGAGCACCGCTGGTTCCGAGGAAGAGGCCATGGAGGAAGAAGAAGAGGAGGGGGTGGAGGAGAGAGGTGTGTCACAATCAGCATTTTGGAGGCGTGGTGGCGGAACAACCTCCAACACTACTGCACCTTGTCCTGCATCCTTCCCAGCTGCCAGCAGAGTCACCCAATGCGCCGTGAAACTTAAGTAACGTCCCTGTCCATGCCTGCTGGACCATGAGTCAGCGGTAATATGCACCTTACCGCTGACCGCCCTGTCCAGCGAGGCATGGACATTGCCTTCCACATGCCGGTAGAGAGCCGGAATCGCCTTCCGTGAGAAAAAGTGGCGTTTGGGTACCTGCCACTGAGGAACCGCACATTCCACAAACTCACGGAAGGGGGCAGAGTCTACCAACTGAAAAGGCAGCAGTTGAAGTGCTAGCAATTTTGCCAAGCTAGCATTCAACCGCTGGGCATGTGGATGGCTGGGAGCAAACTTCTTTCGGCGGTGCAGCAGCTGGGGCAGGGAAATTTGCCTGGTACAATCTGACGTCGGTGTACCAAAAGCAGATTGCCCATAAGTACTTGGCTGTGACACACCTAATTCTACACCTTCATTCCTCTCACTGCAGGTCGCAGAGAGGACTGAAGGTCTAGTGGGGTTGGAAATCTCAGCTGATGAGGAGCAAGGAGAGATCGTCTTTGTTCTTTGGTGTGGGTCTTTTAGATACGCTTGCCAACGAACTGCATGGCAGGTCAACATATGTCTGGTCAAGCATGTGGTACCCAAGCGGGAGATGTTTTGGCCACGCGAGATACGCTTGAGACATATATTGCAAATAGCAGCGGTGCGATCTGATGCACTCGTCTCAAAAAAGGCCCACACCAAAGAACTTTTTGAATAACGCGCAGAGACTGCAGCGCCCTGCACATGTGGAGCTTTGGGGTGTGATGCAGTCAATGTGCTGCCCTTAGGCTGGCCCCTGGAGGGCATCCTGCCTAGTTGGTGATGTGCCACCTCCTCCTCCTCCTCCTCCTCCTCCTCCTCCTCTCTCCTATCAGGCACCCACGTTGAGTCAGTGACCTCATCATCCCCTCCCTCCTCATCACTGGAGCAAACCTGGCAGTATGCTGCAGCAGGGGGAGCATGACTGCCAGATTGCTGTCCTTCTTGGGCACCCCCTCTGTCCGTGCTCATGTTACTGCCTTCATTGAGCTCAGTATCATCATCAGAGCCTTCCAAACGCTGGGCATCCTCCTGGAGCATGTACCCAACACTGTGGTCAAACAGTTCGAGGGAATCCTCAGGAGGACATGGTGGGGCTAGGGAAGGAGTCACTGATGACATTGAGCTGAGGGAAGAGGCCGCTGCTTTGCCAGACAAAGCACCCTGGGCATGGGTGAGAGAGGATGAGGAGGATGAGGACGGCTTGGTCATCCACTCGACCAAGTCTTCCGCATGTTGCGGCTCAACACGGCCAGCTGCCGAAAAAAAGGCCAAGCGTGTCCCATGGCCACGTGCTGATGAGGATGCACCGTCTCCACGACCAGCACTAGACACAGAGCCTGCTTGCCCTCTCTTATTGGCTTGTGACTGTCTGCCTCTCCTTCTTGGCCTTCCAGACATACTAATGGCCTGTAGCTGCACTAAGCTGGGATAGAACACCTGTAATTTTCTTCAGGTAGCTTTATATACTGTAACCAGACAAGCCTGCCTGTCAGTAGGAAGATAACAGGAACGGATCTAGCTGAACACTGTGAGCAGGACGTACTGCACTAAATGTATATAGCAGGAATGGATCTAGCTGAACACTGTGAGCAGGACGCACTGCACTGAATGTAAATAGCAGGAACGGATCTAGCTGAACACTGTGAGCAGGACGCACTGCACTGAATGTAAACAGCAGGAACGGATGTAGCTAAACACTGTGAGCAGGACGCACTGCACTGAATGTAAATAGCAGGAACGGATCTAGCTGAACACTGTGAGCAGGACGCACTGCACTGAATGTAAATAGCAGGAACGGATCTAGCTGAACACTGTGAGCAGCACGCACTGCACTGAATGTAAATAGCAGGAACGGATCTAGCTGAACACTGTGAGCAGGACGCACTGCACTGAATGTAAATAGCAGGAACGGATCTAGCTGAACACTGTGAGCAGGACGCACTGCACTGAATGTAAACAGCAGGAACGGATGTAGCTAAACACTGTGAGCAGGACGCACTGCACTGAATGTAAATAGCAGGAACGGATCTAGCTGAACACTGTGAGCAGGACGCACTGCACTGAATGTAAATAGCAGGAACGGATCTAGCTGAACACTGTGAGCAGCACGCACTGCACTGAATGTAAATAGCAGGAACGGATCTAGCTGAACACTGTGAGCAGGACGCACTGCACTGAATGTAAATAGCAGGAACGGATCTAGCTGAACACTGTGAGCAGGACGCACTGCACTGAATGTAAATAGCAGGAACGGATCTAGCTGAACACTGTGAGCAGGACGCACTGCACTGAATGTAAATAACAGGAACGGATCTAGCTGAACACTGTGAGCAGGACACACTGTACTAAATGTAAATAGTCTAGCTGCCTGACCGTGGTACTAATAGGATCAAAAAGAACACCTGTAATTTTCTTCAGGTAGCTTTATATACTGTAACCAGACAAGCCTGCCTGTCAGTAGGAAGATAACAGGAACGGATCTAGCTGAACACTGTGAGCAGGACGTACTGCACTAAATGTATATAGCAGGAACGGATCTAGCTGAACACTGTGAGCAGGACGCACTGCACTGAATGTAAATAGCAGGAACGGATCTAGCTGAACACTGTGAGCAGGACACACTGTACTAAATGTAAATAGTCTAGCTGCCTGACCGTGGTACTAATAGGATCAAAAAGAACACCTGTAATTTTCTTCAGGTAGCTTTATATACTGTAACCAGACAAGCCTGCCTGTCAGTAGGAAGATAACAGGAACGGATCTAGCTGAACACTGTGAGCAGGACGTACTGCACTAAATGTATATAGCAGGAACGGATCTAGCTGAACACTGTGAGCAGGACGCACTGCACTGAATGTAAATAGCAGGAACGGATCTAGCTGAACACTGTGAGCAGGACGCACTGCACTGAATGTAAATAGCAGGAACGGATCTAGCTGAACACTGTGAGCAGGACGCACTGCACTGAATGTAAACAGCAGGAACGGATGTAGCTAAACACTGTGAGCAGCACGCACTGCACTGAATGTAAATAGCAGGAACGGATCTAGCTGAACACTGTGAGCAGGACACACTGTACTAAATGTAAATAGTCTAGCTGCCTGACCGTGGTACTAATAGGATCAAAAAGAACACCTGTAATTTTCTTCAGGTAGCTTTATATACTGTAACCAGACAAGCCTGCCTGTCAGTAGGAAGATAACAGGAACGGATCTAGCTGAACACTGTGAGCAGGACGTACTGCACTAAATGTATATAGCAGGAACGGATCTAGCTGAACACTGTGAGCAGGACGCACTGCACTGAATGTAAATAGCAGGAACGGATCTAGCTGAACACTGTGAGCAGGACGCACTGCACTGAATGTAAATAGCAGGAACGGATCTAGCTGAACACTGTGAGCAGGACGCACTGCACTGAATGTAAACAGCAGGAACGGATGTAGCTAAACACTGTGAGCAGCACGCACTGCACTGAATGTAAATAGCAGGAACGGATCTAGCTGAACACTGTGAGCAGGACACACTGTACTAAATGTAAATAGTCTAGCTGCCTGACCGTGGTACTAATAGGATCAAAAAGAACACCTGTAATTTTCTTCAGGTAGCTTTATATACTGTAACCAGACAAGCCTGCCTGTCAGTAGGAAGATAACAGGAACGGATCTAGCTGAACACTGTGAGCAGGACGTACTGCACTAAATGTATATAGCAGGAACGGATCTAGCTGAACACTGTGAGCAGGACGTACTGCACTAAATGTATATAGCAGGAACGGATCTAGCTGAACACTGTGAGCAGGACGCACTGCACTGAATGTAAATAGCAGGAACGGATCTAGCTGAACACTGTGAGCAGCACGTACTGCACTGAATGTAAATAGCAGGAACGGATCTAGCTGAACACTGTGAGCAGGACGTACTGCACTAAATGTATATAGCAGGAACGGATCTAGCTGAACACTGTGAGCAGGACGCACTGCACTGAATGTAAATAGCAGGAACGGATCTAGCTGAACACTGTGAGCAGCACGTACTGCACTGAATGTAAATAGCAGGAACGGATCTAGCTGAACACTGTGAGCAGGAAGCACTGTACTGAATGTAAATAGCAGGAACGGATCTAGCTGAACACTGTGAGCAGGACACACTGCACTGAATGTAAATAGTCTAGATAGAAGATAACAGGAACGGATCTAGCTAAACTGAATACAGTGTATATATATATATGCAACACCTGGGATGCATATATATACACAATACACTGTAAGTGCAGCTAACTGACTGACTGTTCTGCCTAATCTATCTAACTCAAATCAAATGACACTGTCTCTCTCTCTCTCTATCGCTCAGCACACCGGAACACACACTACACAGGGCCGCCGTGCAGGCGGCCTTATATAGTGTGGGGTGTGTACTAAATCCCCTGAGCCATAATTGGCCAAAGCCACCCTGGCTTTGGCCAATTACAGCTCTCTCTACTGACGGCGCTGTGATTGGCCAAGCATGCGGGTCATAGTGCATGCTTGGCCAATCATCAGCCAGCAATGCACTGCGATGCCGCAGTGAATTATGGGCCGTGACGCGCCACACGAATTTGGCGCGAACGGCCCATATCGTTCGCAATTCGACGGACGGTCGAACAGCCGATGTTCGAGTCGAACATGGGTTCGACTCGAACACGAAGCTCATCCCTACCTGGGGGTGTCTATAGTATGCCTGTAAAATGGCGCATTTTCCCCATGTTTAGAACAGTCCCTGCACAAAATGACATTTCTAAAGGAAAAAAAGTCATTTAAAACTGCTTGCGGCTGTAATGTAATGTTGCCCCCCCAGCCCATTACTGGGCCCTTTGGGTCTGGTATGGCTATTAAGGGGAACCCCGCACCCAAATAATTAAAAAAGGAGTGGGGTCCCCAGGCCCTATATACTTTGAACAACAGTATACAGGCGGTCCCTGGGTTACAAACAAGATAGGGACTGTAGGTTTGTTGTTAAGTTGAATCTGTTTGTAATTTGGAATAGGTACATTTTTTAAGTGTAGCTCCAGCTCAAAAATCTAGTTTTAGGCTTTTTGGATAATATAGGGCAGGGTTATCACCCCTGTAACATTTTTTTTGCTGTCTGTGCCCCTGTTTATAAGGTTTCACCTCACTTTCTGTCCCAATGACAATTGGATTTAGAAAATTTTGGGTTATTAGGGAAACAAGGATTGGTGATAAAGCATCAGTGGAGACACCTTTCTCCCATATTAACTCTTATACCCCGTACACACGGTCGGACATTGATCCGACATTCCGACAACAAAATTCTAGGATTTTTTCCGACGGATGTTGGCTCAAACTTGTCTTGCATACACACGGTCACACAAAGTTGTCGGAAAATCCGATCATTCTGAACACGGTGACGTAAAACACGTACGTCGGGACTATAAACGGGGCAGTAGCCAATAGCTTTCATCTCTTTATTTATTCTGAGCATGCGTGGAACTTTGTGCGTCAGATTTGTGTACACACGATCGGAATTTCCGACAATGGATTTTGTTGTCGGAAAATTTTATAGCCTGCTCTCAAACTTTGTGTGTCGGAAAATCCGATGAAAAATGTGTGATGGAGCCCACACGGTTTCCGACAACAAGGTCCTATCACACATTTTCCGTCGGAAAACCTGACTGTGTGTACAGGGCATTACAGGAGAGGATTTCCCTTCCTAGGGGTAGATTTCCTCTCACTTCCTGTTGTCTCCCTTCGTTTGTAAGTAGGAATCGTTTGTAAGTCTGATGTTTGAAAATAGGGGACCGCCTGTATATACTATACGGCCTGCCCTATACACTCTGTGGAAAATTGGGCCTTAGGTGTTGGTGGTACCAGAACACTGTAAGCACTCACAGTTACTCTTGGTGGGCACTGGAATGGCCCTGCTGTGAAATTTTATATCAAGAATTGTAATTACATGCCCCTGTCAAACAGGGGCAGTAAAATTGGGCCTTAGGCAGTGGTGGTGGTGGCACAACACTGTAAAGCCTCACAGATACTTTTGTTGAGCGCAGGAACAGGCCCTGCTGTGAAATATTAGATCAAAAATTGTAATTACAATACAGTGCAGCCGTAGTGCAGTTGCTACTACTTTTCTGGTGGTGTACACAGTACACAATACAGTGTAGTGCGGTGTTGCAAAACAAAATATACATCATGTCCAGAAGGCCACCAAGGAGAGGCAGATGCTCACAGGCCACTAAAAGAGGGCAAGCAGGCTCTGTGTCTACAGTCAACAGTGCTGGTCATGGGCATGGTGCATCCTCTGCCAGTGGCCGTGGGGCACACTTGTCATATTTATCTGCTGCTGGCCATATTATTGAGCCAGAATGTCATGGAACATCCCACACTCCGCTTGAGTGCTTCCCTCAGTATACCACTTCCTTATAGTCTGGATACAGATATTCCAACCTCTCTGAGCACAAAACAAGGCGACACTTGCTTGTTGCTAACATGGACTGACCCTTTATTTGAGATCTCACACAAATATATACACAGCAGAATGACTAAAACCTAACCTAATTAACATGAGCTAATTAACTAATCCTTTTACCCAGACCAGATGACTCAGAGACATGACCTGTAGGACACAGACTTGTGGGCACTGAGCTTCACACAGTAACAGAGTTAATTATCATAAGTACAACCACAGGACATTTTCTCACAATAGCAGAAGCTCCAATAGGTGTCGGCCAGTCTCCTACATTGTATAGAGGACAATGTGATCAGCTCATTGACTATTCAACACACATTACCATAAACATCAACACAGGGTTAATTAGAACAAACAATGAGATGAATACCCTTAGAACCTGTGGTAAGCCAGACTAAACTCATTTACATTAAACACATTATAGCTGACATCAGACAGGTGAGTGGAGTTGATGACACCTGCATCTCCTCACAGTATGTGTCCCAACAGTATGATTCAGTCTTATCAGCAGGGGGCTGCTGGAGGAATCCCCCCTCCCTCTTCAGGGACACACATCACAAATGACCACAGCAAGGAGTCCCCAACAGAATCAAACAACATACAATATATACATATATACACGACTGAGTTCGATTAGTACAGTTCAGACTGCATTTCTAATTCACCTCACAAAGAGTATTGTTCCATTGAAAATCCAGGGCCCATAATCAAAAGGCAAGAGGCTTGCATTCAGTCCTCTCCAACAGCCTCTGTCCCGGCTAGGTCTGTGACACAGAACATGCAGAAGAGTTGGTGGAGTGGATAACAAAGCCGTCTTCATCCTCCTCATCCTCTGTCTCCCAGGCTCAGAGTAGTTTTCCTTCCTATGCAGCTGCCAAAGTGGCCTATTCCACCGGCTCCTTGTCCACAGTCACTCCTTCCATAGCCCAACCATCATGCACGAAGGAATCCCCCAAACTATTCGACCACAGTGTCGGGTACATGCTGGAGGATGCACAGCGATTTGAAGGCTCCGATGTTGGTTCCCAGGTTGAGGAAGGGAGTAACGTGAGCCTAGAGAGAGGGGGTGCCCAAGAAGGACAAAAAACTGGCAGTCATGTTCCCCCAGCTGCAGCAGTGCCAAGTTTGCTCCAGTGATGAGGAGGGAGGGGATGATGAGGTCACTGACTCTACTTGGGCGTCTGATAGAATAGAGGAGGAGGCACAACTCCAACGAGGCAGGATGTCCTCTAGGGGGCAGCTTAAGGGCAGCCACCCTACTGCATCACACCGCAGAGCTCCGCAGGTGCAGGGCACTGCTGACTCCCCGCTGATTTTGAAAATTTCCTTGGTGTGGGCCTTTTTGGACACGTGTGCAGCAGATCTCACCAATGCTGTTTGCAACCTATGTCTAAAGCGCATCAAGCATGGCCACAACAGCAGCCACTTGGGCACCACATGCTTGAGCAGACATATGACGACCTCCCATGCAGTCTTTTTCCTGTATACCATATTTGAGATTTAATATCTCTCAGATATGATTTGGGTTAAATGAGAGTTCTTTGACCATGAGTGAAAGCTTTAACACAATAACAACATTTATTGGTGAATAGCTGAAAGTCTGTCTAATACACAGCCATCTATCTATAGTCTACATCAAGGATAAAAATATTAGGTTAAACTAAGAGAATTACATGAAGGAATACAGAGTATATTCCTGAAAACATTGATCTGCAAACATATTTAGTTACAAATAAAATGCAGACCTTTCCAATAATTACCCTTTGCACCAAGGTTCCATTCTGATGGTTGTTCTCCCATAAAAGTGTGTGTATCCCTCCCATCTAGTCTGTGTATATCATTACATGCTGATGCCTCATTGGTTGGTCTAGCGTGGCTCTGATTGGTGAGCTTCCCTATTCCTGGTTAAGGACTGGCTACATCTCCAATCCCTATATTTTGCATAAGTCAGCCCCTTTAATGCAAATCCTTGTGACTATTCTGAGCAGAAGCTTAACTTGAATTTTCCCAGGAAAAGTATTCATTACGGGTTGGCCTCCCTTCATTGCATATCCCAGCATGGGATCCTTTGAAGTGAGTATGTGTAAAACAATGAGGTTTGGATCTCATTGTTTGTATACACAAGCCTAGGCACCGGCTTGTCTGGTCTACAAGAGATTTCTGTGAAGATAATATGTTCCGCCCTTACAACATCTCATGAGGCAGGCCAGAAAAGTCTGTGGTCATTTCCAACGGTCATACAATGCCAGTGCTCGGCTGGCTGACATTCAAAGGGAATGCAACCTGCCCACCAACCACCTTATTTGTGACATGTCCACCAGGTGGAAATCAACGTTTGCAATGCTGCAACGGCTGTACATGCAGCAGAGGGCCATCAATGAGTACCTGTGTGAGTATGGCACCAGGACAGGGTCAGGGCAGCTTGGCTTCTTTTCGCCACGCCAGTGGCTACTGATCAAGGATGCATGCACTGTCCTGTCGCCATTTGATAAAGCCACAAGGATGGTGAGCAGCAACAATGCATGCATCAGTGATACTGTTCCTCTTGTCTTCCTGTTGGAGCACACGCTTCATGGAATAATGGACAGGGCACTTAAGGCAGAACAGTGTGAGGAAGAGGAGGACTTCCTTACCTCTCAAGGCCCCCTTTATCCAGATATTATTCCTGCATGCCCGCCGATCACACAGGAAGAAGAAGAGGAGGAGGAGGATTGTATCAGCATGGACGTGGAGGGTAACAATCAGCAGCAGTCTTCAAGGGATGGTTTTCAGTCCCCAGAAACCCAAGGAGTTGTATGTGGCTGGGAGGAGGTTACGTATCATGTGATCCTTAGTGACCCAGAGGACTCAGAATCGAATAGCTCTGCAAACTTTTGCAGAATCAGAGAGGCCATGCAGCGTAAGGACCCTAGGATTCGTGGTATCAAAGAGAAGGAATCATTACTGGCTGGCAACCCTTCTAGATCCATGTTACAAGGGTAAGGTTGCAGAACTCATCCTGCCTTCACAGAGGGAGTAAAGGATGAAACATCTTCAGCAGGCCTTGAAGAAAGGTTTATGCAATGCATTTCCAGACCCTGTGAGGTTACAATTTCCATCTGTCAGGTCACCTGAGGCCAGGTGACAGATGCACACCGTTGGGGTCAGAGGTGCACTGCAAAGGTAGAGTAGACTCTAAGGCTGACTGCTGCTCATGGTAGTCTAGGTGGTTAAGGAGAGCAGGTCTGCTGGAACACCAACACGGATCCCACAGGGGCTAGAGCGTAAGATTCCCCTGGGCGCGGAGTCTAAAAGCCAGCAGGTGTTCACCAGAGCCTCTAGTGGTGAGGATGGACTGGGCTGCAGCTGGCTCCAGCTCGCGACCCCCACAGTCTCCCAGCTCACGCCCACAGTGGGCTACCAGAGGACAGAGATAGTAAGGGAATAAGCCAAAGGTCGGGGCGACTAGCAGACAAGGATAAACATAGAACAGGCCAAAGGTCAGGGTCACAAGCAGGCAGGGATAGTCAAGAACAAGCCAAGATCTGTAACTGGAATCAGACGTAGAAGACGCAGCAAGATGCACATGGAAGCTAAACACACAAAGGTTGGTCAGCAAGGCAGGCTTGCAGTGCACACATTAATATAGAGTTCCCTGATAGGGGCTGGGGTGGAGCCATGCTTTGAGGAGAGATTATTTAAGTAGCCAGGTGAGAGTGGCTGGCCTCTAAAGGTAAGCTGACAGACAAAGATTACTGCATAATCATGACAGCTTCGTTCAGTCAGAGAAAGAGCAGTGTAGAAGGTGGCCGGCTGACCGATGCCTTTAGACAATTTTTCAGTCCTCAGCGCCAAGGTCTGATTGGTTCAAGCAACCATCACCAGCATCTGCATTACATGGTGCAGGAATATCTAAGGGAGACTTGGAGACCTTTCCAACAGAGCATCCATTGGGTTACTGGGTCTTGAGGATGGACCACTGGTCAGACCTAGTTCAATATGCAATTGATCTACTGGCCACTAAAAGAGGGCAAGCAGGCTCTGTGTCTACAGTCAACAGTGCTGGTCATGGGCATGGTGCATCCTCTGCCAGTGGCCGTGGGGCACACTTGTCATATTTATCTGCTGCTGGCCATATTATTGAGCCAGAATGTCATGGAACATCCCACACTCCGCTTGAGTGCTTCCCTCAGTATACCACTTCCTTATAGTCTGGATACAGATATTCCAACCTCTCTGAGCACAAAACAAGGCGACACTTGCTTGTTGCTAACATGGACTGACCCTTTATTTGAGATCTCACACAAATATATACACAGCAGAATGACTAAAACCTAACCTAATTAACATGAGCTAATTAACTAATCCTTTTACCCAGACCAGATGACTCAGAGACATGACCTGTAGGACACAGACTTGTGGGCACTGAGCTTCACACAGTAACAGAGTTAATTATCATAAGTACAACCACAGGACATTTTCTCACAATAGCAGAAGCTCCAATAGGTGTCGGCCAGTCTCCTACATTGTATAGAGGACAATGTGATCAGCTCATTGACTATTCAACACACATTACCATAAACATCAACACAGGGTTAATTAGAACAAACAATGAGATGAATACCCTTAGAACCTGTGGTAAGCCAGACTAAACTCATTTACATTAAACACATTATAGCTGACATCAGACAGGTGAGTGGAGTTGATGACACCTGCATCTCCTCACAGTATGTGTCCCAACAGTATGATTCAGTCTTATCAGCAGGGGGCTGCTGGAGGAATCCCCCCTCCCTCTTCAGGGACACACATCACAAATGACCACAGCAAGGAGTCCCCAACAGAATCAAACAACATACAATATATACATATATACACGACTGAGTTCGATTAGTACAGTTCAGACTGCATTTCTAATTCACCTCACAAAGAGTATTGTTCCATTGAAAATCCAGGGCCCATAATCAAAAGGCAAGAGGCTTGCATTCAGTCCTCTCCAACAGCCTCTGTCCCGGCTAGGTCTGTGACACAGAACATGCAGAAGAGTTGGTGGAGTGGATAACAAAGCCGTCTTCATCCTCCTCATCCTCTGTCTCCCAGGCTCAGAGTAGTTTTCCTTCCTATGCAGCTGCCAAAGTGGCCTATTCCACCGGCTCCTTGTCCACAGTCACTCCTTCCATAGCCCAACCATCATGCACGAAGGAATCCCCCAAACTATTCGACCACAGTGTCGGGTACATGCTGGAGGATGCACAGCGATTTGAAGGCTCCGATGTTGGTTCCCAGGTTGAGGAAGGGAGTAACGTGAGCCTAGAGAGAGGGGGTGCCCAAGAAGGACAAAAAACTGGCAGTCATGTTCCCCCAGCTGCAGCAGTGCCAAGTTTGCTCCAGTGATGAGGAGGGAGGGGATGATGAGGTCACTGACTCTACTTGGGCGTCTGATAGAATAGAGGAGGAGGCACAACTCCAACGAGGCAGGATGTCCTCTAGGGGGCAGCTTAAGGGCAGCCACCCTACTGCATCACACCGCAGAGCTCCGCAGGTGCAGGGCACTGCTGACTCCCCGCTGATTTTGAAAATTTCCTTGGTGTGGGCCTTTTTGGACACGTGTGCAGCAGATCTCACCAATGCTGTTTGCAACCTATGTCTAAAGCGCATCAAGCATGGCCACAACAGCAGCCACTTGGGCACCACATGCTTGAGCAGACATATGACGACCTCCCATGCAGTCTTTTTCCTGTATACCATATTTGAGATTTAATATCTCTCAGATATGATTTGGGTTAAATGAGAGTTCTTTGACCATGAGTGAAAGCTTTAACACAATAACAACATTTATTGGTGAATAGCTGAAAGTCTGTCTAATACACAGCCATCTATCTATAGTCTACATCAAGGATAAAAATATTAGGTTAAACTAAGAGAATTACATGAAGGAATACAGAGTATATTCCTGAAAACATTGATCTGCAAACATATTTAGTTACAAATAAAATGCAGACCTTTCCAATAATTACCCTTTGCACCAAGGTTCCATTCTGATGGTTGTTCTCCCATAAAAGTGTGTGTATCCCTCCCATCTAGTCTGTGTATATCATTACATGCTGATGCCTCATTGGTTGGTCTAGCGTGGCTCTGATTGGTGAGCTTCCCTATTCCTGGTTAAGGACTGGCTACATCTCCAATCCCTATATTTTGCATAAGTCAGCCCCTTTAATGCAAATCCTTGTGACTATTCTGAGCAGAAGCTTAACTTGAATTTTCCCAGGAAAAGTATTGATTACGGGTTGGCCTCCCTTCATTGCATATCCCAGCATGGGATCCTTTGAAGTGAGTATGTGTAAAACAATGAGGTTTGGATCTCATTGTTTGTATACACAAGCCTAGGCACCGGCTTGTCTGGTCTACAAGAGATTTCTGTGAAGATAATATGTTCCGCCCTTACAACATCTCATGAGGCAGGCCAGAAAAGTCTGTGGTCATTTCCAACGGTCATACAATGCCAGTGCTCGGCTGGCTGACATTCAAAGGGAATGCAACCTGCCCACCAACCACCTTATTTGTGACATGTCCACCAGGTGGAAATCAACGTTTGCAATGCTGCAACGGCTGTACATGCAGCAGAGGGCCATCAATGAGTACCTGTGTGAGTATGGCACCAGGACAGGGTCAGGGCAGCTTGGCTTCTTTTCGCCACGCCAGTGGCTACTGATCAAGGATGCATGCACTGTCCTGTCGCCATTTGATAAAGCCACAAGGATGGTGAGCAGCAACAATGCATGCATCAGTGATACTGTTCCTCTTGTCTTCCTGTTGGAGCACACGCTTCATGGAATAATGGACAGGGCACTTAAGGCAGAACAGTGTGAGGAAGAGGAGGACTTCCTTACCTCTCAAGGCCCCCTTTATCCAGATATTATTCCTGCATGCCCGCCGATCACACAGGAAGAAGAAGAGGAGGAGGAGGATTGTATCAGCATGGACGTGGAGGGTAACAATCAGCAGCAGTCTTCAAGGGATGGTTTTCAGTCCCCAGAAACCCAAGGAGTTGTATGTGGCTGGGAGGAGGTTACGTATCATGTGATCCTTAGTGACCCAGAGGACTCAGAATCGAATAGCTCTGCAAACTTTTGCAGAATCAGAGAGGCCATGCAGCGTAAGGACCCTAGGATTCGTGGTATCAAAGAGAAGGAATCATTACTGGCTGGCAACCCTTCTAGATCCATGTTACAAGGGTAAGGTTGCAGAACTCATCCTGCCTTCACAGAGGGAGTAAAGGATGAAACATCTTCAGCAGGCCTTGAAGAAAGGTTTATGCAATGCATTTCCAGACCCTGTGAGGTTACAATTTCCATCTGTCAGGTCACCTGAGGCCAGGTGACAGATGCACACCGTTGGGGTCAGAGGTGCACTGCAAAGGTAGAGTAGACTCTAAGGCTGACTGCTGCTCATGGTAGTCTAGGTGGTTAAGGAGAGCAGGTCTGCTGGAACACCAACACGGATCCCACAGGGGCTAGAGCGTAAGATTCCCCTGGGCGCGGAGTCTAAAAGCCAGCAGGTGTTCACCAGAGCCTCTAGTGGTGAGGATGGACTGGGCTGCAGCTGGCTCCAGCTCGCGACCCCCACAGTCTCCCAGCTCACGCCCACAGTGGGCTACCAGAGGACAGAGATAGTAAGGGAATAAGCCAAAGGTCGGGGCGACTAGCAGACAAGGATAAACATAGAACAGGCCAAAGGTCAGGGTCACAAGCAGGCAGGGATAGTCAAGAACAAGCCAAGATCTGTAACTGGAATCAGACGTAGAAGACGCAGCAAGATGCACATGGAAGCTAAACACACAAAGGTTGGTCAGCAAGGCAGGCTTGCAGTGCACACATTAATATAGAGTTCCCTGATAGGGGCTGGGGTGGAGCCATGCTTTGAGGAGAGATTATTTAAGTAGCCAGGTGAGAGTGGCTGGCCTCTAAAGGTAAGCTGACAGACAAAGATTACTGCATAACAAAAACAGAGGGATGATCAGAGACCAAGCCTTATTAGCTATGGGTGCGTGTGAGTCTAAACACGGGCTTTTCTACTGCCCACTCAAATTAAAGCACCTGTATATGTTATCAACCCCAATAATGAGCGGAGAGATTAACTCCGGACATGGGGGGATTGTCCTCTGAACTCAGTCAAACATCACAAAAAATAAAACCAGAAGAGTGGTCTATAAAGCAGTTCATCAACGAGGACCTCTAAACATATTAATTAATGAGATTCTTTATTAGTTATCAAAAAAATTAGGAGTTGCACTTAGGGTGAATGACGTCATGATTGGTGATCAGGTGTGTTGGCTTTCAATTGAAGATGGTCTTTATTAGCCTAGCTATTTAAAGCACTGACCCTGACTTACTGCGCATGCTCTGAGGAAGCCTGTGACCAGGCGAAACGCGTAAGCATCGTATCACCACACTTGTGGTGATAGGGACCTCTGGATGTACACATACACCTAGAAACCTCTCCACCAAATTATGCACTGCTTAATTGCCGGCCATCGCACAGCATGAAGCTTCGTTTGTAAGGACCTTCCCCACTTACCAACCACCCTTGAATCTGGATATTTCCCTCCACAATATGCTACGTATCAGCTCCTGAACACTGCCTGGTTGATGGAAGTGATCCCTGTCTCTCACCGTAGGCTGTGAGGCTGAACCAAACAACTCAGAGGCGAGTGCAGTGTCCTTCAGTGAGCAGGGAGACAGCGAAATGGACTGAAGTCCGCAACGGGAGAGGAAATCTACTATCCGGTGATCTTCTATGGGTGAGCTTCAATACATCTCTTATCCTTCTTTGGGGAATGAATACATTGTAACTAGTGCTGTCCAATTTACACCGGGAATACACAGAAGTTTAGAGGACTCTTTGCTGTTTGGCTACAAAGTTTGGCATTGCACTGCATTTAAACCCAGCCGGGAACTTTTTACTTTTCACTTGTTATTGTTTACAAACTTTTCTCCATCAAATTATCCCACGCAGGCAGACGATTCCGTCAGGTACATCCAACTGTTGCCGTAATTATGTCCTAACTGGAGTCTTTCTGGACTATCTAACAATCAGATCGCACACGGGTCCCGGGAATCATTGTCTGCATGTGTATGGCTGGTGGTGTGTGTATGTGAGAGGTGTTCATTAGGTATGGTGGCCACCCAAGTTCCTTAGGACGTCAGTCTTATTTTTAATGATATGCTGATAGTATTTGTTTTTGATGTGGAGGAGTTATCTTGAATATAGTTTGTCCCCTTATATGTGTTTGACTTTTTTTGATAACTAATAAAGAATCTCATTAATTAAAGATTACTGCATAATCATGACAGCTTCGTTCAGTCAGAGAAAGAGCAGTGTAGAAGGTGGCCGGCTGACCGATGCCTTTAGACAATTTTTCAGTCCTCAGCGCCAAGGTCTGATTGGTTCAAGCAACCATCACCAGCATCTGCATTACATGGTGCAGGAATATCTAAGGGAGACTTGGAGACCTTTCCAACAGAGCATCCATTGGGTTACTGGGTCTTGAGGATGGACCACTGGTCAGACCTAGTTCAATATGCAATTGATCTACTGGCCTGTCCTGCATCCAGTGTTCCTTCTGAACGCACATTCAGTGCTGCTGGAGGTTTGTAATGGATCATAGAGTGTGCCTGTTCACAGACTCCGTAGATAGGCTCACATTCATAAAAATGAATCAGTCTTGGATCTGCAGCAGCTTTCAAGCACCTGATGCTGATGTAACTGATTGATTTTTCTATGGATGTGGGATCCCTTGAAGACTGCCTATGCTGAGTGACTATCCTATCTTGATGATGCTAGCTTCCAACAATATTTTTGGTTTAGGGCACCACCACCACTACCTAAGGCCTAATTTTTCTGTCCCTGTTTAATAGGGGCATGAAATTACAATTTCTGATCTAATATTTCACAGCAGGGCCAGTTCCTGCGCCCAACAAGAGTATCTGTGAGGGGCTACAGTGTTGTGGCACCACCACCACCAAAGGCCCAATTTTTCTGCCTGTAACCCAGCAGCAGAAAAAAAGGACAAGCATGCCCCACTGCCACTTGCAGAAGATGCACTGTGTCCATGACCAGCACTGTGGACTGTAGACACAGAGCCTGCTTGCCCTCTTTTAGTGGCCTGTGAGTGTCTGCCTCTCCTTGGTGGCCTTCCGGACATGATGGAGATTTTGTTTTGCAACACCACACTACACTATATTGTGTACTGTGTACACCACCAGAAAAGTAGTAGCAACTGCACTATGGGTGCTCGGTATTGTGTACACCACCAGAAGTCTAATAGCAACTATGGGTGCACTGTATGTATTGTGTACTGTGTATACCACCAGAAAAGTAGTAGCAACTGCACTATGGGTGCACGGTACTGTGTACACCAACAGAAGTGTAATAACAACTATGGGTGTACTGTATTGTGTACACCACCAGAAAAGTAGTAGCAACTGCACTATGGGTGCACGGTATTGTGTACACCACCAGAAGTCTAATAGCAACTATAGGTGCACTGTATGTATTGTGTACTGTGTACACCACCAGAAAAGTAGTAGCAACTGCACTAGGGGTGCACGGTACTGTGTACACCACCAGAAGTATATTAGAAACAGTACACCAGGAAGAGCCTGCAGTGAGATATAGCTAAAGTGTATGCAGTGGATATATATAGTTTAAGTGATTATTTGCGCTGATATTATCCTCTTATTACTACACCTAAGTGAGTGCTTAAACCAGTGATTAGCTAAATCAATCCTACTAACCAGTAATTTGCCATATATAAACACCTCAAAATAATCTGAAAAATCTTAAAAAATCACTGAAAATAGATAGTTATCACAATAAAAAATCCCCCACCATCATGAACGTGAATAAATAAATAAATAAATTATGACTGTTACCATAAAGTGCTCAAAATACATCTGCTAAGTTACATAAATATAAATAAGAGTAAATTCAGTGCCAAGTTGCTGAAAAAAGTTAAATCTGTCAAAACCGTAAACTTGAATACACAAATAAATAAATGAATAAATAAATTGAAAGCGTCAGCATATAGTGCTCAAAAAATTCATCTAGTGTGTTGTGCATAAAATAAGTTCATTCAGTTTTACTGTGACCAATATAAATCAATAAATGATGTAGAAAAAAAGTTTTACTGTCACTCCTTTGCTCGTTTCATTTTAATCCGCTATTCCGCTCATATCCGAGACATGAAAGATAAAAAAACATACATCAATTGCGCAGAGATCATAATAGTTGAATACTAAGTGCTAGCATACTCTGTTTCACTCACATCTCCAACTTCACACGATCGCATTTACACTGATCAGCTGCACGGAGCTCAGCGCTGGGGCTACTCATCCGTCGCCACTGCTCACACACAGCAAGTGCTGGGAACGTCACAGGCTCCTCCTCCCTATGCGTTACGTCACAGCCACGTGACTTTTTCAAGTGTGCCTGTGTTATCAGCCTGCTGGGTACTTATAGTGTGTGTTTGCTGGTGGTCATGGCAACCCTGGGAGTCAATTGCATCATCATTTCAATAGTGCGATCTCTCTTACATTCTGACAATCATTACAACCTGCATTCTACAACATGATTCTATATTTCCCAATCCGCAAACCTTTAAAAAAAAATAAATTAAACTTTAAATAGAATCACATATTCTAAAACCATAGAAATATAACATTAAAAAATATTAAAATTGTTTAAAATAATTTTTTAAAAGATATTTGTTCGTGTACGGTGGGGTGCTCCCCCTAGTGGGTAAACCATGGAACTGCACCCCATCTGAAGTGAAGTTTGAGTCATTCAGATAAAATCTAAAACTACTACCATCAGGTATGATCTCTAATCTACTTGGTATATCTACATAGCAATAATATTCCATAACATAGCTAAAATAAATATACCATATATACTAAAATAAATATGCAGATATTTCTAAAATATGTAAAGTGTAAATTAATCTTAGAAATGAAAATTTAAGTCTATAAACTGTAATTAATCCAGGCAAATAACCAGGGATATATAAATAAATGATACACGTTAAAAGTCGGATATAAAACAATTCAGATCAAATTCTATGTTTAAGCCTAATGGCGTGAGTGTACGCATGTTAAATATCCATTTGGATTCTTGTTTACTTTCACTTTATTGCTACCTCGCCAATGTGCACTATATTTTTCAATTGCCCAAAATTTTAGGAGTGAAACAAAGTGTAGCGCTAAAAAGTGAAAAGTGATAAATAAAAAATAAATGTACATAAGTGAAATGAACACAATGAACGTGTCTTATATTAACATGAAAAAGTCCATCATTATAGTCCATATGTGAATAGGACCATTATGGTCATTAACTATGGAGCTAGTGAGAATGCTGTCACCAGAATAAGTGAAAACGATCTGGGCTGTCCTGCGCCCCAAGATAACATAAACAAAATTGTATGGTGATGATTGCTGGTCGTTCATCAATCAAATGTAAACAAAGGTTTTCAGAAATCCGGCAAAACTGAACACAATCCACCACAGTGTCCTATATAAAAACGTGTGAAATTCCCACAACCAGTAGAGTTGGAGGCTTACCGGAGGGTTTGAACCCGAAACAGCATATACTGTAAGGGTCAAACCAGCTTGTATTGCCCACCGGCAATGAGGGGGATCTTGGCAACCTGGAGAAATAGGGGTCCCAAATGTTTCATTGAAATATCCTCTCCACACGGGTAATCACATATCCCAGAGTGCGGCCCATATGGAATAAAAAAGGGGGCCACATAGTGTAAATCCGTAAACACAATGAGTTTAATATAAAAGAAATAGACTTACATTTAAGAAGTTAAAAAGTGGGAGGACTGGACTTTTATTGTGATGTGAGGCAAAATGGCGTGAAACACTGTGTTTAGACTTACATTTAAGAAGTTAAAAAGTGGGAGGACTGGATTTTTATTGTGATGTGAGGCCAAATGGCGTGAAACACTGTGTTTAGGGAATCCCTTTGTGATATTTTGTATGTGTTCTCTGATCCTTTTCCATAGCTGTCTTTTCGTTCTGCCAATGTACTGCAATGAACAAGGACATTGCAATACATATACGACCCCTTCACTTCTACATGTCAAAAAATCCTTAATCTCATATTGTGTGTTATTACTCGTGGCTTTGAAATCTGTGTATTTTTGTCCGTTTTGTTTGGTGTTTTTACATGCATAGCACCGCTTACAGGGATAGAAGCCTTTCCTCTGGAAAAAAGACAGTTCTTGTGATTTTTTGGGAGGGTCCAAAACATTTTTTGCGATTATGTCTCTCAATGTGGGTGCCCTTCTGTCGACAAATCGTGGTTTATCAGATAGTATTTTCCTCAATTGCTGATCAGCTAAAAGTAGTGGCCAATGCTTTTTAAAAATTCTTTCTATTTGTCGGTGTTGAATATTAAAATCCATAATCATCGGGACATCTTGCAGTTGTGTCGGTTCTTTTACCTTATCTTGAACTAATTGTGCCATCAATGCTGCCTCATTAGTCCACATCAATGCAGCCTCACCATTGCCATCAATGCAGCAGCCTCACCATTGCCATCAATGCAGTAGCCTCACCATTGTCATCAGTGCAGCCTGATCGATGCCCATCTGCAGCCTAGAGGGGACAGGGAGGTATGCGAGATGAGCGCCGACCGATTACATACAGTGAGAATCTCCTATGATAGACAGAACAGTGCTCCAATGGCTGCTCAGGAGACGGGACTTCCTATTATAGAGGCCACCAAGTAAACAGGAGATTCTCACTGTATGTAATCTGACGGTGCTCGTCCCACCCCCTCCCTGTCCCCTCCGAGGCAGCTAAAATTGAAGTATTGGCGTATAACACGCACACGCTATTTGCACCCGATTTTCATGGTGAAAAAGTGAGTGTTAAAAAACAAAAAATAAAGTATATATATATATATATATATATATATATACGAGACTATCTGTATATATATATATTAAATACACTGCAGCTAACTGAATCGCCTGCCTGAAGCATATTAAAAACAGTACACCAGGAACAGCCTGCATTTAGATATAGCTAAACTGTATGCAGTGGATATATATATATATATATATATATATATATATATATATATATATATATATATGAGACTATCTGTATATCTGTATATATATATTAAATACACTAACTGAATCACCTGCCTGCCAGAAGTATATTAGAAAGAGTACACCAGGAACAACCTGCAGTGAGATATAGCTAAACTGTATGCAGTGGATATATATATATATATATATATATATATATATATATATATATATATATATATATATATATATATATATATATATATATATAATGAGACTATCTGTATATTTATATTAAATACACTGCAGCTAACTGAATCACCTGCCTGCCAGAAGTATATTAGAAAGAGTACACCAGGAATGGCCTGGAGTGAGATATAGCTAAACTGTATGCAGTGGATATATATATATATATATATATATATATATATATATATATATATATATATATATATGAGACTATCTATATATATATATTAAATACACTGCAGCTAACTGAATCACCTGTCTGTCAGAAGTATATTAGAAAGAGTACACCAGGAAAGGCCTGCCTAGCTAAACTGGATACAGTGGATATATATACAGTATGTTAAGTGTGTCCTGTCGAAAGATTAATAATTATGTCCAGGCATTATTGTGATCCATTAATGTGATCCACTGCCAGTCAGGATAGCCAGAAAGGTTCAAGCAGAATTAAACCCAAAAGCAAATATGTATTACAGTATATTGCAGCTTACAATTTCTGGTAACAATTAGCTGCATTTGTTTCCTTTTTAAGGCTTTTTTTCTTCTATTTTCATCTGGTGACCCAGACAGTAAGTAAGCACAAGCTCTCCAGCAGAATCAATCATTTTATATGGATGAGACAAACCACTTAACAATAACAGGGGTGATTAAAATGATCAGCTTTTATGTATTCATTTAAATCCTTACAGTGTTGCTGTAACTGATTTTAAGCTATTAGCTGGAGTTGGGCTTCAATTTGATAGTGTATCTTAACCTGCTAATACATTTAAAACTACCCCCCCCCCCCCCCCCCCGCAGATTGACAAAGCTGCTGTGCCCCCTGTGCTCTATCATTCAGCGGTGAGGCACTCTAATACAGGAGGTGTAGCACTGGCTGGATCACCAGGTGAAAACAGAGGAAAAAAACCTATGAAAAGAAAACAAATGCAGCCACCACATCTAATGATTGGTAAGGTGCAATATATTACATTTTTGTTTTTTGAGTTTAATACCATTTTAAATTATTTTCTGTATCGGTTAGGACCAGGGCTTTTTTTTGTGGTAGAATGTGCCAAAACGGCGTACCGGTGTTCTGCCGAGAAAGTTCTGCTTGGCGTATAAGTTCCCCCCTCTACTGCGCCTGCGCAGTAGGTATCGGCGGAAATAGCCGAAGCAGAACAGCTGAAAATCAGCTGTACACGGCGCCTGTAAGAGGGCCCCTCGCAGGCTCGCTTCGCTCGCCACGCTTCGCTCGCCACGCTTTGCTCGCCACGCTTCGCTCGCTGTGCTCGGCACTTTTAGATTCCCCGTCTAGGTCCACTTGGATGGTAGGGAAGGAACCTGGACCCAGAGCGCAGGCGCCGTGTACAGCTGATTGAAGCATTTGAGCAGGAGGGGGGGAACTTATCCGCCGAGGGAACATTCTCGGCAAGACACCGGCACCTCTTCCAGACACAATCGGTGAGACAGGGAAGCAGGGCAGCCACAACATGAGGGAGCGGCTGCATAAGCCAGCGATCGCATATAGTTCTGGTTGCAGCCTTCCTAAAACAGTGGAGGGTGGAGTGATATCATCTGCAACCCTCCCTCTAGAAAAGGATGGCCCTTTCAGTGGCAGCCACTATAGAAGCTGTGTGGAGAGAGAGAGCGAGTGACATGTGTAGTCTGACAGCAGAGAAGCTGTGCAGCCTTTGTTGGTAAATTATTCATGCAGAATGGGACTTTGTTACTGCTGCTTGGATGAGGATCTGTGACTGTCTCTGAGCTGGATTGGACTGTCTCTTAGCTGGATTGGACTGCCTCTAAGCTTAATTAAGCTGTCTTTGAGCTGGAATAGACTGTCTCTGAATTGTAATTGTGCTGAAAGTTTGAAAATGACTTGCTAAGCTATTGCTAGACTTACCAGGCTTCACAAGTTTGTTGCACAATTGCAGCAAGTCCACATTGCATGACTCCAGACCAACTTTCTTTGCAAACACTTAGGGCTGGCGCTACCACTAGGCGAAGTAGGCAGCTGCCTAGGGCGCACTACCACCTAGGGCACAGCCACGGCCTCTGTCCTGGTGAAGCTCCAGGCGTGTGTGGTCGCCCCTGTTCAGTGCTGGGTCGGCTGTCCTGTGAGCACTTCTGCTGCGTTCCGCCAATCCCCCCATGTGTCCCGCTAAGCGCCCAGCTGTCACATCTCCTCACACAGGAATATCTCACAGCGCCGCTCTGGGACTCCTTTGCTCCAGCTCCTCTGGTGTGGCGCTGTGTGACTGTGTGAGTGCAGGGACGGGGCTCAGTGGAGGTAGGAGCATTGAGAGGTGCAGCGTCTGTTAGCTAACCTCTCGGCCGGCGGGGACACCATGGAGCACCTGGGTGGTGGCGCTAGCGGGGACACCATGGAGCGGCTGGAGAGCGGCACTGGCTCTGCAAGTCTGCTGCAAGTTCGGCTTCAGTTATGTTGTGTAATAGTTATCCCAACCACAATGGCCACTGTGGCTGAATTTTCATCATTGTTTCCCGCTGTGTGTAAGGTTTTTCTTTAATTGGTGCTGGAGCAGCCATAGAATCACTTTGGTAGTGGTGTCCAGAGAGGTGAGTGGTAACCATAAGATCTGATATGGAGTTCAGGGAGGTAGAATTTAAGGAGTGACTAACCCTAATATCCCATTTTTAATTGTTTCATTTTTAATTGTTTATAAGCTGAGATTTAGCAGAAAATGTGTGTATTTAACGAAAGGTGGAAATAAAAACCTCAAAGACCCGGTGCAAGAAATCTGGTAGTTCCACCACTGTATAGCCACTTGAGCCCCGGACCATTATGCTGCCTAAGGACCAGAGGTCTTTTTCCAATTTGGCACTGCGTCGCTTTAACTTTTAATTGCGCGGTCATGCAATGCTGTACCCAAACGAAATTTGCATCCTTTTCTTCCCACAAATAGAGCTTTCTTTTGATGGCATTTGATCACCTCTGCCGTTTTTATTTTTTGCGCTATAAACGGAAAAAGACCGAAAATTTTGAAAAAAAATGATATTTTCTACTTTTTGTTATAAAAAAAATCCAATAAACTCAATTTTAGTCATACATTTAGGCCAAAATTTATTCGGCCACATGTCTTTGGTAAAAAAAATGTCAATAAGCGTATATTTATTGGTTTGCGCAAAAGTTATAGCGTCTACAAACTAGGGTACATTTTCTGGAATTTACACAGCTTTTAGTTTATGACTGCCTATGTCATTTCTTGAGGTGCTAAAATGGCAGGGCAGTACAAAACCCCCCCAAATGACCCCATTTTGGAAAGTAGACACCCCAAGGAAATTGCTGAGAGGCATGTTGAACCCATTGAATATTTATTTTTTTTGTCCCAAGTGATTGAATAATGACAAAAAAAAATATATATATTTACAAAAAGTTGTCACTAAATGATATATTGCTCACACAGGCCATGGGTCTATGTGGAATTGCACCCCAAAATACATTCAGCTGCTTCTCCTGAGTATGGGGATACCACATGTGTGGGACTTTTTGGGAGCCTAGCCGCGTACGGGGCCCCGAAAACCAATCACCGCCTTCAGGATTTCTAAGGGCATAAATTTTTGATTTCATTCCTCACTACCTATCACAGTTTTGAAGGCCCTAAAATGCCAAGATGGCACAAAACCCCCCCAAATGACCCCATTTTGGAAAGTAGACACCCCAAGCTATTTGCTGAGAGGCATGTTGAGTCCATGGAATACTTTATTTTTTGACACAAGTTGCGGGAAAGTGACAATTTTTTTTTTTTTTGCACAAAGTTGTCACTAAATGATATATTTCTCACACAGGCCATGGGCATATGTGGAATTGCACCCCAAAATACATTTATCTGCTTCTCCTGAGTATGGGGATACCACATGTGTGGGACTTTTTGGGAGCCTAGCCGCATACGGGGCCCCGAAAACCAAGCACCGCCTTCAGGATTTCTAAGGGCGTAATGTTGTGATTTCACTCCTCACTACCTATCACAGTTTTGAAGGCCATAAAATGCCAAGATGGCACAAAACCCCCCCAAATGACCCCATTTTGGAAAGTAGACACCCCAAACTATTTGCTGAGAGGCATGTTGAGTCCATGGAATATTTTATATTTTGACACAAGTTGCGGGAAAGTGACAATTTTTTTTTTTTTGCACAAAGTTGTCACTAAATGATATATTGCTCAAACATGCCATGGGCATATGTGGAATTACACCCCAAAATATATTCTGCTGCTTCTCCTGAGTACGGGGATACCACATGTGTGGGACTTTTTGGGAGCCTAGCCGCATACGGGGCCCCGAAAACCAAGCACCGGCTTCAGGATTTCTAAGGGCGTTAAGTTGTGATTCCACTCCTCACTACCTATCACAGTTTTGAAGGCCATAAAATGCCAAGATGGCACAAACCCCCCCCCCAAATGACCCCATTTTGGAAAGTAGACAACCCAAGCTATTTGCTGAGAGGCATGGTGAGTATTTTGCAGCTCTCATTTGTTTTTGAAAATGAAGAAAGACAAGAAAAATGTATTTTTTTTTTCTTTTTTCAATTTTCGAAAGTTTGTGACAAAAAGTGAGGTCTGCAAAATACTCACTATACCTCTCAGCAAATAGCTTGGGGTGTCTATATTCCAAAATGGGGTCATTTGGGGGGGGTTATGCCATCTGGGCATTCCATGGCCTCCGAAACTGTGCTAGGCAGTGAAGAGTGAAATCAAAAATTTACGCCCTTAGAAAACCTGAAGGCGGGGCTTGGTTTTCGGGGTCCCGTGCGCGGCTAGGCTCCCAAAAAGTCCCACACATGTGGTATCCCCATACTCAGGAGAAGCAACAGAATGTATTTTGGGGTATAATTTCACATATTCCCATGGCATGTTTGAGCAATATATCATTTAGTGACATCTTTGTGCAAAAAAAAAAAAAAAAAAAAAGATTTGTCTCTTTCCCGCAATTTGTGTCACAATATAAAATATTCCATGGACTCGACATGCCTCTCAGCAAATAGCTTGGGGTGTCTACTTTCCAAAATGGGGTCATTTGGGGGGGGTTTGAACTGTCCTGGCATTTTATGCACAACATTTAGAAGCTTATGTCACACATCACCCACTCTTCTAACCACTTGAAGACAAAGCCCTTTCTGACACTTTTTGATTACATGAAAAAATAATTTTTTTTTGCAAGAAAACTACTTTGAACCCCCAAACATTATATATATTTTTTTAAAGCAAATGCCCTACAGATTAAAATGGTGGGTGTTTCATTTTTTTTTTCACACAGTATTTGCGCAGCGATTTTTCAAACGCATTTTTTGGGGAAAAAACACACTTTTTTAAATTTTAATGCACTAAAACACACTATATTGCCCAAATGTTTGATGAAATAAAAAAGATGATCTTAGGCCGAGTACATGGATACCAAACATGACATGCTTTAAAATTGCGCACAAACGCGCAGCGGCGACAAAATAAATACATTTTAAAAGCCTTTAAAAGCCTTTACAGGTTACCACTTTAGATTTACAGAGGAGGTCTACTGCTAAAATTACTGCCCTCATTCTGTCCTTCGCGGTGATACCTCACATGCATGGTGCAATTGCTGTTTACATTTGACGCCAGACCGACGCTTGCGTTCGCCTTTGCGCGAGAGCAGGGGGGGACAGGGGTGCTTTTTTTTTTTTTTCTTTATTATTTTTTTGCTTTTTTATCTTATTTTTAAACTGTTCCTTTCATTTTTATTTTTTTTTAATTAATTTTATTGTTATCTCAGGGAATGTAAATATCCCCTATGATAGCAATAGGTAGTGACAGGTACTCTTTTTTTAAAAAATTGGGCTCTATTAGACCCTAAATCTCTCCTCTGCCCTCAAAGCATCTGACCACACCAAGATCGGTGTGATAAAATGCTTTCCCAATTTCCCAATGGCGCTGTTTACATTCGGCGAAATCTAAGTCATGAAATGCTTGTAGCTTCCGGTTTCTTAGGCCATAGAGATGTTTGGAGCCATTCTGGTCTCTGATCAGCTTTATAGTCAGCTGGCTGAATCACCGGCTGCATTTTCAGGTTCCCTGTTGGGACAGGAAAGCCAGAGAAAAACATGGAAGACGGTGGGGGAGGGGGGGGCATTCCCTCCCACTGCTTGCAAAAGCAGTCTAGAGGCTAATTAGCCGCTAGGATTGCTTTTACATGAAAGTCGACCGCTGGCTGAAAAGAATGATACCAAGATGATACCTAAACCTGCAGGCATCATTCTGGTATAACCACTCAAATTCCAGCAACATACCAGAACGTTGCTGGTCCTTGTTAGGCATATATTGTAAACTTTTTTTTCATGCAGCCTGTGGGCTGAACGAAAAAAAGATATTGATCGGTGGGTATGCCCACCATTAGAATACCTCCCTTCATCCACCCACTTCTAATGATGGGCATACATGCACCATTTATATATGCCGAAGCATGGGGGCATCCTCCCGCAAAAGGCAGGAGCAAATTGCTCCTCCACCCACTGCTGCCCCCACGCTTCGGCATATATGCTGAAGTATGTAACTGTGGTGGTGAAATCACCTCCGTCAGCGCTGGAGTCACGGCTTTATATATCGTGGGAGCAAACGCTGTTGCTGTCAAGATAAATAAATCCGCGCTGCAACTGAATGGCGTACCTGTTAAGCAAATGATGGTTAACAATAAAACAAAGTAACATTACACTATAACAGTAAGACTTACCATACCTGCAAAGCAAATACAAAAAAAAAAAAACATAGTAAAAAATAAAACATTTAACACAACCTGTGCCTAAAATATATATATATGCCGAAGCATGGGGGCATCCTCCCGCAAAAGGCAGGAGCAAATTGCTCCTCCACCCACTGCTGCCCCCACGCTTCGGCATATATGCTGAAGTATGTAACTGTGGTGGTGAAATCACCTCAGACAGCGATGGAGTCACGGCTTTATATATCGTGGGAGCAAACACTGTTGCTGTCAAGATAAATAAATCCGCGCTGCAACTGAATGGCGTACCTGCTAAGCAAATGATGGTTAACAATAAAACAAAGTAACATTACAGTATAACAGTAAGACTTACCATACCTGCAAAGCAAATACAAAAAAAAAAACATAGTAAAAAATAAAACATTTAACGCAACCTGTGCCTAAAATATATATATGCCGAAGCATGGGGGCATCCTCCCGCAAAAGGCAGGAGCAAATTGCTCCTCCACCCACTGCTGCCCCCACGCTTTGGCATATATGCTGAAGTATGTAACTGTGGTGGTGAAATCACCTCCGACAGCGCTGGAGTCAAGGCTTTATATATCGTGGGAGCAAACGCTGTTGCTGTCAAGATAAATAAATCCGCGCTGCAACTGAGTGGCGTACCTGAAAACAATAAAATGGTTACCAACAAAACACAGTAAACGGTAAAGTATAAAAAATCTGAAAAGGAAACATGGTAAAACATAATAACAATAAAACATTGCAGAATAGAATAGAGTAAAAAAGAGAAGAACAATAGAGAGAGAATAGAGAGAGAGAGAACAATAAAACAACAACTATTTTTGGTTTTTTTTTAAATTTATATTTTTTTTGTGTTTTTATTTATTTATTTATTTTTTTTAATTTTTTTTTTTACACTTTTTTTTAGTAACTTTTAACTTTTGTAACTCGTTCCAGGTTTGGGTCTCTCAAAATGCAATGGCATCTTGGGAGACCCTGTGTTAGTGTGCCTAGTCTGTGCAGTGCTGAACCCTACGCTAATACTCAACTAATGTATGGTAGCGTTCAAAGCATTCACCCATGCAAAGACCAGGATTGCCAGGACAGGAGGGACAATAAGACCGGGTGTCACGCCTAAATCCGCGCTTGCTGCAGACACGACATCTTTTTTGGGGGACTCGTTGGGTAGGGGTACTCGGGATGGCATAAAGAAAATGCCGCTCATGCAGCCGGCTTACTGCATTTGGTTGGGGAAGGTGAGGTAGAGCACCGTCTGGAAACAGAAGGGCTCTGACGATCTCTTCCTGGAATTTAAGGCAGGATCCGGTCTGTCCTGAAGCTCTGTATAGCACATGAGCATTTAGCAAAGCCAACTGAAATAAGTATACAGACACTTTTTTGTACCAGCGTCTGGCCTTACGGGCAACTAGGTACGGCGCCAACAACTGGTCGTTGAGGTCCACCCCTCCCATATTAAGGTTGTATTCGTGGACACAGAGGGGTTTCTCCACAACACCAGTCGCCGTAGGAATTTGGGTCGTCGTGTCTGCATGAAGGGAGGTGAGAACGAAAACATTCTTCTTATCCCTCCACTTCATAGCGAGCAAATTATTATACTTCAAGCAGGCTCTCTCCCCCAACCTAAGACGGGAATCTACAAGCCGCTGGGGAAAGCCCCGGCAATTAGGTCGCACGGTGCCACATGCTCCAATCTGCTGATCAAACAAGTGACTAAAAAGTGGCACGCTCGTATAATAATTGTCCACGTACAAGTGGTACCCCTTTCCGAATAAGGGTGACACCAAGTCCCACACTATCTTGCCAGCGCTTCCTATGTAGTCAGGGCAGTTTATCGGCTCTACGTGACTATCTTTTCCCTCGTAAACCATAAATCTACATGTATAGCCTGTGGCCCTGTCACAGAGCTTATACATCTTGACCCCGTATCTGGCACGCTTGCTGGGAAGGTACTGTTTGAATGACAAGCGGCCAGAAAACTTAATCAGGGACTCATCAACGCAGACAACTTGATGGGGGGTAAACAAGTCTGCAAAACGTTGGTTGAAGTGGTTTACGAGGGGCCGAATTTTGTAGAGCCGATCGTATGCAGGGTCTCCACGAGGACGACAGAGTTAATTGTCGTTGAAGTGCATGAACCGCAAAATCTGCTCGTATCGTGCCCTGGCCATGAAAGCAGAGAACAAGGGTGAATGGTAAATTGGGTCAGTGGACCAATATGACCGCAACTTACTCTTTTTATTCAACCCCATGAGGAGGGAAAGGCCCAGAAAGGTCTTAAATTCGGAGACCGTAATTGGTCTCCAATCTCTGGCAAGGGAGGACTGGGGATGAGCGGCGATGTGTTGACCAGCGTATAAATTGCTTTGGTCCACAATAGATCTATAGAGATCTTCGGTGAAAAACAGTGAATAAGAATCCAGTGGCGTAAAGTCAACTGTTTCCACCTGAATTCCGGGTTGGCCAGTGAAAGGGGGAAGTACGGGTGCTGCAGAAGTGGTGGGTTCCCAATTCGGATTGGCCAATGCAGCAGGAAGGGCACTATGGGCACGACGGGCCTGTCTTTGTCTTCTTGGTGGCAGCGGGACACTACTAGTGCTTGCCACCTCGCCAGCTTGAACTGCACTTATGGGACTCGCCACGTCACCACGTGACACTACAGTGCTGGATGTACGACCAGGGTGTACTAGGCCGCTGGTGCTTGCCAGTTCACCAGAAGGAGTAGCGGCGCTAGTACTGCTCTGCTCCATACGAGAGCCCTGGGGTTCTTGCACTTCAAGGACAGAAGAAGATTGGGGTCTGGTACGCCTGACCTTAGCAGGGACCACAACTCTGTCGTCAGAGCTATCTGTCATGGAGCCACTGTCCTCTACAGGTTCGTATTCTGAGCCTGAACTTGACAGATGAGTGACTTCCTCTTCACTATCTGTCATACTCAGAAACGTGTAGGCCTCTTCACTAGTGTACCTTCTATTTGCCATTTTGGGCTCTAAATTTAGGGGTACACTAGTGAGACTCACAGGCAAAAAAGCTCCTGACTGTCAGCGACTGTATCAAAACGCTACCAAAAAACTGTTAGCGATCGCAGGGATCAGGCCTGACTCTGCGAACGCTGCAGTTATGTGTGCTTAGTGTTTTGTAAGTGACAGTTATCGATCGATACTGCACTTGGGTGGGCTGGGCAGGGCTGGGCCAAGGAGCAAAACGCAGGTGCTAGCAGGTATCTGGGCTGATCCCGCTAACACTGCGTTTCAGGGAACCCTAAACTGCTGGGGAGTATAGATCTGATCGGATCAGATATCGATCCGCTCAAATACTATAGCACTAAGGGAGGTGTATGCTGCGTGCGTGGGTTTTAGCGGTACTGGCGCTAACCTGACGCTGCCTGGGGCGACGCAGACCTTATCTGATCCTAAAAACTTAACTTCTATCACCGCCGGGCAATTAGGGGGTTAAACCTTTATAGGGTAATAAACGGCGGGTGCCCTAAAACTATAATAAACTATAATAAACTGTAATAAACTGTAATAAACTACAAAAAACAAACTAGCTAACCAGCGTCACCCGTAACACTTATACGGTGATCGCTGGTGAAAGGGTTAACTAGGGGGCAATCAGGGGGTTAAAACCTTTAGCAGGTAGTATATGGGGTTCCCTGTCACTATAAAACACTGACAGCGAACCTATATACTTACCTCCCTAACTAGCGTCACCTGTGTCACTAATACAGCGATCAGAAAAACGATCGCTTAGCGACACTGGTGACGGGGGGTAATCAAGGGGTTAACTTTTATTAGGGGGGGTTAGGGGGGTACCCTGGACCTAAGGGGGGGGTACCCTAGACCTAAAGGGGGCTAACCTAACTGCCCTAAAACTTTTAACTGACACAAACTGACACCAATGCAAAAAAAATAAAAAATGCTATTGGTGTCAGAGTGACAGGGGGTACAGGGGGGTGATCAGGGGGTGATCGGGGGGTGATGGGGGGTGACAAGTGTGCCTGGCGTGTTCTACTGGATGTGTAGTGTTGTGCAGACTTACTTGATGTCTTCTCTCCTCGGCGCGGCGACGAAAAGACCGGCTCGAGGAGAGATGACATCACCTCCTTTCGCTCTGTTTACATTACAGAGGGAAAGGAAGCATTCTCATTCGCCGGGAGCGATCGGGAGGGGGTGGCCAACAATGGATGGCCACCCCCTCACCTCTCATCGCCCGGGAAGAAATGGCGACCGCCTCGGGCACCGGGGGGGGACCGATCGGACCCCCCACCCGCGGAAGGCAAATCACGTACATGTACGTGATTTTGCCTGTCCGTGCCACCTTGCCGACGTACAACGGCGTGAGGCGGTCGTCAAGTGGATAGAGGACTACAAATCCCAGCAATACAGTAACAATGCAGAATACCACCAGCTATAGGGGGTGTATATAGAGAGCCATGCATTGTATATATAGAGATGACTGCACTGTACTGTGTTATAAAGAGATCCATGTACTGTACTGTATACAGTGAGATCTATTCATTGTGCTGTGAACAGAGAGACCCATGCATTGTGCTGTATACAGAGTGACTCATGCATTATGCTATATACAGAGAGACCCATGCATTGTACTGTATACAGAGAGATCCCTTTCATGGGAAATAGGAAAAGGTGGATACTTTTGTCACCATCTGTACCGGGCTCACCTCACTCTACAGAGGTCTCAGGTCACTTGACCTTTCTGGTCTAGGCATGCCTTATATCCTTGACAGTAAAGCAGAGAGATGAGTGGAGGGTTCCCTCATGTACTGGTTTGTCTATTGTACTGTATTGGGCTTGGTCTATAAATGGCTAGATTTTCCTCCGACATTGTGTGCAATGTCTACCATTTTCCTCTTACATTCTGTTGACATCTTCTGTAGCTTTATTCCTGGCTGGCTATTCTCTGCAATCTCTGTATTTATGCATCTGTTGCCCCTCGATCTGAAAACACAATGATTCCCATCATGGGATGCCCTGTGTATTTGTGTATATGTAATAATAATAAAAAATGGTGCGCTTATTTAAATAAGCTATGCAGCAAAAATAGACAAATATGCATGAATGACTATCCCTAATTTCAACAAAAAATAAATAATAAATGCAATAAGCGATAATAAGTGAAACAATGATAAAGTCTGCTGATTTAAGAAGTTAAGCAGCAAAAATAACCTGGCAAGTCTAGGAATAGCTTAGCAAGTCATTTTCAAACTTTCAGCACATTTACTTGCTATCTGGGTAACTGGATCGGGTTGTCTCTGAGCTATATTGGGCTGTCTCTTAGCTGGATTGGTCTCTTAGCTGGATTGGGCTATCTCTTTGCTGAATATATGGGGGATGTCTCTTTGCTGAATATATGGGGCATGTCTCTTTGCTGAATTTATGGGGCATGCCTCTTTGCTGACTATATGGAGCATGTCCCTTTGATGGTTATATGGGGCATGTCTCTTTTCTGGGTATCAGCCTGTCTCTGCTGGATATGGGCCTGTCTCTGCTGGATATGGGCCTGTCTCTGCTAAATATGGGCCTGTTTCTTGAGTGATATGGGCCTGTCTCTTGAGTCATATGGGCCTGTATCTTGAGTGATATGGGCCTGTCTCTTTGTTTGATATGGGCCTATCTCTTTGCTAGATATTGGGCTGTCTCTTTGCTAAATATGGGGCTGTCTCTTGAGTGATATTGGGCTGTCCCTTTGCTGGATATTGGGCTGTCCCTTTGCTGGATATGTGGCTGTCTATTTGCTGGTTATGGGACTGTCTCTTTGCTGGTTATGGGGCTGTCTGTTAATTGATATGAGGGTGTCTCTTTGCTGGATATGGGCTGGGTAAAATCATCTGGAAGTGCCTCTGTGCTTACTTTGGTAAGTGCTGGATATTTCTAATTTTTGTGCATTTTACTACATTGCTTTTTATTAACAAATTCCATACAAAAATTGCTTGTATTGCCCCCAAAATTATACCTGTTCTCTAAAGGGGACAGTGTTAGGAGGTGTGTATGGGTGGACACAAGGGGCAGTCCTAGGGATGGTTCTAGGGGTGGGTAGGGGCAGAGACAGGTATGGCCTAGGGGAGGGGGGTGGGTTCCTGCACCTTTTCTCACAGAAAAAAGCCCTGGTTAGGACCCATCACCATTCACATTTATGCACACATCTTTCTCTGTAAGGGATGATTAGAGGCTGATATTCAGGTACTTATACTAGTTATGTTTAAAAATAATACATAATAATTTAATAATTTTTAAAGGAATGCAAAACTATATTAACAGCGTTTTTTTTTACATTTGCCATAAGTTCAGTGTTAATATTTTGCAAATTCATTGGCTATTTATTTTTTTTATTTTTCCTACACAGGTCCACAGTAAGCATGAGAATAATATGTGTGACATTAATTGCTCTCCTTTCATTGCTTTGTTCTGCAAATGTCATACCATTTGTACCTGGAGCGGACCTAAAGTCTGCAGGTAAGCATTGCTCACAAGAATTGGGACAAAATAAACAAATACAAAATGTTGTTATAGGAAGAGTATGAAAGAAAATTACTATTGCTCATAGAGAACTTCTTTACAGTACTTTGGCAATGAGCAAGCAGACATCTAGCATACACAACTCATGGTACCCAAGCACACACATATATCTGCAGAGAGAAATGTAATGGTTGGCTGTCTCTACTAACCAGGCTGTATAGAGTTGACTGAGGAACAAGCTCACGTTCAAAAATATCCACAACAGCAGCAGTGCCGTTATTTTTCAGGGTATTGTCTTCTATAATCTCTATATAGTCAGGGCCGATGGCACCATGAGGTGGCATAGGCAGCCGCCTTAGGCATCAGAATTGGGGGGGGTGGTGTCGCAGTAAAATGCGGATCCCCAGTAACTTGCTAGCCCTGCCATCTTGCTGACACAGTGACCCCGCACCGCTCGCTGCTATCATGCACCCTGCCATACCAAGCAGATTGGAACTCTATTGCAGGATGCATGGTAACAAGCTAGAGGATGAGCCAGGGGAATGAGAATAAACAAGAGCCAGAAGAGCAGGAGTCTCTTCTCCCCAGATACCATGACAGACTCGGACAGTGTGGATAGCGGCTATACCCCTCTAGCTCTAGCTCTCCACAGCCACTGGAAGCCTGTCATAGTGATAAAGTGAGAGGGGGGAAAGCCAGCTTGCACGGGAGTCAGGCTGTATCCACGTTGTCTCCCGTTCTGTCATCCTGTCTCCACTGTCCTCCTAGCCCCTCCTTTACTCTGCTGCTTGTCCAGACCAACACTGTCATTTGTGTCCGCCCACCTCCAGCCACCTGCATCCAATGCAATGCACTGTGTTGTGAGAGGAGTTCTGTGGGTAGCTGAGCAGCAGTTTAGAAACAATAGCTGATAGCTGCCATAGCCCTAGTGGAGACCAGCCTGAAGGGGGAAGCATAATTGTTGAGTGAGCCTTCCGCACCTAGGAAGCCCCCCTCTCTTCTCCCACCCCTTTTTGCTCTGCACCTTCTTTCTTCCCAATCCCCCCTTTCTTTTTCTCTCTCTACTCCTCAACCTCTCTCTCCCCCCCTAACCTCTTTCCCCTGTCTCCCCCCTTCTCTCTCTCGACCAAATACACTTTAGCTGACACTTACCTTGGAGGTGAGCCTGTCGTGCAGAGGGAGACCTCTCGTACGGCTCTAATTCTGGGATCACTGGAGTGAGAACAGTGACCCTTTGGAGCACAGCGGGGTAGGAGATCCTGCAGGGTCCACTTGACTGGAGATGATGTCCGCTTGGCGGAGACAGGAACAGGCTTGATTGCTGAAGATGCAGGAACCCTGAGAAGTAGCAGGCAGGTGCGCACAGATGCAGGACTGTAAGCAGATGCACACGGATGCAGGACTTGTAGGCAGATGCACACGGATGCAGGACTGGTAGGCAGATGCACATGGATGCAGGACTTGTAGGCAGGTGCACACGGATGCAGGACTGGTAGGCAGATGCACACGGATGCAGGACTTGTAGGCAGGTGCACACGGATGCAGGACTTGTAGGCAGATGCACACGGATGCAGGACTGGTAGACAGATGCACACAGATGCAGGATTTGTAGGCAGATGCAAGGTCAGACAAGCCAGGTCACAGCAGCGGATCAATCAGACAGAAGCAGCAGGCAGAGAATGGTCAAAGTCCAGGCAGAATCGGCAACAGGAGATCAAACAAACAGGAACACAGAGCAGGTCAAAGGCAAGCCAAGGGGTCAGGACTGGAGACAGCAGTGAGGTCAGGAGAAGCCGGGTAACACAGGAGCAGATGCAGGTTCAGGATCAGGTACAGGATGAGCTGCAGATCAGACAGCAAGGATGCATTCTGAAGAGGCCCCTTTTAAGGATCTCTGGGCGCCAAAGCTGCGTTACTGTGTGTGTGTCCTCGGTCTGCGCACGCGCATGCGCATTGGCGCACACGTCTAATCCCTGCTGAATGCCTATGGACTAGAACATATCCCAATGGACCCATGCGCCCGCGGCCAGTTGCAGAGCCATGCGCAGTACATTCATGACATTGCCCCCCCCCTTAAAGGCAACCTCCGGGTGCCTAACAGAACTTTTTTCTGGGGGTGACTGTGAAAAAATGCCTGGATCAATCTTGGAGCGTGAACATCCTGCTGAGGTTCCCACAAGTTCTCTTCTGGACCATACCCCTTCCACTTGATGAGGTACTATAGCTGATTACCCCTTCTTCTGCAATCAAGGATAGCTTCCACCTCAAATTCCTGGTCCCCATCGATTATTACGGGTTCTGAAGGGCCTTAACCCTTGTCCGGGAAGGGGTCTGGTATCGTGGGCTTCAGTAAGGACACATGGAAAACTGGGTGGACCTTGAGTGAGTCTGGTAAGGTAAGTTCATAGGAAACTTCGTTTAGTTTTCTCTTAATCGGAAAAGGCCCAATAAATTTAGGTGCCAGTTTCTTTGAGGGGCAGGCCATTCTTAGGTTGGTAGTTGACAACCACACTTGGTCACCTGGCTGAAGAGATAATTCACCTCTTCTTTTCCGGTCGTAAGTTTTCCTGTTGGTTGCTTGTGCCTTGACTATAGTTTCTTGCAGAAGTTTGTTGTTTTGTTTCAAGAAGTCAACAGTAGTCTGTACCACTGGGACCGGAGACTCTGGAACAATGTCAGGTAAGAAGACTGGGGGAAACCCATAATTAGCAAAAAACGGGGACTGGCCTGTAACAGAATGGCTGGCGTTGTTAAAAGCGAACTCCGCTAGGGGTAAGAGTCCTATCCAATCGTCTTGAACGAATGTAGTGAAACACCGGATATATTGTGCGAGGGTCTGGTTTGTCCTCTCGGTCTGGCCGTAAGTCTGCGGGTGGTAAGCAGAAGACATAGATAGATCAATTTTCAAGACTTTGCATAATGCTCTCCAGAAACGAGAAGTGAACTGGACTCCCCTGTCCGATACTATGTTCCTTGGAAATCCGTGTAACCGGACAATTTCCCTGATGAAAACCTAGGCAGTTTCCATGGCGGAGGGTGTGTTTTTCAATGGTATAAAGTGGGCCATCTTCGATAAACGATCAACGACTACAAAGATAGCCATGCATCCTTTAGACAGGGGTAGTTCTACTATGAAGTCCATAGCAATCATGCTCCATGGTCGGTCAGGGATTGGTAGCGGTCTGAGAAACCCCCAAGACTTAGTTCTAGTGGACTTGTTCTGAATACAGACAGTACAAGACTTGACATACTCTTTGCAGTGTTTCTCAAGGCTCGGCCACCAGAACATGTGTTCAATCAGCTCCAGAGTCTTGTGGACCCCAAAATGGCAAGCCAGAGGATTATCATGACAAAGACTGAGTACCTTTGTCTGGAAAGTCTCTGGTATCAAAATGTTATTACCTTTCCAAAGTAACCCGTCCCTGGGCAACAGGGTAACTCCAGGAGGACTGGATATTTCCGCTGAGGCTTGTCTTAGACTGGGCATCAAATCAGACTGAAGGAGAAGGAAGTTGTTGTGGGATAAGATGGTATCAGGAACTGAAGTCTCTTTAGGATCATCGAACATACGGGAGAGGGCATTTGGTTTGACATTTTTTGACCCTGGCCCGTAGGTGATATGGAACAAGAATCTGGAGAAAAATAGCGCCCATCGCGCTTGACACGGCTTCAGGCGCTTGGCAGTTCTTAGATACTCCAGATTCTTGTGATCGGTGTATATGAGTATGGGCTGTGCTGCCCCTTCCAGCAAGTACCTCCACTCCAACTCCACTCTTCGGCGCAGCCTTGATAGCCAGGAGTTCCCGATCACCCACGTCATAATTCCTCTCGGCAGGAGAAAGTTTACGGGAGAAAAAGGCTATGGGGTGCATCAAATCCTTCAGACCCTGGCCCTGGGAAATGACTGCTCCTACTGCCACTTCTGAGGCGTCCACCTCAAGTAGATAAGGTAAGGAGGGATCTGGATGACTCAAGATGGGGGCAGAGGTAAAAAGTCCTTTCAAGGTGGTAAAGGCCCTCTGGGCCTCGGAATTCCAATGGAACCGGACATTTTGCTTAGTCAGCTGTGTGATTAGGGAAATGATGTTGGAGAACCCCTTGATAAACCTGCGGTAAAAGTTTGCGAACCCGACAAACCGCTGTACCCCCTGCCTGTCTGATGGTGCAGGCCAGTCCAGGACAGCTGTATTTTTCTGCGGATCCATTTTGAACCCCTCAGTGGAGATCACCAGTTCCAGACCCAGGAACTGAATACTCTGCCGCTCTAATTCACACTTTTCAGGTTTAGCATATAGTCCGTGTTGGCGGAGTCGGCAGAGTACAGTCTTAACGTGCTTTCAGGTGCTAATCCAGGGATGAAGAGAAAATCAAGATATCATCCAGATAGATGATCACAAAAATGTCTAGGCAGTCTCTGAAAATATTGTTCACAAAGTGCTGAAAGGTTGCAGGGGCGTTACACAGGCCAAAGGGCATCACTAATGGCCGAATCTAGTACGGAAAGCACTCTTCCACTCATCCCCTGCACGAATTTTCACCAAGTTGTAGGCCCCTCGCAGATCTAGTTTGGTGAAGACAGCTGTGGTACGTAGTCTTTGGAGGAGCTCGGGTATCAGGGGCAAAGGATACCGGTTCTTTACCGTAACTTTATTCAACTCCCGGTAGTCCACACAGGGCCGTAAGGTATGATCTTTCTTTATAACGAAAAAGATTCCTGCTCGTGCTGGAGAAGTAGATGGTCTGATGAATTCTCTTTTCAGGTTCTCGTCCACATATTCCTTCAGTACCTCCAACTCCCGCTCAGACAGAGGAAAGATTTGTCCGAAGGGAATCTCTGCCCCGGGCAGTAACTCAATCAGGCAGTCATAGGAGCGGTGTGGAGGGAGAGTCTCATCCCCCCGTTTACTGAAAACATCCAGAAACTCATGGTATGGTTCAGGCACTAATGAACGTACCTCCGGATCGGGTTCCATACATAATAGGGGGCCAGAAGCTCTGGGAGGAGTGGGCAGGCAATGTTCCCGGCAGTAGTGAGATTGGATCTCGATACTTCCAGAACCCCAGTCAATTTGCAGGTTATGGGCCTGTAGCCAAGGTAGTCCTAGAATGACTGGGAATAGTGGGGATGCAATTGCATCCAAACTTAACAGTTCCTTGTGGTTAGTGGGAGAGATCACAGGTAATGGAGGGGTCTGCTGGGTGACCAGACCTGACTTGATGCGGGACCCGTCCGCTAGGAAAATGGAAAGTCCTTGAGCCCTGGGTTGGAGAGGAATGAGCTGTTGGCGAGCAAAGTTTAGGTCGATGAAACAACTGCAAGCCCCAGAGTCAATAATTGCCTTGACCGGAACAGTCCTTCCTGGAAGTTGGAATATAATGGAGAGAGCCAGTTTAGTAGTGCTGGCAACAGGTGCGGGGTAACTGGACGAGGATATGGATAGACATCTCCGGAGCTTTGCTGGACAGGCGTATACATAGTGGCCAGCTTCCCCACAGTACAGACAAAGGTTATTCTGCTGCTGGCGTAACCGTTCCTCTGGGGACAGAGCAGACCTTATTAACCCCAGCTGCTTAAGACCGAAGGGTACTGAAGTCCGTTTGTTTGGTACACCATGGACTGGGGCAGAATGAGAGGAAGCAGGCACTCGGGGTAGTGTCCAGGTGGAATGGGTCTGCTGGGCTGCTCTCTCTGCCTTACGCTCACGAAAGCGTCAATCCATCTGTATAGTCAGGGAAAACAAGGCTTCCCGGGAGCTTGGTATACTGACCCGGGCAAGTTCGTCTTTTAATTCTTCGGACAGGCCGAGGCGAAACTGATGCCGCAGGGCTGCACTATTCCACTGGGTGTCTGCGCTCCAGTGGCTGCAGTCCGTAACATAGTCCTCGACCGCTCGGCGGCCTTGCTGGAGCGCATGAAGGGCAGCCTCTGCAGTGGAAGACCGCCGCGGATCGTCATAAAGTAAGTACATGGCGTCAAAGAAAGTTTGCAAAGAGTCCAGTACAACATAGTGACCCTCGAGCAGATGATGGGCCCAGGACTGAGGCACTCCATGTAGCAGAGAAATAACAAACCCGACCTTGGTAGTCTCTTGGGTGAATGTCCGGGCTGTAGTGAGAAATACAGTTCGCAGGCATTGCGGAATGCCCGAAATTTATTCCGGTCCCCAGAGAACTTCTCCGGGGTAGGGACCATTGGTTCGGGAGAATACATCTTTGCTGCAGGCATGATTAAGGTCTCTGAAGATGACCGGTCAATAGCAGGGTTAGCAGGGGTTCCCAGGAGTTGCACTCGCTCTTCCAGATGCTTGTAACTGTCCCGGAGAGATTTCACCATTTGAGAAAGAGCGGAGAGGTGCTGGCACACTTTGTCTGTGGGAGAGGTCCCTCTTGCAGGCTCAGGCATGGCTGTCTGATACTGACACGTACCTTGGAGGTGAGCCTGTCGTGCAGAGGGAGACCTCTCGTACGGCTCTGGTTCCGGGATCACTGGAGTGGGAACAGTGACCCTCGGAGCACAGCGGGGTAGGAGAGCCTGCAGGGTCCACTTGACTGGAGATGATGTCCGCTTGGCGGAGACAGGAACAGGCTTGATTGCTGCAGATGCAGGAACGCTGAGAAGTAGCAGGGAGGTGCGCACAGATGCAGGACTGTAAGCAGATGCACAAGGATGCAGGACTTGTAGGCAGATGCACACGGATGCAGGACTTGAAGGCAGATGCACACGGATGCAGGACTGGTAGGCAGATGCACACGGATGCAGGACTTGTAGGCAGGTGCACACGGATGCAGGACTTGTAGGCAGATGCTCACGGATACAGGACTGGTAGACAGATGCACACAGATGCAAGACTTGCAGGCAGATGCAAGGTCAGACAAGCCAGGTCACAGCAGCGGATCAATCAGACAGAAGCAGCAGGCAGAGAATGGTCAAAGTCCAGGCGGAATCGGCAACAGGAGATCAAACAAACAGGAACAAGCCAAGGGGTCAGGACTGGAGACAGCAGCGAGGTCAGGAGAAGCCGGGTAACACTGGAGCAGATGCAGGTTCAGGATCAGGTACAGGATGAGCTGCAGATCAGACAGCAAGGATGCATTCTGAAGAGGCCCCTTTTAAGGATCACTGGGCGCCAAAGCTGCGTTATTGTGCGCGTGTCCGCGGTCTGCGCAGGCGCATGCACATTGGCGCACGTCTATTCCCTGCTGAATGCCTATGGACTGGAACATATCCCAATGGACCCGTGTGCCCGTAGCCAGTTGCAGAGCCATGCGCAGTACATCCATGACATTAGCATTGCCAAAGCAGTTGAGTTTGTATGGGAAGGGGGGTAGTTATAGGGCAGTTTTGGAGTGGGGTAATGGATAGTATAAAGGGGAATGGGGTGAGTTTATCTAAAGGATTTTTAAGTCCACAGTTTTTCATGCCCATTTCAGTCTGTGACACGTTGTCACATATTGTGTAGCTAATTTCACCATTGACTCCTCTTCTCCAAATTTGAAGCTTCCTCTTCTTCTCTTCTATAGAATTGAAGTCTGGGGTGAGAGAGAGTCTCTGGAAGTGGGTATCCCTCACTGATAATAAATGTTGGGCGAACAGTTCGAGCCAAGCAAAAGTTCTGCCCGAACATCGTCTGTTCACATGTTCGGCGAACACCCGAATTTGTGGAGCGCTCTGCGGGACGCTTCACAGTGCACTTTATCGCCCTAATTGGGTGAAGTCTTGCACCTGACCAGTGGTCATGTGCAAGGCTTTGCCAATTAGGGCACCAGAGCACTGTCAGAGCCCTGATTGGGCAAACCGATAATGACTATCTCCAATCACGGTTCAGTGCACATAGTTCCACCCCCACACTATAAAGGGTTCCTTCTCATAGGAAGCATTTGCAGTTTGTTGGAGGGGAGATAGATAGAGCAGGGCTCAGTTTGCTACTAGCGAGTTAGTGTGTTTACTTATTGTGACTCTGAGTGTAGATTGCTAGTGTAGTATTAGTATAGTGTGTGAGTATAGTGTGTCAGTATAGTGTAGTGTCAATGTAATGTGTTAGTGTATTGCAGTGTTTAACACAGCATTACATAACATTAAGTGCTGTATACCTTTTTTTTTTTTTTTGGTTGCTGCGTGTTTTTCTTTATCTTTTTTTTTTTTCTCCTGCCTGCCCCTTTTTTTTTAATTGTCAGCCCCAGTTTTTCTAACTGCGATGCTGGTGTTCCCCTTTTTTATCTTTCTATAGTTTTTACATTTCTGTCAGCGTCAGTCCTCAATTTAAAGTGCACCAAACACCACGTTCCATTCAATAAACTGCTTCCAATCACACATTTCTCAGTTTCTATTAAATTTGGGTAATAGCCCCCCTCCCCCCACTCCCAACATGTCTGGGAAGCCAACAAGGGGAGGCAGATGTCCCCATGCCACTATGAGGGGGCCAGCAGCATCTGTGTCCACGGGCAAAGGTGAAAATGGTCCGTCCTTAGGCAGGGCACATTTGTTTCTGTTTAGTGATGTTGCCCCTGCTATCCACCCACAGCATGCAGAGGAGCTGGTGAACTGCCTTACTAAACCATCCTCATCCTCCTCATCCTCTATGATCCAAGCTGACACTAGTGCGCAGTCCACCACAGCTGCCAGAGCGGCTTATTCTACCTCCTTGTCCACAGCTACTCCTGCCATAGCCCCAGCATCATGTATGGAGGAGTCAGCTGAGTCAGCACTACGGGGTTTTTTGCCCTGCCAGATTAACCTGTTTAGCATTGTTTGGAGGGATTTGAAATAGGAGTAGGGGATAGGAATGAGAAGGGTTCTAAAGAGGTAGAGTAGTTATGGCACAGTGTAATTTTGAATGATGCTAGTCTCCCAGACAAGGATAACTCATGTTTCGCTAGTTTTTGTAAGTCAGTTTGTAGCTTATTAGCAAATGTTTTTTAGTTAGACGCAAAAATACCTTTCACTGATTTAGTGAGCCGGACTCCTAGATATGATATACTGCTGTTAGCCCAGGTGTATGAGAATTGGGATTGTAATTGGTTTCTAGTTGTGGCATCTAGACCCAGGTCCATTTTGTTTCATTCACTTTGTAGTGATACTCTACTGAACCATTTTGAGGGTTTTTTATATTTTTGCCAGGGAAGAAGTCATTTTGTGACCATAAGAATGATGTTGTCAGCAAATACCTGTTTTTGTCTCTCCCCTGCCTATTAGCACCAGTTGTTTTTATGGATTTTGTACAGCAATAAAGCAGTTTTTTGTATGGAATGCGTGTGCAGCCAACCTATTATTTATTTATCACGTCCACAAGATTGTTTACAGTCGTGGTATATTCCTCCATTTTATCCTCAATGTAAGAGACCCTATCACCCAGACTGTGTATATCAGAGGAAATTTGGTTATAAGTGATGATAGGAGGTTTGCAGTGAGAGAAGCATGTCTTTTAATGTTGTGTCCAGCACAGGCTGGCCTGTAGTAGGAAAGGCTGCCATACAGGACTGCAGGGCCTGGTTAGATTGAAGAGGATTGAATGAGGGGACTGCAGCATGCTCTAAGGATGAGGGTTCAGCCATTCTCATTCGGGCCTTAGCTGGGCTTCCTGAATTTGGGCTCCCTCCTGCTGAATTGCCTGCAGATAGGGGCAGTAGTTGGGGCTTTTAATCTCCCTGTATATCATCAAAGAGATCTGTATAGGAGCAGCCGCACCAGTGCCATCTTAGCTGTTACTGACCTTAGGAGCCTTCTTGAGGAAGAAGGCTGTTCGTTTTTACGGCCGGTGGTCATCCTTTTGTGGGACATGGTCCAGGAGGGTGTCCGAGGTGAATTTGCAGAAAGTGTTGTACCACAATGGCAGGTTCCCAGTCGCTTTTAGTGGTGAGGTTTGTGGTCTTGCAGTTGTAATTGTGTTTGTCTGAGAATGTTTTTTGCCAGATCCAGGGCCGTGGGATTTATTCTGTACTATGTCTTTGAAATCTCTTGCTAGGTGACTAACCCCTTGTTTGTTCAGGCGTTTGTTGTCATAGAGGTGTTGGGGCATTATAGAATGATGTTGTGCCAGGTTAATGGAAGGCTTTGACCTGGTTTTGTCTGCCAGCTCTGTGTTGATTCACTGGAATATATTGTTTGATATGTCCTTCCTTGGAAGAAGGAAGGACAGTAATACATTGGAGTGTGGAAATTTTTGTTGTGCAGTCTGTTAGTTGTAATAGTTTGTCTGCAATAATTTCCTTTTGTCCCTGGATGTTGTTTGTGCCTGTGAATATGATGATATGTTTGAGGTTAGTAAAATATGGGTCATTGATGACTCCTGTTGCCTGTTCAATTGTAGAACAGTGCATTTTGGTGACTGGGAAGAGCCAGTTAGTCTTTAGGTATTTCTCTTTTGAATTTTTAAAAATAATTTCAGGAGTTTGTTGCCTGTTCTTGGTTTGGTGACTGTATATTTATAGTTTCCAGATTATTGGAGTTGTCTTGACTATTGCTGGTCTTTGGCTTGTTAATTTTGGGGAATTGACCAGTCTCACTAGTCTGTTTGTTTATGGGCACTTTGTACAAACCAACTCCTTTGACTCTCTTTCCTGGTTTCTGAGCTTCATTTGTGATTTTAGTGCCATTATCTCTTCCCTTAGTTGAGTGTTTTCTCGTTGTACTTCTTGTATTGTAAATTGAAGGTCTTCTAGGACAAACTTGTTTTCAGATTTGAGTGTGTTCAGCTCTCTCCTCAGCTGGTCAGTTTCTCTCCCCCTCTTGTTCTCTCTCTCCCTTGTTCTCTCTCTATAGTTCTCTTCCTTCAGCTGGTCATTTACACTCTCTCTTGCTTTCGTGCTCTCTCTCTCTCCCCCTCTCTCTTGTTCTCTTTCTCCCATATTCTCTCTCTCCCTCTGCATTTTAAAATGTAGTGCATGCACTACTTTTGGTGCAGTGCAGTGTGACTTTGGTGCAATGCGATGTAATTCATTTTGAATGGGCAAATCGCACCACACAGAACCACATGTGAATCTGCACAGGAACACACAGCGCTTTCCTGTGTGATTCATGTACGGGCATGGTGTGAACCAGCCCTTAGTTTGTCTCATCTGCCAGCTGCCTGTAGCCAGTGAAGGGGTGTAGGGGAATGCAAAACCCCGCCCCCTCATTGCACACTGGCATTTAGTGGCAGTTCAGCACAGCTCAAAGGGGGGGGGGCTTCGGTTGCAGGGGAAAAGGGGGAGGCATAATGCACCTTTGCCTGTGTAGCAGAATCTCTGACCTCTTCCAGCCTAATGAGAACCTTCAAGACCAAAGATAGCTGACATCTTTCAATATGTGGTGGGTTGCGAGGCATAGTGAGTGCAAAGATGGTAAAAGTCATTGGGCGCCAGACACTTCTTGGATGTAAAAGAGGTTTTTTTTTCTATGACAGTCCTATTTATATTTTGAAAGGGAAAGAGGGTTAGGGCCAGGACACCCATAAGTAGTTCCAATTTCAAATGGCAGACTCAGAGACTTCAACAGGAGAACAGCTGTACAGGGAAAGGCCCCAGCAAGGTTCCACTTCTGCACGTGCAGGATTGCTGTCTCCTATGGCAACAGTATTTAAACAGTTCCTAATTCAAAGTAACAGTTCTCTCTGCGGTAGTACAACTTCTCCTTGTAGTCCTTCAGCCCTTTGAGCTCCTGGTCTCTCACTGGACTCTGATTCGCTACTCTGAATCCCTCTGAAGCCTCAAGGCTTTTGCGGTGGTATCCCCCTTAAAGCATCACCCACGCTTCCCTGCTGGGTCCCTAGCTTGGCACTTCGGACGCCTTCAAGCTTCACCCCTGCTGACCGGCTCGGTCCCTAGCTTGGCACACAAGGCTGCTCTGCAAGCGTCACCTCTGCTGGTTGGGTCCCTGACTTGATCACCACCTGAAGTTTCCCGATTCTCTACCGTGCCCGTTCAGTGAGAACACTGCTCCGGTACTTGCTTCAGTTACTCACTGTGGTAAAGGCGATTGGTCCCTTTGTGGCAACAACTTCCCTTCTACCTCCGACCACTGACAGGTTCCCTTCCACAGGTTCCATTTCTGGTTGGACTGCAAGCCGCAGTCCCAACCTTGCACTGCCCTCTTACTTCTGGATAGGCCCTCACACAGCCTGGCAGCCCTATGCCCCGGGATAGGCCCAATCTCCAGCCTAACAGCCCTGGGCGTACAACACACCTCCACCCAGACGGCGGTCCGGGTGGCACACAAGAATCTGGATCACCTGTCCTCCCCAAATAATATAAGCTCTTCCAGCAGGCCAAGGGATTTAACAAAATCCCTCCCCATTGGCTGAGATACCCCACATACCCATAACATGGTCTTGAGTTGTCCTTCTCAATCTAATACCTCCAGGTGCCCGGCCACCTAGTGGTAGAAGAGGAAAGTACAACTAGGTCAAACTTAGGAAGAAATCAAAGGATCCCAGGCAATTAACAACAGTAGCTATTCCTGACAAAGGACTTTTGTTTGGTCAGGAGCGAGGAGCTCCCTGACCAAACCCCAGGGCACTACATCCTCCCTCTGCCCAAGAAACTACGTCTCGGAGTTTGCATAAAAAAATATATTTTGAGCTTCCAAGACTGAGAGCTGATGTCCAGGCAGAAACTGGGATGGGTAGGGAAACCGGAAAGGGTTAACAGTATAACAGTATACAAATGCATGTGGCGTACCACATGAATAGGGATTAATATTAAACATGAAATAGTTAGTCACGTATGACATTTATTTTTTTTTATTTTTTTTTTTTTTTTTTTTTTATCCACTTCAGCGAAAGTTTTCCGAGAGGCATTATTTCAACTTTGTGTCAAACTTTATCTCTTCTCCTTTTTCACATCATTGTGGATTGTTTCCGTCACATCTTTATTATTTTTCCTTTCTAGGATATTCTTAAATATTTTTAAAAACCGGCGACAAAACGCCTTCTATAATTATAAACCCTATTATTATCTTAGTCTCTCTCAGTCCCTCTTATTTCCCCCCGCCCCCCCTCCCCCTCCCCCTCACCCCCCCCCTCCCCCTCCCCTGTGTCTGGTCCGTTCCTTTATGTTATTTATTTATCCACTTGGCTCTGCACCTGTTCTTTCTTTTATCCTATCTAAATAAATATCCGAGACTTTGTAGTTTTTCCAACTTTCCCATCTACTATTATCCCCTTTCTCTCCTCCTTCCATTTTGTAGTGATAATCTATTTCCTTTAGCCAGTCTCTAATGTCTGGTTTTCCACTTTGTAGCCAATTCTTGGGAATTAAGGCCTTGGCCGCATTCAGGAGGTTAGGTATTATTGATTTTCTATATTGTTTCTTAGGTTTATTGTAGATATGGAAGAGGCAAGTCCAAATATTTTGTTCTATTTCTTCTCCAGTTATTTCCTTTATGTTATTTAACACTTCCTTCCAGTACTCCATTATTATTGGGCATTCCCACCATATGTGTGTGATCGTTGCTATTTGGCCACATTTTCTCCAACACAAGGAGGTTCTATCTTGATGGAATCTGTGTATTCTTACTGGGGTCATATACCATCTTGATACTAGTTTATAATTCATTTCTATGGTCTTCATGTCCCAAGCCTTATTATATCCCATTTCTATCATTTTTTCCACTTTTTGGTTATCTATTTTTAAATTCATTTCTTTTTCCCATTGATTTATATATTCTGGTCTTTCTTGTGCTTCCAAATCTGTCAGTATACTATAAATTTTTGATGTTCCGTTTTTTAATGGTGTTTCATTGCTACATAGCTTTTCCAGTGCAGTTAATTTTGTTTCATCTCTCAGTGGGTGTGGTATTGTGCTTACTAGGTGCCTTAGTTGAGTATAATTCCATTCATTCATCTTCCATCCATTCCTTTCCTCTATTTCTACTCGTGTTCTTATTTTGCCATTTCTAGTGATATCTTTCAGTCGTGGGTTACCTATTCCTTGGATTTCAAATATTTCCCTCCCAGGGGTGAAGAGATTCGATCCTGTGAGTGCTAATAGTGGTGAATTATATTTCCATTCATTCTTTAAGTGAATGGTGTCCCAAATTTTAAATACATTTTTTGTTATTTCGTGCGTGTCGGTGTCCAATAGTCTATATTTCCGTGGAATCCAAATATTCTTATGTAGTGTGGCTCCACTTATTGTGTTTTCCATTTCCACCCATTTTTTTTCATTTTTCTCATTTGTCCACTCTAACATTCGTGTTAAAACTATGGCTTTATAGTACCTACTTATATCTGGGAGGGCAAGACCCCCATGCTCCTTTTTCCTTGTGATCAGCGTGTATTTAATTCTTGGTTTTTTATTAAGCCATATGTATTTTAGCAGGATTGTTTTAATTATTTTAAAAAAGCTCTGCGGGATTTTTACTGGTAACATCTGTAATCTGTAGTTTATTTTAGGTAATATCGTCATCTTAAACATATTTATTCTTCCAATCCATGAAAGTGGCTGTATTCTTAACTTTTTCATTTCTTCTTTGACCTCATTGATCAGTGGAATAAAGTTTGCCTGATAAATTTTTTCAACTCTAGGAGTTATTTTAATTCCAAGGTAATTTAGTTCTTTTACCCAAGTGAATGGGAATTCTTTTTGTAAAAACTGAACTTCCTTTTTCTCTAGACCTATGTTTAATATTTCCGTTTTTATTGGATTAATTTTGAAGTTTGACAGTTCTCCGTATTTTTTAATTTCTTTCAGTATGTTTGGGAGTGACACTCTTGGGTTGGATACGTACATCAAGATGTCGTCCGCGTAGGCAGCGATCTTATGCTCTTTTCCTCCTAGTTTCGCTCCTTCTACCTCTTTGTTATTGCGGAGTGTTGCTAATAGTGGTTCTAAGGCCAATACATATAATAGTGGAGACAATGGACAGCCTTGCCGTGTTCCATTCTGCATCTTAATTTTTGGAGAGAGTCTACCATTTACTTTTACGACTGCTGTCGGGCCATTATACAAATTTGTTATCCACTTCATCATTTTTGTCCCAATACCCAAGTGCCGCAATGTATCCATCATGAAACCCCAGTCTACCCTGTCAAATGCTTTTTCTGCATCCAATGACAGGAATAGAACTGGGGTCTCATTCTGCACCTTCTTGTGCAACATCAATAATGATTTTAGGCTGTTGTCCCGCCCCTCTCTCCCCGGGACAAAACCAGTTTGGTCCGGGTTGATCCACAGTGGGATTAGTTTTTTTATCCTAGTGGCCAGGATCTTGGAGTACAGCTTCGTATCAGCGTTCAATAGGGCTATTGGCCTGTAACTTGAGCAGTTAACTTTGTCTTTCCCTTCTTTTGGTAGTATTGTAATATGAGCTAATAACGATTCACTTCTTATTTCTTCATCTTCCCCTAAGGAATTCATATATTCTAATAGTTTTGGAGTCAGCTGTTCTTCAAATTTTTTATAGTATTTGACCGTAAACCCGTCTGGTCCTGGGCTTTTTCCTACGGGAGTTTCCTTTAATGCCAGTTTTACCTCTTCATGCGTAATATTTTTTTCCAATTCTTCTAGTTGGTCTATTTTTAGTTTTGGTAAGTTTGCTTTTTTTAAATATTCTTGTATCTTCTTTGTTCTTGTATTCGCTTCTTTCCAACTTTCCTGTCCTTTTATTGCATAAAGGGAGCTGAAGTATTTTTGAAATGTTATCGCTATATCTGTAGTTTTATTTACCACTTCTCCTTTTTCATTTTTGATCTTCTCAATGTAATTCAAAGACTTCTTTTTTTTTACCAGATTTGCTAGGTATTTTCCTGGTTTATTACCCCATTTATATTTTTCTTGTACTACTCTGTTGTAGTCCTTCCTTTCTTCTTGTTCCATCCAGTCTTTTAATTGCTCTCTCTTTTGAGATAGTAGGCCGAAGATTTTGTTGTTTACTTGATTTTTGTGTTTTCGTTCCAATTCATAAATTTCTTTAATTATTTGTTGCATGTTTGTTTTCCTTTCCTGTTTTTTTCTTGCCCCTATAGCTATTAACTTGCCCCTAATAACAGATTTATGCGCCTCCCATATTGTTGCTTTCGATACCTCTGGTGTATCGTTTTCTTCAAAATATCTTTTAATTTCTTCTATGATGCTTTTTTCCGTCTCACTGTCTTCTAATAAAGTTTCGTTGATTCTCCATGGACCCCTTTCAAGGACTTCTCCTTTTATTTTCATTCTCAAGATTACTGGGCTGTGGTCTGAGGCGGTTATTATGCCTATTTTTGTTTCTTCTATTTCTTCCAAGTTTCTATGTTCGACCATGATGTAATCCAATCTGGAGTAAATTTTGTGTACTGTTGAATAGAATGTGTAGTCCTTTGTGCTGGGGTGCTGAATTCTCCAAGGGTCTATTAGTTGCTGTTCATATAATGTTCTTTTTAATTTCTTTAGTTGATTTACCTCTTTGTCCCTTACTCTTGAGGTACTGTCCATTTTATTATCCATGCTGAAGTTGAAGTCTCCAGCTAGTATTAATTTTCCTTGCTTGAATTCCATTAGTATTTTAATTATATCTATCAAATATTTTTTAGGGTTCTTATTAGGACAGTAGACATTGGCCAATGTATATTTTACCCCGTATATAGTTCCTGTAATAAAAAGATATCGACCCTCCGGGTCTATTTTCCTTTGATCTATTAGAAAACGTACATTTTTCCCTATACCGATGGCTACTCCTTTGGCCCTTCTTATTGGCGAGTCTCCTTGATACCATGTTGGTATGTTTCTTGAATAAATTTTGGCACTTGAGTTTTGGGTTATATGCGTCTCCTGTAGGAAAATTATTTCTGCTTTACTTTTTTCAAGTTCTCGGAGGATGATGTTTCTCTTCCCTGGGGAATTTAGTCCTCGGACATTGTAAGAGATTATTTTTATGCTGTTTACGTTTTCCATTCTTGTGCCTTTTCTTCCCCGCCCGTCCTCCGGCCCTCCCCCCCACGCGGTCCCCCTAGGAGACCGGATGGAGGGGACACCCAGCGGACGCACGGGGTCTCCTCATCTCTTGTCTCAGAATAGGTGTGCCTATGTAACCACTCATGTGACTCAGACCTCTCCCTCCCCACCCTCCCTCCCCCTCCCCTCCCTCCTCCCACCCTCCCCCTCCCTTTTTTCTGATATGGGTTTTTTACCCCCATATTCTCTAGAGCTGAGAGCATTTTACTTTGTTTTGTGGGGCACGCTCTGCCCCCTCTGCTCTATTTATTGTGAGGCGGAGCTCTGTAAGACACCCTATTCCCCCCCTGCCTAAGCACTAATAGGGCGACCCCCTATCCACTCCGTGAGTCCCTGTCTCCCTCTCCCTGCATTTTTTGTTGTGTTTTACCAATCCTTTCACTTTCCTTTTTTCCCATCCCATCAACCCCAGCCCCCCCCCCTTTCCACTCTAAGGCCCCTTGCACCGTTGTATGATATTTTCTCAGATATTAATTTCCCCGAGAGTCCACATCTTGATGTCTGATCCTTGAATTTACTTGCCACTGTAGGTCATCTCTTGCCGTTATTCGCTCCTGACTATTTGCATATTTTTCCAGTTCTGGGGAGGGGATTTCTAGTTTGTTGCAAAAGTCCGGAATCTCCTCTACATGTCTTAGTCTCGCACTTATTCCGTTTTTCCTTGCTATTAGACATGCTGGAAAACCCCAGTTGTATTGAATTTCTTGCTCCCGGAGGATTTCTAATAATGGCTTTAGTATCCGTCGTCTTTTCAGCGTTTCTTGAGATAGGTCTTGAAATATTTGTAATTTACCTCCCGCAAACTCTATTTGTGTTTTCCTCTTTAGGTTTATCCAGATCTGTTTTTTTTTCTTCCCATTTTTCAAAGCGTACGATTACATCTCTAGGTGTTTCCCTTGCGAACCTTTGAGGTTTTTTTACTCGAAAGACACTTTTTATTCCTATTGTGTTAGTTGTTTCCTTTCCCAAGATTTGGTTGAAGAGATTGTTCATTTTTTCTATTAGATTTTCTGCTTGTTCTGTTTCCGGTAACCCACGTATTCTCAAGTTTTTCTTTTTATCTCTATTTTCTTGCTCTTCTATTTTATATGATTGTTCCTGTTGTTCCCATTTTAATTTCTTTATTTCGTCTTCTAGTTCCTTTATGTTTTTTTGATGTAGGTCCACTTTGATCTCTACTTCTTCCACTCTATTTAACATATATCCCATGTCTTTATGGAGTATTGACATCTCTGCTTTTAGGGAATTCTCTAGTGCCGTGAACATTTTTTCCATATCCTGTTTTGTTGGCAACTGTGGCCCTTGTTGTCCTTCCTCCTTTCCTCTGTCTTCCTCTCCCATTTCTGGCTCCATTCTGGGTTCTGAGAGGTGGCTGGTTTCTGTTTGTACTTTATACTGGCCTTTTTTATCCTTGTTGTCCTTCTCTTTTGTATCTATTTGTCTGCCCTTTGAGCCTACTTGTTTCTCTCCTTCTCCGATTCCTTGCTGTATATACCTGTTCATAGGGCCTGGACTTGGGCCTAGGCTGGTCCTAGGTGATTTTGGTATTGCTCCCGCACTTCTTGTTGTTTTCCCCTTCATGTTTGTTTCTATGGCTGGATTTATAAGAACTTCAAAGCTGCCTTCCAGAATACCCCTTGATTGGGGTCTCTTAATGATGAAAAAAACTCCCAGCCTTTTTAAATTGACTTATTTTTACTAATATTTCTTTTATTTCGTTCTCATACCCGGCATCCTCCCCACAATCCAATAATAGAAATAATTAATGAGATATGAGTAGTCCCCGTTTTCCAGAAGTTATGTTACTACCTTAAGTACATTAAGCATTCCTTGTTGCTGTTCAATTGTTTAAGCGTATTTAAGCTGAAAAAAAAAAAAAAAAGCGCTCAAAAACGCTATTGCAAAAATGCTGAAAAAAGCTGGAAAAAGTTAAAAAAAGAAAAAAAAAAAAAAAAAGTCACTGCAAAGACACCGGCGTCTTCACAGCGCTTTTCCAGCAGCCCGTGTGCATGGGGGCCCAGGTGCTCAGCAAAATAATTCAAATATTTTAGCGATATAATGCAATCTAATTCAAGTATTCAGCAAGATGATTTATATATTCAGCAGTATAGTTTCAGTATGAGCTTATATGTTCCACATTTTTGTTACTATGAAATTTCTTCTTATTCTGTAGTTTGTACTATCAAACCTATAATTAGTACCATTTGCAAAAAAAAAAGAAAAAAAAAAAAAAAAAAAATTCACAAGAAAGGGAGATACTGCAGCAGCAGCAGCAGCAGCAGGCAGGTGGGGGCTGGGAGACAACTCTTCCGTTGGCTTGTCTTTCTTTTACTTTCTCCTTCTCTTCTCCCCTGTTCCCCCCCCCCTGTTTTTATTGTTTTTCTTAGCTCACTTGATTCTACTTTTTCAGCTCTTTCGCCTTTTCCCCTGCTTGTTCACTTCAAGACAATTGCAATAGAAGAAAAGAGCCAAAAGAGGAGGAAAAAAAAAAAAAAATGCTCAAAAACGCTCAAAGACGCTATTGCAAAAACGCTGAAAAAAGTTAAAAAAAAAAAAATAAATAAATAAAAAAAAAAGTCACTGCAAAGACACTGGCGTTTTCACAACGTTCTCCCAACAGCCCATGTGCATGAGGGCCCAGATGCTCATAAAAATAATTCAAATGTTTTGGCGGTATAATGCAATCTAATTCAAGTATTCAGCAAGATGATTTATATATTCAGCAGTATAGTTCCAGTATGAGCTTATATGTTCCACATTTTGTTACTATGAAATTTCTTCTTATTCTATAGTTTATACTATCGAGCCTATAGTTAATACCATTTGCAAAAAACAAAAACAAAAAAAGACCAAAAAAAAAAAAAAAAAGGATCACAAGAAAGGGAGATACTGCAGCAGCAGCAGCAGCAAGCAGGTGGGGGCTGGGAGACAACTCTTCCGTTGGCTTGTCTCTCATTCACCTTCTCCCTCTCCCCTGTTCCCCCCCTGTTTTTATTGTTTTTCTTAGCTCCCTTGATTCTACTTTTTCAGCTCTTTCGCCTTCATTTACTTTCATTTACTTTCGCTTTTTATTCCATTTTATTTCGTTTTATTTCAATATGTTCATTCCCTTTCCCTTTCTTTTGTTCTATTACTTTTCCTTTGCCTTTTCACTTCCAGACAATTGCAATAGAAAAAAAAGCCAAAAAAAAACAAAAACGGTACTTATCTTTTAGTTGTTGTTGAAGTTGGGACAAAAAGGGACACTCACTACAGCTTGTTGCAGTCAGACGCAGGTACAAACTTCCTCTGGCTTACACCACAAGACAGCTCGGTGAGTGATGAGCAGGGGGGGCGGGGAGGGAAGCTACCTTCACCTTCTCATCAGGCCGATCATTCCTCTCAGCTGCAGGGAGAGGGCTCTCAGGATCCTCACGCCGTGCACAGAGCCATTACCAGGCTCCTCCCTCCCTGTGACGTATGACATTTAGATATCAAAATAATTATTTATATTTCAAGGCAGTAAGGCAATAGCATTGCTCCCTGACTATCTATCTAATATTTACATTGGTAACAATGTACAAATGGTTAGTGTTGTTATGCGGCTAGATCCCTATCTCTCCTTGGCCAAGGAAGACGCACCAACTCGCAACACCTGAAAGAGAGATACAAACAATGCAAAAGCATCCTATCCTATAAGAGCATCATAGGCGTGCGCACGGGGTGTCCCGAGATTTGCCCCAAAATGCTGGATCCAAGAGAGTGTGTGGCCCGCGCTGCCTGTGAAACAGTTTCACAGGCAGCAGATCGTGAGAATTGCCAGAGCTGTTCAGTGTATGAAAGTGTCAGATAATGATACTGCATGCAGGGAGAGACACCAGCTGTCAAAATGTTGGGGTGATGTCGGGGGTGGGCGGGACAGAACGGCCATCAAACACCAGCCAATGGGATGGGGTCTGGGCGGGCCGCTACATTTATGTGGCCCCGTCCCCTCTCTGAAGCAGCTCAAACATTGGCTGGTGTTTAAAGCGATTGGTCCCGCCCACTCCCGACATCGCGGCTGAGTTGTAAGTCATCAAAACTCAGCCGCGATGTCGGGGTGGGCGGGATCAAGCACCAACACCAGCCAATGATTGGGCTGCTTCAGAGAGGGGGCGGAGCCAGAGAAATGTAGCGGCCCGCCCAGACCCATCCTATTGGCTGGTGTTTGGTAACTGTTCAGTCCCGCCCACCACCAGCATCACCGCTGACTTTTAACAGCTGGTGTCTCTCCCTGCATGCAGTGTCATTATCTGACAGTTTCATACACTGAACAGCTCTGGCAATTCTCACGATCTCCTGAATGTGAAACTCCCCCTCTCTCCTATCTGTGCCAACCAATGCTGCCTATCAGTGCAAACCAATGCTGCCATTCAGTGCCAACCAATGCTGTCTATCAGTGCCAACCAATGCTGCCAATCAGTGCCAACCAATGCTGCCAATCAGTGCCAACCAATGCTGCCTATCAGTGCCAACCAGTACTGCCTATCTGTGCCAGTGCTGCTTATCAGTGCCAACCAATTCTGCATATCAGTGCCAACCATTGTAAACCAGTGCTGCCTATCAGTGCAAACCAGTGCCGCCTATCAGTGCCAACCAATGCTGCCTATCAGTGCCAGTGCTGCTTATCAGTGCCAACCAATGCTGCCTATCAGTGCCAGTGCTGCTTATCAGTGCCAACCAATGTTGCCTATCAATGCCAACCAGTACTGCCTATCTGTGCCAGTGCTGCTTCTCAGTGCCAACCAATTCTGCCTATCAGTGCCAACCAGTGCTGCCTATCAGTGCAAACCAGTGCTGCCTATCAGTGCCAACCAATGCTGCCTATCAGTGCCAACCAATGCTGTAAATCAGTGCCAACCAATGCTGTCAATCAGTGCCAACCAATGCTGCCCATCAGTGCTGCCCATCAGTGCTGCATATCAGTGCCCATCAGTGCTGCCTATCAGTGCCAATCAGTGCTGCCTATCAGTGCCAATCAGTGCTGACAATTAGTGCCCATCAGTGCTGCCAGTCAGTGCCCATCAGTGCTGCCAATCAGTGCCAACCAATGCTGCCTATCAGTGCCAACGAATGCTGCCAAGCAGTGCCAACCAATGCTGTCAATCAGCGCCAACCAATGCTGCCTATCAGTGCCAACCAGTACTGCCTATCCATGCCAGTGCTGCTTATCAGTGCCAACCAATTCTGCCTATCAGTGCCAACCATTGCAAACCAGTGCTGCCTATCAGTGCAAACCAGTGCTGCCTATCAGTGCCAACCAATGCTGCCTATCAGTGCCAACCAATGCTGCCTTTTAGTGCCAACCAGTACTGCCTATCTGTGCCAGTGCTGCTTATTAGTGCCAACCAATTCTGCCTATCAGTGCCAACCAGTGCTGCCTATCAGTGCAAACCAGTGCTGCCTATCAGTGCCAACCAATGCTGCCTATCAGTGCCAACCAATGCTGTAAATCAGTGCCAACCAATGCTGCCTATCAGTGCTGCATATTAGTGCCCATCGGTGCTGCCTATCAGTGCCAATCAGTGCCCATAAGTGCTGCCCATCAGTGCTACCAATCAGTGCACATTAGTGCTGCATATCAGTGCCCATCAGTGCTGCATATCAGTGCCCATCAGTGCTGCCTATCAGTGCCAATCAGTGCTGACAATTAGTGTCCATCAGTGCTGCCTATCAGTGCCACCTACCAGTGCCCATCAGTGCTGCCAGTCAGTGCCCATCAGTGCTGCCTATCAGTGCAGCCTATCTGTGCCCATCAGTGCTTCCAATCAGTGCTGCCTATCAGTGCCAATCAGTGTCCATCAGTGCTGCCAATCAGTGCTGCGAATCAGAGCCTATCAGTGCCCATAAGTGCTACCAATAAGAGCCCATCAGTGATGCATATCAGTGCCCATCAGTGCCACCTATCAGTGCCAATCAGTGCCCATTAGTTCCAAACAGTGTTGCCTATCAGTGCCACCTATCAGTGCACATCAGTGCTACCAATTAGTGCCCATCAACGCTGCCAATCAGTGCAGCCTATTAGTGCCCATCAGTGCTGCCTATCAGTGCCCATCAGTGCTGCCTTAGCAGGGATGGTGGAAACCCCTCTACAGATAATTGCAATACAAATTACCTTCGAGTGCAACAACTTTTTAGTTGGGAGGTTCACACCATTATAGCACTTGGGATTTTTTATTTTTTAGAGTGTTACACTTAATTGTATATGTTTTAGTTACAGTTATAATGTGAATTATTGCACTTGAAGTTAATTTCCCACCACCCCTGCTAAGTCCATGTCTTTATGGACCTTGCTTTGTGCACTGGTGTGCAGTCATGTTGGAAGGGGCCATCCCCAAACTGTTCCCTCAAAGTTGAGAGCATGAAATTGTCCAAAATGTCTTGGTATGCTGACGCCTTAAGAGTTCCCTTTACTGGAACTAAGGGGCCAAGCCCAACCCCAGAAAAACAACCCCTCACCATAATCCCCCCTCCATCAAATGATTTGGACCCGTGCACAAAGCAAGGTGCATAAAGACATGGATGAGCGAGTTTGGGGTGGAGGAACTTGACTGACCTGCAAAGAGTCCTGACCTCAACACAACAGAATACCTTTGGGATGAATTTGAGTGGAGACTACGAGCCAGGCCTTCTTGTCCAACATCAGCGCCTGACCTCACAAATGCCCTTCTGGAAGAATGGTCAAACATTCCCACAGACACACTCCTAAACCTTGTGGACAGCCTTCCTAGAAGAGTTGAAACTTTTATAGCTGCAAAGGGTGGAGCCAACTCAATATTGAACCCTTAGGACTAAAACGGCATTAAAGTTCATGTACGTGTAAAGGCAGGCGTCCCAATACTTTTGACAATATATATATATATGTATGTGTGCTTGAGCTTTCGGGTGCACACTCTAATGCAATAGGCTATGAAGAGCATTGTGCGATATATATATACACAGTGATTTAAACTGGTCCTCAGCTGAAGGGACCATGAAATGTAGGAACACCCTATATATATGTTTACATTATTTACATTTTTTGAAAGCAGGCCCCATTCTCTGTAAGAATGCCACCCCCTTTCATAATCAGCATAGAACTTTAAACTTTTAACAATACTTTGATCAGTGACAGTTCTGATATATATATATATATATATGCATGAGTCCATCACTCCTTCAAATGATGGACGCATGCATATATATATGCATGAGTCCATCATTTGAAGGAGTAGGCAATCATTTCCCTATCACAGCCTATTCTAATTAACTATATGTTCAATGTCCATGACCTGTTACCATCTATTAATTTTTGTTCCAAATGATCTACATTTCCCAGCAGTTACTTTTCTTCTCTAAAAGGAAACTTCAGGCACAGGGCATGACTGCATTTCCAGCAACAAGCAGTCAGGCCAGATTGCAAGGGACCACACTTCAGGATACAGGCCCCCTTGCAATAACATCTTCAGTCTGCCCACCTGGCAGCCAAAGACAGCGTTCTTCATTCTCTTTGCAATCAACAACCTGCTAAAGTTCACAGATCGTTCTTCAGGGTGGAACACTCCCAACAACTTTTAACCTTCTAGCCAACAGGCTCATGTGATCACTTTCTGTAACTGCCAGTAGCACTCAGTCCAGCATAGTCCCGGCATCACAGCTCTCTGAGATTTTTCCCAGCAATAACATTTGAAATGGGTGTGCAAGGTAACTATTAGCAGAGCATCCCTGACATCACACAACCCATATTTGTAATCCACAGAGATGATTTTGACAAGGCTTCGCCAGTAATATCTGGAATCTGGCTTGCAGTTGGTCACACTGTCCAGATTACTTGTATGGCCTTAGCCTCAGACATTGAAAGGAACCTCCCCTTTTCAAGAGCTTGATATAAAGAAACTGGAGTAACTTCAGCAGAGCATCCTTTACTCCACAAGTGCACATTTAGAATTCCCCAGCGAACTGGCTGTATTATTTCCATGACCATTGTTAGTGGAGCCCGAGTTTGGGCAGAATCAAAGTTCCTCTTGTGACCTTCACCATAGTGATAAACGATTAAAGCCTCTTTGTGAACTGACAATATTAGCTTTAAGACAGTGAATAGATTTGGACCAAGCAACAGTTGTTCATCCGACCCCCTACTCTTTCCCATGTTTCGGTAGTAACAACTTGCTTACACAATTCATAAGGTGTTGAAACTTTTGTAACTTCACCTGCAATGAACATTTCTTCCCTTAACAGTAGAAGCAAACAATATGAGATACAGTCTTTAAAGTTCGGCACATCATAACAACTACTTATCACTAATACTTTAATTATTACAGGCTTTCCCCTTTCCTTCTTCACTTACTGGCTTCAGACATCGCCAGGGAGGGATCTGAGACCGCCCTGCCTCTCTTTGCTCGTGATAACCGAATGTACTGAGCTAGACGAGTAATGACCATAGGCCCACCATCTTCTACAGTAGTGACATCCGCGGTAATAGCCAAGGTAGATGCTTGAATATCCTTAGTGGGAAGGTGGGCTACTGGTACATCCTGTTCCAAACTAGCAGTCACTGTAGATGCTTCTGAAGAAACACTGGCTGTGGGAACTAACCATTTCAGCATCCCCAGGCTCTTCCAACACTTCTAGTTCCTCGAAGGAAGAGTCCACCTGAGCTGGGGTAGGACTGTCAGAATTAACAGCTTCAGTACTAGAAGTAGGATCCTCCACGGTGGCTTACCCTTGAGCCCAATCCACCCGCATCTCCCGGGACGGTACCGGCGATCTGGCAGCGATCAGCAACAACGCGCCACATTGACAACATCGACTCCAAGGGCGCATGAATAGGGCAAACCCGGAACACCGCCGGAAGACGATCCCCATAGCCGTGGAGCTCTGGAAGATGTACAAAGCAATCTCACACTTGGGTACCATCCAAATGCCAGTGTAGTAACCGTGGTTCCAGAGGCAAAGAAACAGACGATTTCCTGTGGGTCATATTCGGCCGACATGGGTTGAGGAACTCCGAGTCTTGGGACTCCCAAGTGTGCCATGTCTCCTCTCAGTCCATGAGGTCTCAGCATGTGAACCCAAGATGGCGACCCAAATCGTAATGCATCCTCCTCTGCAGAGCGGGAGCTCTTCCCCCTGCCGACGGATTGGTGCAAATGTTTCTCGAGAACGCCTCCTTCTTGCTGAGGTGTGACAAAACTGTAATGGGGTCCATTTTGGGGCCTGTTTTAACCCTTACAGAACTGGTGGGATGTGTCAAAAGACCAGGCTGATTCTTTCCCATGAGCAGTGAGACTCGTTGGTTCTCCCCACGCTGATAGTACACACAACAACACAGTCTATAAGAAGGGTAAAAGTTACTTGCCACCTTCTCACAGAGCCAGGCGAAATCCCGTTGGGGGTGAAGCCGGTTGCTATGGGCAACTGCTGCAAGGACAACACCTTAGCCCCACGTTGGGCACCAAATGTAGCAGAATCTCTGACCTCTTCCAGCCTAATGAGAACCTTCAAGGCCAAAGATAGCTGCCATCCTTCAATATTGGGTGGGTTGCGAGGCATAGTGGGTGCAAAGATGGTAAAAGTCATTGGGCGCCAGACACTTCTTGAATGTAAAAGAGGTTTTATTTCTTTGACAGTCATTCTTATATTTTGCAAGGGAAACAGGGTTAGGGCCAGGACACCCTTAAGTAGTTGCAATTTCAAATGGCAGACTCCAAGACTTCAACAGGAGGACAGCCGTACAGGGAAAGGCCCCAGCAAGGTGCCACTTCTGCACTGCAGGATTGCTGTCTCCTATGGCAACAGTACTTAAACAGTTCCTTACGCAACGTAACAATTCTTTCTGCGGTACTATAACTTCTCCTTGTAGTTCTTCAGCCCCTTGAGCTCCTGGTCTCTCACTGGACCCTTTGATTCACTACTCTGAATCCTGTGAGCTCCTCAAGTCTTTTGCAGTGGTATCTCCCTCAAGTGTCACCCACGCTTCCCTGTTGGTTGCCTAGCTTGGCACTTCGAGTACCTTCAAGCTTCACCCCTGCAGACTGGCTCAGTCCCTAGCTTGGCACACAAGGCTGCTCTGCAAGCGTCACCTCCACTGATTGGGTCCCTGACTTGATCACCACCTGAAGTTTCCCGATTCTCCACTGTGCCCGTTCGGTGAGAATACTACTCAGTACTTGCTTCAGTTACTCACTGTGGTCCCTGGAAAAGGCGATTGGTCCCTTCGTGCCGAAGACTTACCTTCTACCTCCGACCACTGACAGGTTCTTTGGCCGTTAGAACCGTCACTTCTGATTGGACTGCAAGCCGCAGTCCCATCCCTGCACTGCCCTCTTTCTTCTGGATAGGCCCTCACACAGCCTTGCAGCCTGATGCTCCCAGGATAGGCCCAATCTCCGGCCTAGCAGCCCGGTGCATATGACACATGTCCACCCAGCCAGACGGCGGTCCGGGTGTCACACAAGAACCTGGACCACCTGACTTCAACAAAATCCTTGCCCATTAGCTGACATACCCCAAATACCCATAACCTGACCTTCAGTTTTCCTACTCAATCGAATACCTACAAGTGCCCCGCCACCTAGTGGTATAAGAGGAAAGTGCAAATAGGCCAAATTTAGGGAGAAATCAAAGGATCCCTAGCAATTAACTATAGTAGCTATTCCTGACAAAGGACTTAGCGAGGAGCTCCCTGACCAAACCCCAGGGTGGTACACCTGTATCTAGTGGACCTAGATATCTAGATTTGGCTTGCCTTAAATATATCTGCATATGTAAAAGTTCATACAGTAATAGTTATTAATTGCATATGTGCTGAACAAAATCAGGCTAGTAACCATGCTTTATTGTCTTTTTTTCTCTTTGCTATCTTTTTTCATAATGTAGCTTTTTTCATAATGTAGCGTAAAGAAAAATTAGTTTTGTCACCTGAAGTAATCAGGCTTATACTTTTATTTTCTAACTAAATATCAGATTGGGCCCAGCAGCTTTACAGTCACTGATATCTGATTTTCCCTTTGAAGAAAAATATGCACTAAAAGAGACTAAATCCTACAAATGTTCAGGTGACCAATGTGCTTTATGGCTGTGGAAGACAACCCAAAAGGCATTTGATTGCATTGATCATCAAAACTAATCATTTACCTCTTTAAATGATTCTAATCCCTAATACTACTACAGAAAAACTATTGCAAGGCACACCAGCAGCCAGTAATTACATGTGAACTGCTTTATGAATAAAAGCAAACAACTTTTTACATTGTGTTCAATTTAAAGTCACCTGACTTTTTCTTTTTTTCCTTGCCGCATGAATCAGGCTGGGGTGGGGCTAATCAGGAGCAGGTTGCATGTTCTGTGGCATCTCCATGCCCTCCCTCATGCCATGCAAAGTATAACTGTTAATCAAGAATCTGATCCGCCAACCAATGCCTTTGGGCAGATCAGATCCTAGACTGACAGTTCCAATCCACTTTGCACAGACTGAGAGGAGTGCCTGGCGAAGTTACAAGACATGTGATCAGCTCCAGCTTAGCCCCGCCCACAGCTCAGCCATAGTGACAGACAGCTAGAAGTTTTTTTTAGTTTAGTGACAGTTTAAGGGATTATTCCACACAAAAGTAGTATTTTATTCATAGGTGTAGCCTGGTTGGCTGAGTCAGCCCCTGATTACTTAGATGTACTAAGTAATCAGGGGCTCCAACAATGAGATCTGCCTGCATAATTTCAGATTCTACCTAAAAGTTTTGTGAATTTCAGCTTATCATTTTATCATCTGTTGTTTTATTATCAGTAAATCATAAATGAATGCACACCCCTCAGGTATCTTACTATTACAAATAAAAAAGAATCAGGTGGTTACCTGTAATATCTACTAAAAATTGAGATATCAGTTTTGGGTAGGCTGGCCCCTGAGCAAATTTGAATCATAGTGATGAATGTTATTATTTATGTTTTCACGTTTCTTTTAAAAATCAGAATTGTATTGAGCCTAGCACACTTAATAAACTGGAGATATGAATGTTATTCATATTTTCACATATATTAAGATTTTGCCATGGTGTGTTAACTTCACTCCCATGGTGCTCTACACAATCAATATACCTGAGGAAACTCAACCAACCAACTGGCAACAGGTGGGTGGGACGAACTGAGAGGAGCCAATTGGTTGAAACTCAAACAATAGCAAAGTCTTGCTTGCTTACCGGGTATTGTTAGCTTCACTCCAGTATTAAATTCCAGAAACCGGTGTATCATTCTTCTCTTTAGCACTGCTGAGGTAGAATTATGAGCATGTGAATGCTTCTAAATCTTCTTAGTAGGGATGAGCTTTCTGTTCGGGTTGAACATGAGTTCGACTCGAACATTGGCTGTTCGCCTGTTCATCGAAAACTGAATATTATGGGCTGTTCATCATAAAATTTGAGCGGCGCGTACTGGCCCATAATGCACTGTGGGAGCGCACTGCATTGCTGTATGATGATTGGCCAGAGCATGCACCATGACCTGCATGCTTTGGCCAATCACAGCGCCCTCAGCTAAGAGAGGCATAATTGGCCAAAGGCAGGGTGCCTTTTGCCAATCATGGCTCCCCCTGTGCACTAAGTCCATGCCCCACACCATATAAGGCTGCCTGCACATCGGCCTCGTGTAGTGCGTCGTTGGCGTGGATGGAGAGAGAGTGTCATTTAGATTGAGCAGGCAGGCAGATTATTCAGTTAGCTGCAGTATATTTAATATATTTTTATATATATATATATATATATATATATATATATATATATATATGTTACATAGTTAGTAAGGTTGAATAAAGACACTAGTCCATCCAGTTCTTCAACCTGAGTGAGTGTGGGTGCGTGTCTACAATTGTCCCTATCACTGTACATTGTGTTTCATTAAGATGGTCATCTATTTTTTTTATTACTGTTTTTATTTTAAGGTACCCATATAGCACTGTCAATTTACGCAGCTCCACTCCACACATACATCACACGCTCACATTGGTCCCTACCCTCTAGGAGCCCACAATGCAAGGTCCCCAACTCATCATATACTGGGGCCAATTTTGGACAGAAGCCAATTAACCTACCAGCATGTCTTTGGAGTGTATGTATATATATATATATATATATATATATATATATATATATATATATATATATATATATATATATATATATATATATATATATATATATATATATATACACTGTACCCAGTTTAGCTAGATCTGACTGCAGTTCGTTCCTGGTGTACTGTTTCTAATATACTTCAGGCAGGCAGGTGATTCAGTTAGCTGCAGTGTATTTAATATATATATATACAGATAGTCTCGTATATTTATATATCCACTGCATACAGTTTAGCTATGTCTCGCTGCAGGCCGTTCCTGGTGTACTGTTTCTAATATACTAAAGGCAGGCAGGTGATTCAGTTAGCTGCAGTGTATTTAATACATACAGATAGTCTCGTGTATATATATATATATATATCCACTGCTTACAGTTTAGCTATATCTCACTGCAGTGTTTCTAATATACTTCAGGCAGGCAGGCGATTCAGTTAGCTGCAGTGTATTTTAATACATATATATACAGACAGTCTCGTATATAAATATATATCCACTGCATACAGTTTAGCCATATCTCACTGCAGGCCATTCCTGGTGTACTCTTTCTAATATACTTCAGGCAGTGTACACAGTACCGTGCACCCCTAGTGCAGTTGCTACTACTTTTCTGGTGATGTACACAGTACACAATACATACAGTGCACCCATAGTTGCTATTAGACTTCTGGTGGTGTACACAATACCATGCACCCATAGTGCAGTTGCTACAACTTTTCTGGTGGTGTACACAATACAGTACACCCATAGTTCTTTTTACACTTCTGTTGGTGTACACAGTACCGTGCACCCATAGTGCAGTCACTACTACTTTTCTGGTGGTGTACACAGTACACAATACATACAGTGCACCCATAGTTGCTATTAGACTTCTGGTTGTATACACAATACCGTGCAACCCATTGTGCAGTTGCTACTACTTTTCTGATGATGTACACAATACAGTGTAGTGTGGTGTGGTGTTGCAAAACAAAATCCCCATCATGTCCGGAAGACCACCAAGGAGATGCAGATGCTCACAGGCCACTAAAAGAGGGCAAGCAGGCTCTGTGTCTACAGTTCAGAGTGCTGGTCATGGACATGGTGCATCTTCTGCAGGTGGCCGTGGGGCACGCTTGTCCTAATTTTCTGCTGCTGGGACAGGGGCAGAAAAATTGGGTCTTTGGTGGTGGTGCCACAGCACTATAACCCCTCACAGATACCCTTATTGGGCGCAGGAACGGTCCCTGCTGTGAAATATTAGATCAGAAATTGTAATTACATGCCCCTGGTAAACAGGGACATCAAGATTGAGGAGGAATAGGATAGTCACTCAGCATAGGCAGTCTTCAAGGGATCCCACATTCATAGAAAAATCAATCAGTTACATCAGCATCAGGTGCTTGATAGCTGCTGCTGATCCAAGACTGATTCATTTTTATGAATGTGAGCCTATCAAGGGAATCTGTGGACAGGCGCACTCTATGATCCATTACAAACCCTCCAGCAGCACTGAATGTGCGTTCAGAAAGAACGCTGGATGTAGGACAGGCCAGTAGATCAATTGCATATTAAGCAAGTTCTGGCCAGTGGTCCATCCTCAAGACCCAGTAACCCAGTGGATGCTCTGTTGGAAAGGTCTCCAAGTCTGCTCTTGCCCCTAGATATTCCTGCATCATGTAATGTAGACGCTGGCGATGGTTGCTTGAACCGATCAGACCTTGACGCTGAGGACTGAAAAATTGTCTAAAGGCATGGGTCAGCCGGCCACCTTCTCCACTGCTCTTCCTCTGACTGAACAAAGCTGTCATGGTTATGCAGTAATCTTTGTCTGTCAGCTTACCTCTCCTCCATGTGTTCACCTTTAGAGGCCAGCCACTCTCACCTGGCTACTTAAATAATCTCTCCTCAAAGCATGGCTCCACCCCAGCCCCTATCAGGGAACTCTATATTAACCTGTGCACTGCAAGCCTGTCTTGCTGATCAACCTTTGTGTGTTTAGCTTCCGTGTGCATCTTGCTGTGTCTTCTACGTCTGATTCCAGTTACCGATCTTGGCTTGTTCTCGACTATCCCTGCCTGCTTGTGACCCTGGCCTTTGGCATGTTCTATGTTTATCCTTGTCTGCTAGTCGCCCCGACCTTTGGCTTATTCCCTTACTATCTCTGTCCTCCTATAGCCTACTGTGGGCGTGAGCTGGGAGACCCTGGGGGGTCGCGACCTGGAGCCAGTTGCAGCCCAGTCCATTCTCACCACTAGAGGCTCTGGTGAACACCTGCTGCCTCTTAGACTCTGCGCCCTAGGGAATCTTATGCTCTAGCCCCTGTGGGATCCGTGTTGGTGTTCCAGTGGACCTGCCTTCCTTAACCACCTAGACTCCCATACGCAGCAGTCAGCCGTAGGGTACACTACCTTTGGGCTGCACTCCTGACCCAAACGGTGTGCACCTGTCACCTGGCCTCAGAAGCCTGGACACGTTGTCCAGCACCAGGAAATCGTAACCTTACAGGGTCTGGAAATGCATTGCACAAACCTTTCTTCAAGGCCTCCTGAAGATGTTTCATCCTCTGCTCTCTCTGCGGAGGCAGGATGAGTTCTGCAACCTTACCCTTGTAACATGGATCAAGAAGGGTTGCCAGCCAGTAATGATTCCTTCACTTTGATACCACGAATCCTAGGGTCCTTACGCTGCATGGCCTCCCTGATTCTGCAAAGCCTGCAAAAGTTTGCAGAGGCATTAGATTCTCAGTCCTTTGGGTCACTAAGGATCACATGATCCGTAACAACCTCCTCCCAGCCCCGTACAACTCCTTGGGTTTCTGGGGACTGAAAACCATCCCTTGAAGACTGCTGCTGAGTGTTATCCTCCACGTCAATGCTGACACAATCCTCCTCTTCTTCCTGTTTGTTTGGCGGGCCTGCAGGAATAATATCTGGATAAAGGGGGCCTTGAGAGGTAAGGAAGTCCTCCTCTTCCTCACACTGTTCTGCCTCAAGTGCCCTGTCCATTATTCCATGAAGCGTGTGCTCCAACAGGAAGACAAGAGGGACAGTATCACTGATGCATGCATGCATCCTTGATCAGTAGCCATCGGCGTGGCGAAAAGAAGCCAAGCTCCCCTGACCCTGTCCTGGTGCCATATTCACACAGGTACTCATTGATGGCCCTCTGCTGCGTGTACAGCCGCTGCAGCATTGCCAATGTTGACTTTCACCTGGTGGACATGTCACAAATGAGGCAGTTGGTGGGCAGGTTGCATTCCCTTTGAATGTCAGCCAGCCTGCGTCAGGCATGCTTCGCTGGAGTAATGACTGGAGGGAGCGGAGAAACTCCGGGTGGAAGGACTCGGGCTTGGATCTGTCCTCCGCGTGGCTCCGGGGACGGAATTGGAGGAAGGTAAAGAAAGCGGAATTTTAAATATTTTAAATATTTCTAAAAACATAGCGATTGTGATCACTGCTGCAGGGTGCTGTGGGGTCTATTGCAGTTATTGGACATTCCATTTGAAGAAAGACTCTTTGATATGTTATCGTTTTTCTTGCTGAGTTAGCTCTACTTAGCCTGCTACTGAGGCCCCCATCTTACCATGACTAGGAAAAAGGGGGAGGACCAGCAACAGCAGTCCTAGGAGAACTCATCCACACAGCCCACCTGCTCAGTTAAGGAGAAAGGGAATCAAAATGCACCTGCAATGTCAGCTGCAGCAAAATTAAAAAAGTTTGCACACACGCCCTCGCAGTCTCCCGCTAAAAGCAACCAAGTGCCCCCAGGGAAAGTGTTAACAGGAGGACAGAAAGAGCCTGGGGAAAGGAACTGACATCCCACCGGCCAACCTGAGAGCAGTGAATAAGAAAAGCCCTGAAAGGGGGCACCCGGGAAAGTCCACGGATGCCACCCTTAATTTAAACGTAGCCAGTGACCAGGAGCCTACTCTAAAGGAGGTACTGAGTGCAATAAATGTTTGCAGGAGTTCGCTGAGTGAGATGTGTGGGGAGCTAAGAGACCTTAAGGAAGAATTCTGCAGCATTAGACAAGAGTTTCAGAAAACAGTGGAGAGAATCAACGGCCTGGAGGAAAAGGTTAATCAAGTAGAAGATATTGTATTTCCAATGCAGCAGGACTTTAAAAAAATGCAAGCCCAATTAGACACCAATAAACTCAAAATGGATAAAAGACAGAACGTGAGAGTAATGGGTCTCCCTGAGAAAATTGAGGGCTCTTGCCCCAAAGAGTTTATGGAAAAGTGGCTTAAAGAGGTTTTTGGGGCTGAGTCTTTCTCGCATCTTTTTTCTATTGAGAGAGCACATAGAGTGCCTTCCAGGCCCGTATACTCGGGCGGCCGCCCTAGACCGATAATAATGAGGTTTTTTAGTTACAAAGATAAGATGAAGTTGCTGCAGAGATCGAGAGAAAAAGGGGACATGTTTTATAATGGTGTTAGAATATCGATATTCCCAGATTACTCCCCGGACTTGCAAAGGAGAAGAGCAGGTTTTTTAGATATTGAGCGAACTTTACGGAATCTTAAGATACCATATGCGCTTTTATATCCAGTGCGGCTGCGAGTTGTGGCTCTAGGGTCAACTCACTTCTTTGAATCAGTTGGAGGGGTCACGGAATGGCTTGAAGAGAACAAAAAGAACTTATAGAGACGAAAGCTAATTGTATATGTGTAATGCAGGCTTTTTCCTTTTTTTTTTTTTTTCTCTTTTGTTATATACAGGATTCACCTTTTTTTTTTTTTTTTGCAGCATGGGCTGGTGTAGTTGATGATGAGAGTAATACTAGGGTTGTGGATAGGGGTCTTTTTGGCTCTTGTGGTGATAGGGTCACAGGGAATGAGGGAAGGGGGGGAGGGGGAGGGAGGGGTGTGAAGGGATTGATAGTTAGTATAAATTATATATATCTAGAATGGGGGGTAGGGGAGTGGATGGATTTGGTTGAAGGGGTTAGTAAGGTCACAAGGAAGGCCCCTAGGGCAGGTCAAGATAGGCATAGGGTGTGAAGAAGGGCTCATCTATAATAAGGGTAAAAAAGTATAGAGCACTGTTGATAAAGTTTGAGAAGTTGAAAGAAAGGAAGTATAAGCACTTAAATCACATAAAAACAAGAAAGAATAGGAAAGAAACTTTAGATAGTGGGGGGAGGGGGGGGCGGGGGTCTTCTCCGTTCAAACTTTCCCTGTTCCCCCCTTATAATATTAGCACTGATTGTAGTTTTTGGGGTCATTGTCGATTTGATGCAAAATGCTAACTGGTTGCTGGGAAGGAGGGCACATATGTTAGAGTGATTTTGTCATAATAGAGGATGGAAATTTTTCCTTCTTTTTTTATATAATAGTGTGGTATTAGAGCACCCTCTCCCTTCGGCCCTCATGTTTATTTCGCTAAATAGGGAGTTAATTTCTTCCTGTTTTTTTTTTTTTTTTATCACTGGTATTTTTTTATGTTATTTATTTAATGCAGTCCAGAACATTTGGTATAAGCTCCTGGAACATCAGGGGGATGAGTGATCCTATTAAAAAAGCCACTGTATTTTTGGAAGTGGAATCTTGTGGTGCTGAATTGATATGCCTGCAGGAAACGCATTTGACCAATGAGACTAAATTACAAATTAGAAATAAAAAATTTCAGACACAATACCACTCAGTGTACTCCTCTTATTCAAGAGGAGTGACTATTTTGGTCAAGAGAGGGTTGATGTTTTCCTGCAGGGATGTCAGTATTGATAAGTTGGGCTGTTTTATTTTAATGTACTGCTTAATCGAGGGTAGGCCATTTGTCATAGCAAATCTATATTTAGGGTGGAGATCCTGTTCCAACTGGTGGGGTACCTGGAGGATAAAAAAGATGTTCCTGTTATTGTAGTGGGGGACTTTAACGCCGTGCTGAATAACAGGCTAGATAGGTTTCCCCCTGGGCCCAATGGGGGTAGAGTGTCAGAGGGCCGGTTGGCTCAGTTCCTTGAGGAGATTCTGTGGTGCGACCTATGGAGATCCCGTTACCCTAATGTACAACAATACTCTTGCTTTTCAGGGTCCCACATCGCTCTCTCCTGTATTGACCTGGCCATCGGTAACCAAGAAGTCCAACCATTAATAAAGAAAATTGAATACCGGGCAAGAGGGGTGTCAGATCACTCACCACTGATAGTAACATTAACTGCGCAGGATAGTAGCAGCCAGAGGATGTGGTCACTAAACCCAATATGGATGGAGATAATAGGGAATAGAGATGAAATAAATGCAAGACTAAGAGAGTTTATTGAACTCAACTCAGGTTCAGCATCGGAGGGGGTGGTCTGGGATTCCTTAAAGGCATACCTTAGAGGGCTTCTAATTCAACAGATATCAAAAGTGAAGAAACAAACAAGGGTAAGGGGAGAGCTTCTTAGAGAGGAAGTTTTGGCGTCAGAGAGAAAATATGTGTCAGATCCAAGTCCGGAAAATCGAGAATACTGGGTAAGGAAGCAATAGGCATATAAAATGGAAAAAATTAGAATGACGGGAAAATAGGAAACTCTTCCAGAGATACAGGAGTTTTGAGGAGGGGGAAAGAGTGGGCCGGATGCTGGCCATATTGGCCAGCACTAATTCTCCTTCTTCAACAATTCCTAAGATTAAGACAACAGAAGGGGAAATTTCATCAGATCCTGGGGTAATTAGGGAAATGTTTTTTGAATTCTATAGTAAGTTATATAGGTCGCGACATCGTTCGCAAAAGGGAGAGATGGAGAAATTCTTGGAAGGAACTGAGCTACCGGCTCTATTGGCCACAGATATGAATAGCCTGGATGCTCCAATAACACTGGAGGAAATAAGGCAAGCCATTGTTGATATGCCTAATCAGAAGTCTCCAGGCCCAGATGGATTGCCATCTGAAATCTACAAACAATACGGTGAGGTGTTGGTCCCAGAGCTTCTGAAGACATCGAATTGGTCGGCTGCAGCTGGTAGATTGCCATCCTCAATGTCTGAAGTGACCATAGTACTTATCCAGAAAGAGGGGAAGGACCAATTGGACACATCCTCATATAGACCAATTTCATTGCTGGTGCTCCGATGTCAAGATTTTGGCAAAAGTCCTGCCATCTAGACTAAATAAGTGTATTTCTACTTTGATCTACCCGGATAAATCTGGGTTTATACGGAATAGATCTACTAGTAAAAATATTCAAAGAACATACCTGAACCTTCAGACCCCGATCGAGAACAAAGGTTCCAGAGTTGTCTTGTCCTTGGATATTGCCAAGGCATTTGACACGCTGGAATGGAGATATTTATGGTGGGTAATGGAGAAATACGGTTTTGGGCCGTTATTTATTAATTGGCTTAAAATATTATATCAACATCCTAACGCCAGATTAAAAATCAATAACGCATATTCGGAAGGGATATCCCTTGAGAGGGGAACAAGGCAGGGGTGCCCACTATCACCCCTGCTGTTCGCCCTAGCAATGGAGCCTTTTGCGGAGGTTGTAAGAAGCTCACATGGCTTACAGGGATTTAAAAGGAAAGAGGGAGAGGAAAGAATAGCGCTATATGCCGACGACGTCCTATTATTTTTGGGGGATACAGGGCCATCTTTAGTAAAAGAGATGCAGTTGGTGGAAGGATTTGGGAGGGTCTCGGGGTTGACAGTCAACTGCGAGAAGTCGATACTTCTCCTGATTGACTCGACCAGTGGCTCGCTCCCCCAGGGGATACCCTGTCTCAAAGTAGTGGAAAAATTTAAATATTTGGGTATAGTGTTATCTAGCAACCCAAATCAATATATTAGAGATAATTTAGCTCCACTGCTAGAAAAATTTAAAAGGAAGAAGGACATCTGGTGTCGGCTCCCCCTATCTGTAGCGGGCCGAGTAAACCTGGTCAAGATGATTTGGATGCCACAGCTAATGTATATACTCCACAATTCACCGGTCTGGATTAGTAGAGATTTGTGGTTTGTTAAAATAAACTCTCTCTTCCGAGAGTTAATATGGAGGAAGGGTCAGGCCAGGATTAGCCTTCAAACATTGCAGCGCCCCACTAGGGAGGGGGGATTGGCGGTTCCCCATCCATATATGTACTTCCTGGCTGCTCAGGTGCAGCAGCTGGGAGGGTGTGAACATACAGGGGAGGTGAATACTAGTATGGAAATTATGTTATCAGGCAACCCACACAAATCTTTAGCAGGGGCATTGGAGGCCGGGTCTCTCTGTTGCGCGCTCCCAACATATAAGCTGGTTAAAAAAATCTGGCAGGTAGTGAAGACTGAGATGGGATACAAGGGCTTTACGGAGTTTTCACCTATATGGAATAACGGGCAGTTGCAGGAGCTATACCCTATAGGAAAAAATAGGTTGTGGGAAGGGTATGGTTTAATCTGTTTGGCTCAATTGTTTACTGATAATGTCTTAAAGTCTTTTATGGAACTGAGACGAGAGTTTGGAATTCCAAAAGAAACATTTTATTATTATCTCCAGATTAGGCACGCCTTGGATAAACAATTTAAGACTAAGGCGTTGGAATGGTGTAAAGCTCCACTTCTCAATAAAGTAGTACGGACAACTAGCTTTAAGGGCTTATTATCAGGGATCTACAGGCAGGTGATTGTCAGAATGACAAGTATACAAACGCTTTCATGGACCAGGGAGGGGTGGGAGGCGGATGTGGGGGGATGGCGGATGACCAGTGGGATAGGATTTTGGAGCTTGGCCCACTGGTGTCGGTCTCTCTATAGCAGTGGGCTTCGCACCTCTTGCTGGTGCATAGAGCTTATTATACGCCTAAGAAGCTGCATAGATTCGGTCGCAGGTCAAATGACAACTGCCCCAGATGTCTAGAGACGGGCGATCTCATACATATGATGTAGAGATGCCCAAAACTAGCCAGATACTGGACCGAGATCCTAAATATTATTGAAACCAGGTTTGGGATTAGACTAGAATCTGAGGCCAAGATTTGTGTGCTGGGGAAACTGATAGCGCAATCCTATCTGTCAGCGGCCCCTCCCACTACGGAAGAATAGGTTAGAACAATGAACACATTGGTGAGAACAGAAAGGACAATCTATACTAGAAGAGGAAGCTACAAGAAGTTCATAAATATATGGGAATTATGGATTCAGGGAATGAGCAATGACTTGGGAAATCCTTAATGTGGGCTTAAAGGAAATTTGTAGCCCCGAGTGTATGAAAAACAGGAAGGAGGATTAGCAAAGTAGGAACCATATTTAAACTCTATATTATATTTTAACTCTATATCAGGTTAACATGGTGTGCTAGGCCTAGGCTTAGGCTAAATTGGTAGAGCCACAGGGAGTGGGGTGGGGTGGGGGGTGGGAACTGGGATATAGGGGAGGGGGGTGGGGTGGAATCGGGTTAGGGATAAGCTAAAAAGGTACGACTATGATAATGTGCGTGTTATGATGGTGTAATGTTAGGTCTCTGAGATGAATGTATATTAATTGACTTGTATATTACTTGTGACTGAAAATCTTGGAAAATCAATAAAAAGGACTTTAATTTAAAAAAAAATGTCAGCTGAGCAGTGGCATTGTATGACATTGGAAATGACCACAGACTTTTCTGGCCTGCCTCAGAAGATCTTGTAAGCCTGGGTACCTGCTCAAGAACCGCTGCACCACCAAATTCAGGATGTGTGCCAAACATGGAACATGGGTCAAGTGTCCATGCCGGAGGGCGGAGAGAAGGTTGGTGCCATTGTCGCATACAACCACTCCTGGCTGAAGCTGGCGTGGCGTCAACCACCTCTGAGCCTGCCCCTGCAGAGCTGACAGAATCTTTGCCCCAGTGTGGCTCCTGTTCCCTAAGCAGTGGTTTAACCTTAAACTACGTAGAGGGTTCTTTACTGTAAGAGCAGAAAGTATGTGGAATTCCCTTCCACAGGCGGTGGTCTCAGCAGGGGGCATCGATAGTTTCAAGAAACTATTAGATAAGCTCCTGAATGACCGTAACATATATACAATGTAATACTGACATATAATCACAAACATAGGTTGGACTTGTGTCTTTTTTCAACCTCACCTACTATGTAACTCATGCACCGCATGGCATCTTTTTGCCTGAGTGATTGCGTAGCCACTTGAACACTTACAGAGCACCGCTGGTTCAGAGAACAAATCTGCAGAAGAGACCATAGAGGAATAAGAAGAGGAGGGGGTAAAGGAGAGAGCTGTGGCAGAATCACCGCTAGCATTTTGGAGGCGTGGTGGCGGAACAAGCTCCAACAATACTGAACCCTGCCCTGCATCCTTCCCAGCTGCCAGCAGAGTTACCCAGTGCGCCGTGAAGGAAAGGTAACATCCCTGCCCGTGCCTGCTAGACCATGAATCTGCGGTAATATACACCTTACTGCTGACCGCCCTGTCCAACAAGACAAAAACATTGCCTTCCACATGCCGGTAGAGAGCTGGAATGGCCTTCCGTGAAAAGAAATGGCGTTTTGGAACCTGCAACTGAGGTACAGCACATTCTACAAATTCATGTTGCTGAAAAGGCAGTAGTTGCAGTGCTAGCAATTTGGCCAAGCTGGCATTCAAGCTAGCATTCAGACTGTGAGCATGTGGACGGTTTAGCAACTGGAGTAGGGAAATTTACTGCTAAAATCAGATGGTGGTGTACTGCTAGCAGATTGGCTGCAAGTACTTGGCACCTATTGCTAGACCTTCATTCCTCTCAGTGCAGGTTTTCAAGAGGACTGGAGTAGGGTTGGAGATCCCACATGAGGAGCAAGAAGAAGTCCGCCTTTTTCTATGATGTGGGCCTTCCAAGTGCTGTTGCCAACGGATATTGTAATTATGAATATATTTAATTTATATTTAATTTATTTATATTTAATGATTATATTTAATTTAGCTTTTATCTATGAACATATTATCTTCACAGAAATCTCTGGTAGACCAGACAATGCAGTGCCCTGGCTTGTGTATATAAACAATGGGATCCAAACCTCATTGTTTTACACATACTCACTTCAAAGGATCCAATGCTGGGATATGCAATGAAGGGAGGCCAACCCATAATCAATACTTAACTTCCCGGGAAAATTCAAGTTAAGCTCCTGCTCAGAATAGTCACAAGTAGGGATGAGCCGAACACCCCCCTGTTCGGTTCGCACCAGAACATGCGAACAGGAAAAAAATTTGTTCGAACACGCGAACGCCGTTAAAGTCTATGGGACACGAACATGAATAATCAAAAGTGCTAATTTTAAAGGCTAATATGCAAGTTATTGTCATAAAAAGTGTTTGGGGACCCGGGTCCTGCCCCAGGGGACATGGATCAATGCAAAAAAAAGTTTTAAAAACGGACGTTTTTTCAGGAGCAGTGATTTTATTAATGCTTAAAGTCAAACAATAAAAGTGTAATATCCCTTTAAATTTCGTACCTGGGGGGTGTCTATAGTATGCCTGTAAAGGGGCGCATGTTTCCCGTGTTTAGAACAGTCTGACAGCAAAATGACATTTGGAAGGAAAAAACTCATTTAAAACTAGCCGCGGCTATTGCATTGCCGACAATACACATAGAAGTTCATTGATAAAAACGGCATGGGAATTCCCCACAGGGGAACCCCGAACCAAAATAAATAAAAAAAAATGATGTGGGGGTCCCCCTAAATTCCATACAAGGCCCTTCAGGTCTGGTATGGATATTAAGGGGAACCCCAGCCAAAATTGAAAAAAAAAATTGACGTGGGGTTCCCCCTAAATTCCATACCAGACCCTTCAGGTCTGGTATGGATTTTAAGGGGAACCCCGCGCCAAAAAAAAAAAAAAAAAACGGCGTGGGGTCCCCCTAAAAATCCATACCAGACCCTTATCCGAGCACGCAACCTGGCAGGCCGCAGGAAAAGAGGGGGGGACGAGAGTGCGGCCCCCCCCCCTCCTGAACCGTACCAGGCCACATGCCCTCAACATTGGGAGGGTGCTTTGGGGTAGCCCCCCAAAACACCTTGTCCCCATGTTGATGAGGACAAGGGCCTCATCCTCACAACCCTGGCCGGTGGTTGTGAGGGTCTGCGGGCGGGGGGCTTATCGGAATCTGGAAGCCCCCTTTAACAAGGGGACCCCCAGATCCCGGCCCCCCCCCTGTGTGAAATGGTAAGGGGGTACTTACCCCTACCATTTCACTAAAAAACTGTCAAAAATGTTAAAAATGACAAGAGACAGTTTTTGACAATTCCTTTATTTAAATGCTTCTTCTTTCTTCTTTCTTCCTTCATCTTCTTCTGGTTCTTCTGGCTCTTCTGGTTCTTCCTCCGGCGTTCTCGTCCAGCATCTTCTCCGCGGCGTCTTCTATCTTCTTCTCCTCGGGCCGCTCCGCACCCATGGCATGAGGGGAGGCTCCCGCTCTTCTCTTCATCTTCTTCTCTTCTTCATCTTCTTCTTCATCTTCTTCTTCTTCTTCCTTCTTCTCTTCTTCTCTTCTTCTCTTCTTCCTGTCTTCTGCGGGCCGCTCCGCAGCCATGCTGTGGCATGGAGGGAGGCTCCCGCTGTGTGACGGCGTCTCTTCGTCTGACGGTTCTTAAATAACGGGGGGCGGGGCCACCCGGTGGCCCCGCCCCCCTCTGACGCACGGTGACATGATGGGACTTCCCTGTGGCATTCCCCGTGACGTCACAGGGAAGTCCCTCAAGTCACCGTGCGTCAGAGGGGGGCGGGGTCACCGGATGGCCCCGCCCCCCGTTATTTAAGAACCGTCAGACGAAGAGACGCCGTCACACAGCGGGAGCCTCCCACCATGCCAGCATGGCTGCGGAGCGGCCCGGAGAAGACATGAAGAAGAGAAGAAGGAAGAAGAAGAAGAAGAAGAAGATGAAGAAGAAGATGAAGAAGAGAAGAAGATGAAGAGAAGAGCGGGAGCCTCCCCTCATGCCATGGGTGCGGAGCGGCCCGAGGAGAAGAAGATAGAAGACGCCGCGGAGAAGATGCTGGACGAGAACGCCGGAGGAAGAACCAGAAGAGCCAGAAGAACCAGAAGAAGATGAAGGAAGAAAGAAGAAAGAAGAAGCATTTAAATAAAGGAATTGTCAAAAACTGTCTCTTGTCATTTTTAACATTTTTGACAGTTTTTTAGTGAAATGGTAGGGGTAAGTACCCCCTTACCATTTCACACAGGGGGGGGGCCGGGATCTGGGGGTCCCCTTGTTAAAGGGGGCTTCCAGATTCCGATAAGCCCCCCGCCCGCAGACCCTCACAACCACCGGCCAGGGTTGTGAGGATGAGGCCCTTGTCCTCATCAACATGGGGACAAGGTGTTTTGGGGGGCTACCCCAAAGCACCCTCCCAATGTTGAGGGCATGTGGCCTGGTACGGTTCAGGAGGGGGGGGGGGCCGCACTCTCGTCCCCCCCTCTTTTCCTGCGGCCTGCCAGGTTGCGTGCTCGGATAAGGGTCTGGTATGGATTTTTAGGGGGACCCCACGCCGGTTTTTTTTTTTTTTTTTGGCGCGGGGTTCCCCTTAAAATCCATACCAGACCTGAAGGGTCTGGTATGGAATTTAGGGGGAACCCCACGTCAATTTTTTTTTTCAATTTTGGCTGGGGTTCCCCTTAATATCCATACCAGACCCGAAGGGCCTTGTATGGAATTTAGGGGGACCCCCACATCATTTTTTTTTTTTTATTTTGGTTCGGGGTTCCCCTGTGGGGAATTCCCATGCCGTTTTTATCAATGAACTTCTATGTGTATTGTCGGCAATGCAATAGCCGCGGCTAGTTTTAAATGAGTTTTTTCCTTCCAAATGTCATTTTGCTGTCAGACTGTTCTAAACACAGGAAACATGCGCCCCTTTACAGGCATACTATAGACACCCCCCAGGTACAAAATTTAAAGGGATATTACACTTTTATTGTTTGACTTTAAGCATTAATAAAATCACTGCTCCTGAAAAAACGTCCGTTTTTAAAACTTTTTTTTGCATTGATCCATGTCCCCTGGGGCAGGACCCGGGTCCCCAAACACTTTTTATGACAATAACTTGCATATAAGCCTTTAAAATTAGCACTTTTGATTTCTCCCATAGACTTTTAAAGGGTGTTCCGCGGCATTCGAATTTGCCGCGAACACCCCAAATTGTTCGCTGTTCGGCGAACTTGCGAACAGCCAATGTTCGAGTAGAACATGAGTTCGACTCGAACTCGAAGCTCATCCCTAGTCACAAGGATTTGCATTAAAGGGGGCTGACTTATGCAAAGTATAGGGAATGTTTTTGCACTGTTGCTGTCCTATATAGAATGTTTGGTCTATTACAATAACCATATATATATTTTAAATGCTTGAATACAATATCTTCCTACTTTATTTTTTCAGACTTGCTAAATGCAACTTGGACGGGCGTCTACTGAGCCCAGTCCAAGGCTGTGACCAATCCCGGGTCAGGTCACAATTGAGTGCAAGCACATAGGGCAACACAGTGCGGTCCTACATTTATCTTCACCTTTTTTATTAGGTAATATACTCAGTTCACTAGGTTTTCCCCTTATGTGGGCACTCTCTCACCACTTTTTCTCCATTTTCATTCACTTATTACTTATTTTGGTTTTGCATGACACTTCCTGTGTGTTCACTTTTCACACACTTTTGCTGCCCACATTAGGGATTCACGGTTTCTTGCTTCTTCACACTTTTTTCAACACTTCACTCCCAATAATTCACTCCCCACCAGCAGTATAGTTTAGCCTACTCACCCCCTAACTACACGGTTGAGGTTTTTATAAAATCAATTATTTTTTTATTATTATTTTTATACCTCATGCATGCACCTAAAGATATTTCCATATTAAAATATGAATTATATATATATATGTATGTGTGTATATATATGTGTATATACATATGTATGTGGGTTTTTATACACACAAACATACACCCAGTACAATAAGGCTATGGCCTGCCTATTGGGTGCACACATGTATCTATGGTATCTTACAACCAAGCAAATATACATACATTTTTGCCTATTGGGTGCATACATGTATCTATGGTATCTTACAACCAAGCAAATATACATACATTTTTTAGACTCAATGTTGGAGTGCATACAATGCATATGATACCAAATTGTATTTTCCTTCCTGGGTTGTTGCTGCAGGTGTCCTCCCCACCTGACTGGCCGTGGAGTCCATGCCTATAGATAGGGGGCGCTCTATAGTGTGATCTCTCGTAAGCCACATCTTTGGGATCTCCCCCTGGGATTAGAGGCTGCAGCGGTGATGCCATAGGATCTCTGGGGGAAAGTGAACAGGCAATTCTTTGATTTTAAGGGGACCTCTTTTACAGAAAGCCTCTTGCTCTAGGACACTCATCATTGGGTAATTATGTCATGGCAATATATGGTATACCTGTTTTGAAATCTACGTAATTAACTTTTGACATATGCACCTTTGTTGTATATTTTTAGCAGACTGACCTTTGAAGAAGACCTGGAACATATAGGTCGAAACGCGTCAGATCTACATTTCTGATACTGTCAATACATATACAATGTTGCTATGTAAAGGTGCTTACATTATATGTGCTAAGTGTCATGAGATTTGTTAACACTCTGTATTGGAGCTCATTTTTTAACCGGTGTGTTGAAGCTATTTTTGTACAATAAAATTAATTTATTTTTACATACATTGGCCTAATATCCTCCTTTTGCTGCCTAAAAACCCCATTTGGGGAATCTTTTCCTTTTTTTGTCCTGATCATTAGGGGTGAGCAGCATTCCCTTCCCTTCCCTGTGTCCCTTCTCTTTCTTTAGGGATTGCAGATGTAGCCAGTCCTTAACCAGGAATAGGGAAGCTCACCAATCAGAGCCACGCTATGCCAACCAATGAGGCATCAGCATGTAATGATATACACAGACTAGATGGGAGGGAAACACACACTTTTATGGGAGAGCAACCATTCGAATGGAACCTTGGTGCAAAGGGTAATTATGGGAAAGGTCTGCATTTTACTTTTAACTAAATATGTTTGCAGATTAATGTTTTCAGGAACATTCTCTGTATTCCTTCATGTAATTCTCTTATTTTACCTAATATTTTCTTCCTTGGTGTAGACTATAGATAGTTGGTTGTGTATTAGACTTTCAACTACTCACCATGTTGTTACTGAGTTAAAGCTTTCACTCATGGTCAAAGAACTCTTATTTAACCCAAATCATATCTAAGAGATATTAAATCTCAAATATAGTATACAGGAAAAAGACTGCATGGGAGGTCATCATATGTAAGGTCAAGCACGTAGTGCCCAAGCGGCTGTTGTTGTGGCCACGCTTGATCCGCTTCAGACATAGGTTGCCAATAGCATCGGTGAGATCTGCTGCACACGTGTCCAAAAAGGCCCACACCAAGGAACTTTTCAAAATCAGTGGGGAGTCAGCAGCGCCCTGCACCTGCGGAGCTCTGCAGTGTGATGCAGTAGGGTGGCTGCCCTTAAGCTGCCCCCTAGAGGACATCAAGCCTCATTGGAGTTGTGCCTCCTCCTCTTCCTCTATTCTATCGGGCACCCAAGTAGAGTCAGTGACCTCATCATCCCCTCCCTCCTCATCACTGGAGCAAACTTGGCACTATGCTGCAGCTGGGGGAACATGACTGTCAGTTTCTTGTCCTTCTTGGGCACCCCCTCTTTCTAGGCTCACGTTACTCCCTTCCTCAACCTGGGAACCAACATCGGAGCCTTCAAATTGCTGCACATCCTCCAGTAGCATGTACCTGGCACTGTGGTTGAATAGTTCGGGGGATTCCTCCGTGCATGATGGTTGGGCTAAGGAAGGAGTGACTGTGGACAAAGAGTCGGTGGAAAAGGCCACTTTGGCAGCTGCATAGGAAGGAAAACTACTCTGAGCCTGGGTGATAGAGGATGAGGAGGATGAGGACGGCTTTGTTATCCACTCCACCAACTCTTTTGCATGTTCTGGCTCAATAACACGGCCAGCAGCAGAAAAAAAGGACAAGTGTGCCCCACGGTCACCGGCAGAGGATGCACCATGTCCATGACCAGCACTGTTGACTGTAGACACAGAGCCTGCTTGCCCTCTTTTAGTGACCTGTGAGCGTCTGCCTCTCCTTGGTGGCCTTCTGGACATGATGTATATTTTGTTTTGCAACACCGCACTACACTGTATTGTGTACTGTGTACACAACCAGAAAAGTAGTAGCAACTGCACTACGGCTGCACTGTATTGTAATTACAATTTTTGATCTAATATTTCACAGCAGGGCCCGTTCCTGCGCTCAACAAGAGTATCTGTGAGGGGTTACAGTGTTGTGGCACCACCAACACCACCGCCTAATCCCAATTTTTCTGCCCCTGTTAAACAGGGGCATGTAATTACAATTCTTGATATAATATTTCACAGCAGGGCCCGTTCCTGCACCCACCAAGAGTATCTGTGACGGCTTTCAGTGTTGTGGCACCACCACCACCTAAGGCCCAATTTTTCTGCCCCTGTTTAACAGGGGCATGTAATCACAATTCTTGATATAATATTTCACAGCAGGGCCCGTTCCTGCGCTCAACAAGAGTATCTGTGAGGGGTTACAGTGTTGTGGCACCACCATCACCGCCTAAGGCCCAATTTTTCTGCCCCTGTTTAACAGTGTGGGCTTACAGTGTTCTGGTACCACCAACACCTAAGGCCCAATTTTCCGCAGAGTGTATAGGGCAGGCCGTATAGTATATACAGGCGATCCCCTATTTTCAAACATCCGACTTACAAATGACTCCTACTTACAAACGGAGGGAGACAACAGGAACTGAGAGGAAATCTACCCCTAGGAAGGAAAAATTCTCTCCTGTAATGCCCCGTACACACGGTCGGATTTTCCGACTGAAAATGTGTGATAGGACCTTGTTGTCGGAAATTCCAACCGTGTGTAGGCTCCATCACACATTTTCCATTGGAATTTCCGACACACAAAGTTTGAGAGCAGGATATAAAATTTTCCGACAACAAAATCCGTTGTCGGAAATTCAGATCGTGTGTACACAAATCCGACGGACAAAGTGCCACGCATGCTCAGAATAAATTAAGAGATGAAAGCTATTGGCTACTGCCCCGTTTATAGTCCCGACGTACGTGTTTTACGTCACCACGTTCAGAATGATCGGATTTTCCGACAACTTTGTGTGACCGTGTGTATGCAAGACAAGTTTGAGCCAACATCCGTTGGAAAAAATCCATGGATTTTGTTGCCTGAATGTCCGATCAATGTCCGACCGTGTGTACAGGGCATAAGAGTTAATATGGGAAAAAAGTATCTCCATTGATTCTTTATCACCTAGCCTTGTTTCCGTTATAACCCAAAATTTTCAAAATCCAATTGTCATTGGGACAGAAAGTGAGGTGAAATCTTGTGAACAGGGGCACAGACAGCAAAAAAATGTTACAGGGGTGATAACCCTGTCCTATATTATCCAAAAAGCTTAAAAATAGATTTTTGGGCTGGAGCTACACTTAAATAATGTACCTGTTCCAAATTACAAACAGATTCAACTTAACAACAAACTTACAGTCTCTATCTTGTTTGTAACCCGGGGACCGCCTGTATACTGCAGCTGTTCAGAGTATATAGGGCTTGGGGGCCCCACGCCTTTTTTTTTTTCAATTTGGGTACGGGGTTCACCTTAATATCCATACCAGACCCAGAGGGCCTGGTAATAGGCTGGGGGGGCAGCACTACATTACAGCCGCAAGCAGTTTTAAATGACTTTTTTCCTTTAGAAATGTTATTTTGTGCATGGACTGTTCTAAACATAGGAAAAATGTGCCACTTTACCGGCATACTATAGACACCCCCCCAGGCATGATATTTAAAGTATTTAAAGGAATATTACACTTTTATTGTTTCACTTTAAGCATTATTAAAATCACTGCTCCAGAAAAAACTGCCGTTTTTAAAACTTTTTTTGCATTGTATAAATGAAGGGAAGTTGGGACTTTAAATGAAGCAATTGGATAGTGGAGGTAAGTTTCAATATAGAATATATATTTAATAACGTTGATCTAAAGACATTAAAACATTATTCCTTTTATATATACATAGAGCGTGCACAAGGCTTGAACATGATGAGTAAGAGAGTACATGCATAACAACACATGATCATAGTAGTAGATGTATAAATGAATATGGAATGTAAGTGCCAATGGCAACATGCCCCATGCTGCAACATGCGCCCACATGGTATGTGTGCATCTACTAAATGGTATATAAACAACATCATAGAGTATAATGGTAGTAAGTGAATAAATATCAGTCTGTATAGGATGTAACTGTGGCATCAGTAGTAGTATCAAGTAGAGCTTGACGCATTTCGTGCATATTTCCACTCATCAGGAGCGGATGCGACAGACATTCCTATGGAATATATCTAAAGATGTATTGAACCGTACTCTATAGAAAAATTATCAAGAATATTTTTTGTGTGTATAGATGGTTAACCAACCACACTCACCAACCCAGACAGCACATGCAGCGTGTGGTAGCCGGAACAGGGTTGGCCGAGAACATAACCCCACCATGGGAGCTGAGGCTGCATAGTACAGGGATGCAACATCGGACAGTGTAAAAGCATGCAGGATATGACAGAAATCTCCATATGGCAAAATAGTGTATACTTCATGTAGCAGGGGTATCTGGGAACAAAATATTAAATATGTGTATAATTATAACAGTAATTTGTTGTGAGTAATAGTAATAATTCTTAATAGTGAACCCAGTGTAGCTCCACAAGGAGTGATGACAAAAGAGTATTAGAGAGTCTGTGTCTAAAAGTAGTAGACAGATACATGAGTGTATAAAAGTGTAAAAAAAGTGAAAAAATACCAAGTGGGGAAAACAGGCGAATTATAGGACTAAAAAAACTGAACCACCAAAAAAGGATCTAAACCAAAAAAGAAAGCTTACCCCAATGTTGCATCAAAGCACCACCAGCAGATCAATGTAGCTGGTGTGCAATAACCCCAGAGGGAGACTGGTCGGATGAACAGCTGATACATGTCCCCTGGGGCAGGACCCGCATCCCCAAACACTTTTTATGACGTTAACTTGCATATTAGCCTTTAAAATTAGCACTTTTGATTTTTCACGTTCGAGTCCCATAGACCTTAACGGAGTTAGCACAAATTTCTGGTCTGTTCGCATGTTCTGCCACAAACCAAACCAGGTGGTGTTCTGCTCATTCCTACTTCTTAGTGTGTCTACCAATAGACTAACAGGTGGACAGGACAAATACAGGGGATTGGACAGGAGTAGGGATGAGCTTCGCGTTCGAGTCAAACCCATGTTCGACATGAACATCGTCTGTTTGATCGTTCGCCGAATTACGAACGTTATGGGCCGTTCGCGCCAAATTCGTGTGGCGCGTCAAGGCCCATAATTCACTGCGGCATCGCAGTGCATTGCTGGCTGATGATTGGCCAAGCATGCACTATGACCCGCATGCTTGGCCAATCACAGCGCCGTCAGTAGCGAGAGCTGTAATTGGCCAAAGCCAGGGTGGCTTTGGCCAATTATGGCTCAGGGGGTTTAGAACACGCCCCACACTATATAAGGTCGCCTGCACGGTGGCCCTGTGTAGTGTGTTCCGGCGTTCTTAGAGAGAGAGAGAGAGACAGTGTCATTTAATTTGAGTTAGATAGATTAGGCAGGACACTTAGTGAGTTAGCTGCACTTACAGTGTATTGTGTATATATATGCATTCCAGGTGTTGTATATATATATATATATATATATATATATATATATGTATATATATATATATACACTGTATTCAGTTTAGCTAGATCCGTTCCTGTTATCTTCCTACTGACAGGCAGGCTTGTCTTGTTACCGTATTTACAGCTACCTGAAGAAAATTGCTGGTGTTCTTTTGATCCTATTAGTACCACAGCCAGGCAGCTAGACTATTTACAGTTAGTGTAATGCATCCTCCTCACAGTGTTCAGTTAAAGCTACAAGGTAGTTAAGTGTGACCTCTGCACAGTGTTCAGCTAAAACTACAAGTTAGTGTAGTACGTCCTCCTCACAGTGTTCAGCTAAAGATACAAGTTAGTTTAGTGTGACCTCTGCACAGTGTTCAGCTAAAGCTACAAGTTAGGGTAGTGTGTCCTCCTCAAACTGTTCAGCTAAAGCTACAAGTTAGTGTAGTGCGTCCTCCTCACAGTGTTCAGCTAAAACTACAAGTTAGTTTTTTGTGAGCTCTGCACAGTGTTCAGCTAAAGCTACCTGTAGAAGGTTGGTGGTGTTTTCCTGATCCTATCACTACCGCAGGCAGCTAAATAAGCTACAAGTTATTTTTTTGCGAGCTCTGCACAGTGTTTAGCTAAAGCTACTTGTAGAAGGTTGGTGGTGTTCTCATACTACAGGCAGGTAGTTGATTTTGCTAGCTGCAGTATCAGTATATATGTACATATATATATATATATATATATATATATATATATATATATATATATATATATATATATATATATATATGTATATATATATATATATATATGTATATATATATATATATATATATATATATATATATATATATATATATATATATATATATATATATATATATATATATATATATATATATATATATATCCCAGCTTAGTGCAGGTACAATCCATTAGTATGTCTGGAAGGCCAACAAGGAGAGGCAGACAGTCACAAGCCAATAAAAGAGGGCAAGCAGGCTCTGTGTCTAGAGGCAACAGTGCTGGTCGTGGAGACGGTGCATCCTCATCAGCATGTGGCCGTGGGACACGCTTGGCCTTTTTTTCGGCAGCTGGCCGCGTTGAGCCGCAACATGACCAAGCCGTCCTCATCCTACTCATCCTCTCTCACCCATGCTCAGGGTACTTTGTCTGGCAAAGCAGCTGCCAACGCGGCCTCTTCCCTCGGCTCAATAGCATCAGTGACTCCTTCAATAGCCCCACCATGTCCTCCTGAGGAGTCCCTCGAACTGTTTGACCACAGTGTTGGGTACATTCTCTAGGAGGATGCCCAGCGTTTAGAAGTCTCTGATGATGATACTGAGCTAGATGAAGGCAGTAACGTGAGCACGGACAGAGGGGGTGCCCAAGAAGGACAGCAATCTGGCAGTCATGCTCCCCCTGCTGCAGCATACTGCCAGGTTTGCTCCAGTGATGAGGAGGGAGGGGATGATGAGGTCACTGACTCAATGTGGGTGCATGATAGGAGAGAGGAGGAGGAGGCACATCACCAACGAGGCAGGATGCCTCCAGGGGCCAGCCTAAGGGCAGCACACTGACTGCATCACACCCCAAAGCTCCGCATGTGCAGGGCGCTGCTGTCTCTGTGCATTATTCCAAAAGTTCTTTGGTGTGGGCCTTTTTTGAGACAAGTGCATCAGATCACACCACTGCTATTTGCAACATATGTCTTGACCAGACATATGTTGACCTGCCATTTAGTTCGTTGGCAAGCGTATCTAAAAGACCCACACCAAAGAACAAAGAGGACCTCTCCTTGCTCCTCATCAGCTGAGATCTCCAACCCCACTATACCTTCAGTCCTCTCTGAGACCTGCACTGAGAGGAATGAAGGTGTAGAATTAGGTGTGTCACAGCCAAGTACTTGTGGGCAATCTGCTTTCGGTACACCGACGTCAGATTGTACCAGGCGAATTTCCCTGCCCCAGCTGCTGCACCGCCGAAAGAAGTTCGCTCCCAGCCATCCACATGCCCAGCGGTTGAATGCTAGCTTGGCAAAATTGCTAGCACTTCAACTGCTGCCTTTTCAGTTGGTAGACTCTACCCCCTTCCGTGAGTTTGTGGAATGGGCAGTACCTCAGTGGCAGGTACCCAAACGCCACTTTTTCTCACGGAAGGCGATTCCGGCTCTCTACCGGCATGTGGAAGGCAATGTCCATGCCTCGCTGGACAGGGTGGTCAGCGGTAAAGTGCATATTACCGCTGACTCATGGTCCAGCAGGCATGGACAGGGACATTACCTAAGTTTCAGCTGGGAAGGATGCAGGACAAGGTGCAGTAGTGTTGGAGGTTGTTCCGCCACCACGCCTCCAAAATGCCACTACTAATGATTCTGACACACCTCTCTCCTCCACCCCCTCCTCTTCTTCTTCCTCAATGGCCTCTTCCTGTGCTTTGTCCTCGGAACCAGCGGTGCTCCGTAGGCGTTCAAGGGGCTATGCAAGTATGCAGGCCAATAGATGCCATGCGGTGCTTGAGCTGGTGTGCTTGGGGGACAGGAGCCACACTGGGGCAGAGGTTCTGTCAGCTCTGCAGGGGCAGGTTCAGAGGTGGTTGACGCCACGCCAACTTAAGGCAGGAATGGTGGTTTGCGAAAATGGCACCAACCTCCTCTCTGCCCTCCGACAGGGACAAATGACTTATGTGCCCTGTTTGGCTCACGTCCTTAACTTGGTGGTGCAGCGGTTCTTGGGCAGGTACCCGGGCTTACAGGATGTCCTGAGGCAGGCCAGGAAAGTCTGTGTGTATTTCCGCCAGTCATATAATGCCAGTGCTTGGCTGCAGACCTCCAAAAGAAGTTTAACCTGCCCAAGAACCGCCTAATCTGTGACATGCCCACCAGGTGGAACTCAACGTTGGCCATGTTGCAGCAGCTGCACACGCAGCAGAGGGCCATCAATGAGTACCTGTGCGACTATGGCACCAGGACAGGGTCAGGAGAGCTTGTTTTTTTTACCCCACGCCAGTGGGCCATGATCAGGGATGCATGCACTGTCCTGTCACCATTTGAGGAGGCCACGAGGATGGTGAGCAGTGACAGTGCATGCATCAGTGACACTGTCCCCCTTGTCCACCTGTTGGAGCACACGCTGCATGGAATAATGGACAGGGCACTTGAGGCAGAACAGAGGCAGGAAGAGGAGGACTTCCTTAGCTCTCAAGGCCCCCTTTATCCAGACAGTGTTCTTGTGTGTCCGCCGATCACACAGGAAGAGGATGAGGAGGAGGAGGATTGTGTCAGTATGGAAACCCTTCTTGATCCACGTTACAAGGGTAAGGTTGCAGACCTTATCTTGCCATCGCAGAGGGAGCAGAGGATGAAACATCTTCAGGAGGCCTTGCAGAAAGGTCTGTGCAACACGTTCCCAGAGACTGGGAGGCTACAAACTCCTGTTTCTGGACAACGTGTTGCTGAGGCTTCGGTCAGTCAAAGAAGGAGCTGTGGAGAAGGTGGCCTTCTGACCGATGCGTTCAGACAATTTTTTAGTCCGCAGCCACAAGGTATGATCGGTTCCAGCAACCATCGCCAGCGTCTGTTTTACATGGTGCAGGAATACCTAGGGGCAAGATCTGACTTGGACACCTTTCCCACCGAAAATCCTCTGGGTTACTGGGTCTTGAGGATGGATCACTGGCCAGAGCTTGCACAGTATGCAATTGAGCTACTGGCCTGTCCTGCATCCAGCGTTCTTTCGGAACACACATTCAGTGCTGCTGGAGGCTTTGTAACTGATCTCAGGGTGCGTCTGTCCACCGACTCGGTCGATCGACTGACCTTCATAAAAATGAATCAGTCTTGGATCACCACCAGCTACCAAGCACCTGATGCTGATGTAACCGAATATTTTTTTTTGAAATCTCAGATCCCTTTAAAGACTGCCTATGCTGATGCTGAGTGACTATCCTGAGTAATTATCCTCTTCCTCCTCAATGATCACGCTGATAGCTTGTAAGAACATTTTTGGTTCTGGGCGCCACCACCAGTGCCTAAGGCCCAATTTTTCAGCCCCTGTCTAACAGGGGCGTGTAATTACAATTTTTGATGCAATACTTTGCAGCCGTGCTCGTTATCCACCCCTAGGAAGGGAAATTCTCTCCTGTACAAGTTAATATGGGAAAAACATTTCTCCTTTCCACTGATGCTTTATCACCAACCCTTGTTTCACCCAAATTTTCAAAAAACATTTGTCATTGGGACAAAAAGTGAGGTGAAATCTTCTGAAGAGGAGCACAGGCAGCAAAACAAATGTTACAGAGGTGATAACCCTTCCCTATATTTTCCAAAAAGCTTAAAATAGATTTTTTGGCTGGAGCTAAACACGTTCAAAATGTACCAGTTCAAAATTACAAACAGATTCTACTTAACAACAAACCTACAGTCCCTGTCTTGTTTGCACCGCCTGTATACTGCTGTTCAGAGTATAAAGGGCCTTTCCTTTTTTTAATTTGGGTGCGGGGTTCCCCTTAATATCCATACAGGACCCAAAGGGCCTGGTAATGGACTGGAGGGTACCCATGCCGTTTGTCTCACTGATTTTCATCCATTGCCAGGACCCGACATTACATTAAAGCGACAAGCAGTTTTAAATTACTTTTTTTCCTTTAAAAATTGAATTTTGTTCAGAGACTGTTCTAAGCAAGGGAAACATGCGCCACTTTACAGGCATACTATAGATACCCCTCAGGTACAATATTTAAAGGAATATTTCACTTTTTCTTTTTTTACTTTAAGCATCATTAAAATCACTGCTCCCGAAAAAACGTCCGTTTTTAAAAGTTTCTTTTGCATTGATACATGTCCCCTGGGGCAGGACCCGGGTCCCCCAACCCTTTTTAGGACAATACCATGCAAATTAGCCTTTAAAATGAGCACTTTTGATTTCGAACGTTCGAGTCCCATAGACGTCAATGGTGTTCTAATGTTCGTGCAAATTTCCGGTCTGTTCGCAGGTCCGTTCGGTCCGTTCGCTCATCCCTAGACAGGAGCAAGTTTTGCCAGGTGCATTGAGTTTTGGGACTTGTAGAGCACAGGAGAGTACTTATTTTTATACTTGTTCCTACACAGGAATGTAGATCGTTAATTGGTCTCTGTTCAGATATGTGCCCACACCCCGCGGTATGGCAGCCCATTAATTTTAGTAGGTTGTCCAACCCATGAGAAACGTGGCAAAAGAAGTCCCCAGCCCTCTTTTTAAAATTGGTCCGCACCGAATTTGGAAAGCGTGAAAATGTGCCTTGGGTACAATGAGTGAAGGTGAGAATCAACTGCTCCCCTGTGTGTCTGCTAAAGTGCAGTGCATTTCACTTCGCTGTGGGTCCAGAATGGGCTTGATTTTGCACACGTTCCCAACCAGCAGATATGTGAACCTAGCCTGAGTGAATTTTTAATCGGTCAATATTTTGGTTAATTTTAACAACAGAGTTAAAGTGTTTGTAAAGGCAATTTTTTTCAAATAACAAACATGCCATACTTACCTGCTCTGTGCGATGGTTTTGCACAGAGCAGCCCCGATCTTCCTCTTCTCGGGTCCCCCACTAGTGCTCTGGGACCCTCTCTCCTGCTGAGTGCCCCCATAGCAAGCTGTGCGTGCACTCCTGAGCTGGCTTTCTGTGTCCATAAGACACATAGAGTGTGGCTCAGCCCTGCCCCTGCCCCCTCCTCACTGGCTCTGATTGACAGCAACAGGAGTCAATGACTCCGCCAATCAGGAGGGAGAGAACTGGATAAGCCTTGGGTCGTGTGCACATACTGTAGCTTGATCAAGATTGGGCTCAAGTAAGTATTAGGGGGGCTGAGTCACCAGCTCTCTGCTCCAGGAACTCTGAGAACCGAGCTCGATCGCTCGGTTCTTAGTGTTAGTGTCGGCGGAGGACAGATGCAGCATCGGAACGATGCTGCATCCACCTAGGTAAGTGTGATTCCAAAGAAAAAAAATTCTTATGCCCCGTACACACGATTGGACTTTCCAACAACAAAGCCGTGGGTTTTTGTTCGAAGGATGTTGGCTCCAACTCGTCTTGCATACACACGGTCACACAAATATTGGCCAACAATTACGAACGTAGTGACGTACAAGACGTACGTGATATCTCCATTACGAACGCTAGTTATATCTCCGACCCGTACTTGATTCCGAGCATGCGTGGACTTTTGTCCGACGGACTTGTGTACACATGATCGGAAAGTCCAACAACGAGCATTTGTTAGTGGAAAATTTGAGAACCTGCTAGCCAACATTTGTTGGCGGAAAGTCCGCCAACAAATGTTCAATGGAGCGTACACACGGCCGGACTTTCCGCCAACAAGCTCACATCCAACATTTGTTCTTGGAAAATCCAATCGTGTGTAAGGGGCATTATACTTCTATTTTTTTGTCTGAAGCTGACTGTTCAGTCTGGGGATTTGTCACTGACTTGTGGATTTTGAAAACATAAGGGTGATACTGTTTTCAGTATAACCCCCCATCTCTTTACCCAGCAATATCTTAGTTCAGCGGACATCATCATTGACACAGGTAGACCATGGCAATATCTTTGTTTATGTGCAAAAAGATATAGGACTTATTTTGGTGATTTAATATGCATGTTCTGTTACAAATGTCACCTTATGCATTGACATACTTCCCGAGACCTAGTCAGTGTAGACAGCTAGGTCACCTTCCACAGGCAGGTAATCCCATCAATAAGATACAGTGGGGACGGAAAGTATTCAGACCACCTTAAATTTTTCACTCTTTGTTATATTGCAGCCATTTGCTAAAATCATTTAAGTTCGTTTTTTTCCTCATTAATGTACACACAGCACCCCATATTGACAGAAAAACACAGAATTGTTGACATTTTTGCAGATTTATTCAAAAAGAAAAACTGAAATATCACATGGGCCTAAGTATTCAGACCTTTTGCTGTGACACTCATATATTTAACTCAGGTGCTGTCCATTTCTTCTGATCATCCTTGAGATTGTTCTACACCTTCATTTGACTCCAGCTGTGTTTGATTATACTGATTGAACTTGATTAGGAAAGCCACACACCTGTCTATATAAGACCTTACAGCTCACAGTGCATGTCAGAGCAAATGAGAATCATGAGGTCAAAGGAACTGCTTGAAGAGCTCAGAGACAGAACTGTGGCAAGGCACAGATCTGGCCAAGGTTACAAAAAAATTTCTGCTGCACTTAAAGTTCCTAAGAGCACAGTGGCCTCCATAATCCTTAAATGGAAGACATTTGGGACGACCAGAACCCTTCCTAGAGCTGGCCGTCTGGCCAAACTGAGCTATCGGGGGAGAAGAGCCATGGTGAGAGAGGTAAAGAAGAACCCAAAGATCACTGTGGCTGAGCTCCAGAGATGCAGTCGGGAGATGGGAGAAAGTTGTAGAAAGTCAACCATCACTGCAGCCCTCCACTAGTCGGGGCTTTATGGCAGAGTGGCCTGACGGAAGCCTCTCCTCAGTGCAAGACACATGAAAGCCCGCATGGAGTTTGCTAAAAAACACCTGAAGGACTCTAGGATGGTGAGAAATAAGATTCTTTGGTCTGATGAGACCAAGATAGAAACTTTTTGGCCTTAATTCTAAGTGGTATGTGTGGAGAAAACCAGGCACTGCTCATCACCTGTCCAATACAGTCCCAACAGTGAAGCACGGTGGTGGCAGCATCATGCTGTGGGGGTGTTTTTCAGCTGCAGGGACAGGACGACTGGTTGCAATTGAAGGAAAGATGAATGTGGCCGTGTACAGGGATATCCTGGACGAAAACCTTCTCCAGAGTGCTCAGGACCTCAGACTGGGCCGAAGGTTTACCTTCCGACAAGACAATGACCCTAAGCACACAGCTAAAATAACAAAGGAGTGGCTTCACAACAACTCCGTGACTGTTCTGAATGGCCCAGCCAGAGCCCTGACTTAAACCCAATTGAGCATCTCTGGAGAGACCTAAAAATGGCTGTCCGCCAACGTTTACCATCCAACCTGACAGAACTGGAGAGGATCTGCATGGAGGAATGGCAGAGGATCCCCAAATCCAGGTGTGAAAAACTTGTTGCATCTTTCCCAAAAAGACTCATGGCTGTATTAGATCAAAAGGGTGCTTCTACTAAATACTGAGCAAAGGGCCTGAATACTTAGGACCATGTGATATTTCAGTTTTTCTTTTTTAATAAATCTGCAAAAATGTCAACAATTCTGTTTTTCTGTGAATATGGGGTGCTGTGTGTACATTAATGAGGAAAAAAATGAACTTAAATGATTTTAGCAAATGGCTGCAATATAACAAAGAGTGAAAAATGTAAGGGGGTCTAAATACTTTCCGTCCCCACTGTATTTATAGAAGTTGGAATGCGGCACAATTATATATTAGATACAAGCAATACAGAGCATGTTTTCCAGCCTTTTGAAGAGTAAGTAGCCAATGACCTAGCTAAATCTTGTCTCTGCAAAGAACTAACACTGACTGAGGGAAAATGAAAGAAACAGGGAAGGTCTAGCTATGACTGAGCTAACTAGCATTAAACAGGAGGGAAGGACAAAGGGAGATGCCAAAAAACAAGAATAAACAAGCCAGATGTCAGTATACATCAAACAATAGTAACCTGTTGCAGTTCAGTACAACAACAGAACAAATACATTTAGGTGGGACAGAACACTGTGTAGTAGGCTCATTATAATATAGATTTTTTTTTTAAATGCATTGTCCTTTTCACTGTTATTTTTCCAGATTAATTAATGCAAGTAATGATGTATTTTCTTTTTCTTTCAGTAAACACAGTGTTTGATAATGATATGGGCCAGTCACTGGATATGTGTGAGCTTTTCGATGTTGTTAGAAGATCTTTAGACCTGGAATTTCAAAATGCCCAGTATGACACAGATTTCAGTTCCATCAGACCAAGAAATATGAAACGGTTTCTAGGGGAACTGCTGACCAATTATCCCAGTGGTCGCCGAGCAAGGCAAGCTCAAGTCGGCTATAATATTAACTCATTTGGTTTACGATTTGGCAGGCGTGCAGCCAATTTGAATATGGACACCTTCTGGCAGCAATTTGGCAGAAACAGGGAACTTCCCATTCCTCTCGGGGTCCTACAAGAGACATTCTGCTCTGACTATCCTTAGACAGAAGAAAATTGATTGAAGATTTTCAATAGTGGACATTTACAAGGAAATTGCTGTAATTCCCTTGTGTGTCATTATCTACAGTCAGCATATTTCAATTCATGTTACTTGCTAACAGTTGTTGGTTAGCAACATTTTTGCAGGCATGGGTTCCCTTGAAGGGACAATGAGCCACCTTTATCATAGTGTCACAAAAACAGTCTGTGTTGCTCATAGAAACCAATCAGGTTCCAGTGGTCACAAGAGATTTGAAGATAAAATCAGTCCTTTCTTGCAGGGCTGTCTTAACAAAATTGGAAGCCTTCTTTTATTGCACTCTATACTGCTCTACTATGCTGTGTTTAAAAAATGAATCTGTATGGTCAGCTTTTGGGCTAGTGTGTATAGGAATTTGAGAACTGTTGCCCTTTAGTGTCTGTAAAAAGCATAATACTAGCCCTTGCCATCAGTAAATATACAAAGCCAGCTTGTGATACCTGGAAGCATAGAATGTCAATACCACTAACTCAGGCGGTAATAAATGTTTGGCACCAACCTTTGATTTCTGTAAATTATAATTCTGAGCTCTATTTAAGTAAGTTTATAAAATGCCAACTCTGTTATCAGCTAATTAATATAGTATTATACTATAATGTCATAGACTTTACAGGATTGGAGTTTCTGCCAATTTAAAGCCTAATTCTGCTCTACAGCAGGGATCATATGACCAAATGCCTAGGCTTTTGCCACTGGAGGGCACATGGAACAGCATTTTTTCCGACCAGGAGAAATTGTTGCTGTATATTAAAGAAGATCTTCACCTCCAAAAAACGAATTGTTTGTTTCTGGCTCCAACTCCTTCCTTCTCCGGCAGTTGGATATTTTTAAAAATGTATTCTTACTTTATTTATTTTGTGCGGTAGGGCAACACTTCCACCTTCTCACCTAGGTGAGAATTATGTTGTGCCTGATCTACACGTGTGGAGTTCTTCTGAAGAACTCTGCCTGGCCTCCAGTACCTGGCAGAGACCTTTTCCACATCTATGAAGATGACGCAGTTAGTAAGGTACAGGGCTTTGTGTTTGGTCTGTGCACATACCCAAGAATAGGTGCGTGTGCAGACCAAACATAATTTCTTGTACTTGCCTTCCATGTCCCTGTGCAGATCTACCACATAGCTATTCCAGGTCGCAAAAGAGGGGCAGAGCGATTCTGCGCATGTGCCCGACCATCAAAGATGGCAGTGCTAGTGTTAGTGTGTGTGGGGAGGGGGGCAGCAGTTATGGTACTGAAGTATCCCAGATAGCAAGTAATTGTGCTGCAAGTTTGAAAATGAGTTGCTAAGCTATTGCTAGACTTTCCAGGCTTCACAAGTTTGTTGCACATTTGCATGACTCCAGATCAACTTTCTTTACAAACATTCTGCAAGTCTGCTGCAAGTTCTGGTTCAGTTATGTTGTGCAATAGTCCTCCCACCACAGGGGTCACTGGCTGAATTTTCATGCTGTAGACTTGCAGAGCTCTTGCTGTAGACTCACCACTGCAACTTTGCTCTTGCTATGGTCTTGCCATGAAAATATGCTACAAATTGGGAAAGTGTCAACTAGAACTTTTGCTTCAAGTGCTCTGCAAGTGTACAACTTGCCTGTTAAAATGTGCAGCAAGTTAACAGGCTTACAATTAAACACTGCCACAAATTTGTGGCAAGTTATCCTTGCTATCTGGGAACTCTTTAATGTTTAAATAGAGGCCCACTTTTAAACAAGCTTGAACCTACTTTATTTGAGTAAACAGTATTGTATAGTAGGTATTCACACATACCCGTGTGTATAAAAGTTTTATCTGATTTTGGTATTCAAATACTAACTTCCGTTTGTAAAACTGAGTTCTGGCCCATCTGCTTCCATGTTTCACTCTTTACAATTGGTCAGTGAGCACATTATATTTAGAAAACAATAGTGAGGTGTAGAAGGCCAGAGATCAAGGGTGGGGGGCAGCAAAGCTGAGACATCTACCCCCCCCTGGTCACTCCAGCCCCCCCAGTGGCCCCCCCAGTCGCCAGCTTGCTTGCTAATTAATCAGCACCTACCCCATCCTGGTCATGGCTGCGTCATCCCCCCTCTGTCTCCTCCTAGTCCCGGCGGTCGCTGCTTCTCCTCCCGGTCAATCGGGTCTTCAGACTCCCAGCCAATGGGGTCTTAGGACTCCCGGCCAATCGGGTCTCAGGACGCGCTTCCTGATTGGGCGGCTGGAGAAACAGGAAGACATTAGCAAATATTAATTCGCTAATGTCACACAACTGGGTGGGCTCAGGGCGCAGTGCTCTGTGCCCCAAGTCCACACATTTTTTTAAGCCAATTAGAGCCTCAGGCTCTAATCATGTGCTTAAAAAAAAAAAACCATTGAAATCCACACGTCCAGCGCCCTGCATGTAGATTAGGGGCCAGGCGCATGGATTAGGGGGGGTGGCACCCCTATGCCGCTAATGGACAGATCGCCACTGCAAGGGAGATCTACGTACATGTAGTTTCAAGAAGGGGCTTGTAGATTTATGCTTCACAACACTGCTAGCTGTATACTAAGTTGGGGGGTGGGGTTGCAGGTTTATGTGAACCTGTACTTTGTCCATTTTATGCCATGTAGTGCAGTAGGGGTATTTTTTTCATGACAGCAAAGCTAAGAAGTAATTCCAGTCACATGAAGGCTAAATCTGCTCTCAATCCAATTCTTAGATATTCTATCTACTCTGTAAAAGAAAGGCTGTGTATACTTAGCTATTCTGAAGCCATTCCAGTCACATGAATGGCTTCCAGCGCCAGCTTCAGTGTATAGGAGGGACAGCTGACAATGGCTGCCCCATAGTAAGCCTATGGGTGAGGTCCCCGCCCAGGATCTGCAGCAATTGCCACTGCCTCTCCTCTACTCTAAAGCTGGCGCTGGGACCCAATTGTGACTGGACTGGAGTGGCTTCAGAACAGGTAAGTATAGTCATCTTTCTTTTACAGGGTAGACAGACTAGTTTTGGAATGGGGATGGGAGTAGATTTTGCCTTAGATAAAAATTTACTGGAATTCCACTTTAACTTCCTTCTGCCCCACTGTTGTCCCAGTCACCTGCTGGAGCCCCATCAACACCATTGGGTACATTCTGACTAGATATGGATTAAAGCTAAAGACCACCATCCCCTCATGACAGCACTCAGGATTAAGAAATTGCCACTTAGGCATGAAACACCACATCATGGTAGAAAGTGAAGAGAACCATGTGCCTCCCCATACCCACAATTGGGGATCCTGTAGGGAACAGAGCAGAGGGGAAATGCATGGAAGGTAAGCTAAGAACATTCCTGCTTTGATCTGAAAAGCAAAGTACATTATTGCTTTCAGCTCTGTTTTTTTCAGACACTTGCACAATGGGGTTGATGTATAAAACACCAAGGTGTTGATTAACTAAAGGCAAATAGACTGTGCACTTTGCAAGCACAGCTGTACTCATTTTCCTCGGTAAATATAATGTACCAAAGCTTCACTTTGTAATGAATCAGATGCAAGGAAAATAAAAAAAAAGCATTTACCACATTTATTAAGCTCTGAGAAAAATGGGGGCAACTGCAACTAAGAACCTTTTTTTTAAAAAGGATTTTATGCTATGTTGCGCTTTTTTCTTATTTTCTGATTACACCTCTCTGGAGAGACTGAGCGCATATATTGTGGAGGAGAGTACGGAGTGCATATATTTTGAGCTCTTGTAGACCATTGCATTTTGAGAAGGAAAAGATATTACTCGTTGGATGTCTGGATTGATTACTATTGAGGAGATCTGAGATCATCATCTATTACAGATCTGCAGAGTATTGCACCCTGCTAAAGGAAAATATGTGTTTGCTGGTTCTCTATCACCAGCCACTTACATTGGTAAGTGATTTAGATCAAAAGTGGTGGAGGAGGATACAGTATACGAAAAATCTGCTACTTACACTTGTGGGAGTGAACAAAGTTGCATTTGAACTTTTTGTTTTACACATATGTTTACCAAATATAATACATTTTTTGCTTCTTCTTTTGGCACTGTATTTTGAGACACTTTATGGACTCTTGCATTTTGTTTTTGTTTTTTGGCTTGATAAAGATACACACAGATTGAGGTGGATGTTTATGTGATTTGGTTACTTACTTCTTTATCACATATTGGTGTAGTCACATATCACATAGGGGGTTGTTTACTAAGGTTAAATCCATTGCAAGTGCACTTGGAAGTGCAGTCATTGTAGATCTGAGGGGGACATACAAGGAAAATAAAAAACAGCATTTTTGCTTGCACATGATTGGATGATAAAATCAGCAGAGCTTCACCTAATTTCAGACCTTCCCCTCAGATCTACAGCGATCTACAGCGACTGCACTTTCTTGTAGTGCAAAGTGGATTTGCCTTTAGTAAATCAACCCCATTATACTATTCAGAAATATTATTTAGATATATTATTATCACTATTATTAGGAAAAGATTATATAATTGTGCTGGGTCACATTTATATATTATATACATACTTTTTTAGGTTAGATTAATTTAATATACACCTGGGCACAGTGCTGTCTCTTTTTTTCACTTTTTTTATGTTGAGATTTCTCAACCAGATAGCAGCAGTACAGGACTAACTAATTAATATCACCTTAGCACGGTCTAATCCTATTCCTCAAAGTGCCAAGTATATTTGCCTTTATTAAATCCACCCCAAAGTAAATATGTTGTCTTTAGCACCCAAATAGTTTCTGCTTTTTATACAGATAAGAACATAAATAGCAACACTTGACTGGTTATTTCCTTTTCTGGAGATTTGTTTTAGGGACCTGCTCCAACATCCCCAAATTATACTGTATGTGTGTTATAATAGAATAAATATCCAGAAAGCTGGCAAATGTATTACAATTTTGTGGCTGTTCAATGCAATATCTGAAATGTCTATTTCTACGTGCAACAATAAAAATGCTTATTTCACGTTTATCTCTTGGTTACATTTATTTACATGTATCTAGAATACTATTTCTTCAGTAATGAAGCATAGATCATAAACCATCTAATAATGTGGTGTCACTTTCCTGTCAATTTCAACCTTTTTTAAAACATATAAGTAAGCCAGGTACACCAGACGGTGTGGCCCTCTCACTCCTGTTTTGACGTCATTTGGTTTAATAATTGAATCTGAATGAGGCCCCATGTATTCTGCAGTTGATGAAACTACATTGCTACAAATTATTATGCAGCTGAAAGCCTCAGGAAATGTTTTATGGTCACCCCAACCCATCAACCCCAGGCACCCATCAGGAGGGGAATGTATTTAACCTCAAGCTAGTTATACACATATAAATAGTCTGTGGGCTGAATGAGGGAATTCTAATAGATTCCTCTATCTATGCCAAATATTGTGGATAGAGCAATCTCCCTTGCTGGCTATTGTATTCTGACAGCTGCCACCTGAAGCTGTCAGAATCCCTGAACAGTGACTGCATCAGATCGGATGCAATCACAGTTCGAAAGACAATTTTCTACTTGGCTCCTTCAACAAAAAAATATTGAAAAATCAACTTTTGTCAAGCCACCAGACATTTGAGCTGTCTATTGCAGCCTTACACCTTCTTAAGTGTTCCAGTCTTGAAACCCATATGAAGATAGATAGATAGATAGATAGATAGATAGATAGATAGATAGATAGATAGATAGATAGATAGATAGATAGATAGATAGATAGATAGATAGATAGATAGATAGATAGATAGATAGATAGATAGATAGATAGATAGATAGATAGATAGATAGATAGATCGATCTCCCCCCTAAGAGTGCTTGGACATGTAGCATTTTATATTTATACAAAGAATCATTTTGCTACCAAGTATATTAATGCCCAAATGAAAGTTAAAGCTGAAATTTAATGCAATTATCCTTACCTAGCATAAGTACACAAACTTGTCCTGATGTCATCCCCTTTTATTACAGAAGCTAGGTGGAGAGTGGTGTGAACCTCTAATATGTAAAGTTACTGAGCTCTTAATTAGTCATTCAAAAGAATGAGATGCTTCCCTCTACCATACTTTAAAGCTGAGGTTTACAGTGCCTTGAAAAAGTATTCTTACCCAGAGGCGTAGCTTGAAGCTTGTGGGCCCTGATGCAAAAGTTTACCTGCCCCCCCTCCCCCACTACTTCCAACGTGCAAGATACATCCACCGCACGCCAAAATACTCAAAGTGGCTTAAGAGTTTTGAGTTCCCAGAGTTCCTCTTTATATAAGAGGAGAGGGATTAGCACTGAAAAATCAGAGGACAGGGACCCCTGGCAGGTCACTTGGCAGAGCTCCTTTCCCATCCCAGCACTGTATACAGCTACCCCGCCACACTAGACAGGGCTGAAATCACATTCCTTTACACACAGTCTGTCAGTCTTCACAGGGCGTATCTGACTTTTATGTTGCCCTTCTGACCTGTGAAATTCTCTGGTCGGAACGGCAGTGTAGTTGCAGTAGGCAGATACACCCTGTGCAGATCATGGCTAACTGGCTGTGTTGTAAAGGAATGTGATTTCAGCCCTGCGGAGGAGGAACAGTATATGGGAATGGAGCTCAGCAGCCTGGCATAGCGTGCAGGGTGGAGGGGGTGGTCAGGAGGCAACTTAAATCTGGGAGGGCAAAGTCATGTGACACAAAATCTGGAGCCTGCAGCCCTTCAGGGCCCCCCCAGAGGTGTTAAGGGATTTGTTTCAGCAATTTCTGAAGGTTTCTCTGTCAGTGTTGGGGGAAGTTGTCAGGGAAGCAGGGTACAGAGAATCCCAGCTGGTGACTAGCAGACACTGAGCAGTGTTATACCTCACCAGTGACATCGGTCCCATCGTGGCTACAGGATGGCACTCTCCTCTTTTTGCCTCGCTGTGCTCAGTTACCATTGCATGTTTCCTGCACACAGCAGACACTTCCCCATCCTGGGCTGTTCTCACCTCGTGCTCCTCTCCATTCAGGAAATGGCTCACAGCTTCTCCCCAGCCAATAGGAACAGAGGGGTGTGCACTGTGGAAGGCAAAGTAGAAGCCCAGTACTGGAGTATGGCTGTGGGGCCCTAGGGCAGATCGGAGCTGTATTTTGTGGAGGATATGATAATATGACAGGGAGGCTGCAGGGGCCCCTGGAGCTAGGGTTGGAGTTGAGATTGTGACCCCTGCAACCCCTTATGCTACGCCCATGTTAATACCCCTTGAAATGTTTCACATTTTGTCATGTTAAACGTAAATGTATTTTATTGGGATTTTATGTGATAGACCAACACAAAGTGGCACATAATTGTAAAGTGGAAGGAAAATGAAAAATGTTTTTCAAAATTCTTTACAAAGAAATATGTGAAAAGTGTGGTGTGCATTTGTATTCAGCCCCCCTGAGTCAATACTTTGTAGAACCACCTTTCGCTGCAATTACAGCTGCAAGTCTTTTTTGGGATGTCTCTACCAGCTTTGCACATCAAGAGAGTGACATTTTTGCCCATTCTTATTTGCAAAATAGCTCAAGCTCTGTCAGATTGGATGGGGAGCGTCTGTGAACAGCAATTTTCAAGTCTTGCCACAGATTCTCAATTGGATATATGTCTGGACTTTGACTGGACCATTCTAACACATGAATATGCTTTGATCTAAACCATTCTATTGTAACTCTGGCTGTATGTTTAGGGTTGTTGTCCTGCTGGAAGGTGAACCTCCACCCCAGTCTCAAGTCTTTTGCAGACTCTGACAGGTTTTCTTCTAAGATTGCCCTGTATTTGGCTTCATCCATCTTCCCATCAACTCTGATCAGCTTCCCTGTCCCTGCTGAAGAAAAGCACCCCCAACACATTATGCTGCCACCACGGCACCGTTTCATGGTGGGGATGGTTTGTTCAGGGTTATGTGCAGTGTTAGTTTTCCACCACACATAGTGTTTTGCTTTTAGGCCAAAAAGTTAAATTTTGGTCTCATCTGACCAGAGCACCTTCTTCCACATGTTTGCTGTGTCCCCAACATGGCTCCTCACAAACAGCTGATGGGACTTCTTAGGGTTTTCTTTCAACAATGGCTTTCTTCTTGCTACTCTTCCATAAAGGCCAGATTTGTGGAGTGCATGACTAATAGTTTTCCTGTGGACAGATTCTCCCCTTCTCCTTGCCTGGCCTGTCAATTTAGGTGGACGGCCATGTCTTGGTAGGTTTGCAGTTGTGCCATACTCTTTTCATTTTTGAAAAAAGGATCGAACAGTGCTCTGTGAGATGTTCAAAGCTTGTAATATTTTTTAACATGAGAAAAAAAATCACCCAATATGGATCCCAATGGAATGAAGTTCGGTCTGTTTTGGCCAAGCATTGGCATATTTTAAATAGATAAAATGAATTGTCTCAAATTGTAGGGCCTCGACCACTACTTGTGTCCAGAAGAGCTAGAAACCTCAGAGATAATAGTATATTCAGAGTTTGTGCGCACCCCTACGAGCAATAGAACTGTCCCAGTCAACAGGCATATTCCCTTGTGGACCTTGCCATATTTGCCAATTTGTGGAGCTCACAGATAACTTCACTGATGCAGATGGGCAAAAGGTCTATTCCATTAAACATATACTACAAAGAGAAAGTTAGCCCATGGGACTTTAAACGAGTTGATCATAGAGGTCATAACAGGTAAGTGGAGTAACTTAATTAGAATTTATTGAAATTTCAACAACATAATCATAAATGAGCATAAAAACATCATGAAGCATAGAACTGGTGACCATAAAAATGTTCAGTACAAATATGGGAGATATATGATATACATATACATCTTTTGTATTCGATGCGTTTCGCGAGCTCTGCTCCCTTCCTCAGGAGTTGATGTATGTACAAAATATCTAAACAATAGTAAATATCAGTAAGATATAACATTCAATTTTGGTTGGGGTTAGAAAAGAAGCATATGACCACGATAAGGTACTCCATACTCACATTATGGTCAATTGGTCCAAAAAGACTGATTCCACGTGGCGACAGCGGAAAATGCTCCAACCGGGAGCTGAGGGGGGTGACCCATAGCAAACAGTCGAGGGTCCAGTGGAGGTTGACAACGGCGAAAAAGAAAAGTTGAAGCAAAGTATGTTCTGAATTGCCCCATTGGCCATATGTGTCATGACAACTGTAATAAAGATATATATGTATCTGAATCAATTAATAATAAACTAAATGAATGACCTGCAAATATAGTGTCGCTGTTGCGTAATGAAGTCACTGACAAATGGACATGGATGCAAACAGAAGAAAAAGAGAGTGAAAGAGGACAGATAAAAAGTGTGAAAAATGTGCAGAAAGAAGGAAGAAAGAAAGGGAGAGGGAGGAGAAAATGTATCGCTTGGTGCGCCCTATTAGCAATATACAGCATAATAGCCATGCCATGATTGAGATATGTAACTGGGTCTGTTGCTAGTCATCATCATAATATTCTAGGAGTATAATAGTAATAAGGTACCTTATTAACCATAAACAGCATGTACAGCATAATAGCCATGTCAAGAATGAGATATGTAACTGGGTCTGTTACTAATAATCATCATAGTATTCTAGGAGTATAAGAGTAATAATCATGTCGATATCTTAATAGTGTCCATGTTATAAGCTGAGGAGGAACAGAGCATAAACAAGGGTACATATGAAGCGAGTGAAAGAGATAATAAGTGAAGGAAAAAAGCAAAGAAATAGAGAATATGTTAGCAAGGATGTCCTGCTGGTGTGTCAAAGTGTATTGAAATGCAGACATACCGGTCATAATTTGTATATAGGTATAGAAAGTGTAGCGCTATTATTGAACCATATATATGAACTATGTTCTAATCATATAAAAATATTAATAAACAATTCACCACTGCGCAAAGAAAATGACAAACTTAAATTTCCCCACATGGAGGGAAGTGTAACACTTATGTGAAATGTGAAAGATTCTATAATGTGTATTCATGTAGAACAAATCATCTTAAATAAAGATATCACAATCTCCTATGATAGGAGAATTCAAACGTGAACCAAAGAAAAATAAAAGTAAAAAATAGTGCTAGTATTGGGGAGTTCACAACATAAATTCAAAACTGTGCCCACAATCTCCCAATCAAGTCCATAATTCATATAGTATTAATTCAGTCCAAAAGATATTGCAAAGATGGCTAGACCAGCCCAAAAGTGCAAAACAGGTGATGTAGTGCTATTCTTCTCAGTGAAAATCCAAAAAAAGAGGATGAAATACTCTTACCAACTTCGGTGGACTCACAGGCCGTTGGCGGTGAGTCAAACGAGCTTGGACTGTCATATGATGAATGACAGTATAAGTGTGGTCTGTAGTGATGGCGAACCTCCTTCTTGGATGGGGGACCAAGTGCCTGCCTGAGTGGCTGATTCGATCAACACTGTCACCAATGTAAGCTGGCCATATTTATATGTAAAGAAGAAAAAACAGGGAGCCTCCACATGGTGTAAATCCAAAAATCAATTAGGGTTTATTTGATCAAACAAGATCATCCAACAATCGGTAAAAAATATATAAAAATTAGAATCAATTCCAACAAAGATAGTTTAAAAGAAGCGTGGTAAAAGTGGCTGGGTGCAGCAAAGAGACCCGACGCGTTTCGTCTAAGAAGACTTCAGCTGGGGCATAAATTTCATACCTGGGGGGTGTCTATAGTATGCCTGTAAAGGGGCGCATGTTTCCCATGTTTAGAACAGTCTTACAGCAAAATGACATTTCAAAGGAAAAAAAGTCATTTAAAACTACTCGTGGCTATTAATGAATTGCCGGTCCGACAATACACATAAAAGTTCATTGATAAAAGTGGCATGGGAATTCCCCACAGGGGAACCCCGAACCAAAATTTTAAAAAAAAATGACGTGGGGGGTCCCCCCCAAATTCCATACCAGGCCCTTCAGGTCTGGTATGGATATTAAGGGGAGCCCCAGCCAAAATTTAAAAAAAATGGCGTGGGGTCCCCCTCAAAATCTATACCAGACCCTTATCTGAGCACTCAACCTGGCAGGCTGGCAGGAAAAGAGGGGGGGATGAGAGAGCGCCCCCTCTCCTGAACCGTACCAGGCCACATGCCCTCAACATTGGGAGGGTGCTTTGGGGTAGCCCCCCAAAACACCTTGTCCCCATGTTGATGGGGACAAGGGCCTCATCCCCACAACCCTTGCCCGGTGGTTGTGGGGGTCTGCGGGCGGGGGGCTTATCGGAATGTGGAAACCCCTTTAACAAGGGGACCCCCAGATCCCGGCCCTCCACCCAGTGTGAAATGGTAAGGGGGTACATTAGATAGATAGAAGATAAAAGATAGAAGAAAGAAGAAGCATTTAAATAAAGGAATTGTCAAAAACTGTCTCTTGTCATTTTTAACATTTTTGACACTTTTTTTGTGAAATGATAGGGGTACTTTTGTACCCCCTTATCATGCCAGTGCTACCCGGCTTGTCTACCACTCACTGTCTAGCAACACTCTAAAGGCTTGTCGCACGGCCTGGAACGCCTATTGTTGGTTCCTAGCAGCTTGTCCCAGAACCACAGCAGACAACGTCACCAACGTCCTAGCCTTTATATCGTATTGACATGCACAGCTGGCTCTCGCTCATTACACTTTCAGGCTGTACCTAGCCAGTGTTCAGCACTTGCTGTCCATACAGGATCCCAGAAAACCATCTGTGTTTACGGCCCACACAGTGGAAGCCCTCCTGCGCAGTGTTCAGTAGCAGCAGCCAGCAACCAACGGCAAACGCTTACCCATCATGAGCCCTATCTTAGGGACATGTCCAAAATCCTCTCATATTCCCCTTTGGGCTCTTGCCCAGCCTAGTCATCCAGGCGGCCATCTACCTAACTTTCTACGACTTCCTATGACCTAGCGAGTTCACCTCTGGCAGTACTAGTAGTCAGTTACTGTACAGACACCTCCTGACTCTTATCCCAAACCATTATGTTTTTCATCTTATGGTCTCCCGGTGCCTAGTTTTGATCCTTGAGCAACTGCTTTCTCACCTACCTAACCAGTTAACCTCCAGCCCCTTACTGCCTTCTCGTTCAACCCCCTGAGTGGCAGTCAGTTTATTAAACATGTTGGGGTCCTTCTGCTCAGCTTAGGCCTAGACCCCGGGCGGTACTCTGGACATTCCTTTCCGGATCGGCGCAGCCTCATCCGCATCCCAGCTTGGAATACCAGACCATGTGATCAAGAAGCTAGGCAGATGGAAGTCCTCAGATATATTCCAAACCCTCAAGTAGAGATGGCCCTAGCCTTCTCCAATCTTGCTCGATGAGGTTAGAGCCAATAAGATATACCTCACTCCTGCTTATTTTTGGTCCCTTTTCTTGGCTTACCTACCAGACGACCAAAAACAACACCACGGGTCTTTTTCAGTTACAAGTCTTGTTGCGTGTTTATCTGTTTCCGCCTTAGTGCCACTACCATAAATGTACAGTGGGGACAGAAAGTATTCAGACCCCCTTACAATTTTCACTCTTTGTTATATGGCAGCCATTTGCTAAAATCATTTAAGTTCATTTTTTTTCCTCATTAATGTACACACAGCACCCCATAGTGACAGAAAAACACAGAATTGTTGACATTTTTGCAGATTGATTAAAAAAGAAAAACTGAATAATCACATGGTTCTAAGTATTCAGACCCTTTGCTGTGACACTCATATATTTAACTCAGGTGCTGTCCATTTCTTCTGATCATCCTTGAGATGGTTCTACACCTTCATTTGAGTCCAGCTGTGTTTCATTATACTGATTGGACTTGATTAGGAAAGCCACATACCTGTCTATATAAGACCTTACAGCTCACAGTGCATGTCAGAGCAAATGAGAATCATGAGGTCAAAGGAACTGCCTGAAGAGCTCAGAGACAGAATTGTGGCAAGGCACAGATCTGGCCAAGGTTACAAAAACATTTCTGCTGCACTTAAGGTTCCTAAGAGCACAGTGGCCTCCATAACCCTTAAATGGAAGACGTTTGGGATGACCAGAACCCTTCCTAGAGCTGGCCGTCCGGCCAAACTGAGCTATCGGGGGAGAAGAGCCTTGGTGAGAGAGGTAAAGAAGAACCCAAAGATCACTGTGGCTGAGCTCCAGAGATGCGGTCAGGAGATGGGAGAAAGTTGTAGAAAGTCAACCATCACTGCAGCCCTCCACCAGTCGGGGCTTTATGGCAGAGTGGTCCAACGGAAGCCTCTCCTCAGTGCAAGACACATGAAAGCCCTCATGGCGTTTGCTAAAAAACACCTGAAGGACTCCAAGATGGTGAGAAATAAGATTCTCTGGTCTGATGAGACCAAGATAGAACTTTTTGGCCTTAATTCTAAGCGGTATGTGTGGAGAAAACCAGGCACTGCTCATCACCTGTCCAATACAGTCCCAACAGTGAAGCATGGTGGTGGCAGCATCATGCTGTGGGGGTGTTTTTCATCTGTAGGGACGAGACGACTGGTTGCAATCGAGGGAAAGGTGAATGCTAAAAAACACCTGAAGGACTCCAAGATGGTGAGAAATAAGATTCTCTGGTCTGATGAGACCAAGATAGAACTTTTTGGCCTTAATTCTAAGCGGTATGTGTGGAGAAAACCAGGCACTGCTCATCACCTGTCCAATACAGTCCCAACAGTGAAGCATGGTGGTGGCAGCATCATGCTGTGGGGGTGTTTTTCAGCTGTAGGGACGGGACGACTGGTTGTAATCGAGGGAAAGATGAATGCGGCCAAGTACAGGGATATCCTGGACAAAAACCTTTTCCAGAGTGCTCAGGACCTCAGACTGGGCCGAAGGTTTACCTTCCAACAAGAAAATTACCTTAAGCACACAGCTAAAATAACGAAGGAGTGCCTTCACAACAACTCCGTGACTGTTCTTGAATGGCCCAGCCAGAGCCCTGACTTAAACCCAATTGAGCATTTCTGAAGAGACCTAAAAATAGCTGTCCACCAACATTTACCATCCAACCTGACAAAACTGGAGAGGATCTGCAAGGAGGAATGGCAGAGGATCCCCCAAATCCAGGTGTGAAAACTTGTTGCATCTTTCCCAAAAAAGACTCATGGCTGTATTAGAAAAAAAGGGTGCTTCTACTAAATACTGAGCAAAGGGTCTGAATACTTAGGACCAATAAATCTGAAAAAATGTCAACAATGTGTTTTTTTCTGTCAATAATGGGGTGCTGTGTGTACATAAATAAGGAAAAAAATTAACTTAAATGATTTTAGCAAATGGCTGCAATGTAACAAAGAGTGAAAAATTTAAGGGGATCTGAATACTTTCCGTCCCCACTGTATATATTCCAATAAGAAACAATAAGAAGAGTATGAACCAGTCAATATATAAATAGGCATTTACTTACAACAACCCAATAAGTCATAAAAAGAATGAGTGCGTGTCCAAGGAAAGCCCTGAGGTAAATCTTGGTGTGATGCAAGAGATGCCAAACCCAGCCACACTCACAACACACAAAAGGGGTAAATGTGGGTTGAATATTATTATACAATTAGTGGAAACCAAACTGCTGGGAATAAACATTTTTACAAAATAAAGCTCATCCAAATTATAAAAAATATCTGCATATATGAAAGTTACACATATCCACCTAAAAAAGCAATTCACACAAAGTCTACTTGATAACAGTGTGTGGAGAGGAACTAAAAAAAGCCCAACAGATGGTGTCCGAACTCAGCAATGACCAATAGTAGGCAGACACACCATATAATGTGAGTATGTATGTACAGTATACCGTATTGTTTGCTCCATAAGAAGCATTTTTTTCCCCCTCAAATGGGGGGGGGGGAAATGTCTGTGTGTCTCATGAAACAAATATTGACCAGAACTTTTTCCACCTTTAACCAGTTGCCTCCCGCCCCACCGTCAAATGACGGCGGAGCGGTTCGGCTCTCGTTCTGGGACGCCGTCATATAACAGTGTGGGGTGAGAAGAGCCGATCAGCGGCATCTCCATGCAGGGGGACATCTAGGCATGTAATCAGGCACTGATCATCAGTGCCCTGATTACAATATAGCGCCAACAGTGTCACTAATCAGTGCCCACCATTGCCCACCAGTGCCACCAATCAGTGCCCATTAGCGATGCCAGTCAGTGCTGGCTATCAATGCCGCCTATCAGAGCTGCCCATCAATGCCCATCAATGCCCATCAGTGCCACCCATCAATGCCCATCAGTACCGCCTATCCGTGCCACCTACCAATGCCACATATTAGTGCCACCTATCAGTGCCCATAAGTGAGGCATATTAGTGCCACCTAATCAGTGCCCATAAGTGCCATCTCATCAGTGCCCACCAGTTCAGCCTATCAGTGCCCATCAGTGCCACCTCATCAGCGCATATCAGTGAAGGAGAAGAATTACTGACAAAAACTAAATATAATAAATAAATAATATTTTTTTCTAATTCTTTTTTTTTTTTTGTAAAAAAATAAAAAACCCAGCAGTGATTAAATACCACCAAAAGAAAGCTCTATTTGTGTGAAAAAATTTCATCTGGGTACAGTGTAGCATGACTGCGCAATTGTCATTCAAAGTGCAACAGCACTGGAAGCTGAAAAATGGCCTGGGCAGGAAGGGGGTGTAAGTGTCCAGTAGGCAAGTGGTTAATGTGACCTATAAATTGAACAACAAACAAATCTTTTAGGTGGAGGGAAGTGAAAATAAACTAAAATAATATGGTTTCATAAGTGTGCACACCCTTAAACTAATACTTTGTTGCAGCACCTTTTAATTTTATTACAGCACTCAGTCTTTTTGGGTATGAATCTAACATCATGGCACATCTTGACTTTTTTTGCCCACTCTTTTTTGCAAAAACACTCCAAATCTGTCAGATTACAAGGGCATCTCCTGTGCACAGCCCTGAAGAAGCTGAAGGTTTTTTATCAATATTGACTGGTATTTCGAACTGTTCATAATTCTCTCCACCTTGACTAAGGCCCCTGTTCCAGCTGAAGAAAAACAGCCTCAAAGCATGATGCTGCCACTACCATGCTTCACTGTGGGTATGGTGTTCTTTTGGTGATGTGCAGTGTTGTTTGTATCTTTTGGAATTATGGCCAAAATGTTCAATCTTGGTTTCATCAGACCATAACACATTTTCTCACATGCTTTTGGGAAACTTAAGATGTGTTTTGGCAAAATTTAGCCAGGTTTGGATGTTTTTCTTGGTAAGACAAGACTTCCGTCTTGCCACTCCACCACATAACCCAGACATATGAAGAATACGGGAGATTGTTTTCACATGTACCACACAGCCAGTACTTGCCAGATATTCCTGAAGCTCCTTTAATGTTGCTGTAGTTCTCTTGGCAACCTCCCTGACAAGTTTTCTTCTTGTCTTTTCATCAATTTTTGAGGGACATCCAGTTCTTGGTAATGTCACTGTTGTGCCATATTTTCTCCACTTGATGATGACTGTGTTCCATGGTTTATCTAATGCCTTGGAAATCCTCTTGTACTTTTTTCCCTTGACTAATACCTTTTAACAATGAGATCCCTCTGATGATTTGGAAGCTCTCTGCAGACCATGGCTTTTGCTGTAGGATGCGACTAATAAAATGTCAGGAAAGACCTACTAGAACAGCTGAAATTTATTTGGGGTTAATCAGAGGCACTTTAAATGATGGCAGGTGTGTACTGGCTCCTATTTAACAGGAGTTTGAATGTGATTGTTTAATTCTGAACACAGCTACATCCCCAGTTATAAGAGGGTGTGCACACTTATGCAACCACATTATTTTATTTATTTATTTTTTAAATTTTCAATTGAGTTGTACAATTTATAGGTCACATTAAAGGTGGAAATTTCTGAAATGATTTATCTTCGTTACCTTTTATTTACATCACAGAAACGTGACACTTCAACGGGGTGTGTAGACTTTCAATAACCACTGTGTGTGTGTATATATATATACAGTATCTCACAAAAGTGAGTACACCCCGCACATGTTTGTAAATATTTCATTAAATCTTTTTATGTGACAACACTGAAGGAATGACACTTTGCTACAATGTAAAGTAGTGAGTGTACAGCTTGTATAACAGTGTAAATTTGCTGTCCCCTCAAAATAATTCAACACATAGCCATTGATGTTATCACTCTCACTCTCTCATACTGGTCATTGGAAGTTCAACATGGCCCCTCATGGCAAAGAACTCTCTGAGGATCTGAAAAAAAGAATTGTTGCTCTACATAAATATGGCCTAGGCAATAAGAAGATTGCTAAGACCCTGAAATTGAACTGCAGCACGGTGGCCAAGACCATACAGTGGTTTAACAGGACAGGTTCCACTCAGAACAGGCCTCCCATGGTCGACCAAAGAAGTTGAGTGCACGTGCTCAGCGTCATATCCAGAAGTTTTCTTTGGGAAATAGACACATGAGTGCTGCCAGCATTGCTGCAGAGGATGAAGGGGTGGGGGGTCAGCCTGTCAGTGCTCAGACCATACGCTGCACACTGCATCAAATTGGTCTGCATGGCTGTCGTCACAGAAGGAAGCCTCTTCTAAAGAAAGCCTGCAAACAGTTTGCTGAAGACAAGCAGACTAGGAATATGGATTACTGGAACCATGTCCTGTGGTCTGATGAGACCAAGATAAACTTATTTGGTTCAGATGGTGTCAAGCGTGTGTGAGGAGTACAACCAGCAACCAGGTGAGTAGTACAAAGACAAGTGTGTCTTGCCTACAGTCAAGCATGGTGGTGGGAATGTCATGGTCTGGGGCTGCATGAGTGCTGCCGGCACTGGGGAGCTACAGTTCATTGAGGGAACCATGAATGCCAACATGTACTGTGACATACTGAAGCACAGCATGATCCCCTCCCTTCGGAGCCTGGGCCGCAGGGAAGTATTTCAACATGATAACGACCCCAAACACACCTCCAAGACGACCACTGCCTTGCTAAAGAAGCTGACGGTAAAGGTGAGGGACTGGCCAAGCATGTCTCCAGACCTAAACCCTATTAAGCATCTATGGGGCAACCTCAAACAGAAGGTGGTGGAAAGCAAGGTCTCTAACATCCACTAGCTCTGTGATGTCATCATAGAGGAGTAGAATAGAACTCCAGTGGCAACCTGTAAAGCTCTGGTGAACTCTATGCCCAAGAGGGTTAAGGCAGTGCTGAAAAATAATGGTGGCCACACAAAATATTGACACTTTGGGCCTAATTTGGATATTTTCACTTAGGGGTGTACTCACTTTTGTTGCCAGCGGTTTAGACATTAATGGCTGTGTGTTGGGTGATTTTGAGGGGACAGCAAATTGACACTGTTATACAAGCTGTACACTCCCTACTTTACATTGTGAAAAGTTGATGCCGCTCTTCAAGTCCTGCGGACTATAGAGGAAAAAAAAACCCAAAACCTTCCACCCTTGATGAGAATCAGGTGCAGACTGTGCGCAAGTCTATGTGAACAAGGAAATCCCGGACTGCTGCACTCTGAAAACGGTCATCTTTATTCCATCATAAAAACCAACAAAAGTCATCAGATACAGTCAGGAGATAGCAATAGCTAACGCATTTCACATGCAAAGATGCTTACTCATAGCTAAAGTGTGAACGAATACAGTTACAAATATATAGATCAGAAGGGTAAAAAACCAACCAATGAGAGAACTAGTGGCAAACAATCAATTAAATCAATAAACAATAATAGGTTAAAAAGGACACACCTGTAAGAAAAACACACGGCTCCACTTCCCCAACAGCTAGAATGTACACATGTATGGAAGGCATGAATATATATATATCAACACATGTATTTAAGCTTCGAATTCGAATTCGGATTTAAATATGGATATGCAATATAAAAAAAAAAAAAATTCTATACTGATGATCCTGGGAAAACTAAGATAATTCCTCCATTTATAGCAAACCGCAGGAAAAACACATTGTGACTAAATTTGCATATTCATATTCTATCTAAATAGCAATAGTAATAAAGTAGCCTTAAATGTGAAGTATGCGCACTAAAATTCACGGGAAAAGTATTCTTTACAAGTGTGACACTCAATTGGAAAGTAGTAATAGAATTCGGGCTACAAAAAGTCTTCCTCCCTCCGTTTTAAATGAGAACAGCAAGTCATATGTCTGGACAAGTATGCACCAAAATTTCACAAAAAAAGTATACTTTACAGACGTAACGCTTAAATGGAAGGTAATAATAGAATTCGAGCTACAAAAAGTCTCCCTACTCCTGCTGTAAAACCAAAACAGCAAATAATATGACTGGACACACATATCTCGTCTCCCAACTTACAAGATTGTGCAAGATAGTGTCAGACTAGACTCCCTATCAGCACAAATATTTACAGTAACAAGGACCTAGAATTAATGCAAGGAACTCACATGTGAATATGGATTATGGGTTTTGACACACAGTAGGGTATAAACAGAATTTCTTATATACGGATACATTCATGTCTATGTAGACTATATTGCCCAAAGAATAGTAATTCCTTTTGTTTATATAAACATTGGACAATATAAGATTCAGCGTGAGATACCCTGTGTCCAAACTATTTTCAAAAGAGCGAAATTGAAAATAAATAAATAAACCAAAGGTACAGTAATAATCCGGAAGATTAAGTAGTTAGACTAATTAAGCCTTGAATAAATAAATAATTCTCTCTCCACTTGTGAAAGCCACAGGTACTAAGGCTAACTCACATTTCTAACTACCGATGGAATATACTACCGTATTTATCGGCGTATAACACGCACTGACGTATAACACGCACCCCAATTTAGGAGGGAATTTTAAGGAAAAAAAAACTTTTAGGAGGGAAGTTGAAGGGAAAAAAACTTACATTTAAATGCCCATCATTGCAGCCTTCTCAGTGCAGCCATGTCAGTGCAGCCTTCCCCAGTGCAGCCTTGTCAGTGCAGCCTTCCCGAGTGCAGCCTTGTCAGTGCAGCCATCTCAGTGCAGCCTTCCCCAGTGCAGCCTTGCCCCAGTGCAGCCTTGCCCCAGTGCAGCCTTCCCCAGTGCAGCCTTCCCCAGTGCAGCCTTGCCCCAGTGCAGCCTTCGATCAGCTGTCCCTGCTTGCTGGGCTTCAAAATCGCGGACCGCGATTTGAAAATGGCGCCGCCGGCGCCGAAATACACAGAGCCGGTCCTCGGCTCTTTCCGGCGGCTCTCGTTTACTTTCGGTTTCACTCGTAGCCCCGAGCGGAGCTATCCGAACCTACTCGGATAGCTCCGCTCGGGGCTACGAGTGAAACCGAAAGTAAACGAGAGCCCCAGGAAAGAGCCGAGGACCGGCTCTGTGTATTTCGGCGCCGGCGGCGCCATTTTCAAATCGCGGTCGGCGATTTTGTTATTTTGACAGGTCTGGATCGCAGGGGATCGGCGTATAACACGCACCTGCGACTTTCCCCTGATTTTAAGGGGAAAAAAGTGCGTGTTATACGCCGATAAATACGGTAATTACTAAAACTATAACTCCCTACAACCGATCAATAGTATATCCAAATTTTAACATAGTCTCACTTCATCTGCTGAAAAGTGAGAACCACTCCTTCCTAAAGGTCAAAACAAGGGACTCACGTTTCAATATTAATTGTAACGCCCAATAAAGTATATATAGAATTTCTTACATACGGGTAAAATCATGTCTATCGGACCATGTAACCCGAAGAAATATGATTATTTTATTATATGGACATAGGACTATATAAAGTTCAACGTGAGATACCCTGTAACCAGACCGTTCTCAAAAGGGACAGAAATGAAAATAAATAAATAAGTAAACCAATAATGTAACATTTTTTGAAAATTCAGTATTTGAATGAATGAATGAATGAATGAATGAATCAATGATAGCGCCTTGAGGCGATTTAGTTCGCATTTGCAGCGCTCTACAAATCCTTCATTCATTCATTCATTCATTCAAAATTAAGACCGGACGGAAGTCGAGTATTTAACCACTTCCCGCCCGCCCTATGGCGGATTGACGTCCGGGAAGTGGTTGTGTTATCCTGACTGGGCGTCATATGACGTCCAGCAGGATAACATGCCGCAGCGCGCCCCCGGGGGCGCGCATCGCGGCGATCGGTGGAGCGGTGTGTCAGTCTGACACACCGCTACACTGATCTTGGTAAAAAGCCTCCAGCGGAGGCTCTTTACCACGTGATCAGCCGTGTCCAATCACGGCTGATCATGCTGTCAATAGGAAGAGCCGTTGATCGGCTCTTCCTCACTCGCGTCTGACAGACGCAAGTAGAGGAGAGCCGATCGGCGGCTCTCCTAGCAGGGGGGGTCTGCGCTGATTGTTTATCAGCGCAGCCCCCCCGCAGATCACCACACTGGACCACCAGGGATCGCCACTAGGACCACCAGGGAAGGGGCAACATGTGGATGGCCAGGTATGTACCCCATGGCCATCCACATGTGCCCAGTATGCCAAATCTGTGCCAATCAGTGCCCACAAATGGGCACTGATTGGCACAATTATGTTGCAGTGATGCCCAGCAATGCCACCCTTAGGGGCATCACTGCAAACAAGTAATGCCACCAGTGCCACCCATCAGTGTCCATTTATGCCACCTGTCAGTGCCCATCCATGCCCATCAGTGCCCATCTATCAGTGCCCATCCGTGCCCATCTGTGCCAACTATCAGTGCCACCCATAAGTAACCATCAATGCCACCTACAAGTGCCCATCAATGCCACCTATGAGTGCCCATCAGTGCCGCCTATTAGTGCCCATCCGTGCCACCTATGAGTGCCCATCAGTGCCGCATACCAGTGCCACCTATCAGTGCCCATCAGTGCCACCTATCAGTGCCCATCAGTGCCGCCTATCAGTGCCCATCATCAGTGCCCGTCAGTGCCACCTCATCAGTGCCACCTCATCGGTGCCACCTCATCGGTGCCCATCAGTGCCGCCATATCAGTGCCCGTCAGTGCAGCCATATCAGTGCCCGTCATTGAAGAAAAAAACGTACTTATTTACAAAAAGTTTTAACAGAAACAAAGAAAAACTTGTTTTTTTTTCAAAATTTTCGGTCTTTTTTTATTTGTTGCGCAAAAAATAAAAACCGCAAGGGTGATCAAATACCACCAAAAGAAAGCTCTATTTGTGGGAACAAAATGATAAAAAAATTGTTTGGGTACAGTGTAGTATGACCGCGCAATTGTCATTCAAATTGCGACAGCGCTGAAAGCTGAAAATTGGGCTGGGCGGGAAGGTGTCTAAGTGCCTGGTGGTTAAAATAAAGATCCACCGGACTTCTCGTTTACATAATAAATTAAATTTATCGCCTCCCCTTGGTGGTCTCAAGATTTTGTCAATAGCTTGAATGACTAAACTAGAAGTGTTCTTATTGTGAAAGTCATTCCAGTGCCGTGCAACACTCGTGTTGTGGTTCTTCTCTATATCGTAGAGGTGATCATATAATCAATCTTTTGGTCTACGTATAGTTCTACCTACGTACTGTATAGAGCAGGTGGTGCATGTTATAGCATAGATCACATACCGAGTGTGGCAATTGGCAAATGAATGAATCTTATGAGATTTACCTGTCGATAAGGAAGTAATTACATCTCCACCTTTAATGAATGGACAATAGGAACAATTTTGTGTCCCACATTTAAAGGTACTTTTAAACAATAACCAATTATTTGTATTTGTTTTGCTTGAAAAGAGGCTGGGTGACAGCAAATTCCCAAGAGATGGTGCCCTTCTAGATACAGTGCATATCCCACCAGCCAAAATCTGTGAATAAACGGGATCGTGTGACAAAATAGAGAGATGTTTTTTAACTATTTTTCGTATTTTATCAAATTCTAGACTATACGGGGTAGAGAAAGTGGGGCTGCCATAGGTCCGGTTTTTACCATTATGTTTTTTATTTTCCTTTCTAGGTTTTCCTCAAGTAATTTGCCTCTAGGTGTCTCAAATGCTATGGACAGACCCCTATCGATCATTGATACGGAGTAGCCTCTCTCTTGAATCTAGATGCCATACTAGTAGCCTCGGAGTCAAAGTCAGACTTCCTACTGCAAAGTCTTTTTAGTCTCAAAAACTGGCCAACCGGGACACTACGGATAGTGTGACCTGGGTGGCTAGAGTCAAACCTCAAAATTGTATTCCCTGCACTAGGTTTCCTAAACAGATTGGAAACAATTTTGTTGCCACATCCTGTGAGCGTAACGTCTAAGAAATCGATTGCATGAGGATCCAGCTTTCCTGTAAATTTCAAGTTAAGGTCGTTATCATTTAGATACTCTAACCATAATTCTAGCTTAATATAGGGATCAGAAACAATAAATAGCAGATCATCAATATACCTGCAAAAGAAAACAGCGTCACTACGGCGGGGACTATCAACACCAAAAATGCGGAGCCTTTCCCACCATCCCATGTAGAGATTGGCCATGGATGGCAAGAATTTAGCTCCCATGGAGGCTCCGCATTTTTGGATATAATAGTCCCCGTCATACATAAAAAAATTATGAGTTAGGAGATACGCCAAACATAAGATAATAAATTCTTGTTCTACCACAGAAAATTGTCCCGATTTATCCAAGAAAAAGGCAACCACTCTCAGACCTAAATTATGTGGAATTGATGAATATAAGCTAGACACATCACATGATATCCAACAAAAGTTCTCTTTCCATACCACTTCACTCAACATCGATAGTAGTTGTTTAGTATCTCGTAGGAAACCAGGCAGACTTCTGACTAATAGTTGTAATTGTTGGTCAACCCATTTAGTTAAACGTTCGTTAAGTGAGTCAATGCCTGCCACTATAGGTCGGCCAGTCAGAGGCGTAAGTCCCTTATGAAGTTTGGGGAGATGATGAAAGACAGACATTGTCGGGAAAGCTGGAATAAATGCTTCTTTTTCATTAGGTGTAAAGATACCAACCGAAACAGCTCTGTCCAAAAGAGATGATAGTTCCTTTTTGAAGGAATCTGTAGGGTTACCTTTAAGCTTGTGATAGGTGGTCAGATCTGAAAGTTGACGTAGAGCCTCCTCCCTATATGCAGGGGAATCCAAAACAACTACCGCTCCTCCTTTGTCGGCATTTCTAATCTCTATAGATGAATCTTTACGTAAGTTGTTGAGAGACATTTTTTCCCCGTTTGACAGGTTCTCTGGCATACCATCAGAAATATTTCTAGCAAGATGATTCAAATCTTTTTCAACTAACTTCTGGTAAAGATCCATGTCTTTCCCTCTTGAGTTGATAGGATAGAAATCTGATTTAATATTCAGAGATACCGGGTTACAATTAACATTGCTGATAGGCATGTCATGAGTGGACTCCAATTCCAAATCTGACAGATATATAAGTGCACACACATCAGTAAATAAATGAGAATTAGAAGGGAACCCACCGCCTGATGTGCAGTTAGTAGAATTCGAAACTTCAGAGGTAAAGCTCGCCATTTCCTTTTCTGAAAAAAAAAATGTTTTTGTAGCGTGAGATTGCGAGCCAGTCTGTTAACATCCAGGATAGTTCCAAACAGGTCAAAGTGGTTAGATGGGCAAAAATTCAGCCCTTTAGAAAGAAGTGATGTTTCATCAATGGAAAGTGAACGTGATGACAGATTAACAACATTGAGATTATTTATTGTTTCCGAACCCGGAGTGGATAGCAGTCCCCACTGGCTTCCTTTGCTTCTTTGGAGTCTTTTTCCAGCTCTCCGTGTTTTCCTTTTCTTTTTTTCTTTCCTTTCTTGTTGCGGCCATGGCTTCCCTGGTTTAAAGCATTAGTATTTTCTTTCGGTGTGCTTTGAGATGTATAATTGTTATCCGAAGAGGAGGAATCTGAAACTGCCAAAGTATCACCAGTACGCTCACCCTCAGTATCTAAAAAGCTAACTCGCTTTTAGAGGGGGTCCTCCTTGGATAGTTCTGGTGGAAGGAAAGTTTCTTCCAAGAGTAGACTTTACCCGTATCATAGTCCAGTTGATCTCTGTTTTTTTTTATCTTTCTTAGTAGCAATAACACCCCTTTCAAGTTTATCCATCTTTTTGGTTAGCTGTCTGTCTAGTTCGGCATATAGCGTCATGTGTTATAGCTCAGCCAATTCCTTCTGAACATTAACCATCTCGCCTTGCAGGCGGTCTAAATCCTTTTGTTTGAAGTCCACGATGATCTTCATTAATTGAAATGAACAGTTGGAGAGAGCATCAGTCCACTCCGATTTCAGAGGGTCATCTGTGAGCTCAAAGGTTGGGAAGTTCTTAATCCTTAAACCCCGAGGGATCTGTTTAAGCGATACATATTTGGTGAGGGTGTTAACATCCCAAATGGCCCTGATTTCTTTTAGCATGATGTTTTCAAGTCTCCGAAATGTGCTCGTTAACAATAAATCACCTGTATCCATATTTTGGGAAAACTTCACTGGCTATTCCTGAGCGGGTTGTCGGATGGGGCCGTAAACTCCGGATCTGCATCTGGGATGACAGGAGTTGGTTGAGAATTCAACGTCTTGTTAGTCGGGTGGTCCATAGTGTATCCGTATGTCTGTAACCACTATGGAACACGTAGATTCCAAAGGAACCTCAGTCCTGAGCTGGCAAAGATGTAGGCAAAGTCCGGATAAACGTACAGCAAAGGTGATGCCGCTCTTCAAGTCCTGCGGACCATAGAGAAAAAAACCCTTCCACCCTTGATGAGAGTCAGGTGCAGACTGTGCGCAAGTCTATGTGAACAAGGAAATCCCTTTACATTGTAGCAAAGTATAATTTCTTCAGTGTTGTCACATATAAAATAAAATATACAGTATATATACATATACACACACATGTATACATACATACATATATTTACATACACACACATATACATACACACGCACATATATTTAGGAAGGCCAGTATGGTGGCCTGAATTTATGGGAGGAGCCCGGGGGGGTATTTAACTAGCCCACTCGCCTGTGGTTTTTGTCCGTTTCCTGTGCGCGATACTATGTCACTAGGCTGACTATTCAAAACTCGTTAGCGTTTGTGCATTCCATCTCCGAAGTTCTCGAGGCTTTCGTTCCCGTTCGTGGTTTTTGTATAATGTGTCTGGCTCGGGTGTCACAGGTAGGGTTTCGTTTGACCTTTCATTTCATACATTTCTGTTAGATATCTTGTCATCAGACCTCGATATCGAAACTTACGAGTCATTTGTTAGAAATCCTACACACAGCCGTATCGTTAGCCACTCACGCGCACCGCTATCATAACAAACATTTCTTCATTTTACGTACCTCACTCTGATTCAAACCCAGTAGCATCAGTATCGCACCGATTCATCCAGGCGTGTCTCAATTGTTTTTCATCTCTGTACCATGCTCCACAGACAGGTCGTTTCCAGTCGCAAATCATGGCACACCAATTCGTCCCTCTGTCATTGCTAAATCATTTCAATCATTTCACTAATTTCTGTCACCTACCGTGCGCCGTTTCGAATCTAGTGGCATTCGCGATGCACCAATTTGTCCCGGTGTGCCCCCGTTGTTTTTTCGGCCTCATTTCAGTACATGCTCCAGAGTCTGGTTCGTTGTCAGTCGCAGTTTTCGGCTCACCGATTTATGCCTCTGTCATGGCAAATCATTTCACTCTCACACATTACGTCCCGATTCGAATCCAGTCACATCCTTATGCACCGATTCATTCTGGCGTGCCCCAGTTGGTTTTTGGCCTCATTTCAGTACATGCTCCAGAGCCCGTTTCGTTGTCCATTGCAGTTTTTGGCTCACCGATCCGAGTCTCTGTCATGGCAAATCATTTCACTGTCACGTATCACGTTCCGATTCGAATCCAGTCACATCCGTGATGCACCGATTCATTCCACCATGCCCCAGGTGTTTTTTGGCCCCATTTCAGTACATGCTCCAGAGTCCGGTTCGTTGTCAGTCGCAGTTGCGGCTGACCAATTCGTGCCTCTGTTATGGCAAATCATTTTTCATTCCACTGTCACATAACGTGCTCCGATTCGAATCCTGTCGCATCCTTGATGCACCAATTCGTTCCGGTGTGCCCCAGTTGCTTGGCCTCATTTCATGCATTTCTGTTAGATATCTTGTCACCAGACCTCGATATCGAAACTTACGATTTATTTGTTAGAAATCCTACACATAGCCGTATCGTTAGCCACTCACTCGCACCGCTATCATAACAAACATTTCTTCATTTTATGTACCTCACTCCTATTCAAACCCAGTAGCATATACATATAGATGCACTGATTCGTTCCAGTGTGCCCCAGTTGTTTTTGCTTCATTTCAGTACATGCTCCAGAGTCCGGTTTGTTGTTAGTCGCGGCACGACCGATTCGTGCTTCTGTCATGGCAAACCTTTCATTCATTTCACTGTCATGTACCGTGCTCCGATTCGAATCCAGTGGCATCTGCGATGCATCGATTCGTCTCGGCGTGCCCCAGTTGGCTTGGCCTCATTTCATTCCATTTCATGCTCTACAGTTCGACTCGTTGCTTGTCGCAGTCGTGGCACCGATTCGTGCCTACATCATGGCATAAACATTTCACTCATTTAATTTCATGCACCTGTCGCTTCAAGTCAAAAGACTCAAAACCACTTCAAACGAACAAAGTCGCAAACCGTAGACAAACTGTAGCCTTTACCACCGACAATCAGGCCACAGCCGATATTATTATTATTTTTATTTTTATTTTATTTTATTTTTTTTTGTCTTAAGTATTCTTTATTGATTTTACAAAAGCATACAATTGCACTCAATTTTACAAACATTAAATAAACTATTAACCATTAAATCCTTGCAACAAGCAGTTGTGGAAACATTAATAGGTTTTTTTCCCCCTCCTTTCATCTACCCACTGCCTTCCCTCCCCCAGCCCCCCAAGGACTTTCCCCCCCACCCACCCGTCCCGATCAGTAAACTTAGAAAAGGGTGTTTAAGCTAACTAATATGATATTATGATTCCATCTGCTGATCAGGGTTGCCCTATTTTTCTTTCACTACCCCTCTACACTCCTAGATTCTCTTCAACTAAGGCTCTCTCTTAAATTTATATGCGGCTCAGAGGGAGATGCCCGACCATTGTAACCAGGGTCTCCATATCTTTATAAATTTACCATAGCTACTCCTCCTGATATAGACTGTCTTTTCTGTCCACATCAGCTTATCCATTGTCCTGACCCATTCTTCCGGAGTTGGGGGTGTGGCAGAAAGCCAGGACTGTGCTATCAGTTTCCTTGCTTGATAGAGGCACCACGCGATGGCAACATTAGTATTATTATTCCCTGTATTCTTTCCTGTCAGACCAAGGACACATACCCTGGCCTCCAGGGCCAGTTTGGTTTTAAGCCTAGTTTCTATAGTCTTTACTATCTCTGACCAAAATGTTACTAGTTTTGGGCATCTCCACATCATGTGTATCAGATTTCCTGTCTCCAGGCATCTAGGGCATTTATCATCCAGTCTGCTGCCAAATCTAAATAATCTCTTGGGAGTATGATAAACTCTGTGCAGCAGGAAGAGATGCGAGGTCTGCTGCGATGGAGAAATGGACACCAGCGGGCCAGACTCCAGTATCCTTTTCCACTGGTGATCCGTAATCTCAGCCATGTCTACCTCCCATCTCGCCCTAATGCCCATGTTCAGTTGTAGAGTCAATAACCTTTCAGCCATTTGCCCATATATCATTGCTTTCAGGCCTTTGGTATTGTTTGTTCTGGTTATTTTATTAACCTCTTCAGATCCGCGCTATTGCCAAATGACGGCAACAGCGCGGATCTACATTGCCGGGACGACGTCTATTGACGTCGTCCCGTGCATGAGTGGCCTGCGCGCCCCCTGCAGGGCGCGCGCGGTGATCAGCGAGTCTATGAGACTCGCCTGATCACAGATCAGAGTAAAGGGTCAGTCCCGACCCCTTATCACATGATCAGCTGTCAGCCAATGACAGCTGATCATGTGATGTAAACAGAGTCGGTAATCGGCTATTTTTCCTCCTCGCGCTGACAGCGTGAGGAGGAAAAAAAAAGCCGATCACCGGCGGCCGTGATCGGGACATCAGTCCCAATCACGGCGATCATCTGCCCCCACAGCAATAGGCAGCAATGCCGCCTACCAGTGCCCACCAGCGTCACCCATCAGTGCCCACAGTGCCATCAATTAGTGCCATCCATCAGTGCCCACAGTGCCACCCACCAGTGCCCACAGTGCCACCCATCAGTGCCACCCACAGTGCCACCCATCAGTGCCACCCATCAGCGCCCACAGTGCCACCCATCAGCGCCCACATTAGTGCAACAACAGTGCTGCACATTATTGCCACCTATCAGTGCCCATCAGTGTCACCTACCAGTGCCCATAAGTGCCCATCAGTGCCGCCCATCACTGCCCATCAGTGCCACCCATCAGTGCCCCCCATCAGTGGTACCTATCAGTGCCCATCAGTGCCACCTATCCGTGCCACCCATCTGTGCTACCCATCAGTGCCACCCATCAGCGCCCATCAGTGCCGCCTTATCTGTGCCCATCAGTACCGCCTTATGTGTCCCCATCAGTGCTGCCTTAACTGTGCCTATCAGTGCCGCCTTAACTGTGCCTATCAGTGCCACCTTAACTGTGCCTATCAGTGCCGCCTTAACTGTGCCTATCCGTGCCCATCAGTGCAGCCTATCAGTGCCCACCAGTGCCGCCTCATCAGCGCATATCAATGAAGGAGAAAAATTACCTGTTTGCAAAATTTTATAACAAACTATGAAACATGATTTTTTTTTTTCAAAATTTTCCATCTTTTTTTGTTTGTTTAGCAAAAAATAAAAATCCCAGCTGTGATTAAATACCACCAAAAGAAAGCTCTATTTGTGGGGAAAAAATGATAAAAATTTCATTTGGGTACAGCATTGTATGACCGCGCAATTGTCATTCAAAGTGCGACAGCGCTGAAAGCTGAAAATTGGTCTGGGCAGGAGGGGGGTTTAAGTGCCCAGTAAGCAAGTGGTTAAGAAGTGGTGCTTTGCACCATTCCAGTGGGCAATTCCTGAATTGACTATCCAAGGCATGCCTAATCTGCAGGTAACTATAGAATGTTTTGTTTGGGATTCCATATTCTCGTCTCAACTCAACTTGGCCGATATTTTTAATAAGGGCAGGTCCAAGTTACTCTCGGTTATGTCTTTCCTACGCAGGCTGGTACAGCTATCTCTGCAGCATCAATTTAATGTCCACTGTACATTTATCACAGGCAAGTACAACCTCGCAGCAGACGCACTGTCACGCTTTAATTTCACCTCCTTCTTTCCGCAGGTTCCCGGAGCCGATCCAGTGTCAGCCCCTATCCCGGTTTGGTCTTACCTGACCCTGGACTAGAACAGCATCTGCATGGAGCGACCCAGCTCATCAACCAGTCTCTGTCCCACAACATGCTCAAAGCTTACCATACAGCTTGGAACATGTTTAACAAATTCTTAGCAACCTGCTCAGTGGGAACACCAACAGACTCCAAGCACATACTAGCCTTTGTCTCATATTACCATAGTCAATTGGCCCTATCCCATAATACTATCCGGCTATACTTAGCCAGCATCCAACACTTTTTTAGCTCTACGAGATCCTGCGAAAGCATCCGTGTTCACATCCCATGCGATCCGAGCCATCCTTCGCGGCATCCAGAAACAACAGTCGATAGTCTACCTATTACAAGTGCCATCTTCAGAGATATGTCTATTAGACATGTGCACACTGAACTATTTCGTTTCGGAATTTCGTTTTCGTCTGAAAAATAAATTTATTTAGTTACTCCCGAAATTCGTTTTTCTTTATTTCGTTTTTCGTTAAAAATTGCATTCGTCTGTAAATCCAAATTAAGGTCGAATCTGTCATTGAAGGCTTATGGTGTCTGTCGAATGTTCAAAGATGATTCGACGGAGCAGCTAAACTGTACACAATGCCGTATAGTTTACCTGCTCCGTCGAATCTTCTTAGAACTTTCAACAGATACCATAAGCCAAAGTACGTGTGTACTTAGTTCTAGCTATTTTACTGCTCCACCTCTTTGGTTACAATCAGCCAATAACATTCATCATCATCATTATTTTTATTTATCTTTTCTCCCCTACGTCGAATCTTTCCTCCCCTACGTCGAATCTTTCCTCCCCTACGTCGAATCTTTCCTCCCCTACGTCGAATCTTTTCTCCCCTACGTCGAATCTTTTCTCTCTATGTAGAATAATCTTGGACTAATAGAGTTAAGGTTAGGCACATTCGACCACAGGTTTGATGGACACAGATTGTTATTGTCATCATCATGTCGAATCTCCTATCTATATCGAACTGTTGTAGCAACGAAAACGAAAATAAAGCATTTGTTTATGTCGGATCTTTCGTTTTTCGGACTCTGCACTTTCGTTATTGTTTGGTAAAACGATAACGAAAATACCTAAAATTCGGACGAAAATGCATTCGGACGAAAACGAATGCACATGTCTAATGTCTATTAGATTGTAAGCTCTTCTGAGCAGGGCCCTCTTAATCCTATTGTATTGTATTATAACTGTATTATCTCCCTTTTATATTGTAAAGCGCTGCGTAAACTGTTGGCGCTATATAAATCCTGAATAATAATAATATGTCTACTATTCTTGCCAGTTCTCCATTTGGCCTTCTCCCCAGCCTGGTCGTACAAGCAGCCATCTACCTTTTCTTGCGGCCTTGGTTCTTGCGGCCTAGTGAGTTCACCAAGTCCTACGTAGACGTCACTTGGCTCGCTATCAAGACCATTTCATTCTCCACCTCACGGTATCTAAAACCCAGCAATCAGGCTCTGGGGTAGGCATCCATCTCTATAAGACTAACAATATCTGGTGTCCAGTTACCGTGCTCAATCGTCTACTGTCACTCCTGCCCGAACAGTTGGACTCTAGTCCCCTTCTACCCTTTCCGGTTAAACCTTTGAGTGCCTGCCAGTTCTTGAAATACGTGAGGATTCTTCTTCGCAACCTACACCTCAACCCCAGTCAGTACTCCGGTCACTCTTTCCGTATCGGAGCAGCCTCAACCGCATCTCGGCATGGGGTCCCAGATCATGTTAATAAAAGACTAGACAGGTGGAAGTCTGCCTGCCTTGCCCGGTACATCCCCAATCCTCAGGTGGAAATGTCACAAGCATTCACTAAACTTGCTCAATGAATAAGACTAAAACTAATAAAGAACTTCACCCTTACCTGAATGTTTTTGTCCCCTTACTTTGCTATACCATCTTTTAGACCAGGGCACACTTCAGGTCCATTTCATGTTGTAAGTCTTATGGTAAATTTATCTTGTTCATATCTGTATCGGCCATAGGGCTTCAACCATAAGTAAGAAGGCCAGTATGGTGGCCTGAATTTATGGGAGGAGCCCGGGGGGTATTTAACCAGCCTGCTCGCCTGTGGTCTTTGTCGGTTTCCTGTGCGTGATACCCACCCTCCCATCCCCTTTTCAGGGCATTTCTCAAAATCATTTCTCTTCACAAAATATTAATTTCTAATCTTGGGTATGCCCCCTTATTTTGGTATACCGTCCATTAGACCAGGGCACTTCAGGTCCATTTCATGTTGTAAGTCTTATGGTAAGTCTATCTTGTTCATATCCGTATCGGCCATAGGGCTTCAACCATAAATAAATAAATAAATATATATATATATATATATATATATATATATATATATATATATATATAAAGAAAAATTACAAAGCAAGCATAATTATTCCAGACAAATAGTGGCAACAAATGCCTATATAATTCAGATATGAATGGATTACGTTTCAGGCTAGTATGCTTACGCCCTTCCTAAGATCCGTCAAAGCACATCTGAAGGTTTCCCTGCAATCGCTCATTTAAATACAGGTTTGTAGAAAACATCACACGTGGAATCAATATGGTTAATCAGTTAAATCCTTATAAAAGATACCACAGACTTTTAATCTAAAATTCAAGATATAAAACTGTCATATAAACTATATATATATAAAACTATGGTTGATCAGTTAATTCCTTATTATATTTAGTACTTGTATATATATATATATATATTATCTACCATAAACACAAAATATAGCAAATAGCGGCCAATAAACTTTATCATCCCATTCATTTTCTTCAAAAGATATCCATGAACCTGTAAGAGATATACATATGTATAAAATAAAAATACCCACGTATGTAGTTCACAAGAGATATTATGTCCAAATAAATGGTCAAATTCATGCTCATGTCATATTCACTAGTTCAAACAAATAAATAAAGATCTAAATCCACATTTAAGCCATATGGGGCAATGGTATTCAAAAAATGAATCCAGTATACTTCTCTTTTCCTCAAAATCATTTCACGGTTTCCTTCCCTCCTGTTTTTCTCTATTCCTTCTAGGACCATATACTTTAATTGTGATTATATTATGCCCAAATTCTAAAAAATGTCTAGCCAGCGGTAACTGTGTTAGCTTATCTCGTATAGAGTACTTATGTCTTGCTAAACTGTCTTTCACCTTTTGTGTGGTTTCTCCAATATAAACCAAACCGCATGGACACTTTATAGCATATATCAAATATGAAGATTGGCATGTATAATGTTCATGTATAGGGATATTAAAACCCCTATGTGGGTGTGCAAAATATTTACCCTTAATCATAGAATTGCATTGTATGCATGACAAACAAGGGTATGAACCCAGATTTTTTGGTCCCAAGAAGGTTAATTTTGGTGTTATAGATGAAGGTTGGTCCGATTTTATAATCGGTCCCGTATCGTTCTACCTTTTTTATAAGAGGGCATAGGTGGATTCCAAAATTCTTGTACCATAGGATAACTAGTTCTCAAAAGGTTCCAATGTTTTTTAATAGATTTTATTAGAAAAGGGATGGTACTGTGTAATAAAGGGAATTCTTTTTGTTTCCTTTCTAGGGGTCCTGGTATTGTTCATATTAGACCGCTCTGTCTCAACTAAGGCTTGAGGATACCGTCTATTAATCAGATTAACTTTCATTTCATCGAGTCTCTGATCACGGCACAATGGATCATCTGACTCTTTGGAATAGACGAAAATACATTAGGAGGATGAAAACTATTAAAATGTAACAAATGGTTACGATCTGTAGGTTTTACATACAGATCTCTAGTGATCTGCATATTTTTCAGTTTTAATGTAGTATCTAGAAAGGAGATCTTATTTTTACCAATTTCAATGTTGAACTTGAGGCCAGGTATTAAATAATTAATGTATTTTTCAAACAAAAATAGGCTCTCCATGTCACCAAATAGCAAAAATATCGTCCACAAATCTATACCAACCCTGACAGTACTCAAGGAATATATCATTCACATAAATAAAAGATGTCTCAATCATATTCATGAATGAGTTCGCATATGGGGGTGCAACATTAGAATCCATCACTGCCCCGTTTAGTTGCAAAAAGTGAGTGTCTTTGAAAAGAAAATAATTCTCTTCAAGAACAGTTTTCAATAAATCAAGTAAAAACAAAATATGTTTATTTTTATAGTCACCTGACTGGGATAACAACCGCCGACATGCCTCTATCCGCAAATCATGAGGAATAATTGTGAGTAAACTAGAGATGTCCCATGATACTAGGATGGAATCTGGTGACAGTTTTATATCTTGAATTTTAGATAAAAAGTCTGTGGTATCTTTTATAAGGATTTAACTGATTAACCATATTGATTCCACGTGTGATGTTTTCTACAAACCTGTATTTAAATGAGTGATTGCAGGGAAACCTTCAGATGTGCTTTGACGGATCTTAGGAAGGGCCTAAGCATACTAGCCCGAAACGTAATCCATTCATATCTGAATTATATAGGCATTTGTTGCTACTTTTTGCCTAGAATAATTATGCTTGCTTTGTAATTTTTCTTCAAGACTATGTGAAATAAAGCAATGGAAATGTTTAAGTGCAGCAACTTCTTGGACTTTTTCTTTATATATAAGGTCGGTGGGAAGACCTGATTGCTAGCACTAAATCGCAAGCTGGGTGCGGTTCTCCTCTGTGATTCAATATATATTTTCCCTGAGAACGAGCACCAGCAATCGGTGTGGAATCATCACAAAAATGGCAACGAGCGGCTTATACTCATTCTCTGAAAATGAAGCTTCAAGGATTTTTACCGATACTACTGGATCTAGGGATTTCTTGACCCAATCATCCTCAATACAGCTAACCAGAAAAATGGAGAAGCTCACTCAAAGGGCCATCTCGATGGGACTTCATGAGGTAACGTTGGCTGAATATTATAAAATGCAGATGATACCTAGAGGATTAAGGGTTTGTCTAATCCCAGCCTTATTTTCTCAGAATATGGACTTTAAAACCAAATTTGCACAGATTTTGAATAAATGTTCTTTTGACATCATGACATTAACTGTACAATTTCTACAACAAGAGAGAACTCTCGTGCAACAAGAGATTGTTGACCTAGAGAAACAACTGCAACAATGCTCTAATCAAGAGGAACTATTGGAATTTAGGAAAACTAATAATGACAAATTGGATAGGTTTCGTACCAACATCCAGTTACGTAAACGTACAAAATTGGAACGAGACCGGGAGGACTAAAAATATGATTGTGGCCAGTCAGGTGACTATAAAAATAAACATATTTTGTTTTTACTTGATTTACTGAAAACTGTTCTTGAAGAGAATTATTTTCTTTTCAAAGACACTCACTTTTTGCAACTAAACGGGGCAGCGATGGGTTCTAATGTTGCACCCCCATATGCAAACTCATTCATGAATATGATTGAGACATCTTTATTTATGTGAATGATATATTCCTTGAGCACTGTCAGGGTTGGTATAGATTTGTGGACGATATTTTTGCTATATGGGATGGTAACATGGAGAGCCTATTTTAGTTTGACAAATACATTAATTATTTAATACCTGGCCTCAAGTTCAACATTGAAATTGGTAAAAATGAGATCTCCTTTCTAGATACTACATTAAAACTGAAAAATATGCAGATCACTAGTGATCTGTATGTAAAACCTACAGATCGTAACCAATTGTTACATTTGAATAGTTTTCATCCTCCTAATGTATTTTCGTCTATTCCAAAGAGTCAGATGATGAGGGTACATCAGATCGTCAGTGACCCGCTGTGCCATGATCAGAGATTTGATAAAATGAAAGTTAAACTGATTAATAGACGGTATCCTCAAGCCTTGGTTGAGACAGAGCGGTCTAATATGAACAATACCAGGACCCCTAGAAAGGAAACAAAAAGAATTCCCTTTATTACACAGTACCATCCCTTTTCTAATAAAATCTCTAAATAATTAAAAAACATTGGAACCTTTTGAGAACTAGTTATCCTATGGTACAAGAATTTTGGAATCCACCTATGCCCTCTTATAAAAAACATACAATGCAATTCTATGATTAAGGGTAAATATTTTACACACCCACATAGGGGTTTTAATATCCCTATACGTGGACATTATACATGCCGATCCTCATATGTGATATATGCTATAAAGTGCCCATGCGGTTTGGTTTATATTGGAGAAACCACACAAAAGGTGAAAGACAGTATAGCAAGACATAAGTACTATATACGAGATAAGCTAACACAGTTACCGCTGGCTAGACATTTTTTAGAATTTGGGCATAATATATCACAATTAAAGTATATGGTCCTAGAAGGAATAGAGGAAAACAGGAGGGGAGGAAACCGTGAAATGATTTTGAGGAAAAGAGAAGTATACTCAGGGCCGTCTTTAGCGCAGGGCAAACGGGGCAGCTGCCCAGGGCCCTGTCATTTCTTGGGGCCCAAAGCAGAGCTGCCCGTTAACCCTGCGTGCTGCCCGTTAACCCTGCGTGCTGCCCGCAAATCGGCGCTGAAAAATGTCAGCCGCGGCGGCTCGCACGGCGCCCACAGTGCCAGTGCCTTTTTTTTTTTTTTAAATTTGAGGAGCGGGACGCGGGTGGGCGGGGCCTTGAGCTCCACTGACGCTCTGGCCCCGCCCCTTGCTATGTGTGCAGACAGCTGTGTACCAGCGATCGGACTCGGAGGAGCGGAGAAGCGGAGGAGGAGTGAGACAGGGCCCTGGGCAGCGCGGAGTGGAGAGTGCACTGAAGCCTGTGTGGAGAATTTAGCTGAGATTTCCACCGTTCACCACCAGGTAAGGTCTTTTCTCCCCCCCTGGCTCCCTCTCCCCCTATCCCCATGCCATGTCTTGTGTGTTAAAGTTAAAAAAAATGAGCAGATCTGCAGTCCACTGTCCAGGCTGAGTGAGGCCTCAGAGGAGAGCACACACAGCATGATTTACAGGAACATGGCATACTGTATTTAGGCTGCTTTCACACTGAAAGCACCCAGGCATTGGTGGTAGAACGCCACTATTTTTAGTGGCGATTTACCGTCCTTTTTGTGGCGCTTTTCGGCCTCTAGCGGGGCACTTTAAACCCCTGCTAGCGGCCGAAAAAGGGTTAAAAGAACTCACCGCTCCTAAAGCGCCCTTGCCCATTGAAATCAATGGGCAGCGCCGCTGAACCGCCGGCAAAGCGCTGCCGTAGCGGCGCTTTGCTGGTGGTTCAGCGGCGCTGCCCATTGATTTCAATGGGCATGGGCACTTTAGGAGCGGTGAGTTCGCCGCTCCTAATGCGCTCCATAGAAGCCGCTGGCAGGACTTTTTCTGATGTCCTGCCAGGGCACCGTTCCAGTGTGAAAGACCTCGGGGCTTTCACACTGGAGTGAATGGAGCCGCTGTTTCAGGGCACTTTGCAGGCACTATTTTTAGCGCTATAGCGCCTGCAAAGCGCCTCAGTGTGAACTGCTTAAAGGGCTTATTTTGGGCCTAGCTGGTTCACATGTATGTAATTTGGTGGCCCACATTTGCGCAGGCACAGTGCCCATTCATTTGAATGGACTACCATGTCTGCGTTTCCTGCAAAAAAAAGGTGCATGCAGCATTTAATAGGGCTGCACACACCTATGCACATCAAGCAATGAAATACAGCACTGTCTGTTCATTTTTATGTGACTTACCTGCAGTTCCTGCTCCAGCAAACTTGCTGCATTTTTAGATGTTTAGGCCACGCTTTTAAAAACACAGTACGTTTGTGTGCGCAGGAACTGCAGGTAAGTCGCATGGTGCAAAAGCCGAATGAATTTCAAGGCCACTGCATTTTTAAAATGCTGCATGCACCTTTTTTTTCTGCAGGAAACGCAGGCATGGCAGCCCATTCAAATGAATGGGCTGCTGTGCCTGTGCAAATGTGGGCCACCAAAACACATACATGTGAATGTGTGATGTGACAATGGCTGCAATGTAATTGGGGTGCTGTGATGTGTAAAGGGGCACTATGACATGAACAGGCATGTACTGGCCATTGGGACTACCGGGAGTTTCCCGGTGGGCCGATGGCTCAGTGGGCCGGTTCCGCATAATTTGCCTATTACATCGTTTCTTAACTGGGGTTTCCCAGTTGTTCTGCGGTGAGGTCCGCGGCGATGTACCCCAAAGTACTCTGATGTGCCCCATGTGCTTTGATGTGCCCCAATGTACACTGATGTGCCCTGATGTGCCCCATGCCCTGATGTGCCCCATGCCCTGATGTGCCCCATGCCCTGATGTGCCCCATGCCCTGATGTGCTTTGTGCCCCATGCCCTGATGTGCTGTGCCCCAATGTCGTGTGCCCTGATGTACTGTGGCCTGTGCCCTGATGTCCTGTACCCTGATGTACTGTGCCCTGATGTACTGTGCCCTGATGTACTGTGCCCTGATGTAGGGCTGGGAGATTTTCTTAAAAAAAAAAATCTTCAATTCTCTTAAAAAAAACTCGATTCACGATTCAAATCAAGTTTTTTTTTTTTTTGGGAACTGCGCCGATCCCGAGGCGCTGCGGGCATGAGCTTTTAGGCGAGGCCGCGGCTTCGGCCTAGTCCGTGGCGTCCGGCCTCGTGGACTAGGCCAAAGCCGCGGCCTCACCTAAAAACTCCTTGCCCGCAGCTCTTCAGGCCCGGCGCGGTGTCCGCGCCGGTCCGGAGGCGCTGCGGGCATGAGTTTTTAGGCAAGGCCGCGGCTTCGGCCTAGTCCACGAGGCCGGACGCCACGGACTAGGCCGAAGCCGCGGCCTCGCCTAAAAGCTCATGCCCGCAGAGCCTCAGGACTGGCGCGGTGAAAAAAAAAATCCAAAAAAATCGATTTGCTTAAATTTTGAATCGATTTGACCTCTCAACTCGATTCAAGATTTAAATCGATTTTTTTCCCAGCCCTACCCTGATGTACTGTACCCTGATGTACTGTACCCTGATGTACTGTGCCGTGATGTACTGTGCCGTGATGTACTGTGCCTTGATGTACTGTGCCCTGATGTACTGTGCCCTGATGTACTGTGCCGTGATGTACTGTGCCTTGATGTACTGTGCCCTGATGTACTGTGCCCTGATGTACTGTGCCGTGATGTACTGTGCCGTGATGTACTGTGCCCTGATGTACTGTGCCGTGATGTACTGTGCCCTGATGTACTGTGCCGTGATGTACTGTGCCCTGATGTACTGTGCCGTGATGTACTGTGCCCTGATGTACTGTGCCGTGATGTACTGTGCCGTGATGTACTGTGCCCTGATGTACTGTGCCGTGATGTACTGTGCCCTGATGTACTGTGCCGTGATGTACTGTGCCCTGATGTACTGTGCCGTGATGTACTGTGCCCTGATGTACTGTGCCGTGATGTACTGTGCCCTGATGTACTGTGCCGTGATGTACTGTGCCGTGATGTACTGTGCCGTGATGTACTGTGCCCTGATGTACTGTGCCGTGATGTACTGTGCCCTGATGTACTGTGCCCTGATGTACTGTGCCCTGATGTACTGTGCCGTGATGTACTTTGCCGTGATGTACTGTGCCGTGATGTACTGTGCCGTGATGTACTGTGCCGTGATGTACTGTGCCCTGATGTACTGTGCCTTGATGTACTGTACCCTGATGTGCTGTACCCTGTGCCCTGATGTGCTATACCCTGTGCCCTGATGTGCTGTACCCTGTACCCTGATGTGCTGTACCCTGTGCCCTGATGAGCTGGGTTCATAGGCGTGCGCACAGGGTGTGCCAGGTGTGTCTGGGCACACCCTAATTGCCTTGTGTGCTGCATATTCCCCCCTGTTTAGACCACTGATATTTCATCCCCCCCAAAAATGTTATACAAGCCAAAAATTTTTGGAAAAGAAAATTAACAAAATTACACTGTCCACTGCCCTACTGACACCATCAGTACATATACACACGCATATGTATTTGAGCTTTGGGGTGCACACCCTAATGCAAGAGGCTGCGCACACCTATGGCTGGGTTCTGTGCCCTGATGTGCTGTACCCTGTGCCCTGATGTGCTGGGCTCTGTACCCTGATGTGCTGTGCCATGATGTGCCCTGATGTGCTGTGCCATGATGTTCTGTGTCCTGTGCCCTGATGTGCTGTCCCCTGATGTATTATGCCCTGGGCCGGTCTGGATGAAGTCCAGGGCCACATTTTTGTCCCAGTCCAGCCCTGGACATGAAGGGGACTCTGACAGGGGCGCTGTGATGTGTAAAGGGGCACTATAATGTGGAAATGTCTGCAATGTAATGGGGGCTGTGATATGGTGAGGCTGTAATGTAATGGGGGCTGTGATGTGATGAGGCTGTAATGTAATGGGGGCTGTGATATGACGAGGCTGTAATGTAATGGGGCGCTGGGATGTGAAGAGGCTGTAATGTAATGGGGGCTGTGATATGGCGAGGCTGTAATGTAATGGGGCGCTGTGATATGGCGAGGCTGTAATGTAATGGGCGCTGTGATATGACAAGGCTGTAATGTAATGGGGGCTGTGATATGACGAGGCTGTAATGTAATGGGGGCTGTGATATGGCGAGGCTGTAATGTAATGGGGCGCTGTGATATGGCGAGGCTGTAATGTAATGGGGGCTGTGATATGGCGAGGCTGTAATGTAATGGGGCGCTGTGATATGGCGAGGCTGTAATGTAATGGGCGCTGTGATATGACAAGGCTGTAATGTAATGGGGGCTGTGATATGACAAGGCTGTAATGTAATGGGGGCTGTGATATGACAAGGCTGTAATGTAATGGGGGCTGTGATATGACAAGGCTGTAATGTAATGGGGGCTGTGATATGACGAGGCTGTAATGTAATGGGGCGCTGGGATGTGAAGAGGCTGTAATGTAATGGGGGCTGTGATATGGCGAGGCTGTAATGTAATGGGGGCTGTGATGTGAAGAGGCTGTAATGTAATGGGGCGCTGTGATGTGATGAGGCTGTAATGTAATGGGGCGCTGTGATGTGATGAGGCTGTAATGTAATGGGGCGCTGTGATGTGAAGAGGCTGTAATGTAATGGGGGCTGTGATGTGAAGAGGCTGTAATGTAATGGGGGCTGTGATATGGCGAGGCTGTAATGTAATGGGGCTGTGATATGATGAGGCTGTAATGTAATGGGGGCTGTGATATGATGAGGCTGTAATGTAATGGGGGCTGTGATGTGATGAGGCTGTAATGTAATGGGGGCTGTGATGTGAAGAGGCTGTAATGTAATGGGGGCTGTGATGTGAAGAGGCTGTAATGTAATGGGGGCTGTGATGTGAAGAGGCTGTAATGTAATGGGGGCTGTGATGTGATGAGGCTGTAATGTAATGGGGGCTGTGATGTGATGAGGCTGTAATGTAATGGGGGCTGTGATGTGATGAGGCTGTAATGTAATGGGGGCTGTGATGTGAAGAGGCTGTAATGTAATGGGGGCTGTGATGTGATGAGGCTGTAATGTAATGGGGGCTGTGATGTGAAGAGGCTGTAATGTAATGGGGGCTGTGATGTGATGAGGCTGTAATGTAATGGGGGCTGTGATGTGAAGAGGCTGTAATGTAATGGGGGCTGTGATATGATGAGGCTGTAATGTAATGGGGGCTGTGATATGGCGAGGCTGTAATGTAATGGGGGCTGTGATATGATGAGGCTGTAATGTAATGGGGGCTGTGATGTGATGAGGCTGTAATGTAATGGGGGCTGTGATGTGATGAGGCTGTAATGTAATGGGGGCTGTGATGTGATGAGGCTGTAATGTAATGGGGGCTGTGATGTGATGAGGCTGTAATGTAATGGGGCGCTGTGATGTGATGAGGCTGTAATGTAATGGGGCGCTGTGATGTGAAGAGGCTGTAATGTAATGGGGGCTGTGATATGGTGAGGCTGTAATGTAATGGGGGCTGTGATGTGATGAGGCTGTAATGTAATGGGGGCTGTGATGTGATGAGGCTGTAATGTAATGGGGGCTGTGATGTGATGAGGCTGTAATGTAATGGGGGCTGTGATGTGAAGAGGCTGTAATGTAATGGGGGCTGTGATGTGATGAGGCTGTAATGTAATGGGGCGCTGTGATATGGCGAGGCTGTAATGTAATGGGGCGCTGTGATATGACGAGGCTGTAATGTAATGGGGCGCTGTGATATGACGAGGCTGTAATGTAATGGGGGCTGTGATGTGATGAGGCTGTAATGTAATGGGGGCTGTGATATGATGAGGCTGTAATGTAATGGGGGCTGTGATATGGCGAGGCTGTAATGTAATGGGGGCTGTGATGTGATGAGGCTGTAATGTAATGGGGGCTGTGATATGATGAGGCTGTAATGTAATGGGGGCTGTGATGTGATGAGGCTGTAATGTAATGGGGGCTGTGATGTGATGAGGCTGTAATGTAATGGGGGCTGTGATATGATGAGGCTGTAATGTAATGGGGCGCTGTGATGTGATGAGGCTGTAATGTAATGGGGGCTGTGATGTGATGAGGCTGTAATGTAATGGGGCGCTGTGATGTGAAGAGGCTGTAATGTAATGGGGGCTGTGATATGGCGAGGCTGTAATGTAATGGGGGCTGTGATGTGATGAGGCTGTAATGTAATGGGGGCTGTGATATGATGAGGCTGTAATGTAATGGGGGCTGTGATGTGATGAGGCTGTAATGTAATGGGGCGCTGTGATGTGAAGAGGCTGTAATGTAATGGGGGCTGTGATATGGCGAGGCTGTAATGTAATGGGGGCTGTGATGTGATGAGGCTGTAATGTAATGGGGCGCTGTGATGTGATGAGGCTGTAATGTAATGGGGGCTGTGATATGGCGAGGCTGTAATGTAATGGGGGCTGTGATGTGATGAGGCTGTAATGTAATGGGGGCTGTGATGTGATGAGGCTGTAATGTAATGGGGGCTGTGATGTGATGAGGCTGTAATGTAATGGGGGCTGTGATGTGATGAGGCTGTAATGTAATGGGGCGCTGTGATGTGAAGAGGCTGTAATGTAATGGGGGCTGTGATATGGCGAGGCTGTAATGTAATGGGGGCTGTGATGTGATGAGGCTGTAATGTAATGGGGGCTGTGATATGATGAGGCTGTAATGTAATGGGGCGCTGTGATGTGATGAGGCTGTAATGTAATGGGGGCTGTGATATGATGAGGCTGTAATGTAATGGGGCGCTGTGATGTGATGAGGCTGTAATGTAATGGGGGCTGTGATGTGATGAGGCTGTAATGTAATGGGGCGCTGTGATGTGAAGAGGCTGTAATGTAATGGGGGCTGTGATATGGCGAGGCTGTAATGTAATGGGGGCTGTGATGTGATGAGGCTGTAATGTAATGGGGGCTGTGATATGATGAGGCTGTAATGTAATGGGGCGCTGTGATGTGATGAGGCTGTAATGTAATGGGGCGCTGTGATGTGATGAGGCTGTAATGTAATGGGGCGCTGTGATGTGATGAGGCTGTAATGTAATGGGGCGCTGTGATGTGATGAGGCTGTAATGTAATGGGGGCTGTGATGTGATGAGGCTGTAATGTAATGGGGCGCTGTGATGTGAAGAGGCTGTAATGTAATGGGGGCTGTGATATGGCGAGGCTGTAATGTAATGGGGGCTGTGATGTGATGAGGCTGTAATGTAATGGGGGCTGTGATATGATGAGGCTGTAATGTAATGGGGCGCTGTGATGTGATGAGGCTGTAATGTAATGGGGGCTGTGATATGGCGAGGCTGTAATGTAATGGGGGCTGTGATATGACGAGGCTGTAATGTAATGGGGGCTGTGATATGGCGAGGCTGTAATGTAATGGGGCGCTGTGATGTGAAGAGGCTGTAATGTAATGGGGCGCTGTGACATGAAAAGGAACTGAGGACACCTTGGGACTGCTGTGAAGGGGGTCTGCGAATGTGATGTAAGCACTGCTGAGATGTTATAGTACAAACATGATATTCAGATCTCTGACTAATGAATATTTTAACAACTGGACCTCCATAAATTTTAATTCAAGACCCCTGGTATATACATTATATTCTGAACCAAAAAAAAAAAAACATTCTCTTGTTCTCAGCTTCCTCCAAATCTCCCTTTTGTGGATGCTATGATGTGACTTTCTGTTAGAGGATGTATGAGTTCCTTCTTCATGGTCCTACTGTACTATGTGAAGGAATGTAGCCACCCTCATTTGCTCACTCCTAAGATGGACTATTGGATGGGTAATGTGCATAGAGCAGTGTACATGACTTGAACATGAGGGGGAAAAAAGTGGTTTGGGAGTCTAGCATTTTACTACTGAACGCTACAACATATAAGCATTTATTATAAGGTAATAAGAGACTGCACAGAGCATAATTTATTTTTATAATGCAGGTGTCAGTCACATCTATTTTTTGAAGAGCCTATTAGCCCTCAATATGTCAAAATCTCTGAGTGGTGCACAGAAGCGAAAGAAGAAGCAGGAGTTGGAGGAAAAACTATGCAGAATACCAAGAATTACTGGTTTTCTTATACCTAGAAGTGGATCTTCTGAGGAACCTGCTGGTACATCTTCTCAGGAAGTGATTCCTGCTCAAAGTACCTCTGACATAGTCTCTGAATCTGCTGCAGTAGTGTCTTCTGATCCATTAACACCACTAGAAACAACACCAGTGCCCATGGAGATGGAGAAACCAAGCCTTTTCCAAAATACTGGTTTGCTGCCTAGCCTCCATACTGTGGAGCCTACTGTGGAAGCATTTGATATAGTGCCTGAATTTGTGGAACAGTCAGGTTTCATGACTGACATTGGTTTGTGGCCCAATATATCTACTATTGAGATGCGGGAGTACTGGTCAAAAAATGGAAATGTGTCAGTGAGAAAGCCTCTGGAACAACTGAAGAAAGAAGGTTTTGCAACGTCATTTAAAGACGGACGTTGCTGTACTATCGACATGTTTATGCGTAACTGTCCCAATGGAGACAAGGTTGAAAGAAAGTGGCTTTGCTACTCAAAAAACATGGGTAGAATCTACTGTTTTGACTGCAAATTGTTTAGTGCATCACGAAATGCATTTTCCAATGATGGTTTCAGCGACTGGAAACATGCCAGTGAACGAATTTCATCACACGAACAGTCTCAAAACCATATTCATGCTGTGATTGATACAGCCAAATATTCGAAACTGGAGGGTCGGATTGACCATAAAATGCAACAAGAGATTGAAGAGCTGACAAGCTATGGTCAAAATCTAGTAAATCGGTTGCTTAGTGTCATCATTTTTCTTGCCGAAAGAGGATTGGCTTTTAGAGGAGATGACCAAGTTATTGGATCCAAACACAATGGCAACTATCTTGGAATTTTGGAATTACTGTCGGAGTATGATGCTTTCCTAGCACAACACATCCAAACCAAGGCAAACAAGGGCAAAGGATTTACAAGCTATCTATCAGCAAATGTCTGTGAAGAACTTATACAGATTACAGGGGAAAAAATTTTGGAAGATGTCATCAACCGGGTTAAAATGGCAAAGTACTACTCAGTATCTGTAGATTCATCTGAAGATTATTCCCATACTGATCAGCTCACAGTGATTTTACGTTACTTAGAAGGGAATCAACCTGTGGAGCGTTTTCTAACCTTCTTACCCTCAACGGGGCACAAAGGAGAAGAGATGGCGAATGCGCTTCTAAAATTCCTTAACAATGTTGGACTTTCCATACAAGAATGCCGTGGACAGAGTTACGACAATGCAAGCAACATGTCTGGTCACTACAAGGGTATGCAAGCAAAAATTGTTACCCTGAATAAATATGCAATGTATATACCTTGTTTTGGACACTCACTAAACCTTGTTGGAAAGGATGCTGCAAATTCGTGTAGTGAGGCTGTCAAGTTTTTTGATTTCATACAAGCTCTGTATGCATTCTTTACTGGCTCAACCAAGCGCTACAAAAAGCTTAAAGACAAGCTTGATGAGAATGACCTCTCTGTGTCCATGCCGAAAAAGCTAAGTGACACGCGTTGGTCATGTCGTGCTGATGCTTGTCAGGCACTAGTCCATGGCTATCAAAATATAATGGACATTTTGTTGGAAATTTCAGCTGACTGTGAAGAAAGGTCAGAGTGCCGTAATATGGCAAAAGGACTGTTTGATCAGATGAGCAAACTTGAGACCGGGATTTTTGCAGAATTCTGGAACACTGTTTTACAGCGCTTTAACAGCAGCAGCAAAACTTTGCAGTCCGTTCAACTCAACCTAAATTCAGCAATTGCCGTTTTGAAATCATTAAAAGATTTTATGAATGAACAACGTACTAAATTTGATGCATTTGAAGAAGCTGGCAAGTGTCTCACAGATACTGAAGAATATACTGTGCAACATCGTCGACTTCAACGCCGGAATGTCCGTCAGCAGCCACTTGACTATGGACACAGTGAAGAAGCACACTTAACACCCAAGGAGACCTTTTATGTTAAGGCCTTTCTCCCATGTGTTGACAAACTTTTAGTGTGTCTGGAGCATCGACTAGGAGCTTACAGTGAAGTGTGTGATTTATTTGGATTCTTTATAAACTTTCCAGTGATGGACTTTGATTCAATTAAAATTGCAGCAGAAAAGTTGTCCGCTTTCTACAAGCATGATCTGGGCACAACCTTTGGTGACGAGCTAATTCAGTTTCAGTCATTCATTTCTTTGTTTCTCGATAAAAAAACAGATGACTGCAGCATAGAGCAATTTATGTACAATACCATATTTGACAAGGATGTAAAAGATACCTTTCCCAACACAGAAATTGCTTTAAAAATGTATCTCACTTTAATGATCACTAACTGTTCAGGTGAACGATCTTTTTCAAAAATGAAACGGATCAAAAATCTACAACGCACAACCATGAGCCAAAGTCGTCTCACCAAACTGTCTATAATGTCTGCTGAATCAGATATACTTCGCAGTCTTGACTTCACCAACATTACAAAGACATTTGCTGCTCAAAAAGCACGTAGACTGGTGGTTTAAATTGTATTAACGTATTTCTTGACTTTATGTAAAAAGTTATCTGCACTTTTATAATAGTGGTTGACAATAGTCTGTTATACTAGCAGCTGTTGCCTAATAGGAATGTTAACATAAGGCTGCTATACGGAAAATCCTGATTTTTTTTTTTTTTTTTTTTTTAATGGTTTGTTTTGGCTTTTTTGTGGACCGAAAGCTGATGAAAGGGTGGTTTTATTACCCATTTAGCACAGAAGCACATAGCTTCCAGATTTAGTGTAGTATATTATGTAACTCTGCTACCTGATTACCTATTCTCTAAATTGGAGTGGAGCATACGCACTTTGTTTTGAATGTTTGATTTTGGATTCTACGGGTTGTAAGTTTTAATACTGTTTGTTTAATTGCTATGTGTTGTTGTTAATTGTTCTATTATTTATGAATATTTATGTTTGTGTTACTAGACAACATGGCTCTTTGTTTTACACACAAAACAATTTGTTGATTTGCACTTTATTACTGAAAGTTATTAAGATATATTAACATATAAGTGCTACTACAGTTGGTGAGTACGTACTGTTACAGATCGCGCTAAGAATAAGTTTGTGGACCAGTTCTTTTATGTTTACATTATTAAAGTTTTTTTTTTTAAAGATAAATCTATGTGTGTATCTGTTTTTTGAGATGTTGGGGTGAAGAGAAAAATTGAATTCGGGGGGGGGGGGGGGGGCCCAAAAAAAATGTTTGCCCGGGGTCCAAACCATATTAAAGACGGCCCTGAGTATACTGGATTCATTTTTTGAATACCATTGCCCCATATGGCTTAAATGTGGATTTAAATCTTTATTTATTTGTTTGAACTAGTGAATATGACATGAGCATGAATATGACCATTTATTTGGACATAATATCTCTTGTGAACTACATACGTGGGTATGTTTATTTTATACATATGTATATCTCTTACAGGTTCATGGATATCTTTTGAAGAAAATGAATGGGATGATAAAGTTTATTGGCCGCTATTTGCTATATTTTGTGTTTATGGTAGATAATATATATATATATATATATATATATATATATATATATATATATATATATACACAAGTACTAAATATAATAAGAAATTAACTGATTAACCATATTGATTCCACGTGTGATGTTTTCTACAAACCTGTATTTAAATGAGTGATTGCAGGGAAACCTTCAGATGTGCTTTGACGGATCTTAGGAAGGGCGTAAGCATACTAGCCCGAAACGTAATCCATTCATATCTGAATTATATAGGCATTTGTTGCCACTATTTGTCTGGAATAATTATGCTTGCTTTGTAATTTTTCTTCAAGACTATGTGAAATAAAGCAACGTAAATTTTTAAGTGCAGCAACTTCTTGGACTTTTTCTTTATATATAAGGTCGGTGGGAAGACCTGATTGCTAGCACTAAATCGCAAGCTGGGTGCTTTCAATATATATATATATATATATATATATATATATACACACACACACACAGTATCTCACAAAAGTGAGTACACCCCTCATATTTTCGTAAATAATTAATTAAATCTTTTCATGTGACAACACTGGAGAAATTACACTTTGCTACAATGTAAAGTAGTGAGTGTACAGCTTGTATAACAGTGTAAATATGCTGTCCCCTCAAAATAACTCAACACACAGCATTAATGTCTAAACTGGCAACAAAAGTGCAGCAATAAGCACATAGCAATCCAACAAGTCAGCTGGAACAAATGCACAAATTCTGATTTCTGAAAATGTACCGCCATATAAATAAATGGTGACAGCTGGGTAAGGAGATGATTAGAGGCAGGGCAGCCATCAGAAATTGTGGGGCCCCTTAGACAGCTTTAGGCCTGGGTCCCCCCAGGCCTGACCGACAACATTCCCCAGGGCCTGCCTACTGGCCATCCCACCGAATCTGCCCACTAGCCATCCCATCAAGTCCTTCCGTGCACACACCTTTTATTTTAACAGTTACAACGTCATATATGAAAATAAACAGTGTATTATAAGTCATCAGTGCTTTCATATTTATATTTTGCCCAAAAGACACATCCCAAACCAGCAGCTGTACACTCGCAGCCCCCCTTACACTTGTGAGCTCGAAGCCCCAGTCACACTTGTAAGCTCGCAGCCCCTCTTCACATATGTTCTCTCTCAACCCCCACAAACTTGTATGTTCTCAGCCCTAACACCCGTACGCTCTCAGCCCCAACACCTGTATGCTCTCAGCCCCCCACACACCTGTATGCTCTCAGCCCCCCTCACACACACACACACACACGTACACAGGCACACACATATGTACACAGACACACACACACGTATATGTACACAGACACACACACACAGGCACACACACACGTACACATGCATTGGCACACACACATATGTACACAGACACACACATGCACACACACACATGTACACATGCATTGGCACACACACACACATATGTACACAGACACACACATGTACACATGCACATAGGCACACACACATATGTACACAGATTCACACAGGCACACACATGTGTACACAGACACACACATGTACACATGCACATAGGCACACACACATATGTACACAGATTCACACAGGCACACACATGCACACACACATATGTACACAGACACACATGTACACCACCCCACCGCCCGTTCCTCTTCAGTTGTACATTAGTCCTTACTTGGAAGGTGCTGTTCCTGGTCCCAGCTCTTGTGCAAAGCACGCGATGCGTGCACATGCTGGAATTTACCAGAGGTGGCAGCAAAGAGCCCAATGTCAGTGACACAGCAACAGCTGCTGACTCGCACATATTCTGAAAGCCAGCGCAGCCATGGAGCTTTCATGCATCTCTCCCTGCCTTCTCTTATCCCCGCCAGACAGCCGGGCCCTTCTAGACTTTCGGGCCCCTTACAAGTGTGTGGACTGTACCCCCCTGATGGCAGCCCTGATTAGAGGGTCCTCCCAAATGCATTCCTCGCTCATCCTGACTAGGGATGGGTGAACGGTTCGGCCCGAGCATAAGTTCGGGCTGAACTTTCGTTGTTCGGACTTTCGGAGACCAGCCGAACAAACAGGACATTCGACCGTTTGTTCGGCCCCCGAACCAACCACAATGCATTGTGGCATTGAACATTGCATTGCAAGCCCTGATTGGCTGAAGCAGTGAAAGCTTCAGCCAATCAGGGCACAGAGCACTGTCAGAGTCATGATTGGACACTGTCATCATGACTTTATACAATCATGGCTCATTCCTGCCCCACAGTATATAAGTATTCTTTCAATGGCAACCATTTTCAGTGTGATTTTGGTGTGGAGAGAGATAGAACAGGGCTCTGTTCAGTTGCTATTAGTTAGTGTGCTATACTGTGCTATTTTGCTTCAATTGTCAGTGTAGAATATTAGTTTAGTGTCAGTCTAGGGATAGTGTGAGTGTAGTGAGGAGGACCATCATTCAGCTTTTCATAGTGTGCAGCTAGAGTAGGGACAGCTCAGATAGTTTCAGTGTAGTGTAGTGAGACCGTGTCAGTAATCTTGACATTAGTATATAGCTAGAGTAGGGACAGTTCAGATAGCTTCAGTGTAGTGACGGTTGAACACCATCTATTTGATTGCATTACTGCCAGTTTAACGCCATATCGTATTGCGTGCGTTACTGCCAGTTTAACGCCATATTGTATTGCGTACGTTACTGCCAGTTTAATGCCATATAGTTTTGCGTGCGTTACTGCCAGTTTAATGCCATACAGTTTTGCGTGCTTTACTGCCTGTTTAGCGCCATATAGTTTTGCGTGCGTTATTGCCAGTTTAACGCCATATCGTTTTGCGTGCGTTACTGCCAGTTTAATGCCATATTGTATTGCGTACGTTACTGCCAGTTTAACGCCATATAGTTTTGCGTGAGTTACTGCCAGTTTAACGCCATATCGTTTTGCGTGCGTTACTGCCAGTTTAATGCCATATCGTTTTCCGTCCGTAACTGCCAGTTTAACGCCATATAGTTTTGGGTGCATTACTGCCTGTTTAGCGCCATATCGTTTTGTGTGCGTTACTGCCAGTTTAATGCCATATTGTATTGCGTACGTTACTGCCAGTTTAACGCCATATAGTTTTGCGTGAGTTACTGCCAGTTTAACGCCATATCGTTTTGCGTGCGTTACTGCCAGTTTAATGCCATATCGTTTTCCGTCCGTAACTGCCAGTTTAACGCCATATAGTTTTGGGTGCATTACTGCCTGTTTAGCGCCATATCGTTTTGTGTGCGTTACTGCCAGTTTAACGCCATATCGTTTTGGGTGTGTTACTGCCAGTTTAACGCCATATAGTTTTGTGTGCGTTCCTACAAGTTTAACGCCATATAGTTTTGTGCATTACTGCCATGTTAAACGCCATTTTCTTCTGTGTGCGTTACTGCTAGTTTAACGCCATATAGTTCTGTGCATCACTGTACGTTTGGCGCATTATATTGCAATATATTATATTGTATCCGTGGAGTGTGTCTGTGTAGTGTGAGTACTCAAATTAAAGGACACCAAACACCTCTTTACACTGATTAAAGTGCATCTACGTACAGATTTCAACTTCTCCTTTACATTTGCTTATAAGCACCGCCCCCTCCCTCCCAATAATGTCTGGGAGAACAACAAGGAGAGGCAGACGTTCCCATGGCACTGTAAGGGGGCCAGCAACAAATGTGTCCACAGGCAAAGGTGGATGTGGTGGTCAGTCCTCAGGCAGGGCATCATTTCCTCTGTTTAGTGAGTTTGCCCATGCTATCCAGCCACAGCATGCAGAGGAGGTGGTGGACTGGCTTAATAAACCTTCCTCATCTTCCTCATCCTCTGTCACACAAGCAGAGACAAGTGTGCAGTCCCCTGCAGTTGCCAGAGTGGATAAACCTGCCTCCTTGTCCACATCTATTCCTGCCATAGCCCTAACATCATCCTTTGAGGAGGCAGCTGAGTTATTTGACCACAGCTTCAGCCACTTGCTCCTTAATGATGCCCAGCCATTACTGGATTTAGATGCTGGTTCTGAGGTTGAGGATGACAGGAACATGAGCCTAGAGAGAGGGAGGAACACTGGTAGACAAATTGGCATTCATGTTCCCCAAGCCGCAGCGTATTGCCAAGTTGCCTCCAGTGGTAATGATGAAGATGTAGGAGATGGAGATGATGATTATGATGAGGTCACTGATGCGACTTGGGTGCCAGATACAGCAGAGGAGGAAACTGAAGGTGAGGCGGCACAACCCCAAGGAGGTCGGCATCAAGAAAGAGTAGAGAGCAGGCACCCTATTCCATCACATTCTGCAGCTGTTATCTCCCGGCCCACGCCCCACAGCTCAGCTGTCTGGGCCTTTTTCAGCACATTTGCAGTAGGTCGCACTGTTGCTATCCGCAAACTGTGTCACAGGCACATCAAAGGTGGCAAAAAACACCATTTGGGTACCGTCCAACCACTCAGCCCTTGGCAAGAGCACCTAAAAGCCACACAAAAGGAGCACAAATCTGTCCCTCCTCCTTCTCCTCCTTACCCACTTCAGTCTGCCTCTGTTATACCGAGTCATTACCTTTCAGCAGCCTCCACTGACAGGGATGATGGTATAGCATAGGGATGAGCCAAACACCCCCCGGTTCGGTTCGCACCAGAACCTGCGAACGGACCGAAAGTTTGCACGAACGTTAGAACCCCATTGACGTCTATGGGACTCGAACGTTCAAAATCAAAAGTGCTCATTTTAAAGACCAATTTGCATGGTATTGTCCTAAAAAGGGTTTGGGGACCCGGGTCCTACCCCAGGGGACATGTATCAATGCAAAAAAAACTTTTAAAAACGGACGTTTTTTCGGGAGCAGTGATTTTAATGATGCTTAAAGTAAAAAAAAAAAAGTGAAATATTCCTTTAAATATCGTACCTAGGGGGTGTCTATAGTATGCCTGTAAAGTGGCGCATGTTTCCCGTGTTTAGAACAGTCCCTGCACCAAATGTCATTTTTAAAGGAAAAAATCTCATTTAAAACTGCTTGCGGGTTTAATGTAATGTCCTGTCCTGGCAATATGGATGAAAATCAGTGAGACAAACACCATGGGTACCCCCCAGTTCATTACCAGGCCCTTTGGGTCTTGTATGGATATAAAGGGGAACCCCGCACCCAAATTAAAATAAGGAAAGGTGTGGGGCCACCAGGCCCTATATACTCTAAACAGCAGTATACAGGCGGTTCAAACAAGACAGGGACTGTAGGTTTGTTGTTAAGTAGAATCTGTTTGTCATTTTGAACGGGTACATTTTTAACGTGTTTAGCTCCAGCCAAAAAATCGTTTTTAAGCTTTTTGGAAAACATAGGGAAGGGTTAACACCCCTGTGACATTTGTTTTGCTGTCTTTCCTCCTCTTTAGAAGATTTCACCTCACTTTTTGTCCCAATGACAAATGCTTTTTGAGAATTTGGGTTTTTTTGTGGAACAAGGATTGGAAAGCATCCGTGGAAAGGAGAAATGTTTTTGCCATATTAACTCTTACAGGAGAGAATTTCCCTTCCTAGGGGTAGATTTCATCTCACTTCCTGTTGTCTCCTTCCGTTTGCAAGTAGGAGTCGTTTGTAAGTTAGATGTTTGAAAGTAGGGGCCTGCCCTATATACTCAGCAGAAATTTGGGCCTTAGGTGTTGTTGTGGCCACAACACTGTAAGCCTTCACAGGGCCCTGCTGTGAAATATTAGATCATGAATTGTAATTACATGCCCCTGTTGAACAGGGGCAGAAAAACTGGGCCTTTGGTGGTGGTGGTGGTGGTGGTGGTGCTGGTGCCACAACACTGTAAGTCCTCACTCGCTCTTGGTGGGTGCAGAAATGGGCCCTGCTGTGAAATATTAGATCAAGAATTGTAATTACATGCCCCTGTTTAACAGGGGCAGAAAAATTGGGCCTTTGGTGGTGGTGGTGGTGGTGCTGGTGCCACAACACTGCAACCCCTCATAGACACTCTAGTTGGAACGCAGGAACGAGCCCTGCTGCAAAGTATTGCATCAAAAATTGTAATTACACGCCCCTGTTAAACAGGGGCAGAAAAATTGGGCCTTAGGGACTGGTGCTGGTGCCACAACACTGCAACCCCTCACAGACACTCTAGGTGGAACACAGGAACGAGCCCTGCTGCAAAGTATTGCATCAAAAATTGTAATTACACGCCCCTGTTAAAAAGGGGCAGAAAAATTGGGCCTTAGGCACTGGTGCTGGTGCCACAACACTGCAACCCCTCACAGACACTCTAGTTGGAACGCAGGAACGAGCCCTGCTGCAAAGTATTGCATCAAAAATTGTAATTACATGCCCCTGTTGAACAGGGGCAGAAAAATTGGGCCTTAGGCACTGGTGCTGGTGCCACAACACTGCAACCCCTCACAGACACTCTAGTTGGAACGCAGGAACGAGCCCTGCTGCAAAGTATTGCATCAAAAATTGTAATTACACGCCCCTATTAAACAGTGGCAGAAAAATTGGGCCTTAGGCACTGGTGCCACAACATTGCAACCCCTCACAGACACTCTAGTTGGAACGCAGGAACGAGCCCTGCTGCAAAGTATTGCATCAAAAATTGTAATTACACACCCCTGTTAAACAGGGGCAGAAAAATTGGGCCTTAGGCACTGGTGGTGGCGCCCAGAACCAAAAATGTTCTTACAAGCTATCAGCGTGATCATTGAGGAGGAAGAGGATAATTACTCAGGGATAGTCACTCAGCATCAGCATAGGCAGTCTTTGAAGGGATCTGAGATTTCAAAAAAAATTATTCGGTTACATCAGCATCAGGTGCTTGGTAGCTGGTGGTGATCCAAGACTAATTCATTTTTATGAAGGTCAGTCGATCGACCGAGTCGGTGGACAGACGCACCCTGTGATCGGTTACCATGCCTCCAGCAGCACTGAATGTGCCTTCCAAAAGAACGCTGGATGCAGGACAGGCCAGTAGCTCAATTGCATACTGTGCAAGCTCTGGCCAGTGATCCATCCTCAAGACCCAGTAACCCAGAGGATTTTCGGTGGGAAAGGTGTCCAAGTCTGATCTTGCCCCTAGGTATTCCTGCACCATGTAAAACAGACGCTGGCGATGGTTGCTGGAACCGATCATACCTTGGGGCTGCGGACCAAAAAATTGTCTGAACGCATCGGTCAGATGGCCACCTTCTCCACCGCTCCTTCTTTGACTGACAGAAGCCTCAGCAACACGTTGTCCAGAAACAGGAGTTTATAACCTCCCAGTCTCTGGGAACGCGTTGCACAGACCTTTCTGCAAGGCCTCCCGAAGATGTTTCATCCTCTGCTCCCTCTGCGATGGCAAGATAAGGTCCCCAACCTTACCCTTGTAACGTGGATCAAGGAGGGTTGCCAGCCAGTATTGGTCCTTCTCCTTGATACCACGAATACGAGGATCCTTACGCAGACTTTGCAGGATCAGGGAGGCCATGCAGCGTAGGTTTGCTGAGGCATTCGGTCCGGAGTCCTCTGGGTCACTAAGGACGACATGGTCCGCAGCCACCTCCTCCCAGCCACGTACAAGTCCATGTGTTTCTTGGGACTGATCCCTTAAAGACTGCTGCTGATGCTGAGTGCCAGGCTCCACCTCCATACTGACACAATCTTCCTCCTCCTCCTCCTCCTCATCCTCTTCCTGTGTGATCGGCGGGCACGCAGGAACACTGTCTGGATAAAGGGGGCCTTGAGAGCTAAGGAAGTCCTCCTCTTCCTGCCCTGTCCATTATTCCACGCAGCGTGTGCTCCAACAGGTGGACAAGGGGGACAGTGTCACTGATGCATGCACTGTCACTGCTCACCATCCTCGTGGCCTCCTCAAATGGTGACAGGACAGTGCATGCATCCCTGATCATGGCCCACTGCCGTGGGGAAAAAAACCAAGCTCCCCTGACCCTGTCCTGGTGCCATAGTCGCGCAGGTACTCATTGATGGCCCTCTGCTGTGTGTGCAGCCGCTGCAGCATGGCCAACGTTGAGTTCCACCTGGTGGGCATGTCACAGATTAGGCGGTTCTTGGGCAGGTTAAACTCCTTTTGGAGGTCCGTCAGCCGAGCACTGGCATTATATGACCGGCGGAAATTCACACAGACTTTCCTGGCCTGCCTCAGGACATCCTGTAAGCCCGGGTACCTGCCCAAGAACCGCTGCACCACCAAGTTAAGGACATGAGCCAAACAGGGCACATGGGTCATTTGTCCCTGTCGGAGGGCAGAGAGGAGGTTGGTGCCATTGTCGCAAACCACCATTCCTGCCTTAAGTTGGCATGGCGTCAACCACCTCTGAACCTGCCCCTGCAGAGCTGACAGAACCTCTGCCTCAGTGTGGCTCCTGTCCCCCAAGCACACCAGCTCAAGCACCGCATGGCATCTTTTGGCCTGCGTACTTGCGTAGCCCCTTGAACGGCTACGGAGCACCGCTGGTTCCGAGGACAAAGCACAGGAAGAGGCCATGGAGGAAGAAGAAGAGGAGGGGGTGGAGGAGAGAGGTGTGTCACAATCATTAGCATTTTGGAGGCGTGGTGGCGGAACAACCTCCAACACTACTGCACCTTGTCCTGCATCCTTCCCAGCTGCCAGCAGAGTCACCCAATGCGCCGTGAAACTTAGGTAACGTCCCTGTCCATGCCTGCTGGACCATGAGTCAGCGGTAATATGCACCTTACCGCTGACCGCCCTGTCCAGCGAGGCATGAACATTGCCTTCCACATGCCGGTAGAGAGCCGGAATCGCCTTCCGTGAGAAAAAGTGGCGTTTGGGTACCTGCCACTGAGGAACCGCACATTCCACAAACTTACGGAAGGGGGCAGAGTCTACCAAATGAAAAGGCAGCAGTTGAAGTGCTAGCAATTTTGCCAAGCTAGCATTCAACCGCTGGGCATGTGGATGGCTGGGAGCAAACTTCTTTCGGCGGTGCAGCAGCTGGGGCAGGGAAATTTGCCTGGTACAATCTGACGTCGGTGTACCAAAAGCAGATTGCCCACAAGTACTTGGCTGTGACACACCTAATTCTACACCTTCATTCCTCTCAGTGCAGGTCTCAGCGAGGACTGAAGGTCTAGTGGGCTTGGAAATCTCAGCTGATGAGGAGCAAGGAGAGGTCCTCTTTGTTCTTTGGTGTGGGTCTTTTAGATACGCTTGCCAACGAACTGCATGGAAGGTCAACATATGTCTGGTCAAGCATGTGGTACCCAAGCGGGAGATGTTTTGGCCACACGAGATACGCTTGAGACATATGTTGCAAATAGCAGCGGTGCGATCTGATGCACTCCTCTCAAAAAAGGCCCACACCAAAGAACTTTTTGAATAACGCGCAGAGACTGCAGCGCCCTGTGGAGCTTTGGGGTGTGATGCAGTCAATGTGCTGCCCTTAGGCTGGCTCCTGGAGGGCATCCTGCCTCGTTGGTGATGTGCCGCCTCCTCCTCCTCCTCCTCTCTCCTATCAGGCACCCACGTTGAGTCAGTGACCTCATCATCCCCTCCCTCCTCATCACTGGAGCAAACCTGGCAGTATGCTGCAGCAGGGGGAACATGACTGTCAGATTGCTGTCCTTCTTGGGCACCCCCTCTGTCCGTGCTCATGTTACTGCCTTCATCGAGCTCAGAATCATCATCAGAGCCTTCCAAACACTGGGCATCCTCCTGGTGCATGTACCCAACACTGTGGTCAAACAGTTCGAGGGACTCCTCAGAAGGACATGGTGGGGCTAGGGAAGGAGTCACTGATGACATTGAGCCGAGGGAAGAGGTCGCTGCTTTGCCAGACAAAGTACACTGGGCATGGGTGAGAGAGGATGAGGAGGATGAGGACGGCTTGGTCATCCACTCGACCAAGTCTTCCGCATGTTGCGGCTCAGCACGGCCAGCTGCCGAAAAAAAGGCCAAGCGTGTCCCACGGCCACGTGCTGATGAGGATGCACCATCTCCACGACCAGCACTAAACACAGAGCCTGCTTGCCCTCTCTTATTGGCTTGTGACTGTCTGCCTCTCCTTCTTGGCCTTCCAGACATACTAATGGCCTGTAACTGCACTAAGCTGGGATATATATATATATATATATATATATATATATATATATATATATATATATGTACTGATACTGCAGGTAGCAAAATCAACTGCCTGCCTGTAGTATGAGAACACCACCAACCTTCTACAGGTAGCTTTAGGTGAACACTGTGCAGAGCTCGCAAAAAACTAACTTGTAGCTTTTTTATTTTTTTTTATTTTTTTTTTAAACAATAAGCTTTTATTGATGTTAAAATATAGCATTTGTACAATCATACTAACATTTGTACATGAGTATCATATAAAAATATAACTGTATATAATTGAATTTAATGATAGAGTATTTTTCTAGGGAAACCAACAAGATGGCTTTGTAATCAGCCTATCTTTACATCAATTGTTTATTTGAAATACTCTGAATTTATGTATCAAAATCTATTATTTAATTCAAGAGAAAAATAAATTCAAGGGTCTATAAAAATACCCTTCTAAATATATATAGTAACAGAAATGAAAAGTAAAGAGAGGGAAAGAAGAGTAAATAAAATATAAGAGAGATGTAATTATTCACATTTCTTTATGTTAAGAGGTATATCCCTATGTGAAAGTGTTATAAGAATCAGAAAATTTAAAGATGATCCACGGCTGCCATATTTTATTAAAATTTTCTGTATTCCCTTGTGCTGTTGCCCTGGTCTCCTCCATACCTTTGAGCAGATGTATCTCTTCCAACCATTCTTTAATTGTAGGTGCGGCGGTGTTTCTCCAGTGTCTTGGTATTACTGTTTTTGCTGCTGTGATTAAGAATCTGGTCAGGGAGTTTTTGTATTTTTTTAGGGTGCAATTGGTAATATTTATAAGACAGCAAGCAGCGTCTAAATGAATTTCGTTTTTGTGATGTGTTTTATGATCTTGATTACTTGGTTCCAAAAGGGTTTAATGAAATCACATTCCCACCAGATGTGATATAGAGTGCCTTCTTCCCGATTGCAGCGCTAGCAATGTCCAGGTATTGTCGGAAACCATTTGTGTAATTTATTTGGTGTAATATACCAATTTGTAAGGATTTTGAATCAAGTTTCCTGTAATCTCACACTGATTGCACACTTGTGTGCAAACACACATGCTTGTAGCCATTGGTCTTTTGTAATGGGTTTGTTCAGGGTTGATTCCCAGAAAGTTTTGTGTCTGTTAGATTCCTGTAAATCGCTGGACTGCAACCAAGTATATGTTAATGAAATGTTCTTAGTGGTCGTACTAGCCAAAAAATATATAGTTTCGAAGGGTGTTAAGGGTCTAAGGAAATGTTTTTGTCTCTGAGTGTTCATGATGAAGTCATGTATTTGTTGGTATTCCTTGAAATGTAGTGGTGTTTGTCCTATTTTTTTTTGTAGATCTGCTTGAGACTTGATTTTGTTGTTCTTTAAACAATGTGCGACAAGAAGTGGAGTGTTTCTGTTGTAAAGTGATTGGATGGAACCATCCATTCCTGAGGGGAAGTCAGGGTTTGTTGTCAGTGGAGTTAGTGGCCCTAGTGAGGAGGTAAGTAAATGTCTCTGATTAATTGCTTGTAGGGTTTTTAATGTTGCCCTTATGAGAGGATGTTGTTTTAATTGTTTCGGACACAGGTTCCAAGGAATCCATGGAGCATATGATATCGGAATAGGTCCCATGTTATTTTCCAGTCCCACCCAATCTTTATTCTCTTTGTGGCATGTCCAATCTATGATTCTAGTTAATTGTGTAGCTAGGTAATAATTTTAAAAATTAGGAAAACCCATGCCTCCATTTTGTTTGTTCATAGTAAGTAAATTTAGACTGATTCTAGGTTTTTTGGACTTCCAAAGGAATTTTCTTAGCAGGGAGTGTAGGGATTTAAAGAAGCTTGAAGGTAGTAATATGGGTACTGTTTGGAAGAAGTATAGTATTCTGGGTAAAATTGTCATTTTAATTATAGCTGCTCTACCAAACCACGAGAAGTACTTTATTGTCCATTTTTCTAAATCTTTGGTGATATTTTTTAAAAGTGGTTGAAAATTGTTTTTTTTACATGGAATCCAACTTTGGGGTTAATTGTATTCCCAGGTAGGTGAGGGATGTTGTTTCCCATTTAAATTTGCAGTTGTTTTTTGTGTTATTTAATGTAGCCTCCCTAAGTGTTAGGTTCAGCGCTTCAGATTTGTTGTAATTTATTTTGAAGTTTGATATATAGCTATATTGGGAAAATACATTACATAGGTTGGGCATGGTAATGTGTGGTTGGGATATGAAGAATAGTAAATCATCAGCGTAAGCTGCGCAGGTATTTTAGTTATAATGCGAATTAGTGGTTCCAGGGTGAGAATAAATAGTAGGGGTGATAATGGACATCCCTGTCTTGTCCCATTTTGAATTCTTACTGTCAGATAATGTTCCATTTATTTTAATTTGGGCTGTCGGGTTGTAATATAAGGTCTTTATCCAAGCTAACATATGTGATTTTAAACCGATATGGGAACATACGGCAAATAAGAAGTCCCACGACACTCGGTCGAAGGCCTTCTCCGCATCGGTTGATAATAACATGCCTTCGTGTTTATCTATGTGCATTTTATGTATGAGATTCATGGATTTGATTACATTATCTTTGGCCTCTCTGCCAGGCATGAATCCCACTTGTTCAGGTCCTATTAATTGATTCAGTAATGGTCTTAATCGGTTTGCTAATATTTTCGTATGAATTTTTAGAACTTGTAGCTTTTTTAGCTGCCTGCAGTAGTGATAGGATCAGGAAAACACAACCAACCTTCTACAGGTAGCTTTAGGTGAACACTGTGCAGAGCTCGCAAAAAAGTAACTTGTAGGTTTAGCTGAACACTGTGAGGTGGATGCACCACACTAACTTGTAGTTTTAGCTGAACACTGTGAGCAGGACGCACAGCACTAACTTGTAGTTTTAGCTAAACACTGTGAGCAGGACGCACTGCACTAACTTGTAGCTTTAGATGAACACTGTGCAGAGGTCTCACTTCACCAACTTGTAGGTTTAGCTGAACACTGTGAGCAGGACGCACAGCACTAACTTGTAGTTTTAGCTGAACACTGTGAGCAGGACGCACGGCACTAACTTATAGTTTTAGCTAAACACTGTGAGCAGGACGCACAGCACTAACTTGTAGTTTTAGCTGAACACTGTGAGCAGGACGCACAGCACTAACTTGTAGTTTTAGCTGAACGCTGTGAGCAGGACGCACTGCACTAACTTGTAGCTTTAGATGAAAACTGTGCAGAGGTCTCACTACACCAACTTGTAGTTTTAGCTGAACACTGTGAGCAGGACGCACTGCACCAACTTGTAGGTTTAGCTGAACACTGTGAGCAGGACGCACAGCACTAACTTATAGTTTTAGCTAAACACTGAGCAGGACGCACTGCACTAACTTGTAGCTTGAGATGAACACTGTGCAGAGGTCTCACTACACCAACTTGTAGTTTTAGCTGAACACTGTGAGCAAGGACGCACAGCACTAACTTGTAGTTTTAGCTGAACACTGTGAGCAGGACGCACAGCACTAACTTATAGTTTTAGCTAAACACTGTGAGCAGGACGCACTGCACTAACTTGTAGCTTGAGATGAACACTGTGCAGAGGTCTCACTACACCAACTTGTAGTTTTAGCTGAACACTGTGAGCAGGACGCACAGCACTAACTTATAGTTTTAGCTAAACACTGTGAGCAGGACGCACTGCACTAACTTGTAGCTTGAGATGAACACTGTGCAGAGGTCTCACTACACCAACTTGTAGTTTTAGCTGAACACTGTGAGCAGGACGCACAGCACTAACTTGTAGTTTTAGCTGAACACTGTGAGCAGGACGCACTGCACCAACTTGTAGGTTTAGCTGAACACTGTGAGCAGGATGCACAGCACCAACTTGTATTTTTAGCTGAACACTGTGAGCAGGACGCACAGCACTAACTTGTAGTTTTAGCTGAACACTGTGAGCAGGACGCACTGCACTAACTTGTAGCTTTAGATGAACACTGTGCAGAGGTCTCACTACACCAACTTGTAGGTTTAGCTGAACACTGTGAGCAGGACGCACAGCACTAACTTGTAGTTTTAGCTGAACACTGTGAGCAGAACGCACAGCACTAACTTGTATTTTTAGCTGAACACTGTGAGCAGGACGCACAGCACTAACTTGTAGTTTTAGCTGAACGCTGTGAGCAGGATGCACTGCACTAACTTGTAGCTTTAGATGAACATTGTGCAGAGGTCTCACTACACCAACTTGTAGTTTTAGCTGAACACTGTGAGCAGGACGCACTGCACCAACTTGTAGGTTTAGCTGAACACTGTGAGCAGGACGCACAGCACTAACTTGTATTTTTAGCTGAACACTGTGTGCAGGACGCACAGCACTAACTTGTAGTTTTAGCTGAACACTGTGAGCAGGACGCACTGCACTAACTTGTAGCTTTAGATGAACACTGTGCAGAGGTCTCACTACACCAACTTGTAGGTTTAGCTGAACACTGTGAGCAGGACGCACAGCACTAACTTGTAGTTTTAGCTGAACACTGTGAGCAGAATGCACTGCACCAACTTGTAGGTTTAGCTGAACACTGTGAGCAGGACGCACAGCACTAACTTGTATTTTTAGCTGAACACTGTGAGCAGGACGCACAGCACTAACTTGTAGTTTTAGCTGAATGCTGTGAGCAGGACGCACTGCACTAACTTGTAGCTTTAGATGAACACTGTGCAGAGGTCTCACTACACCAACTTGTAGGTTTAGCTGAACACTGTGAGCAGGACGCACAGCACTAACTTGTATTTTTAGCTGAACACTGTGAGCAGGACGCACAGCACTAACTTGTAGTTTTAGCTGAACGCTGTGAGCAGGACGCACTGCACTAACTTGTAGCTTTAGATGAACACTGTGCAGAGGTCTCACTACACCAACTTGTAGTTTTAGCTGAACACTGTGAGCAGGACGCACAGCACTAACTTATAGTTTTAGCTAAACACTGTGAGCAGGACGCACTGCACTAACTTGTAGCTTGAGATGAACACTGTGCAGAGGTCTCACTACACCAACTTGTAGTTTTAGCTGAACACTGTGAGCAGGACGCACAGCACTAACTTGTAGTTTTAGCTGAACACTGTGAGCAGGACGCACTGCACCAACTTGTAGGTTTAGCTGAACACTGTGAGCAGGACGCACAGCACTAACTTGTATTTTTAGCTGAACACTGTGAGCAGGACGCACAGCACTAACTTGTAGTTTTAGCTGAACACTGTGAGCAGGACGCACTGCACCAACTTGTAGGTTTAGCTGAACACTGTGAGCAGGACGCACAGCACTAACTTGTATTTTTAGCTGAACACTGTGAGCAGGACGCACAGCACTAACTTGTAGTTTTAGCTGAACGCTGTGAGCAGGACGCACTGCACTAACTTGTAGCTTTAGATGAACACTGTGCAGAGGTCTCACTACACCAACTTGTAGTTTTAGCTGAACACTGTGAGCAGGACGCACTGCACCAACTTGTAGGTATAACTGAACACTGTGAGCAGGACGCACAGCACTAACTTGTATTTTTAGCTGAACACTGTGAGCAGGACGCACAGCACTAACTTGTAGTTTTAGCTGAATACTGTGAGCAGGACGCACTGCACTAACTTGTAGCTTTATATGAACACTGTGCAGAGGTCTCACTACACCAACTTGTAGTTTTAGCTGAACACTGTGAGCAGGACGCACAGCACTAACTTATAGTTTTAGCTAAACACTGTGAGCAGGACGCACTGCACTAACTTGTAGCTTGAGATGAACACTGTGCAGAGGTCTCACTACACCAACTTGTAGTTTTAGCTGAACACTGTGAGCAGGACGCACAGCACTAACTTGTAGTTTTAGCTGAACACTGTGAGCAGGACGCACTGCACCAACTTGTAGGTTTAGCTGAACACTGTGAGCATGGACGCACAGCACTAACTTGTATTTTTAGCTGAACACTGTGAGCAGGACGCACAGCACTAACTTGTAGTTTTAGCTGAACGCTGTGAGCAGGATGCACTGCACTAACTTGTAGCTTTAGATGAACACTGTGCAGAGGTCTCACTACACCAACTTGTAGTTTTAGCTGAACACTGTGAGCAGGACGCACTGCACCAACTTGTAGGTTTAGCTGAACACTGTGAGCAGGACGCACAGCACTAACTTGTATTTTTAGCTGAACACTGTGAGCAGGACGCACAGCACTAACTTGTAGTTTTAGCTGAACACTGTGAGCAGGACGCACTGCACTAACTTGTAGCTTTAGATGAACACTGTGCAGAGGTCTCACTACACCAACTTGTAGGTTTAGCTGAACACTGTGAGCAGGACGCACAGCACTAACTTGTAGTTTTAGCTGAACACTGTGAGCAGGACGCACTGCACTAACTTGTAGCTTGAGATGAACACTGTGCAGAGGTCTCACTACACCAACTTGTAGTTTTAGCTGAACACTGTGAGCAGGACGCACAGCACTAACTTGTAGTTTTAGCTGAACACTGTGAGCAGGACGCACTGCACCAACTTGTAGGTTTAGCTGAACACTGTGAGCATGGACGCACAGCACTAACTTGTATTTTTAGCTGAACACTGTGAGCAGGACGCACAGCACTAACTTGTAGTTTTAGCTGAACGCTGTGAGCAGGATGCACTGCACTAACTTGTAGCTTTAGATGAACACTGTGCAGAGGTCTCACTACACCAACTTGTAGTTTTAGCTGAACACTGTGAGCAGGACGCACTGCACCAACTTGTAGGTTTAGCTGAACACTGTGAGCAGGACGCACAGCACTAACTTGTATTTTTAGCTGAACACTGTGAGCAGGACGCACAGCACTAACTTGTAGTTTTAGCTGAACACTGTGAGCAGGACGCACTGCACTAACTTGTAGCTTTAGATGAACACTGTGCAGAGGTCTCACTACACCAACTTGTAGGTTTAGCTGAACACTGTGAGCAGGACGCACAGCACTAACTTGTAGTTTTAGCTGAACACTGTGAGCAGGATGCACTGCACCAACTTGTAGGTTTAGCTGAACACTGTGAGCAGGACGCACAGCACTAACTTGTATTTTTAGCTGAACACTGTGAGCAGGATGCACAGCACTAACTTGTAGTTTTAGCTGAACGCTGTGAGCAGGACGCACTGCACTAACTTGTAGCTTTAGATGAACACTGTGCAGAGGTCTCACTACACCAACTTGTAGGTTTAGCTGAACACTGTGAGCAGGACGCACAGCACTAACTTGTAGTTTTAGCTGAACACTATGAGCAGGACGCACAGCACTAACTTATAGTTTTAGCTAAACACTATGAGCAGGACGCACTGCACTAACTTGTAGCTTGAGATGAACACTGTGCAGAGGTCTCACTACACCAACTTGTAGTTTTAGCTGAACACTGTGAGCAGGACGCACTGCACTAACTGTAAATAGTCTAGCTGCCTGACTGTGGTACTAATAGGATCAAAAGAACACCAGCAATTTTCTTCAGGTAGCTGTAAATACTGTAACAAGACAAGCCTGCCTGTCAGTAGGAAGATAACAGGAACGGATCTAGCTAAACTGAATACAGTGTATATATATATATATGCAACACCAGTGCATGCATCAGTGACACAATCCCTGTTGTGTTCCTGCTGGAGCAGACTCTGCATGGCATTATGGACAGGGCACTGGAGGCAGAGCAGCAGGAGGAAGAGGAGGACTTCCTTTCCTCTCAAGGCCCACTTTATGCAGACACCATCATTCCTATGTCACAGAACACACAGGAGGAGAGAGGGGAGGAGGATGAGGAGGAGGATTCTGGCACTTTTATAGGCTTTGAAGAAGAGGAAGACATGCGTCAATCTGTAAGTGATGGCTTTCCAACCCCAGGACCCTTGGGAGTAGTATGTGGCTGGGAGAAAGTTCCAGGTGCAGTCACCCTGAGTGACCCCGAGAAGTCTGCTTCTCAAGCCTCTGCAAATTTGAGGCGCATGGGCAACCTCATGCTTCAAAGCCTGCGAAAGGATCCAAGAATACGTGGCATAAAGGAGAAGGATGATTACTGGTTGGCAACCCTCCTTGACCACCGTTATAAGGGGAAGGTCTCTGAACTCATCCCGTCCCCACAGAGAGTGCAGAGAATAAAATCTCTTGAGGTCACATTAAAGAGGATTTTATTGAACGTTTTTTCTGACTCTAGTAGGTTACAGTGTGGTGGAAAACGTCATTTTGAGTCTTCTGTTGGTCAAGAAAGGAGCGTTGGAGAAGGCATCTGCCTAAGTGAGGCATTTTGGAATTTTTTTAGTCCTCGCCACCCAGGGCTGTCAGCAGCTTCCACATCCCATTGGCAGCGTCTGCATCACATGGTGGACGATTACTTCGGGGCCAAAACAGAGACGGAGAGCTTTCCAGCTGACGATCCACTGGCTTCATGAGAATAGACCACTGGCCAGAACTTGCCCAGTATGCTATTGAGTTGTTGGGCTGCCCTGCATCCAGCGTGCTTTCAGAACGGGCATTCAGTGCTGCAGGAGGTTTCGTTACTGATCATTAGGGATGAGCTTCGAGTTCGAGTCGAACTTATGTTCGACTCGAACATTGGCTGTTCGCAAGTTCGCCGAACAGCGAACAATTTGGGGTGTTCGTAGCAAATTCGAATGCTGCGGAACACCCTTTAAAAGTCTATAGGAGAAATCAAAAGTGCTAATTTTAAAGGCTTATATGCAAGTTATTGTCATAAAAAGTGTTTGGGGACCTGGGTCCTGCCCCAGGGGACATGGATCAATGCAAAAAAAAGTTTTAAAAATGGACGTTTTTTCAGGAGTGATTTTAATAATGCTTAAAGTCAAACGATAAAAGTGTAATATCCCTTTAAATTTCGTAGCTGGGGGGTGTCTATAGTATTGTAAAGGGGCGCATGTTTCCTGTGTTTAGAACAGTCTGACAGCAAAATGACATTTCGAAGGAAAAAACCCCTGTGGGGAATTCCCATGCCGTTTTTATCAATGAACTTTTATGTGTATTGTCGGACCGGCAATGCAATAGCTGCGAGTAGTTTTAAATGGGTTTTTTCCTTCGACGTGTCATTTATCCATGTCCCCCGGGGCAGGACCCGGGTCCCCAAACACTTTTTATGACAATAACTTGCATATAAGCCTTTAAAATTAGCACTTTTGATTATTCATGTTCGTGTCCCATAGACTTTAACGGTGTTCGCGTGTTCGAACGAACTTTTTTCCTGTTCGCATGTTCTGGTGCAAACCGAACAGGGGGGTGTTCGGCTCATCCCTACTGATCATAGAACGCATCTGTCCACAGACTCTGTTGACCGTTTGACTTTTATAAAAATGAATCAGTCCTGGATTACCAGCTATGAAGCCCCTGATGCCGATGTCACTGATTAAGTCTTTTTAGGATGTGGAATCTCTGCAGGACTTCGAGGCTGCCTAGCTTTGAGGGTGTTCAATCATTTCATCTGGAAGAATGTTTTTGGTATAGGTTTCATGGGCACAATTAACACCCAAAGACCAATTTTTCTGCACCTGTTTGACAGGTGCATATCATTGCAATTTTTTACAGCAAGGCAAACTCTCGCTTTGATCAAGAGTACCTCTATATGGTTACGGTGGGAAGGCACCACTGACACCCAAAGACCAATTTTTCTGCACCTGTTTGACAGGTGCATATCATTGCAATTTTTTACAGCAAGGTAAATTCCCAAAGACCAATTTTAACGCACCCGTCACTTCTATCCAAAGTCAAAGTGACACCAGAATGTATCCAAAAAATCTCTTATCTTGTTCCCAGTGCACTACATTGGGGCCTCATCATACACACTGGCTCCCCAGCTGTTGCTGAGCAAAGTAAAGGCAGCTTGCAGGAAAAATTTCATTTTTTTGGCTTTATAAATTTAATTATTGCTGCAGCAGATTCTAGAAATAGTACAGATCTACCACTTTACAGTTAGACTAAGGGGACCCCCCTGGCACTATATTGGAAGGAATTTTTCGTTTTTAGGCTTTCACTTTAAAAATAAAAAAATCCCTGCTCATTTAAAAATGACGTTTTTCACAAACTTTTTTTTATTGATCCATGTCCCCCAGTGTAGGACCTGGACCCCTATAACTATTGTATCCCTACTTACTTGCATTTAAGCCTTTAAAATGGGCACTTTTGATATTTAACGTTTGGGTCCCATTGACTTTAATGGGGTTCGGTGTTCGGGTCCAAATGTTCGTGGTGTTCGGAAGTGGTGTTCGGAAGTTCTGGTCCAAACCGAACAAGGATCCGTTCGGCCCATCCCTAATCCTGACAGCAATGGCGCACATAGTCTCTGCCCGGTACCACATCCAGTGCAGCTGCCGTCACCCTCTAATCCTCCCCTGTACCCAGCTGCTGCACATTTGGCCATCATTTATTTGGCAGAAAATTTTCAGAACTCGGAATTGGTGCATTTGTACCAGCTGATTTGTTGGATTGCCCTATATACAGTATATGCTGTGTGGGTCTTCTGTTGGTCATTGCTGTAATCACCTTGCAGAGTTCAGACACCATCTGCTGGGCTTTTTTATGTTGCTCTCCACACACTGTTATGAAGTAGACTTTTTGTGGGAATTGCTTTTTAGGTGGATATACAGTTTATGTGGAACTTTTATAAATATATTTCTTTGATGAGCTTATTTTGTAAAAATGTTTATTCCCAGCAGTTTGGTTTTCACTAATTGCATAACAATATCCAACCCCCCAAACTTTTTTTCTTTGCTAGGTGTTTATCCCTTTTGTGTGTTGCGAGTGTGGCTGGGTTTGGCATCTCTTGCATCACACCAAGATATACCTCAGGACTTTCCTTGAACACACATTCTTTATATGCAGCATTGGGTTTTTGTAAGTATATATATATATATATATATATATATATATATATATATAACTGGTTCATACTTTTCTTATTGTGAATATTATTGGAATTTATATATATCTATATTCCAGATTTATTGTTCATCGCCTGACTCTTTATTAGTTGAAACATGTTGAGGTTCAATACCACTGACAGTTTGTCATTGACGACATCTTTGAATGATGGAACTCAGATATGTTATATGTATGATGATGTATTGGATTGCAATATTTTACTCTGTGTCTACATATTTTTATCTGTATTTAATAAAAAAATATATAATTTGTATACATTTCTTATTGTTCTGGGTGCCTAAAGAAAGTCCCATTCAATGTTTTTTTTTAATGCAAAGTTACCAGTTGTGTTCAAAATGCAGCAAGGCAGCAGCTCCGGAAGCTATTGGAGATCAGTGTTGTAGTGGCACCTACTACATTGATTTCCAGCTTCCACTGGGACCCTGCAGAAATGACGCATACATACCAACATCAGTCCAAGATAAGCCAATGTAATCATTAAAAAAATACCATATCTAAACTTCAGGTTCAACCACTTGATTCCATTAGACTTTTTGACCCTATAACCCCCTTTAGTCCCAGAAGTGTTGCCAACCGTCAGTATTTTTACTGGCAGCCAGTTAATGGGCACTTTTCTTCTGTCAGTAAATGCCAATGACAGGAAAAGATTGCCAGTAAAAAATATGGCTGAGCTGCTCGGCACACGCAGTTCTGGTCCGGAGCCAGCCGGGACCATCCGAGTGCCTGCTACAGTGTGTTCGGGCGGCGGGGGGTGGGTCTGGCGGAGGCGGTGCCTGAGCGTGTCGTGTGATGTCATGGTGCACAGGAGTTGAGCGGAGAGGCCAGAGCCTCGTGCGCGAGTCTGTGGGATGGGAGCAAGACAGGGAGTGGGACTGTCAGTGCTGTACTTGTTTGTAGCCTAAATACTGAAATTTGCACTTAAAAATGTCATTTTGGAAATGCCAGCAGAAACTTGGATTTGCCAGTAAATTTTGGGTGTCATGTCAGAAAATTTCAATCTGGTAGGTTGACAACACTGAGTCCCAGTGCATTTGTTTGCATTATTTGTTTGCATTATGGAGATTCTTCCATTCCTCACTGTATATGTTTTAACTTTATAGATTATTATAACATATTATACAGTGCCTTGAAAAAGTATTCATATCATAGTTACATAGACATAGTTACATAGTTAGTAAGGTTGAATAAAGACACCAGTCCATCCAGTTCAACCTGAGTGAGTGTGGGTCTACAACCCTGACCCTTGTCCCTTACCCTGAACATCACACACTCACATCAATCCCTACCCTCAATCCAAGGTCCCCATTCATATACTAGGGCCAATTTTGGACAGAAGCCAATGACAGTTTCCACTTTTGTCATGTTACAACCAAAAACATAAATATATTTTATTGGGATTTTATGTGATAGACCAACACAAAGTGGCACATAATTGTGAAGTGGATGGAAAATGATAGATTTTTTTCAAATTTGTTTTACAAATAAAAATGTGAAAAGTGTGGTGTGCATTTGAATTCAGCCCCCTTTACTCTGATACCCCTAACTAGAATCTAGTAGAACCAATTGCCTTCAGAAGTCACCTAATTAGTAAATAGAGTCCACCTGTGTGTAATTCAATCTCAGTATAAATAAAGCTGTTCTGTGAAGCCCTCAGAGGTTTGTTAGAGAACCTTAGTGAACAAACAGCATCATGAAGGCCAAGGAATACAACAGACAGGTCAGGGATAAATTTGTGGAGAAGTTTAAACCAGGTTTAGGGTATAAAAAATTATCCCAAGCTTTGAACATCTCAGGGAGCACTGTTCAATCCATCATCCAAAAATGGAAAGAGCATGGCACAACTGTAATCCTACCAAGACATGGCCATTAACCTAAACTGACAGGCCGGGTAAGGAGAGCATTTATTCTAATCAGAGAAGCAGCTAAGAGGCCCATGGTAACTCTGGAGGAGCTGCAAAGATCCAAAGTTCAGGTGGGAGAATCTGTCCACAGGACAACTATTAGTCGTGCACTCCACAAATCTGGCATTATGGAAGAGTGGCAAGACGAAAGCCATTGTTGAAAGAAAACCATAAGAAGTCCCGTTTACAGTTTGTGACAAGCTATGTGGGGAAAACAGTTAAACATGTGGAAGAAGGTGGTCTGATCAGATGAGACCAAAATTTAACTTTTTGGCCTAAAAGCAAAACGGTATGTGTGGAGGAAAACTAACACTGCACATCACCCTGAACACACCATCGCCACCATGAAACATGGTGGTGGCAGCATCATGTTGCAGGGATGCTTTTCTTCAGCCGGGACAGTGAAGCTGGTCAGAGTTGATGGGAAGATGCATAGAGCCAACTACAGGGCAATATTAGAAGAAAACCTGCTAGAGTCTGCAAAAGATTTGAGACTGGGGCAGAGATTCACCTTCCAGCAGGACAACAACCCTAAACACAGCCAGAGCTACAATGGAGTGGTTTAGATCAAAGCATAATTATGTGTTAGAATGGCCCATTCAAAGTCCACACATAAATACAATTGAGAATCTGTGGCAAGACTTAAAATTTTTGTTCACAGATGCTCTCCATCCAATCTGACAGAGCTTGAGCTATTTTGCAAAAATTAATGGGCAAAAATTTCATTGTCTAGATCAGTGTTTCTCAACTCCAGTCCTCAAGGCGCCCCAACAGGCAATGTTTTCAGGCTTGCCATTATTTTGCACAGGTGATTTGATCAGTTTCACTGCCTTGGTAATTACCACAGCTGTTCATCTGAGGGAAATCCTGAAAACATGACCTGTTGGGGCGCCTTGAGGACTGGAGTTGAGAAACACTGGTCTAGATGTGCAAAGCTGGTGGAGACATACCCAAATAGACTTGCAGCTGTAATTGCAGTGAACGGTGGTTCTACAAAGTATTGACTCGGGGGGCTGAATACAAATGCACGCCACACTTTTCACATATATATTTGTTAAAAATGTTGAAAACCATTTATCATTCTCCTTCTACTTCACAATTCTGTGCCACTTTGTGTTGGCCTATCAAATAAAATCTCAATAAAATACATTTATGTTTTTGGTTGTAACATGACAAAATGTGGGAAATTTCAAGGGGTATGAACACTTTTTCAAGGCACTGTACTTCATTTTTTGGGGACAGATGGCAGCGACAGAACATCACTTCTGTTACAAATTCTGATGGGTCACCTAATCTGACAAGACACCTGCAATGGTAGCTCTTATATTTCTCTTAGGAAAGATGTACTTTAAAACAGAAGAATACAAAAATATTGATTGTATATTGCTGAAGCATACAGCCGAAAATTAAAGGTTACTTCAACAGTGTTTAATCTGGTCTAAAAACACTGATCATTCTTCAAATGTGACAGATTTATTTTCATTTGCCACTAAGTAAGAGAAAGCTATTCAATAGATTTTTTTAAAAGCTTATGAACCAACTTGAATTTTACTTTATTTTGTCGTTGTTTCAAATATTGGACTGATAATAATGAAGGACAGAGGAAATATAATTGTTTTCTGTGCACAGGCCAAGCTCCTGGGATGTTCAAGTTTGCGTTGACTCTTCCGAGACGAGCATAGCCATATGATCCAGTGCGCCCGTTTCTGAAACAAGGAAAGTTTATTAGATATATTGCAAAAAACATTCATTAGTCATTCATTGTGAATGTGTTCGTCAGGCAGAGAGAAAAGAAGCTAGCTTAGCTAGTTTTTTTTAAATCAACAAATGTTTTTAAATCAATGTAGGCCGTCAGACTCGACATGTAGCATTAATTAATCGCCGTTAATTCACTACCGTATGGCGGTGGATGCACATGGATGGACCCCCTTTTCCTAGGTTATGCTCTTGGGCAGGACTATGGTTGTGTCCTTGCTACAATTATGCACAACTAGCCAACTTATTTGCTGTACAGACCTCTGGATATGCCATACTGCCAAGCAAACATTTACAATATATAAACGGAACCTAAATTGAGAATTACATTTTTGGGTACTGAATTATTCATCCTAACTCCTTGGTGTCCAGCCATGTTCTATCTATCCCACCACCTTCAAAATAGAACAAACCCTTGGTTCCAAGTAATATCACACTGAAACCTCGGTGGCTCAGTTGTGTTTGCTCCCATGCTCACCCAGGGATTCCTGCCTTGATGCCCCCATGTGACTGTCAACTGGCTGTGCCTGACCTTTGGGTGTCCTATTGCATCTATTTACTCCTGAAGAACCAGGCAACATGTCGAGTCTGATGGCCTGCACTAATGTCTTCTCTGGAGTAGCTTTCCAGGTAGACGTGACCCCAATGTTGTGGGTCTAGAAACCGTCAAGAGGGATACATTTGTATTCTTTATGTCCAGATGGACTTTTATATTGTACTGTTGGTTATATGTATACAAATACAATTTGTTGATTTAAAAAAGAAAAATCTTTGTAATGTACTGATAAAATCCTGCTGCCCCACTTCATTAATTTTCTTTTCAAAATACTTAGGATGTGGGTACCTGTATTTTAGTAAAAACCTCCCTCTACACAGTTACTCTAATGCCCCGTACACACTGTCGGACATTGATCGGACATTCCAACAACAAAATCCATGGATTTTTCCAGACGGAAGTTGGCTCAAACTTGTCTTGCATACACACAGTCACACAAAGTTGTTGGAAAATCCGATCGTTCTGAACGTAGTGACGTAAAACACGTACGTCGGGACTGTAAACGGGGCAGTAGCCAATAGCTTTCGTTTCTTAATTTATTCTGAGCATGCGTGGCACTTTGTGCGTCGGATTTGTGTACACACAATCAGAATTTCCGACAACGGATTTTGTTGTCAGAAAATTTTATAGCAAGCTCTCAAACTTTGTGTGTCGGAAATTCCTATGGAAAATGTGTGATGGAGCCTACACACGGTCGGAATTTCCAAAAACAAGGTCCTATCACACATTTTCCATCGGAAAATCCTATCGTGTGTACAGGGCATTAATCTTATTCAATTGTGTTATACTTTCCTGCCTGATACAGCATGTACTGAGAACGCTGACCAGGAGCCGTTCAGCAGACCTTTTTTGCACCTGCCAGCTTCTGTCAGACTGGCTGCCGCACACACAGGCTGAATGTCGGCCAGTTTCTCATACCACCCAACATTCAGCCTATGTGTAAAAAAAAACAGAGGGGAGAGGTATGCCTGTATATCATAAATGATATAAAGGTGAATGTGAGGGACGACATCACTAATGGAGCAAGGGAAGAGGTGGAATCCTTATGGGTAGAGTTACAAAAGGAGGAAACCAAGGAGAAAGTAATACTGGGAGTATGCTATAGGCCCCCTAACCTGAGGGAGGAGGGTGAGATGGGCCTCCTATCAGTTTGGAATGGCAGCAAGGATTGGAAGTGGCATTATAATGGGGTATTTTAGTTATCCAGACTAGCCTGGGCGGAAGGAACCGCTCATTCATCTAATGCCGCGTACATACGATCAGAATTTCCACCCGAAAAAACTTGGATGGTTTTTCCGACGGAATTCCACTCAAGCTTGCCTTGCATACACACGGTCACACCAAATTCCGACCATCAAGAACGAGGTGACGTACAACACGTACGACGGGACTAGAAAACGTAAGTTCAATAGCCAGTGCGCCACCCTTTGGGCTACTTCTGCTAATCTTGTGTTAGCAGAAGTTTGGTGAGAGACGATTCGCGCTTTTCAGCTTTTGTGCTTTTCAGTCCGTTACTGCTCTTCAGTTTGTGCTTGTGGGTTTGTATCTGGTTTTCAGTGCGTGTAGTCATTTTGTATCTGTTTCTCAGTGCGTTCTTGTCTGCTCATTTCTTATTGCCTTTCTGTTCTTCAGTGCGTTCTGTTAGTTCGTTTTGACCAGCCGGCCGTTTTGAAGCAATGTTGCGGGTACGTGCTCGTCGTAGAGTTTGTGCTGTGCGGGGGCTTGGTGTTGGGGTTCTTGCTTTGACCCAAGCCCAGTCCATGAACAGGGTAGGGAGGAGTTCATGGACCAAAAATTGGTTGCTCCAGCGTGACCAATTCTCTCATATGCCTTTGCTGCGTGAGATCCAGGAGAATAACCCTGATGATTTCAGGAATGTTCTCTGGATGAGGGACCCCCTTTTTCACCGTCTGTTGGCTTTGCTGTCCCCTTATATTACGAAGTAGGACACCTGCATGCGGCAAGCCATCAATCCGGAGCAGAGGCTAGTCACCACATTGCAGTACTTGGCGACAGGGAGAAGTCTGCAGGACCTCAAGTTCTCTACAGGCATCTCCCCCCCAGGCTCTGGGAATCATTATCCCAGAGACCTGTTCTGCCATCATTCAGGTCCTGTAGAAGGACTATATTATGGTAAGTTTTCTCCTTTAACATCACATTATATGTATTTAATGTATGCTAATGTATTGTATTTCTTTCATCATTCCCTAATTACTATGATTGTAATATGCTGTGTATGTCCCCTTTGTCCTCATGCATGCTGTAAACTTTTAATGCTCCTTTTTTGTCCTTCATGCATATTTGCCTTCACTAACCTCTCCAGCATGCTATCTTGGGCCCATATACACCTAGCCTAGTCACTTAACAATTTATTTTGTCAGCTCCATTGTAGTTCTTTACCCTAAACACCCCCTAAAATGTGTCCAAATGTTATTGTTGTCCTTAAATTCAGAGTGCCAGAGGCTTTTTTTGGGGGTCCAAAACTCATTTATAACCCCCCCCCCAAATGTTTCCAATGGGCCCTCAGAGGGGGTGAGGAATCTGATAAGTGGACCTTATATTTTTGTCTTTAAATACTCCTTAAAATAAATGTTATACTGATGTTGGCCAAGAATGTTTGTGCCTAATCTGCTTGCAATGTTATGTGCAAAAGTACTAATATTTTTTTTCTTTTTTGACTCCACAGTTTCCTTCAACGCCACAGGAATGGCAGACTGTGGCTTATCAATTTGCTCATCGTTGGGACTTTCCCAACTGCGGAGGGGCAATCGATGGGAAGCACTTCCACATCGTCCCACCACCCCACTCGGGGTCATACTATTTTAACTATAAGGGGTTTCATAGTATTGTGTTGATGGCGGTGGTGTCGGCCACATACGAGTTTCTCTATGTGGACGTGGGGAAGAATGGCCGGATGTCGAATGGTGGAGTCTTTCCCCAGACCAACTTCTACCGACGTCTCCAGAGTGGTGGCTTGGAATTGCCACCTGTGGAAGAGAACGTAGAAGGACTCCCATTTGTTTTTATCGCTGATAACCTGATGAGTCCATTCCCCCAGAGGACCCTCACCCCAGAGAAGAGGGTTTTTAATTACTGACTGGCCAGAGCCAGAAGAGTCATGGAGAATGCCTTTGGGATAATGGCCAGCCAGTTCCGCCTATTTCTTACAGCTATTATTATGGCGGAGTACAAACTTACCCAAATAGTTCTAGCATGCTGCATATTTCACAACTTTTTGAAGAGAAATGCTCCAAATTATGACAGCCCTGGAAACTGGCCGTCCTGGCTTGCCCCCCCCAAAGCGCCCGTGAAGTGCGTCAAATATATGTAGATTATTTTACGGGTGGGCGCCATTGCTATGCCAGCAAATTTGTAATTATTTTAGACATTAAAAAAAAATTGATCCGATCAAATTTTGATTTTGATTTACTGCTTGTGTTTCTTTGAGCTGTCTTCTAGGTTCTCCTAGTGCACTTGTAGTGCCAAGTGCTTTTTCCATTATTAAAAAACACCCATTGTCACTGTAAACACCAACTTAATACAAAAACTGGTATTGAGCATTGAAAGAAGAAGCCACACATTGTTGAGTATAAAACCTTTTATTCCGTACACATTCACATGTGCTTTGTAAAAAATGTTTTTTAAAAAAATTTTTTTTTTGAAGTTTTACCTTGAAAAACTATTTTTTTCGTACATAAACAGGCATGTTTCAAAACATAGCATACACAACTCAGGAACTTACAAAGTTCAATATTGAAAAACTGAAGGCAATATCAGACATTATAGTGTCAAAAATGTGTTGATATTGCCTTCAGATGTGGTGATGTCCCCCTGTAAAAGCCAAATTTTGAAGATGCACACAAATTGGGAATCAAACTGGGGATTAAACTGGGGATCAAACTGGGGATTTCCCTCCTGATCCCATGCCTAATGTCAACATGTGCTATCTTCCATCATGGGGGATCAATGGACGTGTTTTGGGGGTGCAACCACTTCCTCTCACCTACTTGTGTTACGAGAAAAGGGTTGCACCCACAAAACGCGTACATTGATATCCCCTGATGGCAGATAGCACATGTTGACACACTGTGTGCATCTTCAAAATTTGGCTTTTAAAATGCGTAAAAAAAAATAGAAAAGAATGTCACTCCAAAACGAGAAAATGGTGTCATTTTGTTGTTCTTTAGATTCTTCCTAGTACATCAATCATGTTCTTCAGTTTTTGTTCTATGTCATTTGTTTTTTGCTTGATGAGGTCTAAATCCTGACTACAAAACATTATGTCCTGGATTAGCCTTTGTGTCAGTCGTGAAATGAGTAGATTGTTCTTCCACAACATGCACATCACCTAAAAGAAAAAATACACAACATGTATTATAAATATGCAGGCATGCATCTATTATCTGAATCTGTGGTGTCAGACACTCACCTGTTGTGGTGACAGTCTCAACCACCTCTCCTTCCTCCACATCCTCAGGTTGTGGTGTCCTCTCTTCCCCTTCTTCAGGAGCTTTCCTAGTGTCCTCAGACGTCTGGAGTCTTTTCTCCCCTATAAGAATGAAACAAAAGGTATACTTAGCACACAGATATTTGAGGCCAGAAATAGGATTATGAAACATTATTTGGAAGTGGGGTACAATTGCCTGTTTTGGCAGCGTTCCAAGCTGAAGACATGATTTTTTAACTTACCAAAGCTGGAATACTTACCTTTTTTGGACAAGTTTCACATATGGAGACACCCCAAGTATCCACTGGAGTACCTGTGTGGGACACCCTAAAAAGTTTGTTCTTGTGTCCCACACTAGTGCTCCTGAGTCCAGATGTGTAAACAGCTGCTGAGTGTCCTCTCCTTACATTACACTGAATCAAGTTTGCAATTCTTTCTAGTTTCAAACACATCTAGACAACAATGTCCTAAACTTCTTTTAATACAAATTAGCATGACCAAATGTAGTTAACCCTGTATCTGCCCAAAACATTGTATTTAGTTGGCAAATGAATGATGTTTCTTACGACCGATTACTGTGCCCATGAACATGAAAGTAGCCATTTTAAACTGTACAACAGTAAAGAAAAACACAGCATGCAAGTAATAATAATAATAGGAACACATGACAACTACTTACTTTTTAGAAGCACTTTCTTGATCCTTCTGTACGGGCGGAGTTTCATGCATGCGCAGTGTATATAAGGCTAACACGTGTGTCGTATGTACGATCTGTGAGTGGAGGAAGCGCCGAACGTTATAACAAAGGTAACATTTTAACTTGGGACATCAGTGGCCTATACTGATTCGAGATTGAGGCCCATATTGGATAAGATTAGGAGAGTTTAGACTGATATTAGTGTTTTTGTCTTGTGTTTTGTCTTGCAGCAAATATGAAACAAATCAAAGACCCTGAATTCAGGGCCGGTTCATAGACAGATACAGGGATATGAGAAATTTGTGGGAGGTTAAAAACCTCTTATATCGAAATAAACCAGCTAGGAAGGCATCGCTTGAGAAACTGCTGCAATTTGTGAAGACGTAGGTCCCCGACGCAGACATCGAGTTTGTGGATAAGAAAATTGGTAGCTTGAGAAGCACATATAGGAAGGAGCTTAATAAGGTCCAGGCTTCCATGAGATCAGGAGCAGCAGCAAAGGATGTGTATGTACCAAGTCTGTGGTACTACAACAGGATGCGGTTTCTGGAAGACCAGATTGAAGCCAGGGAATCACTTTCTACACTTCCATCCACCCTTCCCTCAACCACAGCTCAGAATGATAGTCTTTTCTATTTATTAACATTCAATTTGCAACAGTCATGAGCTGAAAATTGTGTGTGATTGATGAACCAAAAACTACAACTATGTCCCTTTTTTATACACAGGAAGACCTCAGCCAGGATGAGGCTCTGGAATGTGGCAGCCAGGAGGAGGCGGGGTAAGTGTCAGCCAGGAGGAGGCGGGGGTAAGTGTCAGCCAGGAGGAGGCAGGGGTAAGTGTCAGCCAGGAGGTGGCCAGGTCCAGTAGCCTCAACCAATCCCAGGTGCCTCCCCTCCACCTTTCAACATAAAGGGCCATGAAGGGGAGTAACATGGAGGAGGCATTACTGGGCCTCATTAAGGAGGCTAATGTGGCCCTGAAAACACCCCCCCCATGCTGAAGAGGCCTATGGCTGCTATGTAGCTGCAAAATTGCAGCAAATGGAGGAGGGCCAACGCTTCATGTGTGAGAATCTTACTTTTCAGTCCCTTCGAAAGGGGTGGAGGGGTCAAATTAGTAAGAACATGCACTTATGTGCCCCCGCCCATCTTCCTCCTGCCACAAGTGCACCTACAGAGCCACAGCCTCCAAGGAAGGCTGCAGGGAAGGCTGCAGGGAAGCATGGAGGGAAGGCTGCAGGGAAGACAAGAAAGTTATGGCCTGTGTTCAGTCTGGTCTGACAGAAGACGCAGGCTGTTGTAGTACCACAGCCTGGGGACATATATGTTATCTGCTGCTGTTCATGATCTCTGGGAGTCCTGGACCAGATTGTGCTCCCTATTATATGGACTTTTCAGGCTACCAATTTTTAGTTACAAAGAGTTGATGTGTGCCCTGGGGTACAAAGGCTTCACAAATTCAAGCAGTTTTTCAAGCGTTGCCTTCCTCTTTATTTTGTTATGAGCCAGAATAAATGTAGATTTTTTTATATGAAAATACTTGCCTATGTGTTTTTCTTTAAATAGAACAGTTTGTTTGTGAGTAGGCAGGTACATTTCAAAAATACAATGTCAAATTAACAAGGGACAACAACCAACCTCCTTGAGCTTTAAAAATACAAGATAATAATGTTGTTGTGGAATCTTGGCACAAAAAAAAAAAAAAAATAATAATATGGAGATCACTAGAAAATCATTTAAAAATAATCAAAAAAAACAGGAGATCTTGATTTAAAAAAATGACTATAAAAATAACTCTAAACATTATTATGGAGATCTGACTGAAAAAAGATGGGGGCGAATGCGCGAAGCCTAACATGGAGGACGCTTCCCGTTAGAGCTCCGCACTCCCCGCTGCATTATCGGGACCTAAATAGGAGACCGAACCGCTCTCCTGACTCGCTCCTGCAGGGATCGCCTCACGATCTACCCCAGCATTGCCGGAATGGTGCTAATGGGCCACCGAGGCAAAAACAAGCCTAAACCTATAAAAGAAGCTCTGGCCCGCGCCTCCTCCAAAATGACCACGAAGGCCCTGGCTAAACAACATGCAGCATCGCAGGCTGCCCTGGAGCTAGCAGACAGTGGAGAAGAGGATGATGCAAATTTCAGCCTTGGCTGCTCCACCACCCTGCCTCCCTCAGGTATGTCACAAAATGACTCTTAAATACATGGAATCCCTGCTCCAGAGAGCCCTGAAAGCCACATCTGAACAGATCACAAATAGACTATCACGGGAAATACGTGAAATAGGTCAGCGTACAGCAGACCTTGAAAGTAGGGTGGATGACATGGAACTCACCCTCCAAGAGCTTGCCCAAGAGCAAGCAGCGCTTTGTGAGGAGAATGCCACATTGCTTTCTCACTTAGAAGACGCTGAGAACCGCTCCCGCAGATCTAACCTGAGACTCCGTAGAATACCTGAGGCGATCGATGATATTCAGTCGTTCATCACCGCACTGTTTCAGAAGCTCTCACCATCCATCCCAATAGAGCGGTTAGAGTTCGACGGACCACCACGAGATATAATCATCAAGCTACATTTTTTTTCCGCACAAAGGAACAGTTGCTCTCTGCTGCCCGAAACAAGGACTCGCTTCTGTTCCAGGGTCATGTATACCAGCTCTTCTCTGACCTGGCACCCCTCACCATAGCCAAACGCAGTGCCATGAAGCCGCAGCTCCAAATCTTGTTACAACACCAGCTGAAATACACCAGGCGGTTTCCTTTTGCCCTTCAGTTTTCATATCAAGGGCAGCAACATTCCTGCACCACACCAGAATCTCTGCAGCAGCTCCTTGAAACTCTTCACCTGTCTTCCCCGGCCCAGCTTTCAGAGACTATGCTACCAAGCACGCCGGCCTGTGCTGCTACACATCCATACGCAGCTACACCGACTTGCAACCAGCCAGGACCGTCTTCGATCCATAAGGGAACACCATCACGGGTTCCAGGGGATAACTTCACCAGTCCAAAATCTTGCCCACCCCACTGATTTTGCAATGTCAGTTTTTCTTTGCCTCCTTTCTCCTGTTGCACATAGGTTCTCGATGATCCATAAGGAAACTGCCTACCTAACATCACATGAAGGTTTTTCTTCCACCGAGGCCTAAGAGACTGCACCCTGGTATGTACTTTCACTCCCTGTAAGAACACCCACCCCCAAGGGGCTACACAGGTTCAGACACCCCACAATTTATCCAATCTCACTAAGAAATGTCCATCATTACTTAGTTTGGATACTTCCTCCGGTAACAAGGACTGATGCTCTTAGCATCTTTGTTTTACCAGATCCCTGGTTTAAAGCAGCATTTTTTAATTCCACATTTTCTAATCCCTGTCTGATCCCTCTATGTATGATGCTTGCTGTTACTAGATAAAAACTAAAGTAATCCTTTTCCCCCTTCCCCCTGTTTCTCCCCCTTCCCCCCCTCTCTACCCCCTCCCCTTCCCTGCCCCCTCCCTTTTTCCTCCCCCCTTCCCTGCCCCTTCCCCCTCCCTTTTTACCTTCCCTCCCCTTCCCCCCCGCTCCTTCCCCCTGCCTTTTTCCCTTCCCTCCCTCCCCCCCCTGCTCCTTCCCCCCTCCCCCCTCCCTATCCACCCCTCCTCAATGCTGCTCCTATTGGATACTTATTATTGAAGTGTCTGTTTCTTCTGATGACATGACTGGTTAAGAAAGTTGTTTTTGGTTTAACACTAAACTTGAATTTAATGTCTTATTCTTAATGTGTCTTTCCCATTTGCGGCGGGGAGCTGTCACAGCTCCCCCACTCTGCAGTGCAACCCTTGGCTGCTTTGCTGGCCGTGGAGTTTGTGCACTATTTGGACGGGCAATACAGAATTACCTTTTCAATACCTACAGTTAAATGGTTGGCCCTACACTACGAACACCCCACCCTCCCCTCTTCCCCTCCTACTTTCTACTTTTTTTCATCTTTTCTCTTCTGGTCGGTCGACTCACGTGGCTCTCTCGTTCAGTAATAAGAACCCCCTGTCACGGAATGTCCCACACTCCGCTTGAGTGCTTCCGTCATATACCACTATTATTATTAGTTTTACTCACCCAGCCGATCTCTGCCTCTCTCAGAGAACATATCCGCCACTGGGGAGAGGCCCGGATTGTCCCTTCTCCCTGGAGTCCTTTCTGCCGCTGGAGAGAAGACAGGGGGACTGGGCTCACTCCATCCTGCTGTTGGGGATCTGGGCTGTCTGCCCAGAATCCCTGGGGTATACAGGTGGGGACTGAAGCCCCATCCACCGACACCAGATCAAGCTGCAGTTGTGAGGTGATGACTGCATTCTCTCCTTGGATCCTGATCTGCAGCTCACGATAGACTGCCACCTCCTCACCTTGGGCCTCCACAATTGCTGCAGGTGTGGGGCAGAGGTCTTAGACCCTCTGTCCGGTTGGCAGCACTTCTGCTGGGGGTTTGCCAGGTGGTTCCTCCTCTACAGAAACGTCTATTAAATCCCCAGTCTTTGCAATTGGTAAAAGTGTGGGACAGAGGTCTTGGACCCCCTGTTCAGTTACCAGATCTTCAGCTGGAGAAGTTTGTTTTAACTCCATAGATGCTGCTGGCAGAAAATCACATGTCCCTGTCAGTGTTGTGGGAGAAAGGCCGACTACCTCTTCTCTCAAGAAGGCCACAGCCACTGTTGGTGCTGGGCAGAGCACAGTGAACTTTGGCCCTGATAGCAGCTCTTCTGCTGGAGGCTCATCAGGTTGTTCTTCCTCAGCAGAAAAGTCTAGCAAATCCCATGTCTCTGCAACTGATGTCTGGGGATACAGGTTCACCATCTTCTGTCCATGGAACCCAGAAGATGCTATCATTTCTGGGCAGAGGTTAGCAGAGCTCTGCCCTGTTGTCAGCACCTCAGGTTTGGGGAGGGCAATCTCTGGATTTTCCACTGCCGATTCTCTGGCATGCTGCTGAACGTGTTCTATCAGTTTCCTGTATGCCCTTTCCAGATGCTGTTCCTTCCTTAGCAAATGGTCCAGATCAGGTTTGAGCTCTGAGACCCCTGCAAGACCGAGCATAGCCTCTCTATATTCTCGCAGGTCCTCAAGGTCAGGTTCCCCTTCATCGCCAAACACAAAATGATCTGTAAGGCTCTCCCACAGCAATCCAGGGCCTCCAAAGTCATATCCCTCCGGAGAGCATTCTGTTGTCTCCCCTAAATATCCCTCCTCTGCGTGCCATTGCAGAGCCCGATAACAATTGTCCAGCTCTATCTCCTGCTGGACCAGCCTGTCCAACTCAGTCACCCATTGCTCTTGGGGCTGCTCTCCCAGGAATGCCATCCGCAATGCCCGTTGGTCACTGGCCCGTTGCTCTTGGGTTGGAAAGCACTTGCCCTGTTTTATACCAGCGAGCTGGAGGGCTCCAATCCAGAGCTCCACCCGAATCTGCTGCCTGAGCTCCAGGTATTCATCCTCAGACACAGTCCTGGTGTATGTTGAAAGGATGATCCGCAGCAGCCCCGGGAACTCTGATGCCAGGTCCATATCTCCGCTGGGGTGACTGAAGTCTGCTATGCTGATCTTGGATCCAGTTGGAGGTTTGGATGTCCCAGACTGCAGGAAGCTATCCCACTGCTGCCACCAATGTCATGGAACGTCCCACACTCCGCTTGAGTGCTTCCGTCATATACCACTTCCTCCCAGTCTGTATACCATATCAGATATTCCAACCTCTCTGAGCATAAAACAAGGCGACACTTGCTTGTTGCTAACATGAACTCACTTTATTCAGAACCAGAATTACAAGACTTTATATGCCGTTGGAACCTCCTCTAACAATACAACTGTAACCTAATTAACCTAATTAACATGAGCTAATTAACTAATCCTTTATACAGGACATTTTCTCACAATAGCAGCAGCTCCAATAGGAGTTGTCCCGTCTCCTACATTGTATAGAGGACAATGTGATCAGCTCATTCAATTAACATAAACACAGGTAGTTGGAGTTGATGACAACAGCATCTCCTCACAGGATGTGTCCCAACAGTATGAATCAGTCTTATCAGCAGGGGGCTGCTGGAGGAATCCCCCCTCCCTTTTCAGGGACACAAATCCCAGATGACCACAGCAAGGAGTCCCCAACAGAATCAAACAACATACAATATATACATATATACACGACGAGTCCGATTAGTACAGTTGAGACTGGATTTCTAATTCACCTCACAAAGAGTATTGTTCCCTTGAAAATCCAGGGCCCATAATCAAACGGCAAGAGGCTTGTGTTCAGTCCTCTCCAACAGCCTCTGTCCCGGCTAGGTCTGTCACACCCCCCCACTCCCTTTTATGGCCCCCCCTAAACATACTGTCCCTTAATGTTAAGGGACTTAACTCCCCCAATAAAAGGGCTAAAGCCTTCCAAACATTTGCATCCCTGAAGGCCAGCTTTGTTTCCCTTCAAGAGACCCATTTTGCGGTTCAACACACCCCCAAATTTTATAGCTCCCGATACCCTCAGGTATTTACCGCTCCTGCCACAACGAAAAAAAAGAGGTGTCCTGTTGGCCTTCCACCATACCATTCCATTCACCCCAACATTGGAAATCAAGGACCCAGAAGGTCGCTATATTGTTCTAGTAGGCCTACTACATTTGTCTCTTACTATGCCCCCAACAATAACCCAAACCCCTTTTTCTCTCATCTTTTGCAGACTGTAAAAGCACACTGTAAGGGCACACTTTTTATGTGTGGTGAATCCAACTTATAGTACTCCACCCCCATCTAGACAAATCTCCTTACTCTCCGGAACATTATTCCCCCTCCGCCCAATTCCACAACTCCAGCAGGCTTTTCTTTTCGATACTTGGAGGGAATGCAACCCTCTAAAGAGAAAGTACACGTTCTATTCCAACCCCCACAAATCCTTCTCTAGGATTGACCATATTCTTATCCCAATTGCATCCTCACCGATTTTACTTGGCTCCACTATACAACCCATCACTTGGTCAGACCACTGTGCAGTGATCACCATGATCTCCTCATTGATTCCCCAGACCAGAGACAAAACATGGTGTATGAATGAAGCACACCTAACTAACCCATTGTATTGCTTAGACATACAATTAGCCCTCAAAGATTATATCCTACACAACTCCACACCTGGAATATCCCCGATCCTTCTATGGGAGGCGCATAAACCAGTGATTAGAGGCAAATGCATTTCGGTGGCCACACATCTCAAAAGAGGCAAGAAAATTAGAATGCAGCAACTTGAATCTGATTTTCAAAATCACTTTCTCCAATTTCAGGCCTCCCCTACTGAAGCCCATAGATTGATCTTGGAGAAAACCAAAATTGAACTGGACCTTCTTCTGGCTGAGTCTGCGGATAAAGCCATACGCAGAGCCAGTCATACAATATACACTAAAGCTACACTAAAGCTAATAAACCCGACACGGAGCAAACAAGGGCCCCCATTAGACTCAGACTGGCCAACGACAGCCATACAAGTAACCCAATCAGGGTGCTTTCTGAATTTCGTAAAAGGCTGGCCAACCTTTATGAAGCAAAGGCCTCTTTTTCTCTGACCCAAGCAGAGACACTATTTCAAAACTTGTCAATACCGAAACTGTCGGACGCCAGTCATGAGTCACTGGAGAGACCAGTCACGGTCGAGGACATCCTTATAGCTATATAAACGTTTAAACCCCACAAACGCCCCGGCCCGGATGGCCTCCCCAGCACATACTACAGAAAATTTGCAGACTTGTTAGCTCCCCTTCTCGCAAGTTCCTTTAATGCTCTTCTAAAACAGCACTCTTTTGGTCGAGACACATTGACTGCTATAATCTCTATGATTCCCAAACCAAACACAGATAATACCATGTGGTCCAATTATCGACCTATATCCTTACTTAATGTGGACATAAAAATACTAGCTAAGATCATAGCGTTGCGACTCAATCCAATCATAGGGGGGTTGATCCACAAAGATCAAGAATAAAGTGGGCTTTATTCCCCGGAGACAGGCTAGTGATAACATACGACGCGTTACCTTACTGCAACATATAGCCAGGTCCCATAAAATACCTATGCATCTCCTGTCTCTTGATATAAGAAAGGCATTTGACATGGTCTCCTAGTCCTATCTGCACTTTATTTTGCAGCGCTGGGGGTTTGGCCCACACTTCCTACAATGGATCAACGCCCTAAATACCCAACCCCAAGCATATGTAAAATACTCTGGGTTCCGCTCAGAATGTTTCCTGATCCAAAGAGGGACAAGACAAGGCTGCCCCCTATCCCCCTTGGTTTTCGCCCTCGTGATTGAACCCCTTGCAGCCCTGATTAGAACAAACCCAAATATCCAAGGTCTGGAGGTAGCCTCCACGTCACACAAATTATGTCTTTTCGCGGATGACGCACTACTGTTCGTTACCTCACCACATATTACCCTTCCCAATCTCATTCAACTCTTAGATAAATTTGCACAGGTCACAGGCTTGGAAGTCAATCAAGCAAAATCTAAGGCCCTCAATGTGTCTCTATCACAAGCAGAGCTTAAAATCCTTCAAGAGAATTTCCCTTTTCAATGGTCTACCTCTTCTATTCCTTATCTAGGAATAAAATTGGCCAGTAACCCGGCCGTCGATTCCATACCAACTATCTCCCTATGTTAAACCACTTGTCCTCACTGCTTAACACCTGGCAACCCTTGTGTGTCTCATGGCTCGGGCGGATTGCGGCCGTGAAGATGTCATTGCTTCCCAAGCTTTTATATCTCTACAGAGTCCTTCCGATCGCAGTCTCCCCCTATTTCCATTGAGTAATACAAAACCGAGTGTTCAAATATATTTGGGGCTCCACAAAACCAAGGGCTCCACGACCCGTTTTGTTCCTTAATAAAATCACTGGAGGCTTAGGGGTACCCAACTTTACTATCATGCAGCCCAGTTGGCCCAAATCACACTCTACCACACAAAAGTTGAAACGCCTTTATGGGTTAGCCTGGAAGCAATAGATCTTCACCCTCTCATAATATCCAATTTGCTATGGCTAACTCCCCATGCCCGTGGTCCTATTACAAATCCTATAACACAGCACTCCCTAAGAATCTGGGACCAATTGCGAAAGCCATTCAAATTAATGTCACTGCATTCTCCCTTATTCTCTTTCCTTGGCCACCCACTCTTTTATCCGGCCTATACTGAACCAGCCTCATTCCAAGCCTGGGCCCGGGCTGGTCTGAGTCGTATATTTGACTTAGTCACTGACAGGGCTATAAAGACATTTCCAGTCCTACAAGCACAAACTCAACTCCCACATCAGGAATGTTTCCGTTTTCTACAGATCTCTCACTTTATCCAAACAGTTATAGGATCAAGCTCAGCGCTAGACAACCTTTCCATGTATGAGGGTATATGCGAATCAGACCCACATGCCCCAGGTATCATATCTCATCTTTACTCCCACCTCACATCTTCCACAGCTATGCTCCCATCATGTGCTCTACAGTGGACCAAAGACTTAAAGATAGCTTTAGACACAGATTACTGGAAGAACATATGGTCCAGCACCAAAATATCGTCTCAGAATATTGTTGCATTAGAAGCAAATTACAAAGTTATGATGCGGTGGTATTTGGTCCTGGTTAGGATCGCCAAATTCTTACCGACATAGTCACAAACAGACTGTTTCAGGAGCTGTGGAGAAAGAGGCACACATGCACATATATGGTGGACTTGCCCGACAGTACAGCGCTTCTGGGCGACAATATTCCAAATGGCTTCCACCCTGCTTTGTTTTCCTATTGATCCTGACCCATCCTTGGCCTTATTGAATTACTCTCCACAAGACCTTACTAGGGCACAGCTACGTCTTCTCCTTCAACTCACCACTGCGGCCAAGCAAACAATAGCTAAGGCCTGGAAAACCCCAACCTTGCATATAGCTGAAGTAAAGAATAGGGCGACTCACTCCATGATACACAGTAAAATAGAAGTCACTATTCTTGATAAAATTCCCCAACACCTCAAAATCTGGCACCCATGAATAGACCACTTTTTACCTTCTGATTTCGACAAACACCTTCTAGAACCTTAAACCCCCTCGTCCCCCCACCTAACACGATTCTAAATACGTAGGTGGCCCATGCAGGTCGGCCGACCACCTCTCCTTCAGTTTATGTCTCTCTTCTTCTTTCTTACTCTTACCTTTTCCAGTCACCCTTCCCTCCTCCCAACCCTCCTCTTACCCTATGATTACTACTGATAACATAACTTAGTAATATATGCTGTTTAGCTGAGACTATGACCTCCTCCTTACGGAGTACCACCTTACAGGAATATGCCTGTTTATAAGAGTCCTGGCCCCTCCTTGACATAGCAAACAATGTTATCAATCTGATTGTCCAAGATGTCTTTTTTTTACCCATACTATGTATTGCCTCTCTCATCTTGCTATCGTCAATATTATCCACTAAATTGTACTCTGTTTTGCGTAAAGTTTTTTATGCTAGCCTGACATTGTCTGTAACTATATGCTGCCTGTTGCTAATAAAAAAATTTTGAAAAGAAAACAAAAAAGATTCAGGAGATCACGAGAAATAATAAAGAACTACGTTTGTGTGAATATCAGCAGCAAAACAAATTCATTCTTCTAGCATTATAAAGAACAAAAGAATGCGCTGCATTAAAAGATCCAAAAATTGACAGCGTGGCAAATGTGCTATCTCCATTACGAGCACTCGTTTTACCAGAACGAGCGCTTCCGTCTCGTACTTGATTCTGAGCATGCGTGATTTTTTTGTGCATCCGAATTGCATACAGACGATCGCATTTTCAGATAGGAACTTTCCCCGACCGAAAAATAGAGAGCATGCTCTCAATCTTTTGCTGGCTGGAATTCCGCCAGCAAACGACTGATGGAGCATACACACGGTCGCATTTTATGACAAAAAGCTCTCATCGGAGTTTTGCTGGCGGCATTTCCGATCGTGTGTACGCGGCATCAGGCTCGTCATTTCCTAAATGTCTTACAGGACAATTTCATGGGTCAAATGGTAAATGCACCAACAACAAGAAACAATGTGTTACTAGACCTACTGTAAGGACTGGGTTCAGCCCTTCCTTCTCTGAGCTGGCCGCTCAGCTGTCGGCTAATTGCCAACTCCTATCTCTCCACAGTGACTCACGTGTTGATGATATCCTGCTTGTCAGTCCTGGTTACTTAGGCTGTCCAGGCCAGATCTTCTCTGCCTTCACCTTGGTCACATCTCTAGAGACGCTCTCCTGTGTTCCTGTTAAAGACTTGCTTGGCTGACATTCCTTCTGGCTCCAGATCCTGCTGGCTGTTCTACTACGTTGAGCTCCCTGATGTATTGGCTTGTCTGACTACCCGTTACGGTTCCTGAACTCTGGCTATATTTTGTCTACGTTTACTCCATTTACCTTTTTTTAAACAAGTGTGATTTAACTGTACTTCTGTCTCAGTCTGATTCAAGGTTTCTGACACCTACTGTTTACTAACGATACAGACTTGATCGCGGATGTAGAAATACGGGGCAACTTGGGAAACAGCAATGACAAGTCAATTTGTTTCAGTATAAATCACACAAATCGGAAGCAGAGGGGAATACAAATAGACTGAATTTCGAAAGAGCCAATTTCCAGAAACGACACTCCTTCCTAGAAGATACTAAATGGGATAAAATCCTAGGCACAAAGAACACAGAGGAAAAAGGGGTGTGCTTTAGGAGCATATTAAACAGCGGTATTAGCTAGTGCATCCCAAAGGGTAATAAATTTAAAAGAGCTAATAAAAGCCCTGGGTGGCTCAACACCAATACCAATGTAAAAATTCATATAAAAGCAAAGGAGAAGGCCTTCAAAAAATACAAGGTCCTCATCAGCATTCCAACTGTACAAAGAATGAAATAAGAAATGTAAGGGTGTAATCTTGGCTGTTAAGATGGAACACGAGAGGCACATAGCGGAGGAGGGTAAAAAAAATTATTTAAGTACATAAATAGTAAAAGAGGGAAGACAGATCATATTGGCCCCATAAAGGATGGTGAGATGGCAAAGGTTTTGAATGTATTCTCCTCAGTCTTCACGAGGGAAACGGGGGTTCAGTAACAAAAACTGCAAGATTTATCCTCATGACACGATACAGGAAACACCCTCATGGTTAATAGAAGATAAAATTAGAAGCAGACTTGAAAAACATCATAATTAAGTCACCGGGACCAGATGGCTTGCACCCGAGGGTCCTTAAGGTACTCAGTCAGGTAACTGCCAGACCGCTGTTCCTAATTTTTACGAACAGTCTACTGACTGGTATGGTACCAGCTGATTGGAGAAAAGCCAATGTAGCACCAATCTTTAAAAAAGGACCAAGATATATGCCTGGGAACTACAGACCAGTTAGCCTGACATCAATAGTATGCAAGCTCTTGGAAAGGATAAGGGACTATATACAAGATTTCAGTAATGACAACGGTATCATTAGCAGTAATCATCATGGATTCATGAAAAATCGTTCTTGCCAAACAAATCTATTAACCTTCTATGAGGAGGTGAGCTGCCATCTGGATGAAGGAAGGCCCGTAAAACGTAGTGTATCTGGATTTTGCAAAGGCATTTGATATAGTTCCCACAAATGTTTACTGTACAAACTGGGGTCTGTCGGCATGGACAAAGAGGGGAGGACCTGAATTGAAAACTAGCTACAAGGACGAGTTCAGAGGGTAGTGATGAATGGGGAGTACTTGGAATGGTCTGGTGCGGAAAGTGGGGACCCCCAGGGTTCTGTCCTGGAACCAATCCTATTTATTTTATTCATAAATGATCTGGAGGATGGGATAAATGGCTTAATCTCAGTATTTGCAGACGATACTAAGCCAAGCAGGGCAATAGCTTCTCTGCAGGATATGGAAACCTTGCAAGAAGATCTGAACAAATTAACGGGGTGGGCAACTACATGGCAAATGAGGTTTGATGTTGAAAAATGTAAAATAATGCATTTAGGTGGCAAAAACATGAATGCAATCTACTCACTAGAGCGAGAACCTCTGGGGGAATCTAGGATGGAAAAGGACCTGGGGCCCTAGTAGATGACAGGATAAGCAATGGCATGCAATGCCAAGCTGCTGCAAGCAACGCCAATAGAATATTGCCATGCATTAAAAAGGGAATCAACTCCAGAGATAAAACGATAATTCTCCCACTCTACAAGACTCTGGTCTGGCCGCACCTGGAGTATGCCGCCCAGTTCTGGGCTCCAGTCCTCAGGAAAGATGTGCTGGAAATGGAGAGAGTACAGAGAAGGGCAACAAAGCTAATAAAGGGTCTGGAGGATCTTAGTTATGAGGAAAGGTTGCGAGCACTGAACTTATTCTCTCTGGAGAAGAGACGCTTGAGAGGGAATATGGTTTCAATGTACAAATTCCCATACTGGTGACCCCACAATAGGGATAAAACTTTTCCACGAAAGGGCATTTTAAAAGACTTGCGGCCATTCATTAAATTAGAAGAAAAGTGATTTAACCGGAAACTGTGTAAAGGGTTCTTTACGATAAGAGCCATAAGAATGAGCAATTCTCTTCCACAAGCAGTAGTTTCATCAGGAAGCATAGATGATTTCAAAAAACTATTAGGCACCTAAACGACCATAACATACAGGGATACACAATCACACACACACACACACACACAGGTTGGACTTGATGGACTTTTGTCTTTTTTCAACCTCACCAACTATGTGTACTAGGCTTTAGCTAGTCCACACCTAAAGTGTATTTACAATGCCTGCCTCCTCACTGCCAAGCAGACCTATTTTATCACTCTCATTAACAATTTATCATCCTGTCCATGTCAACTCTTCTCTACCTTCAACTCTCTTCGTCATCCACTGCCTCCACACACTAACTCACTCACTGCACAGGAGATCGCCAATCACTTCAAACATAAGATTAATACAATTCTTGAAGAGATCTCCTCTGTACAGATACCTTCTACACTTAACATGCCATGTCCACAAGTACAATCATTACTTCCCTCATTCAAAGCCACCACAGCAGAAGAGGTTGCTAAACTTCTTTCTAACATCCACCTGCCCCCTGGACGCTGTTCCCTCGCAAATGCTACATTCACCCTCTGGCTCTATTCTTCACTCTCTAACTCACCTCTTCAATCTCACCTCTGTTCTGGCATCTTCCTCAACTCTCTAAAAACATGCACTAGTTAGCCTCATACTTAAAAAGCCTTCACTGGACCCCACCAATCTTAGACCTCTTGCTCCCCTTTTTATCCAAACTCCTTGAACATCTGGTCTGACCACCTCACCGAGAATATCCTTCTTGATCCCCTTCAGTCTGGATTTTGCCCTCAACACTCCACTGAAACTGCTCTCCTAAAACTCAAACAATCTGCTAACAGCCAAAACCAAAGAACCCTATTCTGTACTCCTACTTTTGGACCTCTCTGCTGCCTTTGATACGGTTGACCACCCCCTCCTCTAAAAATTCCACATTTTTGGTCTCCTCGCTGGTTCTCTTCCTACTTATATGACCGCACCTTTAGCATTACGTACCATTCTACTTCCTCCTCTCCTCTTCCTCTGTCGGGATCCCTCAAAGTTCTGTACTTTGACATCACCTATTCTCCATCTACACCTTCTCCCTGGTTCAGTTTATAACCTCCCATGGCTTCCAATACCATCTCTACACCAACGACACCAAAATGTATCTCTCTACCCCTCAGCTCACTCTTAAAGTCTCCTCATGTATCACTAATTTACTAACAGACATATCAGCTTGGATGTCACTACTTCCTCAACCTAATCAATCCAAAACTAAGCTCATAAGTTTTCCTCCCCCACATGCCCATTCCCCTGATTTGTCCATTAGGATCGATGGCACAACTATCAGCCCATCCCCGTGTAATCAGTGGCGGCCGGTCCATAAGGGGCGCAGGGGCGCCACCCACCCCCCCATCCATTCGTCTGGCCCCCTGATCTACATGCAGGGACGCTGGACTATGGATTCCAATGATGGGGGTGTATTTTATTGAACGTGATTAGAGCCAGAGGCTCTAATAGGCTTCAAAACAGGGTTTTTTCTACATGGCAAATGAGGTTTAAAGTAGTAAAAATGTAAAGTAATGCATTTGGGTAGCAAAAATATGAATGCAATCTATACACTATGGGAGAACCTCTGGGTGAGTCTAGGATGGAAAAGAACCTGGGGGTCTTAGTAGATGATAGGCTCAACAATGGCATGCAATGCCAAGCTGCTGCTAACAAAGTAACTAGAATATTGGTATTCATTAAAAAGGGGATCAACTCCAGAGATAAAACGATAATTTTCCCGCTCTACAAGACTCTGGTCCGCCACACCTAGAGTATGCTGTCCAGTTCTGGGCACCAGTTCTCAGGAAGGACGTACTGGAAATGGAGTGAGTACAAAGAAGGGCAACTAAGCTAATAAAGGGTCTGGAGGATATTAGTTATGAGGAAAGGTTGTGAGCACTGAACTTATTCTCTCTGGAGAAGAGACACTTGAGAGGGGATATGATTTCAATTTATAAATACTGGTGACCCCGCAATAGGGATAAAACTTTTTCGCGGAAGGGAGTTTAACAAGACATGTGGCCACTCGTTAAAATGAGAAGAAAAGAGGTTTAACCTTAAACTATGTAGAGGGTTCTTTACTGTAATGCCCCGTACACACGGTCAGACTTTTTTCGGACATTCCAACAACAAAATCCTAGGATTTTTTCCGACGGATGTTGGCTCAAACTTGTGTTGCATATACACGGTCACACAAAGTTGTCGGAAAATCCGATCGTTCTGAACGCGGTAATGTAAAACACGTACGTCGGGACTATAAACGGGGCAGTGGCCAATAGCTTTCATCTCTTTATTTATTCTGAGCATGCGTGGCACTTTGTCCGTCGGATTTTTGTACACACGATCGGAATTTCCGACAACGGATTTTGTTGTCGGAAAATTTTATAGCCTGCTCTCAAACTTTGTGTGTCGGAAAATCCTATGGAAAATGTGTGATGGAGCCCACACATGGTCGGAATTTCCGACAACAAGGTCCTATCACACATTTTCCGTTGGAAAATCTGACCGTGTGTACGGGGCATTAGAGTGGCACGGATGTGGAATCCCCTTCCACAGGCTGTGGTCTCAGCAGGGAGCATCGATAGTTTAAAAAAACTATTAGATAAGCACCTGAACAACCTCAACCTACAGGGATATAAAATGTAATACTGACATATAATCAGACACATAGGTTAGGCTTGATGGACTTGTGTCTTTTTTCAACCTCACCTACTATGTAACTATGTAACTAAGGGTGGGCTTGGGGCGCAGAGCACTGCGCTCTGATCCCACCCAGTTGTGTGACACTAGCAAATAAATATTCCCTACTCTTCCTCATACACCTCCTCGCCAATCAGATAGCCCCCATTGGCCAGGGAGTCTTAGGACTCCCTGGCCAATAGTGTCTCACGACAAACTTCTGGTTTCCAATCGGCCAGGAGGAGAATGTCTTTGTGCTCGCTAGAGCGGCCCTGGATCTTCCTTCTTCCTGCCTCTGTACCTCCTCCTGTCTCCCCCGGGAGGGGTAGGTGGGGGGTGATAGCCGCCACCTGTGGCTCCAGGGGGGGGTAGGTGGGGGGTGATTTCCGCCTCCTGTGTCTCCCATGGGGGTATAATGTTGGTTGTGCCCCCCCCAAAAAAAATAGTGAGCACCAGCCGCCACGGGGTGTAATCCTGGACTCTGAACTTTCCTTTCAGCCCCGCGTTCAATCACTATCCAAGTCTTGATGCCTCAACCTGCGCAACATCTCCAAAATACGCCCCTTTCTAACCAATGACACTTCAAAGCTCCTAGTTCACTCCCTGGTTATCTCCCACCTCAGCTACTGCAACTTCATCCTCATTGGCTTACCTTTACGTAGGCTATCTCCCCTTCTGTCCATTATGAATGAAGCTGCTAGGCTCATCCACCTTACCAACCAGTGTCTGTTACTCCTCTCTGTCAATCTCTCCACTGGCTTCTGCTCACCCAACAAATACCAACAGCAACTTACAAAGCCATCCACAACTCAGCCCCCAGCTACATCTCTAGCCTAGTCTCAAAATACAAACCTACTTGTTCTCTTCATTCCTCTCAAGACCTTCTTCTCTCTAGTTCCCTCTTCACCTTCCTGAGCCTCTCCTGTTCTATGGAACTCTCTACCCCGATTTGTCCGATTATCTCCTACTCTGTTTGCTTTTAGACAATCCCTGAAAACCCTCCTCTTCAGAGAAGCCTACTCTGCTCACACCTAACAACTGTACTTTTATTTTCTCCATAAGCTCATCCCCCACAGCTATTACCTTTTTGTATCATTCGACCCTCCCTCCTAGATTGTAATCTCTAATGAACAGGTCCCTCTGATTCTTCCTGTTTTGAATTGGTTCACTGCTTTGGCACTGAAGAAGAGGGTCCCCCCCCTCGTAACGCACAAGCCATTTGCAATGCCATCTAGTTCCCCACAACATCTGGTCCAGGTTGCAGGTGTCTAGAGGCACGGTTCCATTTGCTGGTGTACTGACAAGCCTTTTTTATCACGTTTGTTTGAGTATGACTACTGCCATTACAGTTTAATACATTTTATCTTTGGTAATGCACAAGGTTGGTGCACCCTCCTTTCTTCTTTATATGTTTGAATTGTGTTGTAATTGTATTGTCTGCCCTGTTGTAAAGCGCTGTGCAAACTGTTGGTGCTATATAAATCCTGTATAATAATAATAATATTTAAACCCTAGCAATAAACGTTTCTAATTTACTACCTTTTGGTCTGCTGTATATACCATTGGAAGCTCTTTGTTATATCTGATTGATAAAAGTACAAAATGTCTGGTTTTGCCAGAAATCTTGTGAGCCAATAACCTTCTGTGCTCTCTGTCTTTGCTCAAGGAGAGATTATAGATATGAGGGGGAGGAGATAAGGAGGGGTCTGTTTTCTTTGCAATCCATAGGAATCCAAGTAGACAATGCTAATACCATGTCCTTTGGAAGGTAGGAGCACACTGCATTCCTGGCACATCAATAGTACTGTACTTTCAGAGTGTTTAAGGGTTAGTTCACTTTTTTACAAAAAATGGAGGTAAACAAACACCCTACACACTCCCCACCCGCCGGTCCCTGCTGCAATTACCTTTTGTGAGTGATGAGCTGTCAATGCCTATGCAGTTTTAGTAGCAGTCTGGGTATTTGAAATCCCTGATCTTCTTTCTGTAGAGCTACCGGGATGAACCAGAGCGATTCAGTGCCAGCATATGACCACTTTGACCAGTCAAAATCACTCTGATCCATCCCAGAAGCCCTACAGAATGAAGAGTGGGTATTTTAAATCCCTGGACCGCTACATCAGGGGTGTTAAATGAGTTGTTGAGGCTGTAGGGTGTTAACTACTTCAATACCAGACACTTTTACACCCTTCCTGCCCAGGACAATTCTCAGCTTTCAGAGCTTTTACACTTTGAATGACAATTGAGCAGTCATGCAACACTGTACCCATATGAGATTTTTATCATTTTTTCACACAAATAGAGCTTCCTTTCAGTGGTATTTAATTTAGTCCACAAACTATGGTATATACAGTATATTGATCAATCTTGATGTACTGATGGCCTATCTCATTTCTTGAGGCCCTTTTTGGAAAGTGGACAGTCCAGGATATTTAGTGAGAGGCATGGTGAGTTTTTTTTGAAGTTGTAAATTTCTGTCACAATTTTTTGGAAAATTAAAAAAATAAAAAAGGACACATTTTTAAAAAAATTTTCTACATAGTGTCACCAGTGCAGTACAGCATCATCATATAACTGGTGTGACGGTGATCAGGGACACCGACTGGTGACGGTATGTAACAAAAAAAAAAATATTAATAATTTTTTTTGTCAACTTTTTTCTTTTTTTGACAGTTGGCCACAGCTAATCACATAGTACAGATGGGCTGTGATTGGCCCTGTATGTACCATGTAATCACTTTGACCAATCACAGAGCTCATTACAATAGTACATAATGAAAGGCATGAATCCTGGAGGATGTCATGACGTCCTCCCAGAGTAACAGGGCTCACGCTCAGCCTTCATTTTACAATATGCCAGACAGGAGGGGGTTAATTCACCTTTTAAATCTTTTTCAAAAGGCAAACTTATACTTCAGGGATAAAACCTGGGGAAATGTGCATGCATTGCAGGATTTAAAAATAGTTTTTTGCTTTGACATACTTTATAAAACAGAGCTGCTCCTATGACATATACCATATTAGCCAAATATTCCATGATGGGCCTGCTTTTAAAAAATCTCAGTAGGCAGCAGCCAATAAACGATTGCTTTAGCAACCAGTGCGGGAACAAGGTCATCTAGTACCCAGGGCAAAGATGCCAAAAGGCGTCCCCCCAAATGTATGAGCATTATGTGTCAGCAAAGATCCCCAGCCTCTCCTCCCAAAAAAATTCAAGAACTAATCTTTACACTTACCCCCTAAGCATAAATTCTCTTTGCAAGCCAAGAATCTCCCCAAACAAAAAATTCCCCTCTTCCAGAACAAATCCCCCTTCCTCCTAGTACAAATCCTCTACCCCTCAATTTTTTACTCTGAGCATAAATCCCCCCCCCAAATTCCTTTCTCCCAGCACAAATCCCCCCCAAATCTCCTCTCCTAGCATTAATTCCCCTTCCCCAAATCCCTCAATCATCCCTACTAGCACTAATCCCCCCCCTCTAAATCACCCCTTCTAGCAAAATACCCCAAATCCCCACTGCGCCCAGGGCAGCCGTCCGACTTGCCCACCCCTTGTTCCGGCCCTGTTAGTAACACAACCTGCATTTTTCTGCAGTTCAGTAAAAAATTACCTTTGAGGCGTAGATATGCCAGGAATTCAAGGACAGTCTGAATGGTAGTCTCATCCAATGAATGTAGTAGTGTTCCTGTAGAAATCAGAAAAATTGAACTTTTATTCTTTAAAATTTATACATTTCTTTTAAACCATTCAGTGCCTAAGAAATAGGAACCTTTTTTTCACTAACATGACAACATAATGCAAAGTCATATTGCAAAGTGCAAACTGCTGTGTGTGGGCTTGACAAATTTGAAGCTTCATGACATAAATTCTCTAATAATGGATGAATTTATTGAAAAAGAATTGAAAAGAATTTATGTAGGTAGATAAAGAAAGTGTTATGTTGTGAGAATGCAGCACAAACCATATAGATCCACTAGATCCCTATAACAGCCATTATTCTTAAAGTGGTTGTAAACCCCATTCATAAAATTTGAACTAAGCACATATGTCTGTAGTGTTTACTTGTCTCTCTCCAAAGCTCTAAGTGTCGTTTCTCTCTGGTGCTCCGTTCCTCTGTTATCAACTTCTGACAAGTTCTCCAACACGTGATAACATGAGCTCAAAATTTGTGTCAGGAAGGGAGCTTAGAGGGAGATAAGCAGGGAGCTTGTCTATTCAGAATACAGCTCTGAATTTGCCTTCGTTCCTCTGCCTATGTGGAGGGGGGTGTATCCCTTTCCTCCAATCAGCTCTCACACAGTGTAAGTGCAGACTCCCCACCCACCCCTATGTACTGCTGAAGGATGAAGAAAGATTTTTAACATGATCTGCACTTTTGAGGCTATTTTCTTCACTAGGTATATGAGGGATTACAACCACTTTAAAGTGAATTAGAGTTTAAGCTCAGCCAGTGTGATTTTTTCAAATTCCCCCCATTGTTCCAATAAAGATGTTAAATACCACAGTTTCCATATGTAGATGATGAGGGAAAGCATTTTGCAGGTTGCTACCCTATGATGAGCCTTTCTGTCTGTAATTGACTCTTAGACATTGGATGATCATTTGATCTAGCCAAAAACAGTTGAGTTGGGAGACTTATGCCCCCTACAAACAATCAGAAATTCCCTCAGCAAAAGTTCGATGTGAGCTTTTGGTCGGAAATTGCGACCCTGTGTATGCTCCATCAGATTGAGAACAGGTTCTCTATTTTTCGGTCAGAAAAAAATTCCGATCGGAAATTCCCATCGTCTGTACAAATTCTGAAGCGTAAAATTCCTACGCATGCTCGGAAACAATTCAACACATGTTCGGAAGCATTGAACTTCATTTTCTCAGCTTGTCGTAGTGTTGTTCGTCACCGCATTCTTGGCGGTCGAAAGTTCAGAGAACTTTTGTGTGAATGCAAGCCAAGCTTGAGCAGAATTCCTTCGGAAAACCCATATAAGTTTTTTTTCGATGGAAAATCTGCTTGTGTGCACGGGGCAAAAGAGTAATATAGAGATTGTCATTTCTCACCTGCTTCTGAAAATGCTAGTTTCCTGAATATTTTGTGGATTCTCTGGCTTATGCACTTTTAAAACCACTGACCCAAAACAAGTATGCAGATCAGAAAAGTCAGGGGAAAGTCTGAAACTTTGTCTACATACTTGTTCTTAGAATCATACTCTCTATTTGTCATGTTTATCATTATCATCAAAAGTGAAAGGAAATCCTAAATTTTGGGTTGTCCCCAGAACAGTATCAGAGGGGAAACCTTCCAATGGAGATACTAGTTCTGGTGACCCTGAGGCTCGGTTCACACTAGGACGACTTGGGATCCGACTTGTAAGCCCTCAAGTCGCCCCAAGAAGAGATTTACATTACCGTGAATCAGAGCGTCTTAATTGACACTACTGAAGTCGCTCCGACTTCAGAGCGTACTCCCTGTACTACTTGGATCCGACTTGTAGGCGACCTGTACCATAGAAATCAATGGAAGTCGCGTTGTAAATTGATCAAAGTTGCGCTGAAGTCGCGTTGAAGCCGTGTTGAAGTCGCCGTGCAAAGTCGCGCTGAAGTCGTGTTGCCCCTGTGTGAATCGAGCCTAAGTGTTGCCTTTAGTTCTTCCTTAACAATGGTGGCCTCTCCCAGGATAGATTTCTAAAGATAGAGAAGGAAGATTATAGATAGATGGACTTACCATATATGTCTTTCCCAGCCTTGAACAAATCTTCCACTATCTCCCTTTTACCGGGTATACCAACTTTATCAGGCAAAGTCCGATGAGCATCTGTTGGCAAAAGATAACAGCCATATAATTAAAGTATTTGTAAAGCTTTAAGTTTTTTCACCTTAATACATTTTATTTATTAAAGTGAAAAACCATCTGGGTTGCAGCTCCCCACCAGACCCCCCCTTTTTCTTACCTGAGCCCGATCCGATCTAGTGATGTGCACAAGCGCAGCGGCTCCAGCCACTGTCACTTTCCTCATTGGACAGATTAATAGCAGCAGGAGCCATTGGCTCCCGCTGCTGTCAATCAAAAGCCGTGACACGGGGGCGGGGCCGAGTCCCGTTGTCTGTGTCAATGGATGCAGCACTGGGGCTTGGGAGTGAGCCCGCATGGGTGCCCCCATGGAAAGCGGCTTTCCGTGGGGGCACCGGGTGAAGAGCAGGAGCCAGGAGCGCCGGCCGGGGACCCCATTCAAGGAGGATTGGAGCTGCTCTGTGCAAAACCATTGCACAGAGCAGGTAATTATAGACATGTTTGTTGTTTTTTATTTTTAAAAAATCAAAGGTTTTAAAATTACTTTAAATTATGATTATAAATAGCAATTTTATGCATAGAGGGTACCATGTGTTGAAATTTCCCTAGCATAGCTAGCAAGATAATCACAGCACACTCAAATATATCCAGCTATTACAACACCATTTTTTCCCAACTATGTCCTACATAAAATCGCACCACTGCAGTTGGTGTTAATTTCTCCCAACTTTTCTTCAAGAAAGATAATATTTCAGTTATAGGTGAAACATGATGGGTTGAGTCAAGCTCAGCCTTTGTTGGTCTTAAATCTCCCAGTTGTAATAGATATAAACTCTGTTTCTGTCCCCCTAGAAATGTTGGTTGTTACCGACCACCTCTGCATACATCTCCTTATACTGCATTCTCTATGAGGAATAATACATAAGGATCAAACAGGAATAGTGGAACTCCCTCATTTTGGGCAGCAGGTTTGTAAACCCATGAACTTAAAGCGGAGTTCCACCCAAAAGTAGAACTTCCTCTTTAAGCACTCCCCCCCCCTTACATGCCACATTTGGCATGTAATTTTTTGCGGGGAGGGGGGTGGGTGACTACTTTAGAGAGGGACTTCTTGTCCCACTCCCTCCTTCTGCCCACGGGTCGCCTAGGCGACTCCTCCTCTCCCCCAGGCGGTCCCTCCCTCTCGGCAATCTGCTGGGACACGTGACAGGTCCCAGAAGATTGCCTGTCCACTGGGAGAGCACAGCGCAACTCGTGCCTGCTGTCACGGACGGGTTCCCACAGTTCCAATGGATGCGCTGAGGAGAGGACCAGGGCTCCGTGCAGCTGCATCGCTGGACCGTGGAACTGGTAAGTGTCTGTTTATTAAAAGTCAGCAGCTAAACTTTTTGTAGCTCCTGACTTTTAATAATAAGAAAAAAAACTCCGCTTTAAGGCTCAAAAAACTAGTCAGCACACTCACAAATTATAAGAATTATCAGGTTGACTCTCCAGCATATATCAGAACCGGAATATAAGTTTTGGGTGTACCCACACTTTAGGAATATAACCTTCTGCAGGTCAACTGTATGTATTAGACAAAGTTTAACAAACTTCGTTACAGATGCTTACCTGATTCTATTTTGTAGCTACTGCAGTGAACTTGATAAGCTCCTTCTAATTCAATAATAATTGGGAGGGTCTGCTATTTTTAAAATATATATATTGTGACGATCCAGGGTGATTAGGTTCAAGTGGTGCATGCAGTTTTCCAGAAACGTGCCACTCCAGACTGCGTTTTTAGGGCATGTCAGCCCACTTTTATTTAAAGGTAACAAAAAAGTTCCAACAAACAGTAATCTTCCCTCACAGGGGTTCCACCATTACTGTATAAACACAATATATAGCCTCCTGTTTTACTCACAGTCAGCTTCATGCTGTTTTGGTCGCGCGCCACATCTGCCTTCTACAGATGTACACACAGGCTGCCACCTGCAGTCTTATAGGGCGTACACACGGTCGGACTTTGTTCGGACATTCCGACAACAAAATCCATGGATTTTTTCCGACGGATGTTGGCTCAAACTTGTCTTGCATACACACGGTCACACAAAGTTGTCGGAAAATCCGATCGTTCTGAACGCGGTGACGTAAAACATGTACGTCGGGACTATAAACGGGGCAGTGGCCAATAGCTTTCATCTCTTTATTTACTCTGAGCATGCGTGGCACTTTGTCCGTCGGATTTGTGTACACACGATCGGAATTTCCGACAACGGATTTTGTTCCCGGAAAATTTTATCTCCTGCTCTCCAACTTTGTGTGTCGGAAAATCCGATGGAAAATGTCCGATGGAGCCCACACACGGTCGGAATTTCCGACAACACGCTCCGATCAGACATTTTCCATCGGAAAGTCCGACGGTGTGTACGGGGCATTAGACTCCGAGACCCCCTGTCTCTTTCTCCTGGAGCCGTATCCTACTGGCACCCTCCCAACATCCTAGTCCAGACTTCCTGTCTGCTGGGCGGCGCTGTCTCCAAGTCTGAGCACTGACCTCTATTCCTGGGATGTTTATGAACCCAGCCCACAAGTGTGCAATTAGTATTCCTGCCAAAATCAGGCATACACTGCTCATATGCACCTGTGACACAGGGTCGCATCTCCACAATAAATTTTTTTTTTTCTTTAAGTTCATCTAAAGCCAAGATGTTTTCTTTTATTTTGGATATATTGGGGAATTGTTAAAATCCTGTCAGTTTTTTTTTTTTAGATTGCATATGCTTTAAGATGGGTGACATATGATGATGTCATTATGGATCAATGTGACAAAGTATTTAACCACTTGCCTACAGGGCACTTTCACCCCCTTCCTGCCCAGGCCAATTTTCAGCTTTCTGCGCTTTCATGCTTTGAATGACAATTGTGTTGTCATGCTACACTGTACCTATATGAGATTTGTATAATTTTCTTCACAGAAACAGAGCTTTCTTTTGGTGGTATTTAATCACTGCTGGGTTTTTTATTTTTTACTAAAACTAAAAAAAAAAAAAAAAAAAAAAAAAAAACGAAAATTTTGAAAAGAAAAAGTTTTTCTTAGTTTCTGTCAGTAAATTTTGTAAATAAGTATTAAGTCAAAAAACGCAGGAAAGTAGGGGATGGAGGGATTTTTGCGGTGTCTAGCATAAATTTATACACTTGACTTATTATAAGTAAAAAATGTAATTTTTATTAACATATTCATTTTAAAAGAAAACACCAAAAATGCAAGCTTTTCAGTTAGCAATAAAACATTGTATACACTTATTGGTCATCATCTTTTAAAGGTGGATTGTAAATCGCAGCAAAAGATATTGCACATTAGCCCGACATGTTTCGCTATTCTAGCTTCCTCAGGGGATGTGCAAAAGATTTATTAAATTGAGACCAGCCATGCACTGGTTGCACCTTTAAACTGCCTGGCCAGTTCCCTGACTTGATCCCAGATACATCGAATCCAGGGGGGTCAATATGGCAAGATCATAGAGGGCCGATAGGGAAACAACTGGGTTATATATTGATTCAGTTATCTAAGTATTCATGGGAAACACTGGCGATTGAAGAAATTTAGTCAGATCTTATGTAGATTTAGCTGCAAAGGCAGACTTGCAGCTCGCTGGTCCAGCCGGAGGAAGCTAGAATAGCGAAACATGTCGGGCTAATGTGCAATATCTTTTGCTGCGATTTACAATCCACCTTTATAAGATGATGACCACCAAGTGTATACAATGTTTTATTGCTAACTGAAAAGTTTGCATTTTTGGTGTTTTCTTTTAAAATGAATATGTTAATAAAAATTACATTTTTTACTTATAATAAGTCAAGTGTATAAATTTATGCTAGACACCGCAAAAATTCCTCCATCCCCTACTTTCCTGCGTTTTTTGACTTAATGTTTTTTTGGGATGAGGTGTCTTTAGAGTGGGTGTTTTCATCATTCGGACCAAATCAATACAAAACTTTTTGTAAATAAGTAATTTTTCTCCTCCACTGATATGCGCTGATGAGGCGGCACTGATGAGGTGGCACTTATGGGCACTGATTAGGTGGCATTGATGAGGAGGCACTAATATGCCGCACTTATGGGCACTGATAGGCAGCACTGATGGGTGGCACTGATAGGAGGCACTGATGGGTGGCACTGATTGGTGGCACGGATAGGTAGCACTGATTGGCATTGATGGGCGGCACTGATGGGCATTGATGGGTGGCACTGATGGGCAGCAATAATGGGCAGCTCTGAAAGGCAGAACTGATAGCCAGCACTGGTGGGCACTGATTGCTGGCACTGGTGGGCACTGATTGCTGGCACTGGTGGCGCTTTAATGTAATCAGGGCACTAATGATCAGTGTCCTTATTACATGTATCAATGTCCCCTGCGAGGAGATGCTGCTGATTGGCTCTCCTCGCCACACACTCTTGCAGTGTGAGGCGATGAGAGACGATTACCGGCATTTCCATGCTTACATGTGACCGGCTGTGATTGGACACAGCCGATCACATGGTTAAAGAGCCGCAGACGCGTGTCATAATGGGGGATTTTTATTGACCAGACATAGACTGGGTGCAGTCTATGTCTGGATGCAGCACTGGGGCTTGGGAGTGAGCCCGCATGGGTGCCCCCATGGAAAGCGGCTTTCCGTGGGGGCACCGGGTGAAGAGCAGGAGCCAGGAGCGCCGGCCGGGGACCCCATTCAAGGAGGATTGGAGCTGCTCTGTGCAAAACCATTGCACAGAGCAGGTAATTATAGACATGTTTGTTGTTTTTTATTTTTAAAAAATCAAAGGTTTTAAAATTACTTTAAATTATGATTATAAATAGCAATTTTATGCATAGAGGGTACCATGTGTTGAAATTTCCCTAGCATAGCTAGCAAGATAATCACAGCACACTCAAATATATCCAGCTATTACAACACCATTTTTTCCCAACTATGTCCTACATAAAATCGCACCACTGCAGTTGGTGTCAATTTCTCCCAACTTTTCTTCAAGAAAGATAATATTTCAGTTATAGGTGAAACATGATGGGTTGAGTCAAGCTCAGCCTTTGTTGGTCTTAAATCTCCCAGTTGTAATAGATATAAACTCTGTTTCTGTCCCCCTAGAAATGTTGGTTGTTACCGACCACCTCTGCATACATCTCCTTATACTGCATTCTCTATGAGGAATAATACATAAGGATCAAACAGGAATAGTGGAAATCCCTCATTTTGGGCAGCAGGTTTGTAAACCCATGAACTTAAAGCGGAGTTCCACCCAAAAGTAGAACTTCCTCTTTAAGCACTCCCCCCCCCCTTACATGCCACATTTGGCATGTAATTTTTTGCGGGGAGGGGGGTGGGTAACTACTTTAGAGAGGGACTTCTTGTCCCACTTCCTCCTTCTGCCCACGGGTCGCCTAGGCGACTCCTCCTCTCCCCCAGGCGGTCCCTCCCTCTCGGCAATCTGCTGGGACACGTGACAGGTCCCAGAAGGTTGCCTGTCCACTGGGAGAGCACAGCGCAACTCGTGCCTGCTGTCACGGACGGGTTCCCACAGTTCCAATGGATGCGCTGAGGAGAGGACCAGGGCTCCATGCAGCTGCATCGCTGGACCGTGGAACTGGTAAGTGTCTGTTTATTAAAAGTCAGCAGCTAAACTTTTTGTAGCTCCTGACTTTTAATAATAAGAAAAAAAACTCCGCTTTAAGGCTCAAAAAACTAGTCAGCACACTCACAAATTATAAGAATTATCAGGTTGACTCTCCAGCATATATCAGAACCGGAATATAAGTTTTGGGTGTACCCACACTTTAGGAATATAACCTTCTGCAGGTCAACTGTATGTATTAGACAAAGTTTAACAAACTTCGTTACAGATGCTTACCTGATTCTATTTTGTAGCTACTGCAGTGAACTTGATAAGCTCCTTCTAATTCAATAATAATTGGGAGGGTCTGCTATTTTTAATATATATATATATATATATATATATATATATATATATATATATATATATATTGTGACGATCCAGGGTGATTAGGTTCAAGTGGTGCATGCAGTTTTCCAGAAACGTGCCACTCCAGACTGCGTTTTTAGGGCATGTCAGCCCACTTTTATTTAAAGGTAACAAAAAAGTTCCAACAAACAGTAATCTTCCCTCACAGGGGGTTCCACCATTACTGTATAAACACAATATATAGCCTCCTGTTTTACTCACAGTCAGCTTCATGCTGTTTTGGTCGCGCGCCACATCTGCCTTCTACAGATGTACACACAGGCTGCCACCTGCAGTCTTATAGGGCGTACACACGGTCGGACTTTGTTCGGACATTCCGACAACAAAATCCATGGATTTTTTCCGACGGATGTTGGCTCAAACTTGTCTTGCATACACACGGTCACACAAAGTTGTCGGAAAATCCGATCGTTCTGAACGCGGTGACGTAAAACATGTACGTCGGGACTATAAATGGGGCAGTGGCCAATAGCTTTCATCTCTTTATTTACTCTGAGCATGTGTGGCACTTTGTCCGTCGGATTTGTGTACACACGATCGGAATTTCCGACAACGGATTTTGTTGCCGGAAAATTTTATCTCCTGCTCTCCAACTTTGTGTGTCGGAAAATCCGATGGAAAATGTCCGATGGAGCCCACACACGGTCGGAATTTCCGACAACACGCTCCGATCAGACATTTTCCATCGGAAAGTCCGACCGTGTGTACGGGGCATTAGACTCCGAGACCCCCGTCTCTTTCTCCTGGAGCCGTATCCTACTGTCACCCTCCCAACATCCTAGTCCAGACTTCCTGTCTGCTGGGCGGCGCTGTCTCCAAGTCTGAGCACTGACCTCTATTCCTGGGATGTTTATGAACCCAGTCCACAAGTGTGCAATTAGTATTCCTGCCAAAATCAGGCATACACTGCTCATATGCACCTGTGACACAGGGTCGCATCTCCACAATAAATTTTTTTTTTTCTTTAAGTTCATCTAAAGCCAAGATGTTTTCTTTTATTTTGGATATATTGGGGAATTGTTAAAATCCTGTCAGTTTTTTTTTTTAGATTGCATATGCTTTAAGATGGGTGACATATGATGATGTCATTATGGATCAAAGTGACAAAGTATTTAACCACTTGCCTACAGGGCACTTTCACCCCCTTCCTGCCCAGGCCAATTTTCAGCTTTCAGCGCTTTCATGCTTTGAATGACAATTGTGTTGTCATGCTACACTGTACCTATATGAGATTTGTATAATTTTCTTCACAGAAATAGAGCTTTCTTTTGGTGGTATTTAATCACTGCTGGGTTTTTTATTTTTTACTAAAACTAAAAAAAAAAAAAAAAAAAAAAAAACGAAAATTTTGAAAAGAAAAAGTTTTTCTTAGTTTCTGTCAGTAAATTTTGTAAATAAGTATTAAGTCAAAAAACGCAGGAAAGTAGGGGATGGAGGGATTTTTGCGGTGTCTAGCATAAATTTATACACTTGACTTATTATAAGTAAAAAATGTAATTTTTATTAACATATTCATTTTAAAAGAAAACACCAAAAATGCAAGCTTTTCAGTTAGCAATAAAACATTGTATACACTTGGTGGTCATCATCTTTTAAAGGTGGATTGTAAATCGCAGCAAAAGATATTGCACATTAGCCCGACATGTTTCGCTATTCTAGCTTCCTCAGGGGATGTGCAAAAGATTTATTAAATTGAGACCAGCCATGCACTGGTTGCACCTTTAAACTGCCTGGCCAGTTCCCTGACTTGATCCCAGATACATCGAATCCAGGGGGGTCAATATGGCAAGATCATAGAGGGCCGATAGGGAAACAACTGGGTTATATATTGATTCAGTTATCTAAGTATTCATGGAAAACACTGGCGATTGAAGAAATTTAGTCAGATCTTATGTAGATTTAGCTGCAAAGGCAGACTTGCAGCTCGCTGGTCCGGCCGGAGGAAGCTAGAATAGCGAAACATGTCGGGCTAATGTGCAATATCTTTTGCTGCGATTTACAATCCACCTTTATAAGATGATGACCACCAAGTGTATACAATGTTTTATTGCTAACTGAAAAGTTTGCATTTTTGGTGTTTTCTTTTAAAATGAATATGTTAATAAAAATTACATTTTTTACTTATAATAAGTCAAGTGTATAAATTTATGCTAGACACCGCAAAAATCCCTCCATCCCCTACTTTCCTGCGTTTTTTGACTTAATGTTTTTTTGGGATGAGGTGTCTTTAGAGTGGGTGTTTTCATCATTCGGACCAAATCAATACAAAACTTTTTGTAAACAAGTAATTTTTCTCCTCCACTGATATGCGCTGATGAGGCGGCACTGATGAGGTGGCACTTATGGGCACTGATTAGGTGGCATTGATGAGGAGGCACTAATATGCCGCACTTATGGGCACTGATAGGCAGCACTGATGGGTGGCACTGATAGGAGGCACTGATGGGTGGCACTGATTGGTGGCACGGATAGGTAGCACTGATGGGCATTGATGGGCGGCACTGATGGGCATTGATGGGTGGCACTGATGGGCAGCAATAATGGGCAGCTCTGAAAGGCAGAACTGATAGCCAGCACTGGTGGGCACTGATTGCTGGCACTGGTGGGCACTGATTGCTGGCACTGGTGGCGCTTTAATGTAATCAGGGCACTAATGATCAGTGTCCTTATTACATGTATCAATGTCCCCTGCGAGGAGATGCTGCTGATTGGCTCTCCTCGCCACACACTCTTGCAGTGTGAGGCGATAAGAGAGACGATTACCGGCATTTCCATGCTTACATGTGACCGGCTGTGATTGGACACAGCCGATCACATGGTTAAAGAGCCGCAGACGCGTGTCATAATGGGGGATTTTTATTGACCAGACATAGACTGGGTGGAAGAAACTGTGCATTCATCAAAAGCTCGCCAGTTCCTAAATGTCTTGCAGGACAATTTCATGGGTCAGTTTGTAAATGCACCAACTGGAAACAAAGCATTACTAGACCTACTGTTTACCAACAATACAGACCTGATCACGGATGTGGAAATATGGGGCAATTAGGAAACAGCAATCACAGGTCAATTAGTTTTAGTAGTTTTTAGTTTTAGTATAAATCACACAAATAGGAAACATAAGGGGAATACAAAGACACTGAATTTCAAAAGAGCCAACTTCCCTAAACTACGATCCTTGCTATTGGGATAAAATCTTAGGAACAAAGAACACGGAGGAAAAATGGGTATGCTTTAAGAGCATATTAAATAAGGGCATTAGCCAGTACATCCCAATGGGAATTAAATTTAAAAGAGCTAATAAAAGTCCTGGGTGGCTTAACGCCAACGTAAAAATGCATAAAAAAGCAAAGGAGAAGACCTTCAAAAAAGTACAGGGCTGAGGGCTCATCATCAGCATTCCAACTTTACAAAGAATGCAACAAGAAATGTAAGGGTGCAATCAGGGCGGTTAAGAACACGAAAGGCACATAGAGGAGGAGAGTAAAAAAAAAAATCCCAAGAGATTATTTAAGTACAATAATAGTAAGAAAGGGAGGTCAGATCATATTGGTCACATAAAGAATGACAAAGGAAATCTGGTTATTAAGGATGGAGAGATGGTGAAGGTATTAAATTTATTCTTCTCTTCAGTCTTTAGGAGGGAAACGGGGGGCTTCAGTAACCAAAACTGCAATGTTTATCCTCATGACACATCACAAAAAGCACCCTCATGGCTAACAGAGGACAGAATTATAAATAGACTTGAAAAACTTAACATTAATAAGTCAATTGATAACTTTCAGCCTATTTTTTTTTTTAAAAGCTGTTTGAAACCCAAAACCAAAAATGGAATATATTACAGCTTAACAATCATTAGATGTGGTGGCAGCATCGGTTTTCTTTTTTTAGGATTTTTTTCCCTCTGTTTTTAACTGATAATCTAGCCAGTAACTCACCTCCTATATTAGAGTGCCCCCACTCTGGATAAAGGAGCACAGGAACATCTTTAGACAGCAGCATTGTCAGTCTGGGGGGAGGGGAGTGTGAGATGTACTTGCAGATTTATGCCCTGTACACACGGTTGGACATTGATCGGACATTCCAACAACAAAATCCATGGATTTTTTCCGACGGATGTTGGCTCAAACTTGTCTTGCATACACACGGCCACACAAAGTTGTCGGAAAATCCGATCGTTCTGAACGCGGTGACGTAAAACACGTACGTCGGGACTATAAACGGGGCAGTAGCCGATAACTTTCGTCTCTTAATTTATTCTGAGCATGCGTGGCACTTTGTGCGTCGGATTTGTGTACACACGATCGGAATTTCCGACAACGGATTTTGTCGACAGAAAATTTTATAGCAAGCTCTCAAACTTTGTGTGTCCGAAATTCCGATGGAAAATGTGTGATGGAGCCTACACACGGTCGGAATTTCCAACAACAAGGTCCTATCACACATTTTCCATCTGAAAATCCTATAGTGTGTACAGGGCATTAGACTAACACACAGAGGCTTACACTACAGTTATAGGGCGTACACACGGTCGGACTTTGTTCGGACATTCCGACAACAAAATCCTAGGATTTTTTCCGACAGATGTTTGCTCAAACTTGTCTTGCATACACACGGTCACACAAAGTTGTCGGAAAATCCGATCATTCTGAACGCGGTGACGTAAAACACGTACTTCGGGACTATAAATGGGGCAGTGGCCAATAGCTTTCATCTCTTTATTTATTCTGAGCATGCGTGGCACTTTGTCTGTCGGATTTGTGTACACACGATCGGAATTTCCGACAACGGATTTTGTTGTCAGAAAATTTTATCTCCTGCTCTCCAACTTTGTGTGTCGGAAAATCCGATGGAAAATGTCCGATGGAGCCCACACACGGTCAGAATTTCCGACAACACGCTCCGATCGGACATTTTCCATCAGAAAATCCGACCGTGTGTACGGGGCATTACAGTTTTTCTTTCTTTTGGGATAAAGGTTTAAGATAAATAAATGAAAGCGGATTATTGTAAGCACCCCTGTAAGTAGTAAATGGTTTGTCTCAGCAATCTAACTAATACATTTGTGAGCAAGGTGAAAATAAAAGAAAGTCTAAAAAGAAAAAAACATTTAATGCAGCCATTACAGCTAAGAATTTGTAAGCTGCAATATAATTAATTTTTTTCTTTTAGGTTTAATAATGCTTAAAAGTGGTTGTAAAGGCTGACATTTTTTTTGCCTTCATGCATTCTAAAAAAAACCTTCAGTATGCAGCTTCTCTGAACCACCCTAATACTTACCTTAGCCCGATCTCCATCCAGCAATGTGCACGAGAGCTGAGGCTCTCCCAGGTCTCTCCCTCCTAATTGGCTGAGATGCAGCAGCAGGAGTCATTGGCTCCTGCTGCTGTCAATCACAGGCAGTGAGGTGGGAGCAGGAGACGGGGCTCAGCCAGGCTCTGTGTGTCTTCTGGTCAAAGAGAGCCAGCTTGGGAGTAAGCGTCTTGCTATGGGGGGTATAGATTGCTTGCTATGGGGGGGGGGGGGGGGGATAGATTGCTATGGGGCACTCGGCAATGGGGAGGGGCCCAGAGTTCTAAAACCATTGCACAGAACAGGTAGGTTTGACATGTAATTATTATTTTTTTAATTTCCTATACAATCGCTTTAAGTCTTTTTAGGTTACCTCATTGCCCCCTGCAGTTAATTGTTGCCTCATAACGTTGTGCACTAGACAATAATCAAGTATTTTCACTTTAACAACATAGCTAAACCAAGCCCACAGGAGACTGCAAGGATTTTGGTTTATTGATAATATATTTTATTTGTGCAGGGACATCTGCTTATAATGCATGTGCAATGATATTAGTTTTATCATTATAATTTTAGTGTAAATATTTTTTTTTATTAGATTTCATGTAAGCTTTTATAAAGCATAAAACATGAGAGCTATTTGACAATGTCAGGGGATGCACTTGACGCCCTTTATATCCACCAAGTAGATCACTACTGGTCCAGACAGATTATCACTTCTAACTAGAATTTATAGATTGCAGGATACAATAAAAAGGTGCCAGGAATCAACATCCATATAGTTAGATTTGGAGGCTAGCCAACCTGACTGCAGTGCAGACACCGACTATACAGAGAATATAAAACTGACTGCTTTTTCATAAGCCTACAATCCAAAAAGAGTGCCAAACAATAATAAAACTGATTCAGGGCCAGTTCACACCAGAATGCGATTCAGGAAACCCTCATTCCATGCGCATTTCCCTCACCCCATTCAAAAACACACTGCACTTGCGCTCTGTACTTGCCTGCACTGGATCGCATGGTACAATAGTAACATGTGATCTGGTTCCTTTGCATCTTATAAAGTAGGGCATACACTACTTTTGGTGCAATCTGGCAGGATTTCAGACAATTTAAATGAATGGGCTGAAATTGTACTGCACCTGGCTTGCAAATAAATCGCATAGCGATGCACAGCGCATTCCTGTGCAATATATGGTGTGAACATGCCCTTATAGTAGAAAAAAGCCAACAGGTTTTGGGGGCCAGACACACTTTTCCTTCATCATGCAACAAATACAGTACAAAGGGAGCAGGAGGAGAGGACACGGGGGCCGTGTGATTACTGAGTGGGAGATCCCAAACAGCTAGAGAGCAACCAGTGCTCAGAAAAAATAGTGTCAGGTAGAAAGATTAACACTATTTTGTGTAAAATATAATTCCTAATCTTTCCTAAATTATCTCTATTACATTAGTTAGTACACTGTCAAACGGGAGTGGTGATGAAAATATCTTTTCATGTGACAACACTGAAGACATGACACTTTGCTACAATATAAAGTAGTGAGTGTACAGCTTGTATAACAGTGTAAATTTGCTGTCCCCTCAAAATAACTCAACACACAGCCATTATTGTCTAAACCGCTGGCATCAAAAGTGAGTACACCCCTAAGTGAAAATGTCCAAATTGGTCCAAAAGTGTCAATATTTTGTGTGGCCACCATTATTTTCCAGCACTGCCTTAACCCTCTTGGGCATGGAGTTCACCAGAGCTTCACAGGTTGCCACTGAAGTCCTCTTCCACTCCTCCATGATGACATCATGGAGCTGGTGGATGTTAGAGACCTTGCGCTCCTCCACCTTCCATTTCAAGATGCCCTACAGATGCTCAATAGGCTTTAAGTCTGGTAACATGCTTGGCCAGTCCAACACCTTTACCCCCAGCTTCTTTAGCAAGGCAGTAGTCATCTTGGAGGTGTGTTTGGGGTCGTTATCATGTTGGAATACTGCCCTGCAGTCCAGTCTCCGAAGGGAGGGGATCATGCTTTGCTTCAGTATGTCACAGTACATGTTGGCATTCATGGTTCCCTCAATAAACTGTAGCTCCCCAGTGCCGGCAGCACTCATGTAGCCTCAGACCATGACACTCCGACAATCATATTGACTGTAGGCAAGACACACTTGTCTTTGTACTGTTCACCTGGTTGCTGCCACACACACTTGGCATAGGGTTGCCACATCATCCTTTTAATCCAGGACACATATTAATTACACAGGTTCTGCGGTTGATTTAATGCAGATAAGGCACCAAGTGAGTTTAATTACCACCTTAATCAGCCACAGAACCTGTGTAATTAATGTGTGTCCTGGATTAAAGGGATGATGTGGCAACCCTGGCACCATCTGAACCAAATAAGTTCATCTTGGTCTCATCAGAGCACAGGACATGGTTCCAGTAATCCATGTCCTTAGTCTGCTTATTTTCAGTAAACTGTTTGCAGGCTTTCTTGTTCATCATCTTTAGAAGAGGCTTCCTTCTGGGTCGACAGGCATGCAGACCAGTTTGATGCAGTGTGAGGCGTATGGTCTGAGCACTGACAGGCTGACCTCCCACCCCTTCAACCTCTGTAGCAATGCTGGCAGCACTCATACGTATATTTCCGAAAGACAACCTCTGGATATGACGCTGAGCATGTGCTTTGCTCGACCATGGGGAGGCCTGTTCTGAGTGGAACCTGTCCTGTTAAACCGCTGTATGGTCTTGGCCACTATGCTGCAGCTCAGTTTCAGGGTCTTGGCAATTTTTTTATAGCCTAGGCCATCTTTATGTAGAGCAACAATTCTTTTTTTCGGATCCTCAGAGTTCTTTGCCATTAGGTACCATGTTGAACTTTCAGTGACCAGTATGAGAGAGTGAGAGCGATAACACCAAATTTAACACGCCTGCTCTCCATTCACACTTGTGACCTTGTAACACTAACGAGTCACATGACACCGGGGAGGGAAAATGACTAATTGGACCCAATTTGGACATTTTTACTTAGGGGTATACTCACTTTTGTTGCCAGCTGGTTAGACATTAATGGCTGTGTGTTGAATTATTTTGAAGGGACAGCACATTTACACTGTTATACAAGCTGTACACTCACTACTTTACATTATAGCAAAGTGTCATTTCTTCAGTGTTGTCACATGAAAAGATGTATAAAAATATTTACAAAAATGTGAGGTATGTATTCACTTTTGTGAGATACTGTATGTTCCTTGAACAACAGTTCGGGGGCAAACACTGCTGTGCAAAATTTTGTGCAAGTTGTTTCCTTGGAAACCCAGATCTTGAATCTAAGGAAGCCGTTGACAACACCGGGAAGCATCGCCAACCTGAAAGGGAGTTTGGATCGTACTCATCAGGTGCTGGCAGGGGCCAGTATAAAAGTGGGTAGAGACATGGAGTGCAGGCACCAGACCAGTGTAGATGGGTGACAGCTAGAGGGGGTAGAGGGAAGAGTGTTAGAGAGGCCAGTCAGACCAGATACGCCAGGTTGTGTGATGTTGGGGATGTCATTACAGGAGTGGCAATCCCGGAGCAGAGAGACTCCCTTGGCTGGAGGGGGCACAACTCCTCCAGTGAAGAAGGGAGCAAGATTACAGGAAAGAATAGGCAGATACTGGTGTTAGGGCACTCAATCATTAGAAGGACAGATAGAGAAATCTGTCACAAAAACCGTGATTAATGAATCATATGTTTACCAAGCGCTCGGGTTCGGCACATTGAAGATCAAATGGACAGATTGTTGGGTGGGGCTGGGAAGGACCCAGCTGTTATTATACATATTGGTACCAATAAGAGTTAAAGGAAAATGGAGCATCCGAAAAATGATTTCAGAGACTAAGGAACTATATTTAAAACAAAGTCTTCCTAGAGGAGGCACCAGAGAGGCAGCAGGCAGGGCTAGAAATAATGTTCTGCTAGATCTACTAGTTACAAACAACATACATCTGATTGTAGATGTGGAAATAAGGAATAACTAAGGTACATGCTCTGTCCTGGGACCATTTATAGAGGTTTTTTCAACCAGACTAACTATGTAACTATGGGGGAGATTTACTAAAACTGGAGCACTCGGAATCTGGTGTAGCTGTGCATGGTAGCCAATCAGCTTCTAACTTCAGCTTGTTCAATTAAGCTTTGACAATAAAACCTGGAAGCTGATTGGTTTCTATATAGAGCTGCACCAGATTTTTCACTCTCCAGTTTTAGTAAATCAACCCCTATGTAAATACATAAATAGTTCAAGGATAAGTTCACCTGTTGGGAAAAAATAATAAATGCACATATTTTTGCAGGGAAAAAAAAGTGCATTTATTATTTTTTCCATAAAGAGCTTGAAAAGCATTGCACCCACGATCAGTGGATCAAGGGTGCAATGCCAGGCACCTGCAGACAAGCCCTGCAGCTTTCAGCCCATACCCCCACACAGGCTGACTGTTTACAAGCTGCAGGGCTTGTAAATGAACTACGAGGCCGCTCATCAGCAGCCTTGCAGTCCATTCAGAACTACAAGCCATCAGCTTCAATGGAAACTGTGGTAAATGATGTGGTCATGTGGGCGGGCCTTGCACAGTCATGTTATTTTCAAATAGTGACAGCAGACTCGGGGAAAGATCCCCTGTTCGATGTCACAGGAAAGGGGGGAGAGGGAGAGAGGTTGCAGCTGCTGGAAGATGTTACATGTTCCTTTCTAAATGCCCTAACATGTTCTAAAAGGTGAACTTATCCTTTAAATCTTTAAATTTTACTGTTTGCTGATGATACAAATAAAATAAACAAATGGGCAACTGCATGGCAATTGAGCTTTAAATATGATCACAAATTACTTCCTGGGGGAGAACTTTTAGGGGAATCCAGGTTGGAAGGGGTCCTAGTAGATCACAGGCTCAATGCATGCATAGCTAGCAATGTTATTATAACTGGGGACATCAATTATCCAGATATAGACTGGGCAGACAGAGCTGCTCACTCATTTAGGGCTTGTCATTTCTTAAATGTCTTGCAGGACAACTTCATGAGTCAATTGGTGGATGCCTCAATAGGAAATAATGCTCTGCTAGATGTACTAATTACAAACAACACACATCTGATTGCAGATGTGGAAATAAGGGATAACTTAGGAAACAATGATCACCTGGTAATTACATTCAGCATAAATCATAGAAAAAGGAGGCACAAGGGTAGTTCAAGAACACCTAATTTCAAAAGAGCCACGTTTTACAAACTGTGCTCCATACTAAAAGATTTTAAAAGGGATCATATTTTAGAAACATTGAACACTGAGAAAAAATGGGAGTGTGTTTAGAAAATATTAAATAATGGCATTAGCCAGTGCATTCCAATGGGAAAAAGTTTATAAGAGAGCTAAGGTTAAACCTTGGTGGCTAAACAAGATACATAGCATAGGAGAGTAAACCAATCCCCCCCCCAAAAAAATTTTTTAAAATATATTAATAGTAAGAAAGAAAGGTTAGAGCATATTGGCCCCATAAGGGATGATCAGGAGAAGTTGATTACAAATGGAAAGGAGAAGACAACTGTACAAAATAAATGTTTATGGGGCACATCTGCATGAAGGAGACCTCATGTAGCTTGCTGTTCTTGGTCACTATTTAGGGAGGATGGGAAGGACTCAAGAAGGCACTTAGAGCGGCACTTCTGAAGATGGTGGAACGCATGTGCAAGATGGCCGCCGCACTTCTGGGTCGGCGTGGAATGCAAACGTCGAATGTGACGTCAAGGGGGGGGGGGGGGGGGTAACTGTACTAAATGCATTATTCTCCTCGGTTTTTACAAAAGGAAAAGGAGGGGGTATAATAATCATGACAGTATTGTTAGTAAAACAACACAGAATGTACCTTTGTAGCTAACAGAAGCCAGTGTCCAAAAAAGACTTAAACAGCTTATATTACCAGGACTAGATGACTTGCACTGGAGAGTCCTTTAAAGAATTTAGCCAGGTTATAGCCAGACCTTTATTCCTAATTTGTAAGGACAGCTTAGTGACTGGAAAGGTAGCAGCTGATTGGTGAAAAGCCAATGTGGTACTAATATTTAAGAAAAGTCAAAGATATATCTAGTAACTACAGGCCAATCTAACAGCAATAGTATGTAAACCATTGGAGGGGGATTATGACTATATCCAAGTATGTGCTTATGAAAACCGTATCATTAGTAGTAATGAGCATGTTAACATCTTATGAGGAAGTGAGCTGTCACCTAGATAGAAGAAGGCCTGTGGATCTGGATTTTGCCAAAGCATTTGACACAATGCACCAAAAGCTCTTAATTGACAATCTGAGGTCTGTTGGCACGGACGATAATGTTTGTACCTGGATAGAAAACTGGTTACAGGGGTTAGCCCAAAGGGTGGTATTAAATACTGTGTACTCAGGATGGTCTGGAGTTCTGAGCAGGTTTCCCCAAGGCTTTGTCCTTTGACCAATTCTGATAGATGTTCATATAAATAGTCTGAGTATAAGTTCTCTTTCCTTTATTGAAAAATTATAAATGCACATATTTTTGCAGCAAAACAAAGTGCATTTATTATTTTTTCCCTAAGGAGCCTGGAAAGCATTACAACCATGATCAGTGGATCAGAAGTGCAATGCCAGGCTCCTGCAGACAGGCCCTGCAGCTTTCAGTCCATACGTACACACAGGCTGACTGTCTACAAGCTGCAGGGCTGCTAATGAGTGTCTATAAAGACACTCATTAGTGACTTTGCAGTCCATTTAGAACTACAAGCCATCAGCCGCAATGAAAGCTGTGAATGAATGACCCATACAGGGATCAGCCCACATTATTTTTAAATAGTGACAGTGGGCACGGGGAGAAGATCCCCAATCGCTGTCACAGGGAAGGGGGGAGAGGGAGAGAGGCTGCAGCTGCTGGAAGATGTTATACCCTAAATATGGGTGGAACATCTAACATGTTCCAAAAGGTGAACTTATCCTTTCAATTTTAGTGTTTGCTGATGATGCAAAGCTAAGCAGGGCAATAACTTACCAGCAGGATATAGAAACTTTACAAGAAGAGCTCAATAAAATAAAGGAATGGACAACTACATGGCAAATGAGGTTTAAATATGAATGCAAGTTACTTGCTAGGAGGGCAAACTTTTAGGGGAATCCAGGAAGGATAGGGGTCCTAGTAGATCACACACTCAACTATAGCATGCAACGCCAAGCTGCAGCATGCAAAGCTAGCAGACCCTTAACTTGCATTAAAAAAGAGTATTTAGATATAAGACTATAATTCTTCCACTTTATAAAACTCTGGTCTGGCCACATCTTGAGTATGCCGTCCAGTTCTGGTCACCAGTCCTCAGGAAGGATGTGCTGGAACTGGAGAGGGAAGAGCAACAAAGCTACTAAGGGAACAGAAGGACCTCAGTTATAAGGCTTAATTCAGTATTTTTTGCTAGAAAATTACTTACAACCCCCAAACATTATATATTTTTTTAACAGAGACCCTAGGCAATAAAATGGCGATCGTTGCAATTTTTTTTTGTCACATGGTATTTGCACAGCAGTTCTGCAAATGCTATTTTTTTTTAAAAAATACACAAAACACAATATTTATCCAAATTTCTTTGTAAAATGTGAAAGATGATGTTATGCTGAGTAAATAGATACCTAACATTTAGTTACAAAGGAAGTCTAGCACTAGAATTATTGCTACTGCTCCAACGTTCATGGTGATACCTTACATGTGTGGTGCGAATCCCGTTTACATATGCGTGCGCGACTTACATATGCGTTCGGTTCTGCGCGTGAGCACAGAGAGATGGGAGCGCTTTCCTTTTTTTTTTTTATTATTTTACTTGTTGTTTTTTTGTTTTTTTTTACTCTGTCCCTCTAATTTTTTTTTATCACTTTTATTCCTATTACAAGAAATCTAAACATCCCTTGTAATACAAATAAGGAGGATGACAGGTCCTCTTTATGGAGTCTAAAAGACCTCAAATCTCTCCTTTACTTTTAAAAGCAAATGATCCCAAAAAAATGTTTTTTTAGACTTTGCTTTAAAAAAAAAAAAAAAAAACTTGTTTACTTCCAGCTTGGACTGGAAGTGGCGTTATTACGTTGCTCCGGTCCTCCAAGGTCATAGAGGCAATCAAAACGGATCTACTCTTTGATTGCTTTGTGGCCAACTAGCGACACTGGCACTGTTTTTTTAGCTTTTGCTTTAAAAAAAAAAAACTGGCACTGGCACTGTTTTTTTAGATTTTGCCTTAAAAAAAAAAAAAAAAACTCGTTTACTTCCAGCTTGGACTGGAAGTGGTGTTATTACGTCGCTCCGGTCCTCCAAGGTCATAGAGGCAATCAAAACAGATCTACTCTTTGATTGCCTTGTGGCCAACTAGCGGCACTGGCGGATCGTTTCTTGGATGAACCGGTGGAAACGGGAAGCCTGAGAAACACCAGCGAGCTGCGGGAGGGGACATTCTCATGAGCTGCTCTGAATGCTTTTATAAGAGAACCAGCCGCCGGCTGTAAAAAACTATACTGGGGTTATGGCTGATATCTCGATAAACCATAATCCCGGTAAATCGCTTGCAACCCGCAATGTGTATATATGTATTGTACTCGGCAATTGAATAAATGTATTCTCTCTAGCCGCTTGCCGACTGCCTAACTGTAAATTTAGGTAATTACTTTGATGTTAAATACCAGGGTTAAGGCAGCAGCTAGCTAGCTGCCATAACCCCTGTATGTTTTATGTTTAGTCAGGCTGTCTGCTTTCATTAAAAAAAAGTTGTCCCAGCAGCTGATCCCCAGCACGATCACTTTTATAGACAGCGATACAGGTGGCCTGCCGCTTCCCGGTCATCTCTGAGCTTCTGAGTCTTCGGTAAGCCCACAGCTGGTCCGATCCTCTTTATGCCTGAGCAGGAAGCCGAGTGAGGGCAAGACAGCTCCCCAATCCGCTCTATGCCCTCAGGGTACAGGAGCGACGTCTAACATCACATCCGCCTCTTGGGCTTAAAGGGATTTTTTTTTCCATTCTTAAAGTCAAAATTACATTTTTTTTTTGCTTTTAAATGTAAATGAGACATCTGAGGTGTTTTTCACCCCAGATCTCTCAATAAAGAGGACCTGTCATGCTTATTTCTATTACAAGGGATGTTTACATTCATTGTAATAGGAATAAAAGTGATAAAAAAAAAACTATTAAAGGGACAGTGTAAAAATAAAAAGTAAAATTAAAAGTGCCCCATCCCTCCGAGCTTGTGAGCAGAAGCAAGCGCATACATAAGTCGCACCCGCATATGTAAACAGTGTTCAAACCACACATCTGAGGTATTGCCGTGATCGTTAGAGTGAGAGCAATAATTCTAGTGCAAGACCTGTAACTCTAAGCAGGTAAGTACCATAGTTTGTCGCCATTCCACGAGCATGCGTAATTTTGAAGAATGTTATGTTAGATATCTATTTACACAGCTTAACATTGTCTTTCACATTATACAAAAATACTGGGCTAACTATACTGTTTTTTGTTTTTTTTTTAATTCATTAAAGTGTATTTCTTCCCAAAAATTGCATTAGAAAGACCGCTGCGCAAATACAATGTGACATAAAATATTGCAACAATCGCCATTTTATTCTCTGGGGTCTCTGCTAAAAAAATATATAATGTTTGAAGAGTAATTTTCTAGCAATAAATACTGATTTTTACTTGTAGACTACAAATCTCAGAAAAAGACCTGGTCTTAAAGTGGCTAGAGAAGAAACACTTAATGATAGTGATATACAAATATCTCAATTGTGATTATAACATAGGGAGAAAATTATTCAGTCTCAGGTCACTTAAGAGGAGGTTTAAGCTTAAACTACGTAGGGTTTTTTACTGTCAGAGCATTAAGGTTGTGGAACTCCCTTTCACAGTGGGTGGTGTCTGCAGGGAGTGCGAATAATTAAAAAAACTCCTAGATGCACATCTAACGCAATATACAAGGATATGGAAAATGGTATTGACATAAATACACGCACCCACACAGGTTGAACTGGATGGACTAGTGTCTTTATTCAGCCTTATCAACTATGCAACTATGTAATCATGTAACAAAGGTCATAAATAAAAAGTTAAAGGTCATGAAGATACACATTTAATATGCAAGTAAAATATAATAAATATAAATGTCAAAGGATATATAACAATTTGCAAATAATATTTGATTCCAGTAAATCCAGTAGCAGACTAAAAGATAATAAAATTTAACACAGATACCAGAGGTCACAAACATCATTAGTAAACAGTGAAAGTAATAGAAAGGCAATAAAAACAGAATTATAGTCAACTTATATTAAATTAGATTTGTCAGTGATTTTTCCCAAAGGGCATGATCATTGCTGTAACAAAGGGACCACCCTAAGTCAAGGTTCAGATCTATGCGGTTGCGATCGATGTGTTTTTCAGGCACATTTGACATTTTTAAACCTGCATTTTTGATGCGTTTTTGTATGTAGTTTTCAAGCATTTTGTGCGTTGTGTTTCTTTTAAAAACACCGTATATAGCTGGTTGCTAAGGAGCTGGCTGGGTACCGGCCGCCAGGTCCTTAACAACAGATGAGTTATAACCTGTCAGCAGGGTTCTCTGCTGCCAGCTGAATGCACAAAAAAGAATTGCCCGCAAAAAAATTTGAGAAAAAAACGGCGTGGGGTCCTCCCCCAGATCCATACCAAGCCCTTCAGGTCTGATATGGATTTTGAAGGGAACCCCACACCAAAGTAAATGGTGTGGTGTCCCCCCAAATCCCTATCAGCCCGTTATCCGAGCATGTAGCCAGGAAGGTCAGGAAAGGGGGAGGGACGAGTGAGTACCCCCCTCTTGAACCATACTAGGTCATATGCCCTTAACATTGGGGGGGTGTTTTGGGGCAGGGTGGCTCTGCAGTCCCCCGTTTTAAATAGGTAAGGAGATGGGGCCGCCCAGGGATTTCACCTGGTGGCCCTGCTCCCTTGTGACCTCACCGCCCGGTGCATACTGGGGAGGTGACGTCACAAGGGGGCGGGGGCACAAGGTGACATCACCAGGTGTCCCCACCCCTTACCTATTTAAAAAGCAGCTCCAGGCTGCTTCAGAAAAAATTCAGTCAGCAGGTAAAAATACTGTAGCTGCTGACTTTTAATATTAGGACACTTACCTGTCCACAAATCCAGCGGTGTCTTCACCCCAGTCGATTTTTTAATCGGGTACTACCGCCACCATTTCTTGCAAGGGAAACCATCAGTGAAGCCTTGCGGCTTCACTGCCGGTTCCATACCGTGCATGCGCAAAGCGTATTGCGCTTTGTGATTGTCCCGGTGGCGGGGGAAGGAGAAGCGGGCCAAACTTCTGGGTGACTTTGACGTGGCTAGATCAGCCGGAAGTGGAAGTGCGTACCTGTCAAAACCAGGTGGCAGCAGAGGGGGGCAGAGGCAAACAAGTGGAGCTTCCCCTTTTGGATGGAGCTCCACTTTAAGAACTGTCAGTCGGAGGAGCGGGCAGTCGGTGGTTAGCCTTCGATGAGTGTGGAGCTTTTTTTTTTTTTTCAGGTCTGGTGGTGCTGTAATTGATGATGGATCTACATAGGGGGACATAATTTTTTTTTTCTATGTGACACTTTCTTGGTGAATGAGTAGGGGTACAATGTACCCCATACTCATTCACATGGGGGGGGGGGCAGGATCTGGGGACCCACTTGTTAAAGGGGGCTTCCAGATTGTAATAAGCCCCCCGCCCGCAGACCCCCACAACCACAACCCAAGGCAGAGCCCCACTGCCCCAAAGCACCCCTCCATGTTAAGGGCATGTGGCCTGGTATGATTCAGGAGGGAGGGGGGTGCTCGCTCGTCCCCTCCCTTTTCTGACCTGCCAGGCTGCATGCTCGAATGAGAATCTGGTATGAATTTGGAGGGGTTCACCTCCAAATTCATAACAGGCCTAAAGGGCCTGGTATGGATCGGGGGGACCCCATGCCATTTTTTCTCTGAGAATTCTTTTTTTTACATTCAGCTGTCAGCGGGGAAGCCTGGAGATTCCCAGCCCGCTCCTTAACAACCAGCTATATACAGTGTTTTTAACCACCTTCCGCCTGCCGTATAGTCAAATGACGGGGGGCGGGATACACTCTCATTCTGGGACGACATCATCTGATGTCGCTGTAGTCTGACTGCTCTTGTGTGCTCGCGGAGGCGCACAGCACGGCGATTGACCCCGTTCTTGGTAAAGAGCTGATGATGCGGCTTTTTACCCATGTGATCAGCTGTGTACAGTCACAGCTAAACACATGTAAACATGGAAGTGCTGGTAATTGGCTCTCCTCGCCTCACACTGACAGAGTGTGAAGCGAGGAGAGCCGATCAGCGGCATTTCCTTGCAGGGGAGACCTGTACAGGAAATCAGGTCACTGATTATCAGTGCCCTGATGATTAGTGCAGCCCCAACAGTGCCCAGTATTGATGCCAGTCAGTGCCCATCTGTGATGCCAATTTGTGCCCACCATTGATGCCAATTTGTGCCCATCATTGATGCCAATCTGTGCCCATCAGTGACACCAGCCAGTGCTGCCTCTCAGTGCCCATCAGTGCCTGCTCATCAGTGCCACATATCAGTACCACCTATTAGTACCCATTAGTGCCTCATTAGTGCCACCGCATCAGTACCATCTCATCAGTGCCCATAAGTGCTACCTCAATAGTGCCCATCAGTACAACCTATTACTGCCCATCAGTGCTGCCTCATCAGCGAACATCAGTTAAGGAGAAAAATTACTTATTTACAAAATTTTCTGACAGGAACTAAGAATAACTTACAACCAAAAGAAATCTCTATTTATGTGAAAAAAAATTGATAAAAATTTAATTTGGGTACAGCATTGCACGACAGTGCAATTGTCATTTAAAGTGTGACAGTGCTGAAAGCTGAAAATTGGCCAGGGCAGGAAGGGGTTAAAAGTGCCTAGTATTGAAGAAGTTAAAGGAAAAAAACACAAAACGCATCAAAAATGTATCAAAAACGTAACACTTGCATTTCTAGTCCGACTCCATTGAAGCCTATTCCACGCAAAACACAATCTGCTGCAGGAAAAAAAGTTCTCAACCCTTTCCAAAAACGCACTGGCTGAAAACACATATATGTGAACGTGTACCATAGGAAACCATGTTATATGGACTGTATATGGACTTCTGCAAAATGCAAAACGCACCAAAAAGTGCATAGGTGTGAACGTAGGGAAAGTGCACAGACATTACTACGGCATAATGTTCATTACTGTGCAGAATTTTGAGAGTGAGACAATGACAGGGGCAGGTGAGGGGACGAGGATTCAATGAAAACTTGTCTACAAACTCCCTTTACAGAGGCAGAAAACGCTAACCTACACAAGAAAACAGGTGTAAAGCTATACTTACGAGGTCCAAGAAGATAACCAGCACTGTTCAAGGTCCATCCTCGTTTGTCTTTGGGCTAAAAATACAGGTGAAATACATGGAAGAGATCAAATAATAGAAATTCTATAGATGTAGTTGTACAGATGTAATTTTCTTACCAGTAAATACTTTTTGTTTTTTTAATATCACAAACAGCCCACCTTGCCATGAGCGCGATGGCAATGTAATATCAGGATGGACTTTGCTTAAAGTCGAATCCTTTGGAGTCAACATTTTAGCGTAGGATCTTGGCCATAGTTTCTTGCCTTATTTACCAGGACCTAAACCTCTTTGGCATTGATATGTTATGCTACAGGTATATGGTGGCAGGTAAAATGCAGAAGCATGAGGTTTATAGCTATTGAAAATCTGTTTAGAGATTAACTACTAGTATTGAGGATTAGGGTTAGGTTTAAGAGTCAGACTGGGTGTTAGGATATTGTCAGGGAAGACCAGCCAGCACACAAGATGGCCGATGGAGAAGACGACCTGTGACCTCAGCCCCTGCCAGAACACCTCTGGGATTCCAGGGCAGCCTGGTTGTTCAGTTAGATTGCCGGTGCGCCGGCGCGCTGATGCGGGTGCGCACCGGTGGCGGCCCTGGCGCCTAAGGGGCTATTTAAACTCTGTTTGTGCTTACATCCAGTGCTGTCTGTTCTACAGCATTCCCGTGTGTTCCTGCCTGCTTAACCTCTCATACCTGTACCAGTTTACCGACCCGGCTTGCCTCTGACTCCGCTACCTGCTGCCTGCATCTGACCCGGCTTGTTCTGACCACCGCACCTGCCTGCTCTTTCTACTACCACGCTGCCAGCCCGTTGCTGACCCAGCCTGTATCCTGACCACGCTTCTGCCTCCGCTTTGGCTCCTGACGTTCCCGCCAGTGTTTGACCCGGTCTGCCTCACCTGCATCTTCTGCTTATTGGAGAACCCTGCTCCAGCACTGTGCCACCTGCCGCTGTTCCTAGTTACAGAGAAGACGAACTGTCTGGCACTCGCGCGACTCTGCACTTCTGCGCCTCCTGTCTACTCTATCAGGGGGCCAGAATCAAAGGAGTAAGAGAGGCCGTTCCCTGCATATCAGGCTCTATCGTCAGGTACGTGACAGATATAGTAAGTTACCAAATACACAACAGAAACATATATTTAAATATATGGTGCCATAATTTCAATTATAATATAACTATAATTATAATTATAACTGGTGCCAAAATTTCATATGCAAAAAACATTTTTTAATGTGCCCATAGCCTAAACAACTGTTGAAATTTGTGGTGGGTGGGGGAAGTTACTAGGAGTGATATCTTTTAGAGTAGGGTCTGTCATCTGCAGGTTGGGAAATGGTCACCTGTGATATAAGTTGAAGGGAGGTGGCTAACATGGGAAGTGGCTGGGGAGTGACCTGGTTGGTGGTGAGTGTGAAATGGATGATGTGTTTAAAGTTTCTTTCACATTTGAGGTAATGCTTACCGCCCTCTGAAAAGTGATCTGTGGTGGATTGCTTTTCAACGAGTGGTATAGCAGCAGCTGACAGGCGTTCATGAGGTGCTACTGCCGCCTCCTTGTTTTTTTTACATTGCTGAATGGTATTTTACATTGTTGGACTATGCTGCTACTGAGAGCGAGTTTGGCTTGCAGTTGCAGAGTGGCCCCATTGAAATCAATAGGCGAGTCGCTGCCTGTCAAACTCTGCAGGTTGAGTTAAAGATGCTGCAGCTAAAGAAATTACAATAAAAAAAAGTCGCAGCTGTGAAGTAAAACATCACAGCTAAGGCATTTGTACAGCCCTGTCCAAATGTATTTTTAAGATTTGGGTCAGGGACGTGTGGTGAGGTTAGTGGCTGGTGAGGCACTGGCTAGTATCAGAGTCAGATACACACAGGTTACATACGCCACAAACGTTAGAACGAGAACAATAATTCTAGCACTAGACCTCCTCTGTAACTCTAAACATTTAATCTGTAAAAAAAAATTTTAAGCGTCGCCTATGGAGATTTTTAAGTACTGAAGTTTGGCGCCATTCCACAAGTGTGCGCAATTGTAAAGCGTGACATGTTAGGTAACTATTTACTCAGTGCAACAGCATCTTTCATAGCAAAAAAAATAATAATAATAATAATAATAATTCGGACTAACTTTAGTGTTTTGTTTTTTATTCATTAATTTTTGTCATTCTTTCAAAAAAAAAAACACTTTTGAAAAATTGCTGCACAAATACCGTGTAACATAAAAAGTTGCAATGACCACCATTTTATTCCCTAGGGTGTCTGCTAAAACAATATATATATATATATATATATATATATATATATATATATATATATATATATATGTATATATATATAATGATTGAGGGTTCTGAGTAATTTTCTAGCAATAAAATTATGATTTTTACATGTAGGAAAGAAGTGTCAGAATTGGCCTGGGTGGCAAGGGGTTAATTACCATAAATAAGTAATATACAAATTAGTATATATTGTTTTTAAGGTAATTTACTATATTTTAAAAAACTGTACTCAAGCAGGTGTCTTAATAGACAAATTACCGAAGTTTAAAGTTGTAACTTCAAACCAGTAATTTCACAGTAAATAGATAAATAATAATGTATTATGCATAGCTCCCAACTGTCCCTGATTTCAAGGCGCCATTCAGAAATGAACGGAAAGGCCCAGGGACAGTTCGGCAAACCTCGGAAAGGCTCGTGAACGGAGTCTTTCCAAGGTTTGCCGAGATCCGCCGAAGTGTCCCTCGGGCCTTTTCGCCCGTTTCCGAGGCTCTCCGGTGCCCCCCGCCTCTGGCCGCATGCGGTATTGCATCCCATTGAAATCAATGTGGAACAAATTATTTTCGTTTCCATTGACTTCAATGGGAAAACTCGCTTTGATATGCGAGTACATTGGATTACGAGCATACTCCTGGAACGGATTATGCTCGTAATCCAAGGTTCCACTGTATTTCCTTGTAGTTAGGAGGGCTGGTCTGGAAGGGAGAATTTGTCTTTTAGACACATGCCCCTTTTATGACACTGCACTGAGAGGAGAGCCTCCACTGCAGCATTTTTATTGGACAGCTGGGGCTAATTTTGAGCTCAGTGCCTCTGACAAGAAGTAAAGAGAGGCACTGTGAGCTCATCCTTTCTGTCCGCTGCAAACAGAGCATGCTAGCTTGTATTTAAACTGGCCGCTCTGTATGTAAAAATGTTAAGCTGGCCGCTTCTGACAGGCTGCACAAGGAGCCCCGTATCTCCGGAACCATAGGTCCTAAGAACCCCAAATTGTGACCAGTGGTGGGGTAGATCTTCGGCTACCTACCACCCTTGAAACTAATTTTTTTTTTTTGGAAATGGGCCTACTTTAAGGATAGGGGCCTGGAGCTGGAGCTCCAATAGCCCTATGATAATCCGGCCCTGTAGCATATATGTTACTGTCTTGATGGTAAATAAAATTAACATTTTAGAACTAAGAAATTAGCTGTTTTGGGGTTTTAAATCTATTATTGCCATTTCATGCCACATTTACTACTACAAGTTCAAGTTTACTACTCTATTATATTAGCATTATTGGTTGCTATTAACATCCTTTAATTTGTCCTTTAAAGAGAAACTTTGCAGAAATTTCTTGTAGATCTGAAAGTGTTACCTGACTGTAAGGATGAGCTCCGGCGTGTTCGCACACTCCATGTGCAGAGCCCGCCTATGATAATCCGGCCCTGTAGCATATATGTTACTGTCTTGATGGTAAATAAAATTAACATTTTAGAACTAAGAAATTAGCTGTTTTGGGGTTTTAAATCTATTATTGCCATTTCATGCCACATTTACTACTACAAGTTCAAGTTTACTACTCTATTATATTAGCATTATTGGTTGCTATTAACATCCTTTAATTTGTCCTTTAAAGAGAAACTTTGCAGAAATTTCTTGTAGATCTGAAAGTGTTACCTGACTGTAAGGATGAGCTCCGGCGTGTTCGCACACTCCATGTGCAGAGCCCGCCAGGAAGTCGACACTGCGCTGTGCTAATCACAGGCAGTGAGACATTGTTCCGATGTGCGGCTGCAGAGATCGGGAAATGTCTCAGTGCCTGTGATTAGTGCAGTGCCGACTTCCTGGCGGGCTCCACACGTGGGCTGTGCGAACACGCCGGAGCTCATCCTTACCTGACTGCAGTAAAGACAAATCATGTGTGACAAAGCTGTAAAAAATGTCAGAAGTGGATAAACAGAAATACAAAATCCTTTGGCAGGTACATAAATGTGTATACACTCAACATAATTGGTCCATATCATTTATTTGTACACCCTGAAAACAGGGAGTACCTTGCAAATATGTAGATCTGAGTGTCCTTGACTCCTAGGACCACTCCTAGGCCTTTCTCATAGACAGCTGCCTCCATCAGGTATGATGTAAGAGCTTTTCTACTACAATGTTAAGGGAAAATAACTAAGCACAATGATAGAAAAGTACTGATAAAAAATGCTAAGTACAAATAAAGAAAGCATCCTGTATAAGGAAAGATGTGACAAGGAGCTCAGAACTGCACCTGCTGTCTTGACCTGGATATAAGTACATAATATTCACATGGCTGTTAGTTACTGTATATATAGATATATAGATATATATCTATATATATATAGATATATATATCCCAAAAGTCTCCATACATAGGAAAAATTACCACGCTCATATTATACTTATATATATATGTATATATATATATACTGTATATTTTGTGTGTGTGTGTGTAGAAAAAGGTGGCCAACACGTAGAAAATATTTTGTAAAATTTTGTGATGAATATCCCATTACAAATGTTATATTCCTTAGCACTAAAACATTGTAAACCCAACGCATCGATAAAACTTTTTAAGCGAAATAATGACCTTGACCAAAGCCTATGGGATTTTTCTTACCAATAATGTGTAGCCAAAACATTCCGTTGCCATGGCACAGAGAAGAAAAGAGACACACAACAGAGTCTGTGAATTCCGCATCTACAGGACGACAAAGTCATGTGAGATAAGGTTTGGTTTGTTCATCTTTTTTTTTTTTTTCAGTTTAAATACTGTTTATTGGAAAAAAAATAACAGTACAAAGGTATCAAATTGGCAATCGCCAAAAAAGAAATTACAACAATGTAATGGTTTGTTCATGTTTTACAAGGTGTACAATTGGCCTTCATTTTTTAGGGCATTTTACTCACAGTTTATGTACATGTCCATAGCTAAGCATTAAATAATTCATTTAGCTAAACACCAGGCACATACAGTATATAAAAAAGAATGTAAAAAAAAAAATCACTAAACATAAATTTGTCTTCATATCACCCTTCTGTATTCAACTGTAACTGAAAAATTCCCACAACAGGACTCAAACTGTTAAGAGAAAGAACTAGCCCTAGGAGCCATTCAAGCTCCGTTGCAGTGCACATCTACTAACAGACAACATACATGTAGGAGGTTAGTGTACTTTGAGTGATGCTGCTCCTATAGTAACCAATCAACAGTCTGGGGACCTGTTCTGAATAAACTAGGATGCCACTGCAGAGCAAGACCTGGCTATACTGAGTAGCAGGGGTGCTTGGATAAAAAGACTGACTCGACAGAATTATTAAACTTTTGAATTTCAATTTACATGTATTTCAATTATGTGTTGGTCTGCTCATAAGACAAGAGGGCACTTTTTATGTCTGGAAGAAAAGAGAGTTAACCTCCACATACCAAAATGCTTCTTCACAGTAAGAGCTGTGGAAATTTGGAATAGATTCACTCAAGAACTAGTTCTTGCAGTTCATTAGATTCCTTAAAAAAGATCTGGATGCATTCCTAAATGCACAAGAATATTATTATTTTTGGTAATAACACCAGAGATTGTTAATCCAGGCAATATTCAATTGTTTTCTGGGGGACCAGGAAGAAATTGATTTTTTCCCCACTGGAGCAAATTGGATCATGATTTTTTTAGGGGGTTTTTGCCTTCCTCTGGATCAACTGTGGGTATAGGTTTTTGTATATGACATTTTCTATTTATTTATCCTATTTGTATTTTTTTTTATTGGTTGAACTAGGTTGACTTGTGCATTTTTCTCAACCTATGTAAATATGTAACTATGAGTCTAGTCACTTGAATTCCAGCTTCAAGCAAATAACAGCATTAAGAAACATGTCATGACCTTACCCATATAATGTTATACAATCTTAAGAGCTTGACAAGCTATGTTATTGAATGTATAGGATAAAACAATATTGCCAATAGCCAAAAAAACACTAGAAACAGCACAGAAACAGAACAGCAACCGTTTAAGGTTCAGCTTCTATTAAGCCAGCCATACATGGATCGAAATTCGATCCATGTATGGGCTAGCTGGTTATACACAAGTCGTTCTATCGATTGACTTGTCCACAACCAGCTTGTTGGGTTTTACCCAAATGATCAGTGCCATAGGCTGTAGCCAGAAACATGCCGCCAGAATACAATAGCTCAGTGGATGTGGATGGGGGAATAAGTTCTATATTTTTTGTTCAATCTCCTGGTTGAATGAAAAAAAAATGAATCATATATGACCTACCTTCTTAGGTTGTCTATAATCCAATGAATACAAACAATACTCCTGTTTTTAAAAATACACACCTTGGACACCAGGGCACCTTTCAGTCTGAACCATAGATGGGGCCTGGACTTATTTTTTAAATAATGTTCTGTTGGGACAATGATGTTTATATCTTTATATCTTTGGAATGTATTAGTGTTTACCATCATCAAGTGATTTCCTCTTCCCATTTGTCATTTCACTAATGATTTTAATTATTGGGCTTCCCCTCTTTAATTGGTTTGGTAGTAGATGCTGAAACCCATAAAAGTTGTAATTATTTTGTGTTTTATTATACTATGAGTAAGGCCACAGCGATCAAAACGCGTTAGTATTAAATTTACTGCATGTACTGTATTGTAGCCAATAAAGATTTTCAACATTTGAGTCCACCGAGTTTCTGGCTTATATTGTATCTATCAATGTTAAAAGTGCTGAGAGACTGCACATCCCAGCCAAGTGCATCAGTTTTCAGCCTTGATGAATCTGCAACGTTCAGTTTACAGTTTTTTTCACATTTAAAAAAAAAAAAAACACACAAAAACACAAAAAAATATAAAATAAAAAATCCAAAAATAGTTGTGGTTTTATTTTTTTCCTCTCTCTCTCTCTATTGTTCTCTCTCTTATGTTCGTTCTCTACTGTCCGCTCTACTATTCACTCACTATTGTTCTATATCTATCATTCTCTCTCTGTTTTATTTTTACTATGTTTTATTGTATTTGCTATGCAGGTATGGTATGTTATACTGTAATGTTTGTTTTATTGTTAACCATCATTTGCTTAGCAGGTACGCCATTCAGCTGCAGCACGGGTTTATTTATCTTGAAAGCAACAGCATTTGCTCCCACGATACATAAAAGCAGTGACTCCAGCGATGTCGGAGGTGATTTCACCACCACAGTTAAAAATAAGAGCATATATAGCATGAGGGCAGGGGTGAAGGAGCAATTTGCTCCTAACATTAGGAGCAGATTGCCCCCATGCTTCGGCATATATATTTTTCTTTCTCGAACATCACGGGACACAGAGCCACCTTAATTACTGGTGGGTTATATAGGTATCACTGGTGATTGGACACTGGCACACCCTAACCAGGAAGTTCAACCCCCTATATAATCCCTCCCCTTGCAGGGATACCTCAGTTTTTACGCCAGTGTCTTAGGTGATGGACGTGTAAAGATGTCCTGTGCTGAGCTCCAAAGGGATTATCCTATATCCTATACTGGGGCAGGCCAGGCGAAGCGGATCCATTCCAAAGTGTCTTTTCTAGGCCGAATTGGATGGTACCCGGGCCGAAGAAACAAGGTTTTATCTGTAACGCTTCTCTTTTTAGAGAGCTGGACCCCACAGATTAGAAAATGGTTTTTCTAGCCTAATTTCTAGCCGGGTGCTTTACAGGGCCAGAACTGTGGATCCCCCTATTTGTAGGGGGCCCCAGTTTCTGGCGGTTTTTTAAAACGGAGCCCATCGTGAGAGACGAAGATTGGGTCTGTACAACAGAACCCAGCGGCTGGATAACGTAAGGGAAGGTAATCAGAATTTTTTAATTCTAGTAGGTTTCTCCTTTAAGGTAAATGCATGCTATGCCTATTGTGACCACCGGGGGCTGCCAAGAGCACATACCTTTTCATGCTGATGTCTGTCTCAAGTGTTCGACGCTGTACAAGCTCCTCCGGCCGGCTCCAGGTAGGATCAGGGGCTATACCTGCTTCCGGCACTTCAGTCCCTGTATATATTACACAGGAGGTTTTTTCCTCAACCATTAATGGTTTAGAGGAAAGGTTAATGGCCGTGATTACGTCTTCACTTGGTGGAAGAAAACGCACTAGGCCTTCCTCTGTTCCCCAAGACCCTCAGGAAGAGGAGCTCTGGGATAAAGGAGAGGAATCCCTTTCAGAAGATCGGGATGGGACGGATGATTCCTCTTCGGAGGAATCAGGTGCAGAGGGACCCTCTGCGACTTCCCAAGAGGAGAAAGTCTTAGTGCAGATCCTTACTGGATTGGTCTGCTCCACATTTAAGTTGCCCATATCTAAATCAGTTAAAGAACCCTCTTCTTCTTTAGGGTCACTGAAACCTCCTCAAACAGCACAGGCTTTTCCTGTTCATAATTTACTTGAAAAGCTCCTTTATGCTGAGTGGGATCACCCAGACAAAAGTTTTTTTCCGCCGAAAAAGTTTTCTACACTTTATCCTATGGAAGAAAAGTTTATTAAAATGTGGGGAATACCGGCCATTGATGCGGCCATTTCCTCCGTTAATAATAGTCTGACTTGTCCTGTAGACAATGCTCAGATGCTCAGGGATCCTGTAGATAAAAAGATGGAATCCCTATTGAAGGATGTTTTCTCCTTAGCAGGTTCAGTGGCTCAACCTGCAGTAGCTGCGATTGGAGTCTGTCAGTACTTAAGAGACCATGTTAAACAGGTCATCAAAGTTTTATCTGAACAGCAGGCCCAGGGGTTGGCTAACCTTCCAGCGGCCTTATGCTTTGTTGTTGACGCCATCAGAGATTCTATCGTGCTTTCACTGGGGTTGGTGCATATACGTAGAATCCTATGGTTGAAAAATTGGTCAGCCGAAGCACCATGTAAGAAGCTCCTGGCTGGGTTTCCATTTCCTGGTGAAAGGTTGTTTGGAGAAGACTTGGATAACTATATCAAGAGAATCTCTTGTGAGAAAAGCACTCTCTTACCTGTTAAGAAGAAGAGTAAGTGTCCCTCTTTCAAACTGACTCTTTCCCCAGCGCCGGGGGCTTCAGCCTCCAGGCAGTCTCGACGGCCTCCTCCATCTGGGTCCAGAGACAAGAGTCAACCCCAGGGGCAAAAGAAGTCCTGGGGGAAGAAGCATACTAGGTAAAACACTAAGACCTCTGCATGAGGGGGCACCCCCGCTCACTCGAGTGGGGGGAAGACTGCGACAGTTCTCAGGGCTCTGGCAGGAGGATTTCCAGGACAGATGGGTAATCTCCATGGTAACCTTTGGGTACAAGCTGGAGTTTCAGGAATTTCCTTCTCCTCGTTTCCTCAGGTCAAGTGTCCCCAGAGATCCAGAGAAGAAGCAGTCGCTCCTTCTAGCGTTAGAGCGAATTTTGTCGCAGGAGGTCATTGTGGTAGTTCCCGCGAAGGATTAAGGATTGGGCTTCTATTCCAACCTTTTTACGGTCCAAAAACCAAAACCATTCTGGATTTAAGGGATCTGAACCGATTCCTAAGGATTCAATTCTTCCGCATGGAATCAATTCGGACAGTAGTTTCCACCCTGCAGGGAGGAGAATTTCTGGCATCGATAGACATCAGAGATGCATATCTGCGTGTGCCTATTTTTTCCACTCATCAGAAGTTTCTGCGCTTCGAGATAGGAGGGCGCCATTTCCAGTTTGTGGCTCTGCCCTTTGGGATAGTCACTGCACCTCGAGTGTTCACAAAGGTCTTGGCTCCTCCTCTGGCCAGATTAAGGGCTCAGGGTATAGCTGTCATAGCATACCTAGACAACCTGCTCTTAATAGACCGGTCGGTAGCCTCCTTGAACGGAAACTTGAGGACCACAGTCAGGTATCTGGAACACCTGGGTTGGATCCTCAATCTAGAAAAGTCTTTCCTAAAACCAGTAAGAAGACTGGAGTATTTAGGTCTGATCATAGATACAAGCCAGGAGAAAATATTTCTACCTCAGGCAAAGATCACTGCTTTAAGAAAGCTGATTCTGGCAGTCAGGACCAAGAAGGGCCCTTCTGTCCACCTTTGTATGAGGCTACTAGGGAAGATGGTGTCTTCATTCGAAGCAGTTCCCTATGCTCAGTTTCATTCAAGAATTCTGCAACACAGTATTCTGTCGGCCTGGAACAAGAAGGTTCAGGCATTAGACTTTCCGATGCACCTGTCTCATGCGGTGCATCACAGCCTCAATTGGTGGCTAATATCCGAACACCTGCAGAAGGTGAAATCCTTTCTACCAGTTACCTAGACGGTGATGACAACAGATGCCAGTCTGTCGGGTTGGGGAGCAGTTTTGGAACAGTCTACGGTCCAAGGGGTATGGTCCAAGACCGAGAGGACCTTACCCATCAACATACTGGAGATCCATGCGGTATATCTAGCCCTAAAGGCCTGGACTATCAGGCTACTGGGTTGCCCGGTCAGAATCCAGTCCGACAATGCCACAGCAGTGACTTATGTCAATCATCAGGGAGGCACCCGGAGCAGAGCTGCTCAAAGAGAGGTGAACCAGATCTTAGTCTGGGCAGAGAGGCATGTGCCATGCATATCAGCAGTTTTCATTCCAGGGATAGAGAACTGGCAGGCGGACTATTTAAGTCGCCAGCGGTTACTTCCAGGGGAATGTTCTCTGCATCCCGACGTCTTTTGGAACATATGCCAAAGATGGGGGGGTCCCAGATGTAGATCTCTTTGCATTCCCATTCAACAAAAAGATAGACAGATTTGTGGCAAGGACAAAAGATCCTCTTGCATGCGGGACGGATGCGTTGGTTATTCCGTGGCATCGGTTCTCACTGATTTATGCATTCCCGCCTATTCTGCTACTGCCACGACTCCTTCCCAGGATCAGGCAGGAAAGGAAGTCAGTTCTTCTGGTGGCTCCCGCTTGGCCCAGAAGGACGTGGTATGCAGAAATAGTAAGGAGGACGGTGGATTCACCGTGGACACTACCAGTACGACCAGACCTGTTATCTCAAGGTCCAGTGTTCCATCCTGCTTTACAAACGCTAAATTTGACGGTTTGGCTATTGAAACCCACGTTCTGAAGAGTCGTGGACTTTCAGGTCCTGTGATATCTACCTTGATCAATGCAAGGAAGCCAGCTTCCAGAATGATTTATCATAGGGTCTGGAGAGCTTATACATCCTGGTCTGAATCCAGGGGTTGGCATCCCAGAAAGTATGTGATCGGTAGAATTCTTGATTTTCTACAATTGGGGTTAGAGATGAAGCTGGCCTTGAGTACCATCAAGGGCCAGGTCTCGACCTTATCAGTATTATTTCAACGGCCACTTGCTTTGCATTCTTTGGTCCGAAACTTTATGCAGGGGGTGACGCGCCTTAATCCTCCGGTTAAGGCACCCTTAAACCCCTAGGACTTGAACTTGGTTCTGTCTGTGTTACAGAAACAGCCTTTTGAACCAATATGTCAGATTCCTTTGGTCTTGCTGACAAGAAAGTTAATTTTTCTGGTAGCCATCTCTTCTGCTAGAAGAGTATCAGAATTAGCAGCTCTTTCCTGTAAAGAGCCTTATTTGATTGTACACAAGGATAGAGTGGTACTGCGCCCTCATCCTAGTTTTATACCGAAGGTGGTTTCAGATTTTCATCTAAACCAAGACATTGTTCTACCTTCCTTTTTTCCAGATCCCTGTTCTCCGGAAGAAAGATCACTACATTCCTTGGATGTAGTAAGAGCAGTTAGGGTCTATCCGGAAGCGACTGCTCAGATTCGCAAAACGGATGTTTTGTTTGTGCTGCCAGAGGGTCCCAGTAGAGGGCAGGCAGCATCAAAAGCTACCATTTCTAAATGGATTCGACAATTGATCATTCAAGCTTACGGTTTGAAACAGAAGATTCCTCCGTTTCAGATTAGGGCACATTCCACAAGGGCTATTGGTGCTTCTTGGGCAGTGCATCACCGGGCCTCGATGGCTCAGATCTGCAAGGCTCCAACCTGGTCTTCAGTTCATACATTCACCAGATTCTATCAGGTGGATGTGAGAAGGCATGAGGATATCGCCCTTGGGCGTAGTGTGCTGCAGGCAGCGGTACAGGGTCCTCAGGTCTGATTGCACCCTACTTGGTTGTGGTTCCCCCCCCTCAGATAGCATTGCTCTGGGACATCCATCAGTAATTACTGTGGCTCTGTGTCCCGTGATGCTCGAGGTCCCGCCCCTCTTTTAATACACTATATTGCTTGGCTACAAAACTGAGGTATCCCTGCAAGGGGAGGGATTATATAGGGTGTTGAACTTCCTGGTTAGGGTGTGCCAGTGTCCAATCACCAGTGATACCTATATAACCCATCAGTAATTACTGTGGCTCTGTGTCCCGTGATGTCAATCGAAAGAAAAGGATTTTTACAGGTGAGCTGTTTCAAAAAATCCTATTTTTAGGCACAGATTGCAGTGTTTTATTTTTACTATGTTTTATTGTATTTGCTTTGCAGGTATGGTAATTCTTACTGTTATATTGTAATGTTACTTTTGTTTTATTGTTAACCATCATTTGCTTAGCAGGTACGCCATTCAGCTGAAGCACGGATTTATTTATTTTGCCAGCAACAGCGTTTGCTCCCACGATACGTAAAGCCGTGACTCCAGCGCTGTCAGAGGTGACTTCACCACCACAGTTAAAAAAAATGTTGCATGTATACCCATCATTAAAAGTGGGTGGCTGAAGGGTGGTATTCTAATGCTGGGCATACACACCGATCAATCTCTTTTTTTCATGCAGCCCACAGGCTGCATGAAAAAAAGAACATTACAATGTATGCCCAACAAGGACCAGCAACATACTGGTATGTTGCTAGACTTTGAGTGGCTATACCAAAATGATGCCTGCAGGTTTAGGTATCATCTTGGTATCATTCTTTTCAGCCAGCAGTCGGCTTTCATATAAAAGCAATCCTAGTAGCTAATGGCAACATCTCCCCCCACCGTCTTCCATGGTTTTCTCGGGCTCTCCTGTCCCAACAGTGAACCCGAGAATGCAGCAGGTTGGTCTGCCAGCTGACCATAGAGCTGATCAGAGACCAGAATGGTTCCAATAATCTTTATGGCCTAAGAAACCGGAAACTACAAGCATATTATGACTTAGGTTTGCCGGATATAAACAGCGCCATTGGGAAATTGGTAAAGCATTTTATCACACCAATCTTGGTGTGGTCAGATGCTTTGAGGGCAGAGGAGAGATCTAGGGTCTAATAGACCCCAATTTTTTCAAAAAAGTGTACCTGTCACTACCTATTGCTATCATAGGTGATATTTACATTCCCTGAGATAACAATAAAAAATGATTTAAAAAAATGAAAGGAACAGTTTAAAAATATAATAAAAAAGCAAAATCAATAATTAAAAAAAAAAAAAGCACCCCTGTCCCCCCGTGCTCACGCGCAAAGGCGAACGCAAGCATCGGTCTGGTGTCATATGTAAACAGCAATTGCACTATACATGTGAGGTATCACCGCAAAGGTCAGATTGAGGGCAGTAATTTTAGCAGTGGACCTCCTCTGTAGATCTAAAATGATAACCTGTAAAGCCTTTTAAAGGCTTTTAAAAATGTATGCACTTTTAAAGCATGTCGTGTTTGGTATCCATGTACTCGGCATAAGATCATCTTTTTTATTTCATCAAACATTTGGGCAATATAGTGTGTTTTAGTGCATTAAAATAAAAAAAAAGTGTGTTTTTTCCAAAAAAATTGCGTTTGAAAAATCGATGCGCAAATACTGTGTGAAAAAAAAAATTGCAGCACCCACCATTTTAATCTGTAGGGCCTTTGCTTTTAAAAAAATATATAATGTTTGGTGATTTAAAGTAATTTTCTTGCAAACAAAAAATGTTTTCATGTAAACAAAAAATGTTAGAAAGGGCTTTGTCTTCAAGTGGTTAGAAGAGTGGGTGATGTGTGACATAAGCTTTTAAATGTTGTGCATAAAATGCCAGGAAAGTTAAAAACACCCCAAAATGACCCCTTTTTTGGAAAGTAGACCCCCCAAGCTTTTTGCTGATAGGCATGTTGAGTCCATGGAATGATTTATATTTTGTCACAAGTTTTGGGAAAATTACACTTTTTTTTTTTTTTTTTGCACAAAGTTGTCACTTAATGATATATTGTTCAAACATGGCATGGTTATATGTGGAATTACACCGCAAAATGCATTCTGCTGCTTCTCCTGAGTACGGGGATACCTCATGTGTGAGACTTTTTGGGAGCCTAGCCGCTTACAGGACCCCGAAAACCAATCACCGCCTTCAGGATTTCGAAGGGTGTAAATTTTTGTTTTTACTCCTCACTACCTATCACAGCTTTGAAGGCCATAAAATGCCAAGATAGCACAACCCCCCCCCCCCAAAATCACCCCATTTTCGAAAGTAGACACCCCAAGCTATTCGATGAAAGGCATGTTGACTCCATGGAATATTTTATATTTTGCCACAAGTTGCGGGAAAATGAAATTATTATTTTTTTTTTTTGCACAAAGTTGTCACTAAATAATCTATTGCTCAAACATGTCATGGGCATATGTGAAATTACACCCCAAAATACATTCTGCTGCTTCTCCTGTGTACAGGGATACCACATGTGTGAGACTTTTTTGGAGCCTAGCTGGGTACAGGACCCCGAAAACCAATCACCACCTTCAGGATTTCTAAAGGCATAAAAAAGTTTTTTTACTCCTCACTACCTACCTATCACAGTTACGGAGGCCCTGAAATGTCCAGATAGCACAAACCCCCCCCCAAAATGACCCAATTTTGGAAAGCAGACACCCCAAGGTATTTGCTAAGAGGCATGGTGAGTATTTTGCAGATCTCATTTATTTTTGAAAATGAAGAAAGAAAAGAAAAATGTATTCTTTTTTCTTTTTTCAATTTTCAAAAACTTTGTGACAAAAAGTCAGATCTGCAAAGTACTCAACATGCCTCTCAGCAGATAGCTTAGGGTGTCTACTTTCCAAAATGGGGTCATTTGGGGGGGTTTGTGCTAACTGGGCATTGAGGAGTGAAATCAAAAATGTACGCCCTTAGAAAGCCTGAAGGCAGTGATTGGTTTTCGGAGTCCTGTACGCGGCTAGGCTCCAAAAAAATCTCATACATGTGGTATCCATGTACTCAGGAGAAACAGCAGAATGTATTTTGGGGTGTAATACCACATATAACCATGCCATGGTTGAACAATATACAATTTAGTGACAATGTTGTGTAAAAAAATAAATTGCAATTTTCCCGAAACTTGTGGCAAAATATAAAATATTCCATGGACTCAAGATGCCTCTCAGCAAAAAGGCTTGAAGTGTTTTCTTCCCAAAATTAGGTCATTTGGGGGGGGGGGGGGGGTGCTATTTTGTCATTTCATGGCCTCCGAAACTGTGATAGGTAAGTCTCACACATGTGCTATCCCCATACTCAGGAGAAGCAGCAGAATGTATTTTGGGGTGTAATTTCACATATGGCCATGGCATGTTTGAGCAATAGATCATTTAGTGACAACATTGTGCAAAAAAAAAATTCATTTTTCCGCAACTTGTGCCAAAATATAAAATATTTCAAGGATTCAACATGCCTCTTAGCAAATAGCTTGGGTGTCTAATTTCCAAAATGTGGTGATTTGGGGGGGGAGGGGTTTGTGCTATCTTGGCATTTTATGGCCTTCAAAACTGTGATCGGTAGTGAGGAGTGAAATCAAAAATGTACACCCTTAGAAATCCTGAAGGCGGTGATTGGTTTTCATGGCCTGTACGTGGCTAGACACCCAAAAAGTCTCACACATGAGGTATCCCCATACTCAGGAAAAGCAGCAGAATGTATTTTGGGGTGTAATTCCACATATAATCATGCAATGTGTGAGCGATATATCATTTAGTGACAACTTTGTGTATTTTTTTTTTTTGTAATTTTTTAATCACGTGTGACAAAAAAATAAAATATTCAATGGGCTCAACATGCCTCTCAGCAATTTCCTTAGGGTGTCTACTTTCCATAATGGGGTCATTTGGGGGGGTTTTGTACTGCCCTGCCATTTTAGCACCTCAAGAAATGAGATAGGCAGTCATAAACTAAAAGCTGCGTAAATTCCACAAAATGTACCCTAGTTTGTAGACACTATAACTTTTGCGCAAACCAATAAATATACGCTTATTGACATTTTTTTTACCAAAGACATGTAGCTGAATACATTTTGGCCTAAATATATGACTAAAATTGAGTTTATTAATTTTTTTTAGAACAAAAAGTAGAAAATTTAATTTTTTTTCAAAATTTTCGGTCTTTTTCCGTTTATATCGTAAAAAATAAAAATCGCAGAGGCATTCAAATACCGTCAAAGAAAGCTCTATTTGTGGGAAAAAAGGATGCAAATTTTGTTTGGGTACAACATTGCATGACCGCGCAATTACCAGTTAAAGCAGCGCAGTGCCAAGTTGCAAAAAGTCCTCCGGTCATTGAGCTGCCAAATCCTCTGGGGCTGAAGTGGTTAAGGTTCAGCTTCTATTAAGCCGGCAATACATGGAACAAAATTAAGCCAGTTCAACAGGGACCAGATGAATTTTGATCCATGTATGGGCTAGCTGGTTGTCCACAAGTCGATCTATTGATTGCCTTGTGGACAACCAGCTTGTCGGGTTTACCCGAATGATCAGTACCACCAGCTGTAGCTGGCAACGCTGATCATTGTATTCTGCCAACGGGGAAATCTCCCCACAAGCAGAATACAATAGCTCAAGCGAAAAGGTTTCCCCCATCCACATCAAATGTGTGGATGGGGGAATCGGTTCATTATCTTTTGTTTAACCTGCTTGTTGAATGAAAAAAAAAAAGAATCATGTATGACCTGCCTTCTTAGGTTGCATATAGTTCAATGAATAAAAACAATACTACTGCTTTCAAAAATGACCTGCAATAAATTGTTATTTCTGATGTCCTAGAGAGTAAATGCCTATTTTAAATGGCTTTTCTATACTATATGGAGCATATGAAAACACAACATAACACAGGGATGCTGTGCCAGGATTTACAGACATGTGTAAGGATGGACAGATATGTTTCCACTGATCATATGTTCATATCATATGTTTTCACAGGATATTATAATATAATATCATCTGCCTTTATATGGCTATCCTTAGCAAGTGGACTATAAAAAGCGATATTTGATTGGTTGTTGTGGGTTCCAGCACACCATTGCTCATTAAAGCATCTCATTATATCATCTGCATAATAAATAAATAAAAAGTATACTCAACGGAATTTTAAAAGCATTTGATAATAAGCCAAGCAGAAAAAAGATTCATGCTGAACAGCATTTTGAGCAATGCAAAGAACCCATTCTTACGATATCACTGAAATGTGGCAATATTGATTATGTGCAAATTAGGCAAGAAATACATTTCCTTACTGTCAGTTTAACATTGCTATTGCTAAAGCTGTACTTTAAATCTGTCTTCAGAATAAAGCAACATAACACATAAGGCTTACCAAGTAAGATGTGTATTGTGCAAAAAGCAGAAGTCAACATTAAACAAAAACTTTTCATTGCACGATTAGTTGCTATGGGTAACTACATGTTGTTCATCATGATGACTCCCAGTACTGCTTTGTTAAATAGGTTTCTGACTTTACAAATTATATTATTAAGAGTTCACGCAATATAAGCTAAATTAAAGACAGAAAGAATAACTTACCTTTTATATAGAAATGATTGTCTTAGTGTTGAATGCTTAAAGAAATAATTATGTTTTTTTACTTTTTTTTGGTCTGGTATTCAAATATAGATGGTGGCCAGAATCTTGCAAGCTTGATGTTACTCAGCCACTCCTCAGTGTCGCAAGATCCCGGACGCTTGCTGGGTATTTATGCAGCAACAGCAAGCGCAATTTTTTATCATTATCAAGGAGGGAGAAGAGGAGGGAATACGAAATGACAAATGCGCAAAAAGGTTTGTGATTAGGTAAATGCTATTATTTGCCTTTTCAGTAAGGAAATTAGTTTGATAGGCGTAATTGCCGATAATTGACTTCCTCTTAATGCCTGTAACCTTAAGTCAAGGGCTTGCTTTCTTGTATATGACTTATTTTTTAACCCCTCCCCTTCCAATTTGCCCCTAACTTTTTTTTAGACAAAATCAACTTAACCCAGCTTGAGATTTACCATTATGTTCTTTTTTATCAGAAATACTGTCTATTTGCATTGCAGGAAAGACATTTAAGCAAGCGTGTTAAAATAAAAAATACTATTTTCTTTTGAATTTGTAAGGTCATGGAGATATGCAAGTACCTTATGTTCAGATGAAAGTCACATCAAGTTTAGCATGATCAAATGTTACAGAGCATTGTGAAACAATGCACCTATACAGAGCACCTAGGTCCAAACAAATTCGGGATAGTTGCCATCTATTTCAACTCCCAGCTGCAGACATAAGTGACACATGACTGTCACAGAAAGGACAGATGTGCTTTCAACATGCAGGTTGTGATTGAAAAGCTGGCTTCATTTTCTCTACATTTAATGAGCAAGATGGCAGAACACAATAGGGGAATGATCAGGTCCCTGGGGATAGACTGGCTGCATGCCTGAATCAGGATATGGATGAAATATTAAAGAGGAGGGCCAGTCAAAAAAAAAAAAAAAAGTCAGCAGCTACAAATACTGCAGCTGCTGACTTTTAAATGGACACTTACCTGTCCCAGGGTCCAGCGATGCGGGGGATCGAAGCCCCGCTCGTCTCCCCCTCCGTTCAGTGGCGCTGGCATTGCAACTGTGGGCGCTGGGCTGTGGCTTCACAGCCTGGCACCCACTGCACATGCGCAAGCGGCGCCTCGTGCCGTGATTGGCCGCTCAGTCACCTGGGACATGTAATGGGTCCCAGATGATTGACAGGAGGGAGCAGAGCTGAGCCCTTCCTGTGCCGAGGGGGAAGTGATGTCACCAGCCCAGGCACTGGAAGAGGCAGACTACGAGGGACCCCCTAGCAACAGGTATTTAGAGGTCAGTAAAAAAAAAAAAATATCCAAATGTTTTTTGTTTTTTAGGCACAATCATGTCTTTTTTTTTTTTTAGGGTGGACCACCACTTTAAGGGGAACACTGTTGTACCCCATTTTAAAGGAGCAGTTGCTACGTCCTTAACAACCAACTCACAGCAGAATATAAACAATAAAAAAACTGTAAACTATTTTAAAAGACTGTAAACATTTTTTCAAATTTATCAGTTTATCATTTTAGAGATAACTATAAATTATACTGTTACTCTGGCATGCACAGCGATATGTAACTAGGGTTGCCACCTTTTCTTCAAGCCAAACCCAAACACTTTCACGGCGCACGGCAATTTTTTTTGTAGTACACGCTATAGGATCGTAAAATACGTGGGACAACTTTTGGGTTACCCAAAGAGAGTAGTAATGGGGTGTGCTATGGTGAACAGTGGCTGTGGCCAAATTGCATTAACAGATTGGGGAGGGACTTAAAGGGGCATGGTTAAATAAAACAAAAGCATTTGTGTACCCATAAAATAAAATTTGATTACTGAAATAAATATCAGTTAAAATATGAAACTAGCCTACCTTAAAAGTGGACACTGTCAGCCAGTATAGCAGAGGATGGTGTCAGTAGAGCAGTGGATGGTGTCAGTAGAGCAGTGGATGGTGTCAGAAGATCGGTGGATGGCGTCGGAAGATCAATGGATGTGTCAGAAGATCGTGGATGGCGTCAGCAGAGGAGTGGATTATGTCAGAAGAGCAGTGGATGGTGTCAGAAGATCGGTGGATGGTGTCAGAAGTTTGGTGGATGGCGTCAGAAGATTGGTGGATGGCGTCAGTAGAGCAGTGGATGGTGTCAGTAGAGCAGTGGATGGTGTCAGAAGATCGGTGGATGGTGTCAGAAGATTGTGGATGGCGTCAGTAGAGCAGTGGACGGTGTCAGTGGGGCAGTGGATGGTGTCAGTAGAGCAAAGGACAGTGTCAGTAGAGCAGTGGGCGGTGTCAGTAGAGCAGAGGACAGTGTCAGTAGAGCAGAGGATGGTGTCAGTAGAGCAGAGGAAGGTGTCAGTAGAGCAGTGGATGGTGTCAGTAGAGCAGTGGATGGTGTCAGTAGAGCAGTGGACAGTGTCAGTAGGGCAGTGGACGGTGTCAGTAGAGCAGTATACCTCCATCCAAAACCTGAATCAGCTCTACTGAACCCAACCCCATACAAACTTTTCACAAAGTGGCACTGTGCATTCTACAACCCTTTCAAGAACCCTTTAATTACAAAAAAAGCCAAAAAAAATTCAAAACAATCCACAGGCACCCCACAAATAGAGAAGAAAATAACAGATCAAATATCAGACGGTGCCTGTGCCCCCCAATAGAGACCTCCATTACAGCAAGACAAAAAACCCTTACCTTCCAGGAGCTGCTGCAAAGACGTGTGTGTGTGAACCTGTTAGGGGGCGGAGTCTGTAATACCATGCTTTCTCCTCCAAGCGTCCCTGGTTGCTAGGACACCAGTCTAGTGGCCCTCCATTCACTGTCTCTGGCGGCACCGGCGCCGGCGGCTGGGTGGGAGAGAGAGCGCACAGACAGACAGTGCAGTGTGACCCGGCTGCAGGACATTAGCCCCCCTGGAGCAGGGGAAGAAGGGGGGTGTGTGCTGTTTGGGGGTAGCTGACAGAGGGGAGAGGATAGCTGACAGAGGAGGGGGGTAGCTGACAGAGGAGGGGGTAGCTGACAGAGGGGCGTAGCTGACAGGGGGAGTAGCTGACAGAGGAGGGGGGTAGCTGACAGGCAGGGTGGCTGATGGGAGGAGCTGATAGAGGAGGAAGGGTAGCTGACAGAGGAGGGGGGTAGCTGACAGGGGGGTAGCTGACAGAGGAGAGGGTGGCTGACAGAGGAGGGGGGCTGTCAGAGGGGGGGGGCTGACAGAGAGGAGGGGGGCTGAAAGAGAGGAGGAGGGGGGCTGACAGGGAGGAGGGGGGCTGACAGAGGGGGGTGATTGACAGGAAGGGGGCTGACAGAGCAGATGAAAGTGACCTCAGGAGACAAACAGCATGAGGCAGGACTCCGGGAGCAAGCAGGCGCGATTATCCACAGTCCAGCCCCGCCTCCACATGTGATCAGCTCCACCGGGCCAATCACAGACCCTCATGTCTGCCGCCCCCGTACATGACCCGTTCTGTTCGGCCAATCACAGGGCACCCGCTAGGCTCAGAGCGCACTGATGTTCCGGCACTGTGTGACAGTGATAGCGGGCACGGGATGCTTGGTGCCTCTCTAGATGTTGCGGCCGGGGCCAGAGATCCCCTGCCACTGGCCACAGGATGGTGGTATGTGTGCCCGGGTTTCCGGCGCGTGGAAACCCGGGCACATGTTTCACAACCCGGACTGTCCGGGTCAAAACCGGATGGGTGGCAACCCAACATGTAAAATGTGTAGCTAAATTGTCATTTTTGAACGTAGCTGTACCTGATGCTTGCATTTACATATGTGTCGGCAAGTGGCCTACTGTCAGTTTAGTTAGCACTCCTGCTCGGGTAGGGATAAGGGGTTAATGTTTTACTGCCTTCCCTTTGTGTGTTCATGGGCTTTTTGCTGGGGTACAGCCTCCCTTCTGTGTTGTATAAAAGAGGGATGCAATCCAGGTCCCAGGGGTTTTAAAGAGAAGCTGGGACATCTGCGAGAGTTCTCTGGGACCTGTGGTCCAGCACTGGATGCCGACTCACTGGGCCATCCCAAGGACATGGACTTCTCTGCACAAGCCTTTCCAAGAATGGACTATCCCCAATATTATGCCACCTGTTCAGGGAACCTTGGGCAGCCTCAGTTAGGTTGCCGGACACTTTTTTTGGACCATTGTCATTTATACAGCGTTCAGAGCTAAAAATAGCAACTGAATACTGAATAAACGTCATTGGCAGGGGCGGGGTTAACACTAGGGGGCAATCAAGGGGTTAAATGTGTTCCCTCAGTTTGTTCTAACTATGGGGGGGAGGGGACTGCCTGGGGGAGGGGACCAATCGTTGTTCCTATATACTAGGAACAGACGATCTGTCTCCTCTCCCTTGCCAGAATGTGGATTTGTGTGTTTACACACACACACATCCCCTTTCTGGCTCTGTCAGGAGCAATCGAGGTGCCCAGTGGACATTGCGGCTGCCGGGCACACGCATTGGCTCCTCAGTGATGCGGCGGGTGCCCCCTATACCCCTTAAAGTGGCCAATATACAGCTATGACGGCTCGCCCAGGGGAGCCAACCTGCCATAATATAACTGCGGCGGCTGGTCATGAACCAGTTTCCTCATAGCTCCTCCATGCCTCTTATCAGTTTTGTTGCCCTTCTCTGCTCTTTCTCCAGTTCCAGATATGCTTTTTGTGAGCTGGTGCCCAAAACTGAACTGCATATTCTCGATGAGGTCTTACTAATGATTTGTACAGGGGCAAAATGATATCTTTCTCTATGGAGTCTCTATACTGCTCTTAATACAAGAAAAGACTTTGCTCGCTTTAAAAAACACAGCTTGGCATTGCATGCTATTATTAAGCTTATGATCTACCAAAACACTCAGATCCTTCTCCACCATTGATTCCCCCAGTTGTACTCCCCCTAGTATGTATGATGCATGCATATTCTTAGCCCCCAAGTGCATAACTTTAAATTTATCAACATTAAACCTCATTTGCTACATAGTTGCCCGATTAAACAATGCCTTGAGGTTGGTTTGTAAGTTGAAGACATCCTGTAAGGAGATTATTCCACTGAATTGTTTGGTGTCATCTGTAAACACTGAAATTGTACTTTTAATCTCAGCCCCTATATCATTTATAAATATATTAAAAAGTAAGGGTCCCAACACTAAACCTTGGGGTACACCACTGATAACCTTAGACCATTCAGAATATGAATCAACCACTACTCTCTGAGTATGGTCTTTTAGCTAGTTTTCTATCCATTTACAAATGGATTTTTCCAAACGCTTTTGCAAAATCCAAGTATACCACATCCACAGCCACCCCTATGTCCAAAGTTTTACTTGCCTCCTCGTAAAAATAAATCAGATTTGTCTGACAACTTCTGTCTTTCGTGAATCCATGCTGTCTGTTGCTTAAAATACTTTTTTCCGGAAAGAACTCATTTATGTGGTCTTTTATTAAACTCTCCAGGATCTTCCCAACTATAGAAGTTAAACTAACAGGTCTATAGTTACTTGGTAAAGACTTGGTCCCTTTTTAAATATAGGCACCATGTTGGCCTTACGCCAATCCAATGGTACTATTCCAGTCATTAAAGAGCCCCTAAAAATTAGAAACAATGGCTTTGAAATGACAGAGCTACTGATGCTGAAGTGATATGTCAGAGACAGGGGAGCGGCCTGACGATGGCGCCTGTGTGAGCGGACGGAGGCGGCCCAGGTGAACCAGCAGGAGCAGTTCGGGGTGCAAAACCGCACATGCTCCGGCGGATGATAGCCTCACAGCCTGCCTTCAGCACTCGATGGTCTTGAGCGCGGTCTCGAGATAGTGACGAAGGGACAGTGTGGGAAGCCTGGAGTCTGTAAAAGACCGGAAGAGTATACAGAGAACCCGCCGGGACCGATTGGAGCCTGTCCACCCGCTTTGCCTTCCCCCACTGTTTCCTCCGTATCTCCGAGTATTCCCCCTGACCAACCTCGAGTGGAGTAGGAACAAGAGTGCAGCCTGCAATCTTCTAAGGAGTGTGGAGTACCAACTGAACCAGGACGCCGCTGGTGCTTATACTAATTAAACTTCACATCTCTTCTATGGATTGAATAGAGCCTGCTCCGGAGGACAGGAGTCAAATGACAAGATGAGGATGTCGGGCTGGTTATCCCTCCCCAGGTATGAATTTCTATCTATTCAATTGAACTATCTCAGAAAAGGTTATCCCAGAGGCATTGCAGAGGGATCTGATTTCACAGGGTTATATTAAACAAAGTTTGAATTGATTAATAAGCAGAGAGGAGTGGAGTCAAGCCTGGCGCTAAGCTGTGTGTTTTGTAGCGCGTAGCTCTGTGGATATTGAACTCAGATCATAGACCCCAGAAGACCACAGATGAGAGCTCTGAAGCCTATGAACTGATCCCTATTCAGTGCATGCGCCTTGTGAGTGCCATAAGATTGGTCTTAAACACTAAAAATTTTCAGAAAAAAAACAATAAGACCTGGTTAACAAATAGCGCTGAGCCCAGCAGGGTGACATTCGGAGGTCTATAGACAAAGATCACAAACTCCAAAAGAACACACGTAGCATAAAAACTGTTTTCTTTTTTACAGCGGTACTTAATGATGGCTTTATGATGTTCACCTTTTAACGGATCTCCGAATTTTCAGCAACTTGTAGATTACTCTTCAGCGCAAAATAAATCGCATGCATTCTCCTGTGTTACAATTAAGGATTTTGTTAAAGTGTATACTTTGATTGCCTGCTTAAAGATGCAAAAGGAGAGGATTATACATTAGAACTGTCTGTTTCCCCTTTTTTTCTTTTTTTTTCCTCTGCTATTACCCCTCCCTGAATTATACAGGAATAGCAGACCCAAAGAACCCATGGTAGTATTTGGGGTAGCCTGGCTAATCGCGAATACTTTATTGAATACGGTAAAAAGGGCAGGAAGGGATACAATGTACATGCCTCAAAGAGATTATCCCGTCTGTGAACATTGAGTAACGTAAACATACCCCGTGGGTTATATTAGAAGAGATCTACTAGGGGAGAAAGAAAACTGTAAGAAGAAATATGAGAGGGAGGACTCAGAGAGTGACCGAACCTAAGACCCCCAAAGAAAGCCTAAACTCAAGTACAATTCAGAAATACTTGACAGCAAAAGAGGGGAGTCCCAAAAGTCCAGGAGTAGAGAAAAAAACGGCAGGTTATAAAGGGAAAAAAGAAAGAAGTGGTTAAACAAAAATGGGCCCAAGGAGATAAATATAAGGAAGATATTGAAACTGAAATAGGACTGAATTTTAGTAAAATGGAAGAACAGGGAACTTAACCCAAGTTCCAACCAAAATGGAAATGATGGAAATGTTTGCTAAGTTGGAAAATTCAATTAAAAGTGAGATTACTAGCGTAAGAGGAGACATGGGTCACCTGCTGAGGAGAGTCGAAGAAGCTGAGGAAAAAACAGGAAAACAAGCCCAAGAGATAGCTGAATTAAAAGCTCAAGTAAAAAAACTGCAAACGGAACACAGAGACTTTGTATATAAGCTAGAGGACCAAAAGAACCACAATAGACGTCAAAATTTAAGGATCCAAGCCCTACCAGAACAGAAAGGGGAAAATCTAGATAAGAAAATGAAAAAAATATTTAACCCAGAGCTAGGTAGAGGAGAAGGGGAGGAGTTAAAGACTGACTGCGTACATAGGATAAGGAAACCCCCGGGCCTGAATGAGGAGATACCTCGAGACGTCATTGTCAAATTTCACCGGTACGAGGATAAAGCCAAAATATGGAGTAAACTGATGAGAGGAATGCCCCCATTACAATACGAGAGAGCGGAACTCCAGGTGTTCACAGATCTATCGGCTGGTACTTTGGCGCAAAGACGTCAATTAAAACCTCTTCTTGAGCAATTGAAAGCTGCCAACATGAAACACAGCTGGGGTTTTCCAGCTTCATTAGTAGTGCAGAAGGAAGGAAGGACAATGAGATTAAAATTTTTTGAAGACCTTCAGAAACTCTGTAAAAGACTTGACACCCCAATCCCAAATTTCCCTGGTAGAAAAGGAAAAGAAAGAATGTCGGGAGAAGAGGGGCATTGGCAGAGAGCTTAAGAGACTGTCAATTAAAAGAAGTTACGAGACTGAGGCGGCTGGGGGGGAGGGGGGGGTTTCTTAAATATAGACTGGAGGATGTAGTGGGGCCTGAGGTTCTAGGGGGGCCTTGGCTCCTTCTTGTGGGCTCGATCTGGCCCCTTCACCCCCTCGGAATTAGTGAGGGAGGGGAGGAGTTAGGACAAGCCATGGCCGGAGTCGCACCCTGGAAGGTAGAGTGCGCAGGATGAGACCCGATAGGGTCCTTGACTGCGGTACTAAGGCCGAATGGTGGTCCGGGGGGGGAGAGGGGATGGGAAGAGAAGGGGGGGTTGGGGGGCGGAAAGTGGTGGGGTGGAGGGGGTGGGGGGGCAGGCGGAAGGAGAGGGGAGAAGGGGGGAAGGGGGAGACACACCTTACAAAGATGAATAATTGATATCTACAGCAGGCAAGATTTAGCCCCAATGCACAGTACCCCAATTGAAAACTACAGATGACAGAAACAAACTTTTTGACATATAACGTCAAAGGTTTAAACTCCCCCGTTAAAAGACATAAAATTTTAAAAGAACTTCAGCAGTATAGAGCAGAAGTAGTATTCTTGCAGGAGACCCATTTATCCCAAGAAACAAATATCAAATTACACTCTAAAGATTTCCCGACTTGGTTCTACGGGGACTCATCAACTAGGAGGGCCAAAGGGGTGGCAATCGGGTTCATGAAAAGGACGAGGTTTACGTTGGTAGACAGGATGACAGACCCCGAGGGCTGATATCTTTTCCTGAAGGGCAGATTAGGGGAAACTGACCCAGGGTCATTGACCCTGGCAAATGTATACTGTCCTAATAAAAATCCTATAGGGTTTCTGAAACAGGTCTTAGGAAAGCTAATGGAGTTTAAGAAGGGAGAGGTTGTACTGGCAGGGGACCTAAGTTTCTGCATGGATCCGGTGTTAGATAGCATGTCTCGGGCACAGGGGACAAGTAAAGCTTTGCTAAAAATGATTAAGCTTAGGATGCGACAATGTCAAATCATGGACGCGTGGAAAGTGCAACACTCAAAAACACTTGATTATACTTTTTTCTCCCCTGTGCACGGGATGTACTCAAGGCTGGACTACTTTTTGGTGGATCACAGGTTGTTGGACCAAGTAAGGGAAACTAAGATAGAAATTTCTACACTGTCTAATTCCTTCCCGATGTCTATTAAGATGACGATAACAGGGATTCAAAGACAACTGTTTACTTGGCGTTTAAATGAAAGCCTTCTTCAGGAGGAGAAAGTTGCCAAGGCAGTCAAGAAAGAAATATCTATTTTCTTGATTAATGACACGGGCGAAACTTCGGGTGCCACCCTCTGGGAGGCACACAAAGTATACATCAGGGGTGTTCTTATTTCCATTGGTGCGGGGAAAAAAAGGAAAGAATAAAAAAAATGAACACCCTAACTGAGGAGATCTATAGCCTAGAACAAGAACACAAAAAGCATAAAGGACTACATCAGGAGCTACTCCACCAATTGGTTAATAAGAGAGAAGATCTTAAAGATATCATGGAGCAAGAGTCCAAAAGGGCATTTAACATAATAACAAAAGAAAGATACCAATGGGGAAACAAAGCGAGTAAACACCTAGCAAGGATGCTTTAAAAGAAAGAAGACATTATATTGAAAAAATCCAAAATAAGAATGGGGAAATGGTATATACCACCATTGAGATAGCTAAAGTGTTCAGGAATTATTACAGCGCCCTTTACTCCGTGGGACAGAAAGAACAGCGAGAAATAGAGAAAATGGAGAAAACCAAAGACACTAAATTATATGCAAAGGTACTGGCAACTAGGCTGAGGGAATGGATGACCGTCCTGGTCCACCCGGATCAGGTCGGATTCATACCAGGAAGAGAAGGGAGTGACAATGGTGTGAGAAGATCCCTCCTCCTACAGGCCATTAAACTGAGCGGGTCCCCAGGTCTACTCCTGTCAATAGATGCCGAAAAAGCATTTGTTGGGTAGACTGGGGACTCATGATAAAAACATTAGTTTTTATCATGAGTCCCCAGTCAAAAGTCATGAGTATGGGTCATAGAATGATCCAATGGAATGAAGCAATATACAACCACCCATCCGCCTCGGTTAAGGTGAACGGGGTATCCTCTTCCCCGTTCATGATGGAAAATGGAACTAGGCAGGGATGCCCGCTGTCACCACTCTTGTTCATGCTGACATTGGAGCCCCTGCTGGCTTCAATCCGAAATAACCCAAACATCAATGGGATTAGAATGGGAGAAGAGGAGCATAAATTGGCAGCATATGCCAATGATGTGCTGTTCTATATCTCAAATCCAAGGATCAGGGACGTTGCTAGGGGGTGGCTATTGGGGCTATAGCTCCGAATTTGGGGCCCATAGCCCCCAGTCTCTTTCTGCAGGGTCCCTGCCTAACCAGCGGGTTGCCACTGCTGTGGCAGGCAGGCTGGCTGCATGAGAGAGGCGGAGAAGAGGAAAGAAGCGAGCTCTTCACAGCCGGGCCTCTTCAATTTGGGAGCGAGGTGTGGCGAGCAGCAGATAGATGACATAATCTCTCACTGTCCGCCACAAATCGGCGCTCTTCCGCCCTCACAGCACGGTCTTTGTTGAGCTCCACTTTGCAGCCAGACCCCTTTGCTTCAATGTCGGAGGTGCGGCGGGGAGCAGCGAGATGACATCATCTCTCACTGCCAACCCCGCATCACCGCTCTCCTGCTCTCACTAAAGTGACAATCTGCAAATGGTGGCAAGAGATGTGGCAAGTGACAATTTGCAAATGGAGGCAGGAGACATGGCAAGTGACAATCCACCTCTGGTGGCAGGCGACATGGCAAGTGACAATCCACATCTAGTGGCAGGTGACGGTGGCAAGTAAGATGCTGCATCTGGTGGCAGGAGATGTGGCAAGTGACACGCCCAGGGCTCCCACTGATTCTGCAGTATGGTGAGTTGAACCACTTCATTATATTTTAGAATGTAACAATAGAAATAATGCACTTCAATCACCCTGACACCATATCAACTATTATGCCATGATGATTGAAGCGCCAACACCAGCCATCGCCCGTGAAAAATAGCTTACCACTGGTCCCCCCCCCCGCGGGCATGCAAAAAGGTTGGTGACCGCTGCTATGGGCTCTAGCCCCAGATCTTTTGCAGACCTAGCAACTCCCCTGCCAAGGATCATGATTCCAAACTTGCTGAGGACTAGGGATGAGCTTCGTGTTCGAGTCGAACCCATGTTCGACTCGAACATCGGCTGTTCGACCGTCCGTCGAATTGCGAACGATATGGGCCGTTCGCGCCAAATTCGTGTGGCGCGTCACGGCCCATAATTCACTGCGGCATCGCAGTGCATTGCTGGCTGATGATTGGCCAAGCATGCACTATGACCCGCATGCTTGGCCAATCACAGCGCCGTCAGTAGAGAGAGCTGTAATTCGCCAAAGCCAGGGTGGCTTTGGCCAATTATGGCTCAGGGGATTTAGTACACACCCCACACTATATAAGGCCGCCTGCACGGCGGCCCTGTGTAGTGTGTGTTCCGGTGTGCTGAGAGATAGAGAGAGAGAGAGACAGTGTCATTTGATTTGAGTTAGATAGATTAGGCAGAACAGTCAGTCAGTTAGCTGCACTTACAGTGTATTGTGTATATATATGCATCCCAGGTGTTGCATATATATATATACACTGTATTCAGTTTAGCTAGATCCGTTCCTGTTATCTTCTATCTAGACTATTTACATTTAGTGCAGTGTGTCCTGCTCACAGTGTTCAGCTAGATCCGTTCCTGCTATTTACATTCAGTGCAGTGCGTCCTGCTCACAGTGTTCAGCTAGATCCGTTCCTGCTATTTACATTCAGTGCAGTGCGTCCTGCTCACAGTGTTCAGCTAGATCCGTTCCTGCTATTTACATTCAGTGCAGTGCGTCCTGCTCACAGTGTTCAGCTAGATCCGTTCCTGCTATTTACATTCAGTGCAGTGCGTCCTGCTCACAGTGTTCAGCTAGATCCGTTCCTGCTATTTACATTCAGTGCAGTGCGTCCTGCTCACAGTGTTCAGCTAGATCCGTTCCTGGTATTTACATTTAGTGCAGTGCGTCCTGCTCACAGTGTTCAGCTAGATCCGTTCCTGCTATTTACATTCAGTGCAGTGCGTCCTGCTCACAGTGTTCAGCTAGATCCGTTCCTGGTATTTACATTTAGTGCAGTGCGTCCTGCTCACAGTGTTCAGCTACATCCGTTCCTGCTATTTACATTCAGTGCAGTGCGTCCTGCTCACAGTGTTCAGCTAGATCCGTTCCTGCTATTTACATTCAGTGCAGTGCGTCCTGCTCACAGTGTTCAGCTACATCCGTTCCTGCTGTTTACATTCAGTGCAGTGCGTCCTGCTCACAGTGTTCAGCTAGATCCGTTCCTGCTATTTACATTCAGTGCAGTGCGTCCTGCTCACAGTGTTCAGCTAGATCCGTTCCTGCTATATACATTTAGTGCAGTACGTCCTGCTCACAGTGTTCAGCTAGATCCGTTCCTGTTATCTTCCTACTGACAGGCAGGCTTGTCTGGTTACAGTATATAAAGCTACCTGAAGAAAATTACAGGTGTTCTTTTTGATCCTATTAGTACCACGGTCAGGCAGCTAGACTATTTACATTTAGTACAGTGTGTCCTGCTCACAGTGTTCAGCTAGATCCGTTCCTGTTATCTTCCTACTGACAGGCAGGCTTGTCTGGTTACAGTATATAAAGCTACCTGAAGAAAATTACAGGTGTTCTTTTTGATCCTATTAGTACCACGGTCAGGCAGCTAGACTATTTACATTTAGTACAGTGTGTCCTGCTCACAGTGTTCAGCTAGATCCGTTCCTGTTATCTTCCTACTGACAGGCAGGCTTGTCTGGTTACAGTATATAAAGCTACCTTAAGAAAATTACAGGTGTTCTTTTTGATCCTATTAGTACCACGGTCAGGCAGCTAGACTATTTACATTCAGTGCAGTGCGTCCTGCTCACAGTGTTCAGCTAGATCCGTTCCTGGTATTTACATTCAGTGCAGTGCGTCCTGCTCACAGTGTTCAGCTAGATCCGTTCCTGGTATTTACATTTAGTGCAGTGCGTCCTGCTCCCAGTGTTCAGCTAGATCCGTTCCTGCTATTTACATTCAGTGCAGTGCGTCCTGCTCACAGTGTTCAGCTAGATCCGTTCCTGCTATTTACATTCAGTGCAGTGCGTCCTGCTCACAGTGTTCAGCTAGATCCGTTCCTGGTATTTACATTTAGTGCAGTGCGTCCTGCTCACAGTGTTCAGCTAGATCCGTTCCTGCTATTTACATTCAGTGCAGTGCGTCCTGCTCACAGTGTTCAGCTAGATCCGTTCCTGCTATTTACATTCAGTGCAGTGCGTCCTGCTCACAGTGTTCAGCTAGATCCGTTCCTGGTATTTACATTTAGTGCAGTGCGTCCTGCTCACAGTGTTCAGCTAGATCCGTTCCTGCTATTTACATTCAGTGCAGTGCGTCCTGCTCACAGTGTTCAGCTAGATCCGTTCCTGGTATTTACATTTAGTGCAGTGCGTCCTGCTCACAGTGTTCAGCTACATCCGTTCCTGCTATTTACATTCAGTGCAGTGCGTCCTGCTCACAGTGTTCAGCTAGATCCGTTCCTGCTATTTACATTCAGTGCAGTGCGTCCTGCTCACAGTGTTCAGCTAGATCCGTTCCTGCTATTTACATTCAGTGCAGTGCGTCCTGCTCACAGTGTTCAGCTAGATCCGTTCCTGCTATATACATTTAGTGCAGTACGTCCTGCTCACAGTGTTCAGCTAGATCCGTTCCTGTTATCTTCCTACTGACAGGCAGGCTTGTCTGGTTACAGTATATAAAGCTACCTGAAGAAAATTACAGGTGTTCTATCCCAGCTTAGTGCAGCTACAGGCCATTAGTATGTCTGGAAGGCCAAGAAGGAGAGGCAGACAGTCACAAGCCAATAAGAGAGGGCAAGCAGGCTCTGTGTCTAGTGCTGGTCGTGGAGACGGTGCATCCTCATCAGCACGTGGCCATGGGACACGCTTGGCCTTTTTTTCGGCAGCTGGCCGTGTTGAGCCGCAACATGCGGAAGACTTGGTCGAGTGGATGACCAAGCCGTCCTCATCCTCCTCATCCTCTCTCACCCATGCCCAGGGTGCTTTGTCTGGCAAAGCAGCGGCCTCTTCCCTCAGCTCAATGTCATCAGTGACTCCTTCCCTAGCTCCACCATGTCCTCATGAGGATTCCCTCGAACTGTTTGACCACAGTGTTGGGTACATGCTCCAGGAGGATGCCCAGCGTTTGGAAGGCTCTGATGATGATACTGAGCTCAATGAAGGCAGTAACATGAGCACGGACAGAGGGGGTGCCCAAGAAGGACAGCAATCTGGCAGTCATGCTCCCCCTGCTGCAGCATACTGCCAGGTTTGCTCCAGTGATGAGGAGGGAGGGGATGATGAGGTCACTGACTCAACGTGGGTGCCTGATAGGAGAGAGGAGGAGGAGGAGGAGGAGGAGGAGGTGGCACATCACCAACTAGGCAGGATGCCCTCCAGGGGCCAGCCTAAGGGCAGCACATTGACTGCATCACACCCCAAAGCTCCACATGTGCAGGGCGCTGCAGTCTCTGCGCGTTATTCAAAAAGTTCTTTGGTGTGGGCCTTTTTTGAGACGAGTGCATCAGATCGCACCGCTGCTATTTGCAACATATGTCTCAAGCGTATCTCGCGTGGCCAAAACATCTCCCGCTTGGGTACCACATGCTTGACCAGACATATGTTGACCTGCCATGCAGTTCGTTGGCAAGCGTATCTAAAAGACCCACACCAAAGAACAAAGACGATCTCTCCTTGCTCCTCATCAGCTGAGATTTCCAACCCCACTAGACCTTCAGTCCTCTCTGCGACCTGCAGTGAGAGGAATGAAGGTGTAGAATTAGGTGTGTCACAGCCAAGTACTTGTGGGCAATCTGCTTTTGGTACACCGACGTCAGATTGTACCAGGCAAATTTCCCTGCCCCAGCTGCTGCACCGCCGAAAGAAGTTTGCTCCCAGCCATCCACATGCCCAGCGGTTGAATGCTAGCTTGGCAAAATTGCTAGCACTTCAACTGCTGCCTTTTCAGTTGGTAGACTCTGCCCCCTTCCGTGAGTTTGTGGAATGTGCGGTTCCTCAGTGGCAGGTACCCAAACGCCACTTTTTCTCACGGAAGGCGATTCCGGCTCTCTACCGGCATGTGGAAGGCAATGTCCATGCCTCGCTGGACAGGGCGGTCAGCGGTAAGGTGCATATTACCGCTGACTCATGGTCCAGCAGGCATGGACAGGGACGTTACTTAAGTTTCACGGCGCATTGGGTGACTCTGCTGGCAGCTGGGAAGGATGCAGGACAAGGTGCAGTAGTGTTGGAGGTTGTTCCGCCACCACGCCTCCAAAATGCTGATTGTGACACACCTCTCTCCTCCACCCCCTCCTCTTCTTCTTCCTCCATGGCCTCTTCCTCGGAACCAGCGGTGCTCCGTAGGCGTTCAAGGGGCTACGCAAGTACGCAGGCCAAAAGATGCCATGCGGTGCTTGAGCTGGTGTGCTTGGGGGACAGGAGCCACACTGGGGCAGAGGTTCTGTCAGCTCTGCAGGGGCAGGTTCAGAGGTGGTTGACGCCACGCCAACTTAAGGCAGGAATGGTGGTTTGCGACAATGGCACCAACCTCCTCTCTGCCCTCCGACAGGGACAACTGACCCATGTGCCCTGTTTGGCTCACGTCCTTAACTTGGTGGTGCAGCGGTTCTTGGGCAGGTACCCGGGCTTACAGGATGTCCTGAGGCAGGCCAGGAAAGTCTCTGTGCATTTCCGCCGGTCATATAATGCCAGTACTCGGCTGACGGACCTCCAAAAGGAGTTTAACCTGCCCAAGAACCGCCTAATCTGTGACATGCCCACCAGGTGGAACTCGACGTTGGCCATGCTGCAGCGGCTGCACACGCAGCAGAGGGCCATCAATGAGTACCTGTGCGACTATGGCACCAGGACAGGGTCAGGGGACCTTGGTTTTTTTTCCCCACGCCAGTGGGCCATGATCAGGGATGCATGCACTGTCCTGTCACCATTCGAGGAGGCCACGAGGATGGTGAGCACTGACAGTGCATGCATCAGTGACACTGTCCCCCTTGTCCACCTGTTGGAGCACACGCTGCGTGGAATAATGGACAGGGCACTTGAGGCAGAACAGAGGCAGGAAGAGGAGGACTTCCTTAGCTCTCAAGGCCCCCTTTATCCAGACAGTGTTCCTGCGTGCCCGCCGATCACACAGGAAGAGGACGAGGAGGAGGAGGAGGAGGAGGAGGAAGATTGTGTCAGTATGGAGGTGGAGCCTGGCACTCAGCATCAGCAGTCTTTAAGGGATCAGTCCCAAGGAACACATGGACTTGTACGTGGCTGGGAGGAGGTGGCTGCGGACGTTGTTGTCCTTAGTGACCCAGAGGACTCCGGACCGAATGCCTCAGCAAACCTACGCTGCATGGCCTCCCTGATCCTGCAAAGCCTGCGTAAGGATCCTCGTATTCGTGGTATCAAGGAGAAGGACCAATACTGGCTGGCAACCCTCCTTGATCCACGTTACAAGGGTAAGGTTGCGGACCTTATCTTGCCATCGCAGAGGGAGCAGAGGATGAAACATCTTCGGGAGGCCTTGCAGAAAGGTCTGTGCAACGCGTTCCCAGAGACTGGGAGGTTACAAACTCCTGTTTCTGGACAACGTGTTGCTGAGGCTTCGGTCAGTCAAAGAAGGAGCGGTGGAGAAGGTGGCCGTCTGACCGATGCGTTCAGACAATTTTTTGGTCCGCAGCCCCAAGGTATGATCGGTTCCAGCAACCATCGCCAGCGTCTGTTTTACATGGTGCAGGAATACCTAGGGGCAAGATCAGACTTGGACACCTTTCCCACCGAAAATCCTCTGGGTTACTGGGTCTTGAGGATGGATCACTGGCCAGAGCTTGCACAGTATGCAATTGAGCTACTGGCCTGTCCTGCATCCAGCGTTCTTTCGGAACGCACATTCAGTGCTGCTGGAGGCGTGGTAACCGATCACAGGGTGCGTCTGTCCACCGACTCGGTCGATCGGCTGACCTTCATAAAAATGAATCAGTCTTGGATCACCACCAGCTACCAAGCACCTGATGCAGATGTAACCGAATAATTTTTTTTGAAATCTCAGATCCCTTCAAAGACTGCCTATGCTGATGCTGAGTGACTATCCCTGAGTAATTATCCTCTTCCTCCTCAATCATCACGCTGATAGCTTGTAAGAACATTTTTGGTTCTGGGCGCCACCACCAGTGCCTAAGGCACAATTTTTCAGCCCCTGTTTAACAGGGGCGTGTAATTACAATTTTTGATGTAATACTTTGCAGCAGGGCTCGTTCCTGCATTCCAACTAGAGTGTCTGTGAGGGGTTGCAGTGTTGTGGCACCAGCACCAGTGCCTAAGACCCAATTTTTCTGCCCCTGTCTAACAGGGGCGTGTAATTACAATTTTTGATGCAATACTTTGCAGCAGGGCTCGTTCCTGCGTTCCAACTAGAGTGTCTGTGAGGGGTTGCAGTGTTGTGGCACCAGCACCAGTGCCTAAGGCCTAATTTTTCAGCTCCTGTTCAACAGGGGCATGTAATTACAATTCTTGATCTAATATTTCACAGCAGGGCCCTGTGAGGGCTTACAGTGTTTTGGCCACAGCAACACCTAAGGCCCAAATTTCTGCTGAGTATATAGGGCAGGACCCTACTTTCAAACATCTAACTTACAAACGACTCCTACTTGCAAACGGAAGGAGACAACAGGAAGTGAGATGAAATCTACCCCTAAGGAAGGGAAATTCTCTCCTGTAAGAGTTAATATGGGAAAACAATTTCTCCTTTCCACTGATGCTTTCCAATCCTTGTTCCACAAAAAAACCCAAATTTTCCAAAAACATTTTTCATTGGGACAAAAAAGTGAGGTGAAATCTTCTGAAGAGGAGGAAAGACGCAAAACAAATGTCACAGGGGTGATAACCCTTCCCTATGTTTTCCAAAAAGCTTAGAAAAGATTTTTTGGCTGGAGCTAAACACATTAAAAATGTTCAAAATTACAAACAGATTCTACTTAACAACAAACCTACAGTCCCTGTCTTGTTTGCACCGCCTGAATACTGCTGTTCAGAGTATATAGGGACCTTTCCTTATTTTAATTTGGGTGCGGGGTTCCCCTTAATATCCATACAAGACCCAAAGGGCCTGGTAATGGACTGGGGGGTACCCATGCCGTTTGTCTCACTGATTTTCATCCATATTGCCATGACCCGACATGACATTAAACCCGCAAGCAGTTTTAAATGAGATTTTTTCCTTTAAAAATGACATTTGGTGCAGGGACTGTTCTAAACATGGGAAACACGCGTCACTTTACAGGCATACTATAGACACCCCCCAGGTACGATATTTAAAGGAATATTTCACTTTTTTTTTTTTACTTTAAGCATCATTAAAATCACTGCTCCCGAAAAAACGGCCGTTTTTAAAAGTTTTTTTTGCATTGATACATGTCCCCTGGGGTAGGACCCGGGTCCCCAAACCCTTTTTAGGACAATACCATGCAAATTAGCCTTTAAAATGAGCACTTTTGATTTCGAACGTTCGAGTCCCATAGACGTCAATGGGGTTCTAACGTTCGTGCGAACTTGCGGTCCGTTCGCGGGTTCTGGTGCGAACCGAACCGGGGGGTGTTCGGCTCATCCCTACTGAGGACATTGAAACAATATGGAGAAATTTCAAACCTCAAAATAAACCTTAGCAAGTCTGAAATCTTGAATATAAATATAAGTAGACAGGAAGAAGTGAAACTACAAGAAGAATTCCACTTTCCATGGAGAAAGGAAATAAAATATTTAGGAGTCAGTTTGTCTGACTCCTTAAGGAAAATATACCCAACAAATTACATCCCCCTGTTAGATATAATTAAACAAGAAATAAAAAAAATATCAACACAACCTCTCTCATGGATAGGGCGTATTAATATGGTAAAGATGGTGCTGGTGCCGAAAATTCTATACACGTTTCAAATGTTTCCCCTGTCACTCCCTCAAACATATTTTAAAACTTTAAAAAATGTAATCTCGAAGTTTATATGGCACAAAAAAAAACAAGAATTGCAGCTGCAGTGTTAGAAAGGGGGAAAAAAAGGGGGGTCTAGCGGTTCCGGATCTTAAAAAGTATTACAACGCGGTGGCACTTTCAAGGGTGGCGGAATGGGAAAAAGAGGGGAACGAAAAGAGGTGGGTTAACATAGAAAATGTAATGAGTAGTACACAATTAAGACGATAATATGGAACCCTCCACAGCACAGGGTATTAGGTGTGAACACGCACAAAATAACACGTACTGCATTAAAAATTTGGGACACAATTCATTCACAAAATAAATGGGTCTATAATTCACCTTTGATTTTTTTAAAAGAAAATGATTATTTTGCACCCTGGAAAAGGTCGGTGGGAAGTAAATGAATAAAAAAAGAAAAAGCACAATTGAAAGATATTATTAAAAGGGGTAAAATAAGCACTTTTCAAGATCTGAGGCTAGACACGGATTTAATGGTAATAGATGCATGGCGTTACTTCTGGTTAAGTCAGTTCGTAGAGAAATTGCCCCAGCCAATTAGATACGGAGAAGACCATAGGCCGCTTTGAGAAAACTCAAAGAATAATATAGCCCGTATATATAAAATCTTATTAGATAGAGACGACCTGGAGGTTCCACCATACATCAAAAAATGGGAAAATGAATTGGGATCACGTTGTAATAAAGATACTATTGATAAAATCATGACTCTCTTCGGAAGACACTAAAATGGCTGAGATGAACTACAAGTGTCTGGAAAGGTGGTGCTTGACGCCAGATAGAATTAGTAAATATCACCCGGAAAAATTCTCGGAGTGCTGGAGATGGTGTTATGCAACAGGAACAATGGCAGACATATGGTGGGATTGTCCCACTATTAAAGAATATTGGAAGGAGGTCTTACAACTAATAAAGATAATCACCCACAAAGAAATACTGGAAGATCCTTGGACATGTCTATTTCATGGATCAGACGTCTCTGTAAAGCAATATAAAAGAATCCCCATTTTGATTAATGCAGCAAAAAGTCTCATACCAAAAAAATGGCAGGAAATAGAAAGCCCTAAAATTAAGGACTGGGTACTCCGCATAGATGAAATATACTATTTGGAGAGCTTAGATGATAGAGGAGAGGAAGCACAGGGGGGTGGGTTCCTGCACCTTTTCTCACAGAAAAAAGCCCTGGTTAGGACCCATCACCATTCACATTTATGCACACATCTTTCTCTGTAAGGGATGATTAGAGGCTGATATTCAGGTACTTATACTAGTTATGTTTAAAAATAATACATAATAATTTAATATTTTTTAAAGGAATGCAAAACTATATTAACAGCGTTTTTTTTACATTTGCCATAAGTTCAGTGTTAATATTTTGCAAATTCATTGGCTATTTATTTTTTTTATTTTTCCTACACAGGTCCACAGTAAGCATGAGAATAATATGTGTGACATTAATTGCTCTCCTTTCATTGCTTTGTTCTGCAAATGTCATACCATTTGTACCTGGAGCGGACCTAAATGGGGTAGATGGGGTAGACTGTAAAGATGGGGTAGACTGTAAAGATAAATGGGAAAAGTGGAAGAAGTCATAGAGATATGGAGAGGTAATAACTCAATAAATAAAAAGGGGGTTGGGACATGAAGTTAACAATAGATAAACTGCCTCTGGACTTGGATGTAAGATGTGGGTGGAATGGGGTGGGGTAGGTACAAGGCTAATGTTATGTTTTCTCTGAGATGTAATATAAAGTTTTCTTTGTATGATGATATTTTTATAATAGAAAATACGGTTAAAAAAAAAAAATGACAGAGCTCAATTCTTTTAGGATCCGTAGGTGTATGCCATCTGGTCCAGGTACTTTGCAACTAATGCTGGATGGAGATGTGTCACCATAGTTGGTATGCCCCATGATAGTTCCTACTACTATCTTAGGGAGTTGACCCCAATTTTGAGGTCTACGCTATACTTATTAAGATCCTCATGGTAACAATCAATTAATTATATGCATATTTTTTATTCATGTACATTTTCTGTTCATTTATACAATATATATTATTATATTGTACAGTCATAGCCCTCTTGTTTTCCAGCTTATAGGGACAGATGGGGTTGTTTGTTCTTTGTCTATGATGAATAGACAGTTCTTTGAACTGTGATGCTCCTGTTGCCCTCCCCTTCCCCCCATCTTCTACGATGCGGGGGTGGAGGCGGGTATAGACCGCAGCTCATCATCACCACGCCTCCCATGCTGTATGTGTGATGTCACTACGGTGGCACTCCACGAGGGAGCTTGTCTGGCGCCATATACTTGATCGGTAGTTGCCCAGCGTGACACTGGGGGTTACCCTGTTTTACATTGGAGGGGGAATATATATTTTCCTTTGTGGACTGCCCCTTTTATCTGGTATCATCCTTCTGGGCCATCTTTGCCACTATATGTTGGACTATGGATTCTATAACTACCATAAGGTAAACTAGCTAGGTGTTAGTTTACCCAACTGACACTTAACATTATTGATCCCCACAAATTTCTTGTGGGGTAATTTATAATTTGGCTTCACCCTTCGACACTCTTATTTTTTCCCCTATTCACTTCTGACATTCTACTCAAATAATACTATCTTTATATCCTCATCTTGTATGCCTCAAACATTTTTTACAACACAGTCCCAGATGTATTTTCACACTCACACACATGCACTCTACCAGTTTTTTCCTTTCTTGTTTTTTTCAGTATCTGGCTGGCAGCCACACAATTTATGTGATTCATTTTATAAATATACCTCTAATATTTATGTGCGTTACTATATATTTTTCACAGAAACATTTATGGACTCTTAGCTGAGCCAACAGTGACCCCATCATGCAGATTTTCAATTTTTCTGCAGCCCTGGTATCTCCTCCTGACGCTGACGGGTATTACTCCCTCAGTTCCCAGTTTAGACGTCCCTAGATGGCTCCTGGTCCTCATCATCATTACGTGTTTATATTCTGAGCTGATTTGTAAACCAAATTTATACGAGGCATTACCATAATTTTGTTCTTTCCAATGTATATATTTCTTGTTAATTATATAATTATATTGTTGTTTATATAGATTGCACCTGCTCCTGAAGAAGTGGAGCGTAATCAAATGAACGCGCCAAGCAATTTGGGATGCAATCTTTCTGTTTTTATCATGCATTTAGATGTTTGTTTTTCATACCTATTTTTCACCTTTATGAATCATTAAGTGCAATACTATTGCTATTTTTTATGCAATCAGATCTGTATTTTATAAACCTTAGAGCGCTATGGCTCAATTTCACCATCAATGGATATCAGTTCACATCATGTACCACTGTAACCGTGATGTATAACTCTCATAACTTGCTGGTGAGGCTTTTATTAAAACAAAATATTTGTTTTTAATAACAAAATACAAAATATGTTTTCTATCAATTTACTATGTTTTCATGCAACAGGCCAACTATTGGTTATGCACTTCATTTAGGCAACTTTCACACTGAGGTGCTTTACAGGCGCTATAGCGCTAAAAATATTGACTACTAAGCCCCTATATAAAGCGCCTCTCCTGTCACTCCAGTGTGAGAACCCGAGGGCATTCACACTGGAGTGGTGCGCTTGCGGGACATTCAAAAAAGTCCTGCAAGCAGCACCTTTGAGGAGCATTTAGAGTGGTATATTCACCGCTCCTAAAGGGCCCCTGCCATTGAAATCAATGGACAGCGCCTGCAAAGCATCCCGCTAGCGACCGAAAAGCACCGCTAAAACGTTGGTAAAGCGCCGCTAAAACTAGCAGCGCTTTACCGCCGATGCCCCTGCATCTCTGTGTGAAAGTGCCCTTCAAGTCCCAAATCCTCCCCTTATTTACATCTGGTCCAGGTACTTTATTCACATTTATTCTGTCTAAATATTTCTGGACCATACCACTTTTGAGCCATTGTGGATCATTTGGGGCTGTGTCAATACCATCCCCGTTATGGCCATGAGCTCTCCCATGCTCCTTTGCATACACAGAGCTGAAGAAGATATTTAATACATTTGCCTTCTCTTTGTCCCCAGTCACCCACTCTAGATTATTTTGTAAAGGGCCTGCATGTTCAGACCTGTCCGTTTTACAATTGATATATTCAAAGAATTTTTGGGGGTTTGTCCTACTATCTTTTGTAATCTGTCATTCGTTTTGAATTTTTGCGTCCTTGATTTCCTTTTTACAAATTCTGTTTTATTCTTTGTAACATTTAAACGATGATAGTGTTCCTTCTTTTTTATATTTAGCTCTTTTCTTTTTATATATAGATTTTTTTACTTTGGCCGTGAGCCATACAGGTTTTATTTTTTAGCCTTTTAAAATTATTGCCCATGGGAATTGACTTTGCAGTGAGTTCACAACATACAGTCTTTTTGAAGAATTCCCATTTTTGTTCTGTGTCCATCGATGCAAATATTCCCTCCCAGTCTAGGTCTTGGAGAGCAGCCCTCATCCTTGGAAAATTTGCTCTCTTAAAGTTAAGTGTTTTTATATTTCCAGTATGAGCTTGATGCTTACAGCTAACATTAAATGAAATCATGTTATGGTCATTGCTACCCAGATGTTCTTTTATATGAACATTAGTAATAAGCTGTGCATGGTTTGAGATTACCAGGTTCAACAGAGCATTATTCCTAGTCGGGGCCTCTATGAACTGCGCCATAAAATTGTCTTGTAATAGGTTTATACATTTTTGATCTGTTCCGGCAGTGCCATTACACCAGTCAATCTCCGGTATTGTTAAAATTCCCCATTATTATCACTGTCCCAGCCCTTGCAGCCCTTTCTAACTGTGCAAGGTGCTGAGTCTCCACCTCCTCATAAACACTGGGTGGCCTATAACAGACTCCAATTATGACTTTTGAAGTACGCACACCCATGTGCACTTCCACCCATAATGCTTCAGCTTCATCACACTCTCCATCAACTAGGTCCTCTTTCACACTCACATTGAGATCACTTCTCACATAGAGACAGACACCACCACCACTCCGTTTTACCCTGTCTTTCCAAAAGAGAGCATAGCCAGGAATAGAGTGGGAAATGGTTAAATGGTCACTGAAGCACAGCAGAAAGTAAAAGGAGATCTCTCCAAACTAGGGGAAATCCCCTCTTAGACAGCTGTCACAGTGTCCTTATTAGAAGATTTCTTCTCACCTCCTGTTCCTGTAACAGCTGTGAAATTTAAATTCCAATTCACTTTTTGTACTGGACACATTGTTCACCTGGACACATAGAGGGTGAATCTCCCCAGTGTGAGTACAGACAGCAATAAAGTGGGTGTGGTTAAAGGTGGGTTTTGTTAAATTTTGATGGCCAGGAGTTGATAATTTCATGGTCAGGGGGAGCCAAACTGGAGCAAGGGAATTAGTGGATACCAGCACTGCGCCGCAGGATTTAGTCTGGATCTGTGGGATGCCAGGGTTTGAATAAAATCTTGAGATGGTCCTTCCTATTCTAGGATAGTTGAGAGGTATGTACACTTTTTGAGAAGAATATTATATATCTGCAAAAAGCCTAAAAAGTAGGATAAAGCCAAATAACATATAATGATCCTTGTATTTAGCAAATACATTACCATGTCTGCTGTTAACAAATCCTCTAAAATGTAACATCAAGAATGGAATAGAAGTGTGACCACTAATGGCACAGATTAGCCTGCTGATTCCCTATCTTCAACCATCATCTTTCTGGTTTCCTAATGTTCTTCTGTTGAAGGAATCCACTTGACAGTATGATAGTAATGCATAGAATTAATTAATTGGAAGATGTTTCTCAATTAGGAACTTTTATCCTAATGATGTTGTTTCAGCAAGAGGCTACTCTGTTGAATTAAAAGCCTTCTTGAATTCTAAGAAAAGCAGCAAACACAGGTTAAGGACATAATTAGCATTGTCATTTATGTACAGCCATTATTAAATATGTGGAAAATAGAGAAGTGGATTCACAATCAGACAAGGCCAACCAACACATCTTAGATTAACCCTTGTATCTTTTATCTCAGTTGAATAGTATCCTATTGCATGACCAGTGGTATATATAGAGTTTATTCTGCAGTAGATAAATATATAAAAAAAGAATGACTGAATGCATAGATCTTTCAGCACCCTGGAAAATTTCTGTAAAAAAATCTGTGTCGATTGTACACTTCTCAGTTACTGCTAGTCATTTGGTTATAATTATCACAGCCATATTTTGCCACTCTAGGCCACTGTAATTATGTGGCTCCATGACCACAAACCTACACTAATCAGCCATAACATTATAATGACCCACCTAATAATGAGTAGTCCCCTTTTTGTCACCAAACAGCCCTGACCCATCATGGCAAGAACGCCACTAGACCACTGAAGGTATGCTATCTGGCACCAAACCATCAGTAGCAGATCCTTTACGTCCTGTAAGTTGCGAGGTAGAGCCTCCATGGATTGGACCATTCTTGAATGGCAGAACCAAGGTTTTCCAGCAAAATATTGCCCAAAGCATCACATTACTTTTGCCTGATTGCCTTCTTCCCATACTGCATCCAGGTGCCATCTTTTCCCCAGGTAAGCGATGCCAATGCATCTGATCATCCACATGACGTAAAAAAATAAAAATAAAATATGATTTATCAGATTAAGCAACCTTTTTCCATCGCTCCGTTGTCCAGTTTTAATGCTCATGTGCCCACTGCAGGTGCTTTTGGATGTGGACAGAGGTCAGCATGGACCCTGGGCTATGAAGCCCCATACACAATAAACTATGATGTCCATTTTTTCTGCTTTTAGCACAACAACTTCATGGACAACATGTTTACTTGCTGCCTAATATATCCCACCAACATTCAGATGTTTTTTTACCAAGATAATCAATGTTATTTACTTTACCTGTCAGTGATCCTAATGTGGGATCAGTGTACAGTGGGGAAAAAAAGTATTTAGTCAGCCACCAATTGTGCAAGTTCTCCCACCTAAAAAGATGACAGAGGCCTGTAATTGTCATCATAGGTATACCTCAACTATGAGAGACAAAATGTGGAAACAAATCCAGACAATCACATTGTCTGATTTTTGAAAGAATTTATTTGCAAATTATGGTGGAAAATAAGTATTTGGTTACCTACAAACAAGCAAGATTTCTGGCTCTCACAGACCTGTATCTTCTTCTTTAAGAGGCTCCTCTGTCCTCCACTCATTACCTGTATTAATGCCACCTGTTTAAACTTGTTATCAGTATAAAAGACACCTGTCCACAACCTCAAACAGTCACACTCCAAACTCCACTATGGTGAAGACCAAAGAGCTGTCGAAGGACACCAGAAACAAAATTGTAGACCTGCACCAGGCTGGGAAGACTGAATCTGCAATAGGCAAGCAGCTTGGTGTGAAGAAATCAACTGTGGGAGCAATAATTAGAAAATGGAAGACATACAAGACCACTGATAATCTCCCTCGATCTGGGGCTCCACGCAAGAATACACCCCATGGGGTCAAAATGATCACAAGAACAGTGAGCAAAAATCCCAGAACCACACGGGGGACCTAGTGAATGACCTGCAGAGAGCTGGGACCAACCTAACAAAGGCTACCATCAGTAACACACTACGCCGCCAGGGACTCAGATTCTGCAGTGTCAGACGTGTCCCCCTGCTTAAGCCAGTACATGTCCGGGCCCGTCTGAGGTTTGCTAGAGAGCATTTGGATGATCCAGAAGAGGATTGGGAGAATGTCATATGGTCAGATGAAACCAAAGTAGAACTGTTTGGTAGAAACACAACTCATCGTGTATGGAGGAGAGAGAATGCTGAATTGCAACCAAAAAACACCATACCTACTGTGAAGCATGGGGATGGCAACATCATGCTTTGGGGCTGTTTCTCTGCAAAGGGAACAGGATGACTGATCCGTGTACATGAAAGAATGAATGGGGCCATGTATCATGAGATTTTGAGTGCAAACCTCCTCCCATCAGCAAGGGCATTGAAGATGAAACGTGGCTGGGTCTTTCAGCATGACAATGATCCCAAACACACACCCGGGCAACAAAGGAGTGGCTTCGTAGGAAGCATTTCAAGGTCCTGGAGTGACCTAGCCAGTCTCCAGATCTCATCCCCATAGAAAACCTTTGGAGGGAGTTGAAAGTCCGTGTTGCCCAGCGGCAGCCCCAAAACATCACTGCTCTAGAGGAGATCTGCATGGAGGAATGGGCCAACATACCAGCAACAGTGTGTGACAACCTTGTGAAGACTTACAGAAAACGTTTGACCTCTGTTATTGCCAACAAAGGATATATAACAAAGTATTGAGATGAACTTTTGATATTGACCAAATACTTATTTTCCACCATAATTTGCAAATAAATTCTTTCAAAAATCAGACAATGTGATTGTCTGGATTTGTTTCCACATTTTGTCTCTCATAGTTGAGGTATACCTATGATGACAATTACAGGCCTCTCTCATCTTTTTAAGTGGGAGAACTTGCACAATTGGTGGCTGACTAAATACTTTTTTGCCCCACTGTAAATGGTTGAACATTTTCCAGTATTATGTACTTAATAAGTGGAAAAAATGTGTACTGCTTAAAAGAAAAACAAAAACATTTTAAGATAAGATATATAAAGAAGTACAAATACATAACCAAAAACACAATCATGCCAATACTGTAGCCACCTATGCTTACAACGGTGTTTCTCAACTCCAGTCCTCAAGGCGCCCCAACAGGTCATGTTTTCAGGCTTACCATTATTTAGCAAAGGTGATTTGATCAGTTTCACTGCCTTAGTAATTACCACAGCTGTTTCATCTGAGGGAAATCCTGAAAACACGACCTGTTGGTGCGCCTTGAGGACTGGAGTTGAGAAACACTGGCTTACAACCAGGCCCGGACTGGGACAAAAAATAGGCCCGGGCATTTTAGACTGAGCAGCCAATTTTTCCATGGACTGGGGGGGGGGGGGGGGGGGGAGTGTATCGGTCCTCCATGCTGTAATGTGCAGGAACACTGATATAAATATAAAGGGGACTGCACTGTAATGATTACCCCCCTTACATCAGAGTCTGCACAGACCCCCCTGCATCAGAGTACATACAGAGGTCCCTTACATCAGAGTCCACACAGACCCCCCTTACAAAAGAGTCCGCACTGAGCCCCTTTACATCAGAGTCCGCACTGAGCCCCCTTACATCAGATTCCACACTGAGCCCCCTTACATCAGAGTCCACACTGAGCCCCTTTACATCAGAGTCCGCACTGAGCCCCTTTACATCAGAGTCCGCACTGAGCCCCTTTACATCAGAGTCCGCACTGAGCCCCTTTACATCAGAGTCCGCACTGAGCCCCTTTACATCAGAGTCCACACTGAGCCCCTTTACATCAGAGTCCACACTGAGCCCCTTTACTTCAGAGTCCACACTGAGCCCCTTTACATCAGAGTCCGCACTGAGCCCCTTTACATCAGAGTCCGCACTGAGCCCCTTTACATCAGAGTCCGCACTGAGCCCCCTTACATCAGAGTCCACACTGAGCCCCTTTACATCAGAGTCCGCACTGAGCCCCTTTACATCAGAGTCCGCACAGAGGTGTCTTACATCAGATTCCGCACTCAGCCCCCTTACATCAGAGTCCGCACTGAGCCCCCTTACATCAGAGTCCGCACAGAGATGTCTTACATCAGATTCCGCACTGAGCCCCCTTACATCAGAGTCCACACTGAGCCCCCTTACATCAGAGTCCGCACAGAGGTGTCTTACATCAGAGTCCGCACAGAGATGTCTTACATCAGATTCCGCACTGAGCCCCCTTACATCAGAGTCCACACTGAGCCCCCTTACATCAGAGTCCGCACAGAGGTGTCTTACATCAGATTCCGCACTGAGCCCCCTTACATCAGAGTCCACACAGAGGTGTCTTACATCAGAGTCCGCACTGAGCCCCTTTACATCAGAGTCCGCACAGAGGTGTCTTACATCAGAGTCCGCACTGAGCCCCTTTACATCAGAGTCCGCACAGAGATGTCTTACATCAGATTCCGCACTGAGCCCCCTTACATCAGAGTCCGCACAGAGGTCCCTTACATCAGAGTCCGCACAGAGGTGTCTTACATCAGAGTCCGCACTGAGCCCCTTTACATCAGAGTCCGCACAGAGGTGTCTTACATCAGATTCCGCACTCAGCCCCCTTACATCAGAGTCCGCACAGAGGTCCCTTACATCAGAGTCCGCACAGAGGTCCCTTACATCAGAGTCCGCACAGAGGTCCCTTACATCAGAGTCCGCACTGAGCCCCCTTACATCAGAGTCCGCACAGAGGTCCCTTACATCAGAGTCCACACTGAGCCCCTTTACATCAGAGTCCGCACTGAGGTCCCTTACATCAGAGTCCGCACAGAGATGTCTTACATCAGATTCCGCACTGAGCCCCCTTACATCAGAGTCCGCACAGAGGTCCCTTACATCAGAGTCCGCACTGAGCCCCTTTACATCAGAGTCCACACTGAGCCCCTTTACATCAGAGTCCACACTGAGCCCCTTTACATCAGAGTCCACACTGAGCCCCTTTACATCAGAGTCCACACTGAGCCCCCTTACATCAGAGTCCACACTGAGCCCCTTTACATCAGAGTCCGCACTGAGCCCCCACTTACTGTAAGGGGGAGCTCTGTGGAATGTAAAGGGGAACACTGACTTAAGGGGGTCTCTGCTCACCAAAGTCCCCCTCTTGTATCAGAGTCCACAGAACACCCCTAAATTCGTTTTATATACACATTGGAAGGCTGGAGAGAGGGTGAGCTTACTCACCCCAGGATGAGGCTCCGAAGCGGGCTGCCTGCAGCTTTTAAATCTTCCTTCCTTCACCCCAGGGATGTGTGGGCGGGGCAGACGCAGGGGGTGTGGGCGGGGCAGACGCAGGGGGTGTGGGCGGGGCAGACACAGGGGGTATGGGCGGGGCAGACACAGGGGGTATGGGCGGAGCAGATAGAGTAGAGGGGCGGGAAGAGGAGGAGCAGTGGAACTGTCAGCGTTGGCTGAGCTGTGTGTGAGAGAGACATACAGCTCAGCCGCTCAGCCAATCAGCCGCTATTGTAGCTATTGCGGAGACCAGAGCTGACACAGGCACGGCCGCATAGCGGTGGGTGAGCGGCGGCCGTGGCCTGTGTTAACCCTGTCCAGGCCGCGGGCGCCGCTTACCTCCCGCTGTGCGGCCTGATCATCAATAGGCTATGGAGCTGGAGGTCCCAGCCCACCGGGCAAATGCCCGGTCTGCCCTATGGCCAGTCCGGGCCTGCTTACAACACATATATAGTATGTATAAATGGTTCAAATTTAAAAAACTTTAAATCTGAACTCCAGATGAACAGCAGATGGGGTAGATGAAGTACGTATATGGAAAATGTTTACCTGCCAAAAAACATGCATTTTCTCTGCTACAGTTCAGTAATACTTACAAGTCTTGTCCCTTCTCCATCCTGGGAATGGACAGTGAAAAAGAAACAGCAAGCTGATAAGCTCATTGTGGTGTTTATACCACTGGCCTGCAGATGTCACTATTTACAATTTTTAGTTATATAACACTTTCTATACTCTTATATAATACTTTCTATACTCTGTACAAGTTAGTTCCAGTCCCTGTTCCTGTTATTATATACTCGTGGATGTCTGAAACTGTTCATAAAGCACTCTCTAACTACTTTGTCTCCCAGACTGCAGGACTCAGATTGGTGACAAGTACTATAGCAGCCGCCACTGAGGAGCCGATGCGCATGCCCGGAGGCTGCAATGTCCATCGGGCACCCGCGATTGCTCCTGACAGAGCAGGAATGGGGATCTGTGTGTGTAAACACACGAATCCACATTCTGTCAGGGGAGAGGAGACAGATCGTGTGTTCCTAGTATATAGGAACACCGATCGGTCTCCTCCCCCAGTCAGTCCTATCCCCCCACAGGTAGAGCGCACACTGGGGGAACACATTTAACCCCTTGATTGCCCCCTAGTGTTAACCCCTTCCCAGCCAGTGACATTTATACAGTAATCATTTATAACACTGGTCACTGTATAAATGTCAATGGTTTAAAAAAAAGTGTCAAAAGTGTCCGATCTGTCCGCTGCAATGTCGCAGTCCCGATAAAAATTGCAGATCACCGCCATTACTAGTAAAAAAAAAAAAAAAATGTCATAAATCAATAATCTATTTTGTAGGCGCTATAACTTTTGCGCAAACCAACCAATATGGGCTTATTGTGATTTTTTTTTTTTTTTTACCAAAAATATGTAGAAGAATACATATCGGCCTAAACTGAGGAAAAAATAATTTGGGATATTTATTATAGCAAAAAGTAAAAAATATTGTGTTTTTTTCTGAATTGACGCTCTTTCCTTGTTTATAGCACAAAAAATAAAAAACGCAGAGGTGATCAAATACCACCAAAAGAAAGCTATATTTGTGGTTAAAAAAGGACATCAATTTTGTTTGCGTACAACGTTGCACGACCGCGCAATTGTCAGTTAAAGTAACACAGTGCCGTATCGCAAAAAATGACCCAGTCAGGAAGGGAGTAAATCCTTCTGGGGCTGAAGTGGTTAAAGTAATTCTATAGGCACTTTTTTATTTTTTTAAATACCAAACATGTTATACTTACCTGCTCTGTGCAATAGTTTTGCACAGAGTAGCCCTCCTCTTCTCGGATCCCCTGCCAGCACTCCAGGCTTCTTCCACCCCCCTTGCTAAGTGCCCCCATAGCAATCTCCTTGCTATGGGGGCACTCGTGCATGCTTGTTCCCGAGCTTGGCCCCACCCTCTGCTCCCTTCTCACTGGCAGTGATTGACATCAGCGGGAGCCAATTTTCTTCTAGCAAAAGTCAGAATCTCGTGTTTGTGTGATGACTCCTTTATGTCACAGTCTCTCCCTCTTTTACATCAGACACCCTCTTCACATGACAGCTTCCCTTCACATAACAGTACCCCCTTTTATACCTTAGCCCCCTCTTCACATCACAGTCCACCCTTCACATCACAGTCCCCCCTTTATGTTGTACATCACAGCCCCCTTTTTGTATCACAGCCCCTTCCCATCACATTCACCCTGTTACAGCACATTCCCCCTTTACATCACAGCCCCCCCCCTTTACATCAGTGTTCCCAGCCCCCCTTCATGTCACAGCTTCCCATTACATCACAATCCCCCCTTTACATCATTGTCCTCAGTCCCCCTTCACATTACAGCCCTCCTTTACACCAGAGTCCCCCCTTTATTTCAGTGTTATCATCCCACCGTCCAATCACCACCTCTACTAGATGAACTTGTGTCTTTTTTCAACCAGACTAACTATGTAACCCCCCATTTAAATCATTACAAAATGTAAATAAACTAATGCGCAAACCAGTGTGGTGTGTATTCAATGAGTAGCTGCCAACATGAAATAATTGTTCACACACAGTGACAATATATATAACAAACGATGTGGCGCTACCTCAATACAATACAGTGGATTTACTTCAATAAATAAATGATTATTCGTGCAAACAGTACATAATATTCAACTCTATATTGCAGATACTCAAATGAAGTGTTTGTTTCTGCATAAACAATTCCAATAAATTATATAAAGTGCTCTGTGCAAAAAAATTCATGTTCATATAGTGATGTCACCTTCCAAAGTGCACACATAAATAATGTTCAAATTCTGTCAAAGTGAAGAGCTTCCACCATCCGTGATAATAGTGTGCCCCAGCCTTTCACCTCAGGGAAAGACCCCTACAGGTCTACTCACACTTCTGGTATCACTTTATAGGTGTCAGCAGCCGCAGGCTCCTTCTCCTTGAAACACTCAGAAACCATAAGCTTCTCAAACCTTTAGGTCCAAATATCTGTAATTGTTGACTGGTTAGCTCTTGGGAGCTAGCTCCAAAAATCTTCATGTTTGGAGTTCACTCCTTTACATCAGTGTCCCCAGCCCCTCTTCACGTCACAGCTTCCCATTACATCACAGTCCCCCCTTTATATCATTGTCCTCAGTCCCCCTTCACAATGATGTCTTCAGCCCCCCTTTACATTACAGCCCTCCTTTACACCAGAGTCCTCCCTTTATTTCAGTGTTATCATCCCACCGTCCAATCCCCACCCCTACTAAATGGACTTGTGTCTTTTAGCAACCAGACTAAATATGTTACTATGTAATCCCCCATTTAAATAATAGCCCCTCTTCACATCACAGTTCCCCCTTTACATCATTGTCTTCAGCCCTCTTCACATCACAGCCCCCTTTATATCACAGCCACCCCTCCCCATTACATCACAGTCCCCTCTTTACATCAGTCTTTGGGATCAAATTAAGCAGGGTCAACTGATGACGTCACATCCGACCTGTGATGGTGGATGTTGACACGCACTTCCAGGTTCATGTTTTTTGTGTCTGCAAATACCTTTTACCAAGTGAGTGTAACCTATTTTTAAACACAATTTTAATAAAGTGGAATTATGAGAGCTTTACCTTGTTCGTCTCTTTATCCATGAGAGACAGAAAGGCTTTCCTATAGTTTGACACCATAGACAAAGAAGGAAAGGAGTGGAGGAGAGTATATCCAAGGAGAATATACATATCTGAACATCCCAGCATTTAAAGCGCACCTGATCTGTGTGTGATTGCGTGGTCATGCAACACTGTAAAAAATATAAAGAAAAAATATAAAGAAAAAATAACTTTTGCGCTAAACCAGACAAATTAGATCAAATAAAATATTAGGTGCAGCTGCTAGTGTTAGTCAAAAAAATAATACACACTGTGTCAGGATGCGCGCTTGTCACAATACATGCAACACTGTACCCATATAAGTTTTTATCATTTTTTGGAGACAGATAGAACTTTCTTTTGGTGTTTTTTATTTTTTACTAAACAAACAAAAAAAGACCAAAAAAAATTGAAAACAAAAACCTTTTTTGTTTCTGTTATAAAAAAAAAAACTTGCAAATAAGTAATTTTTCTTCACCAATGTGCGCTGATGAGGCTGCACTGATGGGCACTGATAAGGTGGCACTGATGGGCGCTAATATGCTGCACTGATGGGCACTGATATGCTGCACTAATGGGCACTGATATGTTGCACTGATGGACACTGATTGGCACTGATGGGGCTGCACTGATAATCAGGACACTGATTACCAGCACCTTAATTATCAGTGTAAATGTCTCTTGTCACTGGAAAGCCGGTTATCGACATTCCTTTCCTCAGACAGTGACAGCGCTGATTGGACATGGCTGATTACATGGCAAAGAGCCAATGTCATTGGCTCTTTACCCTGATCAGTAAATCAGACACAGCTCACCACCGATCGCCATGCTGTGCACCCCCGGAAGTGCACATGTGCGGCATATGACGTCCTACCAGAACAAGAGCGGTCCCGCCCAGCCATCATTGTACTTGAAGTCTAATGGCTGTGATTATCTTCCATGGACTCCCTTGCAAGATAGTGATACCTGTTTTCTCCAACAATCCCTGAGTGTGTCCTGACGAAGCTAGACAGCAAAATGCGTTGATGCACAGGGGCTCACTACTATGTATACTATGCATGTTCATTTTTGCCATGTATTGTGTATAGAGTGTATCATATGTTTTTAATCCTTTACCATTTTTTGCTCTTTTGTACCACGTACTGTTATAAATAAAATATATATTTTGAGATCTACTACTGTCCATTGTGCCTTTAAAGTCCGACCTTGGGCTATTCCATGCCCAATTTTTTCTTTTGTTGTATTAATTGCTTATATGGATGTGGCCATAGGAGTGTCCCCTTCATACTTTCTAAGCTGCTTATGTGAAGTTTGCTTTGTGAGAGAAAGAAAAGGTTTGCATTACCTTTGATTTGTGGGTGACTGGGAGAAGCCCTTCACCCCTGAGCTAGGAACCTGCAATGTTTAGTTAGTGCCTGGATAGCAAGGATTTATTTCCTGTTTTGTTTGTTTAATGTTCACGCAACCTTCTTAAATAAAACTGGCTACAATCAGATTTTTAAGAAAACCTGCCATTTGGACTACCTTTTTTCCCAGGGAAGGTGATCCCCCCTTGAGCTAACCCCTGACAATATGTTTTCCTGTCGCATCATGGCAGCATACATGTTGGGTTGTGACTCCGCCTCCACAACCTGATAGGACCACATAGCTATAAATTAGAGAGTAGACACCTGCCCCAGTATTCTCTTATTTTTCCTCACCTGTCAGGACGCACGGATCAGCACCCCTTTACCGCTTCGCCCCAGCCAGGTTCTAGCCTCTCCTGGGTGGAAGTCCCTCTTGTACAGCCTCTAAACGAGCTAAATGGAAGGAGCCCCACTCTGGTGATCTCAGGGACATTCTCTCATCTCACTCAGCTGTCTGACCACAATATAAGCCTTAAACAGGCTTCAAGTGCAGCAGCCCACAAAAGCCTTAAACAGGCTTGCTGGAGGAATGGCCAGGGAAGCTTCAGTGTGGCCTCATGAAATAAGCCTTAAACAGGCTTAGTTGTGTGCAGCGGTCTCCCCCCCCCCTCTTTCCCCTTCTCCTACCAGTACCTCTGCCCATCTGCTGGGCTCTGTGGTTCTCCAATCTGCCGTCCGGAGCGCCGAGCGTTCTCGGCGTCCTCGCGCATGCGCGGTGCGTCGTTTGGGCACCTCTGGGCCGCTTTCCAGCTTCCAAGATGGCGCCGGGTGTCCCGCGGCGCTACTGCGCATGCGCGAGCGTCCGACGCTGATGGCGGCGGATTTAAAAGCCCAGCAGTAGCTGTATTTGCTGCTGCTGGTTGTCTGTGCATGACAGATCGTTTTGGACTTCAAAAGCGCTCTACAAAGGTAGGTGGCCTTCCTCTACTCGGCTTTTAAGTCAGGATTCCTGCTCCCTCTGCATAGCGCTGTTTATTTTTTTCTCCCTGCAGGTTTCCAGTCCACTTTCTCTCCATGGAGACCGCTGCCCCAGTAGATCACCGCCAGCCTATTAGGTAAGGGGGGGGGAAGACAAGTGTAAGTATTGAAGTATTGAAGAGTCCTCACGCAGGAGAAGTCGCTCCAGACACAGAAGGAGCCATTCCTATCATAGAAGAAGCCGCTCGAGAGGAAGCCGCAGAAGAAGCCGCTCCAGGTCGCGCTCTAGACATGGCCGATCCCGCCATAGAAGATCGCCCTCACGCAGACATCGTTCCCCCGCACACCACTCCCGTCCTGCCGGGAACGCATGCTGGGTTTGCGGCGCAGCGGCTCTTCCGGAGAAACTGGTCTGTCAAAAATGCCTGGAAGAGGCCACAAGAGAGAGAGTCTTGGAGGTGGGAGATTCAGCTGGGGCCGTAGCCCCCCAGGCCTCTATCAGATGTGGATTTCTCCACTACTACCTCTCCAGCCCGGGCTAGCACATCAAAGGAGCAAGACTCCCTGTCTGATAATGAGGGTCTGGAGGTATCGGCCGGATTCACCTTCAGTCTGATAGAGCCGTTTGTTAAATCGGTTAAGGAGGCAATAGGATGGGAGGAACCCCAGGAAGCCCAACCGAAACAAAGGAAGTATTTTCCTCAGCTCAGAAAGGATCCAGAATCTTTCCCGTTCATTGACGAACTAGAGGACCTAATCAAAGAAGAATGGCAGAGGCCAGAAAAAAAGTCTAGTCTGAATAACAGACTCCTGAAGCTATACCCACTCAAGGAGCCTAAGGTGAACCCTCTGGTGTCCCCTCCGGTAGTGGACGCATCCCTGATGCGCCTAGCCAGGCATGTTACCCTCCCGTTAGAAGACGCGGTAACGTTTAGAGATGTCCTCGACAGAAAGATCGACACAGATCTCAAGCGGGCTTACCTGTCGGCTGGAGGCGCCTGCAGGCCTGCAATAGCACTTGCTGCAGTAGGAAGAGCCATCTCGAGCTGGTCCACAAGTGCAGAAAAGCTTGTATCAGAGGGTGCAGACCAAGAAAGAATAGTAAAGGCGTTGCAAGAGCTAAGCTTGGCGGGCGACTTTGTGGCGGAAGCTTCGGTCGACACCATCAGGTCTGCGCCTAAATCTATGCTGGCCTCAGTAACAGGCAGAAGAGCATTGTGGCTGAAGCCCTGGACGGCGGATCCAGCTTCCAAATCTAACTGGTGTCGTATTACGTTCGATGGTGAGCACCTCTTCGGAACAAAATTAGACACAGCCATCTCCAAAGTAACCGGCGGAAAGTCCGGGCTCATCCCCTCAGACAGGAGGCCCAAGCAGCAGAGACCTCCTCCCTTTAAGCGGAACCTCCCAGAGAGATATAGGGACGCGAGAGCGTACAGACCAGGCAAGGAGTATCGAAGGAGCTGGAAGCATCCTCAAACCTCCTTTATGAAGTTTCAGAAGCCTAAGGCGCCTGCTTCCAGTGACCAGAAGCCCTTTTGAAGGTGCGCCCGTCCGACCAGCGGTAGTGGGAGCAAGACTCTCCAGTTTCAAGCTGGTCTGGGCGGAAACCATAAGGGATACCTGGACCCTGGCCACTGTCACCTTCGGCCACAGGTGGTCCTTCAAAAACTGGCCCCCAGGGGATCAGTTCTATCCAACCCGTATTCCTCCATCTCGGGAAAAAAGGTTGTCGCTACTGAACTACATCCAAGATCTTCTCCAAAAACGAGCAATAATAGAGGTTCCGCCAGCACAACGAGGCAGGGGATTCTATTCTCCATTATTCCTCATCAAGAAGAAGTCAGGGGACTTTCGTCCGGTTCTAGACCTAAAGAACCTCAACAAGTCCATCAGAGTGGAGTCATTCAGGATGGAGAGCTTGCAGTCTATCCTCCAGGCCATAAATCTGGGAGACTGGATGCTCTCCATAGATCTCCAGGATGCCTACCTGCACATTCCAATCCACGGGGCATTCCAGAAATTCCTGCGATTCTCGGTGGGTCAAGGGCACTTCCAGTTTCGAAGCCTTCCCTTTGGGATCTCAACAGCCCCCAGAACATTTACGAAGGTGTTACTACCAGCAATAGCCTTTTTGAGGGAGAAAGGTCTAAGGGTCCACCATTACCTGGACGACATCCTCCTCCTCTCAAGCAGCTAGGAATCACTCGTCCAACATCGCGAGATCCTGGTTTCCACCCTAACGAGTTTAGGATGAAAAGCAACATCCAACCTACCCAAAGGATGGTCTTCCTGGGAGCCGAACTGGACACCCGAGCAAACACAGTGGAATTGCCAAGGGAGAAGTTGTCCCTACTAATTCAGAAAGTGAAAGAGGCTGTCCCAGCGTCATGTCTACCGGCCAGAGCATACCTCAGCCTCCTAGGTTCCCTATCAGCAACCATTCCAATGGTCAGATGGGCGCAATGGAATACCAGACCCCTGCAAGCCTCCTTCCTGCGCCAGTGGGATGGATGGTCCATGTCCCAATTGATTCGCATCCCAGAGGAAGCCAGGCTATCTCTACGGTGGTGGACCCACCCGGACAACCTCAGCAGATGCAAGCAGATAGTCATCCTCCACCAGGAGATAGTAACTTCGGACGCCAGTCTGGAAGGATGGGGGGCACACTACCTACACTATGCAGCTCAGGGCCGCTGGCTCTTCAAAACCAAGGATGTAGTATCAAACGTCCTAGAGATGAAGGCAGCCTTCCAAGGACTCTTGGCATTCAGCTCACTTCTGAGAGGGAAACAGGTCTTTATTCAAATGGACAACCGAGTGGCGGTAGCCTACATCAACAGGCAGGGGGGTACCAAGAGCATCTCCATGATGCGGGAAGTCGGTCCGGTGATGCAATGGGCTCAACTGAACCTGTGGGACCTGAAGGCGGCATATATTCCGGGGGTTCAGAACTTACTGGCGGATTCTCTCAGCAGAACATTCGTTTCCAACAACGAGTGGTGTCTAAGCCCACAGGCCTTTGCCCTCATATGCCAGACATGGGGTCATCCAGACATAGACCTCGCAGCAACACCAGAGAACAAGAAGTGTCAGAGGTTTCTGTCGAGGAACCCCTTCCCCGCAGCGGAGGGTACGGATTGTCTCCAGCACGCCTGGAACTTTTGCCTAGGCTACATTTTTCCACCGACCCCACTGATAGCCAAGTTCCTTCTGAGGCTCAAACACTCAACAGCTCTAGTACTGGCTGTGATTCTCTTTTGGCCGCGGAGGCCTTGGTTCACCACCCTCCTGCAACTGAGCACAGCGGATCCACTTCCACTCCCGGTAACAACGGATCTACTAACCCAGGGCCAGCTACTACATCCGAATCCAGAGAGATTGCACCTAGCGGCCTGGAGACTGAAAGGTCTAGGTTCCTAGATCAAGGATGTTCTCAGAAGGTAGTCGATACCTTGCTTCAAGCCAGGAAATCCTCCACGAATAGCACCTACGAGAGAATCTGGGGAAAGTTCTCTTCCTTTGCTCAGGAACAAGGTTGGGACTCTTCTTCCCCATCAGCAATACAAGTGCTTGAGTTCCTCCAGTCAGGTCTAGACAAAGTCCTTAGGTCTAGCACCCTGAAAGTCCAAGTCTCTGCCATCTCTGCTTTGACAGGGGTTAAGTGGGCACTTAACCCTCTGGTGGTGCAATTTCAAAGAGCCTGCCTGAAGCTAAGACCTCCCAGGAAACCTTCATTTCCAACATGGGATCTATCAACTGTCCTAGAGGTATTATCCGGAGAACCATTCTCCCCACTTGAGGATACCTCCCTCTGGGACCTGACTCTAAAGGTATCATTCCTAATTGCCATCACATCAGCGAAGAGGGTCTCAGAAATGCAAGCCTCGCTGATCAAAGAACCGTATCTGATGGTTTACCCAGACAGACTAACCCTGAAGCCTTCAGACAGGTTTATCCCAAAAGTCTCCTCTTCGTTCCACTTTAACCAGGAGATTGACCTCCCGGCTTTGATCACGGATCAGGGCGTCCCTCATCCCCTGGATGTCAAGGGCAACATTCTGCATTACCTTTCGGTAACCAAGCCATTCAGAAAATGCGAGAACCTTTTAGTCATCCCACATGGGTTCAGGAAGGGCCAGGCAGCTTCTGCCCGTACCATCGCCTCATGGCTCGTGAAAGCTATCAAGAAGGCCTGCTCCTTAAGCACCTTGCAGATTCCGGAAGATCTAAGAGCGCATTCCACTAGGGCAATGGCTACTTCATGGGCAGCTTACTGTAAAGTTTCAGCGATAACCATTTGTAGAGCGGCCACTTGGTCTTCGAGAAACACCTTCATTTCTCATTATAGAATAGACGCTGCACGCTTAGCAGCAGTTGAATTTGGGAGGGCCGTCATACAGGCCAATTCTTCTGTTTCTTGTCAATAAATTTTGATTTTGCATTCCCACCCAGTTTGGCGAGTTACTCCCCAACGTGTATGCTGCCATGATGCGACAGGAAAACGGAAAATTGTATACTCACCTTTCCGTAATTTTCCTTTCCTGTCGCATCTTCATGGCAGCATACAATCACCCACCCTCTGAGGTGACATGTGTATATATTTACAGAGAATACTGGGGCAGGTGTCTACTCTCTAATTTATAGCTATGTGGTCCTATCAGGTTGTGGAGGCGGAGTCACAACCCAACGTGTATGCTGCCATGAAGATGCGACAGGAAAGGAAAATTACGGAAAGGTGAGTATACAATTTTCCATTATTTGGGAGTTGAGCTGTCTTATTTAGCAGGCAACTATACTGGCCAGATGGACCGAGATAAATAAATTGGTGCTTGAAACAGAACGCAGACAGCTATTGCTGACAAGCAGTGGCACCACTACCAGCTTGCAAAATATTAAACTATAAAGCATGAATAAAAATGATATACAGAAATGTATCCATACTACTAGGCTAGTCCTGGGAGTACAGCATTTACATTGCAGGACCTTTTTCTTCAAAGGCCAAAAGTTTTTTTTTTTTCTGTAGAGGTCTTAAGCATTTGCACGGGTACCATGAATCTCCCCCGAATTGTTTCTAATATGATTATTTCCTATGATAATCAACTTCATCTACTGGCCATAATGCAGCATTTTCTTGAAATAACTCAATGAAAAAAACCCAAGATGTGGTTAAAAAATTGATGTACCTAAGTGAATATCTCCTTATGTAGTGATAATGAAAAAAACAGGAGGTACTGGATTGTCTATTCACCTTTGTAATCCAAATAAAGCTGCCATAATTAAAACTAACCCCTTACCACATATTGAGTAAGTATTTTTTAGAATCTAGATGAGCTAAATTTCTTTCTACTCTGGATCTTCAAAATGCATATTGTCAGATTTTTCTATACTGTATAAGGTAAGTAGGGACCTTACTGAGTTTTTTACCCATGAAGGCTTGTTTTATTTGAAACATGTACCTTATGGATTAGCTTCAGCACCCAGTTGTTTTCAAAGACTGATGCTTTCAATCCTCAGTAACATACCTGGTGTTGTAAACCCTTTCATATACCCAGTGAAGTGACTGGCCTCAGGTGATACACAGAGATTAAGCAAAGCCTCCTACATAAGTTGTACCTGTCTATCTGAACTCTATTCTCTACATCTTTTCAATGTACTGAATTATAAAGCTTCTCTGGGAGTTCAGAAAAAAGGGTGGAGAGCTGAATTCACACTATGCAGAGCTCAGTGAGGAGAGCTCTGACAGCTGATTGGAGGGAAGGGACACACCCCCCTTCACACAGTGCACAGGAACAAAGCTGAGGTCCCTCCCCTGTCACCATTTTTCTCTTGTTGTCAGGAAAATTTGTCAGAAGTGATTCATGCTGATAGCAGAGATAAGCAGCAGACAATAGTAACATTTAGTACTCTTAACTGAAACAAGAACACACTATAGAGGTATATTCTTTGTTCATATTTCACGTATGAGGTTTACAACCACTTTAAGTACTACCTGGAGAATATGTGGTGTTCATACCTCCATCAGAAGATGTTGCTATTTACAGGTTTTACTTGTTCAATATAGTTTATGCTCTGTACAAGTTCAGTGCAGTAACTGTTTCTGTTATGATATACTCAAAGAGCTGCACATGTTTTATGGATGCCTGAACTTTTTAACCACTTCAATACAGGGCACTTATACACCTTCCTGCCCAGACCAATTTTCAGCTTTCAGCGCTGTCGCATTTCGAATGACAATTGCACGGTCATGCTACACTGTACCCAAACCAAATTTTTATAATTTTGTTCCCACAAATAGAGCTTTCTTTTGGTGGTATTTGATCACCTCTGGGATTTTTATTTTCTGCTAAACAAATAAAAAAAGACCAAAAAGTTTGAAAAATTTTTTTTTTTTGTTTCTGCTACAAAACTTTGTAAATAAGTACGTTTTCTCCTTCACTGATGGGGCTGCACTGACGGGCACTGATATGGTGGCACTGATGGGCACCGATGAGGTGGCACCAATGAGGTGGCACTGATGAGGTGGCACTGATGGGCACTGATGATGGGCACTAATATGCGGCTTGATATCCCGGCGACGTCATATGATGTTCGGTCAGGATATCGCAAGCACTTTGCCGACGTCTAATTGCTATATGGCAGGTGGCAAGTGGTTATTAAAGCACTTTATAACTACTGTGGCAGAGCATTGCCCCTGCCAGGGTCTATAAGGAGGTTGGGACCCAGAATTCTCAACCGGACGGGTTGAGGGGCTCAAGGGAGCTTGTAACATGAAGAGGAAACTTGCCTTTCATTTTCCTTTAGTGTTTTTTAAAGTTTGTTTTGGGACCTGGAGCCTGGAGATTTCAAAGTGATCCGGTGGGATAAAAGCTCCAATTCTGGGTCTAGGTATTCAGAACAGCCAGCATACTGATTGGTCAGGTGTGTGCTGGGCTTTTAGTTGTAACCTGACCATGGTTCTGAGCTCCGCCCCGGTAGACAGGAAGTCTAGCCCAGGAGTCAGGAGGGCTCCATATGGGAGCCAGTGGCTGCTAGCTGTGTGCACCAAGTTGGTCAGTGAATAGGGATGAGCTTTGAGTTCGAGTCGAACTCATGTTCGACTCGAACATCGGCTGTTCGCAAGTTTGGGGTATTCGCGGCAAATTAGAATGCCGCGGAACACCCTTTAAAAGTCTATGGGAGAAATCAAAAGTGCTAATTTTAAAGGCTTATATTCATGGTATTGTCATAAAAAGTGTTGGGGACCTGGGTCCTGCCCCAGGGGACATGGATCAATGCAAAAAAAAGTTTTAAAAAAGGCCTTTTTATCGGGAGCAGTGATTTTAATAATGCTTAAAGTGAAACAATAAAAGTGTAAAATCCCTTTAAATTTCGTACCTGGGGGGTGTCTATAGTATTCCTGTAAAGGCACGCATGTTTCCCGTGTTTAAAACAGTCTGACAGCAAAATGACATTTCAAAGGAAAAAAAGTCATTTAAAAGTACTCGCGGCTATTAATGAATTGCCGGTCCGACAATACACATAAAAGTTAATTGATAAAAACGGCATGGGAATTCCCCACAGGGGAACCCCGAACTAAAATTTTTTTAAAAAATGGCGTGGGGTCCCCCTCAAAATCTATACCAGACCCCGCAGGTCTAGGATGGATTTTAAGGAGAACCCCGCGCCAACATTTTTTTTAAAAACGGTGTAGGGTCCCCCCAAAAATCCATACCAGACCCTTATCCGAGCACGCAACCTGGCAGGCCGCAGGAAAAGAGGGGGGGATGAGAGAGCACCCCCCCCTCCTGAACCGTACCAGGCCACATGCCCTCAACATTGGGAGGGTGCTTTGGGGTAGCCCCCCAAAACACCTTGTCCCTATGTTGATGAGGACAAGGGCCTCATCCCCACAACCCTGGCCGGTGGTTGTGGGGGTCTGCGGGCGGGGGGCTTATCGAAATCTGAAAGCCCCCTTTAACAAGAGGATCCCCCGATCCCGGCCCTCCCCCTGTGTGAAATGGTAAGGGGGCACTTGTACCTCTACCATTTCACTAAAAAAGTGTCAAAAATGTTAAAAATGACAAGAGACAGTTTTTGACAATTCCTTTATTTAATGCTTCTTCTTTCTTCTATCTTCTTTCTTCTATCTTCCTTCGGTTTCTTCCTCCATCTTCTGGTTCTTCTGGTTCTTCCTCTGGTGTTCTCGTCCGGCATCTTCCTCCGCGGCGTCGGCATCTTCTTCCCTTCTTCTCCAGGCCGCTCCGCATCCATGATGGCATGGAGGGAGGCTCCAGCTGTGTCACGCTTCTCTCTTCATCTTCTTCTCTTCATCTTCTTCTCTTCATCTTCTTGTCTTCATGTTCTTTTCAGGCCGCTCCGCATCCATGATGGCATGGAGGGAGGCTCCCGCTGTGTGACGATTCTCCTCTTCTGACGGTTCTTAAATAACGGGGGGCGAGGCCACCCGGTGACCCCGCCCCCCTCTGACGCACGGGGACTTGACGGGACTTCCATGTGGCATTCCCCGTAAGAGGAGAAGCGTCACACAGCGGGAACCTCCCTCCATGCCATCATGGATGCGGAGCGGCCCGAAAAGAAGATGAAGACAAGAAGATGAAGAGAAGAAGATGAAGAGAAGAAGATGAAGAGAGAAGCGTCACACAGCGGGAGCCTCCCTCTATGCCATCATGGATGCGGAGCGGCCCGAGGAGAAGCAGGGAAGAAGACGCCAACGCCGGAGGAAGATGCCGGACGAGAACACCAGAGGAAGAACCAGAACAACCAGAAGAACCAGAAGAAGAAGAAGATGGAGGAAGAAACTGAAGGAAGATAGAAGAAAGAAGAAGCATTTAAATAAAGGAATTGTCAAAAACTGTCTCTTGTCATTTTTAACATTTTTGACAGTTTTTTTGTGAAATGGTAGGGGTACAATTTCACACAGGGGGGAGGGCCTGGATCTGGGGGTCCCCTTGTTAAAGGGGGCTTCCAGATGCCGATAAGCCCCCCCACCCGCAGACCCCCACAACCACCGGCCAGGGTTGTGGGGATATGGCCCTTGTCCTCATCAACATAGGGACAAGGTGTTTTGGGGGGTACCTCAAAGCACCCTCCCAATGTTGAGGGCATGTGGCCTGGTATGGTTCAGGAGGGGGAGCGCTCTCTCGTCCCCCCTCTTTTCCTGCGGCCTGCCAGGTTGCGTGCTCGGATAAGGGTCTGGTATGGATTCTTGGGGGGACCCTACACCGTTTTTTAAAAAATGTTGGCGCGGGGTTCCCCTTAAAATCCATACCAGACCTGAAGGTTGCGTGATCGGATAAGGGTCTGGTATGGATTTTTAGGGGGGACCCCACGCCATTTTTAAAAAAATGTTGGCGCGGGGTTCCCATTAAAATCCTTACCAGACCTGAAGGGTCTGGTTTAGATTTTGAGGGGGACCCCACGCCTTTTTTTTTAATTTTGGCCGGGGTTCCCCTTAATATCCATACCAGACCTGAAGGGCCTGGTATGGAATTTAGGGGGACCCACCACGTAATTTTTTTTTAAATTTTGGTTTGGGGTTCCCCTGTGGAGAATTCCCATGCCGTTTTTATCAATGAACTTTTATGTGTATTGTCGGACCGGCAATTCATTAATAGCCGCGAGTAGTTTTAAATGACTTTTTTTCCTTTGAAATGTCATTTTGCTGTCAGACTGTTCTAAACAGGGGAAACATGTGCCCCCTTACAGGCATACTATAGACACCCCCCAGGTACAAAATTTAAAGGAAGATTACACTTTTATTGTTTCACTTTAAGCATTATTAAAATCACTGCTCCCGGAAAAATGGCCGTTTTTAAAACTTTTTTTTGTATTGATCCTTGTCCCCTGGGGCAGGACCCAGGTCCCCAAAACACTTTTTTTGACAATAACTTGCATACAAGACTTTAAAATTAGCACTTTTGATTATTCATATTCATGTCCCATAGACTTTAACGGTGTTCGAACACATTTTTTGCCTGTTCGCAAGTTCTGGTGCGAACCGAACAGGGGTGTGCGGCTCATCCCTATCGGTGAACAGTCTGTAGGAGACAGACAAGGGCCTGGAGTGTAAGGCCAGAGCAGTAGTGCTGCAAGTTAGAGCCAAAAGAGCTGAATGTTGTTTATGTTGAAGGAGAAGGAATGCTGAAAACCCCTGCGAGGGAAACCTGTGTTTATGTTTGCTGAGATTTCTTTAAATAAAAATGGGCAAACAAAGCCCTTAAAAGAAGAAACAATGAGTGGCAGTGTTCTTAAAGTTCTACACTTGGAGTGAACCCCTTATACTACTTTGCCTTCCAGACGAAAGGACACAACACTCACATCTCTCTCTCTGCTCTTTCCACATATCACCCAACAGCTATGTGCACTGCAGCACAAATGGCTAGCTCAGGATCACGAGACTGGATCAGAAAGGATTAAAAAATATCTTTTTTTACAGCTTAGGCACAATAGGCAGAAGGAGGTAGGGGGACATTTTTAAGAACAGTTAGACTTTTCTTTCACTTTAAGTATTAAAAGAGTAGAGCACAGAGTAATAGGGCGTACACATGGTCGGACTTTGTTCGGACATTCCGACAACAAAATCCTAGGATTTTTTCCGACGGATGTTGGCTCAAACTTGTCTTGCATACACACGGTCACACAAAGTTGTCGGAAAATCCGATCGTTCTGAACGCGGTGACGTAAAACACGTACGTCGGGACTATAAACGGGGCAGTGGCCAATAGCTTTCATCTCTTTATTTATTCTGAGCATGCGTGGCACTTTGTCCGTCGGATTTGTGTACACACGATCGGAATTTCCGACAACGGATTTTGTTGTGGGAAAATTTTATCTCCTGCTGTCCAACTTTGTGTGTCGGAAAATCCGATGGAAAATGTCCGATGGAGCCCACACACGGTCGGAATTTTCGACAACATGCTCCGATCGGACATTTTCCATTGGATTTTCCGACACACAAAGTTGGACAGCAGGAGATAAAATTTTCCGACAACAAAATCCGTTTGTCGCAAATTCCATCGTGTGTACGGAGCATTAGGCTACCTTATTTAGAAATCTTGAATGTACAATTCTGACAGGTGCTGTACTCTATGAGCTTATTAACACCGGTGTTTAGCCCTCTGCAGCATGCGGAGCCATAGGTTTATTTTTTTAACTAGCAATGCACAGCGTTCAGGCAGCCCATATAGAGTGAATGGATACGCATTGGCTGTATTTACTCACCCACAGTTTGACAGGTATACAGAGACAAGCGCACAAGCTCTGTCCCTGGGTCTATGCATCCGTCCTGATATACCTGTTTAGCTTTGCCAAAGTAATACTTCTCTAGGTGAGTGACCGACTCTCACATGCTGTGAACTGGAACCCAGGATACTGCACAGCTCATCTGTAAGATTCAGTAGCATGCACAAATCCGGAATTTAGCTGCACTGTTTGGTATATTTATTGAAGCAATAAAATCACATCACAGGTATGACAGGAACATTAAAAAGTGATGCGTTTGCATTAAAATCAGCGCTTACCTGTTCACTTCCTGGATTTACACAGACACACAAAAGGCACACCTGCAGCTCTGCAGCCCTGCGGTTCTCATTGGCCCTCTTATGACTCACCCCCTCCCTTACTGGCAAACTCTCACCAGAGTGAGAAAGAGCTGTGCATGATGTCATAAAGAGAAAAAGGGGTCAAAAGGCCAAATCTACACTTGAATATCTACTGAATCAAAAAGAATTCTAAATGAATCAAAAATTCAACAAAATATAAGCAGCCAGCACCAAGCGTCTACAATACAAAACCCAAAGTCATAAGATATAAATTAGTGCAGCACTAAAATCATTAAATAAAAAACTTAGACATAATAAATTGGTGAAATCAAACTAAAAACAGAAAACTAAGGTGAAGGAGTTTACCAAGAATAGAATATGCTAAATGTTGTGAAAACTAGATCACCTAGTGATATAATATTCAAATTGTAAATACATCAGATAAAAGTTATTGATATACACATAAACAACGTGGATCAATGTACTCCAAATTTACAGTATTCAAAATAACAGATAATGTGAGTCTGTTATTCATAAGTGAAAATATGATAACATGTGTGATAAATGTTAGAATAAGTCCCAATAAGCTTGCAAAAAAGAAAGATTGGCCAGTTAATATATACGATCAACACTTGGTGAGAAGAAGAGTCCCTTATCCAATGAGACGGAACACCCGAAGTGAGTACGTTTTCTCCTTACCAGCTAAAAAGACCAATATGTTGATCTCACCGAGCCCAGGGAATTGGGTCTCCCAAAAACCTTATAGACTATCCAGGGCTGTAGTAGCTGTATCACCAGAGAAAATACAAGGCATCGAGGGCTGCTCCATCTGTAGTTATCGGTGTCACTCAAAACATAAAAGCAGAGAGAGCTCCCATAGTGCAGTATGTAAGTAAAAATTTATTGAACTCAAGAAGAATTGCACTTACAAAAAAGCGGCTGAAATGAACGCAGTCACAGGCGAGCATGTTACATAGTTACATAGTAGGTGAGGTTGAAAAAAGACACAAGTCCATCAAGTCCAACCTATGTGTGTGATTATGTGTCAGTATTACATTACATATCCCTGTATATTGCGGTCATTCAGGTGATTATCTAATAGTTTCTTGAAGCTATCAATGCTCCCCGCTGAGACCACCGCCTGTGGAAGGGAATTCCACATCCTTGCCGCTCTTACAGTAAAGAACCCTCTACGTAGTTTAAGGTTAAACCTCTTTTCTTCTAATTGTAATGAGTGGCCACGAGTCTTAATAAACTCTCTTCTGCGAAAAAGTTTTATCCCTATTGTGGGGTCACCAGTACAGTATTTGTAAATTGAAATCATATCCCCTCTCAAGCGTCTCTTCTCCAGAGAGAATAAGTTCAGTGCTCGCAACCTTTCCTCATAACTAAGATCCTCCAGACCCTTTATTAGCTTTGTTGCCCTTCTTTGTACTCGCTCCATTTCCAGTACGTCCCTCCTGAGGACTGGTGCCCAGAACTGTACAGCATACTTCAGGTGCGGGCGGACCAGAGTCTTGTAGAGCGGGAGAATTATCGTTTTATCTCTGCAGTTGATCCCCCTTTTAATGCATGCCAATATTCTGTTTGCTTTATTAGCAGCAGCTTGGCATTGCATGCCATTGCTGAGCCTATCATCCACTAGGACCCCAAGTCCTTTTCCATCCTAGATTCCCCCAGAGGTTCTCCCCCCAGTGTATAGATTGCATTCATATTTTTGACACCCAAATGCATTATTTTACATTTTTCTACATTGAACCTCATTTGCCATGTAGTCGCCCACCCCATTAATTTGTTCAGGTCTTTTTGCAAGATTTCCACATGTCAATGTGTCCGAATGGCGGCGTCTCCCGAGGCTTCCTTCACACGCTATCCGCTAACAAACCATTGGCCTAGGCTAACAAACCATCGGCCTGTCATTAGCCTAGGCTTTTTACCAGACAAGAAACAGGAAGTGGGCTGTATAAGGTATTTACTGGCGGAACAAATTAGTTTTATTATCCAAAATTAAAACAACAAGGGCAGAAGATTTAATAAATGGAAAGATGAAAAAATGACTGAAGATCCACTTTAAGGTACTTCCTTTTACATCTTTCCTTTTACATCTTACAGTTTTTAACCACTTGCCGCCCGCCATATAGCAGAATGACGGCAGGAAAGTGGTTTCAATACCCTGACTGGGCGTCATATGACGTCCTCAGGATATTACGCCGCTGCGCCTCCCCGGGGGCACGCACCGCGGCGATCGTTGTTGCGGTGTGTCAGACTGACACACCGCAACTCCGATCTAGGTAAAGAGTCTCTGACGGAGACTCTTTACCACGTGATCAACTGTGTCCAATCACAGCTGACAGACGCGAATAGAGGAGACCTGATCGGCTGCTCTCCTTACAGGGGGGGTCTGTGCTGATTATTTATCAGCACAGCCCCCCCTCGGATCCCACCCAGGATCACCATCATGCTGCCCAGGACCACCAGAATGGCCACCCACACTAGACCACCAGGTATGCCCCCCCTAGACCCCCAGGGCAATACCAATTTTTGCCCAGGCAGCTGCCAATCAATGCCCAGGCAGCTGCCAATCAATGCCCACTCAAATGCCTACCACTGCCAAAGCCACAAGGGATGCCTATCAGTGTCGCATATCAGTGCCCATTAGTGCCACGTATCAATGCCCATCAGTGCCGCCTATCAGTGCCCAGCAGTGCCGCCTATCAGTGCCCATCAGTGCCCAGCCGTGCTGCCTATCAGTGCCCATCAGTGCCCAGCAGTGCCGCCTATCAGTGCCACCCATAAGAACCCATCTTTGCAGCCTTTCAGTGCCCATCAGTGTCGCCTATCAGTGCCCATCAGTGCCACCCATGAGTGCCCATCAGTGCCACCTATCAATGCCCATCAGTGCTGCATATCAGTGCCACCCATCAGTACTGCCTACCAGTGCCCATCAGTGCCGCATCAGTGCCCATCGTCAGTGCCCGTCAGTGCCCGCTCATTGCTGCCACCTCATCGGTGCCGCCTTATCAGTGCCTGTCAGTAAAGCTTTATCAGTGCCTGTCAGTGCCGCCTTATCAGTGCAAAAAATAAAAACCACAGAGGTGATCATATACCACCAAAAGAAAGCTCTATTTGTGGGAACAAAATGATAAAAATTTAGTTTGGGTACAGTGTTGTCTGACTGCACAATTGTCATTCAAACTGTGACAGCGCTGAAAGCTGAAAATTGGTCTGGGCAAGAAGGTGTCTAAGTGCCCAGTATTGAAGTGGTTAAATAAATGCAAGAGTTGATGAATAAAATCTTCCAACAGGAGCAAGTTGGGAGTTCTAAACTCTTTCATATAAAACCGAACTCTAGGAAGATATATATAAAAAAAAAAAAAAAAAAAACAAGTTAAAGCAACATCTTATTTATTAATACATGATTTAAATATATTTTTTGAAATGTAAACAGTTTATGTACTTGAATGACTTGGTTGGCTTGGTTTCAGTCCCTGTACAGCAGAAATCAAGTGGGGAGAGGGAAAAGCAGCACGGTTCTCCAGTCAGGTGTGCTGTAGTGACATAGAGATGAGCTTGTCAGTCTGTAAGTTTCATTTTTCACTGTCCTGTAACATGCTGTTGAAGGGACAGGACCTGTAGGTGTTTCTGAAATGCAAAGGAGAAGAATAAGGTTTCCTATCTTGCCAGACAGGGCTGTATTGTGTAACAGAACTGCATAAATCGTAGGACTAGATAGTCAGAAATATAAATCATTTGGCAAATAAAACCACTCACATATGTGTTTTTCATCTGTGTATTTAGCTGCTTACCTGGAGTTCAACTTTGAAGACAAAAGATGTTCTTCAATATATAGTATACACAGTATTTAGAAGAAGGATATTTCGAGGAGTCCTTGCTGCTGTGGTGGTTACTAAGCCTTTCATCAGGCTGCCCAGTATACTGTACCTGGCATAATCTGCAAAATGTTTAAGATAATAAAATGCTGCAGTCTACTGTCACTCAGTCTGGGTATTTGCCATCGAAAGAAATGTATATATAATTTTGTATATACTTAATTAATATGTTTACATTTTAAACTTACAATACTAAAAAATAATTTTAATTTTAGCCAAGTAAATATGAAACATTGCATATAAAATGTCTGCACCTGCTCATTAACCACTTGCCGACCAGCCGCCGTCATTATACTGCGGCAGGTCAGCACGATTTCGCGAGCCGTCGTAGCTGTACGTCGGCTCCTTTAAGCGGGATAGCAGGCTTGCGCACCCGCTGCACTGCGGGGGGTGCCGATGCTCGTGACCGGCGGTCGCGATGACCGCTGGCCATGAGCGATCGCGGGCACGAGAGGCAGAACAGGCAGGTGTGTGTGTAAACACACAAATCTCTGTTCTGTTCTGAGGAGATGCAGATTGTGAGTTCCTAATAGCTAGGAACCACGATCTGTCATCTCCTATAGTCAGTCCCCTCCCCCTACAGTTAGAACACACAGTCAGGGAACACAGTTAACACCTTGATCACCCCCTAGTGTTAACCCCTTCATTGACATTGTATAATTGTCAATTGTCCCAAAAATGTGCCAAAAGTGTCCGATATGTCCGCCATAATGTCACAGTCACGATTTAAATCGTGTAAAAAAAAATAATAATAAAGATGTCATAAATCTATCCCCAATTTTGTAGACGCTATAAATTTTGTGCAAACCAATCAATATACGCTCATTGCGATTTGTATTTCCAAATTATGTAGAAGAATACATATTAGCCTAAATTGAGAAAAAAAAATATCTTTTTTAAAAAAAAATTGAGGATATTTATTATAGCAAAAAGTACAAAATATTGTGTTTTTTTCAAAATTGACACTCTTTTTTTTTTGTTTATAGCGCAAAAAATAAAAACCGCAGAGATAATCAAATACCACCAAAAGAAATCTCTATTTGTGGGAAAAAAAGGATGTCAATTTTGTTTGGGTACAGCATCGCACGACTTCGCAATTGTCAGTTAAAGCGACGCAGTGCCGTATCACAAACAATGGCCCGGTCATTCAGCAGTCAAATCTTCCAGGGCTGAAGTGGTTAAGGAATGTGGAACATCATCTGAATAAAGGAGAGGCTCGATAGTGGAGATTTTTCTACATAAAGTTTTGTCAACCTTCTATTGATAAAGGAGCTAGTCTGGCATTAAGGTGTTATAGGTGTTAATTTGAAGAATATTGGTTAAAAAATTATTCTAAAGGCTTAACTTTTATTTTTTATTTTTTTAAACAAACATGTCATAATTACATGCTCTGTGCAATGGTTTTGCACAGGGCAGCCCCCTTTCTCTTCTTCTTGGGTCCTCCTCTGTCTCTTTAGGCTCCTCCCTCCCACCGAGTGCATGCATATCAAGCTGCCAGCTATGGGGGCACTCGTGCATGCTCGCTCCCGAGCCAGCTCAGTGTGTTCATAAGACACACAGAGCACGGCTTGGCCCCGCCTCCCGCTCCCTCTTCACTGGCTGTGATTGACAGCAGCGGGAACTGGGTGTCCTAGTTGATGACAGATTCAGCAATAGCATGCAATGCCAAGCTGCAGCAAGCAAGGCCAGCAAATTATTAGCATGCAACAAGAAGGGGATATACTCAAGCGGTAAATTTACAATTCCACCACTGTACAAAACTCTGGTATGACCACATATTGAGTATGCTGTCCAGTTCTGGTCACCATTCCTTAGGAAAGATGTGCCGGAACTGGAGGGAGTGCAGAGAAGGACAACAAAGCTAATAAGGGGGCTGGATCTACACACTTTAAGCTTATTTCCCCTGAATAAGAGATGCTTAAGAGGGGATATGATTGCAATATATAAATATTTAAATGATTATTCTAGCATAGGGATAAAACTGTTCAGTCTCCGGTCGCTCAAGAAGACACGTAACCATTTAATGAAATTGGATGAGGAGCGGTTTAACCTTAAACTGCGTAAGGGGTTCTTTACTGTAAAGGCCCATACACACGATAGGACTTTTTGACAACAAAAATGCAAATTAGCTGTTTTAAGGCAACATCCTACCGTGTGTACGCTCCATCGTACAAACTTTTTCGGTTTTCATCGGACAAATGTTGGCTGTGCAAATAGACAAACTTTCCGGCAACAAAAGTCCTATGGTGCAAAATCCTGTGGTGCAAAATCGTGTGTACACAAGTCCATAGGACTTTAGTCCAAAGTACAAACACGCATGCTCAGAACCAATGCTAAAGATCAGACAATAATACAGAAGTTGACCAAAGGGCGGCGGTAAAGAGCTGAAAAACCACGTGATTTGGTGAAAGTTGGCTCAAAAAGTGCTTAATTAGTTTATGGCCGACGCCCTTTGTACTAAAATCCACAAGGAAGTTGGTACAAAGTCCTATCATGTGTATGGGCCTTTAGATAGCCATCTTTAGGGACATAAATGCACACACATTCACACAGGTTGAACTGGATAGACTGATGTCTTTATTCAATCTCAGCAACTATGTAACTAAGATATTTATATTTAGTTTTGGGAGTAAAGTATAGTAGTATGAATGGTAGGTTAGGGCCATTTCTCTTGTTATACTTCTCTTGTTATTGTTTGTATTTACTTTATCTTTTGGGTTCTGTACTAAAAAAATACTTTTTCCTGTATACTGTTTTAAGAAAATAAGAAATATTGCACATTCACTGTAGCCAGAGCGGTTAAAGTTTGAGCAACTTTGTAAGCTGCTCTTCTCTCTGAAAGTCAGCAATGTCCTAACTAATGGATTAACAGGGAAACTAATAAACTAATAGAAAAACATGGCATTAAAAAATAAAAAAACTTGTAATCTTATACGAAAAAAATTCAATCGGCCAAAACTAGTAAAAACTTCCATTAAATGTGGTAAAAGTTGAAAATGAATTTGAAAATCTATAACGCAAAGCAATTTCTATTCTGTAATTGTTTCGCTGACATTGTACCAGAAGATCATATTTCAAATGGTCTTATACTGATTGAATATTTCTTCCCCAATCATGTCCTTTCTCATGGTAATAGCACTGCGCTCAATACAGAGTTTGCTTTGAACTTGTCGTTAATGAGAAACTGATCATCTGCTATATATTCCACTTATAATAAAATCATATAATCTTTATTACATTTGTGCTAAAACAGCCTATCGTCCCAAAATACCTAATCTACTGGTGCAGGGTACTAAGCAGGCTGTTCCACAATCATCCACTTTTTTTTTAATAAACCTTGTTTTCCTGCTTATTCTTCTTTAAGACTTCCAGGTTCTTCTAGGCAATGGTGATGTAGCACAGACTGCAACAATTTGCCCTGGGAAGGCCATGTTATCACTGCTTTCCTGGTAACTCTCATTGCAAAGCTGCAAGATCCTGCAGGATCCCGCAGTTAGACCCCATACACACTATACAACTTTTGTCGTCAGATTTCCTTAAGGACCCTTTCCCACTGGGGCGGGGGCAGCCTCGGCGGTAAAACGGCGCTATTTTTAGCGCCGCTTTACCGTCGTTTTAGCGGTTCTATTCAGCCGCTAGCTGGGCGGTTTTACCCCCCTGCTAGCAGCCGAGAAAGAGTTAAAACCACCACAAAGCGCTGCTGCACCAGCACTATGCCGACGGTTTCAATGGGCAGGAGCGGTGAAGGAGCAGTGTATACACCGCTCCTTCACTGCTCCAAAGATGCTGCTAGCAGGACTTTTTTTACTGTCCTGCCAGCGCACCGCTCCAGTGTGAAAGCCCTTGGGGCTTTCACATTGGAGACACAGCAGCGGCTCTTTCAGGTAGCTTTGCAGGCGCTATTTTTAGCGCTGTAGTGCCTGCAAAGCGCCCCAGTGTGAAAGAGGTCTTAGATTTACCAAAACCATGTAGTGTAAGGGCCCAGGGACGTGCAGTCAGGAGAGGCAGGTGAGACAGAGCCTCATCTGCCATGAACATAAAAAAATAAATATAAATAAATAAAATAAAAATCAAGCTTTGAGGGTCGTAGCTTGGCGAACTGAGGTCACAGAGACCCCATTTAGGGGGTAGGTAGCCTAAGTCCTACCCCACCACTAGTAAAGATTTGGGGCTCCTACGACCTATTGTTTTGGAGATACAGGGCTCCTTGTGCAGCCTGTTAGAAGCTACATACAGGGTGGCCAGTTTAAATACAAGCTAGTACACTCTGCAGCAGACTGAGAGGTTAAGCTCACAGTGCCTCTCCTCACTTCTTGTCAGAAGCACTGAGCGCAATGGACAGCTTGGAGTCTTGGACCAATGGTAAAGTACCATTAGCCCTAGTTGTCCAATAAAAATGCTGCAGTGGAGGCACGCCTCTCACTGCAGTGTCATAGAAGGGGCATGTATCCAAAAGACAAATGCTGCCTTCCAGCCCAGCCCAGCCCTCCTAACTACAAGGAAAAAACATGGGTTTATGGATATAATATTTACCCACGATCCCATGTTTTTCTCACACAGTTAAGAGGGAGAATGAGAATCTGCTGCTGTTGAAAAGGTACTGGTAATCAAGCTAAATCATATATTATTATGCTATATGTTATAAGAAAATAATTTATTATTTATCTATTCACTGTGAAATCACTGGTTGGAAGTTATAATTTCAAACTTAAGTAATTTGTCCTTTAAGCCACCTGCTTGAGTACAGTTTTTGAAAATATAGTAAATTACCTTAAAAACAATATATAATAACTGTTTGTGATTTACTTATGGTAATTAACCCCTTGCCACCCAGGCCAATTATGACACTTCTTTCCTACCTGTAACAATCATAATTTTTTTGCTAGAAAATTACTCAGAACCCCCAAACATTATATATTTTGTATAATGTGAAAGATGATGTTACGGCACGTATATAGATACCTAACATGTCACGCTTTAAAATTGCGTACACTCATGGACTGGCGCCATTTTTCAGTACTTAAAAATGCTTACAGATTACATGTTTAGAGTTACAGAGGAGGTCTAGTGCTAGAATTATTGCTCTCGCTCTAAGATTGCGGCGTATGCAACCTGTGTGTATCTTGCTCTGATACTAGCCAGTGTCTCACAAGCCACTGACCTCACCGCACGTCCCTACAAGGGCCTGCCTGATTGCATACAGGTTGACACTCTTAAGATTTTACCTGATATTATATGGTTTTGGTAAATCTGAAGGAAATAAATCTACAGAAAATTGTATAGTGTGTATCCAGCTTTAGACTTGCTTTTGTCAGAAAATGTGTAATGTGAGGTAGTGAATAAACAAATTAACAAAATCCTATGAGATTCCTTTAATTCATTCGTTGCTATACAGTGCGTTGAAAAAGTATTCATACCCATTGAAATTTTCCACATTGTGTCATGTTACAACCAAAAATGTAAATGTATTTTATTTGTATTTTTTGTGATAGACCAACACAAAGTGGCACATACTGTAATTGTGAAGTGGAAGGAAAATGATAAATGGTTTTCCAATTTTTTTACAAATAAATATGTGAAAAGTGTGGCTTGCATCTGTATTCAGCCCCCCCGAGTTAATACTTTGTAGAACCCCTTTTGCTGCAACTACAGCTGCAAGTCTTTTTTGGGATATCTCTACCAGCTTTGCTCATCTAGAGAGTGAAATTTTTGCCTGTTCTTCTTTGCAAAATAGCTCAAGCTCGGTCAGATTGGATGGAGAACATTTGTGAACAGCAATTTTCAAGTCTTGTCACAGATTCTCAATTGGATTTAGGCCATTCTAACACATAAATATGCTTTGATCTAAACCATTCCAATGTAGCTCTGGCTGTATGTTTAGGGTCGTTGTCCCGCTGGAAGGTGAACCTCAGCCCCAGTCTCAAATTTTTGCAGACTAATGCCCCGTACACACGGTCGGACTTTGTTCGGACATTCCGACAACAAAATCCTAGGATTTTTTCCGACGGATGTTGGCTCAAACTTATTTTGCCTACACACGGTCGCACAAAGTTGTCGGAATTTCCGATCGACAACCACGCGGTCACGTACACCACGTACGACGAGACTAGAAAAGGCTGGTTCAGAACCAAGCGCGACACCCTTTGGGCTCCTTTTGCTAATCTCGTGTTAGTAAAAGTTTGGTGAGAGACGATTCGCGCTTTTTCAGACTCATGGCTTTCAGATCGTTTTCTGCCGTTCAGTTTGTGCTTGTGGGTTTGTATCTGCTCTTCACTGCGTGCAAGCAAGTTTCGCGTGACTTTAAGTAGTCATTGTATTCTTGTTCGTTCGTTACTGGTTTTCAGGTCGCTCTTCACAGGCCTTGCTGTTCTTCAGTGCGTTCTGTTACTTCGTTCTGAGCAGCCAACCGTTTTCTAGCCATGTTTCGTATGCGTACTCCTCGTAGAGTTCGTGCTGTGCGGGGGCTTGGTGTTGGGGTCCTGACCTTGACACAAGTCCAGTCCATGAACAGGGTGGGGAGGAGTTCATGGACCAAGAATTGGTTGCTTCAGCATGACCAGTTCTGTCATATGCCTTTGCTCCGTGAGATCCGTGAGAATAATCCTGATGATTTCAAGATCTTTCTCAGGATGACGGACCCCGTGTTTCACTGTTTGTTGGCTTTGCTGACCCCTTATATTAGCAGGCAGGATACTTGCATGAGGCAAGCCATCACTCCGGAGCAGAGGTTGGTCGCTACCTTGCGGTATTTGGCCACAGGGAGAAGTCTGCAGGACTTCAAGTTCTCGACAGGCATCTCCCCCCAGGCTCTTCTTTGGTGACATTTACTGCTTGTGTTTGTTTGAGCTGACCCTGACAGAAATGTGTGGAGTCCAGAAAATGGCGTGATTGTGTAACCTTATACAAAGCACTGTTGGCTGTTATTTACTAAATGCAAAGACACTTTTCACTACAAGTGCACTTGCAACTGCACTGAAACTGCACTTGTAGTGCAAAGAGGATTTGCCCTTAGGAAATAACCCCCATTTTCTCATAAAACAACAATTACATCACCCCAAAAGTGTTGTAGTGTTGAGACAATAATCCACACATTCTTGATGAACAATCTTTTTAATACCAGCACAATCACATGTGCATTTACCAAAGGTTTTTCTGACAAACCAACATATTAACAATAACAATTTTTGTGGTGTCATTATCCAAAATCAAAATGTGCATTTTATAGAAAACAGGCCTGTGTAAAACCAACAAGAAAGACACAAATCTTGATCTTACAAAGTTTACATTTGGTAGAACTGTAAGGCAATATCAGACATGAGTATTTAGGAACTGTGTTTGATATTGCGTTCAGATGGGGGGAAATCACCCCTAGAAAAGCCAAATTTGGAAGATGCACACAAATTTCCCAATGTCAACATGTGCTAGCTGCCATCACGGGGGATCAAGGGACGTGTTTTGGGGGAGAAAGCCCTTCCTCACCGCTACTTTATTATTGAGGAAGGGGTTGCACCCCCAAAACGCGTCCATTGATCTCCCGTGATGGCAGATAGCACATGTTGACACACTGTGTGCATCCTCCAAATTTGGCTTTGGGAAAAATCACAAAAACATTTCGCACATTGTAGCACACAAAAGAAGAAAGTGATTTGGAGGGGTTTTAAACTCGTCCCAAAACATCAATGATGTTTTTATATTTTGGAATAACATCATTGATGTTTTGCTTGATGTTTTCCAATTTTAAATTACACCCCATGATCTCCCCGATCAGGATCTGGGCACTTTCGGATGTGAAAGGATCTTCATCCACAACCTCACGATCACCTAAAAAGAGAGGAACCCCAAAATAAATTAGGTCTAAAAAATATGCCGCCATCCATCTGAGCCTGTGGTCGCAGACACTCACCTGTTGTGGTGACTAGTTCCACCACGTCTTCTTCCTCCTGCTCTTCTTGTGTTGGGGGGATTTCCCCTTCTTCCAGGGGGGGGGGGCTCTGGTCTCCTCGGATGAGGGGTGTCCTCTGAGTCTTTTCTCCCCTATGTAAAACAAAAATGGTATAATTAGCACACAGATATTTCATGTCAGAACTATAAAGATGAAACATTGCTTGGAAGTGGGGTACAACTATCTATTTTAGCCGAGTTCCAAGATGTAGCTTTTTTAGTGTCCTTTGTCAAGCTGCAATACTTTACCTGTTTGGTACAAGCTTCACAGATGTAGCCCCCCCTATAGTATACACTGGAGCACCTGTATGGCCCCCCTAATAAAAATGGTGTTCTGGGGTCCCACACTAGTGCTCCAGTGTCCAGATGTGAAAACAGCTGCTCAGTGTCCTCTCCTTACACACAATCTAGTTTGCATTTCATTCTAGTAACAAAGCCATCTACACAACCAAATTCTTTGAAGACAAGTATAGGGCGTCAAAATGGTGGCCAAATGCATATGGCCTAAACAATGGTATTTTATCGTCCGAAATAAAAATGTGTGATCCGAACGAATAATGTGCCCATGAACATGAAAGTTGCCATTTTAAACTGTACAACAGTTCCTAAAAGCACATGGAGCAGCACGAACGTAATAAACACAAGAACAATAGGAACACAGCACAACTACTTACTTTTTTGCAGCACTCTCCGGATCTTTCTGTACTGCTCATGTTCTCGTAATTTCAGGTCCGACCACTGCTTCCTGAGCTGATCTTACTATCGTCGTACCCCGAATTTCCGGTGCAGACTCCTGACCACTTTCGCCATGATCTTGGCCTTTCGGACATTGTGGTTGGGGTAAGGCCCATACTTTCCATCATAGTCGGCCTTCTTCAGGATGTCCACCATCTCCAACATCTCCCCAAAGGACATATTTGAGTCCTTTAATCTCCTTCTGGATCGGGACGTTTCAGGCTAAGGCCTTTCCTCCTCCTCGTTGCTACAATTAGCACGATCCTGCTGTCTATCCGCCATGTGCTCTTCCCCCACTGCGCCGAACGAAAAGGGGCGGGGAATAGAATAGAAAGAACGTCAGGGGCGGGCGGAGTTATACGCATGCGCAGTGTGTATAAATCATAACACGCGCGTCTTACGTACGATCTGTGAGCGGAGGAAGGAGCATCGGAGACGTCGATCGTGCTAACGAAGGTAGGATCTAAACTTGGGCCTATACTGCTTCGAAATGGAAGCCTATATTGTAACAAGATTAGGGGAGTTTGGCCTGACATTAGGGTTTGTCTTGTGTTGTGTCTTGCAGAGAAAATGGATGGGTTCAACGACCACAATTTCCTGCCCCTGTTCATAGACAAGTACAGGGAGCTGCCCTGTCTGTGGCAAGTGAGACACCCCCACTATAACCACAAACAGAAGAGGCAGGCAGCGCTGGAGAACTGCTGGAGTTGGTGAAGTCGGTGGTCCCCACAGCAACCATCCCTTATTTAAAAGCTAAAATTGGTGGCCTGGGGAGCACTTATCTTAGGGAGCGCAAGAAGGTCACAGATTCCCAGAGGTCCGGAGCTGCAGCAGATGACGTTTATGTCCCCAGGCTGTGGTACTATGAGAGACTGCGATTTCTGTCAGACCACACTGAAGTCAGGGAATCCCTCTCTACTCTTCCTTCCACGCTTCCTTCCATACCAGCTAAGGCTTCCGATGTCCAACCTGGGCCTTCCAGCCAGGAAGAAGTGGAGGAGCCCAGCTGGAGTCAGGTATAGCATTCTTCTACAGATTTCTGGCCAATAAATAAATGATGTTTACTAGATGTTATTATTGATCATTAATTGCTGATTAAAAAAAGTGTTTTGCATATCAATAGACAGTAGTGGGCACCCAAAATTGGGACAAGAATGCAAAATGCTGGGCTCAGAAGGATAGTCTGTTATATTTGTTAACATTCAATTTGCAGCAGTCAGGAGGTGAAAATTGTGTGTGATTGATGAAAACAATACTAAGACTATGTCCCTTTTTCATACACAGGAAGACCTCAGCCAGGAGGAGGCTGTGGAATGTGGCAATCAGGAGGAGGCGGGGATTATTAGTGTCAGCCAGGAGGAGGCGGGGATTAGTGGCAGCCAGGAGGAGGCGGGGCTAAGTGTCAGCCAAGAGAAGCCTGGGACAAGTCGCAGCCTGACTGAGTCTCAGGTTCCTCCCCTCCGCCTGCCACATAAACGAGCCAGGAAGGCCACTCCCAGTCCTGTGCAGGATTCAGCATACAGGCTGATCCAGGAGGCTTCGGCGTCCCTCAGAGCCTTCCCCAGTCCTGAAGAGGCCTTTGCCTGCATGGCTGCCACCAGATTGCTGGGCATGCAGGAGCAGGGCCGGATTTACCACAAGGCCACCGAGGCCAGGCCTCGGGGCGGCAGTGGTGTAGGGGCGGCGCCGCTCCTGCAGCGACTTCGCGGCCGCCCCCCTTTCGTGCTGGCCATTAATGTCTATTATGGGCACCAGTGCCCATAGAAAAGATGGCCGCGAGCCGACCACGCAACTGCGCATGCGCCGCTCCGAAGCCGGCCGGGCTCGGGAAAACTCGTAAGCGCTCGGCCGGGCGGCGCATGCGCAGTAGCGTGATTGCGCCGCTCGGCGCCATTTTTAAAAAATTTGAGAGTAGCTTGTAGTGTCAGCAGTGCGGCGGCGTGGGAGAAAGATGACATCTCTCATTGCCCGCACCGCTGTTCCGCCCTCCTCCTTCTGATGGCAGGCAGCATGACAAGGGACATCCCAATCTGGTGGCAAGGGACATCCCCATCTGGTGGCAAGGGACATCCCCATCTGGTGGCAAGGGTCATCCCCATGTGGTGGCAAGTGACATCCCCATCTGGTGGCAAGGGACATCCCCATCTGGTGGCAGGCATGGTGGCAAGTGACATCCCCATCTGGTGGCAGGCAGTGTGGCAAGTGACATCCCCATCTGGTGGCAAGTGACATCCCCATCTGGTGGCAGGCAGCGTGGCAAGTGACATCCCCATCTGGTGGCAGGCAGCGTGGCAAGTGACATCCCCATCTGGTGGCAGGCAGCGTGGCAAGTGACATCCCCATCTGGTGGCAGGCAGCATGGCAAGTGACATCCCCATCTGGTGGCAAGTGACATCCCCATCTGGTGGCAGGCAGCGTGGCAAGTGACATCCCCATCTGGTGGCAGGCAGCATGGCAAGTGACATCCCCATCTGGTGGCAGGCAGCGTGGCAAGTGACATCCCCATCTGGTGGCAGGCAGCGTGGCAAGTGACATCCCCATCTGGTGGCAGGCAGCGTGGCAAGTGACATCCCCATCTGGTGGCAGGCAGCATGGCAAGTGACATCCCCATCTGGTGGCAAGTGACATCCTCATCTGGTGGCAGGCAGCGTGGCAAGTGACATCTCCATCTGGTGGCAGGCAGCGTGGCAAGTGACATCCCCATGTGGTGGCAGGCAGCATGGCAAGTGACATCCCCATCTGGTGGCAGGCAGCATGGCAAGTGACATCCCCATCTGGTGGCAAGTGACATCCCCATCTGGTGGCAGGCAGCGTGGCAAGTGACATCCCCATCTGGTGGCAGGCAGCATGGCAAGTGACATCCCCATCTGGTGGCAGGCAGCGTGGCAAGTGACATCCCCATCTGGTGGCAGGCAGCGTGGCAAGTGACATCCCCATCTGGTGGCAGGCAGCGTGGCAAGTGACATCCCCATCTGGTGGCAGGCAGCGTGGCAAGTGACATCCCCATCTGGTGGCAGGCAGCGTGGCAAGTGACATCCCCATCTGGTGGCAAGTGACATCCTCATCTGGTGGCAGGCAGCGTGGCAAGTGACATCTCCATCTGGTGGCAGGCAGCGTGGCAAGTGACATCCCCATGTGGTGGCAGGCAGCGTGGCAAGTGACATCCCCATCTGGTGGCAGGCATGGTGGCAAGTGACATCCCCATCTGGTGGCAGGCAGCGTGGCACGTGACAAGAGATGGTGGCAAGTGACACGCTCAGGGCTCCCAATGATTCTGCATTATGGTGAGTTGAACTATTTCAGTTTATATTACAATGTAATGATAGAAGTAATGTGTTTCAATCATCCTGACACCATAACAACCATGGTGCCGTGGATGATTGAAGCACTAACACCAGCCATTGCCTTGAAAATTTGCCTGCGAAAAATCCTTACCCCTCGCGCGCTTACCCTGAAGTATTTTTAGTCTGTACAATTAAAGCCAGTTATTTTCAGTGTTCTCGTGTATGAAGATATGTTTTTAATTGATCTATTGTAGAAGTCATCGATAAAGGACGTGGTATGTGTGTGTGTGTGTGTGTGTGTGGGGGGGGGGGGGCGGCATTGAAGGACCCGGCCTTGGGGCGGCAAAGGGAGTAAATCCGGGCCTGTGCAGGAGGGCCAACGCAAGATCTCTGAGGACCTGATTTATAAAGTCCTACGTAAGGGGGAGAGTGGGGAACTGCCACACAAGACGGATGACATTGAGATGGACAATCCTCCTCCTCCTCCTCCTCCTGCTGCCACAACTCCACCACCACAGCCAAAGCCTGGAAGGAAGCGTGGAAGGAAGACCAAAGAGTGATAACCCTGTGTTCAGTCTGGTCTGACAGAAGATGCAGTCTCTCGTATGACCACAGCCTGGGGACACAGATGTCATCTGCTGCTTTCCGGATCTCTGGGACTTCTGGACCAGACTGCCCTCCCTTAGATATGGACTCCTCAGGCCACCAATTTTGCTTTTAAATAATTGATGTCTGCCCTGGGGGTCCAAGGCTTCGCCCACTTCTGCAGTTTCTCCAGCGTTGCCTCCCTCTTTGTTTATAGTTGTGATCCCTTAATAAAACATTTTTCGGTAAATTCTACTCTCCTGTGTGTGTTTTCATCCAAAAAGGACAGTTTGTTGGTGACGATTCAGGTACATTTCTAAAAACATAAAATGTGAAATTAACAAGGGACAACAACACCAAATAATCTCCTACAGATTAAATAGAACAACATATCAATGGTGTTGTGGGAACTTGTCACAAAAAACACACAAACATTTTCGGGAGTACAAATCAAAATCACCAAAAAAAAAAATTAAAAAAGAGAAACACAAAAAAAGATTCTACATTAAAGTCAAAAAAAAAATAAATAAAATATGTTGTCAGATGTGAGAAATCAAAATATATTGAGGGAATCCCGATAAATAGTAACGAAAGAAGTTTGTGAGAAGTGTGTGTGAAAATGAGCAGCAAAACTACTTAATTCTTGTCACATTATAAAGAAGAAGAGAGTGCGCTGTATTAAACCATTTTGAACATTGCAGCGTGACGAAAGTGCTGTATCCATTGCGAACGCTAAGTTTACCAGAACGAGCTGTCCCGTGTCGGAATTTCTTCTGAGCATGCGTGGCACTTTGTGCGTCGGAACAGGCCACACACGGTCGGAATTGACGCGATCGGATTTTGTTGTCGGAAAATTTTATCTCCTGCTGTCCAACTTTGTATGTCGGAAAATCCGATGGAAAATGTCCAATGGAGCCCACACACGGTCGGAATTTCCGACAACACGCTCCGATCGGACATTGTCCATCGGAAAATCCGACCGTGTGTACGGGGCATAACAGGTTTTCTTCAAAGATTGCCCTGTATTTGGCTCCATCTATCTTCCCATCAACTCTGACCAGCTTCCCTGTCCTTGCTGAAGAGAAGCATCCCCACAACCTGATTCTGCCACCACCGTGTTTCTCGTGGGGATGGTGTGTTCAGAGTGATGTGCAGTGTTAGTTTTCCACCACATATACAGTAGGTGACCGCGATATTGTGTCAATCTCGCCGCTTTTCTCGGCGAGATTTGACACCTACGAGACCTGTCGCAGGAGCCAGCGCCGAGATGGCTCACTCATCGGGAAAGGAAAACTTTTTTTCCTTTTGCGATGAGTGACAGGCAGTGCTGACAGGTGTCTGGTATGAATCCTGAGGGGGAACACTGCTGCAAATTTTAAATGAAAAAAACGGCGTGGGTTCCCCCCAGGGGCATACCAGGCCCTTAGGGGCATGGGGGTCCCCACAAAATCCATACCAGACCCTTATCCAAAGCACGCAGCCCGGCCGGTCTGGAAAGGGGGTGAGCGAGCGCCCCCACCCCCTCCGAACCATACCAGGCTGCATGCCCTCAACATGGGGGGGTTGGTGCCTTGGGGGAGGGGGGCACCCTGTGGGGCCCCCACACCCCAAAGCACCTTGCCTTCATGTTGATGAGGACAAGGGCCTCTTCCCAACAACCCTGGCCGTTGGTTGTTGGGGTCTGCGGGCGGGGGGCTTATCCGAATCCAGGATCCCCCTTTAATAAGGGGGACCCCAGATCCCAGCCCCCCACCCTATGTGAATGAGTATGGGGTACATGGTACCCCTACCCATTCACCTAGGAAAATAAAGTGTTAATAAAAAAAAAACACCACACAGGTTTTTAAAGAAATTTATTAGAAAGCTCCGGGGGGGTGGGTCTCTCCTGACTTCGGGGGTCTTCTTCTGATTTCATAAGGGGGCGTGACCCCAGAGTCCCTGTGCATGCTGGGACTGTGACATCACAAGGGGGCAGGGTCACTGCCTATATAAATGGCTCCGCAGCTCAGACACACCATTCCAGCAGGGGAGAGCGTTGTGTCAACATCAGAAGAAGAGAAGAAAAGAAGAGGGGACAAGACAGCGCATCAGACCAGGTCCCCCGCTAGCAATAGAGCTGGAAGAAGATAGTGGGGGAGTCCGGCAGAAGATACGGGAGAAGAACTGGACAGTAGCAGCAGACCAGGCCCCTGCTAGCAAGAGAGCTGGAAGAAGATAGAGGAGGGGCCAGGGAGAAGAGGCGGAACACCGGGAGAAGAAGTCAGAAGAACACCCCCGAAGTCGGAAGAGACCCCCCCAGAGCTGCCTAATAAATTTCTTTTAAAAACTTGTGTGGTGTGTTTTTTTTATTAACACTTTATTTTCCTAGGTGAATGGGTAGGGGTACCATGTACCCCAAACTCATTCACATAGGGTGGGGGGCCCGGGATTTGGGGCCCCCTTATTAAAGGAGGCTCCCGGATTCTGATAAGCCCCCCGCCCGCAGACCCCAACAACCAACAGCCAGGGTTGTCGGGAAGAGGCCCTTGTCCTCATCAACATGGGGGCAAGGTGCTTTGGGGTGGGGGGCAGGGCGCCCCCTCCTCCAAGGCGCCAACCCCCCCATGTTGAGGGCATGTGGCCTGGTACGGTTCGGGGGGGTGGGGGCGCTCGCTCGTCCCCACACTCTTTCCTGACCGGCCGGGCTGCGTGCTTCGGATAAGGGTCTGGTATGGATTTTGGGGGACCCCCACGCAGATTTTTCGGCATTGAGGGTTCCCCTTACAATCCATACCAGACCTAAGGGCCTGGTATGCCCCTGGGGGGGAACCCACAACGTTTTTTTCATTTAAAATTTGGCACGGCGTTCCCCCTCAGGATTCAGCCAGACACCTGTCAGCACTGCCTGTCGCTCATCGTGAAAGGAAAAAAGTTTTCCTTTCCCGATGAATGAGCCAGCGCGACATGCACAGTACCCTGTCGCCTGGATCGCGCTGGAAACACAATCTTGCGGTCAGGTACTGTAGCGTTTTGCTTTTAGGCCAAAAAGTTCAAATTTGGTCTCATCTGACCAGAGCACTTTCTTCCACATGTTTGCGGTGTCCCTCACATGGCTTCTCGCATACTGCAAACAGGATTTCTTATGGCTTTCTTTCAATAATCAGAAAAATATAAACCTTAGCGCCTTTGGATAAAAGAACTGATCATTAAACTCCAGCTGCAGTAAAAAAACTTGCTAATAAGCAAATGGCAAAGAAGCAAAGTGAGAATATGAAAAACAGTTTGCTGCACTTAGGGTTGATCACATTCATGTAAACATGCAGAACACACAAAAAATTAATAAAGTCCCATTAGGTGATGAAACAAAGTGCTCGTGTTTAAATTAACATCTCCTGTGCAATGGTGTTCAGACAGGGTGCCCCACATAGATGTACATTCACCCTGGATGTAGACCAACTATTGCTAGTATGGTCATTTAGGCATGTGGGGATACCCGTAGGGAGCCTGTTGAAATGACGTTCCATGTATGAATGCACACCATAAGTATGGATGGAAATGACAAAGGAGAACCTTCATTGCGCAATGGTGACATAACAAGTGCAAAGAATGATGGGGTTCCCCCTTCGGCACCCCATCATTCTTTGCACTTGTTATGTCACCATTCCACACATTATGACTCATAACTCCCATGCCTATAATATTTTTTAGCCATTGCACACTATACAGTGTCCCCCGTATCCGCCGCGGGGGATTACCTAATTGTTTGGGTGCCTCACATTTTGCCGCCCGTGACCACGTCCAGGTTTTGATTGGTAAGACTCAGTTCTATTAAACTACTCCAAGTAATTTGTAATCATTGTATGAGAATGTCTATTTTCTTTTTCTCTACCCTTTTGTTTAAAATCTTTTAAAAACATTTTGTATATCCTGTGACAATATCAACAAAGTATTGTATTTCTCTCTAAATGTATTAGGCCAATTCCTCCTGAGGAAGCAAATTTATTCGCGAAAAATGTAAAGGAATTCACATTGAACCTACATTTTCAGAAACTCCACTTTACTGTGGGGTTCTTGTAAAGTCTGTATAAAACAATTTTTCTGCTTCTGTATGTCATAATGCTTTTAAATCACTTTTTGTACCAATATGTAAAAATTGTTTATGTATAATAAAATTTAATTTTTATATTCAATCGTCTCATCCCTGGGTACCGAGATAGTCCATTCCCACATTTGTCTTGGGGCATCTATTGGAGTAGCTCCAGACAACCTTCTTTCATATGCCACTTTGTGTTGGTCTATCACATAAAATCTTAATAATATACATTTACTTTTTTGGTTGTAACATGACAAAATGTGGAAAATTTCAATGAGTATGAATACTTTTTCAAGGCATTGTAGACAGGGATCAGTCCCAGGCAACAGGGTTCAGTGCAGGCAGAGGCCTACTACCCACTTATGTCAGTCATGGGGCAGTGAGGAGTGTCGCCCCCCCCAGGGGGGTATCATGCAGACACTTCCAGCTGTAGTGCGCCTCCTGCAGCTGGTGCAGGGTTGGGGCTTGAAGGTGCCTGTGTGTGTGTGAGGGGAGGAGAGGCCGGTACCTGCACACGTGTCCCTGGGGATCCTCTGCGGGAGATCATCAGCTGCCATCAACACTGCTCACTCAGCTCCTATTACCTGGGATGCTGGGATCCACCATCTGCCCGCCTGGAATGGGAGGAGACATGGATCTCAGTGGCGGGACAAGGTCAATCAGTGTCCAGGGCGAAGATGCCAATTTGCGCCCCCTTCCCGAACGCATTACCTACCCTCAGCATTGATGTCATTGGACCAAATTATAACTCCCAGCATTGATGTCAGTGAACACATTGATAACCCCCAACACAGGTATCAGTGGACGCATTAATAAGCCCCAACACAGGTATCAGTGGACACATTAATAACCCCCAACACAGGTATCAGTGGACGATTAATCACCTCTAACACAGGTATCAGTGGACGTATTAAAAACCCCCAACACAGGTCTCAGTGGATGCAGTAATAATCCCCAACACAGGTATCAGTGGACGAATTAATAACCCCCAACACAGGTATCAATGGACGCATTACTAAACCCCCAACACAGGTATCAGTGGACGCATTAATAACCCCCGACAGAGGTATCTGTGGATGCAGTAATAACCCCCAGCACAGGTATCAGTGGACGCATTAATAACCCCAAACTCAGGTGTCAGTGGATGCATTATAAAAACCCCCAACAAAGGTATCAGTGGGCGCATTAATAACCCCAATTCTGATTGATCTCCAAGGGCAACAATTCCAGTTATGTGCTTATTGTCTTTTGTTTTTTTCTTGAGTTTTCATGAAACAGCCTCAATATGTTTTAATTCAGAGTGTCCATATCATGAGTGATTTTGTTTTTGGGGACCCAAGTGAAAATGTTGCACTAAAACATTTAATTTGCCAGAGGAGTTTATCTGCATCCTTGGATTGTCGCGTAATATTTCTGAGGAAGGAAGGATTGCAATGTTTACTGCCTAGGTTATTATGAAATTACGGAAGTAGCTCCTCACAGGGTCATGGTGTACAAGAGGAAGATAAGTGTTTTTTCTTCTCTATATCATTAAAACTAATTAAAATTTCCCATTAGGAGAAGATGCTAAAGTTATATTATGTTGCATCTCCCCCATCCTTGTCACATAAACAATGGCAAGACAAAGAGGTGGGCTGCAGCTGTGAGCATACAATGTCTCAGATGGAGGAGTGTCCTTATAATGAATTCACATATTCACTGCTATGCGACCTTTCAGAACTGCTGGTTTTCATCTGCCTCTTGTCTACCGACATCTTACTAAGAAGTGTCAAATGGGCCTTAATGTGATGATATTTATAAAGTTTAGAACTGCTGTTTGAAAGCAAAGGAGGCTTATGTAATAGGTACATCAAATTTAATATAATTTTCCAGCATTTGATGGTGTTGAGGCTGATCAGAACAGATTGAGATTTTCAAGCAGTCAGGGTACTGACCTTGTGCCTGCAGACAGGTTCTTTGGTACAGGACTGTTCCTTGCCTAACACTACGGGATGCTGCTTAAAGGGTAAAAAAGCAACAACTGGGGTGCAGATCAGCTGGGAATGAAGATGGCCAAAAAGTTAGAGGGGTTTTTAAACTAGGTGATGGGGGGGAAGGTCCAAAGGTAGAGCTAGTCAGAGCGGAACATATTCCAGAGGGTAGTATTGGGGGCATTAGTGGTAGGTTGACCAAAGCACATAAACCCAAGGTACGTATAGTAGCAAGTCCTAGTTGCAATCTCGGAACACCCAATAAGAGGATATTATGCGACCGGTCTAAACTACGTGGCATGTTCACCAATGCCAGGAGCCTGGCGGACAAGATGGGTGAACTAGAGATACTGTTGTACTTGAAGGATTTGGATTTTGTGGGAATTTCAGAGACCTGGTTCAACAGCTCTCATGATTGGCTGGCAAACATTTAAGGGTATACCCTTTATCGCAAGGATAGAGAGGGTAAAAAAGGGGGAGGGGTATGCCTATATATCAAGAATAATGTATAGGTGAATGTGAGAGATGACATCACTAAGGGAGCTAGGGAGAAGGTTGAATCCTTGTGGGTAGAGCTCCAAAGGGATGAAGCTAAGGGGAAAATAATACTGGGAGTATGCTATAGGCCCCCTAACCTAAGGGAGGAAGGGGAGACAGATCTCCTATCACAATTTGGATTAGCAGCAAGGATGGGAAGTGTTATCATAATGGGGAATTTTAACTATTCAGACATAGACTGGGCGGAGGGAACCGCGCATTCATCTAAGGCTCGCCAGTTCCTAAATGTCTTGCAGGCCAATTTTATGGGTCAGATGGTAAAAGCACCAACTAGAAATAAAGCGTTACTGGATCTACTGATTACCAACAATACAGACCTGATCACAGATGTGAAAATACGGGCAATTTAGGTAACAGCGATCACAGGTCAATTGGCTTCAGTATAAATCACACAAATAGGAAACATAAGGGGAATACAAAGACACTGAATTTCAAAAGACACTGAAATTCCCTAAACTACGAACCTTGCAAGAAGGCATAAATTGGGATAAAATCTTAGGAACAAAGAACACGGAGGAGAGATGGGTTTGCTTTAAGAGCATATTAAATAAGGGCATCAGCCAATGCATCCCATTGGTTAATAAATTTAAAAGAGCAAACAAAAGTCTTGGATGGCTTAACTCCAATGTAAAAATGCATATAAAAGCAAAGGAGAAGGCCTTCAAAAAATACATGGTTGAGGGATCATCATCAGCATTCAGACTTTATAAAGAATGCAACAAGAAATGTAAGGGTGCAATAAGGACAGCTAAGATAGAACATGAAAAACACATAGCGGAGGAGAGCAAAAAAAAAATCCCAATAAATTCTTTAAGTATGTAAACAGTAAAAAAGGGAGGACAGACCATATTTGCCCCATAAAGAATGAGGAAGGACATCTGGTTACAAAGGATGGGGAGATGGCAAAGGTATTGAATTTATTCTTCTCCTCAGTCTTCACGAGGGAATCGGGGGGCTTCAGTAACCAAAACAACAGTGTTAATCCTCATGATACATCACAGGAAGCACCTCCATGGTTAGCAGAGGACAGAATTAAAATTAGACTTGGGAAACTTAACATTAATAAATCACCGGGACCAGATGGCTTGCACCCGTGGGTACTAAGGGAACTCAGTCAAGTAATTGCCAGACCATTGTTCCTAATTTTTACTGACAGTCTACTGACTGGAATGGTACCAACTGATTGGAGAAAAGCCAGTGCAGCACCAATATTTAAAAATGGCCCAAAATACATCCCTGGGAATTACAGACCAGTTAGCCTAACATCAATAGTATGTAAGCTCTTGGAGGGGATGATAAGGGACTATATACAAGATTTTAGTAATGAGAACGGTATCATTAGCAGTAATCAGCATGGATTCATGAAGAATCTTTCTTGCCTAGCCAATCTATTAACCTTCAATGAGGAGATGAGTTTCCAGCTAGATAAAGGAGTGCCCGTAGACGTGGTGTATCTGGATTTTGCAAAAGCATTTGACACAGTTCCCCATAAACGTTTACTGTACAAAATATGGTCCGTTGGCATGGACCATAGGGTGAGTACATGGATTGAAAACTGGCTACAAGGGTGAGTTCAGAGGGTGGTGATAAATGGGGAGTACTCTGAATGGTCAGGGGTGGGTAGTGGGGTCCCCCAGGGTTCTGTGCTGGGACCGATCCTATTTAACTTGTTCTTAAACGACCTGGAGGATGGGATAAACAGTTTAATCTCTGTATTTGCGGACGATACTAAGCTAAGCAGGGCAATAACTTCTCCACAGGATGGTGTGGGCAACTACATGGCAAATGAGGTTCAATGTAGAAAAATGTAAAATAATGCATTTGGGTGGCAAAAATATGAATGCAATCTATACACTGGGGGGAGAACCTCTGGGGGAATCTAGGATGGAAAAGGACCTGGGGGTCCTAGTAGATGATAGGCTCGGCAATGGTATGCAATGCCAAGCTGCTGCTAACAAAGCAAACAGAATATTGGCATGCATTAAAAAGGGGATCAACTCCAGAGATAAAACGATAATTCTCATGCTCTACAAGACTCTGGTCTGTCCGCACCTAGAGTATGCTGTCCAGTTCTGGGCACCAGTCCTCAGGAAGGATGTACTGGAAATGGAGCACGTACAAAGAAGGGCAACAAAGCTAATAAAGGGTCTGGAGGATATTAGTTATGAGGAATGGTTGCGAGCACTGAACTTATTCTCTCTGGAGAAGAGATGCTTGAGGCCCCATTCATACCTATGCGAATTAGATGCGGTTTACACCGCATCCAATTCGCAGGACAAAACATGTGCATTTTCTGGGCATTGCGGTGCGAATTACAAACACAATATCTTCTATGGGAACGCATCTGATTCGCAGATGCATTCCGTTGTGAACAGGCATTCTCTCCTTCTCCTCACTACACCTCCCCCCTCTCCCTGCTCAGCTGATGCGCAGATAGAACGGAGAGGCACCGCTGAACAGTTGCTTTTTCTCTTCACAGAGAAAATGTAGCTGGAATGCGCACTGGACTGGTGTGAACCCGGCCTGATAGGGGATATGATTTCAATATACAAATACCATACTGGTGACCCCACAATAGGGATAAAACTTTTTTGCAGAAGGGAGTTTAACAAGACTCGTGGCCACTCATTAAAATTAGAAGAAAAGAGGTTTAACCTTAAACTACGTAGAAGGTTCTTTAATGTAAGAGCGGCAAGGATGTGGAATACCCTTCCACAGGCGGTGGTCTCAGCTGTTCGGCAAACACCTAAATTATCAGGGCATTTGAACGTTTGTTCGGCCCGCCAAATGACCACAATGCACTGTGCCGCCACACAGTGCATTGGAAGCCCTGATTGGCTGAAGCAATGAAAGCTTTGCCCAATCAGGGCACAGAGCACTGTCAGAGCCATGATTGGAGAAATTGGATTGGGGATTGGAGATTGCTTCAATTGTCAGTGTAAAATATAATTTTAGTGTAAATTTAGTGATAGTTCAGTGGGAGTGTAGTGTGACCATTCATTTTTACTTTTATGTCAGTTTTGTGAGTGTAGTGTGACCATTCATTTTTACTTTAGTGTCAGTTTAATTTTTCAGAGCAGGTTTCCTGCATTGTATATATCAGTGCATTACTGCACATTTAACGCAGTATCTATCTGAGCGTTACTGCACGTTTAACACAGTATATATCAGTGCATTACTGTACGTTCAATGCAGTGTATACCAGTACATTACTGTACATTTAACGCAGTATATATCAGTGCATTATTGTATATTTAACGTAGTAAATATCTGTGCGTTACTGCACGTTTATCACACTATTTATCCATGCGTTACTGCATGTTTAACACAGTATATACCTGTGTGTTACTGCACGTTTAACGCAGTACATATAAGTGCGTTACTGTACGTTTAACGCAGTATATATCTGTGCATTCCTGTGCGTTTAACACAGAATATATCAGTGCATTACTGAATGTTTAACGCAGTATATATCTGTGCGTTACTGCATGTTTAACGCAGTATATTTCAGTTCGTTACTGTACGTTTAACACAGTATATATCAGTACTTTACTAGAATAAGATAGAGTAAGATGCTTTGTTTGATAAAGAGACTTTTCTTAATGCATTCCTAAAAGAGAAAATACTGGAATGGAAGTGTCCAGCAAGTTGAATGCAGTTATGACCCATTTCACAAGAAGTACCCTACTTTTGCCTGGCAATAGAAAATGTAAAAAAAGGGTTTAGGGTCCCCCAAAAATCCATACCAGATCCTTATCCCAGTATACAGCCTGACAGGTCAAGAAAGGGGGGGATGAGCGAGCCCCCCCCCCATCCTGAACCATACCAGGCCACATGCCCACCCCAAGGCACCTTGTCCCCATGGTAATGGGGACAAGGGTCTCTTCCAGACAACCCTGGGCTGTGGTTATCTGGGTCTGCAGGTGAAGGGCTTATCAGAATCTGGAAACCCCCTTTAACAAGGGGGCCCCCAGATTCCACACTATGTGAATGGGTATCGGGTACATGGTACCCCTACCCATTCAACAAAAAATATTTAAAAATTTTGACAAATCCTTTATTAAAAAATTAAAAACAGTGTCCCCCAATGTAGATCCGTCGTCAATCACGCCGCTCGCCGACCCAACAAAAAAAGAAAAAAAAAAAACGCTCTAGAACAAAAAAAGACGCTATGCCTACTGCAGGCTCCTTCGTTTGACAGTTCTTTTATAGGGAATGGGCAGGGCCACCTGTCTATGTCACCGGGTGGAATCAGGCGGTGCCACCAGGTGACCATTCCCTATAAAAGAACTGTCAAACGGAGGAGCCTGCAGTATTTTTTAACAAAGGATTTTTCAAAAAATGTGTGTGTATCTGAATTACTTTTTGACACGTTTTTGGTGAATGGGTAGGGGTACTATGTAACCGATACCCATTCACATGGGGGGTGGGATCTGGGGGCCCGCTTGTTAAAGGGAGCTTCCAGATTCCGATAAGCCCCCCACCTGCAGACCCCGACAACCAAAGTCCAGGGTTGTCAGGAAGAGGCCCTTATCCCCATCAACATGGTGACAAAGTGCTTTGGGGTGGGGGGCGCAGAGCACCCCCCCATGTTGAGGGCATGTGGCCTGGTATGGTTCAGGAGGGGGGGTGCTCGCTCGTTCCCCCCCCTTTCCTGACCTGCCAGGCTGCATGCTCGGATAAGGGTCTAGTATGGATTTTGGGGGGGATCCTTCACCTTTTTTTTTCTTTTTTTCTTTACCTTTATCTCTCAGTGGGAAAGCCCGCTGACAGATGATAACTCATGGTTGTTAAGGTCGAGGGCAGCTGGCTTTCCGACCCACTGCTTAACAACCAGCGATTTCTTGTGAAAAAGGTTCGGGACATAAACTGCAGAGCATGGCACCACATACACTTATATAGGCACAAAAAAAGATGGAAAAATTTAAAAACGGACTTTAAAAGTTGCCACTATAATCCCAATGAGAAAGAAAATGGCCTCACGTTATAATAAAATGTCAAAATGTATTTAAATCACATTTAAAACATATCACAAAAAAAAAGTACATAGACATGTTTTATTGGTACACTATCCCATATGTATATATGGGGAGGCTGAACATAGAAAACCACATACATGGCCCATAGAGTGGTATCACTGTAGTCCAAGAAGATCCCTTCTGGCTGGAGGCCAAACTACCGGAATCGCAGTATCAGCACCAATGGATCGCTAAGCGTTTCGCCAGTAGCTTCTAAATGGAATCCTATTGGTACTAGGGGGTACATTGTAAGTAATATTATGTCCATGTACTATCTCTATATATAATCATAATTAAATATTACATGGTATCAGAAACCATTATTTAAACAATATAATCAATTAATTTTAGAGATCTGTATACAATTTAGAGAAAAATATTATACATGTTACTTTGAAAAAAGAAAAAAGAAAAAGAAAAACGTACATACTGTATGTAGTATTTTTTAAATACATATTAAATTGCTAATCTACATACCATGGCTAAAAGAGCATCCAAGCAACACAAGGCCTCCAGTCCATGGAAAAGTGCACCATATAGGAAAAAGGGGGAAGGAAAGAAGGGGAGGGAAAAGGTAAAGAGAAGTAAAGAGAAGGGGGAAAGGAAGGATGGAGAAGAGGAAAAGTAGCAGAAATCCAGCACCCACAAGGATGTACAACAGCCTACTGAGGGGCCTTGTCCATAGATGAAAGCCTGCAAAAAAAATGAGTCAATTAGTTTAATGAAACCTGAAGTATCATGGGTAGATACGTGCTACTTAAAGTTTTCTGTCACTAAGAAATTTACATTGATAAGGGGTCTAAATTAGCTCATCTTATTTTTTATTTCTATTACCCAGGATATACAGATGAAAAGCGTATTAAATAGGACACATGTTAAATGGGGAATTTTGATTTGTAGGAGCACTAAATTAGGCAATTCAATTATTTAGATGAATATACGTATAAATAATTGTTATGTAAACTTACGTGAAAATTGTCCTAATAGGATTCGAAAATGGTAAACAAGTATGTATAGTAGTCTAAAATTTCCAATGGACCCCAAAAGTGGGCAGAGATCATCAGCTGGCTGTCAGGGCTGGCTCAGCCTTTCCTTCTCTGAGCTGGTCGGCTAATTGCCAGCTCTCTTCTCTCTCCACAGTGGATATGCTCGTCAGTCCCGCCTACTTAAAGATGTCCAGCTCACTTCTTTTCTGCCTTCGCCTTGGTCACATCACAAGAAATCATCTCCTGCGTTCCTGTTTAAAGACTGGCTTGCTGACTTCTTTGGCTCCTTATCTTGCTTGCTGTTCCTTCACTTGGATCCCTGACTTCTGGCCTGGCTGATTACCCGATCTGGTTACTGAACTCTGGCTTGGCTGACTACCCGATCTGGTTACTGGACTCTGGCTATGCTTTGACTACGCTTACTCTATTTACCTTTTTATTTTTTATTAATAAACAAGTGTGATTTAACTGTACTTCTATCTCAGTCTGGTTCATGGTTTCTGACAGTAGGCGAAGGCCATGAATTCAGAAGATACAGTCAATCCACTTGTTGGTAATATTTTTTCCAGATTGGATGAGCAAGATCACCACATGGATCAGTTTGCCACTGTGTTACAAACGCTCCTAAGTCGCACGGCTCACCTGGAATCCCCCACTGTGGCTGCTCCGGTACAACCTGAGTTGCAGGCCATCCCTGCTGCTGCATCAGTCTCTGTGCAGGCACCCGCCTTGAGTATTACCCCCATTAGAGGTATGTCTGGTTCCGTTCCACTTCCCCAGCGATTTGGGGGAGATCCAGTTTAATGCAGAGGGTTTCTCAACCAAGTTGAGAAATACTTTAAGATGCTGCCCCAGGCGTTTCCCACAGACAGAAGCAAAGTAGGGTTCATGATCTCTTTTCTCTCTGAGAGAGCCTTGGCCTGGGCTAAGCCTCTATGGGAGATGCAAAAACCTGTTGTCTTGAGTTACCCTGAGTTTGTGGCCTCCTTTAAAAGGGTATTTGATGTTCCCGCACACTCCGCTTCTGCTGCCAAGTGCCTCATGTCCATCAAACAGAGTACGAGAACTGTTGCCGACTACGCCATTGAGTTCCGTACTCTGGCAGCAAAGGTTACTTGGAACAATGAGGCCCTCGTGGCTGCTTTTTCTCATGGTCTCTCGGATTCTATCAAGGCCCGAGATATACCCACTGAGCTGGAGAGCTTGATTTCGTTTGCCATCCTCATTGACTCCAGACTCAGAGAAAGAGTTTCTTTTAAGGAGCGCTTGCGGAAGCCTCCTTTATGTTTGCCTCCTAGCTTTGCAGTCCCACCCGTGCCTCCCTCACCTCCCATGCCTCCTGGTAACGAGTCGGTCAGTGAAGATGAACCCATGCACTTGGGCTTCACGCATCTCTCTGTGGATGAGAGAGCCTTTAGGAGGAGGGAGAGATTGTGCCTTTATTGTGGCCAGGCAGGTCACCTTTTGAAGTCTTGTCCTACCCGTCCTGGGAACACCCGAACCTTGAGGTCCTGTCATGGACAGACCTTAGGTGGTGTTGTGTCGTCCCCAGTTATCTAGAAGGATAAGCCCACTATTGTAAAACTTGGATCATAAAAAACAGGACAATCAGGCAGGTGGTACAGACACAGCTGACGCGTTTAGCGCTCTAGTTCGAGCGCTTACTCATGAACTATGAGTAAGCGCTCGAACTAGAGCGCGAAACGCGTCAGCTGTGTCTGTACTACCTGCCTGATTGTCCTGTTTTTTATGATCCAAGTTTTACAACAAAGAAGATGTTTTCAACTTTATCCGGTGTGCGGCATCCAGATTTTCCTGTTTCAAACCCTGCTTCAATTTGCATTTAGCCAGCACCTGGGACTCCTCTCCTCTGAAGGATTCACTAACACACACCTGAAAGCAAGTTCTCCTGAGCGGTGATTTATTTTCTCTGTCTTGTCTGCAACAAAAGAGAGAGCGTCCCGATTGAAAGATTCGTTCCCCTTTAGCTGGCAATCTCATTCACTGAAATATTTAGGTATATTTCTCAGACCCAATCCCGCGTCTTTATTTCGTGCTAATTTTATCCCATTATTGAACACAATCAGAGCTGATCTACAGAAATGGACACAGCTATCCCATTCATGGTTGGGAAGGATAAGTGTGGTGAAAATGAACATTCTGCCCACACTGCTATTTTTATTTCAAATGATTCCATATAAAATCCCTATAGGATATTTTACGCTAGTGAGATCTATTATTAACAGATATGTTTGGAATAGGAAATGCCCCAGACTTGCGAGAAGCTTACTTATTAGACCCAAAAAAGAAGGAGGTCTGGCTTTGCCGGACATCAGGCGGTATTACCAGGCGGTTATCCTGAACAGGATGTCAGACTGGAAATATCACAAGGCCTCTAAACTCTGGGTAGCCTTAGAAAATGATCTCTGCGGATCAGATCTGCACACGTTATTATGGATACCAAGGAAATATAGATCATTGGCCGCCTGCACATCCCCTCTCACAAGGTCCACTTTAATGGTTTGGGATTCTATGTGTGTATCATACAATTGGCCATATAATTCTCCTCTGATGCCTCTTACGGGACACAACTATTTTCCACCAGGCAATATGGACCCCAAAACCCATTCTTGGAATCTCGGACACTCAATTTTACTCCACCAGGTGACATCTTCTTCTGGAGTGGTACCGCTCTCATCGTTAATATCTACATCAACGGTACCATTAATGACGCAATGGAGATACCATCAACTATCGAATTTCGTTAAATCTCTCCCACAACCCATAGGGGATATAACTAATCTAACATCCATAGAAACAGCCTTTGTAGAGGATCAGCCGGTGGAGAAACCCCTATCATACTTCTATCACGCTTTACCATCACTAGCCTTTTTTGGCTACCCTAGCTACATCAGCAATTGGGAGAAAGACCTTCATAAAAATCTTACAGACACCCAGAAGTCAACGATCCTCACGCTTTCTCATACATCATCAATGTCCTCCAAACTGGAAGAGGTGAACTATAAACTGTTGACATGATGGCATTACACCCCAGAAGCCCTCCATCGGTTATTCCCTGCAGTCTCCCCACTTTGCTGGCGCAGATGTGGGGAACGAGCCACCCATGCTCACATCTGGTGGTTTTGCCCAATTATAAGACCATACTGGCTGACAATTCTTTATTGGATCAAAGAAATCCAGGGTACAGAGGTTTTGAATGACCCCTGGGTGGTATTATTGCACTGTACAGACAAGCCAGCTGAACCATATAAGAGATCTATCACCCCACACTTATTAAATGCAGCTAAGGCCCTGATACCCAAATATTGGAAAAAATCCATGGCACCGCCACTACGCCAATGGCTAAAAGCGGTAGACCAAATATACTATATGGAGGACTTGACGTACTCTCTCAGAAACAAATCTGAATGAATAAAGAATGTGTGGTCCTGCTGGGTTGCCTTCAAATACACAACCACTTTTGCTGAAATTATGGCTTTAAATGTATAAATGCATAAAGTTATACACTGAAAACCTTTCAGTACAAGAGACGGCTCTGAGACGGACACCTACTCCCCCCCCCCTCCCCCTCATACCTGCATCTTATCTCTCTTTCCCCCCACTTTTCTTTTCTGTTTCTTCCTGTTTCTGTTATCACTTATAAAAATGACAAGATTAGGAATAATTATGGTTGTCAGCGACATTAATAATGGCTGATTACATCCGGTTGAGATACAGTTTAATACATAGTAAAAGACAGATGGGATCCTGTGTGTAATACGGTTGTAATCTCTGTTATACATAGAATGTAAGCATCTCTGAATGTTTGTTTTGTATTCTTGTATTTAATAAAAATGTATTAATAAAAATATATATATGTTCTCTTGTAGGTTGTGATCTGCTTAGTTAAACTGCACTAATTTTCTTTTAAGCAAGGGTGTGCTGGGACTGGGGCAGCCCAGCTGCACCTCCACCTACCTCATGGTTATAATATTACTATACCCATGGGATAGGATGTCGACCCTCCAGGAGGGAGCTGACAAGATTTGTTGTACTTTGAACAGACGGGAGCCTTTCTCCCCCTGCCCCACACCAAGCCTCACGTAGGCTTGTACTTGCTCTCTATTCTCATCTACCTCTTTCCTTGTCTAATATCTTTCTGTGTTTCAGCCAACCTCCAGACACCATACCTCCTGCTCGACTTCCTGATGGCCCTGTACCCGTTGTGCTTTCGTCTTTTGGTAACAGATCAAAACATTGTAAGGAGGAGTGACAATAGATCTGGTGAATACCCTCCCTTTTTTGCTCCATGGCGTGCAAGACACCACTAACACCACTCATATGAGTGGTCTCACACAACACACAAGGATTGAACTCCCCAGTGAAACGCCGAAAGGCCTTTGACTCCTACCATGCAAACAAATTAGACATAGTCCTTTTACAAGAGACTGACTTCACAAGATGGTACACTCCCTCATTCCTCTCTGCTCATTACCCTGTGTTTTCCTTGCGAATACCAAGGGCAAAACTAAGGGGGGCGCTATCCTATTCTCCAAAAACTGCAAATTCACTCCTCAGATGGAGCACAGAGACTTGGAGGGCAGATTCATTTTAGTGAAGGGGACTCTATATGAACAGTTGTACTCTTTTACCTCCTACTATGCTCCTAATCGGGGTCAAGCACGTTTCTTCCAGAACCTTTTTAAAGCACTGGGCCCTCTTATAGAGGGCACGGCAATCTATGGGGGAGACTCAAATACCGCTTTTGATCAGGGGCATGACTAAAAACTAAACCCCCAAACGTCCAGCTCATCCGCTCTACTAAAAGTAGTCTGCAATTGCTAAGCTTATCTTTCAGCAGGGCCTCACTGATATCTGGAGAGAATTGAATCCCACTTAAAGAGACTGCACACACTTCTCTAGCCCACACCAAACTTATGCTAGAATTGATCACATTTTGGTTTCTACACATCACATTCCCTGGGCAATCAAATCCTATATTAAGGATGCCGTTTGGTCAGACCACTCTATGGTTATACTAATGCACACACGAGCAGAATTTCTGACAGAAAGAGTCCAAAGGGAGCTTTTCATTGTATATTCTGACCATGTGTATACCCCGTAAAGAAGAAAACTATCACCGCTCCAGGAGCGTTTTAACAGACCAAAAGTGAATCGATCTTGGTTGGGAGGTCGTAGGTGCTGGCTAATGCTGATAACGTAGAACATGAATGAATTTCTGGACAGCCGCACTGGTAGATAGCCTTGTTTATTTAGAAGGTGCACATCAAGTACAAAAATCACAGAAGACAGGGAAGAGCTGATGTTTCGCACTAGCGTTAGTGCTTACTCATAGCTAAGAAAATTCATTCATGTTCTACATGTGTATGCCCCATTGGACCATTTCTGTTTGAAAATTCAGACGGACTTAGATAGAGAACATGTTCGATATTTTTCAGACGGAACAAATTACTATCAGAAAAAACGCTCGTCTGTATGCTGTTCTGACGCACCAAAAACGACGCATGCTCTGAAGCAAGTATGAGACGGAAGCTATTGGCTACTGGCTATTGAACTTTCGTTTTCTAGCCCTATCATATGTGTTGCACGTCACCGCATTCTGGACGGTCGGAATTTGGGGTGACCATGTGTATGCAAGACAGCTTGAGCGGAATTCCGTCGGAACTTCGTCCTAAAAACCTTCAGAGTTTATTCCGATGGCAAAACCGGTCGTGTGTACAGGGCATAACTCTTCAAAAAAGATATACATGATCTAGTCTGTCCCACTGGAGACTCAATGAGTCGATTCTAAGCGATCCCATCAGAGTAGTGGAATTAGAGAAGGCGCTGAAAGAATACTTTCTCTCAAATGACGAGAAAGGGAACACGGCGGAAACGCTCTGGGCAGCAAGTCAAACAGGAGAAACGTGTGGAGATTGAAAAGTTGGAGAGGGTATTCATGTCCTTACGCTCTAAACACCAAAGGGACCCTTCCAAAGCCCCCACATTACAACTAGATGCAGCTCATCTAGCCCTTACTATGGCTCTCACAGCCAAAGCAGAAAAAAGCATTTGCTGGAGCGCGGCGTGATTTTATCACGAACGAGACAAAATAGGCGCATTATTAACCTCTAAGCTCTCCCCTCGAATGCGTTCATACTCGTTCCCAAAAAACAGAATAACGGGAGGCGCCCTCACAGCAAATCCTCTAAGCATAATGCATTCCTTCCACACATTCTACAAGAAACTATAGTGCAGATTCCACAGGGGACCCATTGAGAATCTCCCAGTTCCTTGACAATCTTCCGATCCCAACTCTGGAAGATAGACACCAAGATAAGCTAGAAGCTAGCATCACTACTGAAGAGGTGATGGAAGTTATCAAAAGCTTAAAAAAGGGATCCACCCCAGGCCCAGACGGTCTCTCAGTACCATATTATAAGGCGGTTGATAGCATCTTAGCGCCTCATCTCGACAGGTTTTTCAACACCAAAAGAAAGGGAGAACCGTTCGCTCTACCTGTCTGCGATTTCCCACCTGACTCTTCATACCCTCTGGTAACTACACTGGTCTTCCCTGCAACACAAAAGTCGCTCTACCTGTCTGCGATTTCCCACCTGACTCTTCATACCCTCTGGTAACTACACTGGTCTTCCCTGCAACACAAAAGTCGCTCTACCTGTCTGCGATTTCCCACCTGACTCTTCATACCCTCTGGTAACTACACTGGTCTTCCCTGCAACACAAAAGTCGCTCTACCTGTCTGCGATTTCCCACCTGACTCTTCATACCCTCTGGTAACTACACTGGTCTTCCCTGCAACACAAAAGTCGCTCTGCCTGTCTGCAATTTCCCACCTGACTCTTCATACCCTCTGGTAACTACACTGGTCTTCCCTGCAACACAAAAGTCGCTCTACCTGTCTGCGATTTCCCACCTGACTCTTCATACTCTCTGCTATTTACACTGGTCTTCCCTGCAACACAAAAGTCGTTCTACCTGTCTGCAATTTCCCACCTGATTCTTCATACCCTCTGGTAACTGCAAAGACTCCACTCTTCTCTTAAACACTGGACTACATTGCCTAACTGAACTTTAATTCTGCCTTACTAAGAATTTGAAACTACTGTCTATACTTGTTTGTTTTTGAAAGTGTCACTTATTTTGTATTCTGCTGCCCTGAACAAGATCAAACATTTAACCTTATTCTGTTGCCCCCTCTTGCACTGCAATCTGTCCAGGCCAGTTGTAAAACCCCACCCCCCACAAGCTTGGTTTTATCAGCTTCTAATTGAATAATTTTGAATCCCCCCCCCCCCCCCACACCTTCCCACTATAAATTTAGTTAATTTCTTGAGACGGCTGGCGAGGGTTTAGGCTGGTCACTCCTTGCACAAAGTGTCACGCCGGCAACAGGTGTGTGGCACTTGGACACGGGCACTTTGACTAAGGCACTGCTACAAAAAAGTAAGTACAGACATTATTGTTCCACAGCTATTTTGCAGGAAGTTCCACTTCATTCTCTAACTTTCCTCAGCCTTCCTTCTATTAGCCTGTCCCCACCCTCTAAAATGCTCACACTAATCTTTGTTATAACGTCCTCTCTCCTCAAACCCTCATGTCTTTACCCCCCCCCCTCTCCAGCCCCCAACCTTTACATATCTCCCTCTCTTCTGCCCACTCAATATTACTCCACTTACCACCTCCTGCTCATTCTAAGCCCACACAGTATCATCACGTCCATTCCACCACAGCATCTGACCTCCTATAATCCCACTCCCGCCTTACCACCCTCACCCAACTACTACTCCTAATGTCTGGGGACATCGCACCAAACCCCGGCCCTCCCACACCCAATTCCCAAAGCCAAGATCGGCCATCTACCTCCTCCAACAGTAGTCGTAACTTCAACCTTCTCATCCCAATTCCCCTGATTTCACAAGTCAGCCCCCCTCTTTCATGTGCCCTCTGGAATGCCCGCTCAGTCTTCAACAAACTAGTTTCTGTCAAGGACCTTTTCCTCTCCAAATCCCTTGATCTATTTGCTGTAACTGAAACCTGGCTCCAGGAATTCGATACTACCTCTCCAGCTGCACTGTCCCACAGTGGCCTTCTCTGGACTCACTCCACCAGACCCAGTGGACGAAAAGGAGGTGGTGTCGGACTTCTCCTCTCCCCACAATGCACCTTCCAGGTACTGCCCACACCTCCCTCTCTTTCCACCTGCTCTTTCGAAATGCACTGCATTCGTCTTTTCTCTCCAGCTTGTCTGAGGGCCGCAGTCATTTATCGGCCTCCTGGACCAGTGTCACGCTTTCTGGATGACTTCTCTGCATGGCTACCCTATTTTCTCTCATCCGAAGTGCCTGCCATCATCCTAGGTGACTTTAACATTCCAATCAATGTTAATAATGCTACCACTTCTAAACTACTCAACCTAACCTCCTCTTTTAACCTAACACAATGGACACAAACCACCACTCACTCCAACGGCAACACTCTCGACCTTGTATTCTCCCATCGTTGCACTCCCTGCAATCTCTCCAACGCACCCTTTCCTCTCTCTGATCACAACCTTATCCATTTCACACTCTCCTTGTCTCCTATATCCCATGCTGCCAACCCACAAACCACTACCCGCAGGAACTTTCGCAACCTCAAACCTTCCCTTCTTCACTCTGCTACTGATGGCCTTTATGACAAAATCGCACCCCTGTCCTGCCCAGACCTAACCACTTCCATCTACAACACCACGTTGTCATCCTCCCTAGACGTACTTCCTCCTCTTTCTACACGCAGAACCAGGCCCCATCTGCCACAACCCTGGCAAACAGACGACACCAGAAGTCTCAAGAGACACAGCCGTGCTCTTGAGCGAGCATGGCGTAAATCTAAATCCCTGCAAGATTTTACCCTCTACAAACCTATTACAACACTCTCATCAAAACCCTCTCATCCAAACCTCGTCAACTCTTTTCTACCCTTAATTCCTTACTTCACCCCCCACTGCCCCCACCCACAAACATGATTACCACTCAACATATTGTCAACCACTTCAATAGCAAAATCAACACAATTCGCAAAGAGATATCCAGCATTCAAATTCCTCCCCTACCCAACATATCAGGTCCAACACCACACTCAATACTCTCCTCCTTTTACCCAGTTACCACAGAAGAAGTTGATAAACTCCTCTCCATGGCCCACCTCACTACATGTCCCCTGGACCCTGTCCCCTCTGAATTACTGCGACCACCTTCCCACTCTATCCTCAACTCCCTAACCCGCATCTTCAACCTCTCCCTCTCCTCCGGCACCTTTCCTTCCCCGCTCAAACATGCACTGGCTACCCCCATACTCAAAAAACCCTCACTAGACCCCACCTGTTTGAATAACTTAAGACCTATCTCCCTTCTCCCGTTTGCCTCCAAGCTCATCGAACGCCTTGTTCATGACCAAATGAGTCGCTACCTCACGGACAACAACCTTCTCGACCCCCTACAGTCTGGCTTCTGCCTACAACATTCTACTGAAACTGCCCTACCAAAACTCACCAATGACCTAATAACTGCCAAAACCAATAGCCACTACTCCATACTCATACTTTTAGACCTCTCTGCTGCCTTTGACACAGTTGACCACCTGCTGCTCCTCAGCAAATTACACTCCCTTGGCATTATCCTGGTTCTCCTCCTACCTATCTCAGCGCACTTTCAGTGTCACTTACAACTCCATCTCCTCCGCTCCCCTTCCTCTTTCTTTTGGGGTACCCCAAGGCTCCGTCCTTGGGCCTCTCCTTTTCTCACTCTATACCTCTTCCCTGGGCCAGTTGATAACCTCCCATGGCTTCCAATACCACCTCTATGCCGATGACACACAGATCTATCTCTCCACTCCTCAACTCACCCCCACTATCTCCTCACAGATCTCAAACTTGCTGAATGACATATCGGTATGGATGTCACACCACTTCCTCAAACTTAATCTTTCTAAAACTGAGCTTGTTATATTTCCTCCTTCACGGTCCCCCTCCTGTGACTTCACCATTAATATCAACAACACAACCATTGGTCCCTCCACACATGCCAGGGTCCTGGGTGTAATCCTTGACTCTGACCTCTCCTTCAGCCCCCATATCCAATCACTGGCTAAATCCTGCCACCTTAACCACCGCAACATCTCCAGAATTCGACCCTTCCTGACTAATGACACCACAAAGCAACTTATTCACTCCTTGATTATTTCCCGCCTCGACTACTGCAACTCTCTCCTTAATGGCCTACCCTTAAGCAGGCTATCCCCCCTTCAGTCTATTATGAATGCTGCTGCTAGACTAATACACCTCACTAATCGATCCGTGACTGCTGCTCCTCTCTGCCAATCCCTTCACTGGCTTCCCCTACCCCACCGTGTAAAATTCAAAATGCTAACCATAACATACAAGGCCATTCACAACATCGCCCCTATCTACATCACCAACCTCATCTGCAGATATCGCCCAAATCGCACCCTCCACTCCTCCCAGGACCTCCTGCTCTCTAGCTCCCTTGTTACCTCCTCCCATGCTCGCCTTCAGGACTTCTCCAGAGCCTCTCCCATCCTCTGTAATTCCCTGCCCCAGTATGTCTGATCAGCCCCTACCCTGTCCACCTTTAGGAGATCCCTGAAAACTCATTTATTCAGGGAAGCCTATCCCACACCCACATAACTGTCCCTGAGCCACCCCCATCAAATCATTCTTTGCAGCTATTACCTTTTGTACCACCACCCCCTCCCTTTAGACTGTAAGCTCTACGAGCAGGGCCCTCCTGTACCTTTTGTATTGAACTGTACTGTAATTGTGTTGTCCCCCTTATACATTGTAAAGCGCTGTGTAAACTGTTGGCGCTATATAAATCTCATATAATAATAATCTCGTATAATAATAACCGTTCGATAGACATCTCAACTCAGCCTACATCTCGGTAATCCCTAAGCCAGATAAAGATCCAGGAGAAGTAGGAAATTATAGGCCAGCTTCCCTCATAAACAATGAAGATTCTGACCAAGATCCTTGTGAATTGTATGGCCTCTTTTATTAGCCTATACATCCACAAAGACCAAGTGGGGTTTATGCCAGGTAGACAAGGCCGAGACCAAATCAGGAGAGCAATTGATATTATCTCTCTCCTTCAGTCAAGTTGGGATAGAAGCCCCAGCCAAATGGGTATGTTGTTGTTAGTTGACTCAGTCTCGTGGCCCTATTTGTTTACAGTCTTGCAGCGTTGGGATTTTGGTCAGAACTTCATGGGCAAACTCTTGGATGATTTTTCCAGAGTTTCAGGCATACAAGTAAATCTTGCTAAATCCCAAGCTATGAATATTTCTCTCCAGACTTCAGTGGTGGAACAGCTGAAAGACTCATTCAAATTTGAATGGAGCAACTCGTCACTACGTTATCTAGGCATACATCTAACACCCAAAATGGAACAGCTTTATGCAACTATCCGACGATTTTCCAGAAGCTGGAATCAGATCTCAGATCCAGGGCCCAATAAGTACTATCAAGGTTGGGAAGAGTTAGCTCTGTCAAAATGAATCTCTTACCCAGACTACTTTACCTATTCTTTTTTTTTTTTTTATTGCCACTCAGTTTCTTGTGTGACGAGACCAGAATCAACTTTTCCGTTCTTATACGTCTCTTTTTTCATCTTTCACATCACTGTGGCAGATTTTCATAACAGTATAAAAGAGAAAAATAGGAGGGAATCGCCTGCAAATAATATATTCCACTTATCAATACATAACCTTCTCATTCCTTCTCCCTTATTAGACTAATATAAAAAAATTCAACCTTTATTGTATTATCTCTCTCAATCATACCCCATAGTTATTTAAACTATTCCTTTCCCCCCTCCCCCCCCCCCCAACCCTTGTGCAATACCCCTTCCTTCAATAACTCTGCTAGATCCTGATTTTCTCTGCATAACTCCATGATTTTTTGAACTCACTCCAACACTTCCATTTGTCTTTTCCCCCCTCTTTCTTTTCCCTATTACTTTGGTTCCTGTCCATGATATAGGTTTCTACCACGGCATTTATCCACTCCCATATATGTGGGCTGTCTTTTGCCAACCAATTTTTAGGTATTAACCTTTTTGCTGCGTTTATTAAGTGTGGTATTAATGAGGCCTTATATTGTCTCTCGTTCCCGTCAATGCCGTGGAAGAGTACCGTCCATGGATCTTTTTTTACCTCCCTTTCAGTAATTTCTTTAATAATTGCTAAGATCTTTTCCCAATACTTTTGAATAATCGGGCATTTCCACCATAAGTGTGCCATTGTGCCGACCTCCTTACACCCTCTCCAACAATCCGCCGACATCTCTTTTTGATATTTGCTGGTCCTGTCTGGTGTTGCGTACCACCTTACTAAGCATTTATAATTCATCTCAGCTGTTTTTGTATCTACTGCCGAACTGTGGGTAAGGTTCAAAATCTTTTTAATCGTGCTTAAATCTTTCTGTGTCCCCAAATCCTTTTCCCATTGTTTAATGAATGAAGGTACCTCTATTTCTTCCTCTATTAATAATAATTTATATAGTTTTGAGATAGTGTTTTTTGTGATTTCTGAGGTGCATAATTTTTCTAGCCCCGTCAGTTCCTCTCCTGATCTTATTGGCTGTGGTAACTTCTTCACGAACCGATCTAATTGTGAGTACCTCCATACATTAATCACCCAAATTTCTGTGTTCTGTTCCAACTCGTGATGTGTCCTAATTTTCCCTTTATCTATAATCTCTCTAAGTTCAACCTTATCTTTTTTTATCCAATTCCCCCCTACACTTATTTTCCCTGGAGCAAAATACTCGTTATCTTTTAATCTTAATAAAGGTGAATTATATGTTTTATTTATTTGCCTATAAATTGTGTCCCACATCTTTAATACCACCCGTATTAATACATGTGTTTTTTCGTCTATCGTTCTGTGGTGAGGTGGGTTCCAAATAATTGCTCCTAACTGTGCCTTACTGTAAAATGTTTCTATGTTTACCCATCATTTTTCTTGATTGTCCCTTGCCCATTCTATCGCTCTTGATACGATTATTGCTTTATAGTATGTTATAATATCCGGTACCGCCAGACCCCCTCTTTTTTTCCCTTGTTTTAATATCTTTAAGGAAACTCTCGGCTTTTTATTTTTCCATATGATGTTTGTTAGCATTGTTTTAAGCTTTCTAAGGTAGTACAGTGGTAATCTGATGGGTAATATTTGGAATTTGTATGTGATCTTTGGGAGAAGAGTCATTTTTATGGCGTTTATACGTCCTATCCAGGATATTGGTCTAGTCTGAAGATTTCTTCCTTCCTTCTTGATCTTATCTAATAATGGAATATAGTTTCTTTTGTATATTTTCTCAAGGGAGTTAGCTAATTTTATTCCCAAATATTTTATCTCTTTTTTCCATGTAAATTGATACTCCTTCTTCAACTTTTCCTCTTCTAGTTTACTCATGTTTATGTTCAGGATTTCCGATTTCCCCATATTAATTTTAAAATTTGCTATGTCTCCATATTGCTTAAGCGTTCCAATCAGATTTAGCAATGTACTCTTCGGGTTGGTTATATAAAAGAGTACGTTGTCACAATTTGTGCTCTTCGCTACCCACCCTAAATCCAATAATATCTAGATTGTTGCGAATTGTTGCGAGGAGCGGCTCTAGCGTTAGGATGAAGAGAAGGGGGGACAACAGACACCCTTGTCTTGTTCCTCTCTTCATCTCGAAGAAATCTGAGAGTGATCCATTGATCTTAATTGCTGCTCTTGGTTGTCTATATAAAGTTTTTATCTTTTTCATCATCCTTGGGCTGATTCCCATTTCATCTAATGTTTGAAACATGAACCCCCAGTCTACTCTGTCGAATGCCTTTTAGGCGTCACTCGACAGAAGTAGACTTGGGGGTCCGTCCTCCTTTATCTTCTGGAGCAGAAGCAAGGTTCTCACCCCATGATCCCTCCCTTCCCTTCTTGCTATGAATCCCACTTGGTCAGGATGGACCAGTGTATTCATTAGTAATTTTAATCCTCTTTGCTAATATTTGTGCAAAGATCTTTGTATCTGCATTTAGTAGCGATATTAGTCTATAGCTAGAACATAGGGTCGTATCCTTTCCTTCCTTTGGGATTACCGTAATCATAGCCGATAGCGCCTCCCTACTCAACTCAAAGTCCTCTCCCAGCCCATTCATATACTGACACATCTTGGGTATCAGGATATCCTTACATTTTTTGTAGTAGTATGAGGTGAATCCGTCTGGCCCTGGGCTTTTCCCTTGAACTGTGTCTGATAGTGCTTCCTTTACCTCTTCTTCCGTAATTGATTCCTCTAAGGACTCTCTGGCATTCTCCAAGATCTTAGGGATCCCTGCGTTCTTTAAGAATTCACTTATCTTTTTATTTTTTTCTTTTATCTGCCACCCGTTCTGTTCCCCCGCATACAGATCTTTATAATAGTTTTTAAAGGTTTCCCCTATTTCTTTTGTCTCATATACCATTAATCCCTGTTTGGACTGTATCTTACCTATGAAGTTACAAGTTTTTTTTTCTAAGCATTCTAGCCAGATGTTTCCCTGCTTTATCCCCCCACTGATATCTTTCTTTCGCTATTAGGAAGAATTTTTCCTTTGTTTCTTGGTCTATCAAACTTTTTAGTTCTTCACGTTTGTTTATCAGCCTTTGGAATATCTCCTTGTGGTGACCTCTCTGTGTTTTGTGTTCTTGTTCTATATTAAATATTTCTTTTGTAAGGTTTCCCATTCTGTTTTTCCTTTCTTTTTTCTTCCTGGCTCCTTCTTTTATTAGTATTCCCCTTATATACACCTTATGGGCCTCCCATACCACAGCCCCTGAGATATCTCCTGTTTCATTTGTCTTAAAATAATGTTTGAGTTCCTCTTTCACTCTTTGAACCACATTTTCATCTTGTAATAAGTCCTTGTTTAGTCTCCATAGGGGGGATTGTCTCTGAGTTTGGGATATTGGCATTTCCATTTCTACGGGGGAATGGTCTGACAGTGTAGTGATTCCTATTTTTGCGTCTACTACCCTTTCCAGGAATCCATGTTTTATCAGTATGTAATCTATCCGAGAATACGTCCGGTGTACAGGGGAGTAAAACGTATAGTCTTTTGATTTACCATTCATAATCCTCCAAATATCTACCAATTGGTTCTTATAGATCTTCTGTCTAACCCTTCTTAGCTGTTCGTTATTCGTCCCCTGTACCCCAGACGTACTATCCACCATAGGCTCTAGGCATACATTAAAATCTCCCATTATAATCAGTCCCCCTTTCCTAAAGTTTATTAGTTTCTCCAATGTGCCTATCAGGAATTTTGCAGAATTTTTATTAGGGGCATATATGTTTGCAATGGTACATTCTAATTCCCCCAGTGTTCCCTTTAAAAAGAGGAATCTCCCCTCCGGATCCTGCATCCTTTCTTCTAATTTGAATCGTACATCTTTCGCCAATCCTATTGCCACTCCTCTTGATCTATTGGAGATTGTATCTCCGTAATACCAAATCGGAAAATCCTTAGACCATAATCTAATATTCGACTCATGTGTCAAATGAGTCTCTTGTAATGATACTACTCCTGCACCATATCCCTTCAGTTCTTTTAGTATTTTATATCTTTTAGAGAGTGAGTTTAGACCCTTTACGTTGTATGTTAAAAATTTAAGTGTTGTCATTTTCATCCAATTCCTGCTTGGCATACGCCTCTAGCTTATAACGAGTTATTACACTTGCACCTTATGTCTCCCCCTCCCCCCCCCTCAATTTGGCCCCATAAGGCCCCCTAGATCGTCAAGGGTCTCCATCTGAGCCCTTTCTGAATCCCTATATCCTAAGGTGGAGTTCCGAGTGTTCCTCTCCGCCTCACTCCTCAAGTTGGATGTTGGGGTGGGGTGGTCCAACCGGCCTCTATACTTTCTTTATTACAGTCTCATAATCATTTTTCTACGATCTCCCTCCCCGCCCCCCCAGCCAAAGGCTATTTTGCTTCCCAGTCCTGTATGGGCTACCCCCTTTCTAAAGGCCCCTTAGTCTTCTATCGTCCAGCCTGGTAAATCCGGAACCTGTATATCTAGTCTTTTGCAGAATTCTTCTAGATCTTCCGGGAATCGTAGTCTTGCAGACCTCCCTCCCTTATGTCCATTCAGGCAAGCCGGGAAGCCCCAGTTATATTTAATATTTTGTAATCTCATTGTTTCTAGTAGGGGTTTAAGTGATCGTCTTCTTGTTAGAGTTTCTTGAGCCAAGTCCGCATAAATCTGGATTTCCACTCCCTCGAATAACAGAGGTGGTCTTCCTCTCAGGTTCTTCCAGATTTCCCATTTATCTTCATAGAATCTAAATCTAACTACTATATCCCTCGGTCATTCTGTCTTAAAATCACGGGCATATCCTACTCGATGTACTCTCTCTATCTTAAGGGAGTCCTCCCCTTCTCTATCTGTCAGGGGCCCTAATATTGTGATAATCATTTTCTTCAGATCTTCTCCCTATTTTTCTGGGACTGAGCGGATCCTGATGTTCTTTCGTCTGCTCCTATTCTCCTGATCTTCCAGTCTATATAATATTATTTTCTGATTTTGTTGTGTTCTTTTGATTTTCTGTCTGAGGGTTTCTAATTCTTGTTTTTGTTCTTCTGTAGTTCTCTCAGTATTTTCCACTCTTTCCAATATGTTCCCCAGATCTCCTCTCAGGTTTTTAATGTCAGTCTTTATCGAGTTTTCCATTCTCAAAAGCATTTCACTCATCTCTCCTTTTGTTAATGGGAGGGTCCCTGATGGTCCACCTTCAGCACCACTGAGGTTATGTCCCCCTTCTGTTGAAAGATCTTCTCTGGAATGTTCTGGGGTCTCTCCTATTTTTTTATCAGCTCCCTTTTTTTTTGTGCTTTAGTTTGGCCTTGTCTCTCAGCATCCATATTCCTTGGACTGGCTCCTTGTGTCATATATTGTTTTAACGTACTAACAGCTGCTTTATCTTTCGGGGACTTAGGGGTATTCCCCCTTGTTACTTTAGTTGTACTTTTACTAATTTTATCTCTCTTTTTTATTCCTCTTATTTGCTTACCCAGCCTTAGTTTCCTATCCTCCCTCCACTTCAGGGGGGGGGGGGGACTAGACTCGTAATCGAGTTAGGAAGGGGTGTAGAGGATAGGGGGAGAGAGAGGGAACAGGGCAAGGGGAGGACAAGCGCCAAAACCTGTTTAAAAAGTCCTTCCCTTATCTGGGTACAGCTTGTTTGTCTCCCCTTCTTATTTCCTATTTCCACTAACCTACACAGTCCAACCGTTTACTGAATGTTTTGACTATGATTTCAGATGATCTTTCCCCTGATAAGATTAAATGTCAGTCTCATCCCTCTCTTTTTTACTTTAAATGTGATTTTGTTTGTTGTCACTATTGCTTAGCCGTTTCTCTACGTTTGCACACGTGCTTAGTGTGGTGTGTTGAGCAGCCCTGCAAGACTACCAGTCCTTCAGAATAGTCCTATATAGATCCCTTACACTCAGATGCTCATATACCACAAATGCTGTTTAGGCTGTCCTTTCACTTTAATTGTAACTTAACTTGTTACCACTTAGCTTAACCGATCTTCTAAGTTTGTGTATATGTTCAGATCCGTATACCAATCAGACGCACCTTAGCTCCAATCTGTACAGGAAAAAATCTCCAGTAAATCCGCACAGTTGAAATACATCCACCTTAATGCTGTTCAAGACTTGTTTTCCATTTTGCTTAATCGCTCCTCAGAGCTTTTAATTCATACCAATATTGTGAACTGGTCAATTAAATCTCAGTTACCCAGCTACAAGAAAAAGCTCAGATGTATCCCGTGCTATTGCCGTTATATACACATTAATATCACTGAGACTATCCTTTTACTCTATGTATAGCTGGCTTATTTTCACTTTTACTTGGCTACTCTTCTAGGATTGTACTCCTGTTCGGTACTATGTGTTTGAACAATCAAACCTTGGTTGCCAGCTGTGAGTGTAGGTTTTAAATAAGTCCCATACAGTTACAGGTACATGCATGTCATCATTGTGTAAGCGTTCCTTTACTTAGTTACCTTTAGTTTCTGCCCTTCTTTATTTGTGATCCTTCCCCCTTCTTACGGGGCGAGGATACTTACATACTTTGGGGGTTTTCATTCAGCCAGGGGGGCGTGCAGGGGGGGCGGGAAGACAAGGGGGTCAGAGTCCCGCAGTTACTGTTTCTCGCTCTTCAGTGTTCTGCCTCGGCCGCTTTCTTGCTGCGCTTTGAAGTCCCCCTTTCAGCATTCCGTCTGGCAGAGCTTGGAATCAGGAGCTGCTGTCGTTCCTTCTACGGGGCTACGATACCTCGCATCCCGCTGTTTGTCCCAGGAACCTCCCGAGGCTTCAGCGTCTCTCTCCCCGCTTCAACGTCCGGCTGACACTCTGGAGCTCCCCCCTCCGTGACGGGCACTACGTCCTCACGTCCTCACCTCCCATCTCTCATTTGTACTTTACCTATTCTGATACTCCCGATTCCAATCAAAAGGGCACACCTTCGATCTTTTCAGAGTAAGGTTGTCAAATTTATCTGGGGAAAGACCGGGTATCGCTTCTCTCAATGAACGCTGTTACATAGTTACATAGTAGGTGAGTGTCAGGAAAGGTTCCCTCCGCTGGTAATATCTATCATTTGGCGTGCAGTACTGAGGTCCACCAGCAGGTGTCTCCTGGCAGTTTGGAACTGTCACAGCTTTTTCCTGCTGGTATTATGTCATCTCTGGGCCGCAGTACTGGTGTCCACCAGCGGATGGATTTTGGCAGTGTGGAGCAGGCGTTACCTTCTGCAATTAGGCATTACTTGACTTTGATAGCAGCTATATAGTATCCCCTTGTCACATGTCTGGAGGGAGGAAGGAGACCCTTCTCAGTGTCTAGTTACTGAGGCTCATGGGAGATTCACGGCATCAAGTGATTGGAGCATACAGATAATCTATTTGGTTGCACCTGTCTGGACATTCCTCTCGCTCAAGCAAAGGCCTTGGCTAGGCTATAGCCATCTGCTTGCTTCCGCTTGCCATCTGGTAAGCGAGTTTTTTATTACGGTGGTGGCACTTAATAAGGATCTAGCTCACCTGGGTGTTCTTTGTGGATTTGTTTGAACTGCAATTCACTACCTTGGAAAATACAAGCCATTGTTGGCCTGCACCTCTATATAGCGCAGCTTCTCTTTCCCATTCTATTTTGTGTATTTTGTTATATGCTGCTGCTTTTTGGACTTTGATATTTTTATTATTTCTTTGAATATTTAAATCAATATTGTTATATAGATCTAGCACAGTTTTTTCCTTTTTATATAGTATAAATACCCAGGAAGTGCACACATACCTTGCCCTGGTATTGTCCTTGTGCCCTGACCTGCAGCCTGTTTATCTGTTAGCCTGACCTGATCCTGATTCCTGCTATCCTGAACCTGTTTGCATCTGTTCCTGTATCCCTGGATCCTTGCCCTGCAGCCTGATTCCTTCCATCTTGTTCCCTGTCTGTTTACTCCTGGCTCCCCATCTGCTGATCTCCTGTTTATGACCCTGGCCTGGCTTGACTACGATTCTGGTACTCCCTTTTGCTATATATGCTGGTTGGTTTATTTTTTTTTCCATAAAGATTTTTATTCGGTATAAGGAAGAAAACATACAATTCAGACATAAAGTCACATATCAGTATTACACAAAGACATTAGAAAAGTACCCATAAAGAGATATAACAGGAGAAAGCAAATTGAGGAGCCTTGACCAGGAATAAAATGAAGAAATTAAGAAATATGAAGAAATAAGTACAACTGCAAAATTCACTTTGGAGGGCAGAGGATCCCATTATCACTTTTTCACCTCCCCCCCTCATCCCCTCTGCCCCCTCGAGCTAAGGCAAGGGAAGGGAGATCATTCTGAATATGTTCCTGGTCAAGGTCGAGCATATAACATGACATGACATACTAAAACATACGGGGTACTAGGATAAGGGTGTCGAACCAGAGGACATAACGTCCGAACTCCACTGGTTCGGTTAGAGAGCCTAAGATTCAGGAATGGAGTCAGAAAGATAGGAGGTAAAGGAAAGATGTATGCAGAGCTATAGAGGGAAGGAGGAGAGAGAAATAGTAAGAAGGGGGTAAGGCAAAGGGGGGATCCACAGAAGGAGGGGGAAAAGGGTATGTAGGGAAATAGAGAAAAATAGAGGGGGAAGGGAAGGGAAGGCAAACCCAAGGGTAAGATATACCAGGGGGTGTTAATGGACTGGACAGGAAGAGTTTGGGATGAGTCCGGAATGAGTCCGCCCCCACACCTCGCCCATCTGCTGCAGGCAGCCCATGGCACGTCTCAGGGTCCACAGAGTGCCCTTATTGGGCAAATTGACAAAATTTATCAGTGGTTGTGAAATGAATCCAGCAGGACCATATAATTGGAAATTTGTGCATTCTTTCTTGCGAGATGTGGATCAATTCCTCCATATCTTTTATTTTGGAAATTCTCGCAAACCATTCCCTGATCGTCGGAGCACATGTTGAACGCCAGTGCTTGGGAATACAGAACCTGGCTGCATTAACCATATGCATGGCTAAGGATATGTAATATACTTTTCTGGGGAGAGAAGTGTGATGTAGAAGATATTGGGCCGGGGTAAAGTCAAGAGTGAACGTGGTGACAAGTGTAATGAGGTCATGGACTTTTCTCCAAAAAGGCTGGAGGTTTTCGCAGGTCCACCACACATGTAGCATAGTGCCCACCTCTTTCCCACAATGCCAGCAGGTATTAGGAATGTCAGCAGAGAATTTATGGAAGCGGCAGGGGATCCTGTACCATCTGGTAATCACCTTATAGCTATTTTCTTGAATCGCCACATTTAGCGAGAACTTTTGATCGTATTCATGAATTTTGATCCAGTCCTCTTTTGTAAACTGTGTTTGTAAGTGTCTGTTCCATGAGACTTGTGAAGGAGCTAGAGTATGAGCCAGGTTCTCCGAAAGGAGTGTGTATATAAGGTAGATCAGATGCCTTTGTGGAGATTTGTGATAGCAGAGTGCCTCAAAAGGGGTAAGTTGCCTCGTCCAACATGTCTGGTGGGCCTGGGTTTCTAAGAAGTGTCGGATTTGTCTGTAAGTCCAAAATGGAAACAAAGCCGATTTGTCAGTCATTCTAATTTTGTCTAAGGAAATGGGTTTACCGTCATCGTAGAACTGTAGGGCTAGTACATCCTCAAGGGGCCAATCTTGTTTCACGAAGTGCTTAGATTCACCAGGGCAAAAGGCAGGGTTACCTCTTAGCGTGGTTAAAGGGCCCGGGTTAGAGGTGAGGAGTCCTCCTCGTGAGGCTTTATTGAATGCTAGAAGAGAGGTGTGGATGAGGGGGTGAGTCGATAAAGATTGCGGCCAGCTTTTTGGGGGCAGCCAGGGTAGAAGGTGTAAGGGTCGAAATGATAAGTCCTTTTCAAGGGATACCCAGGCCTTTTTTTTGGCATGGATATTCCAGTCTGCGATCCTTGTGAGGTGGCAGTCAGTGTAATATTTATGTAAGTCTGGCAATCCGATTCCGCCTCTAGATTTAGGTAATGTGAGTCGAGAATATTTGATGCGGGGGGGGTGAATCTTTTCATAAAAAGGTAGAGCAAGCTTTCTGATAGTTAGAGAAGAAGCTTGGTGGCAAGAATATCGGGACAGCCTGTATCATATACAATAGTCGTGGCAGGATAATCATTTTGATCAGGGCAGAGCGACCGAACCAAGATGCGTTTAGGCTTGCCCAATCCCTGAGGTGTTTTTGGGCTTTGAGAAGGGCCGTATGATGATTCAGAGAATAGAGTTCTGATATTTTCGTGGGAATCTTGATGCCAAGGTAAGTAATTGCTACCTTCTCCCAGCGAAAGGGGAAAGATTCTCGGCAGTGGGATACCTCCTGAGCAGGAAGCGTTATAAGGAGGGCATAGGATTTAGTGTGATTAATTTTGAGGTTTGAGATTTTGCCGAATAATGATAGGTCTTTGAGGAGATTTAGCAAGGAAGTCCGAGGCGATCTTAAAGAAAAGCAGAATGTCATCGGCGAAAGCCGCGACTTTAAATTCTCTCTCTTTCACAGTTACCCCTTGGAAATCGGGGTTGAGTCTGAGTTTATTGAGAAGGGGTCCCAGGGTCAGTATATAAATTAAAGGGGAGAGTTGGCATCCTTGGCGTGTGCCACTGCTGATTGGGAAGGCGTCCGACAGGTAGCCTTTCACTTTTACAGCCGCGGAGGGGCCAGAATAAAGGGCCATAATAGACGAGAGCATACGGCTCCCCAGACCAACAGCCCGGAGAGCTTCCTGGATGTAGTCCCAGGCCACCCTGTCAAACGCCTTCTCAGCGTCGAGTGAGAGAAAAAAACCTTGTGTTTTAGATGACACACGCCAGCTTAAGGGTACGAATGGTGTTGTCCCTGCCAGGGACAAAACCCACTTGGTCCAAAGTTATGAGTTCGGGCACTAGGGGGAGCAATCTGTTAGCTAGGGTCTTCGCATATGTTTTAATATCAACGTCTAAAAGGGGGATCGGCCTATAATTTGCAACTATTGACAGGTCTTTGCCTTCCTTGGGAACTACGGTGATATGAGCAGTAAGCATCTTGTCTGGTCTGACTTTGGGATCTGAGAGAGTATTAAGAGTAGCCAGAAGTCTGGGGAAGAGGGCCTCAGGAAAAGATTTATAGTACTGAAGGGTGAAGCCGCCTGGACCCAGGCTTTTGCCCACTTTCATTTGTTTAACAGCAGTCTCTAATTCAGTAATGGACAATTTGCTTTCAAGGTCGAGTGACTGTTGGGAGGTTATGGGGTTGAAGCTATATCTGGCAAGCTTTAGAATTCTTTGGCAATTTCCTCATTCTTGACCAGGAGATCTCCCTTATTGTTGCGTATAGAGTGAATCGTAGAGGGCAATTTGGAGGTTTGAACTGAACGTGCTAAGAGGCGTCCGCACTTGTTGCCATGTTCATAGAAGATCCTCTGGCCAAGGATGTATCGTCTTTTATTGCGTTTATCCAACTCCTCTAAAAGAAGAGCGCGAGAGTGCATTAATTCCTGGAGAGTGGATTGGGCCTGTGTCTGTTTGTGGGTTGTTTTGAGGGTTTTAATAGATTTAAGCAGATTGGTGATGGTCTCTTGTTGTAATCTCTTAGCTTTCGCTGCTAGGGCTAATAATTCGCCGCGGAGCACGCATTTATGCGCCTCCCATAAGACGATTTGAGATATTTCTGGGCCCAAATTTTCCTCAAAGTATTGGTAAATACGGGTACGAATATAGTAAATGGAAGAGGGGTCTTTGAGTAGAGAAGGGTTTAAACACATCTTCATTTTAGTGTCAGTTTCCGGAAAGGATAGTGTTACCGTGATCGGGTGGTGGTCCGATAAGAACATGGGTTCAATGATGGATTGTTGTAGACATGGTAGGTCAGTCTGGGAGAGGAAAAAATAGTCAATCCTAGAATATTTTTGGTGTGGGGCCGAGTAAAAGGTATAATCTTTAACTGAAGGAGCCAATGTGCGCCACGCGTCATGTAAAGTTAGGTGTTGCAGTTGCATTTTGATCTGGCTTAGAGCTTTGTATGTTAAAGCAGAGGTCCCTGGAGAGGAGTCTAACAGAGGGTTCAAGGGGATATTGAAGTCACCTCCAATGAGAACCAGATAAGGAAAGAAAAGAGCAGCTAAATAGGATGGGGGGGAAGGATATGGTAGGCTTGGACCGTAGAATAAGTAAAAGCAGGGGAGGAAGAAGAGTAAAGGAACACAAGTAAGAGGGAAGGGGGTGAAAAAGAAAGAAGAGAGAAGGTGGAAAAAGAAGGATAAATAAAAAAAAGGGGGAGAAAATTTAAAGGAGATAGAACAATCCAGAGGTGGAGGTAGAGGCTCTAATCCACCTAAAGAGAGGAAAATCTGGAATATCAGCCGACGTTCCGTCGGGACTGCTGTGGGGGGATATGAGAAAGGACGGGTCTCTGAAAATGAATGTAACCCGGGGTTTAGGATTAAGATTATGTTGAGGATGCACAGAAGGTGCATTCCGCTATAGTAAGGAAGGGAGCCTGCTAAAAGCAATAAACAACGTGCCATAGTAAGTCTATCGATTAAACGTATGAACATCAATTAACCATGTTTAACATTGTTAAACATGGTTACACCCGTAGGACTAAGTACTATCTCAGTTATTCCTGAAGCGTATAACATTCTGCCAGTAAATAGGTAAAACTAAAGTAACACATTCGGCAAATATATTCGATCCCAACCTCTGTGTGAAGGAATGGGGAAGGTTAAGATTTGAGAAGGAGAGAACGTGGAAAGGGAAGAGTGAAGGGGGAAGGTAAGGTGGAAGGATAGGTGGAGTGGGAGGAGGGAGCGGGTAGTAAGGGTAAAAGGCGTGGTGAGAGGAGCAGAGTGATATAAGGGCATAGTGAGAAAGGGGGAGTACAGGGAAGTGGGAGGAGGGCGGGATGAAGGGTAGAGGGGGATGTGGGGGGGGGAGAAGAGAGAGGGGGGATAAGAGGGTGGGTTGTGAAATGGTGGGGAGGAAAAGGGATCAGGAGGGGGAATGGCAGGAAAAATCTGTCTGCCCCCTGTTGGGGAAGGACTTAGAAGAGTAAATTGTTCTTTTTTAGTCTAGTCGTCTAAGGAAAAAGATATGTCAAATTCTGTTAGACCATTATACATAATAACACAATGGCATACGGAAGTTGATTAAGTCCTTGCCTGAAGACCCGGGGTGCTCGAGCATTGGTAGAGAGTGGTAGGTGCCAATAACCGGAGATAAGCATGAATGCGCTTAAAAAGCTGCATACTGCGCAAACAATTCTATGGGGGTAAGACATCAGATAAGGGTAGTTGAAATGGTGCAGCCTGGGTGTTCAAGCTGGTGCACCTGAATCAACCAGCCGTATTAATCAGTGGTTTGCAAAGCACTAGATAAAGGTGGAGATTGAAACTATCCTAAGCAGAGTACCAACGAGGGTGTAGGGAAGTCCAGGTCGTTGATTACTATAAGTGCGGTTGGGCGTATCTCAGGGTCGAAGGTAAGTCTCAAGATGTTAGCTAGGATGGGGCAGTATGTACTTCTAGCGTAATCTCTAGGGCCCTCCTTGGGAAAGTGCGCAAGGAAGTAGCAGTGTTACCTTGAGCAAGGTGTGTTCTTTCAGGTCGGAGTAGGCTGACCTCACTGTGGGCGACTCCGCCGCCTTTTTCCTGGGAGAAGATAATGAGGTCTGGTAGAAGCAGGGCGCTGTGTTCATTTCATAGCAGTAGCTACGCCGGCATCTTCTCATGTATGGGCCATCTATTCCGCTGTTAGGGAAGAGAGAATGGGCTGGGAATAGGTAAGAGACTGTAGAAGGGATCTGTGATATTAGCTAGGCATGAGTCACATAGGAGGAGCTCGAACAATCAAGTAGGTGCCGAAAAGTTTACTCACTGGCAGCAGTCCCGGTGTGTAAAGTATAGCATTAGGCTTCCATACGACCCCTTCTTGCAGAGGGCGATGGAGGTGATCCAGGGCTTTGTTGGTAGAGATCGTGGCGTGAAGATCGGGTACTTGGAGAGGCTGGGTCTGCTCTATGTCTACGCGATCTGTCGTTGGGCTTTAGGAGATTGGTTGAGGGATACTGGAAGCCACGGTTCAGAGGGGAAATACAGCACATAACAGTCCGGAAGTTCAATGAGATGGATGTCAAGTTGCTCACAGAAACCCTGTAGGTCTTCCTGAGTGCGAAGTAAGGCGGATTGCCTTCTAGTGGCCGTAGATAGTGCAAATGGGAACTTCCAACGGTATGGGATATTTCGGGTGCCCTAAGCGGCCAGCAGGGGGCGCAGAGCTCTTCTATTTTGGAGTGTTATTTGGGACAAGTCCTGAAATAATTTCACCTCAACTCCATTATGAAGAATTCTGCCCCTTTCCCGAGCTTTACGCAGAATTTCTTCCTTAAGTGGAAAGTTAACCACGCAGCAGACAATGTCCCTGGGAGGTTCATTATCACAGGGCTGGGGGCGCAGGGCACGGTGAGCCCTTTCTATCTCAATAGGGAAGTCAGTTGGACGGTCAATTAGGTCATTAAAGATGGAGCAGATGGTCTGTTGTAATGTGCCCGGGTCGGTGCTTTCAGGGACCCCATGCACCCTGATGTTATGTCTCCGGCCCCTATTATCAAGGTCCTCCACATGCCTATGTAGGTCAAATAGTTGGGAGAGATGTGTGTCATACGTGGTTTGCTCTACGTTTTTAATGCGGTGGGCAACTGCCTGGATGTCTGTTTTTATATCTGCGATCGCCGCTGTCACTGTGTTTTTTATGTCCAGAGAAAACTTCTCCAGGTCAAACATGCTTGGTAGCTGTTCCCGACCTGATTCAGGGATCGTTAGCCCCGCTGCGTGCGGACTGGATCCCGAGCTGGGCGAGCTCGGGGTCTGGGCCTGTGAGGCCGCATGTGAGGCTTGGCCCTGAGTCCGGAATAGCTCCGGAATGTTTCTGCTTAGCTGCGTACCTGGATCCATGGTGGTGCGGGATACAGAGGAGCTCCGGGTGGATCTGTACATGGTGGATTAGGTGTTCAGGCTCCCTGAAAAGCAAGATTTGATCCCCGAGTCACAGGAGCTATCAAGTTATGCTGCCATTCAGGTCTCCGTCCAGGCCACGCCCCGCTGGTTGGTTTATTATCACTGTTTGGTTGTTCAGTTTGTTCACTCTGTTTGTATTGGTGGTGTGTTCACATTTATATGCATTTACTTTAATAAACGTACTTACTTTCACCTATTTATGTCTGGTTCACTCTGTCGCAGTCACAAAGTTCTGGTCACATCTGGTTTATGACGGAATATCAGGGTGATACCTGACCAGAAGTGGCTGCACAGGGGAACCATTTTGATTCAGTTTGGTTGCAAACATGAATGCCGATGAGGTTATTTATTTTTCTCTGCTGGCATCTGAAAGTGGTGATTATTGCCGCCAGGCTTTGGAAGTGATCAGTTGTTTGCAACTATCCTTTTGGCTCACTCCCTGGTCGATCAGGGTTATATATTGTTTGGGGAGGTGCAGCCTTTGATCAAGATCTGTACTGAGCTGGCCCTGCCCTGTATTCCAGAGGGCCATGATGATTTCACTCCTCCTTTTAATGTGAATCAGGTTGTATCCCTAGTGTGGCTTTTTGAAGATGATCCTGCCAATTTTCCACACAGGTGATTGTGGAGTGCATTGTGTCTGCTCAGTCTTTTGTTAGACAGGGAGATTTAAAACTATAGTTTGTACAACCTATACTTTCGGCATGGTCTGACATGATGCAATCAGCCCCAGCCAAACAAACCACCTCTGCCATCAGACACCAGCCTACCCAAATGTATGTTTCCCCATCAGCCATATCAACCTCAGCTGCAGCCCAGTATATGCTGCTTCCAACCAAATACTCATATCCGGACTCTGCTCCCTGTACCTATCCTGCATTCAACCCACCTGCCTCTTATCCACTGCCTACAAACCCACAAGATCCAGCCGGAGGTGCCAGAGTTCCAGCCGGAGGTGCCAGAGTTCCAGCCAGAGGTGCCAGAGTTCCAGCCGGAGGTGCCAGTGTTCCAGCCGGAGGTGCCAGTTTTCCAGCTGGAAGAGCCAGAGCCAGAATTCAGTCTGAAGAGTCAGAGCCGGCGTTCCAGCCCAAAGAACCAGAGCCGGCGTTCCAGCCCGAAGAACCAGAGCTGGCGTTCCAGCCCGAAGAACCAGAGCCGGCGTTCCAGCCCGAAGAACCAGAGCCAGCGTTCCAGCCTGAAGTCCCGGTGTCTGTTTCCCGGTCTGAGGGTGCGTTGCCCATTTCCCGGCCTGCGGAGCCTGCTGCCCAGACTGATGTGTTCCTGTCTGCTGCCCAGCCTGATGTGTTCCTGTCTGCTGCCCAATCTGATGAGCCTCTGTCTGCTGCCCCGCCTGATGTGTTCCTGTCTGCTGCCCAGCCTGATGTGTTCCTGTCTGTTGCCCAGCCTGATGTGTTCCTGTCTGCTGCCCAGTCTGATGAACCTCTGTCTGCTGCCCAGCCTGATGTGTTCCTGTCTGCTGCCCAGCCTGATGTGTTCCTGTCTTCTGCCCAGCCTGATGAGCCTCTGTCTGCTGCCCAGCCTGATGAGTTCCTGTCTGCTTCCCAGCCTGATGAGCCTCTGTCTGCTGCCCAGCCTGATGAGCCTCTGTCTGCTGCCCAGCCTGATAAGCCTCTGTCTGCTGCCCAGTCTGATGAGCCTCTGTCTGCTGCCCAGTCTGATGAGCCTCTGTCTGCTGCCCAGTCTGATGAGCCTCTGTCTGCTGCCAAGTCTGATGAGCCTCTGTCTGCTGCCCAGTCTGATGAGCCTCTGTCTGCCGCCCAGTCTGATGAGCCTCTGTCTGCTGCCCAGTCTGATGAGTCTCTGTCTGCTGCCCAGCCTGATGTGTCCCTATCTGCTGCCCAGTCTGACAAGCCTCTGTCCGCTGCCCAGCCTGATGTGTTCCTGTCCGCTGCCCAGCCTGATGTTTTCCTGTCCGCTGCCCAGCCTGATGTGCCACTGTCTGCTACCCATCTTGATGTACCCATGCCTGTTGCCCAGCTTGAAGTGCCCATGCCTGTTTCCCAGCTTGAAGTGCCCGTGCCTGTTGCCCAGCTTGAAGTGCCTGTTGCCCAGCTTGAAGTGCCTGTGCCTGCTGTCCAGCTTGAAGTGCCCATACATGCTGCCCAGCTTGATGTGCCCGTGCCTACTGCCCAGCTTGATGTGCCCATGCCTGCTGCCTCAATTGATGTGCCAGTGCCTGCTGCCCCACTTGATGTGCCCATGCCTGCTGCCCCGCTTGATGTGCCCATGCCTGCTGCCCTGCTTGATGTGCCCGTGCCTGCTGCCCCACTTGATGTGCCCGTACCTGCTGCCCCACTTGATGTGCCTGTGCCGGCGGCCCAGCTTGATGTGCCCATGCCTGTTGCCCAGTTCATTGTGCCTGTTGCCCAGTTCGTTGTGCCTGTTGCCCAGTTCGATGTGCCTTCTGCCCAGCTCGATGTGCCTGCTACTCAGCTTGAGGTTCCTGTGCCTGCTACCCAGCTTGACGTACTTATTGCTCAACTTGATATGACTTTCCCGCTGCCCAGCTTGATGCCATGGACTTTCCCTAGCAACAGCTAGTTGGAGCGTCCGGAGGTCGCTCCTTCGAGGGTGGGTACTGTCAGGAAAGGTTCCCTCCACTGGTAATATCTATCAATTGGCGTGCAATACTGAGGTCCACCAGCAGGTGTCTCCTGGCAGTTTGAAACTGTCAGAGCTTTTTCCTGCTGGTATTATGTCATCTTTGGGCCGCAGTACTGGCGTCCACCAGCAGATGGATCCTGGCAGTGTGGAGCAGGCATTACCTTCTGCAATAAGGCATCACCTGACTTTGATAGCAGCTATAGTATAAATACCCGGCAAGTGCACACACACCTTGCCTTGGTATTGTCCTTGTGCCCTGACCTGCAGCCTGTTTATCTGTTAGCCTGACCTGATCCTGAACCCTGATTCCTGTATCCTGAACCTGTTTGTATCTGTTCCTGTATCCCTGGATCCTTGCCCTGCAACCTGATTCCTTCCATCTTGTTTCCTGTCTGTTTACTCCTTCCCCCCATCTGATCTCCTGTTTATGACCCTGGCCTGGCTTGACTACGAATCTGGTACTCCCTTTATCTATATATGCTGGTTGGTTTATTATCACTGTTTGGTTGTTCAATTTGTTCACTCTGTTTGTATTGGTGGTGTGTTCACATTTATATGCATTTACTTTATTAAACGTACTTACTTTCACCTTTTTATGTCTGGTTCACACTGTCGCAGTCACAGTTCTGGTCACATCTGGTTTATGACATTGAGGTTGAAAAAAGACACAAGTCCATCAAGTCCAACCTATGTGTGTGATTATATGTCAGTATTACATTGTATATCCCTGTATGTTGCGGTTGTTAAGGTGCTTATCTAATAGTTTTTTGAAGCTATCGATGCCCCCCACTGAAACCACCACCCTTCTGTGGAAGGGAATTCAACGTTCTTGCCACTCTTATGCCCCGTACACACGGTCGGATTTTCCGATGGACAATGTCCGATCGGAGCGTGTTGTCGGAAATTCCGACCGTGTGTGGGCTCCATTGGACATTTTCCATCGGTTTTTCCGACACACAAAGTTGGACAGCAGGAGATAAAATTTTCCGACAACAAAATCCGATCGCATCAATTCCGACCGTGTGTGGCCTGTTCCGACGCACAAAGTGCCACGCATGCTCAGAAGAAATTCCGACACGGGACAGCTCGTTCTGGTAAACGTAGCGTTCGGAATGGATACAGCACTTTCGTCACGCTGCAATGTTCAAAATGGTTTACTACAGCGCACTCTCTTCTTCTTTATAATGTGACAAGAATTAAGTAGTTTTGATGCTCATATTCACACACGCTTCTCACAAACTTATTTCGTTACTATTTATCGGGATTCCCTCAATATATTTAGATTTCTCACATCTGATAACAAAATTTTTTGTTATTTTTGGACTTTAATGTAGATTCTTTTTTTGTGTTTCTCTTTTTTATTTTTTATTTTTTTGGTGATTTTGATTTGTACTCCCGAAAATGTTTGTGTGTGTTTTTGGTGACAAGTTCCCACAACTCCACTAATATGTTGTTCTATTTAATCTGTAGGAGATTATTTGGTGTTGTTGTCCCTTGTTAATTTCACATTGTACTTTAGAAATGTACCTGAATCGTCACCAACAAACTGTCCTTTTTGGATGAAAACACACACAGGAGAGTAGAATTTCCCTAAAAAATTTTTATTAAGGGCTCACAACTAAACAAAGAGGGAGGCAACGCTGGAGAAACTGCAGAAGTGGGTGAAGCCTTGGACCCCCAGGGCACACATCAATTATTTAAAAGCAAAATTGGTGGCCTGAGGAGTCCTTATTTAAGGGAGGGCAGTCTGGTCCATAAGTCCCAGAGATCCGGAAAGCAGCAGATGACATCTGTGTCCCCAGGCTGTGATCATACAAGAGACTGCATCTTCTGTCAGACCAGACTGAACCCAGGGCCATCACTCTTTGGTCTTCTTTCCACGCTTCCTTACAGGCTTTGGCTGTGGTGGTCTAGTTGTGGCAGCAGGAGGAGGAGGAGGAGGAGGAGGAGGATCGTCCCTCTCAATGACATCCGTCTTGTGTGTCAGTTCCCCACTCAACCCCTTACGTAGGACTTTATAAATCAGGTCCTCAGAGATCTTGCGTTGGCCCTCCTGCATGCCCTGCAATTTTGTGGCAGCCATGCAGGCAAAGGCCTCTTCAGGACTGGGGAAGGCTCTGAGGGACGCCGAAGCCTCCTGGATCAACCTGTATGCTGAATCCTGCACAGGACTGGGAGTGGCCTTCTTGGCCCTTTTGTATGGCAGGCGGAGGGGAGGAACCTGAGACTCAGTCAGGCTGCGACTTGTACCAGGCTTCTCTTGGCTGACACTTAGCCCCGCCTCCTCCTGGCTGCCACTAATCCCCGCCTCCTCCTGGCTGCCACATTCCACAGCCTCCTCCTGGCTGAGGTCTTCCTGTGTATGAAAAAGGGACATAGTTTTAGTTTTTTATTCATCAATCACACACAATTTTCACCTCCTGACTGCTGCAAATTGAATGTTAACAAATATAACAGACTATCCTTCTGAGCCCAGCAGTTTCCATTCTTGTCCCAATTTTGGGTGCCCACTACTGTCTATTGATATGTAAAGCACTTTTTTTAATCAGCAATTAGTGATCAATAATAACATCTAATAAACATCATTTATTTATTGCCCAGAAATCTGTAGAGGAATGCTATACCTGACTCCAGCTGGGCTCCTCCACTTCTTCCTGGCTGGAAGGCCCAGGTTGGACATCGGAAGCCTCAGCTGGTATGGAAGGAAGCGTGGAAGGAAGAGTGGAGAGGGATTCCCTGACTTCAGTCTGGTCTGACAGAAATCTCAGTCTCTCATAGTACCACAGCCTGGGGACATAAATGTCATCTGCTGCAGCTCCGGACCTCTGGGAATCCGTGACCTTCTTGCGCTCCCTAAGATATGTGCTCCTCAGGCCACCAATTTTAGCTTTTAAATAAGGGATGGTTGCTGTGGGGACCACCGGCTTCACCAACTCCAGCAGTTTCTCCAGCGCTGCCTGCCTCTTCTGTTTATGGTTATAGTGGGGGTGTCTCACTTGCCACAGACAGGGCAGCTCCCTGTACTTGTCTATAAACAGGGGCAGGAAATTGTGGTCTTTGAACCCATCTATTTTCTCTGCAAGACACAACACAAGACAAACCTTAATGTCAGGCCAAACTCCCCTAATCTTGTTACAATATAGGCTTCCATTTCAAAGCAGTATAGGCCCAAGTTTAGATCCTACCTTCGTTAGCACGATCAGCGTCTCCGATGCTCCTTCCTCCGCTCACAGATCGTACGTAAGACGCGCGCGTTACGATTCATACACACTGCGCATGCGTATAACTCCGCTCGCCCCTGACGTTCTTTCTAGTCTAGTCCCCGCCCCTTTTTGTTCGGCGCAGTGGAGGAAGAGCACATGGCGGAGAGACAGCAGGATAGTGCTAAGTACAGCAACAAGGAGGAGGAGGAGGAGGTAAGGCTGGAGCCTGAAACGTCCCGATCCAGAAGGAGATTAAAGGACTCAAATATGTCCTTTGGGGAGATGTTGGAGATGGTGGACATCCTGAAGAAGGCCGACTATGATGGAAAGTATGGGCCTTACCCCAACCCAAATGTCAGAAAGGCCAAGATCATGGCGAAAGTGGTCAGGAGTCTGCACCGGAAATTCGGGGTACGACGATAGTAAGATCAGCTCAGGAAGCAGTGGTCGGACCTGAAATTACGAGAACATGAGCAGTACAGAAAGATCCGGAGAGTGCTGCAAAAAAGTAAGTAGTTGTCCTGTGTTCCTATTCTTTTTGTGTTTCTTACGTTCGTGCTGCTCCATGTGCTTTTAGGAACTGTTGTACAGTTTAAAATGGCAACTTTCATGTTCATGGGCACATTATTCGTTCGGATCACACATTGTTATTTCGGACGATAAAATACCATTGTTTAGGCCATATGCATTTGGCCACCATTTTGACGCCCTATACTTGTCTTTAAAGAATTGGGTTGTGGAGATGGCTTTGTTACTAGAATGAAATGCAAACTAGATTGTGTGTAAGGAGAGGACACTGAGCAGCTGTTTTCACATCTGGATACTGGAGCACTAGTGTGGGACACAAGAACACCATTTTTATTAGGGGGCCACACAGGTGCCCCAGTGTATACTATAGGGGGGGCTACATCTGTGAAGCTTTTACCAAACAGGTAAAGTATTGCAGCTTGACAAAGGACACTAAAAAAGCTACATCTTGGAACTCGGCTAAAATAGACAATTGTACCCCACTTCCAAGCAATGTTTCATCTTTATAGTTCTGACCTCAAATATCTGTGTGCTAATTATACCATTTTTGTTTTACATAGGGGAGAAAAGACTCGGAGGACACCCCTCATCCACGGAGACCAGGGACCCCCCCCCTCTGGAAGAAGGGGAAATCCCCCTAACACAAGAGGAAGAAGACGTGGTGGAAGTAGTTACCACAACAGGTGAGTGTCTGCGACCACAGGCTCAGATAAGAGATGGATGGCGGCATTTTTTTGCAAACCTAATTTTTTTTTGGGTTTCCTCTCTTTTTAGGTGATCGTGAGGTTGTGGATCCAGATCCTTTCACATCCGAAAGTGCCCAGATCCTGATCGGGGAGATCATGGGGTGTAATTTACAATTGGAAAACATCAAGCAAAACATCAATGATGTTATTCCAAAATATAAAAACATCATTGATGTTTTGGGGCGAGTTTAAAACCCCTCCAAATCACTTTCTTCTTTTGTCTGCTACAATGTGCGAAATGTTTTTGTGATTTTTCCCAAAGCCAAATTTGGAGGATGCACACAGTGTGTCAACATGTGCTATCTGCCATCACGGGAGATCAATGGACGCGTTTTGGGGGTGCAACCCCTTCCTCAATAAAAAAAGTAGCGGTGAGGAAGGGCTTTCTCCCCCAAAACACATCCCTTGATCCCCCCTGATGGCAGATAGCACATGTTGACATTGTGAATTTGGTGTGCATCTTCCAAATTTGGCTTTTCCAGGGGTGATTTCACCCCATCTGAACGCAATATCAAACACAGTTCCTAAATACTCATGTCTGATATTGCCTTCCAGTTCTACCAAATGTGAACTTTGTAAGATCAAGATTTGTGTCTTTCTTGTTGGTTTTACACAGGCCTGTTTTCTATAAAATGCACATTTTGATTTTGGATAATGACACCATAAAAATTGGTATACAACAAACATGTTGGTTTGTCAGAAAAACCTTTGGTAAATGCACATGTGATTCTGCAGGTATTAAAAAGATTGTTCATCAAGAATGTGTGGATTATTGTCTCAATGCTACAACACTTTTGGGTGATGTAATTGTTGTTTTATGAGAAAATGGGGGTTATTTCCTAAGGGGAAATCCACTTTGCACTACAAGTGCAGTTTCAGTGCAGTTGCAAGTGCACTTGTAGTGAAAAGTGTCTTTGCATTTAGTAAATAACAGCCAACAGTGCTTTGTATAAGGTTACACAATCACGACATTTTCTGCACTTCACACATTTCTGTCAGGGTCAGCTAAAACAAACACAAGCAGTAAATGTCCACAAAGAAGAGCCTGGGGGGAGATGCCTGTCGAGAACTTGAGGTCCTGCAGGCTTCTCCCTGTGGCCAAATACCGCAAGGTAGCGACCAGCCTCTGCTCCGCAGTGATGGCTTGCCTCATGCAGGTATCCTGACTGCTGATATAGGGGGTCAGCGAAGCCAACAAACGGTGAAATACGGGGTCCGTCATCCTGAGAAAGTTCCTGAAATCATCAGGATTATTCTCACGGAGCAAAGGCATATGAGAGAACTGGTCACGCTGAAGCAACCAATTCTTGGTCCATGAACTCCTCCCCACCCTGTTCATGGACTGGACTTGTGTCAAGGTCAGGACCCCAACACCAAGCCCCCGCACAGCACGAACTGTACGAGGAGTACGCATACGAAACATGGCTAGAAAACGGTCGGCTGCTCAGAACGAAGTAACAGAACGCACTGAAGAACAGCAAGGCCTGTGAAGAGCGACCTGAAAAACAGCAACGAGCAGGCAAGATCACACAGAACACTCCGATACGAACTGACTGCACGCACTGAAGAGCAGATACAAACCCACAAGCACAAACTGAACGCCAGAAAACGATCTGAAAGCCACGAGTCTGAAAAAGCGCGAATCGTCTCTCACCAAACTTTTACTAACACGAGATTAGCAAAAGGAGCCCAAAGGGTGCAGCGCTTGGTTCTGAACCGGCCTTTTCTAGTCTCGTCGTACGTGGTGTACGTCACCGCGTTGTTGGCGATCGGAAATTCCGACAACTTTGTGCGACCGTGTGTAGGCAAAACAAGTTTGAGCCGACATCCGTCGGAAAAAATCCTAGGATTTTGTTGTCGGAATGTCCGAACAAAGTCCGACCGTGTGTACGGGGCATTACAGTAAAGAACTCTCTACATAGTTTAAGGTTAAACCTCTTTTCTTCTAATTTTATTGAGTGGCCACGTGTCTTGTTAAACTCCCTTTTGCAAAAAAGTTTTATCGCTATTGTGGTGTCACCAGTATGGTATTTGTAAATTGAAATCATATCCCCTCTCAAGTTTCTCCAGAGAGAATAAGTTCAGTGCTCGCAACCTTCCTTCATAACTAATGTCCTCCAGACCCTTTATTAGCTTTGTTGCCCTTCTTTGTACTCGCTCCATTTCCAGTACATCCTTCCTGAGGACTGGTGCACAGAACTGGACAGCATACTCAAGGTGCGGCCGGACCAGAGTTTTGTAGAGTGGGAGAACTATCGCTTTATCCCTGGAGTTAATCCCTTTATTAATGCATGCCAAAACTCTGTTTGCTTTGTTTTCAGCAGCTTGGCATTGCATTCCATTGCTGAGCCTATCATCTACTAGGACCCCCAGGTGCTTTTCCATCCTAGATTCCCCCAGAAGTTCTTCCCCTAGTGTATAGATTGCATTCATATTTTTGCCACCCAAATGTATTATTTAAAATGTTTCTACATTAAACCTCATTTGCCATGTAGTTGCCCACCCCATTAATTTGTTCAGATCTTCTTGCAAGGTTTCTACATCCTGCAGAGAAGTTATTGCTCTGCTTAGCTTAGTATCATTTGCAAATACAGAGATTAAACTGTTTACCCTATCCTCCAGGTCATTTATGAACAAATTAAATAGGATTGGTCCCAGCACAGAAGCCTGTGGGACCCCACTACCCACCCCTGACCATTCCGAGTATTCGGCATTTATCACGACTGTCTGAACTCGCCCTTGTAGCCAGTTTTCAATCCATGTACTCACCCTATGGTCCATGCCAACGGACCTTATTTTGTACAGTAAACGTTTATGGGGAACTGTGTCAAATGCTTTTGCAAAATACAGATAAACCACGTCTACGGGCATTCCTTTATCTAGATGGCAACTCACCTCCTCATAGAAGGTTAATAGATTGGTTTGGCAAGAATGATTCTTCATGAATCCATGCTGATTACTGCTAATGATACCGTTTTCATTACTAAAATCTTGTATATAGTCCCTTATCATCCCCTCCAAGAGCTTGCATACTATTGATGTTAGGTTAACTGGTCTGTAATTTCCAGGGATGTATTTTAAATATAAATTCAATAACTTCGCCATCTCCCCATCCTCTGTAACCATATGTCCTTCCTCATTCTTTATGGGGCCAATATGGTCTGTCCTCCCTTTTTTTGACAGTGAGCCAATTGACCTGTGATTGCTGTTTCCTAAATTGCCCCGTATTTCCACATCCGTGATCAGGTCTGTATTGTTGGTAATCAGTAGATTTAGTAACGCTTTATTTCTAGTTGGTGCATCTAACATCTGACCCATGAAATTGTCCTGCAAGACATTTAGGACCTAGCGAGCCTTAGACGAATGCGTGGTTCCCTCCGACCAGTCTATGTCTGGATAATTAAAATCCCCCATTATGATAACACTTCCCATTCTTGCTGCTAATCCAAATTGGGATAGAAGGTCCACCTCCCCCTCCTCCCTCATTTTAGGGGGCCTATAGCATACTCCCAGTATTATTTTCCCCTTCATCCCTTTGAAGCTCTACCCATAAGGATTCCACCTCCTCCCTAGCTCCCTTTGTGATGTCATCTCTCACATTCACTTGTACATTATTCTTGATATACAGGCATACCCCCCCCCTTTTTTTACCTTCTCTATCCTTGCGATAAAGGGTATACCCTTGAATGGTTGCCAGCCAATCATGAGAGCTGTTGAACCAAGTCTCTGAAATTCCCAGAAAATCTAAATCCTCCTCGAACGGCATCTCTAGTTCACCCATCTTGTCCACCAGGCTCCTGGCATTGGTGAACATGCCACATAGTTTAGACCGGTTGCATACTATCCTCTTATTGGGTGTTCTTAGATTGCAACTAGTACTTGTTACTTTACTTACCTTGGGTTTATGTGCTTTAATCAACCTACCACTAATGCCCCCAATACTAACCTCTGTTCCGCGCTGACTATCTCTACCTCTGGACCCCCACCCCCCTGGTCGCCTAATTTAAAAACCCCTCTAACTTTTCGGCCATCTTTACTCCCAGCACATCTACACCCACCTCATTTAGGTGCAGTCCGTCCCTTCTATAGTATTGGTGACCGACTGAGAAGTCGGCCCAGTCCTCCAGGAACCCAAATCCCTGTTAATTCTTAGACCCCAAGGAGGTCTAGGACTTCCCAATCTCCTTTGGTATTATCAAGCAGCAAGACTAGCGCAGCTATCAACTGTCTACTCCAGGTTCAAGAAACCTGACTGGGTTTAAATAGAGAGACAGGCAGTCCACTCTTATACATTGGAGTATCTACTTTGGTGCACCCCAAAAAAAGACCCCCGATTATGTCACCTTCCCTATCCCACTCTGTAGCTCTGTGGGACAAACTCAAAAGTCTCCCCTTGTTGATTGCTGTCCTCCAACCCCTAGCTCACATTTTTAATAACCCAAGGTTCAACCCAGGTTTAGACTTAAGGGGTTTCAAATGGTGGCTGGATAAGGGCATGTACCGCATTGGACATTTTTTCTCCTCATTTGGACCTATCTCGTTCAACCACTGCATTATAAATATAGAACTACCAGACTCTGAGCGCTTTAGATTCCATCAAATCTCACACTTTCTACAAAATTTATAGACATGCAAACCCAACCCCCCGAACTTCACACCGTATGAGCAAAGAGGCGGTATCTCTAGTATCTACGCGTCACTGGTTTCAACCTCTTTTAAACCTGCACATATGACAGCATGGGAAAATGACCTTTAGGAACAGTGGGACTTGGAGGTCTGGAATAATGCTTCCTTCAGATCCTTCAAGGGTATAAACAATATCTCCTTAACACAAGCAAGTGTGAAGGTCATCACAAGGTGGTACCTAACCCCTACAAAACTTCCTTTCCTCATCCCCTTTATGCTTTAGAGGCTGCCACATGCTGGGTTCAATGATCCACATTTGGTGGGAATGTCCAAAAACTAGAGACTATTGGAATAAAATCTTTTACTTAATCCATAAAGTTACAGGTTGCATGATCTCCAAATCTCCTTCAGTGGCCCGTTTGAACTTCCTCATCCTAAAAATCCCAAAATATAGCCAAAAGCTCATCTTTTTTAATCTTGTTAGGGGCTAAGATATCTATAGCTAAAGCCTGGAAACAACCCAAACTCTCCATTTTAGCGACCAAGAGGAAAATCTCCTGTGTAATGACACAAGAGAAAATAATAAGCACCCTGCAGGACAATTTGAAGCGACATGGGAACCATGGGCGCAACTCATGTGTTGCTCTCTGATTCCAGGAGCTGCCCAAAATTGAGCAAGGGAGGGGTGGTGCTGGGGGATTGGCTGATCTTTATCTACTCCGTTTCTAGTCCTAAAAATGACAATGATGAATAACTGAAGCCCAAGGCACGGAGTTTTTTCTGCCTATTGCTGATTCCCAGTTCAGGGATGACATTTATGTTAACCAAGTTATAATAGTTCCAGGTTTACAAATGCTTCACTACTTTCAGATACAAGGGCTTAGACTCTCACTTATTTCCATGTTATTAGAGAGAGCCCTGGGGGACCTGTGCCCTCGACCTCCTGATATTAGCCTTTTGAAATATTCTCAGTATAAGAAATATCACAAAAAACCTTAGAGAGTTGGTTATTATCCCTTTATAGCTCTACAATTGCTTGGTTAATATTTTTATTTAGCACCAAAGTCCAGTCAGTATATCTTGTACTAAGAAGGTGATACTTACAGCTGGCAGAGTCGCCTGCTACCCCTAGGTCACAGTTAGTTCCCATTAGGGCTGCTAGGGGTGGCAGTTAGACCTACTATTTCACAAATAGATTCTACTTATTGTAAGAGTTGACTGGATAGGTTTGTCTCGCCACTTTCTTAATTATTCCCTTTTTTTCTGAAATGTACCCTGATATTTGCCTGAAAATGTAATTGTCATTTATTTTGATGTGATGATTTCTTGTGTCGAAAACCAATAAAAACTTTTTGAAAAGAAAAAAACCCAATAAGCGTATATTGATTGGTTTGCGCAAAGTTATAGAGTCTACAAACTATGGAATATGTTTTTTAAATTTTTATTTATTTATTTTCTTTTAGTAATAGCGGCGATCAGCGAAATTGTGGCGGACAAATTGAACACCTAACTGACACTTTTGACACTTTTTGGGGACCAGTGACACTAATACAGTGATCAGTGCTAAAAATAGCTTAACATTCATGTTTGGATGGAAATAAGTTTGGAGGATGCCCATGCCCATCTCTACTTAGGAGTTCTAAAATACCTAAGGCTAGAAATACACAGGCAATTAAAGGAGATGTAGTGCCAAAGCTTTTTTGGCCATACTTCTTCTGTGGGTCACAGCAGTGCACTTAGTTCTGCACTTCTGTGACCCAGATTCAGCCAATAGCGGGCTGGTCAAGGCCCTAGAGGGATCCCAACTCGAGCCTGCCCCAGCTCCCTCCACGGCCTGGTGCTGCAGTGAGCACTGGAGGGTCAAAGCACAGAGTCATTGACTGACACCGCTCTCTGCTCACTGAAGACCGAGAACTGAATGATCGGTGGTCTTTGACCACTTAGTTCTCTGTCTTAGGCCAGCCATACACGATTCTAACCATTAGTGGGCAGGCTGAATGTACCAAGTTGATCAATCGTTCAACTTGGATACAACCAGCCTGCCAGATTTGCTTGCAATTATTGCAAGTGGCTGCTATAGCCGCTAGCGATAATCACTGTCTTCTCCCAGCGACGGCGTCTTCCCCCACCCACTCCCACCCCCTGCTGGGAGAAGACAATTGCTTAGCAGGAGGGATTCCCTTCAACACTGTCTGTGTTGATGGGAGAATTGTGCAAATTTCTTGCAGGAAAGAAATTCTTACCATCTATGGTCTGCCTTAGAGGCGGTGGGGGACAGATGCAGCATTGGACTGATACTGCACCCACCTAGGTAAATATGATAGTTTTTTTTTTTAAACCCACACTTCTCTTTTAAATATATTTGGTACTAAAGGAATTAAAGCATATCCAAACCCCAAAACAGGAATTCATTATATTGCAGCTAAGGAAAAAAAAGGGATATCTCAGAGCACAGTACATAAATACAAAAAAAGTCTTTAATCATTAAAACAAGTCAAAAAAACAAACAAAAAAATTCTAATCATTACAGACACAAGAGTATTTATTAAAGATAAGCCATAGACAAACTTGCTGAGGCCCCAATACTCCCAATAAAAACTTCAACTTGGGCTGTAGATGCAGAGCTGTCATTTCATAGATGCTGTAAATTTATATGGTTTTATGTGCTGTCCGAAAAAGAAATAACTAAAAAAAGTTCAGAGTGGACTGAAGGCCACTCTGCTTCTGCAATAACATTTCCATAGCACTTACAGTTCAGGGTAATTTGATTCAAGATTCTGAGTTATTTAAAGCGGAGTTCCACCCAAAAGTTAAGTACTCCTGGCCCCCTGACATGCCACAATAGTCATGTCATTTTCGGGGGGGGGGGGGCTGGGTACCTGGTTTGGAGTGGGACTTCCTGTCCCACTTCCTCCTTCCGACCCCTGACCACCTAGGCGATTCCTGGGCAGCCCCTCCCTCCTGGCAATGTTCTGGGACACGTGACAGGTCCCAGAACATTGCCTGGCCATTGTCAGAGCGCAGCGCGGCTCGCGCATGCACAGTGCGCGCCCGGCTGTGAAGCCGTAAACTGTCACAGCCCACACTCACAATATCGGTGCCACGAAGAGGAGGGGGAGAGAACGGAGGCTTTGGGCGGCCGCATCACTGGACCATGAGTGGATGTTTATTAAAAGTCAGCAGTTATATTTTTGTAGCTGCTGACTTTTAATAAACTCAAAAACCAGTGGAACTCCACTTTAAGGGGCTTTAGACTCAACTTCATCATTTAAAATGACTCTAAAGAATAACATTTCCAGTAATTAGAAGCTGCAGTTCTACAATTTAGCAATTAAGCAATTCTCAAGTGTAAGAGCTCTTATATATTAAGAGGGCACTGTTAATTCCATCTCCACTAAGTCAAATAATTTGATTGAAAAACATTATATCTATTTACCCATTGAAATAAAATAATGAAAGCAATCAGCAATGTAAAGAAGGACCATATGAAAAAAAGATATAACCCTGTAAAGAGTACAGGGATGTAAAATGGAAGGATAATGGGTAGTCAGGTAAGTACTTACCGAGGCCGAGATGCCGAGAGCAGTTCACCCTTGTGACTAGGCGCACCCCGACCCCTGGAGGTGATACAGGGAGTGGGTGGCACGAAGAGGCACAGGCCACCAGCAGGCAGGATAGGACTTGTGTAGAGCTCCTTGAGGAGATGGCAGCTGAGCTGAGACTGATTAAGCAGGAAGTCCAGAACTGGCTGAGGGTCAAAGACTGGAGATGCAAGGCAAATCTGGGTCACTGGCAGAGGGTCAAACACTGGAGAAAATAGGCAAATCTGGGTCACAGGCAGAGGGTCAAACAATGGAAGCAAGGCAGAGTCCATTAAGCAGGCCGAGGGTCGGGTCCAGGAGAAGAGCAGAGTACTCAGGAATGGTCCGGGTCACAACGAGTAATCAAATGCAGGAAACAGGAAGCAGACTCAAACAGGAAGCTGAAGACAAACCAGCAAACAGTTTGAGCGCCTGAGCAACTTTAAATAGACCCACTAGAGCGTCATGTTGGGTGTACGCTGGTGCGCAGGCTCGCGCGCCGTACCATCGGGCCACGAATGCATGTGCGCCGAAGCGCTGTTCCACTGCGCATGTGTGCGGGGATACGGCTGATGCGGCTAGATAGAACATTTATCTGACATGGGTACAAGGAAACCAATTGACAACCAAAAATGTAAACCAATTTCCAGCTTTAATGGGCATTAGGTTACCATTTTTCTAACAGTACAAATGGCCATAGCCCTCACCTAAAGGGCCGCTGATAAACCAGTACAACCAGTCCTGTTGTACCGAACCCGGCCAGTAGAGGGGGACCGGGCAGCTTCACAGAAAGTTCAGTGAAGAAAAAAAAACGGCTTTCTAATTTACTCCCCCGCTCACAAGGCCACTGATAAGAGGGTAGCACTGGTCCTCCTGTAGAGGGCCCAGGCCTTATCACTGCTTCACGGTCCTGGGCAGCTAACAAGCATCTCTCTCCTCTGTTCTGTCTTTCTGCTGCATTTGCAGTTCAACTGTACTTCATTCCACAGTCTCCTGTCCGGCTCAGTGCTCAGAATGTTAGCTGAGCTCCTTCAGTCTGATTCAGATTGATCACATTCCTTTTTAGTTACCTTTAACCTTTACCTTTTCTCATCCCCTCTTCCTTCTTTCAGATTATTGCCCTACTCACTCTCATATATTACCACCCAACCCTGCAATCATGTTCCGATCTTTCTCTCTCAGTCCCATTGATTATACCTTGGTTAGTCTCTGCAGTTTCAGTCCTTCACTCCTGTACTCTTTGTTCCATCTAATCTATACCGTCTCTGCCGATCCTGCTCCAACTTCCCAGACATATATTCTTTTCTGCTCTCTCCCATCGCTCTGACTGATATATTCACAGCTGACCAGCTACATTTTGTTCCTGTAGCTGTCTTATTTTTTCCCAGCGCAGCTTAGTGTTCTTAATGTAGCTGGGTTTACACTCCTTGCTATAAATCGCTTAATCCTCCTTTTCAATTTTGCTTCTTCTTCTCCCTTACTCTGTCATCACCTGTTCCCTCTGAATATCCTTATATAACTGCTCAACTCCTATTTAACCATTTACTAACTGATCTGCCTAATGTGTCCTATTTTCTACCACCCACAGCTTAATTCTAGCATCATTACAAGATTCCTACTGCACACTTTTGTACATCCCATGTGAATGAAACCTAACTGAATCTCACACTAGTCCAATTGCATCCAAAACTCCAGGTCAGTGACATTTCCTTACCTTATCAGTCTCAGAAACCGATCCCTCTGTGGCTCCCCTTGCAGCGCAGCCAACTTCTACTTTCTTCCCTGCCAGCTTTCAGCAGCTTGAGGAAGAGCCACAAGGGGATTGGTTCCAGTAATAGCCCCCCTGCCACACCAATCACCCTCCCCCTTCTCACAGCTCTGATGCTTCTGTGCTAAAATAAAAATGTTTTAAAAAATAAAATAAAAAATAAGGACTCATTCACATGAGTTCTCTGGCCCATACAGTGTGAATGAGTGGTTTGTTCACGCAGCTAGAGTGCATGCTACTCTATGGAAATGCAGTGGCTGTACAAACAGATGCAGGTTTGATCTTGACAGGTGTGCAACTGTGGGTGAGTGTCCCCGAATTTCCACTGTCTGCATTCAGGGCCATACAACTACACCCACATGCCTGCTAAATTACAGTAGGACTTGTGGCTGTGTTTGTACAGCTGCTGCTTCCCCATAGTGTAACAGACTGCCTGCACACAGCTCCAGCCACATGAACAAATTGCTATTTTACACAGTACAGGCCATAGCGCCCATGTTAATAAGTCTCAAGACGCCACACAGAGCCTTATTTGTTAACTTAATACAAATTTATATTTTATCAGGAATTTTGTAAGCTATGTGGTGTTTGTGTCTGCTAATAATGAATTTATTGTATTTTTAGCAGAAAAAAAACATTTGATATTTTTCTGGGGGGGCCCTGTCAAGTAGGCTGTACGGGGGGGCCCCTTCAGAGCAAGGAGCACATGGACGCATGTCAAAAAAACAACAAAGAAAATTCCCAGCTCAACTTACCAACCAGCCTGCAATCAAACGAATTATCCTGTCTAACAGTATGCGTTAAAAACAGGGGTTTAGTTTGCACACATTTGCAAATACATGCGGAAGTTGCAGAGCCACTTCGGCACCCCAGTATTATCTGCAGTCCTAACTCAATATATTTTTGAGAACCTCCATAGTAGAAGCATATGCATAATAATGGATAGATAGTGTTAGGACTGCAGATAATACAGGGGTGCCATAAAGTGGCTCTGCAACTTACGCCTGTATTGCAAATGTGTGCAAACTAAACTCCTGTTTTTAACACATACTGTTGGACAGGGTAATTTGGTTTGTTGCAGGCTGGTTGGAAAGTTGAGCTGGGAATTATCTTTAGTTTTGCCCTTCCATGTGCTCCTTGCTGCAAAGGCCTGTTATGGGTGGAGGCAGTGGCCATTTGTTTGTAGTGTTGGAATACTGGGAAGGGGTTGCACTGGACACCTTTGCTGCCATTGTGCCATATGCCCCTGTGCCTTTAAGGAGGGTTGGGCTACCTCCAGGCTCACATGCACTCTATCTATCCATTATTATCCATTATCTATCCATTATTATGTATGTGCTTCTACTATGGAGGCTCTCAAAAATGTATAGAGTTAGGACTCCAGAAAATACTGGGGTGCTGTGAAGTGGCTTTGCAGCTTATGCATTTATTTGCAAATGTGTGCAAACTACACCCCTGTTTTTACAGCATACTGTTAGACAGGATAATTTGGTTTGTTGCAAGCCCTGTTGGTAGGTTGCGTGTAAACTAAAATGCAAAAGTACAATTATTAGAGCATTAGAGAAGATAAAAAGGTGGTTGAAGAAAAAAAATGATCCTTACAGAGATTCCAGTATTGCAGAATTCTTGTACAATATATGGCATTCATCGTTTTTTAAATAAATATTGGAACGCTCCTTTAAGGGACAACTCCACCCAAGCATGGGTGAAGTAGTAGGATATCCACATAAATAATTGTCACTTACCTCAATTCTAGAGATGTGCCGAACACCCCCCGATTCAGTTCACGCCAGAACTCTCGAACAATGCAAAAGTTTGGACCCAAACCGCGAACCCCATTGATGTCTATGGGACCTGAATTTGAAAAATCAAATGTTTCTATTTTGAAGGCTTATATGCAAGTTATTGGCCATAAAAAGGTTATGGGGGCGCAGGTACTGCCCTAAGGGATATGTACAAAAAAAGTTTTTTAAAGGATCAGTGATTTTAAAGATGCTTAAAGTGAAACAATAAAAACAATAAAGACAATAAAACAATAAAAACAATAAAGTGAAACAATAAAAATTAAAAATCTGTTTAAATATAGTGCCTGGGGGATTCCCTTATTCTGCCTGTAAATTGGCAGATCTCTACCAAGTATAGAACCTGCTGTAGCAAAACTGATATTTATAAAGAAAAAATAGACATTTAAATTGATTTTCCCTGCAAACTTTCTTCATTTTGTAAACAAACTGAGGAGCCAGTCTGTATGATGAGATAAAATCTGACTTTTGGCAGACTTTGGATGGAAATAACAAAGTTTAGCACCACAGTGAGAAAGCCTAATGCCCTGAACACACGATCGGACATTGATCGGACATTCCAACAACAAAATCCATGGATTTTTTCCGACGGATGTTGGCTCAAACTTGTCTTGCATACACACGGTCGCACAAAGGTGTCGGGAAATCCGATCGTTCTGAACACGGTGACGTAAAAAACGTACGTCGGGACTATAAACAGGGCAGTAGCCAATAGCTTTCCTCTCTTAATTTATTCTGAGCATGCGTGGCACTTTGTGCGTCGGAATTGTTATCGGAAAATTTTATGGGAGAGAGGGAGGAGCCTGGTAATGGCTCTGTGCACGGCGTGAGGATCCTGAGAGCCCTCTCCCTGCAGCTGAGAGGAATGATCGGCCTGATGAGAAGGTGTAGGTAGCTTCCCTCCCCGCCCCCCCTGCTCATCACTCACCGAGTTGTCTTGTGGTGTAAGCCAGAGGAAGTTTGTACCTGCGTCTGACTGCAACAAGCTGTAGTGAGTGTCCCTTTTTGTCCCAACTTCAACAACAACTAAAAGATAAGTACCGTTTTTTTTTTTTTTTTTTTTTTGTTTTTTTTTTTTTTGGCTTTTTTTCTATTGCAATTGTCTGGAAGTGAAAAGGCAAAGGAAAAGTAATAGAACAAAAGAAAGGGAAAGGGAATGAACATATTGAAATAAAACGAAATAAAATGGAATAAAAAGCGAAAGTAAATGAAAGTAAATGAAGGCGAAAGAGCTGAAAAAGCAGAATCAAGGGAGCTAAGAAAAACAATAGAAACAGGGGGGGAACAGGGGAGAGGGAGAAGGTGAATGAGAGACAAGCCAACGGAAGAGTTGTCTCCCAGCCCCCACCTGCTTGCTGCTGCTGCTGCTGCAGTATCTCCCTTTCTTGTGATCCTTTTTTTTGTTTTTTTGTTTTTTTGGTCTTTTTTTGTTTTTGTTTTTTGCAAATGGTATTAACTATAGGCTCGATAGTATAAACTATAGAATAAGAAGAAATTTCATAGTAACAAAATGTGGAACATATAAGCTCATACTGGAACTATACTGCTGAATATATAAATCATCTTGCTGAATACTTGAATTAGATTGCATTATACCGCCAAAACATTTGAATTATTTTTATGAGCATCTGGGCCCTCATGCACATGGGCTGTTGGGAGAACGTTGTGAAAACGCCAGTGTCTTTGCAGTGACTTTTTTATTTATTTATTTATTTATTTATTTATTTATTTTTTTTATTTATTTTTTTTTTTTTTCAGCGTTTTTGCAATAGCGTCTTTGAGCGTTTTTGAGCATTTTTTTTTTTTTTTTTTTTTTCCTCCTCTTTTGGCTCTTTTCTTCTATTGCAATTGTCTTGAAGTGAACAAGCAGGGGAAAAGGCGAAAGAGCTGAATAAGTATAATCAAGTGAGCTAAGAAAAACAATAAAAACAGGGGGGGGGGGAACAGGGGAGAAGAGAAGGAGAAGGTAAAAGAAAGACAAGCCAACGGAAGAGTTGTCTCCCAGCCCCCACCTGCCTGCTGCTGCTGCAGTATCTCCCTTTCTTGTGAATTTTTTTTTTTTTTTTTTTTTTTTTTTTTTTTGCAAATGGTACTAATTATAGGCTTGATAGTACAAACTATAGAATAAGAAGAAATTTCATAGTAACAAAAATGTGGAACATATAAGCTCATACTGAAACTATACTGCTGAATATATAAATCATCTTGCTGAATACTTGAATTAGATTGCATTATATCGCTAAAATATTTGAATTATTTTGCTGAGCACCTGGGCCCCCATGCACACGGGCTGCTGGAAAAGCGCTGTGAAGACGCCGGTGTCTTTGCAGTGACTTTTTTTTTTTTTTTCTTTTCTTTTTTTTAACTTTTTCCAGCTTTTTTCAGCATTTTTGTAATAGCGTTTTTGAGCGCTTTTTTTTTTTTTTTTTTTTTTTTTTTTTTTTTTTCAGCTTAAATACGCTTAAACAATTGAACAGCAACAAGGAATGCTTAATGTACTTAAGGTAGTAACATAACTTCTGGAAAACGGGGACTACTCATATCTCATTAATTATTTCTATTATTGGATTGTGGGGAGGATGCCGGGTATGAGAACGAAATAAAAGAAATATTAGTAAAAATAAGTCAATTTAAAAAGGCTGGGAGATTTTTTCATCATTAAGAGACCCCAATCAAGGGGTATTCTGGAAGGCAGCTTTGAAGTTCTTATAAATCCAGCCATAGAAACAAACATGAAGGGGAAAACAACAAGAAGTGCGGGAGCAATACCAAAATCACCCAGGACCAGCCTAGGCCCAAGTCCAGGCCCTATGAACAGGTATATACAGCAAGGAATCGGAGAAGGAGAGAAACAAGTAGGCTCAAAGGGCAGACAAATAGATACAAAAGAGAAGGACAACAAGGATAAAAAAGGCCAGTATAAAGTACAAACAGAAACCAGCCACCTCTCAGAACCCAGAATGGAGCCAGAAATGGGAGAGGAAGACAGAGGAAAGGAGGAAGGACAACAAGGGCCACAGTTGCCAACAAAACAGGATATGGAAAAAATGTTCACGGCACTAGAGAATTCCCTAAAAGCAGAGATGTCAATACTCCATAAAGACATGGGATATATGTTAAACAGAGTGGAAGAAGTAGAGATCAAAGTGGACCTACATCAAAAAAACATAAAGGAACTAGAAGACGAAATAAAGAAATTAAAATGGGAACAACAGGAACAATCATATAAAATAGAAGAGCAAGAAAATAGAGATAAAAAGAAAAACTTGAGAATACGTGGGTTACCGGAAACAGAACAAGCAGAAAATCTAATAGAAAAAATGAACAATCTCTTCAACCAAATCTTGGGAAAGGAAACAACTAACACAATAGGAATAAAAAGTGTCTTTCGAGTAAAAAAACCTCAAAGGTTCGTAAGGGAAACACCTAGAGATGTAATCGTACGCTTTGAAAAATGGGAAGAAAAAAAACAGATCTGGATAAACCTAAAGAGGAAAACACAAATAGAGTTTGCGGGAGGTAAATTACAAATATTTCAAGACCTATCTCAAGAAACGCTGAAAAGACGACGGATACTAAAGCCATTATTAGAAATCCTCCGGGAGCAAGAAATTCAATACAACTGGGGTTTTCCAGCATGTCTAATAGCAAGGAAAAACGGAATAAGTGCGAGGCTAAGACATGTAGAGGAGATTCCGGACTTTTGCAACAAACTAGAAATCCCCTCCCCAGAACTGGAAAAATATGCAAATAGTCAGGAGCGAATAACGGCAAGAGATGACCTACAGTGGCAAGTAAATTCAAGGATCAGACATCAAGATGTGGACTCTCGGGGAAATTAATATCTGAGAAAATATCACACAACGGTGCAAGGGGCCTTAGAGTGGAAAGGGGGGGGGGCTGGGGTTGATGGGATGGGAAAAAAGGAAAGTGAAAGGATTGGTAAAACACAACAAAAATGCAGGGAGAGGGAGACAGGGACTCACGGAGTGGACAGGGGGTCGCCCTATTAGTGCTTAGGCAGGGGGGGAATAGGGTGTCTTACAGAGCTCCGCCTCACAATAAATAGAGCAGAGGGGGCAGAGCGTGCCCCACAAAACAAAGTAAAATGCTCTCAGCTCTAGAGAATATGGGGGTAAAAAACCCATATCAGAAAAAAGGGAGGGGGAGGGTGGGAGGAGGGAGGGGAGGGGGAGGGAGGGTGGGGAGGGAGAGGTCTGAGTCACATGAGTGGTTACATAGGCACACCTATTCTGAGACAAGAGATGAGGAGACCCCGTGCGTCCGCTGGGTGTCCCCTCCATCCGGTCTCCTAGGGGGACCGCGTGGGGGGGAGGGCCGGAGGACGGGCGGGGAAGAAAAGGCACAAGAATGGAAAACGTAAACAGCATAAAAATAATCTCTTACAATGTCCGAGGACTAAATTCCCCAGGGAAGAGAAACATCATCCTCCGAGAACTTGAAAAAAGTAAAGCAGAAATAATTTTCCTACAGGAGACGCATATAACCCAAGGCTCAAGTGCCAAAATTTATTCAAGAAACATACCAACATGGTATCAAGGAGACTCGCCAATAAGAAGGGCCAAAGGAGTAGCCATCGGTATAGGGAAAAATGTACGTTTTCTAATAGATCAAAGGAAAATAGACCCGGAGGGTCGATATCTTTTTATTACAGGAACTATATACGGGGTAAAATATACATTGGCCAATGTCTACTGTCCTAATAAGAACCCTAAAAAATATTTGATAGATATAATTAAAATACTAATGGAATTCAAGCAAGGAAAATTAATACTAGCTGGAGACTTCAACTTCAGCATGGATAATAAAATGGACAGTACCTCAAGAGTAAGGGACAAAGAGGTAAATCAACTAAAGAAATTAAAAAGAACATTATATGAACAGCAACTAATAGACCCTTGGAGAATTCAGCACCCCAGCACAAAGGACTACACATTCTATTCAACAGTACACAAAATTTACTCCAGATTGGATTACATCATGGTCGAACATAGAAACTTGGAAGAAATAGAAGAAACAAAAATAGGCATAATAACCGCCTCAGACCACAGCCCAGTAATCTTGAGAATGAAAATAAAAGGAGAAGTCCTTGAAAGGGGTCCATGGAGAATCAACGAAACTTTATTAGAAGACAGTGAGACCGAAAAAAGCATCATAGAAGAAATTAAAAGATATTTTGAAGAAAACGATACACCAGAGGTATCGAAAGCAACAATATGGGAGGCGCATAAATCTGTTATTAGGGGCAAGTTAATAGCTATAGGGGCAAGAAAAAAACAGGAAAGGAAAACAAACATGCAGCAAATAATTAAAGAAATTTATGAATTGGAACGAAAACACAAAAATCAAGTAAACAACAAAATCTTCGGCCTACTATCTCAAAAGAGAGAGCAATTAAAAGACTGGATGGAACAAGAAGAAAGGAAGGACTACAACAGAGTAGTACAAGAAAAATATAAATGGGGTAATAAACCAGGAAAATACCTAGCAAATCTGGTAAAAAAAAAGAAGTCTTTGAATTACATTGAGAAGATCAAAAATGAAAAAGGAGAAGTGGTAAATAAAACTACAGATATAGCGATAACATTTCAAAAATACTTCAGCTCCCTTTATGCAATAAAAGGACAGGAAAGTTGGAAAGAAGCGAATACAAGAACAAAGAAGATACAAGAATATTTAAAAAAAGCAAACTTACCAAAACTAAAAATAGACCAACTAGAAGAATTGGAAAAAAATATTACGCATGAAGAGGTAAAACTGGCATTAAAGGAAACTCCCGTAGGAAAAAGCCCAGGACCAGACGGGTTTACGGTCAAATACTATAAAAAATTTGAAGAACAGCTGACTCCAAAACTATTAGAATATATGAATTCCTTAGGGGAAGATGAAGAAATAAGAAGTGAATCGTTATTAGCTCATATTACAATACTACCAAAAGAAGGGAAAGACAAAGTTAACTGCTCAAGTTACAGGCCAATAGCCCTATTGAACGCTGATACGAAGCTGTACTCCAAGATCCTGGCCACTAGGATAAAAAAACTAATCCCACTGTGGATCAACCCGGACCAAACTGGTTTTGTCCCGGGGAGAGAGGGGCGGGACAACAGCCTAAAATCATTATTGATGTTGCACAAGAAGGTGCAGAATGAGACCCCAGTTCTATTCCTGTCATTGGATGCAGAAAAAGCATTTGACAGGGTAGACTGGGGTTTCATGATGGATACATTGCGGCACTTGGGTATTGGGACAAAAATGATGAAGTGGATAACAAATTTGTATAATGGCCCGACAGCAGTCGTAAAAGTAAATGGTAGACTCTCTCCAAAAATTAAGATGCAGAATGGAACACGGCAAGGCTGTCCATTGTCTCCACTATTATATGTATTGGCCTTAGAACCACTATTAGCAACACTCCGCAATAACAAAGAGGTAGAAGGAGCGAAACTAGGAGGAAAAGAGCATAAGATCGCTGCCTACGCGGACGACATCTTGATGTACGTATCCAACCCAAGAGTGTCACTCCCAAACATACTGAAAGAAATTAAAAAATACGGAGAACTGTCAAACTTCAAAATTAATCCAATAAAAACGGAAATATTAAACATAGGTCTAGAGAAAAAGGAAGTTCAGTTTTTACAAAAAGAATTCCCATTCACTTGGGTAAAAGAACTAAATTACCTTGGAATTAAAATAACTCCTAGAGTCGAAAAAATTTATCAGGCAAACTTTATTCCACTGATCAATGAGGTCAAAGAAGAAATGAAAAAGTTAAGAATACAGCCACTTTCATGGATTGGAAGAATAAATATGTTTAAGATGACGATATTACCTAAAATAAACTACAGATTACAGATGTTACCAGTAAAAATCCCGCAGAGCTTTTTTAAAATAATTAAAACAATCCTGCTAAAATACATATGGCTTAATAAAAAACCAAGAATTAAATACACGCTGATCACAAGGAAAAAGGAGCATGGGGGTCTTGCCCTCCCAGATATAAGTAGGTACTATAAAGCCATAGTTTTAACACGAATGTTAGAGTGGACAAATGAGAAAAATGAAAAAAAATGGGTGGAAATGGAAAACACAATAAGTGGAGCCACACTACATAAGAATATTTGGATTCCACGGAAATATAGACTATTGGACACCGACACGCACGAAATAACAAAAAATGTATTTAAAATTTGGGACACCATTCACTTAAAGAATGAATGGAAATATAATTCACCACTATTAGCACTCACAGGATCGAATCTCTTCACCCCTGGGAGGGAAATATTTGAAATCCAAGGAATAGGTAACCCACGACTGAAAGATATCACTAGAAATGGCAAAATAAGAACACGAGTAGAAATAGAGGAAAGGAATGGATGGAAGATGAATGAATGGAATTATACTCAACTAAGGCACCTAGTAAGCACAATACCACACCCACTGAGAGATGAAACAAAATTAACTGCACTGGAAAAGCTATGTAGCAATGAAACACCATTAAAAAACGGAACATCAAAAATTTATAGTATACTGACAGATTTGGAAGCACAAGAAAGACCAGAATATATAAATCAATGGGAAAAAGAAATGAATTTAAAAATAGATAACCAAAAAGTGGAAAAAATGATAGAAATGGGATACAATAAGGCTTGGGACATGAAGACCATAGAAATGAATTATAAACTAGTATCAAGATGGTATATGACCCCAGTAAGAATACACAGATTCCATCAAGATAGAACCTCCTTGTGTTGGAGAAAATGTGGCCAAATAGCAACGATCACACACATATGGTGGGAATGCCCAATAATAATGGAGTACTGGAAGGAAGTGTTAAATAACATAAAGGAAATAACTGGAGAAGAAATAGAACAAAATATTTGGACTTGCCTCTTCCATATCTACAATAAACCTAAGAAACAATATAGAAAATCAATAATACCTAACCTCCTGAATGCGGCCAAGGCCTTAATTCCCAAGAATTGGCTACAAAGTGGAAAACCAGACATTAGAGACTGGCTAAAGGAAATAGATTATCACTACAAAATGGAAGGAGGAGAGAAAGGGGATAATAGTAGATGGGAAAGTTGGAAAAACTACAAAGTCTCGGATATATATTTAGATAGGATAAAAGAAAGAACAGGTGCAGAGCCAAGTGGATAAATAAATAACATAAAGGAACGGACCAGACACAGGGGAGGGGGGGGATGAGGGGGAGGGGGGGCGGGGGGAAATAAGAGGGACTGAGAGAGACTAAGATAATAATAGGGTTTATAAATATAGAAGGCGTTTTGTCGCCGGTTTTTAAAAATATTTAGGAATATCCTAGAAAGGAAAAATAATAAAGATGTGACGGAAACAATCCACAATGATGTGAAAAAGGAGAAGAGATAAAGTTTGACACAAAGTTGAAATAATGTCTCTCGGTAAACTTTCGCTGAAGTGGATAAAAAAAAAAAAAAAAAAAAAAAAAAAGGAAAATTTTATGGCCTGCTCTCAAACTTTTTGTGTTGGACATTTCAATGGAAAAAGTCAGATGGAGCCCACACACGGTCGGAATTTCCGACAACAAGCTCCGATCGCACATATTACGTCGGAAAGTCCGACTGTGTGTACAGGGCATAAGAAGAAGCCAAATTATAGTACAATCAGGCCAAGATTAACATTTTTTTTTAGATAAAGTCTGGTGTCTCTTTGGCAGACTTTGGATAGAAGTAACGGGTGTGGAAAAATTGGGCTTTGGGTGCTGGTGCCACTCTTACCCCGTAACCTTCTAGAGGTAGTCTTGATTAAAGCAAGAATTGGCCTTGCTGTAAAAAAAATTTAAATTTGATGCCCCTGTCACATAGTTGCTGAAAAATTGGTCTTTGGGTGTTGGTGGTGCCTTCAATCCGTAACCTTCTAGAGGTACTCTTGATGAAAGCAAGAATTGGCCTTGCTGTAAAAAATTTAAATTTGATACCCCGGTTAAACAGTTGTGGAAAAATTGGTCTTTGGGTGTTGGTGGTGCCTTCACACCCTAACCCTATAGAGGCTCTCTTGATAAAAGCAAGAATTGGCCTTGCTGTAAAAAAAAAAAAAAAAAAAATTATTTAATGTCCCGGTCACACAGTTGCGGAAAAATTTGTCTTTGGGTGTTGGTGACGCCTTCACCCCGTAACCTTCTGGGGGTACTCTTGATGAAAGCAAGAATTGGCCATGCTGTAAAAAATTGAAGTTTGATGCCCCTGTCACACAGTTGCGAAGAAATTGGTCTTTGGGTGTTGGTGGTGCTTTCACTCCGCAACCTTCCAGAACAGTGGTTCTCAACTCCAGTCCTCAGGACCCACCAATAGGCCAGATTTTATGTATTACCTTGGGGAGATGCAGACTAGAATACTGCAATTACTGAGCAGCAAATGATATCACCTGTAATGGATTTCAGTTATCTTGCAAACCTGGCCTATTGGTGGGTCCTGAGGACAGGAGTTGAGAACCACTGTTCTAGAAGTACTCTTGATTAAAACAAGAATTGGCCTTGCTGTAAAAAAATGAAATTGAATACCCCTGTCACACAGTTGCAGAAAAATTGGTCTTTGGGTGTTGGTGATGCCTTCAACCCGTAAACTTCTAGAGGTACTCTTGATGAAAGCAAGAATTGGCCTTGCTGTAAAAAATTTGAATTTGATGCCCCGGTTAAACAGTTGTGGAAAAATTGGTCTTTGGGTGTTCGTGGTGCTTTCACACCGTAGCCCTATAGAGGTACTCTTGATGAAAGCAAAAATTGGCCTTGCTGTAAAACAATTTAAATTTGATGCCCCGGTCAAACAGTTGCGGAAAAATTGTTTTTTGGGTGTTGCTGTTGCCTTCGCCCCGTAACCTTCTAGAGGTACTCTTGATGAAAGCAAGAATTGGCCTTGTAAAAAATTATAAATTTGATGCACCTATCAAACAGGTGTGAAAAAATTGGTCCTTGGGTGTTAATTGTGCCCATGAAATCTATGCCAAAAAATTACTTTTATAAAGTATTTTTCAACACCCACAAACCTACACAGTCTTGCAGAGATTTTAGATCCCAATAACACATAATCAGTGACACTGGCGTCAGGGGCTTGATAGCTGCTGCTAATCCAGGACTGATTTATTTTTACAAATGTCAGCCAGTCAACGCAGTCTATGGACAGATGCGCTCTTTTGTCACAAAACCTCTGGCGGCACTGAATGCGCGTTCGGAAAGCACACTGGATGCAGGGCAGCCCAGCAGCTCAATTGCATACTGGGCAAGTTCTGGGCAACATTCTCATGACCCAGAACCCCAATGGATCATCCACTGGAAAGCTCTCCATGTCTGTTTTCGCCCCTAGATAATCTTCTGCCATATGATGCGGACACTGCCGATGAGATCTTGACGTTGAGAGCCCTGGGCGCCAAGGGTCCCCTTCTTCACCGCTCCTCCTTTGACCAACAAAAGCTTTAAAACTAGCTTTTTAATGAGACTGTAACCTACCAGAGTTTGGAAAGGCATTACATAAACTCCTCTTTAAGGTGTCCTCAAGATATTTCATCCTGTGCTCCCTCTGCAAGGTCAGGATGAGTTCTGCGACTTTCCCCTTGTAACGGTGGTCAAGGAGGGTTGTCAACCAATAATGATTTTTCACCTTGATGCCACAAATTCTCAGGTACTTTCGCAGGCTTTGAAGAATAAAGGAGCCCATACACCGCATGTTTGCGGAGGCATGAGAAGCAGAGTCCTCATGGTCACTGAGGATTACCGTATCTGGAATTGCCTCCTTAAATCCACGTACTACTCCCAAGGTTTTTGGGGACTGAAAACCATCTCTTAAGGTTTGTCTTCCTCTGCATGAATGCCTCCAAAACTGCGAGAATCCTCCTCGCCCCTCTCCTCTTGTGTGTTCTGTGGCGTCGCAAAAATTGGGTCTGCATAAGTTAAATAATAATACGGGTTCTCATTGATGGCCCTCTGCTGCATGTGCAGCAACTGCAGCATTGCCAAAGTTGAATTCCACCTGGTGGGCATGTCACAAATCAGGCAGTTTATGAGCAGGTGGAAATCCTGCTGAATTTCAGCTAACTGAACACTGGCTGTGTATGGCTGCCTGAAATGGCTACAGACTCTTCCCTATCGCACACCACCATTCCTGGCTCAATCTGCTGTGGCGTGAAACACCTCTGGGCTGGCCCTTGCAGAGCTGAAAGAACCTCTGCTCTGGCGGGGCTCCTTTTAGCCTGACTCGTTAAATAGCACCCTGAAGGCTAATGCCCTGTACACACGGTCGGATTTTCCGAAGGAAAATGTGCGATCTGAGCTTGTTGTCGGAAATTCCGACCGTGTGTGGGCTCCATCAGACTTTTTCCATCGGATTTTCCGACACACAAAGTTTGAGAGCAGGCTATAAAATTTTCCGACAACAAAATCCGATCGCGTCAATTCCGACTGTGTGTGGACAATTCCAACGCACAAAGTGCCACGCATGCTCAGAAGAAATTCCGAGACAGAACAGCTCGGTCTGGTAAAATTAGCGTTCGGAATGGATATAGCACTTTCGTCAGGCTGCAATGTTTAAAATTGTTTAATGCAGCGCACTCTCTTCTTCTTTATCCCCTTCCCGCCGACCGTACGCAGATATGCGTACTCGGCTTTCCGGGGTTATACCGAGATGATGCCCGCAGCTGCAAGCATTATCCCGGTACCGTTGTTTACAGCGGACGATCGGCTATCCGAGTATAACAACCGATGCGGCTAAAAGCCGCTCGGCTGTTATACCGGAGGAGCGGGAGGGGACATACCCCCCTCCTGCCGCCTCCCGGCGCTCTTACCGGACCTCCCGTGTGATCGCGAGGCCCGGTGTCCAATCGGCTGCCTTCGGCGGCTGGGGGCGGGCTGGAACGAAGCTGTGGGTGGCTTCGTTCCAGCCTTCTCATTGTAAACGCGGAAGCGACGTCATGACGTCACTTCCCGTTTACTCAGCTGCCAATGGCGCCGGTTTTAAAAAAATATACAGTATTCAGAATCGCCGTTTCCGACGATCTGAATACTTTGAAGTGCAAAGGAGGGATCGGGGGTCTTTTAGACCCCCGATCCCTGCATAAAGTGTACCTGTCACCACCTATTACTTTCACAAGGGATGTTTACATTCCTTGTGACAGCAATAAAAGTAAAAAAAAAAAAACATTTTTTAAACACAATTTATAAAGTATAAAAATAAATAAAATAAATAAAAAAAAAAATTTAAAGTGCCCCCGTCCCCGTGAGCTGGCGCAGCGGATAAAACGCACACAGAAGTCGCGCCCGCATATGTAAACGTTGTTCAAATCACACATGTGAGGTATCGCAACGATCGTCAGAGCGAGAGCAATAATTCTAGCTCTGGACCTCCTCTGTAACTCAAACCTGGTAATCGTAAAAAAAATTTAAAGCGTCGCCTATGGAAATTCATAGGTACCGTAGTTTGTCGCCATTCTACAAGTACATGCAGTTATAAAGGGTGACATGTTTGGTATCTATTTACTCGGCGTAACATCATCTTTCACATTACACAAAAAAATTGGGGTAACTTTACTGTTTGGATTTTTTTAAATTCATGAAAGTGTCCCTTTTCCAAAAATTTGCGTTTAAAACACCGCTACACAAATACCGTGTGATATAAACTATTGCAACAATCTCCATTTTATTCTCTAGATTCTCTGCTAAAAAATATATATAATGTTTGGGAACTCTAAGTAATTTTCTAGCAAAAAATACGGATTTTAACTTGTAAACACCAAATTTCAATTCCTTTATTAAGGGATCAGAACCAAACAAAGAGGGAGGCAACGCTGGAGAAACAGCAGAAATTGGCGAAGCCTTTGGCCCCAAGGGCACACATCAATTATTTTCCTGCAAAATTGGTGGCCTGAGGAGTCCATATATAAGGGAGTTCAATCTGGTCCAGAAGTCCATGAGATCATGAACAGCAGCAAATGACATGTATGTCCCCAGGCTGTGGTCATACAAGAGCCTGCATCTTTTATCAGACCAGACTGAACCCAGGTCATCACTCTCTGGTCTTCCTTCCACGCTTCCTTCCACACTGTGGCTCTGGTGGTGGAGTTGTGGCAGTAGGAGGAGGAGGATGGTCCAACTCACACAGGTGGGTTTTGTGTGTGATTTTGCCCCTCACCCCCTTAGTTAGTGTTTTGTAAAGAAGGTCCTCACACATGAGGCGTTGGCCCTCCTGCATGCCCTGCAGTTTGGTGGCAGCCATGCAGGCAAAGGCCTCTTCAGAAGTGGGGGTGGCTCTGAGGGACGCAGCAGCCTCCTGTATTATCCTGAGTGCTGAATCCTGCACATTACAACCCTTCCTGGGTCTGTTTTTGGAAGGCGGAGGGGAGGGACCTGCGATTCTGTCAGGCTCCTACTGGGCCCGGCCTTCTCCTGGCTGCCACTAACCCCCGCCTCCTCCTGGCTGCCACATTCCACAGCCTCCTCCTGTGTGCCACATTCCAGAGCCTCGTCCTGGCTGAGGTCTTCCTGTGTATGATAAAGGGACATCATTTTAGTTTTTTCTTCATCAATCACACACAATTTTCACCTCATGATTGTTGCAAATTGATTGTTAACAAATATAACAGACTATCATTCTGAGCCCAGCCTTTTTCATTATTGTCCCAATTTTTTGTGCCCACTACTGTTTATTGATATGTAAAACACTTTATTAAATCAGCAATTAGTGATCAATAATAACATCTAGTAAACATCATTTATTTATTGACCAGAAATTTGTAGAACAATGCTATACCTGGCTCCAGCTGGGCTCAACCACTTCTTCCTGGCTGGAAGTCCCAGGTTGGACATCGGAAGCCTCAACTGGGGTGGAAGATAGGGTGGAAGGAAGAGTGGAAGGAAGAGTGGAGAGGGATTCCCTGACTCCAGTCTGGTCTGACAGAAATAGCAGTCTCTCATAGTACCACAGCCTGGGGACATAAATGTCATCTGCTGCAGCTTCGGATCTCTGAGAATCTGTGACCTTCTTGCGCTTCCTAAGATAAGTGCTCCTCAGGCCACCAATTTTGGCTTTTAAATAGGGGATGGTTGCCGTGGGGACCACCGGCTTCATCAACTCAAGCAGTTTCTCCAGCGCTGCCTGCCTCTTTTGTTTATTATTATATTGTGGGTGTTTCACCTGCCACAGACAGGGCAGCTCCCTGTACTTGTCTATGAACAGGGGGAAAAAGTTGTGGTCATTGAAGCCATCCATTTTATCTGCAAGACACAAGACAAACCCTAATGTCAGGCTAAAGTCTCCTAATCTTGTTACAATATAGGCCTCAATCTAGAAGCAGTATATGCCCAAGTTTAGATCTTACCTTCGTTATCACGATCGGCGCCTCCAATACGCCTTCCTCCGCTCACAGATCGTACATACTACGTACGAGTGTTACGCTTTATGTACACTGCGCATGCGTGAAACACCGCCCACCCCTGACGTTCTTTCTAGCCCATTCCCTATCCCTTCTTGTTCAGCGCAGTGGGGGATGGGCACATGGCGGAGACACAACAGGTGCGTGCTAATTACAGCAACGAGGAGGAGGAGGAGGAAAGCCCGGAGCCTGAAACGTGCCGATCCCGGAAGGGTCGATTTAAGGCCTCAAATATGTCCTTTGGGGAGATGTTGGAGATGGTCGACATAATGAAGAGGGCCGACTATGCGGGAAGTATGGACCTTACCCAAACCCCAATGTCCGAAAGGCCAAGATCATGGCGAAAGTGGTCAAAAGTCTGCAGAAGAATTTTGGGGTACGATGATCCAAGGATCAACTGAGGAAGCGGTGGTCGGACCTCAAATTAAGGGAGCACGAGCAGTACAGAAGGATCAGGAGAGTGCTGCAAAAAAGTAAGCAGTTGTGCTGTGTTCCTATTCTTTATTTTGATTACGTTCGTGCTGCTCCATGTGTTTTTCTTTACTGTTGTACAGTTTAAAATGGTAACTTTCATGTTCATGGGCACATTGTTCGTTCGTATGAAACATTGTTCGTTTGGCATAGAAAACACCATTGTTTTGGCCATATGCATTTGAATACATTTTTGCTAGCCTACTTCTCTTCAAAATAATTTGGGAGTCTAGATGGGTTTGTAAATAGAATGTAATATAAACTAGATTCTGTGTAAGGAGAGGACACTCAGAAGCTGTTTACACATCTGGACGCTGGAGCACTAGTGTGGGACACCAAAACACCCTTTTTATTAGGGGGCCCACACAGGTACTCCAGTGTATACTATAGGGGTGTCTCCATCTGAGAAGCTTGTACAAAACAGGTAAGTATTTAAGCTTGACAAAGTCAAAAAATATTTCTTCATCTTGTATCTCGGCCAAAATAGACAATTGTGTCCCACTGCTGGGCAGCCCAGCAAAGAGGTTGGGGAGGAGTATTCCCACAGGCGCCCAGGCCTCCTCTGTCCCACTGAGCTGGTGTTCTCCATGTGCGGTCCTTTTCGGGGTTGGGGTTGGTGGATCTGGAGAGCCACTGTGAACATCTTAAACCAACAATACGGGAACCACCTGAATGCCCTACATGATCGTGGTGGAGAGCTGACCGTGATCGAGATACCCTATGCTGTTTGCCCCTTTTGGGGTTGTTGGATTCGGTGAGTGGGGACCCAAAAAGGGGGAGCACAAAAGTCACAGAAACCACCTGAGAGCACTCTTGTCACGGTTTTCTCTTGCTAAGAGAATTCCCTGAAACACTGTGTTTGAAGAGTTTTACCACTTTAAGGACTATGATTATTACTAGTTGTTTGTGCACTAATTAGAGTAAGGTGCAATCACCTGTTCACTGGACTCTGATCACCAATGTGAAAATATTTGGCACTATTTAAGGTAGATTACATTATATAGTAATATTTGCACCGGATAGGTAGAGCACATATATGTTTTTTACGTTTGAATTTTTTATGGTTATGGTTTGGATTATACCTATTTCACTTGGGGCGATGTATGGTGCAGACCTATCATAGATGTAGGGGTCTCAGCACACATCCTTTACATACAAGGCATTTTTGTATCTGCACATAATACTGAAGATCGCTCTCGTTTAATTTAATTTATTTGTTGTATATATAACCTTTGTTAGTACCAGGTACCTTACTAGGTTGATGATTGGGGGTTATCACTTTTGGATTTAATTTAACCCACTAGACAACCCGTCCCCCTCCCTTACAGTATCCCTATACCCCATAGGGAGCGCCACACCCCTTTTAATTTATATCTCATACTCTGTGGAGGACCCTTAGGGAAACTCCTTTAGGGGAGCTGCATACCTATACGTTTGTCCTAAACGCAGCTTCCACACTTAATTACACTCTGTCTGGGCAATGACTCCACCATCTGACATCCGGCCATTCTTCCCCACGTCCACATACAGGAACTCATAAGTAGCCGACACCACCACCAACATAACAATACTATTGAACCCCTTGTAGTTGTAATAGTATGACCCCGAGTCGGGTGGTGGGACGATGTGGACGTGTTTCCCATCAATTGCCCCTCCGCAGTTAGGAAAGTCCCACCGCTGGGCAAAGTGGGAGGCCACAGAATGGCAGACTGTGGCGTGGAAGAAAACTGTGGAGTCAAACAAGAAAAAGAAATTAATAATTTTGCACATAAACATGGAAAGCAGATTAGACACAAACATTCTTGGCCAAGATCAGTATAACATTTATTTTTGGGAGTATTTAAAGACCAAGGTATAAGGTCCATCTATCAGATTCCTCACCCCATCTCATGGGCCATTTCTAAAATTTTATGGGGGGGGGATATGTTTTGGACAGGTAACCCTCTCCACTTCATTGAGAGATGAATACCTAAATAATGTGTATTACTTTGGCCAGACCCTCCTTACTTTACACTATTGGCAGCCCACTGGACAGGTAAGAAGTGTCATAATACAAAGAGATAAATACACACTGTACACATGTAAGCACATTTTTACATTCTGCTATTACCTATCAAGATAATAATAGGATAAAAAAACTTTAAACAGTACCATTTGAAAGTATTCAGGTAGGCCCTTGCACTACATGCTTTGGGGAATTCATCCATAAATATGACCACTAAAGAGGTGGGTATAGTGTGTATGGGTTTGCCAAAGTCAGCAGATAGAGGATTGTTATCAGCTGAGTTTGCAGTTGGGGGGAGGGAGGGTTTGAAATGATTTTGGGACACAAAAAAAACCTCTGGCACTGAATTTCAAACACACATCACAATTTTCTACATTTTAGGGGGTTTTTAGGGTAAAGCACTACTATGGAGCTGACAAAATACATTGTTAATTGAGTAGACGAGGTGGATATAGGGCCAAGAGAGCATGCTGGGGAGGTAAGTGAAGGCAAATATGTATGAAGGACAAAAAAAAAAATACCTAAAATGCCAGCATGCATGAGGACAAAGGGGACATTCACAGCATATTACAATCATGATAGTTAGGGAATGAGGAAAGAGATACAATATATTAACAAACATTCTAGACAATAAAATTTGATATTAAAGGATAAAAATCTTACCTTCATATACTCCTTCTGCAGGACCTGAATGATGGCAGAACAGGTCTCTGGGATAATGATCCCCAGAGCCTGGGGGGGAGATGCCTGTCGAGAACTTCAAGTCCTGAAGACTTCTCCCAGTCGCCAAGTACCGCAGGGTGGCAACTAGCCTCTGCTCCGGAGTGATGGCTTGCCTCATGCAGGTATCCTGCCTGCTGATATAGGGGGTCAGCAAAGCCAACAAACGGTGAAATACGGGGTCCGCCATCCGGAGAAAGTTCCTGAAATCGTCAGGATTATTCTCACGGATCTCACAGAGCAAAGGCATATGACAGAACTGGTCACGCTGGAGCAACCAATTCTTGGTCCATGGACTCCTCCCCACCCTGTTCATGGACTGGACTTGTGTCAAGGTAAGGACCCCAACACCAAGCCCCAGCACAGCACGAACTCTACGAGGAGTACGTATACGCAACATGGCTAGAAAACGGTTGGCTGCTCAGAACGAAGTAACAGAACGCACTGAAGAACAGCAAGGCCTGTGAAGAGCGACCTGAAAAACAGCAACGAGCAGACAAGAACGCAATGCATAATCAAATACGAACTCACTGCACGCACTGAAGACCAGATACAAACCCACAAGCACAAACTGAACAGCAGAAAACGATCTGAAAACCACGAGTCTGAAAAAGCGTGAATCGTCTCTCACCAAACGTTTACTAACACAAGATCAGCAAAAAGAGCCCAAAGGGTGTCTGCTTGGTTCTGAACTGCCCTTTTATAGTCTCGTCGTATGTGGTGTACGTGACCGCGTTCTTGGCGATCGGAAATTCCAACAACTTTGTGCGACCGTGTGTATGCAAAACAAGTTTGTGCCATGATTCGTCGGAAAAAATCCATGGATTTTGTCGTGGGAATGTCCGATCAACGTCTGATTGTGTCTACAGGGTATTAGAAGGTACTGGTGGTTCATAGGACAATTTGGCAGAGGGGGGCATGGAGGAGGAGGAACAGGGGGTGGAGCTGACAGATCTCGCATCATCACCACCAGCTGTATAGAGACGTGGCAGCAAAACAAGCTCCAGCACTGAGCCATGTCCTGCATCCTTCCTAGTTGCAAGTAGAGTTACCCAGTGTACTATGAACAAAATATATTGTCCCTGAACATGCTTGCTGGACCACGTGTCAGCAATGCAATGTGGACCTTGCTGCTGACTGCCTTGCCCAACGATGCCAAAATATTCCCCCACGTGATGGTACAGAGCTGGAATGGCGTTATGTGCAAAGAAATAGCAACTGGAAACCTGCCATTGTGGTAAAGCACATTCTGCAAATTCATGGAAGGGGCAGATTCTACCAGACGGAAAGGCAGGAGCAGTAAAGCCAGAAATTTGGACAAGCTGTAATTTAGACGTTGGCATGTGGGCAGCAGGGAGTGTATTTTTTTTTTCGCTGCAGCAGAGAAATTTGCCTGCTATACTGTACAACTAGTGGTGTGCTGCTGGCAGACGTGCTGCAAGGACCTGTGACACCCTTTTCTACACCATCATCCCTGTCAGTGGAGGCTGCTGAGCGTTCATGAGATATAGCGGGGTAGACATGAAAAGTGAGAAGTAGAATTCTGTCCCTTGTGTGTGGCTTTCAGGTGCTCTTGCCAACAAGCTGAGTGGTGGGAGGTTACATGCCTTGTCAAGCATGTGGTATCCAAATGGCTGGTGTTTTTGCCACGCTTGATTGAATTTTACTCCCTTCCTCTACCTCAGAACCAACATTAGAATCAAGTAATGTCTGTGCATCCTCAAGAAGCAAGTGGCTGATGCTGTATTCAAATAATTCAGCTGACTCCTCCATGCATGATGCTGTGAGTAGCTGTGGACAAGGAGTAGCTGTGGACAAGGAGGCCGAATAAGCTACTCTGGCAGCTGCGTTGGACTATGCACTAGTGCCAGCTTGAGTCCCAGAGGATGAGGAGGGTTTGGGATGGTTTAGTAAGCCAGTCCACCACCTTCTCTGCAAGGTGTGGGTATATCCACAGGCAATATCACTAAACAGAGACAAACGTGCCTTGCCTAAGAACAGACCATGTCCACCTTTGCTTGTGGACACGGATGCTGCTGGCCCTCTCATAGTGGCATGGGCATTCTTGTTGGCCTCACAGACATGATGGGGGGTGCTTATTACCAAAATTTAATAGAAACTGGGAAATGTGTGATTGGATGCACTTTACTGAATGAAAAGTGATGTTTGGTGCAGTTTAAATTAGGACTGACTTTGACAGAAATGTAAAAACTATAAAAAAAAACTAAAAAGGGGGGAACACCAGCGTCACGGTTCGAAAAATTGTGCCTGACAATTAAAAAAAAAAGGGGTACAGACAGGGGACAAAAAAAAAGACAAAAAAAAAGACGCAGCAACCAAAAATAAATACAAAAATTGTATATAACACTGTATATAGCACTAAATGTTATGTAATGCTGTGTAAAACACACTACACTACACTGACACACTATACTATATTCACACTATACTGACACACTATACTCACACACTATACTAACACTACTCAGAGTCACAATAAGTGAACACACTAACTCACTAGTAGCAAACTGAGCCCTGCTCTAACATTTTAACATTAAAGAGGAACTTCACCCAGCTACCAAAAAAAGTAATAATAAATAAAAAGAACAGCGCTCGCAACAAAAAAATGTTAGTTATGCTGGAAGCTATCGCTGCTGTAAAATAGTGTATAAACTTAAGATAGAATAATAAACGGTAACAGCGCTGATAATCATACAATAACGTGCTATGTGCTAAAAAATATATAGGGTATTATCTATATTTTAAATACAACTGCTAGTTACCACAGTGTAAGTGTTAAAGCAACCAGTATTAACTGATTAGACGCAACCTGAGAAAATATATTAATGAATGGTTAACAAATCAGATAAGAGTGAACTCTAATCACAATATAACAGTGCAAAAAACAGTGCAGAAAAGGAAATAGTCCCAAAGTAACTAACACCAGCTGGACATGGAAGACTCAGACAGCCAACTTAATGGTACAACGGCTCCTAAGTGGACAAATCAATCCGTATCTATAATCCAACACCAGGTGCTTCTATATGGATAAATGGATGTTTAGACTGATACTTCAACCAGTATTGATCCGGCCTTCATACAACCAAGTGACGCTTTTTTTATCTTCCTGGCTTCGTAGAACGCACGCTACCAAGCGGCGATCGCGGAAGCATCTGATATGCCTGACATGCCTGACTGCCACCAGGGAAAGCGTGAGTAGCGGTTTGTAGCGCGATTGGCTCTTACATCCCGCAGTACTTCACCATATATATATTTTTTCTCCTTCTATTTTTGGGTGACCGTTTGCAAGATCTATGGCTCCATTGGTTGAAGTATCAGTCTAAACATCCATTTATCCATATAGAAGCACCTGGTGTTGGATTATAGATACGGATTGATTTGTCCACTTAGGAGCCGTTGTACCATTAAGTTGGCTGTCTGAGTCTTCCATGTCCAGCTGGTGTTAGTTACTTTGGGACTATTTCCTTTTCTGCACTGTTTTTTTGCACTGTTATATTGTGATTAGAGTTCACTCTTATCTGATTTGTTAACCATTCATTAATATATTTTCTCAGGTTGCGTCTAATCAGTTAATACTGGTTGCTTTAACACTTACACTGTGGTAACTAGCAGTTGTATTTATTATTCTACCAAAAAAAGTAAACAGGTAGCGGGTGGACTGGGGCTACATAAGGTTCACTCTTGAAGGAGGAATACCCTGTATAAGAAGAGTCAATATATTTACCTTTCTGGTGGTCTATGTGTAAAGAAATGGGAGGACAGGTTAATGTGACAGCGTAGTCATCACTTCCTCCTTGCTTCCCTCCTCGTTGGGCGCCAGGCAAGGGTCACACAAGAGGCTGACCACAGGGTGGGAGTGTTTTTTTTGGGCTATGCTAGGCACCTGTAACAGGTTCACTTTATTATACATGGGGTACCTTTACTCTTGTGCCATTTTATCAATGACCCATGACAAGAATGAGGTTGCCATGGGGAAACACTCAACCCTAAGACAGGCCTTTACAGTTAGGGAAGAACGTACACTGTGTAACACTTGCGCTAGAACTGTTTTCAGTTAACTCTCATGTCCCCGTCACAATGTAAACCTTTTCTGTAATTTGCATTTTGGAGGGACACACTGAGCCTTGTCCACATCCACCTATCCAGTGTATCACCGCTACCTCACTACCAGTAACAGTGTGGGGTCCCGCCCTGCATGAAAAGGTAGTATTTATGTAATTGCAGAGTCTATCAGAGACATTCCCCAGGAGCTGGTGACTTTACATCCAGGTGATGTTGAGCACCATCCTTCTGCCCCACAGTGGTGTTGTTCTCCATCCCTTACAGGTACTGGATTTCTCTCTCTGGCCCACCATGGCCCTGGACCATTTTGAATCTTTACCCACCTCCAACTCTCTGCACCGCGTAACTGTCCTTCTTATATAACACAGGATCAGTGGGTCAGACCCAGAGAAAAAAACAGCCAAGAGACCAAAGAACCGGGAAAGTATTAACTATGTAACTATGTAACTTCTGCCCAGTATGGGACAGTACCTAACTAGCTATTTTTAACCTGCTTACAAATATGCCAGTTTCACTTCACTCCTGACTGTAACACATATTACTAATGTAGTATAACATACTTGATGTTGTGTGCTGGACAAAGGTAGCAGTTACAAAGCTTCCTGGAGTGAGCACACTTTCAGGCACAGATACCAGTCCAGTGATGTAGTGACAAACAGTGCAATGCTTATAGGTGCTATTTACAAGTTTTTTTACAGGTGCTGTACAGTGTCCACAAACATAAACAGGGCAAAAACTCCAAAACAAAATCTTAGCCATGTCACTAACTACACAAATCCACATCCTAACAGGCTGAGCAAGCCCAATGCTTGTCAGTCTTCACATATGCAGTTTGACAGCTTCCACCAACCTTGGAAGCATTCGCAGGCAGGCACAACTAATTTTTACTGACAGTCTACTGACTGGAATGGTACCAGCTGATTGGAGAAAAGCCAATGTAGCACCAATATTTAAAAAAGGGCCAAAATACATCCTTGGGAATTACAGACCAGTTAGCATAACATCAATAGTTTGCAAACTCTTGGAGGGGATGATAAGGGACTATATACAAGATTTTAGTAATGAAAACGGTATCATTAGCAGTAATCAGCATGGATTCATGAAGAATCGTTCTTGCCAAACCAATCTATTAATCTATGAGGAGGTGAGTTGCCATCTAGATAAAGGAAGGTTCCCCATAAATGTTTACTGTACAGTAAAGTCCTTTGGCATGGACCATAGGGTGAGTACATGGATTGAAAACTGGCTTCAAGGGCAAGTTCAGAGAGTGGTGATAAATGGGGAATACTCAGAATGGTCAGGGACGGGAAGTAGGGACCCCCAGGGTTCTGTGCTGTGACCAATCCTGTTTAATTTGTTCATAAACAACCTGGAGGATGGGGTAAACAACTCAATCTCTGTATTTGCGGATGACACTAAGCTAAGCAGGGCAATAACTTCTCCGCAGGATGTGGAAACCTTGCAAGAAGATCTGAACAAATGAATGGGGTGGGCAACTACATGGCAAATGAGGTTTAATGTGGAAAATGTTAAATAATGCATTTGGGTGGCAAAAATATGACTGGGGGTGAACCTCTGGGGGAATCTAGGATGGGAAAGGACCTGGGGGTCCTAGTAGATAATAGGCTCAGCAATGGCATGCAATGCCAAGCTGCTGCTAACAAAGCAAACAGAATATTGGCATGCATTAAAAAGGGGATTAACTCCAGGGATAAATAGATCATTCTCCTACTCTACAAGACTTTGGTCTGGCCTAACCTGGAGTATGCTGTTCAGTTCTGGACACCAGTCCTCAGGAAGGATGTCCTGGAAATGGAGCGAGTACAAAGAAGGGCAACAAAGCTAATAAAGGGTCTGGAGGGTATTATTTATGAAGAAAGGTTGCGACCACTGAACTTATTCTCTCTGGAGAAGAGGCGCTTGAGAGAGTATACGATTTCCGTTTACAAATACCATACTGGTGACACCACAATAGGGATAAAACTTTTTTGCGGAAGGGAGTTTAATAAGACACATGGCCACTCACTAAAATTAGAAGAAAAGAGGTTTAACCTTAAAATGAAGGGTCATCCACATTTTCCATCTTAGCCCGGGCTGTGTTTTACTGTGAAGGTATAATCCTCTAGAGCCAAAAACCACCGGTTCACCTGTCTATATGTTTCCTTTTTCTCTGCCATGCATTTGAGGGGAACATAACATTATAAGTTCAAACTGATGCCAATTAGTATCTTAGAGTGTCCAAGGCCCACTTTATGGCTAAACATTTGTTTTCAATGCAAAATTTGGGAAAACCTTCTATAGTAACCTGTAATACCAAGGAAGTATTTGACCTTTTTTATTAGTTGAACTGGATGTGTCTTTTTTCAAACAGACTAACTAACTAACTATGTAACTATGACCTGCTTCTTGTTTGTAGGACAGGGCCATTCTTGGATGGCTTCTATTTTGTTCAATTGAGGTTTTATAACTCCTCATAGTGTAGCCTAAATACCTGGCTTCCTCTGAGCTAATGGGATTTGCTACAAAATCTTCCTTACCTGCTTGTCGACCAGCCGCTGTCGTTATACAGTGGCAGGTTGGCTCTCCTGCATGAATCGCCGTAGCTGTATGTCGGCTCGCGCAGGAGCAGTTGCGGGCGGCCAACACGCCACCGGCACCGCGTGCTTACGCCGGCTGCACACTGCATGAACGTGCCTGTGGGTTGAGCGGACTCGATGTCCGCCGCCGGCCCGCGATCACCTAGTGCAGAGGCAGGACGGGGATCTGCCTTTATAAAAAAGGCGAATCCCAATTCTGACAGGGGACATGACAGAGATCTTCTGTTCCCAGTCATCGGGAACAGTGATCTCTGTCATGGCCCTGGCGGCCCATCCCCCCCTACAGTTAGAACACACCCAGGAAACACAGTTAACCTCTTGATCGCCCCCTAGTGTTAACCCCTTCCCTGCCAGTGTCATTTTTGCATTGATCAATGCATTTTTATAGCACTGATCAATGTAATAATGTCACTGGTCCCCAAAAAGTGTAATTTGGGGTCAGATTTGTCCCCCGGAATGTCGCAGTCCCATTAAAAATAACAGATCGCTGCCATACTAGTAAAAATAATAAAAAATAAATAAAAGTCCCTAAATCTATCCCATAGTTTGTAAACGAGATAACTCTTGTGCAAACCAATTAATATACACCTATTGGGGTTTTTTTTACCAAAAATATGTAGAAGAATATATATCGGCCTAAACTGATAAATATGTTCGTTTTTTTATGTATATTTTTTTGGATATGTATTATAGCAAAAAGTAAAAAAAAAAATTTTTTTGTTTGTTTACAGTGCAAAAAATAAAAACCGCAGAGGTAATCAAATACCATCAAAAGAAAGCTTTATTTGTGGGAAAAAAGGACGTTAATTGTGTGTGGGTACAGCGTCGCAATTGTCAGTTAAAGCGACTCAGTGCCCTATCGCAAAAAATGGCCTGGTCATTAAGGGGGCAAATCCTTCTGGGGCTGAAGTGGTTAAAGAGAGAATCCAAAATAGCCTGGATAGGGGGCAAGTGAGACTCTCAGTCAGTGCTATGTATCACTATATTGTCCAAATATGCAGCTGTATATTTTTGATGAGGTCTTAGGATTCTATCCATTGCCCTTTAAAATGTCGTGGTGGCATATTGTATCCCAAAAGGCATCTTTTTATATTAAAATGAGCCCTCAGGCAGTCTTTTCTCTGGCGCTCTTAGTCATGGGGATTTGCCAAGTGGTCATATAATGGGCCTTCTCAAGTCTGTCCATGAGCTCATCTACCCTAAGCATAGGGTAGGCGTCAAATTTTGTCACTGAATTACTTTTTCTGATTTGTTACAAAACCTCCAAGTACTGTCTGGTTTTGGGACTAAAACAATTGGGCTAGACCAGTCACTATTGGACTCTTCACTTATGTCTAGCTCAAGCATCCTCTTGACTTTGTCACTGATGTCTTTTCTACTAGCTTTAGGAAACCGGCTGGCATGTTGCCTTCAAATTCACAAAAATTAAATTTTTGGTGCTTGATCGCATCCATCCAGGGGCCTGTGGTGGTGACTGGAACAAACAAATTCTTCAATGTGAGTCTAGGTGGATTTTTATACTAAACTCTACCACACCACCAGGCCTTAATAAAACAATCTCTTTTAAACCATTCTTGGAGAGTTTTTCCTGGGAAGGATAGGAGGAATAAATTCCACCACTACACCCCTCATTTCCTTTTAATATTGCTCCTTTACATGGCATTTCTCAAACCTAGACTCTTCTCTTTATTCCAAATATACACCCATAGTGGCGAGAATTCAGCCAATACACCCTGCCCCATATAGTTGTGTTCTCTCTACGGTTTAATTTATTTTCCCTGTGTGCTAGACTATTTTTATGAATACCAGCCTAGATCAATTACGTCATGTGTAACATGTCTTGATACATTTGTCACATTTATCTTTGTAAGCTTGTCCCTCTGAGCCTATTTACTGATATACAGCCTGTTAATATGAAAATGGTGTTATATACATGAATGTCTCTATTATTTTCAATGTATTTTGGATTTGCTCTTTTTTGTGGAATTTATATATACTTTTTCATTTTTTCAACGGTTTTCATTGCTTGTCCTCTCGCTTCTCCTCACCAGGTGGTTTGCCTTGTGTTATGCCCTGCCTGGTCCTGTTGGGCTGCCCAGCACACGGGGGCCACTTCTGGCCTTTCCTGATTGGGGGTGGCCCTTTTTTGGGCTGATCACATTCGACGCTAGGATCGAGATTTGGTTTGTCCTTGGATCCAGCTTCCTGGGTCTTCGGCCTCTGTGTGCGCTGGCAAGCTGGTGACGCGTGACCTCATTTTGCCCCTTATGGTGGGGCGGAACCGCACGTTACCACCCAGGGGGTGTTGCCATGCGGTGCCTCGCTCTAGATTGTATTGGTAGTCCCTTATTCGATTGGCCTTTTTTCAATCCACTACTTCCTATATAAACTCTGAGCAGCTGCTACCTAATTGTCAACACTGTGGTATGGCCTGCCTTGTTTTGATATGTGAAATCTGCTGCTGATATGAAATATTAGAACTTTTGCATTTTGCACCACAATCTGGTTATGCTAGTCTTTGTTAATGCACTTTCCAGTGCTACATGGTCAGCATTGTTACTCATGTGCATTTTTCTCTATTTACTTCCCATATAGATCCATAGCTATTGTGCTATAATATACTGCCAGCTAACAGCCATCTCAGCATTGGTCTGCCCACAACAGTCCAGTCTTTGATTGCACTGACAATCCATTAGACCTCTTTTTGTGAATTAAACTCGGGAAAAAATATTTTTCTCCCTCTTTTTTTTCTTATATGTTCCCTTTATCTTTAGTGGTATTTTGGCCATTTGGTTGTGGACTCCAGCATTTTGGCACCCACAGCTAGCCCATCGGTCGGGCCGGCCAGCTCCACTGTGCCCCCTGCGGTGCTTATCGAGAGACAGCCTTGTACCTCAACCTTGTTTTTACCTCATAACCTTGTGGCTATGTACATCATCTTACACAGTGTGGTCAGTTATCTCATGTGTTTTTGATATTGTTATGTATTTAATGTAACAACCTATAAATATACTTACCTTATAGAACGTCCCTTTATCTACATAAGAGCATCCCTGGAGAAGATCAAAATACTTTCTTATTTGAAACACATCGGATGTCTCTGTAGTTCACATATTATTCCAAGGCAGTGGAGTAGCGTGGGTTGTCAGCGCCTAGGGCAAGGCAATTTGCGCTACCCCAACCTGCAGACTTTTATAACTCCCTTCCAACAATAGTACTGATCAGCCTGATTCCTGCACTCACCACTACACTAACCTACCTGATTCCTATACTGACCACTACACTGACCGCTACACTGACCTTTACACTGACCACTACACTGACCTATATGTCCACTACCCTGATCCTTACACTGACCTACCTGATTCCTATACTGAACACTACACTACCTGATTCCTACACTGTCCAATACACTAACCCTTACACTGACCAACCTGATTCCAACACTAACCGCTACACACTGCACTGTCCACTACACTGACCATTACACACTACACTGCCCACTACACACTACACTGACCATTACACTGTCCACCACACACTACACCGTCCACTACACTACACTGACCACTACACTATCCACTACACTACACTGACCACTACACTATGCTGACCACTACATTGTCCACTATACTGCACTACACTGTCCACTACACTGACCACTACAGTGTCCACTACACTACACTGATCACTATAAACTTGCAACAAGGCAGGATGTCCTTCAGAGGCAGCCATCATGGAAGAGTAGGGAGCAGCCACCCTATTCCTTCAGATTGTGGAGCTGTTCTCTCCCAGCCCACTTCCCACAGCTCAACTGTCTGGACCTTTTTTTAGAACATGTGCAGCCAATCGCACTGTTGAAATTTGCAAACTTTGCCTCAAGCAGATCAAGCATGGCAAAAACACCAGCCATTTGGGCACCACATGCTTGACCACCACACAGCCTGTTGGCAAGAGCACCTGAAAGCCACACAAAAGGGATGCAATTCTTATCCTCCTCACTTCTACCCCCGCTATAGCTCATGACCTCTCAGCAGCCTCCAATACAGGGATGATGGTGTAGCAAAGGGTTTTACAGGTCCTTGCAGCACATCTGCCAGCAGCACACCACCAACTGTAGAGTATAGCAGGCAAATTTCTCTGCCCCAGCTGCAGCAGCGAAAAAAAACCCCACATGCCCAGCATCTAAATTCCAGCTTGTCCAAGCTGCTGAATTTACAAGTCCTGCCTTTCTGTCTGGTAGATTCTTCCCCTTCTGTGAATTTGCAGAATGTGCTGTACCACAATGGCAGGTTCCCAGTCATTATTTCTTTGCACGTAAGGCCATTCCAGCTCTGTAAAATCACATGGAAGCCGATGTTTTGGCATCGTTGCGTAAAGCAGTCAGTCACTAGGTCCACCTTACTGCTGTCTCTGTCAGAAACCATGAACCAGACCGAGACAGAAGTATTAATAAAAGGTAAATAGAGTAAGCGTAGTCAAAGCATAGCCAGAGTCCAGTAACCGGATTGGGTAGTCAGCCAAGCCAGAGTTCAGTATCCAGATCGGGTAATCAGCCAAGCCAGAGTTCAGTAACCAGATCGGGTAATCAGCCAGGCCAGAAGTCAGGGATCCAAGTAGAGGAACAGCAAGCAGGATAAGGAGCCAGAAGGGATGTCAGCAAAGCCAGTCTTTAAACAGGAACGCAGGAGATGGTTTCTTGTGATGTGACCAAGGCGAAGGCAGGAATGAAGTGAGCTGGAGATCTTTTTTTTTTTAACAGAAAAAGGTTTTTTATTTTGACAGAAATCATAAGAATACAAAATAGCAGTAGCATGAGGAGTACAGTGTTTGCAATCAGGTTACAGCATTACATAAAGTATTCATTTTCAGGCGGCGTTGAGGTCAGGATACCCAAGGATGGAAGACAGCCTGTGGTGTGAACTACGTCTATAGCTGGTTACAGGTAAGCAATAGAACGGTACAAAACAAAAAGAGGGGTGCGTGTATATTATGGAGCGGACAGTAGTCCCGGACGGCTCCAAGATCAGTCCCACCTTTCCGCCTCTAGAAGAATGGAGAGTGGAAGGTATTCTCAGTCTGGGGGAAAGGAAAAAGGGGGGGCGAGGAGGGGGGAGGGGGGGGCAAAAAAAAAAAAAAAATTCCCCGGCTCCCCCATAGCCGCCCCCAGCTCCCCACCAAACAATGCACACGATATCATCATATTCACATAAACCAGGAGTTCAGTCAGACATCTGACCACTGTGACCATATTTTCTCAAACTTTGCAGGGCAATTTCTGCTCTCATATGTGATCTTATATAAAGGAAGGACTTTATTAATCGCACTTTTCCAGGAGGCTACTGTAGGGAGATCAGTACCCTTCCATCTCAGGAGGATTTCTCTCCTAGCATAATAGAGGGCAAAGGTTAAGCCTAGTTTAGTGTGACGGTCTCCCTCCACATCCCCCAAGTAGCTAAGTAGAAAGACAAGAGGGTCCAGTGTCAACGGGGCACCGCAAAGGTCTGACAATACGTCCGCCACCCCTCTCCAATAGGGCTGAATCCTGTTGCAAGTCCAGACCATATGGAAGAAGGAGCCCCTCTCAATGGAGCATCTTGTGCAGAGTGGGCTGAGAGAGGGGTAGATGGAAGCCAACTTCTGTGGGGTGTAGTATGCCCTATGCAAAAACTTCAATTGGACAAAACGGTCTCTAGAGGCTATCATAGAGGAAATAAATGTAGAGACACACTCCTCCCATATGTCATCGTCCAGGTCAGGGATATCCAACCTCCATTTTCCCATCAGGTGTGAGGTGTCCGTGTCAAGAGCTACTGTGAAATACATGTATAGGGTGGAGAGAGGTTTGTGTAGGAGCTCTGAAGTGAGAAGTCGCTCTATAGAGTCTGAATCTAGAGTAATCGGGGAAGGAAACTGGGCGGCCAGAGCATGCCGGAGCTGCCAGTACCTAAATAGGAAGGATCGGGGGAGTTTAAATGTTTGTCTTAGTTCTAGGAATGGTAGAATCTTCCCCCTCGGCATTACGTGCCTAAGGGTGACAACCCCCCTCTCCGCCCACGCCGCCGGATCGGGCACTGTATTTAGGTGGGGAAGAAAGGGATTACCCCACAGGGGAGTATGAGGGGAGACCACCAAGGGATCCCGGAGAGCCACCCGTGAACACTGCCAGACCCGGATCGTGGTTTTCATAGGAGTCGTGACGCCCGAATGTGCCTTACATCCCCTAAAGGCTAGGTTAGAAAGGGCTGCATATGAACCAACTATCGCTGCTTCCAGGGTGACTGCTGGATTCTGTCTGGGCTGGGAGAACCACCAGCGGACGGTAACCAAGACCGCAGCCCAATAGTAAATAAGGAAGTTCGGAAGGGCCAGACCTCCACCCGATAGGGGAAGATAAAGGGTGCGCCTGGCCACCCTCGGAGGTCTCCCCGCCCAGACAAACTCGCTCACAATACTGTCGAGTCTCCGGAACACCGACCGGGGAATGTGGAGAGGAGTGTGACGGAAAAAATATAACAGTTTGGGTAAGTACACCATTTTGATTAAGTTCCCTCTACCTACTGGCGTAAGCGGAAGTCTACGCCAGGTTGTGCACTGCTTGGTAAGTTTGTCCAACACTGGAATTAGATTACGGTCGAGGTATTTGTCCAGGGTCGAGGCTACCCTTACGCCCAAGTATGTGAACTCTTCGACCCATTGAAGGGGTGTTCGTGTATCGATACGGGGCATGGAAGGGTGAAGTGGGAAGAGGACCGACTTGTCCCAGTTGACACGAACTCCTGAAAAACGGCTGAAGGTATCGAACTGAGACAAGGCAGCCCTCAAGGAGTCAGATGCATCCGCTAAATAAAGGAGGGAGTCATCAGCATAAAGGGACAGTTTCTCCTCTAGTGGACCTACTTTGATGCCTCTGATAGACTTGTCCCTCCTAATGTGGGCCGCCAGGGGCTCCAGGGCCAAGGCAAACAATGCCGGGGATAGGGGGCATCCCTGCCGGGTTCCCCTCTCCAAAAGAAAGGGCTCCGACAGGGTACTGCCCGTGCGTATGCGAGCCTTAGGCTGCATGTACAGCATTTGAATCCATGTGAGGAAGACCGGGCCAAAGCCAAATCTAGAAAGGACTCTCCACAGGTAGCCCCACTCGACCGAGTCAAAGGCCTTCTCCGCGTCGAGTGAGGCCACCACCCCAGGGCTCCCCTGTTCAGCCACTGCGATGTGGGTGTGTAATCTACGTATGTTTATGTCTGTGCCTCTTCCGGGCATGAAACCCGTTTGATCCGGGTGTACTAGGGCAGTGATTATTTTGTTTAAACGGATGGCTAAGATCTTGGCCAGGACTTTTGCGTCAACATTTAGGAGAGAAATAGGGCGGTAGGATGCGCAGAGGGTAGGATCCTTCCCCGGTTTAGGGATGAGAACTATGACCGCCTCGCTCATCGAGGCCGGGAGGGTCCCAATTTTTAAGGCTGAGGCAAAAACCGTCTGGAGTCTAGGGGTTATCTCCTCCATGTATGTCTTATAGAATTCCACCGGGAATCCGTCCGGACCCGGGGTCTTCCCTGCCTGCATCATTTTGAGAGCCTTTTGTATCTCCTCTAGTTGAATAGGGGCGTCTAGCGTGTTGGCTGCGGATTGTGTGAGAACTGGGATGTCAATTTCGTCCAAGTAGTCAGTAAGGTCTTGTTGGTCATATATTACTCGTGAGCTATATAAATGCTGGTAGAAGGTAGTGAAACATTTGTTAATTTCCGCTGGGGAAGAATGAAGTGACCCATCCATGTCACGAATCTGTGCTATAGCCGTGACCCCCGATTGTTCCCTGGATAGCCAGGCCAAAAGACGGCCCGTCTTCTCCCCCTGCTCGAATATTCGCTGAGATTGGTATAGCAACTTCTTTTGTGTCAGGGAGGTCTGTAGCAGAAGGGATTGTCGGGTAAGAGATTGGAGTGCTATGTAGTCTCGCGGGTCACGGGAACGGACATATTGGGCTTCCTGTCTGATCGCTTCCGCCTCTAGTCTAGTAAGCTCTGCTCTACGTAGTCTCCTCACCTTAGCAATAATAGATTGGTAGTGCCCCCTCGATGAGGCTTTAAAGGCCTCCCAAACCATATTGTCAGAGGTGGACCCCGGATTGACCTCCCAAAATTGCTGCACTGTGCTCCGGAACTGAGAGTCAACATCTGTGTCGGATATCCAGAACCTGGACAGCCGCCAGAGTCTATTTGCTGGATCTACTGTCAGTTCCAGGGACAACAGCAACGGGGCGTGGTCCGAGATCCCCCGTGGAAGTATGCTTATGTCCCGAACTCTGGGGAGGACAGGCGCCGCAACGTAGGCCAGGTCTATGCGAGAAAGGGACCTATGAGAGGCAGAATGACAAGTAAAGGCCCTGGTCTGAGGGTTCCTCCACCGCCACACATCCACCAGGCCATATGTGTCAGCCCAGTCTGCCAAGTCACGGCGTGCAGTGTCTCCCTTTGAGCTCCTGTCCAACCCAGAGTCCGGGACAAGGTTAAAGTCACCCATCAGTACAACATTATCCGGGGGGAAGCGGGCCAGCTCCCCCGAGATCAAATTGAGGAGTCTGAATGAGGCCGGAGGGGGCAGATACACACCCACCAACACCCAGGGCGTGTCACATATCAAGGCATGTATCAATACGTATCTCCCATCAGGATCCAGGACTAAGTCAAGGAGCTTAAAAGGGAGAGTTTTCAGGACCAGTACACTAACACCCCTTGCAAAATTGGAGTAGGTAGAGTGGTAGTGGTGACCCACCCACGGTTTTTTCAGACTGAGGGTCTTGCTACCAATCAAATGCGTCTCCTGCAACACACAGACATGGGGACTATGCCTCTTTATAAATTGAAATACCAGAGAGCGTTTTAGTGGAGAATTTAAGCCTCGTGTGTTCCAGGAGAGAATATTTAGATTAGGCATATATACATCTTAGTTATAAAAAAAGCAGGATACAGCTTATATAGTCTTCCTGATTCGGCGCAGGTCCTCCTAGGGGACACCCGAGGCGAATCAGAGTCTGACATTACTTTAGGCCCAGAGAGCAAACACAGCATTGCCAAAAAATATGAAATAAAAACAACAAAAAAAAAAGGAAAGAAATCAAAAATAAAAAACTGGGAGCCAGGAACACGGCTCAACATCCCCAAATCCCCCCCCACCCCACCCGACCCCCAGAACAGGAGGCAGGTCTGTGTCCCCAAACTTGCTTCAGCCCGACGGCTGCTCATGGAGGCAGTGAACTAGAGGCAACCGACCTCTGTGAGTCAAAAAAAAAAAAAAAGGTAGGTGTGTTTTAAGTTCCGGTAAGGATAAAGTGGTGTGAATCACCCGGAGCCCCGGGGGTACAAAACTTGTGGTGGACGAATAAACTCCCCGACCCCAGCCGGGGTCGAGGTAGTGCTGGAGAAGTTGGCAGAGAAAGTGCACGGTAGGGGGAGATGTAACAACAGGATTGACTATAGGTAGCGGGACCGGTCTCCTCAAGGATAAAGTAACATGACCGCAGTGCCCTCTTGGGAAGGAGAGTGGGGTTTAGCTTTTCTCCCTTACAGGATCGCAGTGATGAAGGAGGTCCGTTCGGAGGCAATGTTCAGAGTTCCGCTCCGGTGTCCTGCTTGCTTCCGGGTTGGGAGATGAATGGGTATGCTCGTAAGGAAGGGGAAGCCTGGCTCAGTCTCAAATGCATGGCACCCAAGAAGTGATGAACATCTAGTCCACGCCAGCCGACCATGACATGAGAGGGGTCCGCAGGAGTATACAAAGGGTCAGGCTCTCCCCCCCAATAACAAATAAGCCCGTAATCTCTCCAGCAGTGTACTCACATTTTCTCCAGTAGAATCATCTTTGGATGGTGTCAGCCCACGCGGCAGCTTCTCTGGGGGAGGTGAAGAAGTGCACTTTTTCGCCATCTTGTACTCTGAGCTTGGCGGGGAAGAGCATGTTGTACTTGATCCCTTTTTGTCTGAGCATGGCGCGGACATGATCGAAAGATTTGCGTTGTCTCTGTGTCTCCACAGAGTAATCTGGGAAAATGAGAAGTTTCGTGTTCTCATAATGCACTTCTCCCTGCATACGAGCAGAGCGGAGGACAGTGTCCCTGTCCCTGTAGTGGAGGAGCTTGAAAATGAAAGTGCGCGGCGGCGCTCCCTGCGGGCCCCGGGTGGCAGGCATTCGATGGGCGCGTTCGATGGAGAAATGTGAGGAGAATTGCGCCTTCGGTAGTAGGGTTGGGAGTAACTTCTCCATGAAGGCAACCGGATCCGTTCCCTCCGCGCCTTCCGGGAGGCCGAGAACTCGGAGATTATTCCTCCGATTCCGGTTCTCGGCGTCCTCGGCCCTGAATTCAAGTGCTTTAACCTTGGATTTGAGGATCTGAATGTCCTCATGTTGTGTTCTTTGTACATCTTCCGCGGTGGAGATCCGCCGCTCCGCCTCCCCCACGCGCTCTCTAAATCGGTCCATGTCGCGACGGATGAGGGCCGTCTCCTCCTGAACATGGTCTATCTTGATGGTCAGGGTGGACTGGCAGGTGGAGATGGCATGCATCAGAGCCTCAAACGCCTGGGATCCAGCCTGGATCACGCCATCCGGCGGGGCAGAGGTCTGCGTCTCCATGTTGCAGGCCTTAGGAGGGGAAGGCCCAAATTTCGGCGGCGTTTTTGTATGCTCCGGAGCTCGCAATTTCTGGGTTCCTTTTTTGTTTCTGCGCATTCCCTGAGCCACCGGGCGCTTCTAGTGGTAAATGGCAGGGATTTAAATGCAATATCCACACCAGGATGTAGGAAGGAAAAAGTCCGGAGTGGGAGCTCTGGTACTAAACGTCCGCTCCCAGCGCCATCTTGGACACGCCCCCGAGCTGGAGATCTTTAAGTAGGCGGGACTGACGAGCAGATCCACAACAGCTGGTTAACTGTGAAGAGAGATGAGAGCTGGCAATTAGCCGATAGCTGAGCGGCCAGCTCAGAGAAGGAAGGGCTGACTCCCTCCTCAATGACCCCTTCCCCTCGGAGGACCACCGGGCTTGAGGGAAAAATATCTATGGAAATCATGGAGGAGGGCAGGAGCATGTACGTCCGAGGATGAGACCCAGGAGCGTTCCTTCAGACCGTACCCCTTCCAATGCACCAAGTACTGTATGCGACCACGAAACCTACGGGAGTCAACAATGAATTGTACCTTATACTCCTTATGGTTCTCAATCTGTATAGTGTGAGGACGTGGCACCGAGGTGGTAAAGCGGTTGCAGACCAACGGTTTCAATAAGGAGACATGAAACACATTTGAGATGCGCATACTAGGAGGAAGGTCCAACGCCTAAGCCACTGGGTTAATCCTGCGAAGTATACAGAAAGGCCCAATAAACCGAGGTGCGAACTTCAGTGAGGGAACATGAAGTCGGAGGTTGCGAGATGACAGCCAGACCCTGTCCCCAACCTGGTAGGAAACAGTACAAAACATATTACAGCACACACACATTCAAGAATGACATTTCCTGCAAGGCTAGTTAAAAACACCTAAACGTATTCAAAAAAATACGGGGGTTTGGTCACACTATATGGTCATATAGTGCTAAGCCCACTTACTGCGACAAAGTACCCTGAATTAGTGGGTCCTACCCTAGTAATAGAATGAAAGATCCTGTGTCTCAACCATGGGAGGTGAACTCCTCTATGTGGGAGAACTGAAGGGGATTCCTCCTATGCACTGGTGGCCAATAAATAAGAGGTAATGAAGAGGGGGAGGGGTGCTCCGGCCCAAAAAACCTGTTCAGGGTCTATTACCATCTTGAATCTAAACGCATTTTAGGGTGTGCCCCCCAAATATGTTTTTGCAACCTGGTAGGAAGGCGTAGGCAGGCGCCTGCGGTCAGCATGGAGTCTGTACCTATCATTAGCATGACGCAAAGCCTCCTGGACTTGTGCCCAAGTGGAACAAAGACCATGGAGATGCTCCTCTAGCGCAGGAATGCTCTGCGGAACAAACGAGTCAGGCACCATGGAAGGTTGGAAACAATAATTCGCCATAAACTGAGACAATCGGGAAGCAGAATTCAAGGCACTGTTGTGAGCAAACTCTGCCCATGGTAATAAGTCTGACCAGTTGTTGTGATGGTCAGAAATATAGCAACGTAGAAATTGCTCCAAGGACTGATTGCTCGTGCTGCGGCCCCATTAGACTACGGGTGATACGCAGAGGAGAAAGCAAGCTGAATTCCCAGCTGTGCACAAAAGGCTCGCCAGAACCGGGACACAAACTGACTACCCCTGTCCGAGACAATCACCTTGGGTAGCCCATGTAAGCGAAAGATCTCCCGAGCAAAAAATGGAAGCCAGTTCGTTATAAGTGGGCAACTTCTTCTGGAATACAATGACACATCTTTGAGAATCGGTCAACCACCAAAAGGATAACTGTGTTGCCTTGGGAGTTGGGCAACTCCACAATTAAATCCATAGACAGGTGGGTCCAGGGCCTCTCTTCATTGGGTATGGGTTGTAGGAGGCCCACCGGAAGGTGTCGTGGAGTCTTACTTTGAGCACACACGGAACAGGCAGCTACAAAGGCAGTTACATCAGCAAGTAGACTAGGCCATCAGAATTGCTGGGAAATGGCCCAAACGAGTTGATTCTTACCAGGGTGGCCAGCTGCCTTGGGAGAATGGTAAGTCTGGAGCACGGCAGTACAGAGACACTCTAGAACAAAGCAGCAGTCACAAGGTTTCTCAGGAGGAGCATCGACCTGAGCAGCAAGAATTTTGTCACCCAAAGGAGAAGTAAAACTGGTGCGAACCGTAGCCAGAATACGATCAGGAGGAATCATAGGAACCGGAACCAACTCCAACTTGGAAGTGGAGGAAATTTGTTGTGACAGGGCGTCAGCTCTTACATTCTTAGTACCGGGTAAGAATGAGACAATGTAATTTAAATTTGACAAGAAAAGAGCCCATCGCGCTTTTCTGGGAGAGAGGCGTTTAGCCTCAGACAAGAATGTGAGATTCTTATGGTCAGTAAGAATGAGAACCGGCACAGTGGTACCTTCGAGGAGCTGTCTCCATTCTTTCAGGGCTAAAATGATTGCCAACAGCTCTCTGTCACCAATCTCATAATTGCACTCGGCAGGTGACAATTTCTTGAAAAAGTAGCCACAAGGATGCATAGCACTCTCAGAGGTAGGACGTTGAGACAGAAGGGCGCCAACACCAGTCTCAGAAGCCTCAACCTCAAGGATAAAAGGTAACGTAGTATCAGGATGTGCCAACACAGGAGCAGAAACAAAAGGCAGCCTTGAGACTTTCAAATGCCTTAATGGACTCCGGAAACCAACTTTGTGGGTTACCGTTCTTTCTGGTCATATCAGTCAGGGGCTTGCCAGAGACGAGAAGTTATGAATAAACATCCGATAATAGTTGGAAAAACCCAGGAAACGCTGCAGAGGATGTAACCCCATGGGTCAAGGCCACTGTAGGACTGCCGAAAGTTTCTCTGGGTCCATCGAAAAACCAGCAGTGGAAATGACATAGCCCAGGAATTTAACCTGTTCCCGATGGAACTCACACTTCTCCAGTTTACAATAGAGATTGTTCTCTCTTAATTTCTGAAGCACACGACAGACATCTGTGTGGTGGCTCTCCAGGGACTTGGAAAATATGAGTATATCATTGAGATAAACCACCACACATAACTGCAACAAATCTCGGAGGACATTGTTAATAAATTCCTGGAAAACTGCTGTTGCATTACAAAGGACAAAGGGCATTACAAGATACTCATTATGGCCTGTTCTGGTATTAAACAGAGTTTTCCACTCGTCGCCCTCCTTAATCCTCACAAGATTGTAAGCCCCTCTCAAATCAAGCTTAGTGAAAACCGTTGCTCCCTTGAAGCAGTCAAATAGCTTTGTAATCAACGGGATGGGTAGGCATTCTTATCCGTGAAACGATTGAGACCCCTAAAAATCAATACAAGGTCTCAGTTCACCGCTCCTCTTCTTCACAAAGAAGAAACCAGCAACAGCAGGAGACGAGGATTTGCAGATGAAACCCCAAGAAAGTGCATTTGCAACATACTCCTCCTTGGCTTTATCCTCCAAGACCGACAAAGGGTATTGGTGAAGAGCCCCTATGGCCATGGACAACGGAACCATCTCATGAGTAACATGGGCAGGCTGTAGAGGTCTCCCGTCAAGAGCCTCAATGGCAAGTGGAGTGTCACGCAGCTGCGGTGGAATCGAGTGTTTGGATACAAAGGCAGCATCAATAAACAGGCCTGCAGCCCCAGAGTTGATTAGAGCCTGTATCTCGATAGACGACTTAGCCCAACAAAGGGTGACCAGGGGTTTATCCTTCTGGATAACTGGGAATGACACAACACCACCTAAGGTCTGTCCATGACAGGACCTCAAGGTTCGGGTGTTCCCAGGACGGGTAGTACAAGACTTCAAAAAGTGACCTGCCTGGACACAATAAAGGCACAATCAGAGAGACGCGTGAAGCCCAAGTGCATGGGTTCATCTTCACTGACCGACTCGGTACCAGGAGGCATGGGAGATGAAGGAGGCACGGGTGGGACTGCAAAGCTTGGTGGCAAACGTACAAGAGGCTTCCGCAAGCGCTCCTTAAAAGAAAGTCTTTCTCTGAGTCTGGAGTCAATGAGGATGGCAAACGAGATCAAGCTCCCCAGCTCAGTGGATATATCTCGGGCTGCTATCTCATCCTTGATGGAATCTGACTGATTATGAGAAAAAGCAGCCACGAGGGCCTCATTGTTGCAAACAACCTCTGCTGCCAGTGTACGGAACTCAATGGCGTAGTCGGCAACAGTTCTCGTACTCTGTTTGATGGACATGAGGCACTTGGCAGCAGAAGCAGAGCATGCGGGAACGTCAAATACCCTTTTAAAAGAGGCCATAAACTCAGGGTAACTCAAGACAACAGGTTTTTGCGTCTCCCATAGAGGGTTAGCCCAGGCCAAGGCTCTCTCAGAAAGCAAAGATATCACGAACCCTACTTTGCTTCTGTCCGTGGGAAACGCCTGGGGCAGCATCTCAAAGTATATCCCAACTTGGTTGAGAAACCCTCTGCATTGAACTGGATTGCCCCCAAATCGCTAGGGAAGCGGGGCGGAACCAGACATACCTCTTATAGAGGTAATACTCAAGGCGGGTGCCTGCACAGAGACTGGTGCAGTAGCAGGGAAGGCCTGCAACTCAGGTTGTACCAGAGCAGCCACAGTGGGTGATTGCAGGTGAGCCGTGTGACTCAGGAGTGTTTGTAACGCCATGGCAAACTGATTCATGCGGTGATCTTGCTCATCCAATCTGGAAAAAATATTACCAACAAGTGGATTGACTGTATCTTCTGAATTCATGGGCTTCGCCTACTGTCAGAAACCATGAACCAGACCGAGATAGAAGTACAGTAAAATCACACTTGTTTATTAATAAAAATAAAAAGGTAAATAGAGTAAGCGTAGTCAAAGCATAGCCAGAGTCCAGTAACCAGATTGGGTAGTCAGCCAAGCCAGTGTTCAGTAACCAGATCGGGTAATCAGCCAAGCCAGAGTTCAGTAACCAGATCGGGTAATTAGCCAGGCCAGAAGTCAGGGATCCAAGTAGAGGAAAAGCAAGCAGGATAAGGAGCCAGAAGGGATGTCAGCAAAGCCAGTCTTTAAACAGGAATGCAGGAGATGGTTTCTTGTGATGTGACCAAGGAGAAGGCAGGAATGAAGTGAGCTGGAGATCTTTAAGTAGGCGGGACTGACGAGCAGATCCACAACAGCTGGTTAACTGTGAAGAGAGATGAGAGCTGGCAATTAGCCGACAGCTGAGCGGCCAGCTCAGAGAAGGAAGGGCTGAGCCAGCCCTGACAGTCTCGTGGTCCAGCAAGCATTGTCAGGGACGATATATTTTGTTTACAGCACACTGGGTAACTCTGCTTGCAACTAGGAAGGTTGCAGGACAGGGTTGAGTGCTGGAGCTTGTTGCCACATTTCCATACAGCTGGTGGTGATGATGCAAGTTTTGTCAGCTCCACCCCCTCTTCCTCCTTCTCCAAGCCCTCCTCTGCTGAATTGTCATATGAAGCTACCAGCTGGTCTGTCTAGGGGACAGGAGCCACACAGGAGCAGAGATTCTTTCAGCTCTGCGGGGGGCAGGCCCAGAAGTGGTTTACGCCACACCAGCTTGAGCCAGGAATGGTGGTGTGCGATAAAGGCACTAACCTCCTGTCCACCCTTCGACAGGAAAAGTTGACACAAGTGCCATGCCTGGCACATGCGCTCAATTTGATGGTGCAGCGTTTCATAAACAGGTACCCAGGGTTACAAGATCTTCTGAAGCAGGCCAGAAGAGTCTGTAGCCATTTCAGGTGGTCATACACAGCCAGTGTTTGGTTGGCTGAAATTCAGTAGGAATTCCACCTGCCAGTAAACTGCCTGATTTGTGACATGCCCATCAGGTGGAACTCAACTTTGGCAATGCTGCACATGCAGTAGAGGGCCATCAACGAGTACCTGTGTGTGTATGGCACAACGACAGGCTCAGGGTGGCTCAGCTTTTTTTCCCTATGCCAATGGCTGTGATAAAGGATGTATGCACTGTACTGTCACCATTTGAGGTGGCAACAAGGATTGTGAGCCATGACAATGCATGCATTAGTGATACAATCCCTCTTGTGTTCCTGCTTGAGCAGACTCTGCGTGGCATTATGCACTGGGCACTTAAAGGGGTTGTAAAGGTAAAAATTTTTTCACCTTAATGCATTCTATGCATTAAGGTGAAAAAACTTTTGACAGTACCGCCGCCCCCAGGCCCCCCGTTTTACTTACCTGACGCCTCGAATCTTCGCTCCTCGTCCTCGTCATCTTCATTGCAGCTCAGCCTGGTCGCTGATTGGCTGCAGTGGATGGATTGAAAGCAGCGCAGCCATTGGCTCGCGCTGCTGTCAATCACATCCGATGACGCGGCGCGCCGGGGGGCGGGGCCGAGTGATACAGCGAGCGGCTATAGCCGCCGGCTGTATCACGGGAGCGCGCCCGCAAGCACTCACCACCGTGCAAGGGAGCTCGCATTGAGGTGGTAAATGCTTGCGGGGAGGAGCTGAAACAGCCGCCGAGGGACCCCAGAAGACCAGATTCGGGGCCACTCTGTGCAGAACGAGCTGCACAGTGAAGGTAAGTATAACATGTTTGTTATTTTTTTTTTTTTTTTAAATTAACTTTACAACCCCTTTAAGGCAGAGCAGCGGAAAGAAGAGGAGGACTTCCTTTCCTCTCAAGGCCTGCTTCATGCAGGCACCATTCTTGCGACCCCACAGAACACACAAGAGGAGAGGCAGACATACGTCAAACCTTGAGAGTAGTACATGGCTGGGAGGAGGCAGTTCCAGATACTGTAATCCTCAGCGACCATGAGAACTCTGCTTCTAATGCCTCCGCAAACTTGCAGTGCATTGCCTCCCGAGAAGGACCCGAGAATTTGTGGCATCTAGGAGAAGGATCGTTATTGGTTGGCAACCCTCCTTGACCACCGTTACAAGGGGAAAGTCTCGGAATTCATCCCGTCCCCACAGAAGGAGCAGAGGATGAAATATCTTGAGGACACCTTAAAGAGGAGTTTATGTAATGCCTTTTCAGACTCTGGTAGGTTACAGTCTCATTAAAAAGCTAGCTTTGATGCTTCTTTTGGTCAAAGGACAAGCAGTGGAGAAGGGGGCCACCTCAGTGATGCATTTGAAACTTTTTTTAGTCCTCGGCACCCAGGGCTGTCAGCTTCCACATCCAATCGGCAGCATCTGCATCACATGGTGGGAGATCATTTAGGGGCGAAAACAGACATGGGGAGTCTTCAAGTTGATGATCCACTGGGTTACTGGGTCATGAGAATAGACTAGAATAGATTGGCCAGAACTTGCCCAGTATGCAATTGAGCTGCTGGGCTAACCTGCATCCAATGTGCTTTTCAAACAGGCATTCAGTGCTGCCGAAGGTTTGGTGACAGATAAAAGAGCGCATCTGTCCACAGACTCTGTTGACCGGCTGACATTTATGAAAATGAATAATTCCCAGATTAGCAGCAGCTATCAAGACCCTGATGCCGATGTCGCCGATTAAGTGTTTCTGAGATGTGGAATCTCTGCAATACTGTCTGGGCTGCCTAGCTTTGTGGGTGTTGATTTTATCTAGAAGAAATCTTTCGGTAGAGGTTTCATTGGCACAATTAACACCCAAGGACTAATTTTTCCATCCCTGTTTGACGACCTACTAACTGCTAAAACCAACAGCAAGTTCTCCATACTCATATTCTTGGACTTTTCTGCTGCCTTTCGACACATTTGACCATCCGCTCCTCCTCAACAAACGCCACTCCCTTGGCCTTTGTGATTCTGGTCTTTCATGGTTCTCCTCCTACCTATCTCACCACACTTTCAGTGTCACATACAACACCATCTCCTCCACTCCTCTGTTGGGGTACTCCAGAGCTCCGTCCTTGGGTCCCTCCTATTCCATCTCTACACCTCTTCCCTGGGCAAGTTGATAACCTCCTATGGCTTCCAATACCACCTCTATGTTGATGACACCCAGGTCTATCTCTCCACTCCTCAACTTACCCCCTCAATCTCCTCACTTATCACAAACTTACTGAGTAAAATATCAATATGGATGTCACACCACTTCCTCAAACCCAGTCTTTCTAAATCTGAGCTTATAATATTTCCGCCTCCCCAATCCCCTCCCCATGACTTTACCATCAAGATCAATGGCACACCTATTGGTCCCTCCACACATGCCAGAGTATAATTCTAGACTCTGACCTCTTCTTTAGCCCCCACATCTAATCACTGGCTACATCTTGCCACCTTAACCTCTGCAACATTTTCAGAATTCGCCCCTTCCTGACTGTCAACACCACAAAACAACGTATTCACTCCTTGGTTATGTCTTGCATCGATTATGGACTTTTCTGCTGCCTTTCGACACATTTGACCATCCGCTCCTCCTCAACAAACGCCACTCCCTTGGCCTTTGTGATTCTGGTCTTTCATGGTTCTCCTCCTACCTATCTCACCACACTTTTAGTGTCACATACAACACCATCTCCTCCACTCCTCTGTTGGGGTACTCCAAGGCTCCGTCCTTGGGTCCCTCCTATTCCATCTCTACACCTCTTCCCTGGGCAAGTTGATAACCTCCTATGGCTTCCAATACCACCTCTATGTTGATGACACCCAGGTCTATCTCTCCACTCCTCAACTTACCCCCTCAATCTCCTCACTTATCACAAACTTACTGAGTAAAATATCAATATGGATGTCACACCACTTCCTCAAACCCAGTCTTTTTAAATCTGAGCTTATAATATTTCCGCCTCCCCAATCCCCTCCCCATGACTTTACCATCAAGATCAATGGCACACCTATTGGTCCCTCCACACATGCCAGAGTATAATCCTAGACTCTGACCTCTTCTTTAGCCCCCACATCTAATCACTGGCTACATCTTGCCACCTTAACCTCTGCAACATTTTCAGAATTCGCCCCTTCCTGACTGTCAACACCACAAAACAACGTATTCACTCCTTGGTTATGTCTTGCATCGATTACTGCAACTCTCTGGTCACTGGCCTACTCTTACACAGGCTACCCCCCTTCAGTCTATTATGAATGCTGCTACTGCTAAACGAATACACCTTACTAACCGATCTGTGACTGCTGCTCCTCTCTGTCAATGCCTTCACTGGCTTCCACTACCCCACCGTATATAATTCAAAAAACTACACACAACATACAAGGCCATCCACCACATTGCCCCAAAGCTACAGTACTTTGAAAAATCATTCATACCCCTTGAAATTTTCCACATTTAGTCATGTTTGTGTCAAAAAAAATGTAAGTGTATTTTATTGGGATTTTATGTGATAGACCAACACAAAGTAGAACATAATTGTGAAGTGAAAGGGAAATGATAATTGGTTTTCCAAATTTTGTATAAATAAATATCTGAAAAGTGTAGATTGTATTCAGCCCCTTTTACTCTGATACCCCTAACTAAAATCTAGTGGAACCAATTGCCTTCACACCTGTGTGTAATTTAATCTCAGTATAAATATAGTTGTTCTGTGAAGCCCTCAGAGATTTGTTAGAGAACCTTCATGAACAGACAGCATCATGAAAGCCAAGGAACACACTAGACAGGTCAAGGATAAAGTTGTGAAGAAGTTTAAAGCAAGGTTAGGTTATAAAAAAAATCCCAAGCTTTAAACATCTCACGGAACTCTGTTCAATCCATCAACTGAAAATGGAAAGAGTATGGCACAACTGCAAACATACCAATACATGGCCATTCACCTAAACTGACAGGCCGGACAAGGAGAGCAAAAATCAGAGAAGCAGCCAAGAGGCCCATGGTAACTCTGGAGGAGCTGCAGAGATCCACAGCTCAGGCGAGAGAATCTGTCTATAGGACAACTATTAGTTGAGTACTCCACAAACCTGGCCTTTATGGAAGAGTGGCTACTAACTAAAACTAACACTGCACATCACCTTGATCACACCATCCCCACCGTGAAACATGGTGGTGGAAGCATCATGTTGTGGGGATACTTTTCTTTAGCAGGGACAGGGAGGCTGGTCAGAGTTGATAGAAAGATAAATGGAGCCAAATACAGGGCAATCTTAGAAGAAAACAGTCTCCACTTGAGACTGGGGCGGAGCTTTACCTTCCAGCAGAACAACAACCCTAAACATACAGTCAGAGCTACAATGGAATGGTTTAGATCAAAGCAATGTGTCAAAATGGCCTAGTCAAAGTTCAAACCTAAATCCAATAGAGAGTCTGTGGCAAGACTTGAAAATTGCTGTTCACAGATGCTCTCCATCCAATTTAACAGAGCTTGAGCTATTTTGCCAAAAAGAATAATTAATAATTAATTTGTAAAAAAGTTTGGAAACCATTTATCATTTTCCTTCCACTTTACAATTATGTGCCACTTTGTGTTGGTCTATCACATAAAATCCCAATAAAATATATTTACGTTTTTGGTTGCAACATGACAAAATGTAGAAAATTTCAAGGGGTATGAATACTTTTTCAAAGCACTGTTCATCACCAACCTTATCTACAGATATCGCTCAAATATTCCTCCTTGCTCCTCCCAAGATCTCCTGCTCTCTAGCTCCCTTGTTATCCCCTCCCATGCCTGCCTGCAGGACTTCTTCGGAGCCTCTCCTATCCTCTGGAACTCCCTGTCCCAGTATGTCCTGTTAGCCCCTCCCTTTATATTGTAAGCTTAACAAGCAGGGCCCTCCTGTCCCTTCTGTATTGAATTGGATTGCAATTCAACTGTCCCCCCTCTACATTAAAGTGCTGCGCAAACTGTTGGTGCTATATAAATCCTGTATAATAATAATAATAATAATTACAATTCTTTACAGAAAGGACCATTCTTGCTTTCATCAAGAGTACCTCTATAAGGTGACGATGTGAAGGCACCACAAACACTCAAAGCCCAATTTTTCCGCCACTGTTTGACCAGGGCATATAATTTCACTGTTTTACAGCAAGGTCAATTCTTGCTTTCATCAACATACCCCTATAGGGTTACGGTATGAAGGCACCACCAACACCCAAAGCCCAATTTTTCCACACCTGTTACTTCTATCCAAAGTCTGCGAAACAGACACCAGAATTTATCCCAAAAATTTTGAAACTTGTTCCGAGTGCACTAAATTGTGGCCTCATCATACAGACTGGCTCCCCAAGCCGTTGTTTACAAAATAAAGAAAGCTTGCCCTGGAATTATCAATTTTTTCTTGATAAATGTCTTTTTTACTGCAGCAGGTTCTATACAGGGTACAGGTGAACCACTTTACAGGCAGACTAAGGGGACCTTCCAGGCACTATATTTAATATTTTTCATTTTTATTGTTTCACTTTAACCACTTAAGTCCCGGAGCATTTGGCTGCCTAAAGACCAGAGGACTTTTTACAATTTGGCACTGCACTGCTTTAACTGGTAATTGCGCGGTCATGTAATGCTGTAACCAAACGAAATTTGCGTCCTTTTGTTCACACAAATAGAGCTTTCTTTTGATGGTACTTGATTGCCTCTGTGAGTTTTATTTTTTGCGATATAAACGGAAAAAGACCAAAAACTTGGAAAATAAATGATATTTTCTACTTTTTGATATAAGAAAAATCCAATAAACTCAATTTTAGTCATACATTTAGGCCAAAATGTATTCAGCCACATGTCTTTGGTAAAAAAAAATGACAATAAGCGTATATTTATTGGTTTGCCCAAAAGTTATAGCGTCTACAAACTAGGGTACTGTCACGGAACGTCCCACACTCCGCTTGAGTGCTTCCGTCAGTATACCGCTTCCTAAGTTCTGGAACACGAGTCCAATGGATCTGGCTATAGGAACCCCCAAGAACTAGACAACACCAGTCTTGGAGTACATCAGAACTAACACTTTATTTGAGATCTCACACACATTTATACAGCAGGCTGACTCAAAGCTAACCTAATTAACATGAGCTAATTTACTAAAACATTTACCCAGACCAGATGACAGACTTGTGGGCACCGAGCTTCACACAGTAGTATAAACACAATAGCTGGAGCTAATTACAATTAACAATACAAACAACAATCTCCCCCCCTCCTCAGCCTAGTCATCAACAGTTCGTCTCCTAGCCAGTGCTGGTGGCTAATGTGATCAGCTCACTCAATTAACATAAACACAGGTAGTTGGAGTTGATGACACCAGCATCTCCTCACAGGATGTGTCCCAACAGTATAATTCAGTCTTATCATTCTAATATGGCATATAAAGGGTTCCCAGAGTCTGTGTGTTTTGAGGGGACATGGAGCTGAATCCAAAGTAACACCAACCCCAGGGTCCCCAGGCATACAGCTCACAGAGAGCACCATTCCCCCAAATGCTAGGGCCCATAATCGGTGGGCAAGAGGCTTGCGTTCAGTCCCCTCAAATAGCCTCTGTCCCGGGTGAGTCTGTCACAGGTACATTTTCTGGAATTTACACAGCTTTTAGTGAATATTTATTTTTTTTTGTCCCAAGTGATTGAATAATGACAAAAAATTTTTTTTTTTTACAAAAAGTTGTCAGCAAATGATATATTGCTTACACATGCCGTGGTTATATGTGGAATTGCACCCCCAAATGCATTTTGTTGCTTCTCCTGAGTACGGGGATACTACATGTGTGGAACTTTTTGGGAGCCTAGCCACGTACGGGGCCCTGAAAACCAAGCACTGCCTTCAGGATTTCTAAGGGCGTAAATTTTTTATTTCACTCCTCACTACCTATCACAGTTTTGCAGGCCATAACATGCCAAGATGGCACAAAACCCACCCCAAATGACCCCGTTTTGGAAAGTAGACATCCAAAGCTATTTGCTGAGAGGCATGGTGAGTATTTTTCAGCTCTCATTTGTTTTTGAAAATGAAGAAAGAAAAGAAAAATGTATTTTTTTTTCTTTTTTCAATTTTCAAAACTTTGTGACAAAAAGCGAGGTCTGCAAAATACTGACCATACCTCTCAGCAAATAGCTTGGGGTGTCTACTTTCCAAAATTGGGTCATTTGGGGGGGGGTTGTGCCATCTGGGCATTCCATGGCCTCCAAAACTGTGATAGGTGACTCAACATCTTCTTTGGGGGGCTCGTTGGGTAGGGGTACCAGGGAGGACATACGGAAAATGCCTCTCATGCAGCTGACTTACTGTATTTGGATTGGGAAGGTGAGGTGGAGCACCGTCTAAAAACAGAAGGGCTCTGACAAACGCTTACTGGAATCTAAGGAAGGATCCAGTCCGTCCTGAAGCTCTGTATAGCACATGAGCGTTCAGCAAAGCCAATTGAAAAAAGTATACAGACACTTTTATGTACCAGCGTCTGGCCTTACGGGCAACTAGGTACGGCGCCAACAACTGGTCGTTGAGGTCCACCCCTCCCATATTTTGGTTATATTCGTGGACACAGAGGGGTTTCTCCACAACACCAGTCGCCGTAGGAATTTGGACCGTCGTGTATGCATGAAGGGAGGACAGAATGAAAACATTCTTATTATCCCTCCACTTCACAGAGAGCAAATTATTACACTTCAAGCAGGCTCTCTCCCCGAGCCTAAGACGAGAATCTACAAACCGCTGGGGAAAGTGCCGGCGATTAGATCGCACAGTGCCACATGCGCCAATCTGATGATCAAACAAGTTACTAAAAAGTGCCATGCTTGTGTAATAATTTTCCACATACAAATGGTACTCCTTTCCGAATAAGAGTGACACCAAGTCTCACACAATCTTGCCAGCGCTCCCTATGTAATCTGGGCAGTTCGGCGGCTCTATGTGACTATCTCTTCCCTCGTAAACCATAAAACTATATGTATAGCCTGTGGCCCTGTCACAGAGCTTTTACATCTTGACCCCGTATCTGGCTCGCTTGCTGGGAAGATACTGTTTGAAAGACAAGCAGCCAGAAAACTTAATCAGGGACTCATCAATGCAGAAAACTTTATGGGGAGTAAACAAGGCTGCAAAACGTTGGTTGAAGTGGTTTATGAGGGGCCGAATTTTGTAGAGCCAATCGCATCCAGGGTCTCCACGAGGACGACAGAGTTCACTGTTGTTGAAATACATGAACCGCAAGATCTGCTCGTATCGTGCCCTGGTCATGAAGGCAGAGAACACGGGCATATGGTCAATTGGGTCAGTGGACCAATATGACCGCAACGTATTAATTCTAACTATGCCCATGTCGTGGGATAGACCCAGAAAGGTCTTAAATTCGGAAACTGTAATTGGTTTTCAATCTCTGGCAAGGGAGGACTGGGGATTAGCGGCGATGAATTGACCAGCATATAAAGGACTTTGGTCCACAATAGATCTACAGAAATCTTCCGTGAAAAACAGTGAATAAAAATCAAGTGACGTAAAATCAACTGTTTCCACCTGAATTCCCGGTTGGCCAGTGAATGGGGGAAGTACGGGTGCTGTAGAAGTGGTGGGCTCCCAATTAGGATTAGCAAATTCTGCAGGAAGGACACTATGGGCACGACAGGCCTGTCTTTGTCTTCTTGGTGGCAGTGGGACACTACTTGTGCTTGCCATCTCGCCAGCTTGAACTGCACTTTTGGGACTCACCATGTCACCACATGATACTGCAGTGCTGGATGTACGACCAGGGTGTACTAGGCCGCTGATGCTTGCCAGTTCACCAGAAGGATGAGCGGCACTAGTACTTCTCTGCACCATACGAGAGCCCTGCGGTTCTTGCACCTCAACAACAGCAAAAGAAGATCGGGGTCTGGTACGCCTGACCTTGGCAGGGAGCGCAACTCCGTCGTCAGAGCTATCTGTCATGGAGCAGCTGTCGTCTACAGGATCGTATTCTGAGCCTGAATCTGACAGATGAGTGACTTCCTCTTCACTATCTGTCAGGAAAGACATCTGAGTACAGCTGCTGTTTCCAGGCGCATACCTGTGCACAGGCGCCAACCAAGAATGACCGGAACAACCACAGCCATCTCTGTAAATGCGCATGCGCGAATGTGAATGCGTGTTCGTGCGTGCTTGCACCTGTCACCAGAACGGGCGCCAGTTGGCCTATTTAAATGGAACTTCGACGCTGAACTGGTTGCTGCTTGGTCTACAGCATTTACCTGAATCCTGCTTCTTTTGTGTTTGATTTCTGTTATCGATCCGGCTTGCTCCCGACTACTCCTACCTGCTTCCTGCCATGACCTCTGGCTTCCCACGGACTGATCTCTGTCTCCAGTTCCTGTTACTTAGCATCTGTTGCCAAACCTGCCTGTGACCCGACTACGCTCCTGCCTGCTGTTTGTGCCTGATTTGCCCATCTGTTGCCAGAACCGGTCTGTGACCTGACTACGCTTTTGCCTGCTGCCTTTGCTTGATCTGCTTGTCTGCTGCCTACCCAGCTCATCTGACCCTGCTCCTAGCTATCCAGCCTGCTACAAGCTCCTGCTTCCTGTGGTGCACCTCTGCCTGTCTGCTGCCAAGTCTGCCAGCCATCTGCCTGCTCGCTTGCCTGCTGTTCGCTGTTATCCGGCTTCCTGTTGTGAGTTCCCGGCTTCTACCGGTACAGACTTCTGGACTGATCGTAGGTACTCTTACCCCGCCGTGCTCCTGAGCCCACTGTCTCACTATCAGTGGCTTACGAGCCGGAGCTGTACGAGAGGCCTTCCTCTACACGTCAGGCTCACCAACCAGGTACGTGACACTCTCTGTCATGCTCAGAAACATGTGGGCCTCTTCACTACTGTACCTTCAATTTGCCATTTTGGGCTCTAAATTTACTGGTACAGTAGTGAGACTCACAGGTAAAAAAGCTCCTAGGCTGTCAGCAACTGTATCAAACACTACCAAAAAAACTGTTAGGGATCGCAGGGATCAGGCCTAAATCTGCAAAACGCTACAGTTATGTGTTTAGTGTTTTGTAAGTGATTGATCGATACTGCAGTTGGGTGGGCTGGGCTGAGGGGCAAAACGCAGGTGCTAGCAGGTATCTGGGCTGATCCCACTAACACTGTGTTTTTGGGAACCCTAAACTGCTGGGGACGCTAGTATAGATCTGATCAGATATTGATTCGTTCAGACACTATACCACTAAGGGAGGTGTATGCTGCATGCGTGGGTGTTAGCGGTACTGGCACTAATCTGACGCTGCCTGGGGCAATGCAGACCCTAACTGACTCTAAAATCTAACTGATATCACCTGCCGGGCAATCGGGGGGTTAAACCTTTATTGGGTAATAAACGGCGGGTGTAAAAAACAAACTAACCAGCGTCACCCGTAACTCTTATACGATGATCACTGGTGAAAGGGTTAACTAGGGGGCAATCAGGGGGTTAAAACCTTTATTAGGTAGGATATGGGGGTACCTGACACTATAAAAAGCTGACGGTGAACCTAAATAACTAACAGGCTAACTAGCGTCACCCGTGACACTTATATGGTGATCAGAAAAATGGTCGATTAGTGACACTGGTGACATAGGGTGAAAGGGTTAACTGGGGGGCAATCAAGGGGTTAAACCTTTATTTGGGGGGGTTAGGGGGGTACCCTAGACCTAAAGGGGCCTACCACTAATTGCCCTAACACTTATAACAATCACAAAATGACACCAATGCAGTGATCAGAAAAAAAATAAAAACTGCTATTGGTGTCACTGACAGGGGGTGCAGGGGGGGGGGTAATTTATGTGCCTATGTGTACTAGTGTTAGTGTGCTGTTGGTGTAAACTCACAGTGATGTCTTCTCTCCTCGGGCTCCGGACGAAAAGACCAACACGAGGAGAGATGACATCACTTCCTCTGCTGCTGTTTACATTTCAGAAGCAGAGGAAGCTTCCCATTCATCAGGAGCGATCGTGAGGGGGTGGCCATGAATCAGTGGCCTCCCCCTCAGGATGTATCACTGCTGCAACGATGCTGACCGCCTCGGGCACCGGGGGGGCATGATTTCCCCCCCCGCCCGCAGGAGGGTACGTTACTCTGCCTGCCCATGCCATTCTGCCAACGTATATCCTCGTGAGGGGGTCGGCAAGTGGTTAAGCATCAATAAATCACTGCTTATTTAAGAAATGATCTTAAACTTTTTTTGCATTGATACATGTCCCCTAGGACAGTACACGGACCCCTATACCCTTTGTATGCCGAATAACTTGCATACAAGCCTGTAAAATGGTTACTTTTTATTTTTCCAGTTCAGGTCTCATAGACTTTATTGGGGTTTGTTGTTTGGCTCCGAACTTTTGCAATGTTTGAAAGTTCTGGGGTGAACCGAACAGGGGGTCATTCAGCCCATCTCTACTAAGCAGTGGTGGATTGGCCTGCCCCTAGAAATGTTTAAGTGGATGTAAACCTGATTCATGAAATTTGACCTAAGCACATATATCTGTAGTGTTTCCTTATCTCTATCCAAAGCCCTAAGTCCCATGGCTTTCTGCTGCTCTGTTCTTCTGTTATCAGCATGATAACTTCTGACAAGTTCTCTGACAACTGAGATAAAACCAGCCTGAAATTTGTGTCGGGTGGGTGCTATAAATAGATTAGCAGAGAGCTGGTCTATTCACAGCACAGCTCTGCACATTCCTTTCTTTCCTTTGCCTATGAGGAGAGGGGTGTGTGCCTTTCCTCCAATCAGCTGTCACACAGTGTATGCTAAGAATCCACACCCAGTGCTGAACAGGAAGAAAAAATCTCTAGCACAATGTTTACTTTACAAAGAATATAGAAAGCTGAAGACATCAGATATACATGTAAAACTTATGTAGGGAGATTTGTTTCATCTCTGTGTATCATCTGAGGCTATTCACTTCACTGGGTAAAGGAGAGAGTTTACATCCAATTTAATGCCTTCAGCTGAAAGGAATTCTGACATTGGGAATAAAGAGTTGCTGGCAATTGAGGAAGCCTTTTCTGAATGGAGACATCTGCTGGAAGGGTCTAATCATCCTGTAAATGTTATCACTGATCATGAAAAATTTGGAATGAATTTGTTCTGCCAAGAGATTGTCTTCTTGTCTTCTAGACAAACACACTGGTCTCTATTCTTTTCCAGGTTCAATGTATTCATCTAATATCAACCTGGGTCAAGGAATGGCAAGGCTTATCTAGGATGCTGTCTAATGCCGAGTACACATGAGCGGAATTTCCGACAGAAAGAGTCCGATGGGAGCTTTTCATCATATATTCCGACTGTGTGTATGCCCCATCGGACTTTCAGACGAAAATCGAAAATTCAGACGGACTTAGATAGAGAACATGTTCTATATTTTTCAAACAGAACTAATTACTATCGGAAAAAACGTTCGTCTGTATGCTGTTCCGACACACCAAAAGCGACGCATGCTCTGAAGCAAATACGAGACTGAAGCTATTGGCTACTGGCTATTGAACCCCTGTTTTCTAATCCCGCTGTACGTGTTGTACGTCACCGTGTTCTGGACGGTCGGAATTTGGTGTGACCGTGTGTATGCAAGACAGCTTGAGCGGAATTCCGTCGGAACTCCATCGTAAAAACCTTCAGAGTTTATTCCGATGGCAAAACCGGTCGTGTGTACAGGGCATAAGCCTCTCTAGGAAGGCAACTCTGAATGTACAATCCTGCCTCAAAAGAACATTCTTGAGTTTCCTTAAAGAAGGGGTATGAAAATGACCCACTCCTCAATCATCCTCCTAAGGTGTACAAGAACTGCTTTTGGACTCAAGCTCATCGTCTCTATGTACTTGAATCTGCTTGGGTTGAAGCCGTCAGGTTGGTTCATGACTCCAAACTTGCTGGGCATTTTGGGCTTTCTAATACAGAAGAACTTTTATCACATTCCTTTTGGTGACCTGGTTCCAAAAAAGATGTCAAATGCTATGTAGCCTCATGCCTGATCTGTGCACGCAGTAAAACACCCCTTGTGGCTTAATCATGGGGAGGAGCATGGCTAAATGCATCAGGAACCAGGACAGAACTATGTGACATCATTTCACAAGACCGGAAGTAAGGTTCTGCTTTATGTGGAGATGATGGTGATGTTATACCTTAAAGTGGAACTTCATTCTTTCAATCAACATTGACTATTTTTAATCTTTATGCTGCTAGCATTAGTAGATAGGAAAGTATATCATATTTACTTGTTTTACATGTTTTTAAAATTTCTTCAGTTACTTCCTGGTTTCTGTGCCTATGCAGATGATGTTATACATCCCAGGAGTCTTCAGGAGGGGTTTTCTCAGCTAAGCACACCCTCCTGCCTGTATGACTTAGCTATGGTCAGATAGATTCCAGGAAGTAAATGCTATATGAATCATCTGCCCTTACTCAAGATGGGCCACAGTCAGAAATGCTAGGGTTTTTTTTTTCAAAGTGATTTCTCAGCAAAATAAAGCATGGAGACATGGATAGATGAGGGAGTTTGCTTTGAATATTAAAAGTAAATTAAATTGCGTTTTTTGTTTGCGGCGCTCATATACAGTGCAGTTCCACTTTAAGGGAGCAATGTGCTGTTAAATTGGCAAATCTTTTCCAGTGTATAGGAGAATTGTGCACTGTAATGCCCTGTACACACGGTCGGACTTTGTTCGGACATTTCGACAACAAAATCCTAGGATTTTTTCTGATGGATGTTGGCTCAAACTTGTCTTGCATACACACGGTCACACAAAGTTATCGGAAAATCCGATCATTCTGAACACGGTGACGTAAAATATGTACGTCTGGACTATAAACGGGGCAGTGGCCAATAGCTTTCATCTCTTTATTTATTCTGCGTGGCACTTTGTCCATCGGATTTGTGTACACACGATCAGAATTTCTGACAACGGATTTTGTTGTCGGAAAATTTTATATCCTGCTCTCAAACTTTGTGTGTCGGAAAATCCGATGGAAAATGTGTGATGGAGCCTACACACGGTCGGAGGAATTTCCGACAACAAGGTCCTATCACACATTTTCCGTCTGAAAATCCGACCGTGTGTACGGGGCATTACACTGTACATTATCTTTGGATTTGAGTGTTTTATTGCCAATAAAGTAGATGGTGTATAAAAATATTGCACAATTATGTCCTTTTCCTTTTTCGGAGCATAATTGAGCAAAGGTGCGGCGGCAGGAATATCGTGGGAGCTGTTGAAGTCTATCTGATGATAAAGGTCCTGTTGATACATCTGAAGAAGGCAGAGGCGATCTGAAACCCTTTTTAAAGGACAAGGCGCAGCTTGACCGTTATATTATTATTTTTATGTAATTGAGCACATTGTAGTGGAAAATATATAAAATTCACGCAGAACATGGGAGTTTGCTTGTGAACACTTTATTTTGAACTTTTAATACACGTTACTAATTATGCTTGATACTTATCTTAAATTGACTTTTTTGCATATTATTTTTGATCAAGCACAAATTTACTTGTGTAGCACTCTATTTAAACTTTTGATGCACATTAATAATGACACGTGTCATTTATCTGAAATTGACCTTTTTGCATATCATTTTTAGCTAAGCACAGATTTTTGCAAAAAGTTTGTATTTGCTGATTACACAAAATATATTTCAAGTATAGTCAGGTCCATAAATATTGGGCCATTGACACAATTCTAATCTTTTTGGCTCTATACACCACCACAATGGATTTGAAATGAAACAGACAAGGTGTGCTTTAACTGCAGACTTTCAGCTTTAATTTGAGGGTATTTACATCCAAATCAGGTGAACGGTGTAGGAATTACAACAGTTTGTATATGTGCCTCCCACTATTTATGGGACCAAAAGTAATGGGACAGATAAACAATCATCCATCAAACTTTCACTTTTAAATACTTGGTTTCAAATCCTTTGCAGTCAATTACAGCCTGAAGTCTGGAACGCATAGACATCACCAGACGCTGGGTTTCATCCCTGGTGATGCTCTGCCAGGCCTCTAATGCAACTGTCTTCAGTTCCTGCTTGTTCTTGGGGCATTTTCCCTTCAGTTTTGTCTTCAGCAAGTGAAATGATGCTCAATCGGATTCAGGTCAAACAAGGTTGAAATGGAGATTGTGTATCAGAAGCTTCTACAGGCATTTGAATGGAAAGCCAGTCTTTTCTGGCATATCAGATATTTTGAACAGTATATTGTGGAGGATTTGAATCCCAAGGGCCAAAGAGTTCAGGTCTTCCCCAATATATGAGCTTTGGATCTTGATTTCAAGACCTGTTAGGAGTTGAACCTCCGAGAGTGTTCCAAAAAAAATGATGGAACTAATGGTCGAATACTATATGAAAGAGCTAAAATTAGTTGATTGTGAAATCAAACGAATATATGATGAGAATACCTCTACACTCAATAGTCCTGAATTTGGAGCTTTTGATGCACGTCTTAAAGAACACATTCAGACATTCACAAAAGATCTCCATAAAAAAAGAGGAAAAATTATCTAGAGATAAATTAGCCTTTGCAGGTAAATATGCGTACAACTGGCCCCAAAATAATGGTCCATGAGGGGGACGGAAACAGTTGGGCCCCAATAGAAATACATCACATGAAGTTAAAGAGAGAGACAATGATTCTGATTCTTTTACTAACTCTCGTTTTTCGCAGAAATCACGTACTTCAGATTGAGGGTGGCAAAGAGGTCGCACATCTAGGAAAAGACATCAGACTGGTGGTGGGTACCACACAGGCACAGATAAGATACGGTTAGTAGATGACCCCAATATACCCATGGATGATAAGTATATAAACCAGTCACCCCCCCCCCCCCAAAGTAAGGGATGTTTTATGTTCTCGAACACCAAGGCACAGAGTGTTTTTTTCTGATATATCTGTTTCGGCTCTGAATTTTAGCACAGAATCGGACACTTGATCACAGATTGTTAGTTGCGCACAAACCCTTGCCCAATCATGCCCCCAAAGTACAGCCGCAGCTGGAGAGGTGGTGAAAAGCAAGGATCAGAAAAAAAATGATGCAATGACCAGTACTTTACAGGTACTAAAACCACTGTGCCTGATGTTGACTCTGCACTGAGGCCTATCTTTCCGATGGCAATACCAGTGAAGTATACATAGGAAGATCCTAATTTGGAGATTATCAACCTGTCATCTTATCCCCTAAACCAGACAGCGAGGGAGTTGTTACAATTGGGCCTACGTTTTTGCCCAAACTCCCTGTCTAATAAGTTTGATATTATTAAGGACTTATATTTGTTCGCAAAAAAGCTTAAGTATAAGTTTTTGTTTGATGGTGAAAGATGGGATAAACAGATTGATATTTCCAATCAGGAAATTTGGAAGTATTTGTGGTTCCAGAGTTTATAGCACTTAAAAGCCTAGTTCTACTCTTACAGGAAAATGAGGGATCTGAAACACAAGATAATGCTGATGTATCCAGTTTCAGGCGGCCCAACATCAGGATGAGGTTAAGTCTTTGGGCAACGCAATAAAAAAGAAATCTACCAAATTTTCGTCTTTACACACCAATTCTAATATCTGGGCGTTTCTGACCCAGACGACACAGGAGATTGAAAAAACTGTTTTTCTTAGATCCACCGATGCAAATCTGAGCCGGACTCAAAGGATTGCACTGGACAATCTTAGTAAGAAAGAACCCTCATATAGTGATCAAGCCCTCAGACAAGGGTGGTAATGTAGTAGTCATGGATGAACTGCAATACAGAAATATGTGTTGGGATATCCTAAAGAACAGATCATTGTACAAATATATATCTGAGGAGATTATCACAAAATGTAATCAGGAATACAATGACATCATACAGTCCACCCATGTTGAGGGTTTGATCACTAAGGAAATTATTGAAGGAATTCAAGTTCCATTTCCCAGAACTCCTACTTTTTACTCGCTTCCAAAAACGCATAAAAATCTAAGTATTTCCCCTGGGCGTCCAATCATCTCAGGAGTGGGTTCAAAGACGGAAAGAGCCAGTAGATTTGCGGACAAATATCTTCGTCCACATGTAGTCGCATTTCCGTCTTACATAAAGGACACCTTAGACCTTTTAAAAAATCTGGATGGCCTCCATGTGCCACAAGGGTGTTTCCTTGTGGCCTTCAACATTGAGGCCTTATATTCCTCAATCCTTCACCAATACGGTTTAGAAATAATATCTAGATTACTTAGAAAAAGGGGCCCTAAGTCGGATGGATTAAATAGGTTTGTGCTACAACTTTTGTCTCATATCCTCACTAAAAATGTATTTTCTTTTGACGAGTCCCACTTCCTCCAGGTACATGGGGTGGCTATGGGCACATGTTGTGCTCCCTCATATGCCAACGTGTACCTGGGGGGGGTGGGAACTGGACCTCTTTTCCAATGATGAGTACTCTGATCTCTTTTCCGATGTATTATGTTGGTTTAGATATATCAACAACACATTTATGTTATGGGCAGGATCAAATGAAGCCCTGCATTGTTTTATGTAAAAAAAACACAAATAGAGAGGCGTCTCTGAGTGCAGTATTTTATAAATAACGCTTTTGTAAGCAAGTTGCGCTCCTTTGTCAACAGATCAGTGTCGATCTGTTGACAAAGGAGCACGACTTGCTTACATCACCAAGTGCGCACGCTCTCGAAACACGTCCAGCTTTGATGACGTCATCTGTCCGCAGCAAGCTGTCCTGTGCGTTCCACGCCTCACTCTGAGGACGCTCTCCGGAGCCGACATCCTCCATCTGGCGGAAGATCTCATAGTTGTCAGCAAGGAATCCACACTGCTTAGGACTTGGGGATGCGTCACTGTATTAATATCATGCCTGTTTATTCCACAAAATGTGAGTTGATCTACATCTATTATTAAAAGCGTTATTTCTAAAATACTGCACTCAGAGGCGCCTCTCTACTTGTGTTTTGTTGCAGCTGAGGAATTGGTTTCTACCCTATCGTGATGGCAGCCCTGTTTGCATTTTTTGGATGCTTTTTTTCCATTGTCACTAATCCTAAATAGACTCTTTCAGCCGATATTGATTTCATGGACTGACCTATTTTTATCATTACTTCCCTTTTTTTTTTTTTTTTTTTAAACAGATTTGTATCAGAATGTGCATGATGTCTGACTTGTTTTGCGCCTATACTTGTTATATTGTTTTATGTCAATGCTGGACACAAATAATTACAATATTAATGGAGTCCAATGAGAGCAGTATCTTATATCTTGACATCGCGCTGAATATTGAGGCAGATGGTACAATTAGTACACCTTTATACCGCACCCCCACAGCAGGAAATACGATCCTGCATGCGTCCAGTGCCCATCCGCATTCCTAAGAGCCCTTTCACACTGGGGCGGTTTGCAGGCGCTATTGCGCTAATAATAGCGCCTGCAAACCGACCCGAAAGTGCCGCTGCTGTGTATCCAGTGTGAAAGCCCCGAGGGCTTTCAAACTGGAGCGATGCACTGGCAGGACGGTAAAAAAAGTCCTGCCAGCAGCATCTTCGGAGCGGTGTGTATACCGCTCCTTTACCGCTCCTGCCTATTGAAATCAATGGGACGGAGCGGCTATACTGCCGGCAATGCGCCTCTGCAGAGGTATTTAACCCCTTCTCGGTAAAACCGCCCCGCTAGTGGCCGCATACCGACGGTAAAACGCAGCTAATAATATCGGCGTTTTACCGCCGACGCCGCCCCCCGCTCCAGTGTGAAAGGGCTCTTAGACCGGTTTGCAGGCGATATTGCGCTAAAAATACCGCCTGCAAACCGCCCCTAAACAGCCTCCGCTGTTTGTTCAGTGTGAAAGCCCGAGGGCTTTCACACTGAAGCGGTGCACAGGCAGGGCGGTGAAAAAAGTCCTGCAAACTGCTTTTTTGGAGCGGTGAAGGAGCGGTGTATTCACCGCTCCTTCACCGCTCCTGCCCATTGAAATCAATGGGACAGCGCGGCCATACCGCGGCAATACCGCGGCTATAGCCGCGCTGTACGAAGGATTTTAACCCTTTTTCGGCCGCCAGCGGGGGTTAAAACTGCACCGCTAGCGGGCGAATACCGCTGCAAGAACGACGGTACAGCAGCGCTAAAAATAGCGCTGTTGTACCGCCAGCGCCCCCACCGCCCCAGTGTGAAAGGGGCCAGTGTACAAATTATCCCATTTAGCCAATATTTATGTCTTAGGAGCAACTGCTCAAGTGAGGCTGCCTTCAGGCATGAGGCCGACCTTCTTTGTAGCAGATTATTGGCTAGGGGTTACAGTAGGTCCTGCCTAAAAATAGCTTTTAAAAAAAGCACAGGGTAAGTCTAGAGATGCATTTTTGTTCTCGGAACCAAAGAAAAAAAGACTCTAATACAGTCAGATTTATAACTACTTATTCAGACCAACATGAACAAATACGCAAAATTATGCAGAAACACTGGCATTTACTTTCAGCTGACCCAATACTAAATAAATATCTAGGGACCAATCCGGAGATCACCTTTAGATGATCAGGATTGATTAGGGACTGTCTGGTGCAGAGTCAATATACAAAGTCTCAAAATAAACAGTGTGACAGACCAGGGCTTTACCAATGTGGAGCGTATGACTACTGTCACTTGCTTATTGAAGGTACCTCTGTCTTGCTCCCTAATGGACAAACCCATACAATTCCTCACAACATAACCTGTCAAACTAAAGGATTTATATATATAATTTTTGGCCAATGTGGAGCATTCTACATTGGCAAAACCATTAGACCATTGTGGAAGAGGATGAAAGACCACATGTACTATGCCAAATCTGGTGTGCTCAACACAGCCATCGGTTATCATGTGGCTTTTAAACAGAGATATAATTCTCATGTGTTCAGATTTGCTGCCCTGGATAGGGTCTATGAAGACCCACGTGGTGGCAGTTTTGATCAAAGGGTTCTACAGAAAGAAACCCAATGGGTATATAATCTACAAGCTACATCATTCCGTGCCTAAATGATATGTTGAGCTTCAGACCTTTTCTAAAAAAAGAGAGTCTATGGATATATATATATATATATATATATATATATATATATATATATATATATTTATTTATTTTTTCTTTTAATAGTTTTTATTCAAGTACACATATCAAACAGAATAGAACATTAACGTTAACATACAGTGTAATAAATGGTACATAGCGGGGATTCAATTACCATAGAGAAGTGCAGGGTCATTACTGGATATCATGCATTGAGAGCCCGGTAGATCAGATCATAAATAAGACCAGAGACTTAGAGGGGGACGCGGCCTCCACCAGCCGGCACCCCATGTGGGTGCTAACTGTGTCGGAGGCCCCCGGACATTACCTGCGAAGTAGTGGGTAGTTATATAACATGACTGACCAGCAAAGGCCCTGAAGCCTATCGTAGGCATTGAGCTTGATGTTACAAACTTGGACCTTCCCAGACTTCTCAACTAATCCACTGAGACAGCTACTGGAACTGTAACTTTAGGCAAAGCTAGAACAATGTGTAGGAGGGTGACATCCCAAGGTATATAGGGTGGGAAAGGGGTAAAAAAACAAGCGCCTTATCTTTAAGGATTCGGCATAGTCCCCACGGGGGAAAACAACCATTACAGGGATATATTGATGGTAAACTTTAGAAGCCCCTTAACCAGTCTCCAGGTTAGCCGGAGCAAATAGGTGCCCTATGAAATGAAAAATTACAGAGAAAACATCCATGGAGTCTTTATAAGAATAGTCCTAGGTCTTAGTGGTGGACCTGGTGAGAAAAAAAAGGAAGAGGTGCAAAGTAAGAAGGAAAAAAGGAAGGAAGAGAAGACGAGAAGAGAAAGCAAAATGACTGGGTGAGTCTCACCCGCTTATTGGGAGTGTGGATGGGTGCAGGGTGTGAGCTACAACAGGACGTATTGAGACCATGGTTTCCAAGTGGCCTTGAATTTTTCAGTGGTGTCGAGTAATCTGCTGACAATTTTTCTCCTGGGCCATGATCCAGGAGATCTTCCTTTTAACCAAGGAGAAGGAAATGTGAGGTTATTTACAGGCCCTAGCAATTGTTAATTTAGTCCCGAGAAATATGAACATGATAAGGCGTTGCATTAGTTTGGGGGCTCCCGGGATCAGGAAATTGAGTAACGCTGTGTGGGGGGGATTTCAGAATGGGCAGGCCCGTCATTTTCTGGAGCAGATGAAAGATTTTATTCCAGAGATCTCTAAGTTTGGAACAGTCCCACCATACATGCATCAGCAAGCCAAAGTGTCCACAATTTCGGAAACACAGAGGGGAGGATGTCGGATATATTTTAGATAATTTTAGAGGGAAAAGATACCATTGCATGAGAACTTTTAGATCCGCTTCTACTAGTGCCGTATTAAACATCCCTTTGGATGAGGTGGTAGTGGCCCTGTGCCAGTCTGCTAGGCTCCAGGACTGATCCAGGTCCCTCTCCCATTCTCGCATATATAGGGGTTTAGAGTCCATTTTAGCCAATGACTGATATATCACTGAGATTCCCCCTCGCTGCTCCATGGCCTGTCCACACCAATGTTCATAATCTGTAATAGAAAGCGGGTTGGGTTTTGAGGTCCAAAGTTTATTAATGAAGTGGGAGATTTTGGTGAAGTTGGTACCACTCTGAGGAGGGCATCTCATCTGGCTTACCTAGGTTGGAGTCCATGGCGCAGAGATGTACGCTCACCCTTGCAAATAGACACAGCCCACGGTAACAAAGACATAAGTTACCTGGGCTGTGAATCTGTGCATGGGGGCTTGACAGGAATTTGCCAAAGGATAGTCGAAGTAAAGCCATAGTCAGGGATTCCAGAAGTCATAATAAACGATAAGCAGAGCCAGGGTCAGAAACCGGAGTCAGTCTTGGAATGCTGTAACTAGAACTTCAAGCGGGGACACCGGAACAGCCTCTCCTCCGCTGTCAGGTCCCTCACTTACCAGACAGGTGAGTCCGCTTGGGCAGAGGGTAGGCTCCCTTACGTATCCGACTCGGGGCCCCTGAAAGGAAGCCAACGAGTACGGAGTGGTATGAGGGCCTGGTATATGGATCCTGGAGAAAGGTGGTCTTTCTAGCAGCAGGTAGAACTCAGGAACGCTGGAACTGATGCTGAGCAGGAGCTTACTAGGCTGGTCACACACAGGCAGAGGTCGGCAACGGGCTGGCAGCAGAGGTACAAAAGGAGCAGGCAGAAGCGGGGTCAAACAAGCCGGGGTCGGGTTCAGGCAGCAGTCAGGGAGATCCAAAAGGCAAGCCGGGTCGTAACAGGTCAAAACTTCAGAGATACGGAACACAGAGAGGATCAAGGAACTTAGGCACAGAGCTGTTGATCAGGCAGCACCGAACAGGGATTGAGGCAGACCTCAATTCGTCCAGGCGCCCGCGCACCTGCACGCGCCCGAGCGCGCCCCCGAACACCGGCGTGCACGCCAGCACTACCAGGCACGCCCGCAGTAACGCCCATAGGCGAACGCGAGCTAGCGCGAACGCGCGCCCAGACACCACCCTGCACACCACGGCCGACCAGACCAGACACGCCGGCGCCCCCAGGAACACGCGCCCCAGCACGCACAGAAACACGAGCACCAACGCGCCCCGCCGCGCCCCGGCGCCCAACCAGGTAACCTCTCTGACAGTGCCTCCTCCTCAAGGGCAGACTCCGGATGCCCAGCTGGGCCATCTTCGAGGCATGAGAAGCTTTAAATGACTGTAGGAGCTCCCTGGCATGCAAGTTGCTTTCTGGTTCCCAAGAGTTGTCTCCGGGCCCATAGCCCTTCCACTTTACGAGGTATTGGACTTGGTTGCGTCTTCTTCTGCAATCTAAAATTGCCTCCACCTCGAACTCCTCTTCGCCGTTAACTAGGATAGGCTTGGGTGGGCCGATACTGCGGCCAACAAAGGAATTGGGGGTGACCAGCTTCAAAAGGGACACATGGAAGACTGGATGTATCTTCAGGGCGTTGGGTACGTCAAGTTCATATGCCACGTTGTTAATTTTCCTTTTAACCAGAAAAGGACCCAAGTATTTAGGGCCTAGTTTTCTGGACGGACAGGCCAACTTTAGGTTAGTAGTGGATAACCAGACTGGGTTGCCAGGTTCCAGGACGAGGTCTCCGCGTCTCTTCCTGTCAAACATCCTCTTGTAATCTTCCTGAGCTTTGGCCATGGTATTCTGCAGTAATTTGTTGTTTATTGAAAAAAAGTCCAAGGTTTCGGATACTGCAGGAACGGAGCACTCGGGTATTGACCCAGGCAAGAAGGATGGATGGAAGCCATAATTAGCATAGAATGGTGACTGATTGGTAGCTGAGTGCAGTGAATTATTGTAGGAGAACTCTGCGATGGGAAGCAGGGAAGCCCAGTCGTCCTGGGAGAGCGCAGAGAAACAGCGGAGGTATTGCTCCAAGGTCTGATTCGTCCTTTCAGTTTGTCCATTTGACTGGGGGTGATAGGCCGAAGAAAATGACAATTCAATCTCCAAGGAGCTACAGAGGGCTTTCCAAAATCTGGAGGTGAATTGGACGCCTCTGTCAGAAACTATGTTGGTTGGTACTCCATGCAATCTGATGATTTCTTTGATAAAGATGGTAGCGGTTTCCATAGCTGAGGGGGTGCCCTTCATGGGGAGGAAGTGGGCCATTTTAGACAGCCTGTCTACCACAACAAAGATGGAAGAGAAACCTTCTGATGGGGGGAGTTCAACAATAAAGTCCATTGAAATCATGGTCCACGGCCTCTCTGGGACCGGTAAAGGTTTTAACAGACTCCATGCCCTTGCCCGGCTATTCTTGCTTCTGGCACAGGTATTACAAGACTCAACATATTCCTTGCAATCCTTAACAAGGTGAGGCCACCAGAAGGTACGTTGTACTAGATTGATTGTTTTTCGTGCGCCAAAGTGACCGGCCAATTTGTGGTCATGGTACAAGTTTAACACCCGTACTTTTAGCTCCTCAGGGACCACAATTTTGTTTTTGTACCAGAACAGCCCGTCTTTGGTACAAGCTTCAGCAGGTGATGTCATTCCCATAGAGGACTGTCTAATCTGAGAGATCAGATCTTCTTGCAACAGCAGGAAATTCCCAGAAGGGAGGATGGTGTCTGGAGGTAGGGTTTTTTCTGAATCAAGGAACATGCGGGAGAGAGCGTCGGATTTGACATTCTTGGATCCGGGTCTGTAGGTGATGTGGAATATGAATCGGGAAAAAAAAAAGTGCCCATCTGGCTTGCCGGGGTTTTAGTCTCTTAGCCGTTCTCAGATATTCCAAATTTTTATGGTCTGTGTAGACCAAAATGGGGTGAGCAGCACCCTCCAAAAGATAACGCCATTCTTCCAAAGCTGCCTTAATGGCTAGAAGTTCCCAATCTCCCACGTCGTAGTTCTTTTCGGAAGAAGAAAGTTTACGTGAAAAGAACCCCACAGGGTACAGGAGTGCTTTAGCTCCTTGTCTTTGTGAAAGCACGGCTCCTACCGCAACTTCGGAAGCATCCACTTCTAATACAAAGGGTAAGGCTGGATTGGGATGTTTGAGGATAGTGGCTGAAGTAAACAAAGCCTTGAGTTTTTCAAAGGCCAATTGCGCCTTAGGGGTCCAGCAGAACCGGGTTCCCTGTCTGATGAGTTCAGTAATGGGAGTTATTATCGAAGAGAATCCTTTAATGAACTTCCTATAAAAATTGGCGAAGCCAATAAAGCGCTGTACTCCTTTTTTGTCTACAGGTGCAGGCCAATCCAAGATAGCAGATACTTTTTGCGGGTCCATCCTGATACCATCGGGAGAGATGACCAGGCCTAGGAACTGAATAGATTGGAGCTCGAACTCACATTTTTCGAGTTTGGCATAAAGCCCATGTTGTCTGAGTCGGGTAAGTACGTTTCGTACGTGTTTGCGATTGTCAATCAGGGAAGCAGAGAAAACCAGGATATCGTCCAGATAGACGATGACGTATAGGTCCAGGAAGTCACGGAAGACATCGTTGACGAAGTGCTGGAAGGTGGCTGGCGCGTTACACAGGCCAAAGGGCATGACGAGGTACTCGTAGTACCCGAATCGAGTACGAAAGGCCGTCTTCCACTCGTCCCCCTCTCTTATGTGGATCAAATTGTAGGCTCCGCTGAGATCCAGCTTGGTGAAGACGGTAGCGGATCCTAATCTTTGAAATAGTTCGGGCACTAGAGGTAACGGATATCTGTTCTTTATAGTAATCTTATTTAGTTCCCGGTTATCGATGCAGGGAAGTAGAGAGTGATCTTTCTTTTCCACGAAAAAGATGCCAGCACCTGCTGGAGATGTGGAGGGACGAATGAATCCTTTCTTTAGGTTTTCGTCGATATAGGCTTTCAAGGTGCCCAGCTCCTGCTCAGTTAGGGGAAAAATCCTCCCAAAGTCGTAGGGTCTGTGTACCGGGAGAGTTTCTGCCCCCTTCTTGCTGAACACATCCAGGAAATCCGGTAGGGTTCGGGAAGATTTTGACAAGACTTGGCATCTGAGTCTAAGCAAAGGCACTGAGATGGTGTCATGGGGGTTCCCAACAAGCAGTGTTGTTTGCAATAATTGGACAAAAACTGGATCTTGCCTGTGGACCAGTCGATACTGGGATTGTGAGCTTGTAGCCAAGGCATTCCTAAGATGATTGGAAAGAGAGGAGAGGAGATGACATCCAGGCGTAAGACTTCCTGATGTTCCGGGCCAATAGTGGCCAGTAAAGGAACGGTCTCCTGGGTAACTGGTCCGGAGCTGAGGGTGGAGCCATCCGCCAAGAATACTGCCAGTCCCTGGGCCTTGGGTTGGATAGGAATGTTATGGTTTTCAACGAAGGTTCGGTCAATGAAACCGCTGCATGCTCCCGAGTCAATAATGACCGGTACTGAGATGTTCCTTCCAGGTAGCTGTAACATAACAGAAAGTGTTAAATGGTTACCGGATCTGGGTGAGACAGGTGCACACAAAGAAGAGGACGGCAGGCACTTACGTCTCTTGTTGGGGCATGCCCTTGCAAAATGTCCTGGTTCTCCGCAATACAGGCACAGATTGAGTCTTCTCCTCTGGGGTCAAAGAGGGACGGAGCAGTCCTAGCTGCATGGGTTCTGGAGCTTCCTGGGCCGGAACAGATGAGACAGAAGAAGCTTGATTCGGGGCACTAAGAACCCTGGGCAACATCCAAGTGGGACGTGGGTGGCCAACGGACCTCTCAGAACGTCTCTCTCTAAGACAACAGTCAATCTGGATTGACAGGTTTATGAGCTCATCCAGCGTCTGAGGTATCCCCACACGTGCCAATTCGTCTTTAAGGGGGTAAGATAACCCCAGCCGGTATTGGTGACGCAAGGCCGCGTCATTCCACTCCGTATCAGAGCTCCAACGTCTAAACTCTACAACGTAATCTTCGGGCGCTCTACGACCTTGCTGTAGAGAGTGCAAGGCGGCTTCTTAGTAGCCGTTAGTTGGGGGTCCTCATATAGCTGAGACATTGCTATGAAGAGGTCATCCAAGGAATCCAGAGATCTGGATTTTTGCTCCAGTAGACGGTGGGCCCAGGTCTGAGGCTCGCCGGTCAGAAGTGGTCAGAAACCACCTTAGTGGCTTCCAAAGAAAACGTACGGGGTTGTAAGGCAAAATAAAGCTCACATGCGTTGCGGAATGCCCGGAACTTGCAACGTTCTCCAGAGAACTTTTCAGGTGTAGGCACCCTGGGCTCTGGTGGGAGCATTACTACAGAGGGTGCTGTGGAAGGGTTAGCAGGTGCTGCTCCCTGAGGAGATGCTGAGAGGGCCTGGACCTGTCCTTCCAGTCTTGTATAGCCTTCCTGTAGGCATTTAACCGCCTGGGTGAGGCCCGCTAGGTGCCTGCAAAGTTCATCCATGGGGGAGGCCCCCTGCCCGGACTCAGTCATGGCTGCCTGATACTGTCAGGTCCCTCACTCACCAGACAGGTGAGTCCGCTTGGGCAGAGGATAGGCTCCCTTATGTATCCGACTCGGGGCCCCTGATAGAGCAGACAGGAAGCCCGCGAGTACGAAGTGGTATGAGGGCCTGGTATATGCATCCTGGAGAAAAGTGGTCTTTCTAGCAGCAGGTAGAACTCAGGAACGCTGGAGCTGATGCTGAGCAGGAGCTTACTAGGCTGGTCACACACAGGCAGAGGTCGGCAATGGGCTGGCAGCAGAGGTACAAAAGAAGCAGGCAGAAGCGGGGTCAAACAAGCCAGGTTCGGGTTCAGGCAGCAGTCAGGGAGGTCCAAAAGGCAAGCCGGGTCATAACAGGTCAAAACTTCAGAGATACGGAACACAGAGAGGATCACGGAACTTAGGCACAGAGCTGTTGATCAGGCGGCACCGAACAGGGATTGAGGCAGACCTAAATAGGCAGATTGGTGCCAAACGCCGTGCTTCGCCCAGGCGCCCGTGCACCCGCACGCGTCCAAGCGCGCCCCCGAACACTGGCGTGCACGCCAGCACTACCAGGCGCGCCCGCAGTAACGCCCATAGGCAAACGCGCGCTAGCGCGAACGCGCGCGCCTGGACGCCACCCTGCACACCACGGCCGGCCAGACCAGACACGCCGGCACCCCCAGGAACACGCGCCCCAGCACGCACAGGAACACGCGCACCAGCGCGCCCCGGCGCCCAACCAGGTAACCTCTCTGACATCCGCTCTCTCTCTCCCTTAGACAGCTTGGACTGGATGGACCTAAACTCCATGGGTTCCACATCATTTAGGGTAGGAGTGGGTAAAACCTCAGGAGTGTCTAGGCTAAGAGGGGTTAGGGCTTCATAACTTGGCACAGACTGGGATGGCCTGGAGTCGTATCTGTAGGGTATTCCTGTCCTGTGTACCCATAGGCCACGTGAACTAGGAGCAGACTTGGGAACACTGGTTTTCTTAGAAACTGTAATATAAGTATCAGAGAAGTACTTACCGAGGCAGAGATGCCGAGAGCGGTTCACCCTTGCGACTAAGCGCAGTCCGCCTCCTGGAGGTGATACAGGGAGTGAATGGCACAAAGAGGCACAGGCTACCCAATAGGCAGGAGTGAACTTGCGTGGTGATCCTTGCAGGGATGAGCAGCTGTGCAGAGACTGGCAGAGAACAAACAGAAAGTCCAGAACCAGGCTGAGGGTCAAACACAGAAGATCAGCAAATTCAATCACAGGCTGAGGAATGGTGTCAGTGAGATACAAGGCAAGTCCAGGTCACAAGCAGAGGGTCAAGGCAAGAAGACAGAAGGCAGGTCCGGGTCACAGGCAGAGGGTCAAACACAGGAGTCTAGGCGGAATCCATAAAACAAGGCAAGGGTCAGGTCCAGGAGAAGAGCAGAGGAGTCAGGTACAATCCGGGTCACAACAGGTGATCAGGCACAGGAAACAGGATCAAGTTTAACAGAAAGCTGAAGACAAACCAGCAATTTGTCTGAGCACAAGGGCAACTTTTATAGGCCAGCCCAAGGGTCACGTTGGGCGTACGCATGTGCGTGCGCCGTAGCACTGGGCCGCGAAAGCGCATGCTCTGAGCACTGTTCCGCCGCACATGCGCACAGGGACACAGCTGATGCGGCTGGAAGGATTATTCCTCTGACAGTGCCCCCCCCCCGAGGGGTGGCCTCTGGACACCCAAACTGGACATCAATTCTGGATGTTCCTGGTGAAAGTCCTGGATCAAGCAAGGGTTTCTATATTTGCCTTTAGTGTTCAGCTGCTGTTCGTAGTCATTAGGTTTTGCGCTGACTGTTCGTTTTTGATTGGTTACCTGCTAATCTAAGGTTAATGGCTGATAGCCACACTTCTTCGCCCACCTGAAAGGCTGGGTTCTCCTTCCTTCCCTTGTTATAGTATTTCTGGTAGTCCTCCTGGCTTTTTTGCATAGCTTCTTGAATTCTTCAACGTTCAGCTGAATGGAAGCTACCTGGTCTTGTACAGCAGTGACAGACACCTCAGGAATGGAATCTGGAAGAAAAGAGGGATGAAAACCAAAGTTTGACCAAAAAGGTTTTTGGTTGGTGGCAGTATGGATGGAGTTGTAATACGCGAATTCAGCATACGGCAGGAGAGTGGACCAGTCATCTTGGAAATTGGAACAAAAACAACAGAGATACTGCTCCAAGGTTTGGTTCGTTCTCTCTGTCTGGCCATTGCTCTGAGGATGGTATGCAGAGGAGAGACAAATTTTTATTTCCAGGGACTTACAGCTCTCTTTTCAAAACTTAGAAGTAAATTGGACACCTCTATCCGAGGTGATGCTCTCAGGTACACCATGAAGCCCAATAATTCCTTTGAAGAAGATATTAGCTGTAGCAGAAGCAGAGGGAGTACCCACCATGGGCAGGAAATGTGCCATCTTTGAAAGCCGATCAACAATGACAAGGATAGTGGTGAACCCCCCCGAGGGAGGTCGGTCCACAATGAAATCCATGAAAATTTCTGCCCATGGTCGTTCAGGGATGGACAAAGGTTTCAGTAGACCCCAAAATTTAATATTTGATCCCTTACTGTGCTGGCATGGGATGCAGGAGGAGACATAGTCCTTACAGTCCTTTCTCTAACCCGGCCACCAAAAGGAACGGGAAATCAATTCGGCAGTCTTTAGTGTCCCAAAGTGGCCTGCCAGTTTGTGATCGTGGAAGGTCCTTAAGGTCAAGGGTCTTACCTCCAGCAGGACAAAAATTTCCCCCCAGGCCCAGAGTAAGTTATCGTGTTTCTCCAAAGAGGACATTTCAGGGTCGGAACAATGACTGGATGCTGATTTAATGGTGGTCATGAGGTCAGCTTGGGTAATCAAAAAAATTTTTTTTGTGGAGACAAAATGGTACTGGGTTCAACTACCTGAGAGGTTTCATGGAACATCCGGGAGAGTGCATCTGCTTTTCCATTTTTTGAGCCGGGTCTGTATGAGATATGAAAATTGAATCTGGAAAAGAAGAGAGCCCACCAGGCCTGTCTGGGTTTTAAATGTTTTGCTCCCCTGAGATACTCCAGATTTTTATGGTCGGTGAAGATCATGACAGGATGGGATGCACCCTCTAGTAGGTACCTCCACTCTTCCAGAGCAAACTTGATGGCCAACAACTCCCTATCGCCTACATCATAATTCTTCTCAGGTGGACTTAATTTCCAGGATGTGAAGGCTACAGGGTGCAGGAGGGCCTTGGGACCCTGTCTTTGAGAAAAGATGGCCCCAGTGGCTGTTTCAGAGGCATCAACTTCCAGTACAAATGGCAGGGCTGGATCTGGGTGCCGTAAGATTGGTTCGGATGAAAATAGGGTTTTTAGTTTGATAAAAGCTTCCTGGGCTTCTGAGGACCACTGAAAACGATTATGTTGGCGTGTGAGTTGGGTGATGGGTGCTACAATAGATGAGAAGCCAATGATAAAAAACCTGTAGAAATTTGAGAAACCTATGAATCGTTCTACCCCTTTTTTATCCACAGGAGCTGGCCACTCCCGGATTGCCTTGACCTTCTGAGGGTCCATTGCGACCCCGTTGGTGGAGATGATGAATCCCAGGAACTGTACCGTTGTCTTTTTAAATTCGCATTTTTCTGCTTTGAGATACAATTTGTGTCTCCTGAGGATTGCAAGGACCTGTTTGACATGTACTTGGTAAAGTTCAATAGTGGCAGAAAAAATGAGGATGTCGTCCAGGTAAACGACTAGAAAGTTATCAAGGTATTCCCGGAAAATGTCGTTTACCAGGTGCTGGAAAGTGGCAGGGGCGTTGCAGAGCCCAAACGGCATCACCAGGTACTCGTAGTGCCCAAATCTGGACCCGAAGGCGATTTTCCATTCATCACCAGCCCGAATTCGAATAAGGTTGTAGACACCACGAAGGTCTAACTTGGAGAAGATTCGGGCGGATCTGAAACATTGGAATAACTCCAGGATAAGGGGAAGCGGGTACCGATTTTTAATGGTGATTTTGTTTAGCTCCCTGTAATCAATGCAGGGTCTCAGAGAGCCGTCTTTTTTTTTCTACAAAGAAGATACCGGCTCCAGCCTGCGATGAGGAAGGACGAATAAACTCTTTTTCTAGGTTTTTATCAATGTAAGACTTGAGGGCCTTTAATTCAGTTTCAGACAGTGGAAAGATGCGGTCAAAAGGGACTTCAGAGCCGGGCAAAAGATCTATAGGGCAGTCATAAGACCGATGGGGTGGTAGACGGTCAGCCTGTTTTTTGTCAAAAAATCCTTAAACTCTAGGTGGGCTGGAGGTACATGTTGGAGACTGTCAGGTACTGGTACTATAGTTGAGCAAGAGGAGGCCCCACTGGTGAGTGCAGGGGCTGCAGCTGCTGATGTGGGCGACCCGTAGAGTTGCTAGAGGCGACTGTCTATTTGGGTGTAGCCTTCTTGCAATTTTTGAACTGCATTGGTGAGTGCTGAAACCTGCTGACCCAGGATCTCAAGAGGGGAACGGGCTCTGTTGGCCTCCGACTTGGCTGGTTTGTACTATCAGAGAAGTACTTACCGAGGCCGAGATGCTGAGAGCTGTTCACCCTTGCGACTTAGCGCAGTCTGCCACCTGGAGGTAATACAGGGAGTGAATGATACAAAGAGGCACAGGCTACCCAGTAGGCAGGAGTGAACTTGCGTGGTGATCCTTGCAGGGATGAGCAGCTGTGCAGAGACTGGCAGACGGGATGACTTGCTGGAGAACAAACAGAAAGTCCAGAACCAGGCTGAGGGTCAAACACAGAAGATCAGCAAATCCAATCACAGGCTGAGGAATAGTGTCAGGGAGACACAAGGCAAGTCCAGGTCTTGCAGAAGGTCAAAGCAAGGAGACAGGAGGCAGGTCCAGGTCACAGGCAGAGGGTCAAACACAGGAGACTAGGCGGAATCTGTAAAACAAGCCAAGGGTCAGGTCCAGGAGAAGAGCATAGGAGTCAGGTACAATCTGGGTCACAACAGGTAATCAGGCACAGGAAACAGGATCAAGTTTAACAGGAAGCTGAAGACAAACCAGCAATTTGTCTGAGCACAAGGGCAAATTTTATAGGCCAGCCCAAGGGTCACGTTGGGCGTGCGCCAGGCTGCGGATGCACCGGAGCGCTGTTCCGCCACGCATGCGCGCAGGAACACGGCTGATGCGGCTGGAAGGATTATTCCTCTGACAATAAGAGTCCAGAGCAAACATGAAAGCTTCCCAGCTGTCCAAGACTGGACTCCTCTCCTGTAATAGCTGAAAAGCCCAAATCTTGGTTAGCCCAGTGAGCAGGTTGATGGATGCGCGCACCTTTATAAAGTCAGAGGCATAGGTCCTAGGCTTAAGAGCGAACAACAGTTCACAATCCATCCTAAAGTTCAAGAATGATGCACGATTCCCATCAAACTTCTCAGGCATTACAACAAACGGTTCCGGACATGCAGGTTCCAGGGTTGGGCGTACTGTGCCTTTAAACAAGTGGACTTTTTGCTGAAACTCAGCAACGGTCTGGCCCAGACTGGAGACTTGCAGAGCAAGGGAGGTGAGCATCCTGTACATCTCTGCGGACTCCATGTTGGTCAGTTCATTATGTAAAGGCTTACCTAGGTTGGAGTCCATGGCGCAGAGATGTAAGCTAACCCTTGCAAATAGACACAGCCCACGGTAACAAAGAGATAAGCTACCTGGACTGTGAATCTCTGAACGGGGGCTTGACAGGAATTTGCCAAAGGATAGTCTAAGTAAAGCCGCAGTCAGGGATTCCAGAAGTCAGAATAAACGATAAGCAGAGCCAGGGTCAGAAGCCAGAGTCAGTCTTGGAACGCTGTAACTAGAACTTCAAGCGGGGACATCGGCACAGCCTCTCCTCCACTCTCTCTCTCCCTTAGACAGTTTGGACTGGATGGACCTGAACTCCATGCGTTCCAGGGTATTAACGTGGAGTGGGACATCAACTCTTTTATTAACCAAGCATAAAGTACTGGTATGATCTCTCCTTTTTAATTAAGCCTTAGTATTTGGAATTAAACATGAATACTGTTATGTTTTTTTTGTATTACCTAGGTTGACTATTTACCATTTCTATTTATTAATGTATATCATCTTGGATGGGAATGATATTGATGCCCCCCATTGGCAGTGTCATACTATGATCTTTTATATGATCCCACATCATATGGCAGTGTCATACTATGATCTTTAATATGATCCCATATCTTATCATTATTAGGTGGGGGGTGGATGCCCCTTTATGATTATAATAAGCTCAATTTTTAAATTATGTAATCCGGGCAATGTTCATTTTTTATTACATTTTATTACTAGTGCCCATCTTTGCTGTCCCGATGGTTTTAAGTGTCCACCTCTGCTGACACTTCAAAAACTCGAGACCGGCCTCAAACTGAGACTTGGATTGTCTCTTTGGAGCGCAGCGGCGTCTCATTCTCTGTTTGAGATAAGATGGGGCTGTGGTTTTGATAGTGAGGCTTGGAGAGCATGGTGGAGCGCATCGACGCCGCACTAGAAGTGCGGGAGTGACGTCACTGCGCTACCTGGGAATGAGGCTTGGCTATATGGGTGGAGCCCGGCGGCGCAGCTGTTCCCATATAGGAAGTAATGTCGCACACTGAAAGCGAGGCTTGGTTTGTGTTCGGATTATTTCCGGACTGACGGACCGAGCCAGATTATAGTTTTATATGTGCTGGAACTTCTTTTGGGTTTCTTATACTAGTAAATTACTTCTGTCCTTTAACCTTTTTATATGTGGGAATACATTAGTGAATTTATGATCTCTAAGGCCGGAAGTGTTATTCACCCAGTGCACTTCCGGTTTTTGGACACTCCCAGTGGGGGTCATTATCTGTTTATAGAGCGGTGATGAGGGGGGGTTCCACACCCCAGATGACGGCTTCTCAGCTGAAACATGTCGGGTGGACCCCTCACGATTGCCGCTACATGATGTTCGAGCTGTTTTTTGATCTTCCAATATGTGAGTTTGTTTTTTTAATTATTTTAATAAACCAGTTTTTTAAACGTTATCACGTTATGTGAGTTTTTTTACTCCTCGCGTGGCATATGAATTATTCGTTTGGCCTATGTCGGATTGCCTATGGATGTGGAAGCTGTGATGTCACCCTCCCTTCCCACTGTATGCTGATGACATCTGACAAGCTACATTGCTCAGACCGGGTGGTCAACAAGCCTTTTTTGACTTGTATGACGTATGTAATTTCGAATCATTAATTTCCGGTAAGCCTCTTGATGTTCCTGGTGATGGCCCCGACATCAATCTAGATCTTCTGTTCACTTGTGGTTCCCTCAGTATCGACCTACCTGTCAAATCCTGGAAAATAATTATTTATTCACTTGTGAACCTGGGAGTTATATTTCCATCATTTGTTACGTGCAACCTCCATAGACTTTTGGTGGTGGTTTTGCACACATTTTTTCATAATTTTTTCCACAAGTTTATATTGTGGACTGTTATGTTTCAAGTTCTTCTTTGCAATTAATTTAGGTCTTTTGGAACCGTCACCGTTTTTTTAGCACCAGTCACTGTTTATTTTTGTCAATTAGGTTTATTATTCATTGTTTCACTTAACTGTTTTTGCAGATCAATACCGCATATTTATATTGCGCAAGCCATATTTATGGTCATACTTAGTTTGTTTTAGGTTTTATTTATTGTATGTATGCACTTAGTTTTCTTGATTTATATGCTTGCTAGTTTATAGAGCTACACTTTTATATTTTTTTTCAGTCTTGGAACGCTGTAACAGGAACACAGGCACACAGGAACCTTAGGCAAAACAGGAGACACTGAACTGACAAAGCCCTCAGAGTGAGGCAGTGTTTTATACCCAGCTGATTGGATAAACTGCCTCAGCTGAACCAGGAGTGACAGGTACTAATTGCAACAAGCTCCAGAGTATGGCCCTGGTATTTCATGCAGAACTAGGCAAAGCTGGAAAGCAGGCTGAAAGGAACTGATGTGTGGCTCAGAGGCAAAGGAACAGGAGCACTAAACAGGCAGTCATAGGTTCAATACCTCTTTGAGCCACTTGGGGCCTGGCCATGTGCATGGCACGGTAGGGACCGTGCCAGACTGACCCCCAAATAGGGAATATCCGTATCGCTCCAAATGAATTGGAAATTGTCCTGTAGTTGGGAAATTAATTGGTTGGGGAGATTTATATTTAAAGCTGAGTTCAACCCAAAAGTGGAATTTCCGCTCATCTGATTCCTCCCCCCCTCCGGTGCCACAATTGGCACCTTTCAGGGGGGAGGGGGGTATTAGACAGGTATCTGCACCCAATTCTGGGAATAGACTCCAGCGGGAGTCACGCCCCCTCCGCTGTCTCCTGGGAAACACACAGGTCCCAGGAGATAGCGGGGACCACTTAGAACGCGCAGCGCGACTCGCGTAGTAGGGAACCAGGGAGTGAAGCTGCAACGCTTCACTTCCTTATTCCCTCACCGAGAATGGCGGCGGCAGCAGCCGAGAGCTGAGCTGTTGCTCGGCTTCAGCTGCCGACATCGCTGGACTCCTGGACAAGTAAGTGTCCGTTTATTAAAAGTCAGCAGCTGCAGTATTTGTAGCTGCTGGCTTTTAATATTTTTTTTTCAGGTGGACTCCCTCTTTAAAGGCTGTGAATGTCCATAGTTCACTGTAAGGCCTGAGATTGTGCCAAAGTTGTCCAGTAATTTGCAAAAGGAGGGGAGTGAGGTTAGAAAGAGCAGAATGTCATCTGCAAACAGTGCACATTTTGAGGCCCACACCTGACCCCATGTATATCCGGGTGATCCCTAATGATATAGCAAGTGTTTTGATTAAAATAGAAAAAATTAGTGGAGATAAAGGGCATCCCTGCCTAGTCCCCCTAAAGATCGGAAAGGAGTCTGAGTGGTATCCCTGATGTCGTATTTTGGCTTCTGGGTTGGAGTAGAGGGCTGCAATCTCATTCATAACAGAGTGGCTAAAGCCTCATTGGTGAAGGATCGTGACCAGGAGACAGAATCAAATGCATTCTGGAGGTCCAGGGAGAGTAGGAAACCTGTTTGAGGGGGGCTGCCATCCCAACTGGACCTCAGAAGGGAAATCATGTCAATTGCCCTTCTGATTTGATCAGGACCCTGTCTTCCAGGAATAAAGCCGACATGGTCCTTATGGACATAAAGGCTAATAAAAGAGGAGATACGGTCTGCAAGGATCCTAGTTAAGATTTAAGGTCATTATTTTTTAAAGCTATGGGGCGGTAGTTGGTAACTGTCTCCAAGATACCCCAATCTATCATATGCCCAATTTTTCTTTCCACATTAAATATCTATGGAGACCCAGCATTTCTGCTCATTCGCTCACTTCCGTACATAACCTTTTTAGTGAGAGTTCTGAGTCTGCCTCATGGGGTTGCTGACATCACATACAACATGGCAGCACACAGAAGCCATTAAAAAGGCTTTTGAGTGTCTATACACTGTTTGGCAACCTTTTTTCAGTCAAAGTCCCCCCCCCCCTTCCAGTGCAAAATCACAAGGTGACCTTAAAATGTACAAAATGTGAACGTTACCAATTCCTTATGGGAAACCCAAGCTTGGGATGATGCACAGAAATGTGAACAGCAGCAGCATAGTCCAACACTGCTCACATACTTGGTGAGTGTCCCCCTTACATTGGTGCTCAGTGTCTGTGCCCCAGTTACATTGGTGGTCAGAGTCTGTGCCCCTTTACTTTGGTGGTCAGTGCTGTCCCCTCTTACATTGGTGGTGGTCAGTGTTGTGCACCCTTACATTGGTGGTCAGTGGCTGTGCCTCTTACATTGATGGTCAGTAGCTGTACCCCTTATATTGATGGTCAGTGGCTGTGCCCCTTACATTGATGACCAGTGTCTGTGCCCCTTACATTGATGGTCAGTGGCTGTGCCCCTTACATTGATGGTCAGTGGCTGTGCCCCTTACATTGATGGTCAGTGGCTGTGCCCCTTACATTGATGGTCAGTGGCTGTGCCCCCCCTACATTGATGGTCAGTGGCTGTGCCCCCCCTTACATTGATGGTCAGTGGCTGTGCCCCTTACATTGATGGTCAGTGGCTGTGCCCCTCACATTGATGGTCAGTGGCTGTGCCCCTTACATTGATGGTCAATGGCTGTGCCTCTTACATTGATGGTCAGTGGCTGTGCCCCTTACATTGATGGACAGTGGCTGTGCCCCTTACATTGATAGTCAGTGGCTGTGCCCCTTGCATTGGCGGTCAGTGTCTGTGCCCCCCTTACATTGATGGTCAGTGGCGTACCCCTTACATTGATGGTCAGTGGCTGTGCCCCTTACATTGATGGTCAGTGGCTGTGCCCCTCACATTGATGGACAGTGGCTGTGCCCCTTACATTGATAGTCAGTGGCTGTGCCCCTTACATTGGCGTTCAGTGTCTGTGCCCCCTTACATTGATAGTCAGTGGCTATGCCCCTTACATTGATGGTCAGTGGCTGTGCCCCTTACATTGATGGTCAGTGGCTGTGCCCCTTACATTGATGGTCAGTGGCTGTGCCCCTTACATTGATGGTCAGTGGCTGTGCCCCTTACATTGATGGACAGTGGCTGTGCCCCTTACATTGATAGTCAGTGGCTGTGCCCCTTGCATTGGCGGTCAGTGTCTGTGCCCCCCTTACATTGATGGTCAGTGGCGTGCCCCTTACTTTGATGATCAGTGGCTGTGCCCCTTACATTGATGGTCAGTGGCTGTGCCCCTTACATTGATAGTCAGTGGCTGTGCCCCTTACATTGATGGTCAGTGGCTGTGCCCCTTACATTGATGGTCAGTGGCTGTGCCCCTTACATTGATGGTCAGTGGCTGTGCCCCTTACATTGATGGTCAGTGGCTGTGCCCCTTACATTGATGGACAGTGGCTGTGCCCCTTACATTGATAGTCAGTGGCTGTGCCCCCCTTACATTGATGGTCAGTGGCTGTGCCCCTTACATTGATGGTCAGTGGCTGTGCCCCTTACATTGATGGTCAGTGGCTGTGCCCCTTACATTGATGGTCAGTGGCTGTGCCCCTTACATTGATGGTCAGTGGCCGTGCCCCTTACATTCTGTTATACCTGAAAGGTTCCACATGTACTGTTACTTTAAGGCTGGCTCCACCCAGGAGTGATGACAAGGGTCAAGGGGTATAGTAGCCATCTTAGAGCACATGTAAGGAAGCATATAAGATGTACCTGTCCTGAGATGCATGTTGCAGTGTACAGTGTGTACTGAAATAAACATCCATTGTTCCAGACCAGAGTCTTGTGTCTCTCACAACTCAGAGGATATAACAGTGGCAACGAGGATGGGATTTACAAAGTGTCTATCAGTCTGAGAGAGAGACGAAGGCAGTGTGGATTGTCATCTGGATAAAAGCAATCACAGAGCCCAGCAGGAAAATGTCATTGATCGGGACATTAGGTGAATTTGATGGGGAACAGACATCCTGGAGTTCCTGGGTTGAGAGACTGGAACAGTATTTCAGTGCAAATGCCATGTCAGACAACAGGCAAGTAGCAGTATTCCTGACAGTGGTTGGTGCTAAGACATATGATACTCTTAGAGATCTCCTTTTCCCTGTAAAGCCAGCAACTAAGACATTGGCAGAGCTCCTGACACTGTTAGAGGATCACTTCCAGCCTAAACCATTAGAGATTGCAGAAAGATTTCGGTTTTATCAGCGGCAGCAGCAGCCAGGTGAAGAAATTAAAGCTTATGTGCTCGCCCTTCGCAGACTAGCCTCTACCTGTTCTTTTGGGGAGTATCTACCTACTGCACTGAGAGATAAGTTTGTAATGGGACTGAATTGTGAGTCTATCCAAAAGAGACTGTTAACAGAGAAAGATCTTACCCTTACAAAGGCAATTGAAATAGCTTCAGTGATGGAAATGGCTGTGAAAGATACAGAGGGATTGAACCCCCAGGGCAGAAAAGAAGAGGTGAAACAGGAAGTTTTCAGAACAGCAGTCAAGCCAACTGCCGCAAACTGGAAATACAGACCCCCACCAAGCCGGGAGTCAGCCTGCTACCCTTGTGGAAATACAGACCATGACCACAAAGTCTGCCGGTTTAAGGATCAGACCTGTCATAATTGTGGTAGGACAGGCCATCTTAAACGAGTTTGCCGTAGCAAGAAGGTGCGAGATAAACAACCTCTGAACCCCAAGACAAAGACATATATGGTGGGAAGATATACATCATCTGAGTCAGAGGATGAGGAAGTGCTCCACAGATTAGACATACATCATATGCATTCAGCACCCTCCGCAATGACTGTAGAGGTAACTGTGGAGGGAAAGAAACTCAAGATGGATGTAGACACAGGAGCAGCAGTTTCAGTTATCACCCAGAAACAATGGAGACAACTTCAGACCCAAACAACTGTCCGCCCAACACCAATCAAACTGCAGACATATTCAAAGCAGATACTCCACCCACTGGGTTATGCGAAAGTAAAGGTATTGTACAAGGGTCAGACAAAGAGACTGCCATTATACATCCTAGAAAATGGGGGACCCCCTCTCTTTGGGAGGGACTGGATTGCTCACTTTGGTATGCCAGACATCACCATAAATCCCTGTAACACTGTTACAATTCCATTAGGAGATAATGAGGGATGGGTGGTGTCCCTGAAGCAGCGTTTCCCAAAGGTCTTTGATGACCAGTTGGGGAAAATAAAGCACGACTGTGTAAGACTCAAGCTGAAACCCAACGCTCAGCCTAAGTTCTTCAAAGCTCGGACAGTACCTTTCGCACTGCGAGCAGGAGTGGAAGCAGAACTAAGTCGGCTGGAGGAACAAGGTGTCATCTCCAAGGTAGAGCACAGCGAGTGGGCATCACCAGTTGTACCAGTAAAGAAAGCGAATGGGGACTTACGCATTTGTGGCGATTTCCGCATGGCACTGAACTCCCAACTGGAGATAGACCAGTATCCTCTACCCAGAGTAGATGACATTTTTGCCTCTCTTGCAGGGGGCCAAAAGTTCACCAAGCTTGATCTCAGACAAGCATATTTACAGTTTGAGGTCCATCCTTCTTCCCGCAAGTTTCTAACCATCAACACCCACAAGGGACTGTATGAATACAATCGGATGGTGTTTGGTGTAGCCTCCGCCCCAGCCATTTGGCAATGAAAAATGGACGAGATATTGGCGGACATTCCTTTCACGCAGTGCACTGCTAGATGACATGCTCATCACAGGACGGACAGAGCAGGAACACAAGCGGAACGTGGAACTTGTGTTGGCGAGACTCCAAGAACAGGGTCTAAAAGTGAACTTAGCAAAATGCCAATTCATGGTGCCTAAATTGGAGTTTTGTGGCCACCTTGTGGATGCAGAGGGTATACACACCACGGAAGCCAAGGTTGATGCTTTAGTCAAAGCTCCAGCCCCAACCAACGTCCAGCAGTTGCGATCATACCTTGGCTTGCTGAACTATTACCACAAATTCCTGCCAGATCTGGCACACACCTTGTTTCCGCTGAACAAGCTTTTGGAAAAACATTCAAGATGGGACTGGTCAGCTGCATACCAACGGGCTTTTGAAGTCTCTAAGCGGAAGCTGTTGGCGTCACGCATGCTCGTGCACTATGACCTCCAGAAGCCTCTCACCTTGGCTTGTGATGCCTCACCCTATGGTCTGGGTGCTGTACTATCTCACATCTTACCAGATGGGTCAGAAAAACCAGTGGCATTTGCCTCCAGGTCTTTGACAAAAGCAGAAAACAATTACTCACACATTGACAAAGAGGCTCTAGCGCTGATATGGGCAATTAAGAAGTTTCATCTTTACCTGTATGGTAGGGAATTCACCATACTGACAGACCATAAACCACTCCTTCAGATCTTTAGCCCTGACAAAGGCATCTCTCAGACTACTGCGGCCCGCCTCCAACGCTATGCCCTATTCTTGGGTGCATACAGCTACAAAATCCAGTATCGCGGTCATGATGCCAATGCGAATGCGGACGCAATGTCCCGACTGACAGGGAAGTCGATGGACTCTTCTCCACCGGTCAAGAGTTGTCGTTACACCAGCCTGTCCTTCTTGTCTTCTGGGGAGATAGCAGCCCATACAGCCAAGGATACCTTTCTGAAAACAATACTCTCCTGGGTACGGTCCGGTTGGCCTGCAACCGTCACACAGGATTATGAACCTTATTTTCGTAGGCGTATGGAATTAACTGTGGCTGGCAACTGTGTTTTATGGGGAGACCGAGTGATTATTCCACAGACCCTCCGGAGACACATTCGGGGCTTGCTACATACTGGTCATCCCGGGGGCACAGGTATGAAACAAAAAGCCAGAGGCTATGTGTGGTGGCCAAACCTAGACTCAGATATCACAACATATGTAAATGCTTGTGTTGGATATGCACAAACTGCAAGAGACCCTCCTCGAGGGTGTGTCCAGCCCTGGACTTGGCCCACGGTTCCTTGGTTTCGCCTACACTTGGACTTTGCAGGCCCGATCAGAGGACACACCTTCTTGATCATAGTGGACGCCCATTCAAAGTGGCCTGAGGTAATTCCTGTTACTCAGCCAACGACTAAGGCAACGGTTTCCATACTGTTACATCTCGCTGCTACGTTTGGATACCCCAGAGAGATCGTCACTGACAATGGTGCACAATTCACCAGTCAGGAGTTTCAGCGTTTCCTGACTGCCCACAACATCAAGCACAAGTTGACTGCACCTTACCACCCGGCTACTAATGGTCAAGCAGAACGGTTTGTGCAGACTTTTAAACGCTATTTCAAAGCTACAGTGGCTGCAAGTAAACAACAGTCCCTGTCACCCCAGCAGCTGGACTCCTTCCTTTCTGCTTACAGAAACACACCACATGCAACCACCGGGAAACACTTTAGCAGAACTCCTTCTGGGTCGGCAGCCATGGACTGTTTTGGACATGCTCCGCCCTCAAACAGTCCAGGAACATGTACTGCAGTCGCAAGACAAGATGGTCAAACATGGTGAGCTCCCTCGATTCACAGCCCAACAAAAGGTATGGGCCCGATCTTATGGGGCTTCCAACGCCCGGTGGCTTCCTGCTGTCATTGCAGAGACTTTGGGATCCAAGATGTATAGGGTCTGCCTGGAAGATGGTTCCATTTGCAGACGGCATGCAGACCAACTGCGTCCTCGTTTGCCCGAATCCCTGACGCCAGCTGAACCACCAGTGTCGCAAGGATCTGCTCCCAGCGGATCAGAATGCATGGGGACTGATGATTGGGGGGACTCTGAACTTTTGAACTCAGCTCCAACAGAGCCCTCCAGCCCTGGTTCGGAGGTCTGTTCACCCGCTGAGCTGGTGGATCCCTTCTTGGCCCCGCCGGTGCCCATTCCGGCCAGCCCTGTTTCCTCCAGTCCCGAGTCGCTGGGTGCCCGACCTCAACGACACTGTCGCCCTCCTGATCGGTTTCAGCTTCCAGACCGGTTACGAGACTTTCGACGGGGCCGCCGAAAGTGATCCGATGACATTGTAACCCCGCAACTGTCCCTGGAAGCTTGGTCTCACATCTGGATGCAGGAAATATCTGGCGCATCTCCTGTGTTTGGAGGACTGTTATTGGACAGTTATTAGTTAATGTTTTGTGCCTTTTCTCGTTTTGTTGTAATTTTTTTTTTTTTTAGGGATGGATGGAAGGTGTTATACCTGAAAGGTTCCACATGTACTGTTACTTTAAGGCTGGCTCCACCCAGGAGTGATGACAAGGGTCAAGGGGTATAGTAGCCATCTTAGAGCACATGTAAGGAAGCATATAAGATGTACCTGTCCTGAGATGCATGTTGCAGTGTACAGTGTGTACTGAAATAAACATCCATTGTTCCAGACCAGAGTCTTGTGTCTCTCACAACTCAGAGGATATAACACATTCATGGTCAGTGGCTGTGCCCCTTACATTGATGACCAGTGTCTGTGCCCCTTACATTGATGGTCAGTGGCTGTGCCCCTTACATTGATGGTCAGTGACTGATCCCCTTACATTGATGGTCAGTGGCTGTGCCCCTTACATTGATGGTCAGTGGCTGTGCCCCTTGCATTGGCGGTCAGTGGCTGTGCCCCCCCTACATTGATGGTCAGTGTCTGTGCCTCTTACATTGATGGTCAGTGTCTGTGCCCCCCGTACATTGATGGTCAGTGTCTGTGCCCCTTACATTGGCGTTCAGTGTCTGTGCCCCCTTACATTGATAGTCAGTGGCTGTGCCCCTTACATTGATAGTCAGTGGCTGTGCCCCTTACATTGATGGTCAGTGGCTGTGCCCCTTACATTGATGGTCAGTGTCTGTGCCCCTTACATTGATGGTCAGTGGCTGTGCCCCTTATATTGATGGTCAGTGGCTGTGCCCCTTACATTGATGGTCAGTGGCTGTGCCCCTTGCATTGGCGGTCAGTGGCTGTGCCCCCCTACATTGATGGTCAGTGGCTGTGCCTCTTACATTGATGATCAGTGTCTGTGCCCCCCGTACATTGATGGTCAGTGTCTGTGCCCCTTACATTGGCGTTCAGTGTCTGTGCCCCCTTACATTGATAGTCAGTGGCTGTGTCCCTTACATTGATGGTCAGTGGCTGTGCCCCTTACATTGATGGTCAGTGGCTGTGCCCCTTACATTGATGGTCAGTGGCTGTGCCCTTACATTGATGGACAGTGGCTGTGCCCCTTACATTGATAGTCAGTGGCTGTGCCCCTTGCATTGGTGGTCAGCGTCTGTGCCCCCCTTACACTGATGGTCAGTGGCCGTGCCCCTTACATTGATGGTCAGTGGCTGTGCCCCTTACATTGATGGACAGTGGCTGTGCCCCTTACATTGATAGTCAGTGGCTGTGCCCCTTGCATTGGCGGTCAGTGTCTGTGCCCCCCTTACATTGATGGTCAGTGGCTGTGCCCCTTACATTGATGGACAGTGGCCGTGCCCCTTACATTGATGGTCAGTGGCCGTGCCCCTTATATTGATGGTCAGTGGCTGTGCCCCTTACATTGATGACCAGTGTCTGTGCCCCTTACATTGATGGTCAGTGGCTGTGCCCCTTACATTGATGGTCAGTGTCTGTGCCCCTTGCATTGGCGGTCAGTGTCTGTGCCCCCCTTACATTGATGGTCAGTGGCGTACCCCTTACATTGATGGTCAGTGGCTGTGCCCCTTACATTGATGGTCAGTGGCTGTGCCCCTTACATTGATGGACAGTGAGTGGCTGTGCCCCTTACATTGATAGTCAGTGGCTGTGCCCCTTACATTGGCGTTCAGTGTCTGTGCCCCCTTACATTGATAGTCAGTGGCTGTGCCCCTTACATTGATGGTCAGTGGCTGTGCCCCTTACATTGATGGTCAGTGGCTGTGCCCCTTACATTGATGGTCAGTGGCTGTGCCCCTTACATTGATGGTCAGTGGCTGTGCCCCTTACATTGATGGTCAGTGGCTGTGCCCCTTACATTGATAGTCAGTGGCTGTGCCCCTTACATTGATAGTCAGTGGCTGTGCCCCTTACATTGATGGTCAGTGGCTGTGCCCCTTACATTGATGGTCAGTGGCTGTGCCCCTTACATTGATGGTCAGAGGCTGCGCCCCTTACATTGATGGACAGTGGCTGTGCCCCTTACATTGATAGTCAGTGGCTGTGCCCCTTGCATTGGCGGTCAGTGTCTGTGCCCCCCTTACATTGATGGTCAGTGGCTGTGCCCCTTACATTGATGGTCAGTGGCTGTGCCCCTTACATTGATGGTCAGTGGCCGTGCCCCTTACATTCATGGTCAGTGGCTGTGCCCCTTACATTGATGACCAGTGTCTGTGCCCCTTACATTGATGGTCAGTGGCTGTGCCCCTTATATTGATGGTCAGTGTCTGTGCCCCTTACATTGATGGTCAGTGGCTGTGCCCCTTACATTGATGGTCAGTGGCTGTGCCCCTTACATTAATGGTCAGTGGCTGTGCCCCTTGCATTGGCGGTCAGTGGCTGTGCCCCCCCTACATTGATGGTCAGTGTCTGTGCCTCTTACATTGATGGTCAGTGTCTGTGCCCCCCGTACATTGATGGTCAGTGTCTGTGCCCCTTACATTGGTGTTCAGTGTCTGTGCCCCCTTACATTGATAGTCAGTGGCTGTGCCCCTTACATTGATGGTCAGTGGCTGTGCCCCTTACATTGATGGTCAGTGTCTGTGCCCCTTACGTTGATGGTCAGTGGCTGTGCCCCTTACATTGATGGTCAGTGGCTGTACCCCTTACATTGATGGTCAGTGGCTGTGCCCCTTGCATTGGCGGTCAGTGGCTGTGCCCCCCCTACATTGATGGTCAGTGTCTGTGCCTCTTACATTGATGGTCAGTGTCTGTGCCCCCCGTACATTGATGGTCAGTGTCTGTGCCCCTTACATTGGCGTTCAGTGTCTGTGCCCCCTTACATTGATAGTCAGTGGCTGTGCCCCTTACATTGATGGTCAGTGGCTGTGCCCCTTACATTGATGGTCAGTGGCTGTGCCCCTTACATTGATGGTCAGTGGCTGTGCCCCTTACATTGATGGACAGTGGCTGTGCCCCTTACATTGACGGTCAGTGTCTGTGCCCCCCTTACATTGATAGTCAGTGGCTGTGCCCCTTACATTGGCGTTCAGTGTCTGTGCCCCCTTACATTGATAGTCAGTGGCTGTGCCCCTTACATTGATGGTCAGTGGCTGTGCCCCTTACATTGATGGTCAGTGGCTGTGCCCCTTACATTGATGGTCAGTGGCTGTGCCCCTTACATTGATCTACAGCGGCTGTGCCCCTTACATTGATAGTCAGTGGCTGTGCCCCTTGCATTGGTGGTCAGCGTCTGTGCCCCCCTTACATTGATGGTCAGTGGCCGTGCCCCTTACATTGATGGTCAGTGGCTGTGCCCCTTACATTGATGGTCAGTGGCTGTGCCCCTTACATTAATGGTCAGTGGCTGTGCCCCTTACATTGATGGTCAGTGGCTGTGCCCCTTACATTGATGGTCAGTGGCTGTGCCCCTTACATTGATGGTCAGTGGCTGTGCCCCTTACATTGATGGACAGTGGCTGTGCCCCTTACATTGATGGTCAGTGTCTGTGCCTCTTACATTGATGGTCAGTGGCTGTGCCCCTTACATTGATGGTCAGTGGCTGTGCCCCTTACATTGATGGTCAGTGGCTGTGCCCCTTACATTGATGGTCAGTGGCTGTACCCCTTACATTGGTCAGTGGCCGTGCCCCTCACATTGATGGTCAGTGGCTGTGCCCCTTACATTGATGGACAGTGGCTGTACCCCTTACATTGATGGTCAGTGGCTGTGCCCCCCTTACATTGATGGACAGTGGCTGTGCCCCCCTTACATTGGTGGTTACTGTGCCCCCTTGCGGCTCAGTGTTAATCTGACTGCCCCCTTTTTGTTGTGGTCAATGAGTGCTGTTTTACTTGGCAGAGGAAAAAGTAACTGCTGGCAAAGCATGAAGGGAAGGGTTCTCAAAAGTAAACACAAGCTATATTTGTGATCACTGCGATTGGCCACCGCGCTGTACAGAGCCATACCGATTGGCTCTGGGCACCTTGGCTTTGCCTGCATTCAGCTGGCCTGCCTAACACCAGCACCCCAGAGAAAAGCTGGTCTGCACAAGGGAGGCAGAAAAAAAGCAGACAGTAACCCTAATTCTCCTGCACAGTCCCATCTCAGTGACCTATTGCACCGGTTTAAAATTCGACCAGAAATGTTTGTTTCCGACACTGACATCCGCTCCGGAGCACTCAGCGATCACCACATCACTCCACACTACTTCTTCCCTGCATTGTCACCGCTCTTCTTAGTCCTGACCTAACCAGAAGGGCGGGAGTGCGTCCTGCCAATCAAACAAACCCGCAAGCTGATTGGTCCACTCAGCGGACAGGAAGTAGCCCAGAAACGTCAGCGTCTGATTGGGCGCGTCTGTGCATTCGGGGCTGTGGGCACTTCCGGATCCCTGGTGTCAGCTCTGCGGGAGGACGGATACAATGCCGGAGAATGGGAGCCGCTGAGAAGTTGTGACCCCGGTGGAGACAGGCGCTACAGGTGGACACAGAGGTCCCGGGAAGTCGGCAGTTCGGTAAGAGGCGGCTGTATCAGAACAGTATTCTCCCCTTCGTACTGCCATCAACTGTACAGGGATTGAGCACTGTCTGCTGCCCTCCATCACAGGGGACAGGCCCTCAGTCCCACCACAGCTGGGGCTTTTCATACACCTAGAGTCAGGAATGCCAGAGTTTGTAGGACAGATCCTGGGCCAGCCCCTCCCACCTGGGTCACGTGATGGGTGCTCCTTGTACTGGTGTAGGGATTGGAACATATTGCAGTTTGTCCATTCCTAACCCTCCTTCATATTGGAGCGACTTGTCAAATCGCATGACAAGTTTCACCCGATTGTCTGCAAAGGCTATGTACAAATTGACTTTGCGGGGCCGCATCGACTTGAAGAAGTAGTATATGAACTCTGGTGATTTTGTGTGCGACTTCTAGTCATAAAGCTGCACAGATGTCTTCAAAGTCGCACCGACGGGCGGTTACAATACAATTTGGTACAAGAGGAATGGGAGGGCCTTGCTTGTTAGAGCTTACATTCTAAGAGGGAGCGTCATGTGATACAAAAGGTATGGGGGATGATCTGATCGAGAAAGTAAAAACACAGTGTATTAGAAGCAGGGTAGGCTTCTATAAAGAGAAGGGTTTTCAGGGATCTTCTAAAGATGGATAGATTTGGAGATAGCCAAACAGATTAGGGGTAGGGAGTTCCAAAGGAAGGGAGAGACTCGGGAGAAGTCCTGGAGGTGAGCATGGCCAAAATACTTTGTCTCCTCCATTGCGGTGGTGTGCGGGCACAATGAGCTAAAAAAAAAAAGTATGTGTGCAGTACCCTTTTATCAATCCACCGCCAAGCGGCCAGCAATTGACCTTTGAGATGTCTGTGTGACATCTCAATAAGGTTTATTTAAAAAAAATAAAAATAAATAACCAGTGTGATTCGCCAAGCTCAGCGCATCATCACTGTGCTGATTTCAGCCGCCCTGCTGTTGTGAACCAGTCCTAAAGAAGGGTTATAGACCCTTACAATTTTTTTTTTTTTTTTTTTGCAATCTGTGTCCCATTGAGATTTCCCTTCACTTCCTGTCCCTTAGCCAAAACAGGAAGTGAGAGGAAATGCCTCAAGTGCGGGAATCCCGATGTGTCACCTGATCAAGTGTCCTCGTTGGAAGATTTGCCCTCTCTTACTGTTTTGGGGATAACCTAAAATTTGGGATTTTTTTTATTCCTTTCATGTTTGAAAAATGTTAAACAGGACAAATGGAGAGAGTGACGCCTAATATGGAAACCGACAATACAAACCTGATGATCCCTTTCCACTCTATCCAAAACGACAAAAAAGAGTTTTACGCTGTTACACTTTAAACACTTAAGGACCGCCCCATGTACATGTACTGCGGCAGGGCGGCCCTTAAGAGCATAAAGTCGTTGGCTCTGGGGCGAGCGCTGCTGAAGCCAGGCTCCCCCTGTGATTGGACACAGCGGGTCTGGGGGCCACCCACGATCGTTCAGAGGCGAGACAGAAAGGTGGTCTGCCTACTGTATGTAAACAAGGCAGACCGCAGTTCTGTGAGGGAGGAAAATGAAGATCTTGTGTTTCTGCTAAGCAGAAACATGGATCTCTGTTTTCCTCCAGTGTCAGCATTCCCCTCCACAGCACTCCCTAGGGAACACTTAACCCTTTGATCGCCGCATGATGTTAACCCATTCCCTGCCAGTGTCATTTATACAATGACAGTGCAATTTTTTTTTTAGCACTGATCACTGTATTGGTGTCACTGGTCCCCAAAAAGTGTCACTTAGTGTTAATTTGTCCGCCGCAATTTCACAGTCCCGCTAAAAAATTGCTGATCGCTGCCATTACTAGTAAAAACATTTAAAAAAAATTAAGTCCATGAAAATAGCCCATAGTTTGTGGCCGCTATAACTTTTTGCTCGAACCAAGCAATATATGCTTATTGGGATTTTTTTTACCAAAAATGTGTAGCAGAATACATATTGTTCTAAATTGATGACGAAATTAGATTTATTTATTTATTTTTTATTGGATATGTTTTATAGCAGAAAGTAAAAAAAAAATGCTTTTTTTTTTTTTTTTTCAAAGTTGTCGGTCTTTTTTTCGTTTTGTGGTGAAAAAAAAAAAAACCAGAGGTGATCAAATACCACCAAAAGAAAGCTCTATTTGTAGGGAAAAAAGGACATAATTTTTTTTCGGTTACAAGGTTGTTCGACCGCACAATTGTCAGTTTAAACAGCGCAGTACCGTGTCGCAAAAAATGGCCTGGTCAGGAAGGGGGTAAAACCTTCCTGAGCTGAAGTGGTTAAAGTAAAACAACTTTTCTTACACAGGTTAGTCAGAATAGGTTTTAGGAGGGGATGGAGAATTTTTAAGACTAGTTTTGACCAGAATTCTACTTTAACCGCTTCAGCCTCCACACTGGTTCTAAAACTTCTCACATTTATGTAACAATATGCATTTTTTTTTTGCTGCAAAAATTACTTTTTTTTTAAAGCAGAGGCCCTAGATCAGTGATGGCGAACCTTGGCACCCCTAGATGTTTTGGAACTACATTTCCCATGATGCTCAACTACACTGCAGAGTGCATGAGTATCATGGCAAATGTAATTCCAAAACATCTGGGGTGCCAAGGTTCGCTATCACTGCCCTAGAGAATAAAGCTGTAATCCCTGATGCTGTACATCTGTGTAGTTTTATGGCGGTAGTGGTGAGAGTGAAAATCTCAGCCTGGACTCCTACCAGGCCACAGCCCCAATGCGTTTAAATCTATTTGGTGAAATATAAAAGATGATGTTATGAGTAAATAGATACTGAACCCCTCACGCTTTAAAATTGCACATGCCCGTGGAGCGGGGACAAACTACGGTAATTATATATTGGGGACACTTTAAGGGCCTTTACAGATTACCACTTTAGATCTACACAGGAGGTCTGGTGCTAGAATTATTGCGTTTGATCTGACGTTTGCAGTGATACCTCATGTGTGGTGCGATTTTCTATTTACATATGCATGCGGGACGGATGCATGCGTTCTCCTTTGCATGAAAGTTAGCAGTTACAGGTACTCTTTATTGAAAAATCTATTTGACCCCAGATCACTCCTCTGCCCTTAAAAGCATCAGATCGATCCAAGATATCAGTTTTATCTGATGCTTTCACAGGCCAATAAAGGCCTGTTTACATTGGATGAAACCGACGGTGACAAATTACTCATAACTTCCGGTTTCTTAGACCGTAGAGATGATTGGGGACATTCCAGTCCTCAGGCATCTCTGTGGTCAGTCGGGACGGGACAGGAGGGGGAGCCCCCCTTGCCCCACCTGTAATAGCAATCCAACTGCTAATTAGCCACTAGGATTGCTTTTACATTAAAGCCCATCGCCAGCTGAAACAATGATACCAGGATGATGCCTGTAGCTGCAGGCATTATCCTGGTATCACCATCTCAGCCCTGGTTCACACAGACCGTGGGAATTAAATTGTACGAGTTCAGCCTAACTCGCACAATTTCATTCCCGCGTGTCAGTCCCAATTTCAGGGGCGATTTCAGAGACATCTGTGCAGGTTCCTGCACAGATGTCAATAGAAATTGCACCCCAAAGTCGCCAAAAGTAGTACAGAAACTACTTTTAGGAACTTGTGCGGCATCCCACCAGTTCGGATGGTGCAATTGCTGCCGATTTGGCTTGCGATTTGACATGAGGAGAAGGTGATGGCGAATATTAATTCGCTATTGTCACAAGTGGCTGGGTTCGGGGTGCAATGCTCTGTGCCCCAAGCCCAACCTTTTTCAAGCCAATTAGAGCCTCAGGCTCTAATCATGTGGCTTGAAGAAAAAAACAAAACTCATACAAATGTATCAGTCCGGCACCCTGCAGGGGGGTGGCACCCCTAATGGACTGGCCGCTCCTGGTAAGAAACCTTTTACATGGAGCGGACTCTGTCAAGCAGATCCGCCTGCTCATCCCCGCTGAGCAGACCCACACAGACAGCTGCCCGCAGGGACATATTCTACATTGTAGTCTGTTATGAATCAGTGATGTGATAGCTGCATTCGTTTTATTTTTTAGGCCTTTTTTTTTTTTGAACACCTGTGCATCCCTGTGCGGGTAAACGTGGCACTTCATGCCATATGTCAACGAGGTTTTAGTACTAATTTAGCAGGAATTTTGTAAGTTATGTTGTGTTTATGTGCAATATTCATGATTTTAGTGTATTGTTAGTGTAAATAGCGATATGATGGACATTTGCGAAATTATTGTGAGGCCCAAAAAATCAGTAGCACTTTTTTTTATTCTTCTGGCCATGTGCTTTTTGAAAATGTTTAGTTTGAAGGGTCTTTTCAAATTCTGAACGCTGTAAGTGAAAAAATTAAAAACTCCAGACATTTTTGGGTACGTTCGGTTTTCACCATTTTGCAAAAGGCGCAATGTAAAAATTAAAACGTTATTTATTAACGCTATACAGGTTAATCTTTTATATTTAGTAGGAATTTAGCAGGAATTTTGTAAAATTAGCTGTGTTTTTATCTGCTGCTAATGGTTTTAGTGTATTTTTTTTTTGCGAATATATTGGTTTGATAAACATTTACGCAAACCATGGGGTCTAAAAAATCAATAGCACCTTCTTTTTATTCTACAGGTCATATGCTTTCATAAAATATGTTTTTGGGGGGTCTTTCACAAATTCTGAAAGCTGTAAGGGAAAAATGAAAACCTTCACATTCTTTGAGAAATTTGGATATTTGCACTTTTGCGTCTGTTCAATTTTCACCATTTTGCAAAAAGGCACAACTTTAAGTTACAAATATTTGTTATTTATTAACTCAATACAGGTTATGCTTTTATATTTAGTAGGTATTTTGTAAAATTTGCTGTTTTTTTTTCATCTGCTAATAATGGTTTTAATGTATTTTTTTGCAAATACATTCGTTTAATAAACATTTGTGCAAACACTGCGGGGTCTAAAAAAAAAAAAAAAAAAAAATTAGTAGCACCTTCTTTTTATTCTGATCATGTGCTTTCAGAAAATATATGGTTTGGGGGGGTCTTTCACAAATTCTGAAAGCTATAAGTGAAAAATAAAAAAGCAAAGGAAAAATTGCAAAAATGGTTTGGCCACCTGAGTGTACAAAATGGAGCACAGGGCCTGGCAGCGACACTTTTTAAGCGGTTATAGCAACAGTTGTTGTTTTTGTTTTTTGTTTTTTTGTTTTTTTTTTTTTTTTGCTTTTGTGATGAACATTTTACAGTAAATGAATAAAAGCTGATCATTGTAGGCACTAAAGTTCCGCTGTGATACCCTGTGAGCAGGCAGGCATTTTATCGCAATAGAGAAATGCAATGCCTCTTCTGCAATAAAACATACCTACGGTACCTTCCTGCTCATAGTGATCCCTGGATTGTAAACTGAGCTGTGCAAGCGCAACCATCAAATGCAGCCTTTCTCAACCTTTTCAACACAGAGGAACCCTTGAAATAACTTTCCTGTCTCAAGGAACCCCTTGCTAAAAACTACTATAACTTCAATTCATAATATGTTAGTGTGAAGGTTAGTGGGAAGAATGCTCCTTACACTTGTGGGCGTTGATAATTACCCCTTAAAGCGGGGTTCCACCCAAATTTTGAACAATATCTGTATGTATTCTCTTCCTTGCCTAGATGCTGACATGCCGTTTAAAAAAATTTAAATCGCCGTAATTACCTTTTTATTTTTCTATTCTTCTTTGCACTTCTTGGTTCTCCTCCCGTGGGAGTAGACGTGTTTCTAGCCTCTCCCAGACTCCTGGGAGCTAGTCTCAGGCTTCCCAGGATGTCACTGAGCATGTGTGGGAACGAGCGGTGAATGCTGGGAGCACAGCATTCACCACATCCAGGAAATAAATGCTTGTAGGCTTCAAATGCCCACAATGAAGATGGAAACCGCCTGCAGTGAATAATATAAGTTATTCTTTCCGACGAAATCTGACACAGGCGGACATATTGCACACAATATGTGAGTATGTAATGCTGAGAAGAAAAGTTTGTGAATGAACTCAAAAAAAAAAAAAACGATAGATAGGTGGACCCCCGCTTTAACCGCTTGCCGACCGCCGCCTATACATTTACATCGACACAATGGAACCGACAGGCAAATGGGCATACAAGTACGTCCCTTTAAGTTTGCCGCCTTGCCATCGCGTGCGCACCCGCTGCGTGCTCCGTGAGTGTGATCGCGGGTCCTGCGGATTCTATGTCGATCGTTTCACGGAGAGGAAGAACGGGGCAATGTTGGTGTAAACAAGCATTTCCCCGTTCTGCCTAGTGACAGGACACTGATCACAGCTCCCTGTAATCGGGAGCGGTGATCAGTGTCATGTCACACATAGCCCATCCCACAGTTAGAATCTCTTTCTAGGACACACTTAACCCCTACAGTCGCAGTCACGATAAAAATCTTTTACCAAAAATATGTAGAATACATATCGGCCTAAAGTGAGTGTTGTGTGTGTGTGTGTGTGTGTGTGTGTGTGTATGTATATGTGTATATATATATATATGTGTGTGTATGTATATATATATATATATATATATATATATATATATATATATATATATATATATATATATATATATATATATATATATATATATATATATATATATATATATAATTTTTTTTTTTTTTTTTTTTTTTTGGGGGGGGGATATTTATTATAGCAAAATGTGGAAAAATAATGCTTTTTTTTTTTTTTTTTTTTTTTTTCAAAATTGTTGCTATTTTTTTGTTTATAGCGCAAAAAATAAAAACCTCAGAGGTGATCAAATACCACCAAAAGAAAGCTCTATTCGTGGGGAAAAAAGGACATCAATTTTGTTTGGGAGCTACGTCGCACGACCGCGCAATTGTCAGTTAAAGTGACGCCGTGCCGAATCGCAAAAAGTGCTCCAGTCTTTGGCCAGCCAAATGGCCTGGGGCTGAAGTGGTTAAAGATAGCTAAAAAGATCATTTGGTTTTGGTGGGTATCTGAGAGGCAGAAATTGCCAGAGGAACCCCCACGGTTCCATGGAACCCTGTTTGAGAAACCCTGGTCTTAAGCCTGCCATACACATTAGTCTTATTGTTCAGTCTCCTGTAGATGTAGTGCAAGGGCCTGCCTGACTGAATACAAACTGATTTGATTGTTTTGGTAAATCTAATCTTGATTGTATGGTCAGATTGCAATGTGTATGGTGACATTAAAGCAGAGTCTAACTGTGAGGTTAATTTATTAAAGGCACATAGACTGAGCAGTTTGAAAGTTGCAGCTCTCGGCTTGTAGTTCAATGAACTACTATGGCGCTTTTGAGTGCTTTGGTAGTTCATTCTCTCTTCCTTTCAGTGTGTATCTGCCTGGCGGTACGAGCAAACAGATAAACAGACAAGTCTGCAGGAGTCCTGCATGGCAAGTTTTACAAGCTTCAAATAAAAAAATAAAAAAACTCATACATGCACTTTTTTTTTTTTTTTTTTCCCTGCAAAAGATGTGCATTTTTTTTTTTTTAAGAAGGTAAACTTATCCTTTAAGCACTTTGCAGTTACACGTATTTTCTCCAGAGCTTAGTGAATGTGATGAAGCTCTGAGGATTACCATCATTCAGTCATATGCAAGCAAAAATGCAGTTTTGCCAAATTATCTTCCAGGAAGATGATCAGAGATGAATGGCTCCATCTTCAACAGGAAACACAAAAAAGGATCAAAAAAACCCTTCCCTCCCCCTCATCCTCATCTACTTTGTGTTTCGTTTTTGTCTTTGGAGCATTTCATTTGGCAGGAGTCTCCCTGTGCAGAGCATGGTGGAGAAGCATGTAAGCAGCTGCTCTGCCTCTGTGACTGGCGCCATCTTGGGAGCTGTCCGACCACGAGCCGCTAAAGAATTCTGTGAGCCGGCGGGGCGTCGGCAGCTTGTTCTTCTTTCAGGACATCCTTGCTAGGTCTCTGGGCTGAGAGGTGCAGGATGACGCTGTTGCCGGCGGCTGCAACTACTAGTGTCCAGTGCTCTTCCTCTTGTGCGAGCAGATAGCGAGGATTAGGCGGCCATGTTGGTTCGCTGCCAGGCTCCGTCCAATTTAGCACTATTTTTTAAAACTCTTCCCAGACCCATTGGCATCCACAACTTTCTTTCTGAGGAACTTTGAGAGCACGGTTGATCTTTGATATTGACGTGTGGTGTCGCCATGACAATAGAACAGCAGACCCTGGATAACTTAGGTTTAACCACTTCAATACATGGCACCCCCCCCCCCCCTTCCTGCCCAGGAAAATTTTCAGCTTTCACAAATAGAGCTTTCTTTTGGTGGTATTTGATCATCACTTGGGTTTTTTTTTACTTTTTGATAAACAAACTAAAAAAGACAAACATTTTTGAGCAAAAAAAAAAAAGTTTTTCTTTGCTTCTGTTCTAAAATGTTGTTTTCTCCTTCACTGACGGGCACTGATATGCAGCACTAATGAACACTAATAGATGGCACTGATGATCTGCACTGGTGATGAGGTGGTGACAGGTTTTACTGATGGTCAGTGATTGGCACTATAATGGGACCCTGACAGGCGTTTTATGATGGCGCACATCTGATGGGGCTGTGCTAATAATTAGTGTGCTAATTATCAGCACAGACCCTCCCCCTGACAGGGAGAGTTGCCGATCGGGTTTCCCTGTCAGCGCCAACTGAGGAAAGCTATTTACTGGCACTTCCTGGTTCACACTATGATTGGTCACAGCTGATCATGTGGTAAGGAGCCTCCGTCAGAGGCTCCTTACTACAATTGGAGATGTAGTGTGTCAGAGTGACACACAGCACCACTGATCCCTGCGCCTGCATGATATCCTGCTGGACGTCATGATGCCCAGTCAGGATAACCGAACCACCGCCTGGCCGCCATTCTGCTATAGGCCAGACAGGAAGTGGTTAAATAAGACAGGTTCCCCCTTCAAAGGGGTTTTACTCAATGCACCTTATCTGGAACAACGAATTCCAACAATTCCGCCCAAAAATGGAACTTCTGCTTTAAGTGATGGTGACCCCTGACATGCCACATTTGGCATGTCATTTTTTTTGGGGGTGGGAGGGGAGCGGATACCCTCTTTAGAGGCATCCAGCTCCCACTTCCTCCTGGGGCTCTGCGGCGCCGGAAGGAAGTTCCCCTCCCTCTTTGCAATCTTCTGGTACACTTCACAGGTCCCAGAAGATTGCCTGGCCATTCACAGCGCGGCTCGCGCATGCGCAGCCACAGCTGGGCATTCACAGTTACAATGCCGGCGCAGCAGAGAGGAGGGGAGCGGAGATTTGTTTGCCTGCATCGCTGGACCGTGGGACAGGTGAGTGTCCGATTATTAAAAGTCAGCAGCTACACTTTTTGTAGCTGCTTACTTTTAAATGGATGTAGCTCCGCTTTAATGGATTTGAAGTGGTGGTAAATGTGGGGTCTACTTACTTTGTCCATGTGAGAAATCTGCATTTTCATTCATTTACATTATAATAAATGAATACGCTATGTTGCTTTTATGTGTCATTTGTTCAAGCATATCACCTCTGTTTATAGGCACTCTTTGAATTAAGATCTAATGTTTGCCTGTCAGATATGTGGAAAAAGTCAACAAATGTAATGGCGTGTACTTGTTGTTCACATGACTGTAACTACACTTACCCCTATGATCCAAATCTACTATCCAGATGTGTGTTTCACTTTTCAGACTTGCTATCTTCTACATATGTCTGAGTGTTCGATAATTTAACGCAGATCTCTTTGTGACTCTTGTTCTCTTGTAAGTGATATGCTGACAAATTTTAATACTTCTATTTTATCATCTTTTGCCTTTTAGACAGGATCTGTGCAAGTGAAATGACTGAATACAAGCTTGTCGTGGTTGGTGCTGGAGGCGTGGGCAAGAGCGCTCTGACCATCCAGCTCATACAGAACCACTTTGTTGATGAGTATGATCCTACTATTGAGGTGAGCAGAACACTGTTATTTGTTAGGATGGCTTTTCAAGAGTAGCCTAATAAAAACCTGTAGTGCTTCACTGCATCTTTTTAAAAAAAATGCATTTCATGACCTACACAGCAATAACATTGTAAGCTTGAAATCAGATGGTTTGATTTGAGCTTAGGTGCCCACATAAACCCGCCTGATTCTAAGCTTACAATGTATTCCTTAAGGTGAAAAACCTTCGGTCATGCTGCAGCCCCCCCAGTGCCCCTGTTTTACTCACCTGAACCCAGTCTTTCTCCCCTGGGACGAGCACACCAGCTCTAGCTGGTGTCTCGTGTCCTGATTGGATAGATTGATAGCAGCGCCCTGTCTCCCGCTGCTGTCAATCAACTCCAATGACGCGGGGGGCGGGGCCGAGTTCTGGTGTCTGTGTCAATAGATGCAGAAGCAGGACTCGGGAGAACGCCCGCACGGATGTCCCAAAGAAGAACGCTTCCCCGACAGGGCCCTCGAAAAGGAGGAGCTACTTGCGCCGATGTGGGGGCCCCAGAAGAGGAGGATCAGGGCCACTCTGTGCAAAACCAACTGCACAGTGATGGTAAGTATGTCATGTTTGTTATTAAAAAAAAAAAAAGGTTTAGTAACCCCTTAATTTCTTAACCACTACCCGTCCAACAACGTCATATGATGTAGTTGACTTTGAGTGGGGATATCTAATTGATGCCTGCAGCTACAGGCATCATTCAGATATCTTCTTTTAGAGTCGGCGATTCCCTGCACCGTAACAACAATCATAGCGGCTTGATCATTCTTACAGGCAGCGGGAGGGGACGTCCCTCCCCCTTCCTCCGCTCTCCGGTGCTTCTCCCGGCTCGCCCGTAGGATCGGCGAGAGGGAGAAGGAATCGGTCCATGCTGGAAGTTTACCATAGAGAATCCGGTGGGCCAGATGGCCCCCGGATGTCTATATGATCTTTTGGGAAAAAATGCCGCCGCCTCGGTTGGGAAGCCAGGATCCCCTTCTCTTTTTTTTTTTTTCTTTTTTTTTTTTCCAGGCTTCTCAACCTAGAGGCAATATATGGAGACTTATTGACCTCAGATCTTGCTGTAAAGAGGACCTGTGATGCACTATTCCTATTACAAGGGATGTTTACATTCCTTGCAATAGGAATAAAAGTGATAAAGTGTCCAAAATAGAAAAATAAAAGTTAAAATAAACAAAAATTTAAAGCGCTGGCCTGCTTGTGCGCAGAAGTGAACGCATACGTAGGTCGCGCCCACATATGTAAATGCTGTTTAAACCACACGTGAGGTATCGCCGTGAACATTAGAGTGAGAGCAATAATTTAGCGCTGGACCTTCTCTAACTCTAAACGGGTAACCTGTAAAACATTTTAAAGCATCGTCCTATGAGGATTTTTAAGTACCGAAGTTTGGCTCCATTCCACGAGTGTGCGCAATTTCAAAGTGTGACATGTTGGGTATCTTGGGCTAACTTTACTGTTTTTTTTTTTTTTTTATGCATGAAACCGGTTTGTCCAAAAAAAAAAAAAAAAAAAAAGTGTTTAAAAAATGACTGCACACATATCGTGCGAGATAAAAAAGTGCAACGACCACTATTTTATTTCCTAGGGTCTCTGCTAAAAATCATATATAATGTTTGGGGGTTCTGAGTAATTTTTTAGCAAAAAAATTATTTTTACATGTAGGAGCGAAGTGTCAGAATTGGCCTGGGCAGCAAGTGGTTAAAGTGGTTGTAAACTCACCCAGCTAACTTTTCCCCATTTTAAATCAGTAATAAGCACTTTACAAATTGCTGTGTATGAGTCCATTCTAACCTGCTTCGTTTGCTTGTAATCTGCCCTTTTCATTTTCATGATGTCACTGGCGCATGCGTATATTTCGCCCGACGTTCATTGTGCTGTCAGTCCATTCATATGTGTGCATCTCCTCTCTACGGCACAGCTCCGAGATCCCGTAAAAGTTCAATGCCATTCTCAAGTTCCTGAAACACCCCATGTGACTTGCAACGTCACGGGGTGTGTAAACATTAGCACTTTGCATGGCACACAGGAGCAAGGAGATCACCTTTTATCATGTGGATTTTTTTAAAAACATATTAAACCATCAATAAATATGTCTTGCAAAGCCTACTCACCTCTATGCTTCAATATGTGAGACGTTATTGCTATACTAATCGGAAATGAAAACAAGGCTTGGCTACAACATTATTGAGCATGTGCGAGGTTACAGCCAGGACAAACAGAAAAACGGGGTGGAGGTAAACTGCTTTTCAGACTCAGAAGACAGTAGCTAAAATGGCGCTGGCTGCAACCAGAAAGTAGGAATTACAAATCAACTGGAAAAAAGTAAGAAACATCCTTAGGGGGGGGAAGCATAATGCAGAATGTTATTGAAAGCTTCATCAGACTGGATTTATCAAGAAGAAGCATTTGAGGGGCTGAGTTTACTTCCTCTTTAAAGAGGAGCTCCTGGCTCCTTCAGAAAAATTAGGTCAGCAGCTACAAATACTGTAGCTGATATTAGGGCACCTGTCCAGGGATCCCACGGTGTCTTCACCCCAGGTGATCATTCAGTTGGCTCTCGAGAACTGCCATGGCTTGTAAGGGGAACCGTCAGTGAAGCCTTGCAGCTTCACAGCTGGTTACTGCGCATGCGCGCTGTGCTTTGTGTATGGTCCAGCGGTGGGGGAAGGAGGAGGGGAGCCGAACTTCCGAGTGATCACACGGGAGCGGGTACCTGTCAAAAGTGGGTACCTGCTCTTCCCTGTGCCCCCCCAAATGTGGCATCAGAGGGGGGGTGTCAGATAATGGTGGAGCTCCGCTTTAACATCTGTCTTTGGTCAGTGAACCAATGTGACTAGACTTGAGGGTGAAAGTGTAAAACATAAATCTGCATCACTAACCCAGGCACGGCTTGTGTGTTGTGGCAGAAAATTCTGTAAATGACACGACTTGTTGCATAAATTGTGATTTTGGGTTTACATGCAAAATCCTTTTCTTGGAGTACATCACAGGACATGGCATTTTCATATGCATTACCATAGGGTTATGCTGTCGCCTTCAGTTGATTAGGCATTGGCAAAAAAGACAGTAATCAACTCCCAGGTATAACCCTTCCCAGATAGACACAACCTTGGTTTTGTAGCCATAATGTACAACACAGGACAAGAGGTGGGACCCCTGTGTCCTGTAATGAACTCTAAGAGAGATTTTACAGGTAAACCAAAAATTCTGTTTTCTTTATCGTACTTTCAAGGACACATGGCAAATTCATATCAATTATGATGGGGAAGTAAAGAAAAAGAAAGCTGAGAACATAAAGGTTAGATGGATGGTGGCACCCAACTAGCGGGCAGGGAGTGTAAGGCAGCAAATAACCATAGGAAGGAAAAAGCAAAAAATTGTGTACACCCAAAAGGCTACCTCATCACAATTATTAATCGTATGCAAAATTAGTACATATAAAAACAGCACAGACCATGTAGCGAACACTTCCCAGTCCTATCCCTCCCCCACCTCCGTCCCAGACAACCCTGCAAACCCCACCAATTCCCTCACCCCCTAGACCTATGAACTGCCTCACCGGGATCTCCCCAAGGAGCTGCAAATGTGCGGCTATGCTGCTAACACCTCACAGAGATGAAACAAACCCCTGGTGACTACACCTGCAAAGATAGTTACTTGAACAAAGTGCTGCGCAAACTTTTGGAGCTATATAAAACCTGTATAATAATAATAATAATGATGATGATGGGGATTCGTACATCCACCCAAGCAGCTGAGAGGAGACCTTAAAGCCACTATGGGAAAATGCAGTACAATCTGACAGACGGCTGCACCTGAGGGATGATCTGATTGATTTCGAGCCTTGCTGTTAGTCCTGTAACAATACAAAAAACCACAGTAAGTCCTCATCCAGTCCAGAATATCAGGCAAGAGTGCCTGTAGGATAAATGCACAGAGGCAGCAGGTGCTAAGATGATGTCCAGCAATCTTCTACGGTATATATCGTTATTAAACACCTCATAAGGAATAAACATGATATTCACTGCTTGCTCCGCTTGGTTTCAAAGGTGAATGGCACAGAAATAGTCACTACTAGGGCATAGCTTCAAAGGACATAAGCTCAAACATTTCTGGCATCATAATAGACATCTGATCTGGCCAGTACTAAACCACTGTCTCCCAGAGCCTCTAGGTACCTCATGAATACTACCGATATGGTCAGTCTGTCTGTGTATAAATTGCTCACTGTTCCGTGGTTTTTCAGCAGCCATTATATGTTGTTCCTATGGTCCATAGTTCTTAGTGGAAATAGCCAGAGAACTTCACAGCCAAGTTCGTTCAGAAGGCAAGTACAGTGGAAGTCCTTAAATATTTTCCAACCGATTTTATTCTGAGAACAATAAAGGAAGGATATCGTCTAGAGTTCTCAAGATCACCCCCAAACAGGTTATACACCACCAAACTTCCAAAAGACAAGGAGAAGGCCAGAGGGTTAATGAGATCCTTAAAGGAACTCCGAGAACAAAGGGTGATCATCAAGGTACCAAAGGGAGAGAGAGGTCAGGGTTTTCTACTCCCACATATTCAGGGTGCAGAAAACTTCAGGAAAGGTCAGACCAATCCTCAACCTCAAACCTTCAAATTTATCTATAACCTACAAGAGGTTCAGAATGGATTCCATATATTCAGTAAGGGCGCTATTGCCCCCAAACTGTTATATGGTTTCCCTAGACCTAAAGGACGTGTACCTCCCACATCCCGATACACCAGGAGTGTCAGAAATTCCTAAGATTAGCAATAGAGACGGAAGGGGAATCGTGCACCTTCAATTTCAGGCTCTACCCTTTGGCCTCTCCTCATCGCCCAGAATTTTTACAAAAATTCTGGCCGAAGCTCTAGCACCATTACGGGTCAAAGGCATATCCATCATTGCCTATTTGAACGACCTTCTCCTGTTTGCAGAGTCGCCCGGGAAGTTACTAGAAAACCTCAAATATATGCAAACTTGTTATTAATATGCAAATCAGCATGTCCATAGCCTGGCCACAGGTTCACATTATTTGATTTATTTGTACTTCAAGATATCCAGCAACTTGGATGGTTTCTTTTTTTTAGCCAACAAAATAAATCGCCTAATTCAGACTCCACTAGACCACTCTATTTGCCTATTACCAACATATATCAAGAAAATAATAAAAAACTGCTTCTAGCAGAGCTCTGGGTAAAATGTTTTTTTTTTCCCCTATGCAGTAGAACTGCCTACATCGCATTGGTTAACTGCTTGTTTTATTCTAGGGGAGAGGACGGCAGAGATATACTTGCCTGATCTGTCGGTCCTCCCTGCACAAGACTGGTCCGGCACCCCCGTGCTCCAGCGGTCTTGAAAATGGAGTGTTAATGATGTCCGCATGCTCCACAGACAGGAACAGTCCCCCATAGACAGGAACAGTCCACCATTGGACTGTGGGGGAGTGCAGTTTTCCGGAGGATTGGCGGATCAGTATAAACTTTTTGCTCACCCTTAGAAAAAATAACCAGTTGACCGCACTGCATGTGGAAAGAACAATTTTGGGTACAATCCCACAAGAGCTGCAGTTTTGGAGATCTTTTGACCCAGTCTAGCCATTACCATATTGGCTCTTGTCAACGTCACTCAAATCCTTACGCTTGCCCATTTTTGTTTTCTGCTTTCAACCCATCAACATCAGGGACCATATTGTTCACTTGCTGCCTAATATATCCCACCCACTTCAGATGCCATTATGTGTGTTACCTGTCAGTGGTCATAATATGGCTGATCGGTTTAATTGGTTAATATGGCTGATTTTTGCAGAAATCTGTTTTTAACCAGTTGCCGGCCACCCACCGTCAAATGACTGCGGGACGGTGCGGCTCTCGTTCTGGGGGGACGTCCCAGAACAGCCCCTTTCATGCGTCCTTGGGGGCATGCACCATGGCCGTCTTGCTAGGACATGGCGCGACCCCGATCTCTGTAAAGACCCACTTCCGCGGCTCTTTAACCATGTGATCGGCTGTGTTCAGTCACAGCCAGTCACATGTAAACACAGAGATGCCGGTAATCGACGCTCCTCGCCTCACCCTGTCAGTGTGTGTGGCGAGGAGAGCCGAACAGCGGCATCTCCACGCAGGGGGACATCTAGGCATGTATAGACAATATAGCGCCAACAGTGTCGCCAATCGGTGCCCATTAGCGATGCCAGTCAGTGCTGCCCATTAATGTCCATCAATGCCCATCAGTGTCGCTCATCAGTACCGCCTATCCATGCCGCCTATCAGTGCCCATAAGTGTGGCATATTAGTGCCTCCTCAGTACCCATACGTGCCACCTTATCAATGCCCACTAGTTCAGCTCATCAGTGCCGCCTTATCAGCGCACATCGGTGAAGGGGAAAAATTACTTGGTTACAAAATTTACTAACAGAAACTAAGTAAAACATTTTTTATTTTATTTTTTTATTTATTTTTTCAAATTTTTTTTTACTAAAAAAAAAAAAAAAACAGCAGTGATTAAATACCACCAAAAGAAAGCTCTATTTGTCTGAAGAAAATAATTTCATCTGGGTACAGTGTAGCATGACCGTGCAATTGTCATTCAAAGTGCAACAGCGCTGAAAGCTGAAAAATGGCCTGGGCAGGATGGGGGTGTGAGTGCCCTGTAGGCAAGTGGTTAAAGTGGTTGTAAACTTCAGTCTTTGACTCGTACTTATAGGTGAGCCTATAATAAGGCTTACCTATAGGTACTGTAAATATCTTCTAAACTGGCACCGTTTAGGAGATATTTACTATAAATGCAGCCGATGATGTCATCAGCCCATGTGCTTGGAGCAAGATAACCTAGAGTATTTTTTTTTTCGTGTTACCGTATTACAAACTATTAATTTTACACACATTCATGTTTATTACCTTTCTAAGGCCTGATTCACACCTATGCAGGTTACGGTTGATGCGTTTTCAAGGTGTGCTTTGAGCTTTTTTCACATGTGTGTTTGACATTTTTTTATGTGTTTTCAGGAGGAGAAACCAGCAGAAACATAATAAAATACAATAAAAATGCATGCACTGTGTTTCTAAAGCATTTGCATTAAAGTCTAAGGAGCCAAAAACACGACCTGCTGCAGGAAAAAAAGTCCCTGACTCTTTAAAAAAAAAAAGAAAGAAAAGCAATGTGTGAAAATCACACAGATGTGTGAACATGAAACCATGTTAAATGGACTGTAGAGCGTTTCTGCAAAACTGAAAACCCACAGAAAAAGCATAGGTGTGAACCAGGCTTAAAAGGTTGGAGGAGCTGCGGGCGGATTGACCATAACCATCAGGCCTGCAGCCTGTCTGAAGCCATATTTTAAATTCCCCAACCTCTCTATCTAGTTTATGTTGGCTGCTGACCATAAATTCTTGCTAATGCCATTTTTATGAGCTACTCAAATACTAATATGACAAATATATAGCCAGCTGAAGCATAACGGAGTTCAAGCATTTCCCTATTTAACCTTAAAACAAAGCCTTTTTCCTGTTTGTTGTTGTTAGAGAGATTTCCCCTCACTTCCTATCTTGAAGACAAACCTTTTACCAGACAGGAAATAAAGGAACCTACCCAATGGAGCCTCTAACATAGTAAAACCTGACCTTCTTTCCCACTCTGTCCAAAACTAAAATGTTTTGGTTCTAGATAATGCTCTAAATAATGAGGGGTATACTAGGGTTACTGAAGTAATTACCGCATTGGAACAAGTCTTTTATGTTAAGGTAATCATAGATTTTAGTTTGTATTTTTGTCTTCCTTTTTACAAATGCAGGATTCGTACCGAAAGCAGGTTGTGATAGATGGTGAAACATGTCTGCTGGATATTCTCGACACTGCAGGTCAAGAGGAGTATAGTGCCATGAGAGATCAGTACATGCGAACTGGAGAAGGCTTTCTGTGTGTCTTTGCTATTAACAACACAAAGTCCTTTGAGGACGTCCATCATTACAGGTTAGAGGCATATATCTTTGCCTTTTTAGCTTCTAGATTTTTTACTTTCAAAACTTATTTTCTTTCTCATACATCACGGGACACAGAGCCTCAGTAATTACTGATGGGTTATATAGGTATCACTAGGTGATTGGACACTGGCACACCCTAACCAGGAAGTTCAACCCCCTTTATAATCCCTCCCCTTACAGGGATACCTCAGTTTTTACACCAGTGTCTTAGGTGTTGGACGTGTAAAGATGTCCTGTGCTGAGCGTCAAAGGGAATATCCTATACTGGGGCAAGCCAGGCGAACCGGATCCATTTCAAAGTGTCCTTTCTAGGCCGAATTGGATGGTACCCGGGCCTCGTGTCCGAAGAAACAAGGTTTTACCTGTAACGCTTCCGCTTTTTAGAGAGCTGGACCCCGCATTTCAGAAAATGTTTTTTCTAGCCTTATTTTTGGCCGGGTGCTTTACAGGCCCAGAACTGTGGATCCCCCTATCCGTAGGGGGCCCCAGTCTCTGAAGGTTTTTCCAAACGGAGCCCACCATGAGAGGTGAAGATTGGGTCTGTATAACAGAACCCTGTGGCTGGATAAGGTAAGGGAGATTCCACAGAATTTTTTAGTTCTAGTAGGTTTCTCCTTTGAAGTAAATGCATGCTATGCCTATTGTCGCCACCGGGGGCTGCCAAGAGCACATACCTTCTCATGCTGATGTCTGTCTCGGTGTTTCACGCTTCACAGCTCCTCCAGCCGAGCTCCAGGTAGGATGGGATCGGGGGCTCTCCTCCGGGTGATTCCCCCCAAGAATAGGGGGCGGCCGCAGGTGGTCTGTGAGGCGGTAGTATACCGCACTGTCGCTGCCATTGCCACGTGCAGGCCCCATCACTGCCGGCCTCTCTCCTTCCTTCCCCACCCCCAGCCTTTTCCTCCATGCTTGTCAAAACAGGAGGGTCGGCTCTCGGGGGAAGCGCACGTTTTTGAAAAAAACGAGGGGGAGGGGGCGGTAGAGTGGGGGGGGGGGCAGAGCGTCAGCGCGGCCTCAGCGTGCTCAGACGCCCACATTGCCGGCTGCATGGTTATAAGAGGCACACTTTACAGGTGCACACAGCCTTTGGAGGGACACAGCTGACGGTCGCATGTAAGGTGGGACACAGGCATTCTCCTAGGCAGCATTTACTAAGGTAACACTAGACTGGGCATTTGATAGCAGGGCTTTTGCCGGACTACATCGCTCAGCGTTCATTTTGTGATACCTCCACCTTGTTGCTTTGCACTATGGGTAGAAGAGGTTCAAATACCCCAAGAACCAGAGGCTCTAGGGGATCTCCTTCAGGTTCTGACCCCCTTTCTGCAGCATCCCCCCCCCCCCCCCCTGAGGGGCCAGGGACGGCTAGCCAGGGAGAGCCGTTGGGGTCAGGGGCTACACCTGCTTCTGGCACTTCAGCCCCTGTATACATTACACAGGAGGTTTTTTCCTCAACCATTAATGGATTAGAGGAAAGATTAATGGCCGTGATCACATCTTCACTCAGTGGAAAAAAACGCACTAAGCCTTCCTCTGTTCCCCAGGACCCTCAGGCAGAGGAGCTCTGGGATAGGGGAGAAGAATCCCTTTCAGAGGATCGAGATGGGGCGGATGATTCCTCTTTGGAGGAATCAGGTGGAGAGGGACCCTCTTCGGCTTCCCAGGAGGAGAAGGTTTTAGCACAGATCCTTGCTGGATTGGTCCGCTCCACATTTAAGTTGCCCATATCTGAATCAGTTAAAGAACCCTCTTCTTCTTTGGGGTCACTGAAACCTCCTCAAACAGCACATGCTTTTCCTGTTCATAATTTACTTGAAAAGCTCCTTTATTCTGAGTGGAATCACCCAGATAAATGTTTTTTTCCACCGAAAAAGTTTTCAACACTTTATCCTATGGAAGAAAAGTTTATAAAAATGTGGGGAATACCGGCTGTTGACGCCGCCATCTCCTCCGTAAATAAAAATCTGACTTGTCCTGTAGACAATGCTCAGGGATCCTGTGGATAAAAAGATGGAGTCCCTGTTGAAGGATGTTTTCTCCTTAGCAGGTTCAGTGGCTCAACCTGCAGTAGCAGCGATTGGTGTCTCTCAATAAGAGACCATGTTAAACAGGTCATCAAAGTTCTACTTGAACAGCAGGCCCAGGGGTTGGCTAACCTTCCAGGTTCCAGCCTTATGTTTTGTTGTTGACGCCATCAGAGATTCTATCATCCAAACCTCTCCTCTTTCACTTGGGCTGGTGCATATACGTAGAATCTTATGGTTGAGAAATTGGCAGCTGAAGCACCATGTAAGAAGCTTCTGGCTGGGTTTCCATTTCATGGTCCAAGGTTGTTTGGAGAAGACTTGGACAAATATATCTAAAGGATCTCTTGTGGGAAAAGCACTCTCTTAACTGTTAAGAAAAAGGGTAAGCGTCCCTCTTTCAAACGGACTCTTTCCCCAGCGCCAGGGGCATCAGCCTCCAGGCAGTCGCGACGGCCCCCTCTGTCTGGGTCAAGAAACAAGAGTCAACCCCAGGGACAAAAGAAGTCCTGGGGGAAGAAGTCTACTAGACAAGTCACTAAGGCCTCTTTATGAAGGGGCGCCCCCGCTCGCTCGAGGTGGGGGGGAAGACTGCTACAGTTCTCAAAGCTCTGGCAGGAGGACTTCCAGGACAGATGGGTAATCTCCACGGTAACCTTAGGGTACAAACCTGGAGTTCCAAGAATTTCCCTCTCCTTGTTTCCTCAGATCAAGTGTTCCCAGAGATCCAGAGAAAAAGCAGTCGCACCTTCTAGCGTGACTTTTGTCGCAAGAGGTCATTATAGTGGTTCCCACGAAGGATCAAGGATTGGGCTTTTATTCCAACCTTTTTACGGTCCAAAAGCCAAATGGGGTTGTCAGACCCATTCTGGATCTAAGGGATCTGAATCGATTCCTAAGGATTCGGTCCTTTTGCATGGAATCAATTCGGACAGTAGTCTCCATCCTGCAGGGAGGAGAATTTCTGGCATCGATAGACATCAGAGGTGCATATCTGCATGTGCCCATTTTTCCTGCTCATCAGAAGTTTCTACGCTTCGAGATAGGGCGTCATTTCCAGTTTGTGGCTCTGCCTTTCGGGATAGCCACTGCACCTCGAGTGTTTACAAAGATCTTGGCTCCTCCTCTGGCCAGATTAAGGGCCCAGGGTATAACTGTCATAGCATACCTGGACGACTTGCTCTTGATAGACCGGTCGGTAGCCTCTTTGAACGGGAACTTGAGGACCACAGTCAAGTATCTGGAATACCTAGGTTGGATTCTCAACCTAGAAAAATCTTTCCTAAAACCAGTAAGAAGACTGGAGTATTTGGGTCTGATCATACCCTGTTTCCCTGAAAATAAGACCTAGCGTGATTGTCAGTGATGGCTGCAATAAAAGCCCTACCCCCCAAATAAGCCCTACCCTGAAAATAAGACCTACAAGGACTTTAACTAGGGCTTATTTAGGGGGTAGGGCTTATATTGCAGCCATCACTCACGATCACGCTAGGTCTTATTTTCGGGGAAACAGGGTAGATACAAGCCAGGAGAGAGTATTTCTACCTCAGGCAAAGATCACTGCTTTAAAGGAGCTGATTCTGGTAGTCAGGACCAAGAAGGGTCCTTCTGTCCGCCTTTGTATGAGGCTGCTAGGAAAGATGGTGTCTTCATTTGAAGCATTTCCTTATGCTCAGGTTCATTCAAGACTGCTGCAACACAGTATCCTGTCGGCCTAGAACAAGAAGGTTCAGGCATTAGACTTTCCGATGCACCTGTCTCATGCGGTGCGTCAGAGCCTCAATTGGTGGTTAAAACCCGAAAACCTACAGAAGGGGAGATCCTTTCTTCCGGTGACCTGGACGGTGGTAACAATGGATGCCAGTCTGTCGGGTTGCGGAGCAGTTCTGGAACAGTCTGCGGTCCAAGGGGTATGGTCCAAAAGCGAGAGGACCTTGCCCATCAACGTTCTGGAGATCCGTGCGGTAAATCTAGCCCTAAAGGTCTGGACTCTCAGGCTACAGGGTTGCCCAGTCAGGATCCAGTCTGACAATGCCACAGCAGTGGCTTATAGCAATCATCAGGGAGGCACCAGGAGCCGAGCTGCTCAAAGAGAGGTGAACCAGATCTTAGTCTGGGCAGAGAAGCAGGTGCCATGCATATCGGCAGTCTTCATTCCAGGGATGGGGAACTGGCAGGCGGACTATTTAAGTTGCCAGCAGTTAGTCCCAGGTGAATGGTCCCTGCATCCCGACCTCTTTTGGGCCATGTGCCAAAGATGAGGTGTTCCGGATGTAGATCTCTTTGCATCCCGATTCAACAAAAAGATAAACAGATTTGTGGCAAGGACAAAGGATCCCCTTGCATGCGGGACAGATGCGTTGGTGATTCCGTGGCATCGGTTCTCACTGGTTTATGCATTCCCTCCTATTCTGCTACTGCCACGACTCCTTCGCAGGATCAGGCAGGAAAGGAAGTCGGTACTTCTGGTAGCCTCCGCTTGGCCCAGGAGGACTTGGTATGCAGAAATAGTAAGGATGACGGTGGGTTCCCCCTGGACCCTACCGTTACGTCCAGACTTGTTATCTCAAGGTCCAGTGTTTGACGGTTTGGCTATTGAAACTCACATTCTGAGGAATCGTGGGCTTTCAGGTCCTGTGATATCTACCTTGATCAATGCAAGGAAGCCAGCTTCCAGAGTAATTTATCATAGAGTCTGGAAAGCTTATGTATCCTGGTGTGAATCTAGGGGTTGGCATCCGAGAAAATATGTGATTGGTAGAATCCTCGATTTTCTACAATTGGGATTAGAAATGAAGTTGGCCTTGAGTACCATCAAGGGCCAAGACTCGGCCTTATCAGTATTGTTTCAACGACCACTTGCTTCGGTCCGAAACTTTATGCAGGGGGTGACGTGTCTTAATCCTCCGGTTAGGGCGCCCCTAAACCCCTGGGACTTGAACTTGGTTCTCTCTGTTTTACAGAAACAGCCTTTTGAACCAATACGTCAGATTCCTTTGGTCTTGTTGACAAGGAAGTTAATTTTTCTGGTAGCCATTTCTTCTGCTAGAAGAGTATCAGAATTATCAGCTCTTTCCTGTAAAGAGCCTTATTTGATTGTACACAAGGATAGAGTGGTACTGCGCCCTCATCCTAGTTTTTTACCGAAGGTGGTTTCAGATTTTCATCTACACCAAGACATTGTTCTGCCTTCCTTTTTTCCAGACCCCTGTTCTTCGGAAGAGAGGTCACTACATTCTTTGGATGTAGTAAGAGCAGTCAAGACCTATCTGGAAGCAACTGCTCAAATTCGCAAAACGGATGTTTTGTTCGTGCTGCCAGAAAGTCCTAATAGAGGACAGGCAGCGTCAAAAGCTACCATTTCTAAATGGATTCGGCAATTGATTATTCAGGCTTACGGTTTGCAACAGAAGATTCCTCCATTTCAGATCAAGGCACATTCTTCTTGGGCAGTGCATCACTGGGCCTCTATGGCTCAAATCTGCAAGGCCGCAACCTGGTCTTCAGTTCATACATTCACCAGATTTTATCAGGTGGATGTGAGAAGGCATGAGGATATCGCCTTTGGGCGTAGTGTGCTGCAGGCAGCGGTACAGGGTCCTCAGGTCTGATTGCACCCTACTTGGTTGTGGTTCCCCTCCCCTCAGGTAGCATTGCTCTGGGACATGCCATCAGTAATTACTGAGGCTCTGTGTCCCGTGATGTATCAGAAAGAAAATAGGATTTTTTATAACCGCTTACCTGTAAAATCCTTTTCTTTCGATGTACATCACGGGACACAGAGGTCCCGCCCCTCTTCTAATACACTTATATTGCTTTGCTACAAAACTGAGGTATCCCTGTAAGGGGAGGGATTATATAGGGGGTTGAACTTCCTGGTTAGGGTGTGCCAGTGTCCAATCACCAGTGATATCTATATAACCATCAGTAATTACTGAGACTCTGTGTCCCATGATGTACATAGTAAGAAAAGGATTTTACAGGTAAGCTGTTATAAAAAATCCTATTTTTTCAATACAGGTATGAAGGTGTATGACTGCTTATGTTAAACGGAGTTGATGATAAATTTTTTTTAAATTCTGGTAATTACAAACAGCAATAGAGGAACCCAAATAATATATGTAATCATCAACAAATCTACATAGTTTTGAAAGGACACAATTTAAAATATTGAGTTTCAGGAGAAAATCACACCTGCATGAAAGGCCCGCAAGTTTAATGGCATGACTTAAAGTGGAAGTTTAGGCAAAACCTAACTAACGCTAAACCTACTTTTTGCCACATTCCAAACCTAATCTATCCAACCCTGTAAAGCAAAAATTGCTATACTTGCCAATTCTGCAGCCAATCCAGTCCAGTCCCAACATCAGTGGCAGCTTCAGTGTAGAGGCAAGTTCAGGACAGGCAGCTGACAACGGAAGCCCCATAGTAAGTCTTTGGGTGATGTCCTTTCACAGCCGTTGTCGGTCCTCCTCTGCACACCGCTTCCGCTGCTGGAAACCGGACCGGATCATATGACAACACTACAATGTAATGTAGTGAGTGTACAGCTTGTATAACAGTGTAAATTTGCTGTCCCCTCAAAATAACTCAACACACAGCTATTCATGTCTAAACTGCTGGCAACAAAATTGAGTACACCCCTAAGTGAAAATGTCAGAATTGGGCCCAAACTGTCAATATTTTGTGTGGCCACCATTATTTTCCAGTGCTTCCTTAACACTCTTGGACATGGAGTTCACTAGAGCTTCACAGGTTGCCACTGGAGTCCTCCTCCACTCCTCCATAACAACATCACGTAGCTGGTGGATGTTAGAGACCTTGCGTTCCTCCACCTTCCATGTGAGGGATGCCCCACAGACGCTCAATAGGGTTTAGGTATGGAGACATGCCTGGCCAGTCCATCACCTTTACCCTCAGCTTTTTTTAGAAAGGCAGTGGTCGTCTTGGAGGTGTGTTTGGGGTCAGTATCCTATTGGAATACTGCCCTGCAGCCCAGTCTCCGAAGGGAGGGGATCATGCTCTGCTTCGGTATGTCACAGTACATGTTGGCATTCGTGGTTCCCTCAATGAACTGTAGCTCCCCAGTGACGACAGCACTCATGCAGCCCCAGACCATGACACTCCCACCACAATGCTTAACTTTAGGCAGACACTTGTCTTTTGTTTTCCTCACCTGGTTGCTGCCACACACACTTGACCCGATCTGAACCAGATAAGTTTATTTTGGTCTCCCCCCCCCTCCACCCCTTCAACCTCTGCAGCATTGCTGGCAGCATTCATACGCCTATTTCCCAAAGACAACCTCTGGATATGACGCTGAGCACGTGCACTCCACTTCTTTGACCGACCATGGCGAGGCCTGTTTGAGTGGAACCTGTCCTGTTAAACCGCCGTATGGTCTTGGCCACCATGCTGCAGCTCAATTTCAGGGTCTTGGCAATCTTCTTGTAGCCTAGGCCATCTTTATGTAGAGCAACAATTCTTTCTTTTTTTTTTTTTTTTTTTTTTTTCAGATCCTCAGAGTTCTTTGCCATGAGGTGCCATGTTGAACTTCCGGTGACCAGTATGAGAGAGTGAGAGCGATAACACCAAATTAAACACACCTGCTCCCCATTCACACCTGAGACCTTGTAACACTAATGGGTCACATGACATCGGGGAGGGAAAATGGCTAATTGGGCCCAATTTGGACATTTTCACTTAGGGGTGTACTCACTTTTGTTGCCAGTGGTTTAGACACTAATGGCACTGTGTGCTATTTTGAGGGGACTGTAAATTTACACTGTTATACAAGCTGTACACCATGTACCCAAAAAAAAAAAAAAAAAAAAGTGTCACTATTTAGTTAATTAAAAAATGTAATTATTCACTTGGAAATATCAGCTATGATCTTTTTTCATCTGTAGAGAACAGATCAACCGAGTAAAAGATTCTGATGATGTGCCTATGGTATTAGTTGGTAACAAATGTGACCTCCCATCACGGACAGTGGACACAAAACAAGCTCAAGAGCTAGCAAAGAGTTATGGTATTCCATTCATAGAAACCTCTGCTAAAACAAGACAGGTGAGTTCCCTTGAGCTTATTTTTTCAACTCGCTGAATGGTTTCAGCTAGAGGTGGTGTTCTTCTGTCTGTTCAGCTTCTCACAGCTTTCCGGAATCTGTTTAGTTTTATTCTTGGTCTGCTCACAACCAGAATGAGTTTGTGTCTTTTATTTGCCCCTACTGCTGCAGATATACAGTACTGTGCAAACGTTTTAGGCTGGTGTGAAGAAATGCTGTAAAAATAGAATGCTTTCAAAAATAAATATTTTAATTGTTTTTAGTAAATTCATAAAAATAAACAGTGAACAAACTGAAAGTCTAAAATCAAATCCAATATTTGGTGCGACTATCCTTTTGGCTTCAAACCAGAATTAATTCTTTTACTTGCATACTTTGTACACTTGTATTAACTTGTCATTAACTGAAACGGCTGTATAGGAGGCTTTAACCACTTAAGCCCCGAACTATTTGGCTGCCTAAAGACCAGAGGACTTTATATTTTTATATATCATTTATCGTATATACTCGAGTATAAGCCGACTTTTTTTGTGTGCTGAAAGTGCCCCCTCGGCTTATACTCGAGTCAAGCACTTTTCTGGTGCAAAGGATGACATTTCCTGAACCGACTTTGGGGCCCCGTATCTTGGGACCACTTGGTGCTAGGAACCCCAAATTTGGTGTGTAAACCCAGTTGAACTAGCACTACAACTAGCTCTAAGTGGCCCCGAGATATGGGGCCCCAAAATTGGTTCAGAAAATGTCATTCTCTGCTGCAGAAAAGTGCTTGACATTTTCCAACTGATTTTGGGGCCCCGTATCTCGGGGCCACTTACATAGTTACATAGTTACATAGTTAGTCAGGTTGAAAAGAGACACAAGTCCATCCAGTCCAACCATAAAAAAACAAAAAAAAAAAACAAAAAGCAAAAAAAACGTACAATCCAATATACCCAATACTATACCCACAGTTGATCCAGAGGAAGGCAAAAAACCCCAGCAGAGCATGCTCCAATTTGCTACAGCAGGGGAAAAAATTCCTTCCTGATCCCAGAGAGGCAATCGGATTTTCCCTGGATCAACTTTACCTATAAATGTCAGTACCCAGTTATATTATGTACATTTAGGAAAGTATCCAGGCCTTTCTTAAAGCAATCTACTGAGCTGGCCAGAACCACCTCTGGAGGGAGTCTATTCCACATTTTCACAGCTCTTACTGTGAAGAAACCTTTCCGTATTTGGAGATGAAATCTCTTTTCCTCCAGTCGTAAAGAGTGCCCCCTTGTCCTCTGTGTTGACCGTAAAGTGAATAACTCAACACCAAGTTCACTATATGGACCCCTTATATATTTAAACATGTTGATCATATCCCCCCTTATTCTCCTCTTCTCAAGAGTGAACAAATTCAGTTCCTCTAATCTTTCCTCATAGCTGTGCTCCCCCATGCCTCTTATCAGTTTGGTTGCCCTTCTCTGCACTTTCTCCAGTTCCCCGATATCCTTTTTGAGAACTGGTGTCCAAAACTGAACTGCATATTCCAGATGAGGTCTTACTAATGATTTGAACAGGGGCAAAATGATATCTCTCTCTCTGGAGTCCATACCTCTCTTAATACAAGAAAGAACTTTGCTCGCTTTGGAAACCGCAGCTTGGCATTGCATGCTATTATTGAGCTTATGATCTACCAAAACCCCCAGATCCTTCTCCACCACGGATTCCCCCAGTTGTACTCCCCCTAGCATGTATGATGCATGCATATTCTTAGCCCCCAAGTGCATAACTTTACATTTCTCAACATTAAACCTCATCTGCCACATAGTCGCCCAATTAGACAGAGCATTGAGGTCAGCTTGTAAATTGGAGACATCCTGTAAGGACGTTATTCCACTGCATAGCTTGGTGTCATCTGCAAAGACAGAAAAGACTTGGTGCTAAGAACCCCAGCTTTGGATACGTTGTAGTGCTCGTTCCACTGGGTTTGCACACCAAATTTGGGGTTCCTAGCACTAAGTGGCCCCGGGATATGGGGCCCAAAAATCAGTCAACTGTGTCCATCTGCAGCAATGTCATTTCAGGACCCTTTGCGTCCAGAGACCCCAAATTTTGGCTTCAACTAGGGGGCATCTAGGAACCCTTAACTACCGAGCAAAATATAAAATATTCCATGGACTCGACATGCCTCCTTAGTAAATAGCTTGGGGTGTCTACTTTCCAAAATGGGGTCATTTTGGGGGGTTTTGAACTGTCCTGGCATTTTATGCACAACATTTAGAAGCTTATTTTACACATCATACACTCTTCTAACCACTTGAAGACAAAGCCCTTTCTGACACTTTTTGTTTACATGAAAAAATAATTTTTTTTTTTGCAAGAAAATTTACTTTGAGCCCCCAAACATTATATATTTCTTAAAGCAAAGGCCCTACAGATTAAAATGGTGGGTGTTTCATTTTTTTTTTTTTTTCACACAGTATTTGCACAGCGATTTTTCAAACGCATTTTTTTGGGAAAAAACACTTAGTTGGGCCAGAGCACCGTCTGGAAACAGAAAGGACTTGATGGTCTCTTCCTGGAATTTAAGGAAGGATCCAGTTCGTTCTGAAGCTCTGTATAGCACATGAGCATTCAGCAAAGCCAATTGAAATAAGTATAAAGACACTTTTTTTATACCAGCGTCTGGCCTTACGGGCAATTGGGTACGGCGCCAACAACTGGTCGTTGTGGTCCACCCCTCCCCATATTGAGGTTATATTCATGGACACAGGGATTTCTCCACAACACCACTCGCCGTAGTAATTTGGACTCGTGTCTACGTGAAGGGAGGAAAGAACGAAAACATTCTTGTTATCCCTCCACTTCACAGCGTGCAAATTATTACATCTTAAGCAGGCCTCTCCCCCAGCTTAAGACCGGAATCTAGAAGCCGCTGGGGAAATCCCCGGCGATTAGCAGCGATGAATTGACCAGCATATAAATTGCTTTGGTCCACAATAGATCTATAGAGATCTTCGGTAAAAAACAGCGAATAAAAAACAAGTGAGGTAAAATCACCTGAATTCCGGGTTGGCCAGTGAATGGGGGAAGTACGGGTGCTGCAGAAGTGGTGGGTTCCCAATTAGGATTGGCGAATGCAGCAGGAAGGGCACTATGGGCTTGACGGGCCTGTCTTTCTCTTCTTGGTGGCAGCGGGACACTACTTGTGCTTGCCACCTTGCCAGCTTGAACTGCACTTATGAGATTCGCCACGTCACCAAGTGTTACTGCAGTGCTGGAAGTATGACCAGGATGTACTAGGCCGCTGGTGCTTGCCAGTTCACCTGAAAGAATAGCGGCACTAGTACTGGCTCTCTGCTCCTTACGAGGGACCTGTGGTTCTTGCACCTCAACGACAGCAGAAGATTGGGGTCTAGTACACCTGACCTTGGCAGGGACCACAAGTCCGTCGTGAGAGCTGTCAGGGTGCCGCTGCTGTCTACAGGTTCGTATTCTGAGCCTGAATCTGACAGATGAGTGACTTCCTCTTCACTATCTGTCATGCTCAGAAACGTGTAGGCCTCTTCACTTCTGTACCTTTTGATTTCACATTTTGGACTCTAAATTTACTCACAGAAAAAAAACTCACATGTAAAAAAGCTCCTGACTGAAAACGCTACCAAAAAAACTGTTAGCATTTGCAGGGATCAGGCCTGACTCTGCGAACGCTGCAGTTATGTGTGTTGTGTTTTGTAAGTGACAGTGATCAATTGATACTGCACTTGAGTGGGCTGGGCGGAGGGGCTAAACACAGGTGCTAGCAGGTATCTGGGCTTATCCTGCTAACACTGTGTTTTTGGGAACCCTTAACTGCTGGGGACGCTAATATAGTTCTGATCAGATCTCGATCCGTTCAGACACTATACTACTAAGGGAGGCGTCTGTTGCGTGCGTAGGTGTTAGCGGTACTGGTACTGGCACTGATCTGACTCTGCCTGGGGCGACGCAGACCCTATCTTACACTAAAACCTAACTTTGATCACCTGCCAGGTGATCAGGGGGTTAAACCTTTGAGTAAAATACGGCGGGTGCCCTGATGCTATAAAAATCTAGCTAAACTGCGTGACCCATGACACTTGTACTGTGATCACAGGTGATGGGTTAATCAAGGGATTAAACCTTTATGGGGGGGGGTTAGGGGGGTCCCTATACATATTTGAGCCTAATACTAATTACCCTAACACTGATTAGTGTCACTAATGACACTAGTACAGCGATAGAAAAAAATCTGATTGCTGTACTGCGTGACACAGTGACAGGTGGTGAAGGGGTTAACTGGGGGGAGGGGGGTGAATTGTGTTCCTATGTGACCTGGTGTCAGTGTAGTGTTGTGCAACTCACTTTTAGATGCTCTCCTCTCGGTCTGGAACTAAAAGACAGACACGAGGAGAGATGACATCACTTCCCCTGTCAGTGTTTACAGTTACACAGACAGGGGAAGGATATCATTCGTCAGGGGTGATCACCAGGCGGGGGGGCGGCTACATAGCATAACGCTGATTCGCCTGCCTGTGCCATTCTGCCGCAGTACAACTGCGGGGGACGGTCGGAAAGCGGTTAAACTGGGCAAGGAACAGACAACCGTTTTTTTTTTTTTTTTTTTTTAACCCCATTATTTTACTAAACGTCTTAGACCTGGTTCACATCTATGCGTTTTTCTGTGCTTTTTGCAGAAACGCACTACAGTTCATTTACATGTTTTCCTATAGGACACGTTCACGCAAAACATCGCTTTTTTAGTTTAATATACTTCAATTGAAAAGCTACAGAAAAGCATGTAATGCGTTTTTGCAGCAATTTGTGTTTTTTAATCTGCCCAACAAAAATTGGCCAAAAAAAATGCAAAAATGCAAATCGCAGCAAAATCACGTGCGCAAAAATCAAAACGCACAGCAAAAAGCACTGCAGAAACAGGTCAAAAGCAAACTGCACAGGTGTGTGCTGAGCCTTATGCTGGCCACACCGATCAATTTTCAGACGAGAATATTCAGACAAAAAATCTTTGTACATTCGCTGAATGGAAGAACGAACGTTCTTAAAATTACATTATTTTTGAAGGAAGACATTGTTTTTGTTTTTAATAAAAAAAATGTGATCACCGAGTCTGATATTTGCCAGATTCACCCTTTAATAGTTTATACAGTATATCTCTTCTAATAGTTTACAGTATAACTCCTCTAATAGTTTATACAGTATATCTCCTCTAATAGTATATACAGTATATCTCTTCTGTCTGTTATGCTCAGAGTGGATTGGTTATTTATATTCACCACTGCATAGAGCTATTTAAGAATATTTAAGAATAAATTACCTTTTTTTAAAAATACATTATAGTATACATTAACTAAATTATACACCACACTCTTCTTTTAAGGTTATTAACCGAATAATCGATTAATCGAAACAATAATCGGCAAACTAATCGATTATGAAAATAATCGTTAGTTGCAGCCCTAATACGGATATACATATGTACATATACACATACATACGCATTCCCATAAACATCTTCTAATCATCATATATATGTGCGTAGTGTCTACATATACACTTACAATATTTTAATCTTCTTGACAAAGGCACTCCTTGAACTGCCGAGGGAACTATGGGTAATTGTATCATGTGCTCTTCATGAACTACAGAAGTCGTCAAAAAACCCAATCTTGTAATACCAAGAGGGGAACTTAATGCAACAGATGAAAGATATGTCATGCTTACTTGCTTTCAATATCGGAAGATGTTCAGCAGTGCCATCGGCATAGAACTGTTAGGACCCAGGTACACTTATCTACTGTCTGGAGAAGTCTTGTCAGAAGTGGTCTTCATGGAAGAATACGGCCGAAAAGCCATATCTCTGACATTAAAACAAGGCTAAGTGACTCAACTATGCAGGAAAACAAAGGAACTGGGCACAGAAAAATGTCAGCGGGTGCTTTGGACTGAGGAGTCAAAATTTAAAATATTTGGCTGAAGCAGGAGGCAGTTTGTTTGCTAAAGGGTTGGAGAGTGGTACAATGAGTGTCTGTGGGCAACAGTGAGGCATGGTGGAGGTTCCTTGCAAGTTTGGGCTGCGTTTCTGCAAATTAAAGCGGAGGTTCACACAAAAATTGAACCTCCGCTTTTTGGAACCCCCCCTCCGGTGTCACATTTGGCACCTTTCAGGGGGGAGGGGGGTGCAGATACCTGTCTAGGACAGGTATTTGCACCCACTTCCGGCATAGACTCCTACGGGAGTCTACGCCCCCTCCCGTCCCCACCGCACTGTCTGCTGGGACACACACGTGTCCCAGAGACAGTGGGGACCAGTTAGGAAGCGCAGCGCGACTCGCGCTTGCGCAGTAGGGAACCGGGAAGTGAAGCCGCAGCGCTTCACTACCTGATACCCTTACAGAGAATGGCGGTGGCAGCACCCAAGGACCGAGGGACGATTCGGTCTCCGGTGCCGACATCGCTGGACCCTGGGACAGGTGAGTGTTCTTATTTTAAAAGTCAGCAGCTGCAGTATTTGTAGCTGCTGACTTTTAATTTTTTATTTTTTTTTCACCGGACTCCCTCTTTAAGTTGGGGATTTGGTCAGGATCAGTGATATCCCCTGTGCTCAGAAATACAGGCAGATACTTATCCATCATGGCTTACCACCAGGGAGGAATGTGATTGGCCCCAAATTTATTCTGCAGCAGACAGTGACCCCAAACATATAGCCAATGTCATTAATAAACCTTTCATGACTAAGCCTATTTTTTAAATTTGGTGTTAACAAGTAAAAATCCTTATTTTTTGCTAGAAAATTACTTAGAGTCCCCAAACATTATATATATTTTTTTAGCAGAGAATCTAGAGAATAAAATGGCGATTGTATTTGTGCAGCGTTTTTTTAAACGTAACTTTTTTGGAAAAGGGACACTTTCATGAATTTTAAAAAACCAAACCGTAAAGTTACCCCAATTTTTTTGTATAATGTGAAAGATGATGTTACGCCGAGTAGACAGATACCAAACATGTCACGCTTTATAATTGCACGCACTCGTGGAATGACGAAAAACTACGGTACCTAAAAATCTCTATAGGCGATGCTTTAAATTTTTTTTACGGTTACCAGGTTAGAATTACAGAGGAGGTCTAGGGCTAGAATTATTGCTCTTGGTCTGACGATCGCGGTGATACCTCACATGTTTTATTTGAACACCGTTTACATATGCAGGCGCGACTTCCGTATGCGTTTTCTTTGCTGCGCGAGCTCGTGGGGACGGGGGCTCTTTAAAAAATTATTTTTTTCTTATTTATTTTATTTATTTTTATATTTTATAAATTGTGTTTTTTAAAAAAAAATAAAAATTTTGAGCACTTTTATTGCTGTCACAAGGAATGTAAACATCCCTCGTAATAGTAATAGGTGGTGACATGTACTTTTTATGGAGAGATCGGGGGTCTAAAAGACCCCCGATCCCTCCTTTGCACCTCAAAGTATTCAGATCGCCGAAAACGGCAATTCTGAATTTTTTTAAAACCGGCGACATTGGCATCAGAGTAAATGGGAAGTGACGTCATGACGTCGCTTCCGTGTTTACTACTAGGAGGCTGGAACGAAGCCGTGAGCGGTTTCGTTCCTGTCCGTTCCCAGCCGCCGGAGGTGGCCGATTGGTCATCGGGCCTCCAGATAGAACGGGAGGCCCGGTAAGAGCGGCGGGAGGGGGGATGTCCCCTCCTGCTCCTCCGGTATAACAGCCGAGCGGCTTTTAGCTCTTAAAAACGGTACCAGGATAATGCCTGCAGCTGTGGGCATTATCCTGTTATAACCCCGGAAAGCAGAGTACGCACATCTGCATACGCTCGGCAGAAAGTGGATAACTATTTTCAGTGTAAAGAGGAGCAAGGAGTCCTGGAGGTGATGGCTTGGCCCCCACAGAGCCCTGATCTCAATATCATGGAGTCTGTCTGGAGTTACATGAAGAGACAGAAGGATTTGAGGAAGCCCACATCCACAGAGGATCTGTGGTTAGTTCTCCAAGACGTTTGGCACAACCTACCTTCCAAGTGCCTTCAAAAACTGTGTGCAACTGTACCTAGAAGAATTGATGCTGTTTTGAAGGCAAAGGGTAGTCACATCAAATATTGATTTGATTTGGATTTCTCGTCTGTTCATTTACTTTCCATTTTGTTGATTGATAAAATGTTAACACTTTTATTTCTGAAAGCATTCTGAATTTCCCCTCCTTGCTCTTCCTTGCAGAGGAGCATCTACTGTTTAGTTAGCTGTAGTGGAGGTTTCCTACACTGCTGCACACCCTCAAGCCCATGTACCACTGAATTTGCTGCTCTTTTTCTTGGTAGAAATAACTTCTACCTGCTTTCTTTTCCAATGTTACATATTTTTGTCTGGCTGCTAATTTTGCCCTTTTTATGGTCATGATGTTCCTAGCTAGAAAATAGATTCTGGCCTGTTTGCATGCACAGTCATAGCACAGATACTACCCATCCAGGCAGAGTATAAACACAACTTATGGAACCTACAAACCGTGCAGCTGCAGACAGAGCATTTAAGAAAACGCAACAGACACAGAATGTGTAGTTGGAGCACACATTTTGACGTGTGTTCATTGTCCTATTTTTTTTCTTTCATCACATAGTACCCCTGACAACCTTTAATATGAAAGTCTAATATGAAAAATATTGTCTCTTTTTGGGTTCATTATATGGCACGTTTCATAAGGATTACACGGTTACTTCTCAGCGTATGTTGTGGTGGTTTCCATGTAAGAGGTCTTGTAGTGCAGTTTGGTACTAGGCTGCAACTCGAACAGTTGGCATGCTGGGCTTTAGGGAGTGCAGACAAGCCCAAGTGGTTCTGATATGTGGGTTGAGCGCATCCCCATATTTTTTTGGCTGATATTCCACATGGGACCTAGATTTTAATTTTCCTTTTTGTGAAATCTATTTGGTGGCACTAGTAAGTCAGTATGTTCGTGGCAATACCTCATGGAGACCTGGTTGGTAACATTTTTTTTTCTACAGAGGTCTGAATCTCATTTTTCTTCTACGACTCTGGTCTTTCACATCACAGCCCCCTTTACATTAGTGTCCGCACTCCCCCCCCCCCCCCTTTCATGACAGCCCCCCCCCAAATCACAGCCCCCCTGACATCACAGTGTCCTCCCTACCTTAACTCAGCATTGTGGAGGGCATGAGGAATGGCAGGGCAGACTCCTTCTGTATGTACTCGCCTGCAGCCGCTGAACACGCAGCAGGGAAGAGGGTGGGGGGGAATGGCAGGGTGGACTCCTTCTGAATGTACTCACCTGCCGCTGAACCCACTGCAGGGAAGAGGGCAGAAGGCACAAAAGCTCTGCACAGAGGGCAGGAGCTGCCCAACACTTGTTAAAAAGTGTGTTCAAATGAAAGGTTAAGTAGCTGCTGCTGCTTCCCTGCTGTGAGTTTAGCGGCGGCAGGCGAGTACGTTCAGAAGAGCAGTCCACCCGACCATTCCTCCCGTCCTACAATGCTGTGATTTTTTTTTTTTTTTTTTTTTACAGCAGCAGGAGGAGAGTAGTCCTTAGGCTGCTAAGTGGTGCGGCTACGGTCTGTATAGGACTCATGCAGTCTGTGTCCGGACTGCAGTCCGCCATTCAGTGACGCCTGGTTAAAAGGGTAACTCCACCTTCGTAGGAAAAAATGTCAAATAAAAAATAATATAGCGAATACATTTGCAAATTACGTCATATTGTAATTGAATGTGTTTAAAAATGTTCTTTCCTTTCCCAATTCATCTTCCAGGACAGCCACCCGGGAGATAGGCTCCTCCCACCTAACAGGAAAAACATGAGCCACAACAATTAAAAAGCCATAACACATACTGGCCCTCAGTTTTATGTGTTTCCTCGGGCCTGACAGGATCTCATTTTGTTTTTCACCCTTTTTCAGGCCATCTTGCCTAGTGGCAGAGGCCTTTCGGGTCGGCTTTCCCTTGGAAGGTGCATGGGTGCCTCCCTAGTTTTTTATATGGAATTTTTTGTGTGGGCGCACACTACAGAGGGAGTGGGCACCTGTTCTCCCGGTTATCGGAGTCAGGACTCTCACCTCTTTACATATTGTGCACCTGCAAAAGGACTGGAGCTTCTGGCAAGGCAGATGGCGCAGCCCTCATCCATTCGCTGTATCACTGCCGAGGGGGCTGCCATGGGGAGGCTGTTGGGCAGAATGCCAGGTCCTGACACCTCATGGGTCCATCATGGCTGCTGAGGGGAGGCCGAATTAATTTCTGGCGCTCGGATTTGGCATGACGTCACTTCTGGGTATCCGCACAGGGGCGGCCATTTTGTTGGTTGGTCTCCCCTATGGGGAACTGTGAATATAGGAAAGGTGCATTCGGATCCACGCAGCTACAGGGGACCAGAGAACGTACACAGGTGGAGCCCATCTACCTCCTTATATTAAGGCCCGAAAGGGAGCGACCCTGTGGGTCAGCAGCTTCTGCAGAGACACGGGAGGCATATACCAAGGTAAGAAGGAAGAGCTGGGTCCTCTTGTCACTACTTACTATTTCTGTATTTTTTGGCTGGTGAAGGGGCCACTGGCTGAGGGCATGGTCCTCCTCTCATGTAGGGGCATGGACGGCGGGCTTTAAATGTTTTATTTTTTCCTTTTCACTGGGTGCTGTAGCTTTCCATAGTTTACAGTTACTTCGTTCTGACTGGGGGTCTGTGCTTATTTCAGGCAAACCCCCAGGAGGAGAAAGAGCAGACATCCAATGGTGGATCTTCCAAGATATGCTAAGCTACATATAAAACAAGAAATGTCCAGTTCTTGGAACAAAACCTTATGCAAGGATTGCTTGGATAAACTCATTAAAAAAGGAGTTGGGCAGCATGCTTAAAGGGTTTGTGCAAAGTTTGAAACAGGAATTGGCACTTACATTTGATTCTTTTAGAACCCTGATGGATGTGTGTCGGGTCAAGGTGGCGCAGTTCCGAGTACTTCCAGAACAGGTGTATCCTCAGCTGCTCCTAGCACCGCCAGAGCTCTTCTGAGGATTTGGAAGAGTGTTCAGGGAATGACTCAGATTCCAAAGAGGGGGAGATTCATGAGAAGGGAAGTAAGTTGCAGACGTCCCTGTTCCCAACAGAAGAGATTGAAGAGCTAATAAATGCTGTTAATGACACCTCGTAATTCAGGGAAAAAGTAAAGGTGCTCACACTTGACGATCAGCTTTATGCTGGGCTTCAGAAGAAACAGGTCTGCACTTTTATTGTACATAACGCTCTCAAAGATACGATTCTTTGAGAATGGCAGGAGCCGAAGAAGGCGGCCTTCCTTCCAAATCGCAGGTATAGAAGGCTCCCCTTTAACCACTTCCAGCCCAAGTACGTCTTTGAATTTGAGTGGGGCTATCTGAAAGATGCCTGCAACTGCAGGCATCCTTCAGATATCATCTTATACAGCTTGTGATTCTGTGCACTGTAAGAACATACATAGCGACAGTTCAGCCGCTTGATCGTTCTTACAGGCGATGGGAGGATACATATCCCCCCCTCCGGGCTTGCCCGTGCGATCGGCGAGCCAGATTAAGAATCTGCCGCTGCCGGATGTGGATCGTAGAGATTTCTGGTGACCAGATGGTTCCCAGTCATCTCTATGACCTTCGGAGGCCTGGGTGCAACGTTATGAAATAAAGCATTACTGGATCTACTGATTACCAACAATACAGACCTGATCACGGATGTGGAAATACGGGGCAATTTAGGTAACAGCGATCACAGGTCATTTGGCTTCAGTATAAATCACACAAATAGGAAACATAAAGGGAATACAAAGACACTGAATTTCAAAAGAGCCAACTTCCCTAAACTACGAACCTTGCTAGAAGGCATAAATTGGGATAAAATCTTAGGAACAAAGAACACGGAGGAGAGGTGGGTTTGCTTTAAGAGCATATTAAATAAGGGCATTAGCCAATGCATCCCATTGGGTAATACACTTAAAAGAGCGAACAAAAGTCCTGAATGGCTTTACTCCAATGTAAAAATGCATATAAAAGCAAAGGAGAAGGCCTTCAAAAAATACAAGGTTGAGGGATCATCATCAGCATTCAGACTTTATAAAGAATGCAACAAGAAATGTAAGGGTGCAATAAGGACGGCTAAGATAGAACATGAAAGACACATAGCAGAGGAGAGCAAAAAAAATCCCAATAAATTCTTTAACTATGTAAACAGTAAAAAAGGAAGGACAGACCATATTGGCCCCATAAAGAATGAGGAAGGACATCTGGTTACAAAGGATGGGGAGATGGCGAAGGTATTGAATTTATTCTTTTCCTCAGTCTTCACAAGGGAATCGGGGCTTCAGTAACCAAAACTGCAGTGTTTATCCTCAGGACACATCATAAGAAGCAACTCCACGGTTAACAGAGGATAGAATTAAAATTAGTCTTGAGAAACTTAACATTAATAAATCACCGGGACCCGGAGGCTTGCTCCCGAGGGTACTTGGGGAACTCAGTCAATTGCCAGACCATTGTTCCTAATTTTTACAGACGGTCTACTGACTGGAATGGTACCAGCTGATTGGAGAAAAGCCAATGTAGCACCAATATTTAAAAAGGGCCCAAAATACATCCCTGGGAATTAGACTGGTTAGCCTAACATCAATAGTATGTAAACTCTTGGAGGGGATGATAAGGGACTATATACAAGATTTTAGTAATGAACGGTATCATTAGCAGTAATCGGCATGGATTCATGAAGAACCCTTCTTGCCAAACCAATCTACTAACCTTCTATGAGGAGGCAAGTTGCCAGCTAGATAAAGAAAGGCCCGTAGACGTGGTGTATCTGGATTTTGCAAAAGCATTCGACACAGTTCCCCATAAACGTTTACTGTACAAAATAGGGTCCGTTGGCATGGACCATAGATTGAGTACAAGGATTGAAAACTGGCTATAAGGGCGAGTTCAGAGGGTGGTGATAAATGGGGGGTACTCAGAATGGTCAGGGGTGGGTAGTGGGGTCCCCCAGGGTTCTGTGCTGGGACCAATCCTATTTAATTTGTTCATAAACAACCTGGAGGATGGGGTAAACAGTTCAATCTCTATTTGCAGACGATACTAAGCTAAGCAGGGCAATAACTTCTCCGCAGGATGTGGAAACCTTGCAAAATATCTGAACAAATTAACAGGGTGGACAACTACATAGCAAATGAGGTTCAATGTAGAAAAATGTAAAATAATGCATTTGGGTGGCAAAAATATGAATGCAATCTATACACTGGGGGGAGAATCTCTGGGGGAATCTAGGATGAAAAAGGACCTGGGGATCCTAGTAGATGATAGGCTCAGCAGTGGCATGCAATCCCAAGCTGCTGCTAACAAAGCAAACAGACTATTGGCATGCATTAAAAAGGGGATCAACTCCAGAGATAAAACAATGATTCTCCCGCTCTACAAGACTCTCTGGTTCGGCCGCACCTAGAGTATGTTGTCCAGTTCTGGGCACCAGTCCTCAGGAAGGATGTACTGGAAATGGAGCGAGTACAAAGAAGGGCAACAAAGCTAACTAGAAAATGCATTTCCTGGAGAAAATGAGTGGGAATGCTGAATAGCTAAATTGCTAAAGCTAACTGGATGAATAGCTTAAATTCGTAAGAAAAAGTTGAAGTGAGAATAGTTGGAAAAGTAGGAATGGTTTTAAAATAAACATGAATTTCATTTAAAAAGTTTAACACCACCACTAATGTATGAAAGATGTGGAATATTTAAAGGTTTTTTGAAAAGCTTTTTTGATCATTAATCTCCACAGCTAATGAGTGAAAGTGTGAGAGAACCCTTCAAACAAGCCTTATAAAGCCAATACATCCATAACAGTACATGCTATCGAAACAGCGACTTCTCTGTTAGAGACGTACGGCCTTTGTGAAAATTTATGTTGATAAACTTAAAAATGTGGGCATGTCAGAGATTTAAAAAAGAAGTTGGCTATGCGTTTCGCTGGGAAATGTGAAGAATTTTATACAGGACAGTCAATGGAAGAAAGTGTAGAACTCTTGTCATTTGGAAGCTCAACCAGCCAAAAGTAAAAGGCGTATCACAAAACTGAGCACATTGGCTGAAACTAGACAAAAATACCTACGTTTTGTTGTATAAATTGTGTATGACAAGTAGATCTTGTGGGCGAGAGAGCAATTTATAGAAAAGGAACTAAGATTTTTTAAAGGCTCTGTGCTCTAGCTATGTCATCATCCACTCTAAGCAGCCCAATGCACACTCTGTTTAATCGATAACCTTTTCTGAAATGATCACTAAACTTAAACAGCTTTTTCACAGAAACTGTAAAAGATATCAAACTGAAAAGATATAGCCAGATAGCTGAATATTTTGTGAACATTTTAAAGTTTGGCGTCTGTAGGTGAAAGTATGAAGGAGCTGAAACTTTTGGGAGCAGAAGAAGATTTTAAGGATTTGAAGCATGCTCTGATTCACTTCAATGTTAAAAAAAATAAGTGTTAAAGTGGTGTTCTGGCCGAAATTGTACTTTTTAAATAAAAATACCCCCATAATACACAAGCTTAATGTATTCTAGTAAAGTTAGTTTGTAAACTAAGGTCTGTTTTGTTAGTTTATAGCATTAGTTTGTATTTTATAAACTTACAGCATGCCATGGCCATCTTAAGTGTGGGCATCTGAAGCCAGACTGTATTTCTTCCAGGATCTTATCCTTGCAGATCTCGCACATGCTCAGTGCAGCACAAGCAGTGTAATAGGTTTCAGGTCAGGTTTCCATAGCAACGGCAGTGTCAGGAAGTTGCTGCCCCTTCCCAAAAGGCATTGCAAACAGGAAATGATGCGATGGGCCACGGCCAGGGAGGAGGAAGTGAAAAATGAATACAGCAGATATACAGTAGGTGCTGAGAGAAAAAAAATTAAAAATATCCAATTTGTTTACAGTGCAGTTTAGTGAGGGATGCTGAAGAGTTGTAAAAGTGGGTGGAACTCCACTTTAAGCTTAATATTTTAAAAAATATAAATAGTAGAAAAAAAGTTGAAGTCCCATCATTAGCTGAAAGAGCTGAACATTTTAAAAGTTTAATGGTTTTAATAGTTACGCAGAGCCAAAAAACGTACAGAATAATAACAATGATAAAATAAAAATAAATAAAAACAAATAACCATAGTGGGACTGCTGAAGCATTCTCACTAATAAAGGGTTTGGAGGATATTTGTTATGAGGAAAGGTTGCGAGCATTGAACTTACTGTATTTATTGGCGTATAACACTTTTTCACCATGAAAATCGGGTGCAAATATTGTGTGCGTGTTATACGCCAATACTTCAATTTTAGCTGCCTTGTAGGGGACAGGGAGGGGGGCCGGATGAGCGCCATCAGATTATATACAGTTAGAATCTCCTGTTTACTTGGCAGCCTCTGTAATGGGAAGTCCCGTCTCCTGGGCCGCCATTGGACCACTGTTCTGTCTATCATAGGAGATTCTCACTGTATGTAATCTGTCGGCGCTCCCCCCCCCCCCAGGCTGCAGATGGGCATCGATCAGGCTGCACTGATGGAAATGGGGAGGCTGCTGCATTGATGGCAATGGTGAGGCTGCATTGATGTGGGCTGATGAGGCTGCATTGATGGCACTTGTGAGGCTGCAGATGGGCACTGATCAGGCTGCATTGATGGGCAATGGTGAGGCTGCAGATGGGCACTGACCCTTATTTTGCTTAAAGTTCCTTATTTAAAATTTAAGTTTTTTCCTGAAACTTCCCTCTTAAAATGAATGTGCGTGTTATACGCCTGTGCATGTTATACGCCGATAAATACGGTATTTTCTCTGGAGAAGAGACGCTTGAGAGGGGATATGATTTCAATATACAAATACCATACTGGTGACCCCACAATAAGAATAAAACTTTTTTTGCAGAAGAGAGTTTAACAAGACTCGTGGCCACTCATTAAAATTAGAAGAAAAGAGGTTTAACCTTAAACTACGTAGAGGGTTCTTTACTGTAAGCGGCAAGGATGTGGAATTCCCTTCCACAGGCGTTGGTCTCAGCAGGGGTCATTGATAGTTTCAAGAAACTATTAGATAAGCACCTGAATGACCGCAACATACAGGGATATACAATGTAATACTGACATATAATCACACACATAGGTTGGACTTGTGTCTTTTTTCAACCTAACCTACTATGTAACTATTACGTCATGCCCGACCTTCGGATATAAACAAAGCAGAGAACTCAGCTGGAAAGAAAGATTGTTCACTTTTTTTTTTTTGATCTAAATCTTTCCAGGCTGGTGGGAGAGATGTGGGGTCTTATAGACCCCACATCTCTCCATAAAGTGGACCTGTCACGCACCATTCCTATTACAAGGGATATTTACGTTACTTGTAATAGGAATAAAAGTGATTAAAAAAAAAGAAATTCAAAGAGTGTAAAAATAATAAAAAAAATTTAAAGTAAAAAAAAAAAAAAAATTAAAAATGTAAAGCGCCCATATGTGCTTGCGCACAGAAGCAAACACGCGCAAGTCATGCCCGCATCTGTAAACAGCGTTCAAATCACACGTGAAGTATCGCTGCGTACGTTAGAGCGAGAGCAACAATTCTAGCACTAGACCTCCTCTAACTCTAAACTGGTAACCTGTCAAAAAATGTAAAGCTTCGCCTATAGAGATTTTTAAGTACTAAAGTTTGGCACCATTCCACAAGTGTGCGCATTTTTTAAAGCGTGACATGTTGGGTATCTACTCAGCGTAACATCTTTCACATTTATACAAAAAAATTGGGCTAACTTTACTGTTTTGTTATTTCTTAATTCATGAAACAGTTTTTTTACCAAGAAAAAAAAAAAAAAGCGTTTGAAACATTGTTGCGCAAATACCGTGTGACATTAAAAAAAGTGACAACGACCGCCATTTTATTACTTGGGGTCTCTGCTAAAAAAAAAATATATAATATTTGCTGGTTCTGAGTAATTTTCTACCAATAAAATTTGAGTTTTACATGTCGGAGAGAATAGGCCCGGTTTGGAAGTGGTTAAAGAGGAAGGCTCAGATATTTGGAAGAAGTGTCCCAGACTAGATGCTTCTTTAGCAAAAGTCTCTAGAAAGACAGACCTGTCGTTTTGATGGTGGCACTGTAAAGGACCCCATGGATCGCAAAGCAGAAGGTTGCCTAAAATGAGCATGGGAAGCCAGCGCAGCCAACTTTAGATCTGCGTTGCCCGCATTCTTGATGTATGGCTACACCAGCTGAATGCCAACCTGCCGAATAATTTTGCACGCCCCACTTTTCATTTTTTTATTAGTTAAAAAAGTTTCAAAAATCCAAAAGATTTCGTTCCACTTCACAATTGTGTCCCACTTGTTGGTGATTCTTCACAAAAAATAAAAATTTTATATCTTTGTTTGAAGCCTGAAATGTGGCAAAAGGTTGAAAAGTTCAAGGGGGCCCAATACTTTCGCAAGCCACTGTAGATTGATGCAACTCAGAATCTGTTCTAGACATAATCAGATACAGTTACAATATAGTTAGTGGGGAAGCCTCCTCAGACTCTTCAATACTCCACTTCCAAGAGAACAGGGCAGAGCGAATGCATTTATTGTGTCTGCTTCAGGAGATGCTGGATCAAAACGTAATTCTGTATGTACCGGTCGAAAAACTCAAGGGTTCTATTATGTTTTCCTGAGGAAGAAACCCTCAGGAAGCTTCAGAATGATTCTAAACCTGAAGGAAGTAAACACATTTGTCCAATAGAAAAAATTCAGAATGGAGTCAATATATTCTGGCAAAGAATTAATTTTGGTAGCCCTGGCCCGCTCGCCCGGGTCTCGCACCCGACGGCGCACCTGGCTGGCAGCCCCCTTCGTACAGCTGGCCGCGTTGTTGGTCAAGGGGATGTATGTTCATATCCTCACCGACAACAGTACGGCAGTAGCCTACATCAGACAGCGGGGGGGTACAAGGTCAAGCAGTCTAATGTTTCTAGCAGAAGAGATTTTACTCTGGGCAGAGACAAATGATATCTCTTACGGCAGTTCACCTTAAGGGGGATCTGAATTGCTAAGCCAACAATCCCTTTCAGTTGAGACAAACGGAGTGGTGTCTGAACCAGGAAACCTTCACGCAAATTTGTGCAAAAATGGGGATTTCTGGAAATCAACCTTTTTGCCTCCAGGAGCAAGAAGCGGTACCAAGATACTTTTTCCTTACAAAAGGACGAACACTGCCTGGGGACAGATGCGCTGCCTCATCAACAGAGGAGGAAGTTTCTGTATGCCTCACCAATTCACCTTATGCCTCGAGTGATTCGGAAAATACGGAACTCCAAAGTCAGCCATTCTTGTTGCACTTTTTTGGCCAAGGAGACCTTGGTTTTCAACTCTATGCAAACTAAGCCTGGAACAACCTTGGCAGCTTCCTCAAAGATCAGATCTCCTCCACCAGGCGGGGGTGTATCATCCTGCAGTGGAGATGTTAGCCCTTTCTGCATGGCTTCTGAAAGAGAACTCTTAGAAAGTAAAGGCCCTTCTCCTAGAGTAATTTAACACTATTTTGGATAGTAGGACAAATTTTACCAATTCCATTTATTGGAAAGTTTGGAAGAAATTCTCAGCATGGAGAAAAGCCAAAAATCAAACCAGTTCTGGAATTTCAGCAAGACGGGGCAGATCTTAATTTGGCAGCCAGTACCCTTAAAGAGGTTGTAAACCTACGTGTTTTTTCACCTTAATGCATCCTATTATGCACAAGTAAAACACCTGGCAGTGACCGCCCCCAGTTTTACTTACCTGAGCCCTAGAAATTAACCCACGGGGATGCACTGTGTCTCTGCCCAGGGTTCTCTGCTCTTGATTGGATAGATTGATAGGAGCACAGCCATTGGCTCCCGCTGCTGTCAATCAAATCCAATGATGCGGGGGGGGGCCCCGAGTCCTGCATTCGGCCTCTATGGACGCCGAATGCTGAACTCGTGAGCACGCCCGCTAGGTAAATCCCCGGGAGAGCACTTCTCCCAGAGTGTTATCTGATGTGGGGAGAAGTCGCCGAGGGACCCCAGAAGACTAGGTTCAGGGCCACTCTGTGCAAAACTAGCTTCACAGTGGAGGGAAGTATGATATGATGTGGTGTGTTTTTTTTTTTTTAAACTAACCCTTACAGTCACTTTTAAGGTACACGTATCAGCTTTATTTCCTTGAGATACGGCTGGCTGAGGTTCCCTTAAACTATTTTTGATCTTGGTCACTAGTAGGAAAAAGGTTCCACGTCAAGCGTTCCATCCTGGGATTTAGGTACTGTGCCCAAAGGATTCCAAAAACCTTCATTTGTCGGCTTCCTGGTGGGATCCAGAACACACCCAAGCCCATTCTTAGCTGGAACCTCTGTCTAAAGCAGATTAAACCTTCAGTAGGAAGGTTCTGAAAGCAGGCGTCCTGCCCTAAGCAGGTAATTCTAGTTTATCCTCTCTGGTAGCTGTCCTGGAAGATGAATTGGGAAAACAGTTATTGCCTGTAAACTGTATTTCCAGGAATCTTCCAGGACAGCAATAGTTTCCGCCTGGTTTTAACCCTTAAGTCATTTTCTAATACTGAGGGCATGTATGTGTAGCTTTTTAACTGTTGTGGATCATGTTTTTCCTGTTAGGTGGGAGAAGCCTCTCTCATGGGTAGCTGTCCTGGAAATACAGTTAAGGGGTAACCTGTTTTTCAATCAGCAGCGCTGTCATTTTCAGTAAAAAGCAATGCAATATGGCTACCTGGAGGCTTTCTATACACCGATGTTGTACAGAACGCCCCCTGAAAAATGAAATTTCCTGTTTGTGTGATTTGTCTTTACTGATTTTTCCCAGAAGTCTGTACTAAGATACAAGTTGGTTTTTTGACATCCCCTGCAACAAAAATGTCATTTTTGGTGAGGTACTCCCTAAGGGAAACCACGTCTAAAGGTATTTAAACCTTGCCAATTTCCTAATTCGAGCCCTGCAGGTGCAGAAGCTGATTTGACAATTCTAAAAATACTCCCCATTAGATTCACTTTGCACATGAACACAGGTAACAGAATAACAAAAGATAGAAATCTGCAACAAAGTTTGTTAAAATCTTTGCAATGTGTATAGATCACCCAGAGGGAAATGTGTTTTTTTTTTTTTTTTGTTTTTTGTTTTTTTTTGTTTTTCCTTAACAAAAGTGGGGTTAATCTTTAAATTTACTTTTTCACTTTAAAATTTTCCTTTTTCTCTTCAACTTTATTGCTATCACAAGGGATGAGCAACATTCCCTATGATGGCTTGGTCAGCAACAGGTACCCTTTATTGAGAGATCAGGGATTGATTTACACCCCTTATTCCTGATCAAACGGATCGTCTGTCTCTCTGGCCGGTAGCGGCTAGGTAAACAAAACTAAGTGACTAAATCCTCATCCCTTCTGGTTTCACTTATCACCGAGTAGGGGAAAGAACCAGATGTTCCTGACTGCTTGCAACAGTCCTAGGCTCCCAATGGGACAGAAGAACCCGGAAACTGCAGTGGAAGGGTGCCTTCTGAGTCCTGTAAAATGATTGAGAAGCTGTACAGCCACTTACAGTGCCCTGAAAAAGTATTCACAATTTTTCACATTTTGTCATGTTACAACCAAAAACGTAAATGTATTTTATTGGGATTTTATGTGATAGACCAACACAAAGTGGCACATAATAGGGGTCGACTGATATCCTTTTTTTCGGTCGACCCTTAGCACATAATTGTGAAGTGGAAGGAAAATGATAAATGGCTTTTAATTTTTTTTTTTTTTACAAATATCTGAAAAGTGTGGCATGCATTTGTGTTCAACCCCCTTTATTCTGGTACCCCTAACTGAAATTTAGTGGAACCAATTGCCTTAAAAAGTCACCTAATTAGTAAATGGAGTCCACCTGTGTGTAATTTAAGTTCAGTATAAATACAGCTGTTCTGTGAAGCCCTCATAGATTTGTTAGAGAACCTTAGTGAAAAAACAGCAACATGAAAGCCAAGGAACACACCATACAGGTCAAGGATAAAGTTGTGGAGAAGTTTAAAGTAGGGTTAGGTAATAGAAATATATCCCAAGCTTTGAACATCTCATGGAGCACTGTTCAATCCATCATTGGAAAATGGAAAGAGTATGGCACAACTGCAAACATACCAAGACATGACAGTCCACGTAAACTGACAGGCCCGGCAAGAAGAGCATTAATCAGAGAAGCAGCCATGGTAACTCTGGAGTAGCTGCAGAGATCCACAGCTCAGCTGGGAGAATCTGTCCACAGGACAACTATTGTGCACTCCACAAATCTGGCCTTTATGAGAGAGTGGCAAGAAGAAAGCCATTGTTGAAAGAAAACCGAAAGAAAATCATAAGAAGTCCCATTTGCAGTTTGCAAGAAGCCATGTGGAGGGACACAGCAAACGTGGAAGGTGCTCTGGTCAGGTGAGACCAAAATTTAATTTTTTAGCCTAAAACCAAAACACTATGTGTGGCGGAAAACTAACACTGCACATAACCCTGAACACACCATCCCCACCGTGAAACATGGTGGTGGCAACATGTTGTGGGGATGCTTTTCTTCATCAGGGATAGGGAAGCTGGTCAGGGTTGATGGGAAGATGGATGGGGCCAAATACAGGGCAATCTTAGAAGAAAACCTGTTAGAGTCTGCAAAAGACTTGAGACTGGGGCGGCGGAGGTTCACCTTCAGCAGGATAACCACCAAAAACATACAGCCAGAGCTACAATGGAATGGTTTAGATCAAAGTATATTCATGTGTTAGAATGGCCCAGTCAATGTCCAGACCTATATCCAAGTGAGAATCTGTGGCAAGACTTGAAAGTTGCTGTTCAGACGCTCTATATCCAATCTGACAGAGCTTGAGCTATTTTGCAAAGAAGAATGCGCAGAAATTTCACTCTAGATGTGCTAAGCTGGTAGAGACATACTCAAAAACACTTGCAGCTGTAATTGCAGCGAAAGGCAATTCTGAAAAGTATTGACTCGGGGGGCTGAATACAAATGCATGCTACACTTCACATATTTATTTGTAAAAATGTTTGCAAGCTATTTATCATTTTCCTTCCGATTCAAAATTATGTGCCACTATAACAGTAATATGCAAGCTGTTGCCCTCCAGCTGTTGCAGAACTGCAAGACTCTAACAGCCACAAGCATAACACCCAGAGACAGAGGCATACAGGCACCAGTGTAAACCGAGCCTGTCTCAGCCAATCAGGAGGGAGAATCTCGGACGGTTGAGACACTCGTGGACATCGCTGGACAGGGAGGGACCTCAGTTTCTTGTTTGATGTTTCTGAGAATTACCTGCTCATAGTTTCTGTTCCGGTACTGTGCCTTGGGTTTTGGGGAGACCAATTTCTCTGTGCTGGCTGAGACTGCTGTAATGGCAGTCATCGCCATCTGGTAAGCAGACTACTTTACTCACCTTGGGTGTGAAGTCACATGAAGGATATTCTTTAAAATCTTCTTTTCCTGCATTTTCACGGATGGGTGTCATTTCCTTGCTGATTCATGGACTGGAAATTTAATGGGACTTTTTTCCTTAATATACCTTTACTTGTAAAGCATTTTTCCACATGTTTTGCTTGTCCAATATTGTTCACATGATTATTTTTCACATGATAATTTACCATTGATCTATGCTGGTATCTTAATGAGACTCTGCCTTAGTTTTCTTTGGTCTCATCCTGTTTTCCATGTAAGTTTTTTTTTTTTTTTTTTTTTTTTTATTTCACATGTTATTTTATCGCTGCATCTTTTATGTTTTTATTTATGGTTTTGGAGTTTGATACGAGACTTCTAGGTGCTGGCAACTTTATTTTAATGCTCCTTTTTCGATACTCACATATTTCTAGCGCAGCTTTCGGCTTTTGGGCTTTTGTTTTTTCTGGTTTGATATATGTACACCATGTTCCTGGTTATTTAAAACATTGTGCAACTTATTGATCATGCCCATGTACAGTACTGTTCAAATCATTTTCAGCCAGGGTTCCCATAGACCTGAAATTTTATTTCTAGGGTTCCTCAGGAGTGAAAATGTTGAAAGGCTGCCTTTGTTAACACTTTAGGACTGCTGTAAGACATTAAACTTTTTTAAATGCACATCACAAAATTGTGATATTCAACCTGAGCATTATAAGCAGTTGCCTTCAGTTAAAAATTGTATTCATGGACCAGAGCAGGTTTTACATCTTAGCTGAAAAAAATATATAAATATAAATATAAATATATATATATATATATATATATATATATATATATATATATATATATATATATATATATATATATATATATATATATATATATATATATATATATATACACATATATATATATATATATATATATATATATATATATATATATATATATATATATACATATATATACTTTCAAAAAAATATTTGTATCCGATCTAAAGACACAATGAGGGAAGTATTGTTCTAGTTTGGACAATATTAGTTTTAAAACTGATGTAGATAAAAAGTACACATTTTATAGGAATGAATCCCTATTTATAATGACAGAATAATTTAGAATTCTGGAGTTCTTCAAATTGTGATTAGATGTAACAAAAACAAAATGCACAGAGGGAATGAAAAGAGGAAAAAATTATGTATGAATGGAAAAGCATTGAAAAAACGTTAAATAGAGAAGAGGGCATCGCCGTCAATTACATATAATTGAAAACAATAAATGATTCTCTATAAACTAGCCCCAACCAATAGTGAAATCAAATAGCAGCGCTAAATCAATTAACCTAAAAATGCTCCTCTTGCCTTACACTCTCGTGCTTGGCTTTAAGGCTTTTTCCCACACAGAAGGGGGCAAGATGGTGACCTCCAATGATTTCCCGTTATATATCCAGAGTATAAAAGCAAAGCTCTCTCCACATGAAAAAAAGAAAGCGATCCACTAGTGCAGTAACGCAATAAAAATTAAAACAACACTCTCCTCCACCATTGAACTCACATTTCTCGCATCAAAGAGGCACAGCAACCGTGGTCATCACCACAAAACACTCCAATCGGTAAAATAAACGCATGGTGGTCACAGCGGACCCAGGTAGCACGATCACTGGTGACACTCTCACCCGTTCCCTGGGAGTTCCTGGAGCCGCTTCTCCACTTCCTCGTATGGCGCTCCCCGTCACAGCGTCCTACGTCATGCACTTTCGATTGCCTTATAGCCATGCCCCGACATGTTTAGTTTTTTTCATGTGGAGAGAGCTTTGCTTTTATACTCTGGATATATAACGGGGAATCATTGGAGGTCACCATCTTGCCCCCTTCTGTGTGGGAAAAAGCCTTAAAGCCGAGCACGAGAGTGTAAGGCAAGAGGTGCTGGTGAGTTTATGCGCCTAAGGGGAGTGGAATCACAAGTCACAGAGGTGTGGTGGAAGATTGAATTATTGAAGATCTGCACTATATCACGTTATGGATCACCACTAATACCACTACGTTTCACTGAATATTGGACTTCATATGTTTGCAGAAAATTTATGTTTTTATAGGTCCTTTTCAACACATTTTTCTTTGTTTACACAGAGATTCTATACTCATTTAATGAACATTGATTTTGGACACAGGTCACATTGTGTTGATATAGTTTGGTGTAAATTATTAGTCACATATAATTTTTGCACGCATTTTTAGGTTAATTGATTTAGCGCTGCTATTTGATTTCACTATTGGTTGGGGCTAGTTTATAGTGAATCATTTATTGTTTTGCACTGTTTTAATATTTTAAGCGGCTGCTCAATTTGGGGCTCTAACTCCACGAGCGCAGCGTTTGGCGCATAGGAGGGGGCGGATTTCCTGTGTACCATATTATTGACAAATTACATATCATTGCAATACATTTACCAGTTGCATAGGACCTGTTGTCTGCACTCTTGCAGTAGAGATCGGGATCCAACTGGTTCTGGTGATTTTGCTGGATACAGCAGTAAAAACCAAGGGGTTGCACCTTCCTTCCCTAAATTCTGAAAGTGGTTGTATACCCTTTGTTTTTGTATTTTTACCTACAGATAAAAGGTCACGCCGTGGGGAAATGTCTGCTCCCTTGGCGTGGACCGGGATCAGCTGCCGACGCCTCGTTCTAAGGTAAGTATTTCATAATGAGCTAGTATGCAGTGCATACTAGCTCATTATCTGCCTTACAGGTTTAAAAAAAAAAAAATTCTGCGGGTATACAACCGCTTTAAATTTACTTGGCCAATCCAGCGATATAGGGAGCAGAAGTAATAACATGTAGTTACTGATTTTGCCTGCTGTCTTCCTAGATCAGTGTTTTTAAATATATTAAACTCTGGGTATGGGACGTAAATAAATGTTCCTACTGCCCTCCCACAATGCAGCAGTTTCTAAATGGCCAAACACCAGGCCCCCGGATCCTGTTGCACAGGGAATGAGGCTAGTGACTAGTAGTATACGAGCGCTCAGGATTGTGTTTGGGGTTGGGGGAAGTACCTCTTCCTTCTGCTAATAATAAAATGACAGATAAGGCAAACTACATTTCAGGTTATTAGTGGATGGGACACTAATTATCGCACCTGAGTATATGTGAGGTTTCTTACTATTGGTGGGATTGGGGGACAGAGTTGGGGAAACTGCGCTGTTGAAATTTTTTTTTATTCAGAAGTACATAAGTGAAAATCCTTTTAAACTTTGTGTGACACAGCAGATCACAAAATGTCAAAGGCAGCCAAAAATGATTAATCCCATTGTTCAATGGCAGTAAATTCAACTGTTTATATAAAAGGGGAAGGGATCATGTAAGCAGAATGGCTTTCTTATCCTGTTTTAGTAGCAAAAACATTATCTGGGGGGAAATTCCAGTTCATTTTCACTAACTGGCTTTTCTCCATCCCCCTGTGTATCCTCTGGAATCATCTTGACACAAAGGGAGTTGAAGATGCGTTTTACACCCTTGTCCGTGAAATCCGCAAACACAAAGAGAAGATCAACAATGGAAAGAAGAAGAAATCCTCCAAAAGGAAGTGTGTCATTCTTTAAAACAAGTGCCATCCTTCAGAGGAACGCCAGTCAAACCACAGCCTGTGTGCCAACTAAAAGCAAACTGAATGTATGGACATAAGTAATGCAGTGAAATGGGACTAATTGCCATTTATTCAAAATTCACTTCATTAATTGTTTTTATTAGAGGGATTTCATAACCCATATATATATATATATATATTTTTATTTTATTTTTTTTTTGGCATATGGAAGCTGGGCTTTATAAACTTGAAGTCCATACTCTTGCATAGAAACAAAAAGGCAGTAATAAATGTACAAACTCTAAACAGACTGTTTCAATTTAAGAGCCCTCCAGTTTTTTTTTTTCTCTGGAGAGTAACTGATGCGTGAAACCCACCCAAATGAATAAACACAGAACTGGTCAACAGTATTTAAATGCTCATCTAGAAATCCTAGGAATTTTATAAAAGTGATGAAATCATAGTTGTGAATTATGTCTGAGAATGGGAAACATGCTAGTAAGAAATAAAAACTTTGAAAATGTATTTTGTGGGGTTTTTTTGTTTGTTTTTAATTTCATTTTTAAAAATGGGCCTTCCATGAAAACAGCCCCCACCCACCCCCAACACAAATTGCTTTAAAAAAAATAATCGAAAAAAGCATAGGAAAAATAAAGTTAAACTACCTGCCAACCGCTTACAGCAAATATACTGCGGGCGGCAGGCACAATCAGGTATGTGTACATCAGCATGTGCCAATGATCTTGGCTGAGACCGGCTCTGTCCAATCGCACACAGAGTTCTGCATTTACAAACAGATCGCTGTTCCTATGCACTCAGAGTCCTATCTTTTTCTTCTCCGTGAAAAGCAGGGAGGAAAAAATGGCCAGATAGTAAAGTAAACGCAGCACACATTACATGGTTTGACAAACTTGATTTGTTGTAGCCGTATTAGTGCAATTGTGACAGAGAAAATTGAGTACTGTCCGTGATACTTTTTTTATTTGCACTAACATACAATTTTTCAGGACAAGCTTTCGGGGTATGTCCCCTTCTTCAAGGTCCAAGCAGTACTGATTCACAAATTTTTAAGCAGAATGTTAAAGAAAAAGAAGAAAAAAAAAAAAAAAAAAGAGAAAACAAAACACATACAAATCAATGGTAATAAAGATAGCAGCAGAGTTAGTGAGAAGCAGTTTTCCAACCTGATCACAAAGGAAACACAGGTCAACAGCGACATCTTCTTTCTCCCAAGATGCAAAAAGAGGAATCTCATACCACAGGGTCTCCGGATTAAAAATCCTTGTGCAAATACACTGAACTCTCCTTATGCAGAAGGACTCTGCAGACGTACCAGCGAAAGGTTAAGGAACAACCTAATTCATAAACTCTATGGTAAAAGGGAAACAATCCGGAAACAAAAGCAGTTGGTGTTTGAAACCTCAACACCATTGGATCCCACAAGCATCAACCAAATTAAGAATGAAATTGAAACCTTACAAAGACAACTGCAAAAACTTGCCATGAACAGGAAGCAAAAAAAACTCCAAAAGCTACACCAAGAGCAGACCTTTTGGATACAACCTAAACAACACAAAACAAACACAACTTCTATAACTCCTGCTATCAGCAACTTGGAAGCCAATCCAGAATCCCAAGGTATCCTTTGTGTAAATGCTGACTTTACAGAAAATGTGGATATAACAGAGGAACTCGGAATAATAAATTTGTCAAATCATCAACTTACTACACCAGAAACAACAGTTCTCTTCAAAGGCCTCACATTCTGCCCAACCACCAAATTGGATAAATTACAGGTATGGTCAGATATGGAGGAATTCTTTAGGAGATTAAGGCTCAAAGAATATTTTGACAGTAAGGAAAGGAATCCTAGGACAATAGATGGTTACAAAAGGAAAAAGAACAGCAACTTCACACCTCCACAAGGACGCAACCCCAAACTGGATACCTATATTGACAGCTTCAGGCTGCGAGTTACATCCCTGATATCCACCCAGCAAAAGAAAACATTATAAAACCTTTCACCACTGGAGCGAAGAGCTGTACATGATCTGCGCAATAATCAGGCCATAACCATCAAACCAGCAGATAAAGGGGGAGCAGTCGTTGTGATGGATACAGACAAATATATACAAGAGGGCCAGAGGCAGCTGGCAAATACTACTTACTACAAAAAACTGGATTATGATCCGACCCAGGATTTTACTAAGCAATTAAAAGGTCTCATTGCGACAATGCCAAGCCACCTACATTCAGAACTCATCAATGCAATTCCGGATAATCCAGAAATGGGAGACTTCTACATGCTGCCCAAGATCCACAAGCCAGGAAATCCAGGCAGACCCATTATAACAGGTATGAATACACTTACTGAACATATCTCAGGCCTTGTAGAAAACATGTTAAAACCTTTAGTCATGAACACTGCAAGTTTCCTGCAAGACACCACTGATTTTCTGAACAAGCTTAACAATATACAACCATTATCACCTAATACACTTCTAGTCACCATGGATGTAGAATCTCTGTACAGTAACATCCCTCACAAGGATGGGTTGGCGGCATGTCACAGATTCTTATCATCCTCACCAGACCACAAATACACTGCTGAGGATGTGACACGGCTCATTGAATTCATTCTTACACACAACTACTTCACTTTCAATAATGACATCTATCTCCAGTGTATGGGTACTGCTATGGGAAGCAAAATGGCACCCCAATATGCAAATTTATTTATGGCTGACCTGGAGGACAAATTTCTGAACAGCATACAACAAAAGCCATACAGATATTATCGCTATATTGATGATATATTCATGATATGGACTGAAGGTGAAGAAAATCTAAACCAATTCTTTTCATTGATCAACACTTTTCACCCATCTATCAAACTAAAAATGGACTATTCGAACACACATGTCAACTTCCTGGACACTACAGTATACATCAGGGATGACAAGCTACACACGTCAATATACAGAAAACCGACTGACCGATGCAGCTATCTTCATAGTTCCAGTTTTCACCCCCAACACACCAAACGGGCCATCATACACAGCCAGGCCATCAGATACCACCAAATTTGTTCAGACCCGGAAGACAGAGATAAACATCTCAAAACACTGGCAGACTCCTTCCATAAGAAAGGTTACAAAGACAAAACCATAAACAACAGCATAAACACAGCCTTGAAAACCCGAAGAGAAAATCTCCTCCAATACACAGAGAAAAAAACAAATAACCGAGTACCTCCTAGTCACCACATACAACCCAGCACTTGAAGGGATCAAAAAGATAATTAAAGATTTACAACCCATTATAACAGAGGATGAAACTCTGAAAGGAATATTCCAACAACCCCCATTATTGGCTTTCAGACAACCACCCAACCTCAGACACAAACTAATCAGCAGGAAACTTCACTCTGATTATGAAGTCAAAAATAATGGTAGCAAACCCTGCAATAAAAAACGCTGCAAACTATGCAACCAGATAAATCTATCCAAAAGTGTTACACACACACTAATGGGACCTTCAATATCACGGGATCTTACAGCTGTACCTCAAGTAATGTTGTGTACCTCATCCAATGCAAAAGGTGCAGCAAAGGATCTTATGTTGGTGAAACAGGACAGAAGTTGCAAGTGAGGATGAATTTGCACAGACATACCATCAAAGAACATAAAGAAGACAGTTTATGCACACCTGTGGGACATCATTTCTCACAATCGGACCACACTATAGAAGACCTCAATGTCTTAGTTCTTAAAGGGAATTTCAGAACTATCCAGGAAAGGAAAACGTTTGAACTAAGAATGATACTTCTTTTTGACACGAAGAATAATGGCCTGAATTTAGATATTGGTTTCCTTACACATTATGCTAAAGTTTTACGACCGCTCTGTGATTAGTATCCCCCCCCCCCCCCCTGCATTCCCCTCTAGCTCTCCCTCTGTCTTATCTTACTAACTCTGCTGCTATCTTTATTACCATTGATTTGTATGTGTTTTGTTTTCTCTTTTTTTTTTTTTTTTCTTCTTTTTCTTTAACATTCTGCTTAAAAATTTGTGAATCAGTACTGCTTGGACCTTGAAGAAGGGGACATACCCCGAAAGCTTGTCCTGAAAAATTGTATGTTAGTGCAAATAAAAAAAGTATCACGGACAGTACTCAATTTTCATGGTTTGACAACACAGTTAAAGGGGTTGTAAACTCTCGTGTTTTTTCACCTTAATACATCCTATGCATTAACCACTTGCCACCCAGGCCAATTCTGTCATTTCTTTTCCTGTAAAATGTAAAAATCATAATTTTTTTGCTAGAAAATTACATAGAACCCCCAAATATTGTATGTTTTTTTAGCAAAGACCCTATAGAATACAATGGCGGTTGTTGCAACTTTTTATCTCGCACTGTATTTGCGCAGCAATTTTTCAAACGCTTTTTTTTGTGAAAAAAACAGTTTTGTGCTTTAACCACTTCAGCCCCGGAAGGATTTACCCCCTTCCTGACCAGAGCACTTTTTACAATTTGGCACTGCGTCGCTTTAACTGCCAATTGTGCGGTCATGCAATGCTGTACCCAAACGAAATTTACGTCCTTTTCTTCCCACAAATAGAGCTTTCTTTTGATGGTATTTGATCACCTCTGCCGTTTTTATTTTTTGCGCTATAAACGGAAAAAGACCGAACATTTTGAAAAAAAATATTTTCTACTTTTTGTTTAAAAAAAAAAATCCAATAAACTCAATTTTAGTCATACATTTAGGCCAAAATGTATTCGGCCACATGTCTTTGGTAAAAAAAAATGTCAATAAGCGAGGCTAATGTCAATATATTTATTGGTTTGCGCAAAAGTTATAGCGTCTACAAACTAGGGTACATTTTCTGGAATTTACACAGCTTTTAGTTTATGACTGCCTATGTCATTTCTTGAGGTGCTAAAATGGCAGGGCAGTACAAAACCCTCCCAAATGACCCCATTTTGGAAAGTAGACACCCCAAGGAAATTGCTGAGAGGCATGTTGAGCCCATTGAATATTTATTTTTTTTGTCCCAAGTGATTGAATCATGACAAAAAAAAAAAATTTACAAAAACTTGTCACTAAATGATATATTGCTCACACAGGCCATAGGCATATGTGGAATTGCACCCCAAAATACATTTAGCTGCTTCTCCTGAGTATGGGGATACCACATGTGTGGGACTTTTTGGGAGCCTAGCCCCGTACGGGGCCCCGAAAACCAAGCACCGCCTTCAGGATTTCCAAGGGCGTAAATTTTTGATTTCACTCCTCACTACCTATAACAGTTTTGAAAGCCATAAAATGCCAAGATGGCACAAACCCCCCCCCCTCCCCTCAAATGACCCCATTTTGGAAAGTAGACACCACAAGCTATTTGCTGAGTGGCATGTTGAGTCCATGGAATATTTTATATTTTGCCACAAGTTGCAGGAAAATGACAATTTTTTTTTTTTTTTTTGCACAAAGTTGTCACTAAATGATATATTGCTCACACAGGCCCATGGGCATATGTGGAATTGCACCCCAAAATACATTCTGCTGATTCTCCTGAGTACGGGGATACAACATGTGTGGGGCTTTTTGGGAGCCTAGCCGTGTACGGGGCCCCGAAAACCAAGCACCGCCTTCAGGATTTCTAAGGGCGTAAAGTTTTGATTTCACTCCTCACTACCTATCACAGTTTTGAAGGCCATAAAATGCCCAGATGGCACAAATTCCCCCCCCCCCCCAAATGACCCCATTTTGGAAAGTAGACACCCCAAGCTATTTGCTGAGAGGCATGTTGAGTCAATGGAATATTTTAATATTTTATATTTTGACACACGTTGCGGGAAAGTGACAGTTTTTTTTTTTTTGCACAAAGTTGTCACTAAATGATATATTGCTCAAACATGCCATGGGCATATGCGGAATTACACCCCGAAATACATTCTGCTGCTTCTCCTGAGTACGGGGATACACATGTGGGACTTTTTGGGAGCCTAGCTTCATACGGGGCCCCGAAATCCAATCACCGCCTTCAGGATTTCTAAGGGCGTAAATTTTGGATTTCACTCCTCACTACCTATCACCGTTTCGAAGGCCATAAAATGCCAAGATGGCACAAAACCCCCCAATATGACCCCATTTTGGAAAGTAGACACCCCAAGCTATTTGCTGAGAGGCATGGTGAGTATTTTGCAGGTCTCATTTGTTTTTGAAAATGAAGAAAGACAAGAATTTTTTTTTCTTTTTCCAATTTTCAAAAGTTTGTGACAAAAAGTGAGGTCTGCAAAATACTCACTATACCTCTCAGCAAATAGCTTGGGGTGTCTATTTTCCAAAACTGGGTCATTTGGGGGGGGGTTGTGCCATCTGGGCATTCCATGGCCTCCGAAACGGTGATAGGCAGTGAAGAGTGAAATCATAAATTTATGCCCTTAGAAAGCCTGAAGGCGGTGCTTGGTTTTAGGGGTCCCGTACGCGGCAAGGCTCCCAAAAAGTCTCACACATGTGGTATCCCCGTACTCGGGAGAAGCAACAGAATGTATTTTGGGGTGTAATTTCACATATTCCCATGGCATGTTTGAGCAATATATCATTTAGTGACTTTGTGCAAAAAAAAAAAAAAAAATTGTCTCTTTCCCGCAACTTGTGTCACAATATAAAATATTCCATGGACTCGACATGCCTCTCGGCAAATAGCTTGGGGTGTCTACTTTCCAAAATGGGGTCATTTGGGGGGGTTTGAACTATTCTGGCATTTAATGCACAACATTTAGAAGCTTATGTCACACATCAGCTACTCTTCTAACCACTTGAAGACAAAGCCCTTTCTGACACTTTTTGTTTACATGACAAAAAAATTTTTTGCAAGAAAATTACTTTGAACCCCCAAACATTATATATTTTTTTTTAAAGCAAATGCCCTACAGATTAAAATGGTGGGTGTTTCATTTTTTTTTTCACACAGTATTTGCGCAGCGATTTTTTTAAACGCATTTTTTTGGGAAAAAACACACTTTTTTACATTTTAATGCACTAAAACACACTATATTGCCCAAATGTTTGATGAAATAAAAAAGATGATCTTAGGCCGAGTACATGGATACCAAACATGACATGCTTTAAAATTGTGCACAAACGTGCAGTGGCGACAAACTGAATACATTTTTAAAAGCCTTTATAGGTTACCACTTTAGATTTACAGAGGAGGTCTGCTAAAATTACTGCCCTCGATCTGACCTTCGCGGTGATACCTCACATGCATGGTGCAATTGCTGTTTACATTTGACGCCAGACCGACGCTTGCATTCGCCTTTGCGCGAGAGCGGGGGGCGACAGGGGTGCTTTTTTTTTTTTTTTTTGCTTTTTTATCTTATTTTTAAACTGTTCTTTTCATTTTTATTTTTTAATCATTTTTATTGTTATCTCAGGGAATGTAAATATCCCCTATGATAGCAATAGGTAGTGACAGGTACTCTTTTTTTTGAAAAAATTGGGGTCTATTAGACCCTAGATCTTTCCTCTGCCCTCAAAGCATCTGACCACACCAAGATCGGTGTGATAAAATGCTTTCCCAATTTCCCAATGGCCCTGTTTACATCCGGCGAAATCTAAGTCATGAAATGCTCGTAGCTTCCGGTTTCTTAGGCCATAGAGATGTTTGGGGCCATTCTGGCCTCTGATCAGCTCTATGGTCAGCTGGTTGAATCACCGGCTGCATTTTCAGGTTCCCTTTTGGGACAGGAGAGCCAGAGAAAAACATGAAAGATGGTGGGGGCATTCCCTCCCACTGCTTGTAAAAGCAGTCTAGAGGCTAATTTGCCGCTAGGATTGCTTTTACATGAAAGCCGACCGCTGGCTGAAAAGAATGATACCAAGATGATACCTAAACCTGCAGGCATCATTCTGGTATAACCACTCAAACTCCAGCAACATACCAGTACGTTGCTGGTCCTTGTTGGGCATATATTGTAAACTTTTTTTTCATGCAGCCTGTGGGCTGAACGAAAAAAAGATATTGATCGGTGGGTATCCCAACCATTAGAATACCTCCCTTCATCCACCCACTTCTAATGATGGGCATACATGCACCGTTTATATATGCCGAAGCATGGGGGCATCCTCCCACAAAAGGCAGGAGCAAGTCGCTGCTTCACCCACTGCTGCCCCCACGCTTCGGCATATATGCTGAAGTATGTAACTGGGGGTGAAATCACCTCCGACAGCGCTGGTGTCACGGCTTTATGTATCGTGGGAGCAAACGCTGTTGCTGTCAAGATAAATAAATCTGCGTTGCAGCTAAATGGCGTACCTGAAAACAAAAAAATGGTTAAAACACAGTAAACTATAAAAAAAAATTACATACCTGAAAAGCAAACATGATAAAACATAACAACAATAAAACATTGCAGAATAGAATACAGTAAAAAAGAGCAGAACAATAGAGAGAAAATAGAGAGAGAGAACAATAAAACGACAACTATTTTTGATTCTTTTATTTTATATTTTTTTTGTGTAATTTTTTTTTTTTTTTTTACATTTTTGTTTTTATAACTGTAACTTTTAAAACTGTAACGGTTCCAGGTTTGGGTCTCCCAAAATGCGACGGCATCTTGGGAGACCCTGTGAAAGTGTGTCCTAGTCTGTGCAGTGCTGTACCCTACGCTAAAACTCAACTAGTGTATGGTAGCGCTCAAAACATTCACCAATGCAAAGACCAGGATTGCCAGAACAGGAGGGACAATAATACCGGGTGTCACGCCTAAATCCGCGCTTTCTGCAGACACAACATTTTCTTTGGGGGGCTTGTTGGGTAGGGGTACTCTGGAGGACATAAGGAAAATGCCTCTCGTGCAACCGGCTTACTGCATTTGGTTTGGGAAGGTGAGGTGGAGCACCGTCTGGATACAGAAGGGCTCTGACGATCCCTTCCTGGAATTTAAGGAAGGATCCAGTCCGTCCTGAAGCTCTGTATAGCACATGAGCGTTCAGCAAAGCCAATTGAAATAAGTATAAGACACTTTTTTGTACCAGCATCTGGCCTTACGGGCAATTAGGTACGGCGCCAACAACTGGTCGTTGAGGTCCACCCCTCCCATATTTTGGTTACATTCGTGGACACAGAGGGGTTTCTCCACAACACCAGTCGCCGTAGTAATTTGGACCGTCGTGTCTGCATGAAGGGAGGTAAGAATGAAAACATTCTTATTGTCCCTCCACTTCATAGCGAGCAAATTATTACACTGCAAGCAGGCTCTCTCCCCCAGCCTAAGACGGGAATCTACAAGCCACCAGGGAAAGCCCCGGCGATTAGGTCGCACGGTGCCACATGCTCCAATTTGATGATCAAAAAGGTGACCAAAAAGTGGCACACTCGTGTAATAATTGTCCACATATAAATGGTACCCCTTTCCGAATAAGGGTGACACCAAGTCCCACACTATCTTGCCAGCGCTTCCTATGTAGTCAGGGCAGTTTGTTGGCTCTACGTGACTATCTTTGCCCTCGTAAACCATAAAACTACATGTATAGCCTGTGGCCCTGTCACAGAGCTTTATACATCTTGACCCCGTATCTGGCACGCTTGCTGGGAAGATCCTGTTTGAATGACAAGCGACCAGAAAATTTAATCAGGGACTCATCAACGCAGACAACTTGATGGGGAGTAAACAAGTCTGCAAAACGCTGGTTGAAGTGGTTTACGAGGGGCCGAATTTTGTAGAGCCGATCGTATTCAGGGTCTCCACGAGGACGAGAGTTCATTGTCGTTGAAGTGCATGAACCGCAAAATCTGCTCGTATCGTGCCCCGGCCATGGAAGCAGAGAACACAGGCACATGGTAAATGGGTCAGTGGACCAATATGACCGCAACTCACTCTTTTTATTTATGCCCATGTTGAGGGAAAGGCCCAGAAAGAGCTTAAATTCGAGACCGTAATTGGTCTCCAATCTCTGGCAAGGGAGGTCTGGGGATTAGCGGCGATGTGTTGACCAGCGTATAAATTGCTTTGGTCCACAATAGATCTATAGAGATCTTCGGTGAAAAACAGTGAATAAAAATCCAGTGGCGTAAAATCAACTGTTTCCACCTGAATTCTGGGTTGGCCAGTGAATGGGGGAAGTACGGGTGCTGCAGAAGTGGTGGGTTCCCAATTCGGATTGGCGAATGCAGCAGGAAGGGCACTATGGGCACGACGGGCCTGTGTTCGTCGTCTTGGTGGCAGCGGGACACTACTAGTGCTTGCCACCTCACCAGCTTGAACTGCACTTATGGGGCTCGCCACGTCACCACGTGATACTGCAGTGCTGGATGTACGACCAGGGTGTACTAGGCCACTGGTGCTTGCCAGTTCAACAGAAGGAATAGCGGCGCTAGTACTTCTCTGCTCCATACGAGGGTCCTGCGGTTCTTGCACTTCAAGGACAGAAGAAGAAGTTCGGGGTCTGGTACGCCTGACCTTAGCAGGGACCACAACTCCGTCATCAGAGCTATCTGTCATCGAGCCGCTGTTCTCTACAGGATCGTATTCTGAGCCTGAATCTGACAGATGAGTGACTTCCTCTTCACTATCTGTCATGCTCAGAAACGTGTAGGCCTCTTCACTAGTGTACCTTCGATTTGCCATTTTGGGCTCTAAATTTAGGGGTACACTAGTGAGACTCACAGGCAAAAAAGCTCCTGATTGTCAGCGAATGTATCAAAACGCTACCAAAAAACTGTTAGCGATCGCAGGGATCAGGCCTGACTCTGCGAACGCTGCAGTTATGTGTGCTTAGTGTTTTGTAAGTGTCAGTGATCGATCAATACTGCACTTGGGTGGGCTGGGCTGGGCCGAGAAGCGAAACGCAGGTGCTAGCAGGTATCTGGGCTGATCCCGCTACCACTGCGTTTTTGAGGACCCTAAACTGCTGGGGATGCTAGTATAGATCTGATCGGATCAGATATTGATCCGTTCAGATACTATAGCACTAAGGGAGGTGTATGCTGCGTGCGTGGGTTTTAGCGGTACTGGCGCTAACCTGACGCTGCCTGGGGCGACGCAGACCTTATCTGACCCTAAAAACTTAACTTATATCACCGCCGGGCGATCACGGGGTTAAACCTTTATAAGGTAATAAACGGCGGGTGCCCTAAAACTATAATAAACAAACTAACCAGCGTCACCCGTAACAATTATATGGTGATTACTGGTGAAAAGGTTAACTAGGGGGCAATCAGGGGGTTAAAACCTTTAGTAGGTAGTATATAGGGGTCCCTGTCGCTATAAAACACTGACGGCGAACCTATATACTTCCCTAACTAGTGTCACCTGTGTCACTAATACAGCGATCAGAAAAACGATTGTTTAGTGACACTGGCGACGGGGGGTGATCATGGGGTTAAAACTTTATTAGGGGGGTACCCTAGACCTAAAGGGGGTACACCAGACCTAAAGTGGGCTAACCCTAACTGCCCTAACACTTATAACTGTCACAAACTGACACCAATGCAATAATCAGGAAAAAAAAAAAACTGCTTTTGGTGTCAGTGTGACAGGGGGTACAGGGGGGTGATGGGGGGGTGACAAATGTGCCTGCGTGTTCTACTGGAAGTGTAGTGTTGGTGCAAACTTACTTGGATGCCTTCTCTCCTCGGCGCCGGAACGAAAAGACCGGCTCGAGGAGAGTGACATCACTTCCTCCGCTTCTGTTTACATTACAGAAGCCGAGGAAGCCCGTCAATGGCCAGGAGCGATTGCGAGGGGGCAGCCACGAATGAGTGGCCTCCCCCTCACCTTTGATCGCCCCTGATCTGAATCCGACCGCCGCAGGCACCGGGGGGGGTCCGATCGGACCCCCCCACCCGCGGGCAGGCAAGGACGTATCTGTAAGTCCTTTTGCCTGCCCGTGCCATTCTGCCGACATACATCGTCGTGCGGCGGTCGGCATCTGGTTAAAAAAATACAAAACAGTAAAGTTAGCCCAATGTTTTTGCATATTGTGAAAGATGAAGTTATGCCGAGTAAATAGATACCTAACATGTCATGCTTCAAAATTGCACACACTCGTGGAATGGCGCAAAAATTCGGTACTTAAAAATCCCCATAAACGACGCTTGAAATTTTTTTTTTTACTGGTTACATGTTTTGAGTTACAGAGGCGGTCCAGGGACAAAATTATTGCTCTCGCTCCAACGTTCGCGTTGATACCTCACATGTATGGTTTGAACTCCGTTTTCATATGTGGGCGGGACTTACACATGCGTTCACTTCTGCGTGCGAGCAGACGGGGACAGGGGCGCTTTAAAAAACCTAAAAATTTATTGTTAATTATACTTTCTTTTTTTTTATTTTGACACTTTTTTTGAAAAAAAAATTTTTTTTATCACTTTTATTCCTATTACAAGGAGTGTAAACATCCCTTATAATAGGAATATGGCATGACAGGTCCTCTTTATAGTGAGATATGGGGTCAATAAGACCCCACATCTCACCACTAGGCTGGGAAGCCTGAAATAAAAAAAATAAATAAACCGATCATGGCTTCCCAGCCGAGGCGGCGCAGTTTTTTTTAATGCAGAGGCCGTGTGCGATGTCATAACATCGCGCCTGGCCTCCGACGATCATAGAGACTCAGACGACCATCTGGTACGCCGGAAATCTCTGATCAACATCCGGGGCCGTCAGGTCCTGTGTCTGACTCACCGATCATAGCGATGAGTCGGTAGAAGGATCGAAGGGCAGTGGGGGGGGGGGAACGTCCCCTCACGCCTGCCGTAAGAACGAACAAGCGGCGGAACAGCCGCTATGATCATTCTTACGGTGTAGGGAACCGCCGGCTGGAAACGGCAATATCTGAATGATGTCTGTAGCTACAGGCATCATTCAGATTTCCCGCTCAAAGTCCGTCACGTCATATAACGGCGGGCGGGCGTGAGGCGGTTAAGGTCAAAAAACTTCTGGCAGTGACTGGCCCCCCAAACCTCCATTCCCTCGCCGGGGCACCTCAGAAGACGATGATCGGGGCCACTCTGTGCAAAACCAGCTGCACAGTGGAGTAAGATGTTTGTTTTAAGAAAAATAAAACAAAGGTTTACAATCACTTTAACCCCTTGTTTGCCCCTAGATGTTAACCGTTTCCCAGCCAGTGTCATTAGTACAGTGTCAGTGTACAGTATTATCACATTATTAGTGTCACTAGCGACATCCGTGTGTCAGTTAATAACCCTCCCAAACGGTGTCTGTTAGTGCCAGATTGTCCGCCACCCTATCACAGTCCCCACTATAAGTTGCTGATCACCGCTATAGCATCTATAGCTGCGTAAATTGCAGTGTATATATACCATAGTTTGTAGACTCTAACTTTCGCAAAAAACAAATAATATACACTTTTTGGGATTTTTATTTTACCTAAGATGTAGCAGAATACATTTTAGCCTAAATTTATGAAGACATTTGCATTTTTTTAATTTTATTTTTATTGGATATGTTTTATAACAAGTTGAAAATAGTTTTTTTTTTTTTTCTTTATATAATAAAAAAAACCCAGTGGTGATCAAATACCATGAAAAGAAAGCTCTATTTGTGTGAAAAAAATGATATAAATTTCATTTGTGTACAGTGTTGCATGGCCAGGTAAAGTAGCACAAGGCTGAATAGCAAAAAATGCTCTGGTCATGAATAGGGTAAAACCTTCCAGAGCTCAAGTGGTTAAAATACTTTTAAAATACCTTGACCCTGCCTTCTGGTGCCTAAAGGAGGCCTGGGACCATCGCCATCACTGTGCCTCCCAAGTGTGGAAGCATATTCTAGCAGAATTTGGGGTGCCCTATTTCCTTTCCTATGAGGCATAGGAAATGTTTTATCTTAAACCTTTATTTTCTTTATCGTACATCACGGGACACAGAGCACCATAATAATGACTATCTGGGTTATACGCTACCTCTAGGTGATTGGACACTGGCAACCAATAGAAAGAAAGTTCCCCCCATATAACCCCTCCTATACAGGAAGTACATCAGTTTTTTTGGCCAGTGTCTTGAAGGTGATGGTCATGGCTGTTTGAAGCTCTTCAAAACTTCATGATGTGCCGGTAAGGGCATTATGATCCATTCGGATGGCATGAAGGCTAAAATGGATGGTACCTCATGGGAAGGAGAGAAGATTCCTTGAGGTTTTGCCTGTAATGCAGCTTTACAACGCTGGACCCTGCGTAATGGAAACCTGTGCAGTGTTTGTTCTGACCAAGGTGCTTTCCTGCAGGGTGCTATACAGGTCCACGGGAGTAGACCACAGATTGAGGGGGACCCAGGCTCTGAAGGTTTTTTTATGACAAAGCTCGCTGTGATGGGTAAAGATTGGATTCCTGTTTTGTTCAGAGTCCTGCAGCAGGAATGGTAAGTCTGTATTTGTTTGCAGTTTTTCTCTTTAAAAAAAAAAAAAAAGAGAGAGAGAGAAATCTGACTGTTCTCCCGGTGGCCACTGGGAGCAGTGTGCCGTTTAATCATGCTAAGTACTCTTACTCATGTGGACTGCGGTTTATCCTCCAGCTACTAGAGGGCGAAGGCTCGCTCAGTATGGTCTATTTTTATATAGGCAGGAAGTGGAAGGGGACGGCAATGCTATGTGGCAACAGGTTCAGTTAGCCTCTGGAGACATAGCAGCAGCCTACAGATACTAACAAAGTGTGAGTACGTACTATGGGAGAACTATGTGAAGACAAGTCATGATTTTATGCTGCATATTTACTGCTTATCCGGAGGGACCTTACAACTGAAGTTTAAAACACCCCTGGATGGTTAGCAGTTCACTTTAAAGTGTTGACTGCTCTATAAGCAGGTGCAGCGTGTAGTGTACATGCTTGCAATCTTGTTACTTAAATGCATGTTTAAATATACACATTTGGGAAAACGTGGGCATATCTCCAGTATAGTGCATATGTGCTTGGCTAGATCCTGCAGGTCTAGTTGGGCCCAACTTCAGTTAAGCAGGTGCTTGCAAAACCTGCTGAAACAGCAGTGCTGGAATGCACGGTTGCTAAAAACGCGCGGTTGCACAAGAATGCATGATTGCACAAAGATGCATGTTTTTTCATGTTTTGCATAAATCTACGTGGTTATACATGTTTACATAGAGATACATGATCATGGTTGCTTAAGCATGCATAGATGCACAAAGATGCATGTTTATTCGTGTTTGCAGAAATGTACAAGAATTTACATGTTTGCATGGAGATACATGTTTATGATTGCATACAATGCATAATCGCATAGAGATGCATGGTTATTAACCACTTAAGGACCGCCTCACGCAGATTTACGTCAGCAAGGTGGCATGGGCAGGCAGAATCACGTACATATACGTGATCTGCCTACCGCGGGCGGGGGGTCAGATCGGACCCCCCCCCCCGTGCCTGAGGCGGTCCGCTTCTGACCAGCGGCGATCAGAGATGAGGGGGAGACCATCCGTTCGTGGCCCCCCCCTCGCGATCGCTGCGGGCCAATCAAATCATTCCTTTGCTGCTGTATGCTAAACAGCAGCAAAGGAAATGATGTCATCTCTCCTCGGCTCTGTATTTTCTGTTCCGGGGCCGAGGAGAGAAGACTGGAATGTGAGTGCACAACACACACACATACAATAGAACATGCCAGGCACACAAAACACCCCCCTTTACCCCCTGATCCCCCCCCCCAGATCACCCCTAATCCCCCCCTCCCCGTCACACCGCCACCAAGCAGTTTTTTTTTTTCTGATTACTGCATGGTGTCCGTTTGTGACAGTTACTGTGTTAGGGCAGTTACTGTTAGCCCCCTTTAGGTCTAGGATACCCCCCCCCCAACCCCCCCTACTAAAGTTTTAACCCCTTGATCACCCCCTGTCGCCAGTGTCGCTAAGCGATCATTTTTCTGATCGCTGTATTAGTGTCACTGGTGACGCTAGTTAGGGACGTAAATATTTAGGTTCGCCGTCAGCGTTTTATAGCGACAGGGACCCCCATATACTACCTAATAAATGTTTTAACTCCTTGATTGCCCCCTAGTTAACCCTTTCACCACTGATCACCGTATAACTGTTACGGGTGATGCTGGTTAGTTAGTTTATTTTTTATAGTGTCAGGGCACCCGCCGTTTATTACCGAATAAAGGTTTAGCCCCCTGATCGCCCGGCGGTGATATGCGTCGCCCCAGGCAGCGTCAGATTAGCGCCAGTACCGCTAACACCCACGTACGCAGCATGCGCCTCCCTTAGTGGTATAGTATCTGTACGGATCAATATCTGATCAGATCTATAATAGCGTCCCCAGCAGTTTAGGGTTCCCAAAAACGCAGTGTTAGCGGGATCAGCCCAGATACCTGCTAGCACCTGCGTTTTGCCCCTCCGCCCGGCTCAGCCCACCCAAGTGCAGAATCGATCGATCACTGTCACTTACAAAACACTAAACGCATAACTGCAGCGTTCGCAGAGTCAGGCCTGATCCCTGCGATCGCTAAGTTTTTTTGGTAGCATTTTGGTAAACTGGCAAGCACCAGCCCCAGGCAGCGTCAGGTTAGCGCCAGTACCGCTAACACCCACGCACCGTACACCTCCCTTAGTGGTAAAGTATCTGATCGGATCAATATCTGATCCAATCAGATCTGTACTAACGTCCCCAGCAGTTTAGGGTTCCCAAAAACGCAGTGTTAGTGGGATCAGCCCAGATACCTGCTAGCACCTGCGTTTTGCCCCTCCGCCTGGCCCAGCCCACCCAAGTGCAGTATCGATCGAACACTGACACTTACAAAACACTAAACGCATAACTGCAGCGTTCACAGAGTCAGGCCTGATCCCTGCGATCGCTAACAGTTTTTTTGGTAGCGTTTTGGTAAACTGGCAAGCACCAGCCCCAGGCAGCGTCAGGTTAGCGCCAGTACCGCTAACACCCACGCACGCAGCATACGCCTCCCTTAGTGGTATAGTATCTGAACGGATCAATATCTGATACGATCAGATCTATATTAGCGTCCCCAGCAGTTTAGGGTTCCCAAAAACGCAGTGTTAGCGGGATCAGCCCAGATACCTGCTAGCACCTGCGTTTTGCCCCTCCGCCCAGCCCAGCCCACCCAAGTGCAGTATCGATCGATCACTGTCACTTACTAAATGCATAACTGCAGCGTTCGCAGAGTCAGGCCTGATCCCTGCGATCGCTAACAGTTTTTTTGGTAGCGTTTCGGTGAACTGGCAAGCACCAGTGGCCTAGTACACCCTGGTCGTAGTCAAACCAGCACTGCAGTAACACTTGGTGACGTGGCGGGTCCCATAAGTGCAGTTCGAGGTGAGGTGGCAAGCACAAGTAGTGTCCCGCTGCCACCAAGAAGAAGACAAACCCAGGCCCGTTGTGCCCATAATGCCCTTCCTGCTGCATTCGCCAATCCTAATTGGGAACCCACCACTTCTGCAGCGCCCGTTCTTCCCCCATTCACATCCCCAACCAAATGCAGTCGGCTGCATGAGAGGCATTTTCTTTATGTCCTCCCGTGTACCCCTACCCAACGAACCCCCCCAAAAAATATGTTGTGTCTGCAGCAAGCGCGGATATAGGCGTGACACCCGCTATTATTGTCCCTCCTGTCCTGACAATCCTGGTTTTTGCATTGGTGAATGTTTTGAACGCTACCATTCACTAGTTGAGTATTAGTGTAGGGTACAGCATTGCACAAACTAGGCCACACTTTCACAGGGTCTCCCAAGATGCCATCGCATTTTGAGAGACCCGAACCTGGAACCGGTTACAGTTATAAAAGTTAGTTACAAAAAAAGTGTAAAAAAAAATAAAATATATAAAATAAAAAAATAGTCGTTTTTATTGTTCTCTCTCTCTCTATTGTTCTGCTCTTTTTTACTGTATTCTATTCTGCAATGTTTTATTGTTATTATGTTTTATCATGTTTGCTTTTCAGGTATGCAATTTTTTATACTTTACCGTTTACTGTGTTTTATTGTTATCCATTTTTTTGTCTTCAGGTACGCCATTCACGACTTTGAGTGGTTAGATTGGTTATACCAGAATGATGCCTGCAGGTTTAGGTATCATCTTGGTATCATTCTTTTCAGCCAGCGGTCGGCTTTCATGTAAAAGCAATCCTAGCGGCTAATTAGCCTCTAGCCTGCTTTTACAAGCCGTGGGAGGGAATGACCCCCCCCCCCACCGTCTTCCGTGTTTTTCTCTGGCTCTCCTGTCTCAACAGGGAACCTGAGAATGCAGCCGGTGATTCAGCCAGCTGACCATAGAGCTGATCAGAGACCAGAGTGGCTCCAAACATCTCTATGGCCTAAGAAACCGGAAGCTACGAGTATTTCATGACTTAGATTTCGCCAGATGTAAACAGCGCCATTGGGAAAGCATTTTATCACACCGATCTTGGTGTGGTCAGATGCTTTGAGGGCAGAGGAGAGACCTAGGGTCTAATAGACCCCAATTTTTTCAAAAAAAAGTACCTGTCACTACCTATTGCTATCATAGGGGATATTTACATTCCCTGAGATAATAATAAAAATGATTTAAAAAAAAATGAAAGGAACAGTTTAAAAATAAGATAAAAAAGCAAAAAAATAATAAAGAAAAAAAAAAAGCCCTCCCTTTGATAAAGTCACGTGCTGTGACGCAACGCGTCAGGGTAGGAGGAGTCAGGTGCCGACGCTTCTCGGGGACGGCCGAACCCGGAAGCTTCCCTCGTATTCACTGTTTGCTGTACATTTCAATGTAAGTTACTACTTTTTTTAATAAATGGGTTTTTTGAATACTACACCATGAGATCTTTCCTTTGCTCTTAATAACCGCTGGAACCGCTGAGAGTGCTGGGAGCTGTGGGTTGAGCTGCAGAGAGACAGACCTACTGGATGGTGAAAGACACGCTGCAAGAAACACATCCTCTCCTAGAAACATCTACCTGCCCTACTAGGCTCATTGGGGGCCGCTGTTGGAGGTGAGAGGCTGGGGGAAACATCTGGGAATTGCACCAGAACGTGCATAGAAGAAAAATTACCAGTCACTGCACATTTTTTGCACTGTGTCTTAAGACTTTTTGCGGAAATCACCCATCACTATTGCACTGTTGTATGGACTATTTTGCACTATTGTCACCGTTTGGGACAGCATCTCTGGAGTGGGATTAGCTGCCCTATCAACATTAATTATTCATTATTAATTATTTTAAACACTCAAATTATTGCATTTATTAATTGTTATGGCATGATTTTAATATTTATTTGGTCATTATATAATATTTTTTTGCAATTCATGCACATTTATTCTCAAGATTTTGTTTGCACATTACTGTCACTTTAGCACTGCTTATTCGTAGTTCACGTAGAAGAAGTGACTTTATTCATTAGTATTAGTATTTATTTTCAGTGATTTATTTTGAGCCACTGGCATCACCTGTGACATGTACTTTTGGTTTTGAGGAATTCATTTGGGAAGGCATTTTTCCTCACTCACAGTTACTATATTTCTTCACCCAATGAGGGGTGACCGTTTTATTTCACTAAGCACTGAGTCACCTTGCAGTTGATTGCTTTCACTTATATTGATTTTTTTTGTGAGTATTCATTTGGGAAGTCATTTTTACATCTACAGATATTTTTTCACCTATTGAGGGGTGACTGCTTTATTTCCTTTAGCATTGTGTCACTTTGTATATTGTTCAATTTTCATTTATGTTTTTTATCGCAGAATCGCATCCGCTTTTCTTGATATACTCTTGTATGGTGGCATCTATTCTTGGCTAGTATTTACTGTTGCTTGGTCTATTACCACACGAGGTGGATTATATTCTGCCCATTTTACCACACTTTGTACTGTCACTGATTGATGGAATAGCGCCACATATTTTATTTTACAAAAAAAAAAAGCACCCCTGTCGCCCCCTGCTCTCGCGCTAAGGCGAACGCAAGCGGCGGTCTGTCGTCAAACGTAAACAGCAATTGCACCATGCATGTGAGGTATCACCGCGAAGGTCAGATCGAGGGCAGTAATTTTAGCAGTAGACCTCCTCTGTAAATCTAAAGTGGTAACCTGTAAAGGCTTTTAAAGGCTTTTAAAAATGTATTTATTTTGTTGCCACTGCACGTTTGTGCGCAATTGTAAAGCATGTCATGTTTGGTATCCATGTACTCGGCCTAAGATCATCTTTTTTATTTCATCAAACATTTGGGCAATATAGTGTGTTTTAGTGCATTAAAATTTTAAAAAGTGTGTTTTTTCCCCAAAAAATGTGTTTGAAAAATCGCTGCGCAAATACTGTGTGAAAAAAAAAAAATTAAACACCCACCATTTTAATCTGTAGGGCATTTTCTTTAAAAAAATATATGTTTGGGGGTTCAAAGTAATTTTCTTGCAAAAAAAATAATTTTTTCATGTAAACAAAAAGTGTCAGAAAGGGCTTTGTCTTCAAGTGGTTAGAAGAGTGGGCGATGTGTGACATAAGCTTCTAATGTTATGCATAAAATGCCAGGACAGTTCAAAACCCCCCCAAATGACCCCATTTTGGAAAGTAGACACCCCAAGCTATTTGCTGAGAGTCATGTCGAATCCATGGAATATTTTATATTGTGACACAAGTTGCGGGAAAGAGATAATTTTTTTTTTTTGCACAAAGTTGTCACTAAATGATATATTGCTCAAACATGCCATGGGAATATGTTAATCTACACCCCAAAATACATTCTGCTGCTTCTCCTGAGTACGGGGATACCACATGTGTGAGACTTTTTGGGAGCCTAGCCGCGTACGGGACCCCGAAAACCAAGCACTGCCTTCAGGCTTTCTAAGGGCGTAAATTTTTGATTTCACGCTTCACTGCCTATCACAGTTTCGGAGGCCATGGAATGCCCAGGTGGCACAAAACCCCCCCCAAATGACCCCATTTTGGAAAGTAGACACCCCAAGCTATTTGCTGAGAGGTATAGTGAGTATTTTGCAGACTTCACTTTTTGTCACAAAGTTTTGAAAAAAGAAAAAAAAAATGTTTTTTCTTGTCTGTCTTCATTTTTAAAAACAAATGAGAGCTGCAAAATAAGATGCATGTTTATACATGTCTACATAGATACATGTTGCATAACCAAGTTTCATAAACGCATGCTTGCTTATTGCGAGAATGCCTGTTTCCATGGGCATGTGTTGCATGAATGCGTGTATACAACATACACTTTCATATTTGCCCAAATACATATTTGCATGAACACATGCTTCCATAGAAGCATATGGCTTAAACACATGCTGGCATGTTTTCATTTGTACCGCATACACATGTTTATTACATGAAGCTGTATACATATGTACTTGTTTTCTCCGGGACTATTTACCTATGTACTTATTTACATAGGACTAAATGCATATGGGCCTATTTGCCTGAGGGTACATCCGTATGAGCGTGTTGATGTACTGCATACGTGAATGCATGAATGGCAAGAGCACTTGTATACCTGCATGTTTGCATGCCTAGGTACTTGCACACCTAAGGGCTTGTATAGAGGTAAACCAACATTGGTTTAGGCCTGCATCCTTGGAGGACTGTTTATTGGGATACCTGTTATACCAGTTAAACAGTTCCAAAAAAGAGGCAGCCGGGGGAAGCAGGAGCACCGCTCTCAGGTTCAGTGATCTGGTAGGTATCCACATCCCCTGATGGACAGTGGTTTTGGGTGCATCTGAACCAATGTGGTGTTTGGCATTGCAGGGTGTCCTGGAGCATTCATTTTTCATCAGACTGTGGCCACATCACATTGTTCATGCCTGATCTCGGTTGACTGAAGCCTAAACAGGATCAAGCCTGGTTAGTATACAGATGGGAGGCTGCCCAGGGATACCAGATGCTGTAATCTATTTCTCACTGGGGTGAGGGAAGCATCTGAGGCTGCTGCGTTTTTTGAGAGTATCTCAGGCAAGTAAGACTTGGGGCAATCTCTGAGGTGTTTTATTTCCTTCTTTTGCCAGCAGAAACCTGGTAGGTTAAGGGCACCTCTTGGGTGGGGGTCTGTCAGAGTCGTCAGTCTTTGCCTTACATTTGCTCCTGGAGCAGACGTTATGGGCTCATTATTGTGAGACAGTTAAATCAGGGCTTGACAAATTTGCATGGAATCTAGGAGCCAGCTAAAAAAGTTAGGAGCCAGGTTTTTTTTAAACGACCGACTAAGCTTTATTTTCAATATAAAAAAGAACTAATCTTAAATTTACACAGAAAGACCGCCCCGCTAGCGGCCGAATAGCGCAACTAAAATGACGGTAAAGCGGCGCTAAAAATAACGCCGCTTTAACGCCGACGCCCCCCGCGGCTCAGTGTGAAATGGCTCTAAGGGTCTGATCAGGTCCGCCTGAAAAACGGACAGGCGAACCTGATCAGACAGCCCGTGTGAAAGGGGCCAAGCAGGGAGATAACAAAAATTTATTTTAATTAAGAAAAAAAAATTAAAAACAGTTTTTACTTTAAAAATATAAATAAAAATAAAAGCTATTACGAAAAAAAAAGGCTATCCCCACATTCACTTGCTTCTCTTCTCCACTTTGGGAAGGAGATGGGCGGGCAGTGAAAACAGGCAGGTATCGCAGCGCTGCCTCCATTAGCATTGCTGGTTGTAATACCAACGGCCACCAAAAGATGGCGCCAGATTCCAGAAGGACCGAAGAAGGTCGCAAAGCCGCGGCCTCAATTACTGGCCGGCATGGCCCGACGCGATCGCACGGGGGGGTCGGAGTCCGCACGGAGACAGGATACCCCCAGCTGTGCCGCCCCAGGCGCCAGGTCGCTAATTCTAGTCGCAAATGCGACCTGGCTCCCGGGGTTTGTCGAGCCCTGAATTAAATGATGGCAGTTCCAAAGTCAAGTAGGAACATGAGGTCTATCTTAAGATCTTAACTCGCTGAAAATTCTTCTGTTTTCAGCTAGGTTAGACGGTTCAGTGATGACCTCTCTGCAAGAGGTAGGTTTCATGTGGCGGTTTGTTTCCAGGCTCATCAAGGATTTCTGTAATTGCAGTGGAAAGATGTTTGTGTTTTTTTTGTGAATCTTCCCTTTGGGTTGGCCACAGCTCAGGAGGTTTTTCAAAGCTTCTAGCCCCAGTGCTGGGCTTGCTGAAGACATCTCAATACTTTTTACCTCAATCTTTGCTAAAGGGGTGTTGCAGAGCAAAGATTGGTGCTTAATATTCTTCCTTTTCAGGAATCTGGAAGATAACCACTGATGCCGGTTGCTCTAGGACAAACCTGTTGTAGGTTCAATTTGGAAATGCCTTTGCAGATTATCTATCTATCTATCTCAACCACCAGGGCAGCACCAGAGGTCATGCAACTCAGGGAGGTGTACCACATTCTGTTTGGGACAGTACAAGTGCTGTCTCCATCACCAATACATATTCCAGGTATAGGATTGTTGCAAGAGGAACTCTTCAGGGGAATCTACTAGATTCCAAGTTCTACAACATTTGGGACAGGTGTGTCCAAGACAAGAGTCCCGCTGCCAATGGTGGTACATACACTGGTAGCACCTTAAGGTCTGGTTCTCCCTTATTTGACGCTTTCTTTCCCTGTTTAGGATTCTGCCACATCTGTTGCCAAGAATCCATAAGGTAGTAACACTGATATTGGTGTTGGCCGAATTAGCCCAGGGGGGCTTGGTACGCAGACATGGCAGGTATTGCGGGGGTTACTCCTTTTGGACACTCCCAGTCCAGCGGGATCTGATGGCCTTGAGTTCTGTATCTCAGCACTGTTGAGCCCCTGGAAGCCAGCTTCGGGGAACTTCAATTACAGGTCTTGAAAATATTTTTTTGCTTGGCGTGAAGCCAGGAAGTGGCACTCGCAGAAATATGTGGGTGGGAGGTTTTCTCTCTCTTTCTCCATTCGGTAGAAGGAAGGAGTTTGGCTTTAAGTACCATTAAGGGTCAGGGTTCTTCCCTATCCATTTTTTTCCAGGGGTTGTTTCACGTTCCTTTTTTTTTTTTTTTTTCATGCCTCATACAGCTGGTAACTTGGACAGTCTCACCTGTCAGGCCATTCTTGTGTCCTTGGGACTTGAATTGGTCTTGACTGTCCTTGTAGAGGCCACTTTTTGAACCAGTCAGGGGACTCTGTAGGTCCTTGTATCTCAGAAGGTGGCTTCTTTAGTTTCTATCACGTCACGAAGTGGAGTGTCAGTAATGGCGGCTCTTTCATGCAAGGAGCCATTCTTGGTCTCGCATCACAAAGTGATGTTGCGTCCTCATCCATTTTTCTTGCTTAAAGTGGTTTCTAGTTTTTCACTTGAATCAGGACAGTGCCTTGCCTTTTATATTTCTCCTAAGTCTGCAATTGGCAGGAGAAAGATCGCTACCTACTCTAGAGGTAGTTCAGAAGCTCAAGGTCTACTTGTCGTCACAAGTCAGGAATCCTGGTGGTGCTGCCAGAAGAGCCCAGGAAGGGCAGGCGGCATCCAGGTTGAATATTTAGCAGTTGATCTGCCAGTTTATCAATGCTTTAAATGGCAAACTTTTTTTCTGGGGAGAGATTCTCTACCAGGTGTGGGAGTATCTTGGGCCATCCATCATCTGATGTTGGTGGCCCAGATGTACAGGACCACTATTTTGGTTTATACATCCTAAAGGGTTTTTACCAGGTCGATGTCAATCACATAGAAAATACTGCCTTTGCCCTCAGCGTATAACGGAGTAGGTCCTACTTTGGTGGCAGTTTCTATAATAGTGTCTCCCTCCCCTCAGGGGCATTGCTTTAGGACATCCCGGATGGTCATTATTATGGTGCTCTGTGTCCTGTGATGTATGATAAATAAAAATTGATTTTTAATACAGCTTACCTGTAAAATCCTTTTCTTGGAGTACATCATGGGACACAGAGGTCCCTCCCCTCTTTTCTGGGATCTTCATTGCTTGCTACAAAAACTGAGGTACTTCCTGTATGGGAGGGGTTATATAGGGGGAACTCCCTTGCTATTGGTTGCCGGTGTCCAATCACTTTTTTTTTTTTGCATACTTTTTAAGCTATTTGCATTTTTTTGAGGGGGGGGGGGGGATCTGTCAGTAAAACGGATATACATTTTTCATGAAAGACTCACTTTAAATTCTGTATTGTTTACCAGCAGGACCTATTTTCAGGAATTCCATAGCTGAGCACTGGTTATGAATTCTGTCAAAGAATTGCTGCAGGTGTGCTCGCTCAGTAATATCCTATAACATGGCCATCCTATATTAAAGCTGAACTGTGGCTTAATATTTGAATAATATTTGAATATGCAATCAAAATATATGTGTGCATGCTGTCTAACATTTCGGAATATATGTAATTCAACTAAATGACTTCTGCTGCATAGCCAGGTGGCTGATCTTTATTTTTAATTACAAATAAACAACAAAGCTTGCTTGGATGTCCCAGCACACAACAACTGATTGTACAGTGTAGGAGCAGCAGCACACTGATTTGTCATCCCTGGTTTCCCAGTGTTAAGCCTCGATCACACAGTACGATTGTTGACAGACTTGTCCTAAAATCTTACCGTTAGTACACTCCTTTTGACAATTGTTGTCCAATTCTCGGCTAACAAATGTTGGATGACATAAAGTAAATTTTCGGCGGACAACGGCTTGACGTCTGATTTTCGTATGGTCAGTACACAAATCCGTCACACAAATGTCGAAAAGTACAAACATGCATGCTCTGAATCAATGCTTACCAAACATGAAATTAGCAGAAGGGGCCCAAAGGGTGGCACTCAAGAGCTGAAGTTCCTTGTAGTACGTCACTATGTTCGTGTTTGTCGCACGACAATTGTGTAATGTTGGTATGCAAGACAAGATCCTGGCACACGTCCTTTTGACAAAAATCAGACGCTCAGTTGGCCAACAATCGTACCGTGTGTACGAGGCTTTAGACAGCACTGCAAAGAGCATCAAAGCACAGTTTTGACATAAGTACCTTAGAGGGTACATATGTTCGGATGTACTTCAGAACATTTAAACGGTAAATGATAAAATAAGCATTGAAGACTTTATGAAACAAAATGGCCTGGAACAAATATTCACATAAGGAAAAATGGTGTGAAGTAAGGCATTAGTGACTCAAGGAGGGTTACATAACCATCAGGCAATCCATTACAAAATAAGAAGCTGGCAATGGCAGCCTCCATGTTTCTCTTAATAAGGAAAGGTTTTTCTGCCGCTGTCAGCCGAACATTCAAACCATCAAATGGCTGGTGTTGTAACTGATCACACGTGTAGCACCATGGCAACTGGAAGTCAAACATAGGCTAATATGGCAGCTTCTTTGGCTGTAAAGATAGAAGGATATAGTTCTGCTTTAGTATTCCAGGCACTAGCAAATGCTGCCTTTTTGAAGCTTGAATTCAAACCTTTTACACGGGTGGGTCGATCAGATCTGCCTGTCAGTTTTTTTCAGGGGATCAGACCCTACTGTCTCCTCTATGGAGCGGCATTCGATCCTATCCACTAAAAACAGACAGACGGGGATCTGTTCTCCATCCATCCATCCATTGGATCAGATGGCAGTTGGTTGTAAACGGACAGGCGGTCTGTTTACATCTGACCGCCCATAGAGGAGAGCAGACTGTCTGTGTCTGCACTGCGTAAGCAGAGCAGACATGGACAAGCCATTTGTCTGCTCAGCAGGGATCAGCAGACAGATTCCCCGATGAGCAGGCGAACTCCAACGGAGCCCACCCCATGTGGAAGGTGCTTAAAACATAAATATATTTTTGTGCTTCTGTTTTTTCCTTCAAATCAATTTGTTACCCATTGAGAACACCAGCAATGCAGGTACAGGATTTTTATTTTATTCTGTGGAGTTAAGGTTCCTTTTTTTTTTTTTTCACAAAACACCTCTGAACAGCAGTAACAGTTGTCTTGTGTAATTATGGTAAGTACTAACAATACACAGTACTTTAAGTGTATAAAACCATGGTGCATTTTAGACCGGAAGCAAAAATACAACTAGTTTTATGCTACAACCAGTTAGTATCTAGATATAAAATGAAATGATGTCTGCAACTAAAACTACTTTTACTATTACAGAGCACACTAATGCCAGTTTAAAAAAATTAGCATAAGGGCTTGTATACACTGGCATTTGTTTGTCAGAACTGCATTTTCACATTTTACAAGTCAATTGGAATGTAAAAGGAACTTTATTAAAAGTATTTAACCCTAGTTTACACTAGTGTGGCTTTGAAATCAGGCAATTTCAAAGCCGCAGTTCAGTGCGATTTAACCTGATTTTGTTGGGTCTTGTGACTTCGTTCAGCAGAAATCTATGCAAGTTGGAAAAGAAAGTAGCGCAGGAACGTTTTTTAAGGTTGCTGCAACATGAGTCCCAGCGACTTGAATGGTTCCATTGTGGGCAATGTGGGTGTGACTTGTCATTTTGGAACTGTCAAATCGCATGACAAATCACACTGGTATGAACGAGGACTTAAGTTGCATCTCTAACTGATCTTGCCCGAAAGGATGCTGCATTTCCTTTCTAAACAAGCCCATAAAGTCCTTTTTAACTTAAGGCATAACACAAAAAAAACCCTTTTTGGGGCCCACCTCCTCCCACCACACCCGTTTAGACTACCTGTTTAGACAGCCAACATCTCAGATGCTTAAGTGTTTGCAGAAATGGATGTGAAACGTACCTGATAACCCGATTTCCTAAACTGCAGTCCCTGGGCAGAGCCTTTGCGTGATCACGTACAATGCAGGGCTATTAACCCTGTAATATACATTGTGGAAACAAAAGTACTAGCATGGCCAGGACCAAGGAGAAGGCTGCAGTAGACCAATCACAGGGATAAAGGGAGCCAAATATCAGGTTAGTAAGACAGCCTCTTCTGCAACCCCCTAAACTAGGGCTGGATCTAGCCTGTCTGATATGGGGGTGCAGTAAAAAAAAAAAAAAAAGTGTCAGCAGGGCAGAAGATAGGGTCATTGCTGGCAGGGCACTGGGCAGAGCTATTTCTCCCATCCCTGCACAGTACACAGCCTGAGCATATAGGCACTAAGATCTTTTCCTTCCCACACAGCACAGACTGTAGTTGAAATCCGATTCCCTTACACACAGCCATGATCTGCATATTGTGTAGCTGGTTACTCTGTTTCTGTTCTGACCTGTGATATTCTTTGGTCAGAACAGCGGCTCAGCTGCGTTAGCCAGCTATACACTGTACAGATTATAGCTGTGTGTAAGGGAATCAGACTTTTAGGGTGCTGTGTGGGGAGTGAGGAGGAGATATTATTAGTGCCTGTGTGCAGGATGTTTGCAGGGATGGGAGACTGCCAGCACTGCGCCAGGGGTGGTGGGGGATGCAGAGCACCCCCTAAATCTGACCATGCCTTAGACATAACAATCATTTAACCCTTGCAGTGTGGGAGGACCCACTGCAGTGGTATATTTATTTGTGTCCAGAGGCTTTCAATTATAGATGTGTATAAGCACGATAGCCAATATCGAAAGGGTTCTACATAGGCTTCCTATCACCTTCAAATAGAGGTTTACAAGATGAATCCTGACTTTAAATAAGCTGTTAGCGGGCTTAGCGCTGCAAGTACAGTATGCTGAAGCCTGTTAGCATCTTGTTTATAGTGACATTCAGCACTCCCATTAAGATCTCTGTTTTATGTCTTCATAATACTTGAGGTGATTGTAGCCGTATTAGTGCAATTGTGACAGAGAAAATTGAGTACTGTCCATGATACTTTTTTTATTTGCACTAACATATTTTTCATGGACGAGTTTTCGGGGTGTGTCCCCTTCTTCAAGGTTCAAGCAGTACTGATTCACAAAAGTTTTAGCAGAAGGTAAAATGTTAAATCAAAACAAACAAAAAATCTCTGAGGGAAAGGAAAAACAAACACATACAGATCAATGTGTATGTCAACAGTAATAAAGCTATCAGCAAATGAGATAAGGCTGGGGGGGAGCTATAGACTAGAGGGGGGAGGATGAAAGTCACAGAGGGGGTAATAAAACAGAAAAAAATGGCCTAAATTTAGATATTGGTTTCCTTACCCATTATACTACAGTTTTATGACCCCCTCTAATGTTCACCCCCCTAGTCTATAGCTCTCCCTCTGTCTTATCTCACTTGCTGATAGCTTTATTACTATTGCTATACACATTGATCTGTATGTGTTTTTTCTTTTTTCTTTCCCTCAGAAAATGTTTTTCTTTTTTGTTTTGTTTTAACCTTTTACCTTCTGCTAAAACTTTTGTGAATCAGTACTGCTTGGACCTTGAAGAAGGGGACACACCCCGAAAGCTCTTCAATGAAAAATTATATGTTAGCGCAAATAAAAAAGTATCACGGACAGTACTCAATTTTCTATGTCTTCATAATGAACCTGTAGTTTGCTATAAAGGCTACACTACAACAAAGTAGATTGCAGCTTGCTGAAAACTTTGGGAATGCTTTGTACATTTTGCTCTTTCACATACTGAAGCCTGTATTTTCCAATTCTGAAGAACTGTTTGGCTTTGCTTTTCCAACCTGTACTCTAAAACGGAGGCATGTTCAAATGCTGCACCCTGAGGTGAGGCCATAAGAGTCCAGCTGCAACTGTCCAGATCTGCTCCCTTGAACCGATTGGTAAAAGCAGGAAGCTGCAAAGAAAAAACAATGGCAATATCCCTGGAATGGTAAGGGAAGATCCACGACGTGCCCTCAGCCACAGCAAAAATCGGCATGCCATTGTAGGTAACCTAAATGCAATAGAAATATTTAAAACTAGGTATATACGTACAAGTCTCAACAAAACTGTGGGTGGAATTTTGGATTTTCTTTACACTTATTTGTGTTGCATTCAGCATTCTGATAGCAGCACAATCAGCAGTCAGGAGTGAAGAGAAAAACTTCCTGACCTTACTTGTGAATAACTTACACTTAAATTTACAGCCAATCTGAGCTGACAGTATAACAACGCAAAAAACAAGATTGTGTGTAAAAGAACCTATAATTCCAACCCACAGGGATGACATTAGCTCTAGTCTAAGCCAAGATAAACCCCCACAGTAGTGATCTACATATATATATATATCAGACAATGCTTTTGGCTGTTATTTTCACTCCATTATTTTAGTTCTTAATATATTTTTCCTAAAAAAAAAAAAAAAAAAAATTGTGTTAACCAAAGTAAATAACACCTAGGTGTGGAGTTATTTTTAAAACTAATTAGGCTTTCGAAAGAGGGAGGTTTGAGCAGAGGAAGCTGAGTGACTGAACTTCCTGGAGGTAAGCTCAGCTAGCAGTACATCGTTTACAGGCACCTCTATGCTGAATCTGCTGAGTTACTGCAGCTTAGCATAGAGGAGCTGTTAGCTGACAAATGGGATTGCATCTTTTCATGTGGCACAGTGAGAAATTGGGCTCATTAAAGCATTGTGACTGCCCTCTGCTGTGTGCCCTCCTGATCCCCCCCCAGTGTTTGCCCTCCTGATCCCTCCAGTGTGTGCCCTCCTGATCCCCCCAGTGTGTGCCCTCCCGATTTCCCCCCCAGTGTGTGCCCTCCCGATCCCCCCCAGTGTGTGCCCTCCCGATCCCCCCAGTGTGTGCCCTCCCGATCCCCCCCCAGTGTGTGCCCTCCCGATCCCCCCCCAGTGTGTGCCCTCCCGATCCCCCCCCAGTGTGTGCCCTCCCGATCCCCCCCCAGTGTGTGCCCTCCCGATCCCCCCCAGTGTGTGCCCTCCCGATCCCCCCCCGTGTGTGCCCTCCCGATCCCCCCCCTAGTGTGTGCCCTCCCGATCCCCCCCCAGTGTGTGCCCTCCCGATCCCCCCCCAGTTTGTTCCCTCCCGATCCCCCCCCTAGTTTGTGCCCTCCCGATCCCCCCCCCAGTTTGTGCCCTCCCGATCCCCCCCCCAGTTTGTGCCCTCCCGATCCCCCCAGTCCCCAGTTTGTGCCCTCCCGATCCCCCCAGTTTGTGCCCTCCCGATCCCCCCAGTTTGTGCCCTCCCGATCCCTCCAGTTTGTGCCCTCCCGATCCCCCCCAGTTTGTGCCCTCCCGATCCCCCCTAGTATGTGCCCCCCAGTGTGTGCCCTCCCGATCTCCCCCAGTATGTGCCCCCCAGTGTGTGCCCTCCCGATTTCCCCCCCAGTGTGTGCCCTCCCGATTTCCCCCCCAGTGTGTGCCCTCCCGATTTCCCCCCAGTGTGTGCCCTCCCGATTTCCCCCCCAGTGTGTGCCCTCCCGATTTCCCCCCAGTGTGTGCCCTCCCGATTCCCCCCCCAGTGTGTGCCCTCCCGATTCCCCCCCAGTGTGTGCCCTGCCGATTCCCCCCCCAGTGTGTGCCCTCCCGATCCCCCCCAGTGTGTGCCCTCCCGATCCCCCCCAGTGTGTGCCCTCCTGATCCCCCCCAGTGTGTGCCCTCCTGACCCCCCCCAGTATGTGCCCTCCCGATCCCCCCCCAGTGTGTGCCCTCCCGATCCCCCCCCCCAGTGTGTGCCCTCCCGATCCCCCCCCCCAGTGTGTGCCCTCCCGATCCCCCCCAGTGTGTGCCCTCCCGATCCCCCCCCCAGTGTGTGCCCTCCCGATCCCCCCCCAGTGTGTGCCCTCCCGATCCCCCCCAATGTGTGCCCTCCCGATCCCCCCCAGTATGTGCCCTCCCGATCCCCCCCTAGTATATGCCCCCCAGTGTGTGCCCTCCTGATTTTCCCCCCCAGCGTGTGCCCTCCCGATCCCCCCCCAGTGTGTGCCCTCCCGATCCCCCCCCAGTGTGTGCCCTCCCGATCCCCCCCAGTGTGTGCCCTCCCGATCCCCCCAGTGTGTGCCCTCCCAATCCCCCCCCCAGTGTATGCCCTCCCGATCCCCCCTAGTATGTGCCCCCCAGTGTGTGTGCCCTCCCGATCCCCCCCCAGTGTGTGCCCTCCCGATTTCCCCCCCTAGTGTGTGCCCTCCCGATCTCCCCCAGTATGTGCCCCCCAGTGTGTGCCCTCCCGATTTCCCCCCCAGTGTGTGCCCTCCCGATTTCCCCCCCAGTGTGTGCCCTCCCGATTTCCCCCCAGTGTGTGCCCTCCCGATTTCCCCCCCAGTGTGTGCCCTCCCGATTTCCCCCCAGTGTGTGCCCTCCCGATTCCCCCCCCAGTGTGTGCCCTCCCGATTCCCCCCCAGTGTGTGCCCTGCCGATTCCCCCCCCAGTGTGTGCCCTCCCGATCCCCCCCAGTGTGTGCCCTCCCGATCCCCCCCAGTGTGTGCCCTCCTGATCCCCCCCAGTGTGTGCCCTCCTGACCCCCCCCAGTATGTGCCCTCCCGATCCCCCCCCAGTGTGTGCCCTCCCGATCCCCCCCCCCAGTGTGTGCCCTCCCGATCCCCCCCCCCCAGTGTGTGCCCTCCCGATCCCCCCCAGTGTGTGCCCTCCCGATCCCCCCCCCAGTGTGTGCCCTCCCAATCCCCCCCCAGTGTGTGCCCTCCCGATCCCCCCCAATGTGTGCCCTCCCGATCCCCCCCAGTATGTGCCCTCCCGATCCCCCCCTAGTATATGCCCCCCAGTGTGTGCCCTCCTGATTTTCCCCCCCAGCGTGTGCCCTCCCGATCCCCCCCCAGTGTGTGCCCTCCCGATCCCCCCCCAGTGTGTGCCCTCCCGATCCCCCCCAGTGTGTGCCCTCCCGATCCCCCCAGTGTGTGCCCTCCCAATCCCCCCCCCAGTGTATGCCCTCCCGATCCCCCCTAGTATGTGCCCCCCAGTGTGTGTGCCCTCCCGATCCCCCCCCAGTGTGTGCCCTCCCGATTTCCCCCCCTAGTGTGTGCCCTCCCGATCCCCCCTAGTATGTGCCCCCCAGTGTGTGACCTCCCGATCCCTCCAGTGTGTGCCCTCCTGATCCCCCCTAGTATTTGCCCCCCTAGTGTGTGCCCTCCCGAAATTGCCCTCCCGAAATTCCCCCTAGTGTGTGCTCTCCCGATTTCCCCCCTAGTGTGTGCTCTCCCGATTTCCCCCCTAGTGTGTGCCCTCCCGATTTCCCCCTAGTGTGTGCCCTCCCGATTTCCCCCCTAGTGTGTGCCCTCCCGATTTCCCCCCTAGTGTGTGCCCTCCCGATTTCCCCCCTAGTGTGTGCCCTCCCGATTTCCCCCCTAGTGTGTGCCCTCCCGATTTCCCCCCTAGTGTGTGCCCTCCCGATTTCCCCCCTAGTGTGTGCCCTCCCGATTTCCCCCTTAGTGTGTGCCCTCCCGATCCCCCCCCCCAGTGTGTGCCCTCCCGATTTCCCCCCCCAGTGTGTGCCCTCTCGATTTCCCCCCCCCAGTGTGTGCCCTCTCGATTTCCCCCCCTCCAGTGTGTGCCCTCCCGATTTCCCCCCCTCCAGTGTGTGCCCTCCCGATTTCCCCCCCTCCAGTGTGTGCCCTCCCGATTTCCCCCCCTCCAGTGTGTGCCCTCCCGATTTCCCCCCCAGTGTGTGCCCTCCCGATTTCCCCCCCAGTGTGTGCCCTCCCGATTTCCCCCCCCAGTGTGTGCCCTCCCGATTTCCCCCCCCAGTGTGTGCCCTCCCAACCCCTCCCCCAATATGTGCTCTCCTGACCCCGTACTGTGCTCTCCTGACCTCCCCGGTGTGTGCCCTCCTGACCCCATACTGTGCTGTCCTGACCTCCTGCTGGTGTGTGCCCTCCTGACCCCATACTGTGCTGTCCTGACCTCCCGCTGGTGTGTGTCCTCCTGACCCTGTACTGTGCTCTCTTGACCCCATACTGTGCTGTCCTGCCCTCCTGACCCCATACTGTGCTGTCCTGACCTCCCGCTGGTGTGTGCCTTCCTGACCCCATACTGTGCTGTCCTGACCTCCTGCTGGTGTGTGCCCTCCTGACCCCATACTGTGCTGTCCTGACCTCCCGCTGGTGTGTGCCCTCCTGACCCCGTACTGTGCCCTCTTGACCTCCCTTGTGTGTGCCATCCTGACCTCCCTGTTGTGTGCTCTCCTAACCTCCTTGGTTTGTGCCCTCCTGACCCCGTGCTGTGCTCTCCTGACCTCCCTGGTGTGTGCCCTCCAGACCCTGTACTGTGCTCTCCTGACCTCCCCAGTGTGTGCCCTCCTGACCCCGTACTGTGCTCTCTTGACCTCCCCAGTGTGTGCTCTCCTGACCCCGTACTGTGCTCTCCTGACCTCCCTGGTGTGTGCCCTCCAGACCCGTACTGTGCTCTCCTGACCTCCCCAGTGTGTGCCCTCCTGACCCCGTACTGTGCTCTCTTGACTTCCCCAGTGTGTGCTCTCATAACCCCGTACTGTGCTCTCCTGACCTGCCCGGTGTGTGCCCTCCTGACCCCGTACTGTGCTCTCCTGACCTCCCTGGTCTGCCCTCCTGACCCCGTACTGTGCTCTCTTGACCCCGTACTGTGCTGTCCTGACCTCCCCGGTGTGTGCCCTCCTGGCCCCATACTGTAATGTGCTGTCCTGACCTCCCGCTGGTGTGTGCCATCCTGACTTCCCTGTTGTGTGCTCTCCTAACCTCCCTGGTTTGTGCCCTCCTGACCCCGTACTGTGCTCTCCTGACCTCGACGGTGTGTGCCCTCCTGACCCCATACTGTGCTGTCCTGACCTCCCGCTGGTGTGTGCCCTCCTGACCCCGTACTGTGCCATCTTGACCTCCTTTGTGTGCCATCCTGACCTCCCTGTTGTGTGCTCCCCTAACCTCCCTGGTTTGTGCCCTCCTGACCCCGTACTGTGCTCTCCAGACCTTCCCAGTGTGTGCCCTCCTGACCTCCCTGGTCTGTGCCCTCCTGACCCCGTACTGTGCTCTCTTGAGCTCCCCAGTGTGTGCTCTCCTGACCCCGTACTGTGCTCTCCTGACCTCCCCGGTGTGTGCTCTCCAGACCCCTTACTGTACTCTCTTGACCTCCCCAGTGTGTGCTCTCCTGACCTCCCCGGTGTGTGTCCTCCTGACCCCTTACTGTGCTCTCCTGACCTCCCCGGTGTGTGCCCTCCAGACCCCGTACTGTGCTCTCCTGACCCAATACTGTGCACGCCTGACCTCCCTTGTGTGTGCCATCCTGACCCCATACTGTGCCATCCTGACCTCCCTGGTGTGTGCTCTGCTGACCCCCCAGTTCTGTAAGCAACACCTTATTTTCTGGCAGTGCCCCCCCCTGAAACTAGACTCTGGATCCGCCCCTGGCAGGACAGGGGCTAGCAGGGAAGAGAACATGGCAAAGAACAGGGGTCAGCAAAGCAGTGTGGGGGGTTGGTGTCAGGAAGGCCTGGTACAAGGGGGTCTGGAGTGTATGGAACCAAGGTTTCAGGAGGGCTGGGAAGTCTGGAGGGCACAGTACTTGTAAGGGGGGGGCAGGAGGACATGGTACAGGGGAGTCTGGAGGGTATGGAACTGTGAGGTCAGGAGGGCTGAGTAGTTTGCTGGGCACAGTGTTGGGGGCTAAGAAGGTACAGTCCTGGGGGGTCAGGAGGGCATGGCATAGGGTGGTAGATGGTAAGAAACTGGGGGTTCAGGAGGGCACAAAGCGATTAGGTGGGTACAAGTGTTTTCCCAAAGCAGAGACTCGCAGGAAAGCTGGTGTGATAGAGCTACCTGTTCTTGTGCACTGATCCCGCTGGTCCTCCTCTCTCGGCATGGAGGAGAGGGGGAGATCAGTGCACTGAACGCTGGGAGGTGAGCCTGCTCCTGCTCCTAGCAAATCCTAGGTGGCAGAGGCATTCCCTGCCCACGGTTTCCCGGACTGAGAGCTCAGACGACAAGACACCTGAGCTCATGCCTTCTCTGCACTGTTTGTGGGGGGGAGGAGCACTTGTGGGTCGGCATGACGGGGACTTAATTGCGACCCACCTGTCACCTCCCTGCGGTTAACAGGTCGATCGCGATTGACAGGTTGCCGACCCCCACCCGAGTTGCAAAGAATCTGAAAGCAACATGTATAACATCACCTCTAATTTCAGGTTTTACATGCTTGAGAAATCATTGTTCAAATATTTTGTAATATAAAAAATTGTAACTACTACTATTTCATTCTCTAAGATGTCTGCTTTCAGAAAATATGTTTTGGAGGTTTTAACTAATTTTCAGGACTAAAATTATTTCCTGGTGCACCCTGACAGCATACAATAGGTTGTGGCTCTGCCCCCACAACCTGATAGGACTGGTTAACTATAAATTAAAGACAGACCTTGCTCGCCTTGTCCTCACCTAATCATTACTGGAGTTGCGAGGTATTCTTTACCAAGCCAGGATCTGCCTCTTCTGGATGGAAATCCTTCCTGTGTACAGCCTCTAAATGAGATATATGGTTGGAGACCCATTTTGGTGGTCCGGGGGGCATAGTTCAGCCTCTCCTGGGTGGAAGTCCTTCCTTTACAGCCTCTAACTGAGCTATATGGTTGAAGCCTCATTCTAGTGGTTACACCAAAGCTTATGTAAAGCTTTTTTTTAAGTGGCAGCGTTTTCCCTTTGCTTACCATATGCTTTTCCCTTCATTCTCTGTTTGTCAGTGCTCTCCTGCACCTGTCTGTGTTGTGGGCATTTGCCTTTTCCAAGATGGCTGTAGCAGGGCAAGTACACTCTGAGCAAAAAAAATAAATAAATAATTGACTCAAGTGGTTGGATATGTCATTGCCATCATCCCATATAATATTCCAAAAATTGCACAAACCTCTAATTTGGGATTTTTAAGGCAATGAAAGTACACTCTAGCCATATTAATGCCTGCCATCCATGCTCAGTTTCCTGGCCTGCCCTATTTCAAGATAGTGCTGGGAGCCCAAAGACTGTGATCTGAGCATGCTCAGGGCACGGATAGCATGAGTAATGGCCAAGGGTACTAGCTTTATATGGTTTTAATGCATTTTTAGGCAACACATGGGGGTGCTTTCCCTTTTTATGGCATTCACCTGGGCTTGCTTTTCCTATCTCCTTCTCAAAGTTTGCTCTGGGATCACTGTGCCATGCTGTTTTTCATTTCAGTCTGCTGCTTTGCTTTGTTTCTATGGGGAACACTGTCCCAGTCATACCACCCTTTGCTTGTAAGCTAAAGGGAATAGGTAAGTAGTAAGGATATTGAGAAAAAGAGAGCCAATATGTACAGCCCTGTAAGGACCTCAAGATGGAGGGAGCCCTCTAAAGGTCAAGACAAGTCATCACCATCTAAGAGCAGACATCCAGGCATAGTGGATCAAGGTCATCATCACACCTCTCATTGTACTCAGTCTCCTTATGGATTGTTTAGGAAAGGGGAGAAGCTACAGAAAATAGACCTGGGGTGTGACGTGGTCAGTATGCCTAAAAGGGGGCATACCCAAGTATAATAAAACAGTAAAGTAAAAGAAAGAAAGGGAATGGGTGGGTGGGATACGAGAGCCACCGCCGACAGGGATGGAGGGGAGGCTTTATGCAGCCTGACTCCTCCCGCAAACACAGACTGACCTGCGGTCAGCCTTACACTTATCATCGCTCCCCGTCTACAAACCTCACAGGTTACCAGCCCTAATAATTCCTGTGTTTGTTGTGGAAAGTCATTGCTTGACAAGTTAGTATGTCAAATCTGCCTGGAGCAAGAGACATACAGTCCTGCAAGGACCTCAAGATGGAGGGAGCCCTCTAAAGGCCCTCAAAAGGCCAGAACAGTCGACATTTAGATGCAGGTATTCAGGCAATGTTAATCAAGGTCATCATCTTGCCTCTCGTTAATATTGCTCCCCATCTACAAACACCACAGTTTTACAGGTTACCAGCCCTAATGGTTGCTGTGTTTGTGGTGTAAAGTCATTGCCTGACAAGCTAGTATGTCAAGTCTGCTTGGAGGAAGCAGCAACTGACAAAGAAGGGGATGGGATGTCAGGAAAGAAGCAGCATTTATTAATGAATTGGCCAAGAAGTCAATACATCAAACCTCTACTACTCTGCGGCTGAATTGCCTAGCACTTCCAAGCAGAGCCAGTAGGTTGTGTCTGAATTAGAGAGCTTGTCAGAGGATGAAGACATGAAAAGGGGGCCACAGGCTTTTAACTTTTGCCTAAGTTTTGCCTGGGGTGAAGTGGTGTAAACTCTCCACAAGGTTAGAAAGTACTAATTTCCCTTCACTGAAGGACTGTAGGAGTAAATTCAGGAAAAATGGCAGGGGCTAGAGAAAAAGGCCTGTACAAACAACAGGTTGTCAAAACTTTATCCCCTGAAACAGTCAAAGGTTAATCTGCTGCTGTCACCTCCGATGGTGGATGTATCATTAATGCGACTGGCAAAACACGTCACCTTGCGGTTACATTCAAGAATGTTCTAGTTTGAAAATTTGATCTAGATCTGAAGTGCTCTTATGTACTACATAATCTGCAGGTGCCTGCAGACCAGCAATAACATTTGCAGCTGTAGGCAGAGCAATATTGAGTTGGAAGGTTAATAATAATAAAGAAGCCCTCCTGGAGGAAGTGGAGAGAGACAAGATGGTAACAGCTTTTTAAGAGCTGAATTTGTCAGGAGACTCTGTGACAGGCATCAGTAGACATCATTTGATGATCTTTAAGAGCAATGTTGCCCGCGGTCATGGAAAGGAGGGCATTATGGCTGAAACCATGGTCAGTGGATCCCGCCTTGAAATAAAATTGGTGAAAGATACCAGACGAGGGCTCCAATCTATTTGGGAGCAGACTGGATACAGCCATCTCAAGGGTGACCACTGGCAGGTCAGGGTGGATATCATCTGACAAAAAAAAAAAAATCAAAAATGTCCAGTATACAGACAGCAACTCCCAGATAGATACGAGGAGGCAAAATCCTACGGACCGGAAAAAGATTACTAAAGGAACTGGAGAAGTATCCAATCTTCATTGTTGAAACCTTAAAAGTCCTAAGGCGCCTGTCTTGGGAGAACAGCAGAAGTCCTTTTAAGGGTGTACTTATGCAAGGGGTGCCTGTGGGAACCAGATGAAGCTTTGAGCACACAACTGGATGAAAAATATTCAGCATCAGTGGGCCATATCAGCTATATCAGTGTAACATTGGTGGAAGTTTAAGAGATGTCCACTTTCCAATCATTTCCAGCCAGCCATCCTACTGGATTTGATGGAAAAGCAAAAAATTCTGGTCCAGTTTGTATCCGAATGAAATAAAAAATTAGCAATCATGAAGGTTCCAAGCACCCAGAGGAGATGAGGTTTCCGTTCAAAGGTGCTCAGTGCAGGTAGTGGCTACCTTGTGTCAAGCCAAAGAGGTCTCCATGAATACGACTTACCAGAGAATATATGTAGAATTTGCAAATCTCAGGGAGCAAAAGCCTAGAGTCTTTTAATCACCCAAACCAGCCAAGGTTCTGCAGTTCTTACAACTGGGGCTGCACAGGAGCCTAGGTTCAAATATGTTTAAAGTTCAGCCTTGCCTGCACTTACAAGGGTTTAAGGAGCCCTTAACCCTTTAGTGAAGCAATTCTTAAAGACTTGCATGAAGTTAAAGACCTACCAGGAAACTATTGTTCCTTAAGTGGGACTTGCCAATACTTCTCAGCTCTATCAAGACCTAATTTCTGTCCTACAGAATTGGGTACACTCTGCAATCTAACCCCAAAGACCGTATATCTGGTTGCTACAACCCCTGTGAAAAGGGTGTCAGAGCTGTAGGCTTTGTACTTGAGGAGCCTCACCTAATGCTCTACCAAGACAGAATAGTTCTAAAACCTCCAGACTGCCTTTATCCATATGGTGTCTTTCTCCTTCCACTTTAATCAGGAAGTCAGTTTACCATCTTTCTTTGGTAAAGTGGGAGAACCACCTACTCTGGATGTTGGTCTAACTCTGGCCTGCTTGGCAGCTACCTTTTCATTCAGGGGTCCCCTTTCCCAGGTCCATACCAGGCCCCTGGGTCTAGTATGGATTTAGAGGGGACCCCCCACGCCAACATTTTTTAAAATATGGAGTGCTAGAGTCAACTCTAAGCTGCATCCACCGGGGTAAGTGGGGAAAAAAATACTTTACTTCTCTTTTAAGGGTAACAACAGTAATATTTGGAAAATTTGTTGTGCAAGTGCACAGTTGCGCTACTAACCATTACAAATTTTTGCTTCCTGGTGCGTCTTCATGGCAGCATACAGATTTCCACCCAAAATGGTGAGAGTTACAGAGAATGCTGTGAGCCAGGTCTGTGTTTGAATTCTAGTTAACCAGTCCTATCAGGTTCTGGGGGCGGGGCTACAACCCATTGTATGCTGCCATGAAGGTGCACCAGAAAAGAAAAATTATGGAAAGCTGAGTATACAATTTTCCATTGTTTTACATGTGTACAAACTCCCCCAAAAAATGGGTCTGCAGCAACAAAAGGGTTAAAAGATAAATTAATCACTTGCTGACCGCCGCATGACGATATACGTCGACAGAATGGCACGGGCAGGCGATTGAGTCCGTGAAATAATGAATCATAAACAGTGCAATATAAATAAGTGAGACTTAAATAGTAATTCATGCATCCCATAAACACCCAATCACAATAACTATGAATGGGAGAACAAATAACTGAAGTAATAAAGTGATAAATCAAACTTGGATATGTGTAAAAGTTCAAATAGAACTAAATTAGTCTCTGTGGGTGATTAACCAGTTGCCGACCGCCTCACGACGATATATGTCAGCAGAATGGCACGGGCAGGCAGAATCACGTACCTGTACATGATCTGCCTCCCGCGGACCCCCCCGGTGCCCGAGGCGGTCGGCATTTCTCCCCCGGCGATCGGAGGTGAGGGGGAGGCCATCCATTCGTGGCCCCCCCCCTCCCAATCTCTCCCGGCCAATGAGATCATTCCTCTGCTGCTGTATAGTAAACAGCAGCAGAGGAAATGATGTAATCTTTCCTCGGCTCTGTATTTTCCGTTCCGGCGCCGAGGAGAGAAGACACCAGAGTGAGTGCACAACACACACACAGTAGAACATGCCAGCACACATTAAACCCCCGATCACCAACCCCCCCCCCCCCCCCCCCGTCACACTGACACCAAGCAGTTTTTTTTGTTTTTTTTTCTGATTACTGCATTGATGTCAGTTTGTGACAGTTAATGTGGTAGGGCAGTTAGTATTAGCCCCCTTTAGGTCTAGGGTACCCCCCCAATAAAGTTTTAACCCCTTGATCACCCCCCGTCGCCAGTGTCACTAAGCGATCATTTTTCTGATCGCTGCATTAGTGTCACTGGTGATGCTAGTTAGGGAGGTAAATATTTAGGTTAACCGTCAGCGTTTTTATAGCGTCAGGGACCCCCATATACTACCTAATAAAGGTTTAACCCCTTGATTGCCCCCTAGTTAACCCTTTCACCAGTGATCACCGTATAACTGTTACGGGTGACGCTGGTTAGTTTATTTTTTTATAGTGTCAGGGCACCCGCCGTTTATTGCCTAATAAAGGTTTAGCCCCCTGATCGCCCGGAGGTGATATGCGTCGCCCCAGGCAGCGTCAGGTTAGCGCCAGTACCGCTAACACCCACGCACACAGCATTCGCCTCCCTTAGTGGTATAGTATCTGAACGGATCAATATCTGATCCGATCAGATCTATACTAGCGTCCCCAGCAGTTTAGGGTTCCCAAAAATGCAGTGTTAGCGGGATCAGCCCAGATACCTGCTAGCACCTGCGTTTTGCCCCTCCACCCAGCCCAGCCCACCCAAGTGCAGTATCGATCGATCACTGTCACTTACAAAACACTAAACACATAACTGCACCGTTCACAGAGTCAGGCCTGATCCCTGCGATCGTTAACAATTTATTTTTTGTAGCGTTTTTGTGAACTGGCAAGCACCAGCCCCAAGCAGCGTCAGGTTAGTGTTAGTACCGCTAACACCCACGCACGCACCGTACACCTCCCTTAGTGGTATAGTATCTGAACGGATCAATATCTGATCCCATTAGATCTATACTAGCGTCCCCAGCAGTTTAGGGTACCCAAAAACACAGTGTTAGCAGGATCAGTCCAAATGGGGTCATTTGGGGGGGGGGGGGGTTTGTGCCATCTGGGCATTTTATGGCCTTCAAAACTGTGATAGGTAGTGAGGAGTGAAATCAAAAATTTACGCCCTTAGAAATCCTGAAGGCAGTGATTGGTATTTGGGGCCCCGTACACGGCTAGGCTCCCAAAAAGTCCCACACATGTGGTATCCCCGTACTCAGGAGAAGCAGCTGAATGTATTTTGGGGTGCAATTCCACATATGCCCATGGCCTGTATGAGCAATATATCATTTAGTGACAACTTTTTTTTTTTTTGTCATTATTCAATCATATGGGACAAAAAAAATGAATATTCAATGGGCTCAACATGCCACTCAGCAATTTCCTTGGGGTGTCTACTTTTCCAAAATGGGGTCATTTGGGGGGGTTTGTACTGCCCTGCCATTTTAGCACCTCAAGAAATGACATAGGCAGTCAAACTAAAAGCTGTGTAAATTCCAGAAAAGGTACCCTAGTTTGTAGATGCTATAACTTTTGCGCAAACCAATAAATATACGCTTACTGACATTTTTTTTACCAAAAACATGTGGCCGAATACATTTTGGCCCAAATGTATGACTAAAATTGAGTTTATTGGATACAAAAAGTAGAAATATCATTTTTTTTCAAACTTTTCGGTCTTTTTCCGTTTATAGCGCAAAAAATAAAAACCGCAGAGGTGATCAAATACCATCAAAAGAAAGCTCTATTTGTGGGAAGAAAAGGACGCAAATTTCATTTGGGTACAGCATTGCATGACCGCGCAATTAGCAGTTAAAACGACGCAGTGCCAAATTGTAAAAAGTGCTCTGGTCAGGAAGAGGGTAAATCCTTCCTGGGGTGAAGTGGTTAAGACAAACATCATCCACCCGTGCACAAATGAAAATCCTCCACATGAAAAATCTTCATCCGCTATGTGACACAAATTGGTGATCCACCACCGCTATAGAAGGGGTTACTTCTTACCAAACAGCCATGATCCCCCACTACAGAGGATCATGGTAAGCATAAAGGCTCTGGATATGCCACACGTGCTGATCAGCCGCTGGGTCCTCAGATCATCTCATTAGATAAACAGGCTCATAGGGAATGCACAGCCTGTTTATCTGCAGCCTTCTCTTCTCTGTGCAAAGTACAGAATTATTACGCTTGTCTGAGAGTTCAGAAAAAAAAGTTTCTGACTTAACTTGATTTTCATTTGTGCACGGGTGGATGATGTTTGTCTTAATCACACACAGAGACTAATTTAGTTCTATTTGAACTTTTACACATATTCAAGTTTTTGATTTATCACTTTATTACTTCAGTTATTTGTTCTCCCATTCATAGTTATTGTGATTGGGTGTTTATGGGATGTATGAATTACTATTTAGGTCTCACCTATTTATATTGCACTGTTTATGATTCATTATTTCACTTATTTATTTATGGTCTATATATTCACAGGTTAGCGTGATTCTTATATTTCTTAGTGGTATAGTGTCTGAACGGATCAATATCTGATCAGAACTATATTAGTGTCCCCAGCAGTTTAGGGTTCCCAAAAACGCAGTGTTAGCAGGATCAGCCCAGATACCATTTTTTGCCCCTCCGCCCAGCCCAGCCCACCCAAGTGCAGTATTGATCGATCATTGTCACTTATAAAACACAACACACATAACTGCAGCGTTCGCAGAGTCAGGCCTGATCCCTGCGATCGCTAACAGTTTTTTGGTAGCGTTTGATACAGTTGCTGACAGCCTAGGAGCTTTTTTTCCTATGAGTCTCATTACTGTACCAGTAAATTTAGAGCCCAAAATGGCAAATCGAAGGTACAGTAGTGAAGGGGCCTATACGTTTCTGAGTATGACAGATGGTGAAGTGGAAGTCACTCATCTGTCAAATTCAGGCTCAGAATACGATCCTGTAGACCACAGCGGCTCCATGACAGATAGCTCTGATGAGAGAGTTGTGGTCCCTGCCAAGGTCAGGCGTACTAGACCCCGATCTTCTCCTGCTGTTGTTGAGGTGCAAGAACCGCAGGGCTCTCGTGTGGATCAGAGAAGTACTAGTGCCGCTCATCCTTCTGGTGAACTGGCAAGCACCAGTGGCCTAGTACACCCTCAGCGTACATCCAGCACTGCAGTATCATGTGGTGACGTGGCGATTCCCATAAGTGCAGTTCAAGGTGTCAAGCACAAGTAGTGTCCCGCTGCCTCCAAGAAGACAAAGACAGGCCCGTCGTGCCCATAGTGTCCTTCCTGCAGAATTTGCCAATCCTGATTGGGAGCCCACCACTTCTGCAGCACCCGTACTTCCCCCATTCACTGGCCAACCCGGAATTCACCTGGAAACAGTTGATTTTACGTCACTTGATTTTTATTCGCTGTTTTTCACAGAAGATCTCTATAGATCTATTGTGGACCAAAGTCATTTGTATGCTGGTCAATTCATCGCCGCTAATCCCCAGTCTTCCTTTGCCAGAGATTGGAAACCAAACGCGGTTTCCAATTTTAAGACCTTTCTGGGCCTATCCCTCGACATGGGCATAGTTAAAATGAGTATGTTATGGCCATATTGGTCCACTGACCCAATTTACATATGCCCCTGTTCTCTGCCTGCATGGCCAGGGCACAGTATGAGCAGGTCTTGCGGTTCATGCACTTCAACAACAATGAACTCTGTCGTCCTCGTGGAGACCCTGGATACGATCTACAAAATTAGGCCCCTCGTAAACCACTTCAACGAACGTTTTGTGGCCATGTTTACTCCCCATCAAGTTGTCTGCGTTGACGAGTCCCTGATTAAATTTTCTGGCCACTTGTCTTTCAAACAGTATCTTCCCAGCAAGCGTGTCAGATACGTGGTCAAGATGTATAAGCTCTGTGACAGGGCCACAGGCTATACATATAGTTTTATGGTTTATGAGGGAAGAGATAGTCACGTAGAGCCGGAGAACTGCCCAGATTACATAGGGAGCACTGGCAAGATTGTGTCGGACTTGGTGTCACTCTTATTCGGAAAGGGGTACCATTTGTATGTGGACAATTATTACAAGAGTCTGCCACTTTTTAGTCACTTGTTTGATCATCAGATTGGTGCATGTGGCACCATGTGACCTAATCGTTGGGGCTTACCCCAGCGGCTTGTAGATTCCCATCTTAGGCTGGGGGAGAGAGCCTGCTTCAAGTGTAATAATTTGCTCGCTGTGAAGTGGAGGGATAATAAGAATGTTTTTGTTTTTACCTCTCTTCATGCAGAAACGACGGTCCAAATTCCTATGGCGACTGGTGTTGTGGAGATACCCCTCTGTGTCCACGAATATAACCAAAATATGGGAGGGGTGGACCTCAACGACCAGTTGTTGGTGCCGTACCTAATTGCCCATAAGGCCAGACGCTGGTACAAAAAAGTGTCTGTATACTTATTTCAATTGGCTTTGCTGAACGCACATGTGCTATACAGAGCTTCAGGACAGACTGGATCCTTCCTTAAATTCCAGAAGAGATCGTCAGAGCCCTTCTGTTTCCAGACAGTGCTCCACCTCACCTTTCCAATCCAAATGCAGTAAGCCGGCTGCATGAGAGGCATTTTCCGTATGTCCACCCTAGTACCCCTACCCAATGAGCCCCCCCAAAGAAAATGTCCTGTCTGTAGAAAGCGCGGATATAGGCATGACAACCGCTATTTTTGCCCCTCCTGTCCTGACAATCCTGGTCTTTGCATTTGTGAATGTTTTGAACGCTGCCATACACTAGTGGAGTTTTAGTGTAGGGTACAGCACTGCACAGACTAGGACACACTTTCACAGGGTCTCCCAAGATCCCATCGCATTTTGAGAGAACCGAACTGTTAGTTACAAATAAAAGTGTAAAAAATAAAAAAAAACAAAAAATTGTTGTCGTTCTCTCTCTCTCTTCTCTCTTTTCTCTCTTCTCCCTCTCTCTCTTCTCTCTCTCTATCGTTCTGCTCTTTTTTTTTTACTGTATTCTATTCTGCAATGTTTTATTGTTAACCATTTTTTTGTTTTCAGGTACACCATTCAGCTGCAGCGCAGATTTATTCATCTCGACAGCAACAGCGTTTGCACCCACAATACATAAAGCCATGACTCCAGCGCTGTAGGAGGTGATTTCACCACCACAGTTAAAAAAAAGAGCATATATGCCGAAGCATGGGGCAGCAGGGGTGGAGAAGCAATTTGCTCCTAACTATTGGGGCGGATGCCCCCATGCTTCAGTGTGTGTGTGTGTATATATATATACACACAGTGGGGATGGAAGGTATTCAGACCCCCTTAAATTTTTCACTCTTTGTTATATTGCAGCCATTTGCTAAAATCATTTAAGTTCATTTTTTTTCCTCAATAATGTACACACAGCACCCCATATTGACAGAAAAACACAGAATTGATGACATTTTTGCAGATTTATTAAAAAAGAAAAACTGAAATATCACATGGTCCTAAGTATTCAAACCCTTTGCTCAGTATTTAGTAGAAGCACCCTTTTGATCTAATACAGCCATGAGTCTTTTTAGGAAAGATGCAACAAGTTTTTCACACCTGGATTTGGGGATCCTCAGCCATTCCTCCTTGCAGATCCTCTCCAGTTCTGTCAGGTTGGATGGTAAACATTGGTGGACAGCCATTTTTAGGTCTCTCCAGAGATGCTCAATTGGATTTAATGCAGGGCTCTGGCTGGGCCATTCAAGAACAGTCACGGAGTTGTTTTGAAGCAACTCCTTCGTTATTTTAGCTGTGTGCTTAGGGTCATTGTCTTGTTGGAAGGTAAACCTTCGGCCCAGTCTGAGGTCCTGAGGACCTTCTGGAGAAGGTTTTCGTCCAGATATCCCTGTACTTGGCTGCATTCATCTTTCCCTCGATTGCAACCAGTCTACCTGTCCCTGCAGCTGAAAAACACCCCCACAGCATGATGCTGCCACCACCATGCTTCACTGTTGGGACTGTATTGGACAGGTGATGAGCAGTGCCTGGTTTTCTCCACACATACCGCTTAGAATTAAAGCCAAAAAGTTCATCAGACCAGAAAATCTTATTTCTCACCATCTTGGAGTCCTTCAGGTGTTTTTTTAGCAAACTCCATGCGAGCTTTCACATGTCTTGCACTGAGGAGAGGCTTTCGTTGGGCCACTCTGCCATAAAGCCCCGACTGGTAGAGGGCTGCAGTGATGGTTGATTTTCTACAACTTTCTCCCATCTCCCGACTGCATCTCTGGAGCTCAGCCACAGTGATATTTGGGTTCTTCTTTACCTCTCTCACCAAGGCTCTTCTCCCCCGATAGCTCAGTTTGGCTGGACAACCAGCTCTAGGAAGGGTTCTGGTCATCCCAAACATCTTCCATTTAAGGATTAATAAATCTGCAAAAATGTCAACAATTCTGTGTTTTTCTGTCAATATGGGGTGCTGTGTGTACAATAATGAGGAAAAAAATGAACTTAAATGATTTTAGCAAATGGCTGCAATATAACAAAGAGTGAAAAATGTAAGGGGGGTCTAAATACTTTCCGTCCCCACTGTGTATATGTGTGTGTATATGTGTGTGTATATGTATGTGTATATATATATATATATATATATATATATATATGTATATACACTGAAGCATGGGGGCATCTGCCCCAAAAGTTAGGAGCAAATCACTTCTCCACCCCTGCTGCCCCATGCTTCGGCATATATGCTCTTTTTTTTTAACTAACGGTTCGGTTCTCTCAAAATGCGATGGGATCTTGGGAGACCCTGTGAAAGTGTGTCCTAGTCTGTGCAGTGCTGTACCCTAGGCTAAAACTCCACTAGTGTATGGCAGCGTTCAAAACATTCACAAATGCAAAGACCAGGATTGTCAGGACAGGAGGGACAAAAATAGCGGTTGTCACGCCTATATCCGCGCTTTCTACAGACAGGACATTTTCTTTGGGGGGGCTCATTGGGTAGGGGTACTAGGGTGGACATACGGAAAATGCCTCTCATGCAGCCGGTTTACTGCATTTGGATTGGAAAGGTGAGGTGGAGCACCGTCTGGAAACAGAAGGGCTCTGACGATCTCTTTTGGAATTTAAGGAAGGATCCAGTCTGTCCTGAAGCTCTGTATAGCACATGTGCGTTCAGCAAAGCCAATTGAAATAAGTATACAGACACTTTTTTGTACCAGCGTCTGGCCTTATGGGCAAATAGGTACAGCACTAACAATATATATATATAATATATTTTTAGGCACAGGTTGCGTTAAAAAATGTTTTATTTTTTACTATGTTTTTTTTTTTTTTATTTGATTTGCAGGTATGGTATGTCTGTTATACTGTAATGTTACTTTGTTTTATTGTTAATCATCATTTGCTTAGCAGGTACACCATTCAGCTGTAGCGCAGATTTATTTATCTTGACAGCAACAGCGTTTGCTCCCACGATGCATAAAGCCATGACTCCAGTGCTGTAGGAAGTGATTTCACCATCACAGTTAAAAACAAAATGGTGCATGTATGCCCATCATTAGAAGTGGGTGGATGAAGGGAGGTATTCTAATGGTGGGCATACCCACCGATCAATCTTTTTTTCGTTCAGCCTACAGGCTGCATGAAAAAACAGATTGCAATATATGCCCAACAAGGACCAGCAACGTACTGGTATGTTGCTGGACTTTGAGTGGTTTTACCAGAATGATGCCTGTGGGTTTAGGTATCATCTTGGTATCATTCTTTATAGCCAGTGGTCAGCTTTCATGTAGAATCAATCCTAATTAGCCTCTAGACTGCTTTTACAAGCAGTGGGAGGGAATGTCCCCCTCACACCGTCTTCCATGGTTTTCTCTGGTTGTCCTGTCCCAACAGGGAACCTGGGAATGCAGACGGTGGTTCCGCCAGCTGACCATAGAGCTGATCAGAGACCAGAATGACTCCAATCATCTCTATGGCCTAAGAAACCGGAAGCTACGAGCATTTATGACTTAGATTTCGCCGGATATAAACAGCGCCATTGGGAAAGCATTTCATCACACCGATCTTGGTGTTTTCAGATGCTTTGAGGGCAGAGGAGAAATCTAGGGTCTAGTAGACCCCAATTTTTTCAAAAAAGAGTACTTGTCACCACCTATTGAATATTTACATTCCCTGAGATAACAGTAAAAATGATTAAAAAAAATGAAAGGAACAGTTTAAAAATATAATAAAAGCAAAATAAATAATTAAAAAAACCCCAAAAAAACAACCCCCCCCCCCCCCCCCTGCTATCGCGCAAAGGCTAACGCAAGCATCGGTCTGGCGTTATATGTAAACAGCAATTGCACCATGCATGTGAGGTATCACCGCGAAGGTCAGATCGAGGGCAGTAATTTTAGCAGTAGACCTCCTCTGTAAATCGAAAGTGGTAACCTAAGGCTTTTAAAAATGTATGTAGTTTGTCGCTGCTCCACATTTGTGCGCAATTTTAAAGCATGTCATGTTTGGTATCCATGTACTCAGCTTAGGATCATCTTTTTTATTTCATCAAACAATTGGGCGATATAGTGTGTTTTAGTGCATTAATATTTTTTTAAAAATGCGTGTTTTTTCCAAAAAAAATAGTTTGAAAAATCGCTGCGCAAAAACTGTGTGAAAAAAAAAAATTAAACACCCACCATTTTAATCTGTAGGGCCATTATATATATATATATATATATATATATATATATATATATATATATATATATATATATATATATATATGTGTGTGTGTGTGTTTGGGGGTTCAAAGTACTTTTCTTGGAAAAAATTTTTTTTTCATGTAAACAAAGTGTCAGAAAGGGCTCAAGTAGTTAGAAGAGTGGGTGATGTGTGACATAAGCTTCTAAATGTTGTGCATAAAATGCCAGGACAGTTCAAAACCCCCCCAAATGACCCCATTTTGGAAAGTAGACACCCAAAGCTATTTGCTGAGAGGCATGTCGTGTCCATGGAATATTTTATATTTTCAAGTTGTAGGAAAAAGACAAGTTGTCACTAAATGATATATTGCACAAACATCTCAAACAGCTTCTGATGATGCCCAGTGGGAGGGGCGAAACATGTCAAGCTAAGGATAATCTGTGAAGGCTGTTTGGATGCCAATGTGGCAATTTTTGCACATTTTAAAGACTCTCATGTAAGTGTAATGATTTTAAACCTTTTAATAAACGTTGCAGTATTACACTATATGCCCTCTTTTCTTTACTTGTCCAAACTTTACTACCTCGATCGTCTTTGACCAAGTAAAGTATGTAGGATCTACATCAAGTGGTGGAGGAGAGGAGATTCCATTCTCTGAGGCACAACCAAAACAACCAACCCATATATCTGCTGGACAGGAGACACCATCTTGATATACACAGGCGTATTTATCATCTTCATCTGGTGAGTGGGGACCCAGGAGGGGAGCACAGGAAGTCACCAAGATTACATCAACGTGTCACCAGCCCTATACCTCACACTTGATTAACTTTTATTGATTGCACTTTATTTTGCACCTTTTTTTTTAACTTTATTGAATGCATTTTTTTGCACTTGATTGGCACTTTGCTATACATGTTGTCACATGACACACATTTGATGCGAGTATATGTATATTCATGATTTAGAGGGGCAGCGCTGAGTATAAAATTTTCTGTTGTCACATTGCTCAAACATGCCATGGGCATATGTGAAATTACACCCCAAAATACATTCTGTTGCTTCTCCTGAGTACGGGGATACCACATGTGTGAGACTTTTTGGGAGCCTAGCCACGTACGGGACTCCAATAACCAAGCACTGCATTCAGGCTTTCTAAGGGTGATTTCACTCCTTACTGCCTGTCACAGTTTCAGAGGCCATGGAATGCCCAGATGGCACAAACCCCCCTAAATGACCCCATTTTGGAAAGTAGACAACCCAAGCTATTTGCTGAGAGGTATGGTGAGTATTTTGCAGATCTCGCTTTTTGTCACAAAGTTTTGAAAATTAAAAAAAGAATAAAAAATTTTTTTTCTTTTCTTTCTTCATTTTCAAAAAAAAATGAGAGCTGCAAAATACTCACCATGCCTCTCAGCAAATAGCTTGGGGTGTCTACTTTCCAAAATGGGGTAATTTGGGGGGCTTTGTGCCATCTTGGCATTTTATGGCCTTCAAAATTATGATAGGTAGTGAGTGAAATCAAAAATTTACACCCTTAGAAATCCTGAAGGCGGTGCTTGGTTTTTGGGGCCCCGTACACGGCTAGAATCCCAAAAAGTCCCACACATGTGGTATCCCTGTACTCAAGAGAAGCAGCAAAATGTATTTTGGGGTGCAATTCCACATATAAGCATGGCATGTGTGAGCAATATATCATTTAGTGACAACTTTTTGTAAAAAAATGGGGTTTTTTTGGTCATTATTCAATCACTTGGGACAAAAAAATTAAATATGAGCTCAACATGCCACTCAGCAATTTCCTTGGGGTGTCTACTTTCCAAAGTGGGGTCATTTGGGTGGGGGGGGTTGTACTGCCCTGCCATTTTAGCACCTCAAGAAATGAGATGCAGTCATAAACTAAAAGCTGTGTAAATTCCAGAAAATGTACCCTAGTTTGTAGACGCTATAACTTTTGCGCAAACCAATAAATATACGCTCATTGACATTTTTTTTACATGTGGCTGAATTCATTTTGGCCTAAATGTATGACTAAAATTGAGTTTATTGGATTTTTCTTATAACAAAAAGTAGAAAATATCTTTTTTCCGTTTATATCGCAAAAAATAAAAATAGCAGAGGCAATCAAATACCATCAAAAGAAAGCTCTATTTGTGGGAAAAAAGGACGCAAATTTTGTTTGGGTACAACATTGCATGACCGCGCAATTACCAGTTAAAGCAGCGCAGTGCCAAATTGTAAAAAGTCCCCTGGTCTTTAGACAGCCAAATGGTCCGGGGCTTAAAGTGGATGTAAACCCGAAAAAAAATATTTTTTTTAAATCATACTGTAGAGTATAAGATTTCCTATCATTTGAGCCCAGTCTTGCCACGCAGAGTTAATCCATCTCTGAGCAATCCTCTTTTATTGTTCAGTCAGAAAAATTTGACAAAGTGAGAAAATTTGTCAATACAAATACAAAGTGTCAAATACTCCCCCTTGCTGTGAGTGACAGCCTAAGACACATGCAGAATTTTTTAATTCCCTCCCCCACTCCTTTCTTCAGCAGCTCTGCATGTTCCACACCTCACCATGATTTGGCATGCTGAAGTCATGTCTTTTCACTGGATTTTAGAGATCATAGCAGAAGTTCAGTGTAAGAAATACACAGGGGAGTGTAGAGGTGGGTGGGGAGTCTACTGACATCACGACTCCACCCACCGAGCTCCAGACAACAGACCCACCCACAGAATCTGCAGTTTTTCGGCTCTTATAACAGACTGAGGGGAGACATTTGACAGGTAAAGATACATGCAGGAGGCATGTATATCCTTATAGATAACCCCTATGGCAGTAGTTTAGAAAGGATGACATTGGGTTTACATCCACTTTTGGTGGTTGAAGGGGGGGCGTGCCCAAGCCATGCTGGAAGATGGCTGCCTGCTCCGCTCTCTCCCTGTCTTCAAAGCATATAACAGCAGCTATTGGCACTCAGAACAGGATCTGGTATTCCATCATGCTTCACAGACACGGGGGTTTATTTACTAAAGGCAAATCCACTTTGCATTGGAAGTACAGTCACTGTAGATCTGAGGGCACATGTAAGAAAAATAAAAAACTGCATTTTTGCTTGTACATGATTGGATGATAAATAAGTAGAGCTTCCCCTCATTTCAGATCTTCCCCTCAGATCTAAAGTGACTGCACTTCCAAGTGCACTTGCAGTGCACTTGTAGTGAAAAGTGGATTTGCCTTTAGTAAATAAACCCCAAGTCTATCTAGTTCAACCAATAGAAAATAAATTGAATACATACTGTAGAAAACCATATACAGAATCATTTACCTACATTTAACCCAGAGGCAAGGGAAAGGACTGTTGGAGGAAGCCAGCCTGTTGCTTTAACCACTTGCTGTCCGCGCTATAGCCGAAAGACGGCTACAGCGGAGACTTAATTTGCCGGGAGGGCGTCCCTGGATGTTGTCCTGTGCTTGAGCAGCCTGCGCGCCCCCTGCAGGGCACGCGCGAGACTCGCCTGATCACAGATTGGAGTAGGGTCGATCCCGACCCCTTGCCACGGTGATCAGCTGTCAGCCAATGACAGCTGATCATGTGATGTAAACAGAGCCAATAATGGGCTATTTTTCCTCCTCACGCTGATGGTGATCGGTGGCTGCGAGAGGGACATCAGTCCCGATCGTGGAGGTGTCACCAGCTTCACTTGCCAGTGCCACCTACCAGTGCCCACATTACCACCCATCAGTGCCACCTATCAGTGCCGCCTATAAATCACCAATCAGTGTGTCATTACCAGTGCTGCCCATCAATACCACCTACCAGTGCCCATCAGTGCCGTCTTATCAGTGCCCATCAGTGTAGCCTTATCTGTGCCCATCAGTGCAGCCTCATCAGCGAATATCAATGGAGAAAAATTACCTGTTTGCAAAATTTTATAACAAACTATGAAACATGTTTGTTTTGTTTTTCTTTTTGTTTTCAAAAATGTCTGTCTTTTTTGTTTAACAAAAAATAAAAACCCAAATGTTGATTAAATACCACCAAAAGAAAGCTCCATTTGTGTGAAAAAAGTGATAAAAATTTCATTTGAGTACAGGGTAGCATGACCGCGCAATTGTCATTCAAAGTGTGACAGCGCTGAAAGCTGAAAATTGGTCTGGGAAGGAGGGGGGTTTAAGTGCCCAGTAAGCAAAAGGTTATTGGTCTGACTGAGACTAGGATCTTAAGAAACAGGGAACTTTTGGACTCCATTATACCAACTATTCCAAAGACTAGGAAGCCATCTTCCTGTGGGGTTTACCATCGCACATGGAAAGCATATTTTGTGTGGTATAAAGAGAAATGATTGCATACTAAAAAATATACAGTGAAGCTGGGTCAGATAATTCTTTGACTCTAACTACAATTACATTTCAGCTTTAGCTAAATTTTTCCAGAAGCCGTTGGCTTGACATTCGCTGGTAAAGACTTTTGTATATGGGATGGGGCACATACCTCTGCACGTAAACCTTTCGCACCATGGGACCAGAACCTAGTGTTGTCAGCTCTCCAGCATTCTACTTTCTTAATCGTACATCACGGGACACAGAGCCATAGTAATTACTATGCAGATTATAGGCCACCTTCAGGTGATGGACACCCTAAGACAGGAAGTCCACTCCCTATATAACCCCTTCCACTACTGGGAGTACCTCAGTTTTTTCACCAGTGTCTTCGGTGTTGGTCACGAGTAAGGATGTGCTGTGCTGAGCTCCACTGAAACAATCCTTGCTGGGGCTAGCTATGCAGCCGAATCCATTCACGATGTCTTTTCAGGCCGAATTGAATGGTACCCGGGCCTCGTGGTGGAAGAAACGAGGTTTAGCCCATAACACTTCTCTTTTTAGAGAGCTGGACCCCAGGATCCAGTACTTTTGGTTTTTTCAGCCATAAGGGTTTTCTGGCGGATTCTTTTATGGGTCCAGGAGTGTGGATCCCCTAATAAAAAGGGGCCCTGGTTCCTAAATGTTTTTAAACAGGGCCCACCGTGAGAGGTGAAGATTGGGTCTGTTGGTTTTACCACAGAAAACCCTGTGGCGGTAAGGTAAGTGGAGATTTCTAAGGAAATTTTAAAGTTTCTTATGAATTGTCTCCTTTAAAAAAGTAAATGTTGTCATACCTAAAAGTCACAACTGGGGGCTGTATAGAGCACGTACCTTGTCATGCTTTCCTCAAAGATCACGTTGTCTCAGCAGAAGCTGCAGATTCCCTCCGGCGAGCAGCCCAGGTCTCCAGTAAGATTGAGGGGGGATTTTCTTACAAAAAAACACCCCCCATCTGCACAAAGCTCTCCCCCTCTCCCACATGGATAGGGGGAAGCCAGAACAATTGGCGATGCCGCTCCGTCTTTTACCGCCCCTGCACAGCGGTTTGATTGCCGGGTCTCCACCTCGTCTCCCCCCCACACATATGGCGATCCTGTCGGATCGAAGACCTGCGCCTGCGCGGGAAAACCCTTTTTTGAAAAGAGGGGGGGGCGACGTGATGGAGGGGCGGGGCTTAGCGCGGCGTGTAGCAACGTCCAGCGCGGGAGTATGTTTAAAAGCCCAATTTTTTTGCTGGCTGCAGCTGTCGGAGGGACACGAGCAAAAAGGGGCATGTAAGAGGTTGGTGACACAGGCATTCCCTTGGCACATTTACTAAAAGCACCAGGGTGAGCGTTAAATAGCAGTGGCAGTTGCTGGACTATTTGCTCAAGCAGTGGATGCGATTTCTTCTGGTAGTACCTCTGCATTTGTGCATCGGGCTATGGTCAGAAGGGGGAGTAGAAACACCCGAAAAAAGGGCTCAAGAGGGACTCCTTCAAGCTCAAAAAAGCCTAAAATCATCTCTAAAATGGCATCCTCCTCTGAGAGATCTGAAGTGGCTGGTCAGAGAGCCATCAGGGACATCAGGTGTTGCAACTGTTTCCAACACTGCAGCCTCTGTTTGTTACTGAAGAAGTTTTTTCCTCAACCATAATAGGATTGGAGCAGAGGTTAGCGGCTTTAATCACATCCCAGAGTGGGACTAAGTGCAATAGGGCCCCTTCCGTTACCCAGGACCCTCAAACTGAGGAACCGGGGGGGGGGGACACAATGATGAATTTTTCTCAGGGGACCGGGAAGAGGCTGACTCCTCCTCTTCTGAGGAGTCAAATGCAGAAGGATAAGGTTCACAATCTGAAAGGTACAATCTCTTACTGAATTGGTCCGCTCCACAATTATGCTACCCTTAACTGAGTCGGTTGACAAGCCTACTTCTTGTTTGCTAAAGTCTCCCCAAGCTGTGCATGCCTTTCCTATCCATTCATTGTTCGAAAAGCTTATGTATTCTGAGTGGGATCACCCAGACAGGCATTTTTTTTCCTCCTAAAAAGTTTTCAACACTTTATCCTATGGAGGAAAAGTTTAACAAAAAATGGGAGATACCAGCAATTGACACTGCTATATCCTCTGTGAATAAAAGTTTGACTTGTGCAGTAGACAATGCTCAAATGCTTAGGGATCCAACAGATAAAAAGTTGGAATTCCTATTAAAAACACTTTTTCTCTGGCAAGGTTCTGTAACTCAGCCTGCGCTGGCTGCAACTGGTGTATGTCAATCTTTGAGAGACCAGTTTAAACAGTTGCTCAAGATTATTCCTGATAAGCAGGCCCAAGATTTGACTGAGCTACCAGAGGCATTATGTTTTGCAATAGACTCTGAGACATTGTATTCTCCAGGCTTCACGCCTTACGCTTGGGCTGGTGCATATGTGTAGAATTTTATGGTTGAAAAATTGGTCAGCCGAAGCGCCCTGCAAAAAGCTCCTGGCTAGTTTTCCTTTTCGCGGTGAATGGCTGTTTGGGGATCTGGATAAGTACATCCAAAGAATTTATTGGGAAAAGTACCCTTTTGCCAGTTAGGAAAATGAGTAAGCGTATTTCATTTAAAACGAGCCTCTTCTCCAGTGCCAGAAGCATCAACCTCCAGGCAGTCTCGACAGCTTCCACCGTCAAATTTAAGAGGTAAACCTCAGGGTCAACCCCGGAGACAAAAGAAGTCCAGCCTCCTTATGAAGGGGTGCCTCCGCTCGCTCGAGTGGGGGGAAGACTTCTGCAGTCCTCAAGAGTGGCAGGAAGAGTGGCAGACCCATTTTAGATCTCAAAGATCTAAACCGGTTTTTGAATACCCACTCTTTTTGCATGCAGTCAATCCGATCAGTACTCTCCATCCTACAAGGTGAAGAACTTCTGGCGTCAATCGACATCAAGGATGCATACCTACCGACTTTCCCGCTCACCAGAAATATCTACGTTTCGAGAAATATCTATGTTATTCCACAGGCGGTGGTCTCAGCTGGGAGCATTGATAGCTTCAAGAAACTATTAGATAATCACCTGAATGACCGCAACATACAGGGATATGTAATGAAATACTGACACATAATCACACACATAGGTTGGACTTGATGGACTTGTGTCTTTTTTTAACCTCGCCTACTATGAGATCTTCATTTTCAGTTTGTAGCTCTGCCTTTCGGACTAGCTACTGTTCCTCGAGTATTTACAAAGGTTCTGGCCCCTCCTCTAGCCAGATTAGGGGGTCAAGGTATAATGATTTTAGCGTACATAGACGATCTGCTCTTGATAGACCGATCTGTAACCCGCTTGGACCAAAGTATGGTCACCACAGTCAACTACCTGGAAAACCTAGGTTGGATTCTCAATCTTCCTTAAAACCATCAAGGAGATTGGAATACTTGGGTCTGATCATGGATACAGTGCAGAAGAGGATATTCTTACCCCAGATGAAGATCGGTGCCATAAGGGAGCTGATTCAGGTAGTCAAGGCAAAGAAGAATCCTTCTATTAGACTTTGCATGAGGTTGTTAGGAAAGATGGTGGCTTCATTCAAGGCCGTTCCTTATGCTCAGTTTCATTCGAGACTGCTGCAAAACAGTATCCTAACGGCTTGGAACAAGAAGATCCAAGCTCTAAATTTCCCAATGTGTTTGTCTCCAAAGGTGTGCCAGAGCCTCAATTGGTGGTTAATAACCAAGAATCTGCAGAAAGGAAAATCCTTCCTACCAGTTACCTGGAAGGTGGTAACAACAGATGCCAGCCTTTTGGGTTGGGGAGCAGTCCTGGAAGAGGCGACTGTCCAAGGGAAATGGTCCAGGTCAGAAATGACCTTGCCCATCAATATTCTAGAGATTTGGGTCGTGCGCTTGGCCCTGAGGTCCTGGACATTCAGATTACGGAATTGTCCTGTCCGGATCCAATCCGACAATGCCACAGCGGTGGTCTATATCAATCACCAAGGGGGCACGAGAAGTCAAGCGGCCCAGAGAGAGGTGAATCATATCCTAACTTGGGCAGAAAACAATGCACCTTGCCTGTCGGCAGTCTTCATTCCAGGAATAGAGAATTGACAGGCGGACTACTTGAGTCGCCAGCAGTTGTTCCCGGGAGAATGGTCTCTTCACCCCGACATCTTCCTGGCAATATGTCAAAGATGGGGGATTCCGGACGTCGATCTGTTTGCGTCCAGGTTCAACAAAAAGATCGACAACTTTGTGTCAAGAACAAAAGATCCGCTAGCTTGCGGAACAAATGCCTTGGTATTCCTGTGGAATCAGTTTTCACTAAATGATGCGCTCCCTCCTGTTCTGCTGCTTTCACGACTTCATCGCAGGATCAAGCAGGAAGGAAATTCAATGATTCTTGTGGCCCAGGAGATCTTGGTTTGCAGAGATCATAAAGGTGACAGTAGGGGACCCATGGACCATACCACCACGTCCAGACCTTCTCTTGCAAGGTCCGGTATTCCATCCTACCTTACAAACGCTAAATGTAATGGTTTGGCTATTGAGACCCGCATTCTGAAGAAGCGTGGGCTGTCAGGTTCAGTAGTATCTACCTTGGCTAATGCAAGGAAGCCGGCCTCCAGAATCATATATTATAGAGTCTGGAAGGCATATGTCTCCAGGTGTGAATCCAGGGGTTGGCCCCCCAGGAAGTATGTCATAGGTAGAATCCTAGACTTTCTAGAAATGGGATTAGAAATGAAGTTGGCCTTAAGTACTATCAAGGGCCAGGTCTCAGCCTTATCTGTATTATTTCAGCGACCACTTGCTTCGTATTCTTTGGTTCGTAGCTTTATTCAGGGGGTAACGTGGCTTAATCCTTGGTTAGGTCACCCCTGAACCCTTGGGACTTGAATTTAGTTCTGTCAGTGTCACAGAAACAGCCTTTTGAGCCGATATGTATTCCCTTGGTCCTTTTGACAAGGAAACTAGTTTTTCTGGTAGCCATATCTTCTGTCAGAAGTTTATCAGAGTTGGGTGCTCTTTCTTGTAAAGCGCCATATTTATTTATTCACAAGGATAAGGTAGTTTTGCCACCTCATCCTAACTTTCTACCGAAGGTAGTGTCAAGTTTTCATTTAAACCAGGATATTGTCCTACCTTCATTTTTTCCAGAACCCGGTTCTACGGAAGAAAAGTCACTACATTCTCTTGATGTGGTGAGAGCAGTCAAGATCTACTTGAAGGCGACTGCTCAGATTCGAAAAACGGATGTTTTGTTTGTATTTCCTGAAGGTCCTAAAAGAGGACAGGCAGCATCGAAATCTACTATTTCCAAATGGATTCGACAAGTTATTGTTTAAGCTTATGGTTTAAAGGGGAAGATTCCACCTTTTCAAATCAGAGCACACTCCACAAGGGCTGTTAGTGCTTCGTGGGCAGTGCATCACCAAGCCTCCATGGCTCAAATCTGCAAGGCTGCAACTTGGTCTTCAGTCCATACATTTACCAGATTCTATCAGGTAGATGTAAAAAGTCATGAGGATATCGCCTTTGGGCACAGTGTGCTGCAGGCAGCAGTATAAGTCCTCTCATCTCATGGTGCCCTCATTTTGTTGTGTCTCCCTCCCTTCAGTTGGCATTGCTCTGGGAAATCCCACATAGTAATTACTATGGCTCTGTGTCCCGTGATGTACCATTAAGAAAATAGGATTTTTATAACAGCTTACCTGTAAAATCCTTTTCTTTGAAGTATACACGTGTATTGCTTTGCTACAAAAACTGAGGTACTCCCAGTAGTGGGAGGGGTTTATATAGGGAGTGGACTTCCTGTCTTAGGATGTGCCAGTGTCCATCACCTGAAGGTGGCCTATAACCCACATAGTAATTACCATGGCTCTGTGTCCCGTGATGTACTTCAAAGAAAAGGATTTTACAGGTATGCGGTTATAAAAACTCTACTTCTTTTGTATAATCCGTATTCATTAGGTTTTCAAAAAGCCATACAGAGTATATAAAGATAACAGAAATAAAGACAATAACATAAAAGTACAGTAAAACCTTGGTTTCAGAGTAGCTTGGTTTGAGAGCGTTTGGCAAGACAAGCAAAACTTTTTAATAAATTTTGACTTGATATACAAGCGATGTCTTGAAAAACAAGTAGCGTCATGTCACAACGGAGTATAAAAGAGAAGAGAGGCGCCTCTAAGTGTAGCTATATGGTTACATTTAACCACTTCCGGACCGGCGCACGCCGATATATGTCCTGACTTTGATGGGGGATATCGGTGTTATGACAGCAGCTATCTGCCATAACCCCGGTATCCTTTTGTTCGTCCGCTTCAAGAAAAGTTGTCTCTGCGGCGGATTCGCTGTGAGACCACTTTTATCGGTGGCGGAAAAGGGGCCCTCCAGCTGTGCTTTGGTGCCCTCCGCCGCTTACCGGAGCCGTCGGCAGCGACGGAGGCAATCGGATGTTCCTCCTTCCTTGGCATGGAGACGAGTGAGGGGAAGATGGCCTCCACCCATCTCCATGACATTGCAGGGAGGAAGCGACGTCTAAACGTCACTTCCGCCCATAGCTCTTAAAGGGCCATTTTTTTAAAATTATTTTTTTAAATGACAATTTTTTTTTTTTTATTGAATTTTAGTGTAAATATCAGGTCTGAGGTCTTTTTGACCCCAGATCTCATATTTAAGAGGTATTGTCATGCTTTTTTACTATTACAAGGGATGTTTACATTCCTTGTATTAGGAATAAAAGTGACACTTTTTTTTTTTAGAAAAAACTGTGTAAAAATAAAAGGTAAAATAAATAAGAAAAATAAAAAAAAAATTTAAACGCGCCCCGTCCCGCCGAGCTCACGTGCAGAAGCGAACACATACGTGAGTAGCACCCGCATATGAAAACGGTGTTCAAACCACACATGTGAGGTATCGCCACGATCGGTAGAGCGAGAGCAATAATTCTGGCCCTAGACCCTCTCTGTAACTCAAAACATGCAACCTGTAGAATTTTTTAAACATTGCCTATGGAGATTTTTAAGGGTAAAAGCTTGTCGTCATTCCACGAGCGGGCGCAATTTTGAAGCGTGACATGTTGGGTGTCAAATTACTTGGCGTAACATTATCTTTTACAATATTTAAAAAAAATTGGGCTAAGTTTACTGTTGTCTTATTTTTTAATTCAAAAATGTGATTTTTTTTTTCCAGAAAAAGTGCGCATGTAAGACCGCTGCGCAAATACGGTGTGACAAAGTATTGCAACAACCGCCATTTTATTCTCTAGGGTGTTAGAAAAAAAAGTATAATGTTTGGGGGTTCTAAGTAATTTTCTAGCAAAGCCTGTTTTTAACTTGTAAACACATCTAAAAAAGAGGCTTGGTCCTTAAGTGGTTACACTTAGAGGCGTCTCTCTTCCCTTTAATACTCTGTAGCCCCTGCTGGAGATTTTGCTTCTAATCCCCTTGTGGAGGCTTCTATTTGTGGATGGACATTTTATGGTCACACAACTTGGTCACGTTGCTATAATCTTTTTATATGGACTAAAAACTGAAGGACCTATTAATAAATGGATGTGGAACGAATCATTTGAGTTTCCATTTTTTCTTATGTGAAAATTTGCATTGAGATACAAGTGCTTTGGATTACAAGCATGTTTCTGGTACGAATTATGCTCGCAATCCAAGGTTTTACTGTACAGACATCCAGGGTAGGTTCCATCTGTTGGGCAGACATCACATCTGACCAACATTATTAGCACTAGTACAGCCCATTAATAAGAGCAAAACCATCATACAAACGCTATACTGTATTGTACATTCGTAATACATACAAAAAGATATTGCTCCCCTCCAGTTGGTCTATAGCTAAAACCTTCTCTAGCAATATTAGTCATGACTCATGTCATATGGAAGCGGACCGCGTGGCTAAATACGTGTCTACATACACTATAATACTAAAAGTATTGTGATGCCTGCCTTTACACGCACATGTACTTTAATGGCATCCCAGTCTTCCTCCATAGGGTTCAATATTGAGTTGGCCCACCCTTTGCAGCTATAAACAGCTTTAACTCTTCTCTTCTGCAAGTACCTGTGTATTGTCTTGTTGAATATTAGTGTCAGGAAGCTAGTTGTTGGGTAATTTGGACAGGGTATAATCCCAATCCTCATTAAATTGGTAGGTATGATGCCTGGCGGGTGTGGAGATGCGACTCGGTATACATCTTACGGCATGTATGCGTTCCTTGTTTATCTGATCGAGGGCGAATGCTGCTGTGCAAAATGTAAGCACATTGTTTCCCTGGAAGCCCAGGTTCTGAATCTAGGGAAGCAACTGTAAGAACTGAGAAGACCCTCCATACTAAAGGAGAGCTGGGAATGTACCCGGCAGGTGCCAGCACAGAGGCGGGTGGAGACAAAGAGGTGCAAGCACAAGGAAAGAGTAGATGGGTGACAGGAAGGATAGAGGGGGAAGTGCCAGGGAGGCCGATATTTGGCTGGAACATCCCGAATAAATACACTCCATTGAGTGACATTGGTAAAACCAGTCAGGGACCAGCACTGCTGTAGCTGAGGGACTCTCCTAGCTGCCAGGGGAATAACTCCTCCAGTGAGAGTGGGGGGAAGCAAAGGAAAGGAAAGACAGATTCTGGTGTTAGGGGACTCAATTCTTAGAAGGACAGAGAGGGCAATCTGTGACAGACATAGTTACATAGTTAGTCAGGTAAAAAAAGTCACAATTCCATCCAGTTCAACCTATAAAAACAATAAATAAATAAAATAAAAAATATTGTACAATCCAATATACCCAATTTTATACCCACAGTTGGTCCAGAGGAAGGAAAAAAACCCCAGCAGAGCATGCTCCAATTTGCTACAGCAGGGGAAAAAATTCCTTCCTGATCCCCCAAGAGGCAATCGGATTTTCCCTGGATCAACTTTACCTATAAATGTTAGTACCCAGTTATATTATGTAGATTTAGGAAAGTATCCAGGCTTTTCTTAAAGGAATCTACTGAGCTTGCCAGAACCACCTCTGGCAGGAGTCTATTCCACATTTTCACAGCTCTTACTGTGAAGAAGCCTTTTCCATATTTGGAGATGATATCTCTTTTCCTCTAGACGTAAAGAGTCCCCCCGTGTCCTCTGGGTTGACCGTAAAGAGAATAACTCAAGACCAAGTTCACTATATGGACCCCTTATATATTTGAACATGTTGATCATATCCCCCCTATTCTCCTCTTCTCAAGAGTGAATAAATTCAGTTCCTCTAATCTTTCCTCATAGCTGAGCTCCTCCATGCCTCTTATCAGTTTGGTTTCCCTTCTCTGCACTTTCTCCAGTTTCCCGATATCCTTTTTTGAGAACTGGTGCCCAAAACTGAACTGCATATTCTAGGTGAGGTCTTACTAATGATTTGAACATGGGCAAAATTATATTTCTCTCTCTGGAGTCCATACCTCTCTTAATACAAGAAAGGACTTTGCTCGCTTTGGAAACCGCAGCTTGGCATTGCATGCTATTATTGAGCTTATGATCTACCAAAACCCCCAGATCCTTTTCCACCACGGATTCCCCCAGTTGTACTCCCCCTAGCATGTATGATGCATGCATATTCTTAGCCCCCAAGTGCATAACTTTATATTTCTCAACATTAAACCTCATCTGCCACATAGTCGCCCAATTAGACAGTGCATTGAGCTTGTAAATTGGAGACATCCTGATACCACTGCATAGCTTGGTGTCATCTGCAAAGACAGAAATGTTACTTTTGATCCCAGACCCAATATCATTTATAAAGTTATTAAAAAGTAAGGGTCCCAGCACTGAACCTTGGGGTACACCACTGATAACCTTAGACCATTCAGAGTAAGAATCATTAACCACTACTCTCTGAATTCTGTCTTTTAGCCAGTTTTCTATCCATTTACAAACTGATATTTCCAGGCCTGTAGACTTTACCTTACACATGAGCCATGTGTGGGGAACTGTCAAACGCTTTTGCAAAATCCAAATATACCACGTCCACAGCCACCCCTCAGTCCAAGGTTTTACTTACCTCTTCATAAAAAGAAATCAGGTTTGTCTGACAACTTCTGTCGTTCATGAATCCATGCTGTCCGTTGCTTAAAATGTTTTTTTCCAGCAAGAACTCGTCTATGTGGTCTTTTATTAAACGCTCCAGTATCTTCCCGACTATAGAAGTTAAACTAACAGGTCTATAGTTACTTGGTAAAGACTTTGATCCCTTTTTAAATATAGGCACCACGTTTGCCGTGCGCCAATCCAGTGGTACTATTCCCGTCATTAATGAGTCACTAAAAATTAGATACAATGGCTTTGAAATTACAGAGCTCAATTCTTTTAGGATCCATGGGTGAATGCTATCAGGTCCAGGTGCTTTATCCACCTTTATTCTGTCTAAATATTTCTGGACCATATCACTTTTTAGCCATTGTGGATCATTCGGAGCTGTGTCAATACCACCCCCATTATTTGCCTTCTCTTTGTGCCCAGTCACCCACTCTAGATTATTTTGTTAAGGGCCTACATGCTCAGACCTGACCTTTTTACTATTAATATATTTGAAGAATTTTTTGAGGTTTGTCCTACTATCTTTTGCAATCTGTCGTTCGTTTTGAATTTTTGCATCCTTGATTTCCTTCTTACATATTGTGTTAAATTCTTTGTAACATTTAAACAACACTAGTGTTCCTTAATTTTTATATTTTTTAAAAGCTCTTCTCTTATTGTTTATAGCTTTTTTAACTTTGGCCATGAGCCACATAGGTTTTGTTTTTAGCCTTTTAAACTTATTGCCCATGGGAATATACTTTGCAGTGAGGTCCCAAACAGTCTTTTTGAAGAATTCTCATTTCTGTTCTGTGTTTATCAATGCAAATATTCCCTCCCAGTTCAAATCCTGGAGAGCAGCCCTCATCCTTGGAAAATTTGCTCTTTTGAAGTTGTGTTTTTATCTTTCCCGTATGTATTTCTTGTTTACAGATAACATCAAATGAAATCATGTTATGATCACTGCTACCCAGGTGTTCCTTTATCTGGACATTAGTAATAAGCTCTGCATGGTTTGAGATTACCAGGTCCAACAGAGCTTCATTCCTAGTTGGGGCCTCAATAAACTGGGCCACAAAATTGTCCTGTAATAGGTTTATAATTTTTTGCCCTTTAACTGTCCCAGCAGTGCCATTACTCCAGTCAATTTCTGGGTAGTTAAAATCCCCCATTATTATCACTGTCCCAGCCCTTGCAGCCCTTTCCATCTGTGCAAGGAGCTGAGTCTCCATCTCCTCGTTAACATTGGGTGGTCTATAACAAACTCCAATGATTAACTTTGAACTACACCCATCTATATGCAGTTCCACCCATAATGCTTCAGACTCATCACACTCTCCATCAACCAGGTCCTCTTTCACACTTTCTATGAGATCACTTCTCTCATGAGACAGACCCCGCCACCTTTCCTTTTTACCCTGTCTCTCCGAAAGGTGTACAAACACTTTAATGCATTGTTACATTTTGCTCTGGTGTTTTTCATATCATATTTAGTAGTACAAATGGCACTATAGTTTCCAATGGCTGTTTGCAACATGGGAAATTTCTTGTCACCTGCCATAACCCTCCCCCCATCTATCCCTATTCCACCCTCCATTAATGTCTGACCCCTAACTGACCTGATGTAATTCTAGTTCACCCTCCCCCCTGAAGCGCCAAACTGTATGCTGTCTACCGGGCGTCGGGTTCGGCACATCACGGATCTGGTGGACAGATTACTGGAAGGGGCTGGGGAAGACCCGGCTGTCATGTTGTATGGCACCAATGACAGTCAGAGGCAGATGGAGTGTCTTAAAGAACAATTTTAGGGACTTGGGAGCTAAATTGAGGAAAAGGACCTCCGAAGTAGTATTCTCAGGAATACTACCAGTACCTTGAGCCACACCAGAAAGGCAGAGGGAGATTAGGGAAGTAAACAAGTGGCTGAGGAGCTGGTGTAGTAAGGAGGGGTTTGGGTTCCTGGAGGACTGGGCCGCCTTCTCAGTCAGTTACCAGTACTATAGAAGGGATGGACTGCACCTAAATGAGGAAGGTGCAGATCTGCTGGGAGTAAAGATGGCCAAAAATTTAGAGGAGTTTTTAAACTAGGTGATGGGGGGGAGGGTCCAGAGGTAGAGGTAGTCAGCGCGGAACATAGTCCAAAGGGTAGTATTGGCGGCATTAGTGGTAGGTTGACTAAAGCATGTAAACCCAAGGTAAGTATAGTAACAAGTCCTAGTTGCAATCTTGGAACACCCAATTAGAGGATAGTATGCGACCAATCTAAACTACGTGGCATGTTCACCAATGCCAGGAGCCTGGCAGACAAGATGGGTGAAATAGAGATACTGTTGTACGAGGAGGATTTGGATTTTGTGGGAATTTCAGAGACCTGGTTCAACAGCTCTCATGATTGGCTAGCAACCATTCAAATGGATGAAGCTAAGGGGAAAATAATACTGGGAGTATGCTATAGGCCCCCTAACCTGAGGGAGGAGGGGGAGACGGACCTCCTATCACAATTTGGATTAGCAGCAAGGATGGGAAGTGTTATAATGGGGGATTTTAATTATCCAGATATAGACTGGGCGGAGGGAACCACTCATTCTCCTAAGGCTTGCCAGTTCCTAAATGTCTTGCAAGACAATTTCATGGGTCAGATGGTAGACACACCATCTAGAAATAAAGCGTTACTAGATCTACTGATTACCAACAATACAGACCTGATCACAGATGTGGAAATATGGGGCAATTTAGAAAACAGCGATCACAGGTCAATTGTCTTCAGTATAAATCACACAAATAGGAAACATAAGGGAAATGCACTGAATTTCAAAAGCACAAACTTCCCGAAACTATGAACCTTGCTAGAAGGCATGAATTGGGATAAACTCTTAGGAACACAGAACATGGAGGAGAGATGGGTTCACTTTAAGAGCATATTAAATAAGGGCATTAGCCAGTGCATCCCATTGGGTAATAAATTTAAAAGAGCGAACATAAGTAATGGATGGCTTAACTCCAATGTAAAAATGCATATAAAAGCAAATGACAAGGCTTTAAAAAAATACAAGGTTGAAGTATCATCATCAGCATTCAGACTTTATAAGGAATGCAACAAGAAATTTAAGGGTGCAATTAGGGTGGCTAAGATAGAACACGAAAAACACATAGCAGAGGAGAGCAAAAAAAAATCCCAAGAAATTCTTTAAGTATGTAAACAGCAAAAAAGGGAGGACAGACTATATTGGCCCCATAAAGAATGAGGAAGGGCATCTGGTTATAGAGAATGGGGAGATGGCAAAGCTATTGAATTTTTTTCTTCTTCTCAGTCTTCACAAGGGAATCAGGGGGCTTCAGTAACCAAAACTGCAGTGTTTATCCTCATGACACATCACAGGAAGCACCCTCATGGCTAGCAGAGGACAGAATTAGAATTAGAATTGGACTTGGGAAACTTAACATTAATAAATCACGTGGACCGGATGGCTTGCACCCGAGGATATTTAGGGAACTCAGTCAAGTAATTGCCAGACCACTGTTCCTAATTTTTACTTGCAGTCTACTGACTGGAATGTTACCAGAGGATTGGAGTAAAGCCAATGTAGCACCAATATTTAAAAAGGGCCCAAAATACATCCCTGGGAATTACAGACCAGTTAGCCTAACATCAATAATATGCAAGCTCTTGGAGGGGATGATAAGGGACTATATACAAGATTTTAGTAATGAAAACGGTATCATTAGCAGTAATCAGCATGGATTCACGAAGAATCATTCTTGCCAAACCAATCTATTAACCTTTTATGAGAAGGTGAGTTGCCATCTAGATAAAGGAAGGCCCGTAGATGTGGTGTATCTGGATTTTGCAAAAGCATTTGACACGGTTCCCCATAAGCGTTTACTGTACAAAGTAAGGTCCGTTGGCATGGACCATAGGGTGAGTACATGGATTGAAAACCGGCTACAAGGGCGAGTTCAGAGGGTGGTGATAAATGGGCAATACTCAGAATGGTCGGGAGTGGGTAGTGGGGTCCCACAGGGTTCTGTGCTGGGACCAATCCTATTTAATTTGTTCATAAACAACCTGGAGGATGGGGTAAATAGTTCAATCTCTGTATTTGAGGATGATACTAAGCTAAGCAGGGCAATAACTTCTCTGCAGGATGTGGAAACCTTGAAAGAGGATCTGAACTAATTAATGGGGTGGGCAACTACATGGCAAAAAGGTTTAATGTAGAAAAATGTAAAATAATGCATTTGGGTGGCAAAAATATGAATGCAATCTATACACTAGGGGGAGAACCTCTGGGGGAATCTAGGATGGAAAAGGACCTTGGGGGCCCTAGTAGATGATAGGTTCCGCCATGGCATGCAATGCCAAGCTTCTGCTAACAAAGCAAACAGAATATTGGCATGCATTCAAAAAGGGATTAACTCTAGAAATAAAGTGATTATTCTCCCACTCTACAAGACTCTGGTCCGGCCGCACCTGGAGTATGCTGTCCAGTTCTGGGCACCAGTCCTCATGAAGTATGTACTGGAAATGGAGCAAGTACAAAGAAAGGCAACAAAGCTAATAAAGGGTCTGGAGGATATTGGTTATGAAGAAAGGTTGTGAGAACTGAACTTATTCTCTATGGAGAAGAGATGCTTGAGAGGGGATATGTGTCAACTTACAAATACCGTACTGGTGACCCCACAATAGGGATAAAACTTTTTCGCGGAAGGGAGTTTAAGAAGACACGTGGCCAATCATTGAAATTAGAAGAAAAGAGGTTTAACCTTAAACTATGTAGAGAGTTCTTTACTGTAATGCCCCGTACACACGGTCGGACTTTGTTCGGACATTCCGACAACAAAATCCTAGGATTTTTTCCGACAGATGTTGGCTCAAACTTGTCTTGAATACACACGGTCACACAAAGTTGTCGGAAAATCCGATCGTTCTAAACGCGGTGACGTAAAACACGTACATCGGGACTATAAACGGGGCAATGGCCAATAGCTTTCATCTCTTTATTTATTCTGAGCATGCGTGGCACTTTGTCCGTCGGATTTGTGTACACACAATCGGAATTTCCAACAGCGGATTTTGTTGTCGGAAAATTTTATCTCCTGCTGTCTAACTTTGTGTGTCGGAAAATCCGATGGAAAATGTCCGATGGAGCCCACACACGGTCGGAATTTCTGACAACACGCTCCGATCGGACATTTTCCATCGGAAAATCCGACCGTGTTTGTTACGGGGCATTAGAGCGGCAAGGATGTGGAATTCCCTTCCACAGGTGGTGGTCTCAGCGGGGGGCATCGATAGTTTCAAAAAAACTATTAGAAAACTATTAGCACCTGAACGACCACAACATACAGGGATATGTAAGGTAATACTGACATATAATCACACACATAGGTTGGACTTGATGGACATAGAAGGTTGTCCACAAGGTTTAGGAGTGTGTATGGAAATATTTGACCATTCTTTCAGAGGCGCAGAACTTGTTGCAGAATGGTTCCAGAGGTTTTTCTACAACCTCTTTAGTTCCCAAACTAAAAGGGGCATCAGCCTCATGCTGGATCTTAAAGCCATTAATGCCACTGGATGTCTTCAGCGATTATAGAGATACATTAAGGCCTCATGCTCACTGAACATTATAAAAAATGCAGAAGCTTTAGCTCTAGAATGCCGTGTTAAACACACGAGTTTTGCATTAGCGTTTTTCAGAAAAACTTTACTCCCACAAAAGCTTATGGCTCAAAAACGCTCATAAATGTCAAATAGACGCGTTTCTCACCTTTTTTTTTTCAGGGTTAATGTGTTTGTACAGCTGAAAAGCTATTCTTCAAACACACTAGTTCTGGGTTTTGTTTTTAAGCCAGAAAACGCCCCTGCCAAGCCTATGTGTGCATGGGCACATAGGATAACATGCTGGGGAGTTTACTGTCTGCAGAAAAAACACCTGCTGCCAAAAACAGCAGCTGTAAAAACGTACAGTGTGCATGAGGCCTACATAAAACTCTAGGCACAGAGGTTTTTTTTTGTTTTTTGTTTTTTTTTTTGCAATTTCTGGTATATGCCACGTTTGCATCGCTTCTCTGTAAGCTAACATTTAGACTTTTCTTCATGCTGTACTTCTAGCCCACTGAAAATATGCCAGCTGCAGCTCTGACTGAATCACTAGTGTTGTTTATCCACCCCTTCTCCTCTTGGCTGTTCACAGAATGCTGTGTTTTTTTTTATTAACCGTTCAAAGAATACACAACATTGTATTCTTGCTTATGGGTTAAGGCCTTTAGAAGGGATCCTGGACCTATGCAAACAAATCTCCTACTTCTAAAGCAGGGGTCTCCAAACTATGGCCCCCCAGTTGTTCAGGAACTACAATTCCCATCATGCCTAGTCATGTCTGTGAATGCCAGAGTTTTACAATGCCTCATGGGATGTGTAGTTCCGCAACAGCTGGAGGGCCGTAGTTTGGAGATCCCTGTTCTAGAGCATTTGAAGCTCATGCCTACAGCCTTATCCTGTCTCATTTCCCATATTAGTTTCATGTCAGTGAACATGAGGACCCTTTGGTTAAAGTGTTGGGCTGCAGAACCTGCATGCAAAAAGCATTTGCTTTACATACCTTTTGAGGGACAGCATCTCTTTGGAGCTGCTCATCAAAGATGTCACCTGGGAGTGAGTACCCATCTGCCTCAGCAGAAGATGCCTAGGGCTGGATCTAGGAAGACTTATTCTTCCTTGAAGGCCAGGAAGAGTTACATACTTACATAGTTACTTAGTTGGTGAGGTTGAAAAAGACACAAGTCCATTGAGTCCAACTTGTGTGTGTGTTTTTATGTCAGTATTACATTGTATATCCCTATATGTTATGGTCGCTCAGGTGCCTATCTAATAGTTTTTTTTAAATTTATCTATGCTCCCTGCTGAAACCATTGCCTGTGGAAGAGAATTCCACATCCTTATCGCTCTTACGGTAAAGAACCCTCTACGCAGTTTAAAGTTAAACGGCTTCTCTTCTAATTTTAGCGAATGCCCTCTTGTCTTTTTAAATTCCCTTTCGAGGAAGAGTTTTATCCCTATTGTGGGGTCACCAGTACGGCATTTGTGCATTGAAATCATATACCCTCTCAAGCGCCTCATCTCCGCAGAGAATACGTTCAGTGCTTGCAGTTTTTCCCCATAGCTGAGATCCTTCAGCCCCTTAATTAGCTTTGTTGCCCTTCTCTGGACTCTCAGCCCTTCTCTGGACTCTCTCCAGTTCCGTCACATCCTTCCTGAGGATTGGTGCCCAGAGCTGAATGGCATACTCCAGGTACGGCCAGACCAGAGTTTTGTAGAGTGGGAGAATTATTGTTTTATCTCTGGAGTCAATCCCCTTTTTAATGCATGCTAAAATTCTGTTGGCTTTGCATGCCATTGCTGAGCCTGTCATCTACTAGGACCGTCAGGTCCTTTTCCATCCTAGATTCCCCCAGAGGTTTACTCCCTAGTGAGTAGATTGCATTCATGTTTTTGCTACCATATGCATTATTTTAAATTTTTCTACATTGAACCTCATTTGCGATGTACTTGCCCACCCCCTTAATTTGCTCAGATCTTTTTGCAAGGTTTCCACATCTAGTTCTTTTCTAGAGTTTGTTAGTCTCAGGCCTCAACTTCCAAAGCCAAGTCTAAGACTGGAACCCATTCCATCCACAAACCATGGACCTCCAAATCTCCCAAACCATCAAATAAATCTTCTGCAAGCATGAGGGGTACCCCCATTTTTTAAAGTGAGGGCAAGTCTTTTAGCCTCTGTGGAAATTTTAATAGCCTTCATATTAGATGCTTGGTGCAGGAGGTGGCTTCTAGGGGCTACAAGCTAATATTCCACTCTAAGCCTCCTCTTTGGTTCACCTCTTGCAACCTGCATGTATCACCACACAGAATAGCAGATCTCCATGCAGCCTTTATGGGTCTTTTGGAGCAACACCCCCAGTACTTGTGGCAGAACGGTTTCGGGGGTGTTACTCCAACCTGTTCAGTTCCCAAACTAAAAAGGGACATCGGCCTTATGCTGGATCTTAAAGCTGGATCTTTGTGCCCTGAAATTCGGTATGGAATCCATCAGGTCTGTCACAGCCTCACTCCAATGGGGGATACTTTCTGACCCCTATGGACATCAAAAATCGGTACTTGCAGGTCTCCATTTTTCCAGTGCATCAGCAATTTTTTAATTTTACTGTGGGTCCCCAGAACTTCCAGTTTGTGGCCCTGCCATTCCTCCTATTTTCTGCAACCTAGGTGTTCACCAAGGTGCTGGCCAGGGGTGGCCCGTCCATTAGGGGCGCCTGGGCACGGCCCCCCTATCCTTGACATCCCCTATATGCATAATGGATAGATTCATGCATAGCATGAATCTTTCCACTGCCGTCCCCTATTCCATGTATCCGGCCCCTTTCGGGTCACCGGGCATATGAATTACAGCAGCCAGGGTTTTTTTTGAAGCACTGATTAGAGCCATAGGCTCTAATAGTCTTAAAAATAGGGTGGACTCGGGATGCAGAGCATTGCGTCTGGAGCCCACCCAGGTGTGTTGCAACACTGATCCTCCTCCCGGCCAATTGGGAAGCAGGTATGAAACCTGTTTCTCAATTGGCCAAAATGTCTGGCGATCCTATTGGATGCTTAGCACCAGGAAAAGGAAAGAGGAGACACCGCGGAAGCTGCTCCAGGAGAGAACGCCGGAGCAGCTTTCCCCGAGCCCACCAGCCCACCACACTCTCACCACCTGCATCCAAGGTAAGGAAAATCGGTGGTGGTGGGGGAGTGTGTTGCTGCCCCCTCCCAAAAAAAAAAATCTCACCAGCTGCCACTGGTGCTGGCTATTTGATCTAGACCTTAGTTAGACCGATTTGCCTGACACAGAAGACCAGGTTGTCAATGGCTTGGTGGCTCAATCTTGCTCTGGGGTTAGTGAAAGTCCTTTTATCAGTCTCATGAAAGATTCTCATGCTTGATGATAACCTTGCAGACTGGGGAGGAGTCCTGGACACCTTAGACCTTCATGCAAATAGTTGTCCCTGTAAAGCTTGACACCCTGACAAAGGTTTATCCAATCAGGATTCAGTCAGACACTTCCACAGCAGTAGTGCTCATCAACATTCAGGGAGGAATCAGAAATCCTGCTGCGGCAAGAGAGGTGGAAAGGATACTGTTCTGGGCAGAACTCCATGTTTTAGCGTTGTCGGCCATTTACATTTGAGGTATGGAGAGTTGGCAGACAGACTACCTCATTTGGCAGCACCTGGACCCAGGGGGACGGTTCCTACACTCAGAGGTCTTCCAGGACCTGGGTCACAGGTGGGGGCCACTGGAGGTCTCCTGCTGATAGAAATGTTATCCCAATTGCCCAAATAATTGTTAAAGATTCCATCTGCTTTCTGCACAGTGCTTTTTATTGAATAAAGATTTTTGCATCGAGAGCTTGGAGTGCCACCAACCTGACAATTGATTGGTCTATAGATGGAAACCACAGTTCTTTAGAGCAATTTGTTTTGCAGAGGGGACAGAGACTATTGTTGATCAGAGATTTAGCACTGTGCTGAACCTCCAGTACGGGCTCAATGAGTAAGTCTGTAGGGAAGTCATGAGCAGTGAGGAGGTTCTGGAGGGGAAAATAGAGATTGTGTGTATTTGGAGAAGGGATGATGGAGAAAGACAAATGTGCATGTGTGATGCTGTTGGGATCTCATTAAGAAAAGACCATCTACTTTATGTGCTGGAATAAGATCACTTATGTATTCTATTATATAGGATCCCAGAAATATAAGTTAAAGGGTTTTTGTTTTTTTAAAAGCAGAGGCTAGAACTACCAGCACTTACCAAAATCATTTGGTGTTTAATCTATATGGTGTCAGGTATGCTTAATTTCGATATTCAGAAGGTCTGTTAGGGAATGTCTGGGAAAATAAAAATACATGCACCTACCCTCTCCTCTTCTCCATAACATAGGGGGAAGTGTCCTGTAGTCCACAGAAGACTAGGCAACGCTAAACCCTGCTTGGGATCATTGTGCAACAGAGGGAGAGAGAGAGAGTGTGCTCAGGAAATTAGTAACATACTAGATTTTTGGTGGATCACAGGTATTGTTTTTATGCTTGCAGCATTTTTAAAGGGATAAAACATGGTGAAATGTGATGCAGATATAAGTATTGCATATAGTGGGATTTTTTTTTTTTGCTCAGACATACAATTTATTAGTCACTGTGGTTGTGCCTCGCGCTAAACTTTCTTTATATCTGCATTCCATTTTAGCTTTTGTTGGGCACTTTTTTTGGCACTAAGGTTTTTTACTTTTTACACATTTTCCTCTAATGTAGGCCTTACAGGTTTCTCAAAGAGTTGAGGTGCATTTGTGTTGTATCATTATCTTTATATTTCAATAATTTTTATTGAAGTAACAAGATATTGCCGTATAAGGCCCATTAGTAGAACAATAGGGCAAATAAGTTTTCAAGTTACTGCAAATACTAATAGAGAGAACTATACAAAATAGAAGGATAATAATCATTAACAAAGGGCCCAAAAAGTAGCTGTGTAGCATCCCAATTAACAATATATGACTGGCAATGCAGGAAATAGCCATTTTACAGTAGGAAGAAACTGGGGTGAGGAAAAGGGAAAAGGATGGAGGAAAGAGGAGAGGGCTGTAGGAAAGGGAAACCACTGTTCGCATGCCTAGGAATATCATCAATATAGAACTACAGTGCCTTGAAAAAGTATTAATACCCCTTGAAGTTTTCCACATATTGTCATGTTACAACCAAAAACGTACATTTATTTTATTGGTTTATTTTATAAACCATTCCATTGTAGCTCTGGCTGTATGTTTAGGGTCATTGTCCTGCTGGAAGGTGAAATTCCACCCTAATCTTAAGTCTTTTGCAGACTCAAACAGGTTTTCTTCTAAGATTACCCTGTATTTGGCTCCATCCATCTTCCCACCACTCTGACCAGCTTCCCTATCTCTACTGAAGAGAAGCATCCCCACAACATGATGCTGCCACCACCATGTTTAACTGTGGGGATGGTGTGTTCAGGGTGATATGCAGTGTTAGGCTCCATTCACACTAGCGCGTTTTTTTATGCATTTTGCATTTTGCAGAAATGCATGGGAATTTTTTAATATGGGTTCCTATGGAACATGTTCACATGAATGCCTTTTTGTACCTTTGCGTTTTTGGAAAGTGTCAGGGACTTTTTTTCATGCAAAATGCAGAGTTTTGCATGTAATAGAATTCAATGGACCAGCATCAAAAACGCAAGTGCAGCATTTTTGCAGCGTTTTTGCAGCGTTTTGCTTTTTTTGGCGTTTTTTTTTTAAGACTGTATACAGTCTAAAAAAAACTGTAAAAAAAAAAAAAAAAACGCAAAATGCAAAACGCCGTAAAAACGCTGCTCAAAAACACTGCTCAAAAACGTGGCAAGCATCACAAAAAAACCTCCAAAAACGCTCAAAAGCAACATGCATAGATGTGAATCGAGCCTTAGTTTTCCGCCACACGTAGCAGATCTTCCCGAATGTCAACAGAAGAGTGGAGGATATTTGGCCTGATAGAGAGTGACAATTGAGGGCGTCAACTGGATACCTAGATATGGAAGGGAGCATTGTGCCCATTTAAAATTATAAGTGTTCTGTAAAGTCAGTAACGTTGAGGGGGGGGGCAATGAAACATTAAGAGCTGTTGTTTTTTGGGAAAGCCTAGAGAGCTGAGAAAATTGGTGCAACAAGGTCAACAGGTTAGGCAGGGTAATTTGAGGATAGCGATATACATAAGGACATCGTCAGCAAATAAGGCACATTTATGCTCCTGTTGTCCACAACATATACAATGAATATTAGGGTGGGATCTAATTGCCATAGCTAAGAGTTTAATTGCTGACACAAATAGAAATAGGGAGAGCGAACAACCTTGTCATGTCCCACGTCAGATGGGAAACGATGACAATCTATAACTCCGTATAGAAACCTGAGCCGAGGGATTGCTATATAATATTTTTAGTAAAGAAATAAAAGTGGAACCAAATCCAAAGGCCTCCAAAGTGGTAAATAAGTAGTCCCAGTTTAAACTATCAAAGGCCCTTTGGAGGCCCAATGAAAGTCATAATGGTAACAGTTCCCTAGATAAAGGGGCATCCCACTTGGAGCGTACTGAAGAAATCAATGCTATAGACTGACTGATCTGAGGCAGGTTTGGCGTTCGTTTATGAAGCCTGTCTGATCCTTACGGATATATTGTGGCAGGAACACACCAAGACGTAAATCTAGAAGTTTTTTCAAGATTTTGAGATCACAGTTAATCACTGAAATAGGCGGTAGTTAAGAATGTCAGTGGAATCCTTATTTGGTTTGGGGATAACACTAATGTAGGCCCTATTCTCATCCAATGAAACTTTTCCACCATCCCACAAGGAGTTAAAATAGAGAGCCATGTGATGAGCCAATTGTTGAGAATTTTTTTTTTACATAATTATTGGGGAGAGGCTTACTCTTTCCTACACTTGATTTTATTGTTTTACTTGTGATCACTTTTTTATATCGTTTGTTGATTATTGGTTATATCCAATAAAATACGTCATTTGATTTGCACTATTGGCGTCCTATCTATCTTTTTGGGAACCATCCATGCTCTGGAGACTTGTTTGTGGTGGAGAATTCCCTCTCGGGCTTCTGAACGGACAGTCGTGACGTGGACCATAGAGGATAGATCCCCCTTGAGATCCGGGATTTCCAGGACCAACCATCGTCCAACCATCGTCCATTAAGGATCTCAGAGCCTGTTTGATTCGGTGTCACCGGCATCCGAATCCACTCCTGCTGGTAAGCGTATTCCATCCATTCACTTCCCATGATCGTACAACTCATGATATACAAGAGAAGATTTCTACATCAGTCCAACATTCATATTTAGCCTATGTTTGGGACTCTCTTGTATCAGATTCATAGCCATATATTGGGACTTTACTATATCCCGTCTAATATTCAATTTTTTGATATTATGCTTCATGTGTTTCAGCTATGTATATATTGGTAATGGTCACCATGTCTGATGTGCATTTTACCATTGGTTATCATTTTTAGCGCTGCATTTCACTTTCACATAATTATTGGGGAGCCTGTCGGGGCTAGGTGATCATTGCAAGGATAACATCTTAATGATGTTCTGAATTTCCTCACGTAATGGATTGTTCCATGAGTTCCCTATGAGCCTCCTTAAGGCTGGATTCACACCTATGCATTTTTAGTGCTTTTTGCATTTTGCAGATTTGCACTACAGTCCATTTAACCTGGTTTTCTATGGAGCACATTCTGTAGTTAAATTCTGCAAAATGCAAAAAGCACTGAAAATGCATAGGTGTGAATCCAGCCTAAGAGATGGTAGAGGTAGGGCAGTCAGGGAGTCACTAATGGAGTAGGAAGTATGACCCTGAGAGGGGCTGTATAGATTAGCATAAAAATCTTGAAATCCCTGAAGAATTTTTCAGGGGTTTTGGGAAAAGTTGCCTCCTGAGAGTCTAATTTTCAGAAGAGCTACATGTGAGTGTTTAGGGGTAAGTTTATGTGTTAATAACAAACCAGGTCAATCACACCAGGTGAAGAACCTATGATTTGCCCAGCGCAAATGTTTTTCCGCTTTTGTAGTAAGGCAAATATTAAGTTTCGTACGGGCTTGCTCAACAGGTCAGGGTTTGGGGAACTTTTGTGTTGACTAGCTAGAGCTTCATATTCCCTAGATTTGGTAGTAATCACAATGTCACAAGCACTCTTAAAGTGATACTAATGTCTCGTTTTTTTTTTTTCCCTTAAAAATAACAAACATGTTATACTTACCTCCTCTGTGCAGTGATTTTACACAGAGCAGCCCAGATCCTCATCTTCTCGGGTCTCTCTTCAGTGCTTCTGGCCCCTCCATCCTATTAAGTGCCCCTACAGCAAGCAGCTTGCTATGGGGCAACCAAGCCGAGCTGCAGCTGACTGTATCCATTCAGGCATGGAGCCGTGGCCTGGTCCCACCCCTTTCTCTCCTCATTGGCTCTCTGACTTTGACAGCAGCGGGAGCCAATGGCACCGCACTGCTGTCTCAGCTAATAAAGAGGGGAGTCCTGGACAGCCAAGTCTCTCGTGCAACATCGCTGGATTCAGATAGTCCTCAGTACAGTGCTTGGAAAAAGTATTCATACCCCTCACAATTTTCCACATTTTGTCATGATACAACCAACATTGTAAATGTATTTTATTGGGATTTTTTGTGATAGACCAATACAAAGTGGCACATAATTGTGAAGTGGAAGGAAAATGATAAATGGTTTTCAAAATGTTTACAAATAAATATATGAAAAGTGTGGCGTGCATTTGTATTCGGCCCCCTTTACTCTGATACCCCTAACTAAAATCTAGTGGTACCAATTGCCTGCAGAAGTCACCTAATTAGTAAATAGTCCACCTGTGTGTAATTTAATCTCCGTATAAATACAGCTGTTATGTGAAGCTCCCAGGGGTTTGTTAGAGAACCTTGGTGAACATACAGCATCATGAAGGCCAAGGAACACAGCAGACAGGTCAGGGATGAAGTTGTGGAGACGTTTAAAAGCAGGGTTAGGGGTCTCCCAAGAATTATTGGTCTGGGCTGATGGGTTTGTACCCTACCAACACTCCTACTATCGGGTTGAAAGGCCCATTACTGAGCATAAACAGCATGGGCTGAGTTAATTTGCTACCTCGGTCTACATCACATGGTTACCTGGTTACTAACTGTTTTAAGAAAGTTCTTCTCTGTTTTGCTGCTCCATTACGGTGTGCTGCATATTTACATATTTACTTAACTACAGGCGGATCTGGGAGGGGACAGCGGCCGTTTTGGGACTGTCCTATCCTCCCCCGGGAGACCTTCGAATGGCTTCCCCTATAACCCCTGTGGAGAGTAATGATTTCATTCCCCACGTGGGGGGGGGGCCCTCCGGGGGTCTCCGACCCACCACTCTGTTTGAGTGGGTTAACCTTCACATGGTTACTACTTGTTTTTATACTAACCTTTGTTTTTTTCCTCTTTGTCGTCCATCTTTCCTCCTGCTCTTCCACCCCTGGTTTCTCTTTTCTCTACCTCCCAGTAACTTGGGGTATTGTGGGTGCCCCCCGCCTATGGAGCCCAGTCCTAGTCCGCAGGAACATGTTCCCAGTTGGGTATGTACCTTATCTAAAAGTCCATCTGATTACCATCCTCTGCATCCAAACGTATTCCACTCATCTTGGTAAGCTAAAACCTCTAATACCTTTACTTCCCAATGATTGACATAATATCATTAAATGTGAAAGGTCTCAATTCCAATACCAAACGAAGCCTAGCCCTAAGGGAATTTAGGAGATCTAAAGCTGACATTATTTTCATTCAGGAAACACATCTCACTAAGACTGATAATATGGCATTCGCCACTAAACACTATTCCCAGATATACCAAGCTTCTAATCCTCGTAAACGGGCAGGTGTGGCTATTTTATTCAAGAAAGACTCCCCTTTCAAATTACAATCACTAATTTCGGACCCCCTAGGACATTATATCATCCTGAGAGGCACGTGGAAAAATGCCGATCTTACATTATGTAATATATACGCCCCTAACACTAACCAAACCTCCTTCCTATCTAAAGTGTATAAACGACTATTTGCTTTTCCCCACCAGTACCTGGTCATTGGCGGAGACTTTAACCTGACCTTCTCCTCTTGCCTAGACAGGCACTCTCTCGGACAGAAACAGGTCCCCAAGGTCCTCGAGAGACGATGCTCTCTCTTCCGCCAATTGACCAGGAAATATGCCCTGTTTGACTGTTGGAGAACCGCAAACCCCTCAGCTAAACAATTCACTTTTTACTCCCACCCGCACAAGTCCCACTCGCGCATAGATTATTTTTTTGTAAACGCCCCAACCCTGAGAGCTCATGAGAACTCAGACATCCAGGCCATCTCATGGTCGGATCATGCCCCAATAACCTTGTCTTTGGCATTGTCCCCGGGAACCCTTCGTACATGCCACATGACCCCTCCAGAGAGGAACTGGAGAAAACAATGAAATTATATTTTGCGGAAAACAGTTCGCCAGAAATCTCCATTGCTACTCTCTGGGAGGGTCATAAAGCGGTCCTCAGGGGCCAATGTATTTCGTTATCCACGGCGCTCAAGAGGAATGCTAACACGGCTCGCATAGCCCTATTGGCTAAGCTTAAACAACTGGAAGCAAAGTTGCTCTCCTCTCCGTCCTTAGAGAGATTGTACAGGTACGGGCAGGTCTTAGTGATATAGAAGTGGGTAAAATTGAGAAGGCGCTAATACGACTACGACAAACCTACTATGACAAGGCAAACAAACCACACACATTGTTAGCTAAACAATTGCGGGATAAGCTCGCGACCACCTCCATTACCCATCTCAACGATCGAACGGGCACTCCCCAAACGCATCCCACCAAGATTGCTCAGATTTTCCATAAATATTAGTCGACCCTGTATAATAATCCGGACGTTCCACACAACCCTCCCCCGCGAGACCTATCCCAAAGAATCTATTCCTATTTAGAAGAGTGTGACACACCGAGACTCACTCCCTCCGCCCTGACCACACTAAATTCCCCCATTACAGAGGAAGAGATTACAAACACAATTAAATCGCTCCCAAACAACAAAGCCCCAGGCCCTGATGGACTTCCATATCAGTACTACAAAACTTTCTTACCGCACCTACTCCCCCATATGACAACATTGTTTAACTCATTTCTGTCTGAGACGCCCATACCACGAGATATGCAAAACTCCTACCTCACGCTGATTCCCAAGCCTGGCAAAGATCATAGTCTACCTTCGAATTATAGACCTATTGCGCTGCTTAATGCCGATCTTAAAATCTTTACGAAACTACTAGCTAATAGACTAAACAATTTCATGCCATCACTGATCCATAAAGACCAGGTTGGCTTCATACCTATGAGGCAAGCAGGGGACAATACCCGCAAAGTTATTGACCTAGTAGAGGTAGCAAACAGGACCAAAGTAGAGGCATTACTGCTCAGCCTCGATGCAGAAAAAGCCTTTGACAGGCTAAGTTGGCCTTTCCTGTTCGCTACCCTACGGCGAGCCAGGATTACGGGGCCCTTTTTGAGAGCCATCCATCATTTATACTCATCCCCATCAGCCATGGTGCGCACTCATCACGCAACCTCCAACACTTTCTCGATTTCAAATGGGACGCGACAGGGATGCCCACTCTCACCGCTCCTTTATGCCCTTTGCATAGAACCCTTAGCTGCCCATATCAGGGAAAACTCAAACATACATGGCATCCCAGTTAGAACCAGAGACTTTAAAATCTCCCTGTATGCCGATGACGTTCTTCTCACACTCACACAACCCCACATCTCCTTGCCGAACCTACATACGGAACTAGATAGATACAGTGACCTATCAGGATATAAGATAAACAACTCTAAAACAGAGGCCCTCCCCATTAATATGCCTCCTCAAGCACAAGCGGCCCTTTCGCAAGCATTTACTTATTCCTGGAAAACTTCCTCCTTAAAATACCTAGGAGTCCACCTTACGACCACATATGATTCCTTATACAAAGCCAACTTCCCCCACATATATACCACTATTAGAGCCTCACTGAATAAATGGAAACCCCTAAAACTGTCCCTTTTTGGACGATTAGCTACCCTTAAAATGATGATCCTACCTCAACTGCTATACTTATTTGAGACACTTCCGATACCTATCCCAGCCACACACCTGAAGAGACTGCAGAGTGATTTGATTAACTTTTTCTGGAACTACAAGGGACACCGGATTGCTAAATCGGTTCTCTATGCCCCCCGCAACCAAGGAGGCCTGGCGTTCCCTAACATAACCAAATATTACCTGGCAGCTCAACTACGCCCTGTAGCCTCTTGGTGTACCCTGCACGCCTACAATCGGTGGACACAAATTGAAAAGCTATGGTTAGCCCCTATACATCCGAACTCACTATTGTGGAGTTCTGATGTGGCTTCTGAAAGCTTGCACTTGCTGGGACCAATGTCCCTCCTACGTCGACTATGGAGGCGGGCAAAAGCAGCACACCCCCTTACCACCCCTTCCTCACCGGTCACGTCCTTCTTATTTACCCCCAACATCCCAGATAGTCTGACCTCTCAGATGTCCTATTTCTGGATGGAAAAGAACCTATTCCGTTATGGCCAACTGATAGACCCTAAGACCCGCTTTTTAAGGACATTTCAAGATTTGCAAAAAGAATTTGACATTCCCAAACAGGCCTTCTTCAGCTACTTACAAATACGACACTATGCACAATCTTTAGTCCCTGACCTCCATTTCTCCCCGCTAACCGATTTTGAAAAGCTGTGCTTGGAGAGTTCATCCCCTAAAGGCATGATCTCCCAAACCTATCAGCTCCTGACGCGGGATTCCTCACCAGAGGGTCCTCGACACGCATACATGGGTAAATGGGAGCGAGCCTTGGGTGCAGACGTACCTCTCCACATATGGCAACTCATTTGGTCTCAAGCCACCAAAAGCTCTATGTGTACGCTATATAAAGAGAACCAATACAAGATTTTGTTTCATTGGTATCGGACCCCTGACTTGCTCCACTCCATTTATCCACTGACAGACTCTCGCTGCTGGCGATGCCACAAGGATAGGGGAACCCTACACCACATTTATTGGACATGTCCCCTGATTGTACCATACTGGGAAATGGTGCACTCCCTCCTGGAGGCCGTCCTTGGCCCGGGGGTGCCTTTCGACCCGAAGGTCTTTATACTTGGTCTCCCGCCAATCTCCCTCTCTAAAAGATCCAAAAAACTTCTATCACATATATTAACTGCTGCACGTTGTCTGGTGGCACTAAAATGGAAACAGAGGGAACCACCTTCAATGTCGGAACTGCACTCTAGGATCAGGGAGGTCAAAAGGATGGAGTATCTCACAGCCTCCCTAAATGACAAGCTTGAAAAACATAACCAAGTATGGGAACTGTGGGTTCTTTTTGAAAACCCCATAACCTAATGCGTTGGCCTTGGGGAGCTTAGTTTCTCCCTTAGATGGGGAGGTTCTGGGCATCTGGGATAGGGTGCGACCCCACTGCCCTCATCCTCTTTCCCTACCTCTCCTACCCAACTCCACTTACCCCCCTTTCTCTCAATTCTTCTCAATAATTTCTATTTCTACACTTTTTCCTATCAATTTTTCTTCTTTTTTTCTCCCCCCTCTTATTCCCTTTTTTTTTCTCCCTTTTTCTGCTAAGATGTACAAGGTGTACAACCAGTGGCTTAAATCTAGAGCCAGTCCATTTATTATAATTTTTCTCCCTTCTTATCTAACATTCAGAAAAGATATGTACATTGACTCTAACTCCATGCTACGACTGTTACCAGAACAGGGCTCTCCTCTGGATATGTTTACGGCAATGTAATGTGTATCACCTTGTACTTTAATTTTCTGTATGTGTTCTATCATGAAAAACTTAATAAAAAATTGTCAATTTTCAAAAAAAAAAAGCAGGGTTAGGTTATAAAAAAAAAAAAAAAAAAAAAATATCTCAAGCTTTGAACATCTCACGGAGCACTGTTCAATCCATCATCTACAAATGGAAAGAGTATGGCAAAACTGCAAGCCTACCAAGACATGGCCATCCACCTAAACTGACAGACTAGGCAAGGAGTGGCAAGAAGAAAGCCATTGTTGAAAGAAAGCCATAAAAAGTGCCTTTTGCAGTTCGCAAGAAGCCATGTGGGGGACACAGCAAACGTGAAAGAAGGTGCTCTGGTCATACGAGGACAGAATTGAACTTTTTAGCCTAAAAGCAAAATGCTATGTATGTCAGAAAATGAACACTGCACATCACCCTGAACACACCATCCCCACCATGAAACATGGTGGTGGCAACATCATGTTTTTTGGAAGATGGATGGAGCCAAATACAGAGTAATCTTAGAAGAAAACTTGTTAGAGTCTGCAAAAGACATGAGACCGGGGCAGAGGTTCACCTTCCAACAGGACAATGACCCTAAACATACAGCCAGAGCTACAATGGAATGGTTTAGATCAAAGCATATTCATGTGTAGGAATGGCCTAGTCAAAGTCCAGACGTAAATCCAATTGAAAATCTGTGGCAAAATTTGAAAATTGCTGTTCACAGACGCTCTCCATCCAATCTAACAGAGCTTGAGCTATTTTGCAAAGAAGAATGGACACAAATTTCCCTCTCTAGATGTGCAAAGCTGGTAGAGACATACCCAAAAACACTTATTATTATTATTATACAGGATTTATATAGCGCCAACAGTTTACACAGCGCTTTACAATATAAAAGGGAGACAATACAGTTATAATACAATAAGATACAATTAAATAAGATTAAGAGGGCCCTGTTAAGAAGAGCTTACAATCTAATAGGGAGGGGCAGGTGGTACAAAAGGTTGTAACTGTGGGGAATAAGCTGATGGAAGTGGTAAAAGATTAGTTAGAGACGTTATAGGCTTTCCTGAAGAGATGAGTTTTCAGGGATCGCCTGAAGGTAGCAAGAGTAGGGGATAGCCGGACAAGTTGGGAGTAGCGAGTTCCAGAGGATGGGAGAGGCTCTGGAGAAATCCTGGAGACGAGCATGAGAGGAGGAGATGAGAGGGCTTGAGAGTAGGAGGTCTTGAGAAGAGCGGAGAGGATGATTTGGGTGATATTTGGAGATAAGATTGGTGATGTAGCTCAGAGCAGAGTTGTGAATGGCTTTGTATGTTGTGCTTAGTATTTTGAATTTAATTCGCTGGGTGATTGGGAGCCAGTGTAGGGATTGGAGGAGAGGTTGGCAGACACTGAGCGGTTGGTAAGGTGGATAAGTCTGGCAGCAGCATTCATGATAGACTGAAGAGGGGATAGTCTATGGAGAGGCAGGCCAATGAGAAGGAAATTGCAATAGTCAAGGCGAGAGATAACAAGGGAGTGAATGAGGAGCTTGGTGGTTTTATTTGTTAAAAAAGTTGCGAATTTTAGAGATGTTACGGAGGTGAATTCTACAAACTTTTGACAACGATTGGATTTGAGGCTGAAATGACAAGTCAGAGTCTAGGATTACACCTAGTACCCTGGCGTGAGGGGAGGGACTGATGGTTGCATTGTTGATTTTGATGGAAAAGTCGTGGAGGGGGGCACGGGCGGGGGGGAATATTAATAGCTCAGTTTTAGAGAGATTTAATTTTAGGAAGTGGTGCGACATCCATGCTGATATGTCAGTTAGTAAGTTAGTAATGCGAGAGGAGACTGAAGGAGTGAGCTGAGGAGTAGACAGATAGATTTGGGTGTCATCGGCGTATAAGTGGTACTGGAAGCCGTGGGCGGTTATCAAGTGACCAAGGGAGGAGGTGTAGATAGAGAAGAGAAGGGGTCCAAGAACAGAGCCTTGGGGGACCCCCACAGAAAGGGGCAATGGAGAGCAGGGGACAGAGTTGTAGGTGACACTGAAGGAGCACTGTGATAAATAGGCAGAGAACCAGGATAGATCAGAATCTCGGAGGCCAAGGGAATGTAGTTTATTGAGAAGGAGCGGGTGGTCAACAGTATCAAAGGCTGCAGAGAGGTCAAGTAGTAGGAGCTGTAATTGCAGCTGTAATTGCAGCGAAAGGTGGTTCTACAAAGTATTGTCTCAGGGGGGCTGAATACAAATGCATGTCACACTTTTCAGATATTTATTTGTAAAAAAATTTGAAAACCGTTTATCATTTTCGTTCCACTTCACAATTACGTGCCACTATGTGTTGGTCTGTCACATAAAATCCCAATGAAATATATTTAAGTTTTTGGTTGTAACATGACAAAATGTGGAAGTGTGTCAAGGGGTACAAATACTTTTTTTAAGGCACTATGAGTATTAGGGGGGGCTGTGTGAGGAGGCTGCTGCACACAGAAGGCTTTTTATCTTAATTCATAGAATGCATTAAAAAACCTTCTGCCTTTACAACCATTTTAACCACTTACCCACTGGGCACTTAAACCCCCTTCCTAACCAGACAAATTTTCATCTTTCAGGGCTCTCACATTTTGAATGACAATCACCAGTCATGCAACACTGTACCTATATGAAATTTTTGTCCTTTTTTTCACACAAATAGAGCTTTCTTTTGGTGGTATTTAATCACCACTGTGTTTTTTATTTTCTGCACTATAAAAGAAAAAAGACCGAAAATCCTGTGAAAAAAAAATGCATTTTTTTTTGTTTCTGTTATAAAATTTTGCAAATTGGTAATTTCTCTTCATATATTTTGGCCAAAATTTATACTGCTACATATCTTTGGTAAAAATAACCCAAATCGGTGTATATTATTTGGTCTTTGTGAAAGTTATAGAGTCCACAAGCTATGGTGCCAATGTCTGAAAATTGATCACACCTGAAGTACTGACGGCCTATCTAATTTCTTAAGACCCTAACAAGCCAGGAAAGTACAAATACTCCCCAAATGACCCCTTTTTGGAAAGTAGACATTCCAAGGTATTTAGTTAGAGGCATGGTGAGTTTTTTGAAATTGTAATTTTTTTCCCCCAATTCTTAGCAAAATCCAGATTTTTTTTTTTTCACAAAATTGTTATATTAGCAGGTTATTTCTCACACACAGCATATGCATAGCACAAATTACATCCTAAAACACATTCTACTATTCCTCCTGAGTATGGCGATACCACATGTTTGAGACTTTTACACAGCGTGGCCACATACAGAGGCCTAACATGCAGGGAGCGCCATCAGGTGTTCTTGGAGCATAAATTACACATGTAATTTCTTGACTACCTCTTGCACTTTTGAAGGCCCTGGAGAACCAGGACACTGGAAACGCCCCAAAAATGACCCCATTTTGGAAAGAAAACATCCCAATGTATAATCTATGAGGCATAATGAGTCTTTTGAACATGTCATTTTTTTCTACAAGTTTTGGGAAAATGTGTAAAGAAAATGAAATAGCATTTTTTTTTACACAATGTTGTCCATTTACACAATGTTTCTAACACATAGCATGTACATAGCAAAAATTACACCCCAAAATAGATTCTCCTACTCCTCCTGAGTATGGCGATACCACATGTATGAGACTTTTCCACAGTGTAGTCACATAGAGAGGCCCAACATGCAGGTGTTCTAGGGGCATAAGTTTCAAATCTAATTTGACTACCTATTACACTTTTGTGAGGCACTGCAGTGGTATGGATGAGCATGAATTGGGGATGGATAAGCCCTGGATGGGGATGGCTGGGTATGGATGAGACGACTGAGCATGAATGAGGATGACTGAGTATGGCTGGGTACGGCTGAGTAGGGCTGGGTATGGCTAATTATGGATGGGGGTGGATGGGATGGCTGAGCATGGATGGATGGCTGAGTATGGATGGCTGAGTATGCTGAGTATGGATGGCTGAGCATGGATGGATCAGTATGCTCAATATGGATGGCTGAGCATGGATGGATGGATGAGGATGGATGGATGAGTATGCTGAGTATGGATGGGTGAGGATGGATGGGTGAGCATGGATGGATGGATGAGTATGGATGGGTATGCTGAGCATGGATGGCTGGGTATGGATGGATGGCTGGAATGGGCACATATCAGCTCTACACATCCATCCCACAGCGCTACTGCCACCGATTTCTCCCCTCTCACTGTACCAATAGGTACGGGGAGGGGAGAGAGGAACCGGACGTGACGCTGGTTTGTTTACAAGTGATCGCTCCATCATTCGATGGAGCGATCACGTGATAAACGGCCGCTATTAGCAGCCGTTTACCGTGATCTGTGATGCGCGGGGTCCTCTGGACCTGGCAGTCACGGATGTTCCCGGGTGCGCGCCCCAGGGGCCATGAGAGAGAGAGGGATTCTGGGAGGACGTCAATGTACGCCCTCCCAGAGTTATCCGACCACGCTGCAGCCATCATTCGGCTATAGCGCGGTCGCCAAACGGTTAAGGTTGGCCATATATGGTTAATTTTCTTGTACAGTTTTCCAAAAACCATAGAATATGAGGTCAAATTCAAACAACTTTCAATTGTATCCAATTAGGCAGGCCTTTGAACTAGATAGTTTAAGGTAAATCTAAAGGAAAATTGTACAAGACAATTGAACATGTATGGCCAGCCTAAGCCTGGATGACAACTAAATATAAAAACCCCTAACAGAAGCTTTGTGTGACATTAATTGATAGCGGGGGTAGTGTTTTCTGCTTTATTAACCTGGTGCCGCCCATGGCCAAACGACGGTTACACCGTGGGCTTACTTTGGGGGGTAAAGGGCTAATCACAGCAGACCTTTACCATGTGATTAGCTGTGTCCAATAAAAGCTGATCACAGATGTCAACACAAGCCAGTTATCAGCTTTCAGCATTAGGAGAAAAGAAGAAAGCCAATAATCAGCTTGTGTTAAAGAGACATCTACACTGATAATCAGGGCAGTCCCAACAGTGCCCACCAGTGCTGCCAATCAGTGCCTATCAGTGTCGCCTATCAGTGCCACCTATTGGTGCCCATAGTGCTGCCTATCAGTGCCACCAATGCTGCCTCATAAGTGCAGCCTATCAGTGCCCATCAGTGCAGCTTCATCAGCGCACATCAGTGAGGGAGAAAAATTACCTGTTTGCAAAAAAAATTGTACAGATATTGTTTAACAAAAAATAAAAAACCCAGTGGTGATCAAATACCACCAAAAGAAGAAAAATAAATAAAAAGAAGCTCGATTTGTGTGAAAAAAAAATGATAAAAAATTTGTTTGGCAATTCGGCAGTCATGCAACACAGTATCCAAAGTGTGGCAGCACTGAAAGCTGAAAATTGGCCTGGGCAGCCTCCCTCCAAGCATCTACAACATCATAGTGATGTAATATCTGAGCAATTTTTTGGCTTTGTTTAGGAGGGGACTTAAGCTGGGAGATGTGAGATTTATTTAATATAAGGTAAAGCAAAGTTGGAGTCACCAGCCAGAATGACATCTCCCTCAAACTCTAGTGTTAAGGATTGGAGTAATGTTTTGAAATAAGCCCCTTGGTTTCGTATTGGGGGCATAGTAGACCAAAAAGGTTACCAGATTCTCTCCTAGGCACCCCTCCACCTAGAGGTATCGCCCCCCCTTGTCCCTTAGTATTTTAGTTTTGGTAAATGAAAGCCGTCGTGATAAACAGAGCGCCATCCCCTTCTTTTTCTCTGTAGCATTGGCGAAGTAGCAAGTGGGGTAGTCTTTGTGTATATAGCAAGGAGTGAAGAAAGAGGCAAAACGTGTTTCCTGAAGAGCTACAATATCAGCTCCCAGGGACCTATAATGATTAACCACTTCAGCCCCAGAAGGATTTACCCCCTTCCTGACCAGAGCACTTTTTGCGATTCGGCACTGCGTTGCTTTAACTGACAATTGCGCGGTTGTGCGACGTTGTACCCAAACAAAATTGACGTCCTTTTTTCCCACAAATAGAGCTTTCTTTTGGTGGCATTTGATCACCTCTGCATTTATTTTTTGCGCTATAAACAAATAAAGACAATTTTGAAAAAAAAACACATTATTTTTTACTTTTTGCTATATAAAATATCCCCCAAAAATATATAAAAAAATTTTTTTTTTCCTCAGTTTAGGTCGATATGTATTCTTCTACGTATTTTTGGTAAAAAAAAATCGCAATAAGCGTATATTGATTGTTTTGCACAAAAGTTATAGCGTCTACAAAATAGGGGATAGTTCTATGGCATTTTTATTATTAATTTTTTTTTTTTATTAGTAATTGCAGTCATCTGCAATTTTTATCGGGACTGCGACATTATAGCGGACACATTTTGACACTATTTTGAGACCATTGTCATTTATACAGCGATCAGTGCTATAAAAATGCATTGATTACTGTGTAAATGACACTGGCAGTGAAGAGGTTAGGTGTGTCCTAGGGAGTGATTCTAATGGTGGGGGGAGGGGCTACAACACATATGACAGCGATCACTGCTCTCGATGACAGAGAGCAGTGATCTCTGTCCTGTCACTAGGCAGAACTGGGAAATGCTTTGTTTACAAAAGCATCTCCCCGTTCTACCTCTCTGTGACACGATCGCGGGCACCCGGTGGACATCGAATCCGCGGGACCCGTGGTCACAGAGAACGTGGCAGGCGCGCACCCGTGGCGCCGCTTCTTAAAGGGGACGTACCTGTACGCCCTTTTGCCCACCAGTGCCATTCTGCCGACGTATATTGGCGTGCGCTGGTCGGGAAGCGGTTAAACATTTGATACGTTTAGAAGGTGATCCAAACACCTGGACGTTGTGGGAAAGCAGTCGTAGAATCTCGGAGACTCTCGGAGGGAAAAGAGAAGAAGGTAAAAGTAGAAGAAAGAATAAAAAGGAAGAAGAGTAAAATATACACGCCCAGCATCAAAAAATGTGACATGGAAAAATGAAATATAGTATGAAGTAACCCAGCAATCTAGAATTCAGGTTCTGGAAATGTAGTAGTCTTTGCCAAAGTCAACCAATGGAAAGAGTCCGACAAATCGGGAGAGTGCATAGCCGCCTCCCTGCATAAAAAATACACAACAATTATAATTCTCCCTAAGCGCCCCTCAAAAAGAGAAGGGTGTAACAAAAACATTTGTAGTAAACCATCAGCTAGCAGGCATATGGGAAGTAAGCTTAAACAAAAGTAATAGGTCTAAAAAATGGACAATACCAAAATGACCTAGAGCAGTGGTCATCAACCCTGTCCTCTGGGCCCACTAACAGGCCAGGTTTTATGTATTACCTTGGGGGGATGCAGACTAGAATACTGCAATCACTGAGCAGCAAATTATATCACCTGTGATGTATTTCAGTTATCTTGCAAACCTGGCCTGTTAGTGGGCCCTGAGGACAGGGCTGATGACCACTGACCTAGAGAACAAAAAAAAAAAAATGCCAGGTTCAAGGCACATAGAAAGTACAAATGAGGTATAGGCAGTGGCTAATGTCCCGTAAGAAAACCACTAAGAAGCCACCACCATGAAAATAAAAAAACGATTGCCTGGCATCGATCAGTAAGTTCTCAGGTAACTTGATGTGGAGTTGCAGGTTATCTTGTCGATGAGGGGGGGGGTGAAAGGAGAGGAGGATGACCGCTGGATCTTGACTGGCTCCGAGACAAGGAACTATGAGAGATAAATCCCAGATTCAGCAGGATTTTTTCACCCTCAGCAAAAGTAGAAAAGAAATATGATCTGCCATTATAATTAAATTGTAGTTGGAAGGGATAGTTCCATTTGTAGCGAATATAACGTTGAACCAGAGGTGAAAGCAAAGGTTTGACATTCTCTGTTTTTGAATAGTAGCTTGGGAAATGTCTGCAAAAATCTGGATTGTATAACCTTCAACTTGCAGATCCGGATGTTCCCTAGCATAACGCATGACCACTTCCTTGACCCTGAAGAAGTGAGGTTTCACAATCAAATCTCTGGGAGGCGCATCTGGTTTCAGGGGAACTAGGGCCCTGTGAATACGATCATTTCATCAATATCTGGCACAGCAGATTGCTGTGAATAGAGATGGAGGTGACATCTTTAACTGTTTCAGGCAGACCCCGGATACGAAAATTTTAACGCCTGGCACAGTTTTCAAGATCGTTAACCTTAGCGTAGGCTTCCTCTAAGCCAGTGGTCATCAACCCTGTCCTCAAGGCCCACTAACAGGCCAGGTTTTTTATGTATTACCTTGGGGAGATGCTGACTAGAATACTGCAATCACTGAGCAGCAAATGATATCACTTGTGATGTATTTCAGTTATCTTGCAAACCTGGTCTGTTAGTGGGCCCTGAGGACAGGGTTGATGACCACTGCTCTAAGCGATCATGTAGCTCAGTAATCATGATGGAGTTTTGAGCCACTCTATGAACTGTGTCATCAACTTTAGATTTAATGCTGTCCAAACGGTGATCCAATTCCTGGAAATCTTGCTTCAGCTCAGAGGCTAGTTTAGTGGTGGCCTTCCCTAACTCCCTCTGCAACATATCAGCAAAACGGGCAAGGAGTATAGTGTCCGCAGAGTATGATAGCTGTGTAGGCAGAGGAGCTGGGAATCCCTCAGGACTATCAGGGTCTGGGTCCTGGCCAGTAGTCTGGCTGAGAAAAATGTCCACCATTTCCCTATTTTAGGGCAGATGAAGTATGTAATTTAGGGCCTGGGGATGGTACTGATGCCTGTGAAGGCGATCTGGCAGGGCTAGGAAGAGAACAGGAAATATGCTTGCTCACCTGTGGACTGGGTGGCTTTGGGGGATTCTGCTGTGTGCCCCTGAGCCAGGGGGTCTCCCTCTGCTCCTCTGTGGTGGTGGTGGCTGCAGCTGCTCTTTTGCTGCCTGTGTGGAGCCGGTGCTGGTCCCCATCTTGGCTCCTTTCCCCAACACAGGAGGCGGGCTGCGGGTGCCGCCATGAGTCTTCCCCGCTGGCTGGGTGGACATGGAGCGGGTTTCCGTGATGATCACCCGCTGCCCTGATATAACGCTGGGACGAGCGAGGCAGGGGGGTGGCTAAATCAGGCTCAGAGTTCCGGGAGTGTGTGGAGCGGTCTAGGCTTGCATCAGCTCCGGCCACTAGCGCATTTGCTCTGTATCATTATCTTTAAGGGAACATTCACCTTTATGCATTGTGGTAATACACAGGGATTGATTTACTAAAACTGGCGAGTGCAAAATCTGGTTCAGGTCTGCATAGAAACCAATCAGCTTCTGTTTTTTTTTTCAAAGCTCAATTGAACAGACTGAAGTTAGAAGCTGGTTGGCTGCCATGCACAGCTGCACCAGATTCTGAGTGCTCCAGTTTTAGTAAATCAACTCCACAATCAAATCTACATTACCACAGCATAGGCATGAATGCACGGACAGCAGTGCATTGTGATGCCATTCATTTAAAGTGGCACCTTGCCTGGGCACCATATTTACATCTGTGCGTTGAGTATAAAAGAGTACGTGCATTAAGGTGTGCTGTCAGCCCATTCAAAACATAACCTACTATAACGCGTTGTGTTATTGCAATGCATTGTCTGAAATAGCCCTAGAAACAGTTTAGTATATTATTATATGTTTGGGGCAATTTACATTTTTCACAAAAATTTTAAGATAAGCATTTTTTTACTAGAAAATTACTTGGCATCCCCAAACATTATTTTCTGAAAGCAGAGGCCCTGACGAATAAAAGGGTGGCTGTTGCAACTTTTTTATGTTGCACAATATTTGCACAGCCATTTATTAAAAGCATATTTTCAATATAAAATACACTAAAATTAGTTTTAGTGCACACAAACACAATATAATACCCATTTTCTTGTAATATATAAAAGATGGGTTGCTTCTTATAAATAGACACCAAACATATCAAGACCCACGCCTGTGATATTGCAACAAATACAGTACCTAACATTTTTTTTATAGAAGATGCTTCAAAAGCCTTTACAGATTATATGTTTAGAGGTAACAATAACTGTATTTCTCTTATTGTTCATGGAGATTCCTTACATGTGTGATGTAATCACTGTTTACATACATATGCAGAACCTATGTGCACGTTGCATATGCGTGTGCATGTGGGGGGAACGGGAGTGCATTTATTTGCATATATATATTTTCATTTAACTTTATTGCTTTCACAATGAGGCTAAAAAGCCCCTCAGTGTGAGAGAATATGGAGATCAGGGATCTGTTAGTCCCCAAATGTCTCCCCTGCCCTCCACTGCAGCTAATCCAGTACAGATCATGATTGATTAGCTGCATCCTCAACTACAACAGCTGGCGGATGATAGCTCTGAAACTGGAAGTGATGACGTTCTCATCAGAGGAGAGCAAGGAACAGATGTTCTTGATCTCCTCTGTACAGAACTATTCTGGCCATTTGGCATGGTTCTGACACCCTAAGGACATGAAGTGGTTAAAATGGGGTTTGTGGGGAGTTTTGTGAATGAATGAACTACAAGTCTTGTCTTCCACTGCAGCAGACGGACTTGTAGTTCTCAATGGACTACAAGTGCGGTAATCAGCACACTCATAGTCCATTGAATCTTCCTCCCGCTCTCCAACAAGATATCTTCTATTTATTTCAAAACTCTAACAAATTTATTTTTTTTCTCCTAATATAAATTTTTAAAACAAACCTGGACAGTTCAAAGCGAGCATATGATGAAAAATGTTTAAGCAGTAGTAATCTTTAGTGAAAAATGCATGTCAAAAGGATCAGTGAATTTTTCTGTAAACAGTGAGCTTTGACCCACCTACCGAGTCTCCCTACCACTAAAATATCTGTTTATTTCTTAGCTAAATAGCAATTTGTTTTAGGTAGTCAGCCTTAGATAATTTAGGGCAACCTTCATACAGTAATAATAAGCGTGCCTCAAATGTTAGCTCTGTGGGCTTGCCAATACCGTGGGTTCCATGTTGTACACTTTGTATTCCCACAGGACTGCATGAAACTTGTATATTCTTTCTCTGTTTTCATGGGCTTTCTCCAAATGTTCTAAAACATGCTGGTATCTGTCTTAATTTCAAATGAAACTTTCCTGGCCAGCCTCATGTCAGCACACAATGAGTTAACCCCTCTCTCCAGTCTCTCAGGACCACCTTCTCCTAGCTGATAAAAAGGGAGCCCTTCCTCCCCCGCCCTTGTTCTCTTTTTTTGGTCGGTGTCCAGGCCACCATGCTTGTGGAATAGACTACACCCCCCTACTGAACCTACCCGCCCAGGTTCAACCCTCTCCTGGGTTGGCAGGTCCAGAACAATAAAGGTACATCCTTTTATCACACTGGACGCTCTAGGTGCTGGAGCAATGCGGGCAGACTAAAGGCTTAAAGAGCTTACTATTAAGGCTGTGATGTTGCCAGAAGATCGTGCACTCTTTTACTGCTCTTTTACTGCTTTCTGTTAGTCGGTGATGACATCACGGGGAGGCGGCTAGCAACGCTCACCATAAAGCTTAGAGGGCCAGGAAGCTCCAGGCTGTTTTCCACAGCTAGTGAGGGAAGTATACTGGTGAGTTTCCTGTAGAGAGGGGGAGGGGTGGCTGGTCTGTGTCAGTGTTTACTAGGCTGTGACCACTGAATATCCTTAATGCATAACCCATGTGTTTACAGCTTTCAGATATTTTCTAAATCTGCTGCCACCCCGAGTGACTCCACATCCTGTATTAAGGTAAAGTTATTTCCTTTAAATGCCAGAGTTGAAAAAAAGACAAAAAAAGTCCCGCTCAAAATCTCCGCAGGCATCTGGGTCACGCTCAGGACATAGACCCCAAGCAACAGCCAGCTCAGGCCAAAAGACTGCTCAGACCGCTATAGCGGCAGAACAGAGTGCGACAAGAGGCCGCCCCGCTGAAGGCCTCTGCTGGGCTTGTTCAGCGCCATCCGCCCCTGAAAAGCTCTTGTACGCAGAATGTATAAGAGATGTAGCCACAGATAGAGAAACAGAGGCACTAAGGATAAAGGAATAAATTCATGAGGCGGTGACTGAGAGTATGCAGTTGGTCTCAGGCGCAAGTACTTCCGAGTCTAAGCCTAGAGTCAAGAGTGCATCAAAGCAGAAGCGAGAATCACCACCGATGCTGGAAATATCTTCAGGAGACTCATCAGACTCTGATAAACCATCAGAATATTTATTCGACTTTCAGCTCATAGAGCCTTACACTGTAGCACTGAAGAAGGCCATACCATGGGAAGAAGACATCCAACCACCGGAAAAGGTTAAGAAATATTTCCCTAACCTGAAGAAGCAGGGAAAAACCTTCCTGTTCATGATGGAGATTCGCAAATTATTCAAGGGGGGATGGGAAAAACCAGAAAGGAAGGCAAACGTACAAAATCGCTTTTTAAGTTTATACCCATTTAAGACCCCAGACTCTGGGGTCCTAAAAAGTGATTTTGAATGTTTACCTTCCTTTCTGGTTTTTCCCATTCCCCCTCAAATAATTTTGGGAATCGGCTCCAGGGGTAGATGCATCTTTGCAGCGCCTAGCAAGGCAGGTGTCCCTGCCTTTGCAGGATTCTACAACCTTCAGAGACCCAATGGACAGGTGCACAGACACAGATCTAAAGAAGATCTATTCAATGGCTGGAGAAGCCTGCCGCCTGGCCAAAGCCCTAACCTCGATCTCCAGGGCCCTAAAGGTCTGGGTCACAAACGTGGAGACGGCCCTGAAGTCTGACATAGAGAGGGCTAGAATCATTTTGGCGATGGGGGAACTTCATCACTCAGCCGCCTTTAGAAGCCTCTATAGACCTAGTAAAACTGCTCGCAAGACTTATGACTTTTTCAGTAACGGCGAAAAGGGCCCTGTGGTTGCGCCATTGGGTGACGGACAGTACCTCGAAACAGGCACTTTGTAACATTCCATACAATGGCAGGATGCTATTCGGGGACACCCTAGAGGAAGCTATCAAACGAGCTACTGTAGGGAAGTCGGGTCTGCTACCACAGAGACCCGAAAGGAGACCGCAAACCGCTCAGTCAGGCCAATCAAACAGTCAAGCGAGGGTACAAGATAATGTTCCGAGAAAAACCACCGGACATCTTTGTCCAGACAGAATGGCCACAAGACCAGAAGAAATGAAGATGCTTTCAAGAATATGTAACCGAGTTACTTCAAAAAGAAGCAATCTCGCCAGTGCCTCTAAAGCAGCAGGGAACAGGAGTTTACTCCCCAATTTTTCTGATGCCCAAAGCGTCCGGAGATCTCAGACCGGTCTTAGACCTAAGGTCTTTAAACCACTACATCGATCCCAAGACATTCATAATGGAATTAATATATACAATTATATCAATTCTGGAACCAGGGGACTGGTTCATATCAGTCGATTTAGCAGATGCCTACCTTCATGCCCCAATCAACAGGCATCACCGAAGATACCTAAGATTCATGGTAGGGGAAGATCATTTCCAGTTCAAATGTCTGCCCTTCAGAATCAGCACAGCATCTCGAGTCTTTTCCAAAAACTTGATAGCTACCATCGCTGTTATACGTCTGAGGGACATAAAAATTTTCCACTACTTAGACAACATCTTGGTAGTGGCCCGCGCAAGCGATGAGTTAACGGCACAACGCGAGGTGGTGCTGAAGATTCTATCCGAATTCGACTGGATTATCAACAAGCAGAAGAGCCAGTTTATTCCCTCCCTAGGGCTTGTTTTCAACACAAGCAAAGGGCAGGTCTCGCTACCACATCGCAAAATAGCTGAGCTAGTAGCCTGCGTAAACAGCGTGATGGAGTCCTCGTCGCTGTTGGTGAGGGACTGTATGACACTTCTGGGAATGTTCACCACAGCAACCCCAGCTGTTCCCTGGGCAAGATTCCATACAAGATCATTCCAAACGTCCTTCCTGAACCAGTGGGATGGTGTATCCCTCCACCAAAAGATCTTCATACCTGGACAGATCCGCCAGGGCTTGGCATGGTGGATAGCGCCAGGGACTCTGTTGCAGGGCGTGCCTCTCAGCCCCGGAGATTGGATCCAGATAACTTTGGATGCCAGTCTCCGGGGCTGGGGCGCTCACGGCCTCGGCAGACAGGTCCAAGGCAAATGGAGCAGGATGGAGACCAGACACTCCAACCTTTTGGTGTTACAAGCAGCATACCTAGCCCTTCTGGCATTCAAGAACCTGATTCAGGGAGCTCGGATCAAGCTTATGTTGGACAACTGGACGGCAGTTGCATACATAGCCAAACAGGGAGGAACCAAAAGCTTGCCGCTGCTGCAGTTGGCAACCAATATATTCGTCTGGGCCAAGGCACATGTGGAAGCCTTGATGGCAGCCTACATTCCAAAACGGCATAGTAGACCATCTGAGTCGGGATTTTCTTGACAAAAATAAGTGGGCACTCAACAAGGACTATCTGAAAACAATCTTTTACAAGTGGGGTACACCCTCAGTGGATTTGATGGCAACCCCATGGAATATGCAAGTACCCCAGTTCTTGTCAAGATTCCACTTCAATGAAGCACTAGCTCAAGACGCCTTCTCAATGCTGTGGGAATTTCCTCTAGTCTACCTTTTCCCACCGGTACCTCTGATAATGAAAACCCTATTAAAAATTGTGAGGGAGAACGTCCATGCAATTGCAATCCTACCCTTCTGGCCACGAAGGCCATGGTTCCCACTGCTCCTGCAGCTGGCAGCAGTTCCCCCAATATGGCTGCCGCTGAAGAGGGACCTTCTACAGCAGGACCAGTGGTATCACCCCAACCCAGGCAGATTGAAACTTACAGCATGGCTGTTGAATCAGCCAGACTGCAGTCTCAGAAGAAGTAATCTCGTCACTATTGAAGGGCTACAACTAATGCCACATACACCCGAATTTGGAGGAAGTTTACAGCATTCCCTTTACAACAGAATTTCTCCCCATTGTCCCAAACATTGCACAGGTGCTGGAATTTTTACAGTCAGCTCTAAGTATGGGCTTAGCATACAACACCATAAAGGTGCAGGTGTCAGCCTTGTCTTGCTTCACAGGCCACAAGTGGGCAGACGAGCCGCTAATAAAGCAATTTCTTAGAGCGGCCATGAGAATAAGACCACCAAAGAAGTCCCTGTTCCCAGCCTGGGACTTGGGCACAGTGCTAAAAGCTTTGCTCCAACATCCATTCGTGCCTGCGGAGACATGCCCACTATGGTTCCTGACAGTCAAGCTTATTTTCCTTACAGCCATAACGTCAGCAAGGAGAGTTTCAGAGCTGACAGCTCTATCTTGCAAAGATAATCCAAGAAGACTGCGCTAAAGTGACATAAGTGGTAACTTTACATACATGAATATATACATAGTGATGAATATCGATCTATCAAGTGATACAAAATATGGATAATATATTGAAAGCAAAATTTAAATAAAAATGAATAGAAATAACTGTGAAAAAATATTTAAAAAGTCCCAAATGAAATCAAGTATTGAACACCAAATGACAAAAAGTGACTGAAGATGGAAAAAAGAATGATCAGAAGAGAAACAGTCCTTGGAGCCAAGGCAGATTCAATTGGTGATCATAGATGTTAAACAACAAACACCCAGTGAGGAATCCTCCACCTTATTAGATGTACGCTTACCAGAGGTAAGCTAGATATCAGCTTATCTATGGACATCCACTCAGGGGAAATCAACTCCTCAAATCTCCTCCCAGGGAAGGGGCAGGCAGGATCTCTCCGTGTGATGGATTCAATCGACATGCCGGGGGGACCCAGAGGAATAAAGAATTTTCTCCATAGTGTAAATCGGTATAACCATTTATTAAAACAAAGGAATAGTCGCACTTACATTAAAAATCACGGTAGTAGGTACATAGGAAGTAAGACAGCCGGCCGGCTTGCATGCACCCGTTCGGAACGAGATAGGATAAAAACGATGACGTCAGCGCATCAGCCTTCCGACGTACGTTTCGTCCTATTGGACGTCGTCATGGGAATGGGCGACGCACTGACTCATCGCTATTTGTAGACCTGAAGTCAAAACCAAGCCTCGCTCTGAAGCTCGAATGGCGTCACCACAACATCCTCTTTAGGGGCAGGAAGTGTGTAACATACTACTAATGGAATGGACAAACGATGCACCATCAAACCCTCCCAGCACTGGAAGAGCCAGAAAGATCCAAGGACCACACCAAGCGGATCGAATCCAAAATTAAATGAAAAACAAAAAAGAAATACATAAATAAAAAATGTATAAGTATTAAAAAATAAAATAAAAAATTGTGGAATAAAAATTAGAGAACACATTAGGGGACACGTATAAATGTTCTCATGTGCCCTCTAGTGGAACAAATAGAAATTTCACTTAAAATCAATTTCAGCAATATAAAAATATGAAAAATATATTTAGAAACGGAAAATCAGCAGGTAATTAAACCTAAAACTAATGGAAATCTAAAATCCTTTCTCTCATAGTTAATATGGGTATTATGATAATGACGCCACCAGAGATTCAGAGCAAGTTCGCAAAATGCAATGCAAATGTTAATTAAAAACGTTATAAATTATCAATAGTTTATATATAATGGTATAATATAAAAGCTGAGAATGGAGATTTTCAGTTGCATGTTATTAATACACCACCCCTCTCCAACAAACTCACTATAGAGGATGTAACAGTGATGAGAGAATGCAAATAAAAAACATTCGGTGTAATTATTCATGAGTTGTCCAGAAAAGCATTTAAATCTACGTCAACATTAAGCCCAAAAGGGGTATAGCACTTCAATCTGTATATCCAGGCCATTTCTAGCCTAGAGATCCCCGGTATTACAGACCCCCCCCTCCAATGTGGGGTGTATCTGTCGATGCCCAGAAAGATGGTCTTCCTGGGGTCTCGATTGTGTGCTTCGAGATAATGTCTGGAGACCGGGTGTTTGGGGAAACCTGTTAGGATGTTGGTGATGTGCTCGTTAAGTCTTACAGATAGGGGACGCTTAGTCCTCCCCACGTATTGCAATCCGCAAGGACATTGGAGAAGGTAAACCACCCGCTCTGTGGAGCATGTAATGAATGATCTGATTTCAAATTCCATTGAAGTACTGGTGGAAGTAAACTTATGTGTTCTTCTATGGGTGCATCCACTGAGAGAGCACACCCTACACTTCCTGCATTGGTAGAAACCAATCATATATTCAAAAAATCCCCTCTTAGTAAGAGGAGGGTCCAGAACATTCGGGGCCACTCTACCTCTAAGAGAGGGGGCACCCTTATATACCACCTGTGGCTTGGCCGGAAGGATGGTACCTAGTACGTGGTCATTCTTATGGACATGCCAATGTTTACCTATCAACTTGGCTACATTTTTATGTTGTAAGTATAGGTGGTAATAAAGGGGACTGAGGGTACCCTACCAACATCTGGCGTCCTAGTCCTGAGCAAAGTACCCCTATCAATGGTAGCCACTTCCTCTAATGTATTTTTCATAGAGGCCTCAGAGTAGCCCCTCTCCAAAAAACGTTCTATTAAAATGTCTGCTTGGGCTAAAAATTCTCCATGGTCGGAGCAGTTACGTTTTAGGCGGATAAGTTGACTTTTTGGCACAGACCTCAGCCAGGCCTCATGATGGCAACTATCGGTCGGTATATAGGAATTCCGATCTGTATTTTTGAAAAAAGTTGCCGTAGTAAACTGCCCATCTTTAACGCCAATCTTAAAGGGGTTGTAAAGGTAAAAATTTTTTCACCTTAATGCATTCTATGCATTAAGGTGAAAAAACTTTTGACAATACCGCCGCCCCCAGCCCCCCCGTTTTACTTACCTGACGCCTCGAATCTTCGCTGCTCGTTCTCGTCATCTTCATTGCAGCTCAGCCTGGTCGCTGATTGGCTGCAGTGGATGGATTGAAAGCAGCGCAGCCATTGGCTCGCGCTGCTGTCAATCACATCCGATGACGCGGCGCGCCAGGGGGCGGGGCCGAGTGATACAGCGAGCGGCTATAGCCGCCGGCTGTATCACGGGTGCAGGCGGGTGAATCGTTTGTCCATTCCATTAGTAGTATGTTACACACTTCCTGCCCCTAAAGAGGATGTTGTGGTGACGCCATTCGAGCTTCAGAGCGAGGCTTGGTTTTGACTTCAGGTCTACAAATAGCGATGAGTCAGTGCGTCGCCCGTTCCCATGACGACGTCCAATAGGACGAAACGTACGTCGGAAGGCTGACGCGCTGACGTCATTGTTTTTATCCTATCTCGTTCCGAACGGGTGCATGCAAGCCGGCCGGCTGTCTTACTTCCTATGTACCTACTACCGTGATTTTTAATGTAAGTGCGACTATTCCTTTGTTTTAATAAATGGTTATACCGATTTACACTATGGAGAAAATTCTTTATTCCTCTGGGTCCCCCCGGCATGTCGATTGAATCCATCACACGGAGAGATCCTGCCTGCCCCTTCCCTGGGAGGAGATTTGAGGAGTTGATTTCCCCTGAGTGGATGTCCATAGGTAAGCTGATATCTAGCTTACCTCTGTAAGCGTACATCTAATAAGGTGGAGGATTCCTCACTGGGTGTTTGTTGTTTAACATCTACGATCACCAATTGAATCTGCCTTGGCTCCAAGGACTGTTTCTCTTCTGATCATTCTTATTTCCATCTTCAGTCACTTTTTGTCATTTGGTGTTCAATACTTGATTTCATTTGGGACTTTTTTAATATTTTTTCACAATTATTTCTATTCATTTTTATTTAAATTTTGCTTTCAATATATTATCCATATTTTGTATTACTTGATAGATCGATATTCATCACTATGTATATATTCATGTATGTATAGTTACCATTTATGTCACTTTAGCGCAGTCTTCTTGGATTATTTTTGTCTATTATGTGCACGCCTCACTTAGGACTGCAGCTCCAATTGTATAGAACCTAGTTAGCAGTATATTGTTTTGAGAAGCGCGGTAATTTTTGGTGTTTATTCTATCTTGCAAAGATCCCTTTTGCATCATTCTCCCAGACAAAGAGATCCTTAGGCTCTCGCCGGCCTTAACCCCTAAGGTGGTTTCCAAGTTCCATTTAAATTGGGAGGCAGTCCTACCCAGCTTCACGCAAACGCCCAGACAAGAGGAGGAACTAGATCTGAGACCATTGGACATGGTCAAATTATTTTCAACTTACTTACACCGCTCTCTGCATTTGCGCAAAACTGATACCTTGTTTGTACTGCCATCAGGACCTAGAAGAGGAGAAGCAGCATCAGATAGAATCATAGTTTACCTGGATCACCAAAGTGATAAGCATCACGTATGAGAAACGGGGGCTGACTCCTCCACAAGTTATTAGAGCTCATTCAACAAGACGGGTGGCAGCCTCATGGGCAGCTTCTGCTAAAATATCGGTTGTGCAGGACCACTAGTTGGAGCTCCTGCGAAACCCTCACCAAACATTGCAGTTTGGATGTCACAGCGGCTAGTGCAGCAAATTTTGGAAACTCAGTGGTGTCAGCACCCTTCCAAGTAAAATAAAATATTCACTAAAACAGCATTACTAGTTGTTTTTCAAGTCTTTATTATCCCACCCTATATCGGCCAAATCAAATCCCATTGTGTGCTGACGTGAGGCTGGCCAGGAAAACGGAAAATTGTTACCAATACTTACTGTAATTTTCCTTTCCTGGCCTGTCCTCATGTCAGCACAATATTTTTTTCCCTCCCTAGAAGCCTGTCATCTGCTAGTTAGTGGAACAAGGGCGGGGGAGGAAGGGCTCCCTTTTTATCAGCTAGGAGAAGGTGGTCCTGAGAGACTGGAGAGAGGGGTTAACCCATTGTGTGCTGGCGTGAGGACAGACCAGGAAAGGAAAATTACAGTAAGTATTGGTAACAATTTTCCGTTTTCCTTACCAGGACAAAAATCCTTCAGATAATGAATCTCTTTGGTGGCTCTCGTTTGAACTGTGGTATGGGACTAGCTGCATATTCCGAGTTATTACAGACTGTTCCAACCTGTTTTTTTTTTTTTTTTTGGAGAAATATTTTGTTTTAATTAAAAAGGTTAATTACATGTCAAATATAAAACTCGGATAATTATTTTTATGTACCCTGCTAAATTGGAATACAACGCACAGTATGATAGGCTCATATATGTTTTCATGAAGCAAGTGTCAGGTTGCCTTTTCATTTTACTCTTTTTGCTAAACTGAACAATAACCAATATAGTTGGCAGAGAGCCATTAAGGGAACCATAAAAAGAGAGGAGCTTTTCAACTTGACAATAGAAACCTGTAATCAAGGCACAACTTTTACCTGATTTAAGAGGCATATTAGCAAGAAATTGCATCTGGGTAGAGAAACTCAAGTACATTCCTTATGATATCACTAATTAACTGAACAAAGCAGCAGACAAAAGCAAAACCAAATGCTGTTAATTTCCCCATGATTTAATATATAGCATACAATCTATCCTGCCATTTGGTTAGTAGTTTTTTTTTTGTTTTTTTTTCTTTCACATTGTCTCTGTATAAACAACCTAAATAGTAGTTTAAGCTCTTGAGAACCCAATTAAAATAAAGCACATTTAGATGTTACCTTGTCCTCTTTGATGGAGGCAGCTCCTCTTGAGTGTTAATTTGAGGTGCTCCATTTAGCCTGCTTGCGTAAGTTTCCCACGCACACTTCATCTGCATCAGGCACCTGAGGCTCTGTACAAAAACACTGCTTTGTTCTTTTGGCTTCCATTTTTAAGTTTATGGTTCCCAGCATAGAAAGTTATAATAATAAAAAAGAACACACACTATTTTATACATAGGTCTACAGGTATATCTGTGTTAAACTTTACCTAAAATTACAGGGACTGTAAAGGTAAATAATAAAAATAACAAACATGTCTATACTTACCTGCTAGTGGCCGCTAACCTCCTCTATTCAGGTCCCCCACCGGCGCTCCTGGCCCCTCCCCTCTATCCAGTGCCCCATTGCAAAGCCGCTTCCCATGGGGGGCACTCGCACCCGAGCCCCACTGCTGCGTCCATTGACACAGACATTGAGACTCAGCCCTGCCTCTCGCTCCCTCGTCACTAGCTTTGAGTGACAGCACTGGGAGTCTATGGCTCCCAGTGCCCCAGCAAAGCCAGCAAGACCCAGAAGTCCGGAAGGAGAAAAGACCTACAGATGTGCACAGCACTGGATCGATTGAGGGCTCAGGTAAGGTAAAGGGGTTGAGGGGGCGATGCTGACACCTTAACACAAAGAATGCAATCAGGTAAAAAAATGTTTGGGCTTTACAACCACTTTAAAAAACAAAGCAAATACCTAAGTGCCACTATAAAAGACCTGGGGCACCCCTGGGCACTCCATGAAGAATGTTGGGTGTGGCCAAACTGTGCTAAAAGTGGGAAAGGCTTAAGGCAGTGCCTTAAAAAAAAGTATTCATACCCCCTGTTGCAACCAAATACCGTATATACTCGAGTATAAGTCGTTCCGAGTATAAGTCGAGGCCCCTAATTTACCACAAAAAACTGGGAAAAACTTATTGACCCGAGTATAAGAGGAGGGTGAGAAATGCAGAGGGTCAACAATGCCCTTCTGCAGCTGCATGCCTCACTGTGTCCTGTGCAGCCTACCTGTACCCTGTGCATGTGTCCTGTGTCCTGTACATGTGTGTCCTGTGTTCCTGTGTCCCTGTGTTCTGTGTCCTGTACATGTCCTGTGTGCATGTGCAGCCTACCTGTGTCCTGTGCAGCCTCCCTGTGGCGATCTCTATCCTCCCTGTGGGCGATCTCCATCCTCCCTGTGGCGATCTCCATCCTCCCTGTGGCGATCTCCATCCTCGGCGTGTGATGATACTGTTCAGCGGCCATTCCACAGTTCAAAAGCCGCGCCTCCTCCTCGTCTGTGATAGGCTGACCGCTGACTGCCTATCACGGACATTCTCTCATTCTCATACCACGGACGAGGATGAGAGAATGTCTGTGATAGGCTGTACACTGACAGCTGTTCAGCCTATCACAGACGAGCAGGAGGCGCGGCTTTTGAAAGCTGGAATAGCCTCCGAACACTATCATCACACGCCGGCCGCCGTCTGCCGGCATGACACGCTGATCATGCAGACAGACGGCGGTGACTAAAGTATAAGTCGAAGGGGACACTTTCAGCCCAAAAAAAAGGGCTGAAAAATTCGACTTATACTCGAGTATATACGGTAGGTAAATTTATTTTATTAGGATTCTATGTGATAGACCAACACAAAATGGCACATAATTGTGAAGTGGAAGGGAAAAGATAAATGGTTTTAAATTTTTTGACAAATACAGTGGGGACGGAAAGTATTCAGACCCCCTTAAATTTTTCACTCTTTGTTATATTGCAGCCATTTGCTAAAATCATTTAAGTTCATTTTTTCCTCATTGATGTACACACAGCACCCCATATTGACAGAAAAACACAGAATTGTTGACATTTTTGCAGATTTATTAAAAAAGAAAAACTGAAATATCACATGGTCCTAAGTATTCAGACCCTTTGCTCAGTATTTAGTAGAAGCACCCTTTTGATCTAATACAGCCATGAGTCTTTTTGGAAAAGATGCAACAAGTTGTTCACACCTGGATTTGGGGATCCTTTGCCATTCCTCCTTGCAGATCCTCTCCAGTTCTGTCAGGTTGGATGGTAAACGTTGGCGGACAGCCATTTTTAGGTCTCTCCAGAGATGCTCAATTGGGTTTAAGTCAGGGCTCTGGCTGGGCCATTCAAAAACAGTCACAGAGTTGTTGTGAAGCCACTCCTTTTAGCTTTGTGCTTAGGGTCATTGTCTTGTTGGAAGGTAAACCTTTGTCCCTGTCTGAGGTCCTGAGCACTCTGGAGGTTTTCGTCCAGGATATAACTGTACTTGGCTGCATTCATCTTTCCCTCAATTGCAACCAGTCGTCCTGTCCCTGCAGCTGAAAAACACCCCCACAGCATGATGCTGCCACCTCCATGCTTCACTTTTGGGACTGTATTGGACAGGTGATGAGTAGTGCCTGGTTTTCTCCACACATACCGCTTAGAATTAAGGCCAAAAAGTTCTATCTTGGTCTCATCAGACCAGAGAATCTTATTTCTCAACATCTTGGAGTCCTTAAGGTGTTTTGTTTTAGCAAACTCCATGCGGGCTTTCATGTGTCTTGCACTGAGGAGAGGCTTCCGTCGGGCCACTCTGCCATAAAGCCCCGACTGGTGGAGGGCTGCAGTGATAGTTGACTTTCTACAACTTTCTCCCATCTCTCGACTGCATCTCTTAAGCTCAGCCACAGTGATCTTTGGGTTCTTCTTTACCTCTCTCACCAAGGCTCTTCTCTCCCGATAGCTCAGTTTGGCCGGACAGCCAGCTCTAGGAAGGGTTCTGGTCGTCCCAAACGTCTTCCATTTAAGGATTATGGAGGCCACTGTGCTCTTAGGAACCTTAAGTGCAGCAGAAATTTTTTTGTAACCTTGGCCAGATCTGTGCCTTGCCACAATTCTGTCTCTGAGCTCTTCAGGCATTTCCTTTGACCTCATGATTCTCATTTGCTCTGACATGCACTGTGAGCTGTAAGGTTTTATATAGACAGGTGTGTGGCTTTCCTAATCAAGTCCAATCAGTATAATCAAACACAGCTGGACTCAAATGAAGGTGTAGAACCATCTCAAGGATGATCAGAAGAAATGGACAGCACCTGCATTATATATATGAGTGTCACAGCAAAGGGTCTGAATACTTAGGACCATGTGATATTTCAGTTTTTCTTTTTTAATAAATCTGCAAAAATGTCAACAATTCTATGTTTTTCTGTCAATATGGGGTGCTGTGTGTACATTAATGAGGAAAAAAATGAACTTAAATGATTTTAGCAAATGGCTGCAATATACCAAAGAGTGAAAAATGTAAGGGGGTCTGAATACTTTCCGTCCCCACTGTAAATATCTGAAAATTGTTGCGTGCATTTGTATTGCGCCCCCCCAGTCAATACTTTGTAGAACCACCTTCTGCTGCAATTACAGCTACAAGTCTTTTTGGGTATGTCTCTACCAGATTTGCACATCTAGAAAAATAGCTCAAGTTCTGTCAGATTGGATGTAGAGTATCTGTTTTTCAAGTCTTGAAAACATAAATATGCTTTGATCTAAACCATTGAATTGCAGCTCTGGCTGTATGTTTAGGGTCATTATTTTACTGGAAGGTGAACCTCCGCCCCAGTCTCAGGTTTTCTTCTAAGATTGCCCTGTATTTGGCTCCATCCATCTTCCCATCAACTCTGACCAGCTTCCCAGTCCCTGCTGAAGAAAAGCATCCCCACAACATGATGCTGCCACCACCATCTTCTTATGGCTTTCTTTCAACAATGGCTTTCTTCTTGCCACTCTTCCATAAAGGCCAGGTTTGTGGAGTGTACGACTAATAGTTGGTATGTGGACAAATTCTCCCACCTTAGCTGTGGATCTCTGCAGCTCCTCCAGAGTTACCATGAGCCTCTTGGCTACTTCTCTGATTAATGCTCTCCTTGCCCGGCCTGTCAGTTTAGGTGGACGGCCATGTTTTTGGTAGGTTTGCAGTTGCACCATACTCTTTCCATTTGTGGATGATGGATTGAACAGTGCTCTGTGAGATGTTCAAAGCTTGGGATATTTTTTTATAACCTAACCCTGCCTTAAACTTCTCCACAACTTTATCCTTGACCTGTCCGGTGTGTTCCTTAGCCTTCATGATGCTGTTTGCTAAGGTTCTCTAACAAACCTCCGAGGGCTTCATAGAACAGCTATATTTACAGTATACGGAGATTAAATTACACACAGGTGGACTCTATTTACTAATTAGGTGACTTCTGAAGGCAATTGGTTGCACTAGATTTTAGTTAGGGGTATCAGTGTAAAGGGGGCTGAATACAAATGTCACACTTTTCAGATATGTATTTGTAAAAAAAAAATTTAAACCATTTATTATTTTCCTTCCACTTCACAATTATGTGCCACTTTGTGTTTGGTCTATCACATAAAATCCCAATAAATACATTTACGTTTTTGGAAGTAACATGACAAAATGTGGAAAATTTCAAGTGGTATGAATACTTTTTCAAAGGCACTGTAAACAAGGTAAAGTGATATTAAAGGTTCAGTTTTTATTTTTCCAAAATAATAAACATGTTATAATTACGGTAACTGCTGTGAAATGGTTATACACAGAGCAGCCCTCACCCTCCTCTTCTCGGCTCCCCCCGGCTCCTCCCCCCTAGCATGTCGCTTCCCGGGGGGGTACTCGTATGTGTTTGATCCCAAGACACACTGTATGCACCTATTGACTTACTTAGTGTGGCTTGGCCCCACCCCCCACTTCCTTGTTACTATAGTTGTTTAAGAGCGCAATGGCTCAGAGCCTAGTGAGGAGAGAGAAAGAGCAGTGCTGGACTGAAATTGGGCTCAGGTAAGTATTAAGGGGGAACTTCACCCAAAAGGTTTTCTTTACTTTAATGCAGAAAATGCATTAAAGGATAAGTTCATCTTTGGAAACATGTTACATGTTCCACCTGTTTTTAGGGTGGAATATGCAACATGTTCCCACTGCTGCAGTGTCTCCCCAGTTTTCTGCCGGTAGTGACAGAGAACCAGGGATCTTCTCCCTGCTCTTGTTGTAACAACTTAAAAAAAAAAACGCAGCCGTGCAGAGCTCCATCAACCTGGCCATATCATTCGTTAACTGCTTGTCGTTAAACGGCGGCAAGTTGGCTCTGCTGCGCGAATCGCCGTAGCTGTATGTCGGCTCATGCAGGCGCAGTTGTGGGCAGGCGCGAGCCGCCAGGTCGAGCAGACTCAATGTCCGCCGGCGACCCGCGATCGCCAAGTAATGAGGTAGAATGGGGATCTGCCTTTGAACACAAGTCGAATCCCCTTTTTGACAGGTGACATGACAGAGATCTACTGTTCCCAGTCATCGGGAACAGTGATCTCTGTCATGTCCCTGGCAGCCCCCCTGCCCCCCCAGTTAGAACACACCCAGGGAACACAGTTAACCCCTTCCCTGTCGGTGCAATTTTATAGCACTGATCAATGTAATAATGTCACTGGTCCCTAAAAAGTGTCATTTGGGGTCAGATTTACTAGTAAAAACAATAAAGAATAAATAAAACTCCCTAAATCTATCCCATAGTTTGTAGACGCGATTACTGATGAATAAAATAAGTTTAAAAAAATATTTTTTTTTCAAAATTGTCGCTCTTTGTTTATAGAGCAAAAAATATAAAAACCGCAGGTGATCAAATACCACCAAAAGTAAGCTCTATTTGTGGGAAAAAAAGGATGTTAATTTTGTTTGGGTACAGCGTCGCATGACCGCACAATTGTCATTTATTTTGCTGTCAGTCAGCATCTCTCCTGCTCTATTCCTCCACGCTCACTGTAGCGCTGAGCTTTGGAGGGGCAGGAAGGGGCCGTCCCAGCCTCTCGGCGGCTTGCTGAGTCCAGGCACCTGGTGGATCCAGACTTCTGAAGTCGAGATGACGTGCTGCCTCGACTGATTGCAGTGATGTCAGCGGAGAGCGGACTGCTGACTGCTCTCCGCTTAAAACGAGTCACAGGAGTGCAAAATGAATTGCACTCCTGTGACCCATAGGAGAAGCCGAGCCTAAAAAGCTCAGGCTGGACTTCTTCTTTAATGAACAACCAGGGTGCTGTTGAGCTTTCTAGCTGGTTCATTGATGCTTCCTGTTAGTGTGTATCTGCTTGTATGAGGTAAAAGCAGACAGCTTACACAGACAGTCTGCAGGAGTCCTGCATTGCACCTGTGATCTGCTGGTCGCAGGTACAATGCTTTGCAGGCTCCTAGCAAAAATAAAAAATGAATATTTTTTTACCTGCAAAAAGTTATGCAATTTTTTTTTTTTTTTATAAGGTTTAACTTGTGCTTTAAGCTGAAAAACCTTTAGTCTTTATAACCACTTTGACTAGAACCTGGGCCCACTCATCTGCACACAGCATCCATGTGCCACAGTCCTTGTACTCACAAGATATGCTTTCATCATTGTGCTTTAAGCAAAAGTCTCACAAACATTTAAAAGCATGATTAATTAAGAAAGAAAAAACTTCATTACATATGCTTTTCTGCATGCTGAGTATAGACAGAGAGCTACCACTTTGTCTAAACCCATCTAAAAGATGAATTCCAGGCAATGGTATGCTTTTAGAGCTTGGACTAATGTAACTATGTATATATCATTCCTGGGTGATGCCCCTGGAAGCTGGAAATCACTAGACAACACTATCGATTCAGTGATCTCTACTTGCTTCCGGGTCCAGTGCTGAATGGCCAGCCCAATGCATTGTGAATACATGAGGTTGGCTGTTCGGCACGGATGCCATTCAGAGATTGCCTTGGTGACATCATACTCTCCACCTTGCCCAATCAGAGAATGCTCTGCATTTATTCAGAAAATGCAAAGCATTCTCTAAAGCGTGCCTGAGCTGAGCGACCAACCTCCTGTGTTCAGGCCAGCTGCTCAGCACAGGTCTTGGAAGTGATTTACATTAGTGATTTATATCGAAGAGCTTACTTAGCCCCCCCCCCCTTCTTAAAAAGAAAGCAGGGAGTTTGTTGCATGGATCACTATGTAAGCTGTTTTAAACGAACATATTAATGTGAGAATGAATTCTTCAGAAGAAAAGCTCCCAGATCACTATTGTAAAGTAAAATCACTTACCCATGAATCTGAGAGGCTAGAAGACTTGACTTCTTGCAAGTTACTAAGCAATCCATGTACCAACTGCTTATGATGATCAAGCTAAATTAATAGTTATAATAAGATATTAATAAGGTTATAATTAAATTTAAACTTTTGATATGTAAACTACAAAAGAAGAACAATTCTGAATGTGCAAAACATAAATAGGGGGCCTTTGCATTGTAATTCTATGCTTCCTGTGTGTTCTGATGCACCTCCTCTGTGAGCAGGGACTGTCAAACACGGTCCCATGAAGAGGTCTTATGCCCCGTTCACACGATCGGACATTGATTGGACATTCCGACAACAAAATCCATGGATTTTTTCCGACGGATGTTGGCTCAAACTTGTTTTGCGTACACACGGTCGCACAAAGTTGTCGGAATTTCCGCTTGCTAAGAACGCCGTGACGTACACCACGTACGACGAGACTAGAAAAGGCCAGTTCAGAACCAAGCACGGCACCCTTTGGGCTCCTTTTGCTAATCTTATTAGTAAAAGTTAGTAAAAGTTTGGTGAGAGACGATTCACGCTTTTTCAGACTCGTGGTTTTCAGATCATTTTCTGCTGTTCAGTTTGTGCTTGTGGATTTGTATCTGCTCTTCAGTGCGTGCAGCAAGCTACGCGTGACTCAGTTATTGTGTTCTTGTTCGTTCGTTACTGTTTTTCAGGTGACTCTTCACAGGCCTTGCTGTTCTACAGTGCGTTCTGTTACTCCGTTCTGAGCAGCCGACCGTTTTCTAGCCATGTTGCGTATACGTACTCCTCGTAGAGTTCGTGCTGTGCTGGGGCTTGGTGTTGGGGTCCTGACCTTGACACAAGCCCAGTCCATGAACAGGGTGGGGAGGAGTTCATGGACCAAGAATTGGTTGCTTTAGCGTGACCAGTTCTGTCATATGCCTTTGCTCCGTGAGATCCGTGAGAATAATCCTGATGATTTCAGGAACTTTCTCCGGATGACGGACCCCATATTTCACCGTTTGTTGGCTTTGCTGACCCACTATATCAGCAGGCAGGATACCTGCATGAGGCAAGCCATCACTCCGGAGCAGAGGCTCGTCACCACCCTGCGGTACTTGGCGACGGGGAAAAGCCTGCAGGACCTCAAGTTCTCGACAGGCATCTCCCCCCAGGCTCTGGGGATCATTATCCCAGAGACCTGTTCTGCCATCATACAGGTCCTGCAGAAGGAGTATATTAAGGTAAGATTTTTATCCTTTAATATCACATTTTATTGTATATAATGTTTGCTAATATTTTGTATTTCTTTCCTCATTCCCTAATTACCATGATTGTAATATGCTGTGAATGTCCCCTTTGTCCTCATTCATGCTGGATTTTTATGTAATTATTTTTTTGTCCTTCATACATATTTGCCTTCACTTACCTACCCAGCATGGTCTCTTGGCCCTATATTCACCTCATGTAGTCACTTAACAATATATTTTATCAGCTCATAGTAGTGCTTTACCCCAAACACCCCCTAAAATGTTTTTAAATGTGATTTGTGCTGTAAATTCAGGCAGAGTGCCAGAGGCTTTTTTTTGGGGTTCCCCAAATCATTTGGAACCCTCCCTCCTCCCCCCAACTGCTAAGTCAGCTGATAACAATTCTCTATCTATCCTCAATCATCTATCTGCTGACTTTGCCAAGCCCATACACACTATACCCATCTCTTTAGTGGTCAGATTTATGGATGAATTCCCCAAAGCATGTAATGCAAGGGCCTGCCTGTATACTTTCAAATGGTACTGTTTAAAGTTTTTGTATACTATTATTATCTTGATAGGTAATAGCAGGATATCCAAATGTGCTCAAATGTGTACAGTGTGTATTTATATCTTTGTATTATGACACTTCTTACCTGTCCAGTGGGCTGTCAATAGTGTAACTAAGGAGGGGCTGGCTAAAGTAATACCCATTATTTAGGCATTCATCTCTCAATGAAGTGGAGAAGGTTACCTGTCCAAGAGCCCCCCCCCCCTATAATGTTAGAAATGGCCCATGAGAGGGGGGGAGGGAATATGGTAGGTGTACCTTATACTTTGGTCTTTAGAAACTCCCTCTAAAAAATGTTATCTTGATGTTGGCCAAGAATGTTTGTGTGTAATCTTCTTTCCCTGTTTATGTGCAAAATGACTAATTTTTTTGTTTGTTTTGACTCCACAGTTTCCTTCCACGCCACAGGAATGGCAGACTGTGGCCTCCCACTTTGCCCAGCAGTGGGACTTTCCTAACTGCGGAGGGGCAATTGATGGGAAACACGTCCACATCATCCCACCAATCAACTCGGGGTCGTACTATTACAACTACAAGGGGTTCAATAGTATTGTGATGTTGGCGGTGGTGTCGGCTACTTATGAGTTCCTGTATGTGGACGTGGGGCCAGCCGGTTCCGCCTATTTCTTACACCCATACATATGGCGGAGTACAAACTGAATCACATTATCCTGGTGTGCTGTGTTCTACACAACTTTTTACGGCAACATTCTGCCAAGTATGCTGGCTCAGTTGGGCCTAAGGCCGGAATTCAAAATGAACCAACCCTGACGGCGCTTGAAAGTGGCCGTCCTGGCTTGCCCCCCCCTGAGTGCCTGTGATGTCCGGCTAAGATACCTTGAATTCTTTGCGGGTAGGGGGGCTATCAGTATGCCATACAATGTCTAAAACCTTTTTCAAATAAAAAATAAAAAAAATCAAATCTTTGGTGACATTTACTGCTTGTGTTTGTTTTAGCTGACCCTGAGAGAAATGTGGTGAGTCCTGAAAATGGTGTAATTGTGTAACATTACAAAGCACTGTTGGGTGTTATTTACTAAAGGCAAAGACACTTTGCACTACAAGTGCACTTGAAACTGCACTTGTAGTGCAAAGTGGATTTGCCCTTAGGAAATAACACCCATTGTCACAGAAAACAGCAATTAGAGCACCACAAAAGTGTTGTAGCGTTGAGACAATAATCCACACATTCTTGATTAACAATCTTTTTAATACCAGCACAATCGCATGTGCATTTAGAAAAGGTTTTTAAAACAAACCAAGATGTTTGTTGTATAACAATTTTTGGGGTCACATTAGAAAAAGTAGAAATGTCCATTTAAGATCAAACAGGCATGTTTAAAACCAACAAGACAGACACAAATCTTGAACTTACAAAGTTCACATTTGGTAGAACTTGAAGGCAATATCAGACATGAGTATTTACAAACTGTGTTTGATATTGCGTTCAGATGGGGTGAAGTCACCCCAGGAAAAGCCAAATTTTGAAGATGCACACAAATAGCCGAATGTCAACATGTGCTAGCTGCCATCATGGGGGATCAAGGGACGTGTTTTGGGGGTGCAACCCCTTCCTCTCAGCTACTTTCTTATTGAGGAAGGGGTTGCACCCCCAAAATGCGTCCATTGATCTCCCGTGATGGCAGATAGCACATGTTGACACACTGTGTGTATCTTCAAAATTTGGCTTTTCTCCAATTTGTCAAAAAATGTAAAAAAATTGTAGCACACAAAAAACAAAGGGATTTGGAGGGGTTTTAAACTCTCCCTAAAACATCAATGATGTTCTTATTTTTTTGAAGAACATCATTGATGTTTTTCTTGATGTTTTCCAAGTCCCTATTACACCCCATGATCTCCCCGATCAGGATCTGTGCACTTTCCGAGGTGAAAGGATCAGTATCCACAACATCACGATCACCTAAAAAGATAGAAACCAAAAAAAAACAGGTATTATAAATATGCCGGCATCCATCTCTTACCTGAGCCTATGGTCGCAGACACTCACATGTTGTGGTGCCAATTTCCACCACGTCTTCCTCCTCCTGCGCTGTTTGTCTTGGGTGGATTTCCCCTTCTTCCAGAGGTGGGGGGTCTCTGGTATCCTCGGATGAGGGGTGTCCTCCGAGTCTTTTCTCCCCTATGTAAAAAAAAAAAAAATGGTATACTTAGCACATAGATATTTGATGGCAGAACTATAAATATGAAACATTGTTTGGAAATAGGGTACAATTTTTTTTGTGGGCAGAGTTCCAAGATGTAGCATTTTTCTTGTCCTTTGTCAAGCTTGAATACTTTACCTGTCTTGTACAAGCTTCACAGATGGAGACACCCCTATAGTACACACTGGAGCACCTGTGTGGGTCCCCTAATAAAAAGTGTGTTCTTGTGTCCCACACTAGTGCTCCAGCGTCCAGATGTGAAAAGTGCTGCTGAGTGTCCTCTCCTTACACAGAATATAGTTTGCATTTCATTCTAGTTAAAAACCCATCTACACAACCAAATTAGTTTCAGACAAGTAGGCCCTAAAAAATGTGGCCAAATGCATATGGCCAAAACCATGGTGTTTTCTAGGCCGAACGAACAATGTTTGATACAAACGAATAATGTGCCCATAAACATGAAAGTTGCCATTTTAAACTGGACAACAGTTAAGAAAAGCACAGTTAAGAGCAGCACGAACGTAATAAAAATAAAGAATAGGAACACAGCACAACTACTTACTTTTTTGCAGCACTCTCCGGATCTTTCTGTACTGCTCATGCTCTCTTAATTTGAGGTCCGACCGCCGCTGAGCTGATCTTTCAGTCGTCGTACCCCGAAATTCTGGTGCAGACTTTTGACCACTTTCGCCATGATCTTGGCCTTTCTGACAGTGGGGTTGGGGTAAGGTCCATACTTCCCGTCATAGTCGGCCCTCTTCAGGATGTCGATCATGTCCAAAATCTCCCTAAAGGACATATTTGATGCCTTAAATCGTCTCCTTCTGGATCGGGACGTTTTAGGCTCCGGGCTTTCCTCCTCCTCGTAGGTGTAATTATCAGACACCTGCTCTGTCTCCACCATGTGCTCTTCCCCACTGCGACGAACGCAAAGGGGCGGGGAATAGACTAGAAAGAAAGTCAGGGGCGGGCGGAGTTTCACGCATGCGCAGTGTCTATAAAGTGTAACACGCGTGCGTAGTACGTAGGATCTGTGAGCGGAGGAAGGAGTAAGGGAGGCGCCGATCGTGATAGCGAAGGTAAGATTTAACATTGGGCCTATACTGCTTCTAGATTGAGGCCTGTATTTGCACAAGTTTAGTAGACTTTAGGCTGACATTAGGGTTTGTCTTGTGTTGTGTCTTGCAGTGAAAATGGATATCTTGAAAGATAAGGACTTTATGCCAATCTTCATTGATATGTTCAGGGAGCTGCCTTGTCTGTAGCAGATAAACCATGCGGAATATAAGAACCAAACAAAGAGGAAGGCAGCGCTGGATAATTTGCTGCAATTTGTGAAGTCGGTGATCCCCACAGCAGACATCATCTATTTGAAGGTTCTAATTGGTGGCCTGAGGAGCACTTATCTAAGGGAGCACAAGAAGGTCCAGGATTCCCAGAGATCAGGAGCTGCAGATGACATCTATGTCCCCAGGCTCTGGTACTATGGGAGGCTGCATTTTCTGGCAGGTCAGACTGAACCCAGGCCAGCACTCTCCAGTCTTCCTTTCACACTTCCTTCCCCCCAGCTGAGGCTTCTGATGCCCAACCTGGGCCTTCCAGGCAGCAACATGTGGAGGAGCCCAGGTTGAGCCAGGTATAGCATTCCTCTAAATATTTCTGGTTGTCCAATCAATGATGTTAACTAGCCAGTTAGATTGGAGTACTAATAATTTCTGATTGTGATTGATGAAGCAAAGACTAAAACCATGTCCCTTTTTCATACACAGGGAAGTCTCAGCCAGGAGGTGGCCGGGCCAAGCAGGCTGCCTGATATCCAGGTCCCTCCCCTACACCTTCAAAGACAAAGTGCCAAAAAGAGGAGTAACCTGGAGGAGGCTGCCATAGGCCTCTTTTGGAAGGCTACAGAGGCCCTGAGAACCCCCCACACTGTGGAGGAGGACTTTGCTGGCATAACTGCCTGCAAAATGATGCAGATGGAGGAGGAGCAACAACTCCTGTATGAGTTCCTAATTTTGGAAGCTCTCAATAAGGGGTTGAGGGGCCAAATAACATGTGCTACCCACATTTGTGACCTCACACATGGTCCTCCTCCTCCTGCCACATCTCCAACACCAGAGCCACAGCCGTGAAGGAAGCGTGGAAAGAAGACCAGAGAGTGATGGCCCTGGGTTCAGTCTGGTCTGGCAAAATATGCAGGCTCTTGTAGTACCACAGCCTGGGGTCACAGATGTCATATGATGCTTTCCGGATCTCTGGGACTTCTGGACCAGACTGCACTCCCTTAGAAAAGGACTCCTCAGGCCACCAATTTTGCTGGAAAATAATTGATGTCTGCCCTGGGGGTCACAGGCTTCGCCAATTTCTGCTGTTTCTCCAGCTTTGCCTCCCTCTTTGTTTGGTTCTGAGCCCTTAATAAAGGAATTTTTTTTTTCAATTATACTTGCCTATGTGTGTTTTCCTTCAAAAAGGACAGTTTGTTTGTAAGGAGGCAGGTACAGTTCAAAAATACAATGTGAAATTAACAAGAGACACCAACACCAAACAATCTCCTTGAGATGAAATAATACAAGATAATAATGGTGTTGTGGTAACTTGACACACAAAAATATTATGGAGTAAAACACAAAATAAAAAAAATAAAAAAACAGCCTTGAAAAAAATACAAACCCAAAAAACAAAAAAAACAGCCTTGAAAAAAAAAATGATTTAAAAACAACCAAAAAGAAATTTGGTCAGATGTGACAAATCAAAATATATTGAGGGAATCCCGCTGAATAATAAAGAAATAAGTTTGTGAGAAGTCTGTGTGAATATGAGCAGCAAAACTACTTCGTTCTTCTCACTTTATAAAGATGAACAGAGTGCGCTGTATTAAACTATTTAAAACATTGCAGCCTGACGAAAGTGCTGTATCCATTCCGAACGCTAATTTTACCAGACCGAGCTGTTCCGTCTCGGAATTTCTTCTGAGCATGTGTGGCACTTTGTGCGTCGGAACTGGCCACACACGGTCGGAATTGACACGATCGGATTTTGTTGTCAGAAAATTTTATAGCCTGCTCTCAAACTTTGTGTGTCGGAAAATCCGATAGAAAAAGTCAGATGGAGCCCACACACGGTCAGAATGTCCGACAACACACTCTGATCCCACATTTTCCGTCGGAAAATCTGACCGTGTGTACGGAGCATTAGTGTGTAGAGGCCACTGACACAAGAAAAAACTACAAGAGCTGAAAAGCATATGACTGATGCAGTTACATAATCTCAGCAAAGTAGACTTGACATTTGGCACTTTCATTGAGAACTCCAATTGTGTGCCTTTTAACAGATGCCCCTGAAAGTTTTGCAGTAACTTGTCTTCCTTACTAGTGCTAGTGCTTCTATTTTCATAACTGTGAGTGGTAACTTGAGTCATAACTTACTGAGCAGTACACAGTGGAGATTGTTAATCCTGGTCATCTTGCTATATCCCAGACCATGCCTGGATATGAACAAATTTGCCCAGGTTCACTTCGCAGGGTTTTTTTGAAATACCATACAACAAGTGGAGGTTACTTTTAATTATACTTTGAGGACCATATAGAAAAGAACTCTAAAACATTAATTTGTAATGGTTTTAAAAATACTATACATGAAGTAGAGGTTATCTTTAAAGCGGCTGTAAACCTCTCAAAAAAAAAAGTCCCAAAAAAAAAAAAAACAAACCCGCAAGACAATGGCATAATGAGAGTATGCATTACATATTAGCTCAATATGAAATACTTAGCTTAAAACAAAATTGTTTTACCGCTGTCACGGCCCACATCTTTCCTGGAGCTTTTTCCGAATTCGCGGGATCCTGTGGTTGGTCGGAGCTGCGATGACGTCACTCCCGCATGTGCACGTGGGAGCCGCCGTTCACAGCACAGGTTTGGAAGGAACGGAACCTGTGGGCAATTCCTTCAGAGCACATGCGCCAGTGATGTTACTAGACATGTGCATTCGTTTTCGTCCGAATGCATTTTCGTCCGAATTTCTGGTGTTATCGTTTTTGTTTTTTTTTGCTACTTCGGCGAGTTCATTTGAGAGGTTTTAAATCACCAAAAATAGCTCATTTTTATCCCATCTCATTATCGTCACATCATGGTAGCAAAGCCTTTACTTTTTTGAATTTTTTTGAATTTTATAGTTTTTATTTATCCTTTAAAAAAAAAAAAAATACAAACCGTACATCCTAAGACTAACCATTATATGCTGCTTGAAATCTCAGAGTTAAAGATGCATTGTACTTTTTATTGAGACCTTCTAACCCATGGAACATACACACCCAGGGGTCCTCCCTGATCGCGGTTCCCATTATCTCCTCTATGATCTTTAGCACTTCCTGCCAGAATTTTTTAATAATTGGGCATTCCCACCAAAGGTGAGCCATCGTTTCTCTGTCGGTACACCCCCTCCAACAATTTGCAGGTTTCTCCGGTAGGAACTTATTTATTTTATCTGGTGTCGCATACCATCTAGATAGACATTTATAATTAGTTTCTATCATTCACATGTCTACTGCAGTTTTGTGTGTTGCGTTGAGAATGGCCTCCCAAGTCACTCCACTAGTTACTGGTCCCAGTTTGGATTCCCATTTTTTGATAAATTTCGGATTCTCACCCTCTCCCTCCTCCATCCGTATTTTATATAATTCTGTTGTTTTCCTAAATACTTTATTCTTCACGATCAGTTTCTCCAAAGGCCTAAGATTTTTCTTATCTCTGATAGTACCTGGAAGACTATTGGTGAAGTGCACGAGCTGGTTATATCGCCACACATCTATTTTCATTAGGTCCTTAAGCAGGGCTAACTCCTGAAAGGTGACAATTTTACCATTCTTAGTGATATCCTTTAATTGTGTATCATTTTTTTAAATCCAATTCCCTCCCACCTCCCCCATCCCTGGCTGAAAAAATTCATTGTCTTTTAAATAAATAAGTGTCGAATTAAACTCCCAAGCGTTTTGTTTGTGTAGCTGATCCCATGTCTTCAAAGTGTGACGTGTTATAATATGTGTATTAGAGCCTAACTTCCTAAAGTGAGGGGGATTCCATATTAATTGATTTAATTTTGCATTGCTCATATCTTTTTCTAAATTCACCCATCTTTTATCTATCGAGTCCTTTCCCCAATCTATCACCCGTAATAATACTATTGCCCTGTGATATCTTTAAAAGTCTGGAAGTGCCAGACCACCCTGTGCTTTATCCCTACTCAGGATCTTGTAAGCGATCCGTGGCTTCTTTTTTTTCCATATAAATCTGGTGATAATCTTGTTCAATGCCCTGAAATAGGTCTGCAGAAGAGGAATTGAGAGCAACTGCATTTTGTATAGGATCTTCGAGGCCAGAGTCATTTTAACAGTGTTTATTTGTCCGATCCACAAGATCGGAAGATGCATGCTCTTTTTAGTTTCCTGCTTAATCTCGTCTAGGAGGGGGATATAGTTTAGGAGATACATTTTCCTTAAGGTGTTTGCTAATGTAACTCCCAAATAGCTGATTTTTTTGCTCCACGGGAAATGAAATGTTTCCTTGAGTTTAGTTACTTCTTGTCTATTGATGTTAATATTTAAAACTTCTGACTTACTAAGGTTGACCTTGTAGTTAGATAACTCTCCGTAACTCCTCAGGATCTCAAGGAGGTTTGGGATCGAGATTCTCGGTTTTACAATGTAAAACAGCACATCATCGGCAAAAGCTGATAACTTGTGTTCTTCTCTCCCCAGCACACATCAGCTTATATCCGGATTTTTTTGGATCGAGGCCAGTAAGGGCTCCAGAGTCAAAACAAACAAAAGGGGGGACAGGGGGCAACCCTGCCTGGTCCCGTTTTCCATTTTGAACTCCGCCGATGGTGTACCGTTCACGGAGATTTATATAGTGCTCTAATCCAGTTCAGCATGGTACTGCCCAGGCCGATTGTCTTCATCATCCTCATCATGAAACCCCAGTCTACTCTGTCGAAAGCTTTCTCTGTGTCAATCGACAGAAGTAGTCCTGGGGTCCTGTTCGCTTTCAAAGCCTCCATGACAAGGAGTGACCTGACGCCATTGTCCTTCCCCTCTCTCCCAGGTATAAAACCTGCCTGGTCTGGGTGAATCCAATATGTAATTTTATCTTTTAATCTTCTGGTTAGAACTTTGGCGAATAATTTGATATCTGCGTTCAGCAGTGCTATCGGCCTGTAGCTTGAACACAGCGAGCTATCTTTCCCTTCCTTTAGGATAAGTGTCACTGACGCTGTCAGTGCCCCCTCGCATAGCACCTCCTGACCCCCCAACCTGTTCCAAATCTGACAAAGCTTTGGGACCAGGGACTCTTTAAATTTTTTGTAGAAGTAAGTTGTAAAGCCATCTGGCCCTGGGCTCTTTCCAGAGGGAGATGACTTCAAGGCCTTCTCGATCTCTTCTTCAGTGATCAGTCCATCTAATTCCTTTGCATCACTCTCCGAGAGGTTTGGTAATCCTGCTCTCCTTAAGAACTCTTCCATCCTTTCCTCCCTTTCCTGGGCGCCAATCCCGCAATGCCTGACTGAATAAAGGGTTGTATAATATCTCTGAAATTCTTCAGCAATGTCTCTAGATGTATATTTTAGTTCCCCTTTTTTGTTTTGGATCTTAACTATAAAGTTGACCCCTCTTTTCTTCTTCTGTACTGTTGCCAGATGCCTCCCCACTTTATTACTCCTTCTAAATCTCTCTTTTTGATGTTTATTTAGAATACGATTAGATTCTATCTCCATTAAATCTTTTAGTTCTTCTCTTTTTATAATTAGTTGTTGAGGGAGAGTGTTAAGGCTCCCCCTAGCGACCTTGTGAGACTGTTCGAGGTGATGGATTTCTTTTATAAGATCTGCTTTTCTTTTCAAACTTTCTTTTTTCTCATTGGCCCCTATTGAGATCAGAATGCCCCTTATATAGGCTTTTAATGCCTCCCACAAGACTGAACCAGAAATCTCTCCAATATCATTTATCGAAAGAAACCCCTCGATTTCCTTCTGTAGTTTACTACTAATATTGGGATCATCAATGAGTTTTTCATCCAAGTGCCATGAAAATGGGGACCTCTGGGATCCCGGAATCCCCATCCTCATCAGAACTGGGGCATGGTCTGACAACGTGGTTATTTCAATCTTCGTATCCTTTACATATTCTAATAACCTATGGTCTACCATAAAGTAGACCAACCTTGAGTAGGACCCATGAACTGAGGAGAAAAAAGTATAGTCCCTGGCCTTCGCGTGTTGTACTCTCCATACATCAATCATTTGGCAGTTGTGAAATTTGTACCCTATGTTTTTTAAGAGTTTCCTACTTACTCCCTGAACTTTAGATGTACTGTCCAGCACTGGGTCTAGACAAAAATTAAAATCTCCTGCCAGTATCACCTCTCCTGCCCTAAAATCCATTAACTTGTTCAGGACTTGAGACAGATACTCGATCGAGTTTTTATTTGGGCAATATACATTTGCTAAAGTGAAAATCCTTTCTCCGATCCTCGCCTTCAAAAAAGAGATAGCGGCCATCCAAATCTGCGCTCCTTTCTAAGAGAACAAACTTGATCCGTTTTGAGAACCCAATTGCCACCCCTTTGGCCCTCTTTATAGGAGAGTCACTATAGAACCAGTTTGGGAAGCAATTGGAAAACAACTTAATATGTGTGTCCTGTGAGAGGTGAGTTTCCTTAAGAAACACGACGTCTGCATTGTAATGCTCTATCTCTCTTAACACCTTGTGTCTCTTAGAGAGGGAGTTCAACCCTTTTACGTTGTATGTTAAGCATGTGATCTCTGTCATCTTGCCTTGTTTTTATGATAGGGCCACCTCACAATGCCACGTGTTTCCTATATACAAAGGGGGATTTGGGACTTTATATGAAGCTCTTAGGTAGTGGAGATAAAAAGTACCATGTTAAATTACATTATGAAATGTTTATTGGTTGTAGTAAATAACAAACAATAAAAAAGTATTCGTTTTATATACAATAACAAATGTATTCATTTCATATAAACATAAGAATTATACACATAACATAATGAAAAATATATATGGACGTATACAGCACATGGTTAGATATTAAAAATAAAGAAGCATAGTATTCTTGGCAGACACATGCCTGGTACCGATCGGTGCAATCACATGGTATATGTGTATATACTGAATCAAGCGGTTGGAAAAAACAACAATGGTATAAATAAGTAGAATTCCATATAGAATATAGCTGGGACATCAAAAACAAAGCTCAACGCGTTTCGTGGGTATACCCCACTCATCAGGAGCTGATGTAACCAAAGTTCCTAAAAAATGCATAAGAAAAAAAATTTATATAATGAACCAAGGTGTCCATATATTAAAAAAATAGAAAGTAAATATGTCTATAATTATTTGATGTATCCAAATAATTGGATCAAACACACTCACCAACTCTGACAGCAAGTGCGGTGCGCGGCAATGGGCGTAGGGCGGGCCAGAAACATAGCCTCTCCACGGGAGCTGAGGCGGCATAAATATAGATGCAACAACGGGCAGGGTGAAGAAGGGCAAGAAGGGGCAGAATATGTTCAAAATCAGGAGTGTGTGGTGATGGGAGCAAGCGTTTCTGGGAACAAAATATGAGGTATATATATAAATTAGCAATATTGTTGCACAAATAACAATGATCAGTCTAAATAGTAATCGCAGTGAACTCCAAAAAAGAAAAAGTAGTAGTGTGTTGGGTGAAAAAGTGAATGAGTATTGGAAATCTATATATTACACTGTGAGTGATAGTGGAAGTGAAAAATGTGTAGTGGCCAAATTAGGATGAGAGGTGGTGACAATGGTGCAGGAAAAAGGGGTGACAAGTGAAAAAGAGGGAAAAGGCAGAAAGAAGTGGGATCACCAGGGGGGGACATCTGAACCTAAAGAAACAGCCAGTTGAATAGACAAAAGGGAAAAATACACAACAACCTACCCCATTGTGGCATGTAGGAGCATCACCAGCCGAACGTGGACCGCAAGGCTGGTGTGCAGTCATCCCAGGAAGAGACCAGCCGTGTCAGCAGCCAGCTCCAAGTGGGTAATACTACTTATTTATACCATTGTTGTTTTTTCCAACCGCTTGATTCAGTATATACACATATACCATGTGATTGCACCGATCGGTACCAGGCATGTGTCTGCCAAGAATACTATGCTTCTTTATTTTTAATATCTAACCATGTGCTGTATACGTGCATATATATTTTTCATTATGTTATGTGTATAATTCTTATATTTATATGAAATGAATACATTTGTTATTGTATATAAAACGAATACTTTTTTATTGTTTGTTATTTACTACAACCAATAAACATTTCATAATGTAATTTAACATGGTACTTTTTATCTCCACTACCTAAGCTCTTCATATAAAGTCCCAAATCCCCTTTTGTATATACCAAATATCGGGATGGAGGCACTTAATTGCGCCTCATTTAAAGTCCCAAACTCCCTTTTTCTTTGCCACGTGTTTCCTTCAGAACCCCTTTGCGGAGCCCCTGCAGGACCAGATCCCATCCCCCCTCCCCCCACACCCCAGGCCCCCCACCGCCCCTCTCCCCCCATCCAACCCCCCCCTCCTCCCAATACCTGGCTCCAAGTCCGCAGCAGAGGGATACCATTGATCTCTGCCTGCGTCCAGCCACAGTATTGGGGTGTGACTCCGACAGCGGGTCACCGCGGTCACCTTGCTCCCCCCCAGATGAAAAGGAGGGGGAACAGGACAAGTGGGCGGCCAGACGACCGCTCTCTCCTCCTTCAAGGGGCACCGCCCCTCCCCCCCACCCCTCCCGTCCCCCCCAACCCTCACCCTTCATTTCAAAATTATTAATCTTGTACGTCAAAACTACACCATTAGTGGCTCATCAGCACTCAAGATCTACTTCTGCCAAATTATGCATAGCTGGGACAGGAATGTCCAGCTCTCTACAGAAGTCCTGCAGGTTCTCTATATGTTTCAATCTGACTGTTCTACCAGCTTTCACTACATTCAACGATGTAGGAAAACCCCAGCTATATTTTAAGTTTGCCTTCTTCAGTACTTCCAGCAGGGGTCTTAACTGTCGCCTCCTGGATAGGGTCCCCGCCAAGATATCGGCAAAGATCTGGATCACTGCCCCATCAAATTTTACAGGCTGAACTCTTCTGAGATTGCTCCAGATCCTTGCTTTATCTTCATAATGGTGGAATCTGATAATGACGTCTCTTGGTGTATCTTCACTGATGCTTGGGGGTTTCCTTATCCTATGGACCCGATCTATCTTCAGTTCTTCATCTGGACCTCTGTCTAAAATTGGATTGAAGATAGCTTTTATTTTGGTGGGCAGATCTTCGCCATGTTTCGGCAAGGCACGCAATCTTAAGTTTTGTCTGCGATTTTGATTTTCTTGCTCTTCTATTTTATATAGTGTGTCCCGTTGGGCCAATTGTAAGTTCCTTATCTGTTGTTTTAATTCAATTATTTCTTGATTCTGTTTCTCTGCTACTTCTTCCACTACTTCCACTCGCTTCAGCAGGTGGCCCAAGTCAGTTCTGACATTGAGGATCTCTGATTTAATTACATTTTCCAGCTTAGCAAACATTTCTAGTATTTCGGTTTTTGTTGGTAATGGTTCCATGATGCTTCTTTCCTCCAGGCTACTATCTTTCCCTTCCTCGTCGTGTGTTCCACCGTGAGCGCCTTTATTCTTCCCTGGATCTTTCTTCTTGTCCTTGTCTCCCTGCTGTTTGTTTTCTTGAGCTGGGCTCTTTGGGCTTCCCGGGTTTGCCTCCCTCAGATATTTTTGAATGGAGCTTGAGTTAGGGCTTTCTCTTGGCTTCTTTGCTTCCGCCCTCTTTGCAGGCGCCCTCACATGGTCACCACCGCTCGCCAACCTTTCCTCTCTCTCCGGTACTGCTGAGCTTACTCCCTTATTTTTCTCCTGTCCGCCCCACTCTCCACACTCTGCATCTCCCTCCCTCTCCTTGGTGCGCACGTGTCGCAGGACCGTGCGATTCCCAGCGATCGATATTTCGTTTTTAATACCTTTGGTGTAGAAGAGTACTAAATAGTTCAGGGCTAGCCGCTTTTACATACTCTTTGGTTCGCAATAACTCCAGCAGAAGTCCAGACAATCCTGCATCTATAATAATTGTAGGAATCTTAACGCATATTTTGCAGTAACCTCCATGAACCACTTTAACATTAAGCCGCAATGTAGTCACCATAAACTCGCATATGTTTATACAGCCCTCTGCGACCAGTACATATCATATAATAGTCCTGCTTAAGGTTGCTACAGATCTCTACGTGTTACCTTGGAGTGCAGGTCTTCTCTCCCAGAGGATCCCTCCAGGAATTCACTACTACTGCAGTTCCGGCTGGCTTCTCGAGTTAGACTTCACTGAGGATCTCCAGCCAGCCTCTGCCCTGGCGAACCTGGATGTATCTGGAGGGCTAGGGAAGTGGCTTCCAGCAGTCCACTGCCGCAGACTGTTTTTTATGTGTGCAGTATGGCTGATGGTGTAGCTAGAATGACAGCTCCATCAAGCAGAGCCCGAGGTTGTCAGCAAGACTAGCGGGGGGGCGGAGGGACGGACCAACGGTCCGGGGGACAGCTCCGGGAGGAGCTCACACCAGGAACAACTCCAGGATGGCGGAGGGAGAGCGGGAAGGAGAGCGCACGAAAGACCCGGGCCAGCCCAAAATCCTCGGTTGAGGCGGCCGCCCTACTTACGGCTCTGGCAGAGCAGTCGGCTCCTCGCTTCTCGTGCGGCTGTAATTTTTTACATCTCGAGCAGATCCGCCGCCCGCTTCCACAGCGCCGCTGTCAGGCCCCTCCCCCACCTCTTGTGCGTCACAGCCCGCACATGCGTCCTCCTTCGTTATCATTTTAACAAACGATAACGAAAGTGCAGAATCCGAAAAACGAAAGATCCGACATAAACAAATGCTTTATTTTCATTTTCGTTGCTACAACAGTTCAATATAGATAGGAGATTCGACATGATGATGACAATAACAATCTGTGTCCATCAAACCTGTGGTCGAATGTGCCTAACCTTAACTCTATTAGTCCAAGATTATTCTACACAGAGAGAAAAGATTCGACGTAGGGGAGAAAAGATTCGACGTAGGGGAGAAAAGATAAATAAAAATAATGATGATGATGAATGTTATTGGCTGATTGTAACCAAAAAGGAGGATCAGTAAAATAGCTAGAACTAAGTACACACGTACATTGGCTTATGGTGTCTGTTGAAAGTTCTAAAAAGATTCGACGGAGCAGGTAAACTATACGGCGTCATACAGTTTAGCTGCTCTGTTGAACCTTCTTTGAACATTCGACAGACACCATAAGCCTTCAATGTCAGATTTGACCTTAATTTGGATTTTCGGACGAATGCAATTTTTAATGAAAAACAAAATAAATAAAAACGAATTTCGGGAGTAACTAAATAAATGTATTTTTCGGACGAAAACGAAATTCCGAAATGAAATATTTCAGTCTGCACATGTCTAGATGTTATTGGCTGCATGCACTGGAAATAACTCCTAAACTGTACATGTTTAGGAGATATTTTCAATATCTATAGGTAAGCCTTATTATAGGCTTACCTACAGTATCTCACAAAAGTGAGTACACCCCTCATATTTTTGAAAATATTTTATTATATCTTTTCATGTGTCAACACTGAAATGACACTTTGCTACAATGTAAAGTAGAGAATGTACAGCTTGTATACCTGTAAATTTGCTGTCCCCTCAAAATAACTCAACACACAGCCATTAATGTCTAAACCGCTGGCAACAAAAGTGAGTACACCCCTAAGTGAAAATGTCCAAATTGGGCCCAAACTGTCAATATTTTGCGTGGCCACCATTTTTTTCCAGCACTGCCCAGACCCTCTTGGGCATTAAATTCACCAGAGCTTCACAGGTTGCCACTTCCTCTTCCACTCCTCCATGATGACATCATGGAGCTGGTGGAAGTTAGAGACCTTGTGCTCCTCCACCTTCCGTTTGAGGATGCCCCACAGATGCTCAATAGGGTTTAGGTCTGGAGACATGCTTGGCCAGTAAATCCCCTTTGCCCTCAGCTTCTTTAGCAAGGCAGTGGTCATCTTGGAGACATGTTTGGGGTCGTTATCATGTTGGAATGCTGCTCTGCGGCCCAGTCTCCAAAGGGAGGGGATCATTCTCTGCTTCAGTATGTCACAGTACATGTTGGCATTCATGGTTCCTTCAATGAACTGTAGCTCCCCAGTGCCAGCAGCACTCATGCAGCCCCAGATCATGACACTCCCACCACCATGCTTGACTGTAGGCAAGACACACATGGATGGCTTAACTCCAATTTAAAAATGCATATAAAAGCAAAGGAGAAGGCCTTCAAAAAATACGAGGTTGAGGGATCATCATCAGCATTCAGACTTTATAAAAAATGCAACAAGAAATGTAAGGGTGCAATAAGGATGGCTAAGATAGAACATGAAAGACACATAGCGGAGGAGAGCAAAAAAAATCCCAAGAAATTCTTTAAGTATGTAAACAGTAAAAAAAGGGAGGACAGACCACATTGGCCCACTGATTGGCCCTTCAGTAACCAAAACGGAACAAGTAAAAAGGCGCAATGTGCAGATAATTCAGAATGTAGTACCCAATAGTCCGAAGGCAAAGATGGAAAGATGTATAAATGTACACTAGTATATGTCAATCGGTCAGTCAGGGCAGCCACCAAGAAACCAAAAGCAGTTTCCAATAAGCTAGGATAAAAATAAGGAAAAGGGCGCCTCTGAGTATGTATCATAAAACAATTTATTAAAACAGCAGTATCCACTCACATGAAAGAAAGAGGAGTTGCATTCGGGTCCTTAATCTGGGCTGAGGAGATGGTGTAGGACTGAAGGTCACAGCAGATCCTGAATGACTGGCACTCCATCAGATCCAATGAGGAGAGGATGGATGTCAGGACGGATGGCTGAGCCGCGCTGTGTCTCCACAGTGTTTGTTCCGCCTTTGTGGTGTTTGTTCCACCTCTCTCCACACCACAGAGGCAGAATGAACGCTGTGGAGACACAGCGCCGATCAGCCATCCGTCCTGACTTCCATCCTCCCCTCATTGGAACCCCCATCTCCTCAGATGGATTTCTTGTATTCCACTGGACTGTGATAGGTACTTTAGCTAGGAGCCCTGAAGGAGACTATACTGCGCTGTGCTCAGCCATTTCCACCCCTTCCTGCCTGGATCTGATGGAGTGCCAGTCATACAGGATCTGCTGTGACCTTCAGTCCTACACCATCTCTTCAGCCCAGATTAAGGACCCGAATGCAACTCCTCTTTCTTTCATGTGAGTGGATACTGCTGTTTTAATAAATTGTTTTATGATACAGGCGCCCTTTTCCTTGTTTTTAGTAACCAAAACTGCAGTGTTTATCCTCATGACACATCACAGGAAGCACCTCCATGGTTAACAGAGGACAGAATTAAAATTAGACTTGGGAAACTTAACAGTAAGAAATCACCGGGACCAGATGGCTTGCACCCGAGAGTACTTAGGGAACTCAGTCAAGTAATTTCCAGACCATTGTTCCTAATTTTTACTGACAATCTACTGACTGGAATGGCACCAGCTGATTGGAGAAAAGCCAATGTAGCACCAATGTTTAAAAAGGGCCCAAAATACATCCCTGGGAATTACAGACCAGTTAGCCTAACATCAATAGGATGTAAACTCTTGGAGGGGATGATGAGGGACTATATACAAGATTTTAGTAATGAGAACGGTATCATTAGCAGTAATCAGCATGGATTCCTGAAGAATCATTCTTGCCAAATCAATCTATTAACCTTCTATGAGGGGGTGAGTTGCCATCTAGATAAAGGAAGGCCCATAGACGTGGTTTATCTGGATTTTGCAAAAGCATTTGACACAGTTCCCCATAAATGTTTACTGTACAAAATAAGGTCCGTTGGCATGGACCATAGGCTGAGTACATGGATTGAAAACTAGCTACAAGGGCGAGTTCAGAGGGTGGGGATAAATGGGGAATACTCGGAATGGTCGGGAGTGGGTAGTTGGGTCCCACAGGGTTCTGTGCTGGGACCAATCCTGTTGGCCTCGCATTAAATTTAGAAGAAAAGAGGTTTAACCTTAAACTACTTACAGGGTTCTTTACTGTAAGAGCGGCAAGGATGTGGAATTCCCTTCCACAGACGGTGGTCTCAGCGGGGAGCATCGATAGTTTAATGAAACCATTAGATAAGCACCTGAACGACCACAACATACAGGGATATACAAGGTAATACTGACATATAATCACACACATAGGTTGGACTTGTGTCTTTTTTCGATCTCACCTACTATGTAACTTGTCTTTGTATTCCTCACCTGGTTGCTGCCACACACGCTTGACACCATCTGAACCAAATAAGTTTATCTTGGTCTAATCAGACAACAGGACATGGTTCCAGTAATCAATGTCCTTAGTCTGCTTGTCTTCAGCAAACTGTTTGTGGGCTTTCTTGTGCATCATATTTAGAAGAGGCTTCCTTCTGGGATGACAGCATTGCAGACCAATTTCATGCAGTGTGCGTCTGAGCACTGACAGGCTGACCTCCCACCCCTTCAACCTCTGCAGCAATGCTGGCAGCACTCATTTCCCAAAGCCAACCTCTGGATATGACGCTGAGCACGTGCACTCAACTTCTTTGGTCGACCATGGAGAGGCCTGTTCCAAGTGGAACCTGTCCTGTTAAACCACTGTATGGTCTTGGCCATCATGCTGCAGCTAAGTTTCAGGGTCTTGGAAATCTTCTTATAGCCTAGGCTATTTTTATGTAGAGCAACAATTCTTTTTTCAGATCCTCAGAGAGTTCTTTGCCATGAGGTGCCATGTTGAACTTCCAGTGACCAGTATGAGAGTAAGAGCAATAACACCAAATTTAACACACTAGCTCCCTATTCACACCTGAGACCTTGTAACGCTAAAGAGTCACATGACACTTGGGAGGGAAAATGGCTAACTGGGCCCAATTTGGAAAATAATGATAGCCATGCAAAATATTGACAGTTTGGGCCCAATTTGGACATTTTCACTTAGGGGTGTACTCACTTTTGTTGCCAGCTGTTTAGACATTAATGGCTATGTGTTCAGTTATTTTGAGGGGACAGCAAATTTACACTGTTATACAAGCTGTATACTCACTACTTTATATTGTAGCAAAGTGTCATTTCTTCAGTGTTGTCACATGAAAAGATATAATAAAATATTTACAAAAATGTGAGGGGTGTACTCACTTTTGTGGGATACTGTATATTTGGACAAAGACACAATTTTAGTTTTTTTCAGGTATTTACCAAAACATATTAAAGCTATAGTTATATAATGGATAAGTGCACACGCTCAGGTTTAATTTGAGGGTATGTACATCCAAACTGGAGGAAGGGTTTAGGAATTACAGCTCTTAAAAATAGCCATTCCCCCTTTTCAAAGGACCAAAAGTAATTGGACAATTGAATCAAACACTGTTTTATGGCCAGGTGTGGGCTACTCCTTTGTTATTTCTTCATCAAGTAAGCAGGTAAAGGGTCTGGAGTTGATTCTAAGTGTGGTATTTGCTTTTGGAATCAATTGCTGTAAACCTACATCATGTGTTCAAAGGAGCTGTCTATGCAAGTGAAACAGGCCATTGTAAGGCTTCAAAACTAAACAAATAAATCAGAGAGATAGCAGCAACAGGAGTGGCCAAATCAACAGTTTGGTACATTCTGAGGAAAGAAGCAAGCACTGGTGAGCTCAGCAACATAAAAAGGCCTGGATGTTCACGGAAGACAACAGTAGTGGTTGATGGCAGGATACTCTCTATGGTAAAGAAAAACCCATTCACAACATCCAGACAAGTGAAGGACACTCTCAAGGAGGTGGGTGTACCATTGTCAAAGTCTGCAATCAAGAGAAGACTTCACAAGAGTAAATACAGAGGGTTCACCACAAGGTGCAAACCTGTACCGGAATGATGGGAAGAAAAAAAGTGTGGAGAAGGCTTGAAACAGCTCATGATCCAAAGCACACAGCGTCATCTGTAAAACATGGTGGAGGCAGTGTGATGACATGGGCATGCATGGCTTCCAGTGGCACTGGGTCATTGGTGTTTATTGATGATGTGACAGAACACAGAAGCAGCCGGATAAATTCTGCAGTGTTTAGCGATATACTGTCAGCCCAGATTCAGCCAAATGCAGCAAAGTTGATTGGACATTGCTTCACAGTACAGATGGACAATGATCCAAAACACACTGCAAAAGCAACCCAGGAGCTTTTGAAGGAGAATAGGTGAAATATTCTGCAATGGCCAAGTCAATCACCTGATCTCAACCCAATTGAGCATGCATTTCACTTGCTGAAGGCAAAACTAAAGGCAGAAAGACCCACAAACAAAGAACAATTGAAGACAGCTGCAGTTAAAGCCTGGCAAAGCCTCAGAAAGGAGGAAACCCAGTCTTTGGTAATGTCCATGGGTTCCACATTTCAGGCAGTCATTGCCAGTAAAGGATTCTCAACAAAATATAAAAAATGAACATTTTATTTATGATTATGATTTATTTGTCCAATTACATTTGAGCTCCTGAAAATGGGGGGCTGTGTATAAAAATGGTCGCAGTTCCTAAAATTTGTACTTGATATTTATGTTCAACCCCTTGAATTAAAGCTGAAAGTCTGCACTTCAAATTCATTTGGATTGTTTTGTTTTAATTTTATTCTGGTGGCATACAGAGCCAAAAGTATGAAAATTGTGCCTGTGTCCAAATATATGTAGACCTAACTGTAAATGACCAGATCAATATCCCAGGAGTTTAATTGACTTGATGCTATACTCTGATTAAAAAGTGTTATTTTAATTGTTTTGAGCAGTGTATGTTTTTTGAAAGCAGACACCTTAGAGAATAAAATGGTGCCAGTTCCAATTTTTTATGTCACACGATATTACAAAACACAGTGAATTTTAGGGCAAACAAACACAATAAATTATCCACAATTTTGGTAAAATATAAAAGACGAGGTTGCACCAAGTAAATAGATGCCAAACCTTAAATTTGTGTGCGCCCATTAAATGGGCTGGTACCGGGGGGGGGGGGGTGGACTGGGGGGGGGGTGAGAATGCTTTCACCTGACAGGCAGAAGTGTGCCTGTCAGTTTCACACACAGTCTCGGTGGCTGCAGTGTATTAAACCCCCTGCTGTCAGGTCCTTACGACACGACGTATGGACCTGGCAGTGAAGGGGTTAAGAAGTATGTGGTGTCATTGAACAATATGATTGCAGATGCAGAACCACACTGCATTGTTCAAACGTTTAATAAAGACAGAGTGCCCAAAAACACTTCAAAACTGCAACACCACATTACCCAAACCATTTCCCAAAATATTCAAAATATAGATTTCAGGTATGTGTTTGGTAGAAATTGGCTAGTATTAGGACAGTATGTAGAGCAGTTGAGTAGCCAGCAGAAAGTACTAGCCAAGTAGACATGTGCGGCTCGTTTCATTTCCGAAAACTCGTACATTCGGAAGAAACCGAAATACGAATTTCTATGCTTCCGAATTGTATACGATATCCGAAATTTCGTTGACGAATTTCGGATCCAAATTCCGTTACAACGGAAACATGACTGGTGTTTTGTTGACCAATCAGAGGTTTTCTTCTGCTGCTGAGTTAGGGTTGTGAAAATTACCTTTTTTAATATGGGAGTGGGAGAGTGGTACTGGTAGTCAATGGGAGATTCAGAATCGGACAAAATAAGAATGTTCGTTAATATCGTTTTTCTATTGTCATAATAATTACGATTATTCGTTATGATGAAGTTAAAAACCCAGGAAGTCAGCACAGCGATGGTGGGAGCTCCTCATAATGAGCACAGCAGGGGTACAGCCCCAAGAAGAAGTCAGCACAGCACAGGGATGGTGGGAGCCCCGCATAATGAGCACAGCACAGGGATGGTGGGAGCTCTTCATAATGAGCACAGCAGGGGTACAGCCCTAAGAGGAAGTCAGCACAGCACAGGGATGGTGGGAGCCCCTCATAATGAGCACAGCAGGGGTACAGCCCCAGGAGGAAGACAGCACAGGGATTGTGGGAGCCCCTCATAATGAGTATAAAGAGTCAACGACTGCCATATTGAGAAAGGTGTTTTTTGCTTTTTAAATTCATCATAACAAACATTCGTAATTGTTACGAAAAGTTAACGAACCTAATGAAAATTCGTATTTCGCATGAATCCAAATTGAATTTCGGACACGAATTACGAAATACGAATTAACAGCTAATATGTAAAGGAACGGAATGAAACTAAACAAATTTATTGACGGCGCACATGTCTACAAGGCAGGCTTTATCTTGCAATAAAAATTAGAGTGTATTTTCTGAGAGACAATAGCTACAAATATTGTTCAGTGGCTAGGCAGTTTAAAAGCAGCTTGAATAGACCACAGAGGAGCTTGATAAAGTTGTGTGACAAAAAGCATTGGGTGCAGCAGGGCCGAAACAAGGAGTAGTCGGGAGGGTCAGCTGCCCTGGGCGCAATGGTTTACTGTAGGGATGGGGCTGCTTTCTTTCTGTTACAAGGCTGACAGGAGTAGTGACCGTGGCAGTGATTTTGACAACCAGGAAGCTTCAGGATTGTGCATAACTGATTTTTTTTTCTGTTATACCTCTTACAGTCTTTGCAATCAATATGAGTATATAGATTTATTTACAATAAATGTTCTTATGAAACAATATTACACTATATGAGATTTTTTCCCGTGGTGGCAATGCATCCTCCCTGGAACTCAGAGTGGACTCAAATTCAGGCAGTGGAGGATTATCCCCCAGGTTTCATTCAAGCTTATTTGGCTATCTTGACAAAAGACAGGCATGGTTTAGTGATTAATGTGGTTCCTACCGTGTGTCGAAGGGATCAATATGGATTGGTGGTGACATTTATGAAGATTCACTGGGTGAATTGTTATGTCGTCAGCAAGGACTTTGTTAAGTAACAACTTATGTTACTATTGAATTGGACAGCATGTTAAAGCGTTTGTTACCCTAAAAAAAAACTATCCTGTTCCTATAAATAATGATAAACTGCATAGTGCTTGTTATGGGAGGGCCCGTGGAATCCCTTGGAAAGTAGGGGATGCCCTTGTTTCAGCTTCCCATACATCTCTTATGTCTATCCTGGCACAGGGTGAGTGAGAAAATATATCTTGGACTACTTAAAATGGGACAGTAATATTTGTTCACAATATCTCCCAGGATGTATGTAGAGACTATTCTTGGTTTGATTGATTCTGAACTCAACATGTTAATTGAGTGAGCTGATCACATATACAATGTAGGAGACAGGCAGACTCCTATTGGAGCTCCTGCTATTGTGAGAAAATGTCCTGTGGTTGTACTTATGATAATTAACTCTGTTACTGTGTGAAGCTCGGTGACCACAAGTCTGGGCAAAAGGTCATGTCTCAGTCACCTAGGCTGTATAAAGTATTAGTTAATTAGCTCATGTTTATTTGTTACAGGTGTAATGTTATAGTAATATGAGCAGGAGGAGGGAACCTTCTCTAACGTTGTATAAAGTCTTGTATTTTGGTTCTAATAAAAGATAGTCCATGTTTGCAGTGAAACAATTGTCGCCTTGTTTTGTGCTTATGAGCGGTTGGAATATCTGATATCTGAGTCCAGACTGGGATGAAGTGGTATACTGACGGAAACACTCAAGCGGAGTGTGAGACGTTCCGTGACAGTGCTTGTGTGGTGTAATTTTTCCTTTTCTTAATTGTAAAAAACCTGACTGATCCTGCTGGTTCCTTTGTCCCCCTGTGTCTCCTAACCACAGTAATTATGGCTGCTGAGCCCTGACACAGTGGTCAGGTTATGTGTCTCTGTCATCCGCAGCTCTCCTCTCTCCCCCTCCCTTTCTCCGTCAGCTCCTGTGTGTGAGCCGCCCCTCCCCTTCTATCACCCTTCGGAGAAGCAGTAAAATTACTGCTCACAATCACTGCCAGCCCCTTTTGCTAGTATAAAATGTACTACCCTGTTTCCCCGAAAATAAGACCTAGCGTGATTGTCTGTGATGGCTGCAATATAAGCTCAACCCCCCAAATAAGCCCTACCGTGTTTCCCCGAAAACAAGCCCTACCCTTAAAATAAGACCTACAAGGACTTTAGCTAGGACTTATTTGGGGGGTAGGGCTTATATTGCAGCCATCACCGACAATCACGCTAGGTCTTTTTTTCGGGGAAACAGGGTATATAGTGTATGTCGTTTTTTTTTTAAATCTTCTTCTAAATACCCCATTTCTCCTTCGTCATGTGACAGCCCGGCAGATGTCAGAGGGAGAGCTCGGCCCCTCTCTCTGTAGTGCATACATCTGAGAAAGAGACTGGCAGGCAGTCACGTGTCCGCTGATCGGCGAGGAGAAAAAAGGTATAAAACAACATACACTGTATAGTACATTTTATGCTAGCAGAGGGACGAGCAGTGATTGTGAGCACTGCGTTTACAACCCCTTTTTGTTTGAAGATCACTGCTGATATTCAGCTTACTTAGGGTGTATTTTTGGATGCTGAGTGCCGATGCCATGCCCGCATATAAATCGCACAGGAATTCACTGTGCATTCCTGTGCGATGCAGTCTGCATGCAAAGCACACTCAATTTGCAATCTGCAGCAGGTGTCAATAGAAAGTTAATTACACCCCAAGCGCAGGTCGCAAACGCAGTGCGTTTGCCCGCACCTGCCCACTCTGGATTGCATGGTACTTGTGTACCACGTGATCCAGATACAGTGCGTTTTAAAAGGTAGTGCATGCACTACTTTGGTGTGGTGCGATTTTAGCCCATTCAAAATGAATAGGTTGAAATTTCACCGCACAGAACTGCATGTGAATCCCACAGGAACAACATACACTGTATAGTACATTTTATACTAGCAGAGGGGCTGGCAGTGATTGTGAGCACTGCCTTCACAACCCCTTTTTGTTTGAAGATCACTGCTGATATTCAGCTCACTTTGGGTGTATTTTTGGATACTGAATGCCGGTTCACACCATGTCTGCATATGAATCGCACAGGAACTCGCTGTGCATTCCTGTGCGATGCAGACTGCATGCAAAGCACCCTCTATTTGCGATCTGCAGCGGGTGTCAATAAAAGTTAACTACGCCCCAAACGCAGGTCGCAAACGGAGTGAGTTTGACCGCACCTGCCTGCTCTGGATCGCATGGTACCTTTGTACCATACGATCCAGTTACAGTGTGTTTTAAAAAGTAGTGCATGCACTACTTTGGTGTGGTGCGATTTTAGCCCATTCAAAATTAAATTGCACAGAACCGCAGAGGAAAGCACAGTATGTTCCTGTGCGATTCATGTGTGAGTATGGTGTGAACAGGCCCTTATTATCACTCATTATTTACTTCACTTAGAATTTGAGGTTTTCACTGTTGCATATTGATTTATTGTTTATGAATGCACTGTATACAGTAAATCAGCAAAGTATTTTGTTATGTTGCAGCTTGATGCTACAGTTGTTTAAATTATTTTTTTCCTCATTAATTAATTTAATTAATCAGTACCCCATAATGACAAAATGAAAACTACATTTTAGAAATAAAAACAAAAAAAAGGATTGCGCTAGGTGCATGTACAATAAAACTAAGTATGTGTTATAAATTAAATATATCGTGATGGAAGACCTGCTGCTAAGCACTATAACCCCAATATGAGGGCAAGGAAGCAATATGTATATATGTATAAAGTGCAGCGCTGGACAAATAAATTTGTTAGCAGAATGAATTAATAAAGTGCTAGTGAAATAGTCATAGAAAAATCAACACTTCATACAATTAAATATTCTTGAATAACCAAACTAAAATAGTGAAATGGTTCAAAAAATAGTGAAAGTCCAGAGACAAAGTCCAAAGATGATTGCATATATGAAGAACGTGTTAAAAAAATCCCAATACGATGCTCCAACTTAGTAGTGCTGCCCGTCACCAAGTGAAAGAAAAATGGCTTACCACAACGCCTGTGACCGCCCTTACTCAGAGGGGTCAGAGTAAAAAAATCCAATAAGAATCTGAACAGAGATAAAAAAAGGCTTCACCACCGTTTGAAATTGAATCGTGAAATTGAATTGTGACCCAGGGTCACAATGTGAACTCATATCGCGCATGCGCGATTCAATTTTAAACGGCGGTGAAGCCTTTTTTTATCTCTGTTCAGATTCTTATTGGATTTTTTTACTCTATATTTGTGCTATTCATGCAGCACTTATCTGCTACTTTTTATAAATGATTTTGGCAATCTACACTATGGGAGTTCCCTTTTTTCTTTGATATGGTTTACCCCTGCTGGAGTGCCCGCTGTTTCAAGGTATCCTGTCACTACATCCTCTTGAGCGTTCCCTGCTGCCATTAAGGATACATTTGGGAAGGAGGAAGGAGATTTGAGGACCATCAGCCAGTACCCTACCGTGATTCCCGTGGTGATCTACTAAGCCAGTATTGACCCCCCTGGGTAAGGGTGGTCGCAGGCGTTCTGGTAAGCCTCCATCTTTCTTTCACTTGGTGACGGGCAGCACTACTAAGTTGGAGCATTGTATTGGGATTTTTTTAACACGTTCTTCATATATGCAATCATCTTTGGACTTTGTCTCTGGACTTTCACTATTTTTTGAACCATTTCACTATTTTAGTTTGGTATTTCAAGAATATTTAATTGTATGAAGTGTTGATTTTTCTATCACTATTTCACTAGCACTTTATTAATTCAGTCTGCTAACAAATGTATTTGTCCAGCGCTGCATTTTATACATATATATACATTTTAGAAATATCTAAATTTATTAAGAAAAAAAAACTGAAATATCACATGTACTTAAGTATTTAGACCAGGGGTAGGCAACCGTAAAGAGGTGGAGATCTACCTGAACAACATGGGAGAAGTCAAAGATCACCAGGCACAGTGTCACCTCTTCACACCTGATTTAAACCTCTAATTGCCACACTACCATGTATCATGCATTGCACAGCAATCATGGGTTTAATTCAGGTGGTGAGGAGGCACTATATTGCCTCCTCACCACCTCTCAAACACACTCGGATCGCTTTTTCAGAGGAGCAGCAGTGCCTACATACAGGATATGCCCTTCGTGGCATTCTGCAGTGCATCAGCGTAAAACCAGCCCTATACTGTTATGCCCAGTGTATTGCTTCACACTGACCTGAAGATCTCTTCTTTCCTGCTGCTGGCATCACTCTGGAGACCCCTAGCCAGGATAAGAGGTGGAGTGCAGTTGGTATCACTCCACACGGGACAGGAGCCAACACTACAGAGCAGACATCAGCTAATGTGGCTCTTGCTCTCTACTACAGCTTCAACTTTACAAATAGTCCCTCCGCATTGCACTCTTTTTGATGCTCTGGAATGGCAGGTCAGCAAGCCTAGACCGGGATCTACCAGTCACCTGTCCGCGATCTACTGGTTGCTGACCCCCGATTTAGACCCTTTACTCAGTACTTTGTAGAAGTGCCTTTGGCAGCAATTACAGCCTTGGGTCTTTTTGTAAATAACGCAACAGGGTTTGCACACCTGGATTGGAGGATTTTCCACTATTCTTCTTTGCAAATCTTCTCAAGCTCAGTCAGGTTGGATGTGGACCAACGTTGGACAGTCTTTTTCAGGTCTCCAGAGATTTGCAATAGGATTCAAGTCAGGGCTCTGGCTAGGCCACACTAGGACATTCACAGAGTTGTCCCTAAGCTCCTGTGTTGTCTAGGTTTACGAGCTTAGGATTGTTGTAATGTTGGAAGGTGAACCGTCTAGCCACTCTGCCATAAAGCCAAGATTTGTGGAGGGCTGGTGATGGTTGCCCTTCTGGAACTTTGTCCCATCTCTACACAGGATCTCTGTAGCTCAGGCAGAGTGACCATTGGTTCTTAGTCACCTCTTTTAAAAGGCCCTTCTCCCCCGATTGCTCAGTTTGGCCGAGCGACCAGCTCTTGGAAGAGTCCTGGTTGTGCCAAACTTCTTCCATTTGGGAATTATGGAGGCCACAGTGCTCCTGGGAACCTTTAGTGCAGCAGAAGTTTTTTTTGTAGCATTCTCCAGATCTGTGCCTTGCAATCATCCTATCTTTGAGCTCTGTAGGCAGTTCCTTTGACCTCATGGCTTTTGCTCCGATACAGTATGCATTGTCTGCTATGAGGCCTTTTATAGAGAGGTGTGTGCCTTTTCAAATTATTTCCAGTCAATTTATGTAATTGTAATTTACCACAGGTGGACTCCAATCAAAGTGTAGAAACATCTCAGCAACAATCAAGATAAATGAGAGGCACCTGAGATAAATTTCAGTTGTTGTTGCAAAGGGTCTGAATACTTAAGCCAATGTGATATTTCATTTTTCATACATTTAAACAACTGTAGTATCAGGCTGAAACATAACAAAATTGAAAAAAGTGAAGGGGGGGGGTCTGAATAATTTATGAATGCACTGTATATATTAAAGGGGTGAAAACCCTTGTTTTTTTAAAAATAACAAACATGTCATACTTGCCTCCACTGTGAAGTTCGTTTTGCACAGAGTGGCCTCTGATCTACCTCTTCTGGGGTCCCCTGGGGGCACTGGTAGCTCCTTCCCGCATTGGGTGTCCACGTTGGAGAAGCGCGCTCTCCTTCGTGGACACCCGTGCGGGCATGCTCCCGAGTCCTGCTTTTGGGTGTATTCACACAGAAAGCAGGACTCGGCCCCACCCCCACATTATTGGATTTGACTGACAGCAGCGGGAGCCAATGGCTGCGCTGCTATCAATATATCCAATCAGGACACGAGATACCAGCTGGAGCTGGTGTGCTCGTTCCCAGCCGGAGAAAGACAGAGTTGTGGTAAGTAAAACGGGAGGGGGGGCTGGGGGGCTACAGCACTACAGAAGGCTCTTCACCTTAATGCCTTAATGCATAGAATGGATTCAAATGGAAATTAAAAAAATCAAAAATCTGAAAAAAAGAAAGAAAATACGTAAAATTGAAATAATAACTAATAATTAACTATTCAATTGTAGGTATTGGAATTTCCTTTCAAATTTGGCTGTTTGTGAAAGTAACAAATACAAATTTATCTGAAGTTACGAATTATCCGAAATACCGAAAGCCGCATCTAAACGAATGGAATGGAACAAATTAATAATCGTTACGTTCCATTTGTTTAGATACGGCATTCGTTATTTCAAATAACTTTGGATAAATTCGTATTTGTTACATTTACTAAGCCAAGTCTGAAAGGAAATTCCAATATCTATAATTTAATATTTATTATTAGTTAGTTATTATTCGGGTTTTCGAATTTTCATTCTTTTGAATTTTCAGATTTTCATTCTTATTTTTGTATTTTCAAATTTCCAAATTTTTGAATTTATGAAATTTCGAATTCCAACTTTTGAATTTCCGAAATGTTAGAATTTCCGAAATTTAGAATTTCCGAATTTCCAATTTCCGAAATTTGAAAAAACCTAAATTCGAAATTTCAAAATCTTGGAAATTTAAAAATTCAGATATTTCGGAATTAATGAATTTGCCAAAATTTGTTAAAAAACGAATTCGGAACTAAACAAATTGCACATGTCTACTTTGAAACAATCTTTTCCTTTTTGTTACTTTGCATTAGTTGATTTGTATAGTTTTGTTACTGATTTACTTTATATTGGTTTACATTGCTAGCTGCCTAGCTTGAGTGGGTGATAGGAGGGATTTGACAATGACATGACATTTTTTACAAAGTTGGGGGTGGGAGTGGATGTACAGTGCCTTGAAAAAGTATTCATACCCCTTGCAATTTTCCACAATTTATCATGTTGCAACCAAAATAGGCAGTGGTTTCTCTTCCACAGGTGGTGGTTTCAGCGGGGGGCATCGATAATTAAAAAAAAAAACTATTAGATAAGCACCTGAACTACCACAACATACAGGGATATATGAAGTAATACTGACATAAATCACACATAGGTTGGACTTGTCTTTTTTCAACCTTGTCTACTATGTAACTATGTAAAAACATAAATGTATTTTATTGGGATTTTGGTGTACGTTTAATAACCAGTGTTAAACTGGTGGTAAGTTGTGTTAACCACTTAAGGACCGAACCTCTTTCTCCGATTTGTTGTTTACAAGTTAAAAACAGTTTTTTTTTGCCAGAAAATCACTTAGAACCCCAAACATTATACATTTTTTTTCTAACACCCTAGAAAATAAAATGGCGGTCCTTGCAATACTTTCTGTCAGGGGTGGGGGTGGGGCCCCCTCCCGCCACCGTTAAAAGTGATCTTGCAGCGAATCCGCCGCAGAGACTCAACGTTCCACTTGCTTCCACCCATAGTGTCAGGAGTATATAGCTCAGCCTCACTTATCAGGGTATATAGCTCAGCATTACAGATAGGTATATATAGCCCAGCATTACAGATTGGTGTATTTATCCCAGCATTGCAGATGGGTGTATATAGCCCAGCATTACAGATAGGTGTATATAGACCACCCACCGCTCGTTCTATTGACAGTACCCCCCCTCGTGCGGGAGGTCTGGCTAGGGGCTAGTTCCACTGACAGCAACCACCTCCCCACAGGAGGTCCGGCTTGGGGCAATTTCCACTAGCAGCAACCCCTCCCCCCCCCGGGAGGTCCAGCTAGGGGCTAGTTGCACTGGCAGCACCCAACCCCCCCACGGGAGGTCCGCGTGGAAAGGATCGTCCCTCGTCTCCACTCACCCACACAGCAAAGAAGGTATCCGCTCCTCATGCTTCCTCTGCTTGCCAAAGAGCCGCTAGGCATCCAATAGGACCGCCTAGCGCTTTAGCCAATCGGGAAACAGGTCTCACTGACCGTGATTTTACCCCATTCAGGGCCAGTTCATACAATGCCCACACATAAGCTGTGTGTTCCTGCGCGATTCAAATGTGGTTCTGTGCAGTGCGATTTCAGCCCATTCATTTTAAATGGGATAACTTCACACCACACTGGATCAAAAGTAGTGCATGTGCTATTTTTTTTTTTTTCAACAGAAAGCATGCGCTACTTTTTAAAGCGCACTGGTACAAAAGTATCATGCGATCCGGTGTGGGAAAACACAATGCGTTTGCAACCTGCGTTTAACTTTGTACTGACACCCGCTGCAGGAACGCACAGTACATTTCATGAATTGGTGCATTTCACAGCACCTGCCGATTCATGTGCGGGCATAGTGTGAACCGGCCCTTAAAATGAATAGGCTGAAACTGCACCACACAGAAAAGCATGTGAATTGCACAGCTCATTGATGTGTGGGCATGGTAAGACTCAGTCCTAAAAGAGAAAAAGAAATGTGTCTGGAGATTAATGCAGTTAATGACAAGTAATTATTCCTGCGCTATCATGTAAGGAGAATAGAACAGGATGGAAAAGCTGCCTGCACCGGAAAGGGTATACCTCAACCCAAATAGTCCGAAAGATGTAAAAAAGGAGGTGGTGCTACGCTAAACCAATAAGAAATAGTAAAGTTCGGACAGTCCCAGAATAAATGATATGTTGCTACGGATAGTGAGAAAAACTGCAAATAAGTGAAGCTCTCACATTACGCATGGGTCAGTCCTAGAACTGCCCATAAAACATTACATCAAAGGTAGTGATATAACATGATAAAAACATATAAATGGTAAAGTGCACGGTGCAGAAAATGACACTACAAGCAATTAAACATGTGCAAAATATATGTGCAAAAATGCAAACTGTGAAATAAAATTGTATGTGCAATCTCTATAATCCATAGACATACATGTGCAAATGTGCAAGGGGTAAAACAGTGAACAATACACCGCGGTGTGTGCCGTGCACACAGCGCAGTAAGCCGCAATATAAACGTGCCAGCAAAAACTGTAAACAAAGGGTAGGTGGCTTCTTCTTCATGCATAAAAACACACACTAGTAAGCAGCGGCCCCTTACCTTAAGGTAATTGCTGTCTATTTTTTATATTAGACCTTTTTATTTTAATATTCGCTGTACTATGAATTTTTATGTGACTGGCGTTTATTTGATACCTTTTTATTATTTTAATTTCATTTTACCATGCAATCCCTATTTTTACATGTTTTACATATGTATTTATTATGCTGATGTCAGTACCGAGGCTTATTCCATCTGTGCGATTTTTTGTTATTTTTTATTTTTGTATCTTTAAGATTTTTCTGTGACTGATTATTGCTCATAGCTTCGGTTTTTTATAGTTCATTATTGAGTGTTCTGGGACATTCTGAATGCAGCGCATGAGGGTATTGTTGTCCTGTTATTGCTGACAGTCCACCGCTGTAGCCACACCCCGGCCGCGCTTACACCCTATGATTAGTTAGCTGACGTTAGCCAGCATCGATTGGACGCGATCAATTACCATACTAAGCCTGCTTATAACTAACAAAATGGCCGCACCCTTGAGCCTTCGGGAAAATGGCCGCTATGCCATTTCCCTAGTGAGCTACGAGAAAATGGCCGCCCATTAGCATTCATGTTACACTATTTAAGGACATTAGCTGTGCCTCCGTGTAATCCCTGATGAAGTCACGTGGAGTGTGACGTCACGCGTAGGGACGGGACAGGCACTTGTTACTGACATTGGCATACGAGCTCGCCGCTCGTTGGAGACACATTGTTTTTACCCTGCTTCTGATGTGAGTACCCATTGTATGTCCGAATAAAACTTTGAGACTTTAAAACAGTATTACACTATCTGGTATTTCCTTCCGCTTGTCTCATTCCCCCGATAACTATTGACGGACTAGGGTCCCTGGAGAATACTTCTTTACCCGGGACCATAAGAAGAGACAGCCATCACCATTACCCATTTTTTGCTGTTACCTCATTACCTTAAGGTAAGGGGCCAATGCTTACTAGTGTGTGTTTCTATGCACGAAGAAGAAGCCACCTACCCTTTGTTTCACCTGAGCACCACACTGTGATACCTGCTATATGGGAATGAGTCACTATTATTTTGCACATCAAGGAACGATTTGAACTTTTTTTGTGACATATATACAGTTTTTGCTGGCACGTTTATACTGCGGCTTACTGCGCTGTGTGCACGGCACACATTGCGGTGTATTGTTCACTGTTTTACCCCTTGCACATTTGCACATGTATGTCTATGGATTATAGAGATTGCACATGCAATTTTATTTCACAGTTTGCATTTTTGCACATATATTTTGCACATGTTTAATTGCTTGTAGTGTCATTTTCTGCACCGTGCACTTTACCATTTATATGTTTTTATCATGTTATATCACTACCTTTGATGTAATGTTTTATGGGCAGTTCTAGGACTGACCCATGCGTAATGTGAGAGCTTCACTTATTTGCAGTTTTTCTCACTATCCGTAGCAACATATCATTTATTCTGGGACTGTCCGAACGTTACTATTTCGTATTGGTTTAGCGCAGCACCACCTCCTTTATTACATATTAATGCAGTTAGCTAGAGGTGGGTGAGATGGCAGGGGGATATAAAATAATCTTTATTATTTTAATAAAGGTGTGTGTGTGTGTGTGTATATATACCGAGTGTAAGTTGAGATTTTCAGCCCTTTTTTTGGGCTGAAAGTGCCCCCCTCGACTTATACTCGAGTCACCGCCGTCTGTCTACATGATCAGCGTGTCATGCAGGCAGACGGCGGCCAGTGTGTGCTATTACCATTTGGCGGCCATTCACTGTTCAAAAGCCATACCTCCTCCTCGTCTGTGATAGGCAGAAAACTCCATTTGCCAGCAGTCAGTGTACAGCCTATAACGGACATTCTCTCATCCTCGTCCGTGGTATGAGGATGAGAGAATGTCCGTGATAGGCTGACTGCTGACTGCTGGGAAATGGAGTGTTCTAATAACAAATAAATATCTGAAAAGTGTGGCGTGCATTTGTATTCAGCCCCCCTGAGTCAATACTTTGTAGAACCAGCTTGATCTGCAATTACAGCTGCAAGTCTTTTTTGGGTGTGTCTCTACTAGCGTTGCACATCTAGAGAGTGACATTTTTGCCAATTCTTCTTTGCAAAATAGCTCAAGCTCTGTTAGATTGGATGGAAAGCGTCTGCGAACAGCAAATTTCAAGTCTTGTCACAGATTCTCAATTGGATTTAGGTCTGGACTTTGACTGGGCCATTCTAACACATGAATATGCTTTCATCTAAAGCATTCCATAGTAATTCTGGCTGTATGTTTAGGGTCGCTGTCCTGCTGGAAGAAGGACCTCCGCCACAGCCTCAAGTCTTTTGTAGACTAACAGGTTTTCTTCTAAGATTGCCCTGTATTTGGCCCCATCTATCTTCCCATCAACTCTGACCAGCTCCCTACTGAAGAAAAGCATCCCCACAACATGATGCTTCCACCACCATGTTTCACGGTGGGGATGGTGTGTTCAGGGCGATGCGCAGTGTTAGTTTTCTATCACCCATAGAATTTTGCTTTTAGCCCAAAAAGTAAAATTTTGGTCTCATCTGACCAGAGCACCTTCTTCCACATGTTTGCTGTGTCTCCCTCGTGGCTTCTTGCAAACTGCAAACGGGACTTCTTATAATTTTCTTTAAACAATGGCGTTCTTCTTGCCACTCTTTTATAAAGGCCAGATTTGGGGAGTGCATGACTAACTGTAGACAGATTCCCGGCCTCTCTTTATATACCCAGCATCTCTGTATATACCAGCATCTCTGTATATACCCAGCCTCTCTGTATATACCAGCATATCTGTATATACCCAGCCTATTTTCTGTATACCCAGCCTCTCCGTATTCACAATCCGCATCTGGTGGCAGGTGACGTGATAAGCTCTCTGGTGACCCCAATGTAATGAGGGGGCTTTAGTGACCCTTATGTAATAATATATAATGTTATATATACACACACACACACCTATATTATATACATGTGTATGTCCGCCCAAGCGTATGACTCTCTTTACTTCGCTGCTATGGGCTCTAGCCCCAGATCTTTTGTAGACCTATCAACGCCCCTGAACACAGGTGGACTCTGTTTACTAATTAGATGACTTCTGAAGGCAATTGGTTCCACTAGATTTTAGTTAGGAGTATTAGAGTGAAGGGGGCTGAATATAAATGCACGCTGTACTTTTCAGATATTTATTTGTAAAAAAAAATAAAACCATTTAAATTTTTCCTTCCACTTCACAATTATGTGCCACTTTTTGTTCTATGACATAAAATCCCAATAAAATACATTTAAGTTTTTGATTGTAACATGACCAAATGGAAAATTCCAAGGGCTATGAATACTTTTTTTAAGCACTGTAGATGGCACATTTTTGTAATAAAGCTTTGTATATTGCACATTCTTGTAATAAAGCAAATTTTTGGAGATGTGCAGATGGTGGTGTCCTTGTTGTTTTCCTCCCTTATGTTTATATGTAGATTTGTTTTGTTGACATCTGCCCTAATTTATGGTATGCAATGTCCTATTACCACATTTCTCTCCTTTTAAAACATGCATATACAATGACAAAATAAACCTGCCTTGTGTTTATATCTTTTGGCCTATTCAAGCAGCGTTCCTACTGTCCTGACTATGCATAATTGTTTGTGTATTTGCTATAATACACTGTAATACTTACTTCCGAAAACACACTTGCTATGTTTTTATGTACAGTTTGATGTCTACTACCTGGATACATTAAGCTACCACCTTGCTGCTGGTCATATTTTTTTTGAGGCTTCTCATGCCTGCATTACCCACAGAAAAAAGGTGCATGCACCTTTTTAAAAACACAGCAGTCGGGAAATCGCATGACACACGGCAAACATGGTGTGTTTTTAGATGCGTGAGGGTGCCATTAAGAAAGAATGGCAGCCCCATGTGTTTTCAAACAGCAGCACATTCTCACACTCGCAATCACCCGCATAGATGTCAACCAGGCCCAGATGTAGGAGACACCTGCCTTGCTTGTGTAACCACATTTTGGCTGATTCCACCTGGTTACTGGTGTTGGTCATTTTTTACTGAATCATGCCTAAGAGCTCTGATATTTTTGAAAAAAATGAGGATATGTCAATACAGCAGGAGGTTGTGGTGCACCTAGCTGAGCATATGTCGTGTTTTGGGTGCACAGTGTTTTTATTTTTTCAAAGTATTCAAAAGCAGCTCTACAATCACCCGAGGCGAAAAGTTATAGTCAAAGAAAGGGAAAATACCCTAATTAACCACTTGAGCTCTGGAAGATTTTACCCCCTCATGACCAGGTTATTTTTTGCTATTCAGTACTGTGTTCATTTAACTGCCACTTGCGGGATCATGCAACGCTGTACCCAAATGAAATTTATATAATTGTTTTCACACAAATAGAGCTTTCTTTTGGTTGTATTTGATCACCACTGTTTTGTTTTTTTTTATAAACGAAAAAAGGCCGATTATTTATTTATTTTAAAACAATATTTTCGGTTATAAAACATATCCAATAAAAATTTTAATTTCTTCATAAATTTGGGCCAAAATGTATTCTGCTATAGCATGATATGACACATGTATGGAGTTTGAGAGGCTGCACACCCCAAATGACAAAATATTGTAAAAAAGGAAAAATTCCCCATGGGGCTTTTTAGCAGAAATTATGAGTTAACAAAAATGTATAAAAATATTATAAAATGTTATTATCAAAAGGCAATTGAACAATATTGACACTTATGTTAAAACATGAGCTCTGGGTATATACAATGTGAGACTGGTAGATTGGAAAAGGGGGAACACAATGTTGACAATACCATGTGGGTTAGGAAAAAGATGAAATTGTCTAATGTATCAGCCTACAATAATTGAATTGTGGATATACTGTCCGATGTTCGGAAAAAAGCCCCAATGCATTTCGACCTATATGTTTACGGTCTTCCTCCTGGGATTCTTGTATTTCCTCTCCATCAAATCAATCCAGTTGATTTCTGACCATCCGGGCATTTACACCTGTTGACCATCGGGTGCCTATGGTCCCCACCCTCCTCTCCTCTTGCAGTGCCCAATAATCTGTGACTACTTGTAAGTCCCGTGGTTGGGGTGGCCCCCTTTGGGGTGGAGGTGAGGGCGGCTCCTCAGCAGTCTTCAAGACCATCAGTGGGGAAATCAACTGTTTATTCCACGTGTATTTGTTTTAATAAGAAGTCTCTGGATAAGCGAGCTCATTTGATGGAGAGGAAATACAAGAACCCCCTGAGGAAGACCGTAAACAACATACCGTATATACTCGAGTATAAGTCGAATTTTTCAGCACATTTTTTTGTGCTGAAAGTGCCCCCCTCGACTTATACTCGAGTCAAGCACTTTTCTGCAGCAAAAAATTTCATTTCCCGAACCAACTTTGGGGCCCCGTATCTCAGGGCCACTTAGTGCTAGAAACCCCAAATTTGGTATGCAAACCCAGTGTACCTGGTACCACAACATATCCAAAGCTGAAGTTCCTAGCACTAAGTGGCCCCGAGATACGGGGCCCCAAAATTGGTCCGGAAAATGTCATTCTCTGCTTCAGAAAAGTGCTTGACATTTTCTGTACCGACTTTGGGGCCCCATATCTCAGGGCCACTTAGTGCTAGAAACCCCAAATTTGGTATGCAAACCCAGGGGACCTGGTACTAGAACATATCCAAAGCTGAAGTTCCTAGCACTAAGTGTCCCCGAGATACGGGGCCCCAAAATTGGTTCGGAAAATGTCATTCTCTGCTACAGAAAAGTGCTTGACATTTTCTGTACCGACTTTGGGGCCCCATATCTCAGGGCCACTTGGTGCTAGGAACCCCAAATTTGGTGTACAAACCCAGACGAACTGGTACCATAACATATCCAAAGCTGTGGTTCCTAGCACCAAGTGTCCCTGAGATACGGGGCCCCAAAACTGGTTCAGAAAATGTCATTCTCTGCTGCAGAAAAGTGCTTGACATTTTCTGAACTGATTTTTGGGGCCCTGTATCTCGGGGCCACTTAGTGCTAGAAACCCCAGCTTTGAAAATTTTATGGTGCTTGTTCCACTGGGTTTGCACACCAAATTTTGGGTTCTTAGCACTAAGTGGCCCCGAGATATGGGGCCCCAAATTCGGTCAACTGTGTCTATCTGCAGCAATGTCATTTCGGGACCCTTTGGGTTCAGAGACCCCAAATTTTGGCTGCAGCTAGGGGGCATCTAGGAACCCTTATCTGCCGAGTTTGAAGTTCAGGGGACCTATGGCTGCAAATGGGCACAGTGAGGCATGCAAATGGGCACAGTGATGCTGCAAATGGGCATTGTTGACCCTCTTTTCCACTTACAGTAGCTGTGCATTTCTCACCCTCGTCTTATACTCGGGTCAATAAGTTTTTCCCATTTTTTTTGTGGTAAATTAGGGCCTCGACTTATACTTGGAACGACTTATACTCGAGTATATACGGTAGGTCGAAATTGGGGCTTTTTTCCGAACATCGGACAGTATAACAACAATTTAACTATTTTTTTTTCTTCTACCTGAGTAGGAATGCCTACTACACCACCTTGGATCTCTAAGGACTTCCATCTCTCGAGCCTCTACAGATAGCCCTCACTTTTCCACACCTCTTCCAGCAAGCAGTTCCTGTTACTGGTTTTTCCTCAGTTGGAAGATAGAAACCTTTTTCTTAATGTTACGGTTACCCACGTTCGGGGTCCTTATGCCTTAGAAGATACCGGGTTCCTCTGCTAAAAATGGCTCAAAGGCTCATAAGCTGCATCAGGAAGATCCACCTTGGCCCCCTGGGACTGCTGCGGTCCTCACCTGTTGTGAAGCTGACCCCACTGCTCTTCCAGTCTCTTCAAGCCGGAGGTTCCTGATTACTACTCTTGAACTACCATTTTTCCTTTTTTCCTGGGACTGGTGTACCTGTTTGCATTCTACTCTTGCTCTCATGGCACACTCAACTGTTTATAATGTTGTATTAACCCATGCTTTTTCCCCCCATTGTGTCTCTGATTTTGATATCTTATTATCTATACTTATATGCTAATTATGCTATATATGCTAATTACGTTTACAAGTACAGCCCAGATTACTTTACATATTATTGGCCCTGTGGTTCCCGGGGCTCCGGGAGCTCTCGCCATGCTAAACACTAACCCCCCCTTAGGAATACTCCATGGTTTACAGACATTTTATACTTTACAGTTTTTTGTTTTGTTTTTTATTTTCTTTATTTTCTTTCTCTCAACTTTTGATTAACTGGTGCCACCTAGTGGCCTACCTTATCACAACCAGTACACTGTTTAATTTGCTAGGACTAGGGTCCCGGGCTCCCTCTTATGATCTTTTCAGGTCAGACTGTAATATCGATTGGACAATCATGGATACTGGGACCCTTTTCCGTTCCCCGCTCTCTCTCCTCTTTCTCTCTCCTCTCTTGCTCCTTCCTGATATTTCTTTCATTTCTCCTCTACCTTTTTCCGCTCTCTCCCCCACATCTATCCCCTCCCCTCACATTTTCCCTTCCCCTTCCACTCCCCCGCTGGCTGGGGCGGTTTTTCGAGGGACTCTCGTTGTTTCTTTTTTCTCCCCTTTCCCTTCATATCCACCTTCATATGACCACTACTCCACCACTTAATTTAGCTTCTTACAATTGCAGAGGCTTTAATACCCCAGAAAAACGTAGCCAGATCCTTTATCACTTCCATAAACAGAAAACTAATATTCTCTTATTACAAGAAACCCATTTCAGGACCGATTCCATACCCATGATGCGCAGTCGATTCTATACCACTTGGTTTCACAGTACCAACCCCGCCGCAAAGTCCAAGGGGGTTTCGATCGCGTTTCATAGGTCTTTTCACCCTGAGGTTATTGACTCATATATTGATGATCACGGTCGCTTTATATTTCTCAAACTAAAAACTAATAATTTTCTCTTTACAGTCGCCAACATCTACGCTCCAAACACAGATCAGGCGCGCTTCCTATCATCCACTATTGCCAGACTGACCTCTTTTGGAGGTTCTAGTGTTATCGTTGGAGGAGACATCAATGTGGCCCTTTCCCCGTCTGCCGACGCCTCTACTGGTAAGTCTTCCATGTCCACGACCTCACTCTCACACATAAAATCTCTTTTACATTCTTATCAATTAGTGGACGTGTGGCGCATACATCACCCTACTGACAGAGATTTCACATACTTCTCTATAGCACACAACTCATATAGCAGACTGGACTATTTTCTCATCTCCCAATCCCTCCTAGATACACCCTTACTAACCTCTATAGGACATGCTCTTTGGTCTGACCATGCCCCGGTATATCTGTCTTTCGCCCGACCCCCACAGTTACGTAGGGGGCACTCCTGGCGCCTCAATGATAATCTCTTACGAGACTTAGTATGCATCGCTGAAGTTACTAAAGCAATTCACAACTTTAAAATCGACCACATGGCAGATACAACTTCCCCACTTAACCAATGGGAGGCGCTGAAGTGTGTGGTCAGGGGCGTCCTAATTCAGAACGGCTCACGTTTGAAAAAGTTTAGGTCTGACGACATCAAGCGCCTCCTGACCAACATTTTAGATCTTGAATCCCTACACAAATCAAATCTGGACCCCTCCATCTTTGTGGCCCTTTCCAACTCCCGTCGGGATTTACTCCAATTATTAGACTCTCACTCTCTCATAGCTAGGGATCGCGCCCGAAAATCTTATTACTCTATAGCCAATAAATGCGGCCAACACCTGGCACGGGTTATTCATCCCAGGGCTCCACGTCTTCCCATTCCCTTCATCACCAAACCAGACCAGACTAAAGTTTTTGGTTGCAAAGACATATCCACCACATTTAAAGACTATTATGCCCAGTTATATAACCTGCCGCAACCCTCCCCACCGAGTTCTCTGCCCCCATCCTAAGACCCAATGTGGACCTATATAATGGAAACGGCACTACCTGTGATTGACCCCCAGACGTCCGCGGACTTAGATGGTCCTCTGTTGGAACCGGAGTTCCTTGGCGCCATCAAGGAATTAAAACCGGGTAAATGTCCAGGCCCCGATGGCTACTCTCCGAGGTTTTACAAAACCTTTGCACCCTTATTGGTACCGTTTCTCACTAAGGCCTTTAATTCCATAGATGATACCACCCTCCCTTCCAAAGCACTTCTCTCAGCCAATGTCTCCATTTTACCAAAACCCAATAAGGACCCCTCCCAATGCAGCAGTTACCGCCCGATATCGCTTTTAAACATTGACCTTAAGCTCTTTGCCAAAATCCTCGCCAATCGTCTCTCTCCTTCTCTCCCCGGGATCATACATAGAGACCAGGTGGGCTTCGTCCCGGGTAAAGAGGCACGAGACAACACCACCAAAACTATCAACCTCATCTCCTATGCCCAACGTCACCATCAACAGATCTGCCTTCTCTCCTTTGATGCAGAGAAGGCTTTCGATCGGGTTAACTGGCGCTTTCTAAAACTTTCCCTTGAGCAAACTGGGTTGGGATCCCCTTTCATCTCCAAAATTATGTCACTCTACTCCAATCCCTCTGCTTCGGTCCTGGTTAATGGTACTCCTTCAGCTGCATTTGACATCTCCAATGGGACTCGCCAGGGATGCCCCCTCTCACCCCTTCTTTTTTTTATAGTAATGGAACACCTAGCATGTGCAATTCGCCAAAATGATTCCATACAAGGCATACACACGCCTTCCGCACACCATAAACTTGCACTTTACGCTGATGATCTACTCATTTACGCACGCCAACCACATATTACTCTCCCCTCCTTACTCTCGGAGTTCCAACGTTTCGGAAGTTTGAGTAATTTTAAACTCAATATCTCCAAGACTGAAGCACTTAATATCTCTCTCTCTACTCCCACATTGTCCTCCCTCAAATCTAACTATACCTTTCACTGGCAGACCAAGGGCATTAAGTATTTAGGCGTAACCATACCGACTAATCTATCACTTCTATTTACACTGAATTACATCCCCCTCCTCTCTCAACTCCGTAAAGATCTTGACTCCTGGGGGGACAAACCAATACCCTGGTTTGGACGCATAAACACCCTTAAGATGGACACCTTACCCAAATTGCTCTACCTATTTCAGACCATCCCGATCATAGTACCCAAACCCTTTTTCTCTACTCTACGCTCTCTCTCCATCCGCTTCCTGTGGAATAAAGGATTATCGAGAATCAAATTTAAGTTACTCACCCGACCAAAACTGCAAGGAGGTACAGGTCTACCTGACTTTGAGCTCTATTACAAAGCCACAGTAATGGCACGTATCCTTGATTGGTTCCCACGACCTTCCCAAAAAGCGTCGGTTATGGTTGAACAGGATATGTCCCCCGTTGACCTTAGGGCTTTACTGTGGGGCTATAAACGTAACTTATCAGTTTTGGCGGATTCATCACCCCTTACCACAGCTGCCCTCATACTTTGGTATAAGAGAGGTCTATGCGAGATTCTGTCTTCAGACCCATCTCCCTTATCACCACTTTTCGATAATCCCGCCTTTCCACAAGGTATAGGGGCTCATGCTATCGGTTCTCTCTCCCGCTCCTCTTGGCCCCAAGCTCACTCCTTTATCCGGGCAGACAATGGAACACCAAACATTCCTTCAGGGAATCGAGACTGGCTCACTTCCATACACCTTTCCACCTTCACCAAACATCTTTTTACTTCCTCTCAGGTCCATCGCCCCTTGACTGACTTTGAACACCTCAGCTCTATGCAAGAGTTACCTAGACACCTACTCTCACATATCTACAGTCTTATTCAATCTCTTACACAGAAAGACCTCCCCACCTACACTAGAGTATGGTCGGCAGACCTGGGAAAGACCATCTCCAGAGCGGATTGGCAAACTGCATTCCACTTCGTGCATAAGTCCTCAATCTCATGCTATTCACAAGAAAAAAATTTTAAGGTCATGGCGAGGTGGTATAGGGACCCCGCCTCTCTACGGAAAATCTTCCCCTCCACTTCAAATTTGTGTTGGCGTTGTTCTCTTACGACAGGGTCGTATCTACATATCTGGTGGGAATTTGATCGAATCCGGCCCTTCTGGAATCAGGTATCCCAGGTTTATGAAAAAATTTACGATGATCCTCTGCACTTGACCGCTCAGATTTGTAAAACAGATGTTTTGTTTGTGTTGCCAGACGGTTCTAAAAGAGGATAGGCAGCGTCGAAATCTACTATTTCTAAATGGATTTGCCAAGTGATTGTTCAAGCTTATGGTTTAAAGAGGAAAATTCCTCCACCAGGGCTGTTAGTGCTTCTTGGGCAGTGCACCACCAAGCCTCCATGGCTCAGATCTGCAAGGCCGCAATTTGGTCTTCAGTTCATACATTTACCAGATTCTATCAAGTAGATGTAAAAGATCATGAGGATATCGCCTTTGGGCACAGTGTACTGCAGGCTGCAGTATGAGTCCTCTAGTCTCTTGGTGCCCTACTTTTGTTGTGTCTCCCTCCCTTCAGTTGGCATTGCTATGGGACATCCCACATAGTAACTACTATGGCTCTGTGTCCCGTGATGTACAATAAGAAAATAGGATTTTTTATAACAGCTAACCTGTAAAATACTTTAATTTTAAGTACATCACAGGACACAGAGGTCTTTCCCTTCTTTGGTATACACGTGTATGGCTTTGCTACAAAACTGAGGTACTCCCTCCAGTGGGAGGGGTTATATAGGGAGTGCACTTTTTAATTTAGGGCGTGCCAGTGTCCATCACCTGAAGGTGGCCTATAACCCACATAGTAACTACTATGGCTCTGTGTCCCGTGATGAACTTCAAAGATAAGAATTTTACAGGTAACCTTTTATAAAAATTATATTTTTGAATGAAATAGTTTGTAGATATAGAGTTCCTGAAACTATTGAGAGTGACAGAAGAACCCATTTTACTGGGGAAGTAATGGAAGCCCTTCACATACAGCAAGCTTTCCATACACCTTATCATCCACAAAGTAGTGGTAAAGTTGAGAGACTTTATGGAATTTTGAAAAACAGATGTGCAAAAATTAAAGCAGATACAGGGAAAGGATGGGTGAAAGCTTTGCCATTAGCCCTATATTCTGTATGATCTACCCCTAAACAACCACATGGGCTGCCCCCCTATGAGATTTTATTTGGAGGGCCACCCAAAACAGGGCTATATTTTCCCCAACAGTTGCAGGCTTCTCACTCTAGTCTGCTAGAATATGTTCAGATTTTGCAAAGAACATTGAATAAAATACATGAAGGCGTTTGTAAATCTATCCCCGACCCAGATTCTGTTTCGGGTATTCACAGAATCCAACCAGGTGACTAGGTAGTGGTCAATCGACACATCAGAAAGCCATTAGAACCAAAATTTGACGGACCTCATTTGGTGCTTTTGACAACCGGTTCCGCTGTCAAGTTGGAAGGAAAGCCCACCTGGATTCATGCCAGTCACTGCAAGAAAATCCTGAAGTGATGATATCCTTTGAAAAAATTATGATAATTTTTCTTTTCTTTTTGTTGTTTGTGAGAACTGAAACATGGAAAAATAACCCTTTCATCCAAATGTTAAAATTGTATGCAACCCATAGCAACGCTAGTAACTGCTGGGTGTGTTCTCACTTACATCCCCAAAACGGAACAATACCCATGATAGCAATGCCTCTTAACTTTACTGATCTAAACAGGACCAGAATAAATGGCTCATCCGCCTGTCCAGCTTGTTAATGCTGGTAAGGTAGTGGCTAAGAGCGGGACTAACATACTATAAACCAGCGGAACGCTGGAGAATCGAGCCTCGTGGACCCCTCCCTCCCTCAATCACCCTGGATGGCTCCCGTAGCGGATGGATGGCAGAGAGCGGGAAAGGATTTACACAGGCTGCAGCTCTGAAAAGCACGGGGAAGGCGTGAGCTGATAGAAAGTTCAATAACCAGCATTTCTGTAAGCGTGGAAGTCAGGAGGGACCAGCGCGGACGAGTGAGCAAGTGGCAGTGGAGTTTAATACAGAGGTACCATTTATTATGAACTGCAGGAAGAAAAGTGACAGAATAAATACTGGCTTTCTATACAGGATATGAACTGTACTGAACCCAGGGGCGGACTGACCATTCGGTCAATAGGACGCCGACCGAGGGCCCGTGGCCAGTAGGGGGCCCGTGAGTCTCTTATCGGATGCTGTGGGTAAATAGAAGAGAGAGAATCGCTCTCTATTCTCTCATTGGCTCCAGAGAAGCTGAATTTGTGGCGCCAAATCTTAGTCCTGAGCAGGAGAGGAGCTAGCTGGAGGAAGGATGGGGAATGTCAGCGCTGACACATTGGACACTGAACTGAGCGAGGGAGGGGGGGGAGAATGTCGTCCCAGGAGCCTGGACATTGTCACTGCTCATATAAGACACCCCTCGACAAGTGAGCAGCAGGTAACAAGCATGCAGAGGAATGTCCAGAAAGGAGAAACTCGATCTCTTCCATGCTTGTGTGTGTCAGGCAGCACCCGAGCCTCCCTCTCCCCTCCCCTCCTGGGGGAGAGCAGGGCAAGCAGGACAACACAGTAGCGATCATTGCTACCCATAAAGTAGTCACCGGAGCTCCCCCAAGGTAAGATAACAGGACAGATAGCAGACTGCATTCTTCTGTGAGTCACGATTGTTCTGCCTTCCACACTGTATAATTCTGTGCTTTAAACTTGTCCTGTACCTCAGCAGGACAGGTCTGGTGAAAGTAAAATTTTTCAATATGTTAAGAATATACTGGGACTTTTCAGGTACTACATACATAGATGTATTTTCACAAAATAATTATTTTAGATATATGTGTATGTAGAATTTCTCTGTAGCACCTGAAAGTCCCAGTATATTTCTAACATATTCATGAATTTGAGCAATAACAGCAAAGGACTTGGTGCCACAATACAGCCCATCTCCAGGAAACTAAGATAAAGTCCATTCTTGCAGTGTGTGGGGGAGGGGGAAGTAAGGGGGGGCCTCTTTCACCTACCTGTTTTCATGCACCAGCCAGCTGCACTGCTCTCTTCCTCCACTAAAACCCCCACCTCATCACATACCATAAAGTAACATTAACCCCGTATGGTATGATGAGCGGGGCTGGAGTGTCATCTGCACATGCACCGCTGCCGCTGCGCTGGCAAACCCGTACACGTTCGGTCATTTTCGAACATGCAGGCGCAGCGACATAATGGCACCAGGCGCACTATTTTTAAATGTAAGGCAGCAGTGGCACTTTGTGAGGTCTCAGCAGTGACGTACACCTCTCATCACAGCTTGGTAAGATCCCTCCACAGCCTCTGACCCCTGTACCATGACCGCAGCCTCTGACCCCTGTACCATGTCCGCAGCCTCTGACCCCTGTACCATGTCCGCAGCCTCTGACCCCTGTACCATGTCCGCAGCCTCTGACCCCTGTACCATGTCCGCAGCCTCTGACCCCTGTGCCATGACCGCAGCCTCTGACCCCTGTACCATGTCCACAACCTCTGACCCCTGTACCATGTCCACAACCTCTGACCCCTGTACCATGTCCGCAGCCTCTGACCCCTGTGCCATGACCGCAGCCTCTGACCCCTGTACCATGTCCACAACCTCTGACCCCTGTACCATGTCCGCAGCCTCTGACCCCTGTGCCATGACCGCAGCCTCTGACCCCTGTACCATGTCCACAGCCTCTGACCCCTGTACCATGTCCGCAGCCTCTGACCCCTGTGCCATGACCGCAGCCTCTGACCCCTGTACCATGTCCACAACCTCTGACCCCCTGTACCATATCCACAACCTCTGACCCCCTGTACCATGACCGCAGCCTCTGACCCCTGTACCATGACCGCAGCCTCTGACCCCTGTACCATGACCGCAGCCTCTGACCCCTGTACCATGTCCACAACCTCTGACCTCTGTACTATGACCGCAACCTCTGACCCCTGTACCATGACCGCAGCCTCTGACCCCTGTACCATGTCCGCAGCCTCTGACCCCTGTACCATGTCCGCAGCCTCTGACCCCTGTACCATGTCCGCAGCCTCTGACCCCTGTACCATGTCCGCAGCCTCTGACCCCTGTACCATGTCCGCAGCCTCTGACCCCTGTACCATGTCCACAACCTCTGACCTCTGTACTATGACCGCAACCTCTGACCTCTGTACCATGACCGCAGCCTCTGACCCCTGTACCATGTCCGCAGCCTCTGACCCCTGTACCATGTCCGCAGCCTCTGACCCCTGTACCATGTCCGCAGCCTCTGACCCCTGTACCATGTCCGCAGCCTCTGACCCCTGTACCATGTCCGCAGCCTCTGACCCCTGTACCATGTCCGCAGCCTCTGACCCCTGTACCATGTCCGCAGCCTCTGACCCCTGTACCATGTCTGCAGCCTCTGCAGTGTGTATGAATATGTGTATATATATATGTGTGTGTGTGTGTGTGTGTGTATACATGCGTATGACTTTCTTTACTTCGCTGCTATGGGCTCTAGCCCCAGGATCTCGGTCTTCCCTACTAACAGAATGGCAATTTGACTTGTTTACGTCGGCAGACCACCGTTCTGCCTCTGTTGGAAACGATCATCGGGGCCCGGCGGACATCGGGTCCGCCAGACCGACTGATTAGCTCTCGGTGTGTCCAATCACATCGGCAGCAGGTCAAACAGCACGCAGACCCACAAGTGCAGAATCAAGTACCTGTACGTGATTCTGCTCACAGGAGACGCAGCCCCGCAGTAAATATACGTGGTTAATGTGAGTTTATTTTTTTTAATTTTCTTAACTCTTTAAACATTTATTTTGAACATACAGTAGAGAAATTCTGTGACCAATGCATGTAATGTAGCAGTGCAATATATACGTGGGGCTTTGTGAGGGTGAGGCTTGTGTGTGGGTGGGGACAAAGGGGGCCCCATGATCCCCTATTGCCCGGGGGCCCCATGAGTTGTCAGTCCGCCCCTGACTGAACCCGCATTCAATGCACTTACCAGCCCTATGGCTTGTCAAAAATAAGAACTTTGACACATAATCACACACATAGGTTGGACTTGATGGACGTGTGTCTTTTTTCAACCTCACCTACTATGTAACTATGTAACTGTTTATACGCTGTGTTTTTGTGCTGGTATCTCTACATATCCCTAATTACCTGTCAGTGGACAGGTGGAGAGAGATATCCCTGTGTTACTTGTACCTGCTCCTGGCTAGGCTAGCTGCTTCTATCATATTTTTTTTTTTCTCCTCTTTTTCCTTGCAGAGGATCTGCAACCCCGTTGATCGGTGTGATCACAGTTCACTATACTATATATCTTGCAAAGACTTTCCTCAAAGACTGCTCTGTTCCAACTATAAAAACTGCACGTATCTAGAACGTAAAAGAGAAAATTCCTGTGCTGTGTTGAGGGAACTCGGTACTGGTCAGAGCAACTGAATCCACCATATGGTCTTTTGTTTCAGCTGTATACCATTCCCAGTGGGCTTGCATGGAAATAACATGTTACAGCTTATAAATATTGATATTTTCTGCAAACTGGGTCTAAACTTGAAATCTTTACAGTTTCACAAGGGTTAAATGTAACACTTGCTGGTTTTCTGGCATTCACATCTGATCTGTTAATAGAGGTCAGAGATCGCAGATTATAGACTGTAAGGGTTTTGGAGTAAATACCCAGTGAATAGAGTCCTGTACCTGTAAAACCGGCCTATAGGCAACACTTATAAGAGATAACGGGTGCTTTGCTCTCTGTGTTTGCAGCTAACCCACCACAAGCCCACCTTCTGAAATTGTGTAGCAAATTCTGGATTATTACCAAAGCAATAACCAGGTATAAAACCGGTTAAGGTTTTCAGCTATAACGTTTCCGGTAAGCAGATAAGGGGTGGGTGGCAAGGTTGTCCAGCTACAAGCTATAGGAGGGATTTAAACACCTAGAATAAGAGAACAAGTGAAATAGACTCTAACTTGAACTGTAAAATCCATAAAACTGGGGAAACAAAAAGTTTCAAATAAAAAAACCAGCATGAAAGGGAAAACAACGAAGGGGAGTGATCAAAAAACCCCAAAAGGGAAAACCAACATTACTACGATTAAACAATATATGTCTAAGGAGGCAAGCCCAAAGAGCCCAGGATTAAGTAATCAGCCGAATGGGCTGCAGGAAAGGGTAAAGGATATTGGGGAAAAAGCAAGGTGAGATCCAGGACCAATCCAGAGACGAAACAAGCATAGGAAGTGAAATGGAAATGGAAGGAAGTACAATGGAAGAAAGAAAAACAGCAGACCAAAGTCCTTCTAAAGCTCAGATGACTGAGATGTTTTTAGGATTGGAGAATGTCATAAAATTGGAAATCGCCACGCTTCGTACTGATATGGGACATCTGCTAAAACGGGTGGAAGAGACAGAAGGACGAACAGACAAACAAGCCCAGGAGCTAAAGAAACTAAAAGAAATAGTCAAAACAATGCAACTGGATCAGAGGAAAATATTATACAAATTAGAAGATCAAGAAAATCAAAATCACAGACAAAATTTACGAACTCGAGCGCTACCCGAAGAGAGAGGTGAGGATTTGAGAAAGACCATGAGCATAATCTTCAACCCCCTCTTGAATAAAGGGGCAGAGGAAGGCCTTAGGATTGATAGAGTGCATAGGTTGAGAAAACCCAAAAATGTCACAGAATAAAAAAACAAGAGACGTTATCATCAGATTTCAACTGTATGAAGACAAAGCGGAAATATGGGGGAAATTGCGGGGAGGACCCCCCATAAAATATGGGGTGGTGGAGGTCCAAATTTTTTCAGACCTGGCCCTAGAAACACTCACTAGGAGACGTCTTCTAAAACCCCTCTTGGAGCAAATGCGCACACAGAACATTAAATACAACTGGGGATTTCCAGCATGCTTAATAGGTCAAAAAGATGGTAGATCAAGGAGACTAAGGTTTCCAGGAGAACTGAGAGAATTCTGTGGTCATCTGGACTTGCGGATCCCAGCTATCCCGGGATGGGAGGAAGAGGAATTTGAAGCTGGGACGGAAGGGAGATAGAGGAAAAGAAGGACTGACTGACATAGAAGAAAAGTAGAGTGTAAAGAAGAACTGGGAGAAGATGGTAAACTGTGCAGGGGGGTGTGTGGGGGGGTGGGGCTTGAGAAATTGAAAAGCGGGGGGTCGGAGATGGATACTCCCAATGGTTCCCAGTGTGCCCAGGGCCCACCCCTGTTCCCCCTGTGCTTGGGGAGCAGGGGTGGGAGAAGGGGGTACGGTTGAAGCCACACCTCAAGGGTGGAGAGTCTTAGGTGGGAGTTGGTAGGAACCCCACAAATGATTCTGAGGCCAGAATGTGGTCAAGGGAGGGGTTGGGGTGAGGGAGGGGCGAGGTTGGGGTGGAAGGGAGAAGGGAGAAAGGGGGTGGGTGGGCGGTTGGAGGGGAGGGCACCTTTGGTACTCTGCAAATAAGAACAGTCATTATCCAAGATAGTCAAGTAAAGTATAGGAAAATAGGAAAGAAGAAATGACAACAATAACTTTTATGACCTATAATGTTAGAGGCTTAAACACTCCCACAAAAAGACACAAGATTTTAAAAGAGTTAAAACGATATGGGGCAGGGGTGGTCTTTTTACAAGAGACCCATCTATCCCATGAGTCCAATATGAAACTGCATTCCCATAACTTTCCGACATGGTACTATGGAGACACAATCACAAAGAGAGCTAGAGGTGTCGCAATAGAGTTCGCGAAAGGAATCCTGTTTACATTGGAGGAAAGGTTGACTGACCCAGAAGGAAGATTCCTTTTCCTAAAAGGTAAACTAAGCGAAATGGACTGTACGCTGGCAAATATCTATGCCCCGAAAAAGAACCCGATTAAGTACTTAAAGGACACCTTGGGGAAGCTGATGGAATTTAAGAGAGGGCATGTGATTCTGATGGGGGACATGAATTTCTGCATGGATCCAGGCTTGGATAGTACGTCCCGAGTAGAGGGGATGATTAGCGTACAACTGAAGAAGATAAAACAAAAAATGCATGAGTGCCAACTGGTAGATATTTGGAGGATTCTGCATCCTAAGACACAAGACTTCACGTTTTATTCCCCTGTACACAGGATCTACTCCAGGATAGACTACATCTTGGTCGAACATAGATTGATTGAGTGGGTAATAGACTCTGGAGTAGAGATTTCAACACTATCAGATCACTCCCCAGTAAAAATGAAGATGGTAGTACCTGGAAACCAAAGACAACACTATGCTTGGCGTTTAAATGAAGATCTAATCCGGGATGAGGCGACCTCAGTAATCGCAAGAAAGGAAATTGAGCAGTATTTTGCCACAAATAATACATGAGAGGTATCGGGGTCCACCTTGTGGGAGGCACACAAGGCCTACAAAAGGGGGATCCTGATAGAAGTTGGTGCAAGGAGAAAAAAAAGAGAGAACAGAGAATAAATGGCTCATACATAGTCTCCATGGCTAATAAACACAGATCAGTAACTTTGATGGTTTCAAAACAGATAGACACTCCACAGATTTGTTTAAACATTACATGCCCATTTAACACTAAATGTACAGGGTTGGGCAATTCAGATTGCACCGGAGCAAAGATTACAGTTTATGGTGGAAACTATGGTCAATATTATATCCCAGATCCGGAACTAAATGGAACCCTTTATAGTACAAATTGCTCACAGTTCCCAATATGTGAAAATATTGGTTACCTGAGATTCCATATTATTGCTTCCAGTTTTTTTTAGGAGCAGGTATACCATCCATACGTAGAGGGTTATATTATATATGAGGAAATAAAGCTTACGCCTGGCTTCCTACTAACGTTACAGGTACATGTTATATTGGGAAGTTAGCACCTGCTTTGGCTGTTCACAAAGATACAGTGCGACCAGATCAAAGTCCAGAATACCCTTTAGTGTTTAAAAGAGAGCTGTTCACTAAAGGTGACATGACACGGTCATGGTTCCCTTCCTGGACAGGATGGGGAATTGAAGCAATGAAAAGAATAAATAATTACACTAGAATTGTAGATGAGATTATTAACCTTACTACCACTGATATAAGTTTAAGTGAAGAAATGGCTCAGCTTAAAAAAGTAGTATTAGAGTACAGATTAAAGCTAAATTATCTCACTGCAGCTCAAGGTGGGATGTGTAAGGTATTTCACACTGACTGCTGTTGTATATACATTTTTGATAATTAGGACATTATTAAAGGGCATCTTGCTAAGATAAGAAAACTACAGAATAAGGCCAGAGATATTGCTAAAGATGGATGGAACCCCTTTAAGGGTTTAGGACAGGGGTCTCAAACTGGTGGCCCTCCAGCTGTTGCGAAACTACAAGTCCCATGAGGCATTGCAAGGCTGCAAGTTACAAGCATGACTCCCACAGGCAGAAGCATGATGGGACTTGTAGTTTTGCAACAGCGGGAGGGCCGTCAGTTTGAGGCCCCTGGTTTAGGAGGTTTTGGTGACTTTTTATATGGCATAGCAACATAGTTACAGAAACTAGGCGCTTACATTGTGATGTTCCCGATTTTCATATTTGTTATTTTCTTCCTCATCAGGCTATGTGTGACTACCCACTGTACCAACAAATGGTCCACCAGCCCTGATGAACCCATTATTGTGAGAAAACTAGGAGAGAGCTGAACAGGACACCGTCTCTCTGCGCCAATGTAACAGGAGTTACCAGCAATCGGCTGAATGTAACGTGGAGAATAATGGTGTCAAATAAACAAAAGGAGGGAAATGACATGGACATTCACTGAATTGTTCATTTAAGCACAAGAGACTCCATCTTGTTCGCACTGTTGAAATGTGTTCTGTATCCTTCACCTAAGACACAGACACATCTTCTGCTAGAAGCTCTCTCTCTGTCTCTACTCCTCCCTCAAGGTTTTACTTTTGCAATTATTCTATTCTAACTTTTAATAATATATTTCTATCTGTTTTAATAACCTCTCACACCACCCCTTTCTTATCCATGTATAAAATAACATGTACTAATGCATTTTGGCACTGAACGAACATTTTAAACACAGTGATTGCGTCCTGTGAATCTGTTCCTGCAGCTGCAGTATTAACTATTGATTTAGAGTTCCAATCAGAAATAATTCCATAACAGTTTAATAATTCTATAACAATAGTTCCATGGGTGTCTGTGTCAATTCTTCTTGGAATGTTTTAACTAGTATCTATGATAGGGATCTATGAGGCCCCACAATGGGGCATTATTGTGTGTGTGTGTGTGTGTGTGTGTATATGTATGCGATCCATTGGACCCTGTATTGCCTTATTGTATAATCTCATGTATCATCATGAATGGGGATTAAGAGAGACCCCAGATTATATTGTCTACATTGTATTTTTATATGTTCAATCATGCATATTGTTCGATTTTGTATGATTACCACGTATGAATTGAATTGGGTTTTTGTATTATTACCATAATATACCCTGGCTATGAACTATTAAATATGAATTTTACTCAATTAATTATAAATATTTACCTTGTACCCACAAGTTTCAATTAAAGTCCCAATTCCCCCCCCCCTCCCTTTTCCCCTCCTTTATTTCCCCATTTTCTCCATGGTCTGATGAAACTAAGGTTAAACTTTTTGGCCATAATTCCAAAAGATATGTTTGGTGCAAAAACAACACTGCACATCACCAAAAGAACACAATACCCACAGTGAAGCATGGGGGTGGCAACATCATGCTTTGGGGTGTTTTTTCTTTAGTTGGAACAGGGGCCTTATGCCGCGTACACACGGTCGGACTTTTCGTCTACAAAAGTCCAACGGACGCTGACGGACTAAAGCTGGCTGGTAATCCGATCGTGTGTGGGCTTCTCCGGACTTTCAACTGACTTTTTTTGCCTCAAATCCGACGTACTTTAGATTTGAAACATGCTTTAAATCTTTCCGACGGACTCGAGTACGGTCGAAAAATCCGCTCGTCTGTATGCTAGTCCGACGGACAAAAACCCACGCTAGGGCAGCTATTGGCTACTGGCTATCAACTTCCTTATTTTAGTCCGGTGTACGTCATCACGTAAGAATTCGACGGACTTTTGTGTGATCGTGTGTAGGCAAGTCTGTTCGTTAGAAAGTCCGCCGCAAGTCCGTCGAAAGTCCGCCGCAAGTCCGTCGAAAGTCTGTCGGACAGGCTGTCGGACTTTTGTAGACGAAAAGTCCGACCGTGTGTACGCGGCATTAGTCAAGGTAAAGGGAATTATGAACAGTTCCAAATACCAGTCAATATTAGCACAAAACCTACAGGCTTTTGCTAGAAACCTGAACATGAAGAGGAACTTCATCTTTCAGCCTGCCTGACAACAACCCAAAGCATACATCCAAATCAACTAAAGAATGGCTTTACCAGAAGATTAATGTTTTGGAATGGCCTAGCCAGAACCCAGACCTGAATCCGATTGAAAATCTGTGGGGTGATCTGAAGTGGGCTGTGCACAGGAGATGCCCCCGCAATCTGACAGATTTTACGTGTTTTTGCAAAGAAGAGTGGGCAAATATTACCAAGTCAATATGTGGCATGCTGATAGACTCATATCCAAAAAGACTGAGTGCTGTAATGAAATCAAAAGGTGCTTCAACAAAGTATTAGTTTAAGGGTGTGCACACTTATGCAATCATATTATTTTAGTTCTTTATTTTTACTTCCCTCCACCTAAAAGATTTCAGTTTGTTGTTCAACTGAGTTGTACAGTTTATAGGTCACATTAAAGGTGGAAAAAGTTCTGAAATGATTGAAATGATCTGTGTCTCATTTTTTTTTACATCAAAGTAACCAGAAATTTTAACAGGGGTGTGTACACTTTTTATATCCATATACATATATGGATTGGTGTGGGTAAAAACACCATAGGTCAAAAAACCTATATACACTAAAAAAGATGTATTAATTAATAAAAAATATAAACATGAAATGTTAATGATAAAAGGGATATTAAAAAATACTAAGCTTAAGACATATGTATATATATATATATAGAGAGAGAGAGAGAGAGGGAGAAAGAGAGAGAGAGAGAGAGAGAGAGAGAGAGAGAGAGAGAGAGAGAGAGGGAGAATTGAGCAATGTATGCCCAGTGAATAGAGAACAGATGCATATGATGATATTATCCAGTAGGGGGCATACATAGTTGAGTAAACACAGGTATATGATAAAGATGACACTGTACTGTATGTATGGTATATAATATAATATTTATTATTTATTAGAGGACCTGTCTAAGTTAAAGATTAAAATTAAGGGGAATGAACTAAAGTATTGCACTCATTTCAAAATCCCCAGCACATCCAGAGAGAAAATCCAGTACATTTCTCTCTGGCAGAGCTTACGGAAGCGCTCAGCTGGGGGGAAGTCTCTAGGCATAGCCTCAGTGACAAAACGGCGATGTTCGCTGAAAAGTGTGGCGTGCATTTGTATTCAGCCCCCCTGAGTCAATACTTTGTAGAACCACCTTTCACTGTAATTATAGCTGCAAGTCTTTTTGGGTATGTCTCTACCAGCTTTGCACATCTAGAGAGTGACATTTTTGCCCATTCTTCTTTGCAAAATAGCTCAAGCTCTGTCAGGTTGGATGGAGAGCGTCTTTGAACAGCAATTTCCAAGTCTTACCACAGATCCTCTATTGGATTTAGGTCTGGACTTTTACATTCTAACACATGAATATGCTTTGATCTAAACCATTCTATTGTAGATCTGGCTGTATGTTTAGGGTTGTTGTCCTGCTGGAAGGTGAACCTCCACCCCAGTCTCAAGTCTTTTGCACAATCTAACACGTTTTCTTCTATGATTGCCCTGTATTTGGCTCCATCCATCTCCCCATCAACTCTGACTAGCCTCCCTGTCTCTGATGAAGAAAAGCATCCCCACAACATGATGCTGCCACCACCATGTTTTACGGTGGGGATGGAGTGTTCTGGGTGATGTGCAGTGTTAGTTTTTGCCACACATAGCATTTTGCTTTTAGACAAAAAGTTAAATTTTGGTCTCATCTGACCAGAGCAGCTTCTTCCACATGTTTGCTGTGCCAACCACATGGGTTCTCGCAAACTGAAAACGGATTTCTTATGGCTTTCTCTCAACAATGGCTTTCTTCTTGCCACTCTTCCATAAAGGTCAGATTTGTGGAATGCATGACTATAACGTGTCCTGTGGACAGATTCTTCCACCTGAGCTGCAGATCTCTGCAGCTCCTCTAGAGTTACCATGAATATCTTGGCTGCTTCTTTGATCAATGCTCTCCTTGCCCGGCCTGTCAGTTTAGGTGAACGCTCATGTCTTGGTAGGTTTGCAGTTGTGTCGTACTCTTTCCATTTTCAGGTGATGGATTAAACAGTGCTCCGTCAGATGTTCAAAGCTATTTTTTTTATAGCCTAACCCTGCTTTAAACTACTCCATGACTTTATCCTTGACCTGTCTGGTGTGTCCCTTGACCTTCATGATGCTGTTTGTTCACTGAGGTTCTCTAACAAACCTCTAAGGGCTTCACAGAACAGCTGTATTTATACTGAGATTAAATTACACACAGGTGGACTCTATTTACTAATCAGGTGACTTCTGTGGGCAATTGGTTCCACTAAACTTTAGTTAGGGGTATTAGAGTAAAGGGGCTGAATACAAATGCATGCCATACATTTCAGATATTTATTTGTAAAAAAAAAAAAATTACAATTTTTCATTTTCCTTCCACTTCACAACTATGTGCCACTTTGTGTTGGTCATATGATGATATTATCCAGTAGGGGGCATACATGGGTGATTAAACATAGGTATATGATAAAGATGACACTGTACTGTACGTATGGTATATAATATAATATTTATTATTTATTAGAGGACCTGTCTAAGTAAAAGATTAAAATGAAGGGGAATGAACTAAAGTATTGCACTCACTTCAAAATCCTCTTCCATCCTATTTAACCCTCCAGGAGCCAGCACGTCCAGAGAGAAAATCCAATACATTTCTCTCTGGCAGAGCTTACGGAAGTGCTCAGCTGGGGGGAGATCTCTAGGCATAGCCTCAATAACCCAAACCTTCAAACTATCAGTGGATTTTTTATGGTATTCAAGAAAATGCCTACGGACACTGTGGATATCCAAACCCTCAGTGACGAAACAGTGATGTTTGTGGAATAGCTTACATAATGTCCTTATGGTTCGACCCATGTAGAAGAGACCACAAGGACATGCAGTAAATTACATGGTCAGAGGAGCATGTATGGAATCCCTTAATAGGATATGTTTCTAACAAAAACAAGAAAAATAATAACAATAAGGTTAGCCCTACTCCTGACGACCCCTTATCTGATGATACATCCCACACTACCAATGATGACTCCATTTGTTTGGCTCTCTTGGAAGAATTTTATCTTCATAATACAGACCCTAGTAGTAACCACCACCACTCCCCCTTCGCATTTGAGAACTCTGAGAGTGATTTAATATTGTATACTCAGCACCTCATGCGTTCCCCACCCATTCAAAGTACGAAGTTTAGACCAAAATCTATGTTTTAACCCACCCACTCCAAGGGCTCGTGCATTGATGCCTTCTATCACATTGTTTATGCAAAAATTTTGGGTATGTGTGCTTCAGCTAAAAGTAAGGATAAAGATAAAAATAGGATTGGTCACAATCTCCCACGTCCTAAAAAGACAGCGTTCGATGCCCTGACTAATAATTTTGATCTAGTCATTAAATCTGCAGACAAAGGAGAGGGCATAGTGGTACAAAATAAAGCTGACTATGTTGCAGAAGCACTAAGACTCCTGTCTGATACCAATACCTATACCAAACTGAGTACTGACCCTCTACCTTGGTTCACTTCAGAAGCTACCACACTTATTACTGATGCTCTTCATGATCACATCATTACTCAGCAGGAAGCTTCATTTTTGTTCAAGGCAGTTCATTACACTCCATATTTTTACCATCTGCCCAAGGTGCACAGAAACCTTGTCAACCTCCCCGGATGATCAATTGTAGCAGCCATGGGGAGCATCACCAGTGGCTTCTCACAATATGTCGATCAGTTTCTCCAGCCACTTGCTCAATCCCTACAGTCATATATTAGAGATGGCACACATCTGCTGGAACTTCTCTTTCCTTATGCTGGCCATACACTATACGAAAAATCGGCCGAAAAATCGTTCGTATAGACACTTCGTTCGTTTTTCGGCAAGTTAATGGGCACAAATCGATAATCGTTTGTGACGTTTTTGTGGGAAAAAAACTAACGGGAAGTTTGGAAAATTTCTGCCGAACGTACGATAAATTGCAAGGTGAATGTGTTTCCCGTCCGAACTGTCTGCACTAGGTATATGTAAAAAAACGAACAAAAAACTATTTATTCATGTCCACTGAACAATTTATCGGTCATTACATGATGGCACGATCGTTTGCGGTCACGGTCGGACGTTCGTTTTTCGAAAATGTGTTCGGCCGATTTTCTGTATAGTGTATGGCCAGCATTATTCCTGGGAGTCATCCTACCTTTGGGTCTCTCTGGACGTGCAATCTCTATATACCTCTATACCTCACGATGTAGGACTACGTGCTATACAATCATTCTTATGCGAAGACCCATGCTGAACCCCAGACTTGCCTCTTTCATCTTAGAGGCAACTTTCTTTTGTCTCACTTATAATTATTTTAAATTTAACCACTTGCCGCCCGCCATATTGCAGAATGACGGTGGCAGGCAAAGTGGTTTCAATACCCTGACTGGACGTCATATGACGTCCGCAGGATATTGAGCCGCTGCGCGCCCCGGGGGCGCGCATCGCGCCGATCGTTGTTGCGGGGTGTCAGTCTGACACCCCGCAGCACCGATCTAGGTAAAGGGTCTCTGATGGAGACTCTTTACCACGTGATCAGCCGTGTCCAATCATGGCTGATCACGATGTAAATAGGAAGAGCCGGTGATCGGCTTTTCCTCACTCGCGTCTGACAGACGCGAGTAGATGAGAGCCGATCGGCTGCTCTCCTGATGGGGGGGTCTGTGCTGATTGTTTATCAGCACAGCCCCCCCTTTGGATCCTACCCAGGACCACCAGGGAAGCCGCCCAGGACCACCAGGGAAACCAGCCACACTGGACCACCACGTATGCCCCCTAGACCCCCAGGGAAATACTAACCAGTGCAAAGGCAGCTGCCAATCAATGCCCAGGCAGCTGCCAATCAGTGCCCACTCCAATGCCTACCACTGCCAGTGCCACCAGGGATGCCTATCAGTGCCGCCTATCAGTGCCCATCAGTGCCACCCATAAGAACCCATCTTTGCAGCTTTTCAGTGCCCATCAGTGTCGCCCATCAGTGCCCACCAGTGCCACCCATGAGTGCCCATCAGTACTGCCTATCAATGCCCATCAGTTCTGCATATCAGTGCCACCCATCAGTGCTGCCTACCAGTGCCCATCAGTGCCACATATCAGTGCCACCTCATCAGTGCCGCCTTATCAGTGCCCATCAGTGAAAGAGAAAATTTACTTATTTACAAAATTTTTAAACAGAAACAAAAGCAAAACTTTTATTTTTTTCAAAATTTTCGGCCTTTTTTTATTTGTTTAGCAAAAAATAAAAACCGCAGAGTTGATCAAATACCACCAAAAGAAAGCTCTATTTGTGGGAACAAAATGATAAAAATTTTGTTTGGGTACAGTGTAGCATGACCGTGCAATTGTCATTCAAACTGCGACAGCACTGAAAGCTGAAAATTGGTCTGGGCAGGAAGGTGTCAAAGTGCCCTGTATTGAAGTGGTTAATGATGTTTTTTTTCTACAGGTAACTGGGACAGCTATGGGAGCAAATTTTGCACCATCATATGCTAACCTCACCATGGGGCAGTGGGAATCATCCCATATTTGGCACAATAATCCTTTTTTGTCCAATATCGTGTTCATTGGAAGGTACATCGACGATGTAATTATTACCTGAGATGGCAATGAATCCAGAGTACAGGATTTTGTTACACATTGTAATGACAATAACATGGGTTTGTCCTTTACCACCGTCATAGATAAAGAAAAATTGGCCTTTCTTGATTTGGAATTGTATTATTGGCAAGAAAATCCATGCTAGGAATTATACAAAGCCAACGGCAGGAAACTCCTTCCTTTACTATAAAAGCTGTCATCATCTCCAATGGCTTAACAACATACCCAAAAGCCAATTTTGTAGGCTGAAAAATAACTGCACCAGAAGCACAGACTACGACACCCAGAGTGAGATTCTGAAAGATAAATTAATTGATAAGGGATTTCCAGTTGGTATCGTGGATACAGCTTATTCCCATTATAAAGATACGCCACCTGCATCACGTCCTCCTATTCAGGCTGATAACAATAAGGACGAAATGCGTTCTATCACTCATTTTTACTCTTGTCATAGACAAATGGAAAACATTGTGCGTAGACAAGTTTGCTTAGAGAAAAGCCCCTAATATCAAAAGTAAGCTGGCACCCAGCAAACTTAAAAATAAACCACTACCCCCAGAGTATTCCCTTCCCACCTTTTCAGCTATTACATGCATGTATCAATGCCATAAGCCTCTTTGCAAGACCTGTCAGTTTGTCTAAAATGGTCAGAAGGATTTCTGCGTCAAAGGGAAAACATATCCTATTAAGGGATTCCATACATGCAGTTTACTGCCTGACATGTCCTTGCTGTCTCTTCTACATGGGTCAAACCACAAAGACATTACGTAAGTGATTCGGCGAACATCGCCATTTCGTCACTGAGGGTTTGGATATCCACAGTGTCCTTAGGCATTTTCTTGAATACCATAAAAATCCCCTGATGGTTTGAAGGCTTGGGTTATTGAGGCTATGCCTAGAGACCTCCCCCCAGCTGAGCACTTTCCGTAAGCTCTGTGAGAGAGAAATGTATTGGATTTTCTCTCTGGACGTGCTGGCTCCTGGGGGAGAATTTTGAAGTTAGTACAATACTTTAGTTCATTCCCCTTAATTTTAATCTTTTACTTAGGCAGGTCCTCTAATAAATATTATATTATATACCATACATACAGTGTCATCTTTATCATATACCTATGTTTACTCAACTATGTATGCCCCCTACTGGATAATATAATCATATGCATCTGTTCTCTATTCACTGGGCATGCAGTGCTCAATTGTCTATACATATACAGTGCCTTGAAAAAGTATTCACACCCCTTGAGATTTTCCACTTGTTGTCATGTTACAACCAAAAACGTAAATGTATTTTATTGGGATTTTTTGTGATAGACCAACACAAAGTGGCACATAGTTGTGAAGTGGAAGGAAAATGATAAATGGTTTTCAATTTTTTTTACAAATAAATATCAGAAGAGTGTGGCATGCATTTGTATTCAGCCCCCTTTACTCTGATACCCTTAACTAAAGTTTAAGGGAACCAATTGCCTACAGAAGTCACCTAATTAGTAAATAGAGTCCACCTGTGTGTAATTTAATCTCAGTATAAATACAGCTGTTCTGTGAAGCCCTTCGAGGTTTGTTAGAGAACCTTAGTGAACAAACAGCATCACGAAGGCCAGGAGACACACCAACAGGTCAAGGATAAAGTCATGGAGTAGTTTAAAGTAGGGTTAGGTTATAAAAAAAATCACAAGCTTTGAACGTCTGACTGTTCAATCCTTCATCTGAAAATGGAAAGAGTATGGCACAACTGCAAACCTACCAAGACATGACCGTCCACCTAAACTGACAGGCCAGGCAAGGAGAGCATTGATCAAAGAAGCAGCCAAGAGACTCATGGTAACTCTAGAGGAGCTGCAGAGATCCACAGCTCAGGTGGGAGAATCTGTCCACAGGACAACTATTAGTCATGCATTCCACAAATCTGGCCTTTATGGAAGAGTGGCAAGAAGAAAGCCATTGTTGAAAGAAAGCCATAAGAAGTCCCATTTACAGTTTACGAGAAGCCATGTGGTGGACACAGCAAACATGTGTAAGAAGGTTCTCTGGTCAGATGAGACCGAAATTTATCTTTTTGGCCTAAAATCAAAATGTGTGGCGGAAAACTAACACTGCACATCACCCTGAACACACCATCCCCACTGTGAAACATGGTGGTTGCAGCATCATGTTGTGGGGATGCTTTTCTTCATCGGGGAAAGGGAAGCTAGCCAGAGTTGATGAGGAGATGGATGGAGCCAAATACAGGGCAATCATAGTAGAAAACATTCCAGCAGGACAACAATCCTAAACATACAGCCAGAACTACAATGGAATGGTTTAGATCAGCCATTCTCAACCAGGGTTCCGGGGAACCCTAGTGTTCCTCCAGAGATGGCTAGGGGTTCCTTGAGCTGTGGCTGATTTACCTCCTGTTTGATGGTGCCTACGTACTTCTGAGCCAATGCCACTTGGAGGAGCCAGTGGTATGACACCAATGGTCTTTATACCTCTCTGTAAGAGGGCCATTCTTACCACCACTGTAAAAATGGCATTCTTCTCACTGACCACCAAAGTAAGGGGCATTGTTCTCACTGACCCCAAATGAATGGGTTTTATCAGGGGTTCCCCGAGACCTGAAAATTATTTTAAGGGTTTCCCTGGGGTAAAAAGGTTGAGAAAGGCTGGTTTAGATCAAAGCATATTCATGTGGTATGCCGTGTACACACGGGCGGACTTTTCGGCATCAAAGGTCCGACGGTCTTTCCGACTGACTTTTGACAGACTTCCGACAGACTTTTGAACGAACGGACTTGCCTACACACGATCACACCAAAGTCCGATGGATTTGTACGTGATGACATACGACCGGACTAAAATAAGGAAGTTCATAGCCAGTAGCCAATAGCTGCCCTAGCGTCAGTTTTTGTCCGTCGGACTAGCATACAGACGAACAGATTTTTCGGCCGGACTCAAATCTGTTGGAAAGATTTGAAACATGTTTTAAATCTAAAGTCCGTCTGATTTTCGACTGAAAAAGTCCGCTGCAGGTCCGATGAAGGCCACACACCGTTGGATTGTCCGATGGATTTGTTCCGTCGGACCAGTCTGGTCGAAAAATCCGCCCGTGTGTACACGCCTTTAAAATGGCCGAGTGAAAGTCCAGACCTAAATTCAATTGAGAATCTGTGGCAAGACTTGGAAATTGCTGTTCAAAGACGCTCTCCATCCAATCTGACAGAGCTTGAGCTATTTTGCAAAGAAGAATGGGCAAAAATGTAACTCTCTAGATGTGCAAAGCTGGTAGAGACATACCCAAAAAGACTTGCAGCTGTAATTACAGTGAAAGGTGGTTCTACAAAGTATACAAATGCATGCCACACTTTTCAGGTATTTATTCATAAAAAATTTTGAAAACCATTTATCATTTTTCTTCCACTTTACAACTATGTGCCACTTTGCATTGGTCTATCACATAAAGTCCTAATAAAATACATTTACGTTTTTGGTTGTAACATGTCAAAATATGGAGAATTTCAAGGGGTATGAATACTTTTTCAAGGCAATGTATATACATATGTTTTAAGCTTAGTATTTTTTAATATCCTATATATAATATCCTAGTATATAGAGAGATGGATATGGAATTGGGTTGCTATGTCCACTTCTCACTTACATGTCCATTGTCATCCGACATTTAGAGTTTCCCCCCTCCTTTATATTTTCGTTTCATTCATTTGTTTCCCATTACTGTGTATGTATTTTTGTACATTTATTTGTGTCACCTTTTGTGCTCCCAGTGCTGTCACAGCACACCACAATATCAGGCCTATACTGTTTCTTCTCGTTCTCTGCCCATAATCCCGCCTACAGCCGGCCCCCAGACCATAAGAAGCTATGCCTTCTAGCTTCTAGTTATTGGCATGAAGAAGGAACCAATCAGTTGCTCCAAAACGTATCCCGCCTTTTTCACCTCACTTCCAGTTTGCGGTCCACGCTGGTTGTTGGTCTCCTCCTGCTGACGTCATTTTTTTGGGATTCGCGCTCCACGCTGATTCTAGCAACGTGGGTATTCCCTTGGTGCTTCCACTGCTGCGGCATCCCTCTGCTGGACAGGCTAGGACTTTCTGCTACTGATCGGATCACCCCTGGGACTTATATACAAACACTAGGACCATTCTGATGCTGGATCACCTTCCTAACAAATCCTTATGATGAGCTCACTTTCATCTACTATCCTGTAAGTGTTTTTAATCTCTTTAGGGATAATAAGGCTCCATGCACACTAGGAGCAGAAAAAACGTCAGCGTTTTAGCTTTAAAAAGGTGGCATAAAAAACGCAAATTGAGAGCATATTGTACAAAGTTTAGGCGAGTCTATGAGAGTTTAAGAGCATTTTAGTTTATAGGCATTTTTTGCACTACACTCCCTTCTGCAAAAGTTTTACTCCCAAAATAAGCATTTCACAGCCTTTTTTTGCTGGGTGCCATTTTGGACAAAAAGAGCAGAGATTCCTGGGCCATCAAGAGTCATGCCACTCTACTCTTCAATTCTAATCTTCCGAATACTCAGGGTGCTCCAGCTATCTTCTCCCAGGATGAATGTTTTATAATTCTGTCTTTATAATCTGGGTGAGATTTATCCCAGAGGTTGGCATGTCCTTGCACAGCTGCAATCAACTGATTTGGTGTGACCTCCCTCCTGGTCATGTCTGAACGTGTAGCTCTCTCATAGAAAGATGGAGACGATGGACAGGGTCAAAAGATACTTCCTGTAAAGCCAGGAAATTAAAAAAAACGTTGAAACTTGACGTTTAGAAGAGATAAGAGGAGTTAAGGAGAGACTGACGTTTTTACAGCTCCTAAACTTCTCCAGAAAACGCGATAGAGAAGGTTTTTTTTTCCTGCCTCTGAACGTCCCTGACAGAAAACGCCTGTAGTAGTCATAATGTGCAAAGACACATAGAACACAATAGAAGTGCTTCTAGAGGCAGGTGAAAAAAACGTCAAACGCCTGTAGAATCAATGTTTTTACGTTTTTTAAGTTCAGTGTGCATGGAACCTTTTTTTTTTTAATGCTGCACTTAGAGGCGCCTCTTTCTGTTTTTTTCTGTATAGTTTAATGTAGACAGAAAGCCTTCCATAGCCACTTCCTGCGCCATCTGTAGCCTAAAGCACTGCCCTCTGTAGCCTGAGACTTGCAAATGATGTAACTTCCTTCACAGCTCTGATGGTGGGTAGGATGGAATGCATCCTAATTAGCATTCAGTCCTGCCCAGTCACACCTACAGGGAGAGTCCAAACCTCCTAAGTCCTACCTCACAGATCACAGCATTATTCAAAATCACATAGTACATGCCTTCATACACAGCCTGTTCTGAAAGCTTGCTGTGCTGCTAATATGAGGGATGAATAGATAGTCCTGGTACACGCGAAAGTGACTTCCAGCGCCCCTGTCATGGACTATCACATAGACAACGCATGCTTTTTCTTGCAGATTGCCCTGCGTTTGAAAAAATGTGCAGATGTGAACGAACGGCAACCCAAGCACGACATGCATTTCCACGGGTTTTCAAAACACAGAAAAGCATACGTTTTCTGTGCAAGTTGCCACTCATTTGGAAATGCGCAGATGTAAATGCAGCCTAAATGGTAACATGTTGCTACGCATTTTCAAACACATGGCAAAGCATGTGTTTTCTTGCGGCTTGCTGTGCATTTGGAAAAGCACAGATGCTCACGAATGGTAATGCAAGCACACTGCACATTGCCGCGCATTTTCTAAGCGTGCGGAAAAGCATACATTTTCTTGCAGGTTGCTGTGCATTCGGAAATGCACAGATGTGAACAAACGCGCATTGCTGTGTGTTTTTGAAAAGCATGGCATGGTGTGCATTTTCCTGTGAGTTTATTTTGAGTTGTCATGCATTTGGAAAAAGGCAGATGCGAACGAATGGTAATGCAAACGTGATTATGTTTTCGAAAACACACGGCAAAGCATGCATTTTCTTGCAGGTTGTCATGCAATCAGAAATGTGCAGATGAGAGTGCAGCCTAAATGGTAATGAAAGTGCAACGTGCATTAGCGCGCATTTTAGAAATGCACAGCGTGCTTTCTGTGCAGGTTGCCATGCATTCAGAAACACGCAGATGCAAACCCAGCCTAAATGACACTGTGAGAGCGATGCATGTTTGGTGGGTGTAGCCATGCATTTTCTATGAGGGTTGTGTGCATGAGTGCCCTCTTAGCAAGTGGCAGTTGGGGGAAGAGGATGATCAGGGCTGCTCTCTGCAAAACCATTACAAAGAGCAGGGGAGCATGACATGTTTATTATTTTTAAAAAGTAAAAAAAATACCCTTTAGAATGGGGGGAAGAGAAAGATCAGGGCTGCTCTCTGCAAAGCCATTAGGCCTCATGCACATGGGGCATTTTTACAGCTGTTTTTAGCAGCGCCAGATGTTTTTTTTTTTGCAGCTTAAAAACGTCTTTCCATGTAAATAGTTCCCTATGGGAGCCCACTGATTTGAATAGAAGTCACTTGCGTCGTGGCTTGTGAGGATCTTGAAGAGGAACCCCTCGCCAAAATGATAAAAAAAACTGGCGTGGGGTTCCCCCATAACGGTACCAGACCCTCTGGTCTGTAATGGATTTTAAAGGGAACCCCCACGATCCATACCAGACCGAAGACCCCAAGATCTATACCAGACCCTTATCCAAGCATGCAGCCCGGCAGGTCAGAAAAGGGGGAAATGAGGAGCACCCCCCCTCGGACCATACAAGGCCACAAGCTCCGATGCATGATAGGGCAGGGCCTCTGAATGACGTCCCCGGCTGGCCCCATACCGTGTCTATATAAGTAATAGCACACGGCGGCCCTAGCATTACACAGGGAGAGCACGTTGAGACAACATCGGAGGAAGAACAGAGGGAGAAGACAGTGGAGAGATGAGACACGGCAGAGGCAGAAGACATCGCAGAGAGGAGAAGAACCGGAGACGGGGAGAAGACAGCGCAGAGAGGAGAAGAACCGGAAAGGGGGAGAAGACATCAGCGGAGGAGGGAAAAGAACCGGAAGATGAAGACGGAGGGAGAAGAAATCAGAAGAGACGCCAGAGCTGCCTTAATAAATTACTTTGAAACCTGAGTAGTGTTTTAATTCTTGACACTTTTTTGATTGAATGGGTAGGGGTAAAATGTACCCCATACTCATTTACATAGGGTGGGGGTCTGGGATCTGGGGGCCCCCTGGCTGAAGGGGGCTTCCAGATTCCGATAAGCCCCCCGCCCACAGCCCCCAACAACCACCGTCCAAGGTTGTCGGGAAGAGGCCCTTATCCCTATAATATGGTCCGGGGGGGGCTCGCTTGCCCCCCCTTTCCTGACCTGCGGGGCTGCATGCTCAGATAAGGATCTGGTATGGATCTTGGGGGGGACCCCACATCATTTTTTTTTTGGCGTGGGGGTTCCCCTTAAAATCCATACCAGACCGAAGATCCTTAGCACACAAGTCATGCCGCAAGTCGGATCATCATGATCTGACTTCTGGTGTGACTTCTATTCAAATCAAAGGGCTCCCGTAGGGAACCATTGATTTTGAATAGAGGCAGAAAGCGCTACTAAAAGCTAGCGTGGCTAAACACGCATTTATGCCAATGCAAATAGCTACTAAAAGCACGTTTTACAGCCACTTTATCCTGGCGTTGGTAGTGGCTTTGCAGCTCGTTTTTTCTAACGCCCCATGTGCATGAGGCCTTAAAGAGAACAGACAAGTATGACATGTTTATTATTTTTAAAAAATAAAAAAATTGTCTTTAGAATCACTTTAATTTTCTGACTAAAGTTCCACTTTGTGCTTGTTCCCTCTTCACTCCACAGAGGAATGGAGTGTGGGTGGGGATAAAACAATTCCATTCCTCTCCCAATCACCACCCACATGAAGGCCCAGAAACACCTATAGTAACCCTTACACCCACCCGCATCAACTACCACAGCTGCTATAAGTGATTCCCATACAGAGCCAGACTGGCGTACCAGGATAGCGGCAAATTTCCCAGTGGCTGGGTGAGCGGGAGATCCCCACTCTGTGTAATCCGGCGGCTCTCCTCTTTCTAATCCCCATGCACTGGTAAGGCTGAGTTGATGGTCACTGATCAGGCTGCATTGGTGGGCAATGATGAGGCTGAGCTGATGGGCACTGGTAAGGGTGGGCTGATGGGCACTGATCAGGCTGCATTGATGGGCAATGATGTGGCTGCATTGATGGGCACTGATCAGGCTGCATTGATGGGCACTGGTGTGGCTGCATTGATGGGCACTGGTGAGGCTGAACTGATGGGCACTGATGAGGTTGCATTGATGGGCACTGGTGAGGCTGCATTGATGGGCACTGATGAGGCTGCATTGATGGGCACTGGTGAGGCCGCATTGATGGTCACTGGTAAAGCTGCATTAATGGGCACTGATGAGACTGCATTGATGGGCACCTGTGAGACTGCATTAATGGGCACCTGTGAGGCTGCATTGATGGGCGCTGGTGGGGCTGCACTGATGGGCACTGGTGAGGCTGCATTGGATGGGCACTGGTGAGGCCGTATTGATGGGCACTGATCAGGCTGCACTGGTTGGAACTAGTGAGGCTGCATTGGATGGGCACGGATGAGGCTGCATTGGATGGGCACTGGTGAGGCTGCATTGATGGGCACTGGTGAGGATGCATTGATAGGCACTGATGAGGCTGCACTGATGGGCACTGATGAGGCTGCATTGATGGGCACTGATGAGGCTGCATTAATGGGCACTGGTGTGGCTGCATTGATGGGCACTGTTGAAGCTGCACTGATGGGAACTGGTGAGGCTGCATTGGATTGGCACTGGTGAGGCTGCATTGGATGGGCACTGGTGAGGCTGCATTGATGGGCACTGATGAGGCTGCATTGATGGGCACTGGTGAGGCTTCAATGATGGGCACTGATCAGGCTGCATGGATGGGCACTGATGTGGCTCCATTGATGGGCACTGGTGAGGCTGAACTGATGGGCACTGATGAGGCTGCATTGATGGGCACTGGTGAGGCTGCACTGATGGGCAGTGGTGTAGCTGCATTGATGGGCACTGGTGAGCCTGAACTGATGGGCACTGGTGAGGCTGCATTGATGGGCACTGGTGAGGCTGCATTGATGGGCACTGATGAAGCTGCACTGATGGAAACTGGTGAGGCTCCATTGGATGGGCACTGGTGAGGCTGCATTGATGGGCATGGATGAGACTGCATTGATGGGCACTGGTGAGGCTTCATTGATAGGCACTGATCAGGCTGCATAGATGGGCACTGATGTGGCTGCATTGATGGGCACTGGTGAGTCTGAACTGATGGGCACTGATGAGGCTGCACTGATGGGAACTGGTGAGGCTGCACTGGATGGGCACTGGTGAGGCTGCATTGATGGGCACTGATCAGGCTGCACTGGTGACGCTGCATTGATGGTCACTGATCAGGCTGCATTGACGGGCACTGATGTGGCTGCATTGATGGGCACTGGTGAGGCTGAACTGATGGGCACTGAGGAGGCTGCATTGATGGGCACTGTGAGGCTGCATTGATGGGAACTGATGAGGCTGCATTGATGGGCACTGGTGTGGCTGCATTGATGGGCACTGGTGAGGCTGAACTGATGGGCACTGGTGAGGCTGCATTGATGGGCACTGGTGAAGCTGCATTGATGGGCACTGATGAAGCTGCACTGATGAAAAATGGTGAGGCTCCATTGGATGGGCACTGGTGAGGCTGCATTGATGGGCATTGATGAGACTGCACTGATGGGCACTGGTGAGGCTTCATTGATGGGCACTGATCAGGCTGCATTGATGGGCACTGATGTGGCTGCATTGATGGGCACTGGTGAGTCTGAACTGATGGGCACTGATCAGGCTGCACTGATGGGAACTGGTGAGGCTGCACTGGATGGACACTGGTGAGGCTGCATTGGCTGGGCACTGGTGAGACTGCATTGATGGGCACTGATCAGGCTGCACTGGTGACGCTGCATTGATGGGCACTGATCAGGCTGCATTGATGGGCACTGATGTGGCTGCATTGATGGGCACTGGTGAGGATGAACTGATGGGCACTGAGGAGGCTGCATTAATGGGAACTGGTGAGGCTGCATTGATGAGCACTGATGAGGCTGCATTGATGAGCACTGATGAGGCTGTATTGATGGTCACTGGTGAGGCTGCATTGATGGGCACCGTTGAGGCTGCATTGATGGGCAATGGTGAGGCTGCATTGATGGGCACTGGTGGGGCTGCACTGATGGGCACTGGTGAGGCTGCATTGATGGGCACTGATCAGGCTGCATTGAAGGGCATTGATCTGGCTGCATTGATGGGCACTGATCAGGCTGCACTGGTAACGCTGCATTGATGGGCACTGATCAGGCTGCATTGATGCGCACTGATGTGGATGCATTGATGGGCACTGATCAGGCGGCACTGATCGAAACTGGTGAGGCTGCACTGTATGGTCACTGATAAGGCTGCAGTAATGAGCACTGATGAGGCTGCATTGATGGTCACTGGTGAGGCTGCATTGATGGGCACCGGTGAGGCTGCATTGATGGGCAATGATGAGGCTGTATTGATGGGCACTGGTGGGGCTGCACTGATGGGCACTGGTGTGGCTGCATTGGATGGGCACTGGGGAGGCTGCATTGATGGGCACTGATCAGGCTGCATTGATGGGCACTGATGAGGCTGAGCTGATGGGCACTGGTGAGGCTGCATTGATGGGCACTGATGAGGCTTAGCTGATGGTCACTGATAAGGCTGCATTGATGGGCCCTGGTGAGGCTGCCTTGATGGGCACTGGTAAGGCTGTGCTCATGGGCACTGGCGGGGCTGTGCAGATGGGCACTGGTGAGGCCGTGCTGATGGGCACTGGTGAGGCTGTGCCGATGGGCACTGGTGAGGCTGCGCTGATGGGCACTGGTGAGGCTGCGCTGATGAGCACTGGTAAAGCTGCATTGATGAGCACTGGTGAGGCTGCATTGATGAGCACTGGTGAGGCTGCATTAATTAACACTGGTGAGGCTGCATTGATGGGGACCAGTGAGGCTGCGCTTATAGGCACTGGCGAGGCTGCGCTGATGTGCAATGATCAGGCTGCATTGATTGGCCCTGATCAGACTGCTTGATGGGCAATGGTGAGGCTGCATTGATGGGCACTGATGATGCTTAGCTGATGGGCACTGATAAGGCTGCATTGATGGGCAATGATGAGGCTGCATTGATGGGCACTGGTGGGGCTGCACTGATGGGCACTGGTGGGGCTGCATTGATGGGCACTGATTAGGCTGCATTGATGGACACTGATCAGGCTGCACTGGTGACGCTGCATTGACAGGCACTGATCAGGCTGCACTGATGGGCACTGATGAGGCTGAGCTGATGGGCACTGGCGAGGCTGCATTGATGGGCACTGATGAGGCTTAGCTGATGGGCACTGATAAGGCTGCATTGATGGGCACTGGTGAGGCTGCATTGATGGGCACTGGTAAGGCTGTGCTCATGGGCACTGGTGAGGCTGCATTGATGAGAACTGGTGAGGCTGCATTAATTAACACTGGTGAGGCTGCATTGATGGGGACCAGTGAGGCTGCGCTTATAGGCACTGGCGAGGCTGTGCTGATGTGCAATGATCAGGCTGCATTGATTGGCCCTGATCAGACTGCTTGGTGGGCAATGGTGAGGCTGCATTGATGGGCACTGATGATGCTTAGCTGATGGGCACTGATAAGGCTGCATTGATGGGCAATGATGAGGCTGCATCGATGGGCACTGGTGAGGCTGCATTGATGGGCACTGGTAAGGCTGTGCTCATGGGCACTGGTGGGGCTGTGCTGATGGGCACTGGTGAGGCTGTGCCGATGGGCACTGGTGAGGCTGCGCTGATAAGCACTGGTAAAGCTGCATTGATGAGCACTGGTGAGGCTGCATTGATGAGCACTGGTGAGGCTGCATTGATGGGGACCAGTGAGGCTGCGCTTATAGGCACTGGCGAGGCTGCGCTGATGTGCAATGATCAGGCTGCATTGATTGGCACTGATCAGACTGCTTGGTGGGCAATGGTGAGGCTGCATTAATGGACACTGATGAGGCTGCACTGATGGGCACTGGTGAGTATAATACATTCTTCAAATGTGCTTTAAAATGCATGGTTTTCCCTTTATAAACAAGAAAATAATGACGTTATGCTGTTGGGCTGGTATAATAATGCTATAGGGCCGGTATGAAATTATTTCCAGGGCTGGTTTTTTATTGCCAGTCTGGCCCTGCTCCCATAGCCTGCCCTGAAATTACAGAGGCTCAAATGATCAGGGGACATGTAGTATCAGGACTGGCATAGCAAGGAAACAGGAAGTCAGAACTTATAAATTAAGCCAGGAGGAGTGACATCACAGACACAGAAACCTGTTGCATACAGCTTAACGAGGTAAGATACAGAGAAACTGACAGTAGGGTTGTGATTCAGGTACATGCATAATGCATCTGTTGTTTTGGGGAGGAAAAGCTGTAGTTCTGCTTTAACCACTAGCTGCCCAATCCAATTCTGACACTTCTCACATACAGTTGCAATAAAAAGTATGTGAACCCTTTTGGAATGATATGGATTTCTGCACAAATTGGTCATAAAATGTGATCTGATCTTCATCTAAGTCACAACAATAGACAATCACAGTCTGCTTAAACGAATAACACACAAAGGATTAAATGTTACCATGTTTTTATTGGACACATCGTGTAAACATTCACAGTGCATGTGGAAAAAGTATGTGAACCCCTAGACTAATGAGATCTCCAAGAGCTAATTGGATCGAGGTGTCAGCCAACTGGAGTCCAATCAATGAGATGAGATTGGAAGTGTTGGTTACAGCTGCCCTGTCCTATAAAAAAACACACACCAGTTTTGGGTTTGCTTTTCACAAGAAGCATTGCCTGATATGAATGATGCCTCGTACAAAAGAGCTCTCAGAAGACCTACGATTAAGAATTGTTGATTTGCATAAGGCTGGAAAGGGTTATAAAAGTATCTCCAAAAGCCTTGCTGTTCATCAGTCCACGGTAAGACAAATTGTCTATAAATGGAGGAAGTTCAGCACTGCTGCTACTCTCCCTAGGAGTGGGTGTCCTGTAATGATGACTGCAAGAGCACGGCGAAGACTGCTCAATGAGGTGAAGAAGAATCCTAGAGTGTCAGCTAAAGACTTACAAAAGTCTCTGGCATATGCTAACATCCCTGTTAGCGAATCTACGATACCTAAAACACTAAACAAGAATGAATTTCATGGGAGGATACCACAGAGGAAGCCACTGCTGTCCAAAAAAAACATTGCTGCACGTTTACAGTTTGCACAAGAGCACCTGGATGTTCCACAGCAGTACTGGCAAAATATTCTGTGGACAGATGAAACCAAAGTTGAGTTGTTTGGAAGAAACACAGAACACTATGTGTGGAGAAAAAGAGGCAAAGCACACCAACATCAAAACCTCATCCCAACTGTGAAGTATGGTGGTGGGGGCATCATGGTTTGGGGCTGCTTTGCTGCGTCAGGGCCTGGACGGATTGCTATCATCGAAGGAAAAATGAATTCCCAAGTTTATCAAGACATTTTGCAGGAGAACTTAAGGCCATTTGTCCACCAGCTGAAGCTCAACAGAAGATGGGTGTTGCAACAGGACAACGATCCAAAGCATAGAAGTAAATCAACAACAGAATGGTTTAAACAGAAGTTCTGTAAAGATAAATGGTCAAGAATTACTCCTGACCATTGTGCATGTCTGATCTGCAACTACAGGAAACATTTGGTTATTGCTGCCAAAGGAGTTTCAACCAGTTATTAAATCCAAGGGTTCACATACCTTTTCCACCTGCACTGTGAATGTTTACATGGTGTGTTCAATAAAAACATGGTAACATTTAATTCTTTGTGTGTTATTAGTTCAAGCAGACTGTGATTGTCTATTGTTGTGACTTAGATGAAGATCAGATCACATTTTATGACCATTTTATGACCATATCATTCCAAAGGGGTTCACATACTTTTTATTGCAACTGTATATGTAAAAATCAGCATTTTTGTTAGAAAATTACTTAGAACCCTCAAAGCTTATATATTTTTTAACCCCTTCCCTGAAAAGGACATACCCGTACGTCCTCTGGTTGAAGGGGTTATGCCAAGATGATGCCTGCAGCTACAGGCGTTTTTTTTTGCCAGCGAACTTTGACGTTAAATACCATTGTTATGGCAGCAGATGGCTGCCATAACCCCGGTATTTTTATTTGTGGCGGGCAGTCTGTTTTAAGATAAAAGTGGTCTTCATGGCGGATTCATTGCAAGATCACTTTTATGGGCAGCGGGAGAGGTGCCCCCCCTCCCGCCGCATCCTGGGCATCTCCGCCGCTTACCGGAGCCGTTGGAAGCGGCGTGTCCTGTGGCCTGATGGGCACGAAGTTGAGTGAGGGCATGATGGCCCCCACTCGACTCTATGCCCTTGGAGGACCAGAGCAACATCACACGTTACTTCCGCCCAACGGCCTTAAAGGGACTATTTTTTTTTTATCTTTTGCTTTCAAGTGTATATGTGAGATCTGAGGTCTTATATTCCTTGTAATAGCAATAAAAGTGATCATACAAACATTTTTTTTAAAGGGACAGTGTAAAAAAAGAAATAAAAGGTAAAGTAAATAAGAAAAAAGAAATAAGCTTAAAGCGCCCTGTTCCTCCGTGCTCGCACGCAGAAGCGAAGCGCATACGCAAGTCGCACCCACCTATGTAAACAGTGTTTAAACCATACGTGTGAGGTATGGCCGCGATCGTTAGAGCGAGGGCAATAATTCTAGCACTAGACTTGTAACCTGTAGACATTTTTGAACGTCACCTATGGAGATTTTTAGGTGCCAAAGTTTATCGCCATTCCACGAGCGGGCGCAATATTGAAGCATGACATGTTGGATATCAATTTACTTGGCGTAACATTATCTTTCACAATATAGAAAATAAATGTGCTTGCTTTACTGTTTTCTTATTTTTTAATTCAAAAAAGTGTATTCTTTCCCAAAAAATTGCATTTGTAAGACCGCCATTTCCGGACCGCCCACCGTGGATATACATCGCTACTTTGATGTTAAATGCTGTTGTTATGGCAGCAGATAGCTGCCATAACCCCAGTATTTTTATTCACAGCGGGCAGTCGGCTTTAAAATAAAAGTGGTCTCTGCAGTGGATTCACCGTAAGATTACTTTTATGGGCGGCGGGAGAGATACCCCCCTCCCGCCGCAGTCTGGGCAACTCCGCCGCTTACTGGAGTCGTTGGAAGCAGCGGAGACTATCCGGTCCTGTGGCCTGATGGGCACAAAGTCTATGCCCTTGGAGGACCGGAACAACATCAAACGTCACTTCTGCCGCCAAACGGCCTTAAAGGGACAGTTTTTTTTTTTAAAGAAAAAAAAAGGATTTATTTTTTTCTTTTGCGTTTAAGTGTAAATGTGACATCTGAGGTCTTTTTGACCCCAGATCTCACATTAAAGAGGTCCTGTCATGCTTTTTTCTATTACAAGGGATGTTTACATTCCTTGTAATAGGAATAAAAGTGATCATACTAATTTTTTTTTAAAGGGACAGTGTAAAAAAAAGAAAACAGTGAATGCATATGCAAGTCGCGCCCACTTTGTAAACAGTGTTCAAACCACACGTGAGTGAGAGCAATAATTCTAGCACCAGACCCGTAACCTGTAGAAATTTTTAAACGTCGCCTATGGAGATTTTTATGTGTCATTCCACGAGCGGGTGCAATTTTGAAGCATGACATGTTGGGTATCAATTTACTCAGCGTAACATTATCTTTCACAACATAGAACAAAAATTGTGCTAACTTTACTGTTTTCCTATTCAAAAAGGTGTATTCTTTCCCAAAAAAATTGGATTTTGTAGGACCGCTATGCAAATACGGTGTGACATAAAGTGTTGCAACAATCTCCATTTTATTCTCTAGGGTGTCTGAAAAAAATCTATATATAATGTTTGGTATGTTTAAGTAATTTTCTTGCAAAAAAAAATGATTTTAACTTGTAAACAAAAAGTGTCAAAAAGAGGCTTGACCCTTAAGTGGTTAATGTAATTAAGTGGTTAAAGTTAATGTAAAAGCCATCCTAGCGGCCCTCCGGTGCCTTTCTGAGCTCTCCCATCTCAGCAGGGAGCCTAGCATCCCATACGGCTCTTGTGCTTGCTTTCAATAGAGGTCAACAGAGAACAGATTTTCTCCGATCACCTTTATGGTCTAGGAGACCGAAAGCGACGAGCATTTTCATTACTTCCAGATGTAAACAGCACTATTTTTAAATTTGGAAAGCACCTGAACACACCGATTTTGTCTAATCAAATAGACCCCAGATCTCTTCATAAAGAGTACCATTCATTGCCTATTGCTGTCACAACACATGCGTTGGTCCTGTATCCATACGTAAAGCACGATCGCACCACACATATGAAGTATTGCCATAAACGGCAGAGCGAGAGCAATAATTCTTGTACCAATATATTTATATTTTAACAAAAATGGGTATTATATTGTGTTTGTGTGCATTAAAATTCATTAAAGTGTATTTTTTCCAAACTTTTTTTTTTAAAAAGCGCTGCGCAAATACTGTGTGATATAAAAAATTGTAACACGCAGGGCATGTCCTGGCCGCTACTGAAGATGGCTGCTCGGCTGTGAAGCTCCGCTGATACTCGGCTCTCCACAGCAGATCACAGCACTACAGCCATCTGCAACTGCCCCATAAGGCAGATCGCAGCACGGGGACACAAACTGGCTATGTCCCGTAAGAAAAGCAACGCCCTGGGACCGCGCTGCCACACGGACTTCAACATGTTGTCAGCGGGCAGACGCACACAAGATGGCGCTGAGGAGAGCGGCTGCTCTCCTCCCCCGCCTCCCTCACAGACAGAAGAAGTGCTGTAAAATCTCTCTGACATGGAGGAATCCCCTCACCAGCCCTCCTCGGCCTCACCAGCAGATCTGGGGAAAGAGAGCTGCAGATTCCACTGCACACTCCCCTCACAAGCTCCCCTCTGCCAAAAAGCACCACTGGGCTGACACCTCAGGCAAACATGCAGAGCTGCAGGCAGATCACACAGCAGCCCTAGTAGCTTTCCCTGCCTCTGATGTCCCTGCCTCTGAGAACACTTTGAAAGCCATGCTTCTGTCCCTTCAAATAGGTTTGCAAAATGAGCTGCACTCCTCCATATCCCACCTAACTAAAAGAATTGATGATATTGATGACCGCACTGAACATCTAGAAAGTCAGATAACTGAAGTGGTTAAAGTGCTTGATGAGTTGGTCGATGAGCATGAGGAACAAGCTGAACAAATCCGTAAACTCCAATTAAATGTAGCGGACCTCGAAGACAAAATAACCTTAAGATAAATGGCGTCCCTGAAGCACTTAAGCCAAAAGACCTGATTCCCTATCTGCAAGAACTTTTTCTGAAGTTAATACCAGACCTGACCCCCAGAGATCTCCTCATAGATAGGGCACACAGGGTCCCAAAACCTGCTCATCACCCAGACACAGTCCCTAGAGATGTCCTGACGAGGATCCATTTCTACCACATCAAGGAGCAGCTCCTCCATGCAGCTAGAACAGCTCGCAATCTCCCTCATTCATATGCTGGAGTACTTCTCTACCAAGACCTGTCGGCTGCAACCTTCCAGTGCAGAAAGGAACTTGGGTCCATCACAGCAACTCTAAGAGGTCGCAATATCATTTACCCCTGGGGTTTGCCCCACAAAGCTTGTAATCACCCACCAAGGTCAACTAACCACCATAACTTCCCCGTAAAGATGCAAAATTGTAGACTCTCCCCACCTCTTCCGCCCAACCAGCCACGAAGCAACGCAAGTCAGAAGACCTGAATAAATAAACAACTGTACTGAAACAATAATGAAAGACTCCCCAGTTAGTTTTGTTTGTTCCCTTCTCCACTAAATAGGCTAAATCATATCAATGCTGTTAAACGAGAGCCCTGAGTATTGGGAAATTTGTGAGTATTTTCTCTCTAATTTTTTTCAGAAGTTCTTACGAGACTTCCAGTCATGCTTAACTGACACACCCCCAGCACGAAGTGTGCTATGCACACGACTCTGTTTAAGGATAACTGTTACCGATATTTTCAACGCAATTGTTCTGTGTATTTTTGATTTTCGTTATCTCATATACTACTGTTCTGTGTTTATTATTGTAACTAGCACAAGTACAGGTATCACCCCCCCACACTTACCCGTACCCAAAAGTGCCTTAAAACTGTTGCAGTGATTCTTCTCCACATCCACGCCTCATCGCCAACAACACACAAACATGTCATTACGTATCACTACCATTAATGCAAAAGGCCTTAACCCCCCTTTTAAACAATCTAGACTATGGCAAGAAGCCTTATTCCAGACGGACATATTGTGCATGCAAGAGACACACTTTATGCACGGTAAAGCTTCCCCATGCCTTCATCGGTCATACCCTCACAAGTTCCATGCACACGCAACAAAAAAATTGCAGGACGTAATGATCGCAATTTGGAACTCTATCTCCTTCCAACTCCAACATCTCGATGCTGACCTATCAGGCAGATATATTATCTTAGACGGCTGATTTGACAATACACCACTGGTGATTGTCAATCTCTACGCACCCAATACTCATCACAAGAAATGTTTCAAACAAATTATCAGCAAATTGTGCCACTATCCAAAAGAATGTATAATCCTAGCTGACCAAACACTTCTCCGGCCGCAGAGGAAATAGACCCACAGCCCTCTCTTCCCTCATGCACACTTGCGGGCACATGAACACGTCCATTCTTTCTCAACCCAAGTGTCAGGAGGAGATTAAACTAGATATAGAAACCTACTTCAACTGCAATGTTGGTTCTGTATCAAACGACTTATTACTGTGGAATGCACATAAATCCTATTTAGCACTTACGCCCGAAGGAGCTGCTGATATTGATCGGGCCTGTTCTCTGATCTCTTACACCCCTTCTAAATATGCTTCAATCCCCTTGACACAGCTGTAGTGCAGTGTTGTAATAATACTGATACAAATTATAGCTCACCATACACATACTACAATTATATATACCTCTACCTGGGTGTTTGTTGCTCCACCTGCAGGAGAAAAAGAACACTGCACACAAAAATTTGTGGTTAACCAAAATTACTTCTTTTACTCAACTGATATTAAAAGTAATTACAATGACTATACTGACACGCAAACGTAACGTGAAAGCACAGTGAATATTCACAACAATCTTAGTACATATACATATATATGGTTTTCTTGAATAGACCCCCTATTAATGTGTCTCCAGGTGGGACCAGTGCTCGAAGTGGCAACACCTTAACTCTGGGCGCCTTCCCACATCCAGCGCGCTGTAGCAAACACAAAAACACAGGAATATTAACACCCCATAGTTTTAATCCACTAGGGAGCTCCCCCTGCTTTGACCGCGCAGTCCCTCTATTTTCGACTAAATGCAAGGCCTTGCGTTGATAGAAATAGTCCTGTTATCTTCAGTCTTCTGCTAGCTAAAGAATCAATAATTGTAATCCACAGGGCTTGTGACCAAAAGAAATGGTTTAGAATGATGCACGATAGTAATTGCAACCAGGTAAAATTGGTTGTATATTCCTTCTCAAGGGGAACAAATATTCCACGTCAATTCCTAGGTAATGCAGTCTAACTTAAGGTCTGTGCAAGTATGGTGTTTTTCTCTGTGAACTTGTTCCGTGGGACTATCAGTCCCAGCAACACTTGGCAATCAATATAAATGTGTGTAGTGTGACACAAACTTCTGGGCATTAGCCCTCTCACCGCACTGAATCCAGATGAATGGATGTCTCCGTTCCACAAGTACTCAGTCTATTTGAAGTTACAGCTGCGCTGCTAAGCTATTCCGTTCACCAACGACCAGGAGTCCTCGGTTACTTCGGTCACGGGTCTCTGAAACGATCACTTCTGTTGCTCCAGCACGCTGTGATCTAAGGCAGGATCGCTGGCTGCTGTTCCGCTCCGCACAGGGTAGGCCGCAGCTCTGTGGGACACACACACACCCACAGAGCCCTGCTGGCAAGCCACGCGTCCCAGGAACAAGAGACCTAAGATGGCCGCTCCCAACCTTTTTATAGTCTTCCCACAATGCAGTTCAGTTCTCCCAATGTTTATGGGAGTTAACGGGCATCATGGGTAGGTCAAGTTAATGTCCAGAAGTAAAAAATAAAACACTTCCATGTCACTTCCCAAGTGATGAAATCTAAAGGTGCTGCAATTATATATTTTGGCCGCTAGATGGCGCCATATACCAACGTATTAACCTTACAGCATTACATATAACTAGAAACAAATATTGTCAGCGCTACACCTATATAAGGGGAGTTTTCATCAAACTTGGAGCCAGGGAGAGGTAAGCGCGAACTGAGACAGTAAAAAAATACTTTGACCAGATTTGAAAATTAGAACAATCCAACAAATTATCACCCAACAACGCAGACACAACCCATCTTCGTGTCCTCAGGGAAGAATTACATTCTTTTCTACAAACTTCATTCGACTATCATATTAAATGCTTAAAGGCAAATTGGTATGCCTTTGGGAACAAACCTGGCTCTCATTTGGCCAAACAAGTTAAACTAAAAGCAGCGGCTATAAAAATACCTTTTGTGCGAACAGCCAAAGGGCAAAGAGTTGACAACCCTAAAGACGTAGCAAACTGCTTTAGTCACTACTACGCATCTTTATACAACTTCAAAGTCTCTTCCAGATCCTGATCCAGTTCCCGCACAAATATCACAATTCCTTGATTCCCTACATCTACCCTCCCTTTCCTCAGACCAGCTAGAACAGCTTAACGAGTCGTTTACTGAAGCTGAAGTTTTAACAGCAATATAATCACTGCTGCTCCACAAGGCCCCCGAACCAGATGGATATTGCAACTAATACTTCAAAACACTCACGCACCTTCTGGCACCTCATCTAACCAACTCCTTTAACCACATATTGCACACGGGTGACATTCCTAAGGAGTCACTTGAGGTGCTTATCGTCACAATACCGAAACGTGGAAAACCTCATGACGAATCTGCCAATTATCACCCCACTTCCCTCCTAAACTCGGATGTTAAAATGTATGCAAAAATTATTGCCACACGCATATCCTCATTTATCCCCAAACTAGTACACAGAGACCAGGTGGGCTTTGTCTCACGCCGACAGGCCACTGATGGTACCAGAAGATTTATAAATCTCATACAATGGGCAGAACACCACAAAACGCCTTCTCTGCTTCTATCATTGGACGCAGAGAAGGCGTATGACAGAGTACACTGGTCCTACCTCAGAGCAGTTCACCAAAAATTTGGATTCGTAGGGAACGTATACTCAACACTCCTAGCATTACACGCCTCTCCCACAGCTAAAGTCTGGACCTCAGGAATAACATCCAATCTGTTCAAGATTGCCAATGGAACTTGTCAGGGCTGCCCCCTTTCCCCATTAATATTTGCCCTCATAATGAAACCTCTAGCGCAGGGATATGCAATTAGCGGACCTCCAGCTGTTGCAGAACTACAAGTCCCATGAGACATGGAACTGATAGCCAGAAGCAGAGGCATGATGGGACTTGTAGTTTTGCAACAGCTGGAGGTCCGCTAAATGCATATCCCTGCTCTAGCGGAAGCCATCAGAATGCACCCTCGCATTTCTGTCATACAAGTTGGAGACATTACACACAAAATAGGTCTGTATGCTGACGATGGTATTGTAGCCATGACAAACCCCCTCCAATCCCTCCCAGCCCTGCATGATCAACTAATGCTCTTTGGTCGTATATCCCTTTATAAAGTTATTGCATTAAGTCCTCCGTGATTGGAATAGGCCTAGACCAAACCACAAAAAACTGTCTCACGCGCGTCGACTTTCTCCTGGACTCCATCTCACAGCATTTCATATTTAGGAACACAACTAACAACCCCTTCTAACAACATCCTTCAAATAAACTACAAAGCCTTACTCAGCAAACTACAAAAACCAGCTCCTCTCTACACTCAGCCAGAGCTTCCTGGGCTGGGAAAAGTGCACTGACAAAAATGTCCCTAATGACTCATATGTTATATTTTCTCTGCACACTCCCTGTACCCATACTATCCACTCAATTATCTACGCTACAAAGAGTCATCAACACCTTCATATGGGATAACAAACATCCCAAGATAAAGCATTCCACTATGTGCACAGCAACATCCAAAGCCGGATTGGGTGTACCAGACATTAACCACTTGCCGACCACCTAACGACGATATACGTCAACAGAATGGCACGGGCAGGCAAAATCACATACCTGGTACGTGATTGCCTTCCCGGGGGCGGGGGGTCCGATCGGTCGGCTTTGGTCTGGGAGCGTTCAGAGATGAGGGGGAGGCCATCCAATCGTGGCCCCCCCCTCGCGATCGCTCCCAGCCAATGAGAATCATCCCCTGCCTGTGTGTAGTACACACAGGCAGAGGATGTGATGTCATCTCTCCTCGGCTCGGCAGTTTCTGTTCCGGTGCCGAGGAGAGAAGACATGTGAGTGAGTGCACAACACACACACATCACAGTAGAACATGCCAGGCACACTTTACACCCCCGATCCCCCCCGATCGCCCCCCGATCACCCCCCAATCACCCCCCCGTCACATTGACACCAAGCAGTTTTTTTTTTTTTCTGATTACTGCATGGTGTCAGTTTGTGACAGTTAGAAGTGGTAGGGCAGTTAGTGTTAGCCCCCTGTAGGTCTAGGGTACCCCCCTAACCCCCCTAATAAAGCTTTAACCCCTTGATCACCCCCCCGTCGCCAGTTTCGCTAAGCGATCATTTTTCTGATCGCTGTATTAGTGTCACTGGTGATGCTAGTTAGGGAGGTAAATATTTAGGTTCGCCGTCAGCGTTTTATAGCGACAGGGACCCCCATATACTACCTAATAAATGTTTTAACCCCTTGATTGCCCCCTAGTTAACCCTTTCGCCACTGATCACCGTATAACTGTTACGGGTGACGCTAGTTAGTTTATTTTTTTTAGTGTCAGGGCACCCGCCGTTTATTAGGTTTAGCCCCCTGATCGCCCGGCGGTGATATGCGTCGCCCCAGGCAGCGTCAGATTAGCGCCAGTACCGCTAATACCCACGCACGCAGCATATGCCTCCCTTAGTGGTATAGTATCTGAATGGATCAATATCTGATCCGATTAGATCTATACTAGCGTCCCCAGCAGTTTAGGGTTCCCAAAAACGCAGTGTTAGCGGGATCAGCCCAGATACCTGCTAGCACCTGCGTTTTGCCCCTCCGCCCGGCCCAGCCCAGCCCACCCAAGTGCAGTATCGATCGATCACTGTCACTTACAAAACACTAAACGCATAACTGCAGCGTTCGCAGAGTCAGGCCTGATCCCTGCGATCACTAACAGTTTTCTTTTTAGCGTTTTGGTGAACTGGCAAGCACCAGCCCCAAGCAGCATCAGGTTAGCGCCAGTAGCGCTAACACCCACGCACGCAGCATACACCTCCCTTAGTGGTATAGTATCTGAACGGATCAATATCTGATCCGATCAGATCTATACTGGCGTCCCCAGCAGTTTAGGGTTCCCCAGCGTTCGCAGAGTCAGGCCTGATCCCTGCGATCACTAACAGTTTTTTTGGTAGCGTTTTGGTGAACTGGCAAGCACCAGTGGCCTAGTACACCCCGGTCGTAGTCAAACCAGCACTACAGTAACACTTGGTGACGTGGCGAGTCCCATAAGTGCAGTTCAAGCTGGTGAGGTGGCAAGCACAAGTAGTGTCCCGCTGCCACCAAAAAGACAAACACAGGCCCATCGTGCCCATAATTCCTGCTGCATTCGCCAATCCTAATTGGGAACCCACCACTTCTGCAGCGCCCGTACTTCCCCCATTCACATCCCCAACCAAATGCAGTCGGCTGCATGATAGCCATTTTCTTTATGTCCTCCAGAGTACCTCTACCCAACAAACCCCCTCAAAAAAGATGTCGTGTCTGCAGCAAGCGCGGATATAGACATGACACCCGCTATTATTGTCCCTCCTGTCCTGACAATCCTGGTCTTTGCATTGGTGAATGTTTTGAACGCTACCATACACTAGTTGAGTATTAGCGTAGGGTACAGCATTCCACAGACTAGGCGCACTTTCACAGGGTCTCCCAAGATGTCATCGTATTTTGAGAGACCCGAACCTGGAACCGGTTACAGTTATAAAAGTTACAGTTACAAAAAAAAGTGTAAAAAAAATAAAAAAACACAAACAAAAATATAAAATAAAAAAAAATAGTTGTCGTTTTATTGTTCTCTCTCTCTCTATTCTCTCTCTATTGTTCTGCTCTTTTTTACTGTATTCTATTCTGCAATGTTTTATTGTTATTATGTTTTATCATGTTTGCTTTTCAGGTATGCAATTTTTTATACTTTATAGTTTACTGTGCTTTATTGTTAACCATTTTTTTGTCTTCAGGTACGCCATTCACGACTTTAAGTGGTTATACCAGAATGATGCCTGCAAGTTTAGGTATCATCTTGGTATCATTCTTTTCAGCCAGCGGTCGGCTTTCATGTAAAAGCAATCCTAGTGGCTAATTAGCCTCTAGACTGCTTTTACAAGCAGTGGGAGGGAATGCCCCCCCTCCCCGCCGTCTTCCGTGTTTTTCTCTGGCTCTCCTGTCTCAACAGGGATCCTGAGAAAGCAGCCGGTGATTCAGCCAGCTGACCATAGAGCTGATCAAAGACCAGAGTGGCTCCAATCATCTCTATGGCCTAAGAAACCGGAAGCTACAAGCATTTTATTACTTAGATTTCGCCGTATGTAAACAGCGCCATTGGGAAATTGGGGAAGCATTTTATCACACCGATCTTGGTGTGGTCAGATGCTTTGAGGGCAGAGGAGAAATCTAGGGTCTAATAGACCCCAATTTTTTCAGAAAAGAGTACCTGTCACTACCTATTGCTATCATAGGGGATATTTACATTCCCTGAGATAACAATAAAAATGATTTAAAAAAAAAATGAAAGGAACAGTTTAAAATAAGATAAAAAAGCAAAAAAATAATAAAGAAAAAAAAAAAAGCACCCCTGTCCCCCCTGCTCTCGCGCTAAGGCGAACGCAAGCGTCGGTCTGGCGTCAAATGTAAACAGCAATTGCACCATGCATGTGAGGTATCACCACGAAGGTCAGATCGAGGGCAGGAATTTTAGCAGTAGAGCTCCTCTGTAAATCCAAAGTGGTAACCTGTAAAGGCTTTTAAAGGCTTTTAAAAATGTATTAATTTCATTGCCACAGCACGTTTGTGCGCAATTTTAATGCATGTCATGTTTGGTATCCATGTACTCGGCCTAAGATCATCTTTTTTATTTCATCAAACATTTGGGCAACATAGTGTGTTTTAGTGCATTAAAATTTAAAAAAGTGTGTTTTTTCCCCAAAAAATGCGTTTGAAAAATCGCTGCGCAAATACTGTGTGAAAAAAAAAAAAATGAAACACCCACCATTTTAATCTGTAGGGCATTTGCTTTAAAAAAATATATAATGTTTGGGGGTTCAAAGTAATTTTCTTGCAAAAAAAAAAAAAATTTTTCATGTAATCAAAAAGTGTCAGAAAGGGCTTTGTCTTCAAGTGGTTAGAAGAGTGGGTGATGTGTGACATAAGCTTCTAAATGTTGTGCATAAAATGCCAGGACAGTTCAAAACCCCCCCAAATGACCCCATTTTGGAAAGTAGACACCCCAAGCTATTTGCTGAGAGTCATGTCGAGTCCATGGAATATTTTATATTGTGACACAAGTTGCGGGAAAGAGACAATTTTTTATTTTATTTTGCACAAAGTTGTCACTAAATGATATATTGCTCAAACATGCCATGGGAATATGTGAAATTACACCCCAAAATATATTCTGTTGCTTCTCCTGAGTATGGGGATACCCCATGTGTGGGACTTTTTGGGAGCCTAGCCGCGCACGGGACCCCGAAGACCAAGCACCGCCTTCAGGCTTTCTAAGGGCGTAAATTTTTGATTTCACTCTTCACTGCCTATCACAGTTTCGGAGGCCATGGAATGCCCAGGTGGCAACCCCCCCCCCCAAATGACCCCATTTTGGAGAGTAGACACCCCAAGCTATTTTCTGAGCGGTATAGTGAGTATTTTGCAGACCTCACTTTTTGTCACAAAGTTTTAAAAATTGAAAAAAGAAAAAAAAAATTTCTTGTCTTTCTTCATTTTCAAAAACAAATGAGAGCTGCAAAATACTCACCATGCCTCTCAGCAAATAGCTTGGTGTCTACTTTCCAAAATGGGGTCATTTGGGGGGGGGTTTGTGCCACCTGGGCATTCCATGGCCTCCGAAACTGTGATAGGCAGTGAAGAGTGAAATCAAAAATTTACACCCTTAGAAATCCTGAAGGCGATGATTGGTTTTCGGGGCCCCGTACGCGGCTAGGCTCCTAAAAAGTCCCACACATGTGGTATCCCCATAATCAGGAGAAGCAGCTAAATGTATTTTGGGGTGCAATTCCACATATGCCCATGACCTGTGTGAGCAATATATCATTTAGTGACAACTTTGTGCAAAAAAAAAAAAAAATTGTCAATTTCCCGCAACTTGTGTCAAAATATAAAATATTCCATGGACTCAACATGCCTCAAAGCAAATAGCTTGGGGTGTCTACTTTCCAAAATGGGGTCATTTGGGGGGGGGGGTTTATGCCATCTGGGGATTTTATGGCCTTCAAAACTGTGATAGGTAGTGAGGAGTAAAATCAAAAATTTACGCCCTTAGAAATCCTGAAGGCAGTGATTGGTTTTCGGGGCCCCGTATGCGGCTAGGCTCCCAAAAAGTCCCACACATGTGGTATCCTCATACTCAGGAGAAGCAGCTAAATGTATTTTGGGGTGCAATTCCACATATGCCCATGGCCTGTGTGAGCAATATATCATTTAGTGACAACTTTTTGTAATTTTTTTTGTCATTATTCAATCACTTGGGACAAAAAAAATGAATATTCAATGGGCTCAACATGCCTCTCAGCAATTTCCTTGGGGTGTCTACTTTCCAAAATGGGGTCATTTGTGGGGGTTTTGTACTGCCATGCCATTTTAGCACCTCAAGAAACGACATAGGCAGTCATAAATTAAAGGCTGTGTAAATTCCAGAAAATGTACCCTAGTTTGTAGACGCTATAACTTTTGCACAAACCAATAAATATACACTTATTGACAATTTTTTTACCAAAGACATGTGGCCGAATACATTTTGGCCTAAATGTATGACTAAAATTGAGTTTATTTGATTTTTTTCAGAACAAAAAGTAGAAAATATCATTTTTTTTTTAAATTTTCGGTCTTTTTCCGTGTATAGCGCAAAAAATAAAAACGGCAGAGATGATCAAATACCATCAAAAGAAAGCTCTGTTTGTGGGAAGAAAAGGACACAAATTTTGTTTGGGTACAGCATTGCATGACCGCGCAATTAGCAGTTAAAGCCACGCAGTGCCAAATTGTAAAAAGTGCTCTGGTCAGGAAGGGGGTAAATCCTTCCGGGGCTGAAGTGGTTAAGCAATACTACAAAGCCACCCTTCTAAGCCAAGCTAAACACTGGTGGTCACTATCGGAACCCCCCTCATGGGTCCAAATCGAAGAGACATCCCTAGAACATCCCACTAGACCACTTCTTGCCGCAATCTGGCTATAATGCAACTCACCTCATTCCTTTCTCAATGCAATAAACGCCACAATCAAAGTCTGGAAACCTTGCAGCCAACATGCCAGAGGATTAACAATGCAAACTCTGAAGTTCCTTTCTCTCTCCTCCCTGAAACTCATATGCGCAGACTTATCCACCTCTACATGGTCAACTGCTGGAATATCAGCAATTGAGTACTTATATGATAAGGGCGCTTTGCGCACATTTCAAAGCCTACACTCTTAAATCCAGATCCCCAACAGAGACTTCTACAAATTTCTCTGAATGCGCCATACTCTACAACCAATTATGTGGTCAGACAATACCCTTACCGCTGACATTCTAAGCTTTTTTGAAAAACCTCATACCCTGGTAAAGGGTTTTCACACATCTACAAAACTCTGAATTTCGCACAAAATCACACCAAACTACTCTCAATGGCCAAATGGGAACAAATCCTCAACCTCTCAATGGATATCAAGACTTGGCACTATGCTAAAAAAGCCCCACTTAAATTCTCCAAATGTCCTACTCATTGGGAAACTGCACAGAAACTCCTACACCATAGGTACCTGACACCAGCAAAACTAGCCAGCGTATCTCCCTCACACTGAGCTGCCTCTTGGAGAGGGTGTGATGACCTAGGAACAACCCTTCACATCTGGTGGTCTTGCCCATTACTTCTCCTTTTTTGGAACATGGTGCAATTCCTTATTGGAAAAATCACAGGAACCAGCAAAAAGCTCACCCCACAATAAGCCTTACTAGGGCTAGACCTCGAGTCGTGGCACCTTCCATACCACTCCATTATTACGCATCTCTTCATTGCAGCACAGCTTTTGATAGCACGTAACTGGAACAGCAACCTTCTTCCTTCAAGTCAGCTACTACACATCACGCTAGATCAGCACTTTCAGCTGAAACTTATATATGCAAAAGCACACCTTACAGTATCTAAAATGTCAAACTCTGGGCCCCTTGGAGTATTAACTTAGATGACCTGATGTAATATCTTTACACAATGAAAGTAAACCTTATATTTGCTGTTCTGTTCTTTCTGCCTTCAACTACACTGTCATTCTGCTAAGCTCCCGGGTATTTCCCTCCACCCTCTCCTCCCCCACCCTTCTGCTAATGACACCTAGTACTTGAAGCATCATTGTATAGCTGTTTAACGGTCATAACTGTTACCTCTGACACTGGGTCACAAGTTTCTAAAGACTCATTTTTGCCGTTCAAACAGTCGTATTATCTTTGTGATCGAAATCCTCTGAATAAAATTTGAAGTGAAAAAAAAAAAATGCAACAGGCACCATTTTACTCTCTAGGGCCTCTGCTTAAAAAATATATATATAATGTTTTTGGGTTGTAAGTATTTTTTTAGCAAAATTATTATGACTTTTATATATAGGAGAGAAGTTTGAGAATAGGCTTGGGAAGCAAGTGGTTAAGCAGAGGCCTATTGATATATAATGTAATTGATTTGATGCCATATTATATGAAATTATTGATATATGATGATATATTATTTCCTCACCATAAACTCTATCTTGGCACAAATGTCCTCCGGCGTCATGTAGATATTCAGGAGGCTGGTATCTTCCAATATTCCACACAAAGGATCTGGCAGACCAAGCTGTAGATTCAGCCACAACAGGGGAAAAAAGAGAACAGCACCAATGTAAAAGAAGTGATCTGTGTTCCAATCTTGTGACCTATGTACATGATTTGAAGTGGAAGTCTAGCTGGACCTTTCTTTTAAGTTTAGGTTATAGATAGCATGGGGCAGGGTTAAAGTCTTTGAACTGTACGACTGCCTGCACTCTTTTAGTACAGACAGTCTAATGTAATGGATCCTAATGCCAAAACCCAGTTTAGCAACTTTGGCATGTGTTAGTAAAACTTTACATACTTTTCCAACTACTTAGTGCAGCGATTCTCAACTCCTGTCCTCAGGACCCACTAACAGGCCAGGTTTGCAAGATAACTGAAATACATCACAGGTGATATAATTTTCTGCTCAGTGATTGCAGTATTCTAGTACTTAAAATCTGGCCTGTTAGTGGGTCCTGAGAACAGGAGTTGAGGACCATTGACTTAGCCCCCGTTCACATCTATTCGAATTATATGCGGGCTTCCAATTCGCAGGACATTTTAAAATACATTCATTTGAATGTATCTGGTTCACATATGTGCGTTGCATTCGCACTGCACATTGCACAAAAAACGTGTGCGTTTTCTGGGCATTGAGGTGCGAATTACAAGCCATTATCTTCTATGGGAACGTAACTGATTCGCAGATGCATTCCATTCTGAACATGAAATCTCTCCTTTCTCCTCACTACACCTCCCCCCTCTTCCCCCCTCTCCCTGCTCACTGATCCGCAGCTAAAACGCAGAGGAACCTCTGAACAACTGATTTTTATCTTCGCAGTGAAACCTGAGCTTCAATTCACACCGCACATGTGTGAACCCGGGCTTAGTGTATCCAGGTGAATTATACCTTCTTTTGCTCAGGACAAATTGGGCTTATATTTGCTGGTAAAAGATATTGTAATGGTAACACATACTGGGCCCTCACAAAGCTGTGTGAAAGGGCAAGGATGCTATGTTGCTTATAATTCAGCCATGACAGTTTGAAACACAAGCAGGGGAAGAGCAGCAGTGGTCCCCTTTTCTTCATCCCCCCCGGAAGCATGTGGTACAATACAAAAATGTTAACTGATTCCAGAACCTCCTTAACAGAACAGATGCTGACCCTCTTATGACTATTAGCTAAATCCACACTTTAGTCTGGAAACCCTAATTAGGCTCTCTAACTTGCCCCTTTGAGAAACTAAAGAGTTAAAAGATACTTGGCCATAAATACATTAGCTAAAGTGGCAATATACATTGCTGTCTCTTTCCTCTGGGTAGAATCTATAATCCCAGTTTATTTTATAACTCATGAAATAATACCGTATATACTCGAGTATAAGTCGATCCGAGTATAAGTCGAGGCCCCTAATTTACCACAAAAAACTGGGAAAAACTTATTGACCTGAGTATAAGACGAGGGTGAGAAATGCAGAGGGTCAACAATGCCCATCTGCAGCTGCATGCCTCCCTGTTTCCTGTGCAGCCTACCTGTATCCTGTGCATGTGTCCTGTGTCCTGTACATGTGTATGTGTCCTGTACATGTGTCCTGTACATGTGTGTCCTGCACATGTGTCCCGTGTCCCCGTGTCCTGTGTGCATGTGTCCTGTGTGCATGTGCAGCCTACCTGTGTCCTGTGCAGCCTCCCTGTGGCGATCTCCATCCTCAGATGGCGGCCGGCGTGTGTTGATACTGTTCGGCGGCCATTCCACTGTTCAAAAGCCGCGCCTCCTCCTCGTCTGTGATAGGCAGTCAGCAGTCAACCTATCACAGACATTCTCTCATTCTCCTACCACGGACGAGGATGAGAGAATGTCCGTGATAGGCTGTACACTGACAGCTGTTTAGCCTATCACAGACGAGCAAGAGGCGTGGCTTTTGAAAGCTAGAATAGCCTCCGAGCAGTATCATCACATGCCTGCCGCCGTCTGCCTGCATGACACGCTGATCATGCAGACAGATGGCGGTGACTCAAGTATAAGTCGAAGGGGGGCACTTTCAGCCCAAAAAAAAGGGCTGAAAAATTCAACTTATACTCGAGTATATACGGTAACAGCACAGCTAGAACAAAGCACATATTTATCTCCCTTAGTTATTTTGTAGCATTTTAAGTCCAAACACCCCTATATTAGATAATGTGGGGAACCAATGCTAGGTAAAGTAGACATTCAATCATATTTATATCCATTTTGAAGCTAATTTCATGCTGGACAATAATATGCAGGTTAGTGGACTGTAACCTGTAGGTATTCAGAGATATTAATACTTATAGAAAACTGTACCTGGGATACAGTCATAAACACAGTGACATCCCACTCCTCAGTTGCTTTATTGGTCAAATGGTCTCTGTCAACACCCCCCTGATACCAAAGAAAAGTGGACTGGAAACACATTTGGACACCTCTCATGTACCATCAAACGAAGGAAGATCTGTCAAGGTGCACGTTGAGGAGATATTCATTTAACCTACAGGTAAGCTTTATTTTAAGCTTACCTGTAGGTAAAAATACAAAAATAGAGTTTACTACCACTTTAACACTGACTCTAAAGCTAATACTGACACTAAAACCTCGTACACACGCTCAAATTTTTGGGCGACCGTTCATCCGTTTTTTGTTGCATACTAGTCTCATGTCGAAAGTGAAGAGGTTACTTACCATACGAAAATTCTCGTACGACAGAGTTCAACTTCAGAAGTGATGTCATGTGTTGAATAGTTTTGTATGTATTCTTTCATTTCTGAGCATGCATATTCTTGCTCTTGCGATTTTTTTTGGACGAAAACCGTATTGATTAAATGGAAATCGGACGTTGTGTTCGCAGCTGACAAAAATTTTATAGTCTGCGCATCCAGCTTTTGTCATATGAAAAATCAGAATCGGCTGCCGAAAGCACCATACTAACAATCCGAAAATCGGCAGATCGTTCGTCGTACGAAATTTTACTTCCAATTTTCATATCATGAGTATGGGCCTTAACATACATCAAGCAGTTCAGCTTTGGTGATGGGTGCACGATTGAGCAAGCTCTTTGCACACAAAAATTGCCACATATCTGTGGCACTATGTAATAAAAAAGCCCATTTTCACAATGTTGCATATACAGTATGAGGTGTTGAAAAAAAAAATGAACTGCAGCAGAGAAAAATCTAAATTCTGCCTGGCAGAACAATGTACCGCATATACTTGAGTATAAGCCGAGTTTTTCAGCACATTTTTTGTGCTGAAAAAGCCCCCTCGGCTTATACTCGAGTCACTGTGCTCATCTGCAGCCTCATGCGCCCGATCTCCTGGCGCTGTGACATGCAGTCTAGTCGGCGACCATGCAGTGTAACAAAGCCCCGCTTTCTCCTCGCCCGTGATAGGCGGAACACTGACACACTGCTGGAAAACTGAATCAGTGTTCCGTCACGGATGAGAAGGAGGAGGAGGCGGGGCTTTGTTACACTGCACGACCGCCGACTAGACTGCATGTCACAGCGCCGGTGTTCTAGAGATCAGAGATCAGGTACATGAGGCTGCAGAGGGACACAGTGAGGCAGGGAGATTGGCACAGTGGGGCATGCAGATGGCACAGTGGGGCATGCAGATGGCACAGTGAGGCATGGAGATGGCACAGTGAGGCATGCAGATGGCAAAGTGGGGCATGAAGATGGCACAGTGAAGCTGCAAATGGGCACAGTGAGGTTGCAGATGGGCATTGTTCACCCTCTTTTCCACTTACAGTAGCTGCTGCATTTCCCACTCTAGGCTTATACTCGAGTCAATACGTTTTTCCAGTTTTACGGGTCGGCTTATACTCAATTATACACAGTAAATCTCAGAATTGGATGAACAGAAATACAAATTCTTTGACATGTAAAACAACTCCTTCTATGTATTTCATCTGTTCAACTTTAACCTCACAATGTACTTGTGTCAGTGTAGATTTACTAAAACTGGTGCACTCAGAATCTGGTGCAGCTGTGCATGGTAATAAATCAGCTTCTAACTTCAGCTTGTTCAATTGAGCTTTGGCAATAAAACCTGGAGGCTAATTGGTTGCACCAGATTTTGCACTCTCCAGTTTTAGTAAATAACTCCTTGAGTCCCAATGACAATGAGCATGATACACACAGAGGTGTTGATTTACTATAGGAGTACAGCAGGGGTACTTTTAAAGTGAATTTTCAACCATCTTAGTAAATCAGGTAAAACAAGGTGAAAATTTATTTTTCAAAGAATACCCAATGATGTGAAAGGAAAAAAAAATAAAAATAAAATAATACATTAAGATGAGTAAAAACACAATGCACAAAGAGAAAATTCACTTTTTTTACTTTGTGAATCTCACTATTGGATAAGGCAATAAAAGCTTCTAAATTTACATCTGTCATTAAAGAAATACAGTTGATGTCACCACCTGAAAATGCTAGTTGCTTGGCTGTCTGGCATCAATCATTTTGAGTCAGTCATATGGAACAAGCATGCAGCAAATACAGGTGAAATAAAATGTTAGAATTCTTTATCTTTTTACTTGTTCTGGGGCAGCGGCTGAAAATGTGTTAAGCCAAAGAATAAAAAAAAAAACGAAGAGCAATTGGTGGTTTCAGAAGCAATGATCCTCAATGGCAACCTCCTTTTTGTCTCTTATGACAGGGTTTTCTTTAAAGCATAGGCTTCTTTTTACGTGGTGTTACTAGTGTTAAAATAGTATCAGAATTCTGCATTTTAAATCCAGCATTGTGCATTACTATGGAAACCCCTTCAATTCATCCCTTTGAGTTGGAATTTCATTTTCCAACAATATTTTTTTCTTATATTTACTGTTCAAGGTAAGAGTATGATGTAAAAAACAATTACAATGGACACAATTGTACATGGTTATTTTTCCACAGCAAGCGGGGGCTTTTGCTAAGGGTTTACTCACATCTAGTACCTCCTGTAACTCTTTACACACAGATTGTTGTGGCTGATTGTCAGGGCATTGGTTCTGAGAAAGATGTGTGTTTCTATAAAGCAAAGAATTTTGTTAGTTTTTTATATTCAACTGTCCACTATTCAGTATTGTATTCAAGCTCTTTGAATTTGAAACATAAAGACATTCCTTTCACTTTTCTATCTAAAGTTAAGGTACATGAAAAGTATTATTTTGAAATAAGGTCAGATTTTACTTATGTATATTAGTAGTGGTAGCTACCACTTGTTTCATTTAACTGTGTTGTTAAAAAATATGATAATAATAATAATAATAATAATAATAATAATAATAATAATAAAAAAAAAATAATACAATGATACACATTTCACAAACCTGTACATATACATGTAATAATTAACATGTGCTACAACTCTAACACTGAATAAAAATCCCAGTACACAGAAATCTGTGCATATTTAAAACAAATATTATAATAAGAAGAAGAACAAGAAAATGATATACTGTATATTCCACCGACCTGTACATAAAAATGTATTCATTAACATACAGTGGTGAGTGAGAGGGTTACTGACACTGAAAAGATTAGCAACCTGGATGATACAGTTAACCCCCTCAATCCCAAAATCACGAATCTTAGTAGCAAGGCTTCAGTGAGTAGAGTACAAAACTGATGACCTTGGAAACAGTAATAATTTGAAATTGGTTGGTCTGCCTGAAAGAGTGGTAGGACCTGATCCAGTTGTGTTCCTGGAAAGCTAGCTAATAAGGGAATGTGGTCTTAATTGTATTTCTCTTTATTAATGAAAGAGCTCACAGGGTCCCAAGCAAACTTCTCCCACCCAGCAACCCACCTTGCCCCATGGTTTTTCACCTCCTAAATTACTGGTACAGAGACTCCATCCTAAGGGCAGCCAGAACAAAATAACTGCAGTGCAGTGATCTATTTATTCCCTGACTACTCCACACAAACTACAGGCACAGTTCCCACTTGCCAAGCAGAAAATGAGAGGCTTGAACATTCTACATGCAATGATTACTCCTACCAAACTGAGAGTTGTACAACAAGGGCAAACCCTTTTCTTCAGAATGCCAGAAAGTACCTACCCTGGGTAGAAATGCTGCCACAACCAACAAGGTTCTCTTCCAGACTCAAGACCACCTGAAAGTACCTAGAGTGGTGTCCAGCCCTCGGGTTTTTGTCTTTATTTTACTTGGGGGGACACTGTTTTTTGCAAAGCTACTCATTCATATTGTATGTTTTTTTTTTTTTGCAGTCACACTTGCCAATTCGAGTTAGAGTTTTAGTTACATAATTCATAGTAGGTGAGGTTGAAGAAAGACACAAGTCCATCAAGTCCAACCTATGTGTGTGATTATATGTCAGTATTACTTTTTATATCCTGTGGCCGTTCAGGTGCTTATCTAATAGTTTTTTGAAACCATATATAGTTACATAGTAGGTGAGGTTGAAAAAAGACACAAGTCCATCAAGTCCAACCTATGTGTGTGATTATATGTCAGTATTACCTTGTATATCCCTGTATGTTGTGGTCGTTCAGGTGCTTATCTAATAGTTTCTTGAAACTATCGATGCTCCCTGCTGAGACCACCGCCTGTGAAAGGGAATTCCACATCCTTGCCGCTCTTACAGTAAAGAACCCTCTGCGTAGTTTAGGGTTAAACCTCTTTTCTTCTAATTTTACTGAGTGGCCACAAGTCTTCTTAAACTCCCTTCCGAGAAAAAGTTTTATCCCTATTGTGGGGTCACCAGTACGGTATTTGTAAATTGAAATCATATCCCCTCTCAAGCGTCTCTTCTCCAGAGAGAATAAGTTCAGTGCTCGCAACCTTTCCTCGTAACTAATATCCTCCAGACCCTTTATTAGCTTTGTTGCCCTTCTTTGTACTCGCTCCATTTCCAGTACATCCTTCCTGAGGACTGGTGACCAGAACTGTACAGCATACTCTAGGTGCGGCCGGACCAGAGTCTTGTAGAGCGGTAGAATTATCATTTTATCTCTGGAATGAATCCCCTTTTTAATGCATGCCAATATTCTGTTTGCTTTGTTAGCAGCAGCTTGGCATTGCATGCCATTGCTGAGCCTATCATCTACTAGGACCCCCAGGTCCTTTTCCATCCTAGATTCCCCCAGAGGTTCTACCCCCAGTGTATAGACTGCATTCATATTTTTGCCACCCAAATGCATTATTTTACATTTTTTTACATTGAACCTCATTTGCCATGTAGTTGCCCACCCAATTAATTTGTTCAGATCTTTTTGTAAGGTTTCCACATACAGCGGAGAAGTTATTGCCCTGCTTAGCTTAGTATCGTTTGCAAATACAGAGCTTGAACTGTTTACCCCATCCTGTTTAACCATCAAATGGCTGGTGATAACTGACATTTGCAGCATCATGGCAGTTGAAGATCAAACAGAGGTCAAGATGACAGCTTCCTTGGCTGAAAACAATAGGGGTGTTTAGTACCTCTTTAAAAAGCACTGAGTAGCCTGGAGTTTTCATTCCACATACTTCAACTACACCCGTTGTGTCTCGATTAATATCCATAATAATGGCCTCCTTTTTTCTGCTTATAAACTATTTCTGATCATAAACATTATGATGCATCGAACCTCTTGCCGTTCCAAGTTGCTAACTTTTGAAACTGGTTTAGGAATGCCCCCTACTAGGGATGAGCTTCGAGTTTGAGTCGAACTCATGTTCGACTCGAACATTGGCTGTTCGCAAGTTCGCCGAACAGCGAACAATTTGGGGTGTTCGCGGCAAATTCGAATGCCGCGGAACACCCTTTAAAAGTCTATGGGAGAAATCAAAAGTGCTAATTTTAAAGGCTTATATGCAAGTTATTGTCATAAAAAGTGTTTGGGGACCTGGGTCCTGCCCTAGGGGACATGGATCAATGCAAAAAAAAGTTTTAAAAACGGACGTTTTTTCAGGAGCAGTGATTTTAATAATGCTTAAAGTCAAACAATAAAAGTGTAATATCCCTTTAAATTTCATAGCTGGGGGGTGTCTATAGTATGCCTGTAAAGGGGCGCATGTTTCCCGTGTTTAGAACAGTCTGACAGCAAAATGACACTTCGAAGGAAAAAACCCATTTAAAACTACTCACGGCTATTGCATTGCCGACAATACACATAGAAGTTCATTGATAAAAACGACATGGAAATTCCCCACAGGGGAACCCCGAACCAAAATAAAAAAAAAAAAATGACGTGGGAGTCCCTCTAAATTCCATACCAGGCCCTTCAGGTCTGGTATGGATATTAAGGGGAACCCCGGCCAAAATTTTTTTTAAAAATGACGTGGGGTTCCCCCTAAATTCCATACCAGACCCTTCAGGTCTGGAATGGATTTTAAGGGGAACCCCGGGCCAAAAAAAAAAAAACGGCGTGGGGTCCCCCCAAAAATCCATACTAGACCCTTACCTGAGCACGCAACCTGGCAGGCCGCAGGAAAAGAGGGGGGGACGAGAGTGTGGCCCCCCCCTCCTGAACCATACCAGGCCACATGCCCTCAACATTGGGAGGGTGCTTTGGGGTAGCCCTCCAAAACACCTTGTCCCCATGTTGATGAGGACAAGGGCCTCATCCCCACAACCCTGGCCGGTGGTTGTGGGGGTCTATGGGCGGGGGGCTTATCGGAATCTGGAAGCCCCCTTTAACAAGGGGACCCCCAGATCCCGCCCCCCCGTGTGAAATGGTAAGGGGGTAATTACCCCTACCATTTCATTAAAAAACTGTCAAAAATGTTAAAAATGACAAGAGACAGTTTTTGACAATTCCTTTATTTAAATGCTTCTTCTTTCTTCTATCTTCGTTCATCTTCTTCTTCTAGTTCTTCTGGCTCTTCTGGTTCTTCCTCCGGCGTTCTCGTCCAGCATCTCCTCCGCGGCGTCTTCTATCTTCTTCTCCGGGCTGCTCCGCATCCATGCTGGCATGGAGGGAGGCTCCCGCTGTGTGACGGCGTCTCCTCGTCTGACGGTTCTTAAATAACGGGGGGCAGGGCCATCCGGTGACCCCGCCCCCCTCTGACGCACGGGATATGACGGGACTTCCCTGTGACTTCACAGGGAAGTCCCGTCAAGTCACCGTGCGTCAGAGGGGGGCGGGGTCACCGGGTGGCCCCGCCCCCATTATTTAAGAACTGTCAGACGAGGAGACCCAGTCACACAGCGGGAGCCTCCCTCCATGCCAGCATGGGTGCGGAGTGGCCCGGAGAAGAAAATGAAGAGAAGAAAAGAAGAAGAGAAGAGCAGGAGCCTCCCCCCATGCCATGGGTGCGGAGCGTCCCGAGGAGAAGAAGATAGAAGACGCCGCGGAGGAGATGCTGGACGAGAACGCCGGAGGAAGAACCAAAAGAAGAAGATGAAGGAAGATAGAAGAAAGAAGAATAAAGGAATTGTCAAAAACTGTCTCTTGTCATTTTTAACATTTTTGACAGTTTTTTAGTGAAATGGTAGGGGTAAGTACCCCCTTACCATTTCACACAGGGGGGGCCGGGATCTGGGGGTCCCCTTGTTAAAGGGGGTTTCCAGATTCCGATAAGCCCCCCGCCCGCAGACCCCCACAACCACCGGCCAGGGTTGTGGGGATGAGGCCCTTATCCTCATCAACATGGGGACAAGGTGTTTTGGGGGGCTACCCCAAAGCACCCTTCCAATGTTGAGGGCATGTGGCCTGGTACGGTTCAGGAGGGGGGGCCGCACTCTCATCCCCCCTCTTTTGCTGCGGCCTGCCACCAGGTTGCGTGCTCGGATAAGGGTCTGGTATGGACTTTTGGGGGGACCCCATGCCGTTTTTTTTTTTTTGGTGCGGGGTTCCCCTTAAAATCCACACCAGACCTGAAGGGTCTGGTATGGAATTTAGGGGGAACCCCACGTCATTTTTTTTTTACATTTTGGCCGGGGTTCCCCTTAATATTCATACCAGACCTGATGGGCCTGGTATGAAATTTAGGGGGACTCCCACGTCATTTTTTTTTTTAAATTTTGGTTCGGGGTTCCCCTGTGGGGAATTCCCATGCCATTTTTATCAATGAACTTCTATGTGTATTGTCGGCAATGCAATAGCCGCAAGTAGTTTTAAATGGGTTTTTTCCTTCGAAATGTCATTTTGCTGTCAGACTGTTCTAAACACAGGAAACATGTGCCCCATTACAGACATACTATAGACACCCCCCAGCTACGAAATTTAAAGTTATATTACACTTTTATTGTTTGACTTTAAGCATTATTAAAATAACTGCTCCTGAAAAAACTGCCATTTTTAAAACTTTTTTTTGCATTGATCCAAGTCCCCTGGGGCAGGACCCAGATACCCAAACACTTTTTATGACAATAACTTGCATATAAGCCTTTAAAATAAGCACTTTTGATTATTCATGTTCGTGTCCCATGGACTTTAACAGTGTTCGCGTGTTCGAACAAACTTTTTTCCTGTTCGCATGTTCTGGTGCGAACCGAACAGGGGGGTGTTCGGCTCATCCCTACCCCCTACCAAGCATGTAGCAAACCTTTCTCTGGCTTCTCATTGTGCTTTTGTAGGGGCTGATCATGCTTTATATCTTCATGCAGTTGAGGAGACAAAAACACCAACTTTACTTATTGGCACGCCTGCATGATGATAGTAGGAAGAATGGGAGAATGCTGGCTTTTCTTTCATGTTTTGATCACCTGAACAATATTTCCAGCATTGGTTTACCACATGGTACTGTTAGAAGGGATCCTATAGTTATTAATATGTAGCACCCTCTACTGTACTAGGTTTGTTAGTGTAGGTTTGTTAGTGTAAAATTGTTAGTGTAGGAAAATTTAGTTCAGCTCAAGGCTAAGCCTAAGCTGTGAATCTGGGTCAGGGTTCAGTGACTCAGGGCTGGATCACTCACCCTAGCAGCCTTTCTGGTGCCTCCTGTTTTCTATGACATTGGAGAATGTTCTAGACATAGTGGGTGGAGGTTAAGAGGAGCTGCTTGGCATATTTATGAGGGTCCCCAGCAAAGGGCTGGCAGGGGGCAAGCCATATCATAAATAGGCAGGAGTCAGGCCAGCAGGGGCAGTCGGGTGGAAGATGGAGATGGAGTGTTGAGGAGGCTGTCGGTGGCCCTCAGGGGTGCCCCCTAGTCTGAGGGGGGTCCCCCTGGGCCGGGGCTCGGGTGCTGGAAGGATCCTGACAAAACACCCGGAGGAGGCACTTCCTGGAGGCACGGAAGCAAGGAGAGAGGACAGCAGGAGCAGGTCACCACGTCTGGGAGATCCCCTGAGAGTCAGCCGAGTGGGCTGATGAGTGTCAGACTGGAGGACTGTGGGAGAAGTTAGCCTGGAGAACTAGTGAAAGAGGCAGCTGCAGCCAGGTCAGTTGGCAGTGCCTGAAGTGGTGGTGCTGGGATCAGTAGCCACAGGAGTAATGCAAGCTTGACACTGAAATTCTGCTACACAAACAAGGGGCCTCGGGTTCCTGCCTGTAATGGGCCAGTGCTTTTAATCTGACTGAGTGATTGTCAGATCCTTATACAGTGATCCAGCTGGTTCTGCAAGCAAGTGTGGGCTGGGGGAAGAAGAGGAGCTGTATATAGGACTGTATATAGGAAGTTGTCCCTGAAGTTGTTGAAGTCAAGTGGACATCCCATAACCTCCCATCCCTATCCAAGTTATTACCCTCAATAAATAACAAAAAAAAAAAGAACTGTTCTGTCGTAAGTGTGCCTGTGAAAATTTAGTTTGGCTGTACAGGGTGGGGGATCCCAGTTCATCTGCTGCCCTTAAGGGGCTGCGCTACAAATACAACCTTTACTCACTACTATAAAAAAGTATATGCAGACTCTTTTTCATCCTCTGTGGTTGCTTTAAACGATTTTGCCCTTCTTCAATTTCTGCAACTTACCTCTTCCCAACAGCAATTGCTTAGATACTCCATTAACTTAGGAAGAAATTACTGATGCCATCAATTCTCTTACTCCCAATAAAATACCAGACCTTGATGGCTTACCTGTAGAATGATATCAATCCAATGCTGAGATACTTTCCCCTAAGCTGCATAGTTTATCCATGGAGGCCTTTGACACCAAGAGCCTGCCAGATTCTATAACTGAAGCTCTTATTTTTATATTGTCCAAATCTGGCAAGGATACATTTCTCTGTGGCTCCTATTGGCCTATTTTGTTGCCTAATAGTGATGTCAATTTACTAGCTAAAGTACTCTCTTCTCATTTGAACAAAGTTATTCTTTTCATTATCAACCCACACCATCTAGTTTCATGCTAGGTAAGAGTACCTGCGATAATATTTGATGCTTGTATCTGCATATTCATAGTGCTGCCAGGTCGCAGAGGAGTGGATTGATAGTTTTGTTGGATGTTCAAAAAGCATTCAACGCTGCAAGGTGGCCTTTCCTATGGGGAAACCATGACACAAATGGGCTTTGGTTCTCAATTTGTCGAGTGGATTCAGCTTTTATATTCCAGTCCTAAAGCAAGTGTATGAACTAATAGAGATGTTTCTGGGGCTTTCTCACTCCAGAGGGGAACTAGGCAGGGCTGTACACTTTCACTGCTTATGCTCACAATTGCTATGGAGCCATTGGCACTATCTGTTATACAGACCCCTGTAGTGGGGGGCATCTGCTGGAGTCCTCTGGAGGGGAAGGTTTAATTGTATGCAAACGATGCACTGATTTATTTAAATGGGTTGGAAACTACTTTTTCTGTATTGTGATGTAGGTTGTGGAAGGCTTCAGTGATGTCTCAAAGCTTTAAACTTGGATGGGATATGTATATTCCTTTTCCAGTTGGTCCATTGCAACCATCTACTTATCTGCAACATTCCAAATGACACATTTCCACAAAATTTTGATTTTTTGGGGATTCAAATTGACTTAGATCATGAGTATGAATCCCTTAAAGAATTTGGAAACCCAACATTTCATATTCCTGATATGTAATACATAATAAAAGTGCGCTGTTCCTTTAAATAGAAAAAAGCTAATGAACACACTTAATAAATATAAGTGATCAATTTGCGAAAATGCCTTCTCAAATAAAGTGCTCAATAAATATAAATACATAAGTGAATTAATTTAATATTAATAATAGTGTAATGCCCTGTACACACGATAGGATTTTCCGATGGAAAATGTGTGATAGGACCTTGTTGTCGGAAATTCCGACCGTGTGTAGGCTCCATCACACATTTTCCATAGGAATTTCCGACACACAAAGTTTGAGAGCTTACTATAAAATTTTCCGACAACAAAATCCGTTGCCGGAAATTCCGATCGTGTGTACACAAATCGATGCACAAAGTGCCACGCATGCTCAGAATAAATTAAGAGAGGAAAGCTTTTGGCTACTGCCCCGTTTATAGTCCCGACATACGTGTCTTACACCACCACGTTCAAAACGATCGGATTTTCCAACAACTTTGTGTGACCGTGTGTATGCAAAACAAGTTTGAGTCAACATCCGTCGGAAAAAATCCATGGATTTTGTTGTCGGAATGTCCGATCAATGTCCGACCGTGTGTACGGGGCATAAGAATCAGATAAAGAATATATCTTGAATCTGTTCACTCCATAAATGGATTAAAATACAGAGCAATCCAACACAGTGTAGTATTTTATGGCAGCCAGTTTAATAAAATAATTAAAATGCACATACAAGAGGCACAGGTACAAACGACGTGTAACACAAAAGGCAGCCACCGCCAGAGTTTCCACCTGGTGTGCAGAATGATGTCACATGTGTGGCTCTTCCCAACATGTTTCTCTGCAAAGATCCCCTTTTATAATACTCCTATAGAATACATATAGAAGCTAGATTATGTATGTGGACCTCACTACCTCTTATTCTTATTGATTATATAAAACTATTCAAGATGATTTACCTACCTAAATTGTTATATATTCTTAGAGTTTTCAAAAAACTGTTTTGATGTATAGATTCCATTATCTCATCATTTATAGGGGGTGTTTTCACTGCTAGGGTGATGAGGATGTGGAACACTATTCCACAATTGGTGGTGGCAGTGGGGAGTATTGATATTTTTAAAAGACTATTGGACGTGCATCTTAAAGAACACAACATACAGGAATATGGGAAATAATTACTGACACTGACACACGTACACCTATACAGGTTGAACTGGATGGACTATTGTCTTTACCTGCTATGTAACTATATTGAACAATACCCACCCAAGAATTTCTGGGTCCTCATTGCAAGCGAAACCTGCTGAAGGAGGACTACCTTACCCTAATTTGTTTATGCATATAATAGCTTACCAACGTACTTATATTTACTATTGGTTACATTTTATCTTACCCAATCTTTCCACTACCTTTATGTTAGCCTTTTAGAAAACTTTCTGGGTTCTCAGTCCCAGTTTACACTGGTGTGATGCGGGAAACCCTGTGATTCAGTGCGGGTTCCTGCATCACACCTGAATCGCACACTGGTTCACACTGTCATCTTTGAACCGTGGGGGTATCTGGGGAGGTTAATGACATCCCCAGATCGCAGATCTCAGTGTGAACTGTCAAATGGTGCAGGAATCAGAACGCATATGTGTGAACACCCATGTGATCCGATTCTAGTGCGGACCAAAAAAAAGGGTCCTGCACCATTTTGGTGTGAATGTGATGCGATTTCAGCCATACAGTTTGTACAATTTAGCTGAATTTGCATTGCAGAGACTTTGCATGCAATCTGCACAGCAATGTGGCGTGAATCACATACAATGACAATTTCTGTGATCGCACAAGTGTGAACCCAGCCTCAAAGATGATAGTCACAAATCTATTGTTTCACAATGCAATAAATGTGCTCCAGTGGATGTTTATCTTTTAGCCTAGCCACAGAAAAAAATAAATCTTATCTCCACTTCAATCACATGGTACACCTTGGACTCCCCTGTGACACAATCACAGGATCAAAGAACTGTTTGGACACCTTGACTCAACTTGGTGGATCAATAAAGGCATTATCTATGTATCTCAACTTTTTGACAACAGCAGCTTTACCTTTTGTGAGTTGCCACTAAAGGCAAGATGTCACATTGATAACAAGTTCTTCTTGAAAGATCTCTTATTTAGACATGCAATTTGTACTTTGACTGTAGAGTTATCGATATCCCCACTGGAACATTTGATATACAACTCTGGATACACCAGACCCATCACTACCTTTTATAGATGTTTACAAACAAAGGACTCTAATGCCCCGTACACACGGTCGGACTTTGTTCGGACATTCCGACAACAAAATCCTAGGATTTTTTCCGACGGATGTTGGCTCAAACTTGTCTTGCATACACATGGCCACACAAAATTGTCGGAAAATCCGATCATTCTAAACGCGGTGACGTAAAACACGTATGTCGGGACTATAAACGGGGCAGTGGCCAATAGCTTTCATCTCTTTATTTATTCTGAGCATGCGTGGCACTTTGTCCGTCGGATTTGTGTACACACGATCGGAATTTCCGACAACGGATTTTGTTGTCGGAAAATTTTATATCCTGCTCTCAAACTTTGTGTGTCGGAAAATCCGATGGAAAATGTGTGATGGAGCCTACACACGGTCGGAATTTCCGACAACAAGGTCCTATCACACATTTTCCGTTGGAAAATCCGACCGTGTGTACGGGGCATAATACTTTCAATACTTCCTAATGAAAATGGCTCCAAAATGTACCTGATCTCATAGAAGAGGACTGGGAGGAGGTTACTGATACTTGCTTTCAGGATGTAATCAGCCATGTAAAGGCAGACAGAAGTACGCAATTTAAATTCAACCACAACCTTTACTATACTCCACCAAATTACTTTGTATGGGCTTTGGTGCACATGCTTGTTGTCCTAGATGTGGGGAAGCTCCTGCAAATGCAGTGCTGAAGTTCTGGTCCTGCTCTTGCCTTTCTACCTTCTGGAATGATCTTGTCACTATACTTGAAACCAGTTTGAGCTGCCCCCACAAGCTAAACTCAAGTACCATGGATTTGAGTCCTCAGTCTTTCTGATCAACAGGGGCACTAGGCAGGGCTGCCCTCTCTCGCCACTCTTGTTCATTTTGGCTATGGAGCCCCTGGCGGAGGCGATTTGAAGTAATCCAGATGTGATGGGCGTGGATGTTGCAGAAAATGTCCTTGTTTACGGATGATATCAAAAGCCTCATACACACGATCGGATTTTACGATGGGAATTGTGTGATGACAGGCTGTTAGCGGAAAATCCGACCGTTTGTACTCTCCATCAGACAATTGTTGGCTAACTTTAGGTGGACGAATGTTGGGTGGCAGGTTTATAAATTTTCCGCGAACAACGGTCTGTTGTCGGATTTTCCAAGCATTGTGTACACAAGTCCTTCGGACAAAAGTCCAAAGTACAAACACGCATGCTCAGGAGCAACAATGAGCCAGAAGCAGTCGGTCTTGTAAACTAGCGTTCATAATGGATAATTAACATTCGTGACGCGGCAAATTATGAGGTCTCGCAATGCAGCGCAGATTCTCTTCTTCTTTAATGGGATAATAATGAAGCTGCTTTGCTGGTGATACTGAAGGAGTTCTACCAAATGTATTTTAAAAGGACCTCTGCACTATTATTAATTATTAATGAGCTAATAATAGTATTAATTGCCCTTTAATATATTTTAAAAGGCTTTTATTTTCTAGTGATATCAAGAATATTATTATGCTTGTTTTTTTTGTTTGTTTTTGGACAAGTTACCACAACACCATTATCCCGTAGTTTTTAAGATCAAAGATACAAAAACTATGTTGGTGTCCCTTGTCAATTTTACATTGTATTTTTTTAAATTTAACTGCCTACTCCCAAACTGTCATTTGAAGTAAAACACATAGCCAAGTATTATTCTCCACAATTTTTTTATTGTGCATTAAAAAAAGAAAACAAATAAAATTAGACATGCTATCTGCCAATAGAACTTAACCAAAAAGTGCATTCTATGCATCCAAAAATATAGAAAATACACCAAATCAAATCATTATTCAACCAAAAAATAAAACAAAAGCCTCATGCATGTGTCCTGCTTCTTAATATAGGGGGTCAACAATGCCAAGAGTTAGTGAAAGCAGGGGTCCGTCACCCGGAGATAATTCCGAAAATCATCCGGATTATTCTCATGGAGCTCAAGCAGCAATGGCATGTGACATAATTGGACACCATTAATAAAACAATCAATTTTTGATCCAAGAAAGCCTCCTGTTCCTGGACTGGACTTAGGTCAAAGCAATAACTCCAAGGCAAATAATAAATAACAAGTTATCTTCTCCAATTCTGCAACATGTCTGGTTGACGAACGGGCGTTCAGAAACGAACTGAAAAGCACAAAATGAAAAGCACGAAATGAAAAGCGCAAATCAACACTCACCAAACTTCTACTAAAACGAAGTTAGCAGAAGGAGCCCAAAGGGTGGCGCCTGACAATTAAACTTTCTCTTTATCGGCTCGAAGTACGTCTAGTATGTCACTATGTTCGTGCTTGTTGGCAGACAATTGTGTGCCGTTTATATGCAAGACAAGTTTTTGCCCAACGCCCTTTGGACAAAAGTCAGAGGCTTTGTCTGTGGAAAATCCAATCATGTGTATGAGGCTTTAATGTCACTGACATCTCCTTGTCTTTCACTACCCAACTTGATGACGATACCGTATATACTTGAGTATAGGTCGACCCGAATATAAGTCGAGGCCCCTAATTTACCACAAAAAACTGGGAAAAACGTATTGACCCGAGTATAAGACGAGGGTGAGAAATGCAGCAGCTACTGTAAGTGGAAAAAGAGGGTCAACAATGCCCATCTGCAGCTGCATGCCTCCCTGTGTCCTGTGCATGTGTCCCTGTGTGCTGTGCAGCCTGCATGTGTCCCTGTGTTCTGTGCATGTGTCCCTGTGTCCTGTGCAGCCTACCTGTGTCCTGTGCATGTGTCCCTGTGTATGTGTGCATGTGTCCTTGTGTCCTGTGCAGCCTACCTGTGTCCTGCGCGTGCCTCCATCCTCCATCCTCCATCCTGTGGCGATCTCCATCCTCCGTGTGCTGCTCTGCACTGATCACCGTGTGATAATACCATTCGGCGGCCATCATTCCACTATTCAAAAGCCGCACCTCCTCGTCTGTGATAGGCAGAACACTCCATTTCCCAGCAGTCAGCGGTCAGCCTATCACTGACATTCTCTCATCCTCATACCACAGATGAGGATGAGAATATGTCCGTGATAGGCTGTACACTGACTGCTGGGAAATGGAGTGTTCTGCCTCTCACAGACGAGGAGGAGGCGCAGCTTTTGAACAGTGGAATGGCTGCCGGATGGTATTATCACACGCTGGCCGCCGTCTGTCTGCATGACACGCTGATCATGTAGGCAGACGGCGGTGACTCGAGTATAAGTCGAGGGGGGCACTTTCAGCCTAAAAAAAAGGGCTGAAAATCTCGACTTATACTCGAGTATATATGGTACTAGACTCCTTTACTTTGGAGATCCAGTTGTCTCCTGCATATGAGGGCCTATATCAGGCTAGTTTCCCCCCTCTTTTTAAAACCTTGTCGGACCAATTGTTGTCCTGGAGCTACCTTCCGCTGTCGTCGATTGGCAGGATTAATATGGTTAGGATTAAGTATTTACCTAAACTCCTGTATGCTTTCTGGGTCCTACTGGTTACTGTACCTTCCCATAAACTTCAAATCCACCAATGGAAAATTTTATTTGGGGTTCCTCCTGACCTCGAGTCAACAAACTAATTTTACTTACTCGTAGGATTGAAGGAGGCCTCTCAGTCCCTAATATCCAAGCCTACTATGTTACAGTTAATCTTGCTCCCATCTCTTATTTACATGAGACTTATTTACCCTTATGGGCTGCTATTGATGTGGTAGACTCGCACCCAATATCCCTGTCTTCCTTACTACTTCTTGACCCCTACTTCTTGACCAACAGGCATGAGCCCCTTCTTACTACATACACTCCATCTCTGAGACTCTATTAAATACTTTGCAGGCTTGCTCTTGCCCAATTTACCCCTCTTGGTGTGGAAAACCCATGCCAAATTAGTTGGCGGATGGAAACCAGGTATTCGGATGTTCATTCCCTGCTTACCCCAACTAGAATTGAAACGTTAAATGCGATCCATGAAATACCACTGTGAGAACATTATCGCTACCTTCAGCTCTGTCACTTTATTCAGAAGCTCCTTAAGTCTCATCTAACACCCTACCTCTTTACAGCTTTCGAAAGCCTACGTAGGTCACGTCTACACTCCATGGGTATAATCTCCTTGATATACTCTTATACTGTTTCCTCTAGGAAAACCCCAATGTGCTCCTTTCAGCAACACTGAGAAAGCAAACTAGCGGTAGAGCTGGCATAGGAGGACTGGCAGATTATGCTTAAAGCTGCTTCTAAGAGTTCCAGAAATATAACTACTCTGGAAAATGCTTATAAGGTTATATACTGTTGGTACTACACACCAGTTCAGCTGGCCTGCATAGTTCCCCAAATTCCATTGACCTGGTGCTCCCATATCTGGTGGTACTGCCCTATATCGATTAGACTATGGATCTGTATTTATGCGCTATTACGAACATTACTTCACTCTGACGTAAAAAGGAACCCTTTGGCTCCTACTCTTTGGTATACTTCAGTTGACTGGCTCTCCTCCGGTCCAGTAGCTGCTGTAGCTCAGTGCGTCTCCTTACAGTTTTGGGGTTAGGCCTCTTCTAGTTCCCCTTTTGTTACTACTAACAATTATGTGCTAATCTTTAAGAACATATAAACAGTACTTTAATACTGTGGATCAGTTTGATTATTGCAATCATTTACTCATTTTAATTCACCCTTATTCCCCACTGTATTTTGGTACTGTACTTTGAGGTATGTTGTACACTATGAATCAATGTCTTTGTCAGTTGGTTCTGTATGACTGTGCTATTTGTCAAAAAAATAGCATTTGTAAAAGAAACCAGTTTGAGCTTTCAAGCACCAAAGACCCTTGAGGTTTGTATCTTGGCTATGAATTTCTTTCCAGGCACCCACAGCCATAATATAGTTTAAGACACAATTCCATCTAGTTCAACCAAAAAAAGGGAAAAAAATATACAATGCTATATACACAATCCTATACCCACAGCAAAGCATGATTCAATTTGCTCCAGCAGGGGGAAAAAATCTTTCCTGATCCCCTAGAGGCAATCGGATATTCCCTGGATCAACTTTACCTATAAATGTTAGTATCCAATTAAATTACCGTATGTACATTTAGGCCTTTTTTGAAGCAATGAACTGAGCTGGACAGAACCAGCTCTTATGCAGTTGTTTCAACATTTTCTCAGCTCTAATGCCCCGTACACACGGTCGGACATTGATGGGACATTCCGACAACAAAATCCTAGGATTTTTTCTGACGGATGTTGGCTCAAACTCGTTCTGAACGCGGTGACGTAAAACACGTACGTCGGGACTATAAACGGGGCAGTAGCCAATAGCTTTCATCTCTTTATTTATTCTGAGCATGCGCGGCACTTTGTGTGTCGGATTTGTGTACACACGATCGGAAATTCCCACAACGGATTTTGTTGTCGGAAAATTTTATAGCCTGCTCTCAAACTTTGTGTGTCGGAAAATCCGATGGAAAATGTGTGATGGAGCCTACACACGGTCGGAATTTCCGACAACAAGGTCCTATCACACATTTTCCGTTGGAAAATCCGACCGTGTGTACGGGGCATTACTGTGAAGAAACCTTTCAGAATTGAAAGATTAAATTTGTTTTCCTCCAGACATAAATAGTGCCTCCTTGTCCTTTGTGGTGAAAAAGTGAATAACTCATCACCAATTCACTATATGGACCATATGGACTATATTTATACATGTTGATCATATCCCTCCTTTCATCTCCTCTTCTCAAGAGAGAATAAATTCAGTTCCTCTAAACCTTTCTCACCGCTTAGCTCCTGCATGCCTCTTATCAGTTTGGGTGCTCTTCCCTCCAATTTCTCCAGTTCCCTGATATCTTTTGTGTGAACTGGTACCCAAAACTGAACTGCATATTTCAGATGAGGTCTTACTAATGATTTGTACAGGGGTAAAATGATATCTCTCTCTGGAGTCTATACCTCTCTTAATACAAGAAAGGATTTTGCTCGCTTTGGAAACCGCAGCGTGGCATTGTATGCCGTTATTAAGCCTATGATCTACCAGAACACCCAGATCCTTCTACACCCTTGATTCCCCCAGTCGTACTCCCCCTAATATGTAGGATGCATGCATATTCTTAGCCCCCAAGTGCATAAATTTACATTTATCAACATTAAGTCCTCTTTTGCCACATAGTTGCCCAATTAAACTGTGCATTGAGGCTTGTAAGTTGGAGATCTCCTGTAAAGATGTTATTCCATTGCATAGCTTGGTGTCATCGGCAAAGACTGAAATGGTACTTTTAACCCCAGACTATACAATTTATCAATATATTAAAAAGTAAGGGTGACAACATTGAACTTTGGGGTACACCACTAACAACCCTAGACCATTGAAGCATTAACCACTACTCTCTGAATTTTGTTCTTTTAGACAGTTTTCTATCCATTTACAAAATGATATTTCCAAGCCTGTGGACTTACCTTACACGTTAGCCATGTGTGGGGAAAACATTCACTGGTGGTGCTATTCCAGCGGTGGCTGCTATTTCTGAGAGATCCTGTGTAAGATTATCCAGCATCCTGCCTGGCTGGGGAACTTTTTGTTCTTTGGCCATATATGGCATCTTCAACTACTGGCGTTAACCATTAAAAATGTGAAGATCTGGGGATTTCTCTCTCTGCCATACATCTTGCTTATTTTTGGCTTTGTTACAATAAATACCCAGTCGTCCATCCACAGTTGCTTGTCAGTTCTGATTCCTTATTTGTACCTACACTTTTTTGACGGGACTACTTGACTCCTCAGCAGCTTCCCTGCATTTTGTTTGTTTTGTTTTTAGCTGCAAGTTTATGCTCTCCACTATATATCACCCTAAATGCTCCTGAAGAAGCGCATGGCATGTAACATGTAGAGCACGATCAAGTTTACATCGCTTCAATGCAATATAACCGCACTCTGGGATCTACTGTTACTATGGAACATTTTTATCTCCTCCAAGATTCCATGTAGTTGCATTAAGGTTATATACAGTTGCAATAATTTATCCATTGGTTAATCTATCAATGTAGATTTTAATATATGTTTTTTCTATGTTTATATAGTACAAATAAAAATATATTTTTTTGTACACCCTGTTTTGTCGTGCCTAAAAAGTTCAAGCTCTTTATACCCAAATTCTCCTCAATGTGTGGGGAACTGTGTCAAACGATTTTGCAAAATCCAAGTATACTACGTCCACAGCCACTCCATGTTTCAGCTACGCTTCTTCCATGCTAGGAAGGTTATTCTGCTGAATTGGAAAAGTGCTGCTTCTCCTACTGTGCTGCAAATGAGTTGTATGGTGAATTCAGAACTTCCTAAATGTAAGATAATATGTATGGGTAGGGTTACCCAAAAAGGTTTACTAAGATATGTCAGCCTTGGCTGGATATCACTTCATCTCAATGGGCTGAAATTCCTTCCTCAAAAATATCTGCACTCTATGAACGCTGATGTGTATACTTATTGCACTGTCACCACATGTATTGCTTTTTAATAAGATCTGTGTAGCTGGTTGCCATTAGCTACAATTTTGTGTTAATGGCTAAAACTTCAATGAAAGAAGAACCTAAATAAACAGGTTAAAAAAAATACAGTGAAACAATGTATTATATAACCTGGAACTAAATAGATAAAGGGACAAATTCCTGCCTGGCCGAGACCTACAGACATGCTGCCATGGGTGAATCCAACCGCAGTCTGTCCTCATGCCGCTCCCAATCCCCACGGCACTCGGGCACAGAGCTGAGTCGGCAGATCAAGGAGATCTTCAGGTCTTAGGCTGCCAGCATGACCATGGCCACCCTGCCTGCCTCACAAGCCTCCTTGTTGGAAACAAGCACCTTGCAGCAGCCAAACCAGCAGACACAAAGCCAGGTAAGAGTTAGGAGATCATTTCAAAGACACATGGAGGATCTTGATAATTGTGGACGCAGGAACAATCTGTGGGTCCGCGGGGTCCCAGAATCAATCGAAAACGACCAAATTCAACAGACATTGACAGCCATCGTTAACAACCTACTAGACACATGTTGTAATAGCAAACGCCCGGGGAGATGGTCCACCCGTTACTACCTCCCATCGCAGCCGGGATTGACGTCATGCAGCGCCGGCTGGTCCAGGAGCATCCGCTGCTCCTTATACTGTCCAGCTGTCCCGCTCTTTGAGTCTTGGAGCTCAGTCCTTGTAACAGGCCGGAGAGGAGGCACACATGTTGGTGTAACTGCAATTACCAAGTTTCTGTTTGTGAGTGCAACTTTTTGTTTTTATACAATGATTTTAAATAAACGTTATCACACTAGGTCAGCTGTGCGCTCTCTTTCTCCCTAAATTTATAACCTACTAGCCAGACCTGCCACAAGTCCCATCAAGATGGAAAGAATTAATTGTGCAATGAGCCCCAAAGGAAAGGACACTGACCCATCACGAGACATAATCTGCTGTCTCACCAGTTTCCGCACTAAGGAAGAGATTCTTAGAAAAGCGCACAACCAAATCCACATTACTCATTAATCTGTAGATATTAAAATCTACCAGGACTTGTCCAACATAACTTTACAACACCGCAAAGACCTCCGACCTCTACTAAATATCTTGCGGACACAGGGAATCCATTATAGGTGGGAATTCCCATTTTGCCTTTCAACGTCCATAGCTGGTAGATCAGCCATGCTTAGGGTACCGCAGGATCTGCCGCAATTCTGCGAACACCTAGGTATTGCCCTGGTCCAGGTTCTTGACTGGTATGCTAAATTCCGTGTTCCTCCATCCACCAGAGAGCGCTACAGGGAGGAACGGATGGAAACACAGAATCTAGCCAACAAAACCACAGATCACCAAGGGCAGGTTCGCCACCTCCGAATGTCCCACTGCTGTCAATCAAATCCAGTGACGTGGGAGCCAGGGGACAGGGCTGAGTACTGGTGTCTGTGTCAATGGACGCAGCAGCAGGACTTGGGAGCACCCCCGCACAAGCGCCCCCATGGAAAGTGGCTCTCTGTTGGGGCACTCGAGGAGGAGCCAGGAGTGCCACAGGGGGACCCCAGAAAAGGAGGATTGGGACCACTCTGCGCAAAACCCTTGCACAGAGGAGGTAAGTATAACATGTTTGTTTTTTTAAAAAAAAACTGAGCATTACAATCACCTTAAGCCATTCCTCTTTGATGACATTCGGGTTGCAGATAAGTGTTTCACAATTATAATCTTATATCCACGTTTCTGTTTCTGAGTTTGCACTGTTAGTAACTAAGTTTATGATTACACGCAAAATGTTGATATAGTGGCCCCTTATACTTAAGGCTCCTTTGAGGGGCGGATGCCCTCAACAATCTACTCTTTTTTTGAAGATCACACAGATTGGACTCTATAACGGTCTAGCAGATGCGAATAAAACGTTAATTTCCTGTTTCCTGTATGTACCGCACTGATGTTAACACTCAGGCTTGAACTCTATAAAAGAAATACTGTTCAAGATAGAGTTTTCCCCGATTGTAACAAACACGTGCCACCATAAACCTTTCAACAAAGTTATCACTATGTTAACTTCACCTGTTCATGGGACTCATTATTCTGAAACACTTCACCACTCAAAAAGTCATATGTAATGCTATAAGGCCTCTTTTAGTGCACCCAGAAATGGGGCACACCCAGACCTTGTTACACCTATTACTTGAGTACATCTCTACCTGAGTTCCAGGGTTTTTTAATGTCATCAACAGACTGCTACCACCCTTTTAGTATTCTTCAGTATTCTTGGGACATATGGTCAATTAGTTTGAACACAGAGTGCATTCTAATTTCTTTTTGAATTTTAGTTCTTTTATTATGCAATGTTACAGATGGGATGAGAACAAGAGAAACAGCTCATCCTAACTAAATTTCCTCGGCTCCATAGATTTGAAATGACTGAGCTGTTTAACTTTTTTGCTGCCAGGCCATGTGCTCCAGTTTTAAACCCAGCTGGCCAAACCATTTTTGTAATTTTTCCATTGCTCTTTTATTTTTCACTTCACAGCTTTCAGAGTTTGTAAAAGACCCCCAAAACCATATATTTTCTGAAAGCACTTGACCAGTAGAATAAAAATAAGGTGCTACTGATTTTTAGGGCACAATGATATTTGCACAAGTGTTTATCAAACAATATTTTTGCTAAAAATACACTAAAATCATTACTAGCAGATACAAACACAGCAAATTTTACAGAATTCCTGCTCAATTCATACTAAATAGAAAAGTTTAACCTGTATTGAGTTAATAAATAACACATTTTTGTAAATTTTAAATCAAATGTATGCAAAACTGTAAATAAGCATATTTCTATAAAAGGCTGGAGGTTTTAATTTTTCACTTTGAGCTTTCAGAGTTTGTAAAAGACCCCCCAAATCATCTATTTTCTGAAAGCTCATTAGAATAGTAGAATAAAAAGAATAGGTATAGGGACATTTTATGGGATTTTTAAGGTGCAAAATAAGGTACAGTGATCTCAAGAGATAATGTAAAAAGTTTTTATCTAAAGACGAATAAAAAATTGTTTAAAAAACAATTATAGCAAGTACGTAAGACATAGTTTTATGGATACAGCACGTTTGAATGGAATTCCCAACATGTTTCGCCCATATTCCAGGCTTCTTCAAGGGATTCTGTCCATTTGAGGTACAAGCCTTCTATTGAAAGAGGATATACATATAATAATCACATCAGAAATCATGATATAAAAAATATAATATACATACACTTGTTTATTCATTCATTTTGGAAATTAAGTTTCCAATACATATCGATATTTAAATACATGTGCACATTCAATTCGATGACATTCTTATTTACCCTGGTCTCTTGAAATATTGAATACTATATCTGAAAATTAATTTCGAAAATGAGTGAACAAGTTTATGTACAGTGCCTTGCAAAAGTATTCACCCCTTGGCTTTTTACCTATTTTGTTACATTACAGCCTTTAGTTAAATTTTTTTGTAATCTGAATTATATGTGATGGATCAGAACACAATAGTCTAAGTTGGTGAAGTAAAATTAGAAATATATATATATATATCTAAAACTATTTTTCAGAAATAAAAAACTGATAATTGGCCTGTGCGTATGTATTCACCCCCTTTGTTATGAAGCCCATAAAAAGCTCTGGTGCAACCAATTCCCTTCAGACGTCACGTAATTATTGAAATTATGTCCACCTGTGTGCAATCGAAGTGTCACATGATCTGTCATTACATATACACACCTTTTTGAAAGGCCCCAGAAGCTGCAACACTTAAGCAAGAGGCACCACTAACCAAACACTGCCATGAAGACCAAGGAACTCTCCAAACAAGTAAGGGACAAGTCAGGGTTAGGTTATAAAAAAATCCAAATCTTTGATGATCCCTAGGAGCACCATCAAATCTATCATAACCAAATGGAAAGAACATGGCACAACAGCACACCTGCCAAGAGACGGTTGCACACCAATACTCACAGACCGGGCAAGGAGGGCATTAATCAGAGAGGCAACACAGAGACATAAGGTAACCCTGGAGGAGCTGCAGAGTTCCACAGCAGAAACTGGAGTATCTGTACATAGGACAACAATAAGCCATACGCTCCATAGAGTTGGGCTTTATGGCAGAGTGGCCAGAAGAAAGCCATTACTTTCAGCAAAAAACAAAATGGCACGTTTTGAGTTTGCGAAAAGGCATGTGGGAGACTCCCAAAATGTATGGAGGAAGGTGCTCTCGTCTGATGAGACTAAAATTTTACTTTTTGGCCATCAAAGAAAATGCTATGTCTGGCACAAGCCAAACACATCACATCACCCAAAGAACACCATCCCCACAGTGAAACATGGTGGGGTAGCATCATGCTGTGGGGATGTTTTTCAGCAGTCGGGACTGGAAAACTGGTCAGGGTTGAGGGAAAGATGGATGGTGCTAAATACAGGGATATTCTTGAGCAAAACCTGTACCACTCTGTGTGTGATTTGAGGCTAGGATGGAGGTTTACCTTCCAGCAGGACAATGACCCTAAACACACTGCTAAAGCAACACTTGAGTGGTTTAAGGGGAAACATGTAAATGTATTGGAATGGCCTAGTCAAAGCCCAGACCTCAATCCAATAGAAAATCTGTGGTCAGCCTTAAAGATTGCTGTTCACAAGCGCAAACCATCCAACTTGAAGAAGCTGGAGCAGTTTTGCAAGGAGGAATGGGCAAAAATCCCAGTGGTGAGATGTGACAAGCTCATAGAGACTTAACCAAAGCGACTTGGAGCTGTGATAGCCGCAAAAGGTGTCTCTACAAAGTATTGACTTTAGGGGGGTGAATAGTTGTGCACATTGACTTTTTCTGTTATTTTGTCCTATTTGTTGTTTGCTTCACAATAAAAAAAAAACATCTTCAAAGTTGTGGGCATGCTCTGTAAATTAAATGATGCAAATCCTCAAAGAATCCATGTTAATTCCAGGTTGTGAGGCAACAAAACATGAAAAATGCCAAGGGGGTGAATACTTTTGCAAGGCGCTGTATATTATATTTTTTATATCATGATTTCTGATGTGATTATTATATGTATATTCTCTTTCAATAGAAGGCTTGTACCTCAAATCGACAGCATCCCCTGAAGAAGCCTGGAATATGGGCGAAACATGTTGGGAATTCCATTCAAAAGTGCTGTATCCATAAAACTGTGTCTTACGTACTTGCCATAATTGTTTTTAAACATTTTTTTATTTGTCTTTAAACAAAACTTTTTACGTTATCTCTTGAGATCACTGTACCTTATTTTGCACCTTAAAAATCCCATAAAATGTCCCTATACCTATTCAATTAAGGGATGTGGTGGTAATAATAGTGGTTTGCCCGTGATTATAAAATCCATTTCCTAGAATAAAAGGAAGGTGCTACTGTAGGGGCAAAATAGTTGCGCAATGCAAATGTTTATCAAAAAACACTAAAATCCTTATTAGCATACAAAACACAACATAACTTTTAAAAATCCTGTAGGTGCATGGCCCCAACTGCAGGCAGTGTGAGTTCAGAGACAGGCACCCACACAGATGTCAAGTTGGGAGCAGTGTCCATACATCCGCTGTGTCCCAATTGACATGAATGGGACTGCCTACACAGGAATGCACAGAACACCTGTGCATTCCCCTGCTGCCGCTGTATCCCAATTGACATCAAAGGGACTGTCTGCATGGGGATGCACAAAACACTTGTGCATCGCTGTGCAGCTAAACACAGCCTTGTTGTAGTATGCCCAGCGTGAATGAGGCCCTAGGCCTTGTTAAGACTTGCGGTTGGGGGGGTGGCAAAAATGTGCTGTTGAGCTGTGTTTCTGCCACCCGCCAACAGGCACAATTTTATTTTTTTATATTTTTTACAGATTTTTTTCTTTTTGAGGGGGAAGGGGGCTTTGCAGAGACATCAAATGTCTCTTTTTTATAACAGAGGAAGGGACTGAAGACAGTCCCTTTCTCTGAACTGTCGGTGATTGAGATAGGAGTTTGCACAGAGCAGTTGGCCCTCCAGTTGTTCAGGAACTACAATTCCCACCATGCCCAGTCATGTCTGTGAATGTCAGAGTTTTACAATGCCTCATGGGACGTGTAATTCCGCAACAGCTGGAGGGCCATAGTTTGAAGATCCCTGGCGCAGAGCCTCTTGTTCATTCACAAACTGAAAAATAGTAAACAGTGTTTACTATACTTCAGTAATAAATGAACAGAAGCAATCAGTACCGATTTATTTGACGTTTTTTAACTCTTAGTGAATAACATCATTTATGATGTGTTAAACGTAATTAATCGCAGTTTATGTTTAACAACACCTCCTTGCCAGCTGGTATGTCAAATTGTCCAAATTTCGATCCATGTATGGGCAGGTTAGTTGTACATAAGTTGATCTAGCAATTAACTTGTGTACAACCAGGCTGTTGGAAAATTTTCTCTCGATCAGTGTCGCTCGCTATGGCCAGTGGTGCTAAGGAGTGTATTCTGAAGGCAGGGAAATCTCCCCGCTGTCAAAATACAAAGGCTCAGCAGGAGGGATTCCAGCAGAGGGAAGAAATTGAAGAAAATTAAATGACTTGTTAATGGCCAGCCATTGGCAGCTGTAGGATTCTACAGCTTCAGAAAAAATGATTGTAATGGTTCTGATTTTACCATACATTTTGTTTGCTTTTTCACATAAAATGAACTGCACTAAAATTCTAAAGTTCGATAGTGGCCTTACAAGAGCTAAAGTTGTCATCTCTTTCCATCCAGGAAGTTTGCATTTTCAAAAGGAGAGTTCAGATACGGCAGCCTCTATGATTCTCATGAGACAGAGTCCTTTACTTACATGTTTATGTCTTCATTGGTCTGTGAAAACTGATCTTGGGAACCATTCCTTTCTGTTTTACGCTCCAAATCATAAAAAAGTTGAAAGTGAAAGTTCTATGTTTAGTTTTAATATTATTTGGCACACGTTATACATTAAAATATAGTTAACTAAATCCTAAAAGTGAGCAGAAAGCAAATGTTTTAATGATACAGATATTACAGATATTGGATGACACTAGCTTCTAGTTTCTACAGTATATCAAGCATTCCAAATGAAACAGCTCTATACAGGAGCTGCCTGTATGTAATAAAGTCCTGCACTGGCTGGGCAAAAGCCCATGGCTGTAGCTCTCAGAACCTTCTAACAGATTTTTTTTAGTTTTGAAAAGATTGGTGGGGGGGGGGGGGGGTAATACCATTGTAATGATTTTATTTCTGTGTGTCCCCAATTGAAAATTATTCTCTCTATTTGTCCAGGTGACCATTGTCATGGGGAATGAAAGTGAGAGAAAATCAAAAATTCTGAGATGCGCCTGTTACAGTGATAGTTGTCCAAACTGATATTTTGCATACTTTGGAGAGATTTTGCCTCACTTGCTGTTGTGTCTACAGGACAGAAACTTAAGGGAAGTCCCTGCAATGGGATATGTGGATACAACCACCATAATAATAATAATAATAATAATAATAACCTTTATTATTGGTAAAACAAAAACTTTTTTTACAATTGGATAAAGTAGGGAGATCCAAGGCATTGTTTTATACTCCCCTCTTCTGTTGTGATGGAAACAGTTTTACCAGACAGTCAGTGCAAATATGCAGAACTGAGGACAAATCTTCAACATGGACACAGAGAGAACTCTCTGAGAGTGCATCTATACAGAAAAACCAACATAACTCATTTTATTGTTTTATGTAGAAGGCGCTTTGAAAAGGTGGTAACAGGAAGTTTACAGGAGCTCAAGTAAGAGAAAAGAGGTGATCCCTGATTCTGCACATCTGTATGATCCTATGGTGGTGATAAGAGTGGCAACCTCTTATCAAATTAAATGACAAAAGGTTCTAACCCACAGAATATCAAATACTGAAATTTTTGTTTTTTTAAGTTTTCTCTGTAAAGGATAAGATAGAACTAATTTGTAAACCAGCTGGCTCCCGGAGCATAATTTGTTTTCTAAAAGAATAATTACCATGTACTTAGCCTAAGGCCCCTTTCACACTGGGGCGGGGGCAGAGGCAGCGTCAGTGGTAAAGCGCCGCTATTTTTAGAGGCGCTTTACCGCCGTATTTGGGGAGGGACGCTTTGAACCCCCGCTAGCGGCCGAAAAAGGGTTAAAACCACCTGCAAAGCGCTGCTGCAGCAGCTCTTTGCCGGCGGTATAGCCACGCTGCCCATTGATTTCAATGGGCAGGAGCGGTGGAGGAGCAGTATACACACCGCTCCTTCACCGCTCCAAAGATGCTGCTAGCAGGATTTTTTTTACCGTCCTGCCAGCGCACCGCTCCAGTGTGAAAGTCCTCAGGCTTTTACACTGAAGAGACAGGAGCGACTCTTTCAGGGCGCTTTGCAGGCGCTATTTTTAGCGCTGTAGCGCCTGAAAAGCGCCCCAGTGTAAAAGGGGTCTAACTAAATTTATACTTTTAGAAATTACTAATTTGTCCTGTATCCATAAAATAATTTTGGAACAGGTATATCCCACACCTGCAGCCAATGGAGCTGATTTACAAAAGGGATAAGGACTGTTCGCTAAGGCTGCATTCACACCTGGGTGTTTTCAGCTCAAAAAACGCTCGTAAAACGCTTATCTCAAAAGTTCCAAAACGCCCAACAAGCAAAATCCCATTCATTTCAAAGGCACCTGTTCACATCTGAGCATTCTGTCGCCTGAAGCAAATTGCCTGAATCTCAAAAAAGTACATGAGCTTCTTTTCTGGCATATTACAGGAATTTTACTGCTTTTACATTGGTGACCTTTTAACCTTAAGCCCTCATGCACACAGGCTGTTAAAAAAACGTTATGAAAACGCCAGTATCTTTGCAGTGACTTTTTTTTAACTTTTTTCAGCTTTTTTCAGCGTTTTTGCAATAGCGTTTTTGAGCGTTTTTGAGCGTTTTTCCGCGTTAGCATTTTTGAGCGTTTTTTTTTTTTTTCAAAATGTTTTTTTTTTTTTCAATGGATCAAAAACGCTAAAAAACGTTGGTGAATGACGTTTTTGAGCATTTTTGAGCGTTTTTCAGCGTTTTTCAGCGTTAGAGCGTTTTTACAGCTGAAAAACGTCTTTCAGAACCCACTGGTCCTGGGTTTTTTTTACAGCTTAAAAACGCCTATGCCACTTGCAGCTCAAAAACACCTAGGTGGGCATGAAGCCATAGACTAACATAGACAGGCCTTTTTAAGCTGCAAAAAAAGCTCAAAAAAGCAGCTGTAAAAACGTCCGTGTGCATGAGGACTTAAAATGCCTGTACAAAAACGCTAAAAAACTCTGCAAAAACGCTCTAAAAACACCCAGAAAAATGCCTGAAAAAAAAAAACGTTGTACCCAAACAAAATTGACGTCCTTTTTTTCCCAAAAATAGAGCTTTCTTTTGGTGGTATTTGATCGCCTCTGTGGTTTTTATTTTTTGTGCTATAAACAAAAAAAGAGCAACTATTTTGAAAAAAAACTCAATATTTTTTACTTTTTGCTATAATAAATATCCCCCAAAAATATATAAAAAAACATTTTTTTTTCTCAGTTTAAGCCGATATGTATTCTTCTACATATTTTTGGTAAAAAACATTGCAATAAGCGTATATTGATTGGTTTGCGCAAAATTTATAGCGACTACAAAATATATTTTATGATAGTTTTATGGCATTTTTATTTTGTTTTTTTTTTTTATTAGTAATGGCGGCGATCTGCGATTTTTATTGGGACTGCGACATTATGGCAGACACATCGGACATTTCTGAAACTATTTTGGGACCATTATCATTTATACAGCGATCAATGCTATAAAATGCATTGATTACTGTGTAAATGACACTGGCAGTGAAGAGGTTAACCACTAGGAGGCAGTGAAGGGGTTAAGTGTGTCCTAGGGAGTGATTCTAACTGGTAGGGGGCTGGGCTTTAACACACAGGACAGTGATCACTGCTCTCGATGACAGAGAGCTGTGATCTCTGTCCTGTCACTAGGCAGAACGGGGAAATGCTTTGTTTACAAAAGCATCTCCCTGTTCTTCCTCTCCGTGACACGATCACGGGCACCCGGCAGGGCGCGTGCCTGTGACACCGCTTCTTAAAGGGGACGTACCTGTACGCCTTTTTGCCTACCAGCGCCATTCTGCCGACGTACATCGGCATGCGCTGGTCGGCAAGCGGTTAATAATATTTACTGTGAATATAGTCTAATTCTTTCTTTTGAGCGAGCCTCTGACCACATTTATCCACAATGCTTATGATGTTAAATGGTTCTTATTCACAACCATTCCTTCAAACTGTTGCCTTTTTCAGACAATATACTTTTAAGCAAATTTGACGGGAAGGACCTCCAAGTTTATATTTTCTGGAATATTGCCTGGGCCATGCACAACACAAGAAGGGTAGGGGGAGCTTAGAACTAAATGCATGGCTAAAGACCTAGTGCATAGCTGCCAACTGTCCCGGATTTCCCGGGACATTCCCGGGACCTGGACTTCATTCCCGGATTTGTGGTGTCCCGGGAAATGTCCCGAAAAATCCGGTTTCCGTTTTTGAAACCGCCGCCGCCGCTAGAGGTCGGCGGCCGGCGGAGACATTGTCTCCGCCGGCCGCCATTTTGTGGAAGTTCAGGAAGACGGCTGGGGGGGGGCTAGACGGAGCTTCTGCGTCGCCGCCCACCCCCTGCCCCGCTCCGCCTCGGCCCGCCCCGCTCCGCCTCGCCCCGCTCCGCTTTGGCCCGCCTACCCCCCGCCCCACTGCCAGTCTGATATGGAAAGGGGCGGGGGTTCTTGGTGGGGGGGAGCGCGCGCACCACTGTGGGACACCTGATGTGAGTGGGGGGGGCACTGGGGACACCTGATGTGAGGGGGGGCACTGGGGACACCTGATGTGAGTGGGGGGGGGGCACTGGGGACACCTGATGTGAGTGGGGGGGCACTGGGGACACCTGATGTGAGTGGGGGGGCACTGGGGACACCTGATGTAAGTGGGGGGGCACTGGGGACACCTGATGTGAGTGGGGGGGCACTGGGGACACCTGATGTGAGTGGGGGGGCACTGGGGACACCTGATGTAAGTGGGGGGGCACTGGGGACTCCTGATGTGAGTGGGGGGGGCACTGGGGACACCTGATGTGAGTGGGGGGGGCACTGGGGACTCCTGATGTGAGTGGGGGGGGCACTGGGGACACCTGATGTGAGGGGGGGCACTGGGGACACCTGATGTGAGTGGGGGGGGGCACTGGGGACACCTGATGTGAGGGGGGGGCACTGGGGACACCTGATGTGAGGGGGGGCACTGGGGACTCCTAATGTGAGGGGGAGCTCCGCCGGGGACACCTGATGTGAGGGGGGGGCACTGGGGACACCTGATGTGAGGGGGGGCACTGGGGACTCCTAATGTGAGGGGGAGCTCCGCCGGGGACACCTGATGTGAGGGGGGGCTCCGCCGGGGACACCTGATGTGAGGGGGAGCTCCACCGGGGACTCCTGATTGTGAGGGGGGGCTCCACCGGGGACTCCTGATTGTGAGGGGGGGCTCCGCCGGGGACTCCTGATGTGAGGGGGGGCTCCGCCAGGGACTCCTGATGTGAGGGGGGGCTCCGCCGGGGACTCCTGATGTGAGGGGGGGCTCCGCCGGGGACACCTGATGTGAGGGGGAGCTCCGCCAGGGACTTCTGATGTGAGGGGGGGCTCCGCCGGGGACTCCTGATGTGAGGGGGGGCTCCGCCGGGGACACCTGATGTGAGGGGGGGCTCCGCCGGGGACACCTGATGTGAGGGGGAGCTCCGCCGGGGACTCCTGATGTGAGGGGGGCTCCGCCGGGGACTCCTGATGTGAGGGGGGGCAATATTACATAATATTATATTACAATACAATAATAGAAATAATGCGCTTCAATCATCCTGACACCATAACAACCATGGTGCCGGGATGATTGAAGTGCTAACACCAGGTGTTTGGAGTATCTTTATCTGCTGATTGTTAAACTTTCTAGAATACACATATTTCTATTGTGTAGGATCTGGGGCTGCTGTCCTGTCATTTCCCCCTCTCTCCCCCTCTCTCCCCCTCTCCATCCCTCATTCATTTCAGACTCTAACCACACCCTCTAGAGCCACGCCCATTTAAGCCACGCCCACAATTTCGCGTAAACCACGCCCATTTTACGGTGCATCTATTTTTGCTAGGCCACGCCTGCTGACGAATGCCCCGCCCCCTAATTATTGGACAGCTCCGCCTACAGCCACAAAAGTGTCCCACATTTTTTTTTTACAATGTTGGCAACTATGCTAGTGTTAGAGGGAAAGGTTTCTAGAGCACTGGGCTGACTTTTCATTTATATGGAAGTAGGTTTCCTGTGCTGGGGGAGAGCTTTATGGAAAGGCTAGATGAGTATTTAAAATAGTATTGAGGGGAGGAAGAATTAGAATAAAATGGGGCAGACAAGTCAGATACCAATGGGTGGGACAGGAGAAGATGGGAGAAGGGCTATGGCAGGTGATAAGGAGTTTCTCATGTTACAACCAACCATTGGAAATTATAGAACTATTTGTACTACAAAAAAAGATATGCAAACACAAGTAAAAATGTGACAATTAATTAAAATGTTTGTTCACAATGCCATAAGTATTTCAAGCAAAATAGGAGTGTTAATTGGTATTGATAGATGTTGGCTTCATTCTTCACATGATTTGGCTATTAACCACTTCAGCCTCGGAAGGTTTTGCCCCCTAATGACTAGGCCATTTTCTGTGATACAGCACTGCGTTACTTTAACTGACAATTGCGTGGTCGTACGACACTGTACCGAAATAAAATTGATGTCTTTTGGCTTTCTTTTGGTGGTATTTGATCACTTCTGCGTTTTTGTACAAAAGAATATTCCTGCGCTATCACAATATCACAACACTATGACCCTCATGCTGGAGGATAGCAACACATACACAAAACTATTAAAAAACCCAGTCTTTGCATGCCGCAAGGCGCTCGAACAAGTGGTCCATCTGGGAGTCAAAAAGACAATATTGAATAAAAAAGAAGCAAGATTCCTTATACCTGAATCTTGTCGCACGCCAATTATTTATTCCGTCCCCAAACTACACAAACATAAAACTAACCCACCCCCGAGGCCGATAGTGAACGGCATTGAGTCAATAACAGCAAGGATGGGCCAGTATATAGATACTTTCTTGCAGCCGGCGGTTCAGAAAACTAAAGCTTATTTGAAAGATAGCAAAGAAATGCTAAGGGTCATAGATAACATTCAGGGAGAGAATAAACCATGGATCATGGCCACCGCAGATGTGTCGGCGTTATACACAATTATCCCTCATCATAGGGCCTGTGAAGCAGCCAAATGGGGTCTAAGAAGATATACCGAACTTCCGTGTACGCAGCGGAAGTTCCTAATCAAATGTCTGGAATTCAGTCTCAAAAATAATTATTTTTGGTATAACCATTCATATTATCACCAACAAACTGGGGTGGCCATGGGAGCCAGATTTTCCCCAAGCATAGCCGGCCTGTTTATGGCACAGTGGGAAGAGTACAATGTTTTTAGTGAACGCCCAAGCCAACTCGTCATATATAAAAGGTACATTGATGATATTTTTATATTATGGGATGGAGAAGAAGGACACCTAACAGAATTCCTCACGAAGCTCAATGACAACGACAGAAATATTAAATTAACTTGGGATATCAGCTCAGAAAAAATTAATTTTTTAGACCTAGAAATTTCGCTTGATAATTTCATTTTTAATACTAAAACGCACTTTAAGGGGGTCGATAGAAACAGCTACCTCCCAACCACAAGCTGCCATCACAAGAACTGGATTTTTAATATCCCAAAAGGACAATTAATGCGCATAAAGAGAAACTGCACAAAAATCGAGACATATTTTGAACAGGCAGAGAAGATGGGCGAGAGATTCACCACAAAAGGCTATGATGGAAAATTTATTAAGACAAAAATAGATGAAGTGGCTAAATTAGACCGGAACCAATTGATTAAAGAAAAAACTACCCAACAAGAAAAAACAATGGAAGGAATACCCCTTATCTTAGACTTCAATGCACAATATAGAAAAATAGAAAAGATAATAAAGCGCCATTGGCACATCCTGCGGGCAGATAGACAATTACAGGATATTCTCCCTGAGAACCCAAAATTTGTATACAAGAAAGCCCCAACAATTAGAGACATATTAGTGAAAAACGTTGTGGACCCACCCAAGAAACCGTTTACTTTCTTCTCCGGAAACGTTTTTTTCCCATGCAAGAGGTGTTTTGTATGTCTCAGGACTAAACGCCCCAATAAGAAAGTTTTTAGTTTTACGGCAACCAGCACAGGAGAAAACCACGCAATCAAAGACTTTGTTTGCTGTAACACAGAAGGGGCAGTATACGTGCTTGAATGTAGCTGTGGCCTTCAGTACGTAGGGCGCACCAAAAGACCCCTCAGAGTCCGTATCAAGGAGCACGTCAAAAACATTATCAACGGCTATGACGAGCACTGTGTATCTAAGCACTTTCTTACTTGTCACAACAGAGACCCCACTAACCTGAAATTTTGGGGCATCACCCCATATACAAAACACTGGCGGGGGGGCCACAAAGTGAGAACCTTAAGTAAGCTGGAATCCAAGTGGATCTATACCTTGGACACTTTTTGGCCCCGCGGCTTAAACATCGAGTTTGATCTACACTGTTTCCTGAGTGATTTTTAAAATACTTTTAAAATAATTTTAAAATAATTTCAAAATAATTTGTTAAAATAATCTTTTAATGTTTTCAATATGGCTTTAGAATAACCCAAAAGAGATCCTAGACCACTGATCCCCCTAATTTTTATCTGACAAAGGAGTTTTTTATATATATAATAATTTTTTATATATATTCTTATATATGTTTTTTATATACACTGATTCATCTACTTGCCCCTTATATTAGGGAAGCCTGCATATTTATGCAAGGTTATACTTGTAGCTAGCAGCGGAGACAATATGCTAGCCTTTCAGGGAATATAACTAAAATAGCTTTTATTCTTAAACATTTTTATTTTTACAACCAATAAATATATTACTCTTTTTTAATTCCCTCACTTATAAACGATAGGCTGATGTTATTAATTTATTTCAATTTTATTTATTATATGCTAATTTAATGCTCATATACATTTATCCATTATGGTTAGAAATGTTTGTATATATGTACATTCACTGTTTTTGCACGGTTAGCATTCTGTCAGTGTCTGCCGCCCCCCTTTTCCCTCCGTTTGATTATTATACATATTATGTAGTACAAATTTATTTTGTCCTGCGTTCTTGCAAGACACCATACCATTAATAATATCCTATAGGCAATCATGCTCCTAAAAATAATTCGTTCTCTCTGCCCGCTGGGTTTCCATCATTGGAAATAATAATGCCCTCCTTTGCTGTATAAGTATAAGAGGTTTCGAACCAGCTGACAGCCCCTATTGGCCATTACTTGTCAGCTGACATACACCCTGAGTCGAATCAGATCGAAAAAAACCCCTAGGAAAATGGCCGCCGTAACTCAAATACACAGAACTTCGGGAAAATGGCCGCCCATTGCCGGCCAATAATACACTATTTAAGGACACTATTACAGCCTATACTTATCCCCTGAAGAAGTCACGTGTGGTGTGACGTCACGCGTAGGGACAGGATAGGCTGGATACACTGAAAGAAAGCTACGAGCTCGCCGCTCGTCGGATACAAACACCTCACCATTCATTGTAAATGTGAGTACCTGCTGTTTTTGCCTAATAAACGTTGTTACTTTTTAAACGGAGTTACACTATTGGGTTCCTTTCATTCCTGTTTTTAAACACCCCCCTGGACCATATCTGAGGGAATCCCACCCCAGGACGGTGAGGAACACGTAGGAGCCGCTAGGTGGAAAAAATTAAAGAACCAGTTTGGTCATACGCTGTTGCCCCATTCCTGTGAGGTAAGGGGCCACTGCTCACTGGAGTGTTCACACACGAAGCTGCATGAAATTTTGAATCACCAGGCACTTTAACTGCTACATGCGCATGCCAGCACTATATGTCACAAGATTGTATCTAAGATTATGGACGTTTTTCCTGTGTGATTCTCCCTTCATTTTCAACTTATTGGGACATTCAATTTATTACCGTTCATTTTTGGAGTTATCATTTGCACATTATTTTTACATTTGTCTGCACGCCTGCACTTTATGGAAAACTTGTTGTTTCACAATATATAGTTACTTTATGATTCAGATATCTAGGTTGCACAGTGTTGGCACCATGCACTTTGCTGATTTGTGATTGACAATTATGTAATTTTATTATTTATTTCACTGTTTTTTGATCAGAACAGTCATATTTATGGTTAGTCACGGTGGATATTTATTAAGTATTTAGGCTGTTTATTTATTGCTCACATCCACATATCTATTTTTATTTGCATTTTTTAGTTTGCACAGTGGGATATAGCACTTGTTTTTATACATCAGTGGCCCTCCAGGCCGGTTTCTTTACTTAATCTATTAATTAGAAGCTCACACCATAGGATTAGCGCGGCACCATCCATCTATACAAACTTCTGCGTTTTTGTTTTTTTTTGGCTTATAAACAAAAAAGACCGACAATTTTGAAAAAAACAATAATTTTTTACGTTCTGCTATAAGACATACCCAATAAGCGTATGATTGCTTTGTGCAAAAGTTATCGCATCTACAAACTACGGGATAATTTTATGGCATTTTTATTTGTTTTATTTTTTTTACTAGTAATGATCAGAGATTTTTAGTGGCATTGCAACATTGCGGCGGACAAATCGGGCACCTAGCTGACACTTTTTTGGGAACCAGTGACATTATTACAGTGAACAGTGCTAAAAATATGCACTGTCACTGTGCTAATGACACTGGCAGGGAAGGGGTTAACACCAGGGGCGATCAAAGTGTTAAGTGTGTTACCAGGGGGTGCTTGCTAACTGTGTGGGGGATGGACTCACTAGATGAACTCAGAGATCCGTGTTCCTGCTTAGCAGGAACACAAGATCACTGTGTCCTTCCCTGTCAGAATGGGGATCTGCCTTGTTTTCATAGGTAGATCCCTGATCTGCCTCTCTGTGGAGTGATCGCAGGTGGCTGATGTTATCGGCACATGTGCACTGAAGCAACGGCTCATTCATGCCGTTGCTTCAGCTGACGTGCCATTACTGACAGCTCCTACGCGCATGCGTGGAAGTGATGTCATCGTGGCTCAGGCCAATCACAGCTCCCGAACCCGCGATACCCAGAAATAACGCAGGGAGACATGTCGCCGGGCAGAGCAGTGTGCCGGGACCGCTGCGGGGGCTTCCATTTAAGGTGAGTATTTCATAATGAGCTAGTATGCAATGCATACTAGCTCATTATGCCTTTGTCTTTTTCTTTGTCTTTTTTTTTGTGGGTTTACAACCATTTTAAACAATAGTCAGCATAGATTAACAAAAGGTCAAAGTTGTCAAACAAATCAGATTTCTGTCAATAAAATAAACAAGTGGTTGTGTTATTTTAGCTGTGTGCTTAGGGTCATTGTCTTGTTGGAAGGTAAACCTTCGGCCCAGTCTAAGGTCCTGAGCACTCTGGAGAAGGTTTTCGTCCAGGATATCCCTGTACTTGGCCGCATTCATCTTTCCCTCGACTGCAACCAGTCGTCCTGTCCCTGCAGCTGAAAAACACCCCCACAGCATGATGCTGCCACCACCATGCTTCACTGTTGGGACTGTATTGGACAGGTGATGAGCAGTGCCTGGTTTTCTCCACACATACTGCTTAGAATTAAGGCCAAAAAGTTCTATCTTGGTCTCATCAGACCAAAGAATCTTATTTCTCACCATCTTGGAGTCCTTCAGGTGATTTTTAGCAAACTCCATGCGGGCTTTCATGTGTCTTACACTAAGGAGAGGCTTCTGTCGGGCCACTCTGCCATACAGCCCCGACTGGTGGAGGGCTGCAGTGATGGTTGACTTTCAACAACTTTCTCCCATCTCCCGACTGCATCTCTGGAGCTCAGCCACAGTGATCTTTGAGTTCTTCTTTACCTCTCTCACCAAGGCTCTTCTCCCCTGATAGCTCAGTTTGGCCGGACGGCCAGCTCTAGGAAGAGTTCTGGTCATCCCAAACATCTTCCATTTAAGGATTATGGAGGCCACTATGCTCTTAGGAATCTTAAGTGCAGCAGAAAATTTTTGTAACCTTGGCCAGATCTGTGCCTTGCCAGGCAGTTCCTTTGACCTCATGATTCTCATTTGCTCTGACATGCACTGTGAGCTGTAAGGTCTTATATAGACAGGTGTGTGGCTTTCCTAATCAAGTCCAATCAGTATAATTAAACACAGCTGGACTCAAATGAAGGTGTAGAACCATCTCAAGGATGATCAGAAGAAATGGACAGCGCCTGAGTTAAATATATGGGTGTCACAGCAAAGGGTCTGAATACTTAGGATCATGTGATATTTCAGTTTTTCTTTTTTAATAAATCTGCAAAAATGTCAACAATTCTGTCAATATGGGGTGCTGTGTGTACATTAATGAGGAAAAAAAATGAACTTAAATGATTTTAGAAAATGGCTGCAATATAACAAAGAGTGAAAAATTTAAGGGGGTCTGAATACTTTCCGTCCCCACTGTAACTGTCCTACTTATACAATGTGTAGATCTATAGTCTTTGAAGGCACATATAAGCGAATACTGTATCTACCAGTAAATTTCTCTTAAAGGCCCCCAGCCACTATTACACTGTCTCAGGAACAGTTTCCCACCAGATACCCCAGATAAAACGGAATAGCCATTACAACTTTAATAATGAAACCCAAGTAGGAAAGGTACCGGTACCTGAGATGGGCCCAGCGCATCCTTCTCCAAAGTTCTTTAAGTGATAACCACCTTCCATGATCCTGAGACCCTTGCCAGCTTCCAAGACAGCCTTATGGCCATCTAGATAATTAACCTTTCTCTAGCCTACCAATACCAAAAGCAAACCAGAGCCCGCTTAAAAACAATAATAACCCGACGTAGTAAAAGGATACTTTAGCATTAAACAATGTAAGGGAGGGTGGGTTGGAGAAGTTTATTATACTCGGAAACTGCTCCGACTGATGCCAGACAAAGCACCTCCCTTCTAACAGCTCAATTGACCCCACCCTGCTCCACCCTACCATGCTCCAATCAGGTAAGAGCATCTTTTTTCTAAATGATGAACCCTGTGTCCCCTAACCTCTTCTGCAAATTACAGTCATTCTGGCCTTCCACTTATACATAGTTACACAGTAGTTACATAGTAGGTGAGGTTGAAAAAAAACAAGTCCATCAAGTCCAACCTCTGTGTGTGCTTTTATGTTAGTATTACATTGTATATCCCTGTATGTTGTGGTCCTTCAGGTGCCTATCTAATAGTTTTTTGAAATTATTATGCTCCCCGCTAAAACCACTGCCTGTGGAAGAGAATTCCACATCTTTACCGCTCTTACAGTAAAGAACCCTCTAAGCAGTTTAAGGTTAAACCGCTTCTCTTCTAATTTTAGTGAATGACCGTGTGTCTTTTTAAATTCCCTTTCACTAAAAAGTTTTATCCCTATTGTGGGGTCACCAGTACGGTATTTGTACATTGAAATCATATGCCCTCTCAAGCGTCTCTTCTCCAGAGAGAGTAAATCCAGTGCTCATAACCTTTCCTCATAACTAATATCCTCCAGTCCCTTTATTAGCTTTGTTGCCCTTCTCTGCACTCGTTCCATTTCCAGCACATCCTTCCTGAGGACTGGTGCCCAGAACTGGGCAGCATACTCCAGGTGTGGCCAGACCAGAGTCTTGTAGAGTGGGAGAATTATTGTTTTATCTCTGGAATTAAGCCCCTTTTTATTGCATGTAAATATTCTGTTTGCTTTGTTTGCAGCAGCTTGGCATTGCATGCCACTGCCGAGCCTATCATCCACTAGGACCCCCAGGTCCTTTTCCATCCTAGATTCCCACAGAGTTTCCCCCCCCCCCCTAGTGAGTAGATTGCATTCATGTTCAAATGCATTATTTTACATTTTTCTACATTAAACCTCATTTGCCATGTAGGTGCCCACCACATTGATTTGTTCAAATCTTCTTGCAAGCTGTTTATCCCATCCTCTGGGTCATTTATGAATAAATTAAATAGGATTGGTCCTAGGACAAAACTATGGGGAACCCCGCTTTCCACACCAGACTATTTAATTGTGCTGCAAATACCAGCTCCGGGCCTTGTTCTGGAGAGAGAGAAAGAGAGAGAAAGAAAGAGGAGAGAAAGAGAGAGAAAGAGAGAGGAGAGAGAGAGAGAGAGAGAGGAGAGAAAGAGAGAAAGAGAGAGAGAGAGAGAGAGAGAGAGAGAGAGAGAGAGAGAGAGAGAGAGAGGGGGGGGGGGGGTTTGCCTCTATACAAATTATTAGTAAGACCTCACTTGGAATATGCTGTTCAGTTTTGAGCACCAGTTTACAAAAGGATATCTGAAAACTGTACAAAGTGCAGAGAAGGGTAACCAAACTGATAAGAGGTGTGGAGGAGGAGTTCAGCTATGAGGAAAGATTAGCTGATCTGAATTTATTTTCTCTTGGGAAGAGATGATTAACTTGATGTAGAGTTATTCACCTTCAGGTCATTACAGAAAACAATGGGGCACTATTCACATCTGGAGGAAAAGAGATTTAACCTCAAAATATAAAAAGGCTTCTTCATAGTAACATACCTCCCAACTTTTTGAGATGGGAATGAGGGGCACCTATCAACAAAAGTATGCATGCATAGGACACACCCCTTGCCACGCCCCCTTAAAGGAGAATTATACAAAAACACAAGATTGGTTAAACCCACAAGTGTTTTTTTTTACCACTACTATTCCTTTATATTGGCTTTTGTAATTTACAAATGCAGCAATTTAGAAATTAGATATGGCAATTATCAGAAAGTGATGATAAATTACTTAAGTGCAAATAGGAGAGCATTAAGTGGTTAAAAAGATCTAGAAGCCAGCTACAAGGCAAGCTAAATCCACCAAAAGCAGCACAATTTGAACACTATAAATAATTCCTGCAGCGCTCACACACAAATCCTTTGTGCACAAATGAATATAAAAGAAATAAATTACATGTATGACAATAAAACAAGACACTCACTCTATATTGCTAGCTGCATGTTGCTTCAATGTTGCTTATAGGCAGGAGGTAACATCACCAATACAGGGGATTGCTGTGGAGTGTGCACTGTCAGAGTTTTTTTTACTATTACATACATGCTGGTTGCCAGTGGCCAGGGCCCAGTGTGTTAAAGTGAAAGTAAAGTCAACTTTTTAACTTGTACCTACAGGTAAGCCTATAATAAGGCTTACCTGTAGGTACAGTGAATATCTTCTAAACTTGCACTGTTTAGAAGATATTCACACAGCATGCAGCAGGTGACATCACCGGCCCATGTGCTCTGAAGGGATGGCATACCCGGCCATTCCTACAGCCAGAGTCGCGAACTCAGAAGTTAGATTGGGGTAAGATGGAAGTGCTTGGGAGCCATGACAATGCTTCTCTGGAGGGCTCCGTGTCCAGATAAGTCTGTCATAATATGCTAGGATGCGATGCATACTAGTACACTATGACTTAAACCTGCAGGGGGGGCAATTTTTTTTTTCTGGTGGTTTACTGCTGCTTTAAGTTGATTAGTGCTTCTTTTCCTTACCCTGCTCCTACTGTACCTGTCATTAGGCACACATGCTTGCACTGCATTAGCAACATTGTAGTAACACAGCTCAGAATCAACATGAAGCTGGCAATATAGAGTGAGTGTCTTGTTTTATTGTTATACATGTCATTTATTGCTTTTATGTTCATTTTTGCACAAAGGAGTGTGTGTGAGTGCTGCAGGAATTGTTTATAGTGTCTGGTTGCTGGATGGATGGGCTGTATCTGACGATACAGCCTATTTAATATGCTGTTTTCCTTTTTATACAGTTCATTTAACGCTGTTTTTGGGCTCACATAACGTAGTGCTAGGATGGATTGGAATTCGCCAGTGAGTTGTGCATTGCAGCACATGGAGTGAGACTCTTGCTTTCACAGCGCTACTCACTTTTTGTGCTGGGACGCGACTTTTTGTTTGAGATTTGCTTTTTGTTTTCTTTGTTGCTGCTTAGGCGGTACCTGCCTTTACACATTTTTGTAGATTGGAACTTCCATCAGCTAATTCTGGTTATTAATAATAGGCTTTATATTATATATTAGTAGGGTCCTCTATGACTTTTATTAAGATCAATGTATTGCGGTTAGCTATAACTCCAAGTAGCATTTTTTGCTTCATTAGTGATTGTTACTTCACTTTAATAGAAGGACGGTATCCAACAATACCGACATTGTAGCTCAGTTAGTTTACAGTTCATTATGTTATTTTATTTTACTCTATATATACACTACTGTCATGCCACTTTGAGGGCTCATATTTATCATAAGTTCGAGCTATTCATTTTTTACATTCACATCTCTGTGCACCCTATTTTGAGATGATCCACGGAGTGCCGTATTGATACAAATTTTTCCTATATATTTCTCGACACTATTGGCACTGCTTTGGTACTTTCCAGATGGAGCGCGCTGAAGTGTGCATGTGGATCGCATAATTTCAGCACAGTTTTTAATAATTTCTGTTCCACACAGAGTACTTAGTTACAACATTTCAGTACATATCCTTTGGTGTTTTTCATCCATATACATTTATGTTTCTATTTATTTGACATACACCGATCTTATATGTACATGAACATGTGTGGTCTTTCCATAACCACTTTCAAGCAGTGTGCAAATACGGTAATTGCGATTGTCCAGAATTTTATTGCTATGTAACTTTTTAATCTACTGCTTTTTTACCAATACTCCACATTTTCTGGGCATTTGAAGGTTAAAATATATAACGGGGGCGGTGTTTTTTCTTTTTCTTTGTTTCTTTGCCTTGCCCTTATTGTCAGGTGTTCCACATGTTTTTAATCACCTACCTGTTATATGTTCATGTTGTGACAACCTTCAACTTAGCTATGAGTAAGCATCAATTGATGTGAAATGCGTTAGAAGTTGTCCTGTGTCATCCACTTTTTATGTGACCTGTTTGTCTACATTTTTTGCAACAATAAAGGTGCTTTCTTCTTCACGGAAGTGTGGCCGTCCAGGCCCTTTTTTTGTCTTCTACTAATTGTGCAGAGCCAGCACCTGTGAGGCTGAGTGAGGGCGTTTACTATCATCTAGGAGTGGTAATCCTGTGAGCGGCTTTCTTTTCTAGTGTCTGGTTGCTCATATAGCTCTTGGGCCTCATTTCACAGTTTGTTGTTCTTCTCAGTCCACACAAGGATTATGAATAATAGATAAAGACAAGTTGATGTCACAGCCCAGTCCTGGGTTTGACACTGTTACATGAGGCATCTTTCCCCATCTCACTGAATATAATACTTGTCACTGCTCTAGAAACTCCAACCCAAAACTGGGGGTAAGAGGATCACACTGGAGGGTTCTGGAAAACATTTGCAAAGTCACAAGGTACAAGGAGGTGTCCAGCTACAGGATCACTTGGAATCGCTGGGTCACTAAGGCCCCTTTCACACTGGGGGCGCTTTGCAGGCGCTACGGCGCCAAAAATAGCTCCTGCAAAGTGCCCTGAAACAGCCGCTGCTGTGTCTCCAGTGTGAAAGCCCAAGGGTACTGGGTAGGCTTGCGGGTGCTGTGATTCGGTACAGCACCGATCAGTCATCAGGTTCAGACCAATGATTTTTGGCCTGGACCTGCTAATCATCTGTACCCAGAGATCAGCCTGTGCCTGTGTTTACAAAAGACAGGCACAGGAAGTGACAGGCTCTTCTCTCGTGGAGCCCTTTTCAGTTCCAACAAAAGAAGAGGTCAAAACTACAGTGAGTAAAAGCACTACACTGACACAAAAACACATAGTTAGGCACATTTTAACCCCCTGATCAGCCCCCACTCCGTTAACCCTTTCACTGCCATGTCCCCAGTGTCATTCGTTTTTTCACTGATCACTGTATTAGTGTCACAGGTGATGACAGATAGCATTAGCACCGACCCTCCCAGATAGCGTCAGATTGCCCACCACATATTCATCATTACATTTAACCCTTTGATTGCCAGCAACACTATCACAAACTCACTATAAACCTTCATTACTAGTATAATGTCTGAACGGATCAGTATCTTTGACCAGATCAGAATTATACTAGCGTCCCCAATAGTATAGTGTCCCCAAAAATGCAGCGTTAGCAGGATCAGCCTTGACACCTGCCAGCACTTGCGTTTAGCCCCTCCAACCCTCCCAACACGTGCAGTGTCAGTAGATTAGTAAGATCAAGCCTGATCTCTACTAGCACTAGCTGCTAATTTTTTTTGTAGTGGTTCAAACAGTCCTTGACAGCCAGGTGCTCTTTTTCCTATGAGTTGCATTAGATACCTATAAACTTAGTGGCCAAAATGTCCAAAGAAAGGTACTCTAGTGAAGAGACCTACAGTATTCTGAGTATGTCAGATGAGAATGAAGGGGAGCTTTCGCTGACAGAATCAGGCTCAGAATACGAATCTGTAGAGAGCAGCAACACCCTGACAGGTAGCTCAGATGATGGAGAAGAGGTCCCTGCTAAGGTCAGCCTTCTCCGACCACGTGCCTAGGTTGCTGAGCTGCTAGAATCGAACAAGGATTCTCATATGCAGTAGAGTGCCAGCACTAGTGCCACACTACTTTTTGGTGAGCTGGTGACCACCAGCGGCCTAGTACACTCTGGCATTTTACACACCAGAACTGCAGTATCTCATGGCGACGTGGTGAGTCCCAGAAGTGCAGTCCAAGTTGGTGAGGTGGCTAGTACAAGTAGTGTTCTGCAGCCACCAAGAATTCGAACACAGGCTTGCAGAGCCCATAGTGTCCTTGTGGATGTGCTTGCAAGTCCTAAATGGCAACCCACAGATTCTGCAGTACCCGTACTTCCCCGAATCACTGCCCAACCTTGAATTCAGGTGGAAACAGCAAATTTAACTATTCCTCCCCTTGATTTTTTTTTTTTTTGAGCTGTTTTTTACAGAACATCGATTGATGTTCTGTATTGATCGATTGTGGACCAAAGCAATTTAAATGCTGAGCAGTATCTCACCGCCAGCCCAAATCCGTTCCTTGCCAGACAATTCAAATGGAAACCCATCATGGTTTCCTAGTTTATATTTTTTTTGGTCCTAACACTCAACATGGGCATTACAAAAAAAATGAATTGCAGTCATATTGGTCCACAGACCCGATTCATCATATGCCCATGTTCTCTACAGCCATGGCCAGGCGTAGATATGAGAAAATAATGTGATTAATGCATTTCAACGACAATATACTCCATCGTCCTCGGGGTGACCCTGATTATGAACAGCTACACAAAATTCGACTATCATAAATCACCATTGTAAAATTTGCAGATGTGTATACTCTTCATCAAAACATCTGCATAGATGAGTCTCCATTTTTCTGGTCACCTTGCATTCAAACAGTATCTCCCCAGCAAGCGTGTCAGATCTGGGGTCAGAATGTTTAAGATCTGTGAGAGGGCAACAGGCTTTACATGTAATTTTTGGATTTACCAGGGAAAAGATAATAAAGTGGAGCACCCCGAATGCCCAGACTACATGCGGAGCAGTGGCAAGATAGCATGGGACTTGGTGTCACCCTTTTTCCAAAAGGAGTACAACATGTACGTGGACAGCTACTATGCAAGCATACCACTTTTTAGACACTTATACAATCTTGGATTTGGCTCATGTGGTACCATACGACTTATACGTAGAGGCTTCCCCCAACGGCTTGTAAACGCCCAAATCAGAAAGGGGAAAAAACCTGCTTGCGGAATAATTAATTGCTCACAGTGAAGTAGGACAAATGGGATGCTTTCATCCTGACTTCCATTCACGCAGATACGACAGTCCAAATGTCCACGGTTTCTGTGTCCACGACTATAACCTTAACATGGGAGGGATGGACTTTAACAAGCAGATGATTAATCCATACTTAGTGTCCCTTAAAGCCAGATGCTGGTACAAAAAAGTGTCTGTATATTTATTTCAATTGGCTTTGTACAATGCTTTTGTTTTTTACAAAGCAACTGGATGAAGTGGATCCTTCCTAAAATTTCAGGAAGAGATCATCATGGCCCTTTTGTATCCGTAAGGTGGTGTGATCCAATTCCCAAATCCAGATGCAGTTTGCCGGCTGTATGAGAGGCATTTTCCAGATGTCCTTCCTGGTACCCCAACCCAATTGTCACCCCAAAACAGATGTTGTGTCTGTAGCAGCCGTGGAATTAGGCATAACACCCGCTTTTTTGTCCCTCCTGTCCTGGCCAACCTAGTCTCTGCTTCAAGGACTGCTTCCGTTGCTTCCACACATTAGTGGAGTATTAGTATAGGGTAAAGCACAGCACAGTCTAGGGCACACATTTCACACAGGGTCTCAAAAGATGTTAGGTAGTCAGGAAACTGGCTATCGCAATTTCAGAGACCCTGAAACCACAGCCTGGAAAGTTTACAGTTACAGTTTTTATAAGTTACAAAAAAGTAAATAAAAAAACATAAATTTGTATTATGTGCTATTTTTACTGTGTTTTATTGTTAACCGTGGTAAAGCATGGGGGGCCTGGCGTGGTCAGTGAACAGATCTCGTCCGTATGCTTTGGCATATATATTTTTTCACTTTTTTTGGCAGAGACTTCTTTATCCACATCGATCGATGTAAATGGAGGAATCTGTTAGGGTCCCGTTTTTTGTTCAGCCCACAGGTTGCATGAAAAAAAAAAACATTTCATATATGCCCAACAAGGACCAGCAACGCACTGTTACGTCACTGAACTTTAAGTGGTTATACGTGGATGATGCCTACAGCTGCAGGCATCATCCTGGTATTGTTTTTTCCGGAAGTTGGCTTTCATGTAAAAGCAATCCTAGCAGCTAATTCGAAGCTGGATTGCTTTTACAAGCAGATAGAGGGGGCACCTCCCCTTCCTGCTGCCTTCCATGGCACTCTCTGACTCTCACATCCCACCAGGGAACTTGAGAATGCAGCTGGCAGTCCCAGCGGCTGATTATAGAGCTGATCCGAGACCGGAATGGCTCCAATCATCTCTATGATCCATAAACCCGAAGCTACAAGCATTTCATCACTTTGGTTTCGCTGGATATAAACAGCACCATTTTTAGATTGGTAAAGTATCTGAGCACACCGATCTTGGCGTAATAAGATGCATTAAGGGCAGAGGACAGATCTAGAATCTAATAGACCCAAAATTTCTCAGCAACGAGTACCTGTCACAGGGGATATTTACATCCCCTGTGAGAACAATAAAAGTGTTAAAAAAAATAAATAAATCAGAGAGACAGCGTAAAAATAATAGAAGCAAAATAAATAATAAAAAAATAAAATAAAGCCACAAGTTTTTGGAAAATGACAAAAAATATTTTTTTTACACAAAGTTGTCACTTAAATGATACTGTATATTGCTCACACATGCCATGGGTTTATGTGGAATTACACCCCAAAATATATTCTTCTACTTCTCCCGAGTATGGGGATATCATATGTGAAAGACTTTTTCGCTATCTAGCCCTGTATAGGATCCCAAAATCCAATAAGCACCTTCAGGCTTTTAACCGCCTCCGGACACAGTACATCACAGATCGGGACATGGGCGCTGTGATTGGCCCTACCGATCACACGATGACTGTGTCCAATCAAAGCCATACAACAATATAAACAGAGACATGTGTCGATTCTCCCCGCTGAGCTCAGTGAGTGCTCAGTGCGGGGGAGCGGGGGATGCTGCAGCCTGTGACAGCTCTCTGTGTAACTGATGATTTTAGTGTTCAGTTAAACAGAGATTACACAGACTGCAGCCATTCCCACACAGTACACCAAGCACCATTGTCCCTGTCCAAGTGCCCATAAACATCTGTACCAGTGTCCCATAAACATCTATACCAGTGTATAAAACATCTATCACAGTGTACCAGTGTCCCATCAACATCTGTACCAGTGTACCAGTGCACAAAAACATCTGCAATAGTGTTCCATTGCAACATCAACATCTGTAAGAGGCCACTGGTGGATGATCAACATCTGTCACAGTGTACAATTGCACAAAAACATATGTCAATGTACAAGTGCACAAAAACATCTGTCAGTGTACCAGTGTCCCACCAATAAATAAATAAATAATTTAAAGCGCCCCCATCCCCCCATGCAATGACGAATGCACATGTTGGTCCCGTGCGCATACATAAACGGTGATCGCACCACACATGTGATGTATTGCCGCGACTGTCAAAGCAAGAGCAATAATTCTAGCACCAGACCTCCTGTGTAACTGTAAACTGGTAACCAATAATGGCTTATAAAGCATCACCTATGGATTTTTAAATACGGAAGTTCGGCGCCGGTTCACAAGCGTGCACAATTTTAAAGCGTGACATGTTTGATATCTATTTACCTGGCGCAACACTATACTTTATATTTTACAAAAAATGTGGGTATTATATTGTCTGTGTGTGCATTGAAATTCATTAAAGTGTATTTATGCGTTATTGTGTAAAATTGCGTTCGCTGTGCAAATACAGTGTAACATAAAAATTTGCAAAACCCACCATTTTATTCTCTAGGGTATCTGCTACAAAAATATACAATGCTTGGGGGTTCTAAGTAATTTTCTGGAAAAAATACTGAATTCTACTTGTAAACAAAAAGTGTCAGAAGAAGGCCTGCTCTTAAGACTGACAGTGGCAGTGGCTAATGCCTGTGGCCAGGCTGTGAAAAAGTCTCACACATGTGGTAACACCATACTCAGGAGGAGAATTAGTTATGGGGTGTAGTTGCATATGTTGATATGACGTTTTTATGAAAACACATTTTATTTAATTTCTTCATTTTCCAAAGAATTGTGGGAAAAAATTACAACTTCAAAACTTGCCTCTTACTAAATACCTTGGACAGTCTACTTTCCAAAAAGGGGTAATTTGGGGGGTATTTGTACAGTCTTGGCATGTTTAGGGACTTAAAAAATGAGATAGGCCGTCAGTACATCAGGTGTGATCAATTTTCAATGATTGGCACCATAGCTTGTAGACGATATAACTTTCATGGCTGGTTCACACCACAAAAACACACTACAGATCAGTTTCGGGTGCGATTCTGCATGTGCGTTTTTGATGCGCTTCAGAGTGTTTTTTGTATATTTTTTATGCGGTTCCGAATGCATTCTAGGTGCTTTTTTCTTCTTTTTTCCGCACTATACTAGGGTCCAAAGCATTTTTGATGCGTTCCAGTGTGTTTTTGATGCGTTTTACTGCATTCCAGTACAGTCCAGTGCAGGAAAAATGCAGCATGTTCCACCTTTTTTTCTGGAACTGGAAAGCCCTGGAACTGACTACACGCACTGGTGGGAACTATGCCATTGGAAACCATATAACCTACTTTCCATGCAATTTTGATGCAGAAAAAAAATGCACTGGACTGCATGTGGTGTGAACTACATAATATAAATAATATGCACTGATATGGGTTATTTTTTACCAAAGAAATGTAGTAGTATACATTATGGTCAACATTTATGAAGAAAAATTACTTATTTGCAAAATTTTATAACAGTAACTAAGAAAAACGCATTTTTTTTTCAAAATTTGTTTTTTTTTTTCATTTATAGCGCAAAAAATAAAAAACCCAGTGGTGATTCAATACCACCAAAAGAAAGCTCAATTTGTGTAAAAAAAAGTGATAAACGTTTTTTTATGGGTACAGTGCTGCATGATTGAGTAATTATCATTCAAAGCGTGACAGCACTGAAATCTGAAAATTGGCCTGGGCAGGAAGGGGGTGAAAGTGCCCAGTATTGAGGTGGTTAAAGGGTGTTAAATAGTTACATAGTAGGTGAGGTTGAAAAAAGACACAAGTCCATCAAGTCCAACCTATGTGTGTGATTATATGTCAGTATTACATTGTATATCCCTGTATGTTGCGGTCGTTCAGGTGCTTATCTAATGGTTTCTTGAAACTATCAATGCCCCCCGCTGAGATCACCGCCTGTGGAAGGGAATTCCACATCCTTGCTGCTCTTACAGTAAAGAACCCTCTACGTAGTTTAAGGTTAAACCTCTTTTCTTTTAATTTAATGAGTGGCCACGAGTCTTGTTAAACTCCCTCTTGCGAAAAAGTTTTATCCCTATTGTGAGGTCACCAGTATGGTATTTTTATATTGAAATCACATCCCCTCTCAAGCGTCTTTTCTCCAGAGAGAATAAGTTTAGTGCTCGCAACCTTTCCTCATAACTAATATCCTCCAGACCCTTTATTAGCTTTGTTGCCCTTCTTTGTACTCGCTCCATTTCCAGTACATCCTTCCTGAGGACTGGTGCCCAGAACTGGACAGCATACTCTAGGTGCGGCCGGACCAGAGTCTTGTAGAGTGGGAGAATTATCGTTTTATCTCTGGAATTAATCCCCTAAAGCAGTGGTCATCAACCCTGTCCTCAGGGCCCACTAACAGGCCAGGTTTTATGTATTACCTTGGGGAAATGCAGACTAGAATACTGCAATCACTGAGCAGCAAATGATATCACCTGTGATGCATTTCAGTTATCTTGCAAACCTGGCCTGTTAGTGGGCCCTGAGGACAGGGTTAATGACCACTGCCCTAAAGGGGTGTAATTTCCTCTTTACACTTCCTGACTACCTATCACAGTTTTGGAGGCCCTAAAATGCCAGGATAGTACAAAATACCTCAAAATGACCCCTTTTTGGAAAGTAGACACTCCAAGGTATTTGCTAAGAGGCATGGGGAGTATTTTGCAGATTTAATTTGTTGCCACAAGTTTTTGGAAAATAAAGAAAGAAAATGGAAATGTCTTTTTTTCTTTTTTAAAACCTTGTGACAAAAAATGGGGATCTGCAAAATACTCACCATGCCTCTTATTAAATTCCTTGGGGTGTCTAATTTCCAAAAAGGGGTCCTTCGAGGGGTATTTGTGCTATCCTGGCATTTCAGGGCCCCTGAAACAGCATTAGCTAGTGAGGAAGTGAATTGAGGAGAGTACGCAGTCATTGGATTTCAGGCTCCTGGATTTCGGGCTAGGCTCCCAAAAAATCTCACACATGTGGTATCTCCATACTCTGGAGAAATAACAGAATGTATTTTGGGGTGTAATTCCACATATACCCGTGGCATATGTGAGAAATATGTTATTAAAAAGACAGCTTTGTGTACAACAAAAGTAAAACTTTTTTGTCATTTTTTTAAAAACTTGTAACCAAAAAATAAAATCTTCCATGGGCTCAACATGCCTCTCAACAAATTCATTGGGGTATCTACTTTTCAAAAAGGAGTAATTTGGGGTGGGGTTGTGGGTGGGGTTGTACTGCCCTGCCATTTTAGCGCCTCAAGAAATGTGACAGGCAGTCAGAAAGTAAAAGATGCGTAAATGCCAGAATATACTGTACACCATAGATTGTAGACGCTGTAACTTTCACACAAACCAATAAATGTACACTTATTGGGATTTTTTTTACCAACGACAAGTAGCAGAATATATTCTGGCCCAAATTTGCGACAAATTTGAGTTGGATATTTGGATATTTTTTTTATAACAGAAAGTAGAACATTTTTTTTTCAAAATGTATAATCGCAAAAAATAAAAAACCCAGTGGTGATCAAATACCACCTAATGAAAGCTCTATTTGTGTGAAAAAAAGGTAAAAACGTAGTTTGGGGAACACCGTTGCAGGATCACCCATTTACCAGTTAAAGTAGCGCAGTAGCAAAAAATGCTCTGGTCAGGAAGTGGGTAGAACCTTCCAGAGGTCAAGTAATTAAAGTTATGGAATTACCAGCAAGCCTGCTGGTCTTTTGGAATACAGGTGACAGGTCAGCAGCAAAGCTGCAGATCTGTGACTGCAGATGAGGTTCAAAGAACTGGAGGTAACCAGGTTTTTTTTGCATTAACATTAATACTTTAAGATAAGTTGTTGGTATTAAAGTAACACAGCCCACCTATACTTCAATTACCACCACTGCGCCTCGGATGAAAAATGCTTAGCAAAAATAAAAACTGAAAATAAAAATAAATATAAAGCTGCCACTTTATTGATTAGAAAATGTAAGTGGTGAATCCCATGAATATGTCAATGTGTGACAAAACATGTTGGAGGTGTGGCTGTATGACGTTCTTCACCAGTGATGTGTGACGCTTTCAGCCGAACGAGGAAGTGGTGATTTGATAGAGTGGCCAGGCATCGAGGAGTGGGTGAGAGCTGATATCTGACGCCTGCATACCTCGGGTCCGCCGTGACCGTAGCCCTACACTGTGTAATCAAACTGTTTAGTGTGCTGTGTTTTGAAGCTGTTTCTGCTTGTTTGGATTTGCAAAATGTGAGTGGAAAAGTTGAAGAGTGTTAGTGTTTACAATAAACTGGTTATACTGTTTTACACTATTGGAGCACCTTTTTCATTTTTACATGTGGAACGATTTCTACACACACTATTGGATTTTTTGCTTGCCGATTTATCCTTTCCGTATGGTTATAAAAGTGCTTTAGCCTTGCACGCAAGTGTAGGCATTTGGAGTCGGTGAGTGCATTTCTTAAGGGAGTGGGATCACTCAACACTTTGGTGGGGTGGAAGTTATTAAGAAGACACTACCATTCAAAGAATTTTTGTGTACATCAATTTATGGACTTTTTTGTCTGATTTATTCACTTATTAATGTCACTTGTCACATGGTGTTTTAATCGTTGATCAGAATATTTACACAATTTTTCAGTATTGTCTTAATTGTACAATTCTGTCTTAGGATAGCACCACTATTTTTTTCCTTTTTATTTATTTTTATTATTTTTTTTTCTTAGTCACCATTTAGTTACGTTATAAGGTAAAAAACACCACTTACAATACTTTAAGATAGCAATACCAATATAATAATCTTACAAGTCCATATATTCTGTTTTGCAAGTTTCCCTTACCAATAATTAGGTATTCTCAGGAAACAGGTTCAACTATACACGTTTAAGCAATCCATGCCAATACAGTACATAGAAGGAAATATTTTGGAGGGGGTGCACCAGACCAGCTACTCTTTTTCTTTCAAATTACTAACCTGATTAAAGGACCTTTATTGTATGTATGTACATTTTCCTTTTAACCTCAATTATTCCCAGAAGAGGAATCTATAAACTATGTCAGTAAATCTTTCACTAAACCTTTATTCTGTCAGACCTACCTCCAATAGAAATTTGTATTCTTTTATTTGAGCCTGTAGATCTTCTGACTGAAGATGTTTCTATTCATTATAAATAACAGTTTTATAATATTACTGCTACTGTAGGTAGAATTAAAATTGTACTGATATAACATCTATTTACATCACATTCCACAGCATTGTACATGACAGGATACAACAGACATATACTTGTAACAGTGCACACCACAATTAAAAGGTTTGAAGATACTGCTTCTAGAGCTTTTGATCTAATACAAAACTTCCCACCCACAAGATATGGACAGAGCTAAGCTAAGAACATTTGAGTGTGGACCTCAAGCCTGTACTGCAAAAAAGTATCCCACGGTGGAATAATACATAGTTGGTAAACAAGACACACTTTTGGGGTACATGTTAGGCCCCTTGCACACTGAGCCATCTGGACCTTCTTCCCTGAATGCACAGGGCCCTAAATGCAGGTACCACTTGGTACAGCATGCAAATTAAAGACAAACCGAATGAGAGATCAGTGGTACGTCCCAGAATAATCTAATTGTATAGAACAAAATAGCATGTTTGAACCGCAGTTCATAGACTTTATGGGCACAACTACAACAGGTAAAATAAAATACAAGCTTTATTGATACATAATAGAAAAAATATCATTAAAAAAATATCTAAATTTAAAAACATAGTAGCATTCAGCACCATATATAAGTAAGGGTGTTGGTCCACAATTAGTGGAAATATATAATAATATAGCATCAGACAAAGAGTACCAAAGACTGGTCTAAGAATGTACTCTGAATTATAAGGACCTTCTGAAGAGTGGTCTCCCTGAATGGGAGAATTTTGGCATTCGGTGCCTGACAACACACTGTTGTCTGTTTACCTCTCTCTGCATGGAGAGAGAGATGCAATGTATCTTTCCTCTTCATTTACAGAGAGAGAAAACACAGGGGTGGGCCTCACAGTAACTGATCACCGTGATAGCCAATCAGAGGCTATCACAGCGATCAGGTAACCTGGAACCCGATCATTAGTACGAGGCCCAAGGCTCCCGCTGAGGCCACTCAGCTTGCTCCCTGCACAAAGACAGATACGCATATACGCGGCCCCACGGAAAAAATCCCTATTCCAATGAGGCCATGTATATATGTGTACTGTCGACGAGAAGGGGTGAAAAAAAAGGTTTATACGTTATTTACATTTACTCACGTTTACATGGGTTTACATGCGTTTATTCAGGGCTTTTTTTCAGCTGGAACTTGGTGGAACTCAGTTCCACCACCTCTGGCTTAGTGCTGAGCAGGGAGCACAGAGCCTATCACTTGTAAACACAGAAGTCCGACTTCTGTGTTTACAAGTGACAGCTTGTCTCTCAGCAGCTCTCACAAATCTGGTCTCCTGAGTTGTTCCCACTGAGTGCAGGATGGGGACAAGGGAGATGTGGCTGCCTGTGGCGCAGTGCAGATACCAACACCCCCACGGGATGATCTCCCTGCAAGTGAGAGAGGCGGAGCCATTTACAGTGTGCAGGGAGGTCCTATGCACTCCTGGTATTTAGTTAGTGTAATATGACCACACCCAGTATTTGATGCTGTTCGGAGGGTGTGTGTGGGGGTCAAGGGGGTTTTGGGGGGTCATGGTTGAGTTCCTGCACCTATTTTTCTGAGAAAAAAGCCCTGCTTTTAGTTACATTCAACTATGCAAATCCAACACTAAGCAAGTCATGTATGCAAATTTCTTGATTTGTAAATTTATCTAAATAATGAGTAAACGCTGTAAATGTAAATGCTTCTGAAAGTTTAGTGTACACATTTACGTAAAAGACTAGTAAAAAAAATGTGCATTTATATATGGAGCCTGTAAAGCATTGCACCAGCGATCAGCAGATCCCTGGTGTCATGCAGATCTCCAGCAGATCTGCCAGTGCATCTGCTTGCTCATACATCCCGTATGGGTAAGCAGATACAATCTGACAGGAAGCATGAATGAACTATGATGGCCCTCCACAGCGACATGCTAGTTCATTGAAAACTACAGGCCAACAGCCCCGAAAGCTGCTGGACCTTGTAGTTTTCAATGCACAGAGCCCTGTCAATCAGTGGCATAGCTGGGTGGGCGGAGCCCAGCCCCGCCACGTTTAAAAAAAAAATAGTGACAGCTAATATGGAGGGAGGAGAACCCCTCTAGCTGTCACAGTGGGGATCAGGGAGGTGTGGGAGCTGGTCTGTTCTTAACATGTTACACTCTGAATATGGGTGTAACATGTAACATGTTACAAAAGGTGAACTTATCCTTTAATTTTTGAAAAGATGATGCAGTGGCAAGCTTTTTATTTTTATTATTTTTGTCAACATTTCATTAATAATTATAGAGTGTATTTTTAAAGTTGCTAGTGATTGGCACACAATTTCTTTCAGAGGATATGCTGCATTTATAAAATCTCTTCCTTGGCCCAGATTTACTGTTTTTGAAGAAAACAAATCATTCACTCAAAATCCATTAAGTTAATATGACCATATGATTTTATGTCACTGTCAATTGTCTGTGAAAAAGAGTGGCAAAAGCATTATTGACCTTAAATGCATGTATAGTACTTTCTATACATTTCAGCATCTTTTCTACTGACAGTCATTTCAATTAGGAAACAGTTGTGATCAGGGGCGTTGCTAGGTGGCAAAAAGACCAGGGGCTTCAGCCCAAAGTCCAAGGCCGGCACGGGGGGGCTCTAGTGGCGCTGAGTTTTTTGGTTGGGTGGAGGGGTTGTGTGGCAGGGGGTAAGCTCACTTGCTGGTTGCTGCCTGGTTTACCAGTGCCCATCAATACTGACCACTAAACTGACCTACCTACCTGACACACACTGACTTACATACACTGACCTACCTGACACACACTGACCTACACTGACCTACCTGACACACTGACCTAAACTGACCTACCTGACCAGGCACACACTGACCTACCTGACCTGCACTGCCTACATACACTGACCTACCTGACACACACACTGACCTACACTGACACACACTGACCTACACTGACATACACTGACCTGACACACACTGACCTACCTGACACACACTGACCTACCTGACCAGGCACACACTGACCTACCTTACCTACATACACTGACCTACCTGACATACACTGACCTGACACACACTGACCTACCTGACCTACATACACTGACCTACATACACTGACACACCTGACCTACATACACTGACCTACCTGACACACACTGACCTACACACACTGACCTACCTGACACACACTGACCTACCTGACTCACACTGACATACACTGACCTACCTGACACACACTGACCTACACTGACCTACCTGACACACACTGACCTACATACACTGACCTACATGCACTGACCTACCTGACACAAACTGACCTACCTGACACACACTGACCTACACTGAACTACCTGACCTGACACACACTGACCTACCTGACCTACACTGACCGACACACACTGACCTACCTGACACACACTGACCTACTTGACCTACATTGACCTACCTGACCTACACTGACCGACACACACTGACCTACCTGACACACTGACCTACACTGACCTGACACACACTGACCTACCTGACACACACTGACCTACCTGACACACACTGACCTACCTGACCTACAATGACCTACCTGACACACACCTACACACACTGACCTACCTGACACACACTGACCTACATGCACTGACCTACCTGACATGCTGACCTACACGACACACTGACCTACACTGACCTACCTGACCTGACACACACTGACCTATATTGACCTAACACACATTGACCTACCTGACACACACTGACCTACCTGATACACACTGACCTGACACACACTGACCTACATACACTGACCTACCACACACTGACCTACATTGACCTGACACACATTGACCTACCTGACCCACAATGACCTGACATACACTTACCTACATTGACCTGACCTACATTGACCTACCTGACCTACACTGACCTACATACACTGACCTGACACACACTGACCTGGTACCTGACTGACATACACACACACACTGACTGACCTACCTGAGTGACAAGGAGGAGACAGACTTCATGTGTCCAGGCCGGTCCTGCAGCAGCAGCTCAGCCATGGTGCTGGTTTGCGAGGCAGTCAGATGAGAGGAGGAGAGCCACCCGCTCGAGCGGGGATCTATGTGGCACAGCGGCCGCATTGGAGGGAGGCGCTGGGGATGCTGCTCAGAGTGGCGGTGGCGGTGTCTTCTCTCTCTATCTCCCTTCCTGCTGCTCTGCACGCCGCCACCGGGCAAGCGGCATGAAGCTCCAGTCCACAACTCGCAGGCCAGGCCCCATGAGCACTAGCGCGGAGGAGGAGGAAGTGCAATCCTCCTCCGCTTTGAATGCTGGGCAGTGACGTCACTGGTTGCTAGCCGCTAGGCGGCTGTAGCAACCAGTGACCAAGAATAGAGTCAGGTGGAGGCAGGGGTGGAGCTGGGGCCAGCGCTACCATGACTAAGTCCGCCCCTGTCCCCTGCATTCTGGACTGGGAAAAGAGACTCGGGGCTATTGGCTACAGACTCAGGGCTGTAGCCTCAATAGCCACCCCCTAGTGACGCCTCTGGTTGTGATGATTAAACAGGACAAGACTATATGACTTTATGCCACTGTCAAATTGTTGAAATATTGTTCATGTATTTTGTGCAAAAACTACATTAACCAGTAGATGGCAGTGTTTATAAGTTTTAAGGTGCATCTATGGCTAAACTCAATGTCTTTTCTCTGTATAAAAAAAAATCCTGTTTCCTGTTAGCAGAGAAGCAGCAAAGCCAATGTGGACTGTGTACTGTCTGTTCTGTAGGGCTATACACTGAATTTCTAACAGGTTATGGGCCCTGGGGTAACCTAGACACCAACCCAGACGCGCAGAGAAAATCTGAGAACCCGGTCATAGCCAGCTGCAACAGAGAAGTGCACGATACAGCAACAGAAAGAAGACTGCAAGAGAATAACAGAAAATGGCCAGTAACACAGCTGAAACAAAGCTTCCATTTGCAAATCTGACAAACCAGAACTAGCACTCTTGGAAATTCAAGATGAAAATGCTGCTAATAAGATATGGTATATGGAAATGTATAAATGAAGTCAGGCCAGAGCACCCTTCAGATGTGTGGATAGAGAAAGACCAAAAGGCTCAGAGCACAATTTGTCTTAGCATAGAAGATGATCAAATCATACATACACTCAATAATCCATAAAGACATGGATGAGCAAGTTTGGGGTGGAGGAACTTGACTGGCCTGCACCTCAACCCGATAGAACAATTTTGGGATGAATTAGAGTGGAGACTGTGAGACAGGCCTTCTCGTCCACACCAGTGCTTGACCTCACAAAAGCGCTTCTAGAAGAATGGTCAAACATTGCCATAGACACACTCCTAAACCTTGTGGACAGCCTTCCCAGAAGAGTTGAAGCAGTTATAAAAAATCAATAATGATAAAAGTTAATGATAATTGTCCATAGAAAAGAAACATGTATAGAGTTCATAATTTCAAACTCTGCAGTGCTGCTTCAAAATTTTTTCAATATGTGCAAAATAAAGTGCTTAAAAAGATAATCCATGCGATCTGTGCTCCCCTCTGTATGCCCCCTCACTCACCAGAAATCCAGGACTCCCATAACAGAAGTCGCAAGCGCTCAGGAAGGTGGCTGGGTTCTGTGGTTCCATAAGCTGTGTCTCTAGCTGCAGCGTGTGTTGTTCAGAAATCCAGGGCTCCCCACCAGTGATCACAGACGCTTCGAAGGATGGCTGAGCTCGGTAGTTCCACAAGCTGTGTCTCCAACTGTAACATGCCTTGTTCTCAGCAAATCATCAGGGATAAATGGCAAAGAGAGTGATATATCGTAATTCCGTTTGTTTATTGCAAAAATAATGAACAATATCCAACATCCAATATCCAACACTATGGATATTGTTCATTATTTTTGCAATAAACAAACAGAATTACGCTATATCGCTTCTATTCGACATTTATCCCTGATGATTTGCTGAGAACAAGGCATGTTACGGTTGGAGACACAGCTCATCCTCCGAAGTGTCTGTGATCTCTGGTGGGGAGCCCTGGATTTCTGAACAATACGCGCTACAGCTAGAGACACAGCTCCTGGAAACCACAGAACCCAGCCACCCTCCTGAGCGCTTGTGACTTCTGTTATGGGAGTACAGGATTTCTGGTGAGTGAGGGGGCATACAGAGGGGAGCATGGATCACACGGATTATCTTCTTAGCACTTGGCACTTTATTTTTCACATATTGAAAACTTTTTGAAGCAACACTGCAGAGTTTGAAGTTTATGAACTCTATACATGTTTATTTTCTATGGACTATTATCATTTACTTATATCATTATTGATTTTTTTTATGGCTAATGACACTATTGGTATTTGTTTTGTGTTATTGATGTATTACATAGTTACATAGTTAGTCAGGGTGAAAAAAGACACAAGTCCATCTAGTTCAACCATAAAAATAAATAAATAATAAAATCATACAATCCCATATACACAATCCTATACCCACAGTTACATAGTTACATAGTAGGTGAGGTTGAAAAAAGACACAAGTCCATCAAGTCCAACCTATGTGTGTGATTATGTGTCAGTATTACATTACATATCCCTGTATATTGCGGTCATTCAGGTGATTATCTAATAGTTTCTTGAAGCTATCAATGCTCCCCGCTGAGACCACCGCCTGTGGAAGGGAATTCCACATCCTTGCTGCTCTTACAGTAAAGAACCCTCTACGTAGTTTAAGGTTAAACCTCTTTTCTTCTAATTGTAATGAGTGGCCACGAGTCTTATTAAACTCTCTTCTGCGAAAAAGTTTTATCCCTATTGTGGGGTCACCAGTACAGTATTTGTAAATTGAAATCATATCCCCTCTCAAGCGTCTCTTCTCCAGAGAGAATAAGTTCAGTGCTCGCAACCTTTCCTCATAACTAAGATCCTCCAGACCCTTTATTAGCTTTGTTGCCCTTCTTTGTACTCGCTCCATTTCCAGTACGTCCCTCCTGAGGACTGGTGCCCAGAACTGGACAGCATACTCCAGGTGCGGCCGGACCAGAGTCTTGTAGAGCGGGAGAATTATCGTTTTATCTCTGCAGTTGATCCCCCTTTTAATGCATGCCAATATTCTGTTTGCTTTATTAGCAGCAGCTTGGCATTGCATGCCGTTGCTGAGCCTATCATCCACTAGGACCCCCAAGTCTTTTTCCATCCTAGATTCCCCCAGAGGTTCTCCCCCCAGTGTATAGATTGCATTCATATTTTTGGCACCCAAATGCATTATTTTACATTTTTCTACATTGAACCTCATTTGCCATGTAGTCGCCCACCCCATTAATTTGTTCAGGTCTTTTTGCAAGATTTCCACATCCTGCGGAGAAGTTATTGCCCTGCTTAGCTTAGTATCGTCTGCAAATACAGAGATGGAACTGTTTATCCCATCCTCCAGGTCATTTATGAACAAATTAAATAGGATTGGTCCCAGCACAGAACCCTGGGGGACCCCACTACCCACCCCTGACCATTCTGAGTACTCCCCATTTATCACCACCCTCTGAACACGCCCTTGTAGCCAGTTTTCAATCCATGTACTCACCCTATGGTCCATGCCAACAGACCTTATTTTGTACAGTAAACGTTTATGGGGAACTGTGTCAAATGCTTTTGCAAAATCCAGATACACCACGTCTACGGGCCTTCCTTTATCTAGATGGCAACTCACCTCCTCATAGAAGGTTAATAGATTGGTTTGGCAAGAACGATTCTTCATGAATCCATGCTGATTACTGCTAATGATATCATTCTTATTACTAAAATCTTGTATATAGTCCCTTATCATCCCCTCCAAGAGTTTACATACTATTGATGTTAGGCTAACTGGTCTGTAATTCCCAGGGATGTTTTTTGGGCCCTTTTTAAATATTGGTGCTACATTGGCTTTTCTCCAATCAGCTGGTACCATTCCAGTCAATAGACTGTCTGTAAAAATTAGGAACAACGGTCTGGCAATCACCTGACTGAGTTCCCTAAGTACCCTCGGATGCAAGCCATCTGGTCCCAGTGATTTATTAATGTTAAGTTTCTCAAGTCTAATTTTAATTCCGTCCTCTGTTAACCATGTAGGTGCTTCCTGTGTTGTGTCATGAGGATAAACACTGCAGTTTTGGTTACTGAAGCCCCCCGATTCACTCGTGAAGACTGAGGAGAAGAATAAATTCAATACCTCTGCCATCTCCCCATCCTTTGTAACCAGATGTCCTTCCTCATTCTTTATGGGGCCAATATGGTCTGTCCTCCCTTTTTTACTGTTTACATACTTAAAGAATTTCTTGGGATTTTTTTTGCTCTCCTCCGCTATGTGTCTTTCATGTTCTATCTTAGCCATCCTAATTGCACCCTTACATTTCTTATTGCATTCTTTATAAATTCTGAATGCTGTGTATGATCCCTCAACCTTGTATTTTTTGAAGGCCTTCTCCTTTGCTTTTATATGCATTTTTACATTGGAGTTAAGCCATCCAGGATGTTTGTTCGCTCTTTTAAATTTATTACCCAATGGGATACATTGGCTAATGCCCTTATTTAATATGCTCTTAAAGCAAACCCATCTCTCCTCTGTATTCTTTGTTCCTAATATTTTGTCCCAATTTATGCCTTTTAGCAAGGTTTGTAGTTTAGGGAAGTTGGCTCTTTTGAAATTCAGTGTCTTTGTGTTCCCTTCATGTCTCCTATTTGTGTGATTTATACTGAAACTAATTGACCTGTGATCGCTGTTACCTAAATTGCCCCGTATTTCCACATCTGTTATCAGGTCTGTATTGTTGGTAATCAGTAGATCTAGTAATGTTTTATTTCTAGTTGGTGCGTCTACCGTCTGACCCATAAAATTGTCCTGCAAGACATTAAGGAACTGGCGAGCCTTAAATGAATGCGCAGTTCCCTCCGCCCAGTCTATGTCTGGATAATTAAAATCCCCCATTATGATAACACTTCCCATCCTTGCTGCTAATCCAATTTGTGATAGGAGATCCGTCTCCACTTCCTCCCTCAGGTTAGGGGGCCTATAGCATACTCCAAGTATTATTTTCCCCTTAGCTTCATCCCTTTGGAGCTCTACCCATAAAGATTCCACCTCCTCCCTAGCCCCCTCAGTGATGTCATCTCTCACATTCACTTGTACATTATTCTTGATATATAGGCATACCCCTCCCCCTTTTTTACCCTCTCTATCCTTGCGGTATAGGGTATACCCTTGAATGTTTGCCAGCCAATCATGAGAGCTGTTGAACCAGGTCTCTGAAATTCCCACAAAATCCAAATCCTCCTCGTACAACAGTATCTCTAGTTCACCCATCTTGTCCGCCAGGCTCCTGGCATTGGTGAACATGCCACATAGTTTAGACCGGTCGCATATTGTCCTCGTATTGGGTGTTTCAAGATTGCAACTTAGACTTGCTACTATACTCACCTTGTGTTTTTGTGCTTTGGTTAACCTACCACTAATGCCCCCAATACTACCCTCTGGAATATCTTCCGCGCTGGCTATCACTGTCTCTGGACCCTCCCCCCCTTCGCCTAGTTTAAAAACCCCTCTAACTTTTTGGCCATCTTCATTCCCAGCAGATCTGCACCCTCCTCATTTAGGTGCAGTCCGTCCCTTCTATAGTACCGGTTACCGACTGAGAAGTCGGCCCAGTCCTCCAGGAACCCAAACCCCTCCTTACTACACCAGCTCTTCAGCCACTTGTTTACTTCCCTAATCTCCCTCTGCCTCTCTGGTGTGGCTCGATGTACCGGTAGTATTCCTGAGAACACTACCTTGGAGGTCCTTTTCCTCAATTTAGCTCCTAAGTCCCTAAAATCGTTCTTTAGGACACTCCATCTGCCTCTGACTTTGTCATTGGTGCCAACGTGCACCATGACAGCCGGGTCTTCCCCAGCCCCTCCCAGTAATCTGTCCACAAGATCCGTGATGTGCCGAACCCGAGCGCCCGGTAGACAACATACTGTTCGGCGCTTCAGGTCTTGGTTACAGATTGCCCTCTCTGTCCTTCTAAGAATTGAGTCCCCTACCACCAGAATCTGTCTTTCCTTTCCCTTTGCTGCCCCCCCACTCTCACTGGAGGAGTTCTTCCCCCGGCAGCTAGGAGAGTCCCTCATCTCCAGCAGTGCTGGTCCCTGACTGGTTACACCAATGTCACTCAATGGAGCGTACTTATTGGGATGCTCCAGTCCTGGATCGGCCTCCCTGGCACTTCCCCCTCTACCCCTCCTGACTGTCACCCATCTACTCTTTGCTAGTGCCTGCACCTCTTTGTCTCCACCCGCCTCTGTGCTGGCCCCTGCCGGCACCTGCCGTGTACGTTCCTGGCTCACCTTTAGTATGGAGGGACTTCTCAGTGCTGACAGTTGCTTCCCTAGATTCAGAACCTGGGCTTCTGAGGATCCAGAGTATTAGTTTAGCACAAGGTAGCGCTCTTACTTTGACCACATACTTAAAGGCACACACACCTTAAGAGCAGCAACCCTTATTATTAGTGTTCACTTATAGTGTTCACACACTCAACTCACGGCATTTCTCTATCCATTAGTGCAGAAATTTATAGGTGTGCTACGCACATCTATTCCTTTTCCATTGTTGAAGCTGTTATAGCTGCAAAGGTTGGGCCAACTCAATATTGAACCCTACGGACGAAGACTGGGATGCCATTAAAGTTTATGTGCATGTAAAGGCAGGTGTCCCAATACTTTTGGTAATATAGTGTATATGTAAGTGTGAAACTGCTAAAGAAATGTGGGAAGGATAACAAAAGGTCTATGAAAAAGCTAATCTCAACAATAACCTGTATTTAATTGGGAAGCTTTACAAAACCAAGCCGATGAAAGGCAAGGATATGCAAGATTACATAAGGCACACCTTAGAAATGGTTGAATGCCTGAAAGGTATAGGAGAAGAAATAAAAGATTTTTATGTCGCAGCACTATTACTAAGTGGTTTACCATAAAGTTATGAAATGCTTGTCACAGCACTTGATGCACGTCCAGATGATGAACTGGCATTGGAACATGTTAAGAGCAAGCTTGTGGATGAATATAAATGTAAAAGAGAAAGCATTAATAGTGACGTCACGTGCAGAGTGCTTTAAAGATGAAAAATAGGAAAAAAAACAGTAACATACAATAAGAAACGTGAATGTTTTTTGTGCAAGAAACATGGTCATTTAAAAGCAGATTGCAGAATCTGGAAAGCTAGAATTCAAAAACAAACTAAACTACAAAAGGCCAAAAGTGTAAAGGAAGAAACTGATTTATCCTAAGACAATGAATATGTTTTTCAATACAAAAGTTGCACTTCATCTTTACAGGCATGGTGAGTTGATTCAGGAGCTACTAGTCACATGGCAAATGACAGAAATTTCTTTGTTCATTTTGACCAGAGTAAAACATAAAAAATCACCATAGCTAATGGGCGAATGATGGAATCAGAAGGAATAGGAGAGGAGGTTTTCTTTACTGTCGTATTTCCCAGAGTGTCAGACACTCAATGGTTAAACTATTTTTGTCTTTTCTTTTCTCTGTATACAAAAAGTTCCTGTTTCCTGTTAGCAGAGAAGCAGCAAAGCTCATGTTGACTGTGCACTGTCTGTTCTTTAGGGCTATACACAATTTCTAACACAATTGTCTGGCAAAAAAAGAGGGGTAAAGACATTGTGCACCTCAAATGCATGTACTGCACTTGCCATGCATTTCAGAATATTTTCTACTAACAGTCATTTCAATTAGAAAGCAATAGGGCAATATGATTGCATAGGACAAGATGCATGTGTACACTGCCCTGTCATATAACGTTAGTTTATTTTAAAAAGCTTAAAGCGGAGTTCCACCCTAAAGTGGAACTTCCACTCATCGGATTTCTCTGCCCTTCCGGTGCAACAATTGGCACCTTTCAGGGGGGGAGGGGGGTGCAGATACCTGTCTGATACAGGTATCTGCAGCCACTTCTGGGCTTAGACACCTGCAGAATATCCGCAAATGCCCGCCCCCCGTTGTGTTCTGGGAAACACACAGTTCCCAGAACACAACAGGGACCAGTGCAGAAGCGCAGCGCGACTCGCGCATGCGCAGTAGGGAACCGGGCAGTGAAGCCGCAGCGCTTCACTTCCTGATTCCCTGACCGAGGATGGTGCTGTGCTACCGCCCTTCTACTTGTCCCATCTCTAATTGCATGGCATGCCCATGTGCACTCCTATATGTTCCATGCTGTGTGGGCATTGTTTACACCCCCAGTGACATTGCGAGTCACATGGGGTTTAGCCGGAGCTAATAAAAATTAAGTCCAGCAGTATCTCAGAGCTGTGCCGTAGACACAGAAACTGACAGAGCCCCGGCATGTAATCAAAGGACTTACAGCATGAATAGCGTGCCGTAAAAAGAGTCAAACATGCACATCCAAAAAAAAAATGCGTAAGAAAGAGATACAGGATAAATTACATGCAAAAGAGAGGATGGAAAGGTTTCACACACAGATATCAGGTAAAGTGCATGTAAACCCGATTCATTAAATATGAGCTGGGCACATATATCTGAAGAGTTTTCTCATCTCTCTCCAAAGCACAGTGTCCCGTAGCTGTCTCTTGCTTAGTAGCTCTGTTATCAGCATGATAAGTTCTCACACGTTCTTTGAGACGGGAGATAGAAGTGTGTGTCGGGGGAGGTTGTTAAAAATAGATTAGCAGCCAGCCTGCCGTCTCAGAGCAAAGCTATGCACATTCCTTTCTTCCCATGCCTATGAGGAGAGGCTGTGTGTGTCTTTCCTCCAATCAGCTGTCTTGGCTGTATGCCCAGGCTTCTCTGCAGTGTTAACCAGAGGGAGAAAAATCTGTAACACGAACAGCACTTTCTAAAGAATATATACAGATGAAGACAGCAGATATACATGTAAAACTTATGTAGGGAGATTTGTTTCATCTCTGTTCATCATCTGAGGCTGTTCACTTCACTGGGTATATGTGAGGGTTTTCATCCACTTTAGGTTCTTAATAATAATTGATATCGCGGAAATTCGTTAGTATGAGTTTACCGCCACTTTAATTTTCTCCTAACCTCCTGTCATGTCATGCATAAATTACTTTTAGTAGATATTAAAGAGAGGTGCAAAAGTTTACTTAAATATTTACAGTTTTTGTGTTTTATAGATAACATAGTGTACATATTTACAGTTTATAATCAATGTTGTAAGTGCATTTTTTCAAACAGTAAATTTCAGGACTGGATGGACAGAAATGCAAATTCTTTGAAAGGTAAACCAGCTCCGATATATGTATTTTCATTTTTCTGTTTAGCTGAAAATGGAGGTAAGTGTTAAGTTATTGCAGCTTACCAGTCCTTAGATGTTGTGGAAAACATTTTTTTTTTCCTTTTTCTTTTTTTCCTAGTGTTCCTGCCAGTAACACTTTTTCTGTCCTGCACTGACAACGCTCACTCACTGTACTCAGTCTAGGATAGGAAGTACTGTATGTTGGGACTATAGAGGACCTCCCCTGTCCTCATCTTTATAGTGGAAGGTGATGCGTTGCTCACAAAGAAGGACTGGGCAGGACCAATAATACTGCTTGAGTGCACAGGGCACACAACAGCACTGGATTTGTGGTAGGATTTGCATTTGTTCTGGACTTTGGACTCAAACAGATATGACAAATAGTGCTTAATGGTATATTTCTTTAAGCCAACAGGAATAACAGAGAAAACTGCAGTAAAGGTTTATATGTACAGTGCCTTGAAAAAGTATTCATTTCCCTTGAATTTTTCCACATTTTGTCATGTTACAACAAAAAACGCAAATGTATTTTATTGGGGTTTTATGTGATAGACCAACATAAAGTGGCACATAATTGTGAAGTGGAAGAAAAATGGTAAATGGTTTTTAAATATGTGAAAAGTGCGGCGTGCATTTGTATTCAGCCCCCTTTACTCTGATACCCCTAACTAAAATCTTTGAACATCTCACAGAACACTGTTTATTGCATCATCTGAAAATGGAAAGAGTATGGCACAGCTGCAAACCTACCAAGACATGGCTGTCCACCTAAACTGACAGGCAAGGAGAGCATTAATCAGAGAAGCAGCCAAGAGGCCCATGGTAACTCTGGAGGAGCTGCAAAGATCCACAGCTAAGGTGGGAGAATCTGTCTCCAGGACAACTATTAGTCGTAAACTCCACAAATCTGGCCTTTATGGAAGAGTGGCAAGAAGAAAGCCGTCATTGAAAGAAAGTCATAAGAAGTCCCGTTTGCAGTTTGCGAGAAGCCATGTGGGGGACACAGCAAACATGTGGAAGAAGGTGCTCTGGTCAGATGAGACAAAAATGTAACTTTTTGGCCTAAAAGTAAAATGCCATGTGTGGTGGAAAACTAACAATGCACATCATCCTGAACACACCATCCCCACCATAAAACAAGGTGGTGGCAGCATCATGTTGTAGGGACAGGGAAGCTGGTCAGAGTTGATGAGAATACAGGGCACTCAATCCCTAAATACAGGGCAATCTTAAAAGAAAACCTTTTAGAGTCTGCAAAAGACTTGAGACTGGGGCGGAGGTTCACCTTCCAGCAGGACAAGGACCCTAAACATACAGCCAGAGCTACAATTAAATAGTTTAGATCAAAGCATATTCATGTCTGAATATTCATATTCAGACCTAAATACAACTGAGAATCTGTGGGAAGACTTGAAAATTAGAGTATTGCAGAACTAATGCGCACAACCAAGTTCTTCACAGAATCAAGGGCACTAAACAGAGATTTAGAGAAGCTGCCAACATATGAGGTGGCCTCATCCACCCTAATAAGTAACGTCTTAAAGGTCAAAGTAATGTGGCGCTAGTCTAAGTGTACCGCTTGATGTACATCTCAAACTAAAAAATCTCCATGCTTCCTTACTGTTCAATACTCAAAACACTCTTGGTAAACACTACTCACTTCTCCCATTAGGGGGCAATCAAGTCTACAAGATGTTGAATACTGATAAATAAACCCAAAACTATATATCATCCAATCGATCAAGTGTTCCTCAATCAGACTTTGTGAAACTATGACTAAAGGTGCTAATTAAAACACAAAACACGATGAAAATAAACAATTCCTCAAAAATGTGTCATACATTGTGCATAATTTTCTTCAGCTTAATGAATAAAAAAATTGGTAGACAAAATAAATATTTCTGGTGACAGCTGCGATGCAATAATAATTGAAGAATGCAACTCTATATCACATAATATAAATACAAAGTGATCAAGTGCAAAAAAAGTGACATAAGTGCAGAGCCGTGCATAATATAACCGATCCTACTCTTAAATGGACTCCCAAAATCCAACACCTCTCCCCCAAAAAAAGGAAAAAAATATAAAAAAATATTAAAAATTATTGTGACAATGAAATGTGATCAAGTCCAAAATGCTTCATGCAATGTGGTTTATAATGTCCATACAAATGGTTGATATTAACATGCCAGTAGCGTGACTTTGTGCTGGATTCATACACTTGAAAAACTGGTGCAGCACACAGGTGTTTCCCCCAGCCTCTCACCTCTATCAGCGGCTCCCAATGGGCCAAGTCAGGCAAATGGTTAATATTCCTCTGTGAGGGATGGTGCTCCAATAGCCGTCCCCCTCTTCTAGGGGGTGGTAGACTAGCGCCACATTACTTTGACCTTTAAGACTTGAAAATTGCTGTTCACAGATGCTCTCTATCTAATCTGACAGAACTTGAGCTATTTTTGAAAAGAATGGCCAAAAATGTCACTCTCTAGAGGTGCAAAGCTGGTAGAGACATACCCAAAAAGACTTGCAGCTGTAATTGCAGCGAAAGGTGGTTCTACAATGTATTGACTCAGGGGAGCTGAATACAAATGCACGCCACACTTTTCACATATTTATTTGTAAAAACAAAATCAAAACCATTTCAGATTTTTCTTTCAACTTCACAATTATGTGCCACTTTGTGTTGGTCTATCACATAAAATCCCAATAAAATACATTTACATTTGTGGTTGTAACATGACAAAATGTGAAAAATTTCAAGGAGTATGAATACTTTTTTAATGCACTGTATATTGCTGATCCTATCATGGGACTGTGGATTTAAATCTATATTTTTCACTATATAGGCTTTTTTATTGTTGATTTTCATTTAAGATTGGACTTAATATTTTTTTCACTTTCAGCGTTTTTTTTTCATTTTAGCACTTTTTTTGGACTTTATATTTAATGTGCTGTCCATTTATAACACAGTATTCACGTTTCATTGCTGTTCATTTACTTTTGGTGCTACACACTTTTTCTTAAGATTATTTGTGTGGTATATTACTTATCTGTGTCAGCTGCCACCCCACCACAGTGCAGAGATACACCTTTTCTGTTTCTGTTACTATCTGAATATACCAGTCGCTGCTGCAGTGGTGTGTATTTTATTATGAATAAATAATATTATTTATTATTTATTATTTTATTATGGATATTTTTGATAACAGAGCTGTGAGGTTTTTCAACCTTGATAAAGTGAGGCTCGGAGTGAAAATAAAGGAACTGAATGATAAAGGAGGGCCGGGCATGACAGTGCGGAGAAGGAGACACAAAGGTTTAACAAAGTTTGGAGTGTTCCTGGTAGGAGGGGATTTGGGAAACTTTGTGAGGTAGGGGAGGGGTGGTATATAAAGGCAAGGAGAGGCCAGGAGGGGGCAGTGGGAGAAAGAATTTACAGGAGGAGGCAGTTTTTTATCCACTGCTCCTCCTAAGCAAGATGTCGGACATAGACCATATTTTAGCTCGTTTTAGGGCTGCAGCGGCGACACGGCAGACTGGCTGGACAGGCAAGTCGGGGCTCTTATTGGACAGGAGGCTGGAGGATCCGGGGTTGCTGAGGAGACGCCTCGCGCGCGGAGATCGCGGCCTCCGGTGCGATCTTCGCCTGAGCCACCGACGCGGCCTGTGCGGCAGATGAGGAGCCCAAGGGCGGAACGATCGGTCCCCCCAGCAAAACGACCGCAACTTCAGGCTTCTACAGGGCCTGAACGGTCCGGACGCCGTAGGCCTATTGCGGGGGGCGGGGCCACGGGCCATCATGGCGCCGCTTCCCGACCGGAGGTTAGTGGGGTGCAGGTGAGGGAGTCAGACCGAAGGGATGGGGTGGTTTTAGGGGGTTTCACAGAGAGTGGGGTGGAGGGCAGGGTTGCCAGCACAGCAGGGATAAGAGCAGCAGATAGGACTGAACGGGGGCGGAGCCTAGGGGGGAGACGTGCACAGAGTCAAGATGGTGGTGGTGGTCACATGCAGACAAGAGGAGCTACAGCCAGGGCGACCCCTAGCAGCATGACAGAAAGGAGCGAAGCTGCCGGTGGGAGTCGGCCCTCTCATGGTCAGGATGCCATGGCCTCCGGGGCCACTTCACCCGGGGGGCTGACCACGCCACCCGTCATGGAACACAGTGATCGGTCAGAGGGGGAGGTGTCCGATGCGGATGAACCACAAGCGCCAGCAAGTTGGCCAAACAGGGAGGCGATGGGGCGAGTTCCCAGGCAGCCCGGTAAGTCCACTTCTACTGTATCTTTATCTAATGCACTGAATGATCTGATTGGGGTTGTGTAAGTGGGCACAGGAGGGACTGTAAGGGGGGCAACTGACCAGCAATTGGCGGCCGATAGGCCTGCCAGTTCTGGTTCAGGGGCACAAATGCAGGATTTGTTGGAAGGTTTGAAGGCATTGGTGGGGAGGTTTGAAACAGGGCAGGTTCAGGCACCACAGGTGGCCCCGTGGACGGGTCCAGATTCGGGGTCTGGGGATGAAGGCACAGTAATTTCCAGCATAGAGGTGCACACTGGGGCTGTCCCGCCTGGTACGGGGGAAGGGGAAAAGGGTCCTGAAAAGGGGGTGGAAAAAGGGACTACGGTGCCTGCGGCCAGGACGGATGTGGTAAGGATCGCAGATGCTGCTAAGTGTGAGGTATACGTGTGTTTTGAGGGTCCGCTGGGAGCACATCTGAAAGAGGAAGTCCGGGATAAGATCCACAAGGGTGAGTATGTGGAGATTTTTTCCCTATTGCCTTTGGAGAAGTTCGATTTGGACAGGGTTAAGCCTAATGACTCCAAAAAAGAGGACGAGGAAAAGAGGAGGTATAGACTGATTCCGCGGACTTTTGTGAACTGGCTTCAGGCGTTTGCCATCATGGCAAGCGTAATCGGGGAAAAAGAACCCGAGCATTGCTCGGCGTTATTTTGCTATATGGACGCGATAGGGGAGGCTCACAGGGTATGTGGGGGCTCCTCTTGGTTGCAGTATGACGAGCAGTTCCGTCAGCGCAGGGCGGTACGTCCGTCTGTCCCTGTGCTGGGACCATAAGGACATCAGCCTCTGGATGAGACTTATGTCCTCGGCGAGGGCTCCATCACAGTTTCTTCAGGGGGGGGCCGGGAGTACAACTGCCTCAGGACTTTCGGCCGGAAAAAAGCAGGGGGGGGGGTGCTGGCAGTTTAATGAGGGCTCATGCAAATTTGGAGGCTCCTGCAAATTTAAGCACTAGTGCTCAGACTATGGGGGTACACACCCATTGTCTCGCTGCTTCAAAAAGGGAAGTGTCCCAGGGAGCCTTACTCACAAAAGGGATGAAGTGGGAAAGGATGCAACCTTTTCTAAATAGATACCCGGACAAGGCGGCTGCCAATATGCTTGCCGCGGGGTTCAAGGAAGGTTTTTACATTCCTTGTGCCCTGGAAGTGGTGCCACCATTGGCAAAAAATTTGAAGTCGGCCTTGCAGCATGCAGGGATGGTAGGGGAGAAGTTAGCTAAAGAAATGTCATTCGGTTGCATGGGGGGGCCATTTGCAAGTAAACCTATCCAGGACCCGGTGGTTTCTCCTTTGGGGGTGGTGCCTAAGAAGGAACCGAACAAGTTCCGACTTATTCACCATTTTTCCTTCCCAAAAGGGGTTCTGTGATTGATTTCATAGTCCGAGGAGATCAAAAGCTGTCCACTTGCAGAAGGGGGATCCCTCAGTTGGCAAGGAAAGGGTGCAGTGATAGGATAAGATTGTATTCGTTGTATCACCACCAATTGGAACCTCCACCAAGGGTTTAGGCTGCTCACCTTATTGAGTGGACCTTCTGCGTTAACAGCAAGGTCACTCATGCATTCCCTTCCACAGGGTAGATTATGGAGATAGGGGTCCACAGGCAGTATCCCAAATTCAATCTCATCGATTCATAGATATCATGTTAAAAACAAAAATAACAGGACATAGTGCTCTCCATACGAAAAGGTATACAATTTATGAAATAAGAAAAATATTACTCACAAAGCAAGCACTGTTTCCCAGTGCAGGAGTATACAGCATAAAATGAACCAGATGGGTGGCTGTACTGACATCACAGAGCCCCTCGCACGCGTATCGTCTGTGTGGACTTCCTCAGCGAATCTGATTGGGGGCCCGTGTGTTAGCTCTTATATCTAATCCTGGTTCCACATACAATTCATGATGATACTGGAAACCCTGCCCACTCTCCAATAATACACAGGTGAATGGACTTAACTACTAAGTAGTAGAGAATCAGGAGTGGCTACAAATCTAATAGGGCACAAGCAAGCTGAATACACTGATAACTTACTGATAGGCAGCCACCATTCCTCCCATGTTATGAGCTAAAGCACTTCCAGGTCAAATCCTTATCTTCCAATAGCAGTGAACACTGCTGTGTCCTGAAAGACAGCCCGCCCCCATTTCATGGGTCAAAAAAAAAAAAAAAAGAAAAATTTAAGCCTACGGCACCTGGTACTCCCAGGCGGTCTCCCATCCAGGTACTAACCAGGCCCCACCCTGCTTAGCTTCCAAGATCAGACAAGATCAAGCACTTTCAGGGTGATGTGGCTGTAGACAAACCCATCTCGTTCAATGGCAGCTAACACTGCTGCGTCCTGGGAAGAAGCCCACCCTCTAAAGGGGCGTTCGTATGGAGACGGGGATGGGGGGCTGGAGCACAACAAACAAACCACCCCTTTCATACACGTCGCTCACAGACTAAGTGAACAGCAACAGGGAGCGCAGACGCAATGCGCGCTCCACCCCTCCCTTCCACGTCACCCTCTGGACAGATCGAGACAAACTCCAGTCTCCTTGGCAACAACATGAAATTGCTCCCAAGAGCGCCTCCTTCATTCCTCTGGCCTGTCAGCGTGGGTAATAACAACATTCACCCACAATGGCAAGCAGGCTAACATAAAATTAGCAACTAATCAGAGACATAGGGAGCAGAAACAAGGCTAACGTTAATAAAAAAATAATTATAATAAAGTAAAAATTATTATAAAAATAATGTAATATAGTTATAAAGCTAAGAGGAGGGAGGCTACTCAAAAAGTACCTATGGGGATACCCCAAAAAGGCTATAACTGAAGCATATGGGGGAAGTTCATAAAGTCACCCCCCTCCCTTATGGCAGAATCCATCCTAAGGTGTCCTACACACTCTTCCAGATGGAGAATGCGTACCAAAAACAAATGCTATTCCCTCCCAGTTGTCACCAGAGGGATATACAAAAAGTGAAATGGAAAAAGTCAAACAAAATACATATATCGCCACCCCATGTAATATCGTGTAGGACCTACAGGGGTTAAAATCATGAATATAAATTTGATAGAAAAATTATAATAAAAAGACATCAGTACAACCACCTCATCTGTACACAAATACAATTAGAATGTATACATATACCACAAACAAATATACATTATGGACCAATATTCTAAATGGTAAGGGGCTAGAAACCAACATAAACTAACGTTCTGAAATAAAACAATTAAGGTCAAACTCAACGTTCAACCCTAAAGGGACCCCAACCTTGGTCTCAAATACCCAAAAAGATACTCGTCGACTGAACTGCCGTATGAAATTCCCACCCCTCCAATGCTTCGTTACCTTCTCTATTCCCCAGAACTTCAGCCCGGTAGGGCTGCGGTTATGGAAAAGTCGGAAGTGCTTGGAGACATTGTGTGTGCGGAGTCCTCGTTTAATGTTGTTAACATGTTCTCCGACTCTTACATGGAGGGGCCTAGAAGTCCTACCCACATATTGGTAGCCACACTCACAATGCAACATATACACCACCCCGGCAGTGTTGCACGTAATCAAATCCTTGGTTTTGTAGTTTTTACCCGTGGCAAAAGCCTCAAATTCCTTCCTCTTCTTTACATTGTTTCTAGCCTGTTTACACGCAGGACAGTGTCCACAGGCATAAAAGCCATTAAGGAAGCCAAGCATTCTATTCACTGGGTAAACCGGGGGATCGATCACCCCTGGTGCAAGTCTATCTCTAAGAGAAGGAGCTCTTTTGTAAATAAACAATGGTCGTTCTGGGAGGACCGGACCCAAGGTTCTGTCAAGTTTAAAAATGGGCCAATGTTTCTATACTATCTTTTCAAATTGCTTGTGCTGAATATTAAAATCAAGGATCATCCTGATCTGTTTAGGCTCACTCTGGGCTACTCTAGGGGCATTCGACACCAGTACCTTCCTATCAAGAGTCACAACATTATCCAATTCTTGGACAAGCTTATTTTTATCATAACCCTTCTCGGTGAACCTAGAGATAAGAGTCTGTGACTGTGATAGAAAATCCCCCACCTCTGTGCAATTCCGCCTGAGGCGAATAAACTGTCCTCTAGGGATATTGCACAGCCACTAACTGTGGTGGCAGCTTTCAACAGGGATAAATGCGTTTCGGTCAGTAGCCTTAAAATGGGTGACCATATTGATGCGGTCACCCCTTTTTGACAATTCAAGATCCAAAAATACCTCCCTCTCTGTACTGATATTCCATGAGAGGACTATATTTTTGTTATTGTCGTTAAGCCTGGATACAAACGCGTCCAGACTATCTCTGTCCCCTTCCCAGACCATGATAAGGTCATCAATATACCTCTGGTAGCAGATCAGTTCTGGGGGTTTGTTCTTATAGACTGCCTTCTCCTCCCAGTGAGCCATAAATAGATTGGCAACACTGGGAGCGAAGCGTGCCCCCATGGCTACCCCTCTGGTTTGGAGAAAGAACTGCTTGTCATACCAGAAGTAGTTCTTTGACAGACAGAAAGTCAAACTGTCAATCAAAAAATTCCGATGCCTCCTAGATAGGTCCGAGGACCCCAGGGCCCACTGTACTGAGGTTAACGCATCCTCGTGGCTGATGATGGTATATAAAGAGCCCACATCCGCCGTAATGAGGAAGCAGGAAGATGTAATGGTCAGAGACTCTAAAATCTGTATGACGTGTTTTGTATCTTTTAGGGATGCATTCGTTTTCATGACCAATGGTTGGAGGAAGGTGTCAATGTGTTGACCCAGTCTGGAAGAGACAGAGTCAATACCATTGACTATAGGTCTACCCGGTGGGTTGACACTGTTTTTATGAATCTTGGGGAGAAAGTAGATAATTGGTGTACGGCAGAACAGGGGATCCAAATACTGGGCCTCCTTAGCACTAAGTACGCCTATATGCTTCCCTCTCTCCACAAGGGAGTGAAGTTCACCCTTATATTCCAACATCGGGTCCTTGGTCAGGATACTATAGGTGTTACTGTCACTTAACAAATTATTCATTTCATTCCTATAGTAGGTTTTACTCAACAAAACCAGCCCCCCCCCCCTTTATCAGTGGGGCGGATGACCAAATCGTTCCTATCAGACAATGCCTTAATACCTCTACTAATGTATAGAGGGCCATTCGCTTTCCTAACCTTAAGTGCGTCCAAATCCTTCACCACCATATTCCTAAACACTTTTAGGTGCTCAGCATCAGTAGCTGGGGGGTTGAACACTGATTTATTCCACAGGTTGGAATGATGGCCCCCCTGGGAACTAGGTTCACAGGGTCCCTGCGGATTGTTGTAACAACTTATTGTTAGTGGGACTGCTTTAGCAGTCCCACTATTGTTATTCGATTTTATTAGTGGGAATGCTTTAGCAGTCCCACTATTGTTATTCGATTTTATTTATTTTTATTTGTATTAATTTTATTCCGTATGTTTTTTGGCTCTGCGTAACTTCTGCATACTTTCAGCTATTAAAACCATTCAACTATTAAAATGTTTGTCTCTTTCAGCTAATGATGGGACTTTTTCAACTTTTTTTCTACCATTTATACTTTTTAAAATATTAAGCTTTTTATCACTTTTTTTTAACATTGAAGTCAATGGGAGCATGCTTTAGATCCTTAAAATCTTCTTCCGCTCCCAAAAGTTTCAGCTCCTTCATACTTTCACAGAAGCCAAACAAACTTTAAAATGTTCACAAAATATTCAGCTATCTGGCTATATCTTTTCAGTTTGATATCTTTTACAGTTTTTGTGAAAAAGCTTTTTGTTTAGAGGTCATTTCAGGAAGTTTTAGCCATTAATCAGAGTGTACTGTGTTGCTTTTGTTGCCATGGTTACCAAAGCTTCTGTTATACACGGGGGGGAGGTGGCTGGAGCATCTCAGCTCTGATTACAGAGCCCGGGGGAGGGGACAGACACACCATGTACTGATTTATAATAGAGGAATATGAAGGGGCAGTTTTGATGGGGCAATTATGATGGGGCAGTTTTGATGGTGGCAATATGATGGGGCAATTTTGATAGGGCAAATCTGATGGGGCAGTTTTCATGGGGCAATTCTGATGGGGGCAGGTTTGATGGGGGCAGTTTTGATGGTGGCAATATGATGGGACAGTTTTGATGGGGCAATTCTGATGGGGCAGTTTTGATGGTGGCAATATGATGGGGCAGTTTTGATGGGGACAATTTTGATGGGGCAATTCTAATGGGGCAGTTTTGATGGCAATATGATGGGGGCAGTTTTGATGGTGGCAATATGATGGGGCAGTTTTGATGGTGGTAATATGATGGGGCAATTCTGATGGGGCAGTTTTGATGGTGGCAATATGATGGGGCAGTTTTGATGGGGCAATTCTGATGGTGGCAATATGATGGGACAATTTTGATGGAGCAATTCTGATGGGGCAGTTTTGATGGTGGCAATATGATGGGGCAGTTTTAATGGGGACAATTTTGATGGGGCAGTTTTGATGGCAGTATGATGGGGCAGTTTTGATGGCAGTATGATGGGACAGTTTTGATGGCGGCCGTTTTAGCAATTTAGCTATTCAGCATTCCCACACATTTTCCCCAGGAAATGCATTTTCTAGTTAGTGGGACTGCTTTAGCAGTCCCACTATTGTTATTCGATTTTATTAGTGGGACTGCTTTAACAGTCCCACTATTGTTATTCGATTTTATTTATTTTTTAATCTTAATTTTATTCCGTACGTTTTTTGGCTCTGCGTAACTTCTGCATACTTTTGGATATTAAAACCATTCAACTATTAAAATGTTCGTCTCTTTCAGTTGATGATGGGACTTTTTCAACTTTTTTTCTACTATTTATACTTTTTAAAATATTAAGCTTTTTAACACTTTTTTTTTAACATTGAAGTCAATGGGAGCATGCTTGAAATCCTTAAAATCTTCTTCCGCTCCCAAAAGTAGGGACATTATACGATTCAGCCCCTAGTCACACTGGTGCAGCTTGTCATGCGATTTGATAGTTTGCAATGGAAGCTGTCAAATCGGTGTGACTTCGACTCCATCTGAGTTGCACCGATTTTGAAAGTAGTTCTTGCACTACTTTTTGAAAGTTCAGGTGCAACTTGCATAGACATCTGACATGCGGCAATTGTGCAATTTCAAGTGAAGTGACGCGATTTCAAAGCCACATTCGGTGTGGTCGAACACTTATGCCCTGTACACACGATCGGAATTTCCGACGGGAAATGTTCGATGTGAGCTTGTTGTCGGAAAAAGTTCGACTGTGTGTATGCTTCATCGGACATTTGCTGTCGGAATTTCCGAACACAAATGTTTGAGAGCAGGTTCTCAAATTTTCCGATCAAAAACTTTGTTGTCGGAAATTCCGAGCGTGTGTACACAAGTCCAACGCACCAAATTCCATGCATGCTCAGATTCAAGTACGAGACGGAAGTGCTCGGTCTTGTAAAACTAGCGTTCGTAATGGAGATAGCACATTCGTCACGCTACAAATTTTTAAATCTTTCAATGCAGCGCATTTTCTTCTTCTTTAAAATGCTAGAATAACCACTTAAGGACTAGCCTCGTTTTGAGATTTTGGTGTTTACATGCTTAAAATAGATTTTTTTGTTAGAAAATTACGTAGAACCCACAAACATTATATATTGTTTTTTTTCTAACACCCTAGAGAATAAAATGGCGGTCATTGCAATACTTTTTTTCGCACCATATTTGCGCAGTGGTCTTACAAGCACAAGCACTTACAAGCACTTTTTTGAATGAAAAAAATAAGACAACAGTAAAGTTAGTCCAATTTTTTTTTATATTGTGAAAGATAATGTTACGCTGAGTAAATTGATACCCAACATGTCACGCTACAAAATTGCGCCCACTCGTGGAATAGCGTAAAACTTTTACCCTCAAAAATCTCCATAGGCGATGTATAAAAAATTCTACAGGTTGCATGTTTTGTGTTACAGAGGAGGTCTAGGGCTAGAATTATTGCTCTCACTCTACCGATCGCAATGATACCGCACATGTGTGGTTTGACCACCGTTTTCATATGCGGGCGCTACTCACGTATGCATTCGCTTCTGCGCACGAGTTCGTCGGGACGGGGCGCTTTAAAAATGTTTTTTTTTATTTATTTTACTTGATTTTATTTATATTTTCACTGTTTTTTTTTTTTTTAAATTGGGTCACTTTTACTCCTATTACAAGGAATGTAAACATCCCTTGTAATAGAAAAAAAGCATGACAGGACCTCTTAAATATGAGATCTGGGGTCAAAAAGTCCTCAGATATCATATTTGGACTAAAATGCAAAAAAAAAAAATTTGTCATTTGAAAAAATGTCAACAGAAAAAATGTGCCTTTAAGACGTATGGGGGAAGTGACGTTTTGACGTCGCTTCCGCCCACCTATGGTATGGAGACGGGTGGGGGCCATCTTAGCCTCACTCATCTCCATACCACAGACGTGAAAGGACCCAATCACCTCCGCCGCTACCGACGGCTCCGGTAAGCGGTGGAGGGCGCAGGAGAGCGGCGGGAGGGCGGTGGCACCTCTCCCGCCGCCGATAACAGTGATCTCGCGGTGAATCCGCCACAGAGACCACCGTTATCGTAAACAGAACCGCGTCTCTAAAGATGGATACCTCGGTTGTAGCAGCAGCTGCTGCCGTTACCGAAATATCCGTCTTCAAACTGCCAACGTATATGTACATGAGCCGGTCGGTAAGTGGTTGCTTTGCTGCTCACACAGAGTTCTGAGAAACGGATTTCTTATTATTTCTCGTGATCTCCTGAATAATCTTTGTTTTTGTTTGGTTTTTTTTTCGCAAGATCTCCAGAATAATCTTTATTTATTTTTTTATAGTGATCTACTTTTTTTTCATAGTGATTTCCCTAATATTTTTTGTCGTTTTGTGTGTCAAGTTACCACAACACCATCTTGTATTTATTAACCTCAAAGAGGTTGGTTGGTGTTGGTGTCTCTTGTTAATTTGACATTGTATTTTTGAAATGTACCTGCCTACTCACAAACTGTCCTTTTTGAAGTAAAACACATAGCCAAGTATTTGTCCAAACAAAAATTAAACATTTATTAGGGGTTCCTAACAAAATAAAGAGGAAGGCAACGCTGGAGAAACAGTTGGAATTGGTGAAGCCTTTGTACCCCAGGGCAGACATCAATTATTTGACAGGCAAAATTGGTAGCCTGAGGAGTCCATTCAACAGGGAGCACAAGGTGGTCCAGGACTCCGAGAGATCGGGAGCAGCAGCACATGTATGTGCCAAGGCTGTGGTCTTACAACAGCCTGAGTCTTTTGCCAGACCACACCAAACCCAAGCCATCACTCTCAACACTTCCTTGCAAGCTTCCTTGCAGGCTGTGGCTGTGGTGTTGCTGGAGGTGGTGGGGGAGTCATATGATCCAACTCACAGACGTGGCTTTTATTGGTGAGTTGGCCCCTCACCCCCTTATTTAGGGCCTGAAATATGACCTCCTCACAGATGAGGCGTTGGCCCTCCTCCATTACATGCATTTTACTGGCCGTCATACATGCAAAGGACTCCTGGACACTAGGGGTGGTCGTGAGTACCGCAGTAGCCTGTCAAATCAAATTAGTCACTGACTCCTCCAGGTTCCTCACCTTCCTGGTCTTTTTTGTTGGAAGGTGGAGGGGAGGAACCTGGGATTCAGTCAGGCTGCTGGACACGACCAACTCCTGGCTGCCACTTTCCACGGCCTCCTCCTGGCTGAGACTTTCCTGTGTATGAAAATGGGACATAGTTTTAGATTTTTGGTCATCAATCACACACAATTTTGAGCTCATGACTGTTGCAAATTGAATGCTAACAAATAGAAAAGGCTATCATTCTGACCCCAGCATTTTTCATTCTTGTCCCAATCATTTTTGGCTACTATTGTCTATTGATATGTAACCCACTTTGTTAAATCAGAAATTAGTGATCAATAATAACATCTAGTTAACATCATTAATTTTTGGACAAGAAATATGTTGAACAATGCTATAGCTGGCTCAAGCTGGGCTCCTCCACATCTTCCTGGATAGAAAGGCCCAGGTTGTATGTTGGAAGCCTCATCTGAGGTGGAAGGAAGTGTAGATAGTGATGGCCTGGGTTCACTCTGGTCTGACAAAAAACACAGTCTGTCATAGTACCAGAGCCTGGGGACATAAACATCATCTGCTGCTGCTCCTGATCTCATGAAATCCTGGACCTTTTTGCACTCCCTATTATATGTGCTCCTCAGGCTACCAATTTTGCACTTCAAATAGGTGATGTCTGCCGTGGGAACCAATTCCAACAGTTGATCCAGCACTGCCTTCCTCTTTAGTTTGTTGTTATAAAATTGGTGTTTCACTTGCCACAGACAGGGCAGCTCCCTGTACTTATCAATAAAGTTGGGGAGGAAGTCAAGGTCATTAAATTTATCCATTTTCTCTGCAAGACAAAACACAAGACAAACCCTAATGTCAGGCTAAACTCTCCTAATCTTGTCCCAATATAGGCTTATATCTATAAAAGCAGTATAGGACACTAACCACTGATGCCCCAAGTTAAAATTGTATCTTCGTTTGCACGATGGGCGCTTACGCTACTCTGTCCTCCGCACACAGATCATACGTACGACGCACGCATGTTATGCTTTATAATCACAGCGCATGCGAGAAACTCCGCCCCGACCTTCTTTCTAGTTTATTACTTGCCCCTTCTCTTTCGGCACAGTGGGAGAGCACATGGCGGAGAGACAACAGGTATGTGAGAATAGCAGCAACGAGGAGGACGAGGAAAGCCCGGAGTCAGAAACACCCCGATCCAGAAGGAGATTTAAGGCTCAAATATGTCCTTTGTTGAGATGGTGGAGATGGTGGACATCTTGAAGAGGGCCGACTATGATGGGAAGAATGGACCGTACAGAAACCCAAATGTGAGAAAGGTCAAGATCATGACTAAAGTTGTCAGAAGTCTGCAGAAGAATTTTGGGGTACGACGATCCAAGGAGCAATTGAGGAAATGCTGGTCAGACCTCAAATTGAGGGAGCAGGATCACTACAGAAGGATCAAGAAAGCGCTGCAAAAATGTAAGTATTTTGTCGTGTGTTCCTATTATTATTATTAATTTTGTGCTGGTACATGTGCTTTTCTTTACTGTTGTACAGTTTAAAATGGCAAGTTTCAGGTTCGTGGGCACAGTAATTGTTCGTATTAAACATTGCTTGTTCGACCACTAATACAATGTTTTTGGCAAAATGTTTTTGGAAAAAGAAGTGCAGGAGAAGATTTTGCATAGCTTTTGTTTTGATGCAGCTGAAATGTATTTACATTAAAACTAAAGAGTTCAATTTGGTTTGAATTGCACAAACAAATTTATAAATTAGAATGACATATGGCTATTACAGGCACCAGGATCTGTACCTACATTTGTTCATGCGTATTTCTATTAAAAGAAGTTTAGTACATTTTTGTCGAGATGGGTTTGTAACTAGAATGAAATTCAAACTTGATTCAGTGTAAGGAGAGGATACTCAGGAGCTGTTTACACATCTGGACTCAGGTGCACTAGTGTGGGACACCAGAACACCCTTTTTAGGGTGGCCCACACAGGTGCTCCAGTGGATACTAGGGGTCTCTCCATGTGTGATACTTTATCAAAAAAGGTAAATATTCCAGCTTTAAGAAAGGGAAAAAATCATGTCTTCAGCTTGGAACTCTGCCAAAACAGGCAATTGTACGTCACTTCCAAGCAATATTTCGTATTACTATTTCTTGCCTCAAATATCTGTGTGCTAAGTATACTTTTTTTATTCACATAGGGGAGAAAAGAATCGGGACATCTGAGGACACCAGGAACCCCACTACTCCAGATGAAGGGGAAACGCCACACCCTGAAGAAGATGTGGAGGGAGGAGAGGTTCAGAAATTGGGCGAAATAGTGACCACAACAGGTCAGTGTCTGAGACCACAGCTTCAGGCAATAGATGTATGCATGCATATTTATAATACATGGTGTGTTTTTTAATTTTTAGGTGATGTGGATGTTGTGGAAGAAGAAACTCATTTCAACAGTGCAAGTGCACAGATCCTCATCGGGGAGATCATGGTATGCAATCATGAATTAGAGAAGGTCAAGGAAAACATCAATGATGTTGAAAAAAGACTCAACAATATCATTGATGTTTTAGGCAGAATCGAAAACACACCAAAAATGTACCAAATTGTGGTTATATTTTTTGTTTTTCGGAAATTTTTAAAGTAATTTGAAAGCCAAATTTGAAGATGCACACAGTGTGTCAACATGTGCAATCTGCCATCACGGGATATCAATGTACGTGTTTTGTGGGTGCAACCCCTCCCTCGCAACTAAAGTAGATGAGAGGAAGGGGTTGCACCCCCCCGAAACATGTCCATTGATCCCCCATGATGGGAGCTAGCACATGTTGACATTAGGCATGGGATCAGGAGGGAAATCCACATTTTGACTCCCAATTTGTGTGCATCTTCAAAATTTGGCTTTTACAGGGGTGACATCATCCCATCTGATGAAGGCAAGATCAACACAGTTTTGACATACTAATGTCACATATTGCCTTCAATTTATCAAAGTTGAACTTTGTAAGTTCCTGAGTTGTGTATGTTTTATGGTTTTAAACATGCCTGTTTAACCCAAAAAAGACTATATACTGTCACACATAAATGTTGTACACCAAAGATGTTGGTTTGTTAAAAAACCCTCTTCTAACGCACATGCGAATGTGCATGGAGGAAAATGTTTTATACTCAACAATGTGTGGCTTCTTCTTTCAATGCTCAATACCAGTTTCTGGAGTAAATTGTTGTAGTTTATAGTGACAATGGGGGGTATTTACTAAAGGCAAATCCACTTTGCACTACAAGTGCACTGAAAAGTGGATTTGCCTTTAGTAAATAACCCCCAAAGTGCTCTAAAATTTGCCACAATGAAGCCATTTTAGGGACTCAAAGCAATTAATTCATGGAGCTGAAAAGGATAATTATTTTTTCATTAATGCTTTACATTCATTAACAACAAAAACAATGTGTTTGTGTAGCAGACCCGCAACATAATAGTTAGCTGAAAAGAGATTGTCACCTCATGTATCAAAGAAATTATGTTTGCACTATTGAAGAAAATGGCCAAAAATAAAAGGCCATTGGAGAACCTAGGAGACAGATAAGAAACACAAGCAGTAAATCAAATGAAATATGAGTTCAGTTTATAAAAAATACATTTATTTAAACATTTTTTACACATTGTCTGGCATATCAATGGCCTCCTACCCGCAAAGTACTCTACGTACTTTTCTCTTCTTCGCTTTGGGGGGGCAAGCCAGGACAGCCAGCTTTAAGAGCCGTCAAGGTTGTTTGATTTTAAAAGCCGACCTCAGTCCCAACTGAGGCCACATAGTTTGTTGCATTTTTCCTTAGGAAATTATGGAGTATGGAGCGTGCAAGGACAATATGATTCAGTTTACATTCCGCCATGTTGATCGCTGTGAGAAATAGGCGGAACCGGGTGGCCATCATTCCATATGCATTCTCCACCACTCTTCTGACTCTGGCCAGCCGGTAATTAAAAACCCTATGGTCCGGGGTGAGGGTCCTCATCGGGAACGGCCGCATCAGATGGTCACCCAGCCCAAATGCTTCATCAGCCATGAAGACAAGTGGGAGTCCTGCCACGTTGTCTTTTCCAGAGGTGACAAGCCCAAACCGCCATTCTGGAAACATCTGAAGAACTTCGTATGGGCGATGACTCCACCATCTGACATTTTTCCCCACGTCCACATACAGGAACTGTATGTCGCCGACACCACCGCCAACAGCACAATACTATTAAACCCCTTATAATCGTAATAGTATGACCCAGAGTTTAGGGGTGGGACTATATGGATGTGCTTCCCATCTATTGTTGCCCCTCCACAGTTGGGGAAGTCCCACTGCTGGGCAAACTGGGAGGCCACAGTCTGCCATTCCTGTGGGTTTGAAGGAAACTGTGGAGTCAAACAAGAAAAAGAAAAATTACTACTTTTGCACATAACATTGCAAGCAGATTACACACAAACATTCTTGGCCAACATAAGTATAACATTTATTTTAAGGAGTATTTAAAGACAAAAGTATAAGGTCCACTTATCAGATTCCTCACCCCCTCTGATTGCCCATTGTAAAAATTTTAGGTGGGGGGAGAGGTTTTGGACAGGTAACCCTCTCCACTTCATTGAGAGCTGAATGCATAAATAATGTGTATTACTTTGGCCAGCCCCTCCTTACTTACACTATTGGCAGCCCACAGAACAGGTCAGAAATGTCATAATTCAAAAATAGGAATACACACTGTACAAATTGAAGCACATTTTTACATTCTGCAATTACCTATCAAGATAAAAGGAGAACAAAACTTGAAACAGTACCATTTGAAAGTATTCAGGCAGGCCCTTGCACTACATGCTTTGGTAAATTCATCCATAAATCTGACCACAAAAGAGGTAGGTATGGTGTGTATGGGTTTGACAAAGTCAGCAGATAGAGGATTGGTATCAGCTGAGTTAGCGGTTGGGGGGGGGAGGGTTCCAAATGAGTTTGGGCCCCCAAAAAATAAATTTTGCACTCTGCCTGAATTTAAGGACAACAATAACAATTGTACACATTTTAGGGCGTGTTTAGGGTAAGCACTACAATGGATCTGACAAAATACATTGTTAAGTGACTAGGCTAGGTGTGTATGGGCCCAGGATAGCATGTTGGGGAGGTTAGTGAAGGCAAATATTCATGAAGGACAAAAAAGGAGCAGTAAAAGCTTCCAGCATGCATGAGGACAAATTCACAGCATATTACAATCATGGTAATTATGGAATGATGAAATAAATACAATACATTAGCAAACATTAAATACATAGAATGTGATGTTAAAGGATAAAACTTACTTTAATATAGTTCTTCTGCAGGACCTGAATAATGGCAGAACAGGTCTCTGGAATAATGATTCCCAGAGCCTGGGGGGAGATCCCAGTCGAGAACTTCCTGCAGACTTCTCCCCGTTGCCAAGTACCGCAAGGTCGTGACGAGCATTTGTTCGGGAGTGATGGCTTGCCGCATGCAGGTGTCCTGCTTGATAATATAAGGGGACAGCAAAGCCAACAGATGGTGAAAAACGGGGTCCGTCATCTGGAGATAATTCCGGAAATCATCAGGATTATTCACCCGGGTTTCCCGCAACAAAGGCATATGAGAGAACTGGTCACGCTGGAACAACCAATTCTTTGTCCATGAACTCCTCCTCACCCTGTTCATGGACTGGACTTGGGTCAAAGCAAGAACTCCAACACCAAGCCCTTGCACAGCAGGAACTCTACGACGAGTACGTACCCGCAACATGGCTAGAAAACGGTCGGCTGGTCATAATGAACTAACAGAGCGCACTGAAAATCAGAAAGAACCTGAGAAGAACGATCTGAAAATCAGAAACGAGCGTACAAGAACACACTGAAAAACAGATACGAACTATTAAATAGAACGTACTGAAATACTGGAATGAACTGACAACACGCACTGAAGAACAGATACGAACGCGCAAGCACAAACTGACAAGCAGAAACTAACTGAAAAGCACAAGGCTGAAAAGCGCGAATCATCTCTCACCAAACTTCTACTAACACGAGATAAACACGAGATTAGCAGAAGGAGCCCAAAATGGTAGCACACTGGCTATTAAACTTCCTTTTTATAGTCCCGTCGTACGTGTTGTACGTCATCACGTTCTGGACGTTCGGAATTTCCGACAACATTTGAGTGACCGTGTGTATGCAAGACAAGTTTGAGCCAACATCCTTCGGAAAAAAATCCAGGTTTTGTTGTCGGAATGTCCAATCGTGTGTACAGGGCATTAGAGTGTTATCAGCAGTGGACCAAAATCCCTCCTGAGATGTCTACAAACCTGGTCACCAACTACAAGAAACATCTAACCTCTGTGCTTGCCAACAAGGGTTTCTCCACCAAGTACTAATGCTGGCCATACACTATACAGAAAATCGGCCGAACCCATTTTCGAAAAAAGAACGTTTGGTAATGACCGCAAACGATCACGCCATCAGGTCAGTAAAGATTTTCGATCGTTAAATCGTTAAATCGTTTATGACCAGCAATGTATCGTTTTTTCGTTTGTTTTTTTCATTTATAAAAGGAAGTGTCAAAATGTGTTTGACCTCTGCACTGTGGCTTCCTGTGTTTGACGAGGAGCAACATATGTTCGTGCGTACTTCGGAACGAACCCTGTACCTACAATATGGATGTGGATGAAAGGACCATTGGCATAGTCATGCTTGGAGTGATGGCTATACAACAAGCAGAGGAACCCATAATCAAAAGGCGAAGGTTATGGAGTAAAGAGTGGCTGAAGAACCGGGATGACTTCTCTCATATGAGATTGGTTAGAGAGCTCAAGGAAAACAATCTAGATGACTATCTGAGGATGCCTGATGAGTCCTTTCAGCTCTTATTGAGTAAAGTGTCACCCCTTATTACCAAAAAAGACACAGTCTTAAGACCAAGCTTTCCAGCAGAGCAGAGACTGGTAGCAACACTTCGCTTTCTGGCAACTGGCCGAAGTTATGAAGATTTAAAGTTCACTACCGGAATCTCTGCCCAGTCACTTGGCCGCATCATACCAGAGACCTGCCAAGCCATTATAAGGATCATGCAAGAGGAATACCTAAAGGTAATGACACACTGCTTTTATTTTTAACTCTCAAACACTGTACAGCTTGCTTTGTTTAACTTTGATTTTAGAAGCTCTAAACATATCAGTAAACTCAAACTAGTTCATAACATGTCAAACTGACAAACATAACATATTTTAACCCAAATGTATGTTATTCACAAAGATGTGTACTGATAATCATGTCCCCAGTTGCTTTGTTGACGATCCTGCTGTGGGAATGGTACGTGCCACTGATGCATTTGTTGAGGTACTTGCAATGATTGTGGGTGTGTGGTTTGCAATGATTGTGGGTGTGTGGTTTTGTGCTCAGCTAAGTGTGTATTTGTGGTCAGCTCCCCCCTTAACCCTTTATTAAGAAGTTGAATGAGTAATGGTTCCAGTAATTGTTTTTGGTCTTCTGACATCCTGCGCATTTTCTTTGCTGCAAATGCACTCAGGTCATCACATTCATCCTTCTTCTGATTTAACGCTGCAGATGCTTGTAGTAGAAAGTTGCCTGTTGCATCTTGCTTTGTCTTTCTCTTTTTGGTAATGCTTACTGGTGGTGATGTGACAGTTTGTGTTTCACTGCCAAATAGATCCTGTATAATAAAGCCAATTGTTATAATTTTTGGACAATTAAGCCTTAAATTTTTTTCTAACATATATTTTTATCTTTGCAGAGCTGCCATCATCTGTGGAGGAATGGAAATCAACTGCCAAACAATTTCAAGACTATTGGAATTTTCCAAACTGTGGTGGTGCCATAGACGGCAAACATGTTCGGATAATACCCCCAGCAAACTCTGGCTCATTCTTCTACAATTATAAAGGCTACTTTAGCATTGTCCTAATGGCAATTGTCAATGCCAAGTATGAATTTATATTTGTTGACATAGGGAAAAATGGCAGAAATTCGGATGGGGGAATAATAGAGAAGACCTCTTTTTTCCATCACTTAAAAAATGGACTTCTACATCTCCCATCCCAAGAGGACACAGTTGAAGGTCTCAACTTCTCATTTGTTGCCGATGACGCGTTTGCGTTATCTGAGCATATTTTAAAACCTTTTGCCCTGAAAAACCTGACACCTGAGCAAAAAATTTTTAATTATAGGTTATCTCGTGCTAGACGAGTTGTTGAAAACGCGTTCTGTATTATGGCCAACCGTTTTAAAATATTTCATACAGCAATAAATGTAGCCCCCCCAAAAATTGACACAATAGTCCATAGTTGCTGTGTGTTACACAATTTCTTACGGCGTACTAGCTCCACCTACATGCCCCAATCCCAGTTGGACCGGGAAGATACTTTGTCTGGGGATGTCACGCCTGGTGAGTGGCGTAATGACACCGAAGACTTATTAAACCAAGGCCGTGCCCCACCACTTCTCCAGTCAAGTCGCTCGCCAGAGTCGCATTGATTATATGCACTATTTTCTGGGTCCTGGAGCAGTAGATTGGCAAAACAATATCTAAATGCTATGTAAATTTGAGTGGCTGCATTTATATATTATTTCATTACTAAATACAGATGTCATGTAAGATTTTTCTTTAAATAAACAAAATTACCAAGTTACATGTGCTTTGATTTTTGGATGTATTCTCTTCAATTTTTAGTTTCAGATGTGTATAATAAAACATAATATTATGACTTTACCTGACTGTCTGCCATTTCGTCAAATGTTCCATCTTCTTCATCTCCTGAAATATTCTCACTGATACTGTCTAAACTTGACACAGGGGGTCGTGCTTCCTCCTGGTCAGTTAGAAAACGTAGACTCTCAAAATACCACAGGCGTGGCACATATACTTCATCTGCACCTGCACCAGATCTTTTGGATTCATTAATTTTATTTAATTCTTTTTTGAAGATCGTACGCAGATTGGCTATTTTTTTGGTCACATAGGATATATCTGCTTTTGCATACACAACAGTGCATAGTTCCACTAATTTAGTATACGCTTCTTTACGTTTTTGACGATCTGAGTAGTCTTTGGAGCGCACTTTCCATAGACATGTAAGGTCTCGGTACATTTCAATGAATTGTGGCAGGAAATGTGGTGATGTAAATTTGTCCACCATTGCTCCTGTAATAATCAAAAATGCAGCATTGTTCAGTTGCCAAACTACACCTAACAATTAATACCCTATAACTATTGTACTGGTCTGCTTACCTTCAGTTCTTCAAAATCTTCTGTGTATTGGCCCGTGTAATCCTTTGTCTGGTCAGTGGCAAGACAACGTTCTGTTCGGTGTGTGTTAAGCACCATACACACGATCGGACCTTGTACAAACTTTCCCGTTGTTTTTTTGGAAAAAGGGCCTTGTCTCTCTGAACTTGTATTGCATGCAGACGGTCTGACGTTTAGGCAACAAACACGAACGTAGTGACGTTACAACGTACGATGACACTTCCAAAGAAGACGTTAAATTCTTCGGCGTCACGCTTCGGGCTCCCTCTGCTAATTTCTAATTATTATACGTTTGGTCAGTGCAGATTCGTGCGTTACTTTGCGTTTACGACCGTTTGTAAAATTGTAGGACAACCAGCCATGTTACGCAATCCTAGGAGAGAGTGTGTTGTTTATGGGCTTGCAGTTCTTGCTGTGACTCTAGCCCGGTCCAGGAATAGTCAGAGTAGTAGGATGAGGATTATTTGGGCCAAAACTTGGCTACTTAATCTTGACCAATTTAGCCATATGCCCTTGCTGCGTGAGCTGCAGGAGAATAATCCAAATGATTCTCTGAATTATCTCCGGATGACGGACTCCTGCTTTCAGCAACTATTGTCCTTGCTGTCCCCCTATATCATGAAGCAGGACACCTGCATGAGGGCTGCTATTCCTTACGTTATTTGGCGACAGGGAGGGGTCCCCAGGATATCAAGTTTACCACTTGGATCTCTCCCAAGGCTCTGGGAGAGATTATTCCTGAGACATGTAGTGCTATTATCCAAGTCCTGCAGAAGGACTATATTCGTGTAATTTTTTGGATTTAATATCACCTTCGTGTTTTTCTAAAGCATCTTATAAATTTAGTATTCCATCCTTCCCATTTTTGTAATATGCTGTGAATGAATGCCCTCTTTGTCCTCATGCATGCTGTAACTTTTTGGTGGCCTACATGCATATTTTCCTTCACTAACCTCCCCAGCATGCTACCCTTGGCCCACACACACCTAGCCTAGTAACTTAAAACTGTATTTTTTTAGGCTTCAGTTTTAGGTTTACCACAAACACCCCCTAAAATGTGTCCCAATCTTATTCCTGTCCTTTAAATTCATGCAGAGTGCAAGATTCCCTTTTTGGTTGTGCAAACACTTATCCCCCCCCCCCTAAAAAAACACCCAAAAAACAGTCAACCGATATAACTACTCTATCTGCTGATTTTGCAAAACACATACATAGTATACCTTATTTTTTTAGGTAATATTGCTGCCTAAATTCTCAAAAGCATGTAGTGCAAGGGCCTGCAAGATTACCTTCAAAAGGTCAAAATGATATGTTCGTTATGATGAATTTAGCATTATGAGGGGCTCACACCATCTCTGTGCTGTGCTCATTATGAGGGGCTCACACCATCCCTGTGCTGTGCTGACTTCCTGTGTTTATAACTTTATCATAACGAATAATCCTAATTAACGAACATTGTTATTATTTTGTCCGATGTATGTCAAAATGTGTATAGATTTGAACAATGTGCCTTCTTATTTACGGATTTGCCCACTTCTTGGCCACTGGCCTGACAATGTTCTAAAGATGGATGGTCAGGCAAAATAATACTTAATTTTTCATGCATTTAGCTCTCATGGAAGTGTAGAGGTTTACTTGTCAAAACCAGCTACCAATTCAACTCCCCCCCCCCCCCCCCCCCTTAAAGTTTAGGAATGTGCCACCAGAGGGGGTGAGGGAGCATATAATTACAATTTAGCCTTTTTTGGATGTTGGGATGAATGGACGCCACTCTGACGGAGATGTGATGATACGTACTGAATTTTAGGATCGTATACAAAAAGGGATCTTAATTTTTCAAAATGCTCTGGACAATATTGAGGTACTAAATTGTGTCTTTGGGGCAGATGAGGCTACATTGCCTCAGAGAAAAGTGATGAGCCTTTTTCCCGACCAGCTCAATAGGCTGTGATGCCAGCTATGGAAAGTGCATGTGCTGGTTTGGGCTCCCAGAATGCCCGTCTTGTCAGTGAACAATATATGGACTACTTTTTTACTTGCTGATTAATTATTTTACTACTTAATAAAATGAGATTTTCAAGGAACTACTGTTGTCTGTTTACTAGCTTTGCAAATAGCCTTGATCTTTTTAATTTTTGCCACTAGTGCAAACCAACCTGATGTGCAACATGAGGTGACAATCTCACTTTGAGATAACTATTATATTGTGCTGTGTCTCAGCTACACACATTTTAGAGTACACTGTCAATGTAACCACAGCAACTTAACAAATATACTGGTATTGAGCATTGAAATAAAAAAACACACATTGTTTTTTTTCTAAAATGTTTTTATATGTGCACATTCCTGTGTGTTTTTTTCTTTTGACAAACAGGCATGTTGTAAAACTGAACTTGGATAACAACCACGAACTTACAAAGTTCAACATTAACAAAATATGTTAATTTTAACTTTCTTTATTTATTCTAAACAATTGGATTACAAAATTGTTGCTTAAAAATCTTTATGTAAATTTTTTTTTTTTATATTTTTTTTATATTTTGTGTGTAATTATTTATTGATAATTTATTTATTTATTGATAATTATTATTATTTTTTTTTTTTTAGGGAATTTTTTCTATCATTTTTTTTTACAAAATTGTTTATAAATATTTATATAAAATTTAGGTTTTCATTTTTTTTTTGTACATTTTTTTATCATTATTTTTTTATAATTTTTTTGGTCATTATTTTTTAAGAAAAATTTTTTTCATTATTTTTGACAATTTTTTTTCAAATTTTTTTTTTTTTTTAATTAACAAACAGAAACCAACAATAATTTGGACATAATCATGCAGCAGGAAATGAAGAACATGATAGATGTTTATGGACGTCAAAAGTGTTTAGATTCTACCCAAAACATCTATCATGTCCTTCATTTCCTGCTGCATTGTGTTGAGACGATCTCTCATGGCATCTATTTCGGCATTCCATAGCATGATCTGAGCTATGAGCCTTTGGGCGCTGTCTGATGTAAAGTGGTCGGGTGGCTCTTCCACAACCAGAACATCACCTAAAAAAGTGAGAAAAAACATGTATTTAGAAATATGCAGGCATACATAGATTACCTGAAGCTGGGGTGTCAGACACTCACCTGGTGAGGTACAGGCTCCCACTTCCCCCACCTCTCTTTCATCAACATGTGTGATGCTGGTGCTGGGTTCAGGTTGGGGGTCCCGGCGAGGTTGTGGGTCCCGGCGATGTTGGGGGTCCCGGCGAGGTTGTGGGTCCCGGCGATGTTGGGGGTTCCGGCAAGGTTGTGGGTCCCGGCGATGTTGGGGGTCCCGGCGAGGTTGGGGGTCCTGTTGACCCTGTTGTCTGCGTCTTTGATTCCCTATGAACAATTAAAAAAACACGCGGTACGAACGAATGCGTGATGCCGTTCGGGTAGCGGAGTTTTCACGCATAGGTAGTGTATATCAATCGAACGAGCGTGTGATGTAAGATTACGTTCTGTTTGTGTGCGAGACAAAGGCAATCCGAGAGTCCCCGCGAAAAGAAGCTGGTTCTAAATTCTGTCGCTACCGTTCGTAATTTTTAATGACATTTTTTTTATTTGAAATGTCATTTTGCTGTCTGACTGTTTTAAACAGGGGAAACATGCGCCCCTTTACAGGCATACTATAGACACCCCCCCTAGGTAATAAATTTAAAGGAATATTACACTTTTATTGTTTGACTTTATTCATTATTAAAATCACTGTTCATGAAAAAATGGGTGTTTTGTAAACTTTTCTGTCCATTCATACATGTCTCCTGGGGCAGGACCCAGGTCACCAAACACTTTTTATGGCAATACCATGAATATAAGCCTTTAAAATTACCACTTTTAATTATTCGTGTTCAACTCCCTTAGATTTTAACGGTGTTCACGTGTTAAAATCAATTTTTGGCCTGTTCAAATGTTCTGTTGCAAAACTAACAGGGGGGTGTTGGTCTCATCCCTAATGGCAATTAGCTTGCATATTATCTCTTAAAATTATCACTTTGGAATTCTACCATAGACTTTTATAGGTTGGCAAATTAGAAAATGTTGTATGGGGCACACTGCAAACAGCCCCCCCCCCCCCACAGCTGCCCTACTGTCAATGCAGTGTGACCTGTGCCACATACAGCATGACCTGTGCCCAATACAGCCTGGTCTGCCTGTGCACCATACAGCCCCACCTATGCTGAGGAAGAGGCAAGCTACTAGGATAAGCAGAGAGCGGGATTGGCCGCTGTACTAGCTTTCATTTGAATTTCCCGTCTTCCCGGGGCTCATCACATAGCCCCACCTCTTGGCCCGACGCCTTTGATGACGTCACATGTCCCGCATTGGATCGGCGTTCTATCAAATGCATCGGCCCAAAAGGTGGAGCTATGTGACATGAGCCCCGGGAACATTGGAAGTCCTAATGAAAACTCTTACATCGGGCAATTCAGCTCTGCTGATACGGACAGCTCGCCTCTTCCTCTCCTCTCTCTTCTCCTGGCTGGGAGACTGTGCCGGCGGTGCTCTTATCCTCACTGGGCCCCACTCGGCTGCGGGCCCCATAGCGCCCGCATGGGTCAATATGGTGGTAGTTACGACCCTGAATGCATAGTAATTTTTTTGGGTTAAAAAAGTGAGTCCCATATCAATAGACAGCAGTGGCCAAAAAGGATTAGGACAAGAATGAGAAATGCTGGAGTCAGAATGATCGTCTTTCCTATTTGGACACATTACAAATTAAAAAGTCATGACATGAAAATTGTTGATGAATGATGTCCAAAAATTAAAATGATGTTGGTTTTACACACACAGGAACTTTAGAGCCAAGAAGAGCCTGGGCCCAGCAGCCAGACGACAACTGAGTGCAGGATCCCTCCCCTGCGTCCTCCCAAAAAAAGGGCCAGGAAGAGCCAACATCTGGATGAGGCCACAGCTGAGTTCTTAACTAGGGCTACCTCTCTGATAAACACAGCACCCGATAGTGCTGAAGGGTTTGGCTATTTTAATGCTAGTAAGCTCCGTGAGCTTGACGCAGATCAAAGGGAGCTATGTGAGGCTCTAATCATCCAGCTCTTCAGCAAGGCCAGGAAACAAGAGCTAACCACTAAATCTCATGTGTGTCATTTGAACAACACTCCTCCACAACAAACCTACCCATCCCAGCAAGCCCACCCACGTGAGCAGCATGGTGGTCAGTGGCAAAAGCAGCCCCAAGGATCCACAACAAGGCCACTGGTGTGGGGAGTTTAGGGGCTAATAATTTAGCAGGTTGAATTTTTGGATTTCAGTATGATTTAATAAGCTATATTTTTTCATTTGATGTGTATCGTTTGCTCTTTTTCTTTTGAAATTATAATTTTTAATTGTGATGACAGAGAACATGTCTAATAATTTTGTAAGTTTATTTATGTTTTGAATGCACAATAAGCAAAATGGCTTTAAAATAAATAAATTTTAGGATTGATATCACTAGAACACAAATCCTAACTAAAATATGTTTGTCTGTACTCTGTCAGTATAACCAGCAAAGCAGATTTATTCTTAAGCCATCAAAAATTTGTGATGGTCCTTGCTTCCGAGCATGTGTGTTTGTACTTTGGACTAAAGTCCGATGGTATTTTGTGCACACACAATCGGAGTTTTGTTGACAGAAAGTTTGTCCATTCGTAGCCAACAAAAGTCCGAAAAAAAAAAAAAATTTGTCCGATGGAGCGTACACACGGCTAGATGTTGCTCCAGAACTGCTAATTTGCATGTTTGTTGTCAAAAAGTCCGATCGTGTGTGCGGGCCTTTATATAGTTGGTGTTGACGATTGGTCATGACGTTTTGACGCGAACGTATTTGACACGAATATTTCCCTTCCGGGTTAAATGATTTTCAACCATGCGCAGTAGCAACCATTCGTTTTTTCACGGACGAAGAACGCATTAAACTTGCAATTTATCGTACGTTCGGCAGAAAATTTCCAAACTTGCCGTTCGTTTTTTTCCCACAAAAACGTCACAAACGATTATCGATTTGTGCCCATTAACTTGCCGAAAAACGAACGAAGTGTCTATAGGAACGATTTTTCGGCCGATTTTCTGTATTGTGTATGGCCAGCATAAGTCATGTTTTGTTTTGCTTGGGGATCAAATACTTATTTTACTCACTGAACTGCAATTAGTATCATGTGTTTTTTCTGATCTTTTGGTTGATATTCTGTCTCTATCATTTAAAATACACCTATGATAAAAATTATAGACCCTTCATTTCTTTGTAAGTGGGCAAACCTACAAAATCTGCTGGGGATCAAATAATTATTTTCCCCACTGTATATGCCCGTGGAGTATAAAGAGATTTTGCGGGAGGCAGACAGGGAAATAAAAGGAACCTGTTCTAAGGCCATATCCCACTGCCCCCAAGTTATCTCCCCAATATCCTCAGTCCATGACACCCTGCTCCTAAGTGCAGCAGGTTTCCATATGGAGGAAAGCAGCCACGTATATACACAGGAAATCAATCCTCTCTTCTCAGATGCAAATACCACTAGCGGGGAGTCTGACTTATGAAGTGTTCTAGTGCATTTTTGCATTGAAATCGCATGCCAGCGTTGCAAGTATTGATAAAATTGCTTATGAGACAGCGAGAATTCAGACCGTAACTGATCATAAGATTTGAATATGTTACCTAAGAATAGTTAAGCTTAATACAATACTCCTCAAGGACAGAGTATTTTGCATAAGATTTACAATGCTGATGCTTTGATGACATCTGCTGGATGTTTTGTGCCATTTTGCTGTACTTTTTAAAGTGGTAAAACATTGACTTTTTATATGCTGCTGGAGAGAAATATTGGACTTTTTAATATCTGGATACTTTGCATGCTCTTCACCAGAGTAAACTAAATCTGTATGTCTGCTGTAAAAGGCCAGCTCCACAAAAATGTATATCCTACTTTGAGTGGCTGATGACAGGTGGCACGACTACTACACCTAATTTCCTAGCTGTGCCTGCCTACAATGGCTTTTACAAGATGTCACACTTCTGTTCTTTTCTGTTTCTCTTTTTGTTTACACAAGTGCTGCCCTCTGAAGATCAGTCTATTGTAAATCGCTTTTCAGAGGGTGTTTGACAGGTGGTGAGGAGGCGATATGCCACATCCTGACTGCCTTTATTAACACCTAAAAGCCTGCATCACTGTGTCCATGGCATGTGTATACAACTATACAGCTGCCTTTGCAGCTTAGGGGGTGGTTGAGGGACAGTAAAAACGCAGCTCAATTAATGGTTTTTAACACCCCCAACCGCAAGTGTAGGCTAGGTTTTAAAATATATGTGCAGTCAAAACTTTCTTTCGTTTTCGATAAAATGAAGGAGGAGTGGGTTGGATTTACTGCTATCTAGGTTTCTGTTTTAGAGATGGAGATTAGGGAACAATCTCATATTATCGACAGCTTCAGAAAGTCCCCACATACTGTTTTGGGGGAGCCGAAAAAAGTTAGAATTTCTTAAACATGTTAGCCACACTTCACCTATAGATCCTGAATAGCCTAAAAAGGAACATGTGCAAAACTTAAAGAACTTTGGCATAGGTAAAGAAAAACACCCATTAGTACCCCCCCCCCCCCCCCCAAACACACACACACACACACATTGATGAGAAAAGTCTAATTGAATTTTCATGACCTCAACTCTGAGGGGGTATAACAGCAGGGATTATGTCATATCCTCTCCTCTCTCCCTTCAGTAAAAGAACTACAGTTCCCATCAACCACAGGGAATTGTAGTGAATGTGGACAGGTACACTAGGCCTGTAGATTTGACTGTATCTGAGAGTTCTGCTCCGCCCACCACAGCAAGTGGTGGCGAATTACATCACTGCTTCCCAGAGAAAGAGCTACAAAAGGGATGTGCCAGGACCAGTGGCTGGGGAAATAGAGGCATAGCAGCCACTGGTCTTACAAACAGGAAACCAAAGAGAATTAACAGTTTTATTTGAAAATGAATAGGCTATTTCAGAGCAAATACTGAGTGAACCAGAAGATGGATGACATATTCAGTGAAGGTAGGAAATCAGCAACAAGGACACATAAACAAGTTTTGCCCGAAGTCCTGCTTTAAGTATTGCTATTTGTGGCCAAAAGACAAAGCAAGGACGATAGATCTTGCATATCCATCGAAGCATTCTTAATGGCAAGCTAAGCAAAGTACAGACATTGCCCAAAATAAAAGGAAAAGTAATTCAACCCATACTGTTTACCTAAAGAAAGATCTTTAAAAATAGGACATCATATAAAGTATAGTTCACCTATACTAAGCAGCTCACCTGTGCTAAACAATCTTCTTTCTGCAAAAGTAACCTATCATATTCACACAGCTGTAGCTGAAAACAGTAAAACAGCTTGGTTAGAAATATGTTACTGAATGCAACTGACCGATAAGTTGATGAAACAATCCTCTTACCACTAGCCTGGAATTCTCACAGCAGATATCATCCAGCTTCCCCTTGGCACTTTCTTTTTCTGTGAGTAGCTTATCATTCTACAAGACACAAAAATGACTTGCTTCACACGTATTGTATGCAGTAAATACATAATACTTAACAGTAATTCTTTTGCAGACCTTAATGGCTAGCAGCAGGTTGGATTGCAAGAAACTCACCATCTATTTAAATTTATCCTGTCACCACAGTGGTCTCAAAATAGTGTATTTCACATTACTGGAACATTTTTGATACAAACTAATGAAGTTTCTTCTACACTTTGATGCAAACTAATAAAGGGTCTTCTACACCTAATAAGATGAAGGTGTAGTAGTGATGTAACCTTCTACACAAGGGTATGGACAATTCCTTCCATTTAACTACTTTCAGCACCTATTCTAAAAAGTGGTCAACCAAATGATGTGCAACTTGAAAGGATATGCTTGGCACAATAGTCACTGTATGATGATTCTTAATAACCCATTCACATGAAGGGTGTACAAAGCTCAAAGCAGTAACAGGGAAACTGCATATTAAATAAGGTGTTCAATATAATATGCTGAACCTCGCATAAACAATGACTGGGTACGTCAGACTGTCTGCCTTTGCCTTTGGGCTGATGTCAAATGAGCTGCAAGTAGTGGCCCCTTAGGCTTCTATTACCACATCCAATTCAATCCAAAAATAGCAGAGACAGTAAGCACTGAGCTAAAAGAGTAAATGTGCTTCAGGCACAGTTTTAGGAGAGCTGAATCTCAGAACCAACAGTAGGTTCACATATTATGGAATTCCGACAACAAAATCCATGACTTTTTTTCTGACTGATGTTGGCTCAAACTTGTCTTGCATACACACGGTCACACAAATCTTGTCGGAAATTCCGAATGTCAAGAACGCGGTGACGTACAACACGTACGAAGAGCCGAGAAAAAGGAAGTTCAATAGCCAGTGCGGCTCTTCTGCTTGATTCCAAGCATGCGTGGAACTTTGTGCATCGGAATTGTGTACACAAGATTGGAATTTACGACAACGGATTTTGTTGACGGCAAATTTGAGATCCAGATTTGAAATTTTGTGTGACGGAAATTCTGATGGAAAATGTCCGATGGAGCCCACACACAGTCCGAATTTCCGACAACAAGCTCCCATCGAACATTTTCCGTCAGAAAATCTGACCGTGTGTACAGATTATATTTCCTGGAGCTCTCCTAATAAATTACAGAGATAAGGTATGAGTCACACAAAACATGCACTGTTTTCACTGAGTGAGACAACTTATAGGGGTTTATTTACTAAAGGCAAATTCACTTTGCACAACAAGTGCACTGCAAGTGCACTTGGAAGTGCAGTCCCTGTAGATCTGAGGGGGACATGCAAGGATCCACCTCAGTTGCCTGTAGATCTGAGGGGGACCCGCAATACCAGACATTTGTTGGAGGAAGGGTCTTGAAAGAGGCACATTATTGCATATCTTTTGGTCCTGCTCTAAACTTTCAACTTTTTGGCAAGGAGCACACGACATATACCAATGTTTCACTAACGTTGGCATCTCATGGGAACCTTCCTTTTTCCTCTTCCATAACAATAAGATCCAATCAAAATGCACCAAAAATTGATTCTGAGGCATCTTTTTGAATATCACAAAAGCTCACATCATGGCCTGTATGTAGGCAGGTGCAGTCTACTTTCTCCATTGCAGGTGACCCTGTTGGCAGTGGCACTGCAGTTGGGGAGGAAGTCATGGGGGACATGGTTCCTCAATGGTTTCCTGGGTCACTGGAGAAGCAATCCGATTGGATGCTTCTGTCCCATGTGACCTTGGTGACCATCTTGGGTCAGGCAGAATTTTTAAAGCCTTGCTCCCAGTTTTAGCACGCTTTTGGTGAGTTGGTAGAGAAGGGACAAATACCCCACCTGCGAGGGACAGTACTAGCACTAGGGAAAGGTTCCTGACAAGGAGGGAAAGAGTTGTTTGCTTCTCTTCTGGACAGCCAGGCTGCAGACGCTGTTAGTCCGGCTGGAGTCTGCTTCTTCACATTGTTGGAAACCCACCTCCCCCCCAGGGTTATTGTAAATTGTCACTGAATTACTTCAATATAAATTTTACCTTACACCCGACCGTGTGAATTATTGCCGCCACATATGCTGCACCTTACCTACACTTGGCAGCAGTCGGCAGGATATGTCCCTTGCAGCAGGTGCGGACGGAGGACTGGGCTCCAGCATGGCTTCGCTAGGATCAGCCTTAGCCATAATACCAAAGTTCAATGCTCAAACATTCCTCTAGTAGGGTGGAAGGAGAGACTAGAGAGTGCCGCCCACCTGTACTAGGTCTCAAACCAGCTGGTAGCAGAGCTGGATATTAACGCCTTAGGGACCGATGCTGCCACACGTCAATGGCACTCCCAGAACACGAGCGGGCCACTTTAAAACATATTGGGGTTTATTTAATAAAGGCAAATCCACTTTGCACTACAAGTGCACTTGGAAGTGCAGTCACTGTAGATCTGAGGGGGACATACAAGGAAAATAAAAAACAGCATTTTAGCTTGCACATGATTGGATGATAGAAATCAGCTTAGCTTTCCCTCATTTTGATCTTCCCCTCAGATCTACAGCGACTGCACTTCCAAGTGCACTTGCAGTGCAAAGTGGATTTGCCTTTAGTAAATCAACCCCATTGTGTCATACTTGGAGGGCCTGTTTGGGGATAAGCTACTGCTGACGGAGCTGTGGCGAAGATTCTTCTTAAGGAAGCAGCAGAAAGACAAGAGCGTCACTCACTATGCGGTGGCCATGCAGAACCTCTAAAAGTGCCTGGAAAAGAGGGATGTTCACGGCTTTGCTGACATCACTGATTCAGACCACATACTGAGAGAGGGATCAATTCATGATTGGTCTGAAGGCAGGCCTGGTTCGGAGAGACCTGCAGGAGAAGGTTAAAACGCAACTTACCACTTCCTTTCACAATGTGGTGGATGTGGTTGCACAGGAACAAGAAGAGGTGGATACAACAGTGGAAGTAACCAAGAAGTTTGAGCCTGCATAGAAGGAGGCCCTGGCACCGTCACCCCGTCAGCCACGCAATCAGCACTGACGAAGCTAGCTCAGGATCTGGCCACCTTGAAGCAGGAGGTAGCCTCCTCCTCCTCCAAAAAAAAAGACTCACCCCAACTCCATAAGGGTGAGCATCTATTGCACAGGGACCCTGAAGAAGGCCAAAGATGGTGTGTTTGCTATGGACACATATCCTAAAACTGTGAAACCCATCCAGGCTGTCGTTAAACTACTGACTTCCAGGGTAGAGGGACGACCCCTAGGACAGACAACCCAGTGTCCCAACAAATCTAAAGGCATGGTCACTCTGAGACCAGTGGTGTCTGCCCTAGTCGATGGGCAAGAGGTCCCATGTTTGATTGACACTGAGTCAGAGGTCACCTTCATGGAATATGACTTCTATGTGCTGGACCCCTGTTGGCTGAATAACCTGCCTATCCTAGTTGAAGGCATAACCTAGGTGAAGATTCAAATTGAGAACCAGGTGGTGGAGCGGGTCTGAGAATTTGTGACCTGTGGTCCAGTCAACACCGCAGTGCCCATGGTGGTGGGCATGAACTCCTTAAAGAACCTGAACTTGCCCCTCCTGCTAGCTAAATATGAGCACTCAGGCCCAGGGCTGCGGTCTGCGGGTAGTATGGCTCAGGGTACGTCAGGCTTTCAAGGCACAACGTAGAGCTACCAAGAGGAAACTAGAGCAATTGGGCGTGGTTTGTACTCCCTGAAGTAAACATTAATCTTGGCACCCCTACAGGAGGTGATTTGTTCCCTGCCAACAGGGGTCCACAGTAAACTACAGGGAGCCACTGTTATGGTAGAACCCTGCAAGCACCCTACAGTTCACCGAGGAATAGTGTTGATACAGCTCATCAGCCTAGAAAAAACACCACTACCCTGACACACTGTGTTGGCTGACATCTACGCTGTACCTTGTCACTGTATCTTGGAGGGGTCAACAAGGGGTTGAGGCGGTATGTGCCCCCTTGCAGACAGCCAGGCTTCTTGGAACAAAACCCAATACAAGTGCCTCTTAGAGCAGCTGGACATTACCTTTAAAGACTTTTCTTTACCTCCACAGAGACTGGAAAAGCACCGGTGTTCGCCACCAGCCCTGAAGATTATGGGTTCACTGAGGCCATTGACCATCAAATATATGGGGGACACACTGCCCATCCTGGAGCAGTACCGCCACATTACCACAGTGCTATGCCAAGAGGTCAAGGAGTTACTTTGCAATTTCTTGCAAGGTGGAGTGATCCAGGAAAACCGCAAAAACTGTTGTACTGGTGCACCCACAAGGACCCTTACTCCCTTCCTCAGGTTGAAGAATCCCTAATGACCCTTGGACAAGCTAGATTCTTCTCTACCCTGGACCTGGCCAGTGGCTACTGGCAAGTCCATTACTGGACCAAGATCGGTAGAAGACCGCCTTTATTATGCCTCTAGGACTGTTTAAGTTCAGTCCAATGCCCAGTCTACTCCATACCAGTACCATGGACTTTACTGACTTATCCAATGATTTCCCCCCCCCCGCCCTGGGCTCAGGTGAAGAGAGAGTGGAAGGTGACCCTAGTCCCTTACCACCTGAAGCCCCTGAGTCACTACCTGAGGAATCTTTGCTCGGTTGAAAGCCAAGAGAATTGTTGCTTTTTGAGGTCTAAATACGTGCAGCTCCCTGCAAGATATTCTGTCTATGTTGTTTGAACCTTTTTATTGCTCTGCCTTAACTATGCTCAACTGTATTTTCATTGCCAGTATTGTTGGGATTTTCATGTTGTTATGATGCCGAGGATAGAAAGAGTAGGGTTGCATCTCTTCTGGACACTTCCCCGACTGGGCAATAGACGGCCAGGCTGAATTCTGCTCTGTCTCTACAGAAGCTGTCAGTCTGGCCGGAGTCTGCTTCTTCGTGTTGTTGGAAACTGTGAATGCACCCTGTTGGGTTACCTGCCCACCCGGTTTATTGTGAACTGTTGCTGCATTACTTCAATACAAGTTTTACCTTGCACTTGACTGTGTAAATTATTGCTGCCGCACACGCTGCACCCCACCTACATGCTGGCGTGAAGAAACCCCTCCTTCAATTCAGTTGTGGCTAAATTAAGCCAATGAGATCAGAAGGATAGATGACCTAACTCATGCCCGACACAGCAGGTCAGATGTTTTCAACAAGACCTGGTTTCATTAGCATCAGTTTACCTACTCAATCGATGATAAACATCCTTTAGGAGGCTAGAAGTAATTTTATTTTGTCTTTTTTAGTGATAGACTACATTATCCACTTCTTCTTATTATTATTATTTGGACCTGTACTTAAACTTTTTTTTCTACTTTCATTGTCCAACACTGTATCTTCCCTCTGAGTGGCTCTACTCCTTTCCAACCCATCTACCTGTTTGATCAGTTTCAGGGTCCATGCACATTGGGCTTAAAAAAACGCCAGTTTCCTTGGCAGAAAAAAAACACTCATATAGAGTGTTTTTTGTACAAGTGTTTAGCAATTTTTTCTGCTGGAAATCTCCTTTCAAAAAACACAATCCAAAAAGGGTTTTTTTCTGTCTCTAAATGCTGAGCTTAACCGGTTCCCAACTGGCTCACATTTATATACAGGGATGGAATGGCTCCCCTGCGTGAAACCCCGTACAAGGTTTCTTTAAGAGCTGCCGGAGGGGCGAACGCACGATGGGGGACCCAATGCATATCGCCACCGCCATCGCGTGCACGAGCACCAGTACAGGGATTTGTGTATGTAAACACACAAATCCCTGTGCTGTCAGAGAAGAGGAAACATTTTGCTTGTTCCTACTATGTAGGAACAGCGATATGTCTCCTCTCCTACTCAGTCCTATCACAATACAGTTAGAACACACATTTAACCCCTTGATCGCCCCCTAGTGTCAACCCCTTCCCTACCAGTGTAATTTACACAGTAATCAGTGCATTTTTGTAGTAATGGTCCCAAAAATGTGTCAAACGTGTCTTTGCAATTTGTCCGTCGCAATACTGATAAAAATCGCAGATCACCGCCATTACTAGTAAAAAAAAAAAAAAAACTAAAAATGCCATAAAAATTCCATAAATCTTTCCCAGTTTGTAGACGCTATAACTATTGCGCAAACCAATCAATATAAGCTTATTGCAATTTTTTTAATGAAAAATATGTAGAAGAATATATATTGGCCTAAGCTGATGGAGAAATTTGTTTTTTAAAAACATTTTTGGGGATATATATTATAGCAAAAATTAAAAAATATTGTCTTTTTTTTCAAAATTGTCTTTTTTTTTGTGTATAGCGCAAAAAATAAAAACCGCAGAGGTGATCAAATAGCACCAAAAGAAAGCTCTATTTGTGTGGAAAAAAGGATGCAAATTTTGTTTGGGTACAGCACTGCATGACCGCACAATTACCAGTTAAAGTGACGCCGTGCCAAATTGTAAAAAGTGCTGTGGTCAGGAAGGGGGAAAACCTTCCGGGGCTGAAGCGGTTAAAATATGCCTGTAAACATCCTAATGTGCATAGACACATAGGATAACATTGAGCTTCTTCCACGGGCAAAACACAAAACTGTAGAAGCAGTGTTTTTTAAGTCCAGTGTGCACAGACCCTCAAACTGAATCTTAGGACGTTTAGTATTCCGAACTTTCCTTCTCTTCCCTAGTTCTGGTTAAGGACATGATCAACATACTTTAATACTTGACACCAGTATCATGTCCTTTAAAGATCTTGCCCTCATGTATCCTCCTTTCCATTACTTACTGCTTTTCCGTTTCTGTTTCAACCAAAAAAAGTAAAAAAAAGGTCATACAATTGAAGGTATTATTAGTCATTAGACCATAGTTGCCTTTTGAAATAGATATTTTGTTTACTGATTGCCTTAAAGTGCTAGGCCCTGCCACTGGATAAATGAAGTTGGAAATGACACAGGATTCTCAAAGTTACAGTTTGAGAAGCTCTGGAGTATTAGTTATCAGCGGAGAAAAATGTTTGTACAGCTGTCTCAGAGTTTTGTAATCCTGGGGCATGGCGCTTGAAGGATTCAAAGGGGTTGATTTACTAAAGGCAAATTGACTGTGCACTTTGCAAAGTGCAGTTGCACTCTACAAGAGCAGTTGTAGAGTGCAGGCAAATATGCTGTTTTTTTAATTTTCCTTTGCATGTGATTGGGTGTTCTTTGCAAAGTGAAGCTTTACCTAATTTACTGAGCTCTGGAGCAATTGCACCTGCAGAGTGCAACTGCACTTTGCAAAGTGCACAGTCTAGTTGCCTTTAGTAAATCAACCCCACAGTGTCTTGGTTGGGACAAAGCCTTCAATCCTGTGTCTGGGTCTTGCTGGAGACATGCAGGCCGTGAGAGTGCACAGATGTGCAGATTAGTTATAAGCTAGGCCTGAGCATTGCTCAAGGCTCCCATTTGGAGACAGAGAGGGAAGGACATGTGTTCCTGCACCCCATGGATTCCTTTCCCACAGGACTGGGAGAGTCAGTACAGCTGTGCATGTAGGCAGGTGGAAAGAACATTGAGTGGGACTGATGTGCCGAGCAGTCCTTTGGAAGACACCGGGAGTCCAGGGAACTGCCAGATCTTGTAAGAAGCCACTAATAGACTACCACCTTGTTGAATTATGCTTGGGTAGCCTAGTTGTGTTAGATAGGGAATATTGCACTGCCACGTAGCTTAGCCACATGGTACGGGAGAGTGGAAAGAGTTAATTAGCTATACGCATGAGGTCAGTGCTAGGTGCATGGTGGGACCCCAGTCTGTCACTGGGAGTGAGGTGGCAGAGGTACGTTAGACTGGTGGAGAGGACACAGGCTCAGCGATGTCCCTCCTAAATGTAACATCTACCAAGCTAAGGAGTGTAGTGACACGGGACAGTACTTTACAGAAGGCCTCTGTACATTTTCTACTGCACATAGTGTATGGCTCATCCCAGGTCAGGGAGCCGCCATAATGTTTGATTTTCACATGAACATGGTCCCTGCCTGGTCCCAGGCATTGATGAGAGTGCTCCATGCACTCACATGCGAGTCTGAGGAGAATGAGAAACCTGAGGCAACTAGTAAATTCAGGGAACTGGAGGAAGTCTGTAATTGTCAGGAGGGTGAGGAAGCTTGGGGTGTCAGGAGAACCACTAACAAGAGGCAAGGAGCGGGACCGTAACAAAACGCTGAGTGAGCCAGGAAAACCCAGAGAGCCAGTTCTGAGAGACCAGAGACAAGAGCAATGGTGCTGCTGGAAAAAGAGCCAGGTGAGGTGGCTTGGCATTTTCATTTACATGTTATCGTGTGAAACTGAAATCCCCTGCGTGAGCAACTGAGGTGTTGAACTTTTCTTTACATTTTCAATAAAAGTGGGCCAGAAAGCCTTTAAAAGAAAAGTATGGGAATCCCCCTTCCAAAAAAATCATACTAACCTAGATAACTCCAGCACAGATCTCAGCTGCAGCTGTCCTCTCCGGCTCTACTGTGAGAACTGAGGGATCAAAAACCACTGATCACTCAGTTCTCCTCTGCTCTGAGTGTCAGTCACCAGTTCTCTGGTATGCCCCTCAGGGCAGGAGGGGCTGGCTCAGGCGCTCAGTGGCATGCTGATCCCTTCCATATGGTTGGGATCGTACCGGAGCGTGGATCGGCTAAGTTAAATCGTCCGACAACGGGCTTTAGCCCGCTGTCGGCTGAAAACAGGTCACAGAAGTGTAAAATGAACTGCATTCCTGTCATCCATAGAAGAAGTAAAGTTAAAACAGCTTTGGCTATACCTCTCCTTTAATCACAGATCCCGACTCGCATTGACCTACTACAAATGCATCTACCATTGAGCATAATCACCCCATATGACAGCTTATCTTTCAAACTGACTTGAATACAAACATCCTTGCACATTTTCTATGTTGAGAAGAATTTGATAACACTGCAAGGTTCTGTTATAATTTCTTTGACAATGTACAGCTATTTACCAACCTGTACTGTCTATTTGTTGAAAATAAAGAATTTGAAAAAGTATAGACCACGTACTCTCTTAAATTAAAAATCACATCATAGTAATTCTTTAAATAGCTGAAGATTGTTGCATCATATCAAGGAGGGAGACAACAAAAAATACTCAGATTCAATCACACATGCAGCAATGTCCATATTCTAGGGCTGCACACCACAGCTCTCATTATGCAATATTTGCAGCTGAAAACTACAGCATATGATTTCCTTAATGTACAGATGATCACTTATAAGCTAAAGTCAAGTGGAAATGACCCTGACACATGAGAGAACTTCATATAATACTTTAACAAGAGATAAGATAGCTTTCCGTTTACAAAAAAATCACTGTCTTAAAAAGCTCTTGAAGATATTGATTTAAAAGCTGAAAGCCTAGGCAGATTTTGACGTCATGTAAGGAACAATGATGCACATAGAGAAACTACATTAAAAGGGTTTGATATTTTTTTATTACCTCCTCCCGTAAGAGCTGCTTCTGGCTGCTCAGCAGTAATGTTTCCTTTTCCTATGAAAAAAAAATATATACTTCATGTAGCTTTTCTTAACTGTAACTTGTTTTTCTAAAAAATAAAAAGTGAATCTTCAGCGTATGTTAATTTACCTGCCATTGTCTTTCACTCTCAGCTAAAGTGCACATAGACTTCAGAGGATAGATAACTATGAAGGCTTGGCCAGGCTTACATGCACTTTTTTTTGGAAAGTAGGAGTTGCAGGAGGAACAGTAGCATGCAGGTCACTCTTCCCAGCCTTCTGGTTAATTGTCCACCAGTCACCAGTCAGATTTGGGGCCACCTACAAACAAGAGCTTGTTGCCTAATTAGGCTAATAGTGGACAGATTAGGTGACTGCCAGCTCTTGTCTTTAGATATTCTACTACTTCCCTAAGTAAGCTTGACACATGCACACAGACAATACCGTCAATTATTATTATATTAATTATATAGGATTTATAAAAGTAAACGTGCAAAATCCAGTATCTGCTAACAACGCATGCCATTTGTGTATTGTTTTTTAGACCGTGTGAAGGTTAATGTTGATTTTCCAATAAGCACCAGCCCATTAGGATGTGGATACTGTTGTCTCAGGTGTATCTGCCTCAGGGAGAAACAAAGGAAGAAAGCTCAGCATGGACTGAAATATACAGTATTCTGCTGTGTGTGTCCACCTGTCACTTTCGTTGCAGGGCAGAACATAGTTACATAGTTAGTAAGGTTGAATAAAGACACCAGTCCATCCAGTTCAACCTAAGTGAGTGTCTACAATTGTCTCTATTCCTGTACATTGTGTCTCATTAAGATGCTCATCTATTATATCATTATTTTATTTAAGGTACCCATATAGCGCCATCAATATATACATTGCACACTCACATCAGTCCCTACCCTCAAGGAGCCCACAATACAAGGTCCCCAACTCACATTCATATACTAGGGCCAATTTTGGACAGAAGCCAATTAACCTATCAGCATGTCTTTGGAGTGTGGGAGGAAACCGGAGTACCCAGAGGAAACCCACACAGGCACAGGGAGAACATGCAAACTCCACGCAGGTAGTATCATGGTTGGGATTTGAATCAGCGACCCTTTTTACTGTAAGGTGAGAGTGCTACCCACTACACCACTGTGCCACCCCAAACATGTAGTATCGCATTGCAACAGTACTAACTGGTGTCACAGCAGCAGCAGCAGGGTCAACAAGCCTGTGGTAGATAGCGATGGTGGAGATGGTCGTGCACAGTGAAAGGGAAGATGTTCGCAAACAGTCCATTTAACCAAAAACTGAAAAGGATGGCAGGGTAGTTATGTGGATAACAGGAACTTTTCAGGATTGCAGTTTGTATGTCACTTGCTTTAAATTCAGTCTGCTCATGTAGGATGAGACCTGCACAATTTCTTCTGCCTTTTCATGTGCCGGGCAGCGCCTGAAAAACGCCTCCAGTGTGAAAGGGGTCTAAGAGATATGTCTGATTGAATTTTCAGGAACTCAGCTCTGTGATTCAAAAAATGCAGCCTGTATTCTGGCAGGTAGGAGGTGTAAGAACAGTGATTGCATCATATCCTCTTCTCTCTCTCTAACTGTAATCAGCCTACATTTCCCATGAACCCTTGGGATTGGAGTGAATGTGAGAGGTAAACTAGGCTTGTACATGTAAATGTGAACTCGCCCACTTCAACATAAATCACACCCCTCATTTTGCAGTCAGCAAGCCATACATAACACATGGTATGATAGGTTACAGCCTTATAAATGCAAACCAGTGCAACGTGTCAGTGTGCACCAATGCAGCTCATCAGGACCACCAGTGCCAAATGTCAGGGACCAAAAAGCAAAAAATGAACAAAATACCAAACCAAAATGACCATAAACACACCCTGGAGAGTTAAACTACATAATTTTATTGGCTATAAATAAGCAAAATACAAAAAGGCAATAAAAATGTCCCTAGATCCCCTACAGGTAGACCAAAGAGGAAGTCCCAAAAAAAGTGTGAACCTCCCAAGTGGTCTATGACCTCCCAGAGAAAAACCTATAAAACAGATGATCCATGTAATTCATCGCCTCCCACAATAAGAATAGAAACCTGCAGTTCGTGGATCCCTCCCTCCCCCGATATAGAGCACTCCCTTTCTACACCTGTTGATACCCTCAGCTACCTCAGGGTGAGGGCTGAACTGTAAAATTCCTGACAAGGACAGTGTGATTCTGTGAACACAGAAATATTCGTACTGTTCCCTCATTCAGCTATGTCCCCTGTTCTTTCTCTATGGAAAGAACAGCTGAATGATGTGTGGTAATCCAAGCAAAGGATATAGGGGGGGGAGCAATGTACTCCTTTCAACATTGAATATATCCTTAAGTATAGATAATTCCTGCTGTTCTCATCCTGCAATCCAAATAAGGATCATAATGAGATGACAGACACTGCTTATAGATCACTTGATACTATAGTCCAGACCAGTTGGGTATACTATCACGGAGATCGAAACAGACTCTCAGATATGTATTCAGTGTAACCATATGCTGAGGTGCCCACTATGTGCAGGTGTATCCTCCAGGCATTTGTAGCAATAAAGGCTGTATGAAAGCACAATTTTGGTTACTTACTGATAGCTGTGTGTCCTCCAGGCAATTGTAGCAAATAGAGGTATATGAAAGCACAACATCGGTTACTCGCTAATAGCTGGTCACTCAGGTATCTCTCCAATATGCGGTGAGATTCAATCTGCCAGTCAATGTGCGTGCCGTGGATCTCCAGCTGATTATGTGTGAGGTTTGTAATTCAGAGCGGTGTCCCAGTACATCTCACATAGGGTAATAGAAGTACAAAGAATGATTATAGTCCATGTCCATGATGTCTGTTGGTAGTAAATAATTATCCGTGGTAACCCATCTGAAGGTCGTTTAGGCTGGTCATATCCAAAGTAATGTTATCAGGTAACAGTTCAATGTCCTCAAACCCACAAAAGAGTGTTGGCTGGGGTAGGTAAATAGCGGGGGTGCTCTCCCAGCTTAGAAAGCTTACATGTTTCGTTCCTTAATTCACGGAACTTCATCAGAGCTTGGGGATTTGTCGCATATCGTCACGTCACGTGACTTCATCAGAGGATAACACGGGGTGAAGAGTCTATGCTTTTATATGGTCTCTATGTAATGGGCGTTTGGTGGCCATTTTCTCGAAGCCCGCCACTACAAAAATGGACGCCCGGTGGCCATTTTCCCGAAGCCCGCCACTGCACTGGGTGAACCCAGCACTGGACAAGTCCGTCGGCCATTTTGTTGAGGTCTCACTCTTATATTAAAAGAGGCACTAGTAGTCATAATCATGCTTAATAAAAGGCAGCCAAGAGTCGCAGCAAGCCGCAGACACTGCAAGGTGCATAGCAGCCAACTAATATATGTAGTCCTGGGAAAAAAATTAATAAACTGGAAAACGTATAGCAAACTACAATAGTGTATAAAAAAGGGGCAAGTATACAGTAAAACCGAAAATGCAAAAATCTGCAAAATTATTAAGAAAAAAAGACTAGTGGTTAGTCCAGTGGGAGAGGGGAGATCCAATAAATGTCAAAAGTAATGGATAATATAAAGAATTGTTTAAAAAATATGGAATAAGCAGAAATATCAAAAAGATAATGGAGCTCGGGGAATATCACAGGCTCACTGAAAGGGAATGCATAAGGTAAATACACTAAAATTAAAATATGTATATATGACAGTGATAACAATATAGCAAAACAAAAAGATAAAAAATATAAGTAAAACCAATCAGGAGAGTATATAAGAAAATCAGTAAAGAATTAAAAAAGGAGAGGATGTGGGACCCAGTGTACATAATCGCATGGGGTGCAGAAGATTAATAGTCGCTAAGAAAGCAATTTAGGTCAAACTCGATGTTAAGCCCTTTGGGTACAAGAGTGTCCATAGAAAAGATCCATTGGGACTCGAGTTGACTTAAAATCCTCACTTTGTGTCCCCCACGCCATGGTTTGGTATAGGGCACAATACCCCAAAATCTCAGATGGCTAGGGTCTCTATTGTTGCATTTATCAAAATGCCTAGAGACATTGTTTTTGTCATACCCCTTTTGAATGTTTTGAACATGTTCCTTGATACGAATTCTCAATAGCCTTTTGGTATGCTGCACTCCAATACATAGACCGCTCCCTCAGAATTACACCCAATAAACTCGTTGATCTCATATTTTGTGCCATTGCTGTTTGATTGGAAAGAAAACACTTTTTGGTTCGGACGTTTAGTACGGGTACAGGCATAACATCATTTACAAGGGTAAAATCCCTTGCCTGTGAAGAAAGAAAATTGTTTCTTTGGAGGATCAATCACGCTTTTAACTAACCGATCTCTTATAGGGCGTACACACGGTCGGACTTTGTTCGGACATTCCGACAACAAAATCCATGGATTTTTTCCGACGGATGTTGGCTCAAACTTGTCATACACACGGTCACACAAAGTTGTCAGAAAATCCGATCGTTCTGAACGCGGTGACGTAAAACACGTACATCGGAACTATAAACGGGGCAGTGGCCAATAGCTTTCATCTCTTTATTTATTCTGAGCATGCGTGGCACTTTGTCCGTCGGATTTGTGTACACACGATCGGAATTTCCGACAACGGATTTTGTTGTCGGAAAATTTTATCTCCTGCTCTCCAACTTTGTGTGTCGGAAAATCCGATGGAAAATGTACGATGGAGCCTACACATGGTCGGAATTTCCGACAACACGCTCCGATCGGACATTTTCCATCGGAAAATCCGACTGTGTACGGGCCATTAGTGAGGGTGCCCTTTTGTAGATAAATTTAGGTTTATCTGGTAGCACCTCCCTGAGCCCTCTATCAGATTTCAAAATATGCCAGTGTCGTGATACGATGCTTTCGATCTTCTTATATTGAGAGTTGTACTCAAGGACTGGGGGCACCTGATCCTGTAGACATGTTGGTCTTTTGTCTTCGAGCAATACTGGTCTTTGCATTTGTCCTACTTCTTCGATTTTTTCTCTTATAAACTCTTGACTGTAGCCTTTATTTATGAATCTCTTTCCAATCAGACTGGCCTGCATATAGAAGTCTTTTTCAAGAGTGCAATTACGTCTTAGTCGCATGATCTGGCCTTTGGGGATGTTAAATAGCCAGTTTCTGTGATGGCAACTTCGCAGAGGTAAGTAACTATTACGGTTGACGTTTTTAAAGAAGGTCTTAGTAATGAATTGATTGTTGATACGTAAAATTTCAAGATCAAGAAACGGAATAGAGTGTTCCTCTATCTGCCACGTTAATACAATATTTTTGGTATTATTGTTTAATTTGGAAAAAAATTAGATTAAGAGATCACGATCACCTTCCCAAATAATAAAAATATCGTCGATATACCTTTTAAATAGGCGTAATTCCTTGGGTGGGTCCGTAAAAACAACTTCCTCTTCCCACATAAAGAGTCCTACGACACTGGGGGCGAATTTAGCCCCCATAGCTACTCCTGTCTTCTGTTGGTAAAACTGTTTGCAGTACCAGAAATGGCTGTGTTTCAGGCAAAAGTTGAGACATTTAACAAGTAATTTCCTATGAAAGCAAAGGAGTTTGGTGTATTTTCTGAGGCCCCATTTCATCGCCTCACATGCTGCAAAGTGGGGTATGATCGTATAAAGTGATGACACGTCTTTTGTTGCCATCCACATGATACCAGTATCTACTCTGTTTTCGAGTATTTGAAGCATTTGTTTCCTGTCACGCAGATAGGCCTTGGTGCTTTGTACAGCCTGTTGAAGATAATAAGTGGTGGGACCTCTGCGCTACTAAATGAACGTGCTAAGAAAATTCACTGTGTATAAAATTAAGAAAGTGATGCTGCAAAATCAATAGTGCACACTGTATCACCATAAAGTAAATGTTGTAAATAGGATTTCGCGCAAACACATATAAATCAATAATAGTTACATAAGTGTTAATTGGTGTGTCACATGAATTGTGTACAACCATTAAAAAACATTGCAAGTGTCCAATAGTGAAAAATGATATAATAATAAGTGATAGCCTCTAGCTTCCAGTTAGACAATGATGTGATCAATCAGCTGTGTGATCAGACTTCCACGAATATAAAATTGACATCCAAACTCCGGGGCTTAAGATAAAGCCTTAATATGGATGTAGGGTGATGGTCTAGGGATGTCCGTTCTCCAGGTGGTTAGGTGGTGTCCACTGGTTGTTGGTTTCTGGTGGATGGATGCCTTAATCGCTTCTTGCTAGGAGTGACTCTAGGTCCTGGGCTCCAGGCCAATAAAACAAGAGAAAAGAACAAGGGGGCTTCCAATGGTGTAGTTAGTTTTTTTAGAATTTATTTAATCAAATAAATAGAGTTTCCAAGCAGTAAATAAAAACATCCACACTGTGGGTACAGTGTGGAGTGGTGATAGGGAAAGATGGCGGCGGAACGCCGTCACCTGGTGCAAAACTTCCGGTTCACAATAACAACACCCGGGGTCAAAGCAGCATCGAGTGTTATGTGTGATGGTTGGCGGGATCCTACGCGTTGCGTCACGTGACCTTGTGACTTCATCAGGGATTCTAATTGGTCGAAACCTCTGTTCATTTATAGTCTGTAACCAGAAATAGTTCGGACGCCATGTTTGTGTAGTCTAAATGGTGTATCATAGAGCAGATATTACTGCCCTATTATGATGCTAAAATATTAACATACTATGCGGACTTAAAATGGTTATTGATCGTTTCTTCTTAGATACTTATAACGTGCAAATGTGTTGTTATGATTCTAGAGAAAAAAAGCTTAAATACTACGATGTTCTGATTAGTAGGTATACTGCCATCTTGTGGTGATTAACAAAAGTGACCCTATGCAATTGTACATAGACCCATAGGCAGTCCGGTGAAATAAATAATTCATAGCAGAAAATGAATAAAAAATTGCTGTGAATCACTTAAAATAGAATAATGATAGAATACTAATAAAATATAAAAAAATATATATATAAAAACATGACAAAAAACTTGTTAATATACAGGCCAAAAAATAATTCATTGTAAGTGCTGCCATCATGTGGTTGTAATTTGAAATACAATCAATATTGACTCGTTTATGATTGAATAGAATAGTAACAATAAATTGTATTCTGTATTCTAGATGATCTGAATGATCTTGAGTTCAACTAAGAGGGTCCTTGTTAATTAATTAAAAATAGTTAAAAAATTATTAAAAGAAGAAAGGTAATCTGTATCCCGGAAAATTGGCACAAGGTTTACAATAATAAAATCATGCAGTAGCAAAGCAATACATCAATAATCACTAATAAAACAATTGAGGTTGAAGTCTATATTCAACCCATTCGGCGCTAAAGTATTCATTTTGTGTATCCACTGGGAATATGCCCCAGAAAATCATTTCTGCTGGGTTGCTGTTGTGGACCTCGGCAAAATATCTCGATACATTATGTTTCGGGAACTTGTTTATTATGTTTTGCACATGTTCTTTTACTCTGACTTTTAAGGCTCTTTATGTCCGTCCAACATATTGCAAGTTACAAGAACATTGTAGGACATATATAACCCCTTCTTTGTGGCAGCTAATAAAATCCTTGATTGGGTATGTTTGCCCAGTATTAGTTGCTACAAAATCTGTTTTTTTACTCTGGAATTTCCTAGAATGTTGGCATGCAAAGCAGTATTTACATGGAAAAAAACCTTTTCCATTAAAAAAAGAAAACGACTTAGTGGAAGGAGGATCCACTACGTTTTTAACAATTAGATCTCGTAGTGTGGTAGCTCTCTTATAAACGATGAGTGGTTTATCTGGTAATATGTTTTTCAGATGTTTATCTTCTCTTAAAATATGCCAATGTTTCTTTATTATCTTTTCTATATCCTTATGTTGTACATTGAAATTCAAGATTAATGCCGGAGCCTCCAACGATATTGTAGGTTTCTTTTGAATGTGTAACATAGTTGTTCTGTCCAGAGATTGAACCAATGAGATCTGTTTATTAATAAATTCTGAATCGTATCCTTTTTCCATGAATCTTTTTCCAACTACATCTGCTTGTATTTCGTAGTCAGATTCTTTCGTGCAGTTACGTTTAATTCTAATTAGTTGCCCCTTTGGTATGTTGAAAAGCCATGGTTTATGGTGGCAACTCGTGATGGGCAAGTAACTATTTCTTGATACCTCTTTGAAATGAGTTTTGGTGATGAGTCAATTATTCTCAATGATGATGTCTAAATCCAAGAATTGGATTTGTTTGTAATCAATCTTTCAGGTGAGAGAGATGTTTCTATCATTCTGGATTAATCTAGTGAGGTAATGCTCAAGTGATTCTTTATCTCCATTCCACACAATTATAATATCTTCTATAATTTTTACAGACAGTCTATTGACTGGAATGGTACCAGCTGATTGGAGAAAAGCCAATGTAGCACCAATATTTAAAAAGGGCCCAAAAAACATCCCTGGGAATTACAGATCAGTTAGCCTAACATCAATAGTATGTAAACTCTTGGAGGGGATGATAAGGGACTATATACAAGATTTTAGTAATAAGAATGATATCATTAGCAGTAATCAGCATGGATTCATGAAGAATCGTTCTTGCCAAACCAATCTATTAACCTTCTATGAGGAGGTGAGTTGCCATCTAGATAAAGGAAGGCCCGTAGACGTGGTGTATCTGGATTTTGCAAAAGCATTTGACACAGTTCCCCATAAACGTTTACTGTACAAAATAAGGTGCGTTGGCATGGACCATAGGGTGAGTACATGGATTGAAAACTGGCTACAAGGGCGTGTTCAGAGGGTGGTGATAAATGGGGAGTACTCAGAATGGTCAGGGGTGGGTAGTGGGGTTCCCCAGGGCTCTGTGCTGGGACCAATCCTATTTAATTTGTTCATAAACGACCTGGAGGATGGGATAAACAGTTCAATCTCTGTATTTGCAGACGATACTAAGCTAAGCAGGGCAATAACTTCTCCTCAGGATGTGGAAATCTTGCAAAAAGACCTGAACAAATTAATGGGGTGGGCGACTACATGGCAAATGAGGTTCAATGTAGAAAAATGTAAAATAATGCATTTGGGTGGCAAAAATATGAATGCAATCTATACACTGGGGGGAGAACCTCTGGGGGAATCTAGGATGGAAAAGGACCTGGGGGTCCTAGTAGATGATAGGCTCAGCAATGGCATGCAATGCCAGGCTGCTGCTAATAAAGCAAACAGAATATTGGCATGCATTAAAAGGGGGATCAACTGCAGAGATAAAACGATAATTCTCCCGCTCTACAAGACTCTGGTCCGGCCGCACCTGGAGTATGCTGTCCAGTTCTGGGCACCAGTCCTCAGGAGGGACGTACTGGAAATGGAGCGAGTACAAAGAAGGGCAACAAAGCTAATAAAGGGTCTGGAGGATCTTAGTTATGAGGAAAGGTTGCGAGCACTGAACTTATTCTCTCTGGAGAAGAGACGCTTGAGAGGGGATATGATTTCAATTTACAAATACTGTACTGGTGACCCCACAATAGGGATAAAACTTTTTCACAGAAGAGAGTTTAATAAGACTCATGGCCACTCATTACAATTAAAAAAAAAGAGGTTTAACCTTAAACTACGTAGAGGGGTCTTTACTGTAAGAGCGGCAAGGATGTGGAATTCCCTTCCACAGGCGGTGGTCTCAGCGGGGAGCATTGATAGCTTCAAGAAACTATTAGATAATCACCTGAATGACCGCAATATACAGGGATATGTAATGTAATACTGACACATGATCACACACATAGGTTGGACTTGATGGACTTGTGTCTTTTTTCAACCTCACCTACTATGTAACTATGTAACTATGTAAATCTTTTGTATAATTCTAATTGGCACGGGGTGTTGTTGAAAACCACTTCATCTTCCCATTGAGCCATGAACGCGTTTGCCACACGGGGGGCATATTTGGCACCCATGGCAATTCCTGTTACCAGTTTGTAAAATTCTTGGTGGTGCCAAAAATAATTATTTTGAAGGGAGAAATCAATGCATTTGATCAGATACTTTCATTGTGTGCAATGTAAATCGATGAAATGTTTTAGCACCCACTTGGTGGCTTCGCATGCCTGGTGGTGTTTGATACTGGTGTATAAAGAACACACATCGGCTGTGAGAGGGAAGAACCCTGCTGGCCACAGGGTTCAAAGAGGTATCAAGAAATAGTTACTTGCCCATCACGAGTTGCCACCATAAACCATGGCTTTTCAACATACCAAAGGGGCAACTAATTAGAATTAAACGTAACTGCACGAAAGAATCTGACTACGAAATACAAGCAGATGTAGTTGGAAAAAGATTCATGGAAAAAGGATACGATTCAGAATTTATTAATAAACAGATCTCATTGGTTCAATCTCTGGACAGAACAACTATGTTACACACTCAAAAGAAACCTACAATATCGTTGGAGGCTCCGGCATTAATCTTGAATTTCAATGTACAACATAAGGCTATAGAAAAGATAATAAAGAAACATTGGCACATATTACCAGATAAACCACTCATCATTTATAAGAGAGCTACCACACTACGAGATCTAATTGTTAAAAACGTAGTGGATCCTCCTTCCACTAAGTCGTTTTCTTTTTTTAATGGAAAAGGTTTTTTTCCATGTAAATACTGCTTTGCATGCCAACATTCTAGGAAATTCCAGAGTAAAAAAACAGATTTTGTAGCAACTAACACTGGGCAAACATACCCAATCAAGGATTTTATTAGCTGCCACACAGAAGGGGTTATATATGTCCTACAATGTTCTTGTAACTTGCAATATGTTGGACGGACATAAAGAGCCTTAAAAGTCAGAGTAAAAGAACATGTGCAAAACATAATAAACAAGTTCCCGAAACATAATGTATCGAGACATTTTGCCGAGGTCCACAACAGCAACCCAGCAGAAATGATTTTCTGGGGCATAGAGCGCTATCATAAGTCATGGAGAGGCAGTCATAAAATTCGAAGCCTAAGCCAAAAAGAATCCCAGTGGATACACAAAATGAATACTTTAGCGCCGAATGGGTTGAATATAGACTTCGACCTCAATTGTTTTATTAGTGATTATTGATGCATTGCTTTGCTGCTGTATGATTTTATTATTGTAAACCTTGTGCCAATTTTCCGGGATACAGATTACCTTTCTTCTTTTAATAATTTTTTAACTATTTTTAATTAATTAACAAGGACCCTCTTAGTTGAACTCAAGATCATTCAGATCATCTAGAATACAGCATACAATTTATTGTTACTATTCTATTCAATCATAAACGAGTCAATATTGATTGTATTTCAAATTACAACCACATGATGGCAGCACTTACAATGAATTATTTTTTGGCCTGTATATTAACAAGTTTTTTGTCATGTTTTTATATATATTTTTTTTATATTTTTATTAGTATTCTATCATTATTCTATTTTAAGTGATTCACAGCAATTTTTTATCCATTTTGTGCTATGAATTATTTATTTCACCGGACTGCCTATGGGTCTATGTACAATTGCATAGGGTCATTTTTGTTAATCACCACAAGATGGCAGTATACCTACTAATCAGAACATCGTAGTATTTAAGCTTTTTTTCTCTAGAATCATAACAACACATTTGCACGTTATAAGTATCTAAGAAGAAATGATCAATAACCATTTTAAGTCCGCATAGTATGTTAATATTTTAGCATCATAATAGGGCAGTAATATCTGGCAGTAATATTCCGGTTACAGACTATAAATAAACAGAGGTTTCGACCAATTAGAATCCCTGATGAAGTCACGTGGTCACGTGACGCAATGCGTAGGATCCCGCCAACCATCACACATAACACTCGATGCTGCTTTGACCCTGGGTGTTGTTATTGTGAACCGGAAGTTTTGCACCAGGTGACGGCGTTCCGCCGCCATCTTTCCCTGTCACCGCTCTACACTGTACCCACAGTGTGGATGTTTTTATTTACTGCTTGGAAACTCTATTTATTTGATTAAATAAATTCTAAAAAAAACGAACTACACCATTGGAAGCCCCCTTGTTCTTTTCTCTTGTTTTATTGGCCTGGAGCCCAGGACCTAGAGTCACTCCTAGCAAGAAGCGATTAAGGCATCCATCCACCAGAAACCAACAACCAGTGGACACCACCTAACTACCTGGAGAACGGACATCCCTAGACCATCACCCTACATCCATATTAAGGCTTTATCTTAAGCCCCTTGAGGTAAGGGCAATGGGAGACCTGACATAGAGGGAAGGAGTTTGGTTGTCAATTTTATATTCGTGGAAGTCTGATCACACAGCTGATTGATCACATCATTGTCTAACTGGAAGCTAGAGGCTTTCACTTATTATTATATCATTTTTCACTATTGGACACTTGCAATGTTTTTTAATGGTTGTACACAATTCATGTGACACACCAATTAACACTTATGTAACTATTATTGATTTATATGTGTTTGCGCGAAATCCTATTTACAACATTTACTTAGCCTGTTGAAGATATTTGTCGATGTATTCGCCCAATCTTGCTGTAATTGATTCTATACCGTTAACAATCAGTCTTAAAGGGGAATTGGTTTTACCCTTATGGATTTTCGGTAATGCGTAGATAATTGGGCTTCTGCAGGCTTCTGGAACCAGATATTTCACTTCTTTTTTGTTAAGTATACCTTTATTGAGGCCCAGTAGTACTACTTGTTCAAGCTCTTTTTTCCATTTAAAAATAGGGTTCTTGGATAATACGCAGTATGTGTCGTGATCTTCTAATAACTTCATCATGCCTTTGTGGTATTGTTCGGTGGTTTGAATCACAATACCACCTCCTTTATCTGAAGGCCTTATCACGAGGTCCTTTCTTTTAATGCGTTTCTGGATGCCGGTCTTAATAATCCTCGGTTCTTCTCTTTTCTTTACGGTTAAATGCTTAATTTCTTCCGTCACTAGGTTCTTAAAAACTTCTATATGGGTGTTGTGGTTAGGTTTAGGGTTATACGTTGATCTGTTCCTCAAATTACTATGTACCACTGAATTGTTTTGTGTGGTGCTGGCATTAATGGGTTTTTCGATCAAATATTTCTTGATGTTTAATTTTCTAATATACTTTTGTATACTGATATACGTCTCAAATTTGTCAAGATTTTTCACTGGTGCATACTTTAACCCTTTGTCTAGCACTACTAGTTCTTCCCGAGTGAGTGGTACATCTGTAAGATTAAAAATTCCGTCTCCTATGTCTCCCTTTTTCGTTTGTTTTCCCTTTCCTGCTCTGCAGCCTCTTTTCTTATAGGGCTTTTTCTCCTTGTTTCCTCTGTTCTGCTCGATGGATGGTATTCCGTTCCTCTCTCTAAAAAAGATCTATTGTGACCCTGTTCATGATGGTAATCATATTGATGTTTAACGTCCCTATCTGTGTCCCGGAGATCCCTCAAGGGGGCATAATAGTTTTGCGTATAGATGGGACTACATTCTCTAGGTCTGTACGGTACATTAGGTGGACCTCTTCCTTCTCTGGGTGCATTGTGATAGTAGGGGCCAGGGCTTCTATCACGTGATCTATAATAATCATATTGCCCATGTTGGTAGTCTCTCGTCTCGTGGTTAGTCTGGGGGTATGCTGGGTGCCTCTCTTGCCTATATGGCTTATAAGGAGGGCCTCTTGCATTTCTTGATGCATTATTAGGTCGTGTCCAATGAGGTCTTCTGTTATGATTTCTCTGATTGTTGGATTTTTTCCACCACTGTTGTGGGGTACGTTGTGGGTAGGGTGGTTGTTTCCAGGTGTTATATGGAGTATTATTGCTGGAATGCCTGTATCTAGCATCATCCTTCATGTGTCTTGGGGAATCTTCCCTTGGTGTATAATTGCCCGATTGTCTACGGGAGGTACTATACCGAGGTGATCTGAGTATAGGTGATAAATCAGTATGGCAAAGGTTCATTTTAACCGCCTTTTCTGGAGTGGAGAATGCAGAAATATGCTCAACCTGTCCAATATTGTTCTGCCATTTAAATACCAGATCCTTTTTAAAATCGCTGATATCCCTGGAGAATTTCTTTCCCTGTCTTTGCTAGGCTTCAGCATCCTTTCTAGAAAGGTCTTTATTTAATTGTGCAATGAGGCGTTGAAATTCACCTGTAATTGCTCTTTCAATTCTGCTATTGTTTGCTCTACTTTTCTTATTTTTTTCTGTTTTCTTTTCAGCAAGAATTGTAGCAATTCAATACCCTTGAAAAAGACTTCTATATGCAGGCCAATCTGATTGGAAAGAGATTCATAAATAAAGGCTACAGTCAAGAGTTTATAAGAGAAAAAAATCGAAGAAGTAGGACAAATGCAAAGACCAGTATTGCTCGAAGACAAAAGACCAACAAGTCAACAGGATCAGGTGCCCCTAGTCCTTGAGTACAACTCTCAATATAAGAAGATCGAAAGCATCGTATCACGACACTGGCATATTTTGAAATCTGATAGAGGGCTCAGGGAGGTGCTACCAGATAAACCTAAATTTATCTACAAAAGGGCACCTGTGGCCTCCAATACATTGGCCGTACCAAAAGGCTATTGAGAATTCGTATCAAGGAACATGTTCAAAACATTCAAAATGTCTCTAGGCATTTTGATAAATGTCACAATAGAGACCCTAGCCATCTGAGATTTTGGGATATTGTGCCCTAAACCAAACCATGGCATGGGGGACACAAAGTGAGGATTTTAAGTCAACTCGAGTCCCAATGGATCTTTTCTGTTGACACTCTTGTACCCAAAGGGCTTAACATCGAGTTTGACCTGAATTGCTTTCTTAGCGACTATTAATCTTCTGCACCCTATGTGATTATGTACACTGGGTCCCACATCCTCTCCTTTTTTAATTCTTTACTGATTTTCTTATATACTCTCCTGATTAGTTTTACTTATATTTTTTATCCTTTTGTTTTGCTATATTGTTATCACTGTCATATATACATATTTTAATTTTAGTGTATTTACCTTATGCATTCCCTTTCAGTGAGCCTGTGATATTCCCTCAAGCTCCAGTATCTTTTTGATATCTCTGCTTATTCCATATTTTTTAAACAATTCTTTATATTATCCATTACTTTTGACATTTATTGGATGTCCCCTCTCCCGCTGGACTAACCATTAGTCTTTTTTTCTTAATAATTTTGCCGTTTTTTGCATTTTCGGTTTTACTGTATACTTGCTCCTTTTTTTTTTTTTTTTTTCAAATTATTTTTTATTAAAGATTTTCAAGTACAAAACATAGTACAAGTTTTTTTTTTGTTCATTAACGTACACATCATGGGAACATACATTAATCAAAGACAGGTTCAGAGTTTACATTGTAGAGGGTAAATAATTTTTACAATGTTATTATCTTATTTATTATATATGATGTGATAATAGTTTATTTAACATAATGTATTTCCATGAGACAATAAAGTGAAAGTGTAGCAAAAGATAGAAGGGGGGGGAGGGGGGGAGGGGAAGGAGAAAGGGTAGGGTAGGGGATTGGAGGGGGTATAGGGAAGGGAGAGGTGACGGAGTGATGTAGGTATGTGTATTTTTCATTAACTATACAAGCTTAACTAAGAAATAGCAAGGGTTATATATTTCAATTCAGAAACCTCTAGTTTTCTTTAAACCAATCCGACCATATTTTCCAATGTTTGTCAAAGGCAGGTTTTTGTTCAGTTCTAGCTGCTATTAATGATTCAAAGATATAATTGGTTCGTGTTATTGCAAGGGCTTCTGAAGCATTGGGTACAATATTCGTTTTCCAATATTTAGTAATCAGTGATCTAGCAGCTAGGAGTACATATGTGATCACTGTACGAAAGCAAGGAGGGAAACTTTCAATGCCCAAGTTTAACAATGCCAAACCTGGGTTTGGTGGTTTTAGTATTCCTGTGATGCGAGATATATACTTAAATATATTGTTCCAAAAGCTGGTGAGATGTTTACATGACTAGAATACATGTAAGATGTTGCCCACCTCCCCACATGTTCTCCAGCATAATGGTGAGTTGGAGAAGGAGAATTTGGATAATCTATAAGGCGTGAGGTACCATCTTTGAGCTATTTTTAAGGAAAGTTCCCAATGATTTACACATCTAGTTGCTTTGTACGTGGTTTTGAGTGCAGTTTCCCATTGATTGTTAGTGTAGGATTCTCCCAGTTCTAATTCCCACTTTAGGAAAGGTGGGAGTTTCGTAAAGGAAGATTTATTTTGGAGGAAATTATAAAATAAAGAAATACCTTTAGGTGTAGCAGGGGTTTTTGTGTAGAATTGCCATATTGATTCATGTATAGGTATGTGGGTTGATTTTAAAGATTTTAGAAAATGAACCAGTTGCCTATATTTAAAGTGATCTGCTAGGGGCAGTGAGTATTCCTCCACTAGTGTATTGAATGTTTTGAGTGTGTTGTTAATATATAGATCGGCAATCAGAGATATACCTCTTGTGGACCAATTTGTAAAATTGGAGTATGGTATGGTGTGGTTCAAGATTGTGATTGGAATTGGGATGTTTATACTTTTGGTTGGGGGTGGGGGAGACTTGTGTAGTTCTCTCCACGCTAGTAGAGAGGCCTGAACAGTTAGTGGTAATGATCTTAAGGGATAAGGTTTCCATGTGTCAAGTAGTAATAGTAGTCGGAGATCTTGGGTTGGGCTGAGGGCTTGTTCTATGTTGTGCCAGAGGATATCTGGGGATGGTGATAACCATTGTCTGAGTTGGGTAAGCAAAGATGCTCGATGATAGTCCTTGATATCTATCAGGCCCATACCTCCTACCAATCTGTGTTTAACTAGAACAGTTCTAGAGCATCTGGGTCTTTTGGGTCCCCATATGTAATTTCTAAGAAGATAGTTTAGTGATTGGAGATGGGTGTTCTTGAGTGGGATTGGTAGTGTGCGGAAAACATATAGAATTTGGGGGAGTAGGAGCATTTTGAAGGATGCAAATCGTCCTGACCATGATAATTCTACTTTGGTGAGTCTTTTTGTTTCTTTCGTGATTTTGTCAATCAGCGGGTCATAATTGGCATCTGCTAGCTTGGAGGGGTCGGCCGTTATTTGTAGTCCCAGATAAGGGATACTGGATGAGTTCCATGTATAAGGGAATCATTTTTGTAGATCTGCTTGGAGGGATGGAGGGATATTTAGACCTAAGATTAGAGATTTTGAGAAATTCACCTTATAGTAGGACACTTGGCTAAAATTCGTAAGAATATCATGGGCACATCTTAGGGACCTAGTTGGTGAGGTCAAAAGAAGGATGATGTCATCTGCGAATAAGTTAATGTTGTGTGATTTACCTAGCAGGGAGAATCCGGGTGCATCTGGGTGTGCTCTAATTTTTTCGGCTAGAGGTTCAATAAGGAGATTGAATATAGAAGGGGACAGAGGGCATCCCTGTCTAGTGCCATTGGTAATTGGAAAGGAAAGGGAAAGGGTACCTGAAGTGTAGACCTGCGCACATGGTGAAGAGTACAGGGCCAAGATAGCCGAGAGAATGGGGCCCGCGAACCCAAACTTCTTAAGTGTTTGTTCCATATATCCCCAGTGGACCCTGTCGAATGCCTTCTCCGCATCCAAAGAGAGTAGCAGAGAAGGCACCCGACAGGATCCAGCGCGATAGACCACGTTAATAATCCTCCTTGTGGCATCAGATGCTTGTCTACCCTTGGTAAAGCCCGTTTGATCTGGGTTGATCAGAAGTGGTAGGAGTGTTATAAGTCTATGTGTTAGGATCTTGGCGTACAGTTTAACATCTGTATTTAGTAGGGAAATAGGTCTGAAGTTAGCAGGTGTAATAGGGTCTTTCCCAGGTTTTGGAATAGTGACAACATACGCTTTGAGCATCTCGGCAGGGAATGAGGCAGAGGACATTGCTTCCAGGTAAATTTCTTTGAGTGAGGGGGACAAGATTTCGCAAAACACTTTATAGTAACTGTTTGGTAGTCCATCTGGTCCTGGAGATTTACCAATGGGCAACGTTTTAACTGCTTTACGGATCTCAGTCTCCGTTATGGGTAGATTAAGCTGTTCTAATTGTGATGCTGAAAGGGAGGGTAGTGTGAGATCTGCCAAAAATGATTGAATGGCGTCATCTGAGGGCTGTTGTGTATTTATATCGTTTTTTAAATTATAAAGAGAGGAGTAGTACTCAGCAAAATTATTTGCTATGTCGTTAGGGTTGAATATTTTACTGTTATCTGAGCTACGGATTAGGTAAGGGATCCTCATTTGTGTCCTACGGTCCCTCTCTGGGCCAAATGTTTGCCCGCTCTGTTACCTGAAGAGTAATGATTTAGTTTAAGGTACCTAATATGTTTGTCATATTGTTCTAGCAACATGAGCCTGAGATCCGATCGCAACTAGTTTAGTTTGTTTGCTATGCTTGGGTCAGGTAATTTTTTGTTTTGAGTCTCCAGAAGTTTTATATCTTTGAGAAGGGAATCTAATTTCAGTGTCCTCTGCCTCTTCATCCGCGAGCTGATCTGTAGCAATATACCTCTAATATATGCCTTATGGGCACACCACATAGTAAATGGACTGTTAACAGATTTAGCATTAACTTCAAAATAATCTTTTAGATGTTTGTTTACAAGAGCAACCTGGGCGGGCTGTTGGAAGATTTGAGGGTTGGCCCTCCAAGTGTAGGTTGGTGCTGATGCGTATCTCTCCTCTATCGTGAGGGACACAGGAGCGTGGTCCGACCACGTAATGTCATGCACGGCAGAGGAGGACACCTTCTGAAGTAGAGTTCTGTCTACCAAGATTAGGTCTATGCGTGAATACGAGTTGTGTCTAGAGGAGTGAAAGGAGTAGTCTCGCTCATTGGAGTGTTGACACCTCCAAGCGTCGTACATCTCTTCTTTATGTAGTATGTTTTGGATTGAGGGAAGAGGGCGTCTTGATTTGGAGGTGGTGTCCATTTTGTAATCCACTGTGACATTGTAATCTCCACACATTATAACTGCTCCCTTTTTGATTGAGTTGATCTTACGAAACATCTTTTTCAAAAAGCTGAGTTGGCTTGTGTTTGGCACATAAAGATTAACCAGCGTGTATAAATGGTTGTTAAATTCCCCAATTAGGATTAGATACCGACCCTCAGGGTCTACGTGGGTCTCCCGGATTGAGAGAGAAACAGAGTCCCTGATGGCAATGAGCACGCCCCTTTGTTTTTTAGAAGCTGATGCCTGAAAAATGTGAGGAAATTTATGGTGGGAGAACTTGGGGATTGCTGAGGTTACCCAATGCGTCTCCTGCAAGCACAGGATGTCAGAGTTTAATTTGAGGGCCTCCCTCCACACTGAGGCTCTTTTAGCAGGGTGGTTCAGTCCATGGACATTAAAAGAGGTCACTCTAACCGCCATATGTAATATGTGGGATGATGGTATGTTGGTACCTTATGTATTCCTGGGTAAGCTGCTGGTGGTCTTAGTTGTGGTTTTCCTTCCTTCTGGATGAGAAGAATTCCTCCAGTGGTATGATCTTGCAGTCCATCACCGATTTGAGGGGTTAAGGGATGAGAAAAGGAAGAGGTAAAACAGAGAAAAACAACAAACAAAAACAGAACTGGTGTGTAAAAAAGGTGAGATTCCTTCCGGAATCTGATGGCAGATGTACTGCGCATTTTTAGGAGGGGAACTACGTGGAGTGTTAGCTCCATTAGGTGTCAGGAGAATCGTAGTTGTGGGTAGCTTATGACATTCGAGGCGAATATTTGTTGCTGCTTTTCTGCTGCTTTTTGTATGACACAACCTTCCACTCGTTTTGGTCATCTAGCCTTGAGGAGGGGGAAGGTCCTGGAGAGGGTTGTTCTGGTAGAATGTCCCAGGTGCGCAACATTGATAGGCCGTCTTCCAGATTGGTGATCACCGAGGTCTTGTCATCATGGGTGACGATAAGTTTTGTCGGGTAACCCCATCTGTATGTGATGTTGTGATTGCGCAGTGCCTTAGTCACAGTTAACAGTGATTTACGTTTTTGCATCGTAAACTGTGAGAGGTCTGCGAACATTTGGATATTTGAGTACTGCTCAGGAGGTTGTGAATTTTTTCTAAAGGCTAGCATGAACTGCTCCTTAACATGGAAAAAGTGCACCCGCATCAGAACGTCTCTAGGAATGTTGTCTGGTAGGTGTGCAGGTTTAGGAAGTCTGTGGATTCTGTCAATGATTAACTCCGAAGAAGGAGTAGATGGTAGGTAGACTGACATGAATTCCTGGACATATTGGCGGAGTTGTGAGGGTTGGACACTTTCAGGGACTCCGCGCATTTTCAAATTATTTCTGCGTGATCTGTCCTCGAGGTCTGCGACTTTTTTTTTAAGCCATGTTACCTCATCTGATTGGTCATTATGAGCATCTACCAGGGTATTGTATGATGCAGCATAATCCCCCATTTTTTTCTCCACGTGGTCCACTCTGCCCCCCAACTCCTTCACTTCTGTTTTAAAGTTCCGCATGCATTCCATCATGTCTGCGTGCAATGAGCTGCGTAATGAGACTAACATGTCTCTAAGGGTTGTGTCCGAGAGGGGTTGGTTTACAGTGGGGAAAGAGTTAATGGAATCAGCCATCTCTCTCGTGTCTTCTAGAGAATTATGGCCCGTACTGACCTTTTGGTTGGTCGAGTCATTCGACATGCGGGGTTTCGATTTGGCAGGGCTGCCTGAGAGCGGAGTGGAGGCATCTGGAGAGCAGGAGTGTGGGCCTTTTCCGGAGCTCGGGCTTGGTGTGGCCGAGTGTGATCCGATTGATGTGACCGGAGAGCAGCCGGCGGCGCCATCTTGGATCTCGCTGTGGTTCTTAGGGGGGAAGAAATCGTTCAATTTCTTCGGTTGTGAGGAGTTCTGTCTCTTTCTTGTCATCTCGGAGGGTGGTGCGGGTCTTTAGGTAAGTGCTGGTACCAGAAGGAGCAGTCTGGATCGCCTCGAATTGTTTTAAATCCTGCCGTCAGAGCAGAGCTAACAGGTCATGCGTCTGTTCTCTAGCGCGGTAGCCACGCCCCTTACTTGCCCCTTTTTTTATACACGATTGTAGTTTGCTATACGTTTTCCAGTTTATTAATTTTTTTCCCAGGACTACATATATTAGTTGGCTGCTATGCACCTTGCAGTGCGTGTGGCTTGCTGCGACTCTTGGCTGCCTTTTATTAAGCATGATTATGACTACTAGTGCCTCTTTTAATATACAAAATGGCGGCTGGTTTTGTCCAGTGCTGGGTTCACCCAGTGCAGTGGCGGGCTTCGGAAAAATGGCAGCCGGGTGTCCATTTTTGTAGTGGCGGGCTTCGAGAAAATGGCTGCCAAACGCCCATTACATAGAGACCATATAAAAGCATAGACTCTTCACTCCGTGTTATCCTCTGATGAAGTCACGTGACGTGACGATACGCGTCAGGATTGGAGCACGGGAACTGTCACAGACTGACGATAGGATACGAGCTCGGTGCTCGTGGATGTTTTTTACTATAGCCTTCTGCTAAATGTAAGTGTACCATGTTGTTTTCAACCTAATAAACTGATTTATATACGGGATCACGCTATGTGCACTCTCTTCCAACACTCCACATACATTCATCCCATTGTGAGGAGCATTGAGGAAATGGGGACGGTTTGAAGACACCCTTTTGAGGTATAAGAACTCGGCATTCGTTGGATTGACACCCACACTCATTTTACAAAAATTGAGTGCATCCCCCTTCTGTGTCCTGTCTCTTTTTCCTCTCTGGCCGCCACGGAGTTATACTATATACTGTCTGCTTATGTTTTTTATATACCATCCTGCACACCCACCACCCGAATCGCCTGAATTACTGGATGGGACCCTTGCCTGCTGGTAATTTGTTATTGGATTACAAACTGTTGTCTTGCAGCAGTAAGGTGAGCTGCTTGTGAGCACAGAGGTGTCCCCACTGAAGATCTTTTTCCCTCCCCTGTGGCTTGTGGACTTGCCTTTTTGGAACTGATGACTCATTGTTTGAGCACTTTGTACTACAAGGTGGTGGGACTGTTCACCATTTATTTATTTACTTGGAGTCACCAATAAGTATTTGCTGAGTTACCACATATGTGCTAGTATGATACTAGCCCTTTTGCACTGAGATTTTTCTTTTCTTTTGTTTCAGTATTTACAATATTGTTTATGTGCTAGTATGATACTAGCCCTCATGCTCATTATACATTTATATTTTGTATATTTTTTTCATTTTTTATTCACCTCTCTATACATTTGAGCTAGCCCCTTCCCCTTCCTCTTCCCCCCCTTCCCCTTGTATCACAGCGCAATCACCACTCACTTTATTCATACCAATTTTGTCTGTTTGGATCAGCCATTTAGGTATTGCAGCAGTGCCCCTTAGCATAGGTATTTCTGACAGCGCAGGAGTTTCTTCATTATTTATCTATATGTGAAAATAAAACTGAATGGGACAGAAAAAGAGAAATTGTCTCGGGAACGCCAGATAAGGGAAGGGTCAACCACAGCTTTATGATGAAATTAATCAGACTTTATGGATGAAAAAGATGCACATCCAATGATAGGGAAATATAAAAGGCAACACTATGTTCTGCAGTTAGCAATAACGTTATTGTAAAAAACAGACACAGAGCACTGTAAATAACACCACCCCAAACCATCAGTCTCCCTTCTCCAGATGAAAGTAACGCATGTAACTCCCGATAAAGATGTCTTCTTGGTGTTGGAACCTCCAAATTGCCTTATTGTTAAAGTATGATGTAACCATATAAAGATATTAGCATAGTTCTCTCCACAACGAGAAATAAGTTGATACAATGAGAGTATCAACTTATTTCCCTACTTTCATCTGGAGAAGGGAGACTGATGGTTTGGGGTGGTGGTATTTACAGTGCTCTGTGTCTGTTTTTTACAATAACGTTATTGCTAACTGCAGAATGTTTTTATCATTGTGACTGGGTATAGTGAGAGGTGTAGTTCTATATAGAACATAGTGTTGCCTTTTATATTTCCCGATCATTCAGTTTTACTGTATATGAGAACACTGACCACTGATGTCCCGCCTCCCGATCGGTGTTCTCATATACAATACCTGACACAGTGAGAGATCCCCACTAAGTCATACAAGTCATTTCTGCTAATAATCCCCGCTCTAAATGGAGATATCAGGCGGGCGGCGGCGGCGGGGGTCCGGCAGTGACAGAGTGGAGGTGGAGTGGGGGTAGATTGCTGGCAGGAGCAGAGGAGGAGGAGGGAGGGCACCTCCTCCATGGGCAGGACAGACCGGGGGCTGTGAGATCCCCTCTGCCCCCTACATGTCTGCTTCTTCCCTGCTCGCTTTTTAGAGGACTACAACTGGGCGTATCAGACCGATGGCTGAGGTTTTGGGAGGACTAGCAGCCAGCAGTCTTACAAACAGGAAGTCAGCGGGCAATAATGGTTTTTCAGCAAGTTCAGCAGCCTATTGCAGAGGAACTACAGCGCTCAGAAGAACATGGGTGACATACTTGGTGAAGGTAGGAGATCAGCAACAAGGACAAGAAAAAAAAAATTTGCCCAAAGTTCTGCTTTAAAGTAAATATATAAATGAAAAATGTAAAAGATAAAAACTTGACTGAGGCTCAACCCCTCTTAAAATAATAATGATTACCTCAAGATCTATTGGTGAAGGGACTTGAAGGACAAATAGGCACTATATCCAAACATACAGTATATAATGTTATTGTATCAAAAAACCCAAAACAATACCAAAAACCACAAGATAAAATACTGATTGGCCAATTATAAACAAAAAATCCCCACCCCCTGCTGCTGCACAAGCCTGCTGCTTCAATTGTGTATATAAGATACAAAATGGAGTGTCCAATAGATAGGTAATGTGGATGGCCCACACAAACAAAAAATGATTTTGTAGTTCCTCTTAAAAGTCAGCACCTTTTCCAAGGGTATTCTTGTATGAAGCTTTATTGCTGACAATATATAGCATCCACACACATGTTGTATGGCATTCCATTGGATCTTATTGCATGATTTATAAACAATATGCGCAATCCTAGATGGATGAAAAATCACCAGACCACTGGTGTATGAATCCTTGTATCTCCAAAGTGTCTTTATAGGAAAAGAAGAGGAAAGGAGTACTGTGAATCCCTGTTTGGAATTCAGTGGATCATGAATGTATGTCAGGAAACACCACAATGGGCTTAGATGTTACCTATGCACATAATCCACATCCTCAGAGTTGTAAGCTGAAGTTGTAAACCCCAAACTTGGGGATCAATGGGGCATATAATTCTATGGACTCTGTATGTATAAGGGTATACATAGCTGGAAAACTCCATGGTAAGTGCCTCTTGCTATCATAAAGTTGTATATATATATATGCAACATAAAAGTGTACGCTTCTCAAAAAGCAACTAGCCTTTCAACAAAGGTCACTTGTAAGTCCTTCTGGCATAATATACACAGCCCTCAAAAATTCCACTCGCCTTCTCGCATTTTGCGAGTTGATTTTGGCAAGGGTGAGCTGCCTGGGAGTGAGGGGGGGCGAGCACCACCGGATGGCGGGTTGTATGGGAGTCCTTCTCCCAGCGCTTATGGAGGGGAAGAGAGCCGGCTGGATGATTCAGAGGGGCTTTGATTTCAATAGTCGAGTGTTACCCGCACTTGCTGTCTCACACAGCCCCGCCCCCTGGTCCCGGGGAATTTGATAGACAGATCACCCATCCAATCCCGGGACGAGTGACGTGTATCAAAGTTCCCCGGCCAGGTGGCAGGGCTGTATGGGACGCCAAGCAACGGGAACACAGCAATTGAAATCAAATCTGTTCCATTGATGTCCCTCGCGATCTTATCATCCGGCCGGCAATACACTTCCTCTCTTCTGCTCCCCTGCATGATGGACACAGGTAGGCAGCATGATGGACACAGGTAAGCTGCATGATTTACACGGGTAGGCAGCATGATGGACACAGGTAGGCAGCATGATGGACACAGGTAAGCAGCATGATGGACACAGGTAGGCTGCATGATTTACACCGGTAGGCAGCATGATGGACACAGGTAGGCAGCATGATGGACATAGGTAGGCAGCATGATGGACATAGGTAGGCAGTATGATGGACACAGGTAAGCTGCATGATTTACATGGGTAGGCAGCATGATGGACACAGGTAGGCAGCATAATGGACACAGGTAGGCAGCATGATGGACACAGGTAAGCTGCATGATTTACACGGGTAGGCAGCATGATTTACACGGGTAGGCAGCATGATGGTCACAGGTAGACAGCATGATGGACACAGGTAGGCTGCATGATTTACACGGGTAGGCAGCATGATGGACACGGGTAGGCAGCATGATGGACATGGGTAGGCAGCATGATGGACACAGGTGAGGCTGCATTGGTGGACATGGGTGAGGCTGCATTGGTGGACACGAGCGGGCTGCAGTGGTGGACATGGGTGGGCTGCATTGGTGGAAAATGGCAGGCTGCATTGGTGGACACAGGTGAGGCTGCGTTGGTGGACAAGGGTGAGGCTGCATTGGTGGACACGGGTGAGGCTGCGTTGGTGGACACAGGTGAGGCTGCATTGGTGGACATGGGTGAGGCTGCAATGGTGGACACGGGTGAGGCTGCATTGGTGGACACGGGTAGGTTGCATTGATGGATACGGGTGAGGCTGCATTAATGAGCACAGGTAAAGTTGCTTAATTCTGCATAAAACATTTAAGCGTCATTTCATGAAATTTATTAGGGCGTGTTTAGGGGTGGAATTAGGGGCGGGGCAGGGTAGTAGCTCAGGACTTGAAATTTTGAGTCCTGATATACATGTACAGTTGCATATCATGAAGTCTTCAGCTAATTATCTGCACATAAAACAGTAAAGGCAATACTTAGCCATCCTTTGTGAGTTCAATGACTAACAGAGCCTCATAGAACGCCTTTTAAAACCATGATGCTTGCTGAGTCCAGTCTGGCATATGAAGAAAAAAGAGGCTCCATGGAGTGCTGGGGGTGCAATATATTGGATAGGAAACCTGTCCGGTTTCGCTGGTCATACCGGCTGCATCAGAGGTACATCCAATATATAGATGAGTCCCCATATACACAGAACTGCACATCTCACTTGTGTTTATATAATATAATATAATATAATATATATATATATATATATATATATATATATATATATATATATATATATATATATATATTTATATATATATACTGTAAATAGATTTGAAATGTGAGAGCCTGGTCACATTGGAACATGTGCATTTGAATGCGCGCATTTCTGTGCAGTCACGCACATTTTGCTTAGACATTTCAATGGCTGCCAAATGCACCAGAATGAGGAAAAAGTAGTGCAAGTGCAACGTTTTATGATTGCTCCACACCAAACTGCAGTACTGTGTGGTTTGGTAACTGCAAATGTGTTGCATTTGCAAGATGCCTTTGGGGTGCCATTACCTCACAAGGGCAACATCTCACAAGGACAAACGCACATGGAATGAGCCTTTCCCGCACTGTGTTCTGATGTGAACGGGCCCTAAAGGCATAATGGGAACCATGGAAACCATGTTAGGATCTATGAGTCAGAGGAAAACACCAACCTGACTTTCAATTACGGTTTGCCTACATATCAGTTGTTAAAAATCAAGGGATTCTTCTAAGTATAATTTTCTAATGTGCTATTTTATTTTTTGTAAGTAATGGAAGAGCATTCCTCTTGCTTTCTCCTTTTCTCCCTCAGATTCCAATCTGCAGGCTGATGGGGACTGAAGCATGCTTGGTAAAAGGTGGTATTATTGTATAGAGGTATTAAAATGTGGTATATTTTTCTGACAACATTGATTTACAGCATTTTGCTCTGAGAAATGGGCGTGTATGATAAAGTTAAAGCCTGCTGAAGAGTGGGATATTATTATAAGTATATTTGATACTAGTGATGGGTGAATATGCTTGGATTCAATTCACATGCATGTTTGGTGATGTCACGCATCTAGTAGATGAGCCCGATATGCAGAGAAAGGCCTCTCCTACGTCTCTGAATCGCGGCCCCTGGTAGAGCAGACAGGAGGCTCGGGAGTGCAGAAAAGCACGAGTGCCTGGCAGGATCAACAGCTGGGAAGTAGGTCTGTATTTCCAGATGATGCTGTGGCTGGGAATCAGCAGACTGGAGACAGCAGACTTGGCTGAAGACTGGAGCAGGCTTGTGTCAGGAAGCCACACACAGGATGGAGAGGCAGGCAGACAGGAGGTTCCAGGGACAGAAATGCAGAAAGGTCAGACAAGCCGGGTCACACACAGACGGGCGGTACTGGAACAGATGCAGGAGACAGGAGCAGAGTCACTGGACAAGCTGGGTCGGTAACAGGCAGGCACGGATAAACCAGAGGATAAATCAGGTGCAAGATTGTGGACAAGCCGGGGTTAGATTCAGGCGGATAGCAGAGGAAGTCAAAAGGCAAGCCGGGTAATCACTGGAACAAATCAGACAAGCAGGTAACTCACAGGGAACGCTGTAGATCAGACAGCGAAGCTTCAATGTAACAGCTGGGTTTAAATAGCCCACCTGGCACCAGGGATTGTGCACGCACGCTCCCATGCTCGTGTGCCTTTGCGCATAGGCACCCACAACTGCGCACTGGCTTGTCTGGAATTACTATTCCCAGCAAGCCTTTCCTGATATTGGCCTCCCCCAAGGGGCAGCCTCCGGATGCCTAACTGGGCCAATTTCTCAGGATGGGACCTTTTGAAGGATTGGATCAGTCTCTTGGTGTGGATATTCCCTTCAGGCTCCCATGAGCTTTCTTCTGGGCCATACCCCTTCCATTTGATAAGGAACTGAATTTGGTTGTTTCTCCTTCTACAATCCATGATTGCTTTCACCCCAAATTCTTCTTCCCCATCAATCACTACAGGTTCTGTAGAACCCATATCCCATCCTGGAAGAGGATTGGAAACAGCAGGCTTTAATAAGGAGACATGGAAAACGGGATGAATCCGGAATGAATGCGTCAGTTCCAGCTTGTAGGCTACCCCCTTGATTCTTCTTTTTACTGAAAAGGACCCAACTTCTTTGAAGGGTTGAGTTCCTGTGTTTTAGCCATTGTTTCTTGTAGTAGTTTGTTATTGGTGCTAAAGAAGTTTACAGTTTTGAGAACAGCTGGCACAGAACATTCTGGAATAGAATTAGGCAAGAATGATGGGTGGTACTCATAGTTGGCAAAGAAGGGAGTTTGTCTTGTGGTGGAGTGGGTAGAGTTTTTGTAAGCAAACTCAGCTAACGGCAGCAGAGAGATCCAGTCATCTTGAGAGAAAGAAGAAAACAGGAAGTTTAGCTCCCTATATAAGCCCTCCCCTTACTGGGAGTACCTCAGTTTTGTAGCAAAGCCATACACATGTAATCAGAAAGAGGGGAGGGACCTCTGTGTCCCGTGATGTACTCCAAAAAAAGGATTTTACAGGTAAGCTGTTATAAAAATCCTATTTTCTTTATCGTACATCACGGAACACAGAGCCACAGAAATTACTGTATGGGATGTCCCAGAGCAATGCTATCTGAGGGGAGGGAGACACAAACAAAAGTAGGGTACAATCAGACCTGAGGACCTATACTGCTGCCTGAAGTACACTGTGCCCAAAGGCGGTATGCTCATGCCTTCTTACATCCACCTCAAAGAATCTGGTGAATGTATGGAATGAAGACCAAGTTGCGGCCTTGCAGATTTGAGCCATGGAGGCTTGGTGATGCACTGCCCACGAAACACTAACAGCTCTGGTGGAGTGAGCTTTGATTTGAAAAGGTGGAGCTTTCCTCTTCAAACTATAAACTTGAATAATTACTTGTCGAATCCACTTAGCAATAGTAGATTTTGATGCTGCCTGTCCTTTTCTAGGAGCGTCCAAATAGATTTTGACTGCTCTCACTACATCCATTGAATGTAGTGACTTTTCTTCCGTAGAACAGGGTCCTGGAAAAAAATGAAGGTAGAACAATATCCTGGTTTAGATGAAAACCCGAAACCACCTTCGGCAGAAATCTAGGATGAGGACGCAATACTACTCTATCCTTATGAATAATTAAATATGGCTGTTTACAAGAAAGAGCAGCCAATTCTGATACCCTTTTTGCAGAAGATATGGCTACCAGAAAAACTAGCTTTCTTGTCAAAAGGACCATGGGAATATAACGTATCGGCTCAAAAGGTAAGTAATGCCAACAGAACTAAATTCAAGTCCCAAGGGTTCAGGAGTAACCTAACCGGTGGATTAAGCCACGTTACCCCCTGTATGAAGCTACGGACCAAAGAATGCGAAGCAAGTGGTCATTGAAACAATACCGATAAGGCTGAGACCTGGCCTTTGATATTACTCAAGGCCAGCTTCATATCTGACCCCATTTGTAGAAAGGCAAGGATTCTACCTATGACATACTTTCTGGGATGCCAACCCCTGGATTCACACCAGTAAACATATGCCTTCCAGATTCTATAATAAATGACTCTGGAAGCTGGCTTTATTGCATTAATCAAGGTAGATATCACTAAGCCTGAAAGCCCACAATTCTTTAGAATGTGGGTTTCAATAGGCAAACTGTTAAATTTAGCGTTTGTAAGGAAGGATGGGTCCATGGGATTGGGATTACGATCTTTGCATACCAAGATCTTCTGGGCCACAAGAACCACGACTTCCTTTCCTGCTTGATCTTGTGAAAAAGTCGTGGTAGCAGCAGAATAGGAGGGAATACATAAATCAGTGAGAACTGATCCCATGGAGTCACCAACGCATCTGTTCTGTATGCGAGTGGATCCCTTGTTCTTGACACAAAGTTGTCGACCTTGTTGTTGAACCTGGATGCAAACAGATCTACTTCCGGGATTCCCCATCTTTGGCATATAGCCATGAAGATGTCGGGGTGAAGAGACCATTCTCCTGGAAACAACCGCTGGCGACTTAAGTAGTCCACCTGCCAATACTCTACCCCTGGAATGAAGATTGCCGATATGCACGGCACATGCTTTTCTGCCCAGGTTAAGATATGGTTTACCTCTCCCTGGGTTGCACGACTTCAGGTGACTGATATAAGCCACTGCTGTGGCATTGTCAGATTGGATCCTGACAGGACAACCCCGCAACCTGAATGTCCAGACCTTTAGGGCTAGGTACACTGCCCGAATCTCTAGAATGTTGATGGGCAAGGTCCTTTCGGTTCTGGACCATTTCCCTTGGACAGTCGTCTCTTCCAGGACTGCTCCCCAACCCGAAATCTGGCATCTGTTGTTACCACCTTCCAGGTAACTGGTAAGAAGGATTTTCCCTTCCGCAGATTCTCGGGTATCAACCACCAACTAAGGCTCTGGCGCACTATTGGCGACAAACGCATCGGAAAATCTAGCGCCTGGACCTTCTTGTTCCAGGCAGACAGGATTAGTTTTTGCAGCAGTCTCGAATGAAACTGAGCATAGGAAACCACTTTAAAGGAAGCCACCATCTTTCTCAACAACCTCATGCAAAAACGAATGGAAGGACCCTTCTTCGCCCTGACCACCTGAACCAGCTCCTTTATGGCGCTGATCTTTGCTTGGGGTAAAAACACCCTCTTCTGGGTTGTATCTATAACCAGACCCAAAGTACTCTAGTCTCCTTACTGGCTTTAAAAAAGATTTCTCTAGGTTAAGGACCCAACCTAGGTATTCCAGGTAGTTGATTGTGGTGACCAAGCTGTGGTCTAAGCGGGCTACCGACCGGTCTATCAAGAGCAGGTCATCTAGGTAAGCTATAATTGTTATACCTAGGGCCCTAAATCTGGCCAGAGGAGGAGCTAGGACCTTTGTAAATACCCGAGGTGCAGTAGCTAGACCGAAAGGCAGAGCTACAAACTGAAAATGAAGTTTTTCCACTTTGAAACGCAGATATTTCTGATGACCGGGGAAAATAGGTACAGTACATGCAGGTATGCATCCTTGATGTCGATTGATGCCAGAAGTTCTCCTCCTTGTAGGATGGACACTACTGATCGGATTGATTCTATGCGAAAAGATCCAATTTTCAGGAACCAGTGTAGATCCTTGAGATCTAGAATGGGTCTGACATCTCCATTTGGTTTTGGCACCGTGAACCACTTCAATTGGATCATAGATGGCTGGATCTTGTAGTCTCACCAAACGGAAATTCATGGGTACATGCGTGAAATACGAAAAGGCAACTACTCATGGTGTAGTATTTAAAACCAGGGTGAATTTATTTCATAAAAAACAGCCAGGGTACTCACATTTCCTTAGATAAAAAGAGGCATGTCGGAAGCTACAATCTGTCATGGATACCAACTGTTTTCAACCACAAAGATGGCTGCGGTCGGCATGTTACAGCGTCGTGACATGGAGCTCTGAAGTGCGCCTTCCACAGTCGCAGATAGCTGAGGATCTTCATATAGTTGGGCCATGGCATCGAAGAACGTAGTTAAGTTAGTCAGTTCTGTTGCCTATTGTTCAAGAATGCGGTGTGCCCAAGACTGAGGCTTCATTCTGAGGCACAAAGCCCACTTTGGTAGCCTATAAGGAGAAGGTGAGGGAGAGGATAAGGCAGGTGCAAGGTCATGGACAGGCCGGGGTCAGATGCAGGCGGATAGCAGAAGAAGTCAAAAGGCAAGCCGGGTAATCACTGGAACAGATCAGACAAGCAGGTAACTCACAGGAAATGTTGTAGATCAGACAGTGAAGCTTCAATGTTACAGCTGAATTTAAATAGCCCGCCTGGCTCGCGCATGCGCATAGGCACCCGCAACCACGCACCAGCTTGTGTGGAACTACAGTTCCCAGCAAGCCTTTTCCTGATACCTGAACACAGACAAAAATGCACAAATTGTGAACTTAAATTCAAACACTACTGAAGTCAATCAGAGGCTAATCTTGAAAATCAACTCTCTTCATTTTAAAGCAAGGCATTGTTAAAAAAAAGGTATGAGGATCTGGGCACTGCCAGGGGGATGGGTACTATTTAAAAAAAAATCTTTTTAGAATTACACTTGAGCATGGAGCAACTTTTTTAATAAGGTTTAAAGGACAACAATAAAAACACACAAGCTTAAACCTGCCTGTGAAATGGTGCACCTGTAGGATGTACTAAAGCAAAAGTGACATTTCTGCTTCATTCCGTTTGCAAACAAAGCAGCTGGGATTCTCTTCAACATACATGGCAGACCCATATCCTGGATGAGGGTGTGGTATGGATTGTAAGGAGGGACCCCATAAAAAAATGGGGGCCTAGTAAGGATTTTAAGGGGAACCCCCCAAAAAAGACACACAAATGGCATGGGGTCTCCCCAAAAATCCTCACTAGACTGATATACAAGCTTGCAGCATGGCTAGTCAGAAAAGGGGGCAAAGCAAGTGTGGATCCATAGCCACTATTTAGTCCAAAAGCAGCTTTTGAATCCACTCACTCCTGTGCACTGTTACTCAAAAGTGAAACAGACCTGAAAGGGAACTAGTCTCATCAGACTCTCCCCACTCAGTGATCAGCCATTTTCCAAATATGGGTATAGCCCAAATTTGGGTAATGACATAAGCTATATCGCCGGCTCCTTTTGCTTACATGTAACTATTCGTCTTGGGAATCTCCCAGCCTGGCAGCTTAATGAGACAGGGGATACAGCACTGTGCAGGAAGCTGTCACAGATATGATAGCTTTCCAGCACAGGCACGGCCTGCTCTGAGAAATGGCATATCCCTATTATGCCAGACAAGAGTTGGTCTTAATTACTGCCAGTTTCCTAAATAGAGAACTGGAGTTAATTCATTAAGAATATACTGCTGTCATAGAGGTAGAAAGAACTACCTGAATTTGTCACAAATGTCAGTAATGTTATTGACACCAGTGCAAATGCTTTCCTCAATTCTTAAGAAAACTGCCGCCAGAAAGCTGCCTTAGGGCTGTTTTCCCTAGAGGATATTAACAACATATGAAAAAAAAACAAAAAAACACATGCACCATAAAAGAATGTCAACTGAATTGAGAAAACGAGTTGAAACATATAATTGTGGTGTGGACAATCCCAGGTAAATCTCTCACCAACCATTGTTCATGGTTGGTGAGAGATTGGAGCGTCCAGTTGACATCCTTATGAGGAAACGCGTAGGGCTCCAGTTGACTTCCATTTGACGAAACGCGTAGGGCGTGGCCTATTCTGACGCTTTTGCATCATCTCCCAGAGGATCACCAACTTAAATCTGACGCTCTCCTGTTTTGATGACATTTGGTTGCCTATTATAAACTGCTTAAATGTGAGTACCATTCTGTCATCTGCGTTCAATAAAGAGTGTTTTATGGTTTTACGCTATGGAATCTCCTCTTTCTTCTCTTATGCCTAAAACGTCACCGTGACCCAGAAACAGCCTGTGGATTGCCGCACAGTGGCATACACTGTGACTGCGCATTACCCCCACAGGGGTTAAAGAAGCTGCCTAAAACATCACCATGACCCAGAAACAGCCTGTGGACTGCCGCACAGTGGCATACACTGTGACTGCGCATTACCCCCGCAGGGGTTAAAGAAGCTGGTGAGTGTCCGCATGATCACAAGACACGAGCACCTGGTCACCAAGATCAATACAAATACCTGCCTTGTTTTACAAAGATGTCAAGTTTTTCACTTAAATTGCACTGAGCACTAGTCACGATTTAACCTATGTAATTATTCAGCAATGTTATGTTTGTCAATCACTATATGGGGTTTTTATGCGGATGGAATAGCTTTGGCTAAAGTCATTTTTTGATTTCATCCCCTGTTACCCTTCCCCCTCCCCCAATTCAAAGTGGGTCAACCTAGCCGTTATATTTGCTATATGTGATTTTGTTTATATTTTGTTTATAATTTACATGCGATTTTACATGTGGGATTTGGCTACACACGATTTACAAAGTATTTTTTAAACTAGGACAACGTTACACCTACACACTCCAAAGGGGGTCACTTTGCTGTTTTATGTTTGGTTATATTTTCGTTGAATTTTTTATTTGCAATTTTGGTTTATACTTTATATGCAACTTTACATATGGGATTTGGCTACACACGATTTACCAAGTATTTCTATGAATTAGGACTGCGCCACACCCACACACTAACCCTTCACTTACCTTCTGTTTTTTCCACCTTGGTGGAAATCACATTTGTGGAGGCAGCAGTCCTTTATGCGATTTCTTTCATTGTTTCCATTTTTTTCCATTTTCTCCACTAGGACAACGTTACACCTACACACTCCAAAGGGGGTCACTTTGCTGTTTTAAGTTTGGTTTTATTTTCATTGAATTTTTTATTTGCAATTTTGGTTTATGCGACTTTACATATGGGATTTGGCTACACACAATTTACCAAGTATCTCTATAAATTAGGACAGCGCCACACCCACACACTAACCCTTCACCTATATTTGGAGATGAAATCTCTTTTCCTCTAGACGTAAAGAGTGCCCCCGTGTCTTCTGGGTTCATTGTAAAGAGAATAACTCAACACCAAGTTTACTATATGGACCCCTTATATATTTGAACATGTTGATCATATCCCCCCCTTATTCTCCTCTTCTCAAGAGTGAATAAATTCAGTTCCTCTAATATTTCCTCATAGCTGAGCTCCTCCATGCCTCTTAACAGTTTTGTTGCACTTCTCTGCACTCTCTCCAGTTCCCCGATATCCTTTTTGAGAACTGGTGCCCAAAACTGAACTGCATATTCCAGATGAGGTCTTACTAATGCTTTGAACAGGGGCAAAAATATATCTCTCTCTCTGGAGTCCATACCTCTCTTAATACAAGAAAGGACTTTGCTCGCTTTGGAAACCGTAGCTTGGCATTGCATGCTATTATTGAGCTTATAATCTACCAAAACCCCCAGATCCTTCTCCACCACGGATTACCCCAGTTTTACTCCCCCTAGCATGTATCATGCATGCATATTCTTAGCCCCCAAGTGCATAACCTTACAATTCTCAACATTAAACCTCATCTGCCACATAGTCGCCCAATTAGACAGTGCATTGAGGTTGGCTTGTAAATTGGAGACATCCTGTAAGGACGTTATTCCACTGCATAGCTTGGTGTCATCTGCAAAGATAGAAATGTTACTTTTGATCCCAGACCCAATATCATTTATAAAGATATTAAAAAGTAAGGGTCCCAGCACTGAACCTTGGGGTACACCACTGATAACCTTAGACCATTCAGAGTAAGAATCATTAACCACTACTCTCTGAATTCTGTCTTTTAGCCAGTTTTCTATCCATTTACAAACTGATATTTCCAAGCCTGTAGACTTTACCTTACACATGAGCCGCGTGTGGGGAACTGTGTCGAACGCTTTTGCAAAATCCAAGTATACCACAGCCACCCCTCTGTCCAAGGTTTTACTTACCTCTTGATAAAAAGAAATCAGGTTTGTATGACAACTTCTGTCTTTCATGAATCCATGCTGTCCTTTGCTTAAAATGTTTTTTTCCAGCAAGAACTCGTCTATGTGGTCTTTTATTAAACGCTCCAGTATCTTCTCGACTATAGAAGTTAAACTAACAGGTCTAACGTTACTTGGTAAAGACTTTGATCCCTTTTTAAATATAGGCACCACGTTCGCCCTGCGCCAATCCAGTGGTACTATTCCCGTCATTAATGAGTCCCTAAAAATGAGATACAATGGCTTTGAAATTACAGAGTTCAATTCTTTTAGGATCCGTGGGTGGATGCCATCAGGTCCAGGTGCTTTATCCACCTTTATTCTGTCTAAATATTTCTGGACCATATCACTTTTGAGCCATTGTGGATCATTTGCGGCTGTGTCACTACCACCCCCATTATGGACATGAGCTCCCCCATGCTCTTTTGTATACAAAGAGCTGAAGAAAGTGTTTAATAAATTTGCCTTCTCTTTGTCCCCAGTCACCCACTCTAGATTATTTTGTAAAGGGCCTACATGCTCAGATCTGACCTTTTTACTATTAATATATTTGAAGAATTTTTTGGGGTTTGTCCTACTATCTTTTGTAATCTATCGTTCGTTTTGAATTTTTGCATCCTTGATTTCCTTTTTACATATTCTGTTAAATTCTTTGTAACATTTAAACGACACTAGTGTTCCTTCATTTTTATATTTTTTAAAAGCTCTTTTCTTATTTTTTATAGCTTCTTTAACTTTGGCCGTGAGCCACATAGGTTTTGTTTTTAGCCTTTTAAACTTATTGCCCATGGGAATATACTTTGCAGTGAGGTTCCAAACAGTCTTTTTGAAGAATTCCCATTTCTGTTCTGTGTTTATCAATGCAAATATTCCCTCCCAGTCTAAATCCTGGAGAGCAGCCCTCATCCTTGGAAAATTTGCTCTCTTAAAGTTTAGTGTTCTTATCTTTCCTGTATTTATTTCTTGTTTACAGCTAACAACAAATTAAATCATGTTATGATCACTGCTACCCAGGTGTTCCTTTATCTGGACATTAGTAATAAGCTCTGCATGGTTTGAGATTACCAGGTCCAACAGAGCTTCATTCCTAGTTGGGGCCTCAATAAACTGGACCATAAAATTGTCCTGTAATAGGTTTATACATTTTTGCCCTTTACCTGTCCCAGCAGTGCCATTACTCCAGTCAATTTCTGGGTAGTTAAAATCCCCCATTATTATCACTGTCCCAGCCCTTGCAGCCCTTTCCATCTGTGCAAGGAGCTGCGTCTACACTGCCTTGTTAACATTGGCTGGTCTATAACAAACTCCAATGATTAACTTTGAACTACGCCCATCTATATGCAGTTCCACCCATAATGCTTCAGACTCATCACACTCTCCATCAACCAGGTCCTCTTTCACACTTGCTTTGAGATCACTTCTCACATAGAGACAGACCCCACCACCTTTCCTTTTTACCCTGTCTCTCTGAAAGAGTGCATAGCCAGGAATATTAATAGCTCAGTCATGTGAGGATTGAAGCCAAGTTTCAGCAATACCGATTACATCATAGCTCTCCTCATGCACCAGAGCTTCCAACTCAACTATTTTGCTTGGCAGACTTCTGGCATTGGTGTACAAACACTTTAATGCATTATTACATTTTTTTTTTTTTTTTTTTGGCCACTTCAGTTACCTTGATTCAGAGACATCTTTCAGATTGATGGTCATGTTTGTCTCTTGTCGAGTGACATCATTGTGGCCATTCAGTCCTTTCTCTTAATTTATATTTTCAGTGTGTAAAATTTACAATTGTACAAAAATATGTCATAGTGAAAACGGGAAGACCTCTTCCCTAAGCCCTTTCCAAATTACCCAAACTAGTGAACCCCCCCCCCGCCCCCCATCCCCCCATTGACCTACGCTCATTGTTCCGATACACACCTTGTGTCTAGCTATTATTCCTTCTCCCCGTTCTCCCTCAGCTTCGGGTCTCTGGCTATGGTGCACCATCTCTACCCCAGTAAGAGGGTGATTGCCCTCAGTACTAAGGTAACACTGGAAAGGAGGATGGCATTGCTTGGATCCATGGGTTCCATAGTTTCGTGAACGTTTTGTAACTGCCTAGCCTTATGTAAAATGTCCTTTCACTCCGTATTATGGAGTTAACCGTCCCGGCCCAGGCTTCCGGGGTTGGAGGTGTGCTTGATTGCCATGCTTGTGCAATTAATTTTCTAGCTTGAAACAAGCATCTTACTATCGCTATGGCTGTATTTCTATCCCTCAGAGCACTACTGACATACCCCAGCACACAGATTTTGGGGTCGGGCACTAAGTTCACCCTAAACGTAGCGTTTATTTTCTTTATAATCTCAGTCCAGTACCTTACTAGTTTTGGGCACCTCCAAACCATATGAATTAGGTCACCTGTTCCTCTGCATCTAGGGCACTCGTCGTTAGTTCTACGGCCAAACATAAACAGCCTTTTTGGTGTATAGTAAGATCTGTGTAGCAGCATCAAGTGGGAGACTTTTTGTGAAGGAGAGACCGATACCTCTGGTCCAAACTCGAGAATCCTCTCCCATTGCTCGTCCGTTATCTCCCCCACGTCGGCCGCCCATTTACCCCTTCCTCCTAATAGGCCTGCCTTCGTGTTTCCTCTCTTTATTAGTTGGGAGTATATCTCTGAGATTAAGCCTTTAGTAGTCTCTGATTTAATTATTGTTTGTAGGAGTGGGGTCCTACACCATACTGGGGGTTGCCTACTGAATTGTTTGCTAAGAGCGTGCCTGATCTGTAGGTAACTATAGAATGCCTGGTTTGGCATCCCATACTCGCGTCTTAGGTCCTCAAAGGATTTCAAAGTATCCCCTTTGTATAATTGTATCAACCGGTTTATCCCACAACTTTCCCACGATCTATTCCTATCTACAGTTGATAATTCGTGCAAACGCTTATTATTCCATAGTGGTGCATGTTCTGTTATTCCTTTGTACCCCATTGTTTTCTTAGCTGCCTGCCAGACCCTGGTGATCATTTTAAGTGTCGGAATTTCTCCTTGTAGCGAGTCTGCCTCCAGTGCTCCCACTAGTGAACTGTGTGGATTCCCCTGTAGAATGATTTTAACGTTATTATTTCCCCCTCTCTCAGTGGCACATCCTCCCAGTTGTTGTAGCTGGGCTGCCAGATAGTACATGAATGGCTGTGGGACCCCCAGTCCCCCCTCCGTGTCGGGTCGCTGCAGTTTTTGTAGGCCGATCCTGGCCTGCCCTTTTTTCCATATTAATTCCCTAAAAAGGGACTGGATCTTTTGGAACCACTTCCCACCAATCCAAACTGGGGAATTATGTAGTAGGTATAACAGTTGCGGCATCCAGACCATTTTTATCAGATTGGCTCGGCCCGCCACAGACAAAGGGAGTCTGCTCCAAATGTCACGTTTCCTCTTAAATTTTAATAAGAGGGGGATCAAGTTGTCCTTGATAAACGTACCGGGGTCCTTAGACAGCACCACGCCAAGGTATTTCATTTTCTCTGTAATCTTCAAGTGAGGCAGGCACGTTGGGGTAGTAATAGCCACTGAATCTACCGGTAGAAGCGACGACTTCTCCCAGTTGATAACTAATCCCGAAAACTTTCCAAAGTCCTCTACTAAATGCATCACTTTCTCCAACGAGGAAGTCGTGTCCCCCAGGAAAAATATGACATCATCTGCAAAAAGTGCTATTCTCTCTTCTCTCCCTTTTCTTTGGAATCCCTGTATTTCCGTGGATGATCTCACTGCTCCTGCTAATGGTTCCATAGCCAGCACAAACAACAAAGGGGATAAGGGACATCCCTGTCTTGTCCCTCTTTCGAGGGGGAAGCTTTCCGAGTATTCACCGTTTATCTTGAGCCTTGCCCTTGGCTGATTGTACAGAATTTTTAGCCAGCTGATAAATGTAGGACCGAATCCAAACCTCTCTAGCACCCTCCATAGGTATTCCCACTCTAGGCTATCGAAAGCCTTGGCAGCATCCAGAGACAATATGGCTCTGGATCCCACATTCTCTGTTGGTACCTGTAGGTTCAGGTAAGCTCTTCTGATGTTTGTACTGGTGGACCGGCCGGGGATAAATCCCGATTGGTCTGAGTGCACCAGTTTGTCTATACATTTATTTAGCCTGGATGCCAGCACTCTTGCGATGATCTTAACATCTGTGCACAGCAGTGATATCGGTCTGTATGATGAAACTTCCGATTGATCTTTCCCCTCCTTTGGGATCACTACTATATCAGCCTCTGACATTGATAAGGGCAACCTACCATCCCTGGTCGTCTGCTCTAGCACTTTTAGGAGCTCCGGGAGCAAGATCTCCCCATACTTCCTATAAATCTCCAGTGGTAGGCCGTCCGGGCCCGGAGATTTCTGGCCTGACAGTTCTGCGATTGCCTTTTGTAGCTCCTCCAGAATCAGAGGGGAATCCATCTCGCTTCTATCCCTTTCCGAGAGCATGGGCAGATCTACTCCCTCCAGAAACCTATCCATCTCGTGCTGGTTCGAGCCCTGACGGGACCTATACAGGTCTCTATAAAATATGGAAAAAATTTCCAATACCTCAACTGGGTCCGATGTGATATTTCCAGCTGGTGTTTTAATTGAGGAGACGGTTGGTGAGAGTAAATTGGTCCTAGTTAAAAGGGCAAGCGTCCGACCTACCTTCTCTCCTTCCCCAAAATAATTTTGTCTCTGGAAGAGTCTCTTGTTCTCTATTCTTCTGTTGATTACCTCTTTATACTCTTGTTGTTTGTTAAGCCAAATCTCCTGTTTTTCTGGGGTTGGGTCTGATACGAATTGTGCTTCTGCTTCCATAGCTTCCCTACTGGCCCTCACCTCCCAGTCCCTTGATGTTTTTTTTGCCATTACGACCTGCTGGTGTAGTAGTCCTCTAAGATATGCTTTTAGGGTGTCCCACACCACTCCTACTGGTGCTGTACCTGAGTTAAATGTTACAAACTCTTTTAGCTTGGGGAGTATTTCTGTTGGATTACTAATCAGGTCCAGCCATAGTGGATTTATTGTCCACCTCTTCTGACTGGTTCTGGTATTTAATTTTAGAGTCAAAGTCAGAGGTGAATGATCCGATATTCCCCTCGGTCTATATTCTATATTTCCTATTAATCGCAGGGCTTCGTTGTTACCTACTGCCATGTCTATGCGCGAGAGGGTGGAGTGTGACCCTGAGTGGCAGGAGTACTGCCGGATGTTTGGATTATAAGATCTCCACAGATCGTGCCATCCGATTTCTACAAGCAATTGGGCTAGTCGCCCCTCTGAAACTCTTTCCGTGCGGGACACAGGGGGTAATCCAGCATGATCTCTGTTTTTAACGGAGGAGGAATATAAACATTTGCTATTACCAGAGGTCTATTTTCCACAACACAGCTCAGAAAAACATACCTTCCCAACGTGTCTAGCCTAGCTTCCCTGCAGGAAAATGAAATACCTCTCCTCACCAAGATACTCACCCCTCTTGAATAAGAGGTGTGACCCGAGTGGTACTGTTCTTGGAATTTATTATTCCGAACGTACTGTTTAGTCTCATTAGTGAGGTGAGTTTCCTGCAGGCAAACCAGTCCGACATCATAATTTTCCATCACCAAAAATACAGCTGCCCTCTTAGCCGGGTCGCTCATACCCCTAATATTCCACGAACCTATTTTCAAGGTTTTAAATGACATTTACAAAAACATTTACAAAAACAAAAGAAAAAAGAAAAAAAAAAACAAGAAATAAACTAACCCTTCAAAAAGGTAAAAACAGTTCATTTGTGCAGTTGTGTCTACTAGACTTGCCATAGTCTCTATGGTTAAAATAAAGAAAAAGAAAAATAGGGTGAGGGGGCGAGGGTCCCCGCGTCCAGGCACCACTCCGCCCCCTCCTCCAGTGCTGTTTAATTGTAAATGTGTACAACATGTGCAGGTGTGCTTTATTTTTGTAGACCTTCTCCCCCTAGATACGTGTGCCTTTCGTTCCCCAGAATATCTAACCCCATGATTTATTATGGACCCCCCTCTCCTCCCTCTATTTAGCCTACCCCCCCCCAACTTCAACCTGACCCATCCCCCCTTTCCCCACCCCCCTTCGTGCCCCCCCCCCCCTGCCTAGCTAGGCCAGCCCTTAGGGTTGTGCATGTGACCTTTTTGCTCCCTTCCAACCATTCAAAAGAAGAAAAAAAAAACTCCTCACTCATATACTAACCAAGTGCATCGTGACACACTTCCAAACTCCTCCCCCCCTCCCCCCCTCCCCCAACCAAATTCCAAAACATCAAATCGATACTTATAGTGAATAAACCTAGAAAAACCACATCCTTCATCCGTGCTTCCATCCATCACGCCCCCCCCTGCCCCCCCCCCCGTGCCATCCGCTATATAACAAAAAAAAAAAAAAAAAAAAAAGAAAAAGGAAAAAACAAAACAAAACATGGTAACCCAGCCAGCCCCACAGAACCCCTAACTCTATAAAGTCGTTTTGTTATCTTCGAGCCATTTTATTGCCCCTGTCGTTGTGTCAAAGAAATGGGTAGCCCCTAGGGCAGTGATGCGCAGGCGTGCCGGATACAATAGGGCATATTCTACTTTGTAGTCCCGCAGTCTGCGCTTAATGTCCCTGAATTCAGCCCTTCGTTTCTGCAGGTCTGGGGAGTAGTCGGGAAAGAATAAAATTTTTGCCCCGTTGTATAAAACATCCCCTTTCTCTCTAGCCCTGCGCATCAGTGTAACCTTATCCCTATAGTTAAGGAATGTCATAATTATTGGTCTGGGGTATCCTCCTGGTGGCGGGGGCCTGGTTGGCACTCTGTGGGCTCTTTCGATGGAAAAAAGGTGCGAGAAGGTTTCTGTTCCGAATGTTCCCTTAAGCCACTTCTGCATAAACTCTTCGGGGTAGGGACCCTCACACCGCTCTGGTAAACCGACCACCCGTACATTGTTCCTGCGGGACCTGTTTTCCATTTCCTCCATCTTAACCCTATGCAGGTCAACCTGCGTTTTCATTGCTTTGAGCTCCTGCTTCAGTGGAGCCAGATCATCCTCAACCTGGCTCATCCTCTCCTCCAGTATAGTTGTTCTAGCAACTGTCCTTTGTAATTCCTGGCTTACTGTAATTAACTCTTCCTTTAACCCCTTCAGCTGGTCGCACAATTCGCTTAGGGAGGCTTTACAGGAATTAACAGCACATAGGACGTCTTTCAATGTTGGCTCCTCTACTACAGATATATTTTGCTCGGCGGCAATACTAGTTGCCGTGCCTGAAGGTTCGCCCGGGGAGCCTTTATTGCTCGCAGTTCTTGTTGCGTGTGTTACCGTCGGCCCTTTTCCTAAGCTCTTCCTGTCCCCAGAGCCCCCCACATGAGATTTCTCCTGCTGGTGGGAGGTATTTTTAGATGGTGATAGGGTCGAGGGGTGCGCAAACTTTTCCAACTTGGCCGCTGCTGCTGCCTGGCTCCCCTTTTCTTTTGATGTGCGAGTGGTTTGAGAACTGACGTTCTCGTGCTGCTGCGGCTCTTCACCTTTTTTTCTAGTCATGGTTTATTATATGGCCTGAAGGAGAACGATTATGGGGTTTTAACGGCTCTTCAAGTTAGCCTTTCCCTTCCCCCTTTCTCTTTCTCTTTCCCTTTTCCCCTTCCTTTCTTCCTCCCAGGTCAGAATAATAGCACAGTCACAGTTATATTTTCCTAGTGTTTGGTTACATGCAGGACTAGTACCCAGCCTGGTATAATGGGCAATTCTGTTTTATCAGTCTGTTGTTTTCTTCAATTGTGTGTATCAGTTTTGGCCAGCAGGGTGCTCCTCTCCCCCACGAGGACAAGCCGCTCTTTGATTGCAGGGTGAGTTGCTGAGCCTCAGCCCACAGCTTCAGGCAGCAATCCAGCCCCCAGTAAGAAAGAGAGAAGAGAAACAAAGACAGCCTCCTATACTATATTCGGTACCTCGATACTGCCAAGCTACCTGGGCAGTGCAGGGACGCTCCACACTGGTCGCCTCTTCCCCTGTCAATGGACACCGCCGGAGCCGCTAGCGTCGAAGCCGTCGCCCTGGCAACCCTCCCAGACACGGCCGGCGTTTCGCGCTCTCCTCGCCGCTCCAAGGTGGGGGTCGTTGGTGCCGCTATCCAGGTAGTGGCGATGATGCTCCAGCGGCCCCTACGGGCACGAGATGGTTTGAGGGGAGCCAGGCAGCCAGGCAGCCAAGCGAGCTCCAAGCCCTGCAGAGAGAAGGAGGAGCGCTTCCGGCTGGGCTTAATCCGTCAAGCTGGTGCGGATGAACACGGAGGCATCAGGCCAGAGGGAGACCGCTGACACCGCCTCTCACTCTGGCATCCGGTCACTCCCCCGTCCGTGTCATGCATTATTACATTTTGCTCTGGTGTTTTTCATATAATTTTTTGTAGTACAAATGACACTATAGTTTCCAATGGCTGTTTGCAACATGGGAAATTTCTTGTCACCTGCCATAACCCTCCCCCCATCTATCCCCATTCCACACTCCATTAATGTCTGACCCCTAGCTGACCTGTCTACCCGATGCAATTCTAGTTCACCCTCCCCCCTCAATCCTAGTTTAAATAATCCTCCAGCCTTCCCATAAACTTCTCCCCCAGCACAGCAGACCCCCTTCCATTCAAGTGCAAACCGTCTTTAGCATATAGGTTGCACCCCAATTAAAGGCCGCCCAATAATTTGAGACTGTCGGCAGACAATCTTTGGCAGCAAAAGCAGTATCCCCTGCTAAAATCTAATTTTTTTTACACTACTGGTCCTAACATTGCAAATAATATAGCTTTTTGAGATGATTATAGTTATGCTTATTATTTGAAAAAATGTGTGGCTAATACAGGTTAAATGTCATCCCTTTGCCTCTGTCACCTATAGGAGAATGTTCTAGACAGTCCAAATATTTCCTCTTTGATTCAAGCTTTACAAATCTGAATAAAAGTGATTGAAAGCACTGAAAGTGTTTTGTAAATGAGATCTTAAAATCAAATTACTTCTCCAATGCTACAAATCCTAATTAATAAGGCAAAGAGTAATGCACACTCTTTAGCTACCACAGCAAAGCATTTCGGAAATCACTTGTTTCTTACACTGTTAGGTGAATAACATGGTGCATAATAAAATATAAGCAATGGGGTTGATTTACTAAAAGCAAATCCACTCTGCACTTGGAAGTGTAGTCACTGTAAATCTGAGGGGAAGATCTGAGATGAGAGGAAGCTCTGCTGATTTTATCATCCAATCATGTACAAGCAAACATGCTGTTTTTTATTTTCCTTGCATGTTCCCTTCGGATCTACAGCGACTGCACTTCCAAGTGCAGTGCCTTGTAGTATTACCTTACTACAAGATAATACTGACATATAATCACACACATAGGTTGGACTTGTGTCTTTTTTCAACCTCACCTACTATGTAACTATGTACAAGGTAAAGTGGAGTTGCCTTTAGTAAATAAACCCCAATGTGTTTAGGAATTATACCTACCAGCTTTTTCTTCTGTATGTGCAAAACACTAATTTTGTCTTCCAGATCTTTGGTAAAAGTCTTTATATCTTCAAGCTCACTGCGGACAGTCAGAGTTTGTTGTATTGCTTGCTGGGAACTAAATTTGAGATAAATATTAACGTTTGGAAGATGTATTACATATTTATATTTTTTATATTTATAATTTAATTAAGTTACAGTATTTTAGGAATTCAGTGTATGTTTACGGTATGTTTACAGATATTTCACCCTCTACAGTTATTTATATTAAATATAATGCACTCCACTCATTTGTAAGGAAAAATTTGATGAAAAGGAATTAAAGTCAGGCTGATCCTAGGAGCCACTGCCATATCCCATAATGAAAGAGAAAAAAAAAAAAAAGACAAAAAAACTACATACCCCAAGGGGATATTAGGGGCAGTAGATCAACAAGGATCCAAAGATGCAGATAAAGTACAAAAAATTAATTAAAAGTATCAAAACTGTATTAATACAAAATATACAAAACGCATACTGACATCTAAAAACAACAGTACAATAAGAGAAATTAGTGTCAGAATATGACTGCTAGAATGTTACAGTGAACCACAATAAGGGGCCAATAAATGGTCAAAAAGTAATTGTGGAACTGCTACGAAATACCCTACATGTTTCAGAAAAACACAAAAAGATTCATTTATTGTATTTCTAAAAAGAAAAAATATGTGCATATATATATATATATATATATATATATATGTATATGTATATATATATATATATATATATATATAAATAAATAAATGTATTTTACATCTGCATAAACAGTAAAGGAGATGGTAACATTGATTAGGAGGCTTAAATTCACAAAGAAAGGGCAGAAGAAAACATCAAATTAGATGTTAATCCAAAAAGTACTCACAAGACATCTGCTTCTCTATTGCAACAATAATGTACACAGTGATGTTATGAGACAATCATTTGTTTTCTTTTATTGTACATGTTTAATTGTAATCTCTCTTTTTTTCTAATTATGTGGGGGTCTTGTGAGCCAAAGATGGACTGATGCCTCTGTGAGGTGAAACAAATATAGATAAGCTGCAAACACTAACCACGTTTCATTGCGTGCATAAACCAAAAAATATATATATATATATATAAATAAACGTGCCTGCGCTGAAAAAACAGATATATCCCAATAGTTGGGAGGTGCATATATAGTGTAAAACTATACTACAAAATTTCAATATAAAAAAAAAAAAAATGCTAGTAATATATAAATTATAGAATGAATACAATCCTTATATAAAAGTATCCCATAAAGTGCAACATGCAAAAAAACAATATATATATATGTGGTTATAAATATAAGATCAAAGTGCAAAATCAAGTGTCCACATTTAAAAAGTTCAATTCATTGATATCAACACATAAAGTGCAAGTAAGCGGTGTCCACAAAAAACAGTGTTCCTCATGCTCCTCCTTAATGGTGTTCACAATCCAGCATGCTTCAGTGCTCTCCTGTGACCCCCCACTTGTGCTTGCGCTCACCTCTGAGCGTGTGACACGGTAATTAAACGGTGTCTAAACACGCATTGGAGCCACCCCTTGGGCTCATACAGGGTATGCTGGTATAAACTCCACCACTCTCAGATGTCATCAGATAGTCTCACATACAAGAAAGAAAAAGCTCCATAGTGTGATACAGTAGGGATTTATTTAAAATATATTAAAACTTCCCTCCAGAAGGGTACTCACAATATGTAGGTGCGTGAGTGCACCAATCTTTCCAGAGAGCGTTTGTATAAAACAAGCGTTTGTATGGCGTATGGTGTGTCGTTCCTCATCTACCTCTGTTGCTGACAGCTCCGTCCTACCCCTCCCCGATGCGTATTCGGCACAGGGATCACGTGCCTTCCTCTGGGGGATCTCTCTTTTTTTTCTCTCCTCTTTTGTTCTTTAGGGAACACCACTATTCTGTACAGATGTGATCCCCACGTCCTGCCAGTCGAGGCTATATCGGCAAATTCCTCCTATTTAACACTCATTACAATGCATATTTTCTTGCAATCTTTTCTATATATATATATATATATATATATGCACATATTTTTTCTTTTTAGAAATACAATAATCTGCTTGCCTGAAACCCCTGAGGAAGGAAGTACACACCATAAAAAGAAATGAATCTTTTTGTGTTTTTCTGAAACATGTAGGGTATTTCGTAGCAGTTCCACAATTACTTTTTGACCATTTATTGGCCCCTTATTGTAGTTCACTGTAGCATTCTAGCAGTCATATTCTAACACTAATTGCTCTTATTGTACTGTTGTTTTTAGATGTCAGTATGCGTTTTGTCTATTTTGTATTAATAACATTTTGATACTTTTAATTCATTTTTTGTACTTTATCTGCATCTTTGGATCCTTGTTGATCTACTGCCCGTAATATCCCCTTGGGGTATGTAGTTTCCACTCATTTGTAAAGGAAGCACACTGGGAAAGAAACAAGTTGGATGCATTTGCTGACCATTTCCAAGTGAAATACCTTCTGGGTGACTGGCCAAGAACAAGTCAAGTCTGACTCATAAGGGGTCAGTACCTCAGAAAGTGCACCAAGTAATCAGTATTTTTAAGAGGACAGTGATAATAAATTTTGTGACATTACCTATGTTCACAAAAAGCTATACCTTTAACTTCAAAACTTTAAAATGAATTACAGGTTTAATGTCCTGCTGGCTGAAAACCATGATCATCAGTAGGTAGACAGTGCACCTGTGTGTATTTGAATTGACCAATATGCCTTTAATCACCAAACATAAGATCAGGAGACAGCATTACTTAGCTACAACCATGGTTGTTAAGGACAGATATGATAGCAAAAATAAAGTAGGCAATGTAGGATCTGTTGCAGACAGAAGGTGCTTTATATTGATAACATTAGACAGAAATGAGGATTTTAACACTATTGGTTGCATAGTTTCATAACTACTCAATCTGAAAAAAGTATCTAGTTCAATCAAGAGAAAATAAGAATTAGAATACAAAGAAAACAAACATATACAGAACTTTACCCACAGTTGATCCAGAGGAGGGCAAAAACACACTATAAAGCATGGTCAAGTTCTCTCCAGTGGGGGAAAAATAAATTCCTTCCTGATCCCCTAGGAGGCAATCGGATATTTCCTGAATCAACAATCTCTGGTGGTATTACTTATAAATGTTAATATCACGTTATGTTTTGTGTATTTAGGAATGCATCTACCCTGTTTCCCCGAAAATAAGCCCTACCCCGAAAATAAGGCCTATCGTGATTTTCGGGGATGGTTGCAATATAAGCCCTACCCCAGAAAAAAGCCCTAGCTAACCCTTTCACTGACAGGTCCGTACATCGTACGGACCTACAAAAGTGCCTGCAGGTGGCCAGGTTCATACGGACCTAATTCCTCACTCTCCTATAAGCTCATGGTCACTTCAATGACCATAAACTTACAGCAGACTCTGATTACTGGCAACAACTCTAAAACTCTGATTAGCGGATTCCAACCCGCTGATCAGAGTTATTAACCTAAAATATGACCGCCCCCCCCACCCATGCTGCCTGCTTCTCCACCTCTCCCCATCCGCTTCCACCTAAAACTACTCCCCCACTCTCATTTCTTATCCCCTTCACCCCCCTTCTTCCCCCCAGCACTGATTACCCCCCCTGCACCCGATCCGACCTCCCCTGCAAACCCGATCCCCGCAGCTACCATCATTAGCCAGCATTCCTCTTCTTCCACTCCCGCCGGCTTCAGGTGCTGCATGGGGCTTGGGGGGATCCAGATGTCTCCCCCCCACCAGTCAGATAGCCCCCCGCACCCCAATCCATGCCTGCACCAAGTGGCTTTCCTCCTTCCCTCCCGCAGCCTGCAGCTTCTGCCTGCACTGAGCTCCGGCGAGCTGTCAGGCTGGGGAGCGGTACAGGTGGGGGTAAAGTTGGGGCTGGGTAAACATGTGTTTGCCAAGATCCCCACAGTGAACATAGGCAGCAATCGCTCCTATATCCACTGACAGCTGATACATGACTGTAAACTGTCAGTGTTACTATGCATCAGACTGTCATTTTATGAATGAATGAGAAATCTCTACACAGATTCCTTATTCATTCAAGTAAAGTGCTAGAGAGAAAGGGACTATCTTCAGTCCCTTTCTCTGCCTCAAAAATAGAGATATGGGGGTCTGTTTAGACCTCTGATATCTCACCATATAAATAAAAAAAAAATGTAAAAAAATTGTAAAAAGTAAAATAAAAAACACAAACATAGTAAAACCCCCCAGGTCCGCCCACACTCAGCCTCATTACGCTGACGGTCTCCCCGCACTCACGCCTCCACAGCTTTCTCAGCTACTCCTCTTGGCCAACTCGATCCATCCAGATTGGCCAGGAGAAGAAGCCGAAAGATAATAGCGAATGTTAATTCGCTATTGTCACAAGTGGGTGGGTTCAGGGTGCAATGCTCTGCGCCCCGAGCCCAACCTTTTTCAAGCCAATTAGAGCCTCAGGCTCGAATCATACAAAAGTATGAGTCCAGCGCCCTGCAGGGGGGCGGTGCCCCAGTGCCCCTAATGGACTGGCCACCCCTTTCACAGAACTCTGTCAAGCAGATCTGCCTGCTCAGCGGGGGATCTGTCTGCTGATCCCTGCTGAGCAGGTGGATGACAGGTCTGCATTCTCTCCGCTGATGCAGAGCGGACGCGGACACAGCCTGCTGTTCTCTATGTGGCGGTCAGATGGAAACGGACCGCCTGCCCAGTTCCATCGGATACCATCTGATCCGATTTGCTAGATGGATGGGGAATGTCATTCCCCTCCATCTGTTTTTAGTGGACTGGACTGGATTGGATGCAGGCGGGTGTAAACGGACATATGTCAGCCTCTCCATAAGAACAATAGGTGGTCCGATTGAGCCCGCCTGAAAAAACGGACAGGCAGACCCGCTCGATGTGCTTGTGGGAAAGGGGCCTAAGGCCTTGTTTACACAGGTCATACAGAGCGTACCTTTACAGGGATGCACAGGGGTTCCGTGCATCTCTGCGCAGGCAGTCCCACTGATGTCATTTGGGATGTAGCAACTGCACAAACAGAGCCGTGGCTCCCAATTTAACATCCATGTAGGTCCCTGTGCTCAGATTGTCTATGTTTGGGGTCATGTACCCACACCCACACGAATGTCAGATTGGGAACAGCAGCTATGCCTGTGCAGCCGTTGCATCCCAATTGACATAAATGGGACTGCCTGTACTGGGATGCACAGAACACCTGTGCATCCCCGTACAGGTAAACATGGCCCTTCATGGGCATACACCTTAGTATGCCACATGTAAACAATGCTTTAGTAGCAATTTAGCAGGTATTTTGTAAGTTATGGTGTGTTTATGTGCACTATTATTGATTTTAGTGTATTTTTAGTGAAAATATCGATATATTGTACTGTACATTTGTGTAATTGTTGTGGGGCCCAAAAAATCAGTAGCACTTTTTTTATTCTACAGGTCATGTGCTTTCAGAAAATGTCTAGTTTGAGGGGTCTTTTCAAATTCTGAAAGCTGTAAGTGAAAAATGGTACCCTCCGGATTTTTAGAGTAAATAGTTTTTATTTACAGTTTTGCGTACCTTCAATTTTCACAATTTCACAAAAAGGTACAATTTAAAAATGTACAAATATTTGTTATTTATTAACTCAATACAGTTTTAAATTTTATATTTACTAGGAATTTAGCAGAAATTGTGTACATTGTGCCATGTATGAATCCACTATTAATGATTTCAGTGAAAACATTTGCGCAAATTTCATGCTGCCTTAAAAATCTGTGGCACCTTTTTATTCTACTGGCCATGTGCTTTCAGAAAATGTATGGTGGGGGGGCTTTTACAAATTCTGGAAGCTGTAAGTGAAAAAGGAAAACCTCCAGATTTTCTAAGAAACTTTTGCGTATGTCCGATTTTCACCATTTCTCAAAAAGGCGCAATTTAATATTTACAAATCTTTGTTATTCATTAACTCAATACAAGTTAAGCTTTTAAATTTAGTAGGAATTTAGCAGGATTTTTGTAAAATTTGCTGTGTTTGTATCTGCTAATAATGATTTTAGTGTATTTTTAGCAAAAATATTGCTTTGGAAAACATTTGCGCAAATATTGTGGGTCCTTAAAAATGAGTAGCACCTTCTTTTTATTCTACTGGCCATGTGCTTTCAGAAAATGTATGGTTCAGGGGGTCTTTATCAAACTCTGAAAGCTGTAGGGAAACAATAAAAACCTTCAGATTTTTAGAAAAATGTGGTTATTTACATTTATGCGTACGTTCATTTTCACCATTTTGCAAAAAGGCATACTTTAAAAATTACAAATATTTGTTATTTATTAACTCAATACAGGTTAAGTTTTTATATTTAGTAGGAACTTAGCAGGAATTTTGCAAAATTTGCTGTGTTTATATCTGCTAAAAATGATTTTAGTGTATTTTTAATGAAAATATTGTTTTGATAAACATTGTGCCCTAAAAATCAGAACGCCCAATCAATTTGTAATGACTTTAAAGTGAATGACTCTATTCCAAATTCACTATATGAACCATTTGTGTATTTGAACATGATGATCATAAGCCCCCCTTGATTGCCTTTTGCCAAGAGAGAAAAAATGTAATTAAGCCTCTTCCTCATAGTTGAGCTCTTCCGTGCCTGTTATAAGTTTGTAGGCAGGTGCGGTCTATTTTCTCCACTGTAGGTAGTGCTCCTCCACAGTGGAAATGCAGATGAGGAGGAAGTCTAGAGGGACCTAGTTTCTCTATAGTTTTCTTGGTCACAGGGAATCAGCTATCCGATTGAAGGCTGGCACCCCGTGTGACATTGGCGGCCTTCTTACGTCAGGTATAGTCTATTTAAGACTCTGGCTCCCAGGTTTGGCACGCATTTTGCAAGTGGCTAGTGTAGTAGAGGTCACCCGTCTGACAGGGACAGTGCTTAGAGCCAGGGAAAAGTTCCGGAGGAGTAAGGAAAGCACAGGGACCACACCAACTCTCTGGAAAGCTTCCCCTTTGGGTACAGACCGGCCCGGCCACATTCCGGTCCTCGTGGCAGATTCTGTCGACATCTCCAGGTCTCCAGGCTACTGTCCCATCACTGTTGCACTTGCAAGTGTTTCCAGCCTGGTTGCCTCCGTGCTGGGCCTGCTGTGCATAGCTGAAGTTTTGTTACAATATATTACTGTTACTGCACTTGGTTTGTGTGCTTTCTTCCCGCCGCATCACACTGCACCTACCCACGAGCTTGGTTGCCCTTCTCTGCACTTTTTCCAGTTCCCCAATACCCCAGACTGGGGTACCCATGGCCCAATTTACAGTAGTGTGCTGAGTGCAAATGGTGGGTGTGGTTTCCCGCCAGAAGATAGGATTAAATAGCCATGTTTTTATCAAAAGTGGCTTATTGTTAGTCAGCAAAATCCAGCTTGAGGAAAAGTTTTTTGATCCTAAAGATTTTTTTTTTTTGTAGCTGACCCTACCTGAAATACACTGTTACCATTCACATATTCCAAGAGACTGGCAAAGACTGCTTACATGTATGAAAACCTGTCAGAGACTGCTCACATAAATAAAGACTGTCAAAGATTTTCATGTAATTAAAAAATGATGGTGACTGTTTGCATATTATGAAAGACTGCGGACATGGGACAAAGGACTATTAGACTACTTTTATGTGTCAGAGGATCATAAGAGACTATTCATCTACACATAAAAACGCCTAGAAATGTGTTTTATCATTTTCAACTCCTTTCAGTCATAACAAACTTATATAAAGAATAAGGGCAAATTTACAACTGTGATAATACTGTGGTCACTTCATGTCATCGGTAATAGCACAATTGCATTATTCTGTACTTGCCATATCTTATTAAAGAGGAACTGCAGTCTGCTCACATAATTTTTAATAAAAACACCTTTACCATTCTGAAGCTTCCCTCCAACCACTTTACATATTATTTTATATACAGTTGTGCTCATACGTTTACATACCATGGCAGAATTTATGATTTCTTGAATAAATAACACAAAAACTTTTCTTTCACTCATGGTTAGTGTTTGGCTTAAGCCATTTATTATCAATCAACTGTGTTTACTCTTTTTAAATCATAATCACAACAGAAACTACCCAAATGACCCTTATCAAAAGTTTACATACCCTGGTGATTTTGGCCTGATAACGTGCACACAAGTTGACACAAAGGGGTTTGAATGGCTTTTAAAGGTAACCATCCTCACCTGTGATCTGTTTGCTTATAATTAGTGTGTGTATAAAAAGTCAATGAGTTTCTGCACTCCTGACAGACCCTTGCATCTTTCATCCAGTGCTGCACTGACGTTTCTGGATTCTGAGTCATGGGGAAAGCAAAAGAATTGTCAAAGGATCTGCGGGAAAAGGTAGTTGAACTGTATAAAACAGGAAAGGGATATAAAAAGATATCCAAGGAATTGAGAATGCCAATCAGCAGTGTTCAAACTATAACCAAGAAGTGGAAAATTAGGGGTTCTGTTGAAACCAAACCAAGGTCAGGTAAACCAACTAAAATTTGAGCCACTACTGCCAAGAAATTTGTTTGGGATGCAAAGAAAAACCCACAAATAACTTCAGGTGAAATACAGGACTCTCTGAAAACATGTGGTATGGTTTTTTCAAGATGCACAATAAGGAGGTACTTGAAGAAAGATGGTCGAGTCGCCAGAAGAAAGCCATTACAACGCAAATGCCACAAAGTATCCTGCTTACAATACGCCAAACAGCACAGAGGCAAGCCTCAAACCTTCTGACACAAAGTCATTTGGAGTGATGAGACCAAAATTTAGCTTTTTGGCCACAACCATAAACGCTACATTTGGAGAGGAGTCAACAAGGCCTATGATGAAAGGTACACCATTCCTACTGTGAAACACAGATGTGGATCGCTGATGATTTGAGGATGTGTGAGCTACAAAGGCACAGGAAATTTGGTCAAAATTGATGGCAAGATGATGCAGTATGTTATCAAAAAATACTGGAGGAACATTTGCATTTATAAGCCAGGAAGCTGCGCATGGGACTTACTTGGACATTCCAAAATAACAATGATCCAAAACACAAGGCCGAGTCGACCTGTCATTGGCTACAGCTGAATAAAGTAAAGGTTCTGGAGTGGCCATCTCAGTCTCCTGACCTCAATATCATTGAGCCAATCTGGGGAGATGTCAAACGTGCAGTTCATGCAAGACAGCCCAAGAATTTACAGGAACTGGAGGCTTTTTGCCAAGAGGAATGGGCAGCTTTACCATCTGAGAAGATACCAAGCCTCATCCACAAATACCACAAAAAACTTCAAGGTGTCATTTATGTTAAAGGGGGCAATACACGGTATTAAGAACTGGGGTATGTAAACCTTTGATCAGGGTCATTTGGGTAGTTTCTGTTGTCATTATGATTTAACCACCTCAGCCCCGGAAGATTTTACCCCCTTAATGACCAAAGCATTTTTTTGTAATATGGCACTGCGTCGCTTTAACTGACAATTGCACGGCCGTGCGATGATGTACCCAAACAAAATTGATGTCCTTTTCTTCCCACAAATAGCTTTCTTTTGGTGGTATTTGATCACCTCTGCAGTTTTTATTTTTTGTGCTATAAACACAAATTTTGAAAAAAAAGCAATATTGTTTACTTTTTGCTTTAATAAATATCCCAAAAAATGTATTTAAAAAAACAAATTTCTTCCTCAGTTTAGGCCGATATGTATTTTTCTACATATTTTTGGTAAAAAAAAAAAAATCGAAATAAGTGTATATTGATTGGTTTGCTCAAAAGTTATAGTGTCTACAAAATAGGGGATAGATTTGTGGTATTTTTATTATAATTTTTTTTTTGTAGTAATGGCGGTGATCTGCGATTTTTATCGGGACTGCGGCATTGCAGCGGACAGATCAGACACTTTTGACACTATTTTGGGACCATTGATATTTATACAGTGATCAAAGCTAAAAATTGCCACTGATTACTGTATAAATGTCACTGGCAGGGAAGGGGTTAAACACTAGGGGGCGATCAAGGGGTTAAGTGTGTTCCCTCAGTGTGTTCTAACTGTAGGGGGGATGGGCTATCACTGACAGGACAGAAATCACTGTTCCCGATGACAGGGAACAGAAGATCTCTGTCATGTTACTAGGCAGAACAGGGAAATGCCTTGTTTACATAGACATTTCCCCGTTCTGCCTCTCCTCGCCGCGATCGAGTCCGTGGGACTCGCGGGCATGCGCAGGAGTGTCATTCTGCCAACATATATCGGTGTGAGGTTAAAAAGAGTAAATACAGTTGATTGTTAATAAATGGCTTCGGCCAAACACTAACCATGAGTGAAAGAAAAGTTTTTGTGTTATCATTCATATTCTCTGAAAAATGGCCAAGAAATCATAAATTCTGCCAGGGTATGTAAACTTATGAGCACAATTGTATACTGTAATTCTGTACTTGCCAAATATGTTGCAGCAATCTCCCTCCACTAAGTCTGGCTGCATCCATTTTAACTGTGGGCAGCTGAAGCTGCTGCCTGTTCACTTCCTGAATTTACACAGAGGCACACCTCCAGCTCTGCGGCCCTGCAATTCTCATTGGCCCTCTTATGACTCATCCCCCCTCCTTTCCTGGCAAACTCTCACAAGAATGAGAGAGAGAGAGAGCTGTGCATGAGGTCATAAGCCTAGGCTTTTTACCAGACAAGAAACAGAAACAAAGTGGACTGTATAAGGTATTTACTGGCAAATTGACTATACAAAGTTAAAACAACAAGGGCAGAAGATTTAATAGATGGAAAGATGAAAAAAATCACTGAAGGTCTATGTAAACACACCTTTTCAATTTGCATTTAATCTCAGCTATTTCCTCATTTAAGCAAGTATTAGTCTCCTCAGCAAATTCCAGATTCCTTTGCAGTCTAATTTTTTCATCAGTTAATTTCTTGTTAGTAAATGTAAGATCAGCAACTTTGTTTATGAGATCAGCCGGCTCTCCCCTATAATAATATCGAATACAGAAGGAAAATGAATACATATCTTTAGGTGCACGCGTTACCTAAAATACTTTTATGTTAAAAGACATTTGAGTATATTCAATAAACAGTGCAGAGAGCAAAGCACAAGTTTTAAAGATTGAATTCACTTTTTCTTTCTAAATTCCAGATTCCCTATGTACCAGTAAAGCATTAATGTGCCTCTTTTGCAAAAAAAGATAAAGCATTCTATAATATCTCACACCAGACCTTACCTAGGCATCCAGTCTGATCTATGGAGAACTTCTAAATTACTCCCTGGACGGCTCTCAGGTTGGGAGAACCAGTATGACACAGGAAGCCAATCACCAGCTGACCTCATTAACACACACCATGCCACTGCCTTCCCCACTCCTGGAGATCGATTACAACCACCTCCACAGGTGCATGCACATCTAATGCAGTGATCAGCTATCCATTTTTTTTTCTTACCTTCATCTTGCATAGATCATTCATTTGGCAGAATGTGCAGGAGATAAGTGATCACAGCCTACGTGCAGAGCTGTAGTACTGAAAAAAGGAGGTGTGTGCCTGGAAGTCTGTACAGCCTGCCATACATTATACAATCTGATTGTACAATCTCCTTTAGATCTACCATCAATTACATAGTGCAAGGATCTGCCTGATTGGATACAGAGTGATTGGATAGACAGTGTGTCCTCCAATTATATCAGATTGTGTAGTGTATGGCCATCTTTATATACCTAAAATGAACTAGTCACATATTCGGCCATTAATTGTTAACACCATCCCAAACACACAGTAAAAATGTGCAAACCACAACACGCCAAAATATCCCATGAGCTACTTTGCCACATGTAGGGCAGAACATTGAAATCAATGGGCTGTGCTATGCGTGTCATTAGAAGTGAATGGGCTGCCCCATTCAAGTGAATGGGCTGCCCTATGTGTGATGAGTGAATATGCTCCAAAACTTCCCCAAAAAATTGCATGCATCCGTTGCGTGGAGATGTGAACGGGACCTGACAACTGAGTGCCTCCGTCCTCTCCCTCCTATGTACTTTTATAAAGGCCATACATTATGCAATCTGATTGTACAATCTCTGTACAATGTCCTTGCGATTTACCAGATCTATGAAATAGGAGGACCCACCTGACCAATCCATTCAATTTTTAGCAAATCAGACAGGCCCTTGTACTACATAGCTGATGGTAGATCTAAAGGAAATTTTACAATCAGATAGTACAGAAAGTAGGTGTAAGGTGGTATTGTAATAAGGGAGGTATGGTCCAGAGTGGTGAAAACAACCTATCACACCCTCTTCTGTGATGCAGCAGGGAAGTGAATGCTACTGGGAGATGACCTACAGGCAGTGAATGCTGAAAGATGATCTACAGGAAGTGATGGCATCTGAAAACCACTTTAAAGATCCAAATAGACAGACGAGATTTCAAAACCTTCTATAAACAAGGTAAGTGAGAGAAGAGCACATTGGGATAGGTGGGCCAGAAAATTTATCCTTTATTTATTTATTTTTTTTACATTCTTTATTTAATTTTATAAAAGTACAACAAGCACATACTTCAGGTTAACACAGGTAAGAAAAATAGTCCTTATTACCAATGAAAACCCCTTTTACCCCTGAACCCCCACCCCCACCCCCACCCCTATCTTGCAGAGTTCCAAAAAAAAAAAAAAAATTATTTGCTTATCCCTACTCCCTTTATATTATCTTATAATCTCCTCGACATATCTACACGATTTTTTCAACAATACCCATTTGGAACACTTATCCCTGCAGTCAATACCATCTACCGACACCATTTCTCCTTCCTCTAACCTCTCTAAGATGTATATTTCATTAACCCTAAATATCCAGTCCCGGATTCTAGGACCCTCCACCTCCTGCCATTTTTTTGGTATTAAGCTTTTAGCTGCATTCAGTAAAATGGGAATTAATAAAGATTTGTATGTTCTAGCAAGACCGTCTGTCCTGTGGAACAGGCATACCCATGGGTCTTCCGGAATATTTTTTCCTGTAATTTTTTTAATAAGCTGTAAGGCTTTCTTCCAAAATTTTTTAATAATGGAGCAATCCCACCATAAGTGGGCCATAGTTCCTAATACCCTGCATCCTCTCCAGCACTCGGAGGATTTATTCATTTGAAATTTGCTGATTTTATCTGGTGTCGCATACCACCTTGCCAAACATTTATAGTTAGTCTCAATTATTTTAGTGTCAGCTGCAGAACTATGTGTCCACTTCAAAATTGTCTCTAAAGTGCTTTTATTACATTGTGAACCCAGATCGTTTTCCCACTTCTTAATGTAAGGCGGCACTTCCAACCCATATCTGCCCATTAAAATTTTATATAACGATGATATATTATTTTTTGATTTTTCCCTCAGAAAAAGCTTCTCCAATGACCTGAAATCTTCTCCATCATTAATAGGCCCTGGAAGACTATCAACGAAATGAGAGAGTTGGCTGTACCGCCACACATCAACTTTCATTAAACCCCTATTTAAACCTAATTCCTGAAAAGTGATAATTTTACCATTCTTGATAATGTCTTTCAATTGTGCATTCCCTTTTCTTATCCAGTTGCCTCCCACTGACCTCATCCCTGGCATAAAAAACTCATTATCAGTTTGATCCCAAATTTTAAGTGTAAGTAGTTTTATATTGTGCGTGTTTGGACCTAGGTTCCTAAAATGTGGGGGGTTCCAAATTAGGTGGCTTAAATGTGAATTACTGAAGGCCTTTTCTATATTAACCCATCTTTTATTGGCCTCGTGTCTTGCCCAATCGAATACCCATGTCAAAACTACTGCATTATAATATTAGATATTAATATCTAATAAAATCTGGAATAGCAAGACCACCCTGTGCTTTCCCCTTACTCAAGACCGTGTAAGCAATACGTGGTTTCCTATTGTTCCATATAAATCTCCACCTTAGTCCTCTCTAGGCTCCAAAATATGTTTCTGGAAGTGAGATTGGGAGCATCTGAATCTTATAAAGAATTTTCGGGGCCAGCACCATTTTAACTGTGTTAATACATTCAATCCAAGAGATAGGAAACATTAAATTTTTTTTAATTTCTTGCTTGATTTCATCTAATATGGGGATATAATTTATTAAATAAATTTTCCTCAATGAGTTGGACAGTCTGACCCCGAAATATCTAATATCCTTTCTCCAAGGGAACTGAAACTCTTTAAAAAGTCTGGCTTCTTCCTGTTTATTTATATTTATATTTAGGACTTCAGATTTACTAAGATTGATTTTGAAGTTTGAGATCTCGCCGTATTTTGTCAGGGTCAGCAACAGGTTTGGAATCGAGATCTTCGGTTTGGTGATGAAAAATAGCACATCGTCGGCGAAAGTTTGTGCACTTCTCCTCCCACCACACATCCACTAATGTCCGGATTGTTTTGAATCGTAGCCAGCAGAGGCTCCAGTGTCAGCACAAACAAAAGAGGGGACAACGGACGTCCCTGCCTGGTCCCATTTTCCATTGTGAACTGTAAGGAAGGGGTTCCATTCACCTTAACAAACGCAGAAGAATGATAATATAATACTTTTATCTATTTAATCATATTTGGACCTACCCACATAGCTTGCAACGTTTTGATCATGAATCCCCAGTCTACCCTGTCAAATGCTTTTTCAGCATCAATTGACAAGAATAGACCTGGGGATTCACTGGCTTTAATGGCCTCCAGGATAAGCAGCGACCACACTCCATTGTCCCTCCCTTCTCTCCCTTGTATAAAGCCAGCTTGATCCGGATGGACCAGGGTGGGCATCTTCTCCTTTAGCCACATTGCCAATACCTTGGCATATAGTTTAATGTCTGCATTCAGTAAAGCTATCGGTCTATAGCTAGAACATAGCGTACTGTCTTTGCCTTCTTTTAATATTAACGTCACTGATGCAGACAACGCTCCCCCACACATTTCCCCTTTCACCCCCAGCCCATTCCAAACCTGACAGAGCTTCAGGACCAGGGATTCTTTGAATTTAAAAAAAAATATGATGTAAAACCATCTGGTCCCGGACTTTTTCCTGGAGGAGATGTTTTTAAGGCTGAATAAATTTCTTCCTCTGTAATAGGTCTATCCATCTCCATTTTATCATTTTCAGACAAAATGGACAGTCCAGCTGACTTTAAGAAGTCTTCCGACATCTCATCTTTTTCCGAAGTCCCACTTCTGTCTCACTGAATAGAGAGCTGCATAATATTTCCTAAATTCTTTCCCTATCTCTTTGGTTGTATACATCAATTCCCCATTTTTACTCTGAATTTTATCAATAAAATGTATGTCTCTTTTCTTTTTAAGCGTCTCGCTAAATGCTTGCCTACCTTGTTCCCCCACAGGTATCTGTCTTTTGACTGTTTCTTAAATATCCTACTGGAATCGGTCTCCATTAAGTCTTAAAGTTCTTCTCTCTCAGTTATCAATTGATGCAAGAGTTCCTGGTGGTGCCCTTTGTGAGATATATGAGCTTGCTCTAATCTATGAATTTCAACAATGAGATTCTCCTTTCTTTTTAATCTTTCATTTTTCCTCCCAGCCCCAACAGAGATCAGCACACCCCTAATATAAGCTTTAAGGGCCTCCCACAGGATCGTTCCTGATGTATCCCCCGTGTCGTTCACAGCAAGGTATAAATCTATTTCTTGCTGTACTCTTTCGGCTACTTTAACATCATTTATAAGATTTTCGTTAAGACGCCATGTAAACGGTTGTCTTTGGGGCCCGGGATTCTCACCTTCATTGTGACTGGGGAGTGGTCCGACAATGTAGTTATTTCTATCCTAGTGTCCCTCACTGATTCCAGCAAGCTATGGTCCACCATTAAATAATCCAGTCTTGAATAAGTCCCATGCACAGGGGAAAAGAAAGTGTTAATCCTTAGTTTTGGCGTGCTGTACCCTCCATGCGTCTATAATTTGGCAGTGATGCAGTTTGCACCTAATTTTATTTAAAAAGAGATTTACTTAACCCCTGTGTCCTACTATCCAAGGTAGGATTCAAGCTAAGTAGAAATCACCTGCTAGTATCACCTCCCCCGCCTTAAATTCCATTAACCTATTCAATACCTGTGAAATGTGAAATCTGATCAGATTTTTATTTGGGCAATAAACATTTGCTAAGGTAAATATCCTTTCTCCTAACTTCATCTTCAGAAAAAGATATCGGCCCTCAGGATCTGTTCTTCGCTCCATAAGTGAAAATTTTGTCAGTTTTGAAAACCCAATTGCCACTCCCTTGGCCCTCTTAATGGGTGAATCACAGTAAAACCAATTTGGGAAATTTTTAGAATACAGCTTAATACATGTTTCCTGGGTTAGTTGGGTGGAACACCACATCTGCACGGTAATGATGGAGTTCTCTTAATATTTTATGTCTCTTAACAGGAGAATTGAGACCTTTAACATTTATTTATTTATTTATTTATTTATTTCAGGTACTTATATAGTGCTGTCAATTTACGCAGCGCTTTACATATACATTGTACAGTCACATCAGTCCCTACCCTCAAGGAGCTTATAATCTAAGGTCCCTAACTCACATTCATACATACTAGGGACAATTTAGACAGGATCCAATTAACCTACCAGCATGTCTTTGGAGTGTGGGAGGAAACCAGAGTACCCGGAGGAAACCCACGCAGGCACAGGGAGAACATGCAAACTCCAGGCAGGTAGTGTCGTGGTTGGGATTCGAACCGGCAACCCTTCTTACTGCTAGGTGAGAGTGCTACCCACTACACCACTGTGCCGCCCCCATTTAACATTATATAACAGACAATTTATCTCTGTCATACCATGCGATCTAGAGGAGGACCAATTATGCATACTGACCCCTGTCTTCTATAATGGATTTTAAAATATCTCTGCAAGATAAGACGACTCACCCCCCCACCACCACCCTCCTCCCCCCCACCTTTCCCAACTCCACCTCTCCCACCACCCTCCCCTAGGCCAACCTATGATCGCAAGTCCGCAGATGGGGAACCACACCGTTCCCATCCTGCGTCCTTATACCAAAATAGTGTGTGACTCCGACAGCGGCCAACCATGACCCCGCCACCCCCCCCTACATGGGGGAGCGGGGGTCCAGAAGCAATCCCGAACAACCCTCCCCCTCTCGCCGTCTCTGCCTTAACCCTCCCCCGACTCCTCCCCCCACCCCCAAAGCCCCAATAATTAAATCTAGAGGACCAAAATAGGTCTAATACCACATTCCAGTCAGAGTAGTCTTCTGCCCCCTTTTGGGATATTTTTCCTTTATACATTTTTTTAGTAACTACTCCCCCAACTAACTGTTATCCTATAACCATTCCTTGCCCCGTCTAACCGGGGATAGTTGGGATTGGGATATCTAAATTTTTGCAAAAGTCCTGCAAATCCTCTAAATGTTTCAATCTGACTGTTCTTCCTGCTCTCTGAACATTTAAAGATGCTGGGAATCCCCAACTGTATTTTATTTTCGCCATCCTCAACATTTCCAGAAGGGGTTTTAGTTGGCGTCTCCGGAACAAAGTTCCTGCAGATAAATCAGCAAATATTTGAATATTGGTGTTATCAAATTTCACAGGATGGACTCTAAGTTTGCTCCAGATCTTGGCTTTGTCCTCAAAAAGACGAAATTTGATAATGACATCTCTGGATGTATCTTCTCTCACGCCTGGGGGCTTTCTAATCCTGTGCACACGATCGATCTTTAATTCCTCATCTGCTCTTCTGTCCAACATTGGGTTAAAGAGTTTTTTCATTTTTGTAGGCAGATCTTCTTGCTGTTCCGGCTAAGGCTCTGATCCTCAAATTTTGCAGACGGCTTTGATTTTCTTGCTCTTCCAACTTATATAAAGCATCTCGTTGATCGATTTGCAGTTTTCTTATTTGTGTTTTTAGACCAAGAATTTCCTGGGCTTGTTTTTCTGATAATTCTTCAGCAATTTCTACTCGCTTCAGTAAATGACCCATGTCTGTCCTTACATTCAGAATCTCCGTTTTGATCGAGTTTTCTAATTTGGAGAACATTTCAAGCATGTCCGTTTTCGTTGGGAATAGATCCATATCCCTTTCTTCCTCTATACTGAGGTTGAGTTCTCCTTCAGGGTCCAACACTTCTCTAGATTTTCCACCTTGAGCTCCTTTATTTTTTGCCAGCTCTTTCTTCTTTTCCTTTGCTCCCTGTTGCCTTTTTTCCGGTGCAGGACTTTTTCAGCTTGCGTCTTTAGGATATTTCTGGATAGAGCTTGAATTTAGGCTCTCTCTAGGATTCTTGGGCTCCGATGCTTTTTGTGAGTGACCTCTCATGTTCTCTTTAACGCCCTTTCTCTTTCTCTATTTCACCCTTCTCTCTTTCTTCTTCTCCCCTCCCCTCCCTCCTTCTCCACTTAATATGCGCTTGCTCAAAACACAAAGATTTCTCCTTAATCGCTCTAATTTGCTTTTTAACTATCTGTCAGAGCATGTAAATTATTCACGTGGTATAAGGCAGTAGTACACAGGCATTTTAAAGGCATAGAGAGTTCTGAAAAAAAGGGGTTCTCCAAAGTTCACACAGTGTCACTCCAATCCAGAGTCTCCCAACAAGAGCCAGCGAAAAACTCTCCCTCCGCATCCATTGTTCACAACACCATTCGCTAGATCTCAGAACAGCGTGCCCCACAAGATATTTCAGAGTCCTTTGGTTAGTCTTTAATGCAGGGGGATCAGTAACATCATGCTCAATTAAATAATTATAATGAAATTAGGCATCATATGGTCCTACATGGGCATAGATGCTTATTCCTGAAGGTATGAATCTGTACTCCTCAGGTCCCTCCAGACAAACACTGAGAAACCCTGCAGGGCAGTCACCAAGCCCCAGAGACGTCCTGGTCTGCTTGTTGGAACCGCTCAGGAGCTATAACTCAGTGAAAGTGTCATCACACGCGTAGATACATGCTGTGAACAAGCCCAGGAAACATGGGGTGGAGTATCGTAAGGAGAGCTGCGGCTGGAGATAGTGTCCGGTAAGGGGATGAGTGGGGGAATGCTGCAGCAAGGTTCGGGGAACTCCGGCCGGTCCGAGCGCTGAGTCTGAGCGCTCTGCCGATGTTGATGCTGTAAATAGCCCAGGATGTCTTCGTCCGCTACTTCCAGGTCCCGGGACACCCCTACTGCACACTGCGAATGGCTGTCATAGACCGGGACATCCACGAGCTCTCACCCCGTGCGGGTCCTGTTGGTCATCCAGGAGCTCTTCTGCCGCCTGCTCCCACTGGCGCAACTGTCAGGCCCCTCCCCCAGCTCCGATGCATCACATCATATCCACCTCAAACTCAGATGAATTTATCCTTTAAAGTAAACTGCAGGCCTGCATAAAGTGTGTGGCTTTAAGCAGTATTGTAATTGTGTACCTTACTTAAAGTGGAGTTCCACCCTGAAATGGAACTTTCACTTATCCGGCTCCCCCTGCGGTGTCACATTTGGCACCTTTCAGGGGGGAGCAGATACTTGTCTAATACAGGTATTTGCTCCCACTTCCGGCGAAAGATCTCCGCAGTATCCGCATCAATCTACACCATGTCCGGCCGCTCCAGCAGGGACCAGTCAGAATGCGCAGCGTGATCCGCACATGCGCAGCAGGGAAACAGGCTGTGAAGCCGCAAGGCTTCATGGACTTGGTCAGTAACAGTACTCAGGTAGGCTGTGGCGTTTAAACGATGCTCACTTGGTACTAAGGGGCTAAAAGCGTGCCAAGAAAATATCCCCCACACCATTACACCACCACTAGCCTGAACCGTTGATGCAAGGCAGGATGGATCCATGCTTTCATATTGTTTATGGCAAATTCTGACCCTACCACCTGAATGTCGCAGCTCATCAGAGCAGGCAACATTTTTCCAATTTTCTATTGTCCAATTTTGGTGAGCCTGTACGAATTGTAAAAAAGGCAGTACAGCGCTAATAATTTCCCTAAAAGTAATCAATAAACATGAATGTCCATAAATAAAATGTCCATAAAGGGAAAGGAGAATTCCAGATAAAGATCCCGATGTGCAAGTGATGTCCAATAATTAATAAGTGACTGATAACTATCCACCACCAGTATCGCTAGCCTCTCACCTCAATGAGGTCTCAAAACAGCCTTTCCCGCACTGGGAGATGTATAATGGCAGACAACTGGAACCAGGCAGCTTGCAGTCTCAAGGAACGATCACATGGAATAGAATAAATAGAATCTAGTGCTCTCTGTCTCTAGCTTAAAAATGTGTTTATTAAAACGTAAACAACTTACAAGGATGGCACTGTACCTCAGTGCTAAGGATACAGGCATGTAGAATACTCCACGAGATCGAGCAAGACGCGGGTGACGTCACAAGTCACGTGGTATGATCCGTACGCGTTACGTCCCTTGTGATGGGCGGGACTTCTTCAGCGGCGACGGCGTGACGTGGTACACCCGCTTTTAACTAACTCAGCTGGTTGCCGCAGCCAATGAAACAACTTGTATACAAATTGCCATGGCGACGGTTACCAGAACACGGAAGTATCAGCTCTCATGCTGGAGCCATGAAAAGATAAACTACAACTATAAAGGAATGTAATAGAACCCTAAAGGATAACAAAAGTGCTACTAAATGTAGCTAATAAAAACGTGACAAGCCCCCTGTTTAAGGTACATGGCTTATATGACGACCCGTGTACTTGCTCAATCTCATGGAACATGCCACTCACTAACAATGTTCATATATTCCAAAAACAGTAAAAATACATAAAAAACATTCTCTAAAAATAATCATAAAAAATATAAAAAATCACCGATCAGAGATAAAACAATTTACGTCAAACTCGACGTTTAAGCCTCTCGGCAGGAGGACCTTGGTTTCATGTATCCAGTGGGATTCCCTGCGACTGAGCTGGCGAAGAAAATTACCCCCCCTCCAATGTTTATTAACTCTTTCAATCCCCCAGAATTTTAATCCCCTGGGGTTTTGGGCATGTACCATTTTGAAATGTTTCGAAACATTATGGGATTTTAATCCCTTCTTAATATTATTAATGTGCTCTCCTAAACGCACATGCAGGGGCCTGGAGGTCCTTCCAATATATTGGAGGCCACATCCACATTCCAACATGTACACCACTCCAACTGTCTTACAGGTGATCAATTGATCAATTTTGTATTCCTTGCCAGTAGAGGTGGCAACGAATTGTTTGCGTTTTTTAACGTTACACTTAGAATGTTTACAGGCTGTACAACGCCCGCACGCATAGAAACCTGAGAGGAAGGAGAATAATTTATTATCTGTGTATGTGGGGGGGTCTACCACTCCAGGTGCTAAACGGTCTCTTAAGGATGGGGCTTTCTTATAGATGAAAGACGGACGAGATGGCAGTAGGGGACCCAGCACACGATCTTGTTGCAAAATTGGCCAGTTTTTAGCAACCAGCTTTTCAAACTGTTTGAACTGAACATTATAGTTCAATAACATTTTGAAGTTGGGGGCATTGATGCTGGTATCTTTAACTTTATTGGAGATCAATTCTGGCCTATCCATAGCTAAAACTCTCTCCATATCACTCTTTAGGGCCATTTCATCATAGCCCTTTTCCTGAAATTTAGAAGAAAGTGCCATGGACTGGGAGACATATTCACTAACATCTGTACAATTTCGTCTAAGCCTCACAAATTGTCCCTTAGGGATGTTGCATAGCCAGGATTTGTGATGGCAACTCTCTAATGGAATGAAAGAGTTTCGGTCAGTGGGTTTTCGATAATTGCATAATGTGAATTTATTCTCTTCCCTCCGAATCTCCAAATCTAGGAACACTAATTTGTCCTCACTAAAATTCCAAGTAAGTTTAATATTTTTTGTATTAGCATCTAAAGTTTTCACAAAAGTATCCAGACTGAGATGGTCCCCCTCCCACACCAATACTAAATCGTCTATGTACCGTTTATAGCAAACTAGCTGTGGGGGGCGGTGCCTAAAAACTACATCTTCCTCCCAGTGGGCCATAAAAAGATTGGCCACACTGGGAGCAAAACGGGCACCCATCGCAACACCCCTCTTTTGTAAATAAAAGTGATGACTAAACCAGAAATAATTTTTCTCTAAACAGAAGCGCAAACTTTTTAACAAAAAATTCTTATGTTTGCTAGAAAGGTCGGAAAACTTAGATAAGGCCCATTGTACTGAGGATACAGCATCTTCATGTCCGATAATAGTATACAAAGACCCTACGTCGGCTGTAGCCAAAATACAAGGAGAGGAGCATCTGAGGGATTCCATAATTTGAATAACATGTTTCGTATCCTTCAGGAATGCCTCAGTTTGATTCACTAGCGGTTGGAGGAAGAAATCTATATACTGACCCACCCTGGAGGAGATGGAGTCAATGCCATTGACAATAGGCCTACCAGGGGGGTCAGTGATATTTTTGTGGATTTTTGGAAGACAATATATAATGGGTGTTCTGCAAAAAAGGGGGTCTAGATAAGACGCCTCCTTCTTTGTCAGAATCCCCAATGTCTTTCCTTCTTCCACCAGCCAGTGTAGTTCATCCTTGTAATTTAACATTGGGTCCTTATGAAGAATCTGGTAGGTATCTGGATCATCCAATAATCTAGTGAGCTCTGCGAGGTATTTGGATTTGTCCAAAATGACAAGACCCCCACCCTTGTCAGCTGGACGTATAATTATATCATTTCTAGCCTCAAGAGTCTTCATACCCTGTCTGATATATTGTGGATCCATTACTTTTCTTACTTTCATCTTGTCTAAGTCATTAAATAACATGTTTTTGAACACTTCCAAATATTTATTGTCCGGGTTCAAAGGATTGAAAGTAGATTTATTCCTTAACCCAGAATGTGGACCTTTAGTAATGGCAGGGATTCTGGTGGGGTTTGACAAGAAATACTTCCTCATATTTAAATTCCTCACAAACTTATGGATACTGATATAAGTTTGGAATTTACTCATATTTTGGACCGGAGCGAATTTGAGTCCTCTGTCAAGGACTCTCATTTCGTTCTCACTAAGAATGCAATTGCTCAGATTATATATGCCCGAGCCAATAGAAGCTAATGGGGCTTTTTCTTTTTGTAATCTCCTGCCCCCTCTCCTTCCTCTCTCCCTCTTTTTCTGGACTGGTCGTTTGCTGATGGGGATGGTTGCGGTTGATGTCTCCACCTTTCCAAATGGTTGGGCGGAGGCATCGAGGCTCCCCTCCCGGGCCCGCTCTGGGCCCCTAAAAAATCCCCTTCATCATTAGAATTATGGTGATGGAGTGGGGCAAATCTATTTGATAAGGGTAATGGTTCCCCACGTGTGGGTAGGGACATATCCCAAAAATATCACTGACCCCCCTGGTAGGCCTATTGTCAATGGCATTGACTCCATCTCCTCCAGGGTGGGTCAGTATATAGATTTCTTCCTCCAACCGCTAGTGAATCAAACTGAGGCATTCCTGAAGGATACGAAACATGTTATTCAAATTATGGAATCCCTCAGATGCTCCTCTCCTTGTATTTTGGCTACAGCCGACGTAGGGTCTTTGTATACTATTATCGGACATGAAGATGCTGTATCCTCAGTACAATGGGCCTTATCTAAGTTTTCCGACCTTTCTAGCAAACATAAGAATTTTTTGTTAAAAAGTTTGCGCTTCTGTTTAGAGAAAAATTATTTCTGGTTTAGTCATCACTTTTATTTACAAAAGAGGGGTGTTGCGATGGGTGCCCGTTTTGCTCCCAGTGTGGCCAATCTTTTTATGGCCCACTGGGAGGAAGATGTAGTTTTTAGGCACCGCCCCCCACAGCTAGTTTGCTATAAACGGTACATAGACGATTTAGTATTGGTGTGGGAGGGGGACCATCTCAGTCTGGATACTTTTGTGAAAACTTTAGATGCTAATACAAAAAATATTAAACTTACTTGGAATTTTAGTGAGGACAAATTAGTGTTCCTAGATTTGGAGATTCGGAGGGAAGAGAATAAATTCACATTATGCAATTATCGAAAACCCACTGACCGAAACTCTTTCATTCCATTAGAGAGTTGCCATCACAAATCCTGGCTATGCAACATCCCTAAGGGACAATTTGTGAGGCTTAGACGAAATTGTACAGATGTTAGTGAATATGTCTCCCAGTCCATGGCACTTTCTTCTAAATTTCAGGAAAAGGGCTATGATGAAATGGCCCTAAAGAGTGATATGGAGAGAGTTTTAGCTATGGATAGGCCAGAATTGATCTCCAATAAAGTTAAAGATACCAGCATCAATGCCCCCAACTTCAAAATGTTATTGAACTATAATGTTCAGTTCAAACAGTTTGAAAAGCTGGTTGCTAAAAACTGGCCAATTTTGCAACAAGATCGTGTGCTGGGTCCCCTACTGCCATCTCGTCCGTCTTTCATCTATAAGAAAGCCCCATCCTTAAGAGACCGTTTAGCACCTGGAGTGGTAGACCCCCCCACATACACAGATAATAAATTATTCTCCTTCCTCTCAGGTTTCTATGCGTGCGGGCGTTGTACAGCCTGTAAACATTCTAAGTGTAACGTTAAAAAACGCAAACAATTCGTTGCCACCTCTACTGGCAAGGAATACAAAATTGATCAATTGATCACCTGTAAGACAGTTGGAGTGGTGTACATGTTGGAATGTGGATGTGGCCTCCAATATATTGGAAGGACCTCCAGGCCCCTGCATGTACGTTTAGGAGAGCACATTAATAATATTAAGAAGGGATTAAAATCCCATAATGTTTCGAAACATTTCAAAATGGTACATGCCCAAAACCCCAGGGGATTAAAATTCTGGGGGATTGAAAGAGTTAATAAACATTGGAGGGGGGGTAATTTTCTTCGCCAGCTCAGTCGCAGGGAATCCCACTGGATACATGAAACCAAGGTCCTCCTGCCGAGAGGCTTAAACGTCGAGTTTGACGTAAATTGTTTTATCTCTGATCGGTGATTTTTTATATTTTTTATGATTATTTTTAGAGAATGTTTTTTATGTATTTTTACTGTTTTTGGAATATATGAACATTGTTAGTGAGTGGCATGTTCCATGAGATTGAGCAAGTACACGGGTCGTCATATAAGCCATGTACCTTAAACAGGGGGCTTGTCACGTTTTTATTAGCTACATTTAGTAGCACTTTTGTTATCCTTTAGGGTTCTATTACATTCCTTTATAGTTGTAGTTTATCTTTTCATGGCTCCAGCATGAGAGCTGATACTTCCGTGTTCTGGTAACCGTCGCCATGGCAATTTGTATACAAGTTGTTTCATTGGCTGCGGCAACCAGCTGAGTTAGTTAAAAGCGGGTGTACCACGTCACGCCGTCGCCGCTGAAGAAGTCCCGCCCATCACAAGGGACGTAACGCGTACGGATCATACCACGTGACTTGTGACGTCACCCGCGTCTTGCTCGATCTCGTGGAGTATTCTACATGCCTGTATCCTTAGCACTGAGGTACAGTGCCATCCTTGTAAGTTGTTTACGTTTTAATAAACACATTTTTAAGCTAGAGACAGAGAGCACTAGATTCTATTTATTCTATTCCATGTGATCGTTCCTTGAGACTGCAAGCTGCCTGGTTCCAGTTGTCTGCCATTATACATCTCCCAGTGCGGGAAAGGCTGTTTTGAGACCTCATTGAGGTGAGAGGCTAGCGATACTGGTGGTGGATAGTTATCAGTCACTTATTAATTATTGGACATCACTTGCACATCGGGATCTTTATCTGGAATTCTCCTTTCCCTTTATGGACATTTTATTTATGGACATTCATGTTTATTGATTACTTTTAGGGAAATTATTAGCGCTGTACTGCCTTTTTTCCATTTGTCTGGTCGGATTTGATAGATTTATCCTCAGTATTCAGCCGCTTTTAGTATTTTGCATTAGTGATCAGCGCTGGTTGATTTTCATTATTCTGTACGAATTGTAGCCTTAGTTTCCTGTTCTTAGCTGACAGGAGTGGCACCTGGTGTGGTCTTCTGCTGCTGTAGCCCATCTGCTTCAAGGTTTGCTGTGTTGTGCGTTGAAAGATGGTATTCTGCATACCGTGGTTGTAACAAGTGCTAATTTGAGCTACTGTTGCCTTTCTATCATCTCAAACCAGTCTGCCCATTCTCCTCTGAACGCTGACATCAACAAGGCATCTTGGTCCCCACAACAGCCGCTCACTGGATACTTTCTCTTTTTCGGGCCATTCTCTGTAAACCCTAGAGATGGTTGTGTGTAGATCAAATTTGAAATACCCAGACCAGCCCGTCTGGCACCAACAACCATGTCACGTTCAAAGTGACTTAAATACCCTTTCTTCACCATTCTGATGCTTGGCTCGAACTTTAGCAAGTCCTCTTTCACCACGCCTAGATGCCTAAATGAATTGCGTTGCTGCCATGTGATTGGCTGGTTAGCAATTTGTGTTACCAAGCAATTGAACAGGTGTACCTAATAAAGTGGCCGGTAAGTGTAATCCTCTCTGAATTAACAGGACATGGTTCAAAAACAGCAAGATAACCAGAAAAATGTTGTAGTCCTGAATGTATTATAACTTAAAAAAGTGTCTACAGACTTTGTATCATCACTTATAGGTGTCTACAGACTTTAGGTCTCTATTATCCAATTTGTTATTATAATCATCACTCAAGGAATGGGCTGGTCTATAGACCAGGAAAGTCCTCAGCAGATCTTTGCTCTTTTGGTTTGGAAATGTTTAGCTAACAGCTTATGGCTCACAGTTGTCTTCAATGTACAAAGACATGTGATCTCGTATAAGTATAAAAGATTATGACAATATCATTAGGAAAAATAATTGCCTGACCAATGTCTAATGTTTATGGCAGGAGACTTTTTACCACATAAATACTGTACTGTGTCCTCTGCCAGTCAGCATAGTACAATTGCTTTGCTCTTACATGTAGTTCTGCACATGGCCACTGGGTCCATCCATCTGTTCTGTATCGAAACACTTGTTTTCTATGAAGAGGATATGCACAAAATATAGGTTTTAGAATATTCTACATAACACACAGATATGGTTAACTATAATAATTAATGGCAATGTACAGGTTCTGAGGTATAAATAGAACTCACAGGACTCTGGTGCAGATTATAGACTGTATCTCTTCATATCTCATGTGAAAACTTTGGATTATCCTATTTACTTATTTCAATGCTACTATTTGTTTTACTTTTTTTCAGTATTTATTTCCTTTATTTTCATCTGGCGACCCTTCCAGTAAAAGACTCCCTATCCTAGGGTGATAACGCTCCCTCACCAAACTGTATCTCTCTCCTGAGGCAGGATCAACAAAAACGGCTATCACATCTAAAGACTGGAAAGCTGCAATATATTGCATTCTGTTCTCTGGCTTATATAAAGTATACAAGGCATCACTAAATGGCAGACCGCTGTCCGGTTTCAGCCCCAGTAACCATCCTACCCAGACTGCAGCCTCGCCAAATAGTTGTCTGTGTGTCCTCTCCCCACCGCCGGCTCACCTGCCTGCCTTCCATGCCTGGTAGGCAGACCCGGCAGGTCTGTCCCTTCCATAATATCGCTGCACTGCCCCCCCCCCCCACTGCCTGTCTTATTTACACAAGACTTAAAGTGTGGCTGCTCTGGACAAAGGGCGTGACTTTTTAAGTTAAGAAGCGGGTGATTGGTTGCTACACAGCAGGGTGGTCCCAGCAATCAATCACCCACCTTTAACGTGAAAAGTCCTGCTCTTTGTCCAGGGCTGCCATGCTTTCCGTCTTGTGTGAATAAGGCAGGGCTCTGTGGGGAGGGGGGAGTGCTGTGCTGTTATGAAAAGGGCAGGGGTCTACTATCGAGAGAGTACTGTGATGGGTCACTCTGTGATGGGGATCTGTGATGGGTCAGTCTGTGATGGGGGGGTCTGTGATGGGGGGTCTGTGATGGGGGGTCTGTGATGGGTCATTCTGTGATGGGGGGGTCTGTGATAGGTCAGTCTGTGATGGGGGTCTGTGATGGGTCAGTCTGTGATGGGGGTCTGTGATGGGGGGGTCTGTGACGTGCACGAGAATCTGCAATGGTGAAGGATATCATGTGGAGTCATAACACGAATATGACACTTGGACCTCCACTGGGAGAAAATTTTCTGACTGGACCCCCGTGAATTTTAATTTAGTACCCCTGCAGTATACTATAATCATTAACCATTAGTTACCCCAATTAGTTTTTTCTCTTTCTTTACCTTCCTCCCCTAGCTATTTTGTTTAATTTGTTGTTAATTAATTTGTTGTTAATTTTTTTTACTTTTTGTATGTTTATTGTAATTAATTGTTAAAGTGATTGTAAGGGTTTTTTTTTTTAAATTTAAAATAACAAACATATCATACTCGTTTTGCACAGAGTGGCCCCGAACCTGCTCTTCTGGGGTTCCCCGGCGGCTCTCGTGGCTCCTCCCGCATCAGATAACCCCCTCGTGGGCGCGTTCCCGAGTGCAGCATACAGCGTACATAGCCACCGAATGTATGACTTGGCCCCACCCCCGGCGCCTGTGTCATTGGATTTGATTGACAGCAGCCAATGGCTGCGCTGCTATCAATCTAGCCAATCAGGACACGAGACACCAGCTAGAGCTGGTGTGCTCGTCCCCGGTGCAAGAAAAAGAGGCTTCAGGTAAGTAAATGGGGGCAATGGGGGGCTGCTGCACTTCAAGAGGTTTTTCACCTCAATGCATTGAGGTGAGAAACCACGAAGGTTTACAACCCCTTTAATTTTTTTTCTCACGTCTTATGAATGAAATAAAATTCACAAAATAAAAAAATATATATTTTTGTACTTACGGTAAAATCCCTTTCTTGGAGTTCAATAAGTGACACATGATTCAAAGACAATTGGTTTAACCCCTTCCCGACCAGCCACTGCAGTTATACTACAGCAGGTTGGCTCCCCTGGGCGAGCCGTCGTATCTATACGTCGGCTCACCTTTTGACTACTAGGGGGCCACGTGGGAGCCGATGTGCGTGCCCGGCGGGCACTCGCGATCACTTCACACAGAGACAAAACGCTGATCTGTCAATGTAAACAGACAGATCTCCGTGCTGTCAGGGCTGAGAAGAGCGATCTGTTGTTCATACTAAGTATCAACAACGATCGCTCTCCTCACTTAGGCAGTCCATCCCCCCACAGTTAGAATCACTCCCTAGGTAACATATTTAACCCCTTGATCACCCCCCAGTGTTAACCCCTTCCCTACCAGTGACATTTACACAGTAATCAGTGCATTTTTATAGCACTGATCGCTGTACAAATGCCAATGGTCCGAAAAATGTGTCAAAGGTGTTCGACCTGTCCGCCCCAATGTCGCAGTCCTGCAGATCACCGCCATTACTAGTAAAAAATAAAAATAATAATAATAGTAATAAAAATCGCTTGTTGCGATTTTTATTACCAAAATATGTAGAAAAATACATATCGGCCTAAACTGAGGAAAAAATTAGCTTTTTTTTAAAAAAAAATTGGGGATATTTATTATAACAAAAAGTACAAAATATTGTGTTATATCAAGATTGTCGCTGTTTTTTGTTTATAACGCAAAAAATAAAAAACGTAGAGATGATCAAATACCACCAAAAGAAAGCTATTTGTGGAAAAAAAAGGACATCAATTTTGTTTGGGTACAACGTCACACGACTGCGCAATTGTCATTTAAAGCGATGCAGTGCCGTATCGCAAAAAATGGCCTGGTCATTGAGCAACCAAATCTTCCGGGGCTGAAGTGGTTAAATTGCTGCCTACAGGAGGATTTAGTCAATGAAAAAAACAGTTGCCAGTCTGGCATAGCCTCTCCTACTCCCAGCAAGCCTCAGTTTTGTAAAAAAACAGTGCTAGGAGTTAGATCAAAAACACAGAGGGGTGGGTTCTGTTTCCCTAATGAACTCCAAAAAACTAGTTAAATTATATATTAAATATATATAGTATATATATATATATATATATATATATATATATATATATATATATATATATATATATTACAAATATCTTATTTTATTCTTGTTTATTATAGGGACACAAGATTCTGAATCAATTATGACATCCAAAAGCAGTCCAACTGAGAGATTGTAACAGTAAGGCTCAGTCCACACTACTGCGACTTGGGATCCGACTTGTCAGACTTCAAGTCGCCCCAAGTCGCTTGACATCACAAATTGCATTCAAGTTAATGAGAGCCTTCTTAATGTACGCTACTGAAGTTGCTCTGACTTCAGAAAAGGTTCCTGTACTACTTCAATCCGACTTCTAGGCGACTTGTACCCATTGATTTCAATGGAAGTCGCCTCCAAAGTCGGATCGTGTCTTAACTGAAGCAACAATACAGGAAGAGAAGATGGTTTTCTCAAGCAAACCCCTCCCTCCCCCCTCCCTCCCACAGAGCTGATTGTTGTTTGATTGGCCACTGGAAAGTCGCCTGTCCTGGAGGCGACTTGAAGTCGCCTTGTAAGTCGCCCCAAGTCGAGCTGTGGTGTCGCCCTCAGGTCGTGTCCAGGTTGCCTCGCAAAGTCTCTGCCAGAGTCGTGTTGCCCCTGTGTGAACCGAGCCTAACAAAACCCCAGCAAGACTACATAACAAAACAACGGAACTAGAGGCAGCCTACAGCTCTAAGAGTTGCCTGAAGGGGAAGCTGGAATCAGGTGAGGCATGAACATCCACCTGTTAAAACTTAGAAAAAGTGTAAACAGAAGACCAGGTTGCAGCTTTGTAAATCTGGGAAACAGCTGACTGATACCAAAAAGTCCAAGAGGTGTTAAAAGATCCTTAAGATGAAAACCTCCTTAGCGGTGTTCCCTAATGTGGCTCAGGGTAAATTTTCAGTACCAAAAGCGGTAACTCCGAGCCACACTCGGGATCGCATTGCAGGATCCAGGCAAAGTTACTTTCCTTGTCCCCAGGATCCCGTGATGTCTCCCCGCTGTGTGTGTGAGCCGTGTCTCCGCTCGATTCATGACAGTACTAAGCTCCATTCCCTGCGAGCGTTGCAACGCACGGGGACGGAGCGCGATGCTGGATTCAAAAAGTGAAAAACGCACAATACATACAGTACACTGTAATCTTACAGATTACATAACTGTATCAAATTATTTCACATCCCTTTTGTCCCTAGTGGTTTGTCCAGTGCCCTGCATGCAGTTTTATATTATAAATATTGTTCTTGCTGCCTGGGAACTGGAGATTGTCCATAGCAACCAAAAAGTGTCCCTTTACATCAAAAGCAGTTTTAGACCAGCTAGAAAACAGTGATAATACATTAGTATCACTTGCAGAACTGAGAGATAGTGATTCATGGGGAAATCCATCATCAAACATTGAAAGTAATGACAGGGACAATTCTGCAACTGAGCAGATTTCAGTGTTTTTGATTTGATTACATTATTGAATAAATTTTATTATTATTATATTATTATGTGTTATAATTATTTATAGTTATTTATTATATTATAATTTATGATTTTGTGTTTCAAACATTATCCTACCCGGGATGTCTACTAGACTCTTGTTTGGACAGATTTAAGTGTGTTATTCCTCAGAATTACAGGCCTACAATATAAAACGTCAAATTTCCATGCAAAACATTGTACTGCTTTGAGCATCAAAAATCTGACATAATCATACTGCCAGGGAGGTTAAACAGTGATCTGTTTAAGTCAATTGGAAATGGTGATTGCGAGAAGCTGCTTCTCCTTTACAAGAACCACCAAGAATGACATAGAAAGAAAATCAGTCTTTATAATGGAAGCAGCAGCTGAGAGGTAAACTCCAACAGCGTGAACTGCATCTAAACAGTGGAAGGAGATTTCCTTCTGATGTACAGGAGCCAGACAGAGAGATGAAAGAACAATATTCCTGAAAAGGTGAACAGCTTAAACCACCTTAGGAAGAAAGGAAGGACACTCTAGGCCTCAACATTAACTTGTCCTTGTGTAAAATCATAAAAGGTTATTTACAGAGCAAGGCTGCCAGCTCAGACACATGCTGAAAGATGCAATTTCACCTTTAACCACTAGTACTGACTATTATCTTATTATAATTACCTTTTATCGGCCAATTCCGTTCACACCCAAATATATCTCTATGCACAGGGGAACAGCGTATATGAATAATTGACACAGCACAGTTGCTTCATACACTGTTCCACTTTATTCTGGCTCAGACAAGGTGTTAAGTATGGCGTTACCGACCATCTTCCACCAATAAGGGGTACATATTCAAATGACACATTTCCTTTTAACATACAATCAACCAATCATAGCCATTAACTCTTTATCTAAGCAAACCCATCATGTCACATTATATTATGTCACCCAGACAGATATAACTCGAGACTATCCCATGACAACTAAAGTCCCCTATGTCTGGTTTCAACTTCAACACAAATTCACTTCTTAAACAACAATATATAATTACTCGATCAGCAAAATGGTAGCTTTAAAGGCGCCGTTTGTGTATTAGATTGCAAAACACAAGGGGGGCTTTTTACATGACTCTTTCAATCCTCTCTTTTGTCACGAATGTGACAATCACAAACCCTGCTGCCCCCAATATGCCCCCCACATTCACCTGGACTACTTTCTCATAAATGTACCACTATCCTGAGCATGTAAAAATAGAGAACAATAAACACATCAGAATTAATAGATATCAAAATCTCAGCTGCATAGCAATTGTCCATGAAATATAAAGGGGGAAGGGGCATGACAGTGCATAAAAGCAATTGGGAGGGGCATGGCAGCTTTAAGGCCAAATGAAAAAGAGTCCCAAAGAAGAACACAAAAAAAGTCTCTTGTATGGCTTATGAATGTCCAGAAAATTCAAAAAAGAAGGAAAAGGAAAATGTCCACATTATAATTTTCATTCTTCTAAACTTTTCCCAAAATTTTTCTCAAACTTTTGGTTCGATTCTGTGTTCATCCATATTTACAGAAATAAATTCTCCACCCCAAAGCCTCTTTGTAAGGACAGAACTCGACATCCACATACAGACTGGAACTGATGCATTGGGCTATACTTGGGTCTTTGGGTTGCCATCTGGATCTCTCCCTTGTGATGCTCGCTGGAATTTCGTAGACCTTGGGCGTGCGTCACTGGCTAACCATCAAGGTATCAATTCCAGCAGGAATCCACCTCTACTCATCTCAGCACCTCCCATGGCATTAGAACAACAAAGATGAACAATGCAAATTTCCATGTAAAAGATGTAGTCATTTCTTCAAGTAACTTGGCATCCGGATAGGGTATGAATGGGCATGAATGGGGGGGCATCTCTTCATGTGCATGGGGCTGGGGGTGAATACTGGCTGGGGTGGATACTCCTCATCCAACATAAATGAACACAGAATCTACCTGATCAATTCAGGCCTTAACCATTGGAGGTATTAAAAATAATATTCCTCATTAATTCAAACATAAGTCCATAAAGCATGCAGAAATAAAAATGTTTCTCAGCAACAGTTTTCATTATATAGATTCAATATTTAACTATATTTAATTGAACATTTTTCCCAAATCCAGTATTACAGCAGGATTTCAACAAAACATAAACACCTTTAGTTCCTTCTATCCCTGGGACCCAAGTGGACCATAGGGTCTCAGAAGAGAACATTTTACCCAAACACATATTCTGACTCAGAAGTCAGCCTCCCAACTTTGCAGATATATCTGACGATCAGCAACAAAGTATTTGATAAATAAACAACATTACATCATTAATACTTTACGGTTTAAATTCTGGAAATTCAAAAAATAATATATCCAAAATAGTCACCCTGACTGCTATTCAAACAAACTTTCCCCTCAAATTTTAGCATTTCATGGACTCAATATACATGAAACAATTTATTTTGGTCCCGATTACCTAATTTCAGTAACTCTTCAAACATTTATAAGTTCACCCTTTTTTACCAAAATCCCATTATCAAATTTTAATATAACCCCAAACTTTTAGGGAATTCCTAGTAACCTCTACCCCCAAAATAAGAGAACACAATATCACATGAGATAACCATATCTTTGTGTACATTTTAAACAAACTTAGATGCTTTACTAATCAAATAATACCTTGTGCATTATACAAACGTATACCGTGCTGTCCAAAAGTGCAAGGATAGCAGCCAGCACAGCAGTGATTCAAAATGCAGAGATAAATATGTAAAAGTAAAGTGAAGCGCTAAAATATGAGTACAATTCTTTTGAATAAAATGTACAAAAATAAATAAATGTCCATAAGTGAAAATATGGGGACCAGTGTAGGTCCTAAGTGATAAACCAAAAAGTAGTCCAGTGAAATGAAAAAAACAATCCAGGTGTATGGAAACAATAATATATCAGACTGCAAGTGTTACATAATTAGTGAAAATTGATAGGTAGATCCACCACTGAAGTCACCAATCGCTTACCGGAACGATTGAAGTCAGATAGGTGTACACCTTATAAGTCAATCAGGCTTTTGTGAGGTACCAGGAAAGGTTCAGGCTTACAGCAGGTTACACTCACATTTCCAAAAATAAAAACAGTGCTTGTAAGACAGTAACAGCAGAATCAGCTAGACCCTCCGATGCGTTTCGCCTCAACAGGCATCATCTGGGGTGCTGTTCCACTGAATTTACTGTCTTTATATAATAAAATACATACCCCTTAATGATTATCAGCTCTGTCATCATTTTCTGTAATTCTGAATGCACTTCTGGGTACAGCCAAGATGGCGCCGTCGTTTGCATGTCAAGCCTCGTACTGATGAACAGGAAGAGGAAGTGACACGGATCTGAATAACAGGGCTAAACCCAATGTTAACGAGGAGGTGGAGACTCAGCTCCTTGCACAGATGGAAAGGGCTGCAAGGGCTGGGACAGTGATAATAATGGGAGATTTTAACTACCCAGAAATTGACTGGAGTAATGGCACTGCTGGGACAGTTAAAGGGCAAAAATTTATAAACCTAGTACAGGACAATTTTATGGTCCAGTTTATTGAGGCCCCAACTAGGAATGAAGCTCTGTTGGACCTGGTAATCTCAAACCATGCAGAGCTTATTACTAATGTACAGATAAAGGAACACCTGGGTAGCAGTGACCATAACATGATTTCATTTGATGTTAGCTGTAAACAAGAAATACATAAGGGAAAGATAAAAACACTTAACTTCAAGAGAGCAAATTTTCCAAGGATGAGGGCTGCTCTCGAGGACTTAGACTGGGAGGGAATATTGGCAGCGATAAACACAGAACAGAAATGGGAATTCTTCAAAAAGACTGTTTGGGACCTCACTGCAAAGTATATTCCCATGGGCAATAAGTTTAAAAGGCTAAAAAGAAAACCTATGTGGCTCACGGTCAAAGTTAGAAAAGCTATAAACAATAAGAAAAGAGCTTTTAAAAAATATAAAAATGAAGGAACACTAGTGTCATTTAAATGCTACAAAGAATTTAACAGAATATGTAAAAAGGAAATCAAGGGTGCAAAAATTCAAAATGAACGAGAGATCGCAAAAAATAGTAGGACAAACCCCAAAAAATTCTTCAAATATATTAATAGTAAAAAGGTCAGGTCTGAGCATGTAGGCCCTTTACAAAATAATCTAGAGTGGGTGACTGGGGACAAGGAGAAGGCTAATTTATTAAATACTTTCTTCAGCTCTGTGTATACAAAAGAGCATGGGGAAGTTCATGTCCATAATGGGGGTGGTATTGACACAGCCCCCAATGATCCACAATGGCTCAAAAGGGATATGGTCCAGAAATATTTAGACAGAATAAAGGTGGATAAAGCACCTGGACCTGATGGCATCCACCCACGGATCCTAAAAGAATTGAGCTCTGTAATTTCAAAGCCATTGTATCTAATTTTTAGGGACTCATTAATGACGGGAATAGTACCGCTGGATTGGCGCAGGGCGAACGTGGTGCCTATATTTAAAAAGGGATCAAAGTCTTTACCAAGTAACTATAGACCTGTTAGTTTAACTTCTATAGTCGGGAAGATACTGGAGCGTTTAATAAAAGACCACATAGACGAGTTCTTGCTGGAAAAAAACATTTTAAGCAACAGACAGCATGGGTTCATGAAAGACAGAAGTTGTCAGACAAACCTGATTTCTTTTTATGAAGAGGTAAGTAAAACCTTGGACAGAGGGGTGGCTGTGGACGTGGTTTATTTGGATTTTGCAAAAGCGTTTGATACAGTTCCGCACACACGGCTCATGTGTAAGTTAAAGTCTACAGGCTTGGAAATATCAGTTTGTAAATGGATAGAAAACTGGCTAAAAGACAGAATTCAGAGAGTAGTGGTTAATGATTCTTACTCTGAATGGTCTAAGGTTATCAGTGGTGTACCCCAAGGTTCAGTGCTGGGACCCTTACTCTTTAATATCTTTATAAATGATATTGGGTCTGGGATCAAAAGTAACATTTCTGTCTTTGCAGATGACACCAAGCTATGCAGTGGAATAACGTCCTTACAGGATGTCTCCAATTTACAAGCTGACCTCAATGCTCTGTCTAATTGGGCGACTATGTGGCAGATGAGGTTTAATGTTGAGAAATGTAAAGTTATGCACTTGGGGGCTAAGAATATGCATGCATCATACATGCTAGGGGGAGTACAACTGGGGGAATCTGTAGTGGAGAAGGATCTGGGGGTTTTGGTAGATCATAAGCTCAATAATAGCATGCAATGCCAAGCTGCGGTTTCCAAAGCGAGCAAAGTTCTTTCTTGTATTAAGAGAGGTATGGACTCCAGAGAGAGAGATATCATTTTGCCCCTGTTCAAATCATTAGTAAGACCTCATCTGGAATATGCAGTTCAGTTTTGGACACCAGTTCTCAAAAAGGATATCGGGGAACTGGAGAAAGTGCAGAGAAGGGCAACCAAACTGATAAGAGGCATGGGGGAGCTCAGCTATGAGGAAAGATTAGAGGAACTGAATTTGTTCACTCTTGAGAAGAGGAGAATAAGGGGGGATATGATCAACATGTTTAAATATATAAGGGGTCCATATAGTGAACTTGGTGTTGAGTTATTCACTTTACGGTCAACACAGAGGACAAGGGGGCACTCTTTACGACTGGAGGAAAAGAGATTTCATCTCCAAATACGGAAAGGTTTCTTCACAGTAAGAGCTGTGAAAATGTGGAATAGACTCCCTCCAGAGGTGGTTCTGGCCAGCTCAGTAGATTGCTTTAAGAAAGGCCTGGATACTTTCCTAAATGTACATAATATAACTGGGTACTGACATTGATCCAGGGAAAATCCGATTGCCTCTCTGGGATCAGGAAGGAATTAATTTTTTCCCCTGCTGTAGCAAATTGGAGCATGCTCTGCTGGGGTTTTTTGCCTTCCTCTGGATCAACTGTGGGTATAGTATTGGGTATATTGGATTGTACGTTTTTTTTTTTTTTTTTTTTTTATGGTTGGACTGGATGGACTTGTGTCTTTTTTCAACCTGACTAACTATGTAACTATGTAACTATATGTAACCAAAAAAATGGTGCCGCTGTTTCGTCACATATGGCGACCCATCACATTGGCTACCCGCTGGACTGCACATGCGCGACGCCACCATATGCGTTCCAACACTGTGGCGATCTGCTCTTGCACAGAATTTTGTGGCCACACCCCTGAGTCCAGGTTGAAGCCCCACCATCCAAGTGGACATAGAGTCAGATTATAATTATGCCGAGCGAAGCAAGGCCGTGCCCGAAGTGTGGCGAACAAAGCGAGCCTGCGAGGGGCCCTGTGGCAGAGTGGTGTCTTACAACAGTGTTGGAACGCATATGGCGGCGTCATGCATGTGCACTCCAGCGGGTAGCCAAATGTAATGGGTCGCCTGACATGGACATTCATTGTACTGTTCATTTAAGCACAAGAGAATCCATTTTGTTCTCACTGTTGAAATGTGTTCTGTAACCTTCACCTAACACACAGACACTTCTCCTACTAAACACTCTCTACTCCCCCCTCCCTTCTCAAGGTTTTACTTTTGCAATTGTTCTATTCGCTAGTTTTTAATAATATATTTCTATTTGTTAGCTTTTAATAACATATTTCTATTTGTTAGTTTTTAATAACATCTCACACCACCCCTTTCTTATCTATGTATAAAATAACATGTAATAATACATTTTTCACAGAACGGACATTTTAAACACAGTGATTGAGTCCTGTGAATCTGTTCCTGCAGCTGCAGTATTAACTTTGTTTTAGCGTCCCAATCAGAAATCAGTCATATCAGCTTGGCGAGCCAGCCAGGAGTTTGGCAGAGTCTCCAGAAGGAACCGCGCTTCGATCAGGATCATCGGGAAACGCAGACCTCAAATGCCGGCTAGGTAAGCTGCCCTTAAGCTTGCTATATTTCTGCCTTTTCCTATGTATCCTATCTGTCGGTTCTCAAGGAAACCAGACCACTCTCGGACCTTTCTGGTTGGGTAACGTGTGTGTGTGAATGTGTTTGTGTCCCCCTTCACGGGTTGGACTGTGTGTGGATAGGGAAAATCCTCGCAGTTCCCTGCGTTGACTCCTTGTGGGCGACCTGGGTCAGAGGCGCATGGTAGGGTCAGATAAAACTCACAGAGAAGAGAAGAGACGAGGAGGGTCTCTTAATGAGTGTTTTGTCTATTGTCATAAACCCCTTCTATCCACGTAGATAAGTGGAGACTATTCTTGTAAATCTGCAGATTTGCTGTACTATTTGTTCTAGAGGCAAGAGGGTATAGGCACAATTAGAGAAGACTGGCCAGTCATTATGGGCATTAAATTAATTAAGGGAATGAAGGGAGAGAGGCCTTCAGAAAATGCCCAGCGCAAGATGAGCGCTAGAGAATATATGAACTGAAGGTACGGTTCTGCCTATACTGAGCCCCTAGATAAATGGGAAGAATGGACAAAAGGAAACAGCTAAACCTTTAAAATCTGAAGGGACTTTTGATTTAAAAGTATGGCAAACTTTTCTGCACGTTTATGGCCCACTACTGTGCAGTGAAGGAACGTGGAGAATAGCTTGCACATGGGAGACAGAAGCTAAAGTAGCAAATCAAACTGGCTTGACGGAGATATTTAATAAAAGTACTGGCCAAATTTACTACGTTTGGCCAGAAGACTCTGTAGAGGAGGACCCCCCACCTTATGTGGCTGCCAGTTTGGCTCTAAGGGGTCCACGCACAAAAGCAAAAGAATTAGATTATATGGAACACACAAAAGATGAGCTTTGCAATATAGTAGAGAGCAGAGGTTTAATAGCCCCATATCAACCTACAAAGAGGATTTTGGCTCGTATCCTAGAAACAGATGATTGGCATAAATCAAAAGGCACATATGCAAAACTAGATCTCTCTGAACTTAAGGCTTTGGCCAGAGAAAGAGAGATAGAGTCTGAACTTCCAGAGCAAACCATAATTTCCAAATTGTGGCAGCAAGATGAAGAGAGAAGGAAGGGAGATGCCAGCCCTTCTGCCCCTGGCATAGAGCAATCTGTTGCAGTTTATCCTGTCAGAACCCAATTAGTTTTTGAAGGTGATGCTGTTGACAGTAAGTCTCAAATTAAATGGCATGTACCTTTTAGTCCCCAAGATATGAGAGCCATATTAGAGGGATTGGGAGATCCTAGAAGGAATCCAATTGGGTTTGCAAACAAACTTAGCGCTGCACAGGAAGCATATGAGGCTTCTGCTACTGACATTCATCAGCTTCTTTTTAAAGCAGTGGGAAGCTATATACTTAAAGAATGTGGTGTAGAGGTCAAGAATCTAGGTAAGATGGTTAGTGGACGGGAGGTTTGTGAGAAATTGAAGGAAAAATTGCCCCAAATATATGGACAAACCAGACATGCTGACTTTATGAATGCTAAGCAAGGGAAAGAGGAAGCAGCAGGGGCTTATTGGAGGCAGTTAAGTGATATGGCTGAGGAAGCAGGCATTAAAATAGAGGAAGAGAAGGCGGGAGAAACTGCAAGTCCATCTACACAACTGGTGAAACAAAGGTTTCTTGATGGTTTATTACCCCAGTTAAAAAAAAAAGTTGTTCACAGCAAGGCCCGAGGCAGGCAATATGTCTATTCGAGACGTCCTGCCTATCCTGTTGTCCATAGAAAACAGGATTAACCAAAAAGACAGCAAACCCAAGGTTATGTACATGGGGAAGCAGAGAGGAAGAGGAAGAGGCAAAGGCAATTTCAAAAATCGTGGCAATCAGGGACCAATTATATGCTAAAATTGTGATGGGGAAGGACACATAGCCAAATTCTGCCATCTTCCTGACCGTAGACTAGAAAAGAGCTTAGAGGCACCTCATGCTGATCCCAGTTCTCTGCCAAAAGCAGTGGATCAGGCATAGGAAAATGGCATGCCAGTATCAATCATGTTAAATAGGGGAGACAATGGTCCCGAGGCCAGAGTAAAAGTATTTTTACAAGAACTCCCCTATCCTGGAGGAGAAACAGAATTAACCTGTTTAATTGATACTGGTGCAAGCCGAAGTGTTTTTAATATAGAGGACTTACCTCCAGGATTATTATCTACAAATGTTATCTCTGGTGTTGGCCTAACCGGGACCTCCACTGATTTGGTTGAGTCCAAGCCACTTAAACTCAGGCTAGGACAGCAAACAGAAATTGTCACTAAAGTGTTAGTTTCAGACACAGTTCCTACCAATCTTTTGGGAGCTGACATTTTGAACCAAATTTTAGCAAACATAGACTACACTCCTACAGGAGTCCAAGTGGTCAGTAGTCTGTCAGAAGAAGTTTTAAATTCTGTCTGTGGAGTATTTTTAATCCAGGACTCCACTCCGCCATTTCCACCAGAATTGAAAGTGATTCCCGCTGAATTATGGGCCACCAGCAAATATGATGTAGGTCTGTTGGATTGCACCCCAGTCATGATAAAAATTAAACCAGGAGCCCATCTCCCACAGATTAAACAGTACCCACTGAGTATTGCTCAGACTGAGGGGATAAAGGATCAAATCACTCAACTGAAAGCAGCAGGGGTTGTTGTACCAATTAAGTCCCAGGTCAATACACCCCTGTTCCCAATTGCAAAAAAGCCAGACAAGAAGGGTGGGCAGGTGACATATCGCATGGTGCATGATTTGAGAGCCATTAACAATATAATAGAGGCAGATACCCCGATCGTGCCCAACCCCCACACTTTACTAAGTTGAATACCTGCCTCCAGCACCTGCTTTACAGTGATTGATCTTGCAAATGCTTTCTTTTCGGTGCCCCTGCACCCAGATTGCTGGCACCTTTTTTCATTTACCCATGATGCCAAAAAGTTAGCATGGACAAGATTGCCCCAAGGCTGTGTGAGTAGCCCTTCTGAATATAATACTGCGTTAAAACAAGTATTGGACCAATGGTCCCCCTCACACCCAAACACAGTTTTGCTTCAGTACATAGACGATTTGCTTATTTGTTCTGATACAAAGGACATTTGTAGCAGATAAACAGTAAGCCTTCTCATGTTTCTCTATAACAGTAACAACAAAGTTAGCAAAGATAAGCTACAATACTGCCAAGAGAAAGTGATCTTCCTGGGTCACTGCATTTCACATGGAATCCGTCACCTAACCCCAGATCGAGTTAAAACTCTACAAAACTTTGAAAAACCAAGAAATGTACGGCAACTACGTGCCTTCCTGGGGTTAGTGGGATATTGTAGGGACTGGATTCCAAATGCATCAGAACTTATGGCTCCTCTATATGAGGCTACCACTAGAAACCCTTTCAAACTCACATGGGACAATGAATTGCAGATGAAGGAGCTTATTAAAATTTTGTCTGAAGCTCCCGCCATTGGACTTCCTGACTATACTAAGACTTTCTCGTTGTTCTGTCATGAAGTCAATGGATTTGCTGCAGGTGTACTCACCCAACTACATGGAGACAAACAGAGGCCTGTGATGTATGTATCAGCCTCATTGGACCCTGTCATCAAAGGCTCCCCCAGTTGTATGCGAGCCATAGCAGCCTGCATTTTGCTGCTAGACAAAGTAACTGAGCTTGTACTAGATTCTGCTCTGATCCTGTATGTGCCACATGCAGTACAGAAAATCATGAATCAAGTAAATACCAGACATGTATCTGCCAGTAGATTTGACAAGTACCAGTCTGCTCTTTTTGCTCCATCAAATTTAACAATCAAACGATGTGTTACTTTAAATCCGGCTACTCTTCTTCCTATAATTGATGAGGAAGATGCAACAAATGGTACTGATGTAGAACCTGAGAGTTTTTCTCATGATTGTATGGCTCTTATGGAGGTAGAAAGGGCCTCTTTCACACCAGCAAAAGATGAGCCTTTATCAGATTGTGACACACACTTATTCGTAGATGGTTCCAGATTTTACACTGATGATGGTCAGCCACACACAGGGTTTGCTGTAACCACTACAGACACCATTTTACATCAGGAAGCATTGAAACCCCAGATGTCAGCACAGGAAGCGGAGTTGTGTGCTGTAGTCAAAGCATGTCATCTCCTAGAAAATCAAAGGGGAAACATCTACACTGACAGCAGATATGCATTTGGAATAGCCCACGATTTTGGGCCTATCTGGAAAGCACGGAACTTTCTGACTAGTGCAGGGAAGCCAGTGAGAAATGTAAAACTCATAGAGTGGCTATTTGAGGCTTTTCAGAAACCAGCAGAAGTTGCCATCTTGAAGGTAAAAGGGCATGCAAGGGGAAGTGACATGACAGCCAGAGGAAATGCTTTAGCGGACCTAGCGGCAAAGGATGCTGCCCTTATGGCATTTGCAGTCACATCCACTGTAGGGGTCGCCCAGGTAGCGGGGACAGATTCCCTTCATCAAGAGCAGTGGGATGTAGAAACTCTAATTCAGTTGCAGAACCAGGCCCCTGATGAAGAGAAGGATAAGTGGATCAAATGTAATGCTACCCAAAATCAGCAGGGCCTGTGGAGCGCTGACAACAGGTGGTGTCTACCCAGGAGTTTGTACCCAGTTTTAGCACAACTGGCACATGGCGTCAGTCATCTTGCTAAGGGCGCGATGGTGGCACTTACTGACTGCTATTGGATAGCACCTGGATTTAGTGCATTTGCAGCCAGGTTTTGTGCTTCATGTCTCACTTGTGCTCTGTACAATGCAGGGAGGCCTGTTCATGTTCCCCAAAGGCATTCTCCTAAGCCAGATTTCCCTTTCCAAAGAATACAAATAGGCTACATTCAGATGCCCAGAATAGGCACCTATGAGTTCGCTTTAGTGTGTGTTGACATGTTCTCAGGTTGGCCCGAGAGCTGGCCAGTGGCCAAAGCAAATGCAAAAACAACAGCAAAGTAAATTTTGAATGAAATAGTTTGTAGATATGGAGTTCCTGAAACTATTGAGAGTGACAGAGGAACCCATTTTACTGGGGAAGTAATGAAAGAGGTAATGGAAGCACTTCACATACAGCAAGCTTTCCATACACCTTATCATCCACAAAGTAGTAGTAAAGTTGAGAGACTTAATGGAATTTTGAAAAATAGATGTGCAAAAATTAAAGCAGATACAGGAAAAGGATGGGTGGAAGCTTTGCCATTAGCCCTATATTCTGTACGAACTACCTCTAAACAACCACATGGGCTGTCCCCCTATGAGATTTTTTTTGGAGGGCCACCCAAAACAGGGCTATATTTTCCCCAACAGTTGCTGGCTTCTCACTCTAATCTGTTAGAATATGTTCAGATTTTGCAAAGAACATTGAATAAAATACATGAAGGTGTTTATAAATCTATCCCCGACCCAGATTCTGTTTCAGGTATTCACAGAATCCAACCAGGTGACTGGGTGGTGGTCAAGCGACACGTCAGAAAGCCACTAGAACCAAAATTTGACGGACCACATTTGGTGCTTTTGACAACCGGTTCTGCTGTCAAGTTGGAAGGAAAGCCCACCTGGATTCACGCCAGTCACTGCAAGAAAATCCTGAAGTGATGATATCCTTTGAAAAAAATATGATAATGTTTCTTTTCTTTTTGTTGTTTGTGAGAACTGAGACATGGAAAAATAACCCTTTCATCCAAATGTTAAAATTGTATGCAACCCATAGCAACGCTAGTAACTGCTGGGTGTGTTCTCACTTACATCCCCAAACAGGAACAATACCCATGATAGCAATGCCTCTCAATTTCACTGATCTAAACAGGACCAGAATAAATGGCTCATACATAATCTCCACAGCTAATGAGCACAGATCAGTAACTTTGATGGTTTCAAAACAGATAAACACTCCACAGATTTGTTTAAACATTACATGCCCGTTTAACACTAAATGCACACGGTTGGGCAATTCAGATTGCACCGGAGCAAAAATTACAGTTTATGGAGGAAACTATGGTCAATATTATTATATCCCAGATCCAGAACTAAATAGAACCCTTTATAGTACAAATTGCTCACAGTTCCCAATATGTGAAAATATTGGTTACCTGAGATTCCATGTTATTGCTTCCAGTTTTTTAGGAGCAGGCATACCGTCCATACATAGAGGGTTATATTATATATGTGGAAATAAAGCTTACGCCTGGCTTCCTACTAATGTTACAGGTACATGTTATATTGGGAAGTTAGTACCTGCTTTGGCTGTTTGCAAAGATACAGTGCGGCCAGACCAAAGTCCAGAATACCCTTTAGTGTTCAAAAGAGAGCTGTTTACTGAAGGTGACATGGCATGGTCATGGTTCCTTTCCTGGACAGGATGGGGAATTGAAGCAATGAACAGATTAAATAATTACACTAGAATTGTAGATGAGATTATTAATCTTACTACCACTGATATAGGTTTATTAAATGAAGAAATGGCTCAGCTTAAAAAAGTAGTATTAGAGCACAGATTAACGCTAAATTATCTCACTGCAGCTCAAGGTGGGATGTGTAAGGTATTTCGCACTGACTGTTGTATATACATTTCTGATAATGAGGACATTATTAAAGGGCATCTTGCTAAGATAAGAGAACTACAGAATAAGGCCAGAGATATTGCTAAAGATGGATGGAACCCCTTTCAGGGTTTAGGAGGTTTTGGTGATTTTTTTATATGGCATAGCAACATGGTTACAGAAACTAGGCGCTTACATTGTGATGTTCCTATTTCTCATATTTGTTATTTACTTCCTCATCAGGCTATGCCTCTGTGTGACTACCCGCTGTACCAACAAATGTACCACCAGCCCTGATGAACCCATTATTGTGAGAAAGCTAGGAGAGAGCTGAACAGGACGCCGTCTCTCTGCGCCAATGTAACAGGAGTTACCAGCAATCGGCTGAATGTAACGCGGAGAAGAATGGTGTCAAATAAACAAAAGGGGGGAAATGACATGGACATTCATTGTACTGTCCATTTAAGCACAAGATAATCCATTTTGTTCTCACTGTTGAAATGTGTTCTGTAACCTTCACCTAACACACAGACACTTCTCCTACTAAACGCTCTCTACTCCCCCCTCCCTTCTCAAGGTGTTACTTTTGCAATTGTTCTATTCACTAGTTTTTAATAATATATTTCTATTTGTTAGCTTTTAATAACATATTTCTATTTGTTAGCTTTTAATAACATCTCACACCACCCCTTTCTTATCTATGTATAAAATAACATGTAATAATACATTTTTCACGGAACGGACATTTTAAACACAGTTAGTGAGTCCTGTGAATCTGTTCCTGCAGCTGCAGTATTAACTTTGTTTTAGAGTCCCAATCAGAAATCAGTCATATCCTCGCCATATATGACGAAACACCGCCGTTAGTGAAACAGAGATCTAAAACCACCAGTGACAAAACACCAACTGGCAACACCAAGCATAATGTACCCAGACACTATAGGAAACATAATAGCCGTGACCCCAAGGGTTCTCAATTTGTCATCATTGATAAGTATACCCCCCGTGAAGAGGAGGAGCTATGACCAGAGGGGTTCATGCCTGGAAACATACTGGATACACAAGTTGCAGACTTATTCCCCCTTTGGACTAAACATTGAGTGGGACATCAACGCTTTTATTAATCAAGCATAAGATTCCAAATCGAATTACTTTGTTTTCAGATACTATCTGGGTGCAATCAGTATATTATCACTTCTTTTTCATTAACCATATGCCTTATGGTATATGGTTTTTATATTATATGTATATTATATATGCATATTTTATATTTTTTAACTTTAATATTTTTATTGGAATATTCTTGATTACTGAGTTTTGTGCACTTTATTGTGATTTTTTTTTTTGGCGCGTAATTCCTTATTTTTTTTTTTTTAATTTCCGGTATTTTTATGAATCCTAATATGACCATCAGCTCTGGGATTTATTCATCTTTTTTTATGTTGTTAGCGTCATTGTATTTGACTTTTTAATATTTAGTCATTTTTTCACTCTCTATGATAGATCAAACTCACACTTACATTGGCAATGTACGAGTGCCGGTAATACCAGATCATTCCACTAGATGGGGTGATTGTTTGGGTTCTTCTGGGGATTTATGTCTCCTTTATGGAGGGCGCCATGTTTTTGGTTATTTTCTGGCAATAAATATCATTCACTTTATTCGTTTTAGTTATTTTCTTTAACACATAGTTTTTAGACGATTTATGTTTATGAGTAACCTATTACTACCTCCGCCAATATTGATGCAGTTTTGTCAGTGCTCATTTTAGATCTCTGTTTCACTAACGGCGGCGCCATTTTTTGGTTAGTTTAGCCCTGTTATTCAGATCCGTATCACTCCCTCTTCCTGTCTTCCTCTTCCTGTTCATCAGAACGAGGCTTAACATGCAAACGGCAGCGCCATCTTGGCTATACCCAGAAGTAAATTCAGAATTACAGAGAATGATAACAGAGCTGATGATCATTAAGGGGGTATGTATTTTATTATATAAAGACAGTAAATTCAGTGCAACAGCACCCCAGATGATGCCTGTTGAGGTGAAACGGGTCGGGAAGTCTAGCTGATTCCACTGTTACTGTCTTACAAGCGCTGTTTTTATCTTTGTATTATTGTTGCCACATCATCCCTTTAATCCAGGACACATATGAATTACACAGGTTCTGAGGCTGATTTAATGCAGATAAAACACCAAGTGAGTTTAATTACTACCTTAATCAGCCACAGAACCTGTGTAATTATTGTGTGTCCTGGATTAAAGGGATGATGTGGCAACCTTTGTGTAACCTGTATATTTTCTGATTAAATTTTCTTCAATCCATACGGAATTACGCTATGTGCTCTCCTTTTTCTTTCCATGTCTAATGGTTGGGCTGTCTGCCCTGTATATTGTCCTATCTGCTGATATCCACTGGTCTGAACACCCCCTGGAGATTGAGCCTTTTCTGTGTGCCTGAACCATCCCTGGTACCTCACAAAAGCCTGATTGACTTGATAGGTGTACACCTATCTGAGTTCAATCGTTCCGGTAAGCGATTGGTGACTTTGGCGGTGGATCTTCTATCAATTTTCACTAATTAAGTGACACTTACAGTCTAATATATTATTGTTTTGATACACCTGGATTGTTTTTTTCATTTCACTGGACTACTTTTTGGTTTATCACTTAGGACCTACATTGGTCCCTATATTTTCACTTATGGACATTTATTTTTGTACATTTTATTCAAGCATTGTACTTATATTTTAGCGCTGCACTTTACTTTTACATAAATACCTTGTGCATTCATTAAACACTTTCTCATTCCACATTTATCACACATTTTATTCATTCTCTGTTTAGAATTTTTTTCATATTTTCCTCTCGAACACCTTTTCCCATATTTTTCCAAATCCATATCTCATCAAAAGGGTATATTTTTTCTTTTGTTACTTAATACATAAAATGAAACAACCTTAAGTTACTTACCTTTTTCTTCCTTAATCACAATTCCTTTGGCATAGCGCCTGGAATACATAGCCTGGAACACTTTTTTCTTTCTCTTAACCCAAAAGTAAAAATCATACATTTATAAATTTCCAAGTATTTGTATAGTTATTCCAATATTGTAGCATTTGTGTTAACTTAAACACAATTAAAAAACATTTGCACAAATAACCATTCCCGTTTTATAACAGGAAATACCAACAAAGGAGCCCATCGTCCCAACTACCCCTTGAACATACAATCTATTTTTTTTTCATAATTAATCTTGAACAACATATTTTTTTCCTACATAAAATACCACTCTAGGTTCTTCTATAAAACCATAATGACATTTACTGAACACTTCGCAGCCCAGGGCAATTTTATCAATCTGAAATATAGTACATTTGTTGACATTGAACCTTCCAAACCTTCAACAATGAGGATAGGCGGGGGGCGGGACTTCCGCTGATACGACCGGATGTGAGCGGCGGAAGTCAGCCTGAGTCTCCGTCAGTATCCTGAATAGTATGTGCTACAAACCGAGACCCAAGACCCCGATATACGATCGAACCCAGCAGCGAGATGAGTACTAAGCAATTGGCAGCCGATCGCCTAAAAGAGTATGCGAGGACGGAGAAAACAAAAAGCGTTCGGAGCCCTCCGCAGACAAGGAACGGCGGGCCTTCGGCGCTGGAAGTCCAGAAAACGAACGTGCCTCCGTCCCAAGCTGAGAAACCAGAGAAAGCTACGGAGCTAACACTGGAGCAGGTGAGCGGACAACTAATGGCGGCCATCCAAGCAAGCAGCGTGGGACTGACAGGTAAAATGAATGAGATCAGAACGGATATTGGACTGATTAGGCAAGATATGCATTGTATCAGAGATAGGATGGCTGAGGTGGAAAACAGGATATCTCAACTGGAAGATACAGTAATTCATATACCTAAAAAGATAGCAACAGTAGAAAAGCAGATTGGTACATGGCAGCAGAAAACGGATGATTTTGAGAATCGGATGCGCCGCAATAATATAAGAATAATAGGTCTTCCGGAGAAAGTGGAGGGGTTTAACCCGGGGGACTTTGTTGAAAAATGGTTGATAAAAACATTTCCAGAGATGGAGGTATCAAAGGCATTTGCGGTGGAACGGGCGCATAGGGTCCCTGCAGTAATACCTAAGCCTGGGCTTCCCCCTAGACCTCTGCTGGCGCGTCTCTTGAATTGCAGGGACAGAGATACAACTCTGCGAAATGCAAGACAAAAAAGAGAGATCCATTATGAGAATAGCAAAGTGTCAATATTTCCAGACTTTTCTCTAGAGCTACAAAAGCAGCAGGCAACTTTCTACGAGGTTAAGAAGAGATTGAGAGAAGCAGGAATAGAATACTCTATGGCATATCCAGCCCGGTTGAGAGTGGAGGAAGGAGGAAAGACTGTGTTTTTTAATACACCGGAGCAAGTTAAAGAATGGATTCGATCAACCAAAACTGTATCTAAATAATATGAAATAGAAAATCGTGAGATAATTTAAAGAAAAAGAACTACCGGGACAAAATACTGGAAGAGGGGGGGGGAGACTATGTTTGATTGATGGCGGGAGGGGGGTGGGGGAGGGAGAAGAGAAATGGTGGGGGGGTTTCCTTTTTTTTTTTTCCTTCCTCCCCCCTGTGACCCCTGCTGGAGGTTGAAACAGGGGTCATTGGGGAGATGCGGGAAAATGTAGTGTACCCCGTTCATCACAGAGTGGGAGTAATGGTGTGCCCCCGGAGGGGGATGGATAAGGGGGATGCTGTGGTTTGATAAATTTGTTTTTGTGAAGTGACAACATTGGGAGGTGGGGTGTTTTTTTTTTGTTTTTTTTTCTCGTGTGAGGGTCAAAAATCACAAAGTTAATCACAAAACACTAGGGGGGGAATAGTAGAAATGTATATTAAAGAAGTGAACATAATAAGATGGGATAGAATAAGGAGGGGGAGGGGTGGGAATAATAAAGAGTGTTATAAGAAGAATTGGGATTAAAGGGGTAAGGAAATAAATGGGGAGAATGAAAGTTAATCACACAGTATGATTTATTCACGGAAATACAGAAGGAAGGGGATTCACCTTTTTTTTTTTTTTTGCTTTTGCCTCTCCCTCTCCCTCCCCCTTTTTCTCCCCTAGTGATAGGGAAGGATATATTAATGAAAGCACCCTTCTTTTCTTATTTACATGGAGGGGGGTGGAGGAGTAGACAGGCTGAAACAAGACGAATTACCTATATAAAAGCTGATGCGATATGTCGGTAATGCCCTAAATTTAAGTATGTGTTTGATGTATGAATAGATGAATGGAGGGAAAAAGAAAATATGGTTACCAAATGACTAAAAATGGGTAAAAATTAATAACAATTGTACCTTTATATCGTGGAATGTGAGAGGTATGGGTACACAAGTAAAAAGGGCACAGGTATTTGCAGAAATTAAGAAAACTCAGGCCAAAATAATTTGCATCCAAGAAACACATATGGTTAATGAGAGACTTGATTATTTAAAAAAAAAAACATGGATACAATGGTCTTGCCACTCTTGCCACACAACTTTTTCGAGAGGGGTTTCATTAATGGTGCACCAGTCGGTGGCGTGGGAGTGCATCAGGGTAAGGAGGGATTCAGAAGGACGGTATGTTTTTGTCTTTGCCCTGGTGCACTCACTTCCAATGGTTATTATGGGGATATATAATCCACCCCCAGCTACACTGGGAGTACTGAAAGAAGCAATGTTATTTATGTCAGAATATCCAGAGGCATATGTTATATGTATGGGAGACTTTAATATGTGGTTGGATCCAAAGATGGATAGATTTGGAAAAAAAAGTCTTGGGAGAGGTGAAGGGTCTAAAATGTTGGATTGCTTCCTGAAGGAGGTGGGGTGGCTCGATATTTGGAGGACTAGAAACCCAGGAGTCAAGGCCTATTCATGACATGCTCCGGGTGGGGGGAGCATGTCTAGGATATACCTGGCTCTGGGAAATGAGAAAATACTCCCAATGGTGCACTCAGCCGCATACATGATTAACCACTTCCCGCCCGCCCTATAGCGGATTGACGTCCGGGAAGTGGTTGTGTTATCCTGACTGGACGTCATATGACGTCCAGCAGGATAACATGCCGCAGCGCGCCCCCGGGGGCACGCATCGCGGCGATCGGTGGAGCGGTGTGTCAGTCTGACACACCGCTACACTGATCTTGGTAAAAAGCCTCCGGCGGAGGCTCTTTACCACGTGATCAGCCGTGTACAATCACGGCTGATCACGCTGTCAATAGGAAGAGCCGTTAATCGGCTCTTCCTCACTCGCGTCTGTCAGACGCGAGTAGATGAGAGCTAATCGGCGGCTCTCCTGGCAGGGGGGTCTGCGCTGATTGTTTATCAGCGCAGCCCCCCCGCAGATCACCACACTGGACCACCAGGGATCGCCACTAGGACCACCAGGGAAGGGGCAACATGTGGATGGCCAGGTATGTACCCCATGGCCATCCACATGTGCCCAGTGTGCCAAATCTGTGCCAATCAGTGCCCACAAATGGGCACTGATTGGCACAATTATGTTGCAGTGATGCCCAGCAATGCCACCCTTAGGGGCATCACTGCAAACAAGCAATGCCATCAGTGCCACCCATCAGTGTCCATTCATGCCACCTGTCAGTGCCCATCCGTGCCCATCAGTGCCCATCTATCAGTGCCCATCTGTGCCCATCTGTGCCAACTATCAGTGCCACCCATAAGTAACCATCAATGCCACCTACAAGTGCCCATCAATGCCACCTATGAGTGCCCATCAGTGCTGCCTATAAGTGCCCATCCGTGCCACCTATGAGTGCCCATCAGTGCCGCATACCAGTGCCACCTATCAGTGCCCATCAGTGCCACCTATCAGTGCCCATCAGTGCCGCCTATCAGTGCCCATCATCAGTGCCCGTCAGTGCCACCTCATCAGTGCCACCTCATCGGTGCCACCTCATTGGTGCCCATCAGTGCTGCCGTATCAGTGCCCGTCAGTGCAGCCATATCAGTGCCCGTCATTGAAGAAGAAAACGTACTTATTTACAAAAAGGTTTAACAGAAACAAAGAAAAACTTGTTTTTTTTCAAAATTTTCGGTCTTTTTTTAGTTGTTGCGCAAAAAATAAAAACCGCAGAGGTGATCAAATACCACCAAAAGAAAGCTCTATTTGTGGGAACAAAATGATAAAAAATTTGTTTGGGTACAGTGTAGCATGACCGCGCAATTGTCATTCAAATTGCGACAGCGCTGAAAGCTGAAAATTGGTCTGGGCGGGAAGGTGTCTAAGTGCCTGGTATTGAAGTGGTTAAAGGGGTGTCTGACCACTCTGGGCTTATCTTTGAGCTAAGGATGGGTCCCAGAGGAAGACGGCCGGGATATAGAATACAGCCCTACTGGCTAGTCCAGATTGGGTCAAACGACCGTATACCAGAGCAAATGGAAATGTTTCTGGAGGCCCATGGGGACAGTATAAAGGAGGGAGTAACATGGGATACCTTCAAGGCGTATAAAGGAGGGATAGTAAGATCGACAATATCATATATTAAACGCACAAATAGGCAAAAGGGAGAGGAAATGGAAGAAGAATGGAAGAAGACCAAAACAGAGTTTATTAAGAATCCCTCTATTATGAACCAAATAGAATGGGTAGGAGCGGTGCGCCAATATAAGAATCAGTTAATAATTAAAAACAAACGTAAGAAGCTCCAGTTAAAACAAAAAAATTATGACCAAGGACAATATGCCAATAAAATAGTAAATTATCTAAAAAAAAAAAAAGTATCCACACTGGCTATAACAGAAGTGAGGACTGAGAAGGGGGAGATGGTTAAGACAGTGGAGGACATTGGGGAAACCTTCTATAGATATTATGAGAAAATGTATACATCAACGTTGACATGTACAGGAGAGGATATAGGAAAATATCTAGAGGATTTGGAGTTCCTGAAATTATCAGAAGAGCAAAAAGAGGAGTTGGAGAAAGATATTGAAGTGGAGGAAGTAAAAGAAGCCATAGAGTCTTTGGGAAAGGGTAAATCACCAGGACCCGATGGCATCCCATTGGAAATGTATCAGAGGTATGTGGAGATTATTGCCCCGACACTGACCAAGATGTATATGGGGACATTTGATCGGGGGGAAATGCCTGCATCCATGTATGAGGCAACAGTAATATTGATACCAAAACCAGAAAAAGACAGGAAGGAATGTGCGTCCTATAGACCAATATCTTTGTTAAATATCGACTACAAGGTATTGGCAAAGGTATTGGCTTAATGGGGTTATTCTATCTATTGTATCAGAGGACCAAACAGGATTTATGCTGGGGAAGTCCACTACAAATAATATTAGAATAACTCAGCTGATGGTTCAGCTGAAAGAGTATTTTCCAGAGTCGAGTGCCTTGGCATCGTTGGATACGGCCAAGGCATTCGACTCTATAGAATGGGAATTCCTGCAGGCAGTGTTGGAAAAAAGTGGATTTGGGGAAGGATTCAGAAAATGGGTGAGAATATTGTATAAACAACCATGCTCTAACCTTTTGATAAATGGAATTCTGTCCCCCACAGTGAAATTGCAAAGGGGAATGAGACAGGGGTGCCCGCTGTCCCCCCAATTGTTCTCACTTGCTATAGAGGTACTAGCTAATAGATTTAGACAATCTAAAATATATAAAGGGATTAGAGTGGGGGATAGGACTGAACACATAGGACTATATGCAGATGACATCATATTATATATGGAGGATGCATATAGCTCATTAGGGGAGGCAATGAAGATAATAGAAACATATGGGATACTATCGGGACTTAAAATAAATTGGCAAAAATCCTCATTGATGTTATTAAGACCAGGAAAGGAGAGGAATTTTCAGACCCCATTAAAAATAGTGGACACTTTTAAATATTTAGGAATAAATATTACATTGGAAGCAGAAGTAACCCTTAAAGCAAATATAGACCCCTTGGTAGAATGGTAGAATGGTAGACCCCTTGGTAGGTGGGAGTGAGGGAAAAATGGCAGGGAGTCATCCCGGGAATGAGTGAGCAGGACTGGGATGAAATCTGCTCCTCACACCTGAAAGTATCGCCGTCAATAAACAATAGAATAATTCAATTAAATATAATACATCAGACATATTTGGCACCAAATAGACTATATAGGATGGGGAGGATGCAGGCGTCAGATTGTACAAGATGTGGAGAGGGAGGAGCGGATTTCATCCATGTCATGTGGCAGTGTGGATGTATAGGAAGGTATTGGCAACAGGTAGTTAAGAAACTAGGAAAAGTCATAAATAAACCTATGACGGCTACGGTGGAGTTATGTGTGCTGGGGGTGGTAAAAGATAGGGTGTGTGGTTACACTAGGATATTTTTGCAAAAAGTATTATTCCTGGCCCGAAAACAAATAGTGGAAAAATGGATCCAGCCAAGCCCACCTACAATAAATCAGTCAGTGAGGGTGGTAAACCAGGTGGTCCCATGTGAGAAAATAATGTATGAACAAAGAGGAAATATGCAGAAACCTTATATAAATAAGGTTTGGGAAAAATGAAATAAATCACATTTGACGACAGATATAGGAAGACCAGAAATTACAGTATAAAATTAGTAAAACGAGAAAGAATTAGTGACCATAAGATGAAGAGGGAAGAGTGAGTGTAAGAGTGGGAATGAGAATGATATTTATGTAAAATTTGTGAAAGAAAAAGTATAGAAATGATAATGTAAGTTGTGTCAAATAACTTGTAAAGTAAAGTTTAAAAAAAAACAAAACAATGAGGATAGGCAATTGCACACTTAAAAACATTCCTTGAAATCAGACTGTAACTGAAATAATCAAAATACCCCAGCTACAAGTTACAATGTTATTCTTAAAAACGTTTATTTTGCAATTATCTTAAACCTTTTAATCTACTTAATTATCTGATCAAAGTCCTCAAAAAAAATATTTGGTACCACCAAAAAGTAATTTAATAGTGACGTCACATTCCCCATATATGATTCCAATTAACGACTGGGCATGGGCTTAATAATATGTGCCCAACACATTCCATGAACAGACTAACAGTAGTTGCAACCTTTAAACAATAAACATGTAATAACATACTTTAAATCTATACAGTTAACTTCTCTGAACTAAACCCCTCTCAACATTCACTCTCCATTCCAGCAAGTCTCTCGGACTCACTGAATATGGAATGCAAATATAGCAATATGCATTCTCTAATAATACAAACAACGATGAAAAGCACCCATAAAACAAAATTTATAAGAATCTTTTTTATCATATTATTTACCTTAATTTCTATCCTCTATCACTGAATTATTAGAACAAAGATGGCAATATTATATGTGTTAAAATTAAGTGTGTTAAAATGGTCTGTATTTGTTCAATATTCATTTAAAATAACCAACAATATTATGCTGAATGGCAAGTTCCCCTTTTTAGTTTCAATAATAATACATGGGCTTATACATATCTCAAAATTTCTCAATATCTACTGCATAGATTGAGAGAGGCTGCAAAAACAATGAACTTCCTCATTTTAGACTGAAAACTATTCTTACTTAATTATTCTCCATCCTGAGTTTTAATTGCTAAAAACCTAGGATCTGGACAATCCTTGACGAATATTCCTAATCATCCCTTGGTTTAAGTACTACATAATCAACAAAGAATAGATAACAATGAATATCCGTGTAGCTACAGCAAACACATGGACACTTTGCCAGAATTGGTACACTTCGCCATTAATGTTTTCCAATGTCCCCATAATGTCACTTCCCGTTTTTAAAACTAATTTTACTTCTGCGTGTCTTGACTATGAACTGTGTGGCAGACGTATTGGTAGCATACTAATTCACCTTCGATAATGGATTTAACTTCAGACACAGTGTTCCTAAGCTTCTAGATGTGAGCTCCACCTGGCCAAGGAGTGCTAAGTTCCATTAACTTTTCCACTGCAATCCTAAGACCTTAATACTCCATCAGTTTTCTTGGCTGCTCTTTTATTAATTTAATTTTACTTTCATTAATAAATACCTCCTCTCTTACTCTTCCTTCAAATCTTAAATTACATTAACCTCTGCAATGTAGGATGTTTTCATTAAACTTTAAACACCTTTAAATTCACTTACTTTATCCTTACCACAAAGTAGGGTGTTTTCATCAAAACACTCCCTCTCCTTACACAAACCCCCCAGCACACCTAACACCTTTTTTTGCAACCTTGATCATTCTATGCTCATACCTTCAAAGAGTCATCAAACATGTTAAATGTGTACTTCAAACAACTACACATCTTGCAAGCAAATCAAGCACTTATAATGCATAATCCCATAAACAAATATTAGTAAAGTGGAGACCTCATATAACTTATATACTATTGTACTTTTACTTTACTGACTGTCCATTTAATATTCATTCTCTTTATGCACTGTATGTCTATTTTATTCTCTTGAGACATTTGTTGACACTCAGTAAGAATATAAATATCCATTTCTACCCCTCTGTTAGAATACACCAGTGACTGTGGTAACCTAAGCAAAGAAACTTTCTCTTGTTTAACCCTTAAGATATCCCTTCAATTTCTCAGTGTAACTCTTGTTATATTTTTTTTTTATATAGTAGTGAAAGCTTTAAGTTTACATTGTATAGCCAAAATACCTTTTGTCCCATATGCATAACAACAGCAACATTTTTCTTAATTTTTTTTTAGTCTTTTTAACACCTTAAATCAGGGGTGCCCAACCACTGGCCCGTGGGTGGTGGGTCAGCAAGCCCAGATCGCGAGTTCCCGACCCGCCATCTCCGAGGATTAGTGCGAAGAACGGAGCCACCGCTAGAGGAAACAGAGCTGATGCTTCCTGTATAGCGCTGGCTCCTTCACAGGCAGAGTGATACCAAATGTACTCCGCCTGTGACAGGAAGCATCGTCTCTACTCTCTACTGCAGCTGCATGCTTCTGTCACAATTATGCTTGGGGATGGCGGGTCGGGACACAGGAACCCACGATCTGGGACAGCAGCCACCAGTACCAGCCACCAGTATCAGTACCAGCCACCAGTATTAGTACCAGTACCAGCCAGCAGTACCAGTACCAGCCAGTAGTACAAGTACCAACAAACTGTACCAACCAGCAGTACCAGCCAGCAGTACCAGTACCAGCCAGCAGTACCAGAACCAACCAACAGTACCAGTACCAACCAGCAGTACCAGTACCAACAGTACCAGTACCAGCCAGTAGTACCAGTCATCAGTACCAATACCCGCCAGCAGTACCCGCCAGCAGTACCAGTACCCACCATCCCAAAAAAGAGGGTTTCACCATATCAGATTGAAACAGTGCAGTAGCACTGAGATATAGTTAAAGAAAGAAACATCCCCCTTCAATGGGACTTTAAAGGCCACATTGAACACACATAAAAGTCTGCAATCAGAACAAAGTAATCGATATTAAAAAGCATCCAACTTGATACAAAATGTGCATATATGTGATAAAAAACCAAGCAACAAAAACAAAAAACAACAGTTTACATGAAAAAATATGACAAAGAGATGATAATACTCTCCCATAGGATAATCCCCAGGTACCCAACGCGTTTCTGGTTAAATACCTTCGTCAGGGGTATAGGATAGAAGTACATATGATCATAAATTGTTTTTACTCATGTAAAATGATTCTATAAAGAAAATAGATGAGGCGACTGTCCAAATGGGGGTATAGATGGACGCCAACCAGGGAGCAACGGGGTCTTGGAACAAAAAGTTCCCATGTATTATTGGTCTAAGAGGCCACAGCAACTGTATTCCAGTAAAATAGCTGAACAATATATATTGTATGGACATCTAAGTAAGTAACTATCAGAGACATTTAGTGAGGCTCCGGACCGATAAGATAGTATGCAAGATTCCTAACACCATCTGTCTTCCATCATTTACTGGAACAGGTCTGAGAGGTCGGTGTCTCCCCCGCTTCGCGGTGCCTGAAACATCCGTACCAGTCATCAGTACCAGCCAGCAGTATAAATCAACAGTACCAGTACCAGCAAGAAGTATCCGCCAGCAGTACCAGTACCCACCATCTGTACCAGTCATCAGTACCAGCCAGCAGTATAAGCCAGCAGTACCAGCCACCAGTATCAGTACGAGCTAGCAGTACCAGTACCAGCAAGCAGTACCTGTACCCGCCAGCAGTACCAGTACCCACCAGCAGTACTAGCCAGCAGTATCAGTCAGCAGTACCCACCAGCAGTACCATAACCAGCCAGCAGTACCAGTACTAGCCAGCAGTACCAGTACCAGCCAGCAGTACCCACCAGCAGTACCAGCCAGCAGTACCAGCACCTGTCAGCAGTACCCACCGGCAGTACAAGCCAGCAGTTCCAGCCAGCTGCAGGAATCCTGAGGAAGAAGTGAAGATTGAGGTCAGTTGAGGAGCAGGTAAACCGCTGTGCATCAGTGTGAAAGCAGCCTTAGGCCCCTTTCACATGATCGGTCCGATTGGGTCCGCCTGTCTGTTTTTCAGGTGAACTCAAACGGACTCTCCATTTGCCTCTATAGAGCGGCAGATGTAAAAGGACTTGTGCCTGTTTACACCCGCCTATCTGCAATCCGATCTCCTTAAAAAAAAAAAAACAGAAGAGGATCTGTCCCCTTCTGTCTGGGCGGATCGGAGGGTAGAGCGGGTTGCATCCGTGTCTGCTCTACATATGCAGAGTGGACACAGACCTGCCATCCCTCCTTTACGCTCATTGTGGCCCACGACCGGTTACCAAGTCGATAAAGTGGCCCTTGCTCCTCAAAAGGTTGGGCACCCCGCCTTAAGTGATGACCTACCCACATTTGAAATTTCCCCCATACCTTCTTTCATTCTTTAAAGAAAACTTAGCAGATTACATGAACATACATACAAAAGTACTTACCAATCACGATATTTGGGTGTGCAGCAAGGGAGATTCCTAATTTACTTCGTCCCTATTTCTGACTAAGAAATCCTACCAAAAGATTCAAAAGCTACCAATGGGCGTGTACACTTTTCCACAGCATTCCCGGAATGCTTAAAGCCAACAAAAGTATGCAAGTAAACTACCAATAAGTAATCACAAGTTATGACACCAGTGGAGTAATACTAATTTGCACAAACTTCAAGTATTTCCTAAGTACCTGACCTGAGGCGTTTGTCCTATAAGGGTGGGCAACCCGGGTGAAAGTTAGACCAACTCTGTCACTGAAGCGGCCTGCACCCTCCCCAACAAAAAATACTCAAGTAAAAAACAATTCTCCCTTTAATCTAAGTCCTTATCAAATGTAATCTACATTAAAAAGAGATATCTAATTACCTGAGCATTTAAAATTCTGACACCACTGAAAGGTGCAATTTCACCTTTAACCACTAGTACTGACTATTATCTAATTATAATTACCTTTCATCGACCGATTCTGTTGCTTTTACACCCAAATATGTCTCTATGCATAGGGGACAGCGTATATGAATAATTGACACAGCACAGTTGCTTCATACACTGTTCCACTTTATTCTGGCTCAGACAAGGTGTTAAGTATGGATGAAAGGTGGGCGTTACTGTCCATCTTCCACCAATAAGGGGTACATATTCAAATGACACATTTCCTTTTAACATACAATCAACCAATCAGAGTCATTAACTCTAAGCAAACCCACTATGTCACATTATATGTCACATTATATTATGTCACTCAGACAGATATAACTTGAGACTATCTCATGATAACTAAAGTCCCCTATGTCTGGTTTCTATTTCAGCACAAGTTCCCTTCTTAAATAACAATATATATTTACTTGATCAGCAAAATGATAGCTTTTTTTTACATGACTCTTTCACATGCCTCGCAGATGCAATGGCAACAAGGAACACAACCTTGTATGTAAGAATGGAAGGAAGAATATCCTTCACAGGTTCAAGGTTCAAAAGGCAGTTTCTAAAAAGTGTCAACAGAAATAGATTCAGGTCCCAAGGAGTCACAGGTGGTTGCACAGGGGGAGCTACTTGAGACACCCTGTACAAAAATCTGAACCAATGATTAGGAGGATAGAGGTCTTTGAAATAAGATTGCAAGGGCCAAAATTTGCCCCTTGATGGTCGGAAATCCTGACACAAAGTATTCCTTGGGGTGAATCTTTCTTTCCTTGCACTAGGTGAAAAAAGTTTTCCATGTGCGATAGAGCTTACAAAAGGTAGCCCTCCTAACTTTTAGCAGCATGGGAATTACTGAATCAGAAAGACCCTGTCTGTCAAGACTTGGGCTTCAAAGATGGTGGATTGGACCTTGAAATAAAACACCGGGTGGAGGATCCGATGGAGATTTGTCAGTTCGGTGCAATGAGCATTACTGGGATGTACTCAGAGCTTTAAATCGAAAAACATATAAATATATAACCATATATTAATCAATATATGCAAAAAAAGTCCTTCAACCGTGTTGCAAAATCTTGTAACCATTAATGTGACTGGCGTGCTCCTAAGTTCCTTCAATATTCATATGTGACTGAGCGAGACACCTCCACCATTTAGATTGGCCACTCACCAGATGCTTAATTAAAGATGCGCCTTTGGTTCATTCAAGGGATAACCACTCCACCTAAGTAACACTCCTCACCGGCTAAAAACATGGACTCTAGTATTCCTCATAGGAAAAGCATAGGGACAAAAAGCGATCATAGCGCAATATGTTTAAACTATTTATTTTAAAATTCAAAGTAAGAATGACCACTCACATTTAAAAGTGCCCTTGAGCCGACACGAAGCTTATCCAGCAGTTACGGACGGGTGTATGGCTGTTTGCATGGTCCGCTTGATAGTAATGTGCGGTCTCCATGCTCGGCTTGCGCTCCAAGCCTCGTTCCCGTTCACGTCCGGTCACCTGATGCAAGAAAACTCCCAGCAGCCTCTACGCGTTTGAATAATATATGGTTATATATTTATATTTTTTTTCAATTTAAAGCTCTGAGTATATGCGTATGAGAATATTTACAAGTGATTATTTGGAGTAATAGAAAATGAACACTTTGCAAGTGGTGGTTAATTATGGGAGTAGCGCATTCACACACACCAATTAGCATTTTTTACCCATCCTAGTGAAGGGTTTTATTTGAGTGCAGCAACCCTGACACACAAGGTTGAAAAATTTGTATAATATTTTTTTGAGAAATTAGGGGTTTTTGCGCCGGTGACACACACACAGTAATTACTGGGATGTAGTCTATCTTAGTCCTGTGGATTAGACGAAGAAGGAGTTTCAGAGAAGTGATCCCACAGAGCTACCATAGCATCCACTGCTTCTGCCAGATGATAGCTGCCTTTGGTGACAAACCTGTCCAGTTGTTGTTACATTTGCAGGCCAGGAGGCCCACATCTGACATCCCCAACCAGTGTCACAGTTCCTAAAATACTTCCAGATGTAGAGAATATTCCCCTTGGTCTAGGCGCTGCCAGCTGAGGTAGTCTGCCTGCTAATCATACACGCCTTGAATGTGCATGGCGGATAAGGCTGCAGGATTACTTTCTTTCAAGACTCAAATCCTTTCTACCTCTCAAGTTGTCACAATACTTTGGGATCCTCCCTAAAGGTTGATGTATTCACTGCTGTGGCATTGCCTGAGTAAATGCTGGATCAGATGATCCTCCGGTCTGGATCTCCAGCCTTGCAGGGACAATCAAATTGCTTGGAGCTTTAGAATGGTGATATGGAGTTAAGATACCTCCAACCATCCAGTTGCCTACACCAATAAGGTGTCTGAGACTCCTCCCCAACCCTTCAGCCTTGCATTTGTTAAGATTTTCTAAAACATTGGAAAGAAAAGATTTCTCCAACTCCAGAACAGGATTACTTAACCATGAGGTGAGGGACAACCTGTTCTTCAATGTCATGCAAAACAGTTTGTCTAAAGACTGAACTGACGTGCCACAGTAAGGCCAGGTTCATACTAGCTGCAGCCGCAGCACGCAGCAGGGGGTCTAGTGCATCCTTGTTCTCCGTTTCAGGTGTGAATTAGGTTCGAATTTTTGCCAGAATTTGGACCTGAAACGGAGCCAAAGACGCACCGGGCCCTTTTCCAGTGTGGACCGCGGCTGCCCTGGAGCTGTGTGAACCTGCTCCATTGAGAGCCGGTCACAGTCTCTTGTCAAGAGAATTGGATGCGAGGAAAAGTGTGAACCCAGTCTGATAGAACATTGTGCTGTAGTAGTCTGGAGTAGTCGTTAAGCAAAATGACCATCAAGCCCAGAATTCTTATGCAGAATAAAATAATTGCACAGCTCCAGGACTGTAGAGTCTGAGTATGAGATCGGAGAGCCCGAAGTTTAACTTAGGGAAGAGAGACTCTGGTTTGAGCTTTGTCTAGGAAGACACCCAGATTCTTCAATCAATAGGTTGGTTCTAGTGCTTAAATCTGAAGGCTCAGGATTCAGCTAAACATTTTAAAGGTCTGGACTGTCCGCCTCACATCTGACCTGACTGTTCCCTTTATAGGAGGTCATCCAGATATCCCTTGATGGGAATGCTCTGGGAGTGTAGAAACTACGGTGCCAGTATTTTGGTAAACACTGGGTGTATGGAGGGCAGACCAATTGATAGGGCCACAAATTGATAGTGTTGGATGCCCACAGGCATTATAGGCAGCACAAGGATAGTTGCATGCCTTTTTATTTTTTTGGGGGGTCCAGTCACACTGTTGTGCATTGCACCACTTAATTACAGCACAGCACTTTAAAGGCAAACTTTGTCATGTATTTAGGCACATTGTGTTAGGCAGCCTATTCATTTTGTTTTCAATCTCTCTTTATTATTTTTCCATTTAACACTTATTACAAATACATATATACGTTCCTTGCTTTATAAAATAGTGCCCTCAGTTCTCAAAGAGCACTGCTCTGTCTAAATGAATTCTATATTCTAACGGTATATCAATACATTATTATATTATCATACATAGAGTCCATTGCAGTACCTTTCTTCCATTCATAACAAACATCCAAACCACAACCCTTCGAGGAAAAAAAAAAAGAAGTCAACCCCCCCCTGTTAAGGTGGTACGTTCCCTTTCATAAATATTGTAATACAATTGCAGAGGACTTAAACACTTCCCATTGTTGCCATATTTTTTAATATGGCAACAATGGGACAGTGACAGTGATCGATCGATACTGCATTTGGGTGGGCTGGGCTGGGCGGAGGGCAAAACGCAGGTGCTAGCAGTTATCTGGGCTGATCCCACTAACACTGCGTTTTTGGGAACCCTAAACTGCCGGGGACGCTAGTATAGATCTGATCGGATCAGATATTGATCCGTTCAGATACTATACAACTAAGGGAGGTGTACGGTGCATGCGTGGGTGTTAGCGTTACTGGCGCTAACCTGAGGCTGCCTGGGGCTGGTGCTTACCAGTTCACCAAAATGCTACCAAAAAAACTGTTAGCGATCGCAGGGATCAGGCCTGACTCTGCGAACGCTGCAGTTATGCGGTTAGTGTTTTGTAAGTGACAGTGATCGATCGACACTGCACTTGGGTGGGCTGGGCTGGGCCGGGCGGAGGGGCAAAACGCAGGTGCTAGCAGGTATCTGGGCTGATCCTGCTAACACTGCGTTTTTGGGAACCCTAAACTGCTGGGGACGCTAGTATAGATCTGATCGGATCAGATATTGATCCGTTCATATACGATACCATTAAGGGAGGCGTATGCTGCGTGTGTGGGTATTAGCGGTACTGGCGCTAATCTGACGCTGCCTGGGGCGACGCATATCACCGCCGGGCGATCAGGGGGCTAAACCTTTATTAGGTAATAAATGGCGGGTGCCCTGACACTATAAAGATAAACTAACTAACCAGCGTCACCCGTAACAGTTATACGGTGATCACTGGTGAAAGGGTTAACTAGGGGGCAATCAAGGGGTTAAAACCTTTATTCGGTAGTATATGGGGGTCCCTGTCGCTATAAAACACTGACGGCGAACCTAAATATTTACCTCCCTAACTATCATCACCAGTGACACTAATACAGCGATCAGAAAAATGATCGCTTAGTGACACTTGCGACGGGGGTGATCAGGGGGTTAAAACTTTATTACAGGGGTTAGGGGGTACCCTAGACCTAAAGGGGGCTAACACTAACTGCCCTACCACACTAACTGTCACAAACTGACACCAATGCAGTAATCAGAAAAAAAAAAACAACAAACTGCTTGGTGTCAGTGTGACGGGGGGGAGGGGTGATTACGGGGTGATCGGGGGGGTGTAAAGTATGCCTGGCATGTTCTACTGTGTGTGTGTTGGTGTAACTCACTCAGATGTCTTCTCTCCTCGTCACCGGAATGGAAAATACCGAGCCGAGGAGAGATGACATAATTTCCTCTGCCTCTGTGTACTATACAGAGGCAGGGGAAGATTGTCATTGGCTGGGAGCGATCGCGAGGGGGGGACACGAATGGATGGCCTCCCCCTCATCTCTGAACGCTCCCAGACAGAAGCCGACCACCTTGGGCACCGGGGGGGGTCCGATCGGACCCCCCGCCCGCGGCAAGCAATCACGTACCAGGTACGTGATTTTGCCTGCCCGTGCCATTCTGCCGCAGTATATCTGCGTTAGGCGGTCGGCAAGTGGTTAAGAGATTCAGAAGGAAGGAGCTTATATATAGTTGATAAATTATGGATCAGTCTTTGTTCCTTTATTAATCATTGTTCAAAGCTAGTTGGCTGTCTACCAATTAAGGAAGGTTGTATACTAGTCCTAATGTATGTATTTAACTGTTGATATTGCATCCATTTCTGTTTATGTTCAGTCCCCAGTTCGGGCAATCATGGAAGCTTGCTATCCATTAAGGTCTGAGTTATACTTACATTTTCAGTCCTTTTCCATTTAGGAAAGTTTATAGCCTCTAGTGCTGGTGGAAATTCAGGGTTTGAAAATAGGGGGGGTCATTGGTCCCATCAATGTGGAAAGGAGTCCCCTTTTCAAGATTTTATCCCATATCCTTAGAGTCGATAACGTAAAGAACGTTACATCTTTTTTCCCCGGTTGAAACTTTAATCCATGGAAGGGATTTAAGTTGCAAACCAATAATGTCTTCCTCCAAAGTTACCCATTGTTTATACTTTGCATTATGGTACCAATCTATGATCCTAATTAAAGAAGCAGATTATAGATATTTTATAAAATCAGGGAGAGGAAGGCCTTCGTTCTTTTTTGTTCTAATTAGAATATGTTTTTATTTGTGATGTTTTATGAGCCCAGATAAAGCTTCCTATAGCCTTAAGTACCTGCACCATTAAATTAATTGGAGAAGTTAAGGGTATATCTTGAAATACATACAGTTATTTTGGTAATATATCCATTTTTACTGTATTAATTCTCCCTATCCATGAATGGACCATTTTATCATATCTTTGGAGTAATTTCATAACCTTGCATACCATTGGGGAAAAATTCAATTCCTGCAGTTTAGTCATATCTGTCTGGATATACAGTGGGGACAGAAAGTATTCAGACCCCTTTAAATTTTTCACTCTTGGGGGCGCATGCGCAGCGGGATGCGGGACAGACGTGAGTGCTGAGAGCTCCGTCGGACCGGAATTGCCAGGCCTAAATCCCGGGGCGATTTCCCAACAAAAACTACCTGAAATACACCAACACCCCCGGAGAACATAGCGGTGCATGCAATCCTGCAAAAAAAAAAAAAGGTAAAAGCTGCTCCGGACACTCTTTTACGAACTATCTGCTCAGTCTGGAACTAAAGCAGAGGAAGATGTCCCAAAATGGCGCCGGCGCTCGGGCTGCCTCTAACAGCTCCACACCACAACAGCAACTCTCTTCTAAAGACTGTGAGTACAATCCCCCCTTGTCTAAAGCAGACCTAGATGCAAGTCTCTCAGCTGTATATGAGAAGTTAGCTAATAAAATACAGCTTGAGCTCCACAAATCTACAAATGCTTTAACACAGGAGATTGCTAACATTGGAAGCCGTACTGATATATTAGAGACTAAGCATGATGAACTCTCTCTTGCACATTGTGACCTCAGGAGAGACTCCTGAAACACTTGCTGACAGCTTTTCTTACATGCAAGCACACGGGGAAGATTTAGACAATCGAAATAGCGGGAATAACATTAGAGTCTGTGGTATCCCAGAGTCCATCACAGAGCTCTTCCCTGCAGTGTCAAGGGTCTTCCACACGCTCCTACCTGACAGACCCATGTCAGCGTTTGCATGCGACAGGATCCACAGAGCGCTTCGCCCTAAACCACCCCCAGATAGACCTCCTTGCGACATTATAATGTGCATGAAGGATTTTCTTACCAAAGAAGATATCATGATGGCTTCCAGAAACACACCAAGTATAGAGCTGGATGGCTTCAGATTACAAATTTACCCTGACATCTCTCCAGCCACCCTGGATCACAGACGCAGGATGAAAGAAGTCACCACAATTCTGCAGACAGCCAGAATTAAGTATCGATGGGGTTTTCCTTTTTATATTGTCAGTAATGCATAACGGCACCACACATACAGTCTACAACATCATAGAGGGGAAAGATCTACTCGTCAAACTGGGCCTGTTGGAACCTGAACCCCAAACCGTCTTCCTGTAACACCCCGTTCTTCACCTATCTGGTCCACTCCTTCTTCACGTCGTAATTCAAGAGACCAGAGAAGGTGGTGCCAACCCCCTCAAGATCAGGCTTAAAGGCATTTTTTTTTTCTCTCTCCTTTTCCCTTTTTTTTTTTAAAGGAAGGAAAAAAAAGAACGAAGGCAGCAGCTAGAACTGGGCAATATAGTCTCACAGACTTTGCATATTCTCACCTGAACTACCTTATTTCAGTCCATTGCCCGGGAAACGCTAGATCCCTTCATATAAAAAACACGCTGCTAACTCAAGTTACATTATGGGGGGCTCCACCACTCCTCCTTTAAACTAAACTAAGCAAATCTTGACTTTCTCTGTCGGATAAAATTTTGAACCTCTCCAACATTAGAAGACATATATGTTCATCCCGGTATTTAGGGAAATAGAAAAAAGGAGGAGGGACTGTGGGGGATCCCCCCCCTTTTTTTTTGCTTTTACTACCTTTGTTGTCCTCTGATCTCTTTTTTCTTGAAAAAATATATTAGGCTTAAAGATCACTTTTTAGCTTTAGAGCCACCTGTTTACACCTTATACTAAACGTTAAATTTTTGGTTTTTGTTGTGGTTATGCTTAGATTGTTACTCTAACCATGCATATTGTTGATTTTACCAAATAACTTTGCCTGGCACATCTGCCACTGCTGGTTTGACCCCATACTCTCATCCTCGGCCTAGTGTGGCCCCCCCTTTGGATTGGGACCGTGCCGGGCCTGGTTTGAGAGTCTAGGACTCCTTTGTCCTCCTTTAAATTTGTAAGGTCAGTCCACTTCAAGTCCCCTGGCTCCCTTATGGTATATTACAAATTTCACTTTTTTGCCCTTATGGCACTTGTTCTAACTAGAATGTTCTCTGGAAGATTTCATCCCTATGTCTTTGAAAGTTTACCAAAGAGGAAATGCAATTTAATGTACTACAGATGTTCTCTCATCATAAAACACAGCCTTAAACTATATTACTTACTGTTTACCTTTATGTATAGCATTGATTACAACTATAGCCTCCTATATTCCACTAATTATATACCCGAAGTTCAGTACGTATATAGGTTTTTCTCTGGCCTAATCTATAGAATTTGCCCATTCATCTCCCTTAAAAATGGGTCTTAAAATTTTTTCACACAATATCCAAGGGTTTAACTCCCCACACAAACGCAAAAAAGCATTTAGACACAATAAGAGACTTGGTGCTGACATCCTCCTCCAGGAAACACATTTTTCCTCGGAGAATCACCCCCATTACTTCGATAAAACATACAACCAACATTACTTCACCACATTCTCTAATAAATCAAGGGGTGTAGCAATTTTTATTTGCAACTCTATCATGCTCGAAATACAACACATCTATAGAGATGTAGATAGCCGTTATATTATACTGAAAGGCACAATGAACAAACGTTCACTTACAATCGCCTCCATATATGCTTCTAACAAAGCCTAAACGTCATTTTTCAATACATTTTTTGAAACTCTAGACCGCTTTAGCTCCCCCCATATAATAATGGGAGGAGACTTTAACTTAGCCGCACACCCCTCTCTAGACAGAAGCAGAGTCACTCTCTCCTCGAAGGCCTTCTCCAAGTCAATCAATCGCTCACTCAGCAAATTTCAACTGATTTACTCTTGGAGAGCTCATAACATTGGCGTAAAAGCTTATACCCACTACTCTCACCCACATGATTGTTATGCCAGACTCGATTATATTTTCAGTACTCCCATCCTTCTGGCAAACTCCTCGAGGGCTCGGATCCACCCTTGTCCATGGTCTGACAATGGCATGGTTGCATTTGAAACTTCTCATATAGGTCTTGCCCCTTCCCCATTTAACTGGCGTCTGAATGTCTCCCTCCTATCTGATCCATCCACACTCCAAAACATCCAAACGCACATTGAGGATTACTTTACTAACAACTCAACTGATGACATCTCCCCTACCTCACTCTGGTCAGCGCACAAGGCAATTCTTAGAGGTCATCTGATTAGTATTGCAGCTGCCAAAAATAAAGCTAAACTTACAGAAATTAAGTCCCTCACTAAAGACTTAGATCTTTTATACATCAAGCTAGGCCAATCTCCCTCTCCCGAAATTACGATTCAAATCCAATCTAAGCATCAAGCTTTAGACTCCATCCTCTCAACAGACACTGAAAAATCCCTTAGATTTTCCAAAGCCAAATTTTTGCTACATGGCAATTCTACTTCTACCATGTTTGCTAAAAAACTTAATCAAGAACACAAACCCCCTCATATATACAAGCTACGAAACCAAACTGGTAACCTGGTCACCCACCCACGTGAAGTCTTATGCCGCGTACACACGAGCGGACTTTCCGGCATACTTGGTCCGGCGGACCAGAGTCCGGTGAACAATCCGACCGTGTGTAGGCTCCGGCGGACTTTTTCCCAAAAACCCGCCTGACCTAGATTTGAAACATGTTTTAAATCTTTCCGTCGGACTCAGTTTCTGGCAGAAAGTCCGCTCGTCTGTGTGCTGGTCCGATGAAAAGCCCGCTCGTCTGTATGCTGGTCCAACGGACCAGATGTGATGAAAGGCCAGGGTATTGCATTTTGCGCTCGCTGCAATAGTAAAAACAAATTTTCCTATTGCGGCGAGTGCGGTGCATACCAGGCCCTTAGGTCTGGTATGGATTAAAAGGGAAGCCCCTACGCCGAAAAAAACGGCATGGGGTCCCCCCTAAAATCCATACCAGACCCCGATACGAGCACGCAGCCCGGCCGGTCAGGAAAGGGGGTGGGGATGAGCGAGCGCCCCCCCTCCTGAACCGTACCAGGCCCCATGCCCTCAACATGGGGGGTGGGTGCTTTGGGGAAGGGGGCACCCTGCGGGGCCCCCCCACCCCAAAGCACCTTGTCCCCATGTTGATGAGGACAAGGGCCTCTTCCCGACAACCCTGGCCGTTGGTTGTCAGGGTCTGCGGGCGGGGGGCTTATCGGAATCCGGGAGCCCCCCTATAATAAGAGGGCCCCCAGATCCCGGCCCCCCACCCTATGTGAATGAGTATGGGGTACATGGTACCCCTACCCATACACCTAGGGAAAAAGTGTCAATAATAAAACACACTACACAGGTTTTTAAAATAGTTTATTAAACAGCTCCGGGGGGGTCTTCCTCCGGCTTCGGGGGTCTTCTTCCGGCTTCGGGGGTCCCTGCGATTCCTCTTCTCCCGGCGTCTGGTTGGTTCTTCTCCGCTCTTTCCGGCCTCTTCTCCCGGTGTTCAAGTTCTTCGGCCGGCTCCTCCGCTGTCTTCAGGCAGCTCTCTTGCCAGCGGAGGTCCGAACTTCTGGGCTTCTTGTCTTCTTCCCTCTTCTCTTCTCCAGATGTTGACACGATGCTCTCTCCGGCTGGACTGCTCTCTGAGGGCTCCATTGTGACTTATATAGGCGGAGCCCCCCCTTATGATGTCACAGTCCCTGGGCATGCTGGGACTGTGATGTTTTAGGGGCGTGGTCAACATCACCCGGTGACCACGCCCCCTAAAACGTCACAGTCCCCCGAAGCCGGAGGAAGACCCCCCCCGAGCTGTTTGATAAACTATTTTAAAAACCTGTGTAGTGTGTTTTATTATTGACACTTTTTCCCTAGGTGAATGGGTAGGGGTACCATGTACCCCATACTCATTCACATAGGGTGGGGGGGCCGGGATCTGGGGGCCCTCTTATTATAGGGGGCTCCCGGATTCCGATAAGCCCCCCACCCGCAGACCCCAACAACCAACGGCCAGGGTTGTCGGGAAGAGGCCCTTGTCCTCATCAACATGGGGACAAGGTGCTTTGGGGTGGGGGGGCCCCCCCAGGGTGCCCCCTCCCCCAAAGCACCCACCCCCCATGTTGAGGGCATGCGGCCTGGTATGGTTCAGGAGGGGGGGGGCGCTCGCTCGTCCCCACCCCCTTTCCTGACCGGCCGGGCTGTGTGCTCGGATCGGGGTCTGCTATGGATTTTAGGGGGGACCCCATGCCGTTTTTTCGGCGTAGGGGCTTCCCTTTATAATCCATACCAGACCTAAGGGCCTGGTATGCCCCGCGACGGGGCTCGCAAGGTGTCAATCTCGCCGATAAAAGCGGCAAGATTGACTTCCTTTTCTAGTCCCGTCGCACCTGAGTCACGTTCAAAATGAACGGACTTGTCCATGTGTGGGCAAGTCCGTTCATTCTGAAAGTCCGCCGTAACTCCGGCAAAAGTCCGTCGGAAAGACGGGCGGACTTAGCCCGCCGGAAAGTCCGGTCGTGTGTGGGCAAGTCCGTCCGTTTCAAAGTCCGGCGCACCTGGCGGACAAAGTCAGTCGGAAAGTGTGCCGGACCAAATATGCCAGAAAGTCTGATCGTGTGTACGCGGCATTAGACATTTTCTCTTCTTTTTACAAAGATCTTCTTTCGGGTCCTCAATCTCAACCCCATCATACCTCGATCAATTGGCTGGATAACATACATCTACCTACCCTCAATGACCAACAAGCCTCCACTCTCAGCGATCCCTTCACAGATCAGGAAATCAATAATATTATTAAATCACTCAAAACATCGACTGCTCCTGGCCCAGACGGTCTCACTACATCATATTATAAAAAATTTGCACCCCTTTTAGTACCCAGACTAACCAGACTCTTCAATCATATCCTTATGGGTGGACAATTCCCTGAAGATATGCTTTTAGCAAACTTATCCCTTATCCCCAAACCTTTCAAAGACCATACCCTATCTCAAAGCTTTCGCCCTATTTCAGTCCTTAAAGTGGATGTAAACCCATATTATTATTTTTTTTTTGATATCATACTGTAGAGTATAAGATTTCCTATCATTTGAGCCCAGTCTTGCCACACAGAGTTAATCCATCTCTGAGCAATCCCCTTTTATTGTTCAGTGAGAGAAATCTTGACAAACTGACAAAAACTTAGTCAAATACTCCCCCTTGCTGTGAGTGACAGCCTAAGACACAGGCATTATTTTTTAATTCCCTCCCCCACTCCTTTCTTCAGCAGCTCTGCAAGGATTGGCTGTTCCACACCTCAGCATGATTTGGCATGCTGAAGTCATGTGGTTACTTTCCTGCCTTTTCACTGGATGTTAGAGATCATAGCAGAAGTTCAGTTAGAAATACACAGGAAAAAATGCATATTGACAAGGGGAGTGTAGAGGTGGGTGGGGAGTCTACTGACATCACGACTCCACCCACCGAGCTCCAGACAACAGACCCACCCACAGAATCTGCAGTTTTCAGCTCTCATAACAGACAGAGGGGAGACATTTGACAGGTAAAGATACATGCAGGAGGCATGTATATCCTTATAGATAACCCCTATGGCAGTAGTTTAGAAAGGATGACATTGGGTTTACATCCACTTTAATAATGACTTGAAAATCTTTGGCAGACTTCTTGCAGACAGACTAGCACCAGTCATCATGTCCCTCAGACAGATTACCGATAATATCAGACTGGTTACCAACATAGTCCAAGATGCTAATCTCTCCTCCCGCTCGGTCTGCCTGCTCAGCCTCGTCATTCACAAGGCATTCGACAGCGTAAAGTGGTCATACCTGAACCATTTACTCCCTAAATTTGGTATCACAGATAAATGTATCCATTGCTTTAACGCCCTCTATCACCTCCCCCAAGCCAGAATTAAAATCCCAGGCCACAATTCAGACTTTTTTTCCTTAAGCAGAGGCACTAGACAGGGCTGCCCCCTCTCCCCACTGCTATTTGCGTTAGCCATAGAACCCCTAGCACAAGCAATAAGAAACAATACTAACATTAGTGGTTACTATAAAGACTCAAATGAATTCAAGCTAAGCCTTTATGCAGATGACGCCTTATTATTTCTCACAAACCCCCTCACATCTATACCCAATCTCATCTCTGAACTTAACTCTTTTCGCACCCTATCAGGTTTGGGTATTAACATGAAAAAGTGTTCGGCCCTTCCTATCAACCTCTCCCCTAACTTGATCCCTAATTTACAACAAAATTTTTACTTTATATGGTGCACCAAGTCACTTAGGTATCTTGGTGTTCACATTACACCCCACTACAAATCACTATATAAAACCAATTATTCTCCCCTTTTCTCGCACATTAGCTCTCTACTTAAAACATGGTCCACATATCATATCTCCCTCCTTGGTAGGTTCTGCGCCTTCAAGATGACTATTCTCCCCCAAAAACTATATAACTTCCGTGCTTTACCCATCAATGTTCCCAAAACCAGAATTGAAGCTCTTCAAAGAGAGATTAATTATTATTATTATTATTATTATTATTATTATTATTATTATTAATGAATTATTTATCTGGTCAAATAAAAGACCAAGATGTAGTTATACCCTCATGTTTAGGCCCCAAAACCTAGGCGGACCAATATCTGGCATTACTTCATAGCAACCAAACTTACACAACTGGCCTACTGGTTTGCACCTACCCCATACATCCCATGGTTAAACTTCGAATCATCCTGTGTCTCCCCATATCACTTACAAGGCCTACTATGGTGTAACCTAAACCATTACCACAAGATCCTTAAATTAAACAGCATAGTAGCTCACTCTCTCCAAACATGGTTCAAAATTAACAAAACCATTAAATTTTTTTCAGATACTCCCCCTCTAGCATCCTTTTTAGGTGACTCTAGACTATCACAAAACCACAATAATAGCAATTCATTCCCTCATTGGCGCAACAATAATCTGACCACTCTGAAATCTCTGATCTCAAACAAGATGTTCTCTACTTTTCCCGCACTTCAATCCAAATACAATCTCCCCTCTTCTGAGCTTACAAACTATCTTCAAATCAAAAACTTCTATACAGAACATTACTCATTAAACCTCCAACCCCCAACGACTATATTTGAACACATTTCTATAAACTCCTCGAGAGATAAGGGCTTGATTTCCTTGCTTTATAGACATATTAATAATACTACGATGCCTGAAATATCCAAACCAATGCTACAATGGGAATCTGATTTAGGTAGTGTTATTCCCATAGAAACCTGGAACACGATGACAGATAACCTCCATAAATGCAACCTAGTAGTCTCTTTCAGGGAAACACCAACAAAACTATTTTCAAGACTATATTTGACCCCCTCAATAATCCACTCCTTTTACCCGTCAGCCTCTCCAGGATGTTTCAGAGGCTGCCCCGAACATGGTACATATCTCCAGATCTTCTGGAGCTGTAAGTATCTTGATTCAGTGTGGAGAGCTGCCGCTTTAAAAATAGATTCAGTTGCTAAATGGATGTATTGGTCAGATAACTAAGTGTTATACTATCACGACTCACTATTCTCTCACCATCACTATACATATATACAAACCATTTACCTTATTTCTTCAATAGGTGAACACACTCTATATACTCTCTACATCTTGATATATGTGATTTTTGTCAGACTTTCTTTCTTTCTACTGGCTATTCATTGTATATGCTCATAGAACATCAATAAGAATATGTTCATTACTTCAATGTACATTTCTGTAACTTCAAAGGATACTGTCCTCACTGTTTTGTAACCTTTTTATGAATCTTCTAAATAAAACTTTTGTAAACAAACATTTTTCACTCTTTGTTATATTGCAGCCATTTGCTAAAATCATTTAAGTTCATTTTTTTCCTCATTAATGTACACACAGCACCCCATATTGACAGTAACACACAGAATTGTTGACATTTTTACAGATTTATTAAAAAAAGAAAAACTGAAATATCACATGATCCTAAGTATTCAGACCCTTGCCCAGTATTTAGAAAAAGCACCCGTTTGATCTAATACAGCCATGAGTCTTTTTGGGAAAGATGCAACAAGCTTTTCAAACCTGGATTTGGGGATCCTCTGCCATTCCTCCTTGCAGATCCTCTCCAGTTCTGTCAGGTTGGATGGTAAACGTTGGTGGACAGCCATTTTTAGGTCTCTCCAGAGATGCTCAGAGATGTTTAAGTCAGGGCTCTGGCTGGGCCATTCAAGAACAGTCATGGAGTTGTTGTGAAGCCACTCCTTCGTTATTTTAGCTGTGTGCTTAGGGTCATTGTCTTGTCGGAAGGTAAACCTTCGGCCCAGTCTGAGGTCCTGAGCACTCTGGAGAAGGTTTTCGTCCAGGATATCCCTGTACTTGGCCGCATTCATCTTTCCCTCAACTGCAACCAGTCAATCTGTCCCTGCAACTGAAAAACACCCCCACAGCATGATGCTGCCACCACCTTGCTTCACTGTTGGGACTGTATTGGACAGGTGATGAGCAGTACCTGGTTTTCTCCGCACATACCACTTAGCATTAAGGCCAAAAAGTTCTATCTTGGTCTCATCAGACCAAAGAATCTCATTTCTCACCATCTTGGAGTCCTTCAGGTGTTTTTTTAGCAAGTTCCATGCAGGCTTTCATGTGTCTTGCACTAAGGAGAGGCTTCTGTCGGGCCACTCTGCCATAAAACCCTGACTGGTGGAGGGCTGCAGTGATGGTTGACTTTCTACAACTTTCTCTCATCTCCTGACTGCATCTCTGGAGCTCAGCCATAGTGATCTTTGGGTTCTTCTTTACCTCTCTCGCCAAGGCTCTTCTCCCCCGATACCTCAGTTTGGCCGGACGGCCAGCTCTAGGAAGGGTTCTGGTCGTCCCAAACCTCTTCTATTTAAGGATTATGGAGGCCACTGTGCTCTTAGGAACCTTAAGTGCAGCAGAATTTTTTTGTAACCTTGGTCAGATCTGTGTCTTGCCACAATTCTGTCTCTGAACTCTTCAGGCAGTTCCTTTGACCTCATGATTCTCATTTGCTTTGACTTGCACCGTGAGCTGTAAGGTCTTATATAGACAGGTGTGTGGCTTTCCTAATCAAGTCCAATCAGTATAATCAAACACAGCTGGACTCAAATGAAGGTGTAGAACCATCTCAAGGATGATCAGAAGAAATGGAGAGCACCTGAGTTAAATATATGAGTGTCACAGCAAAGGGTCTAAATACTTAGGACCATGTGATATTTCAGTTTTTCTTTTTTAATAAATCTGCAAAAATGTCAACAATTCTGTGTTTTTCTGTCAATATGGGGTGCTGTGTGTACATTAATGAGGAAAAAAATGAACTGAAATGATTTTAGCAAATGGCTGCAATATAACAAAGAGTGAAAAATTCAAGGGGGTCTGAATACTTTCCGTTCCCACTATATATCCCTAGATATTTAATTGCCACTTTTTGCCATTTGAAAGGGAAATTCTTTTGAAGGAGTTCCTGATCCTTATTTGGTAGTAATATATTATTTGTGATGTAAATAGATGGGTATCAGATATGGAATTACATGTCTTTCTCAGAATGGGAATAAGTATCTCCTGAAACCTCTTATAAAATCTTGAAGTATATCCGTCCGGGCCTGGGCTTTTGCCCAGGGCAAGTGCGGATATAGCTTGTTGTATTTCTTCTACTGAGATGTCTTTTTCCAGTTCTTCCATTGTTTCTTTAGGTAGAATAGGCAATGCTGTTTCTCTCATATATTGGCGTATTTCCTCTAGACTATCTTTATTTCCTTTACTTCCTTGTTGTATTGGTAAATTATAGAGCTTAGAGTAATATGTATAGAATGTTTTGGAGATTTCCATAGGGTCATATGTTATTTCCCCAGACATCTTTTGAATTTTGGTTATAGGAGTCAAGGGTTGTTGTTATTTTAAAGTTCTCGCTGATACCAGTCCTGGTTTATTCCAGGAACCATAGAACCGGGTTCTATTTCTATCCCTTATTCGCAAGGATTGTTCATTCAACACCGTTTGTAGTTCAATATGCTCATCATTTAGCCGTATTCTATCTATTGGGCTGAGATTTTGTTTATGTATATTTTCTAATAGTGAAATTTCTCCCAATAGTTGTAATATTTTATGTTTTATTTCATTTTAAATAGGCTGTCACCACAGCACAATGCCCACTACTTTTTCAAACATACTCCAGGATTCTGTACTTCCACATTCTCAGTGGCTCAGTATCACTGAAAGAGATTTGTTTGATCCCTCAAATCAAGATCGTCAAAAAGTAGGGGTGCACCGATTGGAAATTTTGGTGCCGAACTCGAAACCGAAAAAGCAAAACCGAATATTTTTATATATAATTGCAATATATTCAACTTTTTAATTAATATCATTTTAAATTAATATGAATTTATTGTTGGCCAATATTAGCACCTTTAGTGCAAGAAAGGTCAAGAAAAATGCAAACTGCAGTCTCTAACCATCTCTTGTATCATGTCCTCAGTCTCTAACCATCTCTTGTATCATGTTCACAGTCTCTAACTATCTCTTGTATCATGTCCTCAGTCTCTAACCATGTCTTATATCATGTCCTCAGTCTCTAACCATGTCTTGTATCATGTCCACAGTCTCTAACCCTCTCTTGTATCATGTACTCAGTCTATAACCATCTTTTGTATCATGTCCTCAGTCTCTAACCATCTCTTGTATCATGTCCTCAGTCTCTAACCATCTCTTGTATCATGTCATCAGTCTCTAACCATCTCTTGTATCATGTCTGCAATCTCTTACTTAAACTTAAACACACTGCTAATAGTATTGGCAAAATTTTCATTCGGTGCACCTCTAGCAGACATGATACAGGAGATGGTCAGAGACTGCAGACATGATATCATAGATCAATGCAGCCTCACCAGTGTCCATCAAATGCAGCCTCACCAGTGCCTGTCAGATGCAGCCTGCCAGTCAGATGCAGCCTTGCCAGTGCCTGTTAGATGCAGCCTACCTGTGCCAGTCAGATGCAGCCTTCAAGTGCCTGTGCATGTCAGATGCAGCCTGCCTGTGGATGCAGACTGTCTGTACCCATCAGCTGCAGCCTTCCAGTGCCTGTTAGATGCAGCCTGTATGTGCATCTAACAGAGCGGTGATCTCCATGTGTCATGGAGCTGGATTTGAATTTCCCCGCCCGCAGTAACAATGTACCACCTCCTGTGATCACATCACACTGATTCAATGTCCCACCATTGAATCAGTGTGCCGTCTATCACAGGAGCTGTTACTGCTGCCGCCCAGACAATTCAGTTCTGTGACACACGGAGATCGCCGCTCTGCGTGAGGAGGAAGGAGGAGGACTGGGGCGAGCTAGGATGACACCCCCACAATGGGCGGCACTCGGGGCGGACCCCACCCCCTTTTCGGCGGTTCCATTATCGCCATTTTTTTCTTTTGGCTGATAATTTTCGCCGGCCAAAATTTCAGTGCACCACTATTAAAAAGGGCTGGATGTGTAATGATGCTAGATAGACAGAGAGATGAATGGATTCTTTGTTCCTTTATTTTTCCTTCATGGAGAAATAAGTAAAGCACAGAAAAAGACTCATAATGCAAAATATACCTTTATTAAAACAATAAGTTAAAGCGTAAGTTACCCCAACATTCTATATTTATATGTGTTTGTTGTACCATGTACTTTTAATAAAAAGTATACAGTACTGTTCTCTTTGCTTCCTTTGTGTGAAATACCTGTTAATTCTGCCAGCCCCTTGCTTTTCTATTTCAAACTGACCACGTTAGGCATGCAAGCACATCTATTCAAGCATGGTCAGCTTCTTCTTTGAATTCTACTTGAACAACCTGCCTGTATTCCATTGGTCAGACTTGTGCTGATAGTTTCCCGTCCCCACAGCTCTTCGCTGGCAAGATCACTGTCCTGGTGTTTCTCTGCCTCCTGCTGACACCCCCACCTCCTGATCGCCCTGCAGTCTCCACTCCCAGCTTTCTAAACCCCTATGCAGCTGAGAACAGAGGACATGTGATCACATAAAAAAAAAGGAAAAAAGGTATATATATATATATATATATATATATATATATATATATATATATATATATATACACACACATACACACAAACATTTTGCCTTGCATTTTTATTTTAAACTGAATCAATTGTTTTACAAGATAATGATTCACTTGTACTTCAAAACAAATCATACTCACAAAGCAACTGCTTAACTCAGCACTCAGCCTGCAGCAAATGTCTCTCAAATGTCATGGCTTCAAAAACTCCCATATCACAAACGGTTGAAAAAGAATTGACTATATTGGCTTTACGCTCTGGGAATAGAGGCTGTTTTCATTGAAAATCTGTCCTCTGAAGAGCGACTTGCACTTGAATCACTTAGTAAGGAGTCGTCTATAGTGATCAAAAATTCTGATAAAGGGGGCATGGTGGTGGTTCAGGATGCTACCATGTATCAGGCGGAGGCCCCCAGACAGCTGTCTGATAAGGATATATATTCTGAGCTCAAAAGTGATCCCACTAATGATTATAAATGTATTTTGGGCAGTTTGGTTTTGAAGGTTGTTTGCCTGGGCATTTTGACACAGGAGGGTGAGAACATGGTTCCTTCAGCACCTATTATGTCAGTGTTTCACCATCTCCCAAAGACACACAAAGGTTTGGACCCACTTAAGGGACGCCCCATAGTTGCTGGGATAGGCTCCCTTAATGAACATCTAGGTTTATGGGTGGATTGTCAGCTACAGCCCTTAGTCAGGAGCCTCCCTGCTTATCCCAGGGACACCAAACAGTTGTTGCAATGTTGTGGAGATTTGGTATGGGAGGATGGAGACACTTGGGTAACGTGTGACGTGACCAGTCTCTATTCGTCTATACCTCATCATTTGGGTTTGCGTGCTGTGGAATTCTCTCTTGATTGTTTCAGCAATTATTCAGTGACTCACAAGGAATACATTTTGGAATGTTTAGACTTTTTGTTGACACATAACTTTTTTCTTTCGATGGGGGTTTCTATCTCCAGAGGTGCGGGGCAGCTATGGGAGCTTGTTTTTCACCATCTCTCGCCAACCTGTACATGGGTTGGTGGGAGAGGCAACTAATTTTTGGGGATGGAAACCCCTTTCGATCAAGAATAAAGTTTTACCGGCAATTCATAGACGATCTGGTGTTCGTTTCCTCAGGCACTGTAGGTGATTTGGATCCTTTTTTGTATTATCTTAATGACAATCATCTGAACCTGCAGTTTACTGGGCAGATGAACAACGAATCCATCTCCTTTTTGGATGTCACATTTTTCAGTAGGGATGGCCATGTCCACTCTAGCATATATAGGAAACCTAATTCTGGTAATGCGTTACTTCGTGCTGATTCAGGACATCCCTATCATGTTACGCATGGCATTCCTGTGGGACAGTTCTAATGCCCCGTACACACGGTCGGATTTTCCGATGGAAAATGTCCGATCGGAGTGTGTTGTTGGAAATTCCAACTGTGTGTGGGCTCCATCGGACATTTTCCATCGGATTTTCCGACACACAAAGTTGGAGAGCAGGAGATAAAATTTTCCGACAACAAAATCTGTTGTCGGAAATTTCGATCGTGTGTACACAAATCCAATGGACAAAGTGCCACGCATGCTCAGAATAAATAAAGAGATGAAAGCTATTGGCCACTGCCCCGTTTATAGTCCCGACGTACGTGTTTTACATCACCGCGTTCAGAATGATCGGATTTTCCGACAACTTTGTGTGACCGTGTGTATGCAAGACAAGTTTGAGCCAACATCCGTCAGAAAAAATCCATGGATTTTGTTGTCGGAATGTCCGAACAAAGTCCGACCGTGTGTACGCCCTATAAGACTGCGGAAACTATGCAGTAGGGATGAGGGTTTTCAAAAGGAAAAAAGCAGTATGAGTAAAAGATTTTTGAAGAAAGGCTACGGTGAGAACATGCTTCATAGGGCTATTAATATTGCAGAGGGCATAGAGAGGGAGAAACTCTTGTGTGACAAAAAGCCTAGACGAGGTAATGTTAGTGTTCCAGTGTTCTCAACCCCCTTTAGTCTTGAATTTAGGAAAATCAGGAATATTTTGACACACCATATACCTATTCTCTTTGAGGATGATATTTTTGCTAATGTTTTGTCAGGTGGTTTTAAAGAGGTATCCCGTCAGGCCCCTTCCTTAAGTAACTCACTGTCACCTAGTGAGTTTAGATTAGGTTCTACCGCTAGGACTTGGCTTGATTATAAAGGGATCTTCAAATGTGGCTCTAATAATAGCCCATGCTGTCCTCGTGTTGTAAAAGGAGAAAATTTTCAATCCACATCTAACAATAGAATTTAGGATATAAAAAGTTTTATCAACTGCAACATGAGTTATGTGATCTATTTGATCATATGTAAGGCTTGCAGGGTTCAATATGTGGGTTGCACTACAAGAAGACTGAGAGACCGTTTAAATGACCACATTGTAAATATTGATAGGAAGCAAGCTACGACACTTCAATAATTTCCATGGTGAGGACACTAGCCTGCTACAAATACAGGGCATAGCGAAGATAACCACACCGGGGAGGAGATAAGTTTAGGATCCTGTGTAAGCGGGAAGTATTCTGGATATTTTCTCTTAGTACCAGAATTCCCCAGGGTTTAAATGTTGAGTGGGATTTAAACCATTTTTATGATTGATGTATGCCACTGTACATATATTCTTTTTGGTAATTTATGATTATTTTTTCTTTGTTGATTATTTTTCCTTTACTGGCCATTTTTTCTCTGCTGGTCATTTTTTTTTTCTCTGCTGGTCATTTTTTTCTGTGGTGGCTGTTTCTAGTTTTCTGTGTATCTGGCATCTCATTCCTTTTGTATTAGGGAACATTCACTTTTTTGAGTAGTGTGTAACCTTTTGAGATCGGGGGAGGGGGATGCAGTTTCCTTTTCTTTTTCCTCCGCACTTTAAGGTTGCTATATGTATTAGAATCTCTTTCTCTTTTTTTGTGTTTCCATTTTATGTTTCTAAACAATTTTCTGAACAGGAGATTTTATTGGTCTGAAGCTGCAACAGCTGAGTCTGATTACAATGAGATGCAATTGTGCTGTCATGTGATTTATGTGTTATAAATGTGCTTGTAGTTTTTGCAACATCTGTGCTTTTGGCAAAGCACTTCTATAGTGTGGAAGGCGTCAACCTACCTGAATTTCCCCTGCCTGTACCCATCCAGTGCTTTTAATATTTATGCTGCCGATCCAAAGATTCTCTGTTTCATCACAAATTTTGTGTTTGCACACCCCTTTCATATGTCTATCGGTGTTACAGTGTGTAACCCCACCCAACATGGCTCACGCAGTGCACGACATTTTTCTAATCAATCCTTTCATTATAACATGGGATTCAGGGTCGGGGACTTAGCTCTTCCACTTAGGCCTCTTGCACACAGGGCTATCTAAGTGCTGTGTGTCCTGACTAAGGATGAGCTCAGGCGTGTTCGCACAGCCCACATGCAGAGCCTGCCAGGAAGTCGGCACTGCGCTGCGCTAATTACAGGCGGTGAGACATTTCACGATCTCTGCAGCCGCGCATCCGGACAATGTCTCACTGCCTATGATTAGCTCATTGCAGTGCCGACTTCCTGGCGGGCTCTGCACGTAGGCTATGCAAACACACGCCGGAGCTCATCCTTAGTCCTGGCATTTTAGTGCACTTGGGAGAGACAAATGCATCGTCCAGCTTTTCAACATCTGTGGCATGGTACAGCAGGACACTCTGAATACTATGCCAAGTAAAAGTTGCGTTTAGGGCCCTATATGTTCAGGGGTAAATGCCCAGAACGTAGGGCTTCTGCGCATAGCACGTTTGCTGGATAGCAAACAGGGCAAGGTGCTTATACTTATCTTTGATGCCTTCCTCCCACCATCCCATTTATCTGTCAGAGCACCATGAAACTGTTGTGCACGCTTTAATTATACAGTAACAGGAAGCAACTTACCCCATATGACAATAAGCAGGCACTGATCACTGCATTATGGGAGGAAATGTAAAGAGTTTTCTATTTTTTTATGGGGCCTTAGCAGGCGAGTACTGGGGGAGTGCATGGAAGATATAGGCTGCATGTTGCGCCCACTGTCTGGTGAACCTGTTACTTTTCTCTGAATAGATAAAGTTGAGGGTCCCTTTATAGCAGCATTATGGTGCAGTTTTGATCCTGCTTGTTCCTTTATTTTTTTTCAATTGTAGTCCACAGTAGGTGGGATTTTATTTTTTGTACAATGATTAAAGAAAAATAACTTGAAAAGAAGGTCTAAAAATGGAATGAACATTGAATACATTTAATAATAATGTAATGGAATTAAAAATGGAAAAAAATTAAACTGCAATAAATAAACGTACACGTTCTTTTAGTAAAACTGCCAGTGTACATGCACCCTTAAGGCTCATTTACACTTGCAGTAAGGATGATCACTCCCCTGAAAAGCAATCTGCAATCGGATTACTTTTCAGAGGTGTTTGACAGGACTGTTTTAACTCCCTAAATGCTGCACTACCATGCCACAACCACGTCCATAGCATACAGTTGCGGCGCCAGCCCCATTTACTTGATAGGGGGTATTATTTCTGCCACAGTCACAAAATATCACAGTTGTGGCCCTTGCAGCTTAAGAGGGTGCAGATGGGGGGGTGGCACAAATGCAACTCAACTGTGTGTTTTTACTACCCTCCAACTACCAAAATAAAAAAAAATACACAAAAATGTAATGAATAAAAATAAATAAAATGTAACACTTTTTATAAAAAACAATTAATGAATCGTAATCATAAATACCTTATTTGCATCTTTACTTACCATAGGGTTGTTGTTCCGGGTCTTTGATAAAAACATCACCTAGTGGTGTTCTCAGATCCCTATATAACAATAAAATGTATAGATTTAACCTTTAATCAATTTGTTGTACATTACTAATCTTCTTAATTATATTTGATTACCCTTCTTTACAGACCATGCACTGGTTATAGGGACTTTAATAAAATTACCATTAAGAACAGATACTCACTCCCTCTCATTCCTGAGTTATTCCAAAGGTTCCAAACAGCTTGGGTTTTCACAAAGTTGGACTTACGGGGGGGGCCTACAACCTGGTTCGTATTAGGGAAGGTGACGAGTGGAAGACCACCTTCCGAACACAGTTAGGTCACTTCTAGTACCTTGTGATGCCCTTTGGGCTATGTAACGCCCCCGCAACATTCCAACATTTTGTGATTGACATCTTCAGGGAATACCTTGACCTGTTCTTAATCGTCTATCTGGATGACATGCTAATTTTTTCAGCCTCACTTGAACTCCATCAGAGTACGTCAGAGAAGTGTTAAAGACCCTACCAACCCATGGCTTATACGCCAAGGCAGAGAAGTGCGAGTTCAAGAAACTATCTATCCAGTTTTTAGGACTCATAATCTCCACAGAAGGGACCTCCATAGATCCTCAGAAGGTCTCAGCAATCTTGAAATGGCTTTTATTGTTGACCTTCCTTCCTCTGAAAGATTTACGACTTACCTGGTTGTGGTAGACTGACTATCCAAAATGGCCCACTTCATACCAACGATTGGTACTTCCTCTGCAGCCGAAACAGCTCACACTTTTATTGAGGAGATCATCAGACTCCCAAAGAACATCGTCTCGGACCGGGGGGTGCAATTTACCTCCAGGTGTTGGAGAGCCCTTTGTAAAGCCTTGGAAGTGGAACACTGCCTATCTTCTGCCTACCATCCCCAAAGTAATGAGCAAACAGAACGCACAAACCAAACCTTGGAGCAATACCTCTGCTGCTTTTCACCTTTTTCCCAAGATGACTGGGCATCCCTGCTCCCACTGGCGGAATTCGCCTACAATAACTCAGTCCACTCAGCTACGAACCAGCCCCAATTCTGGGCCAATTATGGATTAGACCCTGCTGTCCTGCCTGAAACTATGCCTGAAACCACTGTACCCGCCTTGAAGGACAGACTTGTTTTCATACAAAACAATTATCAGGTCCTCCAGGAGTCCATACAGAAAGCCCAAGTGCATTACAAAAAATACTTTGATCGGAAACGGAGGGGGAATCCTGCCTTCAAGGAGTTGGACAAAGTGTGCCTGTCTACTGCCAATCTGAAATTGGCCTGCCCTTCGCAGAAATAGGGCCAAGGTATATTGGTCCCTTTTGGATCAAACAAGAAATAAACCCAGTGGCGTACGAACTGTCTCTACCTGACTTATTTAGAATCCATCCAGTCTTTCACACCTCCTTGCTTAAACCAACTGTTCCAGATTCATTTCCAGGGAGAGCGGAGCCACCATTGGAGAGGACACAGAATTTGAGGTAGAATCAATCCTAGACTGTAGGAAGCGAGGGAGACAAATCCAATTCATAATTAAATGAAAAGGGTATCCACTCGAAGAAAGCTCCTGGGAACCTGTACATGCCCCCAGACTCCAGTTTTCGGGCCAAATACCCAGAGAAAATTGTTCAAAGGGGTATCCGAAGGCTGCCATTGGGGGGCGGCACTGTCAGGGCACCAATGGCAGGAGAAGGGTTCTAGGACCCAACATCTCTACCAGCACTTGTCAGGGCACCAACGGCAGGAGAAAGACTCTAGGACCCAGCATCTCTTTTTTTTTTTTTTTTTTTTGCCACATCAGTTAACTTTATCCAGAGACTGTCTTCAGAATGATATTCATATATGTCTCTAATCCAGTCACATCATTATGGCCTTTCAAAGTTTTCCCTTTTTTTTTTTTTATATATAAGTATTATATTGCAATATACGTTTCGGTATATATGTAGTTACAATAGTGCCACGTTACAAAGTGCGTAGCATACGTCTTATATCTCAAAGCCGATTAACCGCATATCCTCATATTGCTATTGCGCGTATTTATGTATTAATGCTTTTCTTTCTAATGAACCCACCCCCCCGCCCTCCTGTGACCCCCCCCCGCCCTCCTGTGACCCCCCCCTGTTAAACCCCTATAATTCCAAGGCACGTCCGGTGACCGACATAGGTTCCGTACATTATTCTCTCTCGGCTCTAGACTCTAAGCTGCTCCTAGCTCAGCCTCACCCCATTAGTAGAGAGGCGGATATTCTCAGCACTAGAATAGCACTGACAGCGGGCAAGGCATTGTTTGAACCCACAGGTTCCACATTCTCACAAACTTATTATAGTTGCCTGACCTAGTGTAGAATGTTCTTTCGCTCCACACTGTGGAGTTGACAGTTCCTATCCAATCTTCCGGGGTGGGGGGGGGGGTTCTTGATTGCCAAGACTGTGCAATTAGTTTTCTGGCTTGGAACAGGCATCTTGCTGCCGCTACCGCCATGCTCCTGTCTCTAAGTCCGTTAGTAACATGTCCCAGCACACAGGTCTTAGGATCTAGCTCTAGGTTAATTTTAAACGTGGTGTTTATTTTCTTTAAAATCTCGGGCCAATACCTGACTAGTTTTGGGCACCTCCGGAACATATGAATCAGATCACCTGTTCTTCTGCATCTGGGGCACTCATCGTTGGTTCGGCGACCAAACATAAAGAGCTTTTTTGGTGTATAGTAAGATCTGTGCAGCAGCATCAGATGGGAGGCCTTTTGTGACCCAGCATCTCTACCAGCACTTCACATGGGCTTTGATAAGGAAGCCTGTCAGTGGCTGCAGTTTCTGGTTGATCTTCGGCTCCTCCAGTGTGTTATCTCCGTGATATTTCTGTTCCTGTGTCTCCTGTTACCGACCCAGCTTGTCCTTGACCTGTCTCCTGCTTGCTTCCTGTGTTCGACTTTGGCTATCTACCTGACCACATCTGCTTTGATACCCACCTGGCTTCTGTCCTAGGCTTCCTTCTGACCACGACAAAATATAGCACAAAGATTGCACCCCTCCAGGTGAAAACTGATATCTTCCCTTGCTAAGACAAAAAGCTGGGTGCCAGCCTTGGTCCGCAACCAAGATATGTACAGCAAAACAGGAAGGAAAGTGATGGCACCACCAGCATAGAAAAATAGTAGTTTTTTTAAGTTTCATAAAAATCAGGAACATGATAAGCACACACTACTCCTGTGGCTTCAGCAGGCACATTTCACACACCTGTGCTTAGTCGTTGCTGCAAGCCTTCTCTCTCCATTGGCCTCCAGCACTAGGTACGTGATACCATCCCTTCTCGGGCTCCATTTTGTTTGAGCGATTGGTAACATTTTCTTTTGAATGTGAAAGAGTGTATGTTTTTTGGGGTAGGCTACAAGGTATCACAAGATATCAGATAGTGACATAAAGTACACAAATCTGAAAATAAATATATAAATCCTGAACAAGTTAAGATTTATTTTACACTTTATTTTTTTTATTTATGTGAGAAGCTGTCTGTGTGGTTTATGAGGCGAGTTTAAATTTAAACCCGTAGTTCTCCTTTAACAAAAATAATAAATGCACATTTTTTACAGGAGCCTGTGCTCTATGGATCGCGGGTGCAATGCCAGGCTCCTGCATACTATCCATCCAGCTCCCTTGCCTGTACCTTCACATCGGCTTTCAGTTTGAAAGCTGGAGGGAGTGTGAACTGACTACATAGTTACATAGTAGGCGAGGTTGAAAAAAGACACAAGTCCATCAAGTCCAACCTATGTGTGATTATGTGTCAGTATTACATTGTATATCCCTGTATGTTGCGGTCATTCAGGTGCTTATCTAATAGTTTCTTGAAGCTATCGATGCTCCCTGCTGAGACCACCACCTGTGGAAGGGAATTCTACATCCTTAACGCTCTTACAGTAGAGAACCCTCTACATAGTTTAAGGTTAAACCTCTTTTCTTCCAATTTTAATGAGTGGCCACGAGTCTTGTTAAACCCTCTTCTGCGAAAAAGTTTTATTTCTATTGTAGGGTCACCAGTACGGTATTTGTATATTGAAATCATATCCCCTCTCAAGCATCTCTTCTCCAGAGAGAATAAGTTCAGTGCTCGCAACCTTTCCTCAGAACTAAGATCCTCCAGACCCTTTATTACCTTTGTTGCCCTTCTTTTACTCGCTCCATTTCCAGTACATCCTTCCTGAGGACTGGTGCCCAGAACTGGACAGCATACTCTAGGTGCGGCCGGACCAGAGTCTTGTAGAGTGGGAGAATTATCGTTTTATCTCTGGAGTTGATCCCCTTTTTAATGCATGCCAATACTCTGTTTGCTTTGTTAGCAGCAGCTTGGCATTGCATACCATTGCTGAGCCTATCATCTACTAGGACCCCCAGGTCCTTTTCCATCCTAGATTCCCCCAGAGGTTCTCCCCCCAGTGTATAGATTGCATTCATATTTTTGCCACCCAAATGCATTATTTTACATTTTCTACATTGAACCTCATCTGCCATGTAGTTGCCCACCCCATTAATTTGTTCAGATCTTTTTGCAAGGTTTCCACATCCTGCGGAGAAGTTATTGCCCTGCTTAGCTTAGTGTCGTCTGCAAATACAGAGATTGAACTGTTTATCTCATCCTCCAGGTCGTTTATGAACAAATTAAATAGGATTGGTCCCAGCACAGAACCCTGTGGAACCCCACTACCTACCCCTGACCATTCCGAGTACTCCCTATTTATCACCACCCTCTGAACTCACCCTTGTAGCCAGTTTTCAATCCATGTACTCACCCTATGGTCCATGCCAACGGACCTTATTTTGTGCAGTAAAGGTTTATGGGGAACTGTGTCAAATGCTTTTGCAAAATCCAGATACACCACGTCTACGGGCCTTCCTTTATATAGATGGCAACTCACCTCCTCATAGAAGGTTAGTAGATTGGTTTGGCAAGAACGATTCTTCATGAATCCATGCTGATTACTGCTAATGATACCGTTCTCATTACTAAAATCTTGTATATAGTCCCTTATCATCCCCTCCAAGAGTTTACATACTATTGATGTTAGGCTAACTGGTCTGAAATTCCCAGGGATGTATTTTGGGCCCTTTTTAAATATTGGTGCTACATTGGCTTTTTTCCAATCAGCTGGTACCATTCCAGTTAGTAGACTGTCTGTAAAAATTAGGAACAACGGTCTGGCAATCACTTGACTGAGTTCCCTAAGTACCCTCGGATGCAAGCCATCTGGTCCCGGTGATTTATTAATGTTAAGTTTCTCAAGTCAAATTTTAATTCTGTCCTCTGTTAACCATGGAGGTGCTTCCTGTGTTGTATCATAAGGATAAACACTGCAGTTTTGGTTACTGAAGCCCCCCGATTCACTCGTGAAGACTGAGGAGAAGAATAAATTCAATACCTTCGCCATCTGCCCATCCTGTGTAACCAGATGTCCTTCCTCATTCTTTATGGGGCCAATATGGTCTGTCCTCCCTTTTTTACTGTTTACATACTTAAAGAATTACTTTGGATTTTTTTTGCTCTCCTCCGCTATGTGTCTTTCATGTTCTATCTTAGCCGTCCTAATTGCACCCTTACATTTCTTGTTGCATTCTTTATAAAGTCTGAATGCTGAGGATGATCCCTCAACCTTGTATTTTTTGAAGGCCTTCTCCTTTGCTTTTATATGCATTTTTACATTGGAGTTAAGCCATCCAGGACTTTTGTTCGCTCTTTTAAATTTATTACCCAATGGGATACATTGGCTAATGCCCTTATGTAATATACTCTTAAAGCAAACCCATCTCTCCTCCGTATTCTTTGTTCCTAATATTTTATCCCAATCTATGCCTTTTAGCAAGGTTTGTAGTTTAGGGAAGTTGGCTCTTTTGAAATTCAGTGTCTTTGTATTCCCTTTAGGTTTCCTATTTGTGTGATTTATACTGAAACTAATTGACCTGTGATTGCTGTTACCTAAATTGCCCTGTATTTCCACATCCGTGATCAGGTCTGTATTGTTGGTAATCAGTAGATCCAGTAATGTTTTATTTCTAGTTGGTGCGTCTACCATCTGACCCATAAAATTGTCCTGCAAGACATTAAGGAACTGGCAAGCCTTAAATGAATGCGCGGTTCCCTCCACCCAGTCTATGTCTGGATAATTAAAATCCCCCATTATAACACTTCCCATCCTTGCTGCTAATCCAAATTGTGATAGGAGATCTGTCTCCACTTCCTCCCTGAGGTTAGGTGGCCTATAGCATACTCTTAGTATTATTTTACCCTTAAGGATTCCACCTCCTCCCTAGTTCCCTCAGTGATGTCATCTCTCACATTCACTTGTACATTATTCTTGATATATAGGCATACCCCTCCCCCTTTTTTACCCTCTCTATCCTTGCAGTAAAGGGTATACCCTTAAATGTTTTCCAGCCAATCATGAGAGCTGTTGAACCAGGTCTCTGAAATTCCCACAAAATCCAAATCCTCCTCGTATAACAGTATCTCTAGTTCACCCTTCTTGTCCGCCAAGCTCCTGGCATTGGTGAACATGCTGATCTGCATGCTCCCAGTCCATTGAAACTACAAGCCCGTCTTCCGCAGTGGTGGATGGGACTTGTAGTTTAGTAATTCACAGATCAATGTGAAGGAATGACACAGTCCCACACAGCCCTGCCAATTTTAAAATGTGACAGTGGCTGCAGGGAAGACATAGTTACATAGTTACATAGTAGGTGAGGTTGAAAAAAGACACAAGTCCATCAAATCCAACCTATGTGTGTGATTATGTGTCAGTATTGCATTGTATATCCCTGTATGTTGTGGTCATTCAGGTGCTTATCTAATAGTTTCTTGAAGCTATCAATGCCGCTCTTACAGTAAAGAACCCTCTACATACTCATATTCCATTTTTTAATACACGTTTTTGACCTATTGAAGTCTATGGGACCAAAAACCAGAAAACAGTCCCTGGCCCTTTCTAAAAATATACAGATGTGAATGTGGCCCATAGGAAACTGTGTTAAATGGACTGTAGTGTGTTTATGCAAAACTGAAAATGCACTAAAAAATGCATAGATGTGAACCAGGCCTTATGCCCTGTACACACGGTCGGACATTGATCGGACATTCCGACAACCAAATCCATGGATTTTTTCCCACGGATGTTGGCTCAAACTTGTCTTGCATACACACGGTCACACAAAGTTGTCAGAAAATCTGATCGTTCTGAACGCGGTGACATAAAACATGTACGTCAGGACTATAAACGGGGCAGTAGCCAATAGCTTTCGTCTCTTAATTTATTCTGAGCATGCGTGGCACTTTGTGCGTCGGATTCGTGTACACACAATCGGAATTTCCGACAACAGATTTTGTTGTCGGAAAATTTTATAGCAAACTCTCAAACTTTGTGTGTCAGAAATTCCGATGGAAAATGTGTGATGGAGCCCACACACGGTCGGAATTTCCGACAAGAAGGTCCTATCACACATTTTCCATTTGAAAATCCGACCGTGTGTACAGGGCATAAAGGTATAACAAAAGGCAAAAAACATGTTTAATATAACCCAACACAGAGTTCCACCTGCAGTGCAAAGGGGAACTCAGCGGACCCTGATGTAAAGGGGAATGCTGCAGACTTTCTGTGATGTAAAGGGGAACTCTGATGTAAGGGGGTCTCTGGTCATTGTAGGCAATGACAGTTCACACAGCAGTTTAAGGCTAAGTTCTCTTTTGAACATGTTACAAGTTACACACGTATTTAGGTTGTAATATTTAACATATTCATCTGCTCCCCCTTACCCCACATTTCCCGTGACAGCAGACATGTGAGACAATGTGAAAAAACAATATTTTAACTATATATACTGTGCCGCGCTACTCCTAACCATCAATTAATAAGACCTGTGCTATAAAACAATCTAGATATACTGCGTAACATAAAACAGTGGATTGCAATAAAAGTTAAATATACTCTAAAGTGCTTGTGCTCCGTGAATCACACACAGTCCATAATAATATAAAAATGATCAACAAAGTCCATAAAAATAAAGTTCTATGGTGTCTTCATGCAATGTGCTCAGGAAGTCCCAGAGGAAGTCACGAGATCTGTGACGAAACCAGTAGGAGGAGCCTGATTGTCTGACGTGTGGGAAGCAGGAAGTGGTCTGGAGAGGAGGCATACTGAACGCTGTGAAACCGGGGCTGCAGATCCGGGATTCAGGTGACCCTATCCCCTCTCACTTCCACAGCACTTTATAAGCAATGTTTTATTATACAAATGTGAGTTGACTATAACTTGAGCATTTTTTAAGATTAAACATTTCTCAGACGATATTACACTATTGTATGCCTCTATTATTTTCCCTATGTGGCATATGTGAGGAGGCTTGGTGGAAGTGACCAGGAGACACTGGTATCCTTTTAAAGCTGGACAATTATCAGGAGCAGGAGGTGACCAGTGTGGAGCATCAGCATACAGCAGCCAGTATCCTAATAGGAGACATAAGGATGATCCCGGTTATCTGCTGAAAATAACTTTAGGCTTATTTTCTAAACCCTTAAGGTGAGATTACAACTGATGGGGGAGGAGTGCACATTGCATGAAGACACCGTATCACTTTATTTTTATGGACTTTGTTGATCATTTTTATATCATTATGGACTGTGTGTGATTCACGGAGCACGAGCACTTTATAGTATATTTAACTTTTATTGCCTTTGTATCAAAGCACTCAATTCCACTGCAGCTGTGTGACACTCCACTTGCCATTGAGGCTCTTGATGGGAGACCTCTATAGCCTGCCCATGTGACTCATGAGACGGTTCCGTTGTCCATGGCCATAGGGGCTCTTCACCATGAGATTCCGATTCCAAGTGATTTCCTCTCCTAAGTTTCTGGTGGTTATTGGTTATCCTTGGTTACAGAGGCACAACCCCTCTTTTGATTGGCTCCATGCTGAGGTTCTCTCCTGGTCACCACAATGCAGTGAAATATGCTTCCGGCAGGTAGCCAAGGTCCTGTGTACCTCTTCACTCTCCTCCCTGCCAGAGGAGTACCTTGATTATAGCGATGTCTTTGACAAAGGTCAAGCCGCTCCACACCGGCCATATGATTGCACAATTGACCTTCAACCTGGTGCCACTCCCCCTCGTTGCCAGGTTTACCCTTTGTCAGTTTTGAAGGATAAAGCCATGGAGGAGTATGTTGCAGACGCACTTTCTCGGGGTTTCATCCGCAAATCCTCGTCCGCTGCTGGTGCTGATTTCTTCTTTGTGAAGAAGAGGAGCGGTGAACTGAGACCTTGTATTGATTATAGGGGTCTCAATTGTTTCACGATTAAGAATGCCTACCCAATCCCGTTGATTACAGAGTTATTTGACCTCCTCAAGGGAGCAACAGTTTTCACTAAGCTTGATCTGAGAGGGGCTTACAATCTCGTGAGGATTAAGGAGGGTGACGAGTGGAAAACTGCGTTTAATACCAGAACAGGCCATTATGAGTATCTTGTAATGCCTTTTGGCCTTTGTAACGCCCCGGCAGTTTTCCAGGAATTTATTAACAATGTCCTCCGAGATTTGTTGCAGTTATGTGTGGTGGTTTATCTCGATGATATCCTCTTTTTTTCCAAGTCCCTGGAGAGCCACCACACAGATGTCTGTCGTGTGCTTCAGAAATTAAGAGAACGATCTCTATTGTAAACTGGAGAAGTGTGAGTTCCATCGGGAACAGATTAAATTTCTGGGCTATGTAATTTCCACTGCTGGTTTTTCGATGGACCCAGAGAAACTTTCGTCAGTCCTACAGTGGCCTCGACCCGTGGGGTTACATTCTCCGCAGCATTTCCTGGGTTTTGCCAACTATTATCAGAAGTTTATTCATATCTTCTTGTCTCTGGTCAAGCCCCTGACCGATATGACCAGAAAGAACGGTAACCCACAGAGTTGGCCTCCGGAGTCCATTAAGGCCTTTGAAAGTCTCAAGGCTGCCTTTGTTTCTGCTCCTGTGTTGACACAACCTGATCCTACGTTACCTTTTATCCTTGAGGTTGATGCTTCTGAGACTGGTGTTGGTGCCCCTCTGTCTCAACGTCCTACCTCTGAGAGTGCTATGCATCCTTGTGGCTACTTTTCCAAGAAATTGGCACCTGCCAAGTGCAATTATGAGATTGGTGACAGAGAGCTTTTGGCAATCATTTTAGCCCTGAAAATAGACATCTCCTCGAAGGTACGACTGTGCCGGTTCTCATTCTTACTGACCATAAGAATCTCACATTCTTGTCTGAAGCTAAACGCCTCTCTCCCAGAAGGGTGCGATGGGCTCTTTTTTTGTCAAGTTTCAATTACATTGTCTCATTCTTACCCGGTACTAAGAATGTAAGGGCTGACGCCTTGTCACAACAATTTTCCTCCACTTCCAAGTTGGAGTCGGTTCCGGTTCCTATGATTCCTCCTGATCGTATTCTGGCTACGGTTCGCACCAGTCTTACTTCTCCTTTGGGTGACAAAATTCTTGCTGTTCAAGTCGATGCTCCTCCTGAGAAACCTTGTGACCACTGCTTTGTCCCAGGTGTCTCCGTACTGCCATGCTCCAGACTTACCATTCTCCAAAGGCAGCTGGCCACCCTGGTAAGAATCAACTCGTTTGGGCCATTTCCCAACAATTCTGGTAGCCTAGTCTATGTGCTGATGTAACTGCCTTCGTAGCTGCCTGTTCTGTGTGTGCTCAGCATAAGACTCCACGACACCTTCCAGTGGGCCTCCTACAACCAATGCCCAATGGAGAGAGGCCCTGTACCCACCTGTCTATGGATTTCATTGTGAAGTTGCTCAACTCCCAAGGCAACACAGTTATCCTTATGGTGGTTGACCGGTTCTCAAAGATGTGTCATTGTATTCCACTTAAGAAGTTGCCCACTTCTAAGGAACTGGCTTCCATTTTTGCTCGGGAGAACTTTCGCTTACATGGGATACCCAAGGTGATTGTCTCAGACAGGGAAGTTAGTTTGTGTCCCGGTTCTGGCGAGCCTTTTCGTGCACAGCTGGGAATTCAGCTTGCTTTCTCCTCTGCGTATTACCCGCAGTCTAATGGGGCCACAGAACGAGCCAATCAGTCCTTGGAGCAATTCCTACATTGCTTTATTTCTGACCATCACAACAACTGGTCAGTCCTATTACCACGGGCAGAGTTTGCTCACAACAGTGCCTTGAATTCTGCTTCCCGATTGTCTCCATTAATGGCAAATTATGGTTTCCAACTTTCCATGTTGCCTGACTCGTTTGTTCCGCAGAGTATTCCTGCACTAGAGGAGCATCTCCATGGTCTTAGTTCCACTTGGGCACAAATCCAGGAGGCTTTGCGTCATGCTAATGATAGGTACCAGGTTGGGGACAGGGTCTGGCTGTCATCTCGCAACCTCCGACTTCGTGTTCCCTCACTAAAGTTTGCACCTCGGTTTATTGGACCTTTCCATATCCTTCGCAGGATTAACCCAGTGGCTTATGCGTCGGACCATCCTCCTAGTATGCAAATCTCAAATGTGTTTCATGTCTCCTTATTGAAACCGTTGGTCTGCAACCGCTTTACCACCTCGGTGCCACGTCCTCACCCTATACAGGTTGAGAATCATGAGGAGTATGAGGTACAATCCATTATTGACTCCCGTAGGTTCCGTGGACGCATACAGTACCTGGTGCATTGGAAGGTGTACGGTCCGGAGGAACGCTTCTGGGTCTCATCCTCGGACGTACATGCTTCTGCCCTCCTCCGTGTTTTTCATAGATGTTTTCCCCTCAAGCCCGGTGGTCCTCCGAGGGGGAGGGGTCATTCAGCCCTTCTTTCTCTGAGCTGCCTGCTCAGCTGTCGGCTAATTGCCAGCTCTCATCTCTCTTTACATAGTTAACCAGCTGTTGTGGATCTGCTCGTCAATCCCGTCTACTTAAAGATCTCCAGCTCACTTCATTTCTGCCTTCGCCTTGGTCACATCACAAGAAACCATCTCCTGCTTTCCTGTTTAAAGACTGGCTTTGCTGACATCCCTTCTGGCTCCTTATCCTGCTTGCTGTTCCTCTACTTGAATCCCTGACTTCTGGCCTGGCTGATTACCCAATCTGGTTACTGAACTCTGGCTTGGCTGACTACCCAATCTGGTTACTGAACTCTGGCTTAACTGACTACCCAATCCGGTTACTGGACTCTGGCTATGCTTTGACTACTCTTACTCTATTTACCTTTTTATTTTTATTAATAAACAAGTGTTATTTTGCTGTACTTCTGTCTTGGTCTGGTTCATGGTTTCTGACACCCGAGTATGGCAATACCAAATGTGTGAGACTTTTACACAGCCTGGCCACATACAAAGGACCAACATTGAAGTAGCACCTTCAGGCGTTCAGGCATAAATGACACATCACATTTCTCAACCAATTAAGTGACCTCTATAATGAAATGTTGAGATAACAAATATAAATGTACCATCATCCAGAAATCAATAATCAAAAAAGGGGTTGGAAGCCAGATCCCCAGTCAGGCGACCAAAAACAGGAGCAAATTGGACTATTCCGGTACAGTAATAGTGGGTAATAATATAAAGCATATAACGATAAAAATAAAATATGATAGTTTTTATTGATGCAGAAGACAAAACAAAGGTAATAAAATACAACATAATAAAAGTACAAGTATATAACCAGTGGGATCATTGGTATACAGTACAACACAAAATCTCAGATATCATGTTCCTCGACTAGTTTCGCGGACATAAACCGCTTCATCAGGAGGGAATCTAGAGATGATTATATTCTGACTAAACAGTCTGAACCTGACAAATAGAAAAATACAATGGAGTTTACCAAAATACATAATGAGTGAAATTATATTCCAGCATCAACATTCACATCAGGGTAATACAAATTAGAGGGGGGAACAAAGGCAAATCTGCTTACCCAGGTGCACCTGGGGCCTGTTGGGACCTGGGTAAGCAGATTCGCCTTTGTTCCCCCCTCTAATTTGTATTAACCTGATGTGAATGTTGATGCTGGAATATAATTTCACTCATTATGTATTTTGGTAAACTCCATTGTATTTTTCTATTTGTCAGGTTCAGACTGTTTAGTCAGAATATAATCATCTCTAGATTCCCTCCTGATGAAGCGGTTTATGTCCGCGAAACTAGTCGAGGAACATGATATCTGAGATTTTGTGTTGTACTGTATACCAATGATCCCACTGGTTATATACTTGTACTTTTATTATGTTGTATTTTATTACCTTTGTTTTGTCTTCTGCATCAATAAAAACTATCATATTTTATTTTTATCGTTATATGCTTTATATTATTACCCACTATTACTGTACCGGAATAGTCCAATTTGCTCCTGTTTTTGGTCGCCTGACTGGGGATCTGGCTTCCAACCCCTTTTTTGAACATTTCTCAACCACCTATTACACTTTTGAAAAGCACCAGGACAATGGAATTGCCCACAAAATGACCCCATTTTGGAAAGCAAACACCTCAGCGTATAATCTATGAGGCATAATGAGTCTTTTGAACGGTTCATTTTTTTCCAGAAGTTTTTGGAAAATTTGGAAAAGAAATGAAAACGCCTTTTCTTTTTAACACAAAGTTGTCAATTTATAAGATATTTCTAACACATAGCATGTATATAGCAAAAATTACACCCCAAAATACATTCTGCTACTCTTCCCGAGTATGGCGATACTACATGTGTGAGACTTTTACACAGCCTGGCCACATACAGAGGCCCAATATTGAAGTAGTACCTTCAGGCGTTGTAGGAGCATAAATTACACATCTCATTTCATTCCTACCTATCACACTTTTGAAGGTCCTTGCTATCCTTGGAAAGCAAACACCCCAACGTATTTTCTATGAGGCATGGGCTGCAAATAGGTATTCGGGTACTCTGATGGGCTGGAGACAGGTACTCGGATAACTTGATGACTGCAGACAGGTACCTGGGTACTCTGATGGGCTGGTGACAGGTACTCGGTTACTCTGATGGGCTGGTGACAGGTACTTGGTTACTCTGATGGGCTGGTGACAGGCACTCGGGTACTCTGATGGTCTGGTGACAGGTACTTGGGTACTCTGATGGCCTGGTGACAGGTACTCGGGTACTCTGATGGCCTAGTGACAGGTACTCGGGTACTCTGATGGGATACAAATAGGTACTCGGACACTCTGATGGGCTGGTGACTGGTATTCGGGTACTCTGAAGGGCAGTGACAGGTACTCAGGTACTCTGTACTAATATGGACTGTGACAGGTACTCAGGTACTCATATGGACTGTGACAGGTACTCAGGTACTTGGGTACTCATATGGACTGTGACAGGTACTCGGGTACTCAGATGGACTATGACAGGTACTCGGGTACTCAGATGGACTGTGACAGGTACTCAGTTACTCAGATGGACTGTGACAGCTACTCGGTTACTCAGATGGACTGTGACAGGCACTCAGGTGCTCAGATGGACAGTGACAGGTACTTAGGTACTTATATGGACTGTAACAGGTACTCAGGTACTCAGATGAACTGTGACAGGTACTCGGGTACTCAGATGGACTGTGACAGGTACTCGGGTACTCAGATGGACTGTGACAGGTACTCGGGTACTCTGATGGATTGTGACAGGTACTCGGGTACTCTGATGGACTGTGACAGGTACTCGGGTACTCTGATGAACACATCTCATTTCATTCCTATCTATCACACTTTTGAAGGTCCTTGAGCACCAGAACAGTGGAATTACCCACAAGTTACCCCATTTTGGAAAGCAAACACCCCAACGTATTTTCTATGAGGCATAGGCTGCAAATAGGTATTCGGGTACTCTGATGGGCTGGAGACAGGTACTCGGGTAACTTGATGAGCTGCAGACAAGTACCCGGGTACTCTGATGGGCTAGTGACAGGTACTCAGTTACTCTGATGGGCTGGTGACAGCTACTCGGGTACTCTGATGGCCTGGTGACAGGTACTTGGGTACTCTGATGGCCTGGTGACAGGTACTCGGGTACTCCGATGGCCTAGTGACAGGTACTCGGGTACTCTGATGGGCTACAGATAGGTACTCGGATACTCGGTACTAATATGGACTGTGACAGGTACTCAGGTACTCATATGGACTATGACAGGTACTCAGGTACTAGGGTACTCATATGGACTGTGACAGGTACTCATATGGACTGTGACAGGTACTCAGGTACTTGGGTACTCAGATGGAATGTGACAGGTACTCAGGTACTTATATGGACTGTGACAGGTACTCAGGTACTCAGATGAACTGTGACAGGTACTCAGGTACTCAGATGGACTGTGACAGGTACTCGGGTACTCTGATGGACTGTGACAGGTACTTGGGTACTCAGATGAACTGTGACAGGTACTCATATGGACTGACAGGTACTCAGATGAACTGTGACAGGTACTCAGATGAACTGTGACAGGTACTCATATGGACTGACAGGTACTCAGATGAACTGTGACAGGTACTCAGATGAACTGTGACAGGTACTTTGATGGGTGGTGACAGGTCCTCTTTATTGGGGGGGGCAATCAGTGTGACTGGTGTACACTGTAAGCGGTAACGAGATGTTACTGCAATCTCCTTCTCACACATGAGTGGTGTGTGAGGAGGAGAACCCGGTAACATCTTGTTACTGCGGTTTGTTGACATTTAGTGATCACCTTGAAAGGATCACAGCCGATCACCCGGCCAATGGCTGTTCACCAGCGTCGGTGACGATCAGTGTTCCCGGGAGATTGCATGCATGCGCCGTGCAAAGTGGGGCGGTACCACCTATGATCGTATAAGAAAAAATACTAAAGCGCTGATGCGGATGTGTGTAGATGGTGAAAAATAACTAAATGATGCAAGCTGCAACCAATCTGATAGTGCTGTGACACCGTAACTGAAAACCAAATAATGATAATATATTAGTGCGCTAAATTCAACCTCCCACCCTGCTAAGTGGATGATTGGTCAATATGCTTCTAGTGGACCATAATAAATATCCAAATAAGTGCTATACAATAAAATATAATCTGTATATATGTGAAGATACAACAAAGATATGGGGTCAAATAACCCCTACATATATCATAAAAGTGCAGAAGTGAATAGTGGATAGGTAGCAAACCCCTGCTAATTTAAAAACAGGGTCAGTCCTGTAAAGAAAAAATGTCCAATCTCATGCCTTTAGATTTGCTTGCTGTTTAACTCAAATTCACATGATGAATAATTCACATGAAAAACATGAAAGAACGCATCATTGCGCAATGATACAAGTACCATGGAACTGTATAATAAGTTTAATCCACTCACATCTGTGTAGTAGCTAAAGCACTTGTAATGCAATGGTAAGAAGTTTGACACTGCTCACACAGCATCTGCTGTGCTGGCAAACACATTCGATACCGTCACTGGCTCCTCCTCCAGACGGGTTGCATCACATGCCACAAGACTTTTTCAAGGGTAGCCATGTAACCGGTCGAGCTCACTATTTAAGCTCCTGCCGGTGTCCTGGTTGCTATAGTGACATCAGTCGTCAGGTAATCATCATTCCATTGAGCGCATAGTTTAACAATGCTTACATTTATTGTATTAGTAAGTTACATAAAATACACAATATGACTTTTAATAGCGAATAATATTGAACATATGTAAAAACTTTGGTTAAAAATTATTCAACATAAATAAAAACTTATTAGACACAAACAGAAGAAACTAAAAACTCAACATCAGACTCCCTCCTATGGTTAGCATAGGAATTATCTCCATTTCCATAATTATATCATATTAAACGTGTACTCCTACTCCATCATTTGGTAAGACATAGATATAACCTCACAAGAGGTTAAAATACCAAATTGGAAATAACAATTAATTAAGATATTTAAAAATTTGAAATAAAACAATTCAAGTCAAAATCAATATTCAAGCCCCTCGGCGATAAAGTGCACATTTCAAAAATCCATCTGGACTCACTTTTACTCAGTTCTCTGACTTTATTACATCCCCTCCAGTGGGGCTTGTATTTATCTATAGCCCAGAATTTTAAACAAGTGGGATCTTTATTGTGATGTAATGCAAAGTGACGTGACACGCTATGCTTAGGGAAGCCACTTCTAATGTTCTGTATATGTTCCTGTATGCGCTTCCACATAGGACACTTGGTTCTTCCTACATGCTGCAGTGAACAGGAACACTGCAGTATATATACAACCCCTTCAGTTCTACATAAAATAAAGACTTTAATAGTATACTCTTTATTCGTGCTGGTAGAAATAAAATTAGTGCATTTTTGACTATTAAGGTTCGTATTCCTGCATGCGTAGCATCTTCTACAAGGATTGAAGCCTTTCCCATGAAAAAAAGTAAATTCGATAGACCTCTTGGGTGCAGCTTGCATCATTTAGTTATTTTTCACCATCTACACACATCCGCATCAGCGCTTTAGCATTTTTTTCTTATATGTTTACTATTCTTTCTGTCATTTCACTTGAGCAGCAGATATGGAAATTTTTAAGTTTGTTGAAAATCGCAAAGTGGACCTAAAATATATTTTCACCACAAATTAGACTATTGATACAGGAGATCTAGATACAAATTTTAGGAAATCTGGCCATCTTACGGAAAAAAAGGTTAGCTTGTGGTAGGACATAGCCACCCATGAACAATATATCAAAGAGAGTATAGTCCCAAGAAGATTAAGGTGGGATGTTCCAACAAATGATGGACTACTAGATCCAGACGCAGTGGAGGAATGGTACACGTTTTTTTTAATGAGAAGGGTCTGGAGGTGTTGCAATTTGTACTAAAAAGGAAACAAAGTAAATTAGCTATAAATAATCAGAAAATCGCAGATTGCAAAGTAGCATTAGAAGGTTATAAGGATTCAGCGTCTTTTGGAGTATTAACGAAACCGCTGAATAAAGTATTGGAACAGAAGGATGGCGAATTAAAACAAAGGAAGAAAAGAAAATATCTAAGAGACACAAATGACTACAAATTGGAAAAAACCTTTAAATGGCAAATAAATTGAAAAGAAGGTAAAATAGGATCCATTTCCTCATCCCCTGAAAGGGAGGTAAGGATTATAAGTCCAAGGAGGGACCAAACATATAGATCACCGAAAGAAGATCTAGGTCCCCCGAATTATCAAGACACTATAGAGAGACCCCTTATGGACAGGGCAGATCATATAGGGAAGAGAATAATGGACCAAGAACTCCCAAACCTTGGTGGAGAAATAAAAATAAGAATAAATCACCAAGAAAGCCATTTTGGAAAAATGGAAACAGAAATAATCGGAAACATCCTAATCAACCATATAGTAGTTATGGGTATTTGGGAAATTATGGTTATGGAAATCAAGGGAATTATAATTATCAAAATCAAGATTGAAGAGACGAAAGAGATTATCCCCAATATCAAACCCAGTATTATCAACAAGAAAGGTATAGCCAGCATGATCAATATCAGTATGATTACAGAAGAAGTCAGATTCGCACTCAAAATAGGTACGAAGCCTTAAGGGTTATCGAGATGATGAGCAGCCACACTCTTTTTTAGACCATCGTCGGAACGAGAGAACCCCACCACGGCACGAAAAAATGACAAATGCAAGAAGTCCAAAAGTAAAAGAGGATGCCGAGGTGGATTCAATGTCCAAAAGGAAAAGAGAATAGTAGAGGAAGGTAGCCACAATCTAAGTGGAATAGAATTAACAAGATCAGAAATGCTGACACTAGATAAAGGATTAAAGTATGCCCCCAAACGAAATCTGAATAAATTTGAAATGTATATCAACATCCAGAAATACACAAAGAGATTAAATATAAAAAAATACATCAGTAATGCCCCGTACACACGGTCGGATTTTCCGACTGAAAATGTGTGATAGGACCTTGTTGTCGGAAATTCCGACCGTGTGTAGGCTCCATCACACATTTTCCATCAGATTTTCCGACACACAAAGTTTGAGACTAGGATATAAAATTTTCCGACAACAAAATCCGTTGTCGGAAATTCCGATCGTGTGTACACAAATCCGACGAACAAAGTGCCACGCATGCTCAGAATAAATAAAGAGATTAAAGCTATTGGCCACTGCCCCGTTTATAGTCCCGACGTACATGTTTTACGTCACCGCGTTCAGAATGATCAGATTTTCCGACAACTTTGTGTGCCGTGTGTATGCAAGACAAGTTTGAGCCAACATCCGTCGGAAAAAATCCATGGATTTTGTTGTTGGAATGTCCGAACAAAGTCCGACCGTGTGTACGGGGCATAAGAGTGTGGTGCTGCGCTAATCCTTTTGAAAACATATGCGAGTATGTGAAAAATCTAAGTGAAATAACAATGTAAGTGTATCAAAATCTATGCAGTGACTCTATGATGCTAACGTGTTAATAATACAGCATTAGATACGTAGTGCAACAACATGTGATCAATACAATGTGCTAAATAATTATAAAAAGATAAGATAATAGTACCTGACTAAGGAATATATATATATATATATATATATATATATATATATATATATATATATATATATATATATATATATTGTGCAGCCAGGCACACAGCAAACAAACGTAAATTATAAGTGACTGGTGCTCATGAACAAAATAAGAGTGACAACTTGACTGGAACCGTGTGATATTAAGCAAACAAAGTCCACAAATCAATGTGCATGGAAAGTGATCCACTTAGGACTAATTATAGAGTCCACAAATAAACGTGCATAAAAAGTGATCCACTTGGAGTTGATTAAAGTGACTGAAATCAATGGTGATATATATTCTTTGTTCATGCAACACAGCACGCAGTGGTGGGCAGAGGCCCCTTACCTGAAGGTAATGGGGTGATCGCATTAACCAATTTTAGGCATGGCGGCCCTTAAATGGCGGAATCATAGCATCAACCAGTAGTGGGGGTGACAATATTTAGGTCCTATCCTGGCTTGTCTCCTCTGGGGACATACGTCTCTCCAAGTAGTGTACCGGGGTCACCAAGATGAAAAAACAGCAAAGGAAGATCCCACAATGGTGTGATATGGTTTGGCAAAAAGCTGGGTTTTATTAAGGCAAATAAAAGTACTCACATTAAAAACAGTAGTGCTGAGTGGAGATCCGACGAGCGGCGAGCTCGTAACACTAATCTATATAGAGTGCCTGTCCCGTCCCTACGCGTGACGTCATAACCCACATGACTTCATCAGGGGATACAGGGAGGCACTGTGACTGTCCTTAAATAGCTCTCCCATAGGCTATATTGGGCGGCCATTTTCTGGAAGTCGAGAGGAAGTACTATAGCGGCCATATTCCCGGAGGCGGATGGGCGCGGCCATATTCCAGGTTATCAACAGAACGGTCAGGGGTGGGTGCTGATCTATGATGGCTGTAGTAAACTAGCCAATCGGTACCAACACCGGCAACAACTGTCAGCAGAGGGGGAAAGCGGCTTAAACGGCAGAGTGACATAGTTAATGTACTGTGTGTCTCAGCAAAAGGCACAGCAGCACACAGACAGATGAGGATCTGAGACAAATTAAAAAACGTTTTAAATTTAATTTAAAATGATAAAAATAATTTAAAAGGCCAGCCTGATATCCAAAATTAAAAGTGATTAGAAATAGTGAAAAAAGGTGGCCAAAACGGTAAACCGGTAAAAAAAACGATCGGTTGGGGAGAGGCATCTATATAGACCGGGATCGGGAGAGCACAAATATAAGGTATATCACTCAGGGAACCAAGTGCCCAAAGTGCCAGTGCATACTCGTAAGTGAGAAGAAAGTAACTTTCCTAGATCTGGAAATTCTACAAGAAGATTCAACATTTAGCACACTAACGCACTTTAAAAACGTTGACAGGAATAGTTATCTTCCAATAGAGATCTGTCACCACAAAAACTGGCCCTTTAATGTCCCTAAAGGTCAATTGATGCGACTGAGGAGAAATTGCACCCAACTTGAAGTTTTTCTTGAGCAGGCAGAGAAAATTGGAGCCAGGTTCACAGCAAAAGGGTACGATCAAGGCTATATAGATAAGAAAATAGCAGAAGTATCAGAAATGGATCAGAAAGCATTAATTGAGGATAAAGCGATACAAAAACGCCCAATGGAGGGACCAGCACTTATCCTCGATTATAGTGTGCAACATAAGAAAATAGAAAAGATCATCAGACGTCACTGGCATATTTTGCTGGCAGACACACAACTAAAGGGGAGTCTACCAAAAAACCCCAAATGTATATACAGAAGAGCACCGTTGATTCGGGATAAATTGGTGAAAAACGTGATAGACCCACCAAAGAAGACCTTCACGTTTTTTTCGGGCAAAGGATTCTTCCCATGTAAAAGATGCTTCGCATGTGTAAGAACTAGACGTCCCAATGAAAAAGTGTTTCACTTTTCTTCTACAACCACGGGGGACACTTACGAAGTTCAAAATTTCATCTGCTGCAATACGGAGGGGGCAGTATATGCCCTACAATGCAGCTGCGGTCTGCAATATATAAGCCGGACAAAAAGACCTTTAAAGGTGTGAATTAAAGAGCATGTAAATAACATTATAAACGGATACGATAAACATAGCGTATCCAAACGCTTCCTGCTGTGTCACAACAAAGACCCCTCCCATCTGAAGTTCTGGGGTATCGAACCATATATTAGACACTGGCGGGGGGACATAAGGTCAGGACCCTCAGCCAGTTGGAATCCAAATGGATTTTTACCCTAGATACTTTCTCGCCAAGAGGTCTGAACATTGAATTTGATCTGAACTGTTTCCTCAGTGATTTTTAATATTTTTAATTTTTAATATTTTTAATATTTTCTATTTTTTAATATCTTTAATATTCTTTATATTTTTTAATACCCCTGTAAGAGTTTTGTGAGGTTATACATGCCCATACTCCTACGGCCGAGGTTGAGTCTGTCTATCTGCCTCCCAATATTCATACTTGTATATTTTAGTTGTGTACGGAGTACCTATCGCCTGATTGATTATGTATATAGATATACTTTTTGACTATTTTGTATGGTAATGTATGTGGAGTATGCACTGGCACTTTGAACACTTGGTTCCCTGAGTGATATACCTTATATTTGTGCTCTCCCGATCCCGGTCTATATAGATGCCTCTCCCCAACCGATCGTTTTTTTTACCGGTTTACCGTTTTGGCCACCTTTTTTCACTATTTCTAATCACTTTTAATTTTGGATATCAAGCTGGCCTTTTAAATTATTTTTATTACTTTAAATTAAATTTAAAACGTTTTTTAATGTGTCTCGGATTCTCATCTGTCTGTGTGCTGCTGTGCCTTTTGCTGAGACACACAGTACATTAACTATGCCACTCTGCCGTTTAAGCCGCTTTCCCCCGCTGCTGACAGTTATTGCCGGTGTTGGTACCGATTGGCTAGTTTACTACAGCCATCGTAGATCAGCACCCGCTCCTGACCGTTCTGTTGAAAACCTGGAATATGGCCGCGCCCATCCGCCTCCGGGAATATGGCCGCTATAGTACTTCCTCTCGACTTCCAGAAAATGGCCGCCCATTATAGCCTATGGGAGAGCTATTTAAGGACAGTCACAGTGCCTCCCTATAATCCCTGATGACGTCACGCGTAGGGACGGGACAGGCACTCTATGTAGATTAGTGTTACGAGGTCGCCGCTCGTCGGATCTCCACTCAGCACTACTGTTTTTAATGTGAGTACTTTTATTTGCCTTAATAAACCCAGCTTTTTGCCAAACTATATCACACCATTGTGGGATCTTCCTTTGCTGTTTTTTCATCTTGGTGACCCCGGTACACTACTTGAAGAGACATATGTCCCCAGAGGAGACAAGCCAGGATAGGACCTAAATATTGTCGCCCCCACTACTGGTTGATGCTGTGATTCTGCCATTTATGGGCCGCCATGCCTAAAATTGGTTAATGCGATCACCCCATTACCTTCAGGTAAGGGGCCACTGCCCACCACTGCGTGCTGTATTGCATGAAGAAAGAATATATATCACCATTGATTTCAGTCACTTTAATCAACTCCAAGTGGATCACTTTTTATGCACGTTTATTTGTGGACTCTATTATTAGTCCTAAGTGGATCACTTTCCATGCACGTCGAATTTTAACACCCGACATAAACAAGTTGAAAAGATTATTAAAAAGCACTGGTCACTTCTTTTAGCTGATAGACAATTACAACAGATTTTACCGGAGAAACCACATTTTATTTACAGGAGAGCACCAACTTTGAGGGACTTGGTTGTGAAAAAAAAAGAGGTCTAGTGAATTTACTTTATTTCATGGGAAAGGCTTCTATCCTTGTAGAAGATGCTAAGCATGCAGGAATATGAACCTTAATGGTCAAAAATGCACTAATTTTATTTCTACCAGCACGAATAAAGAGTATACTATTAAAGACTTTATTTCGTGTAGAACTGAAGCGGTTGTAAATATACTGCAGTGTTCCTGTTCACTGCAGTATATAGGAAGAACCAAGCGTTCTATGTGGAAGCGCATACAGGAACATATACAGAACATTAGAAGTGGCTTCCCTAAGCATAGTGTGTCACGTCACTTTGCATTACATCACAATAAAGATCCCTCTTGTTTAAAATTCTGGGCTATAGATAAATACAAGCCCCACTGGAGGGGATGTAATAAAGTCAGAGAAGTAAAAGTGAGTCCAGATGGATTTTTGAAATGTGCACTTAATCGCTGAGGGGCTTGAATATTGATTTTGACTTGAATTGTTTTATTTCAGATTTTTAAATATCTTAATTAATTTTTATTACCAATTTGGTATTTTAAGTAGTGAGTCTATATTTATTATGGATGGCATTTCTGATACCTCTTGTGAGGTTATATCTATGTCTTACCACATGAGGGAGTAGGAGTACACTTTAATATGATATAATTATGGAAATAGAGGTAATGCCTATGATAACCACAGGAGGGAGTCTGATGTTGAGTTTTTAGTTTCTTCTGTTTGTGTCTAATAAGTTTATTTGTGTCGAATCATTTTTAACCAAAGTTTTTACACCTGTTCAATATTATTCGCTATTAAAAGTCATATTGTGTATTTTATGTAACTTACTAATACAATAAATGTAAGCATTGTTAAGCTATGCGCTCAATGGAATGATGATTCGCTGACGACCGACGTTACTATGGCAACCAGGACACCGGCAGCAGCTTAAATAGTGAGCTCTATGTACACAATAATTCTGCGCTACCAAAAATAAAATACAAACAGCAGCTAACACAACCAGCAAGTGTGGACAATATAAAAAAAACAAACAAAATAAGTGTAGCGCTAAAAGGAAAAATCTGGAGATGTAGTCTATGTACTGACAGTTCCAAGTTCATGTACTCAAAGGAATATCCTTGGGGAGAAGATAAAAGGTCCTCTGGAAAGGATCTCAACAAGGGTGTATAACATCTGTAGGGGGAGCCCACACACCACCAATGAAAGTGAAAAGGCTTACCGGACAAGATGGACCCAACAAGGCATACGCCAGGTGGAGTCAGTAAAGCTCAGGTGGTGCTGGACTACAGTTGGCCTGGGAGGGCAAAGCTGGTGGAGTGGCTACCACGTGGTTACGTTCCTCGAACTTGATCGGGACCACAGGCATGGGGTGCAGCTCCCAAAGATCGTATTCCTCAGATCAATGGTGGAATCAGCAAAAACCGCAACAAATGGAGAAAAGGAATGGCCAAATAATGTGAATCCGTTTAAATGGAGATTTATTAAAATTAATGAACACTCACATAAAAGGTATCAAAAAAACAGCGCTGTGAAGAAGTGGCGACAGTGGGGTCCTACCCGACGCGTTTCGTCTGCATAGATGTCATCTGCCTAGACGACATCACCCCCCAGATGACGTCTATGCAGACGAAACGCGTCGGGTAGGACCCCACTGTTGCCACTTCTTCACAGCGCTGTTTTTTGATACCTTTTATGTGAGTGTTCATTAATTTTAATAAATCTCCATTTAAACGGATTCACACTATTTGGCCATTCCTTTTCTCCATTTGTTGTGGTTTTTGCTGATTCCACCGTTGATCTGAGGAATACGATCTTTGGGAGCTGCACCCCATGCCTGTGGTCCCGATCAAGTTTGAGGAACGTAACCACGTGGTAGCCACTCCACCAGCTTTGCCCTCCCAGGCCAACTGTAGTCCAGCACCACCTGAGCTTTACTGACTCCACCTGGCGTATGCCTTGTTGGGTCCATCTTGTCCGGTAAGCCTTTTCACTTTCATTGGTGGTGTGTGGGCTCCCCCTACAGATGTTATACACCCTTGTTGAGATCCTTTCCAGAGGACCTTTTATCTTCTCCCCAAGGATGTTCCTTTGAGTACATGAACTTGGAACTGTCAGTACATAGACTACATCTCCAGATTTTTCCTTTTAGAGCTACACTTATTTTGTTTTTTTAAATAGTGAGCTCGCCCGGTCACATGGCTACCCTTGAAAAAGTCACGTGACATGTGACGCAATGCGTCTGGAGGAGGAGCCAGTGACGGTATCAAATGTGTCTGCCAGCACAGCAGATGCTGTGTGAGCGGTGTCAAACTTCTGACCATTGCATTACAAGTGCCTTAGCTACTACACAAATGTGAGTGGATTAAACTTATTATACAGATCCATGGTACTTGTATCATTGCGCAATGATGCGTTCTTTTATGTTTTTCATGTAAATCATCATTCAAACGGTGAATTTGAATAAAGCAGCAAGCAAATCTAAAGGCATGAGATTGGACATTTTTTCTTTACAGGACTGACCATGTTTTTAAATTAGCAGGGGTTTGCTGCCTATCCACTATTCACTTCTGCACTTTTATGATATTGTATATGTAGGGGTTATTTGACCCCATATCTTTGTTGTATCTTCACATATATACAGATTATATTTTATTGTATAGCACTTATTTGGATATTTATTATGGTCCATTAGAAGCATATTGACCAATCATCCACTTAGCAGGGTGGGAGGTTGAATTTAGCGCACTAATATATTATCATTATTTGGTTACCACCTATGATCAGCCGTGACTTCATCACGGCCAATCACATGGTAAACAGCCATGCCCAATGGCTGTTCACCCCCCTCGGTGACGAGCGGTGTCTCCGTGACACGCCGCCACCGAAGGAACAGAGATGCGCATTCACGATCGCGTGCATTCCCTGTTTAAATGGAGGGCCGTCATATGACGCCCTCCCAGAACAAGAGCCGCGCAGTCTGGCTGTCATATGACAGCGACATCGTTGAAAGCTGAAAATTGGCTTGGGCAGGAAGGGGAAGGCGAAGCGAATTGCACATGTCTACTTTACATAAAACTTCCCTAATCCTTGAGTGAATAATATAACATTTAAACTCGCGCTGAATGGTGAAAAAACAGTGAAAAATAAAACTAAAGCAGCTGCCACACACAAAGTGCTACTCACTAGAAATGTAAAATTATGGAAATGTGGCGCTCGCAAATGTTGTTAAACATATGTGACCAAGTGTAGATGAATACAAATGTGAATATACAAAGCAAAGCAAAAAACATGTAAATAAAGTCCAATTAAACGTGCTGAATGTTCTAATCCGCAATGGGAAAAAAACTTTTAAAGTGCAATGGACCACAGATGCTCCAGGACTTTTCAGGTGCAGAAACGCCACCCCCACATGTGCCCCCACTCACCAAATGGCGATGACCCCCAGCTTTGCAGTCTGGGGATCACTTCAGGCTTATGTGATGGTATCCAGAGGAGCTCAGGAGTGGTGTTGTGCACATCAGATCAAAGGATTTCTTGTTGGAATTTGTCAGCAGAATCACCAGGCACCAAAAAAGGATAAAAAAATGGAACTAATAGTGAAAAGTACCGTTTGAAAAGGGATTTATTCCACATACAAATGGGTACTTACAAAATGGTTGATAAAAACAGGCATGTAAAGGGATTAGAGATGGATCCGGACGCTGCTCACGGCATGCGTTCCAGAAACCAGGAACTGCGATCCAAGGAGCAGGAAATGACGTCAGTGCCACCGGAAATACGTCAACATGTTTCGCCAACCTACAAGGCATTATCAAAGACCTAATTCCCGGCCCACTCGACCGTCTTAAATAGAGGAAAGGAGGAAACATCCCCCACACAGAGAACTAATCACCATCCACATGGGAACCATGCTGATGATGAAATGAAAAAAGGTCACTCCCACAGGCAGAGCACAGCCGCAAGTAATTTTTCTTCATAAATTTTGGCCAAAATTTATACTGCTATATATCTTTGGTAAAAATAACCCAAATTAGTGTATATTATTTGGTCTTTGTGAAAGTTATAGAGTCTACAAACTATGGTGCCAATCACTGAAAATTGAAAACATCTGATCAGGCCTTCAGTACATCAGGTGAATCTCATTTCTTGAGGTACTAACAAGTCAGAAAAGTACAAATACCCCCCAAATGACCCCTTTTTAGAAAGTAGACATTCCAAGGTATTAAGTTAGTAGCATGGTGAGTTTTTTTAAGTTGTAATTTTTTCCCACAATTCTTTGCAAAAGGAAGATTTTTTTTTTTTTCAAAATTGTCATATTAACTGGTTATTTCTCTCACAGAGCATATGCATACATCAAATTACACCCCCAAATACATTCTGCTACTCCTCCTGAGTATGGGGATACTGTGTGAGACTTTTACACAGCCTGGCCACATACAAAGGCCCAACATTGAAGTAGCACCATCAGGCGATCTACGAGCATAAATTGCACATCTCATTTCTCAACCACCTATTACACTTTTGAAGGCCCTGGAGCACCAGGACAATAGAATTGCCCACAAAATGACCCCATTTTGGAAAGCAAACACCCCAACGTATAATCTATGATGCATAATGAGTCTTTTGAACGGTTATTTTTTTCCAGATGTTTTTGGAAAATGTGGGGAAAAAAAGAAATCGCATTTTGTTTACACAAAGTTGTCCATTTATAAGCTATTTCCAACACATAGCAAATACATAGCAAAAATGACACCCAAAATACATTCTGCTACTCCTCCTGAGTATGGCAATACCACATGTGTGGGACTTTTACACAGCCTGGCCACATACAAAGGCCCAACATTGAAGTAGCACCATCAGGCGATCTAGGAGCATAAATTGCACATCTCATTTCTCAACCACCTATTACACTTTTGAAGGCCCTGGAGCACCAGGACAATGGAATTGCCCACAAAATGACTCCATTTTGGAAAGCAAACACCCCAACGTATAATCTATGAGGCATAATGAGTCTTTTGAACGGTTATTTTTTTTCCAGAAGTTTTTGGAAAATGTGGAAAAAAAATAAAAACGCATTTTGTTTACACAAAGTTGTCCATTTATAAGATATTTCCAACACATAGCAAAAATGACACCCCAAAATACATTCTGCTACTCCTCCTGAGTATGGGGATACCACATGTGTGAAACTTTTACACAGCTTGGCCACATACAGAGGCCCAACATCCAAGTAGCACCATCAGGCGTTCTAGGAGCATACATTACATAGATAATTCCCTGGTAACCTATCATTTTTTAAAAAAGAAAGAGAAAACCTGCGCTATCAAGCAAAAAATTAATATAACTGCAGCTGCAACAAAACCACAAATATCAATGAGGTCAAAAATTACAAACAAAGAAAAAATTGTGCATTAGATTAGATTACTACATGATTATCATAAGTAGATAAAAAATAAATAAAAAATAAATAAAAAACACCATCAAAGTTAATTGTGAGTGATTTAGAAAGTCGCTATGCTACAGAGCAAACAGCGACATGTAAGTCAAATACTAATATTGACCATTGCATACATATAAACCAACAATAAAGTTATAAACTGGTGTGCAAAAAAGAAAAAGAAAAAAAAAAAACCAAAGGTTATTCCACCCAAGTGCAAAGTCATAAGTGAAAAAGTTCAAAATTGCATCCTGAGTCCCAGGAAAAACGCATATCCAAAGTTCATGAATTGTATTCCTTAGTGTGTATAAAGGAATAAGGGGACATGAAGGGACCTCCAACCACCAGTGGATCCGAAGGTTGATAATAGATGTATCCTTACCAGACACGTTGGACCTCCTTTATAGCAAGGTCTTAGAAGCATGCAGATTTAGCCCTCTGCAGGGACAGTAGATGTCAGCTCACCACACAGCTGGAGATGGTTCCGACACTTCCGCATTGATGTAAACACTCCCTCGTTTGGACTCGTAGGTAAAGAAGGGGAGAAAGAAAAAACTCCAATGGTATAGTATGTAAAAAAAGGGGAATTTTATTGCCTCAGACAACTAGGCATCTTTAAAACATCCAAAGCATAAAAACATAAAAGCCGGCAAAATATAAAAACAACAGAGACGCCCGTGCTAGGTTACATGGGGCTCTATGGCGATCTGGCGTACACTGCATAGCCACGCCCTACATGTTTCGTGATAGGTCACGTCTTCTTTGTATGTAACCTATCATTTTTGAAGGCCCTTCATATTTCTAACACATAGCATGTACATACCAAGAATTTAAATCCAAAATAAATTCTATTGCGGAAAGGGTAAAAAAAGTATTACCTGTGCTTTTAGTAGTGTCCACAGAAGAGAGCACTGGTCCAGGCAGCAGTCAGGGATGTGCTTAGCGACAGCAATAGTAATTATCCAGGCAGCAGGCAGGAATATTGTCTATAGTCAGCACAAGGATATTGTCAGCACAGCCAAAGCATTTGTCCATAGAAATTGTTCAGGCAGAGACAGCCAGCACAGCCATAATATTGGTCCTGGTACACTGTTACCTGCAGACACTCATTATTGTACCGCTCTCCAGCCCTTCATAAACATACTGCCTCTTGCTACAGCTAATTATTTGCATAGTCCAGGTAGCAGGCAGAGGTGTGGTCCGTTCATGCGGCAGGCAAAGGCATGATGGCAGTAAGTCAGCAGCAGGCTGAGGGCCGCAATCGGGTAAGACCTGTGCACAGGGGCACAGGGGTAGTGGCTTCGACCCACTCAAATCTCTATGAAGCCTCCGGACTCCAGACCCTAGTCCGGAAATTACAAAACCCGGAGAAAAAAAAAAATAGTTTTCTCCATCCGGAAAAACTATTCTCGAGCCCCTCACATATGTGAGACCCCTGTGTACTATAGTAGCAGGGCAACAGGTCAGTCCAAGTAGGCAAAAGCATAGTCCATAAAACAGGCCAGGGTCAGTTCACGTGCAAGCAGTCTAAGCGGTAGGCAGAAGCATAGTCACAAAACAGGCCAGGGCCAGTTCACGTGCAAGCAGTCCAAATGGTGGGCAGAGGCATAGTCAAAACAGGCCAGGGTCAGTTCATGTGGAAGCAGTCCAAACGGTAGGCAGAGGCATAGTCAAAAAGCAGGCCATGGGCTAATAATTTAGGGATGTATGATACAGTTCGAAGCATTCACCAATGAAAAGGCCAGGTTGGGAGGGACACTGGGGACAATGGAAGCTGGTATCTTTTTGAAAACCTCTTCTGCTGCACACGCGGCATCTTTTTTGCTGTCTTCGACCTGCTTCCGATGGTGGAATGTTGTACGGGAAGTGGCGTTCATGAAGTCGGCTAACAGCATCAGAGCGAAGGTCTTCTGGGGGGGGTCTTTGTTGATAGATGAGGGACGTAACTACTACTTCTATGAATTTTAGGAAGGGGGCAGGGCTTTCTGTGAATTTTTTGTAGACTATGTAGGAATTGTAAACGGCCAAATGGATTAGATAAATTGCTACCTTCTTGTACCAGAATCGGGACCTCCTTATTGACAAATAGGTCATTGAAATCCACCCCCCCCATGTAGAGATTATAGTCTTGGACACATGTCGGTTTTTCAATGGGACCTCGTCTTCACTGAACTCCACATGTAGTGTCATCGTGAATGGTGGACATCATGTGCACGTTCCTGTTATCCTTCCACCTCAAGGCCAGCACTTCATTGCATCTCAGTGTTGCTCTTTCCCCCCTTTGCAGCTTTTTGTTCACTATGGATTGTGGGAAGCCCCTCCTATTTTTTCTTGAGGTTCCGCAGGCCAGGGTTTTTTTCAATATATAGGTGTCTGAAAAGGGGCAGGCTGGTATAAAAGTTGTCCAGGTATATATGATATCCTTTTTTCAGAAGTGGGTAAGCCAGGTCCCATAGATTTTTCTAGTTGTGCCCATGTAGGCAGGGCACTCAGGGGGCTGGAACTGGGAATCTCTTCCTTTATATATGGGGAACGCATACAGATATCCCGTGGCTCTCTCACACAGCTTGTAAAATTTTACTCCGTATTTGGCCTTTTTGCTAGGAATATATTGTTTTATTCCTAGCCGGCCTGAAAATGGTACCAGGGACTCATCCACACATATATGCTTCTCGGGGACATAGAGTCCTGCAAATCGGTGGGAAAATACATTTATCAGTGGGCGAATCTTGTATAACATATCGTAATTTGGATGATTGCGGGGAGGGCACTGGGTGTTGTTGTTAAAATGAAAGAATCTCATAATCCTCTCATATCGGGACCTGGGCATTGTGGCAGAATACATGGGCATATGGTGGATGGGGTTGGTGGACCAATAGGTATGTCCTTAATTTTTTTTTTGTAAGCCCCATGTTTAGGGTGAGGCCCAAAAACAATTTGAACTCCTCCAAAATCAAATCTCTCCACTCAAACGGACGGGCATAAGATGATTGGGGGTTGCTGGCAATATACTGCTGGGCATACAAATTTTTCTGGTCCACAATGAATTGTAGCAAAGTGTCGGGCAAAAACAGGTGAAAAAAATTGATCTCTGTGAAATTTTGGGTGTTGGTCTGCACACCTGGCTGTGCTGTGAAAGGGGGAATAATTGGTGATCCCGAGTTGGAAGGCAGCCATGTTGGGTTGGCAAGACCATCTGGCATGTATGTAGCGGCCCTGGCTCTTGGGGGACGTGACACTCCAGTAGTTGGGGGAGTTGAATTTCCTGTGCTGGTACTCAGGTGTGATGTGGCAGCACTGGTACTGGGCCTGGGCATTTGTGCGCGGGGCCTATCGCTGGCGGCAGCACTGGTACTGGGCTTTTGTTCCTGGGGCCTATTGCTGGCGGCAGCACTGGTACTGGGCCTTTGTTCCTGGGGCCTATTTCTGGCGGCAGCGCTGGTACTGGGCCTGGGAATATAATCCTGGTTGCTGGCGGCTTCCTGGTTTCCAGAGTGTCGTGCCCTTTTAGGAGGGACCCATTCTTCATCCGAATCGTTACTACTCTCGATTGGTTCAAATGCCGAATTTGATTCGGAATCAGAATTGGAATCTGATGAGAACTCCCAGGTGCTCTCATCAGTCATGGAGAGGATCTGGAACGCCTCCTCACTACTATATACTCTTTGGACATGGCTGTGTGGCGGGTAGCTGTGCGACGGGTGACAGATGGGTGGCAGGTGATGGTCACTGATGGGCTGTGCGATGGGTGGCAGGTGACGTTCACTGAGAGGTGATGATGGTGTGATGGGCAATGGTCACTGATGGGTGACAGGCAATGGTCACTGATGGGTGACAGGCCACAGACGGTGACGGGTAATGGTCTCAGATGGTTGACAGGCGACGGTCACTGATGGGTGACAGGGCACGGTCACTGATGGGTGACAGGTGCACCACTGATGGTCACTGATGGGTGACAGGGCACAGTCACTGATGGGTGACAGGGCACGGTCACTGATGGGTGACGGGTGACAGGGCATGGTCACTGATGGGTGACAGGCCACAGACGGTGACAGGTGATGGTCACAGATGGTTGACAGGCGACGGTCTCTGATGGGTAATGGGTGACAGGCCACGGTCACTGATGGGTGACGGGTGCACCGCTGATGGTCACTAATGGGTGACAGGGCACGGTCACTGATGGGTGACGGGTGACAGGGCACGGTCACTGGTGGGTGACGGGTGACAGGGCACGGTCACTGGTGGGTGACGGTTGCACCGCTGATGGTCACTGATGGCAGTCTCTTATGTGACAGGTGCACTTTTATGTGGTGACTGTTGGGTGACAGATGACAATTGGGGGGGCGATGGGACAGGTGTGGTGTTGGTGTAGACACTACTAAACATAGATCTGTAACTCACTGCTCCTGGCTCTTCTCTCCTCACACTGGAAACGGTGTGTGAGGAGAGAAGAGCTAGTAACAGCTAGTGACAGCTGTTTGTTTACATTTAGTGATCGGCTGTGAATGGATCACAGCCAATCACGTGGTACACAGCCCTGGCCAATGGCTGTGTACTATCGTCGGTGACGAGCAGTGTTCCCGGGAACACGCCGCCACCGACGTGCACACGCATTGCGCTCACGATCGTGCGCATGCGCCGTGCAATGCGGGGAGTTACCATTCGTGAGTGGCTGTGACTTCATCACGGCCGATCACCTGGTAAACAGCCATGCCCAGTGGCTGTTCACCCCTGTCGGTGACGAGCGGTGTCTCGGTGACATGCCGCCACCGACAGTACAGGGCTGCGCGCACATGATCGCGCGCATGCCCTGTTTAAACGGGCTCACGTCATATGACGTCCGCTCAGAACAAGAGGCTTACCGTCCCGCCGTCATATGACGGTGGGCGGTAGGCTAGTGGTTAATATACATACAAGCCGAAAAATTAAATATAAAAGAAAAAGCTAATATTGAAAATGAAAATGAAATAAAAAAAAAGGAAAAAGAAAAAAAAGAAAAAAGAAAAATGAAAATAAAAAATGGAAAAAGAAAGAAAAAAGAAAGATACAATGGATAAAAATCACTATATTGTTCTAAAAATTCGACAGGAAACAGTTCAGATCCAATTCAATGTTTAACCCTCGGGGGCTCATCGTTTTTAAACGATGGATGCACTGGGTCTCATTACGAGAAATAGCTTGCTTGAGGTTACCTCCTCCTCAATGCCCCTCAACTCTGTCAATGAAAGTGAGGCTACTGGGGTCCCTACCGTGAACTAGTCTGAAATGATTGGATAAACTGTGGTGTTTGTAACGTTTTTTAATTCTATTACCATGCTCGCGTAATCTCACTCCAAATGCTCTGGTGGTCCTACCTACGCATTGTAACCCACATGGGCAGGACAATAGGTAGGTAACGTAGGTAGTGCCACATGTAATACATTTTTTAATTTTATAGGATTGACCAGTGGAGTGTGCTGTAAACTCAGTTGTTTTCCTCACCCTGTGTTTAGATGTCCTACATATAACACATCTCCCACAACTGAAAAAACCCACCTGGTCCAAAAAAGTGCATAGCTTTTTCGGGGGGTCAGCTTTTTGGGTGCCAGCTTGAGTCATAGCTTAGAAGGCTTGGTGTAAATGAACTGTGGTCTACTGGGTAAAGCACTGGCTAAATCCTCATCTTTCAATAGAAGTTGCCAATGCTTACAAACAATATGCTCCACTTGTTTATAGTGGCAGGTAAAACCTGACATGAAAGCAATACCAAAATCTCTTTTGGCAACTTCCTTCTTTTTAAACAAATCGTCCCTATTAATGCCCCTTACCAAGGGTAGGGTTCTGTTTAACTCACATGGGGTGTAACATTTTTCCAAGAACCTCTCATACAGAACTTGCGCTTGCAGGTCAAAATCCTCGATTCTTGCGCAATTGCCTCTGACTCTTAGAAATTGGCTTTTAGGAATGGAACTAAGCCAACGAGGGTGATGGCAGCTCCCAAGGGGGATGTAACCATTTCTGTCCAATTCCTTAAAATAGGTCTTAGTGGACAGTGTATGGTTATCCTTAACCACTTAAAGACCAGCCTCGTTTTGGATTTTAGGTGTTTACATGTTTAAAACAGTTTTTTTTGCTAGAAAATTACTTAGAACCCCCAAACATTATATATGTTTTTTTTCTAACACCCTAGAAAATAAAATGGCGGTCATTGTAATACTTTTTTTTGCACCGTATTTGCGCAGCAGTCTTATAAGTGCACTTTTTTGGAAAAAAATCAGTCTTTGAATAAAAAAATAAGACAATAGTAAAGTTAGCCCAATTTTTTTTTATCATGTGAAATATAATGTTACGCCAAGTAAATTGATACCCAACATGTCACGCTTAAAAATTGCGCCCGCTCGTGAAATGGCGTCAAACTTTTACCCTCAAAAATCTCCATAGGCAACCTATAAAAAATTCTACAGGTTGCATGCTTTGTGTTACAGAGGGGGTCTAGGGCTAGAATTATTGCTCTCGCTCTACCGGTCGCAGCGATACCTCACATGTGTGGTTTGACCACCGTTTTCATATTTCATACTCGCGTATGCGTTCGCTTAGGCGCGCAAGCTCGTCGGGAGGGGTGGGTTTAAAACTTTTTTTAAAATTTTTATTATTTATTTTACATTTTTTTATTTATTTTTACAACGTTTAAAAAAAAAAAAAATTGTGTCACTTTTATTCCTATTACAAGGAATGTAAACATCCCTTGTAATAGAAAAAAGCATGACAGGACCTCTTAAATATGAGATCTGGGGTCAAAAAGACCTCAGATCTCATATTTACACTTAAATGCAATAAAAAAAAAAAAAAGTAATTTAAAAAAAATGACATTGAAAAAAATAGGCCTTTAAGAAGGCGTGGGCGGAAGTGACATTTTGACGTCGCTTCCACCCAGCAGTGTCATGGAGACAAGTGGGCGCCATCTTAGCCTCACTTGTCTCCAGGCACAGGAGGGAGACGGATGCAATCACCTCCGCCGCTACCGACGGCTCCGGTAAGCGGCGGAGGGCACCGGATCGCAGCGGGAGGGGGACCCCTCTCCCGCCACCGATAAAAGTGATCTCGCGGCGAATCCGCCGCAGGGACCACTTTTATCAGAAAGAGGACCGCCGCATGAAAACGGGGATACTGGGGTTATGGCAGCTAGCTGCTGCCATAACAACGATATACCCCTTCAAAGTTTGGACATACATCGGCGTGCTGCGGTCCGGAAGTGGTTAAAAATAACTAGATCAAGAAAATTGATGCAATGAATGTCGGAAGTTGCCGAGAATGATATCCCATACCTATTCTCACCAATTTTCCACAAAAACTGAGAAAAAGACTCTTTTGATCCTGCCCAAATAATGATGATATTGTCTATATAGTGCTTGTAAAACTTAAGTTGAGAAATGTTCGTACCAAAAATGGCATCCTTCTCCCAGAAACTCATAAATAAATGTGCCACTGAGGGGGCATATTTAGCCACACCCTTCTTCTGTCTAAAGAATTGCTTATCATGCCAGAAGAAGTTGTGGCTCATGGCTAAATCTAGGGCATGGACAAGAAAATCCTTTTGTTTATTTTTTATTTTGATATTGTTTAGGGCCCAAACCACAGCTTCTACTGCATGCCTTTGCTGGATATTGGTATACAGGGAATTGACGTCAATACTAGCTAGTATATGACCATCACCAACTTCTACCTGCTGTAATAATTCCATAAGATGCCTGCTATCCCTGAGATAGGATGGACAACTTTGTGCCAATAGTCGTAGAAAACAATGGATGTATTAACCAATTCTGGCAAAGAGTGCACCCCACTCACTATAGGCCTGCCAGGAGGTTTAGCTGGATTCTTGCGGATTTTAGGTAATTGGTAGATAACTGGCACCCGAGGGACATCCGGTACCAGATATCTAGCCTCTTTCTTGGTGACAATACTTTCATGTTTGGCATCTTTAACCAGACGTCTCAGCTTAGCTTTGAATTTGTTGGTAGGGTTACCTCTCAGTTTTTCATATGTTTCAGCATCATAGACAAGTCTGTTGAGTTCAGCTAAATAGTCAGACTTATTAAGAATGACAAGCCCCCCCCCCCTTATCCGCACTATAGATGACAATCTGTTTTCTTCTAGGGATTTTAGGCCCCTTTCAATGTCTGTTTTACGCCTAGTAGGTTTGATTGACAATCCTTCTAAGTCCTGCTGGACCAAGGATTTGAACACCTCTAAAAAATGACTGTTAGAATTTCTAGGATTAAAAACGTATTCCTTATATTATTCCTCAACTCAGTATGACTATAATCAGATGGTTCCTGTCCTGTTTTGGGTGCTACTTTACTAAAATGCTTCTTAATATCAACTTTTCTCATAAATTTCTGAAGCTCAATAAAAGTGTCAAACTTATTAAGATCCTTATCTGGGACAAATTTGAGGCCTAACTCTAAAATCTTTAACTCATCTGGTGTAAAAGTGGCATCACTTAAATTGAAGATGCCCTGCGTTAGGTCTCTCTTTTTCCTTTTACCTCCCCTGCAGCCTCTCCGTTTGCTGTACCTGGTTCAGCCACATATGGTCTGGGGTACCACAGTTTCCACTCCCCCCGCCATTGTCTTGAGGGTGTAAACCTCTCCCTCTGGGATGTGCAGGTCCCCTCCCCCTCCATGGGGGACCACTATACCCCCTCTTGTGAAAATCCCCCCTAAAATTACCACCAGGGTGACCTCTTAGTGCTCTTGATGGTGGGCCTCCTCTGGGTTGTGACAAAGCCCAACCAGGGCTGTTCCAACCACGATTGTTACCATAATCCTGCTGATAATATCCATCAGAGGCATAGTACTCATCCTGTTGTAGGGGTTGATACCTGTTATAAGTGGAAACCCCATAGGCATTGGAATCAACACGGGGCCCAGCATTGTTGTTGCCCTGTTGAGATGACCGGGGAGTTGCTCCACCATGTGAGATACACGAAGTTGTAGGAATGGTCCCTCTATCCTCTATAGGGACAGTGACCTCTTCAGTTAATATGGCATCTTGCCATTTATAAACTTTGTTGGTTTTATAATCGTTCGTATCTCTCACATATTTTTTCCTTTTTTTTTTTTGTGTTTCTTTGTCGACTTTAGCAACAAAGTCCTGTAGGTGTTTCATTTTTCTTTAAACTCTGCTGTGCCTTCAAGAGGAGCCAATTTGGCTTTAACCAAATTAATACTGGTCTCCATTTTTTTTTATCTTTCTGTGAGATCAAGAGTTCTAATAATTTGAACAAAGATTGAAAAAAGAGAACCACTCATCCTCTAGTTCTTTGCCAAGGAATAAATCCATTTTCAAACAGTACTTTTCACTGTTAGTTCCATTTTTTTATCCTTTTTGGTGCCTGGTGATTCTGCTGACAAATTCCAACAAGAAATCCTTTGATCTGATGTGCACAACACCACTCCTGAGCTCCTCTGGATACCATCACATAAGCCTGAAGACTGCAAAGCTGGGGGTCATTGCCATTTGGTGAGTGGGGACACATGTGGGGGTGGCGTTTCTGCACCTAAAAAGTCCTGGAGCGTTTTTTCCCATTGCGGATTAGAACATTCAGCACATTTATTTGGACTTTGTTTACATGTTTTTTGCTTTGTATATTCACATTTATATTCATCTACACTTGGTCACACATGTTTAACAACATTTGCAAGTGCCACATTTCCATAATTGACTTCAAGGAAAGGGAGGTTCAATAAAGTAGGATGTTACCTGATAGACAAGTAATCTCTTATGCCGCGTACACACGGTCGGACTTTCTAGAAAGCTAGGTCCGACGTACTTGCCGCCAGACTTCCGGCGGACTACCGCCGGACTTTCTGAACGGCCGGACTTGCCTACACACGGCCGGACTTTCCGGAATCCGGTCTTCCCGACGGACTTCCGCCGGACTTTCAGAACGAACGGACTTTCCCACACACGGACAAGTCCGTTCATTTTGAACCTAACTTTGGTACGACGGGACTAGAAAAGGAATTCAATCTCGCCGCTTTTTTTGGCGAGATTGAAACCTTGCGAGCCCCGTCGCAGGCCCTTAGGTCTGGTATGGATTATAAAGGGGAACCCCTACGCCGAAAAAACGGCGTGGGGTCCCCCTAAAATCCATACCAGACCCCGATCCGAACACGCAGCCTGGCCGGTCAGGAAAGGGGGTGGGGACGAGCGAGCGCCCCCCCCCCTCCTGAACCGTACCAGGCCGCATGCCCTCAACATGGGGGGTGGGTGCTTTGGGGGAGGGGGGCGCCCTGCCCCCCCCCCAAAGCACCTTGTCCCCATGTTGATGAGGACAAGGGCCTCTTCCCGACAACCCTGGCCGTTGGTTGTCGGGGTCTGCGGGCGGGGGCTTATCGGAATCTGGGAGCCCCCTTTAATAAGGGGGCCCCCAGATCCCGGCCCCCCACCCTATGTAAATGAGTATGGGGTACATGGTACCCCTACCCATTTACCTAGGTAAAAAGTGTCAGTAATAAAACACAACACAGGTTTTTAAAATAATTTATTAAACAGCTCCGGGGGGGTCTTCTTCCGTCTTCGGGGGTCCCTCCGGTTCATCTTCTCCCGGCGTCCGGTTGGTTCTTCTCCGCTCTCCGGGCTCTTCTCCCGGTGTCCCGGGTCTTCGGCCGGCCCCTCCGCTATCTTCAGGTAGCTCTATTGCTAGCGGAGGTCCGGACTTCTGGGCTTCTTGGCTTCTTGTGTTCTCTTCTCTTCTCTTCCCCCAGATGTTGACACGACGCTCTCTCCGGCTGGACTGGTCTCTGAGGGCTGCGTTGTGACTTATATAGGCGGAGACCCCGCCCCCATATGATGTCACAGTCCCTGGGCATGCTGGGACTGTGACGTTTTAGGGGGCGTGGTCGACCACGCCCCCTAAAACGTCACAGTCCCAGCATGCCCAGGGACTGTGACATCATATGGGGGCGGGGTCTCCGCCTATATAAGTCACAACGCAGCCCTCAGAGACCAGTCCAGCCGGAGAGAGCGTCGTGTCAACATCTGGGGGAAGAGAAGAGAAGAGAACACAAGAAGCCAAGAAGCCCAGAAGTCCGGACCTCCGCTAGCAATAGAGCTACCTGAAGATAGCGGAGGGGCCGGCCGAAGACCTGGGACACCGGGAGAAGAGGCCGGAGAGCGGAGAAGAACCAACCGGACGCCGGGAGAAGATGAACCGGAGGGACCCCCGAAGACGGAAGAAGACCCCCCCGGAGCTGTTTAATAAATTATTTTAAAAACCTGTGTTGTGTTTTATTACTGACACTTTTTACCTAGGTAAATGGGTAGGGGTACCATGTACCCCATACTCATTTACATAGGGTGGGGGGCCGGGATCTGGGGGCCCCCTTATTAAAGGGGGCTCCCAGATTCCGATAAGCCCCCGCCCGCAGACCCCGACAACCAACGGCCAGGGTTGTCGGGAAGAGGCCCTTGTCCTCATCAACATGGGGACAAGGTGCTTTGGGGGGGGGGGGCAGGGCGCCCCCCTCCCCCAAAGCACCCACCCCCCATGTTGAGGGCATGCGGCCTGGTACGGTTCAGGAGGGGGGGGGGCGCTCGCTCGTCCCCACCCCCTTTCCTGACCGGCCAGGCTGCGTGCTCGGATCGGGGTCTGGTATGGATTTTAGGGGGACCCCACGCCGTTTTTTCGGCGTAGGGGTTCCCCTTTATAATCCATACCAGACCTAAGGGCCTGGTATGCCCCGCGCTCGCCGCAATAGGAAGATTTGTTTTTCCTATTGCAGCCAGCGCGAGATGCAGCAACCTGCTCCTCCGTCGTATCTGGTCCTTCGGACTAGCATACAGACGAACGGGCTTTCCGTCAGGAACTGAGTCCGGCGGAGGTACGACGTAAAGATTTGAAGCAGGCTTCAAATCTAAAGTACGTCGGATTTCCGCAAAAATCCGACCGAAACGGTCCGTCGGAAGTCCGATGGAGACCACACACGGTCGGACTTTCCGCCGGACTTTGTCCGGCGGCGTCCGTCGGACTTTTGCAGGTGAAAAGTCCGACCGTGTGTACGCGGCATTATTGTACATATTGTACATGGATGTGAGATCCCCATCAGGAGTTAATCCAAAAGGAGAGAGGAAAAATAAACCATTAACCACTTGCCAACCGCCCTATAGCCAAATGACGGCTGCAGGGCGGCTGGATAACTCTGGGATCACGTCATATGACGTGATTCCAGAAAACTGCTCCCGCGCGCCCCCTGGAGCGCGCACACGGGAACATCCGTGACCGCCGGGTCCAGAGGACCCGGCGCATCACGGATCACGGTAAACGGCCGCTGATCGCGGCCGTTTACCATGTGATCGCTCCGTCAAATGACGGAGCGATCACATGTAAACAAACCGGCGTCATGTCATGACGCCGGTTCCTCCCTCCCCTCCCTGTACCGATCGGTACAGAGGGGGAGAGATCGGATGTGAGCCGCGCTGTGGGCTGGATGTGTAGTGCCCACAGCGCAGCTCAGTGACATGTACAGTCACATCCATCCATCCCTCCATGCTCAGCCATCCCCCCCCCCCCTATAACCCTGTGCAATACTCTGCAACCCTGTGCAAAACTCTGCAACCCTGTGCAAAACTCTGCAACCCTGTGCAATACTCTGCAACCCTGTGCAAAACTCTGCAACCCTGTGCGATACTCTGCAACTATGTGCAAAACTCTGCAACCCTGTGCAATACTCTGCAACCATGTGCGATACTCTGCAACCCTGTGCGATACTCTGCAACTATGTGCAAAACTCTGCAACCCTGTGCAATACTCTGCAACCATGTGCGATACTCTGCAACCCTGTGCGATACTCTGCAACCCTGTGCGATACTCTGCAACCCTGTGCAAAATTCTGCAACCCTGTGCGATACTCTGCAACCCTGTGCGATACTCTGCAACCCTGTGCGATACTCTGCAACCCTGTGAGATACTCTGCAATGATCCTGTGCAATACTCTGCAACCCTGTGCAATACTCTGCAATGATCCTGTGCAACCCTGTGCACTACTCTGCAATGATCCTGTGCAATACTCCGCCATGCCCCGCCATACCCCGCCATACTCCGCCATGCCCCGCCATACTCCGCCATGCCCCACCATGCTCCGCCATGCCCCGCCATACACCGCCATGCCCCGCCATGCTCCGCCATGCCCCGCCATGCCCCGCCATGCTCCGCCATGCCCCGCCATACTCCGCCATACCCCGCCATACTCCGCCATGCCCCGCCATACTCCGCCATGCCCCGCCATGCCCCGCCATACTCCGCCATGCCCCGCCATGCTCCGCCATGCCCCGCCATGCCCCGCCATACTCCGCCATACTCCGCCATACCCCGCCATACCCCACCATGCCCCGCCATACTCCGCCATACTCCGCCATACCCCGCCATACCCCGCCATGCTCCACCATGCCCCGCCATACCCAGCCATGCTCCGCAATACCCCGCCATACTCCGCCATGCCCCGCCATACCCCGCGATACCCCGCCATACTCCGCAATACCCCGCCATACTCCGCCATGCCCCGCCATACCCTGCGATACCCAGCCATACTCGGCCATGCTCGGCCATGCTCGGCTGTACTCGGCCTCTGTATGTGGCCAGGCTGTGGAAGTCTCACACATGTGGTATCACCGTACTCAGGAGGAGCAGGGGAATCTATTTTGGGGTGTCATTTTTGGTATGTCGTCATACGACGTCCTTGACTTTGTGCGGGGATATCTGAATGATGGGTGCAGCTACAGGCATCATTCAGATATCATCTTTTTCAGCCAGCGATTCCCTACACCATAAGAACGATCATAGCGGCTGTTCCACTGCTTGATCATTCTTACGGGAGGCGAGAGGGGACGCCCCCCCTCTCGCCGCCCTCAGGTGCTTCTACCGACTCACCGCTACGATCGAAGCCAGGATCATTTTTTTTTTTTTTTTTTTATTTCAGGCTTCCCAGCCTAGAGGTGAGATGTGGGGTCTTATTGACCCCATATCTCAGTGTAAAGAGGACCTGTCATGCCATATTCCTATTACAGGGGATGTTTACATTCCTTGTAATAGAAATAAAAGTGATAAAAAAAATTATTTTTTGGAAAAAAGCCTCAAACTAAAATAAATAACGTAAAATGAACAATAAAAAAAAAAAAAAAAAAAAAAAATTTCCCTGTGTCCCCGTGTGCTCGCAGTCAGAAGCGAACGCATACGTAAGTTGCGCCCTAATATGAAAATGGTGTTCAAACCACACATGTGAGGTATCGCTGCGATCGGTAGAGCGAGAGTAATAATTTTGGCCCTAGACCTCCTCTGTAACTCACAACATGTAACCAGTAAAATTTTTTAAAGCGTCTCCTATGGGGATTTTTTAGTAGCGAAGTTTGGCGCCATTCCACGAGCGTGTGCAATTTTGAAGGGTGACATGTTAGGTATCTATTTACTCGGCATAACTTCATTATTCACATTATGTAAAAACATTGGGCTAACTTTACTGTTTTGTTTTTTTTGAAAGCACAAAACTGTTTTTTTTTCAAACAAAACGTGTTCGAAAAATTGCTGCGCAAATACAGTGCGAGATAAAAAGTTGCAACGACCGCCATTGTATTCTCTAGGGTCTTTGCTAAAAATATATATATAATGTTTTGGGGTTCTATGTAATTTTCTAGCAAATAAATGATGATTTTTACATGTAGGAGAGAAATGTCAGAATTGGCCTGGGTGCTCCAGAACGCCTGATGGTGCTCCCTGCATGTTGGGCCTCTGTATGTGGCCACGCTGTGTAAAAGTCTCACACATGTGGTATCGCCGTACTCGGGAGTAATAGCAGAATATGTTTTGGGGTGTAATTTGTGGTATGCATATGCGGTGTGTGAGAAATAACCTGCTAATATGACAATTTTGTGAAAAAAAAAAAAAGAAAAAAAAAATCTTGATTTTGCAAAGAATTGTGGGAAAAAATGACAACTTCAAAAAACTCATCATGCATCTTTCTAAATACCTTGGAATGTCTTCTTTCCAAAAAGGGGTCATTTGGGGGGTATTTGTACTTTTCTGGCATGTTAAAGTCTCAAGAAATGAGATAGGCCGTCAGTACTTCAGGTGTGATCAATTTTCAGATATTGGTACCATAGCTTGTGGACTCTATAACTTTCACAAAGACCAAATAATATACACCGATTTGGGTTATTTTTACCAAAGATATGTAGCGGTATACATTTTGGCCAAAATATATGAAGAAAAAATTACTAATTTGCAAAATTTTATAACAGAAACGAAGAAAAATGCATTTTTTTACAGAATTTTCGGTCTTTTTCCTTTTATAGCGCAAAAAATAAAGAACCCAGCGGTGATTAAATACCACCAAAAGAAAGCTCTATTTGTGTGAAAAAAAGGACAAAAAATTCATTTGGGTACAGAGTTGCATGACTGAGTAATTGTCATTCAAAGTGTGAGAGCACCAAAAGCTGAAAATTGGTCTGGTTAGGAAGGGGGTTTAAGTGCCCAGTGGTCAAGTGGTTAAGTTAGGGAAAAAAAAAGGTTAAATGAGCTTGAAGTAAACTTTAAACAAACAATACCCAACTCTCACAGTGAATGTTAGAAATAAGTATACATTGTATGTAGGGGTAGGGAGATCCACTAAGAACCAAAATCTATGAAACCAAAAAATATGCTTATTGTTCATAAGTCCAAAAGTCTTAGGCTCATGGGTCCGTATCCTGTATGGGGAGGTCCATAAAGGAAAAATCTACAGCTGAATGGTTCCGTTAGGAAGATGGGTAATTGAAGGGTAAATATGAAGGGAGGAACGTTGTCCACAATCCACAGTTCACAGGTAGAGTTGGGCTGAACACTCCCCGGTTCGGTTCGCACTATAACTCCCGAACATGTAAAAAGTTCATGAACCCTATTAACCACTTCACGCCCGGTCTATAGCAGTGCGGTGGGCGGTGGTTCAGTTATCCTGACTGGGCATCATATGACGTCCAGCAGGATAACATGCCGGTGCATGTCCACGGTGATCAGTGGTGCTGTGTGTCACTCTGACACACTGCATCTCTGATCACAGTAAGGAGCCTCTACTGGAGGCTCCTTACCACGTGATCAGCTGTGACCAATCACAGCTGATCACAGTGTGAACCAGGAAGTGCCGATAAATGGCTTTCCTCGGTTTGCGCTGACAGGGAGATGGGATTGGTGGCTCTCCCTATTAGAGGGGGGGTCTGTGCTGATAATCAACACATTGATTATCAGCACAGCCCCATCAGATGTGCCACAAACCACGCCAATCAGTGCCCATCAGCTGCCAGTCAGTGCCCCATCAGAAATACATGTCAGTGCCCAAAGTGCCAATCAGTGCCCACAACAGTGCCAATCAGTGCCTATCACAGTGCCAATCATTGCCCATAAATAAAACCTGTCAGTACCGCATCAGTGCTGCCCTTCAGTGCCATCTACTAGTGTCCATCAGCCCCACATGTCACTGCCAATTAGTGCCACCTATAAGTGCCAATTAGTGCTGCCTATCAGTGCCCATCAGTTCTGCCTGTCAGTGCCCCTCAGTGCCGCCTGTCAGTGTCCATCAGTGCCAACTATCAGTGCCGCCTATCAGTGCCCATCAGTGCTGCATATCAGTGCTGCCCATCAGTGCTGCATATCAGTGCCGCCTATAAGTGCCCATCAATTCTACACATCAGTGCCTCCTCATCAGTGTCACCTTATCAGTGCCAACTCATCAGTGCCACCTCATTAGTGCCCGTCAGTGAAGGAGAAAACAAAATTGTATAACAGAAACAAAGAAAAAGTTTTTTTTTCAAAAACGTCAGTCTTTTTTAGTTTGTTTAGCAAAAAATAAAAACCCCAGAGGTGATCAAATCCCACCAAAAGAAATCTATTTGTGGGAAGAAAATGATACAAATTTACAATGTTGCATGACTGCACAATTGTCATTCAAAGTACGACAGCACTGAAAGCTGAAAATTGTCCTGGGCAGGAAGGGGGGAAAGTGCACGGTATTGAAGTGGTTAAAGTCTATGGGACCTGAACTTGAAAAATCAAAAGTCCCCATTTTGAAGGCTTATATGCAAGTTATTGGCCATGAGAAGGGTATTGGGACCTGGGTACTGCCCTGGAAACATGCATCAATGCTAAAAAACTTTTTTAATAAGATCATTTTTACAGGAGCAGTGATTTTAATATTTCCTAAAGTAAAACAATAAAAATGGAAAATTCCTTTAACCACTTCAATACCAGGCACTTAGACACCTTCCCGCCCAGGCCAATTTTCAGCTTTCAGCGCTGTCGCAATTTGAATGACAATTGCGCGGTCATGCAACACTGTACCCAAACAAATTTTTTTATCATTTTGTTCCCACAAATATTGCTTTCTTTTGGTGGTATTTGATCACCTCTGCGGTTTTTATTTTTTGCGCAACAAATAAAAAAAGACCGAAAATTTTGAAAAAAAAAGTTTTTCTTTGTTTCTGTTAACATTTTTTGTAAATAAGTATGTTTTCTTCTTCAATGAGGGGCACTGATATGGCTGCACTGATACAGCGGCACTGAGGTGGCACCAATGGGGTGGCATTGATGAGGTGGCACTGACGGGCACTGATGATGGGCACTGATAGGAGGCACTGATGGGCACTGATAGGTGGCACTGATGGGCACTGGTATGCGGCACTGATGGGCACTTATAGGTGGCACTGATGGGCACTCGTAGGTGGCATTGATGGGCACTCGTAGGTGGCATTGATGGGTAGTTATGGGTGGCACTGATAGTTGGCACAGATGGGCACTGATAGGTGGGCACTGATGAGCAAGGATGGGCACTGACAGGTGGCACCGATGGACACTGATGGGTGGCACTGATGACACTGACTGATGGCACTGATGCCCCTAAGGGTGGCATTGCTGGGCATCAGTGCTATATAATGTGGGCACTGATTGGCACAGATTGGGCATTGACTGGGCACATGTGGATGGCCATGGGGTACATACCTGGCCATCCACATGTTGCCCCTTCCCTGGTGGTCCTAGTGGCGATCCCTGGTGGTCCAGTGTGGTAATCTGAGGGGGGCTGCGCTGATAAACAATCAGCGCAGACCCCCCTGCCAGGAGAGCCGCCGATCGGCTCTCCTCTACTTGCGTCTGCTAGACGCGAGTGAGGAAGAGCCGATCAACGGCTCTTCCTATTGACATCGTGATCAGCCATGATTGGACACGGCTGATCACGTGGTAAAGAGCCTCCGCCGGAGGCTCTTTACCAAGATCGGTGTAGTGGTGTGTCAGACTGATACACCGATCCACCGATCGCCGCGATGCGCGCCCCCGCGGGCGCGCGGCGGCATGTTATCCTGCTGGACGTCATATGACGGCCAATCAGGATAACTGAACCACCGCCTGGCCGTCATCTGCTATGGGCCGGGTGGGAAGTGGTTAAATATAGTGCCTGGGGGGGGGGGGGGTCCCCTTAGTCTGTCTGTAAAGTAGCGCATCTGTACTGTGTATAGAACCTGCTGCAGCAAAACTGACATTTATAAAGAAAAAAAGTGACATTTAAATTTGCGGAAATACAATACCAGTAGAATAGAAAAATGTTTAAAGAGGAAGTAAACCCCGTAACCTAATCTAGTTTTTTAAAAATATATAAATGGTGTTAAACATTGCTAAGCCATACATATTTTTTTTCTTTTGAATCAAAAAAAATTATTGTGCCACCAAAGACAAGATACATAGCATAGTCACCAGTCACTAGTCACCAGAAATGACAGAATATAAATCTTATCACCAAAAAATTACATATGTCATCTTGACAGAGTGTGCATTGTGCAAATAAAGAACAGTACATCAGTGGCATCTAAAGGAATTGTTTTAACATTTAGAAGGAAAGCTGTGTTATACAATAGAGCAGGGGCTCTCTGACCCTACCCAACCAACAGATGACCAACGGGTCATTTAACATACAACGTTGCCCACAGTCAGCTCAAGCATATGAGTACTTTTTTGTTTAATCAAGGTATACATATACCTACTGTCCTACCTCATTGGTTCACATTTAGGAAAGGTTCATCCCCACACCAGATTGTCAGTCCCTTTTATGCTTGTAGTAATCTATGCATAATCAGTCGTGGGGGTGGCAATCCAGGGGTTTCCAGCCAGGGTGGCCATATGGAATAGAATTTTTGAGATGCATTTCTATGCTGATATGTTAAATGCTCCCTAATAAGGATATAGTTGACCTGATCTACCCATTGTTTTTTGGTTGGAACATGCAAAGATAACCAAAATCTGGCCACCATGTTACGGGCCAGATACAATAATCTGATTACCGCTATATTAATAGGGGGGGGGTATATCTCCTCATCTACTGCTCCTAAGATGCATATTAGGGGGTCCAAAGGGACCCTAATCTGAAAGACTGTAGAAATAGTTTCAGTAACACTGCCCCAATATCTATGCAGTTTGGGGCAACGCCACATCAGGTGAATTAGAGATCCCTCCTCCCCACAACGTTTGGGACACAAAGATGAGTCTCTCCTACCCCATTGCTGAAGTTGTACAGGTGTGCGATAAGCCCTATGCAGCAAAAATAAATGAGACAGTCTGTGTGATTGTGAAACAGAGGTAACCAGCCCTGCTTGGAGGCATTGTCCCATGTTTCGTCATTCACTTCCCCTAAATCCGCTATCCAACCCCGCCTACTCGGTAGGGTCGTGGTGTCTTGTGTGGCTGATAACAGAAAAGAATAAATATGAGATATTAAGCCCTTTTTTTCCTGACCGAGAAAAATGTTGTCTATCAGGGAGTGAGTGGCAAGTGAGAGATTAGAGGTCTGGCCTTGGGCCTGAAGAGCATGTCGTAGCTGAAGGTATTTGTAGAATTGATGCCTAGGTAGATTAAATTCTGTTTGCAGTTCCAAAAAAGATTTTAATACATTTTGATTAAACAATTGGGAAATATTACAAATTCCGGCCAGTCTCCAGGATTGGAAACTGTCTAACTTGTATACCTCTGTCAAATTTGGATCATCCCATAATGGAGTTTCTGCCAAAAATCCTGAGCTCTTTAAACTAGACCTATGGACCATAGTTTTTTCAGAAGAATAACAGTGGGCGTTGTTTGTGGCAGGTGTGGTAACCCCGCCTCCAAACCCGCCAGCACCGAAGTATTCAGCGTTCCACTCCGCAACATGTTTTCGACCGGGTCAGATTCACCCAGTAACCCAAAACCACTTAATTGTTGTAGCTGAGAGGCATAGAAATAAAGTTTAGGGTTAGGGACTGCAGCTCCTCCACGATCTTTACCATACTACAGAGTAGAAAGACTTATTCTGGCCACTTTTTTTTTCCATATCAAAGACCTGAACAAAGTTTCAATACGGCTGAACCATCTACGGGGTATCCATTGCGGAGAATTATGCATAGCTTTAATTTGAGGGTATTTACATCCAAATCAGGTGAATTTACAACAGTTTGTACATGTGCCTCCCACTTTTTAAGGGACCAAAAGTAATGGGACAGATTAACAATCATCCATCAAACTTTCACTTTTTAATACTTGGTTGCAAATCCTTTGCAGTCAATTACAGCCTGAATTCTGGAATGCATAGACATCACCAGACGTGGGGTTTCATCCCTGGTGATGCTCTGCCAGGCCTCTACTGCAACTGTCTTCAGTTCCTGCTTGTTCTTGGGGCATTTTCCCTTTAGTTTTGTCTTCAGCAAGTGAAATGCATGCTCAACCGTATTCAGGTCAGGTGACTGACTTGGCCATTGCATAACATTCCACTTTTTTCCCTTAAAAAACTCTTTGGTTGCTTGCACAGTATGCTTCGGGTCATTGTCCATCTGCACCAGGGCCGATCCTAGGGTCACCGGCGCCTGGGTGCAGAAATATTTCTGGCGCCCCCACATGGGCGTGGTCATCTTACCAACTCCACCCCTTTACAAATGATTCTATGGCAACGACTCAAATACAGAGCTGCTCCCCTAAGAAGTCTTTGTTACCCTGAAATACTCCCATGATCTCTTAACAATAAAGAAAATACAGGAAGAGAGAACACTAATGAGACCTGGAGGGGAGACTCTCTGATCCACACAGAGAGGGCTTCTGTTAGAAAGAGTCCCCAGACATAATACAGGATACGGTCAAAGACTGCAGACATGATACAAGAGCTGGACAGAGACTGCAGACATGGTACAGGAGATGATCAGAGACTGCAGACATAGTACAGGAGATGATCAGAGACTGCAGACATGGTACAGGAGATGATCAGAGACTGCAAACATAGTACAGGAGATGATCAGAGACTGCAGACATAGTACAGGAGATGATCAGAGACTGCAGACATAATACAGGAGATGATCAGAGACTGCAGACATGGTACAGGAGATGATCAGAGACTGCAGACATAGTACAGCAGATGGTCAGAGACTGCAGACATAGTACAGGAGATGATCAGAGACTGCAGACATAGTACAGGAGATGGTCAGAGACTGCAGACATAATACAGGACATGATCAGAGACTGCAGACATAATACAGGAGATGATCAGAGACTGCAGACATAGTACAGGAGATGATCAGAGACTGCAGACATGGTACAGGAGATGATCAGAGACTGCAGACATGGTACAGGAGATGATCAGAGACTGCAGACCTGGTACAGGAGATGATCAGAGACTGCAGACATGGTACAGGAGATGATCAGAGACTGCAGACATAGTAGAGGACATGGTCAGAGACTGTAGACATGATACAAGAGACAGTCAGAGACTGCAGACATAATACAGGAGATGATCAGAGACTGCAGATATGATACAAGAGAAGGTCAGAGACTGCAGACATAATACAGGAGATGATCAGAGACTGCAGACATGGTACAGGAGATGATCAGAGACTGCAGACATGGTACAGGAGATGATCAGAGACTGCAGACATGGTACAGGAGATGATCAGAGACTGCAGACATAATAAAGGAGATGATCAGAGACTGCAGACGTGGTACAGGAGATGATCAGAGACTGCAGACATAGTACAGGTGACGATCAGAGACTGCAGACATGGTACAGGAGATGATCAGAGACTGCAGACATGGTACAGGAGATGGTCAGAGACTGCAGACATAGTACAGGAGATGATCAGAGACTGTAGACATGATACAAGAGACAGTCAGAGACTGCAGACATAGTACAGGAGATGATCAGAGACTGCAGACATGGTACAGGAGATGATCAGAGACTGCAGACATAGTACAGGAGATGATCAGAGACTGCAGACATGGTACAGGAGATGATCAGAGACTGTAGACATGGTACAGGAGATGATCAGAGACTGCAGACATAGTACAGGAGATGATCAGAGACTGCAGACATGGTACAGGAACTGATCAGAGACTGTAGACATAGTACAGGAGATGATCAGAGACTGCAGACATGGTACAGGAGATGATCAGAGACTGCAGACATAGTACAGGAGATGATCAGAGACTGCAGACATGGTACAGGAGATGATCAGAGACTGTAGACATGGTACAGGAGATGATCAGAGACTGCAGACATAGTACAGGAGATGATCAGAGACTGCAGACATGGTACAGGAACTGATCAGAGACTGTAGACATAGTACAGGAGATAATCAGAGACTGCAGACATGGTACAGGAGATGATCAGAGACTGCAGACATAGTAGAGGACATGGTCAGAGACTGTAGACATGATACAAGAGACAGTCAGAGACTGCAGACATAGTACAGGAGATGGTCAGAGACTGCAGACATGGTACAGGAGATGATCAGAGACTGCAGATATGATACAAGAGAAGGTCAGAGACTGCAGACATAATACAAGAGAAGGTCAGAGACTGCAGATATAATACAGGAGATGGTCAGAGACTGCAGACATTATACAGGAGATGATCAGAGACTGCAGACATAGTACAGGAGATGATCAGAGACTGCAGACATAGTACAGGAGATGGTCAGAGACTGCAGACATGATACAAGAGAAGGTCAGAGACTGCAGATATAATACAGGAGATGGTCAGAGACTGCAGTTCCTATGGACATTAGTAGATAATGGCCGATTGGCCCTCTCACCTGACCCAGCGATGGTTCCTCTGATCAGGAGTAAGCTCACTCTGAATTGCCCGTGGTGACTCCGCTGGGTAGCACCCAGATCTGTATTCTGGCAATGACTCCATTCCTTTCTCCGCCAGGGATGGCACCAGGCTGTGTGGCTTTCCCTCTGGTGGCGCAGGGCAGTGGGGTTTCCTCTCTGATGGTGTTCCCTGAGCACTGCCCTCTCCCTCTGGAGTCCTGGGTGCACTTCCCTGAAAGCTTTCCCAGGCTCCTGTATCTCTCTCTCTCCCATTCAGCTGAGCCTGCTGTGTGGACTGCAGTTTCCGTGTTACAGTGGGGCTGCCAGTCCTCGGGACTACATGTCCCACAATCCTCTTCTCCTTTTTCTATTCTATTTTTCCCTGGCTGATATGAAGGCGGGGGAAGAAACATAGTGGGAGGCTGTGCTGGCCAGCGCCGCTCACTAGTATAGCAGTGCACGTGCGGAGGAGAGGGAGAGGGAGGGGAAGGGGCGAAAGAAGAGCCTGCAGCTGCAGTGACGTCACTAGGGTTGGTGTCACCAGGTGCGGTATAACATGGTGTCACCCTCCTTCCACCAACTTTAGTCGCCCCTCAGTACAGACCTCCCTCCACTAAGTATAAACCCCTCTCTCAGTACAGACCCCCCTTCATCAGTATAGACCCCCCCAGGACAAACCACCCCCCCTCCATTAGTAGACCCCCACCAGGACAACCCCCCTCCATTAGTACAGATCCCCCCCAGGACAAAGCCCCCCTTCATTAGTACAGACCCCCCCAGGACAACCCCCCTCCATTAGTACAGACCCCCAGGACAAACCCCCCCTCTATTAGTACAGACCCCCAGGACAAACCCCCTCCATTAGTAAAGACCCCCTAGGAGAACCCCCCTCCACTAGTACAGACCCCCACAGGACAAATCCCCCCTTCATTAGTACAGACCCCCCCAGGACAAACCCCCCCTCCATTAGTACAGACCCCCCCAGGACAAACCCCCCCTCCATTAGTACAGACCCCCCAGGACAAACCCCCTCCATTACTACAGACCCCCCAGGAGAACCCCCCCTCCACTAGTACAGACCCCCACAGGACAAATCCCCCCTTCATTAGTACAGACCCCACACCAGGACAAACCCCCCTCCATTAGTACAGACCCCCCACCAGGACAAACCCCCCTCCATTAGTACAGACCCCCCCCAGGACCCCCCCTCCATTAGTACAGACCCCCCGGACAAACACCCCCCCTCCATTAGTACAGACCCCCCAGAACAACCCCCCTCCATTAGTACAGACCCCCCAGGACAAACCCCCCCTCCATTAGTACAGACCCCCAGGACAAATCCCTCCATTAGTACAGACCCCCCAGGACAAATCCCCCCTCCATTAGTACAGACCCCCCCAAGACAACTCCCCCTCCATTAGTACAGACCCCCAGGACAACCCCCACCCCATTAGTACAGACCCCCCAGGACAACCCCCCCATTAGTACAGACCCCCCAGGATAACCCCCCCATTAGTACAGACCCCCCAGGACAACCCCCCCATTAGTACAGACCCCCCAGGACAACCCCCCATTAGTACAGACTGCCCCCCCAGGACAACCCCCCATTAGTACTGACCGCCCCCCCAGGACAACCCCCCCATTAGTACAGACCGCCCCCCCAGGACAACCCCCCATTAGTACTGACCGCCCCCCCAGGACAACCACCCCATTAGTACAGACCGCCCCCCCAGGACAACCCCCCATTAGTACTGACCGCCCCCCCAGGACAACCCCCCCATTAGTACAGACCGCCCCAGGGACAAACCTCCCTCTATCAGTACAGACAGACACATTAACACCCGGGCAGCAGCTAGAGATGACAGTGTGCAGCCGCGCCGTCTGGGTGAAGAACAGATCGAGCGGGAGTGAGAGACAGCGGAGGAGAGAGAGAACCTGTGTCAGGCTCCAGGCACGGGCCGCCCCCCCCTCCCCCCAGCGAAGTCACTGCGCGGCTGGTCTCTCTCAACACAGAGACCAGCCGCTCCGATCTCCGGCGGCTGCTCTCCTCTGACAGGAGGAGGAGGAGGGAGGGGGGACAGGCTCTAGCAATGTAAAGCACAGCGGCGCCGGCGCGCCCGCTCCGCGGCGGTGAGCTGCTGCGGACAGAGCTACTTCTGGACACGGAGGGGAGGAGGAGGAGGGAGGGGAGCACTCTGGCGCTTCAGCGCCCCCACCTCTCTGGCGCCTGGGTGCACTGCACCCCGTGCACCCGCCTGGGACCGGCCCTGATCTGCACTGTGAAGTGCCGTCCAATGAGCTCTGAAGCATTTTGCTTAATATGAGCAGTTAATATTGCCCGAAACTATTCAGAATTCATCCTGCTGCTTTTGTCAGCAGTCACATCATCAATAAATACAAGAGAACCAGTTCCATTGGCAGCAATACATGCTCACACCATGACACTACCACCACCATGCTTCACTGTTGAGGTGGTATGCTTTGGATCATGAGCAGTTCCTTTCCTTCTCCATACTCTTCTCTTCCCATCACTCTGGTACAAGTTGATTTTGGTCTCATCTGTCCATAGGATGTTGTTCCAGAACTGTGAAGGCTTTTTTAGATGTTGTTTGGCAAACTCATTTAATCTAACTAATCTGACCTTCCTGTTTTTGAGTCTCACCAATGGTTTCCATGTTGTGGTGAACCCTCTGTATTCACTCTGGGAAAGTCTTCTCTTGATTAATGACTTTGACACACATACACCTACCTCCTGGAGAGTGTTCTTGATCTGGCCAACTGTTGTAAAGGGTGTTTTCTTCACCAGGGAAAGAATTCTTCGGTCATCCACCACAGTTGTTTTCTGTGGTCTTCCAGGTCTTTTGGTGTTGCTGAGCTCACTGGTTCGTTCTTTCTTTTTAAGGATGTTCCAAACAGTTGATTTGGCCACACCTAATGTTTTTGCTATCTCTCTGATGGGTTTGTTTTGTTTTTTCAGCCTAATGATGGCTTGCTTCACTGATAGTGACAGCTCTTTGGATCTCATATTGAGAGTTGGCAGGAACAGATTCCAAATGCATATAACACACTTGAAATGAACTCTGGACCTTTTATCTGCTCCTTGTAAATGAGATAATGAGGGAATGACACACACTTGGCCATAAAACAGCGGAGCAGCCAATTGTCACATTACTTTTGGTCCCTTAAAAAGTGGGAGGCACATGTACAAACTGTTGTAATTCCTACACCGTTCACCTGATTTGGATGTAAACACCCTCAAATTAAAGCTAAAAGTCTGCAGTTAAAGCCCATCTTGTTTGTTTCATTTCAAATCCATTGTGGTGGTGTATAGAGCAAAAAAGATTAGAATTGTGTCAATGTCCCAATATTTATGGACCTGACTGTAGGTAAGGGATAGGGCCACATGGCCACATGACATTCCACAAGGAACTGTCAAAAACTCGGTGTAGGGGTACAATGTACTCCATACTCATTCACATGGGGGTGGGATCTGGGAGTCCCCTGTTAACCACTTCAATACAGGGCCATAGTCAAATGACGTTTGCAGATGGGATCTCCCATCCTGGGTGGGCGTCATATGATGTCCTCGGCTTCTCGCCGATTCTGCGGGCCCCCAGGGGACCGCAGCGTGGCAATCAGGGATAAGGCGTGTCCCTCAGACACAGCCCATCCCAGATCCATGTAAAGAGCCAATAAAAAATGGCTCTTTACCACGTGACCGGCTGTGTCCAATCACAGCCGGTCACATGTACTGTCCACATGCGCGCAGAGCGGCGATCGGGGACGAGGCTTGTCACCCTGACACAGCTCAACCCAGATCGCAGTAAAGGGCCAATGAAATCAGTAAAGAGCCAATGAAATTGGCTCTTTACCACGTGACTGGTTGTGTCCAATCACAGCCGGACACAGAATGTCAACAAACTGCTGTAACGAGATGTTACCGGGTTCTCCTCCTCACACACCGATCGTGTGTGAGAAGGAGATTACCGTTACCGCTTACAGTGTACAATCACACTGATTGCCCCCCCAATAAAGAGGACCTGTCACCAGCCATCAAAGTACCTGTCACCAGCCATCAAAGTACCTGTCACCACCCATCAAAGTACCTGTCACCACCCATCAAAGTATTTGTCACAGTCCATATGAGTACACGAGTACCTGTCACAGTTCATCTGAGTACCTGTCACAGTTCATCTGAGTACCTGAGTACCTGTCACAGTCCACCTGAATACCTGTCACAGTTCATCTGAGTACCTGTCACAGTTCATCTGAGTACCTGAGTACCTGTCACAGTCTATCTGAGTACCTGAGTAACTGTCAAAGTTCATCTGAGTACCTGTCACAGTTCATCTGAGTACCTGAGTACCTGTCACAGTCCATCTGAGTACCGAGTACCTGAGTACCTGTCACAGTCCATCTGAGTACCTGAGTACCTGTCACAGTTCATCTGAGTACCTGAGTACCTGTCACAGTCCATCTGAGTACCTGAGTACCTGTCACAGTTCACCTGAGTACCCGGGTACCTGTCACAGTCCATCTGAGTACCTGAGTACCTGTCACAGTTCATCTGAGTATACAAGTACCTGAGCATCTGTCACAGCCCATCTGAGTATCTGTCACAGTTCATCTGTGTACCTGTCACAGCCCATCTGAGTACCTGAGTACCTGTCACAGTCCATCTGAGTACCTGTCACAGTCCATCTGAGTACCTGTCACAGCCCATCTAAGTTCCTGAGTACCTGTCACAGCCCATCTGAGTACCTGTCACCACCCATCAGAGTACCCAAGTACCAGTCACCAGCCCATCAGAGTACCCGAGTACCTGTCACCAGGCCATCAGAGTACCCGAGTACCTGTCACCAGGCCATCAGAGTACCCGAGTACCTGTCACCAGCCCTTCAGAGTACCCAAGTACCTGTCACCAGCCCTTCAGAGTACCTGAGTACCTGTCACCAGCCCATCAGAGTAACCGAGTACCTGTCTCCAGCCCATCAGAATACCCGAGTACCCATCTACAGCCCATCAGAGTACCCAGGTACCTATCTGCAGCCCATGCCTCATAGAATATACGTTGGGGTGTTTGCTTTCCAAAATGGGGTCATTTTGTGGGTAATTCCACTGTCCTGGTGCTCAAGGACCTTCAAAAGTGTGATAGGTAGGAATGAAATGAGATGTGTAATTTATGCTCCTAGAACGCCTGAAGGTACTACTTCGATGTTGAGCCTCTGTATGTGGCCAGGCTGTGTAAAAGTCACACACATGTGGTATCGCCATACTCAGGAGGAGTAGCAGAATGTATTTTGGGGTGTCATTTTTGCTATATACATGCTTTGAGTTAAAAATATCTTATAAACTGACCACTTTGTGTAAAAAAAAAAATAATTTCAAAAGACTCATTATGCCTCATAGAATAGATGTTGGGGTGTTTGCTTTCTAAAATGGGGTCATTTTGTGGGTAATTCCACTGTCCTTGTGCTCCAGGGCCTTCACAAATGTAATAGATCTTTAGGAAATTAGAAGTGTAATTTATGCTCCTAGAACCCCTGACGGTGCTCCCTGCATGCTGGACCTCTCTGTGTGGCCAGGCTGTGTAAAAGCCACACACATATGGTATCACCATACTCGGGGGGAGTAGTAGAATGTATTTTGGGGTGTAATTGGAAGTATGCATATGCTGTGTGTGAGAAATAACTTGTTATTATGACAATTTTGTGAAAAAATAAAACAATTCTTAATTTTCCCAAGAATTGTGGGAAAAAAATTACAACTTCAAAAAACTCACCATGCCTCTTACTAAATACCTTTGACTGTCTACTTTTCAAAAAGGGGTAATTTGGGGGCTATTTGTACTTTCCTGACATTTCAGGGCCTCAAGAATGAGATAGGCCATCAGTGCATCAGGTTGGATCAATTTTCAATGATTTGCAACATAGCTTGTAGACTCTATAACTTTCACAGAGACGAAATAATATCCACTAATTTGGGTTATTTTTACCAGAGATGTAGCAGTATAAATTTTGGCCCACATTTATGAACAAAAATGATTATTTGCTAAATTTTATCATAGAAACTAAAAAAAGTGTTTTTTTTTTCAAAATTTCTGCTCTTTTTTCGCTTCTGTTCTAAAAAATAAAAGACTCAGTGGTGATTAAATACCACCAAAAGAAAGCTCTATTTGTATGAAAAAAACGATAAAAATGTTGTTTGGGTACAGTGTTGCATGACTAAGTAATTGGCATTCAAAGTGTGAGAGTGCTGAAAGCTAAAAATTTGCCTGGGCGGGAAGGGTGTATAAATGCCCTGTATTGAAGTGGTTAAAGAGGGTATCCAGATTCCAATAAGTCTCCTGCTCACAGACCCCCACAACCACAGCCCAGGGTTGTGGGGAAAAGGGCCCTTGTTCCTATCAACATAGGAGAGCCCCCCTGCCCCAAAGCATCCCCCATGTTGATGGCACGTGGCCTGGTATGGTTCCTGGCCTGCCAGACTGCATGCTCAGATAAGGATCTAGTATGGATTTTGTGGGACCCCACAACTTTTTTTAATTCTCAACATTTTTCAATTGCTGGCAATGTTTTTTTTTTTCATTCGGCTGTCAGCGGGGAAGCCCGTTGACAGCTGATGACTCATTCTTGTTAAGGAAGCCGCATACGGCTTCCCGCCTGCTCCTTAACAACCAGCTATTCACTGTGCCCTAATTGGGCAAAGCTTTGCCCAATCAGGGCTTAGAATGCACTGTGCAGGGTGTACTGCATTGTGGTGCGCTCGGTGGATGAACATCCTGCCGAGCGCCACCCAAATTTTAGTGTTAGCTGAATGGGCGTTGTTCAGGCCAAATTTGTGCTTGGCTTAAACTGTTCGCCCAACTCTCTTCACAGGCATCTAAGATCAGGGAGGGATCTATAACAGCATGCAAGAGGAAACAAAGTTGCCAAAAGGCATAGGACGAGTGAAGAAATCATTAAACTGTTAAAAACACAAAAACTGTGCATATGCCAGCGGAGAAGAAGTAATCTCACAGCCATGCATGGTGTTGCCAGGACTTGACAAAGGGGGTGGAGCCCCTGAAACACTTAGTACCCTCCCACCACTGTGTTCCCAGTGCTCATCCAGCTTGTCTGGCTACATGCATTTCAGTGGCTGCACATGTGCTGGCATTTGCACAAGGCTGCTGCCTTTTTTCTGCTCTGCTTGTTCATCGGCAACACCATGCATGGCTGTAAGATGTCTCCTTACTGCCGCTGGCATATGCACAGTTTTAATCCTACATGTAAGTGTGGATATTGTTTAAAATCCATATTGTTTCACTAATCCTGCACCTTTGGTAACTTTGTTTTCTCTTGCATAATAAGCCTGAAACATTTGAAAAGAGAAGTAAAAAAAAGGGTTAGGAAGGGGTGAAGATATAACAAAATGCAACTGCTGTACAAAGATATCAGGACTAGAAGCATAAGAAAGAATCCTTTTAAATCATACCTTCTGAATATAGAGGTAGAAATCCTAGTAAAAAAAAATACAAGTATTAGATTGATAGAATTTAGAAAGAGGAAGGAATGTAAAGAGACTTCCTCAGAAGACTGCAATTTAGATAACTTGGTCCCACAAAGGCCTCCGGACTTGCACTTTCCTACATAGGGAAATGTATGACGTATTTCAAGTGGATACTTTTTTACAAGGAACTTAGGGGGCCACCTCAAATACAGAATCCTCACTCCACAAGGTGGGGAACATCCGATCTGTGAATTTGGAAGCCAACAGTTTGACTCCAGGGAAAAAACGATGTTGCCAAGAAAGGGATTCCCAACACTTTGCAGTGTAGTGAATAGATCAAATACTGTTAAAGTTCACAATGTTTCCAGAATACAGATCTAGCAAACTCCAGATGTGATCCAGGAATGGTCAAACTGAAAACCCAACCAATGGAGGGATCCCACCTCAACTCATGAAACTGTCTGTTCTATGAAAAAAGAGTAGTACTCAAGTAGTAGAAAAGTTAATAGATTCATTAGGAGAATATTCCCAAAATGGGTAAAAGCAATAATTCACATCTTGGACAGAATATGGTTGTGACGGGATTTACTTTGGGTGGGGAGCCTTTGGAACCCAGCTTACCTTAGAGAGCTCTGGAAACTCCTTGTCCAGCTCCCCCACCCCCTCCTATGTGTAAGTTATCCTGTGTCTATTAGGGGCACAGGGTAACCGAGAACCCCAGTCGGGTCTGCACTACCCAGACTCACCATACAACCACACCGGACTCAGCATTTCGTGTTACCCTTGTTATCCTGGGTCTTATATGTGTGGTTTGTGTTGAAAGAATGAAGGGGCTCTGCTGGAATATTGTATGAGCTTGTTCTCATAAACTGTTGTAGACTTTTTACTACGTCGTTTGAGGTGTGGCTGTATCCCATTGTTCTATTGTTTCTGTCTGCCTTGGGAGCAACCTATTATGGGATGTATATGTGTTTCTAGCATGTAGACCAGGGGCAGGATAGAGGGAGGGGTGAATTCCTCCAACAGCCTTCCCTGCTGATAAGACGGTCTATTGATGAGAGGATTGAATACACCTGTGTGTCTCTTGTTACTGAATGTAGTTTACCCCACCCTGTGTCAATATGCAAAGAAGGGGGGTGGTCCCCTGAGTGTATATCTCTTTGTACCTGTGTTTGAATAAACAGTCTTATGCTTCTCTTCACCCTCGACAAGGGACTGGGTGAGCTAAGGGACCTTGGATCGTGCTGGTATGAGGCAAAGGAAGCTTTTACGGTGGACAGATCACTGAAAGTATGGTTTTAATGGACTTTTCATTGAAGGATGTAACATTCACTGAAATTCAAACTGAAGTGCTAGCCTCTGCCCAGCATCAGTAACATCTTCTTTGTTCTACGGACAGGAGATAGTAAACCTCTATCCCCAGACACCAGTTTCAGAGACTGGGGATTTATTACACTTTTCTGCTTAGGAGGAACAACCCATTGAACCTCTAGCAGAAGACCTGGCATCAGGGCCTAGCATCACTGAGCTCTGCCCAGCACCAGTAACATCTTCTTTTGTTCTACAGACAGGAGATAGAGAACCTCTATCCCCAGACACCAGTTCCAGAGACTGGGGATTTAATAGACTTTACTGCTGAGGAGGAACAACCCAGTGAGCCTTCAGTAGAAGAGCTGGCTTCAGAGCATGGCGCTGCTGACCTCTACCCACAACAATCAACTCCGTAGGAGCTCCAGGGAGAGAATGCAATCAGCACTTTACAACTGCAGCTTGAGCTGATATCAGTGAATGGGACTGCGGTCTCCACTGACAGCAACCCAGCAAAAGAGCCTGCAACAGGGCAGAGTGCTGCTGGCCTCTGTCCTCAACTAACAGACACAACCCCAGAAAAAGGTCCATCTAGCAAAAGTGGATGGGACTTCAGTCTCCACCTGTATACCCCAGAAATTATGGGCAGTCGATCCACATCCCCAACAGCCTGATGAAGTGAGTCCAGCCACCCTATCTTCTCTTTCCAGCGGCTGAAAGGACTTCAGGGGGAAGGACCAGTCCGTACTTCTACCCATCAGCGTGTATGTTCTGTGAGAGAGGCAGAGGTTCGCTGGGTGAGTAACAATCTGTTCGGGACAATTTGTTTAGGGTACTGTGTGGGTACAGGCATTGGGGCACTGGAACTACGGACTAACTTCAAAGTCAACCCATTCAGGGTCTCCTTCTGTGTTAGTCTTCTGCCGAAAGGTGTAAGTGTAAGTCTCAGAAACCATGAAATCAGACCGAGACAGAAGTATAGTTAAATCACACTTGTTTAATAAGAAAAGTAAAAAGAACAAACTTAGTCAAAACATAGCCAAAGTTCAGTAACCGGAACAGATAGTCAGCCAAGCCAGAAGTCAGGGATCAAAGTAGTGGAACAGGAAGCAGGATCTGGAGCCAGAAGGGATATCAGCAAAGCCAGTCTTTAAACAGGAACCCAGGAGATGTTTCTTGTGATGTTGACGAAGGTGAAGGTAGAGCTCCTCTGGACTGGATGGCTTAAGTAGGCAGGACTGACGAGCAGGATATCAACAACAGCTGAGTCACTGTGGAGAGAGATGGGAGCTTGCAATTAGCTGACAGCTGAGTAGCCAGCTCAGAGAAGGAAGGGCTGAGCCAAGCCCTGTACGTCCGAGGATGAGACCCAAATAATCAACTTCCATAATCAACGGAATCGGATAGGCATTCTTAATCGTGAAACGATTGAGACCCCTATAATCAATACAAGGTCTCAGTTCACCACTCTTCTTCTTCACAAAAAAGAAACCAGCACCAGCAGGAGAGGAGGATTTGCGGATGAAACCCTTCGAGAAAGTGCGTCTTCAAGATTCTCCTCCATGGCCTTATCCTCTAAGACCGACAAAGGGTAAACCCGGCCACGAGGGGGTATGGCACCAGGTTGAAGGTCAATTGCGCAATCATTCGGCCGGAGTGAAGGTAAATTGCCGGCTTGACCTTTGTCAAAGACATCGTTAAAATCGTGGTACTCCTCCGGCAGGGAGGAGAGTGAAGAGGTGCACAGGACCTTGACTACCTTCTGGAAGCATGTCTCACTGCATTGTGGTGACCAGGAGAGAACCTCAGCACAGAGCCAATCAAAAGGGGGTTGTGCCTCTGTAACCAAGGAGAACCAATAACCAGTGGAAACTTAGGTGAGGAAATAACTTGGAATTGGATTATCTCATGGTGAAGAGCCCCTACGGAACCGTCTCATGAGTCACATGGGCAGGCTGTAGAGGTCTCCCGTCAAGAGCCTCAATGGCAAGTGGAGTGTCACACAGCTGCAGTGGAATCAAGTGCTTTGATACAAAGGTAGCATCAATGAACAGGCCTGCATCCCCAGATTCGATTAGAGCCTGTATCTCGACGGGCGACTCAGCCCAAGAAGGGGTGACCGAAACCAGGGGCTTATCCTTCTGGATAACTGGGTATGAAACAACGCCACCTAAGATCTGTCCGTGACAGGACCTCAAGGTTCGAACGTTCCCTGGACGGGTAGGACAAGACTTCAAAAAGTGACCTGCCTGGCCACAATAAAGGCATAATCTCTCCCTCCTCCTAAAGGTTCTCTCATCCGCAGGGAGACACGTGAAACCCATGTGCATGGGTTCACCTTCACTGCCTGACTCGGTACCAGGAGGCATGGGAGGTGAGGGAGGCAGGGGTGGGACTGCAAAGCTCTGAGACAAAACGTACAGGAGGCTTCCGCAAGCGCTCCTTAAAATAGAGTCTTTCTCTAAGTCTGGAGTCAATGAGAATGGCAAACGTGATCAAGCTCAGTGGGTATATCTCGGGCTGCTATCTCATTCTTCATGATATCTGAGAGACCATGAGAAAAAGCAGCCACAAGGGCATCATTGTTCCACACAACCTCTGCTGCCAGAGTATGGAGTTCAATGGCGTAATCGGCACCAGTTCTCGTACTCTGTTTGATGGACATGAGGCACTTGGCAGCAGAAGCGGAGCGTGCGGGAACATCAAATACCCATTTAAACAAAGCCACAAACTCAGGGTAACTTAAGACAACAGGTTTTTGCATCTCACATAGAGGGTTTGCCCAGGTCAAGGCTCTCTCAGAAAGCAAAGATATCACAAAACCTACTTTGCTTCTGTCCGTGGGAAACGCCTGGGGCTGCATCTCAAAGTATATTTCAACCTGGTTGAGAAACCCTCTGCATTGGACTGGATCGCCCCCAAATAGCTGGGGAAGCGGAGCGGAACCAGACATACCTCTTATAGAGGTAATACTCGAGGTGGGTGCCTGCATAGAGACTGGAGCAGCAGCAGGGTCGGCCTGAAACATAGGTTGTATCGGGGTGGACACAGTGGGAGATTCCAGGTGAGCCGTGTGACTCAGAACTCGGTGATCCAGTTCATCCAATCTGTAAAAAATATTACCAACAAGTGGATTGACTGCATCTTCTGAGTTCATGGCCTTCGCCTACTGTCAGAAACTATAAAATCTGACCGAGACAGAAGTACAGTTAAATAACACTTGTTTAATAATAAAAGTAAAAAGAACAAATGTAGTCAAAACATAGCCAAAGTTCATTAACCGGAACAGATAGTCAGCCAAGCCAGAAGTAAGAGATCAAAAGTAGTGGAACAGTAAGCAGGATCCGGAGCCAGAAGGGATGTCAGCAAAGCCGGTCTTTAAACAGGAACGCAGGAGATGTTTCTTGTGATGTTAACCAAGGTGAAGGCAGAGCTCCTCTGGACTGATCGGCTTAACCACTTCAGCCCCGGACCATTTGGCTGCCTAAGGACCAGAGGACTTTTTCCAATTTGGCACTGCGTCACTTTAACCACTTGCCGACCGGGCCATTGCCGAAAGACGGCAACAGCGCGGTCGGCTAGTTCTGGGTGGACGTCCATGGACGTGATTCCAGAACGATGCTCCCGCGCGCCCCCTGGGGCGCGCACTCGGGAACATCCGTGACCGCCGGGTCCAGAGGACCCGGCGCATCACGGATTACGGTAAATAGCCGCTGATCGCGGCCGTTTACCACGTGATCGTTCCGTCAAATGACGGAGCGATCACATGTCAACAGACCGGCGTCATCTGATGACGCCGGTTCCTCCCTCCCCTCTCTGTACCGATCGGTACAGTGCGAGGGGAGAGGGGGAGGGATCGGATGGCAGCACCGCTGTGGGCTGCATGTGTAGTGCCCACAGCGGTGCTCAGTGACATTTGCAGTCACATTCATCCATCCCTCAATGCTCAGCCATCCCTGCAATACTCTGCATACCACCCTGCAATACTCTGCATACCACCCTGCAATACTCTGCATACCACCCTGCAATACTCTGCATACCACCCTGCAATACTCTGCATACCACCCTGCAATACTCTGCATACCACCCTGCAATACTCTGCATAACACCCTGCAATACTCTGCATAACACCCTGCAATACTCTGCATAACACCCTGCAATACTCTGCACTATACCCTGCAATACTCTGCATAACACCCTGCAATACTCTGCATAACACCCTGCAATACTCTGCATACCACCCTGCAATACTCTGCATACCACCCTGCAATACTCTGCATACCACCCTGCAATACTCTGCATATCACCCTGCAATACTCTGCATACCACCCTGCAATACTCTGCATACCACCCTGCAATACTCTGCATACCACCCTGCAATACTCTGCATACCACCCTGCAATACTCTGCATACCACCCTGCAATACTCTGCATACCACCCTGCAATACTCTGCATAACACCCTGCAATACTCTGCAATATACCCGGGCACTACTCTGCAATATACCCGGGCACTACTCTGCAATATACCCGGGCACTACTCTGCAATATACCCGGGCAATACTCTGCAATATACCCGGGCAATACTCTGCAATATACCCGGGCAATACTCTGCAATATACCCCGCAATACTCTGCAATATACCCCGCAATACTCTGCAATATACCCCGCAATACTCTGCAATATACCCCGCAATACTCTGCAATATACCTCGCAATACTCTGCAATATACCCCGCAATACTCTGCAATATACCCCGCAATACTCTGCAATATACCCCGCAATACTCTGCAATATACCCGGCAATACTCTGCAATATACCCGGCAATACTCTGCAATATACCCGGCAATACTCTGCAATATACCCGGCAATACTCTGCAATATAGCCCGCAATACTCTGCAATATAGCCCGCAATACTCTGCAATAGCCCGCAATACTCCGCAATTTTTAACCAGTTCCCGCCCACAGTCATATGACGTCCTTGACTTTGAGCGGGTATATCTGAATGATGGGTGCAGCTACAGGCATCATTCAGATATCAGCTTTTTCAGCCGGCGATTTCCTACAACATAGGAATGATCATAGCTGCTGTTCCACTGCTTGATCATTCTTATGGGAGGCGAGAGGGGACGCCCCCCCCTTCCCGCCACCCTCCGGTGCTTCTACCGACTCACCGCTACGATCGAAGCCAAGATCGTTTTTTTTTTATTATTATTTCATGCTTCCCAGCCTAGAGGTGAGATGTGGGGTCTTATTGACCCCATATCTCACTGTAAAGAGGACCTGTCATGCCATATTCCTATTACAAGGATGTTTACATTCCTTGTAATAGAAATAAAAGTGATCAAAAAAATTTTGGGGGGGGGGAAAGTGTCAAACTAAAATAAATAAAGTAAAATAAACAATAAAAAAAAAAAAAAAATTTTTAAAGCGCCCATGTCCGTGTGCTCGCATGCAGAAGCGAACACATACCTAAGTCCCGCCCACATATGAAAACGGTGTTCAAACCACACATGTGAGGTATCGCTGCGATCGGTAGAGCGAGAGCAATAATTTTGGCCCTAGACCTCCTCTGTAACTCAAAACATGTAACCAGGAAAAAATTTTAAAGCGTCACCTATGGAGATTTTTAAGTAGCGACGTTTGGCACCATTCCACAAGCGTGTGCAATTTTGAAGGGTGACATGTTGGGTATCTATTTACTCGGCGTAACTTCATCTTTCACATTATGCAAAAACATTGGGCTAACTTTACTGTTTTGTTTTTTTTTAAAGCACAAAACTGTTTCTTTCCCCAAAAAAACGCGTTCAAAAAATTGCTGCACAAATACCGTGCGAGATAAAAAGTTGCAACAACCACCATTGTATTCTCTAGGGTCTTTGCTAAAAAAAATATATATAATGTTTTGGGGTTCTATGTAATTTTCTAGCAAATAAATGATGATTTTTACATGTAGGAGAGAAATGTCAGAATTGGCCTGGGCGCTCCAGAACGCCTGGAGGTGCTCCCTGCATGTTGGGCCTCTGTATGTGGCCACACTGTGTAAAAGTCTCACATATGTGGTATCGCCATACTCGGGAGTAATAGCAGAATGTGTTTTGGGGTGTAATTTGTGGTATGCATATGCTGTGTGTGAGAAATAACCTTCTAATATGACAATTTTGTGAAAAAAAAAAAAGAAAAAAAAAATCTTGATTTTGCAAAGAATTGTGGGAAAAGATGACAATTTCAAAAAAACTCACCATGCATCTTTCTAAATACCTTGGAATGTCTTCTTTCCAAAAAGGGGTCATTTGGGGGGTATTTGTACTTTTCTGGCATGTTAGGGTCTCAAGAAATTAGATAGGCCGTCAGTAATTCAGGTGTGATCAATTTTCAGATATTGGCACCGTAGCTTTTGGACTCTCTAACATTCACAAAGACCAAATAATATACACCAAGTTGTACTTATTTTTACCAAAGATATGTAGCGGTATAAATTTTGGCCAAAATTTACGAAGAAAAATTACTAATTTGCTAAATTTTATAACAGAAACAAAGAAAAATTCATTTTTTTACCAAATTTTCAGTCTTTTTTCTTTTATAGCGCAAAAAATAAAAAACCCAACGGTGATTAAATACCACCAAAAGAAAGCTCTATTTGTGTGAAAAAAAGGATAACAATTTCATATGGGTAAAGTGTTGTATGACTGAGTAATTGTCATTCAAAGTGTGAGAGCACCGAAAGCTGAAAATTGGTCTGGTTAGGAAGGGGGTTTAAGTGCCCAGTGGTCAAGTGGTTAACTGCTAATTGCGCAGTCATGCAATGCTGTACCCAAACGAAATTTGCATCCTTTTCTTCCCACAAATAGAGCTTTCTTTTGATGGTATTTGATCACCTCTGCCATTTATATTTTTTGCTCTATAAACGGAAAAAGACTGAAAATTTTGAAAAAAAATGATATTTTCTACTGTTTGTTATAAAAAAAAATCCAATAAACTCAATTTTAGTCATACATTTAGGCCAAAATGTACTCGGCCACATGTCTTTGGTAAAAAAAATGTCAATAAGCGTATATTTATTGGTTTGCGCAAAAGTTATAGCGTCTACAAACTAGGGTACATTTTCTGGAATTTACACAGCTTTTAGTTTATGACTGCCTATGTCATTTCTTGAGGTGCTAAAATGGCAGGGCAGTACAAACCCCCCCAAATGAAGCCATTTTAGAAAGTAGACACCCCATGGAAATTGCTGAGAGGCATGTTGAACCCATTGAATATTTATTTTTTTGTCCCAAGTGATTGAATAATGACAAAAAAAAAAAAATTTACAAAAAGTTGTCACTAAATGATATATTGCTCACACAGGCCATGGGCCTATGTGGAATTGCACCCCAAAATACATTCAGCTGCTTCTCCTGAGTACGGGGATACCACATGTGTGGGACTTTTTGGGAGCCTAGCCGCGTACGGGGCCCCGAAAACCAATCACGCCTTCAGGATTTCTAAGGGCGTAAATTTTTGATTTCACTCCTCACTACCTATCACAGTTTTGAAGGCCATAAAATGTCCAGATGGCACAAATCCCCCCCAAATGACCCCATTTTGGAAAGTAGACACCCCAAGCTATTTGCTGAGAGACATGTTGAGTCCATGGAATATTTTATATTTTGACCCAAGTTGCGGGAAAGTGAAAAATTTTTTTTTTTTTGCACAAAGTTGTCACTAAATGATATATTGCTCACACAGGCCATGGGCATATGTGGAATTGCACCCCAAAATACATTTAGCTGCTTCTCCTGAGTATGGGGATACCACATGTGTGGGACTTTTTGGGAGCCTAGCTGCGTACGGGGCCCCGAAAACCAATCACCGCCTTCAGGATTTCTAAGGGTGTAAATTTTTGATTTCACTCTTCACTGCCTATCACAGTTTCGGAGGCCATGGAATGCCCAGGTGGCACAAAACCCCCCCCCAAATGACCCCATTTTGGAAAGTAGACACCCAAAGCTATTTGCTGAGAGGCATGGTGAGTATTTTGCAGCTCTCATTTGTTTTTGAAAATGAAGAAAGACAAGAAAAAACTTTTTTTTTTCTTTTTTCAATTTTCAAAACTTTGTGACAAAAAGTGAGGTCTGCAAAATACTCACTATACCTCTCAGCAAATAGCTTGGGGTGTCTACTTTCCAAAATGGGGTCATTTGGGGGGGTTTTGTGCCACCTGGGCATTCCATGGCCTTCGAAACTGTGATAGGCAGTGAAGAGTGAAATCAAAAATTTACGCCCTTAGAAAGCCTGAAGGCGGTGCTTGGTTTTCGGGGTCCCGTACGCGGCTAGGCTCCCAAAAAGTCTCAGACATGTGGTATCCCCGTACTCAGGAGAAGCAACAGAATGTATTTTGGGGTGTAATTTCACATATTCCCATGGCATGTTTGAGCAATATATCATTTAGTGACAACTTTGTGCAAAAAAAAAAAAATTGTCTCTTTCCCGCAACTTGTGTCACAATATAAAATATTCCATGGACTCGACATGACTCTCAGCAAATAGCTTGGGGTGTCTACTTTCCAAAATGGGGTCATTTGGGGGGGGGGTTTAACTGTCTTGGCATTTTATGCACAACATCACCCACTCTTCTAACCACTTGAAGACAAAGCCCTTTCTGACACTTTTTGTTTACATGAAAAAATTATTTTTTTTGCAAGAAAATTACTTTGAACCGCAAAACATTATAATTTTTTTTAAAACAAATGCCCTACAGATTAAAATGGTGGGTGTTTCATTTTTTTTTTTTTACACAGTATTTGCGCAGCGATTTTTCAAATGCTTTTTTTGGGGAAAAAACACACTTTTTTAAATTTTAATGCACTAAAACACACTATATTGCCCAAATGTTTGATGAAATAAAAAAGATGATCTTAGGCCGAGTACATGGATACCAAACATGACATACTTTAAAATTGCGCACAAACGTGCAGTGGCGACAAACTAAATACATTTTTAAAAGCCTTTAAAAGCCTTTACAGGTTACCACTTTAGATTTACAGAGGAGGTCTACTGCTAAAATTACTGCCCTCGATCTGACGTTCGCGGTGACACCTCACATGCATGGTGCAATTGCTGTTTACATTTGAAGCCAGACCGACGCTTGCGTTCGCCTTTGCGCTAAAGCAGGGGGGGGACAGGGGAGCTTTTTCTTTTTTCTTTATTATTTTTTTGCTTTTTTATCTTATTTTTAAACTGTTCCTTTCTTTTTTTTTCTAATCATTTTTATTGTTATCTCAGGGAATGTAAATATCCCCTATGATAGCAATAGGTAGTGACAAGTACTCTTTTTTGAAAAAAATGGGGTCTATTAGACCCTAGATCTCTCCTCTGCCCTCAAAGCATCTGACCACACCAAGATCGGTGTGATAAAATGCTTTCCCAATTTCCCAATGGCGCTGTTTACATCCGGCGAAATCTAAGTCATGAAATGCTCGTAGCTTCTGGTTTCTTAGGCCATAGAGATGTCAGCCACTCTGGTCTCTGATCAGCTCTATGGTCAGCTGGCTGAATCACCGGCTGCATTCTCAGGTTCCCTGTTGAGACAGGAGAGCCAGAGAAAAACACGGAAGACGGTGGGGGGGGGCATTCCCTCCCACTGCTTGTAAAAGCAGTCTAGAGGCTAATTAGCCGCTAGGATTGCTTTTACATGAAAGCCGACCGCTGGCTGAAAAGAATGATACCAAGATGATACCTAAACCTGCAGGCATCATTCTGGTATAACCACTCAAAGTCGTGAATGGCATACCTGAAGACAAAAAAATGGTTAACAATAAAACACAGTAAACGGTAAAGTATAAAAAATTGCATACCTGAAAAGCAAACATGATAAAACATAATAACAATAAAACATTGTAGAATAGAATACAGTAAAAAAGAGCAGAACAATAAAGAGAGAATAGAGAGAGAGAGAACAATAAAATGACAACTATTTTTTTTTAATTTTATATATATATTATAATTTTTTTTTACACTTTTTTTTGTAACTAACTTTTATAACTGTAACCGGTTCCAGGTTCGGGTCTCTCAAAATGTGATGGCATCTTGGGAGACCCTGTGAAAGTGTGCCTAGTCTGTGCAATGCTGTACCCTACGCTAATACTCAACTAGTGAATGGTAGCGTTCAAAACATTCACCAATGCAAAGACTAGGATTGCCAGGACAGGAGGGACAATAATAGCGGGTGTCACGCCTATATCCGCGCTTGCTGCAGACACAACATCTTTTTTGGGGGGGTTCGCTGGGTAGGGGTACTCGGGAGGACATAAAGAAAATGCCTCTCATGCAGCCGACTGCATTTGGTTGGGGATGTGAATGGGGGAAGTACGGGCGCTGCAGAAGTGGTGGGTTCCCAATTAGGATTGGCGAATGCAGCAGGAAGGGCACTATGGGCACGACGGGCCTGTGTTTGTCTTCTTCTTGGTGGCAGCGGGACACTACTTGTGCTTGCCACCTCACCAGCTTGAACTGCACTTATGGGACTCGCCACGTCACCAAGTTTTACTGCAGTGCTGGTTTGACTATGACCGGGGTGTACTAGGCCGCTGGTGCTTGCCAGTTCACCAAAACGCTACCAAAAAAACTGTTAGCAATTGCAGGCATCAGGCCTGACTCTGCGAACGCTGCAGTTATGCGTTTAGTGTTTTGTAAGTGACAGTGATAGATCGATACTGCACTTGGGTGGGCTGGGCTGGGCCAGGCGGAGGGGCAAAACGCAGGTGCTAGCAGGTATCTGGGCTGATCCCGCTAACACTGCATTTTTGGGAACCCTAAACTGCTGGGGACGCTAGTATAGATCTGGGAAACAAATGACATGGAATGTCCCACTGAAAACCATGCATGGATGCAGGGAGACAGAAGTTAAAACGCAGGTGAATCAACAAATCATCCCCAAGTTGTATCTCTCAACAACATGCGACTTGGTAAAGGTGGTGTGTAAGAAACTCTTACCAGATATGATGGACTCCCTTGTCAGCGACAGGGAGTCACTCGAGCGGATTGCCTCTCAGGGCCAGTGAACGGGCATCACAGCTCTGCGAACCTTCTGGGTCAAACTCTGCGCGGATCTCCCGGGGTCGCCAGGTGGGTCCTCCCAAAGGTCCTCCCAAAGGATGGCCAAGGTGCGGATCAGAGGGATGCTTCCAGCATCCTCCTTGTTGCCCATTTTCGATTTTATACTCTGTGATCACATTTTATTGTTACCTGGCGTTTTTAGCAATAAAAATCCTATTTTTGCGCATCTACACTATGTGGAGCTTGTTTATTTTTTCTCCACATACTTACTGAGAGATTCAACCAGCCTTCACTCCAGCCTTTGTACGTGACGCATTGTTCCCTCTGATCCGCACCTTGGCCATCCTTTGGGAGGACCCACCTGGCGACCCCGGGAGATCCGCGCAGAGTTTGACCCAGAAGGTTCGCAGAGCTGTGATGCCCGTTCACTGGCCCTGAGAGGCAACCCGCTCGAGTGACTCCCTGTCGCTGACAAGGGAGTCCATCATATCTGGTAAGAGTTTCTTACACACCACCTTTACCAAGTCGCATGTTGTTGAGAGATACAACTTGGGGATGATTTGTTGATTCACCTGTGTTTTAACTTCTGTCTCCCTGCATCCATGCATGGTTTTCAGTGGGACATTCCATGTCATTTGTTTCCCACTCACCGACAGGATTTTATTCACCTATATTGAGAGACTTACAAGTTTTTTCACTGTTAGGTTTATTATTTGTGGACATTTGTTTGTTTTTTTTGTTTTTTTCAGTTGTTTTCTTGATTGAAGACTTTTGGCACCATTTATACGCTACTTTTTATTTCATTTCACATGTTTCTTTGGTTGTTGTCACCTTGTAAGTAGCTGCTCCGCACCATATATTCTTTCAATTTAGCGCAGTGTACACTTTTATTATATTTGCGCTAGTATAGATCTGATCGGATCAGATATTGATCCGTTCAGATACTATACCACTAAGGGAGGCGTATGCTGCGTGCGTGAGTGTTAGCGGTACTGGCGCCAACCTGACGCTGCCTGCGGCTGGTGCTTGCCAGTTCAACAAAACGCTACCAAAAAACTGTTAGCGATCGCAGGGATCAGGCCTGACTCCGCGAATGCTGCAGTTATGTGTTTAGTGTTTTGTAAGTGACAGTGATCGATACTGCACTTGGGTGGGCTGGGCCGGGCGGAGGGGCAAAACGCAGGTGCTAGCAGGTATCTGGGCTGATCCCACTAACACTGCATTTTTGGGAACCCTAAACTGCTGGGGACGCTAGTATAGATCTGATCGGATCAGATATTGATCCGATCAGATACTATACCACTAAGGGAGGTGTACTGTGCGTGCGTGGGTGTTAGTGGTACTGGCGCTAACCTGATGCTGCCTGGGGCTGGTGCTTGCCAGTTCACCAAAATGCTACCAAAAAAACTGTTAGCGATTGAAGGGATCAGGCCTGACTCTGCGAACGCTGCAGTTACGCGTTTAGTGTTTTGTAAGTGACAGTGATCGATCGATACTGCACTTGGGTGGGGTGGGCTGGGCTGGGCCGGGCAGAAGGGCAAAACGTGGGTGCTAGCAGGTATCTGGGCTGATCCCGCTAATGCTGCGTTTTTGGGAACCCTAAACTGCTGGGGACGCTAGTATAGATCTGATCGGATCAGATATTGATCCGTACAGATACTATACCACTAAGGGAAGCGTATCCTGCGTGAGTGGGTGTTAGCGGTACTGGCGCTAATCTGACGCTGCCTGGGGCAAAGCATATCACCGCCGGGCAATCAGGGGGCTAAACCTTTATTCGGTAATAAACGGCGGGTGCCCTGACACTATAAAAAATAAACAAACTAACCAGCGTCACCCGTAACAGTTATATGGTGATCAGTGGTGAAAGGGTTAACTAGGGGGCAATCAAGGGGTTAAAACATTTATTAGGTAGTATATGGGGGTCCCTGTCGCTATAAAACGCTGACGGCAAACCTAGATATTTACCTCCCTAACTAGCGTCACCAGTGACTCTAATACAGCGATCAGAAAAATGATTGCTTAGCGACACTGGTGACGGGGGGTGATCAAGGGGTTAAAACTTTATTAGGGGGGGTTAGGGGGGTACCCTAGACCTAAAGGGGGCTAACAGTAACTGCCCTACCACACTAACTGTCACAAACTGACACCATGCAGTAATCAGAAAAAAAAAAACTGCTTGGTGGGAGGCAGATCACGTGTATGTACGTGATTCCGCCTGCCCGTGCCGACTTGCCGATGTACCATGCAGTAATCAGAAAAAAAAAAAAAACTGCTTGGTGTCAGTGTGACAGGGGGGGAGGGGTGATTGGGGGGTGATCGGGGGGTAAAGGGGGGTGTTTTGTGTTCCTGGCATGTTCTACTGTATGTGTGTGTGTTGTGCACTCATATTGCAGTCTTCTCTCCTCGGTGCCGGAACGGAAAATACCGAGCCGAGGAGAGATGACATCATTTCCTTTGCTGCTGTTTAGCATACAGCAGCATAGGAATGATTCTATTGGTCGGTGGCGATCGCGAGGGGGGGCCACGAATGGATGGTCTCCCCCTCACCTCCGATCGCCGCTGGACAATAGCAGACCGCCTCGTGCACCGGGGGGGGTCCGATCGGACCCCCTGCCCGCGGGAGGCAGATCACGTGTATGTACGTGATTCCGCCTGCCCGTGCCGACTTGCCGATGTACATCGGCATGAGGCAGTCCTTAAGTGGTTAAGTAGGCAGGACTGATGAGCAGGATATCACCAACAGCTGAGTCACTGTGGAGAGAGATGGGAGCTGGCAATTAGCTGACAGCTGAGCAGCAAGCTCAGAGAAGGAGGGCTGAGCCCAGCCCTGACAGTAAATGACCCTGTGTCTATTAGGGGCACGGAGTGACTGAGAACCCCAGTCAGGTCTGCACTACCCAGACTCACCGTAAAACCACACTGAACTCAATATTTTATATTAGCCCTGTAATCCTTGGTCTTATATGCGTGGTTTGCGTTGAAAGAATGAAGTGGCTCTTTCACTTGGGACAGTAATATTTTTGAACAATATCTGTCAGGAGCCAGGGAGCGTCTCCGCTCGCCGGGCTCCGGGGCGCACGCGCGGTGGACTAGCGCTTCGCCGCACACCCATCCGCGGCCTGATGGTGCGGCGCGCGCGGGTGCACGGTGGTCCCCGTGTGCGCGCCGTCGCCCGTGCGGGTGCCCGGTAGCGCGTCACACTGACGCGCTCGCCGGGCAGGGAGACTATTTCTGACGGCTCCAGCGCCCAGTCGGGTTGCTGCTTCGTCGTCAGCTCTCCCTGATTCCCTGTGCCTGTGATATCCTGATACCTGCCTGTCTCTGTGTACCAAACCCTAGCTTGTTAAATACTACTCTACCGGATTAACCCACAACCTGCCTGTCTCTGTGTACCAAACCCTGGCTTGTTAAATACTACTCTACCAGATTAACCCACTACCTGCCTGTCTCTGTGTACCAAACCCTGGCTTGTTAAATACTACTCTACCGGATTAACCCACTACCTGCCTGTCTCTGTGTACTGAACCTTGGCTTGTTAACTACTACTTTGCTGGATTGCCTGATACCCTGACCTCTGCCTGTGTAACGGACTTGTCTCTACCTGATTGCCTGATACCCTTGATCTTTGCCTGCATTAACGGACTTCCTACTGTTTAAATCTGCCTGCTTCACATTAACCTCTGTTTTTAATTACAGTTTGCCTCTGCCTATGCTCAGTCCTTATCCCTGGTCCCGCCTACAGATTCCAGAGCACCCGCTTCCTATCTCCGGACCTCCTACCTCCCATAAGCCCGTGCCTCCGCGTGCCCCCAGCTCTCTGTACCCACTTCAGGGGTCTGGGTGCGCATGGTCGTAAGGGCGAGCCGCTCTCGGCATCTCGGCCTCGGTGAGTATTAGTCCGTGACAGTACGAACCAGCCAGATGTCCGAGGCCGACAGAGCGCGCTCTCCTCTGGAGATCCTGTGCCAACAGGTATCCACTCTTGCCGACTCGGTACAGAAATTGCAGGAAGGTTATACCCAAATTGATAACCGTCTTCAGCAGATCACAGGGTCACTACCCCCTGCAGCCACAGCTCCCGCACCCAGCAGTGGGGGTCCGCTCCCTCAGGCTTCCGCCAACCCCACTGTCGTCATGGCACTTCCGGAACCCAGGGTTCCTACACCCGAACGGTTCTCGGGGGACGTTAAGAAGTTTAGGGCCTTCAAGAATGCATGCTCCCTTCACTTCGCTCTCCAACCGAGAACCTTCTCTTCAGAAATCGGTAAGGTGGGATTTGCGATTTCCCTACTATCGGAAGAACCCCAAGCTTGGGCCCACGGCTTGATGGAACAGAGCAGTCCTGTTTTGAACCCCATCGAGGCCTTCTTTGAGAGTATGTCCCAGCTCTATGATGATCCGCAACGTATGGCTACAGCTGAGGCCATCCTGCACCATCTCTCCCAAGGAAGAAGACCTATTAAAGACAATACTGTGGAATTCCGCAAGTGGGCGGCCGATACAAATTGGAATGAGCCGGCCCTACGCTATCAGTACCGCCAAGGCTTGTCCGAGTTACTTAAGGACGAATTAGCTAGGATGGAAACCCCTGCTTCCCTGGAAGAACTCATTCAGGCAGCCACGAAACTTGATAGGCGACTACGGGAGGGACGCTCAGAGCGTTTCCAAGGTCCACGACCCACCTGGGCATTACCAAGACCCCACTCCGCACAGACCCCAACCTCAACTACGGTTGCTGTTACACCGGTCCCCGAGGTCGAACCAATGCAGCTCGGCCTTGTTTGGGGCCCACTAACCTCCGAAGAGAAGCAACGCAGGCGACAGTCCAACCTATGTCTCTACTGCGGAGGAACCGGCCATTTCCTGCGCAGCTGTCCGATCAGGCCCAGTAAGTCTCCTCAGCCAGTTGTGTTGAACTATCCAAACAATGATATTCCCAAGACTTATGTGATGTTGTTTATTTCCCTACAGCTTCCGGAAGGGGAGACCCGCTTGCAGGCCATCATTGATTCCGGAGCATGCAGTTGCTTCATAGACTCTGCCTTGGCGCACAGTTTGAATATTCCCATACAAATCAAAGATCAAGACTTACGGGTGCACCTGGCGGACGGATCCCTTCCTAGCTCAGGTCCCATCACCCAGGAAACCCAACCTATCCCGGTAACTACTGATTCCGGCCACCGGGAATTCTTACGGCTCTACCTGATCCATTCACCTATCTTTCCCGTCATACTAGGCTTTCCCTGGTTACAGGCTCACGATCCGCAGATCAAATGGAGCACTAAGGCAGTATCCTTCTCCTCTCAGTATTGTTCTCAGCATTGTTTGCCTCCGGCTCCCAAAGTCTGTGCTACAATGGCCGCTCCAGCAGGCAACCTTCAACATGTACCCTCTGAGTATCTTGAGTTCCAAGAGGTCTTCAGTAAACAGATGGCTGACCGCCTACCACCTCATCGGTCCTATGACTGTCCGATCGACCTCCTTCCCGGGTCCGAGATTTCATTCGGTCGGATATTCCCTCTCTCAGAAACCGAGCTAGAAGCTCTTAAACAATATATCGACGAAAATCTCAAGAAGGGCTTCATCCGTCCTTCATCGTCACCCGCCGGAGCGGGTATCTTTTTCGTTGGAAAAAAAGACGGTATATTAAGACCCTGTGTGGATTATCGACAACTCAATAACATCACGATTAAGAACCGGTACCCGTTACCACTCATTCCTGAGCTATTTCAGAGGTTCCGATCAACTAAGGTGTTCTCTAAACCTGATCTCCGGGGGGCCTACAATCTTGTCAGGATCAGAGCTGGGGACGAATGGAAGACGGCTTTTAGGTCCAGATTCGGGCATTTTGAGTATCTAGTGATGCCATTCGGTCTCTGTAACGCCTCGGCCACCTTCCAACACCTGGTGAATGACATATTCCGAGAATACCTGGATGACTTCCTTGTTGTATACCTGGACGATATTCTTATCTTCTCCCCCACGCTAGAGATACACAATAGACATGTCAAGAAGGTTCTTAGCATACTTCAACAGCACAAGCTATACCTGAAAGCTGAAAAGTGCGAATTTGAAAAATCAACTATACAGTTTCTGGGATTCATCCTTTAAACCAATGGGGTCGCAATGGATCCGCAGAAGATTCAGGCAATCCAGGAGTGGCCGGCTCCATCTAACAAAAAAGGGGTACAGAGGTTTATTGGGTTCGCCAACTCCTACCGAAAATTTATTGTTGGATTCTCGGCCATCGTGGCACCTATTACTCAATTAACTCATCAGCACAGTTCTTTTCAGTGGTCTTCAGCCGCTCAAGAGGCTTTCCTAACATTGAAGAAGTTGTTCAGTTCCGCCCCGATCCTCTGTCATCCTGACCCGACCCAACCCTTCGTATTAGAAGTAGACGCATCGGAAATCGCAACTGGAGCAATTCTCTCCCAGAGACAGGGACCTAAGGCCATTCTGCATCCGGTAGCCTTCGCCTCTAGGAAACTCAGTCCACCGGAACTCAACTACGACGTGGGTGATAGGGAGCTGCTGGCTATAAAGTTTGCTTTAGAGGAATGGAGGTATTTGCTGGAGGGTGCAATACACCCGGTCATGATCTTTACGGATCACAAGAATCTAGAGTATCTCCGAACAGCATGACGACTAAAACCCCGCCAAGCCCGTTGGGCCCTCTTCTTCTCCTGTTTCAACTTTCATATAGCCTACAGACCTGGAGCAAAGAATGGGAAAGCCGATGCTCTCTCTCGGATGTTCTCCGCAGACTCTCAAACGTCAATGCCAAGCACGATCCTCTCTCCACAAAACTTTCTGGGACTAACTCAAGCGGATGTAATGTCATCCATTAGATCCTCATCTAGCTCGTGCACAGAACCAGTAGTGCACTCTTTGAGGAAATACGAGGACCTTTTTTGGATCAAGGGAAAAATATTCATCCCACAAGGGACTCGGCCCTTAGCTCTCAAGATGTGTCATGACCATAAGATGGCGGGACACTTCGGGAGTAAGAAAACGTTTGAACTACTTTCTCTGTCTTTTTGGTGGCCAGGATGGAGACGGGATTGTAAACAGTATGTGGCATCCTGTTCCCTGTGCCAGCGGAACAAGGGCCAAAACACTAGGTCCTGGGGCCTGCTCAAACCTTTGCCCATCCCAGAACGGCCATGGGCTGAAGTGTCCATGGATTTTATTGTCGACCTACCTACCTCGGAAAATTTTTCTACCATCCTTGTCATTGTCGACCGCTTCTCCAAAATGGCTCATTTCTTGCCCATGAGGGGCACTCCATCTGCCGTAGACACAGCCAATGTCTTCCTAAAAGAGGTCGTGAGGCTTCATGGGATACCAAGAAGCATTGTGTCAGACAGAGGCGTACAATTTACGTCCAAATTCTGGAGAGAACTCTGCAAGTCCCTGGGCATCAACGTTTGTCTCTCTTCAGCTTATCACCCCCAAAGCAACGGCCAAACGGAGAGGACAAACCAAACGTTAGAGCAATACCTCCGTTGCTTTTGTTCAGGTTCTCAGGATGATTGGGCAAGTCTTCTTCCTTACGCTGAATTTGCATACAATAATTCAATTCATGCCTCCACCAACCAGACGCCCTTCTGGGCAAATTGTGGGTTCCATCCCACGTCCTTTGCTAATGATATTCCCGAAATGACCGTCCCCGCTGTTCAGGACAGGATAACCTCATTGCAATTCAATTTCCAGAAGATCCAAGATATGTTACACAAGGCGCAGGAAGACTACAAGAAACAGTACGATCGGGGCAGAAAGGCGAACCCAAAGTTCGACTTAGGAGAGGAGGTCTGGTTGTCCACCATTAACCTTAGATTACATGGCCATCTCGAAAACTTGGACCCATGTTCATCGGTCCGTTCCAAGTCAAGAGGATCATTAACCCTGTGGCTGTTGAGCTAGCACTTCCCAAGACATATCGGATCCATCCTGTGTTCCACGTGTCACTGTTGAAACCTGTGGTGCTTAGCCCTTTTCCGGGAAGAAGGGAGCCTCCGCCTCCTCCAATCAGAATAGATGGCGAAAATGAGTTTGACGTGGAGTCCATTCTGGGCTGTAGGAAGAAGGGCAGGCAGCTACAGTATCTGATTCAGTGGAAGGGTTACCCACCTGAAGATAATTCTTGGGAACCCGCTAGGAACCTGCATGCTCCACGGTTGATCCAAACTTTCCACCAAGATCATCCAGAATTGATGGCTAGCCTAGGCGTCCAGTGTCCGCCCTTAGGAGGGGGGCACTGTCAGGAGCCAGGGAGCGTCTCTGCTCGCCGGGCTCCGGGGCGCATGCGCGGTGGACTGGCGCTTTGCCCCACACCCATCCGTGGCCTGAAGGCGCGGCGCGCGCGGCGGTCCCCGTGTGCGCGCCGTCGCCCGTGCGGGTGCCCGGTAACGCGTCACACTGACGCGCTCACCGGGCAGGGAGACTATTTCTTTTTTTAAATCAGATTCTTTTTATTGATTTTTAAAACATAAGAAGAGAAAAAACTCTTCCTTAAAACAAAAACAAAAACATACATCAAATTACGTTGCCAAGGACATATTATTATCCAAATATACAGTCAATCAGCTTATGTTTCCTGCAATATTATGGTATATATAGGCTTACAATCAATCTATGAAAACAAATCTTTACATATCTATACCAATTTCAGCTTTACCTCGTATTTTCTATAATTAGTAAGTGTGTCCTTTTAGTACTTTGTACCCCTACTCCGCTCCCGGTCCTTCAACGGACAATCGGTCGGTGTAGAGGTACCTCTCCCCCCTAAACAATGGGGGGGGATAGTGTCTGCTTTCTTCTTTTAACTAATATATAATTAAAACCTTATAACTCGTCACCACAGAGTAAGACAACTTCTCATCAAAATTATTGACATTTTGATCTATATTCTGAGTCCCTATGACATCATAGCATCCTGTATCCATTCAATGTAGACAGCCTCCCTCCTCAAACAAGGGGGGTAGGCGTCTGCGTTCTGCCACCTAGTATTTTATTTTGGACCAATTGGAAGGGGGCTAAACCAGGTACCTCCAACCAAGGGTCCCATATACGTTCAAATTTTGTTGGGCTACCCCTGTGTTGGTATGTCAGCTTTTCCCTCAACAGAGTTTCATTTATGGTATTCACCCATTCTGCGTGTGTCGGCGGTGCCACCGAAAGCCATTTCTTAGCTATAAGTTTTCTAGCCATAAACAACATTCTGGTGATTGCTATATACGTATGTGGTGTATATAGTTCTTCGTCCAACCAACCCAACAGACACAGCTTGGGGTCAACCACAAATGTAAGATTCCATATTTTATTTATAGAGCAGATTATTTCAGACCAGTATCTTTGTAATTTTGGGCACTTCCAGAGCATGTGTATAAGGGTGCCATTATCTACCTTACAACGGGGGCAAAATGGTTCATCTCTTCTGTTCCATTTATATAATTTATAGGGGGTACGGTAGGTTCGGTGTATAATGAATAGTTGCGTGAGTTTTTGGGAAGAGGAAAGAGACACTTTAGGCACAGCCTCCATTATAGCAGACCATTCCTCATCTGTAATGTGACCTATATCCTCCCCCCAACTTGTCCTGCATTTTAGTGACATAGTCTTGGATATCTGCATTATTAGTGATTCATATATAGATGATATCTGCCCTTTCCTAGACATTGAGTTTACCAGCTGTGTGAGCACTGTTGGTCTAGTTAATTCCCACTTAGAAAGTGTAGTTTGTGCTGAGATGGCGTGCCTAAGTTGTAAATATTGAAAGAACACAACATTTGGTATGCCATATTCTTCTCTTAGGGATTGAAAGTCCCGTAAAAGTCCTCTTTGGTATAACTGCTTAATATACACCACCCCACTCCTAGACCATACAGAGAAGCCCTTTAATTTACACAGTTCGGGAAAATTGCTATTGTTCCATATACGAGACCATTCAGAGTACCCTTCATAATGAAAATGTTGCTTGGCCTTGTTCCATATCTTATCTATAAGCACCAAAGTTTTGTATTCAGGTACCCTACGGAATTCTCCTGCTTCCAAGCACTCCACAAGGCTCCCATTCGAGAGTAATGTACATATAATATTGCTCGCAGGGTCAGATAACTCAGAGTCCTGCCAACCCGTCAGGTGTTGCAATTGGGCCGCTATAAAATAATAATATGGGTTTGGGACTGCCAGCCCGCCCGAGTCCTTTGCCTCCTGTAGTGTTTCCAATTTAATACGCGGCACCTGTTTCCTCCAGATCAAGGAACGAAATATGGTGTTACATTTTTTGAAAACGTGTATAGGGATCCATATAGGGGCGTTGTGGAGCGCATATAAAAGCTGTGGACCCCAGACCATTTTTATCAGGTTACATCGGCCAACTACCGAAAGGGGCAGTTTTATCCAACTGGCTGTTTTTTCCTGGAATTTTTTAATCAAGGGATTTATATTAAGTTTAACATATAGTTCTAAATTGGGGTGGATGACTATGCCTAAGTATCGAAAAGTATCTACTACCTTTATCTGGTCTGCTGCTGAGGGAAGTGGCGACACAAGGGGGTCCAATGGTAACAATGTGGATTTGTCCCAGTTTATCTTGAACCCTGAATAGGATCCAAATTTACCAATTAACTCCATGAGACTTGTTAAGGAGGCAGACGTGTCGCCCAAAAAGATGAGCGCATCGTCAGCATACAAGGCTATTTTATCTTCCAAATTTCCCCTTTTAAAACCACATATAGCCAGGTTCTCTCTGATAGCAGCAGCCAAAGGCTCTATGGCCAAAGCAAAGAGCAATGGGGATAATGGGCAGCCTTGTCTTGTTCCCCTGTGCAAATCAAAGAAGGAGGACAGTGTGTTGTTAATTCTAATACATGCTTTTGGTTTTCTGTATAGTAGTTTGATCCAGGATATGAATGTCTCTCCCAAGTTGAACTTCTCTAGCACCCTCCAAAGATAATTCCATTCTACGCTATCGAATGCCTTAGCGGCGTCTAGGGACAGGATAGCTCTTTGACCTGTATTATCTGTTGGGATTTGCATGTTTAAATATAGTCTGCGAAGATTGTGTGCTGTGGATCTGTTCGGTATAAATCCCGATTGATCCGGGTGCACTATTTTTGTCACCACCTTAGACAACCGCATAGCGAGGACTTTAGTGAGCAATTTCAAATCATTATTCAAAAGTGATATGGGCCTGTAAGACTCAGGCTGGATCGGATCCTTCCCGGGTTTCAACAGGACCACTACCACTGCCTCGTACATGGAGTCTGGTAATGAATCATTGGTGTGTGCATCCTTAATTGTGCGTAGCAATTCCGGTAAGAGTATGCCACCAAATTTTTTATACATCTCTACTGGGAAACCATCATTCCCCGGGGCCTTAGAATTGGGGAATGTTGCTAATGCAAGTTGCAATTCTTCAAGAGATATAGGTGCATTTAGTATTTTTCTGTCTTCCCCCTGTATTGTCGGAAGTGAGATTCCATCTAAAAACTCAGTTAGGTCTTCTTCAGGGTAACTCACCTTCGAGGAATACACATCCTGGAAAAAAGTACAGAATCCCTGCATAATTGAAGGGGTGTCCATAGCTACTTGTGTTGGTGATACCGCCAAGCGGTGAATAATTGGTGATGGCTGCTGTGATTTGGCTATTACCGCTAACATGTGCCCTGTTTTTTCTCCCTCTTCAAAGTATGTTTGTGCGGTAAAGAAACGTTTGTTTTCTGCTTGTTGGGTATGTATGGTGCGATAAATTTTTTGTGCGTCTTTCCATTTTCTTTCACTATCAGGTGTGGGTGTCTGTAGGAATTCCTCCTCAGCTTTGTCTACCGCAATGCTGGCGTCAGCTGCCCATTGTCTGCTCCTTGTTTTAATTGCGGCTATTTCCTTAATACACATTCCCCTGATAAAAGCCTTCAGAGTGTCCCAAACTATACCTGGTGGGGCAGAATGTTTATTGTCTAGTAAGAAGTGTTGAATTTGTATTCGCATTTGTTTAGTATCTCTAAACAGAGGAATCCAAAAAGGATTCATCTTCCAGTGTATTGGTAACTTTACAGTGGGGAAGCTTAAACTGAGCTGTACCGGGGAATGGTCGGATAGGCCTCTAGCAAGATAAATAACCTCTGGATCATAACAGTGCGTTAATGTATTACCCAAAACTAAATCAATGCGCGACAAAGTGGAGTGCGTTAGGGAATGACATGAAAATTGTGCCTTAAAAGGAAACTTACACCGCCATAAATCAAAAAGCCCAATCTCCGTCAAAAATTTAGCAAGAGCTGTATATGTCCTGGGGCCCTGAGGGCAGTACTTCCTGTGCACATCTAAAGACATGTCCAGAGTACTGTTAAAATCTCCCATGACATATACCGGTACCCGAGGATATTTTGCCAGAAATCTAGAAAGACATTGCATTATTGTTAAATTAAATGGTGGAGGTATATATACATTTATGATCACACAGGTGTGTGATTCCCAAGTTCCCATAAGAAAAATAAACCTGCCCTCTACATCAATTTGTGCATCAATTTTTGTGAATGAGGTAGTCCTGGAAAACAGTATACTCACACCCCTTGAATACCGGGTATGTGTGGAATGGTATTGAGTAGGATATTTCGATAAGTGTAACAGGTTGGTGGTGTCTCTAGTGAGATGTGTCTCTTGCAGACATATTACAGTGGGGTTCCGATGTGAGATATAGGTGAAAATGGCAGTTCTCTTTTTAGGGTCATGTAAGCCTCTCACGTTCCATGAGAGAATTGACTCTGTTCGCTTAGTCATTTGGTGCCGTTGCTAGTTGTGATCCAACCCCCGGTTTTGGAGGTCTGTGGTATATGAACTCAGATGATGCAGTATAAGTTCTGAAGTGTAGAAAATGTATTGCGTGACTTGTACCATGTGTCTCACTCTGCAGATTTGCAACCAGCGACAAAGCAAACTTGCTTTGCGACCAAAATATATAGCGCCCATTCAACCAGGGCTTAAAAACGGAAAAAAGAAAAACAAACTGAAATAAAGTAACTTCCATTGGAAAGCCTTCCATTGGTGCCCCGCAGGGCGTTTGGTGGGGTGATAAAGAGGGCTGGGACCTTGTGCCCATAAAGTCCTAAACGATAGGGGTCACTGGTAAAATAAACCAAAAAAAAAAAAAGTCAGTTGTGACTCTCTGCGGGCTCCATTTTATCTAAGGTGAGCATAAAGAATCAATGTACGGGGTTCATGCGTTGTTTCATCCTGGTTCATTTTCACGCACGGCTGCCTGCAAATGCCTCTCGTGTCTGTCCAGCCAATTGGTAGCCATCATAGGATTTTCAAAAAAGTGCACCGTGCCCTCAGCAACCACTCTCAACTTGGCAGGGTATAGCATAGAATATATCACCGAGAGAGCACGCAGTCTCTTTTTGACCTCAGTATATTTTGCTCTTTGTTTCTGCACAGCCGCTGAGAAATCAGGGTATATTGACACTCTGGCACCCTGAATTTCCATATTGGGTTTCTGTCTGGCCAAGCGAAGTATACTATCCCTGTCCTTGTAATGTAGTAATTTCAACAAAAATGGTCTGTCGTTGCCCCCTGGTGGCGGTGGACGGAGTGGCACTCTATGGGCTCTTTCAACAGAAAAGAATGGTGTAAGGTTATTTCTCCCAAATGTGTCAGCTAGCCAGGTTTCAATAAAATCAGTGGGGTTTTTTCCTTCAGCTTTTTCAGGTATACCGACAATGCGAATATTGGACCTTCTCAATCTGTTCTCCATGTCCTCCACTCTATTCGCTGTTTCTGTGGCTTTAGCTGAAGTTATGTGAATCTCCTGAGCAAGAGGGGGTATATCATCCTCTAGTGTGCTCACTCTTCCCTCCAGAGCAGTGGCTCTCTCTCTTATTTTCTGCATATCTTGCCTTATGTGTAATATGCCTTCTTTCATGCTTTTGACTTCAATAGAGAGTTCAGTTAGTGAGGAGCCATAAGTGTGAACTGCAGTCAGTATATCCTGCAGGGAAGGCTCAGAGTGCTCAGTGTCTGGAGCTTTGGCTGCTTCAGAGGAAGGAGGGGGGGATGGGGGATTCCTCACTGTGTGTTCTGCTGCTCCAGGGGCCATCTTCTCTATGCCATGCTGTGCTGTTTGCTGTGGGACACTCCTGGCTGCTGCCTTTGCATATGAGGTATGTGGCTGTGTTGTTTTGTGAGTGCCAGTGTCGTGAGCATACCTCTCCAGGCGTGTAGCTGCTGATTGCTGTGATTCCTTTCCTGCACGCTGTGGGAGCGGGGATCCGCCATCTTGGCCATGCCGGCCGGCTGAACGGCTCTCCTCCATCCTCCCAGACACCCCCGTTTTGGATGTAAAGCGACCGGGTGTCGCTGTAGGTGTTGCCCCACACCGGGAGCGAAGTGCCCGGTCTATGGTAGCGGTGGATCGGGCTCACTTCAGGATGTTTTCTGTTCAGGATGCTGGAGCCTCTGTGAGACACGTCCTCTCACATGGAAGTCCAAGCCACGCCCCAGGGAGACTATTTCTGATGGCTCCAGAGCCCAGTCGGGTTGCTGGTTCGTCGTCAGCTCTCCCTGATTCCCTGTGCCTGTGATATCCTGATACCTGCCTGTCTCTGTGTACCAAACCCTGGCTTGTTAAATACTACTCTACCGGATTAACCCACTACCTGCCTGTCTCTGTGTACCAAACCCTGGCTTGTTAAATACTACTCTACCGGATTAACCCACTACCTGCCTGTCTCTGTGTACCAAACCCTGGCTTGTTAAATACTACTCTACAGGATTAACCCACTACCTACCTGTCTCTGTGTACTGAACCTTGGCTTGTTAACTACTACTCTGCTGGATTGCCTGATACCCTGACCTCTGCCTGTGTAACGGACTTGTCTCTACCTGATTGCCTGATACCCCTGATCTTTGCCTGCATTAACGGACTTCCTACTGTTTAAATCTGCCTGCTTCACATTAATCTCTGTTTATAATTACAGTTTGCCTCTGCCTATGCACAGTCCTTATCCCTGGTCCCGCCTACAGATTCCAGAGCACCCGCTTCCTATCTCCGGACCTCCTACCTCCCAGAAGCCCGTGCCTTCATGTGCCCCCAGCTCTCTGTACCCACTTCAGGGGTCTGGGTGCGCGTGGTCGTAAGGGAGAGCCGCTCTCGGCATCTCAGCCTCGGTGAGTATTAGTCCGTGACAATATCCCTCAAGAAATATATGAAGATAAATGAATTCCACCTCTCCAACTGTTGGAATATTGTATGAGTTTGGTCTCATAAACTGTTGTAGACTTTTTACTAAATTGTTTGAGGTGTGGCTGTATCCCATTGTTCTATTGTTTCTGTCTGCCTTGGGAGCAACCTATTATGGGATGTATATGTGTTTCTAGGGGAATTCCTCCAACAGCCCTCCCTGCTGATAAGAAGGTCTACTTATGGGAAGTTTGAATACACCTGTGTGTCTCTTGTTACTGAATGTAGTTTACCCCACCCTGTGTCATTATGCAAAGAATGGGGGATGGTCCCCATAGTGTATATGTCTTTGTACCTGTGTTTGAATAAACAGTCTTATGCTTCTCTTCACCCTACACCGATGCCTATACAAGTGACTGGGTGGGCTAAGGGACCTTGGAACATGCTGGTACCGGGCAAAGAAAGCTTTTACGGCGTACATATTCTTCTTGAGTATGGGGTCCTTCACAATGGTAATTTTTTAGTAAGACTTCTTGGTCTTGGCCTTGATCTGTTCAACTTCAAGATGCTCTGACTCAGAAGATGGAATAAAGCAGCAACAGCACAAGAAGAGAGCACATGTTAAATACAATCCCACCACAGCTTATAAATTCCTGCAAATATCTAATTTAAGGTCTGCACTGTGATAAGAGGCTGCTAGCAGAAAGGTTGCTATACAAAAACCTTATGAAACCAGAAAAATATTCACCTGCAGCTCCACACAATCAAAGTGCAACAATTAATCACAGAGTGCAGCAAATAATCACATATCCATGTAAAGTGCAAAAATAAACACAAATATATATACATCAATCCTAAAGTGCAGTATAACATCACAATAATAATAAAGTATATTTGTATAAAAGAACTTAAAGTGCCAGTAAAAGGCAAAAAAAAGTCCTGTATAGTCCAAAAAATATATGTGTTATAAATCCTCCCCAACAACTCAGATTGTTGTCAGACTCTTCCCAGTGTAAAGAAGCATCAGTCACCACCTCATGAAATGATCACCATAAACTGTGCTACAAAATGTATAGCAAACCTAGCATGTCCTCATAGGTAAGTGTCATCCAGAGTAGCCTATGCATCCATCCACAGTGCTCTCCTCTCCGGTTCCCAGCACCGATCCAAGCTGCAGCAAATAAAGTTTACACCGGAGTCAGCAAAGGTGGTAATAGTGTAGTATTTATTTGCTAATAAACGGTCTCCAAAGTATAATAACCACTCTATACCCAGTTACCCACCACTGCGCCTCGGAGTAAAAAATCAACTTTAATAAATGATAATAAAAGTTGATATATAGATCTAACTACAGCTGCCACGTTGTAAACATCTACTATATGTTTACGTTTTTAATCTGACGTGTCTATTGTATGTGGATCACACGTGAAGAATAATAGTGGCGCTACTTAAAAAATCAATTTCACCCTTTAAAGTGACTAAATTTCTCTACTAGTGAACACCTTTTAAGGTGTGCAAAAAAAATTTATAAAAATATAATTATATAATTAGTGGACACCAAGTGAATACACTTATAGAGTATAACACAGTGTCAATACTGCTCAAAATAACATTACACAAAATTATTTATAGTGTCAAAATAAAAAATGTGAAATTCTTATATATCATTAACACATATAAAAATTATATAAAAAATATATATAAAAAAAGTGATCCAGTGACAGGAAATAAAATTCAATTAAAATCGTGCCAAAAAGTGTATAATCTTCTTTCAAAAAACTTCCACCACACCTGAGTGTTCGGTGAGCCCACTCCTAGTGAAAATTCACTCACCAGCTCCAATTGCCCCCACTTGCGTGTAAGGCTATACAGCTTAAAGATTCAAATCACCAGGATTCAGCTAACAATATCTCCATCCGGGAACACGTTCCATATGTGAATTGAAAAAAATGCTCCAAATAGTGTGATAACGTCAACCAGTTTATTAACACACTTCAAACAACACTCCAATGGTTCAACTCACATTGTAAAATAAATAAATTAACACAGCAACCTCCACAGCACACTGTATAAGCAGTATTCAACACAGCAACATGAAAAACCTCCTGGGGGTATGCGGTCACGGCGGACCCGAGATAAGCAGGCGTATGCAGTAATTCTCTCACCCTCTCCTCACTTGCCCGACTATTAGACCCCATCGCTTCCCAGGTGGGTTAACCGCAGAACTCGTTCCTCTGTGTGTCACTCGTACGCGATGTCCACCGCTGCTTGGCCACGCCCCGACATGTTTCGTCACACCTGTGACTTAATCATGGGATAGGCCGCTCTCACTGTCAGTCAATCCTTATATCCCCTCCCATCCGTGACTGATTGAAGGTGCTCCAATGCGCACGCGCCCCACGTATGTCTCACGCCTGCGCAATAGTTGTGTTCCCGTGAGCGCAAACCCCCGCTACTTGGGACCGCTGCTCAATGGGTCCTGAAGCATCGGATTGCAATATTTAGTTATCCATTATAAAATTACACGTCCCCAATGTTGGTTATCTTTCAATAACATGTAATTCAATGGTAAAAGGTACTTAGTTCGTTGCTTCCAAGTCTAAATACCGGACCCTGAAACATTAACCCCTTCGTGTTGGTTGCTTTATACATGTTGCTCAGGTGAACCACAACATCGTATAGCAACCTATTCCTCTCAAACACCCTCAAATATACATAGTAATCTTGTGCATTAGTAAAAAACACTCATTTAAAAACACATATTAATAGCAATCAATATTTATAATTATATAAAGATGCTAAAATGAACATATCATTCGCTCTTAATCTCAATAGAAGACATCTTAGAATGGCTGGAATTCAATAATCCTAACTACTATTAATTATTATTATTATTATTATACAGGATTTATATAGCGCCGACAGTTTACGCAGCGCTTTACAACAACATTAGGGCAGACAGTACAAGTACAATACAATTCAATACAGGAGGAATCAGAGGGCCCTGCTCGTTAGAGCTTACAATCTAGGAGGGAGGGTCAAGTTATACAAAAGGGTAATAGCTGTGGGGGATAAGCTAATGGAGAAAATAATGCAGTTGTTAGATGGAGGCAGGATAGGCTTCTCTGAAGAGGAAAGTCTTCAGGGATCGCCTAAAAGTGGATAAATTTGGAGACAGTCTGACAGATTGGGGTAGGGAATTCCAGAGGATGGGCGAGGCTCGGGAGAAGTCCTGGAGGCGGATATGGGAGGAGGTGATGAGGGAGCTAGAGAGCAGGAGATCTTGGGAGGAACGGAGATGGCGTTTAGGTTGGTATTTTGAGATTAGGTTAGTGATGTAGCTGGGGGCACAGTTGTGGATGGCTTTGTAACTTATTGTTAGTATTTTGAATTTAATTCGTTGGGCGAGTGGCAGCCAATGGAGGGATTGGCAGAGAGGGGTAGCAGACACTGATCGGTTTGTAAGGTGGATGAGTCTGGCAGCAGCATTCATGATGGACTGAAGGGGGGATAGTCTATTTAAAGGTAAGCCAATGAGGAGTGAGTTGCAGTAGTCAAGGCGAGAGATAACCAGGGAGTGAATCAGGAGCTTTGTAGTTTCACTGGTTAGAAAGGGACGTAGTTTAGAGATGTTGCGGAGGTTGAGGCGGCAAGCTTTGGAAAGTGATTGGATGTGGGGCTGAAAGGAGAGTTCAGAATCTAGGATAACACCTAGCACCCTGACATGTGGGGACGGGTGGATGGTTTTGCCATTGCTCTTCACAGAGAAGTCAGGGGAAGAGGCACGTGGGGGAGGAAATATTATAAGCTCGGTTTTGGACAAGTTGAGTTTGAGGAAGTGGTGTGACATTCATACAGATATGTCGGTTAGTAAGTTAGTGGTGCGTGAGGAGACTGATGGAGTGAGTTGAGGAGTGGAGAGATAGATTTGTGTGTCATCAGCATAGAAATGATATTGAAAGCCATGAGAGGCTATCAGCTGACCCAGGGAAGAGGTGTAGATTGAAAATAAAAGAGGTCCAAGAACAGAACCTTGGGGGACCCCGACAGAGAAGGGAAGAGGAGTGGAGGAAGTAGAATTGTAAGTGACACTGAAGGTGCGTTGGGATAGGTAGGATGAGAGCCACTGAAGAGCACAGTCACGGAGACCGATGGAGTGAAGTTTTTTGAGGAGGAGGGGGTGGTCAACCGCGTCAAAGGCAGCTGAAAGATCCAGAAGTAGGAGTACAGAATAGTGTCCGTTGGTTTTTGCAGTTAGTAGGTCATTTGTGAGTTTTAAAAGAGCAGTTTCTGTGGAGTGCTGAGGGCGAAATCCAGATTGAAGGCGATCAAGAAGGTTGTTTTTAATGAGGTGGTCACTCAGTTGGTTGTAAACCAGGCGTTCAAGGAGTTTAGAGGAAAAGGGGAGCAAGGAGATAGGGCGTAGGTTGTTAAGATTGGTGGGGTCCAAGGATGGTTTTTTGAGTATGGGAGTGACCAGTGCATGTTTTAGAGCATCGGGGAAGATGCCAGAGGTGAGGGAGAGATTGAAGATGTGGGTTAGAGAGTGTAGGATGGGGTCAGAGGGTGACCGTAGCATTTGAGAGGGAACAGGGTCCAGGGGACAGGTAGTTAGGTGGGCGATAGAAAGGAGTTTAGCAACTTCGTCTGGAGTAGTAGATTTGAATAGAGGTAGTGTCAGTTGTATCTGTTGACATGGGGTCTTAGCTGGGGGAGATACCTGTAGAGTGGAGATTTCATCACGGATTGTATCAATCTTGTTTTTGAAGTGGTTAGCGATTTCCTGGGCAGTGAGTAAATCAGTGGGGGGAGGCGGTGGAGGACAAAGTAGAGAGTTGAAGGTTGAGAAGAGTTTACGGGGATTGGATGAGAAGGTATTAATAAGAGTTGTAAAATAGGTTTGCTTGGCAGTGTGGACGAAAGAATAGTATTTTTGGAGGGCAGATTTGTATTGGTTGAAGTCTTTGAGAGACTTAGTCTTGTGCCACAGACGCTCAAGAGCGCGACTACGCGAGAATTTTAGTGTCATCTGTTTGCCAGGGTTGTAGGGGTCGAGGCCTGATTCTGCGTGTAGTGAGGGGAGCGAGCTTGTCCAGGGTGGAGGACAGAGATTTATTGTAGATGGATATGGCTTGGTTGGGGCAGGACAGGGGGGAGATTTTGTCATAGAGGTGGTCGGTAGCAGAGTAGAGGAGAGAGGAGTTGAAGTTGCGAAAGTTTCTACGGGTGATGGTTAGGCGATTGGAGGGAAAGGTGGTGGAAGACAAGGGGAGAGAGAAACTAATAAGGTGGTGGTCGGAGAGAGGAAAAGGATTGTTTGAGAAGTTGCATGGAGTGCATAGGTAAGAGAATACAAGGTCAAGGGTGTTGCCATCAGAGTGAGTAGAAGCCTGTACCCATTGCTTCAGGTCAAATGAAGAGGTTAGACTAAGAAGTTTAGAAGTAGCAGGAATGTTTGTATTAGCAGGGATGTTGAAATCACCGAGAAGGATTGTGGGAATTTCCGAAGAGAGAAAGTAGGGTAGCCAGGCAGAAAACTCATCAAGGAAAGTCGATAATGGTCCAGGGGGCCGGTAGATCACAGCAATTCTTAGGGAAGTGGGAGAGAATAGACGTATACAGTGGGCTTCGAATGATGAGAGTGAAAAAGAGGGAGGAGGGTGAATAACCTGGAAGGTGCTCTGGGGGGATAGGAGGAATCCCACTCCACCTCCCTTGCATCCATTAGGCCTGGGGGAGTGAGTCCAGTGAAGGCCACCCTGGGAGAGGGAAGCAGGAGAAGGGGTGTCATATTCGTGGAGCCAGGTTTCTGTGAGAGCAAGTAGATTAAAGGAATTAGTGACAAAGAGGTCATGAACAGCAGTGAGTTTGTTGCAGACAGAGCGGGCGTTCCAGAGGGCGCAGGAGAGAGTGAGGCTGGTGTTGGCAAGAAGAGGAATGGAGACTAGATTGTGTAGATTGCGACTACTGCCAGAGGGTGTAGGGTGATGGTGATGGGTGTGTTGGGCACAGTTAAATAAGGGAGGCCCAGGGTTTGGGGAAATATCTCCAGCGATTAGGAGAAGCAGAAGAGTGAGGGAGGTAATATGAGAATATGATTTGTATGAGGGGACATGCTTCAGTATCCTGGGGGGTATGTTAGCAAGTGGGCTTAGAGTTAGAAAGAGGTGATGAGTGCAGTAATAGGGGGAGGGGAGAAGTGAGGGTGATATGTACAGGTTGTGGGGTGGAGCAGAGGGATGTAGAAAAGAGAGTTTGAGGAGAGAGGCAGCAATTGTGAAAAGGAGGAGAGGTAAAGAGTGCATGTTTCAGAGAAGAATATGATAAAATTAGGAAATGGGGTCACCTGCAGTCTTTTATAGTTTGCTTTGTGCAAATCGCTGAAGTGCAAGAGCAGAAGTGCCACTTATTTTAAGAATGCCACTTCTTTGGAAGAACCCCCTGTATGTGCAGCCCCCTGTATGTGTTCCCCCGTAAGGAAGGCCTTGTTTTTATACTGTGTGTTGGGTGTGGGTTGAATCTGGAAATTAATCAATTAGGAGGGCATAACTTTCATACCACAATCAAACTGCAAGGGGACTAAAAGGCCAAAATTGTAAAGATAAGGCAACCCATAATTTAGGTAAGACTTAATGGCTAAATAAACATTGAAATAATGTGAGCATGGCTACAGATGGAGTTGAAACAGTGGTGACAAACAGATTTACCCAATAAGCTTTTTTGCAGTCATGCAATGTTCAGTTTTAAGGTATGTGGAGATATAAACGCAGGTTTACCCAATAAGCTTTTTTGCAGTCATGCAATGTTCAGTTTTAAGGTATGTGGAGATATAAACGCAGGTTTACCCAATAAGCTTTTTTGCAGTCATGCAATGTTCAGTTTTAAGGTATGTGGAGATATAAACGCAGGTTTACCCAATAAGCTTTTTTGCAGTCATGCAATGTTCAGTTTTAAGGTATGTGGAGATATAAACGCAGGTTTACCCAATAAGCTTTTTTGCAGTCATGCAATGTTCAGTTTTAAGGTATGTGGAGATATAAACGCAGGTTTACCCAATAAGCTTTTTTGCAGTCATGCAATGTTCAGTTTTAAGGTATGTGGAGATATAAACGCAGGTTTACCCAATAAGCTTTTTTGCAGTCATGCAATGCTCAGTTTTAAGGTATGTGGAGATATAAACGCAGGTTTACCTGTGAAGAGAGAAGAAGATGTTCAGGTGGATTGGGCAAGAGCAGAAGTGCCACTTATTTTAAGAACGCCACTTCTTTGGAAGAACCCCCTGTATGTGCAGCCCCCTGTATGTGATTATTAAATTAGAACATTTATAAGTAGGTGGTTTCTCATTAATATATTCATGAGTGGGTAGTTTCTCATTAATATCTACTAATCGTTATATTTCCATCTAGTTATTTACTATATCCACCCTATCCCCCATGCACTATATCCTACTGTATGTACAGTCAGATATAAGCTCCACTAGGGTCATTCATTGGTATCTATATGTATTTAAGGACATAGATGCCACTGGGGATTCCTCCCAACGATCACTGGTGGATGTTGGTTAGAAATTCATCTTTAATTCTCCCCTCAATCTGAAGCTCCATAAATCAAGCCTGCATTTTCAGGCTCGAATAGTTCCCTTTCCAATATACTATATTCTATACTTGTCCTAAATGAACCTCCATCTTCTGGTCACCTATTTAGTGGGAGTTTTTATATCACTACTGTCTCACATATATCCCATATAGGAATCCATATAGTCCCACATACTATAAACTCTACAGGGGTTCACTGCCCATATAAAGGTGTAAAGGTGCATTATCACCATCTCCTCCAATACTAACTACCCCACTCCTCAAAAAGGTGACAGCACTAAAGTGGTATTTTCTGGACCTATCATGTTTGTAAAAAATTATCTTGTCTATAAGAAATTCAAACCCTCCCACTATATAAAGTGACAGTGCTGTGCTCAAACTTCTAAAATTATCTCATTCATTGGTAGGTGCTACAATGTTCAAACTAAAATACTATTAAATTTAAAAATCATTAATAAAACAATTTAGGTCCAGTTCAATATTAAGTCCTCTAGGGGTCAAACTTTTAAAAAGAAATATCCATTTAGTTTTCCTCCGTGATAGATCCCTTATCCTATTAGAACCTCTCCAGGAAAGGTGGGCTATACATCAATGCCAAAAAACTGTAGTAGGGAGGGATCCTGTTGGTGTTTGTCCTTAAAGTGCATGGACACACTGTGGTATTTGTATCCATTTTTTATGTTCGTCAAATGTTCACTTATCCGGACCTTCAATTGTCTCTTGGTCCTCCCTACATAAAATAGGCTGCATGAGCACCACATCAGGTAAACCACATGCGTGGTGGTACATGTGCTGAACTCCTTGATTTTGAACATCTCTCCTTCTCTATTGGTGACACTAGTAATGCCCCTATTGCTGACTCTCCCTGTCTTACAACAAACACATTTCCTGCAGCAATAAAATCCCCTAAAATCAAAGGCCGGAGTTCTTGGATTCGGTGGGTCCAAAATTTTCTTAACTATTTGGTCACCTATACTTGGGGCTTTCCTATATATAAATTTAGGTTGTGCCGGTAATATATCCCCTAAGTATCTATCTTTGCAAAGGATATACCAGTATTTCCTATAGATATTTTCTATTTCCCTGTACTGACAGTGGAATCCTGAAACAAAGCTTAATTGGTGTTGGGTGTCCCCTCCTTGTGGTTCTTTTTTCTTTATACATTGTTCCCTGGGGATTTCAGCTACTTCCTGAATTATTTCAGTCAGTTTCTCATTGTTATACCCCTTCTGTGCAAATTTCTCCTTCAAAACATTTGATTGGATCAGAAAGTCATCCAACTGTGTACAATTCCGACATATTCGCAATATCTGTCCTTTCGGAATGTTCCTTATCCAGGACGGATGATGTCCACTCGCCACGGATAAGTAACTGTTGCGGTCCGTCGGTTTGAAATACACCTTAGTTTTAAGTATATTGGAGTCCTTCTCTATAGTGACATCCAAAAAATTGATGGTTTTCTCACTAATTTGATATTCTAATTTGATATTATTAGTATTCCTATTCAAATATTCTAAAAATTCCTCCACAGATTCCTTCGTTCCCTCCCAAATCAGCAAAATATCATCAATAAACCTGCGGTAAAATTTGAGCTGGGGCCTACTTACGTTGAACACCTGTCTATCTTCCCATTCGGACATGAACAAGTTGGCGAGACTAGGGGCATATTTTGCCCCCATTGCCACGCCAACTTGCTGAGAGAAAAAATGCCTGTTAAACCAAAAATAGTTGTGGGACATGCAAAACTCTAATGCATGTCCCACAAACTTCTTCTGTACATATGGGATGTCATCCCTCCTACTTAATGCCCAATTGAGGGCCAAGGATGCATCCTCATGCTGTATATTTGTATATAAGGAGGCTACATCAGCCGTTACCAGGTAAGATATTGATGATGGATCCAATTTAACTTGTTCCCATAAGCGTAACAGGTCTGATGTATCCTTAAGATAAGCTCTCGTTTCCTTTACACTGGGTTGGAGGAATTTGTCTAAATATTCGCCCAACCTTGCAGTCACTGACCCAATTCCATTGACTATAGGTCGAGGAGGTGGGTTCTGAGTGTTTTTATGAACTTTGGGCAGCATGTAGATTACCGGTATTCAACTTGCACTTGGTACGAGATATCTTTTCTCTTTAGGATTTAGGGCCTTCATCCCAAAACCCCATTCTACCAATGCTGCCAGTTGGATACTATATGATTCTGTGGGATCAGATTTTAGTCTTTTATATGTAGTCCGATCACTCACTAACTCCACCAACTGTTCATGATAAAATGACTTATCCATGACTACTACCCCTCCTCCCTTGTCAGCTGGTCGAATTATTATATTTTTTCTGTTTTCCAGGGATTTTATACCTTCTCTGATATAGTGAGGATTCACCCCTTTCTTTATTCGTAGGTCCTCGATATCCTTTAGTGCCAGGTTTTTAAATACCTCAACAAAGTGGTTACTTTGGATTTGGGGGTTGAAAACTGATCTATTTCTTAGATCACTATCTATTCTGTTAGACACCACAGAAGCTCTTGTTCCTGCTTCCACCGGGTGACTCCAAAAATATTTCTTTATGTTCATAGATCTAATGACCTTATGTGTGTCTATATATACTTGAAATTTGTTCATTTTCTTCTTTGGTGCACACTTAAGGCCCAAATTTAAGATATTTAATTCTTTATGGTCCAACTCAACCCCACTCAAATTGTAAATCCCAGTGTTTGGTGGGGGCAAGGTATCCATGGTTTGAATTTGTGGGGGTCTGATAATCCCTCCACCTCTCTGTTGTATTGTCTGGGAATTCCCTCTCGGTGTACCCCGTTTCCCCCCCTCCCCCGTTGTCCTAAAAAAGAGTTGTTATATGATTGTTGATCATAAAAAATTTTTGTTCTCCAATCCTGAGTATCTGTTTTACAACGGGATCTCATTGCCTATTTCTGGGTAACGATTGGGTGGGGGGTGTTGTCTCCACTGTTGGTACTCATGTGGAGGATTTTACCATCGTGGGAAATCACCTCTATAGGCCCCAGGTGATTGGTAGTTGTAACCTCCCCTTCCTTGTGGGGTATTCCCTCTGTACGGTCTCGGTGTCTGATAATTATATCCTCCCCTCCCTTGTTGTGATGGTCTAGGAGAGTAATGATTCCCACCATTCTGATTTGTATTCCTCACCTGGTTATCCCCATTCCGTATTGCGTTTGTAGGTCCCTGTCCTCCTTTATTTCCTAAGACCTTGTGTCCATTCTTCTTTTGGACCGGTTTGGAAGGGGGTTTATTCATGGTAGATTCTACCTCCTGACTAGGGTCTTCAATTACTTTCTCCTGGTCAATAGCATTGGTACTTTGCCAAGTATAAATATTATTGGTTCTAAAATCATTAGAGTCCCTGGTGAATTTCTTCACCTTTTTTTTTTTTGTGTTTCACGATCTATTTTCTCTAGTTTCTTTTTCATGTTACTATTGAACTCCTTCATTTGATTGGATTCTTTGATTGGTTCCAATTTCTCTTGTAACCCCCTAATCTTCTCATTTATTAATCCTAATTTGTTCTGTTTCCTTTTTAAAACAAGACATTGTAGCTCCCTACCTACCCTATTAAAAAATCCCAGCCATTCTTCCATATATTTAGGGTCATTTTACCCATCCTGCGGGGATACCTCCCACCTCAGACTTCTAAAAATCAAATTTTCCCTTTGATAGTGCTCGAATGTAAAAACATCCCACCATGCTTTAATTTGCTTCTCTAGGAGATTTTCTAGCGTTTTTAATATCCCCGAGAAATCTTCATCATCAGCAGTCATCTCTTGGCTGCTTGAAAAAACACATTCAGGGTCCATTTGTCTATTCGACAAATTGAAAGGATCCATGGCTGCTAGTGGTTATAAACGATAATAATCTGCTAATAAACGGTCTCCAATGTATAATAACCACTCTATACCCAGTTACCCACCACTGCGCCTCGGAGTAAAAAATCAACTTTAATAAATGATAATAAAAGTTGATATATAGATCTAACTACAGCTGCCACGTTGTAAACATCTACTATACCATACGTTTTTAATCTATGACGTGTCTATTGTATGTGGATCACACGTGAAGAATAAAAGTGGCGCTACCTAAAAAAATCAATTTCACCCTTTAAAGTGACTAAATTACTCTACTAGTGAACACCTTTTAAGGTGTGCAAAAAAAATTTATAAAAATATAATTATATAATTAGTGGACACCAAGTGAATACACTTATAGAGTATAACACAGTGTCAATACTGCTCAAAATAACATTACACAAAATTATTTATAGTGTCAAAATAAAAAATTTGAAATTCTTATATATCATTAACACATATAAAAATGATATATAAAATATATATAAAAAAGTGATCCAGTGACAGAAAATAAAGTTCATTTAAAATCGTGCCAAAAAGTCCTCACAGCCCCAAGTGTATAATCTTCTTTCAAAAAACTTCCACCACACCTGAGTGTTCAGTGAGCCCACTCCCAGTGAAAATTCACACACCAGCTCCAATTGCCCCCACTTGCGTGTAAGGCTATATAGGTTAACCACTTAAGGACCGCCTCACGCCGATGTACGTCGGCAGAATGGCACGGGCAGGCAGAATCACGTATATGTACGTGATCTGCCTCCCGCAGGCGGGGGGTCCAATCGGACCCCCCTCGGTGCCCGAGGCGGTCCCCTTTTGTCCAGCGGCGATCGGAGATGAGGGGGAGACCATCCGTTCATGGCCCCCCTCGCGATCGATGCCGGCCAATCAGATCATTCCTATGCTGCTGTATGCTAAACAGCAGCAAAGGAAATTATGTCATCTCTCCTGGGCTCGGTATTTTCCGTTCCGGCGCCGAGGAGAGAAGACTGAAATGTGAGTGCACAACACACAAACATACAGTAGAACATGCCAGGCACACAAAGCACCCCCCTTTACCCCACGATTACCCCCCGATCACCCCTCCCCCCCCCCGTCACACTGACACCAAGCAGTTTTTTGTTTTTTTTTCTCATTACTGCATGGTGTCAGTTTGTGACAGTTACTGTGGTAGGGCAGTTAGTATTAGCCCCCTTTAGGTCTAGGGTACCCCCCTAACCCCCCCTAATAAAGTTTTAACCCCTTGATCACCCCCCCTCGCCAGTGTCACTAAGCGATCATTTTTCTGATCGCTGTATTAGTGTCACTGGTGACGATAGTTAGGGAGGTAAATATTTAGGTTCGCCGTCAGCGTTTTATAGCGACAGGGACCCCCATATACTGCCTAATAAATGTTTTAACCCCTTGATTGCCCCCTAGTTAACCCTTTCACCACTGATCACCACATAACTGTTACGGGTGACGCTGGTTAGTTTGTTTATTTTTTATAGTATCAGGGCACCCGCCGTTTATTACCGAATAAAGGTTTAGCCCCCTGATCGCCCGGCGGTGATATGCGTCGCCCCAGGCAGCGTCAGATTAGCGCCAGTACCGCTAACACCCACGCACGCAGCATACGCCTCCCTTAGTGGTATAGTATCTGTACGGATCAATATCTGATCCGATCAGATCTATACTAGCGTCCCCAGCAGTTTAGGGTTCCCAAAAATGCAGTGTTAGCGGGATCAGCCCAGATACCTGCTAGCACCTGCATTTTGCCCCTCCGCCCAGCCCACCCAAGTGCAGTATTGATCGATCACTGTCACTTACAAAACACTAAACACATAACTGCAGCGTTCGCAGAGTCAGGCCTGATCCCTGCGATCGCTAACAGGTTTTTTGGTAGCGTTTTGGTGAACTGGCAAGCACCAGCCCCAGGCAGTGTCAGGTTAGTACCAGTACAGCTAACACCCACGCACGCACCATACACCTCCCTTAGTGGTATAGTATCTGAACGGATCAATATCTGATCAGATCTATACTAGCGTCCCCAGCAGTTTAGGGTTCCCAAAAACGCAGTGTTAGGGGGATCAGCCCAGATACCTGCTAGCACCTGTGTTTTGCCCCTCCGCCCGGCCCAGCCCAGCCCACCCAAGTGCAGTATCGATCGATCACTGTCACTTACAAAACACTAAACGCATAACTGCAGCGTTCGCAGAGTCAGGCCTGATCCCTGCGATCGCTAACAGTTTTTTTGGTAGCGTTTTGGTGAACTGGCAAGCACCAGCGGCCTAGTACACCCTGGTCGTAGTCAAACCAGCACTGCAGTAACACTTGGTGACGTGGCGAGTCCCATAAGTGCAGTTCAAGCTGGTGAGGTGGCAAGCACAAGTAGTGTCCCGCTGCCACCAAGAAGAAGACAAACAGGTCCGTCGTGCCCATAATGCCCTTCCTGCTGCATTCACCAATCCTAATTGGGAACCCACCACTTCTGCAGCACCCGTACTTCCCCCATTCACATCCCCAACCAAATGCAGTCGGCTGCATGAGAGGCATTTTCTTTATGTCCTCCCGAGTACCCCTACCCAGCGAACCCCCCCAAAAAAGATGTTGTGTCTGCAGCAAGCGCAGATATAGGCGTGACACCCGCTATTATTGTCCCTCCTGTCCTGACAATCCTGGTCTTTGCATTGGTGAATGTTTTGAACGCTACCATTCACTAGTTGAGTATTAGCGTGGGGTACAGCATTGCACAGACTAGGCACACTTTCACAGGGTCTCCCAAGATGCCATCGCATTTTGAGAGACCCGAACCTGGAACCGGTTACAGTTATAAAAGTTAGTTACAAAAAAAAGTGTGAAAAAAAAAATATATATATATAAAATAAAAAAAAATAGTTGTCGTTTTATTGTTCTCTCTCTCTCTATTCTCCCTCTATTGTTCTGCTCTTTCTTACTGTATTCTTTTCTGCAATGTTTTATTGTTATTATGTTTTATCACGTTTGCTTTTCAGGTATGCAATTTTTTATACTTTACCGTTTACTGTGTTTTATTGTTAACCATTTTTTTGTCTTCAGGTACGCCATTCACGACTTTGAGTGGTTATACCAGAATGATGCCTGCAGGTTTAGGTATCATCTTGGTATCATTCTTTTCAGCCAGCGGTCGGCTTTCATGTAAAAGCAATCCTGGCAGCTAATTAGCCTCTAGACTGCTTTTACAAGCAGTGGGAGGGAATGCCCCCCCCCCACCATCTTCTGTGTTTTTCTCTGGCTCTCCTGTCTCAACAGGGAACCTGAGAATGCAGACGGTGATTCAGCCAGCTGACCATAGAGCTGATCAGAGACCAGAGTGGCTCCAAACATCTCTAAGGCCTAAGAAACCGGAAGCTACGAGCATTTCATGACTTAGATTTCGCCGGATGTAAACAGCGCCATTGGGAAATTGGGAAATTGGGAAAGCATTTTATCACACCGATCTTTGTGTGGTCAGATGCTTTGAGGGCAGAGGAGAGATCTAGGGTCTAATAGACCCCAATTTTTTCAAAAAAGAGTACCTGTCACTACCTATTGCAATCATAGGGGATATTTACATTCCCTGAGATAACAATAAAAATGATTAAAAAAAATGAAAGGAACAGTTTAAAAATAAGATAAAAAAGCAAAAAAATAATAAAGAAAAAAAAAAAAGAAGCACCCCTGCCCCCCCTGCTCTCGCGCAAAGGCAAACGCAAGCGTCGATCTGGCGTCAAATGTAAACAGCAATTGCACCATGCATGTGAGGTGTCACCGCGAACGTCAGATCGAGGGCAGTAATTTTAGCAGTAGACCTCCTCTGTAAATCTAAAGTGGTAACCTATAAAGGCTTTTAAAGGCTTTTAAAACGGTATTTAGTTTGTCGCCACTGCACGTTTGTGCGCAATTTTAAAGCATATCATGTCTGGTATCCATGTACTCGGCCTAAGATCATCTTTTTTATTTCATCAAACATTTGTGCAATATAGTGTGTTTTAGTGCATTAAAATTTAATTTACCCCAAAAAATGCATTTGAAAAATCGCTGCGCAAATACTGCGTGAAAAAAAAAATATATAATGTTTGGGGGTTAAAGTAATTTTCTTGCAAAAAAAAATAATTTTTTCATGTAAACAAAAAGTGTCAGAAAGGGCTTTGTCTTCAAGTGGTTAGAAGAGTGGGTGATGTGTGACATAAGCTTCTAAATGTTGTGCATAAAATGCCAGGACAGTTCAACCCCCCCCCAAATGACCCCATTTTGGAAAGTAGACACCCCAAGCTATTTGCTGAGAGTCATGTCGAGTCCATGGAATATTTTATATTGTGACACAAGTTGCGGGAAAGAGACAAATTTTTTTTTGCACAAAGTTGTCACTAAATGATATATTGCTCAAACATGCCATGGGAATATGTGAAATTACACCCCAAAATACATTCTGTTGCTTCTCCTGAGTACAGGGATACCACATGTATGAGACTTTTTGGGAGCCTAGCCACGTACGGGACCCCGAAAACCAAGCACTGCCTTCAGGCTTTCTAAGGGCGTAAATTTTTGATTTCACTCTTCCCTGCCTGTCACAGTTTCGGAGGCCATGGAATGCCTAGGTGGCACAACCCCCCCCAAATTACTCCATTTTGAAAAGTAGACACCCCAAGCTATTTGCTGAGAGGTATAGTGAGTATTTTGCAGACCTCACTTTTTGTCACAAAGTTTTGAAAATTGAAAAAAGAAAAAAAAAATGTTTTTTCTTGTCTTTCTTCATTTTCCAAAACAAATGAGAGCTGCAAAATCCTCACCATGCCTCTCAGCAAATAGCTTGGGGTTTCTACTTTCTAAAATGGGGTCATTTGGGGGGGGGGTTTGTGCCACCTGGGCATTCCATGGCCTTCGAAACTGTGATAGGCAGTGAAGAGTGAAATCAAAAATTTACACCCTTAGAAATCCTGAAGGCGGTGATTGGTTTTCGGGTCCCCGTACGCAGCTAGGCTCCCAAAAAGTCCCACACATGTGGTATCCCCATACTCAGGAGAAGCAGCTAAATGTATTTTGGGGTGCAATTCCACATATGCCCATGGCCTGTGTGAGCAATATATCATTTAGTGACAACTTTGTGCAAAAAAAAAAAAAATTTGTCACTTTCCCGCAACTTGTGTCAAAATATAAAATATTCCATGGACTCAACATGCCTCTCAGCAAATAGCTTGGGGTGTCTACTTTCCAAAATGGGGTCATTTGGGGGGGTTTGTGCCATCTGGGCATTTTATGGCCTTCAAAACTGTGATAGGTAGTGAGGAGTGAAATCAATAATTTACGCCCTTAGAAATCCTGAAGGCGGTGATTGGTTTTCAGGGCCCCGTACGCCGCTAGGCTCCCAAAAAGTCCCACACATGTGGTATCCCCGTACTCAGGAGAAGCAGCTGAATGTATTTTGGGGTGCAATTCCACATAGGCCCATGGCCTGTGTGAGCAATATATCATTTAGTGACAACTTTTTGTAAATTTTTTTTGTCATTATTCAATCACTTGGGACAAAAAATAAATATTCAATGGGCTCAACATGCCTCTTAGCAATTTCCTTGGGGTGTCTACTTTCCAAAATGGGGTCATTTGGGGGGGTTTTGTACTGCCCTGCCATTTTAGCACCTCAAGAAATGACATAGGCAGTCATAAACTAAAAGCTGTGTAAATTCCAGAAAATGTACCCTAGTTTGTAGACGCTATAACTTTTGCGCAAACCAATAAATATACGCTTATTGACATTTTTTTTACCAAAGACATGTGGCCGAATACATTTTGGCTTAAATGTATGATTAAATTGAGTTTATTGGATTTTTTTTATAACAAAAAGTAGAAAACATAATTTTTTTTCAAAATTTTCGGTCTTTTTCCGCTTATAGCGCAAAAAATAAAAATGGCAGAGGTGATCAAATACCATCAAAAGAAAGCACTATTTGTGGGAAGAAAAGGACGCAAATTTCGTTTGGGTACAGCATTGCATGACCACGCAATTAGCAGTTAAAGCAACGCAGTGCCAAATTGGAAAAAGTCCTCTGGTCCTTATGCAGCATAATGGTCCGGGGCTAAAGTGGTTAAAGATTTAAATCACCAGGATTCAGCTAACAATATCTCCATCCGGGAACACGTTCCATATGTGAATTGAAAAAAATGCTCCAAATAGTGTGATAACATCAACCAGTTTATTAACACACACTTCAAACAACACTCCAATGGTTCAACTCACATTGTAAAATAAATAAATTAACACAGCAACCTCCACAGCACACTATAGTATTTATTGCACCATTAAAATCACATACATAGCATGCCAAACAAACTGACCAATATATAAAACCACTTAACTAACATAGAAAGCAGCTGTTCACCAATATCATGCCGTGGCATTAAGTCAGCACTAACATCTCTTCTCAATGCGTTTCCACCAATAGGCCATCTTCAGGGGACCTGGGAGGCTTTTTATGTGAGTTACAGTTATTTTGCATTGATATATTGGTCTGTTTGTTTGGCATGATATATATGTGATTTTAATGGTGTAATAAATACTACACTATTACCATCTTTGCTGGCTCTGGTGTGAACTTTCTTTGCTGCACCTTGGATGTAAACCAGAGAGGAAAGCACTGTGGATGGATGCATAGGCTACCCTCGATGGTACTTACCTATGATGACATGCTAAGCTTGCTATACAATTTGTAGCACATTTTCTTTTTTTTTTTTTTTTTTTCTTGCCACTCAGTTTCTTATAGGATGAGACAACAATCAACTTTTCCGTTCATATACGTCTCTCTTGTTCAATCTACACATCACAGTGGCTCTTTTTCATAACAATATAAAAAATATTAAGTAGCGAGGAGTGAAAAGGTTACAATTCTCAACACATATTTTAATCCCCCTGTCACTATATTACCCTTTTCCCACTACTCTCTCCCGCACATAACATTTATTTTAAAAATTCAACCTTTATTTATTGTTACAATTACCCTTATCCCTTAATAATTTGCACTGTACCCTCCCCCCTTCCCTTGTGCAAGTTCACCTTCCATGAGTAACTCTACTAGATCCTAATCTTCTCTGCATAACTTCATGTTTTTTTAAACTCTCTCCAACACTTCCATTTGTCTTCCCTCCCCTCCCTTATTTCTTTCTTGTTACCAAAGAGCCTGTCCATGGTGTAGGTTTCCTCCACGGCATTAATCCACTCCCAAATCTGTGGACTTTCTTTTTCCCTCCAGTTTTTAGGAATTCATTTTTTTGCTGCGTTAATTAAGTGTGGTACTAACAAAGCTTTATATTGTTTCTCGTTTTCATCAATGCCGTGGAAGAGCACCAACCATGGCTCTTTTTTCACCTCCTTTCCGGTAATCTCTTGAACCATACCTAAAACCTTCTCCCAGTATTTTTGGATCTTCGGACACTTCCACCAGAGATGTGCCATTGTGCCTGTCTCCTTACATCCTCTCCAACAGTCTGTCGACGTCTCTTTATGATATTTTCTGGCCCTTTCTGGAGTTATATACCACCTCGCTAAACACTTATAATTCATCTCAGCTGTTTTTACATCCGTCGCCGAACTATGGGTAAGGTTCATAATATTTTTTAACGTGGTTGGCTCTATCTGTGTCCCCAACTCTTTCTCCCATTGTGTAATATACGTAGGCCACTCTTTTTCATCCTCTACTAATAGTAATTTATATAATTTTGATACAGTGTTTTTTGTGGTTTCTAACGTGTATAATTTTTCCAGCCCTGTCAGTTCTTCTCCTGATCTTATTGGCTGTGGGCAACTTTTTAACAAACCTTTCTAACTGTGAATACCTCCATTCATTAATCACCCATGCTTCTGTGTTCTGTTGCAATTCGTGAAGTGTCCTAATTTTTCCTTTATTAATTATCTCCCTTAATTCCACCTTATCATTCTTTATCCATTTCCCCCCTACGCTCACGTTCCCCGGGCAAAAAACTTGTTATCTTTTAATCTTAATAATGGTGAGTTATAAGTTATATTTAACTGCTAATAAATTATATCCCACATCCTAAGTACCACCCGTGTTAACTCACGTTTTTTTTCATCTAACATTCTGTATTGAGGGGGATTCCAAATAATTACTCCTAACTGTGTCTTACTGTAGAATTTTTCTATGTTTCCCATCTTTTTTCTTCATTATCCCTTACCCATTCTATCGCTCTATACAAAATTATTGCTTTATAGTATGTTGCAATATCCGGAGCCGCCAGTCCCCCTCTTTTTTTCTCCTGCCTTAATATCTTTGAGGATACCCTTGGTTTCTTATTTTTCCAGATGATGTTTGTTAATTATTATTATTATTATTATACAGGATTTATATAGCGCCGACAGTTTACGCAGCGCTTTACAACAACATTAGGGCAGACAGTACAAGTACAATACAATTCAATACAGAAGGAATCAGAGGGCCCTGCTCGTTAGAGCTTACAATCTAGGAGGGAGGGTCAAGTTATACAAAAGGGTAATAGCTGTGGGGGATGAGCTAATGGAGAAAATAATGCAGTTGTTAGATGGAGGCAGGATAGGCTTCTCTGAAGAGGAAAGTCTTCAGGGATCGCCTAAAAGTGGATAAATTTGGAGACAGTCTGACAGATTGGGGTAGGGAATTCCAGAGGATGGGCGAGGCTCGGGAGAAGTCCTGGAGGCGGATATGGGAGGAGGTGATGAGGGAGCTAGAGAGCAGGAGATCTTGGGAGGAACGGAGATGGTGTTTAGGTTGGTATTTTGAGACTAGGTTAGTGATGTAGCTGGGGGCACAGTTGTGGATGGCTTTGTAACTTATTGTTAGTATTTTGAATTTAATTCGTTGGGCGAGTGGCAGCCAATGGAGGGATTGGCAGAGAGGGGTAGCAGACACTGATCGGTTTGTAAGGTGGATGAGTCTGGCAGCAGCATTCATGATGAACTGCAGGGGGGATAGTCTGTTTAAAGGTAAGCCAATGAGGAGTGAGTTGCAGTAGTCAAGGCGAGAGATAACCAGGGAGTGAATCAGGAGCTTTGTAGTTTCACTGGTTAGAAAGGGACGTAGTTTAGAGATGTTGCGGAGGTTGAGGCGGCAAGCTTTGGAAAGTGATTGGATGTGGGGCTGAAAGGAGAGTTCAGAATCTAGGATAACACCTAGCACCCTGACATGTGTGGACGGGTGGATGGTTTTGCCATTGCTCTTGACAGAGAAGTTAGGGGAAGAGGCACGTGGGGGAGGAAATATTATAAGCTCAGTTTTGGACAAGTTGAGTTCGAGGAAGTGGTGTGACATCCATACAGATATGTCGGTTAGTAAGTTAGTGATGCGTGAAGAGACTGATGGAGTGAGTTGAGGGGTGGAGAGATAGATTTGTGTGTCATCAGCATAGAAATGATATTGAAAGCCATGAGAGGCTATCAGCTGACCCAGGGAAGAGGTGTAGATTGAAAATAAAAGAGGTCCAAGAACAGAACCTTGGGGGACCCCGACAGAGAAGGGAAGAGGAGTGGAGGAAGTAGAATTGTAAGTGACACTGAAGGTGCGTTGGGATAGGTAGGATGAGAGCCACTGAAGAGCACAGTCACGGAGACCGATGGAGTGAAGTTTCATCACACAGGGAGTCCTGTGTGACGAAACGCGTCGGAAGGACTCCACTGCCGCCATTTTTATTTGCAAGCGCTTTTTACTTTGAGATGTAAGTGTTTTTCCTTTTAATAAATTTTACATGGTTTACGGAATTACACTATTAGTCCCTTCTTCATTACATGTGGGTAATGTCCGTTGATGTCCGAGCTTCCGTATGGAGAAGACTGCTTTGGGATAGCAACGTTACAACTTCACTATTTACCAGCCCTTGGTATCCTACCTCCATTGCCAGTGAGCAACCTAAGCCTGTTTGACCCATATAGCGTATGCTCGGTGGGTCCCAACTTTCTGGTAAGCCTCCAGTCATCTCGGGTGGTGGTTTTGCACAAGTGTCTATCAGCATATGTTGGATTATATTCAGAAATTTTCACGAGTATATGTCTTGAAATTCATCACCATTGCAACATCTCGTAAAACTTCTGTCTGACCCTTCTAAACTGCTCGTTGTTCGTCCCCTGTACACCAGACGTACTGTCCACCTCAGGCTCTAGACACACATTGAAATCTCCCATTACAATCAAGCCCCCTTTCCTAAAGTTCAATAGTTTCTCCAGTGTACATATCAAGAATTTTACTGTATTTTTGTTAGGGGCATATATGCTAGCTATAGTGCATTCCAACTCCCCCAGTGTCCCCTTTATGAAGAGGAATCTTCCCTCCGTGTCCTGCATTCTTTCTTCTAATTTGAATTGTATATCTCTAGCTATTCCTATTGCCACTCCTCTTGCTCTATTGGAGACTGTGTCTCCATAATACCATGTCGGAAAATCCTTGGACCACAATCTGGTATTTGATTCATATGACAGATGGGTTTCTTGTAATGATACTACTCCTGCCCCATATCCCTTCAGTTCTTTTAAAATTTTGTATCTTTTGGAGGGTGAGTTCAGACCTTTTACATTGTATGTCAAAAATTTAAGTGTTGTCATTTTTATTAAATTCCTGTTTGTTATGCTCCTCTAGCTTAATTTGAGTTATTCTCCCTGTTTTTTCCATTTTTTCCCACTTGCACCTTATACTCCCCCCACCTTTTCTCCTCCCCCCTCCTCCCCTCCCCCTGCCCCAGCCCCAATTGGCCCCGCAGAGCCCCTAAGGTCGTCCAGGGTCTCCATCGAACCCTTTCTGAATCCCTATATCCTAAGGTGGAGCTCCGAGTATTCCTCTCTACCCCACTCCTTAAGTTGCCCATTGGAGTGCGGTAGCCCAGCCTGCCTCTTTTTTTTTTTCTTTGAACGGCCTCGTTTTCCTTTTTCTACAGTTCCCCCCCGCCCCCCAATCCCCCAACCCTCCCCCCCAGCCGAAAAACAGAACCCCCTTTTTTTTTTCTTTTTCCCCTCCATGATATCCCAGTTCTATAGGACAGTCCTCCTGTTGACATCCCCTTAATCCTCTGTCGTCCATCCTGGTAGTTCTGGTGCCTTTATATCTAATCTTTTACAGAATTCTTCTAGATCCTCTGGGAAACGTAGTCTGGCAGATCTTCCTCCTTTATGTCCATTCAGACAAGCCGGGAACCCCCAATTATATTTAATATTTTGTGTTTTCAATATATCCAGTAATGGCTTAAGTAGTCTTCTTCTTGACAGAGTTTCTTGTGCTAGATCCGCATAAATCCGAATTTCCGCTCCCTCGATTACTATAGGTGGTTTTCCTCTCAGATTCTTCCAAATTTCCCATTTATCTTCATAGGAACTGAATCTAACCACAATGTCCCTCGGTCGTTCTGTCTTCGAGTCTCAGGCGTATCCCACTCCATGTACCCTCTCTATCTTTAAGGGGTCCTCTCCTCCTCTGTCTAACAGAGGTCCAAATACTGTGTTAATCATTTTCTTCAGATCTTCCCCTTCTTTTTCTGGAGCTGAGCGAATCCTGATGTTCTTTCGTCTACTCCTGTTCTCCTGGTCTTCCACTCTATAAAATATTATTTTTTTATTTTGTTGTGTTCTTCTAAGCTGCTGTCTGAGATTTTCTATTTTTTGTTTTTGTTCTTCTGTAATTTTTTCCGTGATCTCTACTCTTTCCAATATATGTCCCAAATCTTCTCTCAAATTTTGAACTTCTTTTTTTATCGAATTTTCCATTCTCAGGAGCATCTCGCTCATCTCTCCCTTAGTTAATGGGGGTGTCCCGGGTGGGCCGCCTTCAGCTCCACTGAGGTCTTGATCTCCGTCTGTGGACAGATCTACTCTGGAATGTTCCGGGGTCTCTCCTGTTTTTTTATCTGCCCCCCCTTTTTTTTCTACTTTATTTTGACCTTGTCTCTCAGTGTCCGTACTCCTTGGGCTGGCTCCTTGTGTCATGTATTGTTTTAATGTACTGACCACTGGTTTGTCTTTCGGGGACTTAGGGGTTACTTTAGTTGAACTTTTGTTCATTTTATCCCTCTTTCTTGTCCCTCTTATTCGCTTCCCCAGACTCAGTTACCAATCTACCCTCCACTTCAGTGGGGGGACATGGATCTTTAAAACTAGGGAAGGGAGAGTATGTAGAAAGCAGGAGGGGGGAAGGTAGAGGTAGCGGCTAGAGGTGAGGTGTAATGCCTGGGGTTGACTCTTTTCCCCTCCTTAAGCGCCTGTTTAGTCAGGATTTAATGATACATCAGTCGGTCTACCAATCCTTCTGTCCCAGTCCTATAGGTACCTATACAGTCCCACTGTTGGTTAGATAGACTTCTCTGTTGTCACTTTTGCTTTTGCTCAGTCTCTCCTCCTGCTTTTATGTGTGTTAGTAATCCAATCCTTGCACCACCAACCACTTTTGTCTCCAATCTGTACAGCTGACGTTCTAGATTTCTGTCCAGTTGACTGCGTTTCTCCCCCCTGTGCTGTTTGTACCACTTTTCTATGACCAAGCTATTTTAGGCAGTCACAAACGTGTTACTGATGTTATAGATACCGCTTTGGTCGCTATCTGTAACTTCTTTGATCACTGGTCTTCCCAACATCTATTTCTGTTCAATATCATATATTTTGGTACTCATACCTTAATACTCAGATGTATACCGATGCATGACAGTGTTTTCAAGAAAATCCGCTCTTTACAAGTTCAAGCATGTCATCATCATTATTTTACAGGACCTGTGAAGGTTACCTTTGATTTTAAACAGTCATGTACATGTTACTAATGTTACAGATACTGCTTTGGTCACAATTTGTAGCTTCTTTGATCACAGGTCCTCCAAACATCTATTTCTGTTCAATATCATATATTTTAGTACTCATACCTTAATACTCAGGTGTATACCGGTGCATGACTGTGTTTCCCAGTGGATCCGCTCTTTATAAGTTCAAGCATGTTATCATCATTATTTTATAAGACCTGTAAAGGTTACCTTTGGTTTCTGCCCTTCCTTGTTTTGTTTTGTTCCTTCCTCTATCCTGGATCGAAGAGTACTTACAGCCCTTTTTTTTTTTTTTGGGGGTAGTTATTTTTCGGCCTGGTGTAGGGGGCGAGCAGGGTCTCCAATGATGAGAGGTGGGGGAGGTTTCAGCGTCTCCCCGTATCCGCTGTCATTCCTCGGCACTGTGTGTCAGCCGCTTCCTGTTTGCTCTCTTTCTGCATTCCGTCCCGCCGGTCCCCCCGTGCCCTGGGTCGGATGCCGCTATCGTTCCTTCTGCTGAGAGACCGAGTGTCTCATCCCGCTGTATATCTGTGGGTGTCCCGCGGCTTCAGCGTCTCTCCTCGTTTCGGCGGCCGGCAGATACTCCAGAGCCTCTCCCTCCGTGACGGACGCTACGTCCTCACGTCCTCTCCTCCCATCTCCCCAGCTAGTGTAGCACATTTTCTGATGAGTGCGCATTTCATGAGGTGGTGGCTGATGCTTCTTTACACTGGGAAGAGTCTGGCAACAATCTGAGTCATTGGTGGAGGATTTATAACACAAACTGTATGTTTTCTGGACTATACAGGACCTTTTTGCACTTTACTGGCATTTTATGCACATTTGTACATATATACTTTATTATTATTATTGTGAGGTCATACTGCACTTTAGGATTGGTGTATTTATATTTGTGTTGATTTTTGTACTTTACATGGATATGTGATTAATTGCTGCACTCTGTCAAAAACCCATATAAGGTTAGGGTCAAAGGTCCACAATGAGTGTATAAGGACCCTAGGCTTAGCATGGAGTTCAAGCACCTAGAACACTGACTCTAGGAGGCGGAGCGAAAGGCATTGGGGGAGTGGCCTGGTGGGAGCCCAGGCTGAGGTTGTCATTTTACCACTGAACATACACGTGGATGTGCGGCATCAGGGATTTCCTCCTCTCTCTATCTCTTTAGTGGAAGTCTCCTAAGTGTTCCACAATAGGTAGATCAGGAAACAAAGAAACCAAGGTGGATATGAGGGGTCAATGCGGTAAGTAGGATCCAGAAGAACTGTATGACACTTTAGAGGAATATGGTTGAAAAGAGCCAAATACCACAAAAATTAAAACCATTTTGGATGAAAAAGGGGGTTTCCTAGTGGGACAGGATTCCCAAGAATGTGGTGCTACCAGTGTAAAAATCAGAGTTTCCAGGATAAAGACCCAAATTAACCTAGGGGAAAAAAGTACAATAAAATCCAATAATACCATAAAAGGGTATTCAAGAGTCTAGAGTAGAAGCCTGGGAAGAGTGGAAGATAAAGTCTGAGCATTCCAAACTACGAGTAGGTAATCCTCAAATTAGATCTTTTTTTGTCCCTGAAAACGAAGCGTGTTGGACATGGTTTTTTGCGTGACACCACATCCCCTTTTGTCACTTCTGGCTGGTGGAACGCAAGCCATAAGTACTGAAAGCTGGAGGTAACGGTGGCCATATTGGAGAACCTTGAGGTATTTTACTGTTTAATGTGAGTGCAATACTTTTCTTGGTACATGGGCTTTTATTTTAATAAAATCTACTGCACTATAGTACCTTTTTTCATATTTATTACCGATGAGAGCTGCTTTATGAAGGAAAATATTTATTAAGTGGCTCTGTCACCTGGAGGAAAATATTCAAGGTTGCAATACTGTATATATATATCCAAGGAGTGAAAGAGAAGTGGTGACTGTGGGAGAGTGGATTGTAACGTAAAGCTATTCTTATTAAGTTTGAGGGGTCACTACTTCTGATGAGCTCAATAGAGTATGGGAGTGGACACCAGTGGTGAGCACGGAGGTGTATTATAGTCCTGGATATTGGGGAAGAGCACTGTGTATGACATCAGTAAAAGTTGGAGTTTATATTTCCACAGATGTCTGTGGAGGACTTTTATAACATGGTGTTGCCTTTGGGTGGAGGTGTTTTATAGTTCTGTACACTGGGAAAGAATACAGTGAATGGCATGAGAAGCAAACAGACATTTTTGTCACAGTGTTATATTTAATTTAAATTTTACACAACATACACTATAATGTCAAAAGTATTGGGACACCTGCCTTTACACACACTTTAATGGTAGTCTTATGCTGCGCACACACAAGCGGACTTTTCGGCATCAAAGGTCTGACGGAACTAATATGTCGAACATTCCAATCGTGTGTGGGCTTCATCGGACCTTTTCTGTCCAAAAATCTGACAGACTTTAGAAATAGAACATGTTTCAAATCTTTGTGACGGAACTCCGCCGGAACCAGTTCCTATCGAGAAATCCGCTCGTCTGTATGCTGTTCCGACGGGCCAAAAACGACGCATGCTCTGAAGCAAGTACGAGATGGAAGCGCTCGGTCTGGTAAAACTAGTGTTCGTATTGGAGCTAGCACATTCCTCACGCTGCAAATTCTGTGATCGTTTAATGCAGCGCATTATTGTCTTCTTTATAATGCTAGAAGAACGCAGTTGTTTTGCTGCTCATATTCACACAGAGTTCTCACAAACTGATTTCTGGATTATTTCTCCTGATCTCATAAATAATATTGTATTGTTTAAACCCCGATCTTTACCAATTTTTTTTGAGTCATCTTTTATTATTTTAGATTTTATCAAGATCTTTTTTTTTAGTATTATTTTAAAATTATTTTCTAGTGATCTCCATATTTTTATTTTTTTTTTGTTGTTTTAAGTTACCACAATAACATTATTAATGTTTTATTTTTTTGTGTGTCAAGTTACCACAATAACATTATAATTTTTTTTTTTTTGGAACCTCAAGGAGGTTGGTGTCCCTTGTTAATTTGACGTTGTCTTTTATAGAAATGTATTTGAATAAAAACACATAGGCAAGTATTTTCAGAAACTATAATATCCATTTATTCTGGTTAACAAAATAAAGATGAAGGCAACGCTGGGGAAACTTTTGGAATTTGTGAAGCCTTTTGGCCCCAGGGCACACATCAGGTCTGTGGAAAACAAAATTGGGATCTTGAGGAGTCCATATCTTAGGGAGCACAATCTGGTCCAGGAATCCCAGAGATCAAGACCAGCAGCAGATGACATATATGTCCCCAGGCTGTGGTACTACACCAGCCTGTGTCTTCTGTCAGACCAGACTGAACCCAGGTCATCACTTTCTTCTCTTCGCTGCAGCCTTCCCTGCACCCATCCCTGCAGCCTTCCTTGGAGGCTGTGGCTCTGGTGGTGGACTTGTGGCAGGAGGATGATGGGTGAGATCATAAATGTGGCTGTTCTCAGTTATCTGGCCCCTCAGCCCCTTCTGAAGGGCCTCAGCAAAAAGTCCCTCACAGAGGAGGCGTTGGCCCTTCTCCAATTCGGGCAACCTGGGGGTGGGCTCCTCAGGACATCCGTTGCTTCCCTAATGAGGTGCAGTGATGCCTCCTCCATCACCGTCCCCTTCCTGGGCCTTTTTGTTTGAAGGCAAAGGGGAGGCACCTGGGATTGTGTGAGGCTCCTACTGGGCCCGTCCACCTCCTGGCTGACACTGGGCCCACCCACCTCCTGGTTGTCACTGGACATGGCCACCTCCTGGCTGTCACTGGGCCCGGCCTCCTCCTGCCTGCCACTTTCCAGACCTTCCTCCTGGCTGAGCTCATCCTGTGTATAAAAAAGGGACATAGTTTTAGTCACACACAATCACCCACAATTTTCAGCTCATGACTTGCAAATTCAATGTTAATACATATAAAAGAGTATTATTCTGACCCCAGCATGTTTTCAAGCTAGTGACAAACATTTTTTGCCACTACTGTCAATTGATATGTATACATCATTTTTTGGATTACAGTTGGATAGTTAACATCATTAATATTAGGACAATAAATCTGTTGAAAAATAATATACCTGGCTCCAACTGGGCGCATCCGGTTTTTCCAGGATGGAAGGCCCAGGTTGTTCCTCATCAGCCTCTGCTGGGGTGGAGGGAAGGGTGGAGAGAAGGCTGCAGGGAGGGGTGGAGGGAAGGGCCCAAAGAGATTCCCTGGCTTGAGTCTGGTCATCAAAAAAACGCAGTTTTAGGAAATACCTCAGCCTGGATACATATACATCTGCTGATGCTCCTGATCTCAGGGAAGGCTGGATATTCTTATGCTCCCTCCTATACATGTTCCTCAAGATCCCAATTCTACTTTCCAAAACCTTCATCGTTGCTTCTGGGATCCAAGTCTGCACAAATTCCAGAAGTCTCTCCAGCGTTTCCTTCCTTACTTGTTTGTTGTATAATAAACTGTGTTTGACCTCCCACAGATTCCTCATCTCCCTGTACTTGTCAATAAAACGGGACATAAATTCAGGGTCCTTAAACGTATTCATATTTTCTGTAAGACAATACACAAGACAAAACGAGGTAACGAGGAACGCCTGGAGCCCGAAATGTCCCGATCCGGGAAGAGGGGATTTAAGACCTCCAATATGGCCTTGGAAGGGATGGTGGAGATAGTGGACATCTTGCGGAGGAACGATTATGATGGGAAGCATGGACCGTACACCCAGCCGAATTTGCGCAAGGCCAAAATCATGTCCAAAGTTGTGAAGACTCAGCATAATTTTGGGGTATGCCGCTCCAAAGAACAATTAAAGAAACGCTGGTCCGACCTTAAACTGGGGGAGCCGGATCTGTACAGAAGAATAAAGAAAGTGCTTCAAAAAAAGTAAGTACTTGTCGTGTGTTTCTGTTCTGATTATTAACTTGCATGCTGCTCCATGTGCTTTTCTTTACTGTTGTACAGTTTTAAATGGCTACTTTCATGTTCGTGGACACAGTAATCGTTCGTAGGAAACATCGTTCGTAGGAAACATTGTTTGAAAATATATACAATGTATTTAGTTGATACAGAGTTTTAACTACATTTTGGTCTTGCTAATTTGTCTTATTAAAAGAAGTTTAGGGGGGGCGTGGCTTGCGCGCGATCGAGATGGCCGCTTAAGCCATTAGCTCTGCATGCCAGCTGGGGACTAATAGACACTGCCGTGAGACACTAGCCCATCTGAAGCCGAACAAAGCTCCAACTGCCCATCGGTGCCTGCTCCAATGCTTTCCTGCAAAAGGAAAGAAGAATGCTGCCCTAAAAAGCTTACAGACTTTTTTATCATGCCAGCGACTGACAGGGAGAAGCTGCAAGATGGCGCCGCCGGCGCAAACACGCAGGCATCATCCTCCTACAAAGACCTTCCTGATGAATACGAAGGAGACTGGGATGCCGATCCATGGGCTCCACTACCCCAAAGACCATCTCCTCACAGCCCAACTCATAACAGCCCTGCTAAAGCGAGGATGCGGATGGATCCCTCCGTGCAGGCCTCAGGCGCAGTAACAATGAATGCCCAGATAACTTAGGCCTCAACCTGCAATCATCTATTGCAGCCTTCCCCACCTCGGGACAGCCCGTCCTGGACACAACCATGAAAGACATGCTTCTTTCCCTGCAATCATCCCTTATGATGAATTTTTCCACACTGATACACAAGTTCACATCTGAAATACAGGGAGTGGGAGAGAGAGTACAATACATTAAGCCTAAGATGGATGAATGCACTACTACAGTGAACGATCTCATTGATGCATATAAAGACCAATCAGATGAAAACAAAAAAATTAGGGGGGTACCTGAATCCATCCCCCCATTAGACCTGCACAAATATGCCAATGATATGATCGCCAAATTGCTCCCGGACATATCACTGATCGAACGCACTATCGATCGTATACACCGCATTCCCAAACCAAAACACCTAGATGCTTCAGTACCTAGGGACATCCTCATGAAAATCCACTTCTTCCCTACTAAAGAGCAGCTTCTAGCCAAAGCCGGAGCTTCTCCTGATCTCATGGCACCTTACAATGGAGTGCACCTATATGCTGATCTCTCTCAATACACCCTCAACCTGAGAAGGCAAATGAAAACGATCACCAAAGCGCTAAACAACCACAAAATTCAATATAAATGGCGCCATCTGGCCACGGTGGTGATAGCCCGGGAGGGAAAAACATACAAGATTTCCAAACCCAACTATGGCATTCAGCTCCTACACTCATGGAACATAATACCAGAGCTACCAAAGAGCGACACAGCTTCCAACTCAGGCCCTCCGCACAAGGGTCACCCACATGGGGAGTTTTACAACCCCAAGGTAAAATGAATCAGCAGGCAATATTACTTTGCACTATGACCAACATCCCCTTTCTGGCTCTCAGCTGAAAGTTACCTGTTATTTTTTGAACTATACCCTTCGATCGGTCAGTATTCAATGGTTATACACTGACCTTTGTGTTTCGTTACTACATCTGTTTTTTTTGTTTTTTTTCTTCTGACTGTTTTATATCTCCGATTTCGTCCAATTCCTGTACGAGTGGTATCCTGCTACCCCACCAGTAGCTGTCAGTTTGGTCATTCAGCAGACCTGGACTGACTCGTCAGTCAAGCTCTTTCCAACAGCTAGGACTAACCATCTCTTATCCTCCCACTATCACAGATTTTATTACAGAAGAGAAGCGACAACAATCGAATCTACCTCCAGGCTACCAATAATCGGATCCGGACATCATCATCTGGGAATATACAACAGAACAGACTACATTCATCTAACCGTGAGTCTTATCACCAACAGACCCAACATACTTCACCCCACAATGGCTATTAACATTCTATCTATAAATGCAAAGGGACTTAATCACCCCGCCAAACGTGCATCCCTATGGAAAACTGCACTATCACAGCATAGCAATATACTGTATTATGCATCCAGGAAACGCACTTCGCACAAACAGCTATCACTTACTGCTAGCACGTCTTCATGATGCGAGATATGATCTCCTTCCAACTTCAAAAATGCACCCTTGACTCTGAAGGGAGATCTATTATCTTCATCTGTACGATTAACAATACCCAATACACCATGGTAACTCTGTATGCTCCCAACCACCGCCAGATGCCTTTTCTTAAAACAACGTTGAAAAAAAAAAAAAAGAACTACAACAAGGTCACCTGCTAATATGTGGGGACTTTAACTTAGTGCCTGATAACAATCAGGATTCCTCATCAGGACTCAAGAGACTTGCCTCACCACTGAACTCTTTTCTTACAGCCAATGACTTATATGACATATGGAGGTGTTGTCACGCGGATGAAAGGGACTATACGTTCCTTTCTCCGCGCCACAATACATACTCACGCATTGATCTGTTTATATCCGATAATTGGCTATTGCAAAATGTCCAAGCTTCCCAGATTCACACCATCACCTGGTCAGACCACGCACCTGTAAGCATCTAAATTTCAAACAAGCCGGTAACCCCATACTCCTACTTATGGAGGGTAAACAACTCTATCCTTCAAAATCCATCTAACATAACCCTTCTACAACACAAGCTGGAAGAATTCTTCTCTACTAATACAGGATCAGTGGCTGACCCGGTGGTCCTGTGGAGCGCTCACAAATCATACATAAGAGGTTTCTTTATACAACTTGGATCTAAGCTAAGAAAAGGAGGACGCAGCGCCTAGAGGAATTGACGGCAGCTATAGCTACCGCAGATCTCCAAAAAAAAGCACTTCCCTCACCACACTTGCAAACCCGAATATTTAAGTTACGTCACGAACTTCGTTTTTTGTTACTAGAGAGCTTTGAAACCAAACAAAGGAGAATAAAGGCTAGCTCATATGTAACAATCAACAAAGCAGGAAAAGCAATGGCCGCCCGTATCAAAGGACAGCGGGTAAAATCCAAAATTGCATACCTTCACCACCCAATCTCTCACGACAAATTGCTCAATCCCCAATCCATTGCTGATGCTTTTAGCACATATTATGGTAATCTATATAATCTTAATGCAGACAGATCCAGACATAATCCTGATCAAGACGAGATTCAATCTTTCCTCAACCACATAAATCTCACAGCACTCTCACTCGAACAAATCTCATATCTTAACGCCCCTTTTACTGAGGAAGAAGTTCAAAAAACTATCGAAAAACTACCACTCTCCAAATCTCCAGGACCAGGCAGGTTCACTGGCGAATATTTTAAAACCTTCCAACCTCTATTAACGCCACACTTATGTGAAGTATTCAACCACGCTGCCTCCTCCTCTTCTTTTTCACACGAAATGCTTTCTGCACTAGTGATAACCCTGACGAAACCAGATAAAGAACCTACAGTACCCCAAAACTTCCATCCCATATCATTATTAAACTTAATTAAGCTTAAGAAATATGCTAAAACTATAGCGAATAGTTTAATAGGTATCCTCCCAACTCTAATCCACATGGATCAGACAGGATTTACTAAAGGCCGCCAAACCTCAGACGCAACTAGGCGACTAATGAATATTATCCATCATGCAAACACGACTGGAACGCTTTCTCTGCTTCTGTCTTTAGATGCAGAGAAGGCGTTTGATAGGGTCAATTGGAAATACCTCACCCTGGTACTGAAAAAATTTGGCTTTGAAGGCTATATTCTCCAAGCTATATTAGCCCTGTACACCAAACCTTCAGCAAGAGTGTATACGTCCAACCTCCTCTCCACACCATTCCACATCACGAATGGCACAAGGCAGGGGTGCCCTCCAAAAAATACTAACTTGGTTCGGTAAAGTCTCCTATTACAAGGCAAACAACACAAAATCACACATCTTAGACTTGGGAATAGACGCGACTATGAAAAACCCTCCGCAACACCAATTCCCATTCACTTGGGCAGACACCAGCATATCCTATCTAGGTATACAGCATACAAGATCCATAAAATCATTATTTACACATAACTACCTTCCTCTATGCACAAAACTTCAACAAGACCTTCAAAATATAGCCCACTGCAAATTCTCATGGATGGGTAGATTAGCAGCGTTCAAAATGATACAACTCCCTCAAATTCTTTACTCCTTTAGAACACTTCCAATCCAGATCCCTTTTTAGCTACTTTAAGTCCCTACAAACTCTGCTATCGAGATTTGTGTGGAAGGGAAAAAAATCCAGATGCTCACACGCCAAATTAGTCAAACATAGACTCTACGGGGGGGGGGTATATAGACTTCCAAGACTACCACTCGGCCTCTATATTGACGCAATTGAAGGAATGGTTTCTCCCATCTCCAACGACACTCTGGGGGTCAATAGAATCCACATACAGCCCTCAGACCGCGCTAACATCGTGGCTATTTAGCTCCTCACTAGGTATATGCACCCCTACTTTTCTACCTCCAACTATGATAGTATCAATCAAGACCTGGTCACAACTGCTCAAACTGACATATTCTCAACCATCCAACACGACCCTGAATATACCTCTAACAGCATTAAGTCCTCTCATAGCTCACGTATCCCTCACACCCTGGACCAAACGTGGTTTAACACATCTCTACCACCTGTACATGGGTAACTCTCTAAAAGACTTTCCCACTCCCCAAAAAGAATTCCATCTCCCCCAAAACGACATTTACCAATACCTACAAGTTAGACATTGCTTACTACGTATCCCCTTCAAACATCACACCATCCCAGCATCGGCATGGGCTTTTCTGACATCCCCTACGCCAAATCAGAAAGGAATCACACTATTTTACAACATTTTTCAACAGAAAGGTACCCTGGTTAAATCTGCCCCTTCAAACAATTGGAAGAAGACCTAGGAAAAACATTCACAACATACCAATGGAATAAAGCATGCAAAATCACACAAAAAGCTACTTCCTGCTGCACATTGTAGGAACTGACAGTCAAAATAACACTTCGGTGGTACATGACTCCAGACAAACTGTCCAAATTTTACCCTCAACTATCCAACAGATGCTGGAGAGAATGTGGTCTCAAAGGCGATATACTTCACATCCTCTGGAGCTGCCCTAAAATTTTTGTCATAATTTCTGACATCACCAAGCATTTGACTTCTCCGAATCCAGCATTAGCAATCCTATCCCTGGGTATAGAACACCTTCCATCAAACTTACAACATACCATTACTCACATACTCCTAGCAGCTAAGCTAACACTAACAAGAAATTGGAAAAACCCTCTACCTCCTCCTTCGTCTGCAGTAATTGACTTAACAAATCTACCCTGTACCTATGAACAGATGATGGCGTCCTGTTCTGGTCGTTCAATGGTTGCCTTAGAATTCTTGGTATGCCAACTATGAGTAAAGTCCTCTGCCACTCGAATGTTTGTATAGATATTGGTTAACGATGGCGAGGCCAACTCTCTCGGGCACAGTGAGTACCCAAGGGGGAGCCTGAGGTGACTTCGACGTTCGGAGTACTCTCATAACGCTCCATATACAGGATTTGAACCAGATGATACTATACAGATCTGCGGATTTCACATGCATAAATATTCCCTATGAACTTACCTGTATTGTACTATAATCCAATGTTAATGCATTTTACCACTGTATGGTAAAACAGATATGTACATCGTTGTTACTAACTTCATAAAACTCAATAAAAATTTATTTAAGAAAAAAAAAGACATTGTTGTCTAGATGTCTTTGAAACTTGAGTGAATTGCAAACTTGATTCAGTGGAATGTAAGGAGAGGACCCTCAGCAGCTGTTTACACATCTGGACTCAGGAGCACTAGTGTGGGACACCAGAGCACATTTTTTTTTTCTTTTAAACCACTTCAGCCATAGTTTTCTGAGAGATGTTATTTTAACTCATCGTTCAAATTTTGTCCCATCTCATTTTTCATGTAAATATTTAATTTATTTTAATTGCAAAAATGACTTAAAATATACAAAACTACCCCTTTTACTCTCTCTATCTATCATCCCCTTCATCCCTCCCCCCTCCCCCTTTTCTATCTGGTTTGTTTTCCTTCAAGACCCTTAACATTCTGACTCAGTACCTACTCCTTCCTTCATCTTGTCTAACTATATGTCCAAGGTTTTAAATCTTTTCCAACCCTCCCAGAGGCTAATACACTTATTATAATGTCCTCTCTCTACTTCTCAACAAATCCATTTTACAATAATAATCTATTTTTTCATACCACTCTCTCATATCTGGTTTTTCACTTTTTAACCATTTGGGATCAGACCTTTTGCGGCATTCAGGAGTTTTGGGACCATTGATCTCATATATTGTTTCTTTGGAGTTTTATGATCATGGAACAAGCAGGTCCATATGTTTTGTTCCAGTCTCTCGCCAGTTATCTCCCTTATATTCTTTACTACTTCTTGCCAGTAGACCTGTATTATTGGACACTCCCACCATATATGTGTCATTGTTGCTCTCTGATTGCAGTTTCTCCAACACAAAGATGTTTTCTCTTGTTGATATCTATGAGTTCTCACTGGTGTCAAGTACCATCTTGTTAAGAATTTGTAATTCATTTAGATGGTATTCATATCCCAGGCATTATTGTATCCCATTTCTTTCATCTTTTCCACTTTCTGATCTTCAAATTTTAAATCCAATTCCCTTTCCCATTGTTCGATGTAATCAGGTCTTTCTTGTCCATCTAAGTCTGTCAATATTCCATAGATTTTTGATATTCCATTTTTCAGCGGCGTTCGGGTAAAACATAGTTTTTCCAAGGGGGTTAAATTCTCTTCTTCTTTTAGTGGATGTGGTAATGTATTTACTAAATGTCTTAGTTGACAAAAATTCCATTCGCTTATCTTCCACCCGTTGATTTCTTCCAATTCTAATCGTGTTTTTATCCTACCTTTTGTGATCATATCTTTTAATTGTGGGTTTCTTATTTCTTGTCCGGCAAATATCTCCTTTCCTGGTATAAAGAAATTTGTTCCCATGAGTGCTAGTAACGGTGAATTGTATGTCCACTCATTCTTAACGTGTACTGTGTCCCAAATTTTACAAACATTTTTAGTTATTTCGTGAGTTTCCGGAACCATTAATCTGAACTTTCGTGGTATCCATATGTTTTTGTGCAATGTGGTCTTACTTATTGTGTTTTCCATCTCCACCCACTTTTTTTCCCTATTTCCATTTGTTCACTCGATCATTCGTGACAGAACTATTGCTTTATAGTATCGGTTTATGTCTGGAGTTGCTAATCCTCCGTGCTCCCTTTTCCTTGTGATTTGTGCAAATTTAATTCTCGTTTTTTTATTATGCCAGATGTATTTTTAACAATATTGTTTTTATTATCTTGAAAAAACTCTGTGGAATCCTTACTGGCAACATCTGAAATTTGTATATTATCTTTGGCAGTATCGCCATTTTAAACATATTTATTCTTCCAATCCACGATATTGGTTGTGTACTTAATTTTTTTATTTCTTCCTTAACCTTGTTGATTAATGGGATATAATTTGCTGGGTAGATTTTTTCAACCGTTGATGTTAATTTAATTTCAAGGTATTTTAGTTCTTCTTTTACCCATGTAAATGGGAATTCTTTTTGGAGGGACAGGACTTCCCTATTCCAATATTTAATATCTCTGTTTTTATCGGATTTATTTTAAAATTTGATAGTTCTCCATATTCTTTTACTTCTTTCATTATATTTGGCAGAGTCACCCTTGGGTTAGTTACAAACATCAGGATATCGTCCGCATATGCCGCGATTTTGTGCTCTTTTTCTCCGACTCTCACTCCTCTCACGTCAAGGTTATTTCGGAGTGCCGCCAAAAATGGTTCCAGTGCCAATACATATAATAGTGGGGAAAGCGGACATCCTTGCCGTGTTCCATTCTTTTTTTTTTTTTTTTCACAATCAAAGGTTTATTAAAGCTTGTGATGTTACAATTAATTGCATACAATACAATTTAGAATGCAAAACAATTATAGTTTAAAGGAATTACATTTGGTATCTGTTGCTTGCGTGTGAAATTTCGTCATGTGGCTGAGTAAGTAACTTTTGAAGTTTATGAATATATTTATATACTTTTTTCTTTTTTTTTTTTTTTAGGGAAGGAAATGATTGAGGTATAGAGGAGGGGGGGGGATAGGGATAGAGGGAACAGGAGAGGGGGGAGGGAGATTAGGAAGGGGAGAAGAAGGGAGGAGGGAAAGGGGCAGGTATAAGGAGTACAGTAGTAAGTAATAATAATAATAATCTCACTATAAAGAAAGGCGACATTTGAAAAGTGTGACAATTAAGTACATAAGATGATATAGTCATTAACCAACATTAAAGGGAGGCTTAAGTAGTTTTGGATCATAATGTGGTAAGGAGTAATCTTATAATGGAGCAGCAGTCTGTTTCTTAAGAGTTATTAGTTAGTGAGTGTGTTAAAAACAGAAGAGTGAACAAATAATAACCATGGTTGCCAGGTACGAATGAAATTTGTGCTATTTTCTTTCTTCATAGCGGCGATCTCTTCCATTTTGTATATATAGTTTATTCTTTCTAACCAATCTTTAATATTTGGAATGTGTGTGGTCTTCCAATGGAGGGGTATAAGTGTTTTAGCAGCTAGTAGTAGATGCCTAGAGAGGGACTTTTTGTATCTGCTTATGGAGAGTTCATTTACGTTTATTAGGCAAGTGGCAGCATTAAATTCAATTTTAGAATCTGTTATGATTTTAGTCCATTTTATTACTGTTTCCCAGAAAACATGTAGTGGTGGGCATTCCCACCATATGTGCAGAAAGTTACCGACATCTGCCCCGCAACGCCAGCAGGTGTCTGAGGTTGTAGGGGACCATCTCCTGGCTTTATGTGGTGTGATATACCATTGGGTGAGTATTTTGTAAGAGATCTCCTGATATTTTGTGCTTAAAGAGCATTTATGAGTCATTATACAGGCATTCTCCCATTGTTTAGAGGAAATCTTAGTTTTTAGATCTTTTTCCCACTTTTTTTTATGTTTTGAGTCATCTGTGTGCTGTTTTTCATTTAACCAGCAATAAGCTAGAGAAGTGGTGTTAGTTACTGGTGATCTTTTAAAGCATAGTTCTTCTAAAGGGAGTAATGGTAAGCTGTAAAATGATCTATGTTTGCTATTTAGCAGGAAGTTTTTGAGTTGCATGTAAAGCCACAAGCCAGGAGGTGATCCTTCCCACTCTGTTTTGAGTACGTCTAGGGGTTTGATCTTAGAGTTTACCAGGTATTGGGAGGCTGTGCGGGTCAGCATGTTCCTCAGGTGTAGGCCTGGAATAAAGTCAGGGTTATTAGTAACAGGAGTCAGTGGACCAGGGATTGAGGCTAAGTTATGAGTACGAGCTACCTTATGCCAAACTTCAAGTGTGTTTGCGATTAGGGGTGTTTTATAGTCTTATCCTTTTTAGAATGTATGGACCATGGATAAAAGGTTAGGTTGAAGGGGCTTAGAGCTTGTTCTAATTGGATCCAGTCTTTATTTGAGCTATGGCAGTGCCAATCAATGATTCTTGTGATGTGGGATGCTTGATAATATTTTTTAAAATTTGGGAGTCCTATTCCCCCTCTATGCTTGGGTAGTGATAGTAAGTTGAGATTTATTCTGGGTTTTCCATCAGCCCAAAGAAAGCGTCTTTGTGTTCTGAGAAGGTTGGTGAAGAAGGTTTCGGGAATTTTGATGGGGAGTGTATTGAAAAGATAAAGTAATCTTGGTAAAATTGTCATTTTTAGAATTGAAGCTCTCCCGAACCAAGAGAAAGGTTTGGTTGACCATTTTTGGAGGTCTCTATTCAATGTGGTGAGGAGGGGTTTGTAGTTATAAGAATATAGAGAGTCTATATTGCTGGTTAGATTTATCCCTAGATATTTTAAGGTATTTTGTTCCCATTTATAATTATGATTGTCTTTCATCAATTTGAGTTGGTCTGTTGGTAAATTAATGTTCAGTGCCTCAGACTTGGATTTGTTAATTTTGAAGTTGGAAATAAAGCCGAAGATTTTGAAGTATTTCTCAAGGTTTGGAATAGAGATATGTGGGTGTGTCAAGAAAAATAAGAGATCATCCGCATAGGCGGCAATTTTATATTCTCTGTCTCCTACCCTGAAACCTTTGATATCTGCAGATAATTTGATTGTTCGTATTAGGGGTTCTAAAGAAATGATAAAAAGAAGGGGCGAAAGGGGGCAGCCTTGACGAGTCCCATTTCGTATTTTAATTGGGTCTGAGAGAATATTGTTGACTTTGATTTTAGCTTGGGGGTTCCGATAGAGTGCTGAGATCTATGAGAGGATACTTTCGTTTAGTCCAATATGGGAGCAAGTAGACATCATATAGTCCCATGGGACTCTATCGAAAGCCTTCTCGGCGTCTGTAGAGAGAATGAGTCCTCTTGTCTTAGAGCTGTGGGCATGGTGAATTAGATTAAGTGCTTTGGTTGTATTGTCGCGTGCCTCTCTACCTGGCATGAAACCTACTTGTTCTGGGCCTATGACCTTTGAAAGGAGGGGTTTCATTCTATTTGCCAATATCTTGGCTAAGATTTTTAAATCTATGTTTAGTAAAGATATGGGTCTGTAGTTGGCACAGTCTGTATGGTCTTTGTCAGGTTTGGGGATTACTGCGATATGGGCCATGAGGAACGAGTCGTGGTCGTGATTATGTTTTGCTAGGTAATTGAAAGCTGAGATAAGGGGTTTAATTAAAGCTTGAGTGTATGTTTTGTAATATTGTGAGGTGAAGCCATCTGGGCCTGAGCTTTTCCCTGTCTTAAGGTCTTTAATAGCTTCTAATAATTCATTTGTGGAGATAGGTTCCTCTAGTTTGTTTATGTCGACTTGGGGAAGCGAAGGTATTTTGCTATCTTTCAAAAATTGATGGATCATTTCTTGTTTTGTCATGGTTAGATGTGGGGGTTTATGTGTTTCAGGGAGGTTGTATAATTTTGAGTAAAATTTATGAAATAGGTCCGCTATATCGGTAGGTTTATGTCTGAGTGTTCCGTCTTTGTCTCGTATGGCATGTACTTTTCCGGCTTGTGTCAAGTCTTTGAGAGCTTTGGCTAATAGTTTCCCGCTTTTGTCCCCATATTCAAAATAAATGCTTTTTTTTGAAGAAAAGTGCTTTTTTGGTCTTCAGGTCTAGTAATGATTTTAGGGAGTTCCTACAGCGGGTCAATTCTTCCTCTGTTGAGATTAAGAGGGATTGTTTGTGAAGAGTTTCTAGTTTTCTTATTTGGGAGGTCAGTTTGGAAATTTCCTTTTCTTTCTCTCTTTTTAATCTAGAATCCCATTTCATTAAATGACCTCTTATAACGCTTTTGTGAGCTTCCCAATTAGTCAAAGGGTTGGTGTCTGTATCTAGGTTATTCCTAAAGTAATCAGTCAGAGTGTCCTGTACGTCGTCTTTCACTCTTTGGTCAGTTAGAAGTGATGCATTGAGTCTCCAATTAAAGGTCGTTTGTTGGAGTGAGTCAAGTCGCATAGATATAGCCGTGGGGGCATGGTCTGAGAAAGCGACTATGCCTATCTCTGCTGCTTCTAGTTTGTTTAGATCTCTCTGTGAGACGAAAATTAAGTCAATACGGGAGTATCGTTTGTGCGGGATTGAGAAAAAGGTGTAGTCTCTTTCATTTGTGTGGGTGAGTCTCCAAGTGTCTACTAGTGATAAGGAATTTAAGAGTAATTTAAGGCGCCTGAGGATTCTGTATGTTAGGATGGTGTGGCCTGTTGATGTGTCCTTTTGGGGGAAGAGGGGAACATTGAAGTCTCCACCCAATATGATGCATCCCTCAGCAAACCATTTTAATTCGTCTATGATTTTACGACAAAATGGGATGTGGGTTGAGTTTGGGAAATATACATTAGCTAATGTGACGGGTGATCCTGCCCATTCTCCTTTAAGGAAAAGGTAGCGTCCTTCTGGATCTACAAGTTTTTGTTGTATTTTGAAAGGGGAGTTTTTGTTAATGAGGATTGATACTCCTTTTGTTTTGGCTAGAGGGTTAGTGGCGTGGTACATTTCTGTGAATATGTTGTCTGTAAATTTGGGTATATGTTTGCTTTTAAAATGTGTTTCTTGGAAAAACACTATTGACGGCATAGTTTTTTTCAATTCTTTAAGCATTTTTGTTCTTTTTTCAGGTATGTTTAGGCCGTTCACATTGTGGGAAATTAGAGTTGGTGCTTTTCCCAGGTATTTATATGCCATAATGTAAGTTGTTGGATGTTTCAAGTGTAAATATTGAGGCAAGTGGATTTTGTTTAATAATTATTTATTATGTGAGATGTTCTGGTCTCTTTTGGCGTACTCCAAGGGAGAGGAGGAAGGGGGACAGGGGAGGTAGGATAAGTTGGGGTGGATTAAAAAAGGGGTGGTTGAGTGTGTGCTCTGATCCCACCTACAAGGTGAGGAGCTAGTTAGTGACCTAGATTATTTAGGTACTACTGTGTACTCTGGGGGGAGAGTGGTAGGCACGTTAGTGTCGTTATACGTTATGTTTGTGAGTTTGGTAACTGAGTCTGTCTCGTAGGATACTGCGAGACCCGGGTATATCAAAAAGATAGTATGAGAGGTGAGTTTTTGGCCGCTTATTGTCATGTAGAAATATCACCTTCCGCAGTCTGATCAGCTGCGAAGGGCGATAGCCTGTTTAAGTGTTAAAGAAGAGGATATAAGTCAGATACCTGTAAATATGGAAAAGACATCCCATCTGTTGCAAATATTTTGTGATGCTCTGCATAGGATGGATAAGGCGGTTAACATGTAAAACATTTGAAAAAGAAAAGGAATAATAAAAAAAAAAAAAAAAAAAAAGGGAGGAATAAAAACCTTTCAAACCAATTAACAGTTAACATTGTGAAACCGTAACCCTGAGTATAGCAGGATATTCTCTGCTCTAATCTAGTATAATATAGTAACTTGAAGTGAGTTAGATGATCTAATCTATTCTTATGTTTAAGTAGGTCTCAAGATCAGAAACTCAAAAAAATACCGAATAAAGATTAGAACTTCTGTATTAGTATTCTATGGTTCAGGCTCGAATAAGCTATATGAAGTTATATCTGATTCTGCAACCTGATGAAAAATAAGGAATCTGTAAGCAAGTCCACTTGGTAGCTTCCTCTTGGGAGCTTAAGACAAGATAAGTCCAGGAATGCGAGGTCTCATAGTGTCCGAAATCCTTTCAATCTGGTGGTATTTGAGGTTCCTACAGTGGAAGGGTAGGGTGTTGTAAATTGGCATATATGCAGCCGTATATCTGTGTGCTCACAGCATGGCTAGATATGTCACAGGTGGGTTGAATACGTAGACTTCTGGCTATGTTTCATAGTCTCATGGTAAATGTTGAATGTGATTCACCCTTGTTTCCAGATACAGAGAAAAACCAGAATGAAGAGGCCTGTTCAGTTGGTAACAGTTTCGTGGTTTTAAGTGTGTATTTCTTATAGGCATTTAATGCTCCTGTGAAAGAAAAGTTATTAAATGTGGGTTAGTATTGAGAGTCTGATTGTCATCTAGGTAAATTCCCATGTCGGATGTATCCTTCAATAGAAGCGAATGTGGGAGGGATTCAATGATATAATATGTGTCTCTTATCCCTTGAATCCCTCATCATCTGTATATAACCTGCGGTTTTTAATAAGTGCAGGTAGCAGGAAATATTTCCAATAGGTTTTGGGCCTTGTGTAATTCCAGGAGGGAATCTTTAGAAGTGAGAGTAGTATGTTAACTATTGTGTAGGATTGCCCTCTAGTGGAAGTTCAGGGAAGGAATCCTGCAGCAATTTTAGAGCTTACAGCTTTTGGTCAACATTTTAGTGAGGATTTGAGACAAAAGCATTAAAAGAGTAATGAAAAAGAAAAAGAAAAACAAAAAAGTCCTATCCTTCTTTTCTTTCTATCTCCAAGAGATAAAATAAAGACAAAAATTGGTAATTCTGGCGAAAGGGGATGAACAGAAGATCAGTAGTCTGTCTTAGGTATAGTCCAGGTAGGTGTCGCTATCGCTGGTTTGTGAATTTTCAGTAAATCAGATTTATTTTAATCTTTGACTTTTGGCGCTTTTGGAGGAAGAAGGAGAGTCGTAACTGTTTCTGTTGGCGTTTCTGCGTTTTTTTTCCCTGTTGAGAGGGTGAATGGAACACATCTGATCCGCCGCAGGATGGAGGGTTGGTAATTTCAGGGGGAAGCAAAAATTCTGTGTACCAGTCAGGCAATGCTCCTGGCATAATTTGAAGGTTTTCACAAAATCTGTTCAGTTCATTGGGGGTTCTGAGTGTGTATTGTTTGCCCATGTATGAAGCTTGGAGAGCAAAAGGGAATTTCCATCTATAGTTTATGTTCCTTTCTTTTAGAACCTCCAGGAGGGGTTTCAGTGCCCTTCTGTTCTTTAGTGTTATGGGTGATAGGTCCTGGAACAGTTGTATTATGTTATCATTAAACAAGATCTGATCATTGGATCTTCCTTTTTGTAATACTTCTTCCTTTAAATTGAAATTGGGAAGACAGCATATGATGTCTCTGGGAGGATTATCATCCGGAGCTCTGGGTCTGAGAGCTCTGTGGGCTCTATCAAACTCTATGGGGGAGTGTTCAGGCCTATTTATAAGGCCATTGAATATGGAGGTCAGTGCAGGCTTGATTTGGTCTGGGTTAACAGTTTCTGGTATTCCACGGATTCTTATGTTGTGCCTTCTTCCTCGGTTGTCTAAATCTTCTAAGTGTCTGTTCATATCGATTAGGTGCTGGTTATGTACATTGGTAATGTCGTCTAGCCTGGACAGTGCTTTATCTCTCCTCCTCCCAGCGCGCTCAGATACAGCCATTTGTTCAGAGAGTTTCAATAGCTCAGTTTTAATGTCTGTTATAGCTGAGGTAAACGATCTTTTGATAGCTGCAGCTATGTCGGTCATACTAGCATAGGTCAGAGGTTTGTCTTTATCAAAATTACCTGCAGAGTCCTCAGAAGCTGGTAGGGACACCTCGTCATCCTCCATGTCTTCCTCCATGCTGTGTCTGTGTGTCGACGCCATCTTGGCAGATCTCCCCCCTCCGCTGTATCTGAATTTGCTGAGGTTTCCTGGGGAGATTTTCTTTTTGGGAGTAATCAGAGAGCGGAGAGTATGTCCGTGTGTCGCCCTTCTTAGCTGAGTGAGCATAATCGTTTTCAGAGCGGTGGAAATCAGGACCCGGGTCTCACAGCCACCCGGAGCTCAGTCACGGTGCGGCCTTCCACATTGCGCGCCAAGCCACGCCCCCTATTTTAATGTTAAAATGAGAACATGTCTGTCATCAAGAAGCTTATATTGCAGTGTGTATATTAAGATGTGATGAAAACATTAAGGGAAGTTGAAGCTAAATAGTGATCTTCCTATTAGCCACAGTTTCTTCAATGATTGCAGCAGTAAAGACCCTTATAGTAGCAATGTATGTCGGATTAATAGTTGCATAATTGTGCCAGACCTTGTTGTAAAGGGGGATACACACCAGGCCCAGAGAGATGGGGTGTACTGGGAGCAGCAAGATGGCCGCCGATCACCGAGGGTGGGCCGAAGTCGCGGACTTTCCTAGGACTGGCGGCCGGCCCAGCATGTACCGTTCTGTAGAGGCCCCCAGTTCCTCCGACCGGATCAGTGAATAATATCCCACCGCTACACAGTCACCTTCAGGGAAACATTTAAGTGGCCAGCGGGCCCGTTACTCACTGTGTCTGAGAGATGTGAGATGTGAAGGGCCGGAGCGGCAAGCTGCAAGATGGCGTCAGGCCACGGAAGCCAGAGCTCAGATCAAGGTATCCCCGGAATTTAATCCTCTTCCAGGCGGCCGCCCGATGCTCTCTGATGTAGCAGCAGCTAATATATCAGCTGTAAGTCAGTGGATCCCGGACCCACGAGAGAGGAGAGCAGAGGGATCTGAGCGATCTGCCGGTTCCAAGATGGCGATAGATCTCTGCAGTGTGGGCCTAGTTACAGGCTTAAAAAAAAAAACTGGTGTAGCCGGTCAGGCTCTGCAAATAGTCAGCCAAATTAACAGTTGGGGGTTCCTGGAGTATAATCCTTGTGAGATGAGGTATCTCCAGGCTAGATTAGGCAAGGATGGCAGTGGATTTTCAGCTGTTTGTATGGAGCTCAGCATCCACCGTTCCATTCTGCATCTCAACCAAAGGTGAGAGTCTACCATTAACCTTTACCATTGGTGTTGGACCATTATATAAATTTGATATCCACTTCATCATTTTTGGTCCCAATTCCAAATGCCGCAGTGTGTCCATCATAAATCCCCAGTCTACCCTGTCAAATGCTTTCTCTGCATCTATTGACAGGAGTAGAGCTGGGGATTCGCTTGGTTTACCCCTACGTAACATCAAGATTGTTTTTAGACTATTATCCCTTCCTTCTCTCCCCGGTACAAATCCAGTCTGGTCGGGATTAATCCAAAGTGGTATTATTTTTTTTAGTCTAGTAGCTAAGATTTTAGTGTAGAGTTTTGTATCAGCATTTAATAGAGCGTTAGATCTATAGCTTGAACAGTTGGTTCTGTCTTTCCCTTCTTTAGGTATGATTGTAATGTAGGCTAATAATGATTCTCGTCTTACTTCTTCTTCATCTCCTATATTATTCAGATATTCTTGCATCTTAGGGATCAGTTGTTCTTGACATTTCTTATAATATTTAATCCTGAACCCATCTGGTCCTGGACTTTTTCCTATAAGGGTTTCTTTTATTAGGGCCAGTTTAATCTCCTCTTGCGTTATTTTTTTTCCAATTCTTTTAATTGCTCAAGATGTATTTTTGGTAAATTTGCTTTTTTTTAGATAGTCTTGCATCTTCTTTTTTCTTAGTACTTCCTCGGAGTGTGTCTCCTGTTTTTTTATCGCGTATAATGAGCTGAAGTATTTTTGAAAGGCTAATGCAATATCCGTTGACATGTTTACCACTTCTACTTTCTCATCTTTGATCTTTTTGATGTAATTTGGAGACTTCTTTTTTCTTATCCTTTTGCAAGATATTTTCCTGGCTTATTACCCCATTTAAATCTCTCCTGTAGTACTCTATTATATTCCCTCCTCTCTTCTTGTTCCATCCATTCCTTTAATTGCTCTCTCTTTAGGATTAAAGTCCGATATGTTTCCTTTTCTATGTGCTTTTTATGCCTTATGCCGCGTACACACGAGCGGACTTTACGGCGGACTTTGCCCGGCGGACTGGATTTCGTCGGACAATTCGATGTGTGTGGGCTCCAGCGGACTTTGTTTTCTCAAAAGTTGGACGGACTTAGATTTGAAACTTGTTTCAAATTTATCCGTTGAAATCGAGTCCGGTCGAAAAGTCCGCCGTCTGTATGCTAGTTCGACGGACAAAAAAGCCACGCTAGGGCAGCTATTGGCTACTGGCTATGAACTTCCTTGTTTTAGTCCGGTCGTACGTCATCACGTACGAATTCGACGGACTTTGGTGGATTGTGTGTAGGCAAGTCCGTTCATTCAGAAAGTCAGTCGGAAAGTACGTCGAAAAGTCAGCCGGGCAAAGTCCGCCGTAAAGTCCGCTCGTGTGTACGCGGCATTAGCTCCAATTCATGTATTTCCTTTATAATTCTCATCATATTTTTTCTTCTTTCCTTCTTTTTTCCTGCTTCAATAGATATTAATTTACCCCTGATAACGGCCTTATGTGCCTCCCAGATAATTGCTTCTGATAGTTCTGGGGTATCGTTCTCCTGGAAATATTTTTTTAACTCTTCTGTTATAATTTTTTATGCATCCCTGTCTTCAATTATATCTTTGTTTATTCTCCAAGTACCTTTTTTCAAAGGATTCTCCTTGCAATTTAATTTTTAACATTACTGGACTATGACCTGAAGTTATTATTATTATTAATCCCTGCGTGTCTTCCCAGGGTCCCCCCACCCGGTCCGAGCCAGGGACCGGGAGGGGGGTCCTCACGGGTCGACACGCGAGGGGGCCTTAACTTTGTTCCAGGGTACTTGGGCACTGTATCGACTTGTACAAACAAACCTCCTCCCTCCCTCACAGTTCCCCATAGCCTCCCTACCACCTCCCCCCTCCTCCCCCCACCATGGTGTTGGTAACTTGATCTCATGGTCTCTAGAGCAGAGAGCACTTTTGTTTTATGGGGCGCACCCTTGCCCCCTCTACTCTCCTGTGGCCGAGGTGGAAATCTATAAGGCGCACTGGGCCATTCTCGCCTATAAGGAAGAGAGGCCCCCTGAACACACCGTAGGTCCCGGCCCCTCCTCCCCGCCTCCAACATATTTTTCTCTTTTTCCTTTCTCTTTTCATATTTTTTCTCTTTTTCCTTTCTCCTTTCACAGAAAGGCCAGGACAGCGGGGACAGCGGGGGGGGGGGGGCAAGCAGGTGGGCAGGACTGCTAGTTATCGTTCATGCCGGAGGCAGGGGGAGGGATTCTGGACTCCTCACGGCGCACAGCCTTCCGGCGCCATTACCAGACTCCTCCCTCTCTGCTCAGAGCACATTTTTTAAGGTAACCCACACAGGTGCTCCAGTGGATACGTGGGGTGTCTCCATCTGTGAAACTTGGCCAAAAAAGGTAATTATTCCAGCTTGGTAAAAAAGGGAATTTTAATCATGTCTCCAACTTGGATTTCTTCCCAGACAATTGTACACCACTTCAAAGCAATGTTTCATATTCCTATTTCTGGACTCAAATATCTGTGTGCTAAGTATACCTTTTGTTTCATTCTCATAGGGTGTGTTGCGTTTGATATAAAATATAATTTTTCTATAAGACCCATAGCATTCTGGTGTCACAGAGACAGACTTTCTCAAAGAAATGCTGGATACAATGGGTATTGTTGTATATTGTTACAGTTTTCAACGGGCTATTGTCTCTATTGCTACAGTACACAAGAAAGAGATTTAGTTGTTTGAGGTTTTCAAACTGAAAGAATGACAGTTAGATTACTGTCAGGTGTTGGCTTGATTAGACAATGGGTACTAGGCATGTGCACACTGAAATTTTTTTTTTCGAAATTCGTTTTCGTCCGAAAAATACATTTATTTAGTTACTCCCGAAATTCGTTTTAAAAATTGCATTCGTCCGAAAATCCAAATTAAGGTCGAATCTGTCATTGAAGGCTTATGGTGTCTGTCGAATGTTCAAAGAAGATTCGACGGAGCAGCTGAACTGTACGACGCCATATAGTTTACCTGCTCCGTCGAATCTTCTTAGAACTTTCAACAGACACCATAAGCCAAAGTACGTATGTACTTAGTTCTAGCTATTTTACTGCTCCTCCTCTTTGGTTACAATCAGCCAATAACATTCATCATCATCATTATTTTTATTTATCTTTTCTCCCCTACGTCGAATCTTTTCTCTCTATGTAGAATAATCTTGGACTAATAGAGTTAAGGTTAGGCACATTCGACCACAGGTTTGATGGACACAGATTGTTATTGTCATAATCATGTCGAATCTCCTATCTATATCGAACTGTTGTAGCAACGAAAACAAAAATAAAGTATTTGTTTATGTCGGATCTTTCGTTTTTCGGATTCTGCACTTTCGTTATCGAAAATACCTGAAATTTGGACGAAAATGCATTCGGACGAAAATGAATGCACATGTCTAATGGGTACGTAGATACAGTTTTCAACAGTCCATTGTTTCTACAGTTACAGTAAACAGGCATGTTTTCTGTTGTTTGGTAACTATGGCAAACAGCCTGACACATAAAAGGGGTGAGTAGGGAGATACACACAGACACACAACGTCATGCTGTAACATCAAAAGCCACCCATGAAAGAAGAACAGTGCCTGATGCTCCTGAAAAATCGTTGCCAATGGAGATCACGAACATACAGTAACAGAAGATAAGTAACCTCTAAGTGTATTTGTACTATTATTGACCATAGGCTGTTCAGTTTGCTAGGCATTTTTGCTTGTTATAGATATCTGTCAGTCTTGTATTGTATTCCTAAGATTGTAATGGTTTTGTATGTACAGCATCTTTGTATAGTAAAAAGCACATTTACACACTGCAGAAATCTCAGCTTACTTGCTTATACCACAGAGAAACCTTGCTAGACGCAAGCAAAACATTTGGGGGCTCATGCCGCGATCTGTGCTATAATTCAACTGAAGCAGACCCGTTTTTCTGTAGTGTGTTGTGTAGCTTGTGCTAGGTAAAATGCTGCGTAAGTTGTTTAGGAAAAGCTAGGCTGCAGAGGGTTCTGGTGGCCAGAAGGAAGTGTGCAGCTTACCTATCTGGGCCAGAGACAATGAGTGGGAGCCTCTTGCCAAAGAATTTGTGAAGTATGCTTCTCCCTTGAAGCTGACTTGGGGTGATAAAGTCTCAGATCATTTTGTAGATTTTAGCCTTAAGGGGTTGGATTTAAGTAAAAAAGAGAAGAGGACAGTGTCCACAGTGGGCTGGTATTTCCTTAATGCTATTTACACTGAATCACAGAGAAGGGAGAAGGCAGAGGCAGAAGTTAAGGTATTAAAAGACCAGCTAGCAGTTGCTTCAGAGTGTGTGCATTCAACTGCTAGTCGGGCTGATGATTTACAAGAGCGGTGTGCAGCCCTAAAGACCAAATCAATTAATGCCTTAAGGAAAAGTAAGGGCCGTAAACCTGTTAGTAAAGCCAGGGTACGTGCCATTGTCACATCCCAAAATTGGGATTGTGAGGATGTGCTCTCCTCAAATGATAGTGAGGATGAGGAGATAGAGTTTGATATATTGGCATGATGATCTGCTAGTGTGAAAGAAAAAGTATGCCAGACCTCTCATTACTAAGCATAAGAAACGGCAACATGATAGAGAGGATATGGCAGATGGGGAGGTGCATTATCGCAACCCCAGTGAAGAATATTATTAATCTCTAATATTCTTGTATCTCAGAGGCGCTTCTGGATGAATAGCATTGATAGCCAAACTGACTTAAAACAAAGTGTGAGTTTATTGTCACACAATTGGCATCATAAATACAATGTAAAAAATATAATAGTTCAGTTCAGTGTGGGTAAAAATATATGTAATAGAATAAAAGTTATAAAGCTGTAATAAGCTTATGAAAACATGTGTGCTTCATGGCTGCTGTGCTGTCTTGTGTGTCGTCCAAGAAGAAACAGGAAATGACGTTCTCAGTCTTCTGGCAGAATTGACAGCTGTCCCAACTTATCTCAAAGTATCTTGTGAACATGTCAGTATCATCTATCCTAGTGACTGTGTGTCTGTGTGTGTGTCTGTCTGTGTGTCCTTCAATATGGAAACGTTGGCTTTATATGTTACATGTGAACGTCATAACCTCACACCAACTTAGAACCTTGTATGGCACATATTCATTTCTGCTAGCTTCAGTATGTACTCAGTCATATATGGCATACGATTGACAAGCCCACATGTAACACTCCATACTTGAAGTAATATGCTGATCATGTAATGTCGTATAACCAAACATCTATATAATATGAACACATATTATCAACTTTACATTAGGTAACTATATACTAGTACTTATTAATATGACTGGAACTACAAACTAACTTAACTTAACAGGATATAATCCACAATGTATATTCCTTTAGCTATGTGGACACGTGTCTATTTTTGTCTTCTCATGACATTCTATACCAAGATACCTTAAATGTCATACTCAAATCGGCTACACCAGAAAAATCCAGCAATGCTCAGCTTTAGATGAAGAATCATGTCAAATCTATTGATCAAGGTCATTCACACATACTCTATTTATTATGATTAATCGTAAAACCAAATATGTTTTGCAAGCTTGCCATGAATATAATATAACACCTATAAGTGTCGAATTATGAATTTGGAATAATATTCTAACAATCCCCCCTGAATTATGATTAATCATATCAAAATATTCTAATACATTCATAACATCATTCATGTCACATTTACACATGCTTGTATCAAATGATCGAACACAATATTCCTCAGAACTGAAGCAGCTAGAAATAACTCTCCTTCTAATTGCTTTTTTCTTTACTTTAACTTCTCTTAGATCTATCTATTCAAAATCTAAAAATAATGATATAGAATTTAAAAAATGTATAACATAATGATGACTCATATCTATAATTACTATTATTAATAATAATAACAATAATAATAATTATTATTATTAAAATAAATTATGCAATAATATATTTCCATATTTGTGCTCAAATAATATTTTAGCTCTTTGGAAATATACTTTACACTCTAAAACTTGTACTTTCCATAGTTCTATTAAGAGTGATATGTTTCTTAAGTTATGAACAAAAGATGTTCTATAAACTAGAATGAGTGTGCAGTTGTTACCTAAAAATATTCAATATATGAATAAGGAAAAATAAATAAAAATAATAATGATAATCCTAACTTAATATGAACATTAATATCAGAATAATCGGATTATCAAAAAATGTATATGTGGACAAATGTTTGAGTCCCAAATTGTTTATCTATAGTAGATAAAGTTTCTTCTGATTAATTTTTTTCTTCATGAAATGTCTTTAAAGTTTCTTCTTCAAGTTCTGTTAGATTAGAAAATGCTTGTTGAATAAGATAAAACAGTCATAAATCTGAAGTATAAATCTTTTGTCCAATATTCTTCTCTAGAGGATTCCTTCTTCAACTTTGAATTTTCCTGATATTCTCTTTTCTCTTCATATGAGCTTGTTATCTTCCATATTTATGTGATTTTAGATGCCATTTCTGTAAAAGAAATGCAGTATCATTAATTAGGCAAACTTGTAACTTTTTTCCAACAAATGTTAAAACATTATGAGTCAATAACTTTGTGAATTTGTTAAACTATATGTAAAATAACACTATCTTATATTTTCCTTCAAAGAGAACTTCTGTATGACAATGTACTGTCCTTATCCTGTCTAAGATGGCCTAAACTATAAATCATATGTACTGTGAAGTTTAGGTATGACAGGACGCAACACCTCCTTTGGTCATGATACAAATCTCTGTTTTTACAAACAAAAGAAAAAGTTTTGTACCACCCAGAGATGACAATGGACTATGCCTTTGTCCTCATCTCTAAAAGATTAGAAATGTGCGTAACTGTATTCTGTGTTGAAGCTCTTATTCTAGTGTTAGACTGTTCTGTAGTAACAAGTACTGGCTCTATGTCCTTCTCTGTTCTTATGCTGGAAACCTGAGATAAAGACTTCTCAAATACAGCTGTAAAAACATGTGCTGATGTACATTCCTGAAGATGTCTTCCTTTTACATCTATCTGAATGTGTTTGGATGATAAAGCTCTGAACCATAGAGGATATGTTTTACGACATTCTTTAAAACTATCTTCCTCAAAAATACCTTTTAGTGAGCAGTCAGGTGTCTGTACAATGATTTTGTTTGATTTCACTATGCTCTCTGTAGCTTTAATTGCATAGTAAACACTTAGCAGTTGCTTTACACCTGACTCAAAAGTTTTTTCCAAAAATGATAAAACTCTGGAGAAATAGGCAATTATTTTCTCCTTACCTTCTTGTAATTGAGACAACGTTACTGAGATGGCATTCTCAGATACATGAGTTTTCAAAACAAAAGATGCTTCAGAACAAACCTCTATTGTACTTAATCCTGGAGCATTCTGCAAATCTTTTTTCAACATTTCAAAAGCATTTTTCTCATTTGGACCCCATTGGTCAACTATATTACCTTTATTTCTCAAAAGATTATATAGTGGATGAACTTTTTCTGTGAAACAGTGTACAAACTCTTTGCAATGATTTATTTTATGCAAAAATTGACGCAATGCCTTATGAGTTGTTGGAGGTGGGATTGCAGTGATCTCTCTAACTGTTTCTTGCAACAGTTGTCTCTTTCCTTGACTAATTTGCATGTGAAGGTATTTCACTTGACTTTTCTTTAGCTGGACTTTTGTTGTGTTTAATTTTAAACCTTCAGCTTGTAACATCATAAACAACTCAGACAAAAGAGCAATATGTTCATCGATATTCTGAGTACTCAGCAAAATCGTATCCACATGCTGACAAATGCAGTCTGGCCTAGAAAATTTTGAAAGTATTTTTGCTATAGTTTCATGAACTACACCATCACCAATACCTAGGCCAGGTATTAATCGAGTGAACGTATAAGTCTCTTTTCTGAATGTGAATGCGAGTTTGTACTGGCTGCTAGTAGTTAACGGAAGGGAAAAATGGCTATTCATAATTTTTAATACAGAGAACACTTTGTCCTCAGCATTCAAATTTAACTTTAAGTTAGATTTATCAGGAAGAACTGGGTTATTTGTGATATGTTTATTCAATGTCCTTAAGTCAACTGATAAAGAATATGAATTATCAGTATTTTTTATAGGCCAAATACAGTTATTTACCACTGATTTAGCTTTCTTTACAATTCCAAGTTGTACAAACTCTTGAATAATGGCAGAAAGTGGACCAATTGATTCTAGTGGTAAGTCATACTGATTAAGTGGTTCTGGATCTTTTCCCTCAATATTCAATTCAGTATTTTTCAAAGTTCCAATGTCATTTTTGAACTTTGACCACAAACTTGGAAAACGTTGTACCACTTCCTTTAAAGCACAATTACCATCAACATCAGGCCATTTTTGTTCTGTAGACATATTGGTAATGGAACCAACTTTACTGTATACAGAGGGATCAATAAGCACTGATTTGGGCCTAGATGGATCTTTCCAAATACTTTTATTAGCCAAATCGATCACCCATTTTTGTTCATTGATTACATCAATGCTGAGTATATTCTCTGCTTTGTGACATACCCAAATGTTAATGTTAGTTTTCACTAATCCAGGTACTTCGAATGTTACATTAGATACCTGTCTAGCAGTGGAATTACCTGTATTATTAAAACCCACTATATTACACATAGGAGAATTTGGTTTCACAGGTATGTTTTCTTTGGTAAGGCTAATCTCAGATCCACTGTCAATGAGACAATTAATGTTTTTACCATTCAGCAAACATTGTATATATGGCCTACCATTCTCGTCCAAAATAATTGGTGCTACATATTGTAATGGCAGAGAAATTGAATCCTGATGTGATTCTATTTTTGGCAATGGCAATAAACCCTTTTTTTCAGTGACAGTGTTGTCTGAACTGCTGTTAACAGTCAAATTACTGATCTGTTTGACTTCAGTGGCATAAGGCATTTCAGTCAAAATGTTATCTTGACATGAAAAAACAGTTTGTACAAAAGCTGATTTTTCATTCTCTATATCTTTAGTTTTTATTTGTGAGTCTCTCTTAAATTTACAGCAATGTTTTCTCATATGACCAGATCTATGACAGTAAAGACACGTGATAGGCTCTCCTTGCCTCACTTGTCTGCAGCTGTCCTTGTCATTCCTGCCAAGACCTGTCGTTTCTGACATGTCCGCAGCCTGACTATTTTTGTCACATTGAATTATAGCTATCTCGTGTGTGAGATTGCTTTGATTCAATTGTCTCCTAATTTTATCAATGAAGCTTACTACATCATTTAAATTTTGACGTTCCTGCGCTATGGCTACTGAAGTTGGGTCAAGGTATTTAAATTTTTTATGAAAGCTGTTTTTAAACCTGAATCATTGTCATCATCTACTCCAAATATCATTTCATAAACCTTGCAAAATTTAATTTTAAAGTCAATTGGATTTTCTTCTGCAGTAGTCTGTAAAAGATCTAACATTTCTATGGTCGGTATTTGCTCACCGGTCATACATAGCAATAATTGTCGCAGTCTATCTGTCGCGTCATTTTGTTTTTCCTGACCTTCGTCATCAATAACAGGTGTGTTAATTCGTTTAGCGAAATTAACAGGAACCCACAACTGAAATATGTAATTGCGTTGATCATTTGACAGATTAAAACGATCCGCAAACATTTCAAATAAAACCCAATTGGAAAATACAGTTGCCTCAGTGTCATAAATAGGAAAATCTTTTAAAACTTTCATAAGTTAGTCATGTATTTGCAACTTTAGTTTTGCAGTTCTACATAATAAGTTTTTATGTTTCATTTCTTTTTCATCAGTAGCATCAACATTCTCCATATCCGAACCTTCCGGAATATAAGAGGATTGTTGCTTACATTTACATTCAGTCTTTTTGTCATCTGTAGTTATTACAGCAATCTGTGTCAATCTACTGTCATTCTGAAGCTTTTCCAAAAGATTTGTTTTGGAGTCAATTTGTTCCTCAAGATTCTCTATATAATTACAAAAAATTTGACAGTTTGGACAACTAAGAGAATCTGGAGACAAATTTTCATGTTTCCCTGTGTTCTGTACAGTGTTACATTCTGTCTGCTGTAATGTACACACATTTTTAGCAGGTAAATCAACATTAATAATCATTTTGTTAAATATTCTCACTAAGCTTAAGATATTAGCTATCGTTTTACATAATTTATGTACAGTGAACCTGGATTTATCAATCTGTGTATTGGCATTTAAGCATTCATTGTACATATATCTCCACAAGTGACTGTCATTTGGATATAAAGACACCTCTTTAAACTCTAGCTTGCTGTCTCTAGCTATTTCATCAATAAATTCCATAACTTTTACTCACCGTATTTAGAAGAATTTCTCGTCTTCAACCGTCTGTTGCTGGACTGTTGTCCACATCTGACGCAACACAAACACCTCTTGATTGATAGGTTCTGAACCGTCTTTTTCTCGAGACTTGAATATTCGCAAAACTGCGCTAATCTCTCCCCCCTCAGCAAGGATCGAGATTTCCGTAAAAATTGAGAAATGACGGAAGTTTCTGGCTCGCCAAAATGAAGAATATTATTAATCTCTAATATTCTTGTATCTCAGAGGCGCTTCTGGATGAATAGCATTGATAGCCAAACTGACTTAAAACAAAGTGTGAGTTTATTGTCACACAATTGGCATCATAAATACAATGTAAAAAATATAATAGTTCAGTTCAGTGTGGGTAAAAATATATGTAATAGAATAAAAGTTATAAAGCTGTAATAAGCTTATGAAAACATGTGTGCTTCATGGCTGCTGTGCTGTCTTGTGTGTCGTCCAAGAAGAAACAGGAAATGACGTTCTCAGTCTTCTGGCAGAATTGACAGCTGTCCCAACTTATCTCAAAGTATCTTGTGAACATGTCAGTATCATCTATCCTAGTGACTGTGTGTCTGTGTGTGTGTCTGTCTGTGTGTCTGTGTGTCCTTCAATATGGAAACGTTGGCTTTATATGTTACATGTGAACGTGTGAACGTCATAACCTCACACCAACTTAGAACCTTGTATGGCACATATTCATTTCTGCTAGCTTCAGTATGTACTCATAGTCATATATGGCATACGATTGACAAGCCCACATGTAACACTCCATACTTGAAGTAATATGCTGATCATGTAATGTCGTATAACCAAACATCTATATAATATGAACACATATTATCAACTTTACATTAAGTAACTATATACTAGTACTTATTAATATGACTGGAACTACAAACTAACTTAACTTAACAGGATATAATCCACAATGTATATTCCTTTAGCTATGTGGACACGTGTCTATTTTTGTCTTCTCATGACATTCTATACCAAGATACCTTAAATGTCATACTCAAATCGGCTACACCAGAAAAATCCAGCAATGCTCAGCTTTAGATGAAGAATCATGTCAAATCTATTGATCAAGGTCATTCACACATACTCTATTTATTATGATTAATCATAAAACCAAATATGTTTTGCAAGCTTGCCATGAATATAATATAACACCTATAAGTGCCGAATTATGAATTTGGAATAATATTCTAACACCCAGAGATGCTGAATTTGAAGAAGTACGGGAGTTTACACAAACTGAACTCCATGAGCTGACAAAACAATACAAACAAAGGTCTGGGGAGCCCCTATTGACCTACGCTTATGGGATGAAGGGGCGGACAGTGTTGTTTTGTCAGGTAAGGAAGCAGTGACTATGGGAGTGTTAACCCATGATCCACAATTGCGTCAGGCAATGCGAAAAGCCCAAGAGTTTAGCGTGAATTTTTCATTGTTAGACCTTGTGAGAGATGGAATAGTCCGAGTATACGCTAGTCCTACTGACCTGGAAAATACCTACTCATGGAGAGCAATAGGAGAGGGTATTTCCAGGTTACGTAAGATGGGTTGTATAACCAGACTAAATACGTTTTGAGATTGGATGAGTGCAGATATGGAACCCTTTACGCCTGCTCTGCGCTCCAAGCTGCTGAAGTCTGCGCCATTTAATCTCAGGGCTCCATTATTGTCCTTGTTGGGAGGCCTGGGATTAAACATCAAGGTTCCTGAAGCCACAATCCTTTTAAGCCAGTTGGGGGAGCTAGAGGAGGCTAAAACAAAGTCTGTCAGGGCAATAAATAAGGTCAAGGCCAGACAGGAAGAATACAAGCAGAAAAGAACAGAGAACAAAGGGAATGGGGTAGAGAAGACAAGAGGTGAAGAGAAAACCAGGCTAGTTATTTCTAGGAAACAAATGTGGGTGGACCTATTAAGGGCAGGAGTACTTAAAGATGAGATAGATGGCATTTCTACTGCAGAAATGCTGAAGAGGCGGAAACATTTAGTAGGGAAAACTGTCAGGGTTAGAAACACTACTCCTAGTGAAGATAACACCAGCCTGGACTTAGAGAAAACAGAACAGACCCCTCCTGTTAGCCCCAAACCAATTCCCAAAACTGAACATGAACCCAAATCCCTTTATCCTGGGGAGGAGTTAGAGAGAATCAGAAAAGGGGATTGGGAGGTTCCTTATCCTTTATGAAGGGAAGGTGAGTCTCCTGTAATAGCCGTGAGGGCAGTGACAGCAGGAGATTGACACCCATATGCACCTGTCACTGTATGGTGGGGGAAGTCATCTTCTCCTACACATGTAATGGCTTTAGTTGATAGCGGAGCTGAAGTTACACTTTTGCAAGGAAATACTTCCCATCACAAAGGAGAATTGATTTATGTAGAAGGTTTGGGAGGGCAAACTACACCAGCAGTTAGGATACGGGTGAAATTGGCTATTGGCAAGGGATCAGGATTTATGACAAATGTTTTGGTATCAGAGTTACCCGAAAATATTCTTGGGATGGATGTACTTCAAGGTCAGTCAATTCAGGCTGAAAGAGGTACATTCACATTCGGGTATCCTGATAAAGCGTATCTGGTTAGGGCGGTGAAGGCTGTGGTCAGAGGTCATGCGAAATGGACCCCTGTCTACATTCCTCCACCAGAGAAGCCAGTCTGTCTCAAGCAGTACAGACTTCCTGGAAGCCACAAAGAAATTGGGGAGACTATTCAAGAACTGTTGAGAGCAAGGATCCTTAGACCTGTTATAAGTCCTTTCTCATCTCCGGTGTTCCCAGTAAAAAAACCTGATGGGACATATAGAATGACTGTGGATTACAGAGGTCTAAACAAAGTGGCACCTCCATTGAAGTCAGCTGTACCAGATATGATCTCAATTGTTGAGAAAATTGCTAAAAATGCAGGAGAATATCATGCTGTGATAGACCTGGCTAATGCTTTCTTTTCGATTTTAATAGACCCAGATTGTCAAGACCAGTTTGCTATGGTGTGGGACGGCCGCCAGTACACTTTCACCTTGCTTCCTGAAGATTAAGTTCATTCTCCAACGATTTGTCATAGACTGATTGCCCGAGATTTAAGTAGCCTGAGTTTGAAAGTCGCTGTGTTCCACTACATTGATGACATCATGATCTCTGGAACAAAAGAAGATGTAACTGAAGCACTGCACCTGCTGATAGAGCACATGGAGAACAGAGGGTGGGCTATCAACAGAGACAAAGTCCAATGACCTGCCACAGAAGTGAAATTCCTGCGAATGATGTGGACTGGGCTGCAGAGGAAAATTCCAGAGACAGTTGTGCAAACTATCCAGGCTCTGTCACCCCCTACTACCAAAGAGGAGGCACAGAAGTTCATTGGAGTTGTGGGGTTCTGGAGATCGTTCATCCCACATCTTGGACTGATTCTAAGGCCTATATATAATGTCACCAGAAAAAAAGACTGATATCTAATGGGGTTCAGAGCAGCGGACTGCATTCCTGGCTGCTAAAGAAGCTATTTTGCAGCATCAGGGATTAGGACCCATGAGACAAGGAGTACCATTTCAGCTGGATGTAGTGGAGCAGAATGGTACCATATCTTGGAGTCTGTGGCAGCCAAATGAAAAGAAAGGACTGAGAGCAATACCCATTGGATTTTGGTCCAAACAACTGACAGCGGCACAGAAGAGATACACGCCCCTAGGGAAGTACCTGTTTGGGGCCTAAACAGCACTTCAACATGTAGAGACCATTACAGGAAAGGACACAGTCACCATCCATACTGCATTGCCAATAGCAGGATGGGTGAGAGATAATGGACTGACCACTAGGGCAGCTGTAGCCCAGAACCAGACACTAATGAAATGGAAGTGGTACCTTCAAGAAAGAGGGGGTATTGCAGCTGGGGATGTTAGAGACATTTCAAAACAGTTGGCAGGGCTTGTTACTTTTACCAGCACCCGGCCAGAAGAAGAAATTCCTTTGCTGCAGTCATCCCCCATTCAAGAAAAGACAATTCAATAAGCAGCGCAGGTTACAGTGTGTAATAATAAGTCCCAATGCACATTTAAGGAAGTCCTTTTAGCTCCGAGAAGCTATTTGTGAGATGTATACGGTCCGTTGCTAGGGCAGCCTTATCAAGGGGGTAAAGCCACTCCAATATATAGAACAAGAAATAAACAAAAAAGCGCCTCTTAGTAGGATCGTAAAAATTTAATGTTACAATTACATTAGCACACTCACATATGGAGACTGTGTAGTCCGGCAGGGGTGAAGTCAGTAGAGGCCATGTCCGTGCTCTCAGATGCTTAGTTCCTCACTACTGGCTGCTGTCGTTGTGCCAGCTTCCGGGTTACGATCGTCGACCGCTGTTCACAACGAGGCTTGGTCAGGCAGTCAGGTGGAAGGCTGGAACGCAGATGGAGTAGTGGCACTGTACTGCTGTAAAGCAACGCGTTTCAGAGCATGCGCATTGCGGCGCGCTCCTTTGTCAAGCTATCCCCCATTCAAGAGGCTCCACCCTTTGAGTCTCTGTCAGAAGACATGAAGGAGTCAGCGTGGTTCACTGATGGTTCAGCCATAGTCACCTCATCTGGACATAAATGGACAGCAGCAGCCTACAACCCAAGTACAGACACAGTCCTGCAGGAGACCGGAATTGGAGGGTCCAATCAGTATGCAGAGTTGAAAGCTGTGGTGATGACTCTTCAGGAGGATCCTTCTTCCCATGTCACTATCTACACTGACAGCTGGGCAGTTTTTAAAGGACTGACAACTTGGATGCCCACGTGGAAGTCCAATGAATGGATGATTCATGGAAAGGTGGTGTGGGGAGGCAAGGAAGTCTGGGACTACATCTGGAAGGAAGCTCACTCCCGCACCATAAAAGTGGGGCATGTTGATGCACATGTGCCCCTAGTCCCAGACTTTGAGAACTATAACAGAGTTGTAGATGAAATCGCCAAAGTGAAGGCAGTTGTGCCAATTGATCCTGTCTTGATGAACTTGGCCAACTGGGCCCACAAGCAATCTGGACATTTAGGGCAGAAAGCAACATATGAATGGGCACAGCAGAGAGGATTGCCTATATCCATGGACATGATAAAAACTGTAATAGGGAACTGTACAGTATGTGCATAAGTGCGATAATGGCCATTGCAAAAGTATTCTTATTCACCGGGTTGATTAAGAGGGGTGAGAGGCCTGCAGAGATCTGGCAGATTGACTTCATTGGTCCCCTGCCCCGGGGAAACAATGGACTGAGATATTGTTGCACTGCAGACTTATGCTTGTTCATCCTTGCAAACGTGCAGATCAAGCCGCAACGCTTCAACTGCTCCAGAAACTTGTCATTGCTTATGGTTGTCCCAAACAAGTCCAAAGTGATAATGGCTCACACTTCACCGGATCAACAGTACAGCAGTGGGCCAAAGATTCTGGAGTGTACTGGTTGTGTCACATCCCATACCATCCACAGGCAGCTGGTTTGATTGAAAGATACAACGGGCTATTGAAGGACCAGATACGCAAACTTACACCCACACATACACTAAGGGGATGGGATCGGTTCCTCACACAGGCAGTCATGTTGTTAAATTCTAGGCCAATAGCCAAAAGCACACCATATGAGAGGATGGTAGGGGCTGGGGCACAGATTCCACAGCTGTAGTGCAGAGTTCAGTATTTATGTAAGGTTCCTAAAAGAACAGGGCTTAACAGATACCATGTTTCTGCTTCCCATGACATAGAAACCAAGAGTGACGTATCTGAAGCTGATGCCTATCTAGGAATGAGAGGGAATCTGGCAGGAAGGTTTGAAGTTACATTTGCATTGACAGATGAGCTTCAAGACAGTGGCTGGGACTCTGACTGGTTAGTGGATACTTCTCAGCAAGAATGGAAAGTGAGGCTTCATAACAGCAAACCTTCCAAAATAAACAACAGTGATCTTCTGGGAAATATCAGTATATTTCCTCTCCTCCCTATTGATGTTCTTTGGTAGGGTCAGAAGTGGATACAGGCAGGGGGCAAAGTGTTAGTCAGATATCCAGGCAAGAAGCCATTTAGAGGAGAGATTTTAGCTGAAGGGCCTGGATCTACTGTTTATGTATTATTAGAAGGAACAGATAATCCGCTTTGTTTTCCACTCCACAGGCTGACTCCGATTTGATCCATAGGACATGATGGAAAGAATGACGGAAGATCGCAAGAGCTGTGGAGAGCAAGGCCTTTGATGTAGTACAAGCCTGGACTTGTTTCTAAAGAACTTTAGAATGGACTTTCTAATGAACTTTTAAAGACTGAAAAACCTTTTCAATGACAGAAATATGGGAGGTGTTGCATTCAAGGAAAATTCATGTTTAGAATGAGTTTAGTAATGAAGAGATTTTCTGTGTGTAGAAAAATCAAGGGCAGAATGTGTTGCGTTTGATATAAAATATAATTTTTCTATAAGACTCATAGCATTCTGGTGTCACAGACAGACTTTCTCAAACAAATGCTGGATACAATGGGTATTGTTGTATTGTTACAGTTTTCAACAGGCTATTGTCTCTATTGCTACAGTACACAAGAAAGATTTAGTTGTTTGAGGTTTTCAAACTGAAAGAATGACAGTTAGATTACTGTCAGGTGTTGGCTCGATTAGACAATGGGTACGTAGATACAGTTTTCAACAGTCCATCGTTTCTACAGTTACAGAAAACAGGCATGTTTTCTGTTGTTTGGTAACTATGGCAAACAGCCTGGCACATAAAAGGGGTGAGTAGGGAGACACACACACAGACACACACCATCATGCTGTAACATCAAAAGCCACCCATGATAGTAGAACAGTGCCTGATGCTCCCGAAAAATCGTTGCCAATGGAGATCACGAACATACAGTAACAGAAGATAAGTAACCTCTAAGTGTATTTGTACTATTATAGACCATAGGCTGTTCAGTTTGCTAGGCATTTTTGCTTGTTATAGATATCTGTCAGTCTTGTATTGTATTCCTAAGATTGCAATAGTTTTGTATGTACAGCATCTTTGTATAGTAAAAAGCACATTTACACACTGCATAAATCTCATATTCCTTGCTTATACCACAGAGTAACCTTGCTAGATAGACACAAGCAAAACATAGGGGAGAAAAGACTCAGACAGCAGTCAGAGGATAACAGGGACCCCCCGACATCGCCAACCTGATTGGAAAATTAGCCCAATCCCCCCGAGGATCTTGAGGAAGGAGAGGTGGATGAAGTGGGCGAGATGTGCACCCCACCAGGTGAGTGTCTGACACCCCAGCTTCAGGCAATCTATGTATGCCTGCATATTTCTAAATACATGTTTTTTCATCAATTTTAAGTGATGTGCTGGTTGTAGAAGGGGAAGCGGCGAAACCATTTTCAAGTGACAGCGCACAAAGACTAATTGGTCAGATCATGGCCTGGAATGGAGAAATTGATGAAATGCGCAATCGCCTGGACATGCAGCAGGAAATGAAGAACATGATCGATGTTTTGGGGAGAATTTAGTTTTTCCCAAAAACTAAATCAATCATGTTCTTTATTTCCTTTTTAGATGACCACATTAAGTGTTTTTAATCTTTTACAATTTTAAAAGCCAAATTTTAAAGATGCACGCGGTGTGTCAACATGTGCTACCTGCCATCAGGGGATCTCAATGTACACGTTTTGTGGGTGCAACCCCTTCCTCATAACGTTAGTAGGTGAGAGGAAGGGATTGCACCCACAAAACACATCCATTGATTCCCCATGATGGGAGATAGCACATGTTGATGTGCTGGTTGTAGAAGGGGAAGCGGCGAAACCATTTTCAAGTGACAGCGCACAAAGACTAATTGGTCAGATCATGGCCTGGAATGGAGAAATTGATGAAATGCGCAATCGCCTGGACATGCAGCAGGAAATGAAGAACATGATCGATGTTTTGGGGAGAATTTAGTTTTTCCCAAAAACTAAATCAATCATGTTCTTTATTTCCTTTTTAGATGACCACATTAAGTGTTTTTAATTTTTTACAATTTTAAAAGCCAAATTTTAAAGATGCACGCGGTGTGTCAACATGTGCTACCTGCCATCAGGGGATCTCAATGTACACGTTTTGTGGGTGCAACCCCTTCCTCATAACGTTAGTAGGTGAGAGGAAGGGATTGCACCCACAAAACACATCCATTGATTCCCCATGATGGGAGATAGCACATGTTGACATTACCCATTTGGAATTCCAATTAGTGTGCATGTTCAAAATTTGGCTTTTACAGGGGTGACATCACCCCATCTGATTTTTGGCAATATCAAGGCATTTTTTACACTATAATGTCTGATATTGCCTTCATTTTCTAGATGTTGAACTTTGTAAGTTCCAGAGTTTTGTGTATGTTATGTTTTAAAACATGCCTGTTTGTAAAAAAAAAAAAAATTAAGTTTTTTTACAAAAGAAAATCTATTGTTAAAAAAAGAAATATATATTTTAAAACAAAAAATTATAAACACACATGTGAATGTGCACAGATTAAAAACTTTGCTAATCAACAATGTGTGGATTCTTCTTTCAATGCTCAATATCAGTTTTGTAAGTAATTTTTTGTTTACAGTGACAATGGGGCTTATTTACTAAAGGAAAATCCACTTGGCACTACAAGTGCACTAGGAGAACCTAGGAGACAGCCAAAAAGAAAAGCAAGCAATGAATACATTTCGAGATTTTATCTGATCATTATTATTTTATTAATAACAATCAGACATTGTCTAGCATTGCAATGGCCCCCTACCCGTAAAATAATTAACATATTTCTCCCTAACTTCACGGGCGCTTTGGGGGGCCAAGCCAGTATGGCCAGTATCCAGGCCCGTCAGAGGATTGTCTGTAAGTCTGGCCTCAGGCCCAACTGGTGCAATATAATTTCTTGCATTTTTTTCTTAAAAAATTGTGCAGAGCTACTAGATTGATGTTGGTTCTGCATCAGGTTGTCTCCCCAGACCAAACAGGGTTTATGCCCAAAAAGGCCATGGATATTAACTTGCGCAGGGTTTTTACCCACACTCAGCTGGGTCCAGATATTCCCAGCGGTGGAATACTGGTCTTTCTAGATCTAGAAAAGGCCTTTGATTCCGTGGATTGGAATTACATGAGGGTGGTATTAGAGGTACTTGGATTCGGTCCTAGGTTACGGAAGTGGATCGACATTCTATATCATTGTCCTTCAGCAGCCATAAAGTTGAACAATATGTTATCCAAATTTTTTCCAATATATAGGGGCACCCGCCAAAGATGCCCTTTATCCCCAGGTCTTTTCTCTATCATGATTGAGCCCTTGGCAGCGGCCCTGCGAGCCTCTGAGGAGGTACAAGGGATAACGGTGGGTAGTCTGACTGAAAAAACGGCACTGTATGCGGATGATATGGTTCTTTTTTTGCGAGACTCCAAGCAATCCCTGTCGGCAGCGTTGGACATCCTAAATTCCTTTGCTCGTTTTTCGGGTCTGAGGTACAACTGGGGGAAATCCCAGATTCTATCACTCAGGACACCATCCCCCAGATGTGAGATTCCCACAGACTGTCCTTTGCAGAGGGTAGAGGTGATTAAATATCTGGGATTACATATATCCAACTCCGTATCAGACTTTATTGCCTTGAATGTCGATCCACTTTTGACTAAATTAAAATCCAGGCTACAGGCATGGCAGAATTTACATTTGACGCTCATAGGTAGGGTGAACTTAGTGAAAATGACATTTTTGCCTTTGTTTCTGTATATATTTCGGAATTCCTCTGTTTGGATTCCGAGATATATATTCAAAAAAATAGATCAGCTCATATCGACTTTCCTGTGGCAGGGACGACACCCCCGCATTAAACTTTGGGTGCTGCAGCTGCCGTGGAAACTAGGGGGATTGATGGTCCCAGACTTTCATAGATATTTTTTGGCAGGTCAGCTAGTAGTCGTACATAGGTGGTTTGTTGTGCCTAAGGACGACACTGCTAACACACTAGAGGCAGCAGTTGTTGATTCTTATGAGGCACTGAAACATCTCCCGTTTCAGGGCTCCGTATAGACTCACAATATCCATGCATGCGACCAGTAGGGCATGGGTGGCAGTGACCAAGATGGGCAGTGCTTCTGAGATTTCTCCTCACACACCACTTTGGAAGAATCCTAAACTAGCACATTTCTATGAGCACCCAGATCCGATCATCTGGACTAAATTTGGTATTAAGACGCTGAAAGATATAGTGGGTGGTGGGGAACTTCTACAGTTTGACGCCCTAAAAACCATGTTTAACCTTCCCAACACTCACCTGTTCCGTTATCTTCAGCTAAGGCATGCATACAATGCCCAATTTGGAAATAATGGAATTACCCCGAAAATGAGTGATGTAGAGTCTTTACTGAGGGAGGACACTTTGGACAAGGCCTTGTCTACAATATACAAACAACTGTTCAGTGAGGGGGGAAATCTTGCAAAGTGTAGGGCGATGTGGGGTGAGGTGTTCCCCCAGATGGACGGGGATGACTGGGACAGTGTATGGGACATTAATTTTACCAGCTTGGTTTCTGCTAGAGACCAACTCATTCAATTTAAATTCCTTCATCGCATATATCTTACTCCAGTGAGATTAGCTAAGATGTTCCCTACCCGGTCACCTAGTTGCTGGTGGTGCAGATCCCTCACTGCTGATTTTATGCATATCTTCTGGAATTGCTCGAACATTCAAGCATTTTGGAAGGGAGTTACAGAATATATAGCAGAAGTAACAGCTATTCTTATACAGCCCACAGTAGAAGTGTGCCTTTTGGGGCTGGTAGACAATCTAGCCCCAAAGAGAGTAACTTGTACTTTGCTAACGATCCTCATCTATTATGCTAGAAAAACGATAGTGTTGTCATGGAGAAAACCTAGTCCTCCATCTGTATCAGCATGGAAGGGTGTGGTGAATAGGGCTGCACCTTTATACAAGGCTACATACATTAGCAGGGGCATACCACAAAAATTTGATAAAGTATGGGGCAGTTGGATGAATAGTGAAGCTACGGTGGCGGATTAAGTGGTACCTAATGGAATGGGTTTACAGTGGGTTATAACATGTATGCGACTATCTGATCTATCTTAAATCTTGCACTGACTGTTAATGTGAAAAGGGGGCATATTTACTATTATCTTAGTTTTTTCTTTTACACTGAGTGAAGGTCCGGAGGAAGGAGGAGAGAGTCCATGCTGAAGAAATGTAAATAGTTTATTGTGTGTGTGGCCAAATGGGTCTTGTATGTACCTGTATGTTACAAAAGCAATAAATAAAACTTTTCCAAAAAAAAAATTGTGCAGGATGCAGCATGCTAGGACAATATGATTAAGTTTGTAGTCCGCCATATGGATTGCTGTCAGAAACAAGCGGAACCGGCTGGCCATTATCCCGAAGGCATTCTCCACAACTCTTCTTGCTCTGGCCAGCTGGTAGTTAAAAACCCTTCTCTCCTGGGTGAGGGTCCTTTGGGGGAATGGCCTCATCAGGTGCTCGCCCAGACCGAAGGCTTCATCTGCAATGAAGACAAAGGGGAGTCCTTCCATGTTATTCGCATCAGGTGGCAATCCCAGGCCACCACTCTGGAGACACTGGTAGAACTCCATCTGGGTGAAGACTCCTCCATCCGACATCCGGCCATTCTTCACTACGTCCACATACAGAAATTCATATTGTGCCGACACCACCGCCATTAACACAATACTATGAAACCCCTTATAGTTAAAATAGTATGACCCTGAATGGTTTGGTGGCACAATGTGGACGTGCTTCCCATCTATAGCCCCTCCACAGTTGGGAAAGTCCCAACGGGTGGCAAAATGGGATGCCACAGTCTGCCATTCCTGTGGCATTGAAGGAAACTGGGGAGTGAAACAAGAAAAAAAATATAAGTACTTTTGTACATAACATTGAAAGCAGATTACACAAAAAACATTCTTGCCCAACATCAGTATAACATTTATTTTAATTATTATTTAAAGAATAAAATATAAGGCCCACTTATTAGATTCCTCACCCCCTCTGATGGCCCATTGATAAAATTTAAGGGGGGCTTATAAATTAATTTAAGGATACGCATACCATTTGGACACATTTTAAGGGGGGATTATAAATTAATTTAAGGACACACATACCATTTGGACACAAATTGACAAAATACAATGTTAATGTTAAGTCACTAGACAAGGTGTATATGGGCCCAGGATAGCATGCTGGGGAGGTTAGTGAAGGCAAATATGCATGAAGGACAAAAAAGGAGCATTAAAAGATTACAGCATGCATGAGGACAAAGGGGACATTCACAGCATATTGCAATCATGGTAATTAGGGATTGAGGAAAGAAATACAATACAGTAGCAAACATTAAATATAATAAAATGTGATGTTAAAGGATAAATCTTACCTTAATATAGTCCTTCTGCAGGACCTGAATGATAGCAGAACAGGTCTCTGGGATAATGAACCCCAGAGCCTGGGGGGAGATGCCTGTCAAGAACTTGAGGTCCTGCAGGCTTCTCCGAGTCCCACACCGCAACGTGGTGACTAGCCTCTGCTCTGGAGTAATGGCTTGCCTCATCCAGGTATCCTGCCTGCTGATATAAGGGGTCAGCAAAGCCAACAAATGGTGAAAAATGGGGTCCGTCATCCTGAGAAAGTACCTGAAATTGTCAGGATTATTCTCACGGATCTCACGAAGCAAAGGCATGTCAGAGAATTGGTCATGGTGGAGCAACTAATTCTTGGTTTGGTCCATGAACTCCTCCCCACCCTGTTCATGGACTGGGCTTGGGTCAAAGAATTAACTTCAAACCCCACAAGCACAAACTGAACAACAGTTAAACAATCTGAAAAAACTTGAGTCTGAAAAGCGCGAATCGTTTCTCACCAAACTTCTAGTAACACGAGGTAAACACGAGATTAGCAGAAGGAGCCCAAAGGGTGGCGCACTTGCCATTGCACTTCTGTTTTATAGTCCCGTCCTACCTGGTATATGTCACCGCGTTCTAGACGGTCGGACTTTGGTGTGATCGTGTGTAGGCAAGTCCGTTTCAGCGGAACTCCGTCGAAAAGTCCTTCGCAGTTGAGTCCAACGAAAAGTTCGCTCCTGTGTACACGGCATTAGACACACTCTTAAACTATGTAGACAGCCCTCCCAGAAGAGTTGAAGCTGTATAGCTGCAAAGGATGGGCAAACTCAATAATGAACCCTACGGACTAAGACAGGGATGCCATTAAAGTTCATATGCGTGTAAAGGCAGGCGTCCAATACTTTTTACAATAGAGTGTATTTCATACTAGCATTTAAAGGTGGAAAAGTTTAATTTACTGTGTGTTCAAAATGTATCACTTTATTGCACTATTCACTTTTATGTATTTTGTGATGTGTGGGTAAGTTTTTATAAGCACGACATAGTGTATATTGTTTAAGCAGTAAAAAAAGCCTATTAGGTGGAAGCTAGTAGGAGAGAAAGAGGTGAGAAAAAATAGTTTTTAGAGCCACCAATTCAGCCCCGGAAGGTTTTACCCACTTCCTGACCAGGCCATTTTTTGCGATACGGCACTGCGTTGCTTTAACTCACACTTGCGCTGTCATGCAATGCTGTACCCAAATAAAATTAATGTCCTTTTTTCCCCAAATAGAGCTTTCTTTTGGAGGTATTTGATCACCATCATCATCATCAATTTTTTGCGCTATATACCAAAAAAGAGCAGCAATTTTGAATAAAAAAACAATATTTCTTACTTTCTGCTATAAAACATTCCCAATAAAACATTTAAAAAATAAAATTTCTTCATCAGTTTATGCCAATATGTGATTTGCTACATATTTTTGGTAAAAAAAATCCCAATAAGCGTTTATTGTTTGGTTTGCGCAAAAGTTATCGCGTCTACAAACTATGGGTTAGATTTATGGCATTTTTATTTTTACTATTAATGGTGGCGATCAGTGATTTTTAGCAGGCCTGCGACATTGTGGCACACAAATCTGACCCTAAGTGACACTTTTTGGGGACCAGTGACACCATAAATGACACTGGCGGGGGTTAACACGAGGGGGCGATCCAGGGGTTAAGTGTGTCCTAGAGAGGTGCTTTCTAACTGTGGGGGGAGTGTTACACTGGAGGAAAACAAAGATCGTCTTTCAGCTTAGCTGAAATAGAAGATCTTTCTTTTCCTCACTAACAGATCAGCGGTGTGCCACCGCTGCTCCGTGCCTGCCAAGCCCGCTGATTAGCTCCTGTTGTGTTCAATCATAGCGGGAGCTGCGCTTTGGCTGCATGCGCACGCCCCTACACAGCATGCACAAAATCACATACAGGTACAGAGTAGGTAAGTATGACACGTTTGCTACTTTAATTTTAAAAAAAATAGCATTTACAATCACTTTAACCATTATCACCATAAGATGGCTGTGGTGGGAATCTCCAAATGACTCCCAATGGTACTGTGAGGTAGCTTTTAGTGCTCAAGCCTTTCCAGCTTTTTCAATATTTAATTCCTGAGAGGCTGTGCAACAGCTCTAGCCCTTGAGTCTGCTCTGCAGCTAACGGGGTACATAGAGGTCTAAAAAGCGCAACAGCAGAGCCCAAAAATTTTTCAGTACTGTGAAGTTCAAGTATCCCCTTCACATAGCTGTTGCGAAGGATATGCTGACCCAGAGAGTTGCTGTGGAGAGACAAGCCCAAGTGTTTTTAAAGTCTTGACCTAAGTCATCAAAGTAAAAAGATTAATGGTGTTGGGAACCTCTTGATTGAAGATATAATAAAATGAAAAAATAATATTAAAAAGGTAGGCAAAAATATACAATACTTTTTCTCAGCAGAGCTGAGAAAAGGGCATCCAACTATGCAATACACACGGTCGGACATTGATCGGACATTCCGACAGCAAAATCCATGGATTTTTTCAGACGGATGTTGGCCAAAACTTGTCTTGCATACACATGGTCACACAAAGTTGTCGGAAAATCCGATCATTCTGAACGTGGTGACGTAAAACACGTACGTCGGGACTATAAACGGGGCAGTATAGCTTTCGTCTCTTAATTTATTCTGATTCGTGTACACACGATCGGAATTTCCGACAACAGATTTTATTGTCGGAAAATTTTATAGCAAGCTCTCAAACTTTGTGTGTCGGAAATTCCAATGGAAAATGTGTGATGGAGCCTACACACGGTCGGAATTTCCGACAACAAGGTCCTATCACACATTTTCCATTGGAAAATCCGACCGTGTGTATGGGGCATAACTGCACACATTTATTGTTTCATAGTGCCTCTCATTCAGGCACAACCCCAGAGTGCTTTCAGAAATATATGTACAGTGGAACAATAAACTGACTAACCCAGAAGGAAGACTGAGATTTGGTGAGTGGAAATAAGTCTGCAAGTCTCCTGTTAGCTATCCAATGTGTTCCACGAATACTGTTGCCACTGAGGTGGTGTTAGTTCAAAGCTATACTGATATTTTGCTCTCATCTAACCTGCTAAACTGTCCTGTTCTAGATCAAATTGACACAAACCTCTCTTGACAGCAGCTGACAATCCACTGAGTCATAACTGTGCGGAATGTCTGCAGATCTACAAGGATGCCTTGATCATCAGGGTCGAACAGCTTACTTAAGACCTGAAGACGATTTCCATCGCAGCTTGCATCTGTGACACTCTTTAGGTAGTCAATTATCTGGATTACCGACACCTTTCCTATAAACACAATCAATCACAAATGTGAACATTTCTTCTTATGTTTTCTTGTAATGCTCTTTCAATAGTATGCAAAATAAAGAGCAACTCCACTGTCATTGAGAAAAAAATAATCCCCTCTGAGTGATCAATGTACATTGCAGGGATTTCAACTTACATTATACATTGTTTCAACTTACATCGTGAGATGTAAGTGTTTGTTGTCCACAGAGTGAATCTAAACGGGAGTGATCTTTTCATTGTTTAATCAGCTGATACATGTGCAATGATCTATTGAGCAATTAACCTTTTGAGGGTATCTCACCAAAAATTATATTTTGTTGCAGAGGATGCCTAAAGTCTGACTTATATCCTAATGCAGACTTGTGAGCCAATCACATAAGCAGGAAATTACATTTCTGGGGGTTATCCTTACACCAACGATGTATGTAATGCCTCCAGGTTGCCATATTGCATTGAATTTTAAAGAAAATTGCAGCGCTACAAAAGGAAAGGTAATTTTTAATAAGATTCACTTGCAATATGGCTTGTGTAGCAATTGTATATGCTATATTATTTACTTTTTTATTTGTTATTTTTTCCCCACAAAAGTGGAATTACCCTTTAAGGTAGGTAAATAGTCTAGTGCATAGATGTCATGTGTACCAGTAAACCCAGATTGCTATAAATATTAACCTGAAAGGCTCAAGAGCTTAGTGTGTATTTGTGAATATCATTGTTTTAAGAAGGCAAATTAATACCTTAATGTATTACTATATTACTAAAAGAAGTATACTGTATCTCAATATTTTAAATTTTCGAAGTTCTAATGTTAATGTTTACCCTACATTCAGTATATGTTGAAGGTAGCTAAATGAGAAACGAGTAGACATCATTTACAGATCACAAAGATGTACTGATCATTTCTAGATGAGCGACACTATGGGAGTTAAAAATGCTGGGGAAAGTTGGATGTATTTGAAAACCAAAAAAGGTTGCATGAGTAATTTGTTTAAACATGGATAGAACAGACTAAAGTAGGAGCTGCAGGAATCACGCTTCTGGGATTTACAACCTTATAACTGCTTTTTAAACTTATAACTGCTTTTTTTACTGCACAGATTTACTTTACAACAACGCAGCATATTTCCACTCTTCAACATCAAAACTGCACAACTCCATTCCTCCGCATCACTACTGCACCAATCTTTTTACCCATGTAACTACTGTACAACTCCACTCTCCCACATTCCTACTGCGCAACTCTTCCTGCATTACTACTCCACTCTCCCACATCACTACTGTGCAACTCTGTTTGCCCATTCTACTACTGCACAGCTTCACCTTTTCACATTCCTACTGCACAATTCTTCCTGCATCATTACTCCAGTCTCCCACTTAACTATTGCACAGTTTATTAAGTCTCATATAGTAGTCTGTTTGCGTCCACCGTAGGATTCTTTCTTTTGATAAAAGGATACTTTGCTGTACTCCAATATTTTTATTTGGTGTTGAAGAAAACAAAACAGTGATTTTTGATTTGCCATTTCTTGTTGAGCGAATGTATGCTCTAAATAGCATTGGATTTTATGCTTTAATTTAGTAGCGCTTTATTTAAACATGTCTGTAATACATGCCTTCTGAGAGGTAGCAGACAGGACCCATAGTGTCCTCAAGTTAAGGATACAAATGGAGTGTTCTAGAGGTATTTTATGACCACTAAACACAAACCCTAGGAATAAGCTAATAAATAAAATACATAAATAAAAAAATACCAATAGTAAGAAAAACGTATTAGGTAATTATTGCAACATGAAGTATAGGCAGGGAAGAACAAAGTCTCCCACAAAAGTGTTGTTAAGACCTAGGTTGGATTTCCTTGCCCAGTGCACCACATCTATGCAGGACAACACAGGATCAATGAGACATGTATCCATGGCAGATGAGAATTTCTGTGCCACAATTAGTCATAAGATTTATTTAAAAAGAGTGATCATTACGCATAAACTTTATTGCTGGCAGGGCTGGATACAGCACAAGGCCACATAGGACACCATCATACCTCCCAACTTTTTGAGATGGGAATGAGGGACACTGTTGGAAGGCAACATGGTCTAATATCATAGTTCTGGAGTTTCTTTCTGGTTGATACAATCAAGTTGGAATGCAACAAGTTGCACATCAAAGCTTTGTAGCATATCAGAATATTCTGAGATCGGGCCTCCATCAAGGCTGAACAAAAGCTTGGCTCCTGATCGACTGGTGTGATAACATGGAAATCCTTGATTAGCCCTCTGTAAGCAAGTTTCAAAAGGACCATAGCTGACAAGATGATTGATGAATGTCCTGCTACAAAGATCAAAGGATAAACAGGCACTGTATTGACCCAGGACACATAGACATGATACATGGACAATGCTGCCCCTAGAGCCCAATACAGCAGGATGGACAGTAATATAATATATTGAGAAGGACTGCCCTGCAACTACTTTAATTCATTAGAAACCTAAATGGGCAGGCAATGGGGTTAGGTCTGGACGGTGTATGGATGAAGTTTAAAACATGCACACAGGAGGGAAGTTGTCCCTTTTCGCTCTTGGCTCTTTCCTGATAGTTCTCTGAGCCTCATGGCTCTCTGTTAGTATAATTTCGAGCCCAGCTGCGAAGACCGTGTCTAGGGGAACAGCCCCGATAAGTATCTTTGATGTTCTTTTGTTGAATGCTTTGTAATACCTTCCTTTAGTATTTTCATGTTAGCATTTTCCTATTTTCTTGGGAAATAAATAAAATGTTTCACTAAGCACTGTGTTTGTTTTCATAGCTAACCTTATATTATTGTGCTATCAACAGTAACTATCAGAGTTTTAATAGATTAGCTAACTATAGGAATAGACAACATAATACATATATGGAATAAATAGAGGGAATCCGTAACCACCTTCGGATAATATTCAGTTTAGGTATTTCAATTTCAGTATTTATTTCAATTGGCACCCAGAAGGCGTGTGGAATTTATTTCTGCACAGAATCCAAACCCTAATGTATTTTTGTCTTGAGTCCCTATAATCTAAGGAATCAACTACACCCAGAACTTGAAGCCTTCTTTACTGTGGACAAGATTTGTGCTGGTTCGTGAATTCTCCTAATACCTCAGAACGCCATTCCTCGAATACTGGTCTATTAAAAGACATCCATTTTCTAGCAATTATCTTACGAGCTATGAATAGTAATCTGCCAATTAGTATTAACGTGTCCCATGGATATAGCTCTTTCATTAACATAGCCCAGTAGACAAGTCTTTGGTTCCATTTCTATATTGGTATTGTAAGCCTCATTAATTGTGGACACCACCTCTCGCCAATATCTAACCAGCTTGGGGCAGTTCCTCCTCCACTTATATAATTTTTTCCAGCGTCCTATATGTCCTATATATAATAAACAATTGAGATAGGCATTGTGATATGTGATATGGATACCAATGGGGCCCTCTTCAGAATATTTTGCCATTCATCCTCTGTTATTCCCCCACTGGTCTGTCTCCCACCCCTTTCTATGTGGAGTATTCTTAAAATCTTGATATTTCATCATAAGCTGGTTATAAACTAATGTAATTAGACCTTTCTTTTTCTCCTTAGGCCCGCCAATAAAGAGATCAATGGCATAGATCTTGTATTCATCCTGACACCCTTAACCACTTGAGCCCCGGACCATTATGCTGCCTAAGGACCAGAGGTCTTTTTCCAATTTGGCACTGCGTCGCTTTAACTGCTAATTGCGCGGTCATGCAATGCTGTACCCAAACGAAATTTGCGTCCTTTTCTTCCCACAAATAGAGCTTTCTTTTGATGGTATTTGATCACCTCTGCGGTTTTTATTTTTTGCGCTATAAACGGAAAAAGACCGAAAATTTTGAAAAAAAATGATATTTTCTACTTTTTGTTATAAAAAAAATCCAATAAACTAAATTTTAGTCATACATTTAGGCCAAAATGTATTCGGCCACATGTCTTTGGTAAAAAAAATGTCAATAAGCGTATATTTATTGGTTTGCGCAAAAGTTATAGCGTCTACAAACTAGGGTACATTTTCTGGAATTTACACAGCTTTTAGTTTATGACTGCCTATGTCATTTCTTGAGGTGCTAAAATGGCAGGGCAGTACAAAACCCCCCCAAATGACCCCATTTTGGAAAGTAGACACCCCAAGGAAATTGCTGAGAGGCATGTTGAACCCATTGAATATTTATTTTTTTTGTCCCAAGTGATTGAAAAATGACAAAAAAAAAAAAAAAATATTTACAAAAAGTTGTCACTAAATGATATATTGCTCACACAGGCCATGGGCCTATGTGGAATTGCACCCCAAAATACATTTAGCTGCTTCTCCTGAGTATGGGGATACCACATGTGTGGGACTTTTTGGGAGCCTAGCCGCGTACGGGGCCCCGAAAACCAATCACCGCCTTCAGGATTTCTAAGGGTGTAAATTTTTGCTTTCACTCTTCACTGCCTATCACAGTTTCGGAGGCCATGGAATGCCCAGGTGGCACAAAACCCCCCAAAATGACCCCATTTTGGAAAGTAGACACCCCAAGCTATTTGCTGAGAGGCATATTGAGTCCATGGAATATTTTATATTTTGACACAAGTTGCGGGAAAGTGACACTTTTTTTTTTTTTTTTTTTTTTTTTCCATAAAGTTGTCACTAAATGATATATTGCTCACACAGGCCATGGGCATATGTGGAATTGCACCCCAAAATACATTTAGCTGCTTCTCCTGAGTATGGGGATACCACATGTGTGGGACTTTTTGGGAGCCTAGCCGCGTACTGGACCCCGAAAACCAATCACTGCCTTCAGGATTTCTAAGGGTGAAAATTTTTGATTTCACTCTTTACTGCCTATCACAGTTTCGGAGGCCATGGAATGCCCAGGTGGCACAAAACCCCCCCAAATGACCCCATTTTGGAAAGTAGACACCCCAAGCTATTTGCTGAAAGGCATGGTGAGTATTTTGCAGCTCTCATTTGTTTTTGAAAATGAAGAAAGACAAGAAAAAACATTTTTTTTTTCTTTTTTCAATTTTCAAAACTTTGTGACAAAAAGTGAGGTCTGCAAAATACTCACTATACCTCTCAGCAAATAGCTTGGGGTGTCTACTTTCCAAAATGGGGTCATTTGGGGGGGTTTTGTGCCACCTGGGCATTCCATGGCCTCCGAAACTGTGATAGGCAGTGAAGAGTGAAATCAAAAATTCACGCCCTTAGAAAGCCTGAAGGCGGTGCTTGGTTTTCGGGGTCCCGTACGCGGCTAGGCTCCCAAAAAGTCTCACACATGTGGTATCCCCGTACTCAGGAGAAGCAGCAGAATGTATTTTGGGGTGTAATTTCACATATTCCCATGGCATGTTTGAGCAATATATCATTTAGTGACAACTTTGTGCAAAAAAAAAAAAAAAAAAAAAAAATTTGTCTCTTTCCCGCAACTTGTGTCGCAATATAAAATATTCCATGGACTCGACATGCCTCTCAGCAAATAGCTTGGGGTGTCTACTTTCCAAAATGGGGTCATTTGGGGGGGTTTTGAACTGTCCTGGCATTTTATGCACAACATTTAGAAGCTTATGTCACACATCACCCACTCTTCTAACCACTTGAAGACAAAGCCCTTTCTGACACTTATTGTTTACATGAAAAAGTTTTTTTTTTGCAAAAAAATTACTTTGAACCCCCAAACATTATATATTTTTTTAAAGCAAATGCCCTACAGATTAAAATGGTGGGTGTTTCATTTTTTTTTTCACACAGTAATTGCGCAGCGATTTTTCAAACGCATTTTTTGGGGAAAAAACACACTTTTTTTAATTTTAATGCACTAAAACACGCTATATTGCCCAAATGTTTGATGAAATAAAAAAGATGATCTTAGGCCGAGTACATGGATACCAAACATGACATGCTTTAAAATTGCGCACAAACGTGCAGTGGCAACAAAATAAATACATGTTTAAAAGCCTTCAAAAGCCTTTACAGGTTACCACTTTAGATTTACAGAGGAGGTCTACTGGAAAAATTACTGCACTCGATCTGGCCTTCGCGGTGATACCTCACATGCATGGTGCAATTGCTGTTTACGTTTGACGACAGACCGCCGCTTGCGTTCGCCTTAGCGCGAGAGCAGGGGGCGAGAGGGGTGGTTTTTTTTTTGTTTTGTTTTTTCTTTATTATTTTTTTGCTTTTTTAATCTTACTTTTAAACTGTTCCTTTCATATTTTTTTTTTTAATCATTTTTATTGTTATCTCGGGGAATGTAAATATCCCCTATGATAGCAATAGGTAGCGACAGGTACTCTTTTTTGAAAAAATTGTGGTCTATTAGACCCTAGATCTCTCCTCTGCCCTCAAAGCATCTGACCACACCAAGATCGGTGTGATAAAATGCTTCCCCAATTTCCCAATGGCGCTATTTACATCCGGCGAAATCTAAGTCATGAAATACTCGTAGCTTCCGGTTTCTTAGGCCATAGAGATGTTTGGAGCCACTCTGGTCTCTGATCAGCTCTATGGTCAGCTGGCTGAATCACCGGCTGCATTCTCAGGTTCCCTGTTGAGACAGGAGAGCCAGAGAAAAACACGGAAGACGGTGGGGGGGGGGCATTCCCTCCCACGGCTTGTAAAAGCAGTCTAGAGGCTAATTAGCCACTAGGATTGCTTTTACATGAAAGCCGACCGCTGGCTGAAAAGAATGATACCAAGATGATACCTAAACCTGCAGGCATCATTCTGGTATAACCACTCAAAGTCGTGAATGGCGTACCTGAAGACAAAAAAATGGTTAACAATGGTTAACAATAAAGCACAGTAAAGTGTAAATAATTACACACCTGAAAAACAAACATGATAAAACATAATAACAATAACAATAACAATAACAATAACAATAAAACATTGCAGAATAGAATACAGTAAAAAAGAGCAGAACAATAGAGAGAGAGAATAGAGAGAGAGAGAACAACAACTATTTTTTTTTATTTCATATTTTTTTTTACACTTTTTTTGTAACTAACTTTTATAACGGTAACCGGTTCCAGGTTCGGGTCTCTCAAAATGCGATGGCATCTTGGGAGACCCTGTGAAATGGCGCCTAGTCTGTGCAATGCTGTACCCTACGCTAATACGCAACTAGTGCATGGTAGCGTTCAAAACATTCACCAATGCAAAGACCAGGATTGTCAGGACAGGAGGGACAATAATAGCGGGTGTCACGCCTATATCCGCGCTTGCTGCAGACACAACATCTTTTTTGGGGGGTTCGTTGGGTAGGGGTACTCGGGAGGACATAAAAATGCCTCTCATGCAGCCGACTGCATTTGGTTGCGGATGTGAATGGGGGAAGTACGGGCGCTGCAGAAGCAGTGGGTTCCCAATTAGGATTGGCGAATGCAGCAGGAAGGGCACTATGGGCACGACGGGCCTGTGTTTGTCTTTTTGGTGGCGGCGGGACACTACTTGTGCTTGCCACCTAACCAGCTTGAACTGCACTTATGGGACTCGCCACGTCACCAAGTGTTACTGCAGTGCTGGTTTGACTACGACCGGGGTGTACTGGGCCGCTGGCGCTTGCCAGTTCACCAAAACGCTACCAAAAAACTGTTAGCGATCGCAGGGATCAGGCCTGACTCTGCGAACGCTGCAGTTATGCGTTTAGTGTTTTGTAAGTGACAGTGATCGATCGATACCGCACTTGGGTGGGCTGGGCTGGGCCGGGCGGAGGGGCAAAACGCAGGTGCTAGCAGGTATCTGGGCTGATCCCGCTAACACTGCGTTTTTGGGAACCCTAAACTGCTGGTGACGCTAGTATAGATCTGATCGGATCAGATATTGATGCGATCAGATACTATACCACTAAGGGAGGTGTACAGTGCGTGCGTGGGTGTTAGCGGTACTGGCGCTAATCTGACGCTGCCTGGGGCTGGTGCTTGCCAGTTCACCAAAACGCTACAAAAAAAACTGTTAGCGATCGCAGGGATCAGGCCTGACTCTGCGAACGCTGCAGTTATGCGTTTAGTGTTTTGTAAGTGTCAGTGATCGATCGATACTGCACTTGGGTGGGCTGGGCTGGGCCGGGCGGAGGGGCAAAACGCAGGTGCTAGCAGGTATCTGGGCTGATTCAGCTAACACTGCGTTTTTGGGAACCCTAAACTGCTGGGGACGCTAGTATAGATCTGATCGGATCAGATATTGATCCGTTCAGATACTATACCACTAAGGGAGGTGTATGGTGCGTGCGTGGGTGTTAGCGGTACTGGCGCTAACCTGACGCTGCCTGGGGCTGGTGCTTGCCAGTTCACCAAAATGCTACCAAAAAAACTGTTAGCGATCGCAGGGATCAGGCCTGACTCTGCGAACGCTGCAGTTATGCGTTTAGTGCCTTGTAAGTGACAGTGATCGATCGATACTGCACTTGGGTGGGCTGGGCGGAGGCACAAAACGCAGGTGCTAGCAGGTATCTGGGCTGATCCCGCTAACACTGCGTTTTTGGGAACCCTAAACTGCTGGGGACGCTAGTATAGATCTGATCGGATCAGATATTGATCCGTTCAGATACTATACCACTAAGGGAGGCGTATGCTGCGTGCGTGGGTGTTAGCGGTACTGGCGCTAATTTGACGCTGCCTGGGGCGACGCATATCACCGCCGGGCGATCGGGGGGCTAAACCTTTATTCGGTAATAAACGGCGGGTGCCCTGACACTATAAAAAATAAACGAACTAACCAGCGTCAACCGTAACGGTTATACGGTGATCAGTGGTGAAAGGGTTAACTAGGGGGCAATCAAGGGGTTAAAACATTTATTAGGTAGTATATGGGGGTCCCTGACGCTATAAAACGCTGACGGCGAACCTAAATATTTACCTCACTAACTAGCGTCACCAGTGACACTAATACAGCGATCAGAAAAATGATCGCTTAGCAACACTGGTGACAGGGGGTGATCAAGGGGTTAAAACTTTATTAGGGGGGGTTAGGGGGGTACCCTAGACCTAAAGGGGGGTAATATACACTGTCCCAACACAGTAACTGTCACAAACTGACACTATGCAGTAATCAGAAAAAAAAAAAAAAAAAAAAAAAAAAAACTGCTGGTGTCAGTTTGTGACAGGGGGGGGGGGGGGTGATTGGGGGGGGATCGGGGGGCGATCGGGGGGGGGATCGGGGTGATTTGTGTGCCTGGCATGTTCTACTGTGTGTGTAGTGTTTGTGCACTCACATACTTGTCGTCTCTCCTCGGGCCGGAACGGAAAATACCGACCCGAGGGGAGATGACATCACTTCCTTTGCTGCTGTTTAGCATACAGCAGCAAAGGAGTGTTCTCATTGGCCGGCGGCGATCGCGAGGGGGGGGCCACGAACGGATGGTCTCCCCCTCATCACCGATCGCCGCTGGACAAACGACGACCGCCACGGGCACCGGGGGGGGTCCGATCGGACCCCCCACCCGCGGAAGGCAAATCACGTACCCTGTACGTGATTTTGCCTGTCCGTGCCACTTTGCCGACGTACATCGGCGTGAGGCGGTCGTCAAGTGGTTAAACTGCGAGTTAGCTGAATGACCCAGTTGTAAATATTTATAGAAGTTATTATGATGTAGTTGGTACGACTCCTGTAGCTCCTGAAATGAAAGCATAACATTTTGAACATAAAGCTGCGAGATATATTGTATTCCTTTAGAATGCCACTGCTCAAACCCTTCCAGTTTACATAACTCTTCATAATACCTGTTCCCCCAAATTGGTGAAAATTCTGACACCCCTACATATTCCATTATACGTCTCATTTCTTGCCATATTTTATTCATAAGGACCAATGTTGGTCTAGACTGAATACTCGCAAATGATCCCGATTCTAACTGGGCCATGAGATTATAATACGAGCAGTGACTCAGAAGCACAGCTTGTATGAGGTCTCTCCAATCTATTGTCCCCCATCCAGCAAAGTGCTGCAATTGAGAGGCGATAAAATACATTCTCAGCTGTGGTACCGCTATGCCCCCCCTTCCTTAGTACGCTAAAGGATAGACAGTTTGATCCTAGGCTTTTTCCTTTCCACAATAACTTTCGGAACCAAAGGTCTATTTTCTTAAACCATTTTAAAGGAATCCATATGGGTGAGTTGTGTAACACATACCATATTTGGGGAGCCCAAATCATCTTTATAAGGTTTGCTCGACCCACCACTGATAAAGGCAACTTAGACCAGGCCAAACTCTTTTGTTTAAATTTGTTCAAAATAGGGTTTAAATTATATTGTAGGTAGTCCTTCACCCTTATACCGCGTACACATGATCGTTTTTCTCGTCGGAAAAAGATATGATGGCTTTTCCGACGGGATTCCGCTCAAGTTTGCCTTGCATACACACGGTCACGCAAAGGTTAGCTGAAATTAGGATCGTCAAGAACGCGGTGACGTACAACACTACGAGGAGCCTAGAATTGTTTCTGAGCATGCTTAGGGATTTTGCGCGTCGGAATTGTCACAGACAATCGCATTTTCGGTTAGGAACTTTTCCCAACCGAAAAATTGAGAGCATGCTCCCAATCTTTTGCTTACTGGAATTCTGCCAGGAAAAGACTGATGGAGCATGCACACGGTCGCATTTTCCAACGAAAAACTCTCATCGGTCTTTTTCGGGCCGAAATTTTGTCCGTTTGTACGCGGCATTAGGGATATCCATATTCCTAGATATTTAAAGGATGTGACAACTTTTATTTGCTGAACCTCACTTGATATACTTAAATTGGGATCGTCTATAGGAAATAAAACTGATTTGTCCCAGTTAATGATAAATCCTGAAAATGAGCAAAAATTTTTTATACAGGTCATTACAGAGATCAAGGAATTATCCGTATCTCCCAAAAACAACAAAGCATCATCCGCATAAAGTGATATTTTTTCAGTTTGTGCCCCTCTAATAAATCCACAGATATCCCCAGACTGCCGGATCGCTTCTGCTAACGGTTCTACAGCTAATGCAAATAACAAAGGGGACAGGGGGCACCCCTGCCTCGTGCCCCTTGATAGTGTAAAGAATTATGTCACATGCCCATTAATTCGCATGCTGGCCTTTGGAGCTGAGTATAATAATTTAACCCAGCGTATAAATATATTTCCCAGGCCAAATCTACCCAGAACCTCCCACAAATATGTCCACTCAATGCTTTCAAACGCCTTTGCAGCATTGAGTGACAAAATAGCTCTTTTCTCCATGTTATCTGTTGGTAATTGCATATTCAGATAGAGTCTCCTTAAATTTATCGCTGTAGACCTGGTATGTATGAAACCAGATTGGTCTGGGTGGATCAGTCCCCGAATAACCTCACCCAGTCTCTTCGCCAAGATCCTTGCTAGAATCTTAATGTCCGAATTCAACAAAGATATTGGATGGTAAGTTTCCGGGATCAAAAGATCTTTATCTGGCTTTGTCAATACAATAATGCAAGCGTCGTTCATAGAGTCTAGAAGTTTAAAAGATTCCCACGCCTGGTTTAATACCTTCAATAATTCCGGTAATAAAACATCCCCATATTGTTTATATATTTCTGACAATAACCCATCTAAACCTAGTGCTTTATTATTCTGAGATTCTGCCACTGCCCCCTCTCATTCCTCCATAGTCAGAGGTGCATTAAGTTCCCCTCTTGCCATGGTGGACAGAGATGGTAGCTTCAGAGGGTCTAGAAATTCTCTAAGATGTAGCAAGGGGAAATCTGCTTTACTCTGATACAGATTGCTATAAAAGGATTAGAAACTGTTCATTATTTCACTTTGTTTACAATTTCTCTTTATTAATTTTTCATATAAAACACTCATTTATATCAACAACATCCCAATTAGACATAGACAATTCCACAGTGTATACTTCATACTTCAATTTACATGATAATTTCCCCCCTTTTTTTTTTACAAACTGTGAAAGCATTCTTATCTAAAACCTTTTTCTACCATACACTCTTATCCCTCCTTCCCACCCCCTCAATTACTATATCTGCATCCATACCACTTTCATACAAAACAAAACAAGCAAACATCCAATTCCATATCCCTGGGTGAAAGTGAAAAAAAAAAATATATATATATAAAAGGGGGGGTTACTAACCTCCCTCTCCTCTTTCTTCCCTCTCTCTCTCCGTTCCCTCTATATTTTATTATAGATATTCTAATATTTCTCTTGATGACCGAAACTCGTCCCAACTTTGCCAAATTTTTGGTATTTGATTTATTATATATCCTTCCTCCCTTATCTGTTTTTCCATATATTGAATTTCATTCATTTCACATATCCAGTCTGCTATTGTTGGACTCTTTGTTTTCCTCCAATTTCTTGCTATTTTTGTTCTTGCTGCGGATATCATATGGATAATGATATCTTTTTTAATTGTCTTTATTGATTTCGGTATTAGAGACAGTAACGAAATTTCCAAACTTGGGGTTAACTCTACTCCTGATACCTTATAATAAATCTGAAATATCTTGTTCCAGAAACCTCTCACTAGGGGGCATCCATACCATATGTGCTCCGTTGTTCCTTTTTCTATTTCGCACCTCCAGCATAAGTCTGTATTTCCTTTATTTATTAATTTTAGGGTGACTGGACTCCTATACCACCTCATTACTATTTTGTAATTTCTCTCTTGGTATTTATTTGCTATGGTTGTTCTGTGTATAATTTCAAAAACCCTTTCCCATTCTTCCTCTGATAAGGATCTACCCATTTCTGCTTCCCATTTCTTTATACTTGTTATTTCTTTGCGAAGGCTATTCGGAATTAAGTCAGCATATATTTTTGATAAGTTCTTAACTGGGGTCTGTTCACTCAGCAATAGTTTTTCAAATTTAGTTAACGATCTATCTATCTTAAGTATTCTGGGCTCTATAAACTTCTTTAATTGTTGATACTGTAACAATTTGTTTTCGTTTTCCAATCCCAGTTCCCGCAGCTTGGGTATTTTCCCATTCTCAAGAACTTGTACCAGTCTTGTATGTTCCGATCTATTCCATTTTAAAAACGTTTGCGCTCCCCTAGCTGGGGGGAACTCGGGATTGAGAAATAGTGGGGTCATGGGTCCAATCATCGTGGAGAGCTTCCCCCCTTTTATTACATCATCCCATATCTTCAATGAAGCTTTAACGAAGAGTATTAATTCGTTTCTTTTAGGTCTTAAGTGGGACTCTGTCCATGGAAGAATTTTTAATTGGGGCCCCACTATTTCTTCCTCCATACTGACCCATTGCTTCCTTTCTTTATTATGGTACCAGTCTACTATTCTAGTCAACGATGCTGCCTGCAGATATTTTACAAAATCTCGTAACGCAAGCCCTCCATTTCTTTTGCTTCTTGTTAGGTTTTCCCTTTTTATCTGGGGAGTTTTGCGCGCCCATATAAACTCAACCGTAGCTCTCCTCAACTCCATCATCAGTTTTTTTGGGGGTTCCAATGGTATTGTTTGAAATATGTATAAAAGCTTTGGTAGTATATCCATTTTTACAATGTTAACTCTTCCTGACCATGAATATTTTAATTTCTCATATTTCTGTAGTAGTTTAATAGCCCTCCGAATTGCTTCCTCATAATTCTTCCCCTGTAGTTGTTTTAAATCTTTTGTTATGAAGATTCCCAGGTATTTTATTGCGTCTTGTTTCCATTTAAATGGAAAATCTTTTTGCATAAGTAAATATATTTTTTCATTTATTGATATATTCATTATTTCCGATTTATCATAGTTTACTTTGAAATAGCTTAATTCCCCAAATCTTTTGAATTACTTCATCAGATTAGGAATAGTTATTAAGGGGTTAGTTATATATATTAGCAGGTCATCTGCATATGCCGCTATCTTGTACTCTTTCCCCCCCAGTTTTATTTCCCTTTATATCTTTATTATTTCTAATTGCTGTGATTAGGTGTTCCATTATTAATACAAACAATAGAGGGGAGAGAGGACAACCCTGGTGGGTTCAGTTCGTTATTTTAATATCTTTTGATAATATGCCGCTTATTCTTACTTTTGCTTTCGAGTTGGAATACAACGCGGAGATCCTACTACGCATTATTGGACCCATACCTAGTTGTATTAGTGTTTCTTCCAGAAAGCCCCACCCTATCCTATCAAATGCTTTTTCGGCATCTACAGCCAACATACATGTTTCCGTGGCTGTTTTTTGGGCGAAATCAGTGTACAAGTCTTTATGATGTTATCTTTAGTCTCTCTGCCTTTCGTGAATCCTGCCTGATCTAATTTTATATAGCTAGGTAGGATAGGTGTTATTCTATTCGCGATAATCTTAGAGTATAGCCTTATATCTATATTGGTTAAAGAAATAGGCCGGTAGTTTTTACAAAGCGTGTGGTCCTTCTCTGGCTTTGGAATTAGGATAATGTGGGCCTCTGTGCTTTGTGGTATGAAGCCTTGAATGTTGGATATAGAGTTGTATGTTTTTTTCAGAATGGGGGCGATTATATCTTGGAAGTACTTATAAAATCTAGTGGTGTACCCATCAGGTCCCGGGCTTTTCCCTGAAACTAATTCTGCGATCACTTTCTGAACCTCTTCTATTGAGATGTCTCTTTCTAGGGCCTCGAGTGTTTCTTCAGGGAATCTCGGTAGGGCTGTTTCTTCAATATATTTTTTAATTTCTTCCCTGTCCGTTTCCTCCTTCTTTTTCCCACGTGGTATTTTAATATTATATAAATTTGAGTAATATGCGTGGAATTCCTTCAATATTACTTTTGGGTCATATGTATATTCCCCGTCTGCTTTTAATATTTTAATTATATGTGTTGTACTTTGTTGCTCTTTTAATGATTTAGCCAATATTTTCCCTGTCTTGTTTCCCTGCTGGTACCATTGTGCTCTTCTTCGGTCCCTAATCCTAAGAGATTCTTCGTCAAGCATGGCTTGTAATTCCACTCTTTTCCCTTTTAGATTTATTTTTTCTGATGGCTTAAGGGTTTGTTTATGTTTTATTTCCAGTTCTTCTATTTCTTTTATTAACTGAGATTTCTTCTGATTCTTACTTTTTTTTAATCTTGAGCCATGCTTGATGAATGTCCCTCTAATTACACATTTTAATGCTTCCCATTGCATGGGTATTGATGTTTCGTCGTTCTCATGAATCTCCAAAAATTCCCTTATTGTTTTTCTTATATCTTCTGCACATTCTTTATCTTTGAACAAATTGTCATTTAGCCCCCAGTTACCTTTTATTTTTTTGCGTTCTATTACCTTAATTTCCAGAAACAACGGGGCATGGTCTGACCATAAGAACCCCCCTATATCTGATGATGGAGTCATTACCATTCCTGAATGATTAATAAAAAAATAGTGTATCCTATGATAGGAATCGTGTATGTTAGAATAGTATGAATATTTTTTCTTCCGTTTGGTGTTGGGCTCTCCAAATATCCACCAGATGGTACTTTACTAGTGTCCCTTTAAATTCCTCTATTTGATTTTTATCTTTATAAGCATGGGTATTAGTTGTATCCATTTTTATATCCATGATAAAATTAAAGTCCCCGCCCATTATCACTGTACCCTCAGCTTTCTCCATAGCCCTGTTTACAGCTCTTATTCCCGTCTTTATTTGATCATAATTTGGTAAGTATAAATTAATGATTGTAAAAATTTTTACCATATATCGCTACCTTTATGACCAAAGATCTGCCATCCTTGCCCATATATTTTTGTATTATTTGATGGGGTACGTTCCTATGGAAGGCAATGGATACCCCTCTCGATTTCGAGTGAGGAAATGTATCATGTATCCAGTTGTTATAATTTCGGTTATTAAATTTTGGTATGTGATTTGAACGAAAGTGCGTCTCTTGGAACAGTATGATATCCACATTTTGTTTATTGAATAAATTTAGAATTTGATTTCTTTTGTTGGGAGAGTTAAGGCCCCTTGCATTGAAGGAACAAAATTTAATCTCACCCATTCAAGAGAAGAAGAGAGAGGAAGGAAAAAAAAACAAAAAACTTTTTTCTACTCTGCACTTAAACTCACTCACACTCACCCTCGTTACTCATACGATCTACTCTACCACTACTTGACTTAAAATAAACAAGTCTATCTTACTATCTAAAGTAAGTTCCCTACTATGGGGGATTTTGAGCCTGCTGACCAGAAACTGCCGTCTGTTTGCTGGCCTCCTGCCGTATTTTTAAGTGCTGGTTTTCATACCTTTTTTGTTCCTTCTCTTTCTCCCTTCCCTTACTCTTTTAATCTATATGTCTTCTTACACTCCCTTTTATCTGCCCCAGTTCCATTATATTATTTGTTTACCTCTTCTGGGCCCCTTATCCCTTTTTTTTTTTGCGTTGTCACTCTATTTCCTTCCCATATCCTTTTACTCCCTCCTCCCCCTTCCCTCCACTCCTTGTTCCTCCTTTCTTTACCTCTCTCTCGTATCGAAAACCATAGAGGGATAAGAGGGGGGGGACTTTATTAATTTTGATACCATGAGAAGAAAAAAAAAAAAAGTATCCTAGTGCTATAAACATAATTATTATTCTCTTTTGTGCTTGCTATTTACCTTTTTCCTACCTTCCCTCCCTTCCCCCGGACATTATCAAATATTTACCACTAATACATGTGTTACGTCCAATTCCAAATCCCAATGTGAAAGTGCGAAAAAAAAAAAAGGACACACAACCCAAATTTCTTTTCCTTTTCCTCCCTCTTTTCCCTCCTTCTTTCCTTACTTCTTATTGTTAATTAACCTCATTCCGTACAATATTCCAGTGCATAAAAGTATCCTTGTGCTAAAAACATAATTATTATCTCTTTTGTGCTTGCTATTTACCTTTTCCCGTCTTACCCTCCCTCCCCCCTGACAATAACAAATATATACCACAAATGCATGTACTACTACATTCATTTCTATATATCACTCTCCAGTGAGAGTGGGGGAGCAGCAAAGGGAAAGGAAAGACAGATTCTGGTGGTAGGGGACTCAATTCTTAGAAGGACAGAGAGGGCAATCTGTAACCAAGACCTGAAGCGCCGAACAGTATGTTGTCTACCGGGCGCTCGGGTTCGGCACATCACCGATCTTGTGGACAGATTACTGGGAGGGGCTGGGGAAGACCCGGCTGTCATGGTGCACGTTGGCACCAATGACAAAGTCAGAGGCAGATGGAGTGTCCTAAAGAACGATTTTAGGGACTTAGGTGCTAAATTGAGGAAAAGGACCTCCAAGGTAGTGTTCTCAGGAATACTACCGGTACATCGAGCCACACCAGAAAGGCAGAGGGAGATTAGGGAAGTCAACAAGTGGCTGAAGAGCTGGTGTAGTAAGGAGGGGTTTGGGTTCCTGGAGGACTGGGCCGTCTTCTCAGTCGGTAACCGGTACTATAGAAGGGACGGACTGCCCCTAAATGAGGAGGGTGCAGATCTGCTGGGAATAAAGATGGCCAAAAAGTTAGAGGGGTTTTTAAACTAGGCGATGGGGGGGAGGGTCCAGAGACAGTGATAGCCAGCGCGGAAGATATTCCAGAGGGTAGTATTGGGGGCATTAGTGGTAGGTTAACCAAAGCACAAAAACACAAGGTGAGTATAGTAGCAAGTCGTAGTTGCAATCTTGAAACACCCAATGCGAGGACAATATGCAACCGGTCTAAACTATGTGGCATGTTCACCAATGCCAGGAGCATGGCGGACAAGATGGGTGAACTAGAGATACTGTTGTACAATGAGGATTTGGACTTTGTGGGAATTTCAGAGACCTGGTTCAACAGCTCTCATGATTGGCTGGCAAACATTCAAGGGTATACCCTATACCGCAAGGATAGAGAGGGTAAAAAAGGGGGAGGGGTATGCCTATATATCAAGAATAATGTACAAGCGAATGTGAGAGATGACATCACTGAGGGAGCTAGAGAGGAGGTGGAATCCTTATGGGTAGAGCTCCAAAGGGATGAAGCTAAGGGGAAAATAATACTGGGAATATGCTATAGGCCCCCTAACCTGAGGGAGGAAGTGGAGACGGATCTCCTATCACAAATTGGATTAGCAGCAAGGATGGGAAGTGTTATCATAATGGGGGATTTTAATTATCCAGACATAGACTGGGTGGAGGGAACCGCACATTCATTTAAGGCTCGCCAGTTCCTTAATGTCTTGCAGGACAATTTTATGGGTCAGATGGTAGACGCACCAACTGGAAATAAAACATTACTGGATCTACTGATTACCAACAATACAGACCTGATCACAGATGTGGAAATACAGGGCAATTTAGCTAACAGCGATCACAGGTCAATTAGTTTCAGTATAAATCACACAAATAGGAAACATGAAGGGAACACAAAGACACTGAATTTCAAAAGAGCCAACTTCCCTAAACTACAAACCTTGCTAAAAGGCATAAATTGGGATAAAATATTAGGAACAAAGAATACGGAGGAGAGATGGGTTTGCTTTAAGAGCATTAAATAAGTGCATTAGCCAATGTATCCCATTGGGTAATAAATTTAAAAGAGCGAACAAAAATCCTGGATGGCTTAACTGCAATGTAAAAATGCATATAAAAGCAAAGGAGAAGGCCTTCAAAAAATACAAGGTTGAGGGATCATCCTCAGCATTCAGGCTTTATAAAGAATGCAATAAGAAATGTAAGGGTGCAATTAGGACGGCTAAGATAGAACATGAAAGACACATAGCGGAGGAGAGCAAAAAAAATCCCAAGAAATCCTTTAAGTATGTAAACAGTAAAAAAAGGGAGGACAGACCATATTGGCCCCATAAAGAATGAGGAAGGACATCTGGTTACAAAGGATGGGGAGATGGCAAAGGTATTGAATTTATTCTTCTCCTCAGTCTTCACGAGTGAATCGGGGGGCTTCAGTAACCAAAACTGCAGTGTTTATCCTCATGACACAACACAGGAAGCACCTCCATGGTTAACAGAGGACGGAATTAAAATTAGACTTGAGAAACTTAACATTAATAAATCACCGCGACCAGATGGCTTGCATCCGAGGGTACTTAGGGAACTCAGTCAGGAGATTGCCAGACCGTTGTTCCTAATTTTTACAGACAGTCTATTGACTGGAATGGTACAAGCCAATGTAGCACCAATATTTAAAAAGGGCCCAAAAAACATCCCTGGGAATTACAGACCAGTTAGCCTAACATCAATAGTATGTAAACTCTTGGAGGGGATGATAAGGGACTATATACAAGATTTTAGTAATAAGAACGATATCATTAGCAGTAATCAGCATGGATTCATGAAGAATTGTTCTTGCCAAACCAATCTATTAACCTTCTATGAGGAGGTGAGTTGCCATCTAGATAAAGGAAGGCCCGTTGACGTGGTGTATCTGGATTTTGCAAACGCATTTGACACAGTTCCCCATAAACGTTTACTGTACAAAATAAGGTCCGTTGGCATGGATTGAAAACTGGCTACAAGGGCGTGTTCAGAGGGTGGTGATAAATGGGGAGTACTCAGAATGGTCAGGGGTGGGTAGTGGGGTTCTGTGCTGGGACCAATCCTATTTAATTTGTTTATAAACGACCTGGAGGATGGGATAAACAGTTCAATCTCTGTATTTGCAGACGATACTAAGCTAAGCAGGGCAATAACTTCTCCACAGGATGTGGAAACCTTGCAAAAAGACCTGAACAAATTAATGGGGTGGGCGACTACATGGCAAATGAGGTTCAATGTAGAAAAATGTAAAATAATGCATTTGGGTGGCAAAAATATGAATGCAATCTATACACTGGGGGGAGAACCTCTGGGGGAATCTAGGATGGAAAAGGACCTGGGGGTCCTAGTAGATGATAGGCTCAACAATGGCATGCAATGCCAAGCTGCTGCTAATAAAGCAAACAGAATATTGGCATGCATTAAATGGGGGATCAACTCCAGAGATAAAACGATAATTCTCCCGCTCTACAAGACTCTGGTCCGGCCGCACCTGGAGTATGCTGTCCAGTTCTGGGCACCAGTCCTCAGGAGGGATGTACTGGAAATGGAGCGAGTACAAAGAAGGGCAACAAAGCTAATAAAGGGTCTGGAGGATCTTAGTTATGAGGAAAGGTTGTGAGCACTGAACTTATTCTCTCTGGAGAAGAGACGCTTGAGAGGGGATATGATTTCAATTTACAAATACTGTACTGGTGAACCCACAATAGGGATAAAATTTTTTCACAGAAGAGAGTTTAATAAGACTCGTGGCCACTCATTACAATTAGAAGAAAAGAGGTTTAACCTTAAACTACGTAGAGGGTTCTTTACTGTAAGAGCGGCAAGGATGTGGAATTCCCTTCCACAGGCGGTGGTCTCAGCGGGGAGCATTGATAGCTTCAAGAAACTATTAGATAATCACCTGAATGACCGCAACATACAGGGATATGTAATGTAATACTGACACATAATCACACACATAGGTTGGACTTGATGGACTTGTGTCTTTTTTCAACCTCACCTACTATGTAACTATGTAACTATATCCCAGTGCAAAAAACATGAGGAAAAAAAAAAATCCCTTTTCTTGTCCTTTTTTTTCCTTAATTATTATTGTTAAATAACCTCGTTCCATACAAAATCCCGGTGCAAAAAAGTATCCTTGTGTTTAAAACATATTTATCATCTCTTTTGTGCTTACTATTTACCTTTTCCCTTCTTCCCCTCCCTTCCCCCAGACTATATCAAATATTTACCACAAATACATTCTCTACTACATCCAATTCCATATCCCAGTGCAAAAAACATAAAAAAAAAAAAAGAATCCTTCTTTTAAAATTATTATTGTTACATTATCTCATTCCATTCAATTTCCTAGTGCAAAAAAAACAAAAAAACAAAAAAAAAAATTTTTTTTTCCAAAATACCAAAAATGTTAAATCTCTCCTTTTCCATATCACATTACATAAAACGTGCATATTAACTTTTCTATACTTATTATTTCCCATTGTGCATTATTTTTTCCCCAGGGAAGCGGGGGAGGGAAAAAAAAAAAAACCCTTTATATTTTTTTAAATGTTTGTATATATGGAACGGGCCAATCCGGTAGTGTTATTTCTGGAATTTTAAGAGTGTCAAAAAACTCTGGCAAGTCCTCCAAATCTCTAAATATTATAACACGTCCTTCTACTTGAGCCTGTAATTGAAATGGAAATTTCCATCTGTATTGAAGGTTGTTCTTTATTAGCTGCTCCACTAGAGGCTTTAACGCTCTTCTACGATCCAACGTGAATTTTGATAGATCCTGGAAGAACATCAGAGGATCTCCGTCATATTGGATGTTCTTATTTTGACGGACAGCAAACATTATTTTGTCTTTTATATGAGCAAAATGCAATCTACAAATTATATCCCGGGGCTTTTTTGGATCTAGCTTCCTTATTCCTGTTACTCGGTGTGCTCGGTCTATAATTAAATCTTTTTTATCAATGTCTGGAGCGATTTCCTGAAAGATTTTTTGTAGTGTTGTTATGAGTGTTTTTGGGCTCACCTCTTCCCTTAAGCCTCTTATTCTTATATTAGATCTTTTATTTCTGTTTTCTTGTTCATCTATGTTGTTTATTGTTTGTTTTAGTTGTTTTCCTTGTTTCTGTATTTTTTCCTCTAACCTGATCAGTTCCTGTTCTGTTTGTAAAACTCTCTTATCTAATGTGTCCATTTTTTCTTGCGTATTTTTAGTGGATATTTTAAGTTCTTGTATCTCCATTTTATATGATTCTTCTAATCTATGCACGTATTGATCCATGTCCACCCTGGTTGGAAGCGATCGAATATATGCTCTTATATCCCACTTCTCTTTATCCTGCTCTTTTTGTTCATTTATTGATCCTGTTGTATCAATAGGTGAGCTGTTTCTAGGATGGCTTATTTGTTCTTCTCCTGATGATCTGGATGTTATAGATGATTCTGCTATATTTGATAGTTCTTGTGATGTTTGTATTGCTTGTGTTGCGTGGGGAGACTGTGGTTGTAACTGTTGGAAGAATTCTTTAATATCGGTCGTTTGTATTGGCTGTACCCCTGTAGTTATTTTATTATTAATTTCCGCTTTATCTTTTTTGCTCTTTTGTGATTGCGGTGTTTTGTTGCCTCTCTTAGGTGCCATCTTCCTCTCTTCTTCTCCCTTTTCCCTTTCACCGAATATTCAAGATATTTATTGTACCCCTGAGTATTTTACAAGGAGAAAGGGAGGGGGGAGGGTATTGGGGTAGTCCTGGTGTCCTTACAGTCCCTTTAACACCCCCTTCTGAACCCTCTCTGAGCTTCCCTTGGGGCGTTTTATTTAACCGTTATGTCTTCCTATATGTTTATCTCCAAAGATTAGTTATACTGTTGCTTGTATCTCTCATACCTGTTGTTCCGGTTCAATACAAATCACAGTTTTTAGGAGGTGAGCGATAGTAATAGTAATAGTGATACTTGCACATTAGGTGACTTTAGGCGATGTGCTGATTTTCTTCCAGGAGATCCCTGGGTCCGTCTGATCCTGCCTGATCACTGCCGTCCTGCTCACGAGGCCCCCGCCGGAGAGGGCGTCCGCAAGCGAGAGTCTCCGATGTCCGCATCCGCAGACACACAGAGGCTCCCGCCCGGCTGCGCCCGCTGTCTCTCGCCTCTGTCCCGGAAACAATCTCGGCACCCCACAGTAGGGCTGTTGAAATTAATCGCCGAATCGATGCATCGGCAATCGGCCGTCCACGATTCGGCATCGATGCTGTAGCCTTAAGGCATCGATTATGGAGGATGACGTCATCCTCGCGCCGTGCCCCAGCCTCCGAAAGCAGCCGAAGTTTTCGCGCCATTCCGAGTGGAGCCGAAAGCAGCCGAAGCTTTCGCGCCGTTTCCTCCCACCTCCCGCCTCCCGCTGACGTCATCCCCCTGTGTCGCGCGGCTCAGAGAGAGGAGACTGACTGCCGCAACAGCACAGCAAGTGTCCGTCTGACCTCCTCCGCGTCCCGGTCCCCCCAGAGCATTCCTCTCCTCCAGGCTGTAAGTGTTATGGTGGGGGGGAACGGACGGTGGGGGGGGGGGAACGGACGGTGGGGGGGGAGACCGGCCTCGTTCACCTCGGCGCTCAGGGGACACAGGAGGAGTAGGAGGACTGAGAGAGAGAGACCCGAGCTAGCCACCAGGCCGCACTGATTTTGTTTAACCTACTGACTGTCTGACTGTGTCCACTGTCCTGTCCTCACAGTCCAGGCACAGGCAGCAGCAGAAGAAGAGACCAGCACAGCAGTGAGAGTGCCAGTCAATGCCAGACAGACACACAGTACCAGAAGACTACCAGTCCAGTAGTACCACACTGCTCAGCAGCTCAGCCCAGTAGTACAGTAGTACCCACCATCATCATAATTAATCAGGTAGGTAACTGACTGTGTCAGTGGTGTCACTACTATCACACACACACAGTATGAAATTAAAGAAGAAGTACACTCACTAATTTGTTGTTATTCTGTCCAACTGTCCACTCCTCAGACTCCAGTCCTCCGCACTCACAGGCAGCGCAGCAGTAGGAAAGGAGAAGAGAGAGACCCGCTCCAGGACCAGCAGTGAGGGCCACTGCGCTCAGCTCGTCATCATCATCACAGCACAGGTCAGGTAGGTAACCCACTGTATCTCTGAAGCATTGCATTGTGTGGAGTGTAAAATGTAAATAATAAATGTTAATAATGATGGTGCACTGCTTGCCAATGCCTGTATTCCTAAACGTTAACCCCTTTGCGCCGAGCGCACCGCAGCAAAGAAAATGCATATATGATTGATTATGAAGTTGGCTCGGCAAGTTGAACCCGGCCCGCATAATACCGGTGCTCGAATCCCATGTGAGAGGTATCGCTGGGATTGTCAGAGCGAGAGCAATAATTATAATTCTAGCACCAGACCTCCTCTGTAACTCTAACCTGTGTGTTAAGTTAACCATTATTTTTTTTAAAAGTGTCGCCTTTGGATATTTTTAGATACCGTAGTTGTCGCCATTCTACGTGTGCGCAATTTTAAAACACGACAAGTTTGTTATTTATTTACTCGGCATAACATCATATTTCAAATTATACCAAAAAATTTAGGCTAAATTAAGCTTTGCTGTTTTGTTTTTTTAAAATCCATGAAATTATCTTTTTTTTTTTTTTTTTCCCCCCAAAAAAGTTGCATTTAAAAGACCGCTGCATATTGCATAATACATTAAATACAGTGTGACATAAAGTGCTACAATCGCCATTTTATTCTCTAGATTGATTCTCTGCTAAAAAATATATATAATGTTTGGGGGTTTTCTAAGTAATGTTCTATCAAAAAATATGGATTTTGACCTTTTAAAAAACACCAAATGTCAGACAAAAAGGCTTAGTCATGAAAGGGTTAAAGAAAGTGAGTTTAAGTGACCATGACCAATGCATTTAATTAATTATGCTTTATGACTGTAGGTCTATCTCTAATCTATTGAATGTCCAATGTCTTGTCTTAGCGATTGCGATGCGAGTAGCTACTAGCTAGCTAGTGATGGCGTGTGGGGGCTGGGGGTAGAATAGAATAAGGATTTTGTGGCAGCTATTTATTTAACATTATCAAATACAATTACATACACTTGTTACTTTTCTGATGATCTCGTGGCAGGCTTTAGGTTTAATCACTTAATTTTTTATTCCTCTTCTTTTAATACTGACAGAGTTTGTAGTAGACAACATTCTCGTCATCACCCCTGTCACAACAATTACATGGCATGCTAGTGCTACTGCTGCTAGACTAGTAAAAAAAAATGGCAGAAGGAGACCAAAAAGACCGAGAGATAAAAAATGCACCTAGCTTTTTAAAAGCAAACATCTGGGCACATTTTGGCTTTTATGAACATGAACAAACAAATGGGAAGCTTGAATTGGACAAGTCATACACCGTGTGTAAAGCCTGTCACACAAAAATTAAATATCTAGGGAATACTACTAATATGAGAAACCACGCTAGCCGTTTTCACTCAGAGATGCTAACACCTGCCACCACCACCACCAATGCCGCCAAGTCAATAGACCGAGCTCAGCCAAGAATTGATGCAATACTCTCAACTTTGCCGCCCAACTCTGAAAAGGGGAAGAGAATAACAAAAGCTGTGGCAGCTTTCATAGCTAAGGACCTTCGCCCTTACTCTGTTGTGGAGAACACTGGGTTTCGCTACCTGTTGAAGACGATAGAGCCGCGTTACAAGATCCCATCACGAAGTCACTTTACAGAAAATGTTATACCTGCACTCTACCACGAAACTAAAGCTCAGATAATTGCGTCAATGAGCCAAGCAAGTCGAGTCGCAATAACGTGTGATTCATGGACTTCAGTCACGACAGAGTCTTATGTTACAATAACAGCACATTACGTTAAGGAGTGGAAGATCTTGTCGCATGTGCTGCAAACGAGAGCCATTTATGAGTCTCACACAGGTGCTCATCTGGCAGAGCTACTGTCTCGTGTTGTGGAAGAATGGCAACTGTCCGATAAATCTGTAGTGCTTGTGACCGACAACGCGTCAAACATGATTGTTGCAGCTCAAGTTGGCAAATTTCCCCATGTGAAATGCTTCGCCCATACACTAAACCTTGCATCCCAGCGAGCGCTGAAAGTGGCCACACTCTCCAGGCTTCTTGGCAGAGTGCGACGGATATCCACATTCTTTCACCGCAGCACTAGAGCAAGCCACTGTCTAAAAGAGAAACAGAAATGTCTTGGCCTGAAGAATCATAAGCTGATAACTGATGTGCCAACAAGATGGAACAGCGCATATGACATGGTCGAGAGGTTCTTAGAACAACAACCTGCAGTCTGTGCCACCTTGCTGTCTCCAGAAGTCAGAAGAGGAGAGTCCGATCTCTGCACTCTCAACGAAACAGATGTGTCAAATGCAGAGGATGCTGTGCGTGCATTAAAGCCAATGAAGGATGCAACCATGCTGATGTCAGAAGAGCGCAATCCAACAGTTTCTCTCATTGCCCCTCTAAATGCACAACTCCTCCAGAGCATGACAAGACACCATGGGAGACACACCCATGATCCATGAGATCAAGAATGCCATCAGAACAGATCTTCAGAAGAGGTACAGCAGTGAGGCAGAGAAGAAGATCCTACATACAGCCTCTGCACTGGATCCTCGCTTTAAGGGACTGCCTTTTATCCTCACAGAGGAGGAGAGATTGGAGATATACAAAGGAGTGACTGAGGAGGCTGCATCCTTGGAGGTAATTCAATTGATTTGAATTTTATCATATTTCTTGAAACGAACTGTAACTAGTAGCTAGCTACAGCTTGCTACATAGTGTAAGCCACGCTTCTGAGTCTGATGCGGTGCAGGAACTGCACCGTCCGTTTCCTGTGCTTTTTCATCACCCCATCAGAATCATAGGCAATTGACAATGTGTTTTATTTTTTTTTTTTTCCTATTCTTTTATGTTCAAACACAGATTACATCTAGGAGGACACATGAGGAGGAGGATCAAGTGCCACTGCCAAGAAGAAAAGAAACTCTGGAAGAAGAAGAAAGTTCACCCGTCGAGGACAACCATTCTCCATCTCCTCCCAAAAGAAAGGCCAGATCGCTGCTCATGAGTTTGCTGGGACAGTCTTTCACTGACACTGAAGGTACAATAGAACCTAAGACCCCCTATGCCAAGGCTGAAGAGGAAATGGAAAAATATTGTAAAGCCCCACCTCTGCCTCTCACTGAGGACCCTTTGAACTGGTGGTGTGAGCATGAGGTCATATTTCCCCTCCTTTCCCAGCTGTCAAAGCAATACTTGTGTATCCCAGGCACAAGCGTGTCTGCAGAGCGGGTTTTCTCCACTGCAGGAGATGTGGTAACTGCAAAAAGAAGCGCACTCAAACCAGAGCATGTGGATCAACTAGTGTTCTTACAGAAAAATCTACACATTCCCAAATCCTGAGCAGCATTGCTTGGCGCTTGCGCTTTGCAGTGACCCATTTTTTTTTATCCAGGAAGTGCTGATGTACTGTTGTGTCTGCCAGTGCCACAGCCACTGCCCCTGCCCTTGCCTAGCCCACTGTTAGTCTGCCACACCACTGAGTGACCACACACCAGTGTTATTAACTTTATATATTTTGTTAATAGCACAGCACTGTCACTGTCAGTGTCTGCCACTGAGATTTTGATTTTTGAAGATTGTCAAAAAAAGATTTAATTTTTTTTTTTTTTTTAAAGTAGGGGTTACTTTAACCCTCAGCCAAATACTAAAAGTTCCAAACAACTGATGCCAATTGCCAACCAAGCCTCAGCCCAGTCTCTGTCTCCCCTCCCAGTCTCGCCCTCTCCCCTAGTCCCTCTACTCTCCTTCCCTCTCCCCCTACTCTTTCCCTTTTAAGGCCTTCTTCCCCTTTCCCTCTTCCCCTTTCCCTCTTCCCCTTTCCCTCTTCCCCTTTCCCTCTTCCCCTTCCCCCTTTCCCTCTTCCCCTTTCCCCCTTTCCCTCTTCCCCTTTCCCTCTTTCCTTCCTTCTTTCTCGCTCCCTCTTTCCTTCCTTCTTTCTCTCTCCCTCTTTCTTTCCTTCTTTCTCTCTCCCTCTTTCTTTCCTTCTTTCTCTCTCCCTCTTTCTTTCCTTCTCAGAGAGAAGGAAAGATGGAGAGAGAGAATGAAAGGAGGAGAAATTCTCTCCTCTCTCTCTCTTTCTCCCTCTCCCTCTCTTTCTCCCTCTCCCTCTCTTTCTCCCTCTCCCTCTCTTTCTTTCTTTCTTTCTTTCTTTCTTTCTTTCTTTCTTTCTTTCTTTCTTTCTCTCTGTCTCTTTCTGTCTCTTTCTTTCTCTCGGTCTCTTTCCTTCTCTCTGTCTCTTTCCTTCTCTCTTTCTCTTTCTTTCTCTCTGTCTCTTTCTTTCTCTCTGTCTCTTTCTTTCTCTATGTCTCTTTCTGTCTCTGTCTCTTTCTGTCTCTCTTTCTCTCTGTCTCTTTCTTTCTCTCTGTCTCTTTCTTTCTCTCTGTCTCTTTCTTTCTCTCTGTCTCTTTCTTTTTCTCTGTCTCTTTCTGTCTCTCTTTCTCTCTGTCTCTTTCTGTCTCTCTTTCTCTCTGTCTCTTTCTTTCTCTCTGTCTCTCTTTCTGTCTCTTTCTTTCTCTCGGTCTCTTTCCTTCTCTCTGTCTCTTTCTTTCTCTCGGTCTCTTTCCTTCTCTCTGTCTCTTTCTTTCTCTCTGTCTCTTTCTTTCTCTATGTCTCTTTCTGTCTCTGTCTCTTTCTGTCTCTGTCTGTCTCTGTCTCTTTCTGTCTCTCTTTCTCTCTGTCTCTTTCTTTCTCTCTGTCTCTTTCTTTCTCTCTGTCTCTTTCTGTCTCTCTTTCTCTCTGTCTCTTTCTTTTTCTCTGTCTCTTTCTGTCTCTGTCTCTTTCTGTCTCTGTCTCTTTCTGTCTCTTTCTTTCTCTCTGTCTCTTTCTTTCTGTCTCTGTCTCTTTCTTTCTGTCTCTGTCTCTTTCTGTCTCTGTCTCTTTCTGTCTCTGTCTCTTTCTGTCTCTGTCTCTTTCTGTCTCTCTTTCTCTCTGTCTCTTTCTTTCTCTCTGTCTCTTTCTTTCTCTCTGTCTCTTTCTTTCTCTCTGTCTCTTTCTTTCTCTATGTCTCTTTCTGTCTCTGTCTGTCTCTGTCTGTCTCTGTCTCTTTCTGTCTCTCTTTCTCTCTGTCTCTTTCTTTCTCTCTGTCTCTTTCTGTCTCTCTTTCTCTCTGTCTCTTTCTTTTTCTCTGTCTCTTTCTGTCTCTGTCTCTTTCTGTTTCTTTCTCTCTGTCTCTTTCTTTCTGTCTCTGTCTCTTTCTTTCTGTCTCTGTCTCTTTCTGTCTCTGTCTCTTTCTGTCTCTGTCTCTTTCTGTCTCTGTCTCTTTCTGTCTCTCTTTCTCTCTGTCTCTTTCTTTCTCTCTGTCTCTTTCTTTCTCTCTGTCTCTTTCTTTCTCTCTGTCTCTTTCTGTCTCTGTCTCTTTCTGTCTCTCTGTCTCTCTGTCTTTTCCCCTTTTCCCTTCCCCTTTTCCCTTCCCCTTTTCCCCCCGTCCCCTTTTCCCCCCGTCCCCTTTTCCCCCCGTCCCCTTTCCCTCCCCTACCAAATACCAATGCCATACCCCTCTCTCCCCCCCACCCCCCTTCTACAACCTTCCCCCTCTCCCCAGTCCCCACCATTCCCCTTCATCTCTACATCCCTTTTTCTTTTTTTCCCACCAGAGTCCCTCCTATCTATTCCCTATGTCATTGTCAACAAGACCTTATAACGCCAGTTATGCCACTCTAGTCTAGTCTAGCGTCAACTCAACGCAGTCACAGTCACACTGTTTTTGACTGACTTGGTGGCAGCAGGCCTGCAGGTGGCCGTGGCACTGGCAATTGCAAACAATCAATGATCATCACAGTGAACTGAACATGGAGTACTCAGTATACTTTATGTATGTCATATAAATATTATATTTGTTATAGCTTTTCTAGCACTGGAGGAGATGGAGAATGGTTTTCTATTGTGTGTCCAACTGTCCATTTTGAATTTTTATACTAGTGTCGTCATGTCGTGTGACTGTGGCGTGTTCAATGTCACAGTGTGTCTGTCATGCTCTGTGACTGCCTGTCTGTTTCTAGGGGTTTAACGTTCAACCAAATCAATTCTGTATTTAATTCCAGACAACTGACGCCCGCCAAGCCACCAGAGGAAGGCAAATCCTTGAAAGAATAAATTGAATCTTAAAACTTGGGAGTAAATCTTTATTGGATCACACAAATATACACACACAAAAGAAAAATCACACACCGACCTGATGAGTGGCTGACTGACTGTGCCACTTGCCTGCGTTGTTCACACAGTGGCCTGCCCTTTCTCATGATTCACAACTGACGTGACGTCACGTGTGTGTTTTTTGTTGGTATTGTGTGTGCATATTTCTGATCCCATAACGGTTTAACTCAAGGTTTTAAGCTTCAATTGATAATTTATTCTGTCAAGGATTTTTGGGCTTCCTCTAATGGTGACTTGGCTTGGCTTCAGTTACAGGTGTATCATGGTAGAGTGCAGGTAACGTTTTCTGTAAAGTGACTGAGTGACGACTTGAGTGACAACAAGCTTTGCTAGCACTGGGGGGGAGATGGAGATAAATGGTTTATTTTTGAAGATTGTGTCGGACACAATCTTCAAAAATGAATGTGTCCATCGAATTTTCACACTTGATGTTATATTGTCAAATGTCAATGTTTGGGGGGGTCAACTCAACCCTCAGCCAAATAAAATTCTAAAATTGTATTTAATTCCAGACAACTGACGCCCGCCAAGCCACCAGAGGAAGGCAAATCTTTGAAAGAATAAATTAAATCTTAAAACCTGGAGTAAATCCTTATTGGATCACACAAATACACACACAAACAAAAACACACACCTACCTGACGTCATGTCTGACTGTGCCTGTGCCATTTCCGGCGCCTGACCTATGGCCTGCCCTTTACCATTATGATTCAGTGATGTGTGTGTTTTTTTGGTATTGTGGTGTGTAACTGTATATTTGTGATCCCATAAAGATTTGTCCAAAGTTTTTAGATTTAGTTGACAATTTATTCTGTCAAGGATTTTCAGACTTCCTCTAATGGTGGCTTGGCTTGGCTTCAGTTACAGGTGTATAGTGGTAGAGTGCAGGTAACGTTTTCTGTAAAGTGACTGGGTGACACAACTCCGAGAGCTTATAACGCCGATCTAGCCATCTGTGTTGACTCACTGGCGCTGGTGGTGGTGGTGGTGGTGGTGGTATTGGCAAACAATTATCACTGTGAACCAGGAAGTTCTGCAACACAGTGTATGACTGTTACAGGTTCACTGTGATGTTTGCCAGTCAATAACTGGAAGTGCTCTGTGTTATATAGATGTAGGTGTTACTGTTTACAAGTTATAGTTTACTTTTTCATAAAAGAAAATATTAAAATGTAAACTACTGCTCCAGGCCAGCACTGTATGTATGTATTATACACAACAGTTTGATGTCACAGTACTCTTTTAAATAAATACTGTTGTTGTCTGCTGCACTGTTCATGTTTAGACTTTGCTATAAGCAGGGAACTTGGTGTAATTTGTTTAAATAGCAGATACAAATAAATATATTAAATATTTCTTCAATTTCTGACTGCTTGAATTAATTTTTTGAGGAAAAGTTGAAAACCATGGGCACTTGGGTATTAATCGTGATGCATCGTGATGCATCGCGGAATCGCATCGAATCGAATCGTGGATGGGATAATCGTAATCGAATCGAATCGTGAGGTGAGTGAAGATGCGCAGCTCTACCCCACAGGCTAATCTGCTGTCAGCGCCTCTGGATCCTTTGCTCCTGATCTCCTATTCCGCTCCTTCTCCTTCCTTCACCACTGCCTCACAGCGTCCCAGCCGGCTCCCCCCAAAATGGTGGGATAGTGCACCCAGAGAGAAGCCGGCAGTGCAAGGTATGTTTGACGGCGAAGCGAACCTCCAGAGTCTGCGGCTTGTTAGCGTGTCAGCATGCAAGTGCATCGGCCAGCATGTCAGACGCTCGTTCTCTCTATGCAGCCATCTTGGTCAGCAGCTCCTCCCCTCGTCCATTATTTCACTTTGATCATATGTAACCTCACCCTCTATTGTACGTACAGCAGATATATAGTTAATACTTTCTTGAGATTTTGCCACTACCGCTAGCATATGACCTGGTCTCTCACCCTCCTCAAAATCGCGACACCTGGAGAGAAAGCAAGCCCAATCAGCCTTATCCAAGGTATATCTCTTCAGGCGCATCGGTTAGAGGGGGTTGGATTCTGTATGAACTGGGCTTCCCTTTGCTGCACCTCCGCTGCTAATGCCGACTCCCATTCTAAAACAGATTTTTTATGAACGCTTATTGCCTTCAAAAGGACCCCTCTTAAAAAAGCTTTCATGGTGTCCCATAACACCTGATGTGACGCCGATTTCCCATTATTGTAGAAGAATTCACTTATAGCCCTACTCGTTAGGTCTCCCTGAGACAGTTATTTCAGATAAAAACTAGGAACACGCCAATTAGGTTTGTTCCTAGGTTTTATTTTTTCTAATGTAACTAAGATGGGAGAATGGTCTGATAAACCCCTGGTCAAAAATTGTATATCTGATACCCATTGAAGAATTGACTCCGTACCGAACGTCAAATCTATCCTGGATAGGGTCTAGTAAGTACTAGAACAACATGAGTAGGCATACGATGATGGGTTTTTAAGACGCCATATGTCCTGTAAACCTATTTCTCTACAATACCTATAAAATGGGGTATCCCCTTCAGGACCCGCTGGGTGTCTGTCTCTACCAGGGTTACAAACACTATTAAAATCCCCCATAATCAACAATGGTAGCCCTGGGTTATCTTTTAAAAATAAACCTATCTGACGAATTACCTCACAATTATAGGGAGGGGGGATATATACGGACCCCAATATAATTTGAGTAAAAAATATTTTACAGACTAATAAAATAAATCTACCCTGCAGCTCCACCATCATGTGCCTGCAGGAAAATTGTAATTTAGATGAAATTAATATACCGTACTTGTACCTTTAGCATATGTAGAGTATACAGCATGATACTGAGTAGGGTACATTTTATTCTGTAACAAGATAACCGTGTCCTGAGTAAAATGTGTTTCCTGCTGGCATACTATCGATGGTGAATGTTGACTCGGAGTACTAAACATAGCCTGTTTCTTAATACGATCCTTAATTCCTCTAATATTCCATGATAATACTAATATTTCAGTCGCCATCTTTCAGTTTATACAAATATAGACTATTATTAGTACTATGCCTATGAACCAATATATACCAATATACCAGTATCCATCCCCACCTAAATGATACATAGTACACATAGCAGAGGGGGATCCCAAGCATTTATCCAAACATATATCCAGGGGGAGGAGATAAGACCATAAATACAATAAAAAACAGTTTGAAGGTAGAGCGGGCAGGGGAAAGAGGAAAACAACCCAAAAAAAGGGGAAAAACCAAAAGAAAACAAAAAAGAAAACAATCAGCACATGCATCCATAATTGATAAGTGCAGAACAAATTTCCCACAGGATGATGTAAATGGGGAGAACAAAAAAAAGTTCATCCAGGCTTGCAAAGGGGTCCTATTGCCCTATAGTAAAGAGACATGTTTGTCCGGCAATACTCCATCCCAGCTCCGACTATAGCTGAACCCCCCCCCCCCATTACACCCAAAAAATAAATAAACACATTTTTTTCTCCGCAAGACTAATTGCATAGTAGATACTCTAAATAAGCAATATATTAAGCCATATAACATAAGTCATATACAAAGCCATAAGTAGACCATATAACACATAACATGACATAGCATATATCAAATACCCAGCTATACCCTAATTACAGCATGCCACACCAGGTTACAGCACAAGTTATGGCAAGCTATAGCAGGTCACAGCAAGTCGTATATGCATTACATGTTTCACATATATAAAAATCCAAAATCCTATTTACCCCCCCCCAAAAAAAAACCTACACCCCCCCACAAAAAAGAAAACCCCTACACCCCCCACAAAAAAAAAAAACCCTACACCCCCCCCACAAAAAAAAACCCTACACCCCACACAAAAATAACCCCTACACCCCCCAAAAAAAATCCTTTCTCTTTTCTTTTTTTTCCGCGAAGCTATTTAACTGCATAGTAGATACTCTAAATAAGCAATATATTAAGCCATATAATATAAGTCATATACAAAGCCATAAGTAAGCCATATAACATATAACACAACATAACATGCATCAAATACACAGCTATACCCCAATTACAGCATGCCACACCAGGTTACATCACAGGTTATGGCAAGATATAGCAGGTCACAGCAAGTCGTATATGCATTACATGTTTCACATATATAAAAATCCAAAATCCTATTTACCCCCCCCCAAAAAAAAACCTACACCCCCCCACAAAAAAGAAAACCCCTACACCCCCCACAAATAAAAAAAAACCCTACACCCCCCCACAAAAAAAACCCTACACCCCACACAAAAATAACCCCTACACCCCCCAAAAAAAATCCTTTCTCTTTTCTTTTTTTTCCGCGAAGCTATTTAACTGCATAGTAGATACTCTAAATAAGCAATATATTAAGCCATATAATATAAGTCATATACAAAGCCATAAGTAAGCCATATAACATATAACACAACATAACATGCATCAAATACACAGCTATACCCCAATTACAGCATGCCACACCAGGTTACATCACAGGTTATGGCAAGCTATAGTAGGTCACAGCAAGTTATATATGCATTACACATTTCACATATACAAAAATCCAAAATCCTATTTATCCCCCCCAAAAAAAACACCTACACCCCCCCACAAAAAAGTAAACCCCTACACCCCCCCCCCCCCCACACACACACACACACACAAAAAAAATCCTTTCTCTTTTCTTTTTTTCCGCGAAACTATTTAACTGCATAGTAGATACTCTAAATAAGCAATATATTAAGCCATATAACATAGGACATATACAAAGCCATAAGTAAGCAATATAACACATAACACAACATAACATATATCAAATACCCAGCTATACCCCAATTACAGCATGCCACACTGGGTTACATCACAAGTTATGGCAAGCTATAGTAGGTCACAGCAAGTTATATATGCATTACACGTTTCACATATACAAGAGTCTAAAAATTCAAAATCCAATTTATTAAAAAAAAAAAACACCCACCAAAAAAACAAAAACAAAAAAAAAAACCCTACACACCCCACAAAAAAAAAAACCCTACACCCCCCCCCCCCAGAAAAGTAAAAAAAAAAAAAAAGGGGGGGGGGGGGGGATATTCCGGCCATCAAGCAATATGCATACTAGCATCAGAGGCAGTCAAGTATCAAAACAAGTGTTGCTCATTTCAAGTTTTGCTCATTTCTATCAAGCCAATCATTTGCCTCTTTAGGATCAACAAAAAAAGCATAATCTCTCCTATAACCACTCCAGGGTTTAGCAGGATAAAACATTGCATATTGGATTTAAAGAGTACGGAGCCGCCTTTTAATATCCATAAACTGAGCTCTTTGTTTTTGGACTGTCACAGAAAAGTCCGGAAAGAAAGAGATTTTAGAGATGTTAACTACAATATTCCCCTTGGTACAGGCTAAAGACAGTATTTTGTCTCTGTCTCTATAATGGAGCATTTTTAAAATAATCGGTCGGGGCGTATTACCGGGGGGAGGTGGTCTAGTGGGGGTACGGTGCGCCCGTTATACCGCAAAGAAGAGTGTGAATTTTTTTTTCTCAAACACATCCAGCAACCATTTTCAATATACTGAGCAGTGTTTCTCCCTTCCATGCTTTCCGGGAACCCAATAATACATATATTGTTCCTTCTAAGTCTGTTTTCAATCTCATCAATACGATTTCATCTAGATTGAAGACCTATTGTCTTAAGTCCCTGCTGTGTACCTGCTTCTCTGTATTGGAAACCTTGTTCTCTAGCACTGTCATGCGATCTCTCACTTTCTGGATGTCTAAATGCATGATATTAACATCCTCTCTTAAACAATTAACCTGAACAGCGAGTGCATTTAAAGTGCGGTTACAGTTTTGTATAGCAAGAAACACATCTTTAAGGGTTGGCTCCCCCTCTAAGATAGAAACATTTTGAGTATCTTGAGCATTTTGATCAATAATTACAGACTTGGGGATAGCTCCTTTAGCAGAGGCAATAGCAGGGGTATTTGATACACTTAATACACTTACTGAAGAGCGTCCTTCTCTCTCCCCTCTCACCAAAATATCAGTAATCATACTACCCTCTGCTTGTCTTCCAACAGTCTCAATCTCCCTTGCCTCCACTGTAGCCTCCGCTGCCTTTACAGCTTTCGCTGCTGGTTTCGCTGCTCCCTTTTCCACTTCTAATGCATTTACCAACTCCTCTCGAATTTCTGAAGTTTATGACACCATTCCCAGAGTCACTTTAGCCGGCATAGCATGGGGCTCCTTACCCAAATCCAGTTTCTTAGCTGCATTCCATGCAAAGTGCCCTAGCTTAGCCGCTGCTGCTTTTCCACGATTATCCTTCACTGCAGTCGTTGTACAGGGCTGGGGTGTATCACCGCTCACCTGTAATCCCGTGTCCAGCTTGTCCAGCTTGACCAACTTGTCCGGTTTCTTTACAGTCTCCACAGTAATGTATTTTATATCTTTTCCTGCACCAGCACCAGTGTCCTTAAGTTTCTTCCCCATTGCTCTAGTCACTGCTCTAATGGCTGGATATTGATGCAGGGTGAATACAGGGAGATACAGGGAGAGCACACAATGAGACAGCTGTTGTAGGCTGTTGCAAGGTAGTGCACGTTAGCAGCAGGGTAATGGAGTGTCAGGGTATAAGGGTAGTCAGCGACCAGCAGCAAAGTAGCAGAGCAAAGTAGCAGCAAGGTAGGTAATAAAGTACAAGTCCATATACCTGCTAAAGCACCCGCTTTTTTACTATCGCCGCCTGTTAAACACTGTCTCTCTTCAGTAGTCTCTGCGGTAAATGGTAAACAATAGTAATGTATTGAATACAGGCAGTGCTGATACTCAGAGTCTTAGCGCTATATAGTGCATATCCGGCATAAACAGCATACACAGCAGGTACACACAGCAGGTAGCTATCATCCAGCTCCGTCCAAACAGCAAAAAGCAAAAACAGCAAACAATATTTTTCTCCTTACTCCTTCCTCCCCTCACCTCTCTCCTTCTTAGGCTTGATAGCTCAATAGTTTGATGGCTATTCACAGCTGATATCTGTCGGAGCTCTAGGAGTCAGTGTCTCTCACATCTCTCACATGTGAGTGTCTCTCACCAGATGCAAATGTTTGTGATCACATTGAACAATTAGTGACTAAGAAACATGTATTGGAACAGAAAATGAATAAATTAGAGGAAACGTGTAAACAAAGAGAAAGTTGTATTGCCTCTTTGAATCAGAGGGAGGCTGAGAAGGAGCGTATTATAATACTGCTTAGGAAAAAATTACATGAAGCCCAGTCTGCCATTATGGAGTTATCCTCCACACATGCTCAGTGCTTAACAAAGATAGAGGCTTTGGAACATGTAGAAAAGCAAAATGCTAGCGTTGCTGCAAGTGATGTTGTTATGGTGGGAATCAATGTTGGAGATCTAAATGAGGAATATTTAAATAAGATTTCGGTAACTGCGCTTGAAGTTGATTCAAGAGTTTAAATAGTGGAGACTTCTGATGGGTCCATTTACTAGTGAATTCTCAGATAATGAAAGTGTAAAATCTGTTTATTCCAAGCATAGTAATGTTATGCAGCAATGTCAGTCTCCATCGCCATATGCCCAGAGAAGGGCCTATGCAGAGAGACCAGCTCTCAAGTGCTTTGTTTGTAAAAAGGGGAGTCACATAGTTAGGTACTGTTTGATGGCTAATAATGATATGCAAAGGAAATACCCTAAAACTACACCAAAGCGTTATGAAGTTTATTCTGTGGGATGGGGTAGCAATCCAAGGCATAGAGGCTATAGTAATCAAACCCGTTTCCCTTTTAAGACCCAAATGCTGAGACTACAAACTGAAAATAGTCTTTTAAGACAGGAAAGGCGTCACTATGTAGAACAGTTGCATAAACTTAAAATTGAGGCATGTTCATTCAAATATAGCACTGGGGGAAACAATGTTAGCAGCCCTTATGAAGGTGCATGGATGGTAAGATTTTTCTGGTTAATGTTTCTTTGCTATGAATAAGGTTTAGATGTGAGCTTCAGAGATCTACCCTTCATGTTGGAATATTATAGAGGACCTTGATGTATTTTAAGTATTTTCAAGGATAAGCCTCTGGATTGTTATTTTTTTATTTATTTTTTTCTGTTATGATTATTATGGGTTTTTTTCTCCTCTTATTTCTATTTTTTTTTATGTAATTTTTTTATAATTAAAAAAAAAAAATTAAATTTAAAATTTTATTTGTTAATTCATTTATTTTATTTTTGTTTTGTTCAGGTGGAAACATTGTCAGGTTTGGTCCACCTGAAAGGGGGGTCATTGGCCATGTCCTCAATTAGCAGCTGAATACATTTTGTTTAAGACAAGAGTTGGTAGGAAGCCATTCTAGCCGCTGGAGTTATTGTAGTTTTTTTCTTTGTTTTTATTTTCATTCAGGTGGAAAAAGTTCCAAAAGGTTTGGGCTTTGTCCATCTGAAAGGGGGGTTAGTGCATAGGTCTTAAGGTACAGATAAATGCATTGTTTTTTTTAGCGTTTAAAATGAGAATTTATGAGAAGCAACATTCATGTTCATTTTTTTAAATTTTTGCTCATACCATGGGGAACCATTTTAGAGTGGGTTCAGCCTAAAGAAATTATGGTTGATTTGATAATTTGTTTAGAGTTGCAGAAGCCAAGAATACTAAGTTCCTGGGTTCCAAGGAGGGAACTATAAGTAAACATAGCAAGCAAGCAGATATTGTGGATAATTTGATTCTGCTCTTGTTTTTCACTTCCAGAGTCCTGGTGGAGCGGGATTGGAGAGGATTCTGGAACAGTGATGAAAGATGCTCATCTGGTTGGCAGTTTGTGCCACACCACACCACAAATTTGTTCTGATAAACGTTCAGGAGAGAAGGGACCAACGAAAACATTCAGATTAATACTTGCCATATAAGGTTTCTTTTTCTTATGGACAATTTTGTGCTAATGCTGCATCTGAAAGACTTTGCCCAGCAACAAGACTGGTGAAACATTTTGCCGGAGTCTCTCCTGTCATTTATGAAAGCAAACTTACTGTGAATACAAGTGCAATGGGTTGGAGGTTGGGGAAGGAATATAACCAATCCAATCCTTCAGAACAAGAAATGTAAAATATGTTTTTTTTTTGTCGGAGGGAGGAATTGAAAGAAGGAAATCATGTTTTAATGTGTGACATGTATTGACATAACTGAATTAATATGGTATATATCAGGTACCCAGGAGGCTGGTACTTATGCATAATAGGGTGTCTGTTGGCCAGACTAGAGGGTGCCGGGTGACACATCAATGGGGTGAAAATTTCCTTGTAGGGGTGGTGTCTCAATCTTAGCAGTCCTACAGAGAGGTTCTCCAGTACTGGGCATGTGGGACACCAGAGCTGGTTATGGGGGAGATACGACTGGTTGATGTCTCATCTGAGAGGTTGGAACCTTGCACAGGTAATGCCAGTGACTACACACAGGAGCATGCTCCGTTAGATAAAGGGAACAAACGCTGGCTACCAGGGCACAGTATGCTTTCACCACATGGTGCTTCAACATCTCACAGTGATTGATAAGAGCCCTATATGTGCTGAGTATACACTGAATCAAGTACGGTCTTTGTACCATTGGTTAACTCCCAGAGATGTGCGGACACAGAAGGCATTCAGGACACTTATTTCTGAGGAGTAATGGAAAGAGGAGGGATGTATTCAGCACTATATTGGGGGGAATAGGAGCTGGGATGGGTATTGTTAATGGTGTGGACATCGGTCTCCTGAGGAACAAACTCTCAGCCATAGCTTCAGACCGTAAGCGGGGCTTTGTTACTCAGAGAGATTGGTGGCATCCTTAATAACATTCAGCAAAATCACATAAATACCCAGGTTAAAGTGGCTCTGGATTTTGTCAACCATGTTGAGAGGCTGGTAGAGAGTGTGATAGTACAGGACAGAAATCTGTCATGGGCTCTGGCGTGCACGCAGGGGCAGGCGGAGGTATCAACCAAGTTCAAGCTGATTGTACAGTCCCTGCATTGGGGGCAGTGGCCTTATGAGTTAGCATCACAGCTCAGTAAGATCTCTTACACTAATCCAAGGTGGTGGTCGAATGCCTGGATGGGCTGTGTTAGTTTGGATTGTGAAAGGTGGTATGTTGCCTCATTGATCCCATATACAGAAGTGCAGACTCAATCTGTGTATTCGGTGGTATCAAAGGGCTTGCTGACTGGGGATTCTACCTTGTTGCATCTGAGGCTAAATTACCCACATGTGATCAGAGAGGATGGAATCTAGAGGCAGGTTAATATTTCCCTCTGTCTAAGGCATGACCATGACGTCCTTTGTATCAATACACGGCGGTGAGCGAGAAATGTTGAGAAGATGCCTCACTCTGTGTTCTGTATGGGGAGAACATTGCCGGGAAGGGAACACAACAAAAAATAATAAATGCACAATTTTATTACCTGCAAAAATGTGTAATTATTATTTTTTGTAAAAAGTTAAATTGATCCTTTAGAAGTTCCCATTTAATTGATGCTACCATAAAATAGAAAATCACCAGACTCTCCGAAGCGTTCTATACATTTTAGATAAAAATTACATAATTGTAGATATAAAGGTTAATCACCAGGAACTTTCCAGATAAACTCAGGATAGACATTTCTTGTCCTAGAGTGTCACCCAGTGGCCAAGGGAGGCAATGCTTCAATAAACACATAATCTGTTAATAACCAAAGTCACCAATAAGGGTTAAGGTTACACCTTCTGGGCCACCCTCTGGGCGTGTTTTATGAGTATATTATTTGTAACTAGATAAAACAGCAAGGAAGCTAGACAGAGACAAAGCTCATCAGACCATCAAAGTAGATATCATCACACTCATCATCAGCAGGACACACACCATCTGAAAGATTACCTCATCTATATCTGACACCTCACTGAAGCCAGGGCACCCAGCTCCAGCCTAGAAAGACACCATTTTGGGGAAGATCAACTCCATCCATTAGTCGTCAGCTATTTTAGAAGAGTCTGGCCAAGGGTAACTATATATCTGCCAAATTTTATCCAATTAGGATATCGAAAGAAGGGGAAAGGTATTATTGTATTCAATCTCATAGGTATATAATTAGAGATTGGTGAACAGTTCGAGCTGAGCATAAGTTCGGCCCAAACTTCGCCTGTTCGTCCTTTCAGGCTTCACAGTGCATTCTAGGTCCTAATTGGATGAAGCCTTGCGCCTGACCGTTGTCTTTTTTTTTTTTGTTCCCTGCCAGCCCCGTTTTTTTTTAAATTGTTAGCTGCTTTTTAATTTTTTTTATAGGTTTTACATTTCTGTCAGTCAGTGTCAGTCCTCATTTTAAAGTGCACCAAACACCAATTTTCATTGAATAAAGTGCATCTAATTACACATTTCACAGTGTCTATAAAATTTGGCTAATAAGCCCCACCATCGTGTTTGGGAGGCCAACAAGGAGAGGCAGACATTCCCATTCCACTATGAAGGGGCCAGCAGTGTATGTGTCCACAGGCAATGATGGATGTGGTCCGTCCTCAGGCAGGGCACCTTTGTCGCTGTTTAATGAATTTGCCCATGCTATCTAGCCACAGCTTTTAGAGCAGGTGGTAGACTGGCTTACCAAACCATCCTCCTCTATGACCCAAGCAGAGACGAGTGTGCAGTCCACCACAGATGACTGAGCATGAATGAGTATGGCTGAGTACAGCCGGGTACGGCTGAGTACAGCTGAGTATGGCTGGGTATTGCTGAGTATGGCTGGGTACGGCTGAGTGCAGCCGAGTATGGCTGGGTACGGCTGAGTACGGCTGAATACGGCTGGGTATTGCTGGGTATGACTGGATGAGGCAGGAATTGTCACATATCAGCGCTGTGGGCACTACAAATGCAGCCCACGGTGCTGCAGCTTCTGATTCTCCCCCCTCCTCTCACTGCAACGATCGGTACAGAGAGGGGGGAGAGGAACCGGATATGACACCGGTTTGTTTACAAGTGATCGCTCCATCAGCGGCCATTTACCGTGACCTACAGACCCGGCAAACAAGATATTTGGGGGGCACACCCTAAAAGATGCATTAAAGATGGTGCAGCCATAAGACCATACAGTAGAAGAAAATATTACAGCGCACACATGCAAAAAAGACATTTACCTCCAGCAAGGCTAGTTTAAAAACACCTAAACATTTTCAAAGAAACATTATCAAAAATATGGGGATTTGGTCACACCATATTGCTATATGGTGCTAAGCTTTGTCGCAGTAAGTGGGCTTAGCACCATATAGCAATATGGTGTGACCAAATCCCCATATTTCTGATAATGTTTTTTTGAAAAGGTTTAGGTGTTTTTAAACTATCCTTGCTGGAGGTAAATGTCTTTTTTGCATGTGTGCGCTGTAATATTTTCTTCTACTGCAGACCCGGCAGTCACAGATATTCCCGGGAGCAAGATTCTGGGAGGACGTCAATGTACGCTCTCCCGGAGTTATCGAGCCGCGCTGTAGCTGTCATTCGGCTATGGTGTGGTCAGCAAGCAGTTAAGCGTTATTGGGATCTCAAATCTCTGCAAGACTGTCTATGCTGCCTAGCTTTGTAGGTGTTGATTTTATCTTTTTTGTTATAGGTTTTATGGGCACAATTAACACCCAAGGACCAATTTGTCCACACCTGTTTGACAGGTGCATCAAATTGAAATTTTTTACAGCAAAGCCAATTCTTGCTTTCATCAAGACTACCTCTAGAAGGTTACAGGGTGAATGCACCAACAACCCCCAAAGACCAATTTATCCGCAACTGTGTGATGGGGCACCAAATACATTTTTTTTACAGCAAGACCAATTCTTGCTTTCATCAAGACTACCTCTAGAAGGTTATGGTCTCATCACACAGACTGGCTCTCTAAACCGTTATTTCCAAAATAATGAAAGCTTGCAGGGAAAATTATTTAAGCACAGGTTCACACTGAGCTGCGGGAATGAAGCCGTCCGAGTTCAGTTGAACTTGCACGATTTCACTCCCGTATGTCAGTCCCGATTTCGGGAGGAATTTTTACAGACATCCGTTTGGGTTTCTGCACAGATTTCAATGGAAAACGCACCATACGGTACCATTTCCGGCAATTGCCGGCAGTTTGACATGTCAAATAGCACCAGTGTGAACCAGGGCTAAATGTCATTTTTTTTCTTTATAAATGTCAGTTTTGCTACAGCAGGTTCTACACACGGTACAGATATGCCACTTTACAGGCAGACTAAGTAGCGGTTCGCACAGGGGCGACTTGTCAGGCGACCTAGCCGCCTGACAAGTCGCATCTCGTTCTGTACTATGGAACCGTTCAAATAGGAGTGACGCAAGTCGCTCCAACTTAGAAAAAGGTTCCTGTAGTATTTTTGGGGCGACTTCAGGCGACTTGCATTGACTTCTATACAGAAGTCGTTTTGCAAGTCGCCGCTGAAGTCGTGTGCAGGTCTCGGTGAGGCGACCTGCAAGTCATGCCGCCCCTTTGTGAACCGGCACTTAGGGGACCCCCAGGCACTATATTTAAAATAATTTTTCATTTTTATTGTTTCACTTTAACCACTTCAGCCCCGGAAGGATTTACCCCCTTCCTGACCAGAGCACTTTTTACAATTTGGCACTGCATCGCTTTAACTGCTAATTGCGCGGTCATGCATTGCTGTACCCAAACGAAATTTGCGTCCTTTTCTTCCCACAAATAGAGCTTTCTTTTGATGGTATTTGATCACCTCTGCCGTTTTTATTTTTTGCGCTATACACAGAAAAAGACCGAAAATTTTGAAAAAAAATGATATTTTCTACTTTTTGTTCTAAAAAAAATCCAATAAACTCAATTTTAGTCATACATTTAGGCCAAAATGTATTCGGTCACATGTTTTTGGTAAAAAAAAATGTCAATAAGTGTATATTTATTGGTTTGCGCAAAAGTTATAGCGCCTACAAACTAGGGTACATTTTCTGGAATTTACACAGCCTTTAATTTATGACTGCCTATGTCATTTCTTGAGGTGCTAAAATGGCAGGGCAGTACAAAACCCCCACAAATGACCCCATTTTGGAAAGTAGACACCCCAAGGAAATTGCTGAGAGGCATGTTGAGCCCATTGAATATTCATTTTTTTTGTCCCAAGTGATTGAATAATGACAAAAAAAAAAAAAAAATTACAAAAAGTTGTCACTAAATGATATATTGCTCACACAGGCCATGGGCATATGTGGAATTGCACCCCAAAATACATTTAGCTGCTTCTCCTGTGTACGGGGATACCACATATGTGGGGCTTTTTGGGAGCCTAGCCGCGTACGGGGCCCCGAAAACCAATCACTGCCTTCAGGATTTCTAAGGGCGTACATTTTTGATTTTACTCCTCACTACCTATCACAGTTTTGAAGGCCATAAAATGCCCAGATGGCATAAAACCCCCCCAAATGACCCCATTTTGGAAAGTAGACACCCCAAGCTATTTGCTTTGAGGCATGTTGAGTCCATGGAATGTTTTATATTTTGACACAAGTTGCGGGGACGTGACAAATTTTTTTTTTTTTTTGCACAAAGTTGTCACTAAATGATATATTGCTCACACAGGCCATGGGCATATGTGGAATTGCACCCCAAAATACATTTAGCTGCTTCTCCTGAGTACGGGGATACCACATGTGTGGGACTTTTTGGGAGCCTAGCCGCGTACGGGGCCCCGAAATCCAATCACTGCCTTCAGGATTTCTAAGGGTGTAAATTTTTGATTTCACTCTTCACTGCCTATCACAGTTTCGGAGGCCATGGAATGCCCAGTTGGCACAAACCCCCCCCAAATGACCCCATTTTGGAAAGTAGACACCCCAAGCTATTTGCTGAGAGGCATGGTGAGTATTTTGCAGCTCTCATTTGTTTTTGAAAATAAAGAAAGACGAGAAAAAATGTTTTTTTTTTTCTTTTTTCAATTTTTAAAACTTTGTGACAAAAAGTGAGGTCTGCAAAATACTCACTATACCTCTCAGCAAATAGCTTGGGGTGTCTACATTCCAAAATGGGGTAATTTGGGGTTTTTTTGCCACGGGCATTCCATGGCCTCCGAAACTGTGATAGGCAGTGAAGAGTGAAATCAAAAATTTACGGCCTTAGAAATCCTGAAGGCGGTGCTTGGTTTTCGGGGTCCCGTACGCGGCTAGGCTCCCAAAAAGTCTCACGCATGTGGTATCCCTGTACTCAGGAGAAGCAACAGAATGTATTTTGGGGTGTAATTTCACATATTCCCATGGCATGTTTGAGCAATATATCATTTAGTGACAACTTTGCGCAAAAAAAAAAAAAAAAAAAATTGTCTCTTTCCCGCAACTTGTGTCACAATATAAAATATTCCATGGACTCGACATGCCTCTCAGCAAATAGCTTGGGGTGTCTACCTTCCAAAATGGGGTCATTTGGGGGGGTTTTGAACTGTCCTGGCATTTTATACACAACATTTAGAAGCTTATGTCACACATCACCCACTCTTCTAACCACTTGAAGACAAAGCCCTTTCTGACACTTTTTGATTACATAAAAAAATAATTTTTTTTTGCAAGAAAATTACTTTGAACCCCCACACATTATATATTTTTTTAAAGCAAATGCCCTACAGATTAAAATGGTGGGTGTTTAATTTTTTTTTTTCACACAGTATTTGCGCAGCGATTTTTCAAACGCATTTTTTGGGGAAAAAACACACTTTTTTAAATTTTAATGCACTATAACACACTATATTGCCCAAATGTTTGATGAAATAAAAAAGATGATCTTAGGCCGAGTACATGGATACCAAACATGACATGCTTTAAAATTGCGCACAAACGTGCAGTGGCGACAAACTAAATACATTTTTAAAAGACTTTAAAAGCCTTTACAGGTTACCACTTTAGATTTACAGAGGAGGTCTACTGCTAAAATTACTGCCCTCGATCTGACGTTCGTGGTGATACCTCACATGCATGGTACAATTGCTGTTTACATTTGACGCCAGACCGACGCTTGCGTTCGCCTTAGCGCGAGAGCAGGGGGGACAGGGGTGCTTTTTTTTTTTTTCTTTATTATTATTATTTTTTTATCTTATTTTTAAACTGTTCCTTTAATTTTTTTTTTTTTTAAATCATTTTTATTGTTATCTCAGGGAATGTAAATATCCCCTATCATAGCAATAGGTAGTGACAGGTACTCTTTTTTGAAAAAATTGGGGTCTATTAGACCCTAGATTTCTCCTCTGCCCTCAAAGCATCTGACCACACCAAGATCGGTGTGATAAAATGCTTTCCTAATTTCCCAATGGCGCTGTTTACATCCGGCGAAATCTAAGTCATAAAATGCTCGTAGCTTCCGGTTTCTTAGGCCATAGAGATGTTTGGAGCCACTCTGGTCTCTGATCAGCTCTATGGTCAGCTGGCTGAATCACCGGCTGCATTTTCAGGTTCCCTGTTGAGACAGGAGAGCCAGAGAAAAACACGGAGGACGTTGGGGGGGGCATTCCCTCCCACTGCTTGTAAAAGCAGTCTAGAGGCTAATTAGCCGCTAGGATTGCTTTTACATGAAAGCCGACCGCTGGCTGAAAAGAATGATACCAAGATGATACCTAAACTTGCAGGCATCATTCTGGTATAACCACTCAAAGTCGTGAATGGCGTACCTGAAGACAAAAAAATGGTTAACAATAAAGCACAGTAAACAGTAAAGTATAAAAAATTGCATACCTGAAAAGCAAACATGATGAAACAGAATAACAATAAAACATTGCAGAATAGAATACAGTAAAAAAGAGCAGAACAATAGAGAGAATAGTGAGAGAGAGAACAATTAAACGACAAATTTTTTTTTTCATTTTATATTTTTGTATGTGTTTTTTTTTTTTTTTTTTACACTTTTTTTTGTAACTGTAACTTTTATAACTGTAACCGGTTCCAGGTTCGGGTCTCTCAAAATGCGATGGCATCTTGGGAGACCCTGTGAAAGTGTGTCCTAGTCTGTGCAATGCTGTACCCTACGCTAATACTCAATTAGTGCATGGTAGCGTTCAAAACATTCACCAATGCAAAGACCAGGGTTGTCAGGACAGGAGGGACAATAATAGCGGGTGTCACGCCTATATCCGCGCTTGCTGCAGACACGACATCTTTTTTGGGGGGGTTCGCTGGGTAGGGGTACTCGGGAGGACATAAAGAAAATGCCTCTCATGCAACTGACTGCATTTGGTTGGGGATGTGAATGGGGGAAGTACGGGCGCTGCAGAAGCGGTGGGTTCCCAATTAGGATTGGCGAATGCAGCAGGAAGGGCATTATGGGCACGACGGGCCTGTGTTTGTCTTCTTGGTGGCAGCGGGACACTACTTGTGCTTGCCACCTCACCAGCTTGAACTGCACTTATGGGACTCGCCACGTCACCAAGTGTTACTGCAGTGCTGGTTTGACTACGACCGGGGTGTACTAGGTCACTGGTGCTTGCCAGTTCACCAAAATGCTACAAAAAAAACTGTTAGCGATCGCAGGGATCAGGCCTGACTCTGCGAACGCTGCAGTTATGCGTTTAGTGTTTTGTAAGTGACAGTGATCGATCGATACTGCACTTGGGTGGGCTGGGCTGGGCCGGGCGGAGGGGCAAAACGCAGGTGCTAGCAGGTATCTGGGCTGATCCCGCTAACACTGCGTTTGTGGGAACCCTAAACTGCTGGGGACGCCAGTATAGATCTGATCGGATCAAATATTGATCCGTTCAGATACTATACCACTAAGGGAGGTGTACGGTGCGTGCGTGGGTGTTAGCGGTACTGGCACTAACCTGACGCTGCCTGGGGCTGGTGCTTGCCAGTTCACCAAAACGCTACAAAAAAAACTGTTAGCGATCGCAGGGATCAGGCCTGACTCTGCAAATGCTGCAGTTATGCGTTTAGTGTTTTGTAAGTGACAGTGATCGATTGATACTGCACTTGGGTGGGCTGGGCCGGGCGGAGGGGCAAAACGCAGGTGCTAGCAGGTGTCTGGGCTGATCCCGCTAACACTGCGTGTTTGGGAACCCTAAACTGCTGGGGACGCCAGTATAGATCTGATCGGATCAAATATTGATCCGTTCAGATACTATACCACTAAGGGAGGTGTACGGTGCGTGCGTGGGTGTTAGCGGTACTGGCGCTAACCTGACGCTGCCTGGGGCTGGTGCTTGCCAGTTCACCAAAACGCTACCAAAAAAACTGTTAGCGATCGCAGGGATCAGGCCTGACTCTGCGAACGCTGCAGTTATGCATTTAGTGTTTTGTAAGTGACAGTGATCGATTGATACTGCACTTGGGTGGGCTGGGCCGGGCGGAGGGGAAAAACGCAGGTGCTAGCAGGTATCTGGGCTGATCCCGCTAACACTGCATTTTTGGGAACCCTAAACTGCTGGGGACGCTAGTATAGATCTGATCGGATCAGATATTGATGCGTTCAGATACTATACCACTAAGGGAGGCGTATGCTGCGTGCGTGGGTGTTAGCGGTACTGGCACTAATCTGACGCTGCCTGGGGCAACGCATATCACCGCCGGGCGATCAGGGGGCTAAACCTTTATTCGGTAATAAACGGTGGGTGCCCTGACACTATAAAAAATAAACGAACTAACCAGCGTCACCCGTAACGGTTATACGATGATCAGTGGTGAAAGGGTTAACTAGGGGCAATCAAGGGGTTAAAACATTTATTAGATAGTATATGGGGGTCCCTGTCGCTATAAAACGCTGACGGCGAACCTCAATATTTACCTCCCTAACTAGCGTCACCAGCAACACTAATACAGCGATCAGAAAAATGATCGCTTAGCGAAACTGGTGACAGGGGGTGATCAAGGGGTTAAAACTTTATTAGGGGGGGTTAGGGGGGTACCCTAGACCTACAGGGGGCTAACACTCACTGCCCTACCACTTCTAACTGTCACAAACTGACACCAATCAGTAATCAGAAAAAAAAAAAATACTGCTTGGTGTCAAGTTTGTGACAGGGGGGGTGATCGGGGGCGATCGGGGGGGATTGGGGGTGTTTTGTGTGCCTGGCATGTTCTACTGTGTGTGTGTGTGTTTTGTGCACTTACATGTCTTCTCTCCTCGGCGCTGGAACCGAAACTGCCAAGCCGAGGAGAGATGACATCACATCCTCTGCCTGTGTGTACTACACACAGGCAGGGGAGGATTCCGATTGGCTGGGAGCGATCGCGAGGGGGGGCCACAATCGGATGGTCTCCCCCTCGCCTCTCAATGCTCCCAGTCAAATGCTGACCGCCGCTGGCACCGGGGGGGTCCGATCGGACCCCCCGCCCGCGGCAGGCAGATCACGTATGGGTACGTGATTCTGCCTGCCCGTGCCATTCTGCCGCAGTATATCTGCGTTAGGCGGTCGGCAAGTGGTTAAGCAACACTAGCCACTTCAGCCCCAGAAGGATTTACTCCCTTAATGATTAGGCCATTTTTTGGGATACGGCACTGTGTCACTGACAACTGACAATTGCGCGGTCGTGCGACGTTGTACCCAAACAAAATTGATGTCCTTTTTTCCCACAAATACAGCTTTCTTTTGGTGGTATTTGATCACCTCTGCGGTTTTTATTTTTTTGCGCTATAAACAAAAAAAGACTGACAATTTAAAAAAAAATAAATAAACAATATTTTTTACTTTCTGCTATAATACAAATCCAAAAAAATATATATATATAAAATGAAAATGGTTTTATCAGTTTAGGCCAATATGTATTCTGCTATATATTTTTGGTCAAAAAAAAAAAAAATCGCAATAACCGTATATTGATTGGTTTGCGCAAAAGTTATAGCATCTACAAAATAGTGGAAAGATTCAGGGACTTTTTATTACTCTGATTGTTTTTACTAGTAATGGCGGGGATTTTTAGCGGGACTGCGACATTGCGGTGGACAAATCTGATCCTAAGTCACACTTTTTGGTGACCAGTGACACCAATACAGTGATCAGTGCTATAAAAATGCACTGATCACTGTATAGATTACACTGGCATGGAAGGGGTTAACACTAGGGGGCAATCAAGGGGTTAAGTTTTCCCTAGGGAGGTGTTTCTAACTGTCAGAGGGATGGACTGACTGGGAGTAGAGAGAGATCGCTGTTCCTGATCACTAGTAACAGCTGATCTCTCTCTCCTCCTGTCAGAACGGGGATCTGCCTTGTTTACATAGGCAGATCCCTGTTCTGCCTCTCTTCACTGTGATCATGGGAGGCTGGTGGCACGCAGTGCCACATGCACAGACCGACATACAGATACATCGATTTGCGCAGCTGAGCTGCCTTGCCACAGTATATATGCAAAAGCCGGTCGGCAAGTGGTTAAAATCACTGCTCCTTTAACCAATTCCCGCCCGGCCTATAGCAGATTGACCGTCGGGAAGTGGTTTTGTTATCCTGACTGGGCCTCATATGACGTCCAGCAGGATAACATGGCGGCGAGCACCCGCACGTTGCATCTCCAATTGTGGTAAGAAGCCTCTGACAGAGGCTTCTTACCACATGATCAGCTGTGACCAATCACAACTGATCATCGCGTGAACCAGGAAGTGCCGGTAAACGACATTCCTCGGTACGCGCTGACAGGGAGAGCCGATCGACATCTCTCCCTGTCAAGGGGGGGTCTGTGCTGATAATCAGCACATTTATTATCAGCACAGCCCCCATCAAATGTGCCCATCAGCTGCCAATCAGTGCCCATCAGCTGCCAGTCAGTGCCCCATCAATAAAGTCTGCCAGTGCCAATCAAAGTGCCAATCAGTGCCCACCACAGTGCCAATCAGTGCCCAGCAGTAACACCTGTCAGTACCTCATCATCAGTGCTGTCCATCAGTGTCATCTATTAGTGTCCATCAGTGCCGCTGGTCAGTGCCAATCGGTGCCGCCTGTCAGTGCCCATTAGTGCCGCCTGTCAGTGCCCATCAGAGCTGTATATTAGTGCCGCCTATCAGTGCCCATCGATTCTACATATCAGTGCCTCCTTATCAGTGCCCATCAGTGTCACCTTATCAGCACCAACTCATCAGTGCCCGTCAGTGAAGGAGAAAACAAAATTTTATGACAGAAAGGAAAACTGCGCTGAGGAGGCAGCACTGAAAGCGCTGATGAGTTGGCACTGATAAGGTGGCACTGATAGGTGGCACTGATATGCAGCACTAATGGGCACCGATAGGCGGCACTGATATGCAGCACTGATAGGTGGCACTGATAGATGGCACTGATGGACACTAATAGATAGCACTGATGATCAGCACTGATCATGAGGTACTGACAGGTGTTACTGTTGGGCACTGTGATGGGCACTGATTGGCGCTGTGGTGGGCTCTGATTGGCACTGTGGTGGGCACTGAGAGTTTTTTTGAGGGGGCACTAACTGGCAGCTGTTGGGCACTGATTGGCAGAAGATGGGCACATCTGATGGGGGCTGTGCTGATAATCAATTATCAGCACAGACCCCCCCTCTGACAGGGAGAGCCACCGATCGGCTTTCCCTGTCAGAGCAAACAAAGGAATGCCGTTTACCGGCACTTCCTGGTTCACGTGAAGATCAGCTGTGATTGGTCACAGCTGATCACGTGGTAAGAAGCCTCTGTCAGAGGCTTTTTACCACAATTGGAGATGCAACGTGTCAGACTGACACGCTGCACTCGTGATCCACGCACTGCGCGCCCCCTTTGGTGCATGCCGGCATGTTATCCTGCTGGATGTCATATAACGCCCAGTCAGGATAACAAAACCACTTCCCGCCCGTTAATCTGCTATAGGCCGGGTGGGAAGTGGTTAAAGAATTTGACTTGGCAAAATTAACTCAAAATAATTAATTAAATCAGTTAAATTTTTGTATTAATTATTTTTGTATTGGAAGCACTGTGATTAGATCTATTTAGCTGACTAAATTAATTGTTAAGGCATTCACTGACAGGAGAGGGCCCCCGATTTTATACAACTTCATAGGCAACATGGGAAAAACATAAATTCTTCATATGACATGCTTGGGAGATATCTTTAAGCTATATATTTGGCATTATTGAACAGTGCGATTCTCCCAGGGAGCATCGGCTACCCTGTATTTTGGCATCACATAAATAACATGCGTGTTAAATGTTTTTACTGTTCCCTTATTCCTTCCCTTCCATACAGCAGCAGCACTCCAATCTGATTCATTTCATCTTTTACAAAAGTCAATTAGGTAGTTTCTGCTGCGATACCTGATTTTTTTTATCTAACAGTAATTTGCCAGAATTGAGCACTGGAAGTATCCAACACAACAGATCCAAAATCTATTGGGAGATTACAACCTCCAAAACAAAAGCTAAAACCCTCAATTTCCTAACAATTGTCAAACAGTGGCAAAATAGTGAAGTACAACAACACTGTATAGTCATTACCAGATATGAGGAAGTTTTTAATGCTAAAAAAAAATGACATTGTCATATTTAAGGGAAAATAAGCAGACCTAAAACACAGTGGTTGGAGAGTATGTAAGCAACTTGATTAGGTATCAATGTAACAGAAAGAGATGAGTTGTTTTATACATAAAAACAAAATTGTAGTGAATTATTTTAGAAACAGCAGCCAGAAATAGTGTACAAACTGGCTGCACATTTGTATTTGATCAAAATGAAAGTGGAAGAAAAAAATTGGATTTTTGACTCCATTTCTCTGAGTTCATTGACAGACACAGCGCTCCATTATTCAGAACCATAGGGTTATACTGCCCCCTAGAGGTGTAGGACACTAGGCAGAAAAAAAGACTTGGCTATGCCTATGGGCGGACCTAGGTGGTATACACCCCCTCTCTGCTATAGGCCTTCAGTTTAGTAACAAGCAGTGTCAGAAGTATTAAAACTCCTTAGGAGGGGTGGGTGCTGTGTCTGTCAATGAAGTCAGAGAAATGGATTTTATGGTAAGTCAAAAATTCAATTTTCTCTTTCGATCATTGACAGACACAGCACTCCATCATTCAGAACCATAGAGACATCCCAAAACAGTGCCAAACATGAGGGATGGGACAACAAAAAATCCGAAGGCTAATACAAGAGCCAACCAGGTAACAGGAGTTCAACAACACAGAACAAGCTGAAGCCCAACCTGAACAATACCCCTTGAAGAGGGAATAGACCCTCTAAACAGTAGCCTGCAAAACCTTGCGGCCAAAAGAGGCATCCGCAAGTGCTCGCTGGCCAGACTGGGGAGACCACTGGATCTTAGTGTCCAGCCCGTCGCCCAGCCTGACAGTTGATTGTGGATCTCACCGAAAAAAAATTCCCAGGACTAGAGATCCCAGCAGGGAACTAGGTCCTTACTCCGGACTAGGCAGAAAAAAACTGAAGGGATATAGCAGAGAGGGGGTGTATACCACCTAGGACTGCCCATTGGTGTAGCCAAGTCTTTTTTTTTCTGCCTAGTGTCCTACGCCTGTAGGGGGCGGTATAACCCTATGATTCTGAATAATGGAGCGCTATGTCTGTCAGTCAATGAACAAAAGAGAAAGTATTTTTATTATGAAATAAATATTGCAGTGTATTATGTGGAAGACAAAAACCTAAAATATTGCACAGACATGATGCACATCATGTAAGCAGTTTTAATAGGGGACAAGCTGCCACTAGCTTCACACACACACATCTGATTATACACACACAATTTTTACCTCAAGAATATACCTACATCATTGATATTATTTTTACATTCTGTATTTTAATATTTTTATTGTAATCTTTATTATTAAATCCATTTTTGAGGTTTTACACAAGAACTGAAAGACTTACTATTTCTGATTTTTCTCACCAATAGAAGTACACAGAATATTGAGACAATTATGATATTCATCACCCCCCAGCGCTCACTGCGCTGGGCTGTGCAGGGAGCAAGTGTGGCTGGTTCAGTCTCTCAGCGGCTTGCTGAGATGCTGATCCAGCTCCCGGTCCACGCATCTGGGTGGATCCTGACTGTAATGTTGGGATTGATCCAGAGCCTGGACCAGCTGAGTGACATCTGCTGACAGTGGTCTTTAGCAGACTGTCAGCTGAAAACGAGTCACAGAAGTCCAGAACGAATTGCACTCCTGTGATCCATAGAAGAAGTAGAGCCAAAAAAGCTTTGGCCCTACTTCTCCTTTCAGTTTTCTAGGCTTTCCCAGATCCTCATCTCTGTGCTTACCTGTACCAGGTTAGCTGTAGCCTCATAGGTGCACTCTCTGCACACTGCCATACAATAAGCAGGCTGGACAGAGGGTCCACAATCCCAACCATATGGGATAGCCCCATTCATGTCATTCATTTAACTATGGAGGTCAAGAAAAAAAAAAATCTAATTTAAACAGAATTAATGTGCTACATACATATATATGGTATTTCTACAATTTCTTGAAGCCCTCGTTCCCTAAACAATAATCCAAAATACATGAAGCTTTTGTACGATGGTTGGTTGAACTGGATGGACGTGTACCACTACTACAATCTCTTGAATGCCATATTGCCTAAACCATATTGCCATTAGCTTTGGAGGAACATAAGAAATCTGAAGCTCATCTTTGTCAGATTTTTGAATGAATATACTACACACAGCATACATAGTATTTCTACAATCTCTTCCAGACATCGTTGGCTAAGGCCCCTTTCACACAAGCGGATAGAATTGTGCTTTTAGCTGCGGAGAGATGAAGTTACATACCGCAGCTAAACGCACACAATGCTTTCCTATGGCCCCATTCCCACACTGCATTTAGTGACGGTTTTGTTTGTTGTTACATGCGGTTTTGTGCAGATAGAAAAAATAAAGTTGACTGCGTCCAGGAACGATTTAGCGCAGCTATCTGCACATAACTGCAGCTAATCGCAATGTACAACTGCAAGTGAATGCTGTGCCAGGATTCTCTGAATTTCAAAATAACAAAACATGCTTTTAACAGCGGCAGAAGAGCTGCCTGTGTGAAAGGGGCCTAATTCACATATATATTTACAAGTTTCAAGAAAATTAAAATTTTTTTTGCACAAAGTTGTCACTAAATGATATTTTGTTCAAACATGGCATCATTATATTTGGAATTACACCCCAAAATACATTCTGCTGCTTCTCCTGAGTATGCGGATAACATATGTGTGGGAGTCTTTTTGGCAGCCTAACCGCGTACAGGACCCCGAAAACCAATCACTGCCTTCAGGCATTCTAATGCCTCGTACACACGGTCGGACTTTGTTCGGACATTCCGACAACAAAATCCTAGGATTTTTTCAGACGGATGTTGGCTCAAACTTGTTTTGTCTACACACGGTCGCACAAAGTTGTCGGAAAATCCGATCGTTCTAAACGCGGTGGCGTAAAACACGTACGTCGGGACTATAAACGGGACAGTGGCCAATAGCTTTCATCTCTTTATTTATTCTGAGCATGCGTGGCACTTTGTCTGTCGGATTTGTGTACACACAATCGGAATTTCCGACAACGGATTTTGTTGTCGGAAAATTTTATCTCCTGCTCTCCAACTTTGTGTGTCGGAAAATCCGATGGAAAATGTCCGAGCCCACACACGGTCGGAATTTTCGACAACACACTCCGATCGGACATTTTCCATCGGAAAATCCGACCGTGTGTACGGGGCATTAGGGTGTACATTTTTGATTTCACTCCTCACTGCCTATCATAGATTCGGAGGCCATGAAATGCCCAGATAGCCCAAAACCCACCCAAATTATCCCATTTTGGAAAGTAGAGACCCCAAGCTATTTGCTGAGAGGCATGTTGAGTATTTTGCAGATCTTGCTTTTTGTCACAAAGTTTTGAAAATTAAGAAAAGAAAAAAAAAAAATTTTTCTTTTCTTTCTTCATTATCAAAATAAATGAGAGCTGCAAAATACTCACCATGCCTCTTAGCAAATACCTTGAGGTATCTACTTTTCAAAATGGGGTCATTTGGGGGGGGGGGGGGGGTTGTGCTATCTGGACATTTCAGGGCCTCCGTAGTGAGGATAGGTAGTGAGGAGTAAAATCACAATTTTATGCCTTTAGAAAGCCTGAAGGTGGTGCTTGGTTTTTGGGGTCCTGTACATGGCTAGGCTCCCATAAAGTCTCACACATGTGGTATCCCCACAGCAGAATGTATTTTGGGATGTAATTCCACATATAACCGTGCCATGTTTGAACAATATATCATTTAGTGACAACTTTGTGTAAAAAAAAATAAAAAATGTAAATTTTCCCGAAACTTGTGGCAAAATATCAAATATTCCATGGACACAACATGCCTCTCAGCAAAAAAGCTTGAAGTGTCTTCTTTCCTTAATGGGGTCATTTGGGGAGGGTTTGTGCTATCTTGGCATTTCATGGCCTTCAAAACTGTGATAGGTAGTGAGGAGTGAAATCAAAAATGTACGCCCTTAGAAATCCTGAAGGCGGTGCTTGGTTTTCAGCGTTCTGTACACGGCTAGGCTCCCAAAAAGTCTCACACATGAGGTATCCCCATACTCAGGAGAAGCAGCAGAATGTATTTTGGGGTGTAATTCCACATATGATCATGGCATGTGTGAGCAATATATCATTTAGTGACAAAAAAAGTTTGTAATTTTCCTGAAACTTATTTTTATTGTTATCGCAGGGAATGTAAATATCCCCTATGATAGCAATAGGTAGTGACAGGTACTCTTTTTTGAAACAATCGGGGTCTTTTAGACCCTAGATCTCTCCTCTGTCCTCAAAGCATCTGACCACACCAAGATTGGTTTGATAAAATGCCTTCCCATTTTTCCAATGGCGCTGTTTATATCCGGCGAAAGTCATGAAATGCTCGTAGCTTCCAGTTTCTTAGGCCATAGAGATGATTGGAGACGTTCTGGCCTCTGATCAGCTCTATGGTCATCTGGCAGTACCACCAGCAGCATTCTCGGGTTCCCTGTTGGGACAGGAGAGCCTGAGAAAACGATGGAAGATGGTGGGGGGGGCATTCCCTCCCGCTGCTTGTAAAAGCAGTCTACAGGCTAATTAGCTGCTAGGATTGCTTTTACATGAAAGCCGACCACTGGCTGAAAAGAATGATACCTAGATGATATTCAAACCTGCAGGCATCATTCTGGTATAACCACTCAAAGTCCAGCAACATACCAGTACGTTGCTGGTCCTTGTTGGTCATATATTGTAATTTTCTTTTTTTCATGCAGCCTGTGGGCTGAACGAAAAAAAGAGATTGATCGGTAGGTATGCCCACCATTAGAATACCGCCCTTCATCCACCCACTTCTAATGATGTGCATACATGCGCCTTTTTTTTAACTGTGGTGGTGAAATCACCTCTTACAGCGCTGGAGTCGCTGATTTTCATATCGTGAGAGCAAACGCTGTTGCTGTCAAGATAAATAAATCAGTGCTGCAGCTGAATGGTATACCTGAAAAGCAAAGAATGGTAACAATAAAACATTAACTCAATAAAACAACCTGATTTTTTAATGCAATCTGTGCCTAAAAAACATATGCCGAAGCATGGGGGCAATCTGCCCCTAATGTTAGGAGCAAATCGCTCCTCCACCCCTGCCCCCATGCTTCAGCATATATGCCCTTTTTTTAAACTGTGAAGGTGAAATCACCTCTTACAGCGCTGGAGTCACAGCTTTATGAATCGTGGGAGCAAACGCTGTTGCTGTCAGAATAAATAAACCCGTGGTGCAGCTGAATGGCGTACCTGCTAAGCAAATGATGGTTAACAATAAAACAAAGTAATATTACAATATAACAGTAAGACATACCATACCTGCAAAGCAAATACAATAAAACATAGTAAAAATAAAACATTACAGTTCTACAATACAGTAACAATAGAGAGAGAACAATAGATATAGAATAAAGAGCGAACAATAGAGTGGACAATAGAGAGCCAACATAAGAGACAGAACAATAGAGAGAGAAGAAAAATAAAATCACAACTATTTTTGGCTTAAATTTTTTTTGTGTTTTTGTGTGGTTTTTTTTTTTTTTTTTGCACTTTTATATAAACTGTAAACTGTAAACATTCCAGATTAGAGTCTCTCAAAATGTGATGGCCATCTCATCTTTCAAGACCCTGTGTAAGTGTGCCTAGGACTGTGCAATGCTGTACCCTATGCTAATACTCCACTAGTGTGTGGTAGTGTTCGAAACAGTCACCAATGCAAAGACCAGGTTGGTCAGGACAGGAGGGACAATTAAAGCCAGGTTGGTCAGGACAGGAGGGACAATATCTGTGCTTTCTACAGACACAATATCTTCTTTGGGGATTTCTTTGGGTAGGGGTACCAGGGAGGACATGCAGAAACTGCCTCCTATGCAGCCGGCTCACTGCATTTGGATTGGGAAGTTGGGCCACAGCACCATCTGGAAACAGAAGGGCTGTGATGACCTCTTCCTGGAATTTAAAGAAGGATCCAGTTTGTCCTGAAGCTTTGTATAGCACATAAGCATTCAAACAGAGCCAATTGGAATAAGTATACAGACACTTTTTTATACCAGCGTCTGGCCTTACAGGCAATTAGGTACGGCGCCAACAACTGGTCGTTGAGGTCTACCCCTCCCATATTAATGTTATATTCGTGGACATAGAGGGGTTTCTCCACAACACCAGGAATTTGGACCGTTGTGTCTGCGTGAAGGGAGGACAGAACAAAAACATACTTATTATCCCTCCACTTCACAGTGAGCAAATTATTACATCTCAAACGGGCTCTCTTCCCCCAGCCTAAGACAGGAATCTACAAGCCGCTGGGGCTTGTAGATTGTGACACTTTTTAGTCACTTGTTTTATCAAGGAATTGGCCACATGTACCAATTCCATGATAAAACAAGTGACTAAAAAGTGTCACGCTTCTGTAATAATTGTCCACATACAAGTGGTACCCCTTTCCGAAAAAGGGTGACACCAAGTCCCACACAATCTTAACAGCACTCCCTATATAGTCTGGGCAGTTCGCTGGCTCTATGCAACTATATCTTCCCTTGTAAACCATAAAACTATATGTATAGCCTGCTGCCCTGTCACAGAGCTTATACATCTTGACCCCATATCTGGCACGCTTGCTAGGAAGATACTGTTTGAATGACAAGCGGCCAGAAAACTTAATCAGGGACTCATCAATGCAGACAACTTGATCGGGAGTAAACAAGGAGTAAACTTGATCGGGCTGCAAACTGCTGGTTGAAGTGGTTCATGAGGGGCTGAATTTTGTAGAGCCGATCGTATTCAGGGTCACCCCAAGGACGACAGAGTTCATTGTCATTGAAATGCATTAACTGCAAGATCTGCTCGTATCGTGTCCTGGTCTCGAAGGCAGAGAACACGGGCATATGGTGAATTGGGTCAGTGAACCAATATGACCGCAACTCACTTTTTTTTAGTTATGCCCATGAGGAGGGATGGGCCAAGGAAGGTCTTAAATTCGGAGACCGTAATAGGTCTCCAATCTCTAGCAAGGGTCAATTGGGGATTAGCGGCGATGAATTGACCAGCATACAAATTGCTTTAGTCCACAATAGATCTATAGAGATCTTCTGTGAAAAACAGCGAACAAACATCAAGTGACGTAAAATCAACTGTTTCCACCTGAATTACGGGTTGGCCAGTGAATGGGGGAAGTAAGGGTGCTGCAGAAGTGGTGGGCTCCCAATTCGGTTTGGCAAATGCAGCAGGAAGAGCACTATGGGCTTGACTGGCCTGTCTTTCTCTTCTTGGTGGCTGCGGGACACTAGTTTTGCTAGCCACCTCATCAGTTGTGATACTGCAGTGCTGAATGTACGACCAGGAGGTACTAGGCCGCTGGTGCTTGCCAGTTCACCAGAAGGATGAGCAGCACTAGTACTGGCTCTCTGCTCCATACGATAGCCCTGCGGTTCTTGCACCTCAACAACAGCAGAAGAACAGGGTCAGGTACACCTGACCTTGGCAGGGACCATGACTCTGTCGTCAGAGCTATCTGTCAGGGTGCCGCTGCTGTCTACGGGTTCGTTTTCTGAGCCTGAATCTGACAGATGGGTGAGCTCCTCTTCACTCTCATCTGTCATGCTCAGAAACGTGTAGGCCTCTCCACTAGTGTACCTTCGAACGGACATTTTGGCCTCTAAATTTACTGGTACACTAGTGAGACTCACAGGAAAAAAGAGCACTGACTGTCAGCGACTGCTTCCAACGCTACCAAAAAACTGTTAGCTTTCGCAGGGGAAATGCTGCAGTTAAGTGTTTAGTGTTACTATAAATGACAGTAATCGATTGATACTGCACTTGGGTGGGCTGGACTGGGCTGGGCGGAGGGGCTAAACGCAGGTGCTAGCAGGTATCTGGGTTGATCCCACTAACACTGCGTTTTTGGCAACCCTAAACTATTGGGGACACTAGTATAGATCTGATCAGATCAGATAATGATTCATTCAGACACTATACTACTGTCACGTACCTGACGGTAGAGCCGGATATGCAGGGAACGGCCTCTCTTGCTCCTCTGATTCTGGCCCCCTGATAGAGTAGACAGGAGGAGCAGAAGTGCAGAGTCGCACAAGTGCCAAACAGTTCGTCTTCACTGTAATGTAGAACAGTGGCAGGTGGCACGGTGCTGGAGCAGGGTTCTCCAATGAGCGGAAGATGCAGGTCGGGCAAGCCGGGTCAAACACTGGCGGGAACGTCAGGAGCAGAAGCGGAGGCAGGTGCGTAGTCTGGATGCAGGCAGGGTCGGCAACGGGCTGGCAGTGTGGTAGTAGAAGGAGCAGGCAGATGCGGAGTCAGAACAAGCCGGGTCAGATGCAGGCAGCAGGTAGCAGAGTCAGAGGCAAGCCGGGTCGGTAAACAGGTGCAGGTATCACGGCTAAAGCAGGCAGGAACACACGGGAATGCTGTAGAACGGACAGCACTGGATGCAAGCACAGACCAAGTTTAAATAGCCTCTTGGTAATGTGCACACAGGTGCACCGAAGGTGTTCTGGCAGAGGCTGAGGTCACAGGTCGACCTCTCCTTCGGCCATCTTGAGTACTGGCTGGTCTTCCCTGACAGGCTGAGGTCACAGGTCGACTTCTCCTTCGCCCATCTTGAGTACTGGCTGGTCTTCCCTGACAACTACTAAGGAAGGTGTATGGTGCATGCCTGGGTGTTAGCGCTACCGGCACTAATCTGACGCTGCCTGGGGCGACGCAGACCCTAATTGACGCTAAAACCTAACTGATATCACCTGCCAGGTAATCAGGGGGTTAAACCTTTTTTTAGGTAATGTACGGCGGGTGCCCGGACGCTATAAAAAAATAACTACCTGACCAGCGTCACCGTGACACTACTATGGTGATCACTGGTGACAGGGGGTGATCAAGGGGTTAAACCTTTATTGGGGGGGTTAGGGGTCCCTAGACCTATCTGGGGCTACTACTAAGTACCCTAACACTGATTAGTGTCACAAATGACACCAGTACCAGTACCAGTACAGTGATCAAAGAAAAATATGAACACTGCACTGGGTGACACAGTGATAGGGAGTGAAGGGATTAACTGGAGGGGGGGGCGATCAGGGAGTGAATGGGTAGTGAAATATGTGCCTATGTGTACTGTGTCAGTGTAGTGTTGGTGCAACTGTGCAACTCACGTTTGGATGTCCTCTCTCCTCTCTGGAACGGAAAATAATTCCATGAGGAGAGATAACATCACTTCCCCTGTCCGTGTTTACACTTACACAGGCCAAGGGAGGATTTCATTCGTCAGGACCGATCAGCAGGTCGAGGCCAGAAATCATTGGCCTGGGCCTGGAGACTGATCGGTTCTGAAACTAATCCGATTGTCGCGGCCACCGTAACATAACGTCACTTGCCCACCCGTGCCATTCTGCCGCAGTAAAACTGTAGCAGCTAGTCGTAAAGTGGTTAACAGCTTTTGGAATTCAGGCAGAAGGATGTTCCAAAAGGTACATGCCCCCTCCTGATCCTGCGACTGATCAGACTCTCTCCCATTCACAGATTGCGTTACAAGCCGTTTAACCACTTTACCCCAAGGGCGATTCTGACATTTCTCTCATACATGCTAGAAATTACTTAAAATCCCCCAACATATTTTTTTTTTTAAACAGAAGTCTTGGAGAATAAAATGGTGGGTCTTGCAATTTTTTTTGGTTCACTCAGTATTTGTGCAGCTTATTTTTAAAAGCACATTTTTTGGAAAAAAATACACTTTAATCAACATTAGTGAACATAGACAAAATATAATACCTATTTTTTTTTTTGTAGAATATAAAAGATGACATCACACCAAGTGAATATGACATGTCACACTGTAAAATTGTCGAACAGCGCCAAACCAGACTACCTAAATATCTCTATAGGCGACACTTTCAACCACTTGCCAACCGGGCCATAGCCGAAAGAAGGCTACAGCACAGTCGGCTTATTCTGGGTGGACGTCCGTGGGACGTCATACCAGAATGTTGCTCCCGCGCGCCCCCTGGGGCGCGCACACCCGGGAACATCTGGACCCGGCGCATCACGGTAAATAGCCACTGTTCGCGGCCGTTTACCACGTGATCGTTCCATCAAATGACAGAGCGATCACTTGTGAACAAACCGGCGTCACGTCATGACGCCGGTTCCTCCCTCCCCTCTGTTTACCTATCGGTACAGTGCGAGGGGAGAGGGGGAGAGGGGGAGAGATGGCAGCAGCGCTGTGGGCTGGATGTTTAGTGCCCACAGCGCTGCAACACTGTGCAATACTCTGCAAAACTGCAACACTGTGCAATATTCTGCAACATTGTGCAATACTCTGCCAATACTCTGCCAATACTCTGCCAATACTCTGCCAATACTCTGCCAATACTCTGCAATAAATTTTAACAGAAAGAAAGATTTTTTTCTTTTTTTTTTATCGAATTTTCAGTCTTTTTTGATTTATAGCGCAAAAAATAAAAAAACCCAGCTGTGATTAAATACCTCCAAAAGAAAGCTCTATTTGTGTGAAAAAAGGACAAACATTTCATATGGTTACAGTGTTGCATGACTGAGTAATTGCCATTCAAAATGTGAGAGCACCGAAAGCTGAATTGGTCTGGTTAGGAAGGGGGTTTAAGTGCCCAGTTGTCAAGTGGTTAAAGTCTTTACAGATGGCCAGTTAGAGTTACACAGGAGGTCTGGTGATAGGATTATTGCTCTCACTCGTTTGCAGAGAAACCTCACATGTGGTGTGATCACAATTTACATATGCGTGCGGGACCTATGTGTGCGTTTGCATTTGTGCATGACTATGGGGGGGTTGGGGGTGCTTGATCACTGCTATCATTAGAGTGAACAACATCCTTTGTGATAGCATGGGCCGTGATAGGTCCTCTTTATGGAAAGAGCTGGGATCTCTTCTCTGGCCTTCAAAGCATCTGATTAAACCAATATTGGTTTGATCAGATGCTGTACAAGCTGGTAATGGCTTCTCAACAAACAAATCGAAACCAGAAGTGATGAAATCCTCTTTGCTTCTGGTTTCTGATGTCTCAGAAGAGGGGCGGGAAATTCTGTTCCTTCTACTCTTCCTAGGGAATGCGAATGTGGCATCGTTACCAGGCTCCCTGATCAGATGGGAGAGCCTAGTAGAGGCGACAGCAGGAGAGGGATCCCCTTACGCCATATGTAGAAGTGATCGAGTGGCTGTTAACCCACTCAAATCATTCCTATATTAAAGATTGCAGGCTGAAAACCTTTAAACTGGGATGATGCTTGCAACGGTAGGCATCATCCCAATATAACCACTTCAGCTCAAGGATGTCATATGACATCCTACGAGCGGCAAGTGGTTAAATTAACTGCATAATTTTTATGTTGCCTTTTGAGCTACTGCAAAATGGCCTCTCCCTCCTGTTGAGTGATAACTTTTAAAAATCCAAATTTCCTTTGGTATATGTCCCCCAAATCAGTGCCTGGTCCTTTATGCCCTTTCATAGTCAATCCCTTGACTTTAAGTGTAGAAAATGGCCATTACTGAAAATGAGCATTTTGTGACACACATTTTGTGACACATAAAAATTATTAGCAGTTCAGCCAAACATGTGAACGGTGCACCCAATTGCAGGATGAAAATGTCTCAGTAAAATATGAAAAACAGAGCGTGTCTCCCAAAGAGGATAAGGACACTGTATTTATCCATCATGTGTCCAAAATGAAGATCCAAAGCCGCTTAGCAAAAGGCTAGGACCCTGTGGTTAGGAGCGGTCATAGTGAGCATGAGACTGATCATAGGACTTCTTTAAGCAGCTGTCAGTTTCTCAATGGCACTCGGACATTTTCACTCTGCAATTGGGTGCATTGTTCACATGTTTGCATGAACTGCTAATATTTTTTGTGTGTCACATGAACTTATATTTGCACATTATTTGATTATAAATGAATCATGTTTTTTAATATCGCTATTATGAATTTGATATCAACTTCACAAATTTGCACAACAAATTAGGAACACAGCACTGCCTATACATATGTTTATGCTTTTATTGGTTTCTATTATACCTAGACATTAGTATGGTTACTTGTTCCTTCTTAATTTTTGGTTTATATTTTGCATAAGCTGGATTATTGTAACTATGCAATAAAAATTATACATAGACTTCATTTTTAGAAATAGTAACCTGCAATGTATCAAATTTTGTTCTTGGGTTTAGATATGCTTTTAATAAACATTGACATATGGGGAAAAGATTTAAATCAAACTGATCTTATTTAAATGTATGTTTAACCACTTTCCAACCGGCGCACGCCGATGTACGTCGGCAGAATGGCACGGCTGGGCAAATGGGCGTACCTGTAAGTCCCATTGAATTCCCCGCCGTGCCGCCCGGGAACTCCGTGAGTCGGGTCGCGTTTCCCGCGGACTCGATCGCCGTGGGGATACCTGCGATCGCCTCACGGAGAGGACGAACAGGGAGATGCTGAAGTAAACAAGTGACAGTGACGTGTCACAGCTAGCCCATCCCCCCCTACAGTTCGAAAACACTCCCTAGAACTGACTTAACCCCTCCCCGCCCCCTAGTGGTTAACCCCTTCACTGCCAGTGTCATTTACACAGGAATCAGTGCATTTTTATATCACTGATTGCTGTATAAATGACAATGGTCCCAAATATGTGTCAAAAATGTCCGATGTGTCCGCCATAATGTCGCAGTCACAAAAAAATGCTGATCGCTGCCATTGCTAGTAAAAAAAAAAATTATTAATAAAAACCATCAACCATGCCATGAAACCATCCCCTATTTTGTAAATGCTATAACTTTTGCGCAAACCAATCAATAAACGCTTATTGCGATTTTTTTTACCAAATATATGTAGAAGAATACGTAACGGCCTAAACTGAGGAAAAAAATGCTTTCTTAAAGTGGGGTTCCACCCAAAAAAAAAAAAAAAACTACATGAAAAATCCTAAAAAAAAATACAAAAAAAATTTGGATATTTTTTTTTTTTTTTTTTACTTACCTCTAAATGCTTGTTGCTAGGGGGTCCCTCGTAATTTGCCTCTTCCAGTGCCTGGGCTGGTGACATCACTTCCCCCTCGGCACAGGAAGGGCTCAGCTCTTCTCCCTCCCTCCTGTAAATCATCTGGGACCCATTACAGGTCCCAGGTGAATGAGCGGCCAATCATGGTGCGGCACCGCTCACGCATGCGCAGTGGGTGCCAGGCTGTGAAGCCACAGCCCGGCGCCCACAATTGTAATGCCGGCGCCGCTGAACGGAGGGGGAGACGAGCGGGGCTTCGATCCCCCGCATCGCTGGACCCTGGGACAGGTAAGTGTCCAATTAAAAGTCAGCAGCTGCAGTATTTGTAGCTGCTGACTTTTAATTTTTTTTTTTTTTTGACTAGACCTCGGGTGGAACTCCTCTTTAATTATTTTTTGGGGATATTTATTATAGCAAAAAGTAAAAAATAATGTGTTTTTTTTCTAAATTTTAGCTATTTTTTTGTTTATAGCGCAAAAAATAGAAACCGCAGCGGTGATCAAATACCACCAAAAGAAAGCTCTATTTGTGGGAAAAAAAGGGCGTCAATTTTGTTTGGGAGCCACGTCGCACGACCGCGCAATTGTCAGTTAAAGAGACGCAGTGCCGAATCGCAAAAAGTGCTCTGGTCAGGAAGGGGGTAAATTCTTCCGGGGCTGAAGTGGTTAAGGTTTGAAAACTGCAGTTCTCCAGTACAACATAAACAAACCCATGTTTTTGTGCCCAGGAGTTCCTGGTGATGCATATAGTTGCCCATAGACATGAATGGTTGTAGGCAGTTGCCCTGGGTTTGGGAACTGGCAACTGGCGTTGCATGGCGTGCAACACCAGAAACTCCTGGGCACAAAAAAAAAAAAATCTGAATTTAGAGCATCCATCTAACCTCTTGCCAATTTTGTTGCTTTTAATCAGCATTAAGTCACTAATGTTTGTAAGACCTGTCAACCCCTGACCTAGACTGTACTACCCCAACTATCCCTACCCTGACTTGGGCTTCTCCCCAAGACTTTGCTCAGGCAACTCTTAGCGACCCTTCCTTAGCTAGCTATAGGGAAAGAGCAGGATTGGACCCTGGGGGGGTTGGAGAGGGAGCGAATAGACTGGGTCCAGGGATTACTCTATCGGGTTACTGAGGGAAAGACAGCCTCCCATCCACCCAAGTGGCAGCTGGTGTTGCCGCAGAAATATCGGCATGACCTGCTGCGCATTGGGCATGACATACCCTTAGCCGGACACCTGGGGATGTCTCGGACCCTCCACCATCTGACTCAGTCGTTTTTTTGGCCAGGGATTACAGGGGATGTCCGACAGTATTGCCGGACCTGTGACACATGCCAGTGGGTGGGTAAGCATGGAGGCCCGCTAAAAGCTCCCCTACACCCTTTACCGATCATTGATGAACCCTTTAGCCGCGTTGCCGTAGACCTGGTTGGACCATTGCCCAGACCTAGTCCTTCTGGGAAGAGATATATCCTTACTGTGGTGGATTATGCCACCCGGTACCAGGAGGCCATTCCCCTGGCAAATATCCATGCAGAAACTGTGGCTGATGCTTTGCTACGGATCTTTGCCAGGGTGGGTTTCCCTCGGGAAATCATCTCTGACCAGGGGACCCAGTTCACTGCTGAGCTCACTCAGCAGTTATGGAGGCTCTGTGGGATAAAGCCCCTACAGAGCTCTCCCTATCACCCCCAGACCAATGGACTGTGTGAGAGGTTCAGTGGAACACTGAAACAGCTGCTTAGGACATTTGCAACCTCTCACAGGGTGTCACGTACCTGGTAGGTTTTGAGCCTGAAGTGCAGAGAAAGACCTCCCTTACAGCTCCCACTCCCTATCCCCTGGAATGGAGACAGAGGGCCAGGAGTGAAGAGTGGTATGGGTGCCTGGCAGGATCAACAGTCACTGGAAGTTCAGTAGTTGTGGCACCCTCTGGAACCTGAAGCTGCAGAGAAGACTGAAGACTGAGACTGGAATGCAGGGAGGACCAGGAACCCAGCAGGTAAGCAAGCTGGACAGGAGAACAGGCTGGAACCAGGAACAAGCAACAGGTAGTAGACTGGAACGCTGGACTGGAACCAGGAACAAGCAGCAGGTAGTAGACTGGAACGCTGGACTGGAACCAGGAACAACAGCAGGTAGTAGCCTGGAACGCTGGACTGGAACCAGGAACAAGCAGCAGGTAGTAGACTGGAACGCTGGACTGGAACCAGGAACAACAGCAGGTAGTAGCCTGGAACGCTGTACTGGAACCAGGAACAACAGCAGGTAGGAGCCTGGAACGCTGGACTGGAACCAGGAACAAGCAGCAGGTAGTAGACTGGAATGCTGGACTGGAACCAGGAACAACAGCAGGTAGGAGCCTGGAATGCTGGACTGGAACCAGGAACAAGCAGCAGGTAGTAGACTGAAACGCTGGGCTGGAACCAGGAACAACAGCAGGTAGGAGACTGGAACGCTGGGCTGGAACCAGGAACAACAGCAGGTAGGAGACTGGATGCTGGTAAACACAGCGGAAAGGTCAACAAGCCAGTGGTTGGTATTAGGCGGACAGCAGAGGTACCAGGGATTACACAGAGGGATGCTCAGGCAAGCCAAGAGGGTCTGGTGCAGGCGTCTAGCGGGATGGTCAAACAAGAAGCCAGATAACAGGGGTCAGATAACAGGATACACAGATCAGATTAGGTAAAGCACACGGAACGCTGTAGAGCAGACAGCGGGGATTGAGTGTGACAGACCGGTTTAAATAGCCCGCCTCATACCAGCGGGAGTGCGCGCGCGTGTGCCCGTGCGTGACAGCACCCGTGAACGCGCGCGCATGCTCAACGGGACCCGTGGCCGTGTTCCCGTGCGCCTGGATCGCCGGTTACTGGCAGGATCTTCATGACACAGGGATTGGGAGAGATATCTGCCACACCTTCTCTTTGCTTATCGGGAGGTGCCGCAGGAATCTACCGGGTTCTCCCATTTGAATTACTGTATGGGAGACGGGTGAGGGGGACCCTAGATCTAGTCAGAGCCCACTGGGAAGGGGGAATTGATTCCCAAGGGTCCTCTATCGTAGCATACGTTCTTGAGTTTAGGGACAGACTGAAGGAGCTCACGGACACTGTCCAGGAGAACCTTCGGGCTGCCCAAAGGCGGCAGAAATGATAGTACGATCGTACTGCTCGGAACCGCACTCTGGAGGTTGGGCAGAAGGTTCTTGCCCTCAGGCCAACCAAGCAGGACAAGTTACAGGCCACTTGGCAGGGACCTTACCGGATTGTGGCAAAGCTCTGTGACACAACCTACCTAGTGGCTAAATGTTCGGATGAAAGAGTCCGACGGACCTTTCATGTGAACATGTTGAAAGCATACTGGGAAAGATCAGGAGAGGTAGCCGCTATATGTGCTCCAGCTGTGGAAGATTCTGAGAATCTTACCCTGCTGGTGCTCCCGAAGCTAAATAGAATTACTGCAGGGATAGAGACGATAAAGCTTGACGACCAGCTAGGGCCGACGCAAAGAGAATAAGCTAGACAGGTCCTTAGTCAGAGAAGGGAAATGTTCTCCACAGTCCCTGGGTACACTACTATGGCAGTGCACCGTGTGGAGACCCCGGGACAACTGCCACTAAGACAGGCGGCTTACCGGATACCTGACGCAGTGAGAGAGGGGATGAGTCATGAGATTAAGGAGATGCTTGAGTTGGGAGTCATTGAGCCATCCAGCAGCCCCTGGGCTTCCCCGGTGGTCCTTGTACCGAAGCGGGATGGCACAACTCGCTTCTGTGTAGACTACCGCAGTTTAAATGAGTGCACCACCACTGATGCTTACCCTATGCCCCGGGTCGATGATCTGTTAGATCGCATTGCTCGAGGAAAATTCCTGACAGCCCTTGACCTATGCAAAGGGTACTGGCAAATTCCTCTGGATGTGGAATCTATTCCGAAATTGGCGTTCATTACCCCACTTGGCTTATACCAGTCTAAAGTAATGCCATTTGGGATGAAGAATGCACCGGCGACTTTCCAGAGGATGCTAGACCAACTCCTTGATGGCCTCCAGGACTATGCTTGTGCATATCTGGACGACATTGCGATCTACAGTGATACCTGGGAGGACCATCTGGTTCACCTGGGTGTCGTGTTAGACCGCATCAAGGCTGCAGGACTAACCCTTAAGCCAGAGAAATGCAGCATAGGGATGTCCGAGGTACAGTACCTTGGACATCGAGTAGGCAGTGACAACAATGACCTGAGCCTGCTAAGATTGAGGCAGTTGCCAAGTGGCTGACCCCCCATACTAAAACCCAGGTCCTGGCATTCCTCGACACAGCTGGGTACTATAGGAAATTTGTCCCGCAATATAGTTCCATCGCTAAGCCCCTGACAGACCTGACTAAGAAGCACCTTCCCCGACAGGTACCAGAGGTCCCCCGAGTGTGAAGCTGCCTTCCAACGATTAAAGAATGCACTAACTTCAGCTCCTGTTCTATCTGCCCCTGACCCAACCAAACGTTTTTGTGTCCACACAGATGCCTCTACATTCGGGCTGGGGGCAGTACTGAGCCAAGTAGGACCTGATGGCGGGAGCACCCAGTGGCCTACATCAGTCGGAAGCTGCTACCTGGGAAGTCAGTTATGCAGCCGTGGAGAAGGAGTGTTTGGTGCTGGTGTGGGCTCTCAAGAAATTCCAACCTTATCTCTACGGACGATCTTTTACGGTGCTCATCGACCACAATCCATTAATCTGGCTTAATCGGGTCTCCGGGGATAATGGACGTTTGTTACGATGGAGCTTTGCACTGCAGCCTTACAATTTTACCATGCAGTATCAGCCAGGAAAGCAGAATGGGAACCCTGATGGACTTTTCCGGCAAACTGAACTAAAAAACTCTCCCGGACAGCCCCAAGCTGACCCGTGGTGGATCTAGTTGGGTCTGCCGGACTATGGGACAGGGGGGGGGCACTGTCACGGACACTGGCTGCAAGGACCTTTTTCTGTCCACATTCACCCTGTGATTTGGTATTTCTATATTAATCTTTTTTTTTTGTTTTTTTTTTGGACTTGCCCAAAGACTATTCTTGGTTGTTTATTCTGAACAATACATGATTCTTGAAAGAGCTGATCACATTAACCTGCGGAGATGAACTGTCTGGTCACCAGGTCTGCCTTAAGTGTTGTGTTAATTAACATGTTAATTATATTATTGTTTTTTAAGTTTTTGCTAGAGGGGAGGGGGGGAGTATCCATGAGTCAGCCCTACCTCGTTATCTAACCCCTTGTGTTAAATGTGTATAAAAAGGCTGTATTCTGTCCAATAAAGCATTCAAGATTCTACAAGCTATTTTCGGCTAGACTTGTATTCAATGCCGCTATAATAATATATCTCTCTGATGGTCAGACTGGAGGAAGCGGTGTTACTGACGGAAGCACTCAGTGGAGTGTGGGATAGGATCCGTCACAAGCTTGTTCAGAAAATCAGTGGTGTAAAGTAAAGTCAGCATTTACACAAGGGATTCCTTGGGATTCTGGATCGGGTTCCAAGTTGCTGATAGCAGGAGTTATAGAAGTTGTGTTTGTTTTGTGTTGTTTAGGTTGTATCCAAAAGGTCTGCTCTTGGTGTAGCTTTTGGAGTTTTTTTTGCTTCCTGTTCATGACCCGATCCAGAATCCCAAGGTATCCCTTGTGTAAATGCTGACTTTACAGAAAATGTGGATATAACAGAGGAACTTGGAATCATAAATTTGTCAAATCATAAACTTTCTACACCAGAAACAACAGTCCTCTCCAAAGGCCTCATATTCTGCACAACTACCAAATTGGATAATTTACAGGTATGGTCAGATATGGAGGAATTTTTTAGGAGACTAAGGCTCAAAGAATATTTTCACAGTAAGGAAAGGAATCCTAGGACAATAGGAGGTGACAAAAGGAAAAAGAACAGCAACTTCACACCTCCACAAGGACGCAACCCCAAACAGGATACCTATATTGACAGCTTCAGGCTGCGAGTCACATCCCTGATATACACCCAGCAAAAGAAAATATTATACAACCTTTCAACACTGGAGCGAAGAGCTGTACATGATCTGCGCAATAATCAGGCCATAACCATCAAACCAGCAGATAAAGGGGGAGCAGTCGTTGTGATGGATACAGACGAATATATACAAGAGGGCCAGAGGCAGCTGGCAAATACTACAGGATTTTACTAAGCAATTAAAGGGTCTCATTGCGACAATACCAAGCCACCTACATTCAGAACTCATCAATGCGATTACAAGCCAGGAAATCCAGGCAAACCCATTATAACAGGTATGAATACACTTACCGAACATATCTCAGGCCTTGTAGAAAACATGTTAAAGCGGGATTCCGGCCAGCTAAACATTTTCGTTAAAGTCAGCAGCTACAAACACTGTAGCTGCTGACTTTAAATAAGTACACTTACCTGTCCTGGGTGCCCGCGATGTCGGCTGCCCGAGGCTGACCCATCCCTCGGATCTCGGGTCCCGGCACCACCATCCTAACTAAGGGAAACAGGCAGTGGAGCCTTACGGCTTTACTGCCAGTTTCCTACTGCGCACGCGCGAGCGGCGCAGCACCCTGTGAATGGCCCTGTGGTTTTCTGGGAACACACACAGTTCCCAGAAGGCAACGGGGCCACTCACTGAGGAACAGGACACGCCGCGGAATAGGAAGAGGCAGATTAGGAAGACTGCGTAGCAACAAGGGTTCAGTAGACATTTTTTTCAAATGTTTTTTTTTTATTTTTTTAGGATTTTTGGTGCAATTTTATTTTCAGGGTGGCTCTCCACTTAAAACCTTTAGTCATGAACACTGCGAGTTTCCTGCAAGACACCACTGATTTTATGAACAAGCTTAACAACATATAACAATTATCACCAAATACACTTCTAGTCACTATGGATGTAGAATCTCTGTACAGTAACATCCCTCACAAGGATGGGTTGGCGGCATGTCAAAGATTCTTATCATCCTCACCAAACCACAAATACACTGCTGAGGATGTGACACAGCTCATCAAATTCATTCTTATATACAACTACTTCACTTTCAATAATGACATCTATCTCCAGTGTATGGGTACTGCTATGGGAATCAAAATGGCACCCCAATATGCAAACTTATTTATGGCTGACCTGGAGGACAGATTCCTGAACAGCATTCAACAAAAGCCATAGAGATATTTTCGCTATATTGATGATAACTTCATGATATAGACTGAAGGTGAAGAAAATCTAAACCAATTCTTCTCATTGATGAACACTTTTCACCCATCTATCAAACTAAAAATGGACTATTCGAACATACATGTCAACTTCCTGGACACTACAGTATACATCAGGGATGACAAGCTTCACACGTCGATATACAGAAAACCGACTGACCAATGCAGCTATCTTCATAGTTCCAGTTTTCACCCCCAACACATTAAACGGGCCATCATACACAGCCATGCCATCAGATACCACCGAATTTGTTCAGACCCAGAAGACAGAGATAAACATCTTAGAACACTGGCAGACTCCATCCATAAGAAAGGTTACAAAGACAAAACAATCAACAACAGCATAAACAGCCTTGAAAACCCGAAGAGAAAATCTCCTCCAATACACAGAGAAAAAAACAAATAACCGAGTACCTCTAGTCACCACATACAACGCAGCACTTGAAGGGATCAAAAAGATAATCAAAGATTTACAACCCATTATAACAGAGGATGAAACTCTGAAAGGAATATTCCAACAACCCCATTATTGGCTTTTAGACAACCAACCAACCTCAGACACAAACTAATCAGCAGGAAACTTCACTCGCAATAAAAAACGCTGCAAACTATGCAACCAGATCAATCCTTTAAAAAGTGTTACACACACAAATGGGACCTTCAATATCAAGGGATCTTACAACTGTACCTCCAGTAATGTTGTGTACCTCATCCAATGGAAAAGGTGCAGCAAAGGATCTTATGTTGGTGAAACAGGACAGAAGTTGCAAGCGAGGATGACTTTGCACAGACATACCATCAAAGAACATAAAGAAGACAGTTTATGCACACCTGTGGGACATCATTTCTCACAACCGGGCCACACTATAGAAGACCTCAATGTTTTAGTTCTTAAAGGGAATTTCAGAACTATCCAGGAAAGGAAAACATTTGAACTAAGAATGATACTTCTTTTTGACACAAAAAAATAATGGCCTGAATTCAGATATTGGTTTCCTTACACATTATGCTAAAGTTTTACGACCCCCTCTGTGACTAGTATCCCCCCTCCCTCCATTCTATAGCTCTCCCTCTGTCCTATCTCACTAACTCTGCTGCTATCTTTATTACCATTGATTTGTATGTGTTTGTTTTTCTCTTTTTTTTTTCTTTAACATTCTGTTTAAAAATTTGTGAATCAGTACTGCTTGGACCTTGAAGAAGGGGACATACCCTGAAAGCTTGTCCTGAAAAATTGTATGTTAGTGCAAATAAAAAAAGTATCACGGACAGTACTCAATTTTCTCTGTCACAATTGCACTAATACGGCAACAATCAAATCAAGTAAAAATAGACTGATACTTTTTTTCAGACATCAGTTCTTTCAGAAGTGTTTCTGACACAATTTTAGTGCTAAATTACTATAGCTCATAAATCTATTCAGTGTAAGTTTTCCTATACAACAGAACAAGTACAGTACTGTATATAAAAATTTCCTTTAACTCTACTCGCACACTGTTTTTACACCTTGCAGTGCAGCGGGGATTTCTAGTTCTCCCAGAAATAACTGGCCAGCATCATCTACACCACTCTGTTTCAACCCACAGGTATAAAGAGCACCCATTTCTGCTAAAGCCAAAGACCTGTGATCATAATCTAAGGTCTTTGGTTACCTTTAGATTCAGTTATGTGATCATTCACTCATTAGGCAATTGCTTACCATTTCCTTCTGAATCACACACTAGAAAAGCACTGTCAAGCATTTCCTCTTCAAAGGGCAAATTGTCTGTTTGAACAAGGTAATTATGGGAACCTGAATAGGGAATAGAAGAAGCACCTTCATTACTGAATCTTTATGACAGCTAATATATAATGATTTCTTTACAATTGGAAAGATACATATGTCACTAGGACTCCATTTCATTCTATAACAATGACTGAGTTCAAATAATATAAACCATTTAAAAAGGTACTTAAAATGTATTTCCACCCTTGCAGTCAAATTTGAGAAACTCCTACTATATGTTTGTTATGTGTTACCAATCACACAACATAAATGCAGAACCCTGGATTCTTTATCTATTTGTTAAGACACACAGGGGTTGATGTACTAAGAAAACTGGGAATTAATGGTCGCTCTACATTTAGTTACTCCCATTTAGGCCAATTAAGACTTCAACTAGGTGAACATGTGAATGAAAAAGCGGGCTATTACCGGTGAACATGCCTTTGTAAATACCAAATCGACAAATCCGCAAATTTACAAGTGGCAATTGCAAACAAGTGTACTATATGGAACTTCACTGCAGCCATGATCACATGTATGTGAATTAAACTTTTTTATGTGAGATGTGCTCTACTTCATGTGCATCTATTTATGTATATTCCAATTATTGTTCCTAGTTAGTTTTATTCTTTTGCTAACGAATGCAGTTATAAATGAGTTGATAAAGATGCAGCGATAAAATATAAATAACATTATCACAACAGTAACAGCGCTGAAAACAAATAACTAATGCCCCGTACACACGGTCGGACTTTGTTCGGACATTCCGACAACAAAATCCTATAATTTTTTCCGACGGATGTTGGCTCAAATTTGTCTTGCATACACACGGTCACACAAAGTTGTCGGAAAATCTGATCGTTCTAAACGCAGTGACGTAAAACACGTACGTCGGGACTATAAACGGGGCAGTGGCCAATAGCTTTCATCTCTTTATTTATTCTGAGCATGCATGGCACTTTGTCCGTCGGATTTGTGTACACACGATCGGAATTTCCGACAACGGATTTTGTTGTCGGAAAATTTTATAGCCTGCTCTCAAACTTTGTGTGTCGGAAAATCCGATGGAAAATGTCCGATGGAGCCCACACACGGAAAATCCGACCGTGTGTACGGGGCATAAGAGTGTTAGTGCAATAAAATATAAACTACACATGAATATAAATTCATATATGACCGAGCCCCAACAAAAGTCCGCAGGGAGAATATGGTGCTTTGTGACCCCTCAGAATCGCAGGGAAGCCTCAAAGCATATACACCATCACCGGAAAGAAACCTTGTGCTCAAAAGGTGATCCCCGTTGGTAATGCACTTACCACAAACGGGCTAAAAAAGAGCCTTAATATCTCCTGGTACACCTGGATAAGCTGCTATTCTGATAACAAATCCTTTCATGAGACAGCAATGCATAGAATCTGGTCTCTCCTTATGATGTGGAAAGGGATCCTGTTTTTATTATTTTATTATTGTATTTCTCTGTGATTTCTTTAAGTGGCTCACCCAATGTTACATGCAAAAAACATGGAATTCACATAGCGTAACATCGTTTTATTAGGGACATGCTCACAAATGATAAAAACATGCTTACAATAAAGTTGAATTAAAATTAGTGAAAAAAGGGAGATATTAAAACCGCGACAATATCAGAACCTAATATTCACTGATGAAACAGTTTAGGTGTGTTTGGGGTCGTTATCATGTTGGAATACTGCCCCGCAGCCCAGTCTCCAATAAACTGTAGCTCCCCAGTCCCGGTGTTCTGCCGAGAAAGTTCCGCTCGGTGGATAAGGACCCCCCTCTACTGCGCAGGCGCTGCGCCTGCGCAGTAGGATCCGGCGGAAATAGCCGAAGGTGAATAGGTGAATATCAGCTGTACACGGCGCCTGTAAGAGGGACCCTCGCGGGCTCACTTCGCTCGCCACCCTTCGGGCACGGCCTCACTTCGCTCGGCTCTTTTTTATTCCCCCTCTAGGTCAACTTGGATGGTGGGGAAGGAAACTGGACCTAGGGCGCAAGCGCCGTGTACAGCTGATCGAAGATTTTGAGCTTCGGCTATCTCCGGCGGCTGATAGTAGTTCATACTGTGCAGGCGCTGCGCCTGCTCAGTACAGGGGGGGTCCTTATCCGCTGAGGGAACTTTCTCGGCAAGACACCGGCAGCACTCATGCAGCCCCAGACCAAGACACTCCCACCACCATGCTTGACTGTAGGCAAGACACACTTGTCTTTGTACTCCTCACCTGGTTGCCGCCACACACGCTTGACACCATCTGAACCAAATAAGTTTATCTTGGTCTCATCAGACCACAGGACATGGTTCCAGTAATCCATATTCTTAGTTTGCTTGTCTTCAGCAAACTGTTTGCAGGCTTTCTTGTGCATGTTTAGAAGAGATTTTCTTCTGGGATGACAGCCATGCAGACCAATTTGATGCAGTGTGAGGCGTATGATCTGAGCACTGACAGGCTGACCCCCCACCCCTTCAACCTCTGCAGCAATGCTGGCAGCACTCATACGTCTATTTCCCAAAGAACCTCTGGATATGACGCTGAGCACGTGTACTCAACTTCTTTGGTCGACCATTGCGAGGCCTGTTCTAAATGGAACCTGTCCTGTTAAACCGCTGTATGGTCTTGGCCACCTTGCTGCAGCTCAGTTACAGAGTCTTGGCAATCTTCTTACAGCCTAGGGCATCATTATGTAGAGCAATGATTCTTTTTTCCAGATTCTCAGAGAGTTCTTTGCAATGAGGTGCCCTTGTTGAACTTCCAGTGACCAGTATGAGAGAGTGATAACACCAAATTTAACACACCTGCTCCATATTCACACCTGAGGCCTTGTAACACTACCGTGCCACATGACACCGGGGAGGGAAAATGGCTAATTGGGCCCAATTTGGACATTTTCACTTAGGGGTGTACTCACTTTTGTTGCCAGTGGTTTAGACATTAATGGCTGTGTGTTGAGTTATTTTGAGGGGACAGCAAATTTACACTGTTATACAAGCTGTACACTCACTACTTTACATTGTAGCAAAATGTAATTTCTTCAGTGCTGTCACATAAAAAGATATAATAAAATATTTACAAAAATGTGAGGGGTGTAAGTGTGGTTACCAAACGAGAAGGGCATATTCACAGCACTCACTTTTGAGAAATACTGTACATACCATTGCATGCATTTGAAGAGCTAATATGACGGAATCAACCAAACTGATGTGGCATTGGCTATTAGGCTTTCGCCTATTTTCAGCATATGCTGCTGATTAAAATGTAAGCTTTAAGTAGGTGAACCCATGGCCTGAGTCTTTGAAGGCAGGAGTGCATATCACTAGGCTATTGAGCTGAACACAATTATACTTAGAAAATACATTTACTAGTGTTTGATTCTTTTAATTCCATGCAATAATGTTTTGCATTTGAGGCATTAATATTATGAAAATAGGCCTATTCGCATTCGCCTATTGCAGGGGAAAAAAAATATTCTAGCGAAGATGCGAACGCCATATAGGACACGAACATGAAAAATCAAAAGTCCTCATTTTAAAGGTTTATATGCAAGTTATTGCCATAAAAAGTGTATGGGGACTCGGGTACTGCCCTAGGGGACATGTATCAATGCAAAAAAAAAGGAGCAGTGATTTTAATGATGCTTAACCACTAGCCGACCAGCTCACACTAATATACTGCAGCAGGTTGGCTCTCCTGCGCGAATCGGCGTACCTGTATGGCAGCTCACGCAGGTGCAGTTGCAGGCGGGCGCACGCCGCCGCTGGCACTGCACACTGCGGGGGTGTGCCTGCGGGTCGGGCGGACTTGATGTCTGCTGGTGACCCGTGATCACTTAGTAGGGAGGCAGAACAGAGATTTGCCAGTGTAAACAAGGCGGATCCCTGTTCTGAAAGGGGACATGTCAGAGATCCACTGTTCCCAGTGATCCCAGAGCCCATCCCCCCAACAGTTAGAACACACCTAGGGAACACACTTAACCCCTTCCCTGCCAGTGTCATTTGATCATTGCATTTTATAGCACTGATCAATGTAATAACGTCACTGGTCCCCAAAAAGTGTCAGATTTGTCACACCCCTAAGTGAAAATGTCCAAATTGGGCCCAATTAGCCATTTTCCCTCCCCGGTGTCATGTGGCACGGTAATGTTACAAGGTCTCTGGTGTGAATATGGAGCAGGTGTGTTAAATTTGGTGTTATCACTCTCTCATACTGGTCACTGGAAGTTCAACAAGGGCACCTCATGGCAAAGAACTCTCTGAGAATCTGAAAAAAAGAATCATTGCTCTACATAATGATGCCCTAGGCTGTAAGAATATTGCCAAATCGCAGATCATCGCCATTACTAGTAAAAACAAAAAAATAAAAGCCCCTAAATCTATCCCAGTTTGTAGACACGATAACTTTTGCACAAACCAATCAATATACGCCTATTACGATTTTTTTTTACTAAAAAATATGTAGAAGAATATATATCGGCCTAAACTGATGAATAAATTTGTTTGTATATATTTTTTTTTGGATATGTATTATAGCAAATAGTAAAAAAAAAATGTTTTTCTTTCAAAATTGTCGCTCTTTGTTTATAGCGCAAAAAATAAAAACGCAGAGGTGATCAAATACCAACAAAAGACAGCTCTATTTGTGGGAAAAAAAGGACGTCAATTTTGTTTGGGTACAGCGTCGCACGACCACGCAATTGTCAGTTAAAGCGACGCAGTGCCGTATCGCACAAAATAGCCTGGTCATAAAGGGGGCAAATCCTTCCGGGGCTGAAGTGGTTAAAGTGAAACAATAAAAATTAAATATTCCTTTGAATATCGTGCCTGGGGGGGTCCCCTTAGTCTGCCTGTAAAGTGGCGCATCTGTGGGATGTACAGAACATGCCGCAGCAATAGTGACATTTCTAAAAGACAAAATGTCTAGGGGTGCACCGAATGGAAAGTTTAGTACCGAAAATGAAACCGAAAATGACAGTTTTAAAAAATAATTTATATTTTTATATATAATTGTATTGCTGTATATTCAGCTTTTTAATTAATATCATCAATTTAAATTAATATGAATTTACTGTTGGCCATTATTGGCACCTTTAGTGCAAGAAAAGCTCAAGAAAAATGCAGTCTGCAGTCTCTGACCATCTCTTGTATCATGTTCTCAGTCTCTAACCATCTCTTGCGTCATGTCCACAGTCTCTAACCATCACTTCTATCAGGTCCCACAGTCTCTAACCATCTCTTGTATCAAGTCCACAGCCTCTAACCATCTCTTGTATAATGTCCTCAGTCTCTAACCAACTCATGTCTGAAATCTCTTACTTAAATTTAAACACACTGCAGTAAACAGTATTAGCAAAATTTTCATTTGGTGCACCTCTAGCAGACATGATACAGAGATGGTCAAAGACTGCAGACATGATACAAGAGATCAATGCAGCCACACCAGTGTCCATCAAATGCAGCCTCACCAGTGCCGGATGCAGCCTACCAGTGCATGTCAGATACAGCCTTGCCAGTGCATGTCAGATGCAGCCTGCCAGTGCATGTCAGATGCAGCCTGCCAGTGCATGTCAGATGCAGCCTACCAGTGCATGTCAGATGCAGCCTACCAGTGCATGTCAGATGCAGCCTACCAGTGCCTGTGGATGCAGCATGTCTGTGCCCGTCAGATGCAGCCTACCAGTGCCTGTGGATGCAGCCTGCCTATGCCCATAAGATGCAGCCTCTGACTAGTGCCTGTGGATGCAGTCTGCCTGTGCCCATAAGATGCAGCCTCTCATCAGTGCCTGTGGGTGCAGCCTGCCTGTGCCCATAAGATGCAGCCTCTCACCAGTGCCCATCAGATGCAGCCTCTCACCAGTGCCTGTGGATGCAGCCTGCCTATAACCGGATCAGAGCGACAATCTCCTGCTGTGTCATGGATCTAGATTTGAATTGCCCGGGCTGCAGTAACAATGTACTGCATCCTGTGATTACGTCACATTGATTCAATGTCCCACCATTGGAACAGTGTGCTGTCTATCACACGTATTACTACGGCCCGGACAATTCAGCTCCCTGACACAGGGAGATTGCCGCTCTGCAAGAAGGGGAGGACAGGACCAGAGAACAGGACCTTAATCCGCAGGATGACACCCTGCAATAGGCGGCACGGTCACCGCTACTGCGCAATTATCGGTGCAATTATAGGCATTTTTTTCTTTCAGTAATATGCCGAAAACACCATTTTGAGACGCCAAAATGTCGGTGCATCCCTATCATTTAAACTTGCTTGTGGCTTTAATGTATTGCCGGCTCCTGGCAATATAGATGAAAAAAATGAAAAAAATTGGCGTTGGGTCTTGCCCAATATCCATACCAGACCCTTATAGCACGCAGCCTGGCAGGTCAGAATAGGGCGGGGGCGAGGTGCGTGCTTTGGGGCAGGGGGGGCTCTGCGCCCCCCACCGCAAAGCACCTTGTCCCCATGTTGTTGGGGACAAGGGCCTCTTCCCGACAACCCTAGCCAGTGGTTTCGGAGTCTACGAGTGGGGGTCTTATCGGAAGCTGGAAGGCCCCTTTAAATAGGGGGCCCCCAGATTCTCCCCCCCAATGTGAATGGGTATCAGGTACATGATACTCCTACCCTTGCACCAAAAAAGTGTTAAAATGTAAGAACCACAAGAGACAGTTTTTGACAATACTTTTATTAAAAAAGAAAAAAAGTGTATTGCGATGTCCATCCACCACGCCGCTGGACAGACCCGAAAAATAGATAAAAGGATACAAGGTCCGCCTCGATGGAAGGCCTCCCGCCGACTGCTGTCTCTTTGCTTTGACAGCTGTTATATAGGCAAGGACGGGGCCACCCGGTGATGTAACCAGATGACCCCACCCCTTCTGACGCCACATGACGTCAGAAGGGGTGGGGTCACCCGATTATGCCACTGGGTGGCCCCCCCCCTTGCCAATATAACAGCTGTCAAAGCGAAGAGACAGCAGTCGGTGGGAGGCCTCCCGTGGAGGTGGAGTGTTGTTAGTTTTTCTATTTTTCGGGTCAGTCAGGCGGCGTGATTGACAATTGATGTACATCGCGGGACACTTTTCTTTTTTTTTTTTAATAAAAGAATTGTCAAAAACTGTCTCTTGTTTTTACATTTTGACACTTTTTTGGTGAATGGGTATGGGGTACGATGTACCCCATACCCATTCACATGGGGGGCTGGGATTTGGGGGACCCCTTGTTAAATGGGGCTTCCAGATTCCGATAAGCCCCCCGCCCACAGACCGCTGACAACCACTGGCCAGTGTTGTTGGGAAGAGGCCCTTGTCCCCATCAACATGGGGAAAAGGTGCTTTCAGGTGGGGGGCACAGAGCCCACTTTGCCCCAAAAACTCAGTAGTATCATAGGTGTGTGTAGCCTATTGCATTAGGGTGTGCACCCCAAAGCTAAAACACACATGCCTTTCTCTGCAGCCTCAGCTGCATGGGTCAGCGAATGAATGGGAATTGCTCTTTGCCGAGCGGCTTCCTGTTCATTCACAAATGGAAGCCTAGTAAACAAAGTTTACTAGGCTTCAGTTATGCATGAACACAGTGAGTGAATGTGTACGTTTAGAAAAGGAAGGGGCCGGTAAAATACATATTTACTAGCCCCTTTCCCCGCTCTCCACTCTGAAACATCCCCCGCGACAGTCAGGGGGAGAGAAGAGGAGGGAAGCCAGCAGCAATGCAGGGAAGGGGGAGGGCACAACACTCGAGGAAGTCCAGGCAGTAGGGGGAATCAGCACTGCACATAGTTATTAGGGTGTGCCCAGGCACACCTAGCACACCCCCTGCGCACTCCTATGAGTAGTATAAACATATGTTACATTAATGTACTTGGGCAAAAAAAAATAAAAAGGCATGGAAATGATGCTCCAGCATTTGACAATAACAATTTGTCCGTAACATGTAAGGTGTCAATGCCAGTATGCATCACCACTAGCCCGCCTTTCCTGAGGGCAGATGGATCACATAGAGTTGCGATATTGGGTACCATGTACTTTGTTTTTATGAAGTCATCATTGTTCTCATACATTTTTTATGTTTACTTGTATTTGAACAAAAATGTACCTTTTTACATACATACTTGGTCTGCCTATAATAGATCCAATAGGGGTTTCAAACCGTGCTTATAGCACTAGGTTTTCCATTTGTTTTATATTTCAGATCGGACAGACCAAGTGGATTGTTATACACACACCAATCCCTCCTTTTTTGTCTCAGCATTTACATAGTAGGTGAGGTTGAAAAAAGACACAAGTCCATCAAGTCCAACCTATGTGTGTGATTATATGTCAGTATTACATTGTATATCCCTGTATGTTCAGGTGCTTATCTAATAGTTTCTTAAAACTATAGATTCCCCCCACTGAGACCACAGCCTGTGGAAGGGAATTCCACATCCTTGCCGCTCTTACAGTAAAGAACCCTCTACGTAGTTTAAGGTTAAACCTCTTTTCTTCTAATTTTAATGAGTGGCCACAAGTCTTGATAAACTCTCTTCTGCGAAAAAATTTTATTCCTATTGTGGGGTCATCAATACGGTATTTGTATATTGAAATCATATCCCCTCTCAAGCGTCTCTTCTCCAGAGAGAATAAGTTCAGTGCTCGCAACCTTTCCTCATAACTAATATCCTCCAGACCCTTTATTAGCTTTGTTGCCCTTCTTTGCACTCGCTCCATTTCCAGTACATCCTTCCTGAGGACTGGTGCCCAGAACTGGACAGCATACTCTACTTTGACAATATAGTTAGAAGGGCCCTGCTCAAAAGAGCTTACAAACTACAAGGGTAGGACACTAAAAATTAGACACATTAAAAATCACATTAGAAAAGCAGGACTACAAATCAAGTTAATAACAACCATGACAAACCTTTTTGGTTATCAGAACTCCTCGCCCCAAACTCCTAAAAATTTGAATTGCAGAATTATCATAAGTAAAGACAGAAAACATTAATACAGAATAAAATATAAAATACAAAAAGGCAGTGTACAAATAAAATCCTCACACTTATGTTTGAAACTAGCAGGAAGCTTCCTTTTCATCTAAACCATTACATAAACTAGATTAACAGTAGTAGTTGAAAGTCTTACATGTGAGATTTAGAAGTAGCTAGAACAAGATAAAGGTCTGCTGAGGCTCACAAACACATGGTCAGACTGGACACACTTTTGAGGGCCTTAATGCAAAACTATACCAGCAAACACATAAAGCAATCAAACCACAGCCTTAGTGGGATGTGGGTCGGGCATTATGCACACCCCCCCAACAAAAAAAAAAACATATCTATTTGTAAATCAATATAAGCACTGCAAACAAAGATTCTGGCCTCCTCTCAGGCCAAACAACCACCACAAATACAGGCCTTTATATAACCTAGCTAGGATTGCTAGCACACCAATGCAGACCCATCCAGTAAAGGACACACCCACCATTGTAATTGATTCTGTCTCTTCATGTAAGTGCTCACACCTGTTCATCAGGAACATACATCTTTACAAATGAAAGAATGCATCAACATATATCTCTGTGTAGGGTAAACCTAAAAATAACAAATGTCCAAGGCTCTGGCCATGTTTAGTGATCCCAAAAACCTCCAAATTAAACTTGTACATTGTTGGGCATGTGGAGGGCACAAAACAGGAAATTACATTTGTGAGGGCTGCTTCACACAAATTGGTGACAAAGCACATTTGTCATTCATCATCAGCATACAACATTCAAATACAACATTCAAATGGTGTGCAGGATCACACCAGACTTATATATCCATATTTGGCCCAAAATACCACAGTTCTAGATTTGGTGCAAACCCACACTTTCCTGGGTTTCTATTATGTAAAACACGTCAAAAATGTAATCACTGGTGAAAAAGAAACTTTAACATCACAACAGTGGAAGAACATACAAACTTCTAGCCAGGTAGCGGGATTGGGATTCAAACCAACAACCTCAGTGCTGCTAGGCAGAAGTGCTAACCAGTTAGCCACTGTGCTGACACATGTGCTGGAGTCTGGATCTCTGTGGTGTCAAACAGTCCTAAGTCCCAGGGGTGCAATAAGTTAATCAATGCAGATGTACTGTGGAAGGCCAGAGAGCCATTGAACAACCTGCTTCTGGCATATGCCATCTCTTTTGAAGCCTGGTTATGGCTGATTACTGTCAGCATGCTGCTAGAGAAACACCTGTAATTTTGTTGGTTCTTGCTTGGTAAGAGGCTGCAATCAGTGCTGTGGGGAAATGTTAAGGCTGATTATTGTCCTTGCCCATGGTAAACATATGGCACAATTTGAATTGGTGGTGAAACTCTCCTACACATAAATACACATAAATACTGCATTTCTTTGGACATATACCTATGGGTGGGGAAATTACAGCAGTCAGAAGTTATACTTCTTGATTTATTCTGTGATATTTGGTGGTTCTTGGTGTGTGAGTGTAGAATAGTGATGTTACCCTCTGAATTTTGGGAGCGATATTTTGATTTCTAATGTTTGTACACATATCACATTTTTTGGGGGGAAATTATGATAATTTTGAAATACTAAACAACACACAAAATTGTGACTCATTTAAAATTTGCATCAGCAATGGTATTGTTTGTGGTTTGTGAAGACACATGTGGGAGTTTTGGTAAAGATTTTTGTGAGATGGACAGCAACAAGTGAGAGAGAACAATAGATTTTACCAAAACATGAAAACATTACACATTACTAGCATTTATTTTATTTTATTTTATTTTATTTTACAGAAATAAACAGTTCATCTCAAAATTAAAATGTATTTTTTTGGGGAAGTAACAATTGTACCATTTAACTCTCATTTTCACGTTCGCACATTCTTTTTAGCCAAGCGCTAATTTGGGAATTTACTATAGCTCTTGGTAAAAAATGAATGGGAGGTAAAATGAGAGTATTTTGCATGTCTCAGCATGCTCACTTGTGCTGGTACATAGTTGTAGAAAGAAGGGGAATTTATCTCTTCTCAGACTTTCAATGATATTTCAGTTTATATATCATTTTTTTAAGCAGTTTAAAAGCAGATTATCTTTAACCACTTGCCTACAGGGCACTTACACCCCCTTCCTGCTCAGGCCATTTTTCAGCTTTCAGCGCTGTTGCACTTTGAATGACAATTGCGCAGTCATGCTACACTGTACCCAAATGAAATTTGTATCATTTTCTTCGCACAAATAGAGCTTTCTTTTGGTGGTATTTAATCACTGCTGGGTTTTTTATTTTCACTAAAAAAAAAAAAAAGACCAAAAAAAAAAAAAAAAAAAGTTTACTTTGTTTCTGTCAGTAAGATTTCTAAATAAGTAATATTTCTCCTTCACTGATGTGCGCTGATGAGGCGGCACTGATGGGCACTGATAGGCTGAACTGGTGGGCATTGATGAAGTGGCATTTGTGGGCACTGATGAGGCAGCACTTATGGGCACTGATAGGTGGTAATGATGAGGAAGCACTAATATGCCGCACTTATGGGCACTGATAGGTGGCACTGATGAGCACTGATAGGCGGCACTGATGGGCACTGATAGGCGGCACTGTTTGACCCTTTTTGGAACTAGACACCTCAAGGTAATCTCATTTTTTTGACATGATCAAGCTGGTATTTAGGGGGTTAAAAATTAAGGTGTTCTTAACTTTTAAAAGTTGCTCAGTGAAACCAATGTACCGTATATACTCGAGTATAAGCCGACCCGAATATAAGCTGAGGCACCTAATTTTACCACAAAAACTGGGAAAACTTATTGACTCGAGTATAAGCCTAGGGTGAGGAATGCGCAGCTACTGTAAGCGTAAAAGAGGCCCAAATTTCAAACTCGGTAGTTAAGGGTTCCTAGATGCCCCCTAGCTGCAGCCAAAATTTGGGGTCTTTGGACCCAAAGGGTCCCGAAATGACATTGCTGCAGATGGACACAGTTGACTGACTTTGGGGCCCCGTATCTAAGAGCCACTTGGTGCTAGGAACCCCAAATTTGGTGTGCAAACCCAGTGGAACTAGCACTACAACACCAAGTGGCCCCGAGATACGGGGCCCCAAATTCGGTTCGGAAAATGCCAAGCACTTTTCTGCAGCAGAGAATGATATTTTCCGAACTGAATTTGGTGCCCAGTATCTTGGGGCCACTTGGTGCTAGGAACCCCAGCTATGTTGTAGTGCTAGTTCAACTGGGTTTTGCACACCAAATTTGGGGTTCCCAGCACCAAGTGACCCTGAGATACGGGGCCCCAAATTTGGTTTGGAAAATGTCATTCTTTGCTGCAGTAAAGTGCTTGACTCGAGTATAAGCCAAGGGGGGCACTTTCAGCACAAAAAATGTGCTGAAAAACTCGGCTTATACTCGAGTATATACAGTAAGTCTTCTGTTATTAGTGGAAGAACGTTCCGCTGAGGTTAAAATGTTGAAATTGAGTTGTGTACAATGAATACAGTAGATGCCATCAAAAAAACCAAAACACTTGAATTTCCTCACCATCAACCACCGGCAATCACTGCAACCAGGAGGAGTTAAAAGGGGTTATAAACCCTTGTGCTTTTTCACCTTAATGCATCCCATGAGTGCCCATCTGTGCCACCTATGAGTGCCCATCTGTGCCACCTATGAGTGCCACCTATCAGCGCCCATCAGTGCTGCTTATCAGTGCTCATCAGTGTCGCATATCAGTGCCCATCATCAGTGCCCATCAGTGCCACCTCATCAGCGCCACCTCATTGGTGCCACCTCATCCGTGCTCATCAGTGTCACCTTATCAGTGCCCGGCAGTGCAGCCTCATCAGTGCCCATCAGTGAAGGAGAAAACGTTCTTATTTATAAAATTTTATAACAGAAACAAAGAAAAACTTTCGGCAGTGCTGATCAAATACCACCAAAAGAAAGCTCTATTTATAGGAAGAAAATTATAAAAAATGTGTTTGGGTACAGCGTAGCATGACCGCGCAATTGTCATTTAAACAGCAACAGCGCTAAAAGCTGAAAATTGGCTTGGACGGGAAGGGGGGAAGGTGCCCTGTATTGAAGTGGTTAAGGAATAGATGACTTCATTAGATCCTTCATTAGATCCTCCTCCACAAGGACTCTCAATTGTAAATAATACTACACTGTTAACATTTGTTATCACTGTGATTGGCTATCACAACAATCACATGCCACAGGGGTACTCCAATCAATTCTGTGTCTTTGGTTAAGGCGTTTGGATGCGTGTGCACATGTTCAAATTTAAAACGACAGGACATTTTTAAATGGCTTGTCAGAACAGGAAGTGTTCTGACCAACCATACTGCAACAAGCCTGGTCCTGGAGTTGTTAATTATGGTAAACATAACTTCTTACATCTTTCTTAATATTATATAGGAAAGAAAGCCAATTAAGATGTGTCAGGAGGAAAAAAGAAATGAATAGGGTAAGCAGTAATCTTTAATTGTTTTCAAAATTATGCTATGTGAATGGGAACATGTTATACTTAAAAATAAATTAGGTGTTATTCCAATTTTGCTGCAGAAGTGGAAATAGACTTTAAGGCAACCAAGGACATATCAACACAAAAGTCATGTAACTAGACTAGGGAAATGCATTAACAGATTCAAAGACCATTAATTCAACCATATGCAGAATGGTAACCAGCTGTATTCAGAAACACGCAATCTAACTGTGATAATAGATCACGTTTACTTTGTATTTTCTAAGTATTATTGTAAGACTACAAATGCTGAAATAAATTTTAATGTGACTTAAAAATGGCCCAAGGTATTGTGTTGCCTGCAAGTACATGTATTAGTCCTCAAATCCATTCTTGCACCTTGTGGAGCCCCTTGCATCCCATTCTTATGATATATTATTAATATTATTATTATACAGGATTTATATAGCACCAACAGTTTGCGCAGCGCTTAACAAAATAAAGGCAGATATTACAGTTACATTACAATTTGGTACAAGAGGAATCAGAGCCCTGCTCATTAGAGCTTACAATCTAAAAAGGAGGGTCAATTGATACAAAAGTTAATAGCTGTGGGGGATGAGCTGATGGAGGAAGTAAAACAGTGTATTAGCTAGAAGCAGGATAGGCTTTCTTAAAAAGAAGGGTTTTCAGGAATCGTCTAAAGATGGATAGATTAGAGGACAGTCGGACAGATTGGGATAGGGAGTTCCAAAGGATGGGAGAAGCTCTGGAGAAATCCTGGAGGCGAGCATGGGAGGAGGTGACAAGAGAGCAGGTGGTCTAGGGAGGACCGACGAGAGCGGCTTGGTTAGTATTTTGGGACTAGGTTAGTGATGTAGCTGGGGACAGAGTTATGGATGGCTTTGTAAATTATTGTTAGTACCTTGAATTTTTTTCGTTGGGTGAGTGGAAGCCAGTGGAGGGATTGGCAGAGAGGGGTGTAGGACATTGAATGGTTGGTAAGGTGGATAAGTCTTGCAGCGGCATTCATTATGGACTGAAGGGGGGATAGTCTATGTAAAGGTAATCCAATGAGTAGGGAGTTGCAGTAGTTGAGGTGAGAGATAACCAGGGAGTGAATTAGAAGCCTGGTGGCTTGGTGGTGTCATTAGTTAAGTGCTATACTGTATTCTGGAAAAGTTGCGGAGGCTAAGGAGACATGATTTGGACAGGGATTGGATGTGGGCCTGAAAAGGACAGTTCAGAGTCTAAGCTTACCTCTAGCACCCATGTGCCATTGATCTTGACAGAGAAGTCAAGGAAAGGGGCACGTGGGGGAGGAAATATTAAGAGCTCGGTTTTAGATAGATTCAGTTTGAGGAAGTGGTTTGACATCCAGGCTGATATGTCTGTTATTAAATCAGTGATGCGTGACTGATGGGACTGATAGGGTGAGCTGAGGGGCAGAGAGATAGATTTGGGTGTCATCGTCATATAAATAGTAGTGGAAGCCATGGGAGGTTAACAGCTGACCGAGGGAGCACGTGAAGATCGAGAATAGTTAAGGTCCAAGGAGAACCTTTGGGGACCCCAACGGTAAGAGGAGTTGAAGAGGAAGAAGTGAAGGTGCAGTGAGATAGGTAAGATTCGAACCAATGGAGAGCGCAGCCATGGAGACCAAGCAAATGTCGTTTTTCAGGAGGAGGGGGTGGTCAACTGTATTAAAGGCAGCGGAAAGGTCCAAGAGTAATGCCCTGTACACACGGTCGGATTTTCCGACGGAAAATGTGCGATCGGAGCTTGTTGTCGGAAATTCGTGTGTGGGCTCCATCTGACTTTTTCCATCGGATTTTCCGACACACAAAGTTTGAGAGCAGGCTATAAAATTTTCCGACAACAAAATCTGATCCCGTCAATTCCGACCATGTGTGGACAATTCCGACGCACAAAGTGCCACGCATGCTCAGAAGAAATTCAGAGACGGAACTGCTCGGTCTGGTAAAATTAGCTTTCGGAATGGATATAGCACTTTCGTCAGGCTGCAATGTTTTAATCTGTTTAATGCAGCGCACGCTGTTCTTCTTTATAATGCTAGAAGAATTAAGTAATTTTGCTGCTCATGTTCACAAAGAGTTCTCACAAACTTCTTTCTTTATTATTTCTGTTGATTTCATCAATATAATATTTGTATTTGTCACATCTGATTCAAAATTTTTTTTTATTTTATTTTTTTTTGGTTAGTGTTTTTTTCAAGCCTGATGTTTATTTTTTTTTTAAACTCCAGAATATTTTTGGGTGTGTTTTGTGTGTCAAGTTACCACAACACCATTATTATTGAGTATTATTTAATCTCAAGGAGGTTACTTGGTATTGGTGTCTCTTGTTAATTTCACATTGTATTTTTGAAGTGTACCTGCCTCCTCAACAAACTGTCCTTTTAGAAGGAAAACACACATAGGCGAGTATGATTAAAAAAAAAATTCCTTTATTAAGGGGTCCTAACCAAAGAAAGAGGGAGGCAACGCTGGAGAAACAGCAGAAATTGCCGAAGACTTTGGCCCCCAGGACACACATCAATTATTTCATGGCAAAATTGGTGGCCTGAGGAGTCCTTATCTAAGGGAGTGCAATCTGGTCCAGAATTCCAAGAGAATCATGAACAGCAGTAGATGACATGTATGTCCCCAGGCTGTGGTCATACAAGAGCCTGCGTCTTTTGTCAGACCAGACTGAACCCAGGGCCATCACTCTCTGGTCTTCCTTCCACACTTCCTTCCACGCTGTATCTGTGGTGGTGGAGTTGTAGCAGGAGGAGAAGGAGGATGGTCCAACTCACACAGGTGGGTATTGGGTGTGATTTCGCCCCTCACCCCCTTAGTTAAGGTTTTATAAAGAAGGTCCTCACACATGAGGCGTTGACCCTCCTGCATGTCCTTCAGTTTTGTGGCAGCCATGCAGGCAAAGGCCTCTCTGCGAGAGGGGAAGGCTCTGAGGGACGCAGAAGCCTCCTGAATCAGCCTGAGTGCTGAATCCTGCATGTTACTCCCCTTCCTGGGTGTTTTGTTTGGAAGGCGGAGGGGAGGGACCTGCGATTCGGTAAGGCTCCTACTGGGCCCGGCCTACTCCTGGCTGCCACTTAGCCCCGCTTCCTCCTGGCTGCCAAAAACCCCCGCCTCCTCCTGGCTGCCATATTCCACAGCCTCCTCCTGTGTGCCACATTCCACAGCCTCCTCCTGGCTGAGGTCTTCCTGTGTATGAAAAAGGGACATCGTTTTAGTTTTTTCTTCCTCAATCTCACACAATTTTCACCTCATGACTGTTGCAAATTGAATGAAAACAAATATAACAGACTATCATTCTGAGCCCAGCATTTTTCGTTGTTGTCCCAATTATTTTTGCCCAGTACTGTCTTTTGTTATGGAAAACAATTTATTAAATCAGCAATTAGTGATAAATAATAAAATCTAGTAAACATCATTTATTTATTGACTAGAAATCTGTAGAACAATGCTATACCTGACTCCAGCTGGGCTCCTCCACTTCTTCCTGGCTGGAAGTCCCAGGTTGGACATCGGAAGCCTCAGCTGGGGTGGAAGATAGGGTGGAAGGAAGAGTGGAAGGAAGGGTTGAGAGGGATTCCCTGACTTCAGTCTGGTCTGACAGAAATCGCAGCCTCTCATAGTACCACAGCCTGGGGACATAAACGTCATCTGCTGCAGCTCCAGATCTCTGGGAATCTGTGACCTTTTTGCGCTCCCTAAGATAAGTGCTCCTCAGGCCACCAATTTTGGCTTTTAAATGGGGGATGGTTGCTGTGGGGACCACCGGATTCACCAACTCCAGCAGTTTCTCCAGCGCTGCCTGCCTCTTTTGTTTATTATTATACTGCGGGTGTTTGATCTGCCACAGACAAGGCAGCTCCCTGTATTTGTCTATGAACAGGGGGAGGAAGTTGTGGTCATTGAAGCCATCCATTTTATCTGCAATACACAAGACAAACCCTAATGTCAGGCTAAAGTCTCCTAATCTTGTCCCAATATAGGCCTCAATCTAGAAGCAGTATAGGCCCAATTTTTAATCTTACCTTCGTTATCACGATCTGCACCTCTGATACTCCTTCCTCCGCTCACAGATCATACGTACTATGCATGCGTGTTAAGCTTTATATACACTGCGCATGCATGAAACTCTGCCCGCCCCTGACATTCTTTCTAGTCTATTCCCCGCCCCTTCTCATCCGGCGCAGTGGGGAAGAGCACATGGCGGAGACACAACAGGTGCGTTATAATTGCAGCAACGAGGAAGAGGAGGAGGAGGAAAGCCCAGAGCCAGAAACGTCCCGGAGGAGACGATTTAAGGCCTCAAATATGTCCTTTGGGGAGATGTTGGAGATGGTCGACATCCTGAAGATGGCCGACTATGACGGGAAGTATGGACCTTACCCAAACCCCAATGTCAGAAAGGCCAAGATCATGGCGAAGGTTGTCAAGAGTCTGCAGAAGAATTTTGGGGTACGTCGATCCAAGGATCAACTCAGGAAGCGGTGGTCGGACCTCAAATTAAGGGAGCACGAGCAGTACAGAAGGATCAGGAGAGTGCTGCAAAAAAGTAAGTGGTTGTCCTGTGTTCCTATTCTTTATTTTTCTAACGTTCGTGCTGCTCCATGTGCTTTTCTTAACTGTTGTACAGTTTAAAATGGCAACTTTCATGTTCATGGGCACATTATTTGTTTGTAATAAACATTGTTCGTTCGGCATAGAAAACACCATGTTTTGGACATAAGCATTTGAATAGATTTTTGCTAGCCTACTTCTCTTCAAATAATTTTGTTGTCTAGATGGGTTGTTAACTAGAATAAAATGCAAACTAGATTCTGTGTAAGGAGAGGGCACTCAGTAGCTGTTTACACATCTGGACGCTGGAGCACTAGTGTGGGACGCAAGAACACCCTTTTTATTAGGGGGCCCACACAGGTGCTCCAGTGGATACTATAGGGGTGTCTCCATCTGTGAAGCTTGTCCAAAACAGGTAAGTATTCAAGCTTGACAAAGTAAAAAAATATTTCGTCATCTTGCAACTCTGCCAAAAGAGACAATTGTACCCCACTTCCAAGCAATGTTTCATATTCCTATTTCTGGCATAAAATATCTGTGTGCCAAGTATACCTATTTTTTTTTTTAACATAGGGGAGAAAAGACTCAGAGGACACCACTCATCTGAGGAGTCCACAGACCCCCCACCTCATGAGGAAGTAGAAATCCACGAAAGCCAACAGGAGAAGGAGGAGGGAGACGTGGTGGAAATTGTCACCACAACAGGTGAGTGTCTGCGACCACAGGCTCAGGTAAGAGATGGATCCAGGTCATTTCACCAGTGAGAGTGCCCAGATCCTGATCGGGGAGATCATGGGGTGTAATAGGGACTTGGAAAACATCCAGAAAAACATCATTGATGTTCAAAACAAAATGAAGGACATCATTGATGTTTTAGGGAGAGTTTAAAACACCTCCAAATCCCTTACTTTTTTGTTCTTTTTTTAATCTAAAAATTGTTCTCATTTTTTGACATATTTTCGACAAGCCAAATTTTGAAGATGCACACAGTGTGTCAACATGTGCTATTTGCCATCACGCGAGATCAATGTATGCGTTTTGTGGGTGCAACCCCATCCTCAATAATAAAGTAGCTGAGAGGAAGGGGTTGCACCCCCAAAACACGTCCCTTGACCCCCCGTGATGGCAGCTAGCACATGTTGACATTCAGCAATTTGTGTGCATCTTCAAAAAGTTGAACTGTAAGTTCCAGATTTGTGTATTTTTTGTTGCTTTTAAACATGGCTGTTTTACCTTAAATGGACATTTCTACTTTTATTAATGTGACCCAAAAAAATGTTATACAACAAACATGTTGGTTTGTTTTAAAAACCTTTTAGAAATGCACATGTGATTGTGCTGGTATTAAAAAGATTGATAATCAAGAATGTGTGGCTTCTTCTTTCAATGCTCCAAAACTTTTGTTGTGGTAAAATTGTGGTTTTCTGTGACAATGAGGGTTATTTCCTAAGGGCAAATCCACTTTGCACTACAAGTGCCGTTTCAGTGCAGTCTCAAGTGCACTTGTAGTGCAAAGTGTCTTTGCCTTAAGTAAATAACACCCAACAGTGCTTTCTAATGTTACACAATCACGCCATTTTCAGGACTATCCACATTTCAGTCAGGGTCAGCTAAAAGAAACACAAGCAGTAAATGTCAGCAAATATTTTAGCAGCTAAAATTATTTTTTTATTTTAAAAATGTCTCAGACATTGTCTGGCATATTGATGGCCCCCCTACCCGCAAAGTATTCAAGGTATCTTAGACGGACTTCGCGGGCACTCAGGGGTGGCCAGCTTCAAGCGCCGTCAGGGTTGGTTCATTTACATGAATTCCGGATTCAGGCCCAACTGAGCCAGCATAGTTTGCAGAATTTCTCCTTAAAAAGTTGTGTAGAACACAGCAAGCCAGGATGACATGATTAAGTTTATACTCCGCCATATGTATGGGTGTAAGAAATAGGTGGAACCGGCTGGCCATGATTCCAAACGTGTTCTCCACCACTCTTCTGGCTCTGGCCAGCCGGAAATTAAAAACCCTCTGGTCCGGGGTGAGGGTCCTCATAGGGAATGGCTGCATAAGATGGTCCCCCAGCGCAAACGCTTCATCCGCAACGAAGACGAATGGGAGTCCTTCCATATTGTCTTCTGGAGGTGGCAAGTCCAAGCTGCCATTCTGGAGACGCCTGTCTCTGGGCGATGACTCCACCATCTGACATCCGGCCATTCTTCCCCACATCCACATACAGGAACTCATAAGTAGCCGACACCACCGCCAACATCACAATAGTATTGAACCCCTTATAGTTGTAATAGTATGACCCGGAGTTGGGTGGTGGGACGATGTGGACGTGTTTCCCATCAATTGCCCCTCTGCAGTTAGGAAAGTCTCACCGCTGGGCAAAGTGGGAGGCCACAGTCTGCCATTCCTGTGGAGTGGAAGGAAACTGTGGAGTCAAACCAGAAAAATAAAATGAATCATTTTGCACATAAACATGGAAAGCAGATTAGACACAAACATTCTTGGCCAACATCAGTATAACATTTATTTTAGGGGGTATTTAAAGACAAAGGTATAAGGTCCACCTATCAGATTCCTCCCCCCCCCCCCTCTCATGGGCCATTTGTAAAATTTTATGGGGGGGAGATGTTTTGGACAGGTAAACCTCTCTACTTCATTGAGAGATGAATGCCTAAATAATGTGGATTACTTTGGTCAGCCCCTCCTTACTTTACATTATTGGCAGCCCACTGGACAGGTAAGAAGTGTCATAATACAAAGAGATAAATACACACTGTACACATTTTAGCACATTTTTACATTGTGATATTACCTATCAAGATAATAATAGGATACAAAAACTTTAAACATTAACATTTGAAAGTATTCAGGCAGGCCCTTGCACTACATGCTTTGGGGAATTCATCCATAAATATGACCACAAAAGAGGTGGGTATAGTGTGTATGGGTTTGGCGAAGTCAACAGATAGAGGATTGGTATCAGCTGAGTTAGCAGTTGGGGGAGGGAGGGTTCCAAATGATTTTGGGACACAAAAAAAACCCCTGGCACTCTGCCAGAATTTAAAGCACAAATTTTATTTTTACACATTTTAGGGGGTGTTTAGGGTAAAGCACTACTATGGAGCTGCCAAAATACAATGTTAAATTACTACACAAGGTGAATATAGGCCCAGGAGAGCATGCTGGGGAGGTAAGTGAAGGCAAATATGTATAAAGGACAAAAAAAAATTACATAAAAATCCAGCATGCATGAGAACAAAGGGGACATTCACAGCATATTCACACAATCATGGTAATTAGGGAATGAGGAAAGAAATACAATATATTAGCAAACATTAAATACAATAAAATGTGATGTTAAAGGATAAATATCTTACCTTAATATAGTCCTTCTGCAGGACCTGGATGATGGCAGAACAGGTCTCCGGGATAATGATCCCCAGAGCATGGGGGGAGATGCCTGTTGAGAACATAAGGTCCTGCAGGCTTCTCCCCATCGCCAAGTACCGCAGGGTGGCGACTAACCTCTGCTCCGGAGTGATGGCTTGCCTCGTTCAGGTATCTTGTCAGCAAAGGCAACAAACAGTGAAATACGGGGTCCGTCTGGAGAAAGTTCCTGAAATCATCAGGATAATTCTCACGGATGTCACGGAGCAAAGGCATATGACAGAACTGGTCACGCTGGAGCAACCAATTCTTGGTCCATGAACTCCTCCCCACCCTGTTCATGGACTGGGCTTGTGTCAAGGTAAGGACCCCAACACCAAGCCCCCGCACAGCACGAACTCTACGAGGAGTACGTATAAGCAATAGGGGTGTTTAAAATGATCGCCGCATCGATGCATCGCGATTCTGCCCTTCCCGAAACGGCATCGATGCGGTATCCGGCCGTAATCGATTATGCATGACGTCATTACGGCTCCTCCCCCTCCCCCGCACAGCAGTTTCTGCTGGAGATGACAAGCCACCGATCGGCTGGCTAAGCCTGGCGCCGTTCCCCGTCAATGGGAGATGTATCCTCAGCTACTGCCCCCACCCAGGCTCTCCCCCTCCTCAGACACTGGACAACGTCCTCTCTTATCTCCCCGATGTGCGGGGCGCAGAGCCCCACGGAGCTGTGAGACAGATCACTGTAGCTGTCATCACATCCGTGGGAACGGCAGGACAATGGGGGTTGCCGAAGTCCCTGGAGATCCTGCACTGTGGGGGACATTGCAGTCTTTCCAGCCCCCCATTATCCCTGTGACAGTTTGAGGATACAGACTGATTTCTCCCGTCCGTAGGACAGGAGAATCAGTGGGTACGTTTAGGGGCCGGTGGCTGCAGCTGAGCGGAGTGTCTCTGACACTCGTCTCACACAGCCCAGCGAAGCTCACTCCCCCCTCCCAGCAACGGACAGAGATTACAATGCATACAGCTTCCCCCCCTCCTCCTCCTTTCTCCCCCTGTGTCTGCCCAGCCCGCCCACTCTTCTATCCCGACACAGCTGTGAAGGAGAGAGAGAGAGAGAGAGAGAGAGAGGAGGGGGGAGGGGGTGTGCGCGGGAGATATGAACAGTCAGCAGCTCCACATTCCAAGCTGTGTGAACTTCCAGCCTCGTCCCTGAATACGTGAGCATTGCATTGTTCATTACACATTCATCACTGAACTGTCCCTTTCTCTCCCCTATCTGTCTCCCTCCCCCACTCTGTTCTTCCAAGATCCAGTTAGCACTAAGCCACTTATGCAGCCCATATATTGATCTTTTTTTTTTTTTTCGTTTGGTCATTACACTGAAAAAAAAAAAAAAGATCCAAGTCCTCATCTACACATTCCAGGTGGATGGGGGAATCCTCCGACAGTGGACCAGTGGGCGAACAACCAGGGTTGCTGTCCTGGCACCGCTATTGACAGCGCTGGTCTCTGTCTCCACGGCAGCAGCAGCAGGGCATTATAACCCAATGCTAGTTACTTGGTGCATCATGTCTGCAGTCTCTGACCATCTCCTGTATCACGTCTGCAGTCTCTGACCATCTCCTGTATCACGTCTGCAGTCTCTGACCTTCTCCTGAACCATGTCCGCAGTCTCTGACCATCTCCTGTATAATGTCCCCAGTCTCTGACTATCTCCTGTATCATGTCAGCAGTCTCTGACCATCTCATGTATCATGTCCCCAGTCTCTGACCATCTCCTGTATCATGTCTGCAGTCTCTGACCATCTCCTGTATCATGTCTGCAGTCTCTGACCATCTCCTGTATCATGTCTGCAGTCTCTGACCATCTCCTGTACTATATCTGCAGTCTTTGACCATCTCCTGTACTATATCTGCAGTCTCTTACCATCTCCTGTATCACGTCTGCAGTCTCTGACCATCTCCTGTACCATGTCCGCAGTCTCTGACCATCTCCTGTATAATGTCTGCAGTCTCTGACTATCTCCTGTATAATGTCCCCAGTCTCTGACCATCTCCTGTATCATGTCTGCAGTCTCTGACCATCTCCTGTATCATGTCTGCAGTCTCTGACCATCTCCTGTATCATGTCTGCAGTCTCTGACCATCTCCTGTATCATGTCTGCAGTCTCTGACCATCTCCTGTGTCATGTCTGCAGTCTCTGACCATCTTCTGTATCATGTCTGCAGTCTCTGACCATCTCCTGTATCACGTCTGCAGTCTCTGACCATCTCCTGTACCATGTCCGCAGTCTCTGACCATCTCCTGTATAATGTCTGCAGTCTCTGACTATCTCCTGTATAATGTCCCCAGTCTCTGACCATCTCCTGTATCATGTCTGCAGTCTCTGACCATCTCCTGTATCATGTCTGCAGTCTCTGACCATCTCCTGTATCATGTCTGCAGTCTCTGACCATCTCCTGTATCATGTCTGCAGTCTCTGACCATCTCCTGTATCATGTCTGCAGTCTCTGACCATCTCCTGTGTCATGTCTGCAGTCTCTGACCATCTTCTGTATCATGTCTGCAGTCTCTGACCATCTCCTGTATCACGTCTGCAGTCTCTGACCATCTCCTGTACCATGTCCGCAGTCTCTGACCATCTCCTGTATAATGTCTGCAGTCTCTGACTATCTCCTGTATAATGTCCCCAGTCTCTGACCATCTCCTGTATCATGTCTGCAGTCTCTGACCATCTCCTGTATCATGTCTGCAGTCTCTGACCATCTCCTGTATCATGTCTGCAGTCTCTGACCATCTCCTGTATCATGTCTGCAGTCTCTGACCATCTCCTGTGTCATGTCTGCAGTCTCTGACCATCTTCTGTATCATGTCTGCAGTCTCTGACCATCTCCTGTATCATGTCTGCAGTCTCTGACCATCTTCTGTATTATGTCTGCAGTCTCTGACCATCTCCTGTATCATGTCCGTTGTTTTTTTGTTTGTTTTTTAAGAACAGATAAAAAAAAAAATGGAGTTCTCCTGACTGCTTGAATTTTTTTTAATGAAAACCGCGCGCAGTAATCTTGATGCATCGCGGAATCAAATCAAATCGAATCGTTGACCTGATAATCGTAATCGAATCGAATCGTTAGGCAAGTGAAGATGCGCACCTCTAATAAGCAACATGGCTAGAAAACGGTCGGCTGCTCAGAACGATGTAACAGAACATACTGAAGAACAGCAAGGCCTGTGAAGAGCTACCTGAAAATCAGTAACGAACGAACACGAACACAATGACAAGTCAATTGTACTCGCTGCACGCACTGAAGACCAGATACAAACCCACAAGCACAAACTGAACAGCAGAAAACGATCTGAAAGCCACAAGTCTGAAAAAGCGTGAATTGTCTCTCACCAAACTTTTACTAACATGAGATTAGCAAAAGGAGCCCAAAGGGTGCCGCGCTTGGTTCTCAACTGCCCTTTTATAGTCTCATCGTACGTGGTGAACGTGATCCGCGTTCTTGGCGATCGGAAATTCCGACAACTTTGTGCGACCGTGTGTATGCAAAATAAGTTTGAACCAACATATGTCGGAAAAATCCATTGATTTTGTTTTCGGAATGTCCGATCGTGTGTACAGGGCATAAGAGTACGGAATAATGATGGTTGGTTTTGGCTCTTAGAAAGTCGTATGTGAGTTTTAGGAGGGCAGTTTCTGTGGAGTGCTGTGGGTGAAATCCAGACTGAAGGGGATTCTCAATGAGGTGGTCGGCTGTATACTAAACGCTTAAGGAGTTTGGAGGCAAAAGGGAGTAAAGAGATGGGTCTTAGGTTGTTAAGAATGGTGGGGTTCAGTGAGATATACTGTATATATCCATCCTTGTCCGCCATTGACTCCCCCACTTGTTCTCCCCCTAGTATGTATCATGTGTGCATGTTTTTAGTCCCTAAGTGCATAACTTTACATTTATCAACATTAAACCTCATTTGCCACATAGTTGCTTAATTAAACAGTGCATTAAGGTCGGCTTGTAAGTTGGAAACATCCTATAAGGATGTTATTCCACTGCATAGCTTGGTGTCATCTGCAAGCATTGAAATGGAACTTTTAACCTTAGAACATTAAAAAGCAAGGATCCCAATGCTGAACCTTGGGGTACACCACTAATAGCCTCAGACCATTCAGAGTAAGAATCATTAACCACTGCTCTCTGAATACGGTCTTTCTATCAATTTAAAAACTGAATTTTCTAATCGTGTAGACTTTAATTTACAGAATGCCCATGTGTGGGAACTAAGTCAAACGTTTTGGCAAAATCCAGCTATACTATATCCACAGCCACTCCTTTGTCTAAGTTTTTGCTTACCTCCTCTTTAAAGAAATCTTATTTGTTTGACAACTTCGGTCTTTCATGAATCCATACTGGCTATTGCTTGAAATATTATTTTCTAGCGAAAACCCATCTATGAAATCTTTTTTAAACTCTCTAGTATCTTCTCAGCTACAGAAGTTAAATTAACCAGTTTGTAGTTACTTGGTGAGGACTTTGATCCCTTCTTAAATATAGGCACCTGATTGGCATAGTACCACTGGACTGGTGTAAGGTCTGTCATTAAAGAGTCCCTAAAAATTAGGGATGGTTTAGATATAACAGATGCACTGTAGGTATAGAATCCTATGCGCTAGCATTTTATATAAGAAATAGGAAGCAGCTGCTCACAACTTAGCAATGTGTTCTCACTACACTACAAATTTGAAGTGGCGCTATGCTTCAAAACTAAAAGAATTTTAAAACTACATAAAGAATTGCAAACAGTAATATTACATGTGTCTGATCTCTCAAGGTAGATATTGAATAACGTGAATAATAATAATACATTATCTACTGAGTTTGTACTCAAAGTGCCAGTGCTGCAACTAATTTCTCATCAAGGTGTGCAAAATAATGCAAAAAAAAAAAAAGAATATATATATATATCACAATCCAGCATTAAAATAATACCCCTACTGGGTATTTTAGTCCAAAACACCAGTGCTGCAAATAATGCAAAATTGTGCAAAAATGTGCAAATAAACAAAAATAGATTAAGCATTAATCAATACAGTGACTTGATTTTCATATAATAGTGTCCAATAAAAAACAAAATCAATGTGTTTGGTGATATCCATTGTGCAAATGTCATCAAAATCCTCAGTGATGGGTCTTCCTTGCACCTCAATCCACACTGTGTGTGCTAGCAGCTCACCTCATTCCCCAGACCAGAAGGTCTAAAAGCATTTAGGGTGTAAGCAATTCCTCTCTATGGGTGGCTACAGTATATCATATCCTTTCTTCCAATCAGCAATGCGATGGTTTATGGGTCTGTCCACATTCTCTCCCACTATCCACTCTTCTCTCCTCCAGTGGGTAATGTGGTTTTACAAGAAAGCAAATCCTCATTGTGTAGTATTTAAATTAAAATGTATTATATAAAATGTAGTAACTAACATTTCAAATCAATTACAACAGCATCAGAAACCATGAACAGCCCATGTGACTTCATCAGAGATGGAGTTGGGAGGGTACTTCTATTTTTAATACCAGCAATGTTGCCATTATTAATGACAGCTGGTATCCTAAATTGCCAGCTCCATATTCTATCATTGTCTTGATTTAATCTACTTATCCCTGGGGTTATATGGAATGCCAAGGATTAAAACATTAATCACTTACATACCATTCATTGTACTAATATCAGAACAGTGAGTCACGTATGTCAGTTTATAATCGAACTTAATGGGGGAACAATCCAATGTATTAGACTAGATACAAGGAGATAAAACGTGGTAGAAATAAAATTGAAGTAAAGTCTACAGACATCATTGTACAGTATACAGAAGGTGCAAGCACCCTCTATGGGTAAATAAATTTAATAGCAACCATAGCACCCTCTATAGGTGAATAAATTTAATTTCAACCATACTACCTCTAAAAAAGCCTGGATACGCTTACTAGGAATTATGGGGTGCAACGGATCAAAAAACTCACGGTTCGGATCGTTCCTCGGATCAGAGTCACGGATCGGATCATTTTCGGATCAACAAAAAAAAAAAAAAAGACAAGACAAATAAATATAAGTTTTGTCTTTTTGTTTATTAACACTTTTACATTACTTGAAAATATATAAAATCAAGTTAAAGTGCACAAGGCATAATTTCTTCTTTGTAACATAATGAAAAACTTAAAGTGCAACATAAAAAAAGGCATATCTCCTTCCTTCAAACATGGACCGATGGGCTATGAGCCAAAAACAACTTAAAGTGCAACATAAAAATGGCACATCTCCTTCCTTTAAACATGGACCGATGGGCAACGAGCCAAAAACAACTTAAAGTGCAACATAAGAAGGCACATCATCTTCATTGAAACATGGATTGTGAAAGCCTAGTATGTCCACACCATCAAAGAAGAATAAAGGAAAGAAAGCAAAGCATTCCTGAGCTTATAATTGCAAATTCTTTTTCAAAAAGACAAGGGTGTCTACATTGTCTGGGGAGAGTGTGGACCTCGTTGCAGTCACTATGTCCCCTGCTGTTGAGAACACTCTCTCGGAAGGAACTGAAGAGCCTGGCACAGCGAGATAGCATCTTGCCATCGTGGCAATATGAGGGTATCTACACTCATTGCTTTTCCACCATGTCAGCGGATCACCATCCACTGTAATGCCGCTTGCTGCCAGGTAGGATGCCACCTCCTCTTTGATGATGTCAGCAGGAGTCTTCTTGTCTTTGCTGGAAGTGGCAAAGGTCTCTCCAAAAAGCTCTGCCATCGCTGACTTCTTTTGTGGAGGAGATGATGTGTCCAAGTTTGCTCCTGTTGGTTCTGCAGCTTGACCCTGCAGAAAAAAAAAATTGTTGATTAATTAAACCTATTATTTATTTTCATGTTTCATAGACATGAAAAATGTGGCAATATTATTGCCACATTTTTCATGTCTATGAAACATGAAAATAATAACATTTAAAAAAAGCCATTATTACGAAAATGAAAAATGTTTTTAGATTTAAATTTATGATATTTTTAAATAATATTCTTTTTCTTTACCTCATCACAGTCTTCAGTGCCCAGACTGCTCACAATCTCAGTGGTGAGGTCACTGTATGTCCTCTGGCGTAGGGCAGGGTCCATGTGAGACAAGGACTTGAACCTCGGATCCAGGGCAGTAGATCTGTGAAGGTAGTCCTGTAGAGTAGGGGGTGAAGTGTATCTGTGCTGCAGGTCCTCTCTAATGGCAGTCTTGACATCTCGAGTGATGATGCTGTCTTCCACACTTGGAGCCATGGATTGTAGAATCCTTGTTTTAAGCGGCAGGATCATTGACACAGATGGTGAACTTTCAGTGCTCAGCAGAGAAGTAACAGTTTTGAGGGGTTTAAGCACCTGGAAGACCTCCTCTGCCACTCTCACATCATCATCAGACAGGGTAATGATGTCTTTGACATTTTTCTTCAGGGTCTTGTCGGTCAATGCAGAGTATATAGCTGCCTGCTGCTCCAGATAACGCTCCATCATATCATAAGTAGAGTTCCACCTTGTTGGGACATCATGTATGAGCTTATGAGTAGGCAGCTTTAGCATTTCTTGCTTTGTCTTAAGCACATGAGCAGCTGTTGTGCTTCGGTGGAAGTAGGAAACCACCTTCCTGATCCTCCCAAGGAGGCGGTCCATCCTATTGATTGAGATTCCCTTCTGTGATGCCAAATTCACTACATGTGCAAAGCACCCTATATGTGGGCCCAGTCCTGCCTCATTCACTGCATTTATTTGATTTTTGGCATTATCAGTTGTGACTGGGATATTGGTACTGGGCCTCTTCAACTTCCATTCCTCCACTGCTTGAGTCAGTATCTGCGCAAGATGAGTGCTTGTGTGACTCTCGTAGAGGGGACGTGTCTGCAGCACCGGACTTCTCATCTCCCAGTCTGCTGTGATGAAGTGAGCGGTTATAGTCACATAGCTCTGTGCTCCCCTGGATGTCCACCCGTCTGTCGTGAGCGCAACAGAGGATGCTCGGGATAGTTCATCCACAACTTTTTTCTTCTCCTGCTCATAAAGATCTGGCACAATCTTTTCGCTGAAGTGGGTGCGCGACGGGATGTTGTAACGTGGCTCAAGCACTTTCAGCATGTGTTTAAAGCCCTCGTTTTGGACAACCGAATATGGCCTCATGTCTGCACCTATAAACACACCGATGGCTTTTGTGATGGCTTTAGCCCGGTCTGATTGTGCAACAAGTGGCTGCGTAAATGCTGCGGTGATAAGCGGTTGTTGAGTAGTTTTCGTTTTCAGTTTCACTTCTGTCAGTGAAACACCGGGGTGATGTCGCTTCAAATGCGTAGCCATGCTTGATGTGTTTCCAGTGTCATATGGCTTTCTTGTGCCACAGTGCCTACACGCCGTCACGGTTTTATCCACTAACCTCTTTCCTTCATCATCATATTTGACAGGGAAGCCAAAATGCTCCCATACAGGGGATTTCAATGACGTGGGGCGTTCAAGCTCCTCCGTTCCTCCGCTCGCCATGACCACACTGTGTGTGTGGACTGATTCCTTCCCCAAAGTAGAGGCAGGATGTGGAAGCGCTTCGGTAGCCTGGAGGACGTTCCAGGGGAGGACGAAACAGTGGGCAGTCGTTTGCCCGACTCGCCAGTCAGGGAAGGCAGGGGAGCTCACCTGGAAAAAAGGAAAGAAACTGCGCTGAGACCTAGAAGCGATCTTGTGCGGCCGAAAATCGCCTAAGACTCAGTGGAAGCAGCAATCCTTCTGCAAAACCCCAATACAAGGAAAAAAATATAGAAAAAATAGGATTGCGCTAAACGTAATATTACAATAGTGAACGACGTAAACACATGAATTGACAAGAACACCAAAAATATGAAAAATAATTAGAAAAATATATGAATCTAAAAGTCAATTTGGATAAATGTGCAAAATGCAATTAATTGAATTTGCAAAACCTGTGAAAATTCCACCACCATATAGTCCCCACTGTAATCCAGTTATCCACAATCTCCCCCACTGCAATATCCACGTCATCTCCCCCACTGCTGTAATATCCACGTCATCTCCCCACTGTAATATCCACGTCATCTCCCCCACTGCTGTAATATCCACGTCATCTCCCCACTGTAATATCCACATCATCTCCCCCACTGTAATACCCACTTCATCTCCCCCCACTGTAATATATCCACATCATGTCCCCCACTGTAATATAGCCACATGTCCCCCACTGTAATATAACCACATGTCCCCCACTGTAATATAGCCACATGTCCCCCACTGTAATATAACCACATGTTCCCCACTGTAATATAACCACATGCCCCCCACTGTAATATAACCACATGTCCCCCACTGTAATATAGCCACATGTCCCCCACTGTAATCTAGCCAAATGTCCCCCACTGTAATATAGCCACATGTCCCCCACCGTAATATAGCCACATGTCCCCCACCGTAATATAGCCACATGTCCCCCACCGTAATATAGCCACATGTTACATAGTTAAATAGTTACATAGTAGGTGAGGTTGAAAAAAGACACAAGTCCATCAAGTCCAACCTATGTGTGTGATTATGTGTCAGTATTACATTACATATCCCTGTATATTGCGGTCATTCAGGTGATTATCTAATAGTTTCTTGAAGCTATCAATGCTCCCCGCTGAGACCACCGCCTGTGGAAGGGAATTCCACATCCTTGCCGCTCTTACAGTAAAGAACCCTCTACGTAGTTTAAGGTTAAACCTCTTTTCTTCTAATTGTAATGAGTGGCCACGAGTCTTATTAAACTCTCTTCTGCGAAAAAGTTTTATCCCTATTGTGGGGTCACCAGTACAGTATTTGTAAATTGAAATCATATCCCCTCTCAAGCGTCTCTTCTCCAGAGAGAATAGGTTCAGTGCTCGCAACCTTTCCTCATAACTAAGATCCTCCAGACCCTTTATTAGCTTTGTTGCCCTTCTTTGTACTCGCTCCATTTCCAGTACATCCTTCCTGAGGACTGGTGCCCAGAACTGGACAGCATACTCCAGGTGCGGGCGGACCAGAGTCTTGTAGAGTGGGAGAATTATCGTTTTATCTCTGCAGTTGATCCCCCTTTTAATGCATGCCAATATTCTGTTTGCTTTATTAGCAGCAGCTTGGCATTGCATGCCATTGCTGAGCCTATCATCTACTAGGACCCCCAAGTCCTTTTCCATCCTAGATTCCCCCAGAGGTTCTCCCCCCAGTGTATAGATTGCATTCATATTTTTGACACCCAAATGCATTATTTTACATTTTTCTACATTGAACCTCATTTGCCATGTAGTCGCCCACCCCATTAATTTGTTCAGGTCTTTTTGCAAGATTTCCACATCCTGCGGAGAAGTTATTGCCCTGCTTAGCTTAGTATCGTCTGCAAATACAGAGATGGAACTGTTTATCCCATCCTCCAGGTCGTTTATGAACAAATTAAATAGGATTGGTCCCAGCACAGAACCCTGGGGGACCCCACTACCCACCCCTGACCATTCTGAGTACTCCCCATTTATCACCACCCTCTGAACACGCCCTTGTAGCCAGTTTTCAATCCATGTACTCACCCTATGGTCCATGCCAACGCACCCTATTTTGTACAGTAAACGTTTATGGGGAACTGTGTCAAATGCTTTTGCAAAATCCAGATACACCACGTCTACGGGCCTTCCTTTATCTAGATGGCATCTCACCTCCTCATAGAAGGTTAATAGATTGGTTTGGCAAGAACGATTCTTCATGAATCCATGCTGATTACTGCTAATGATATCATTTTTATTACTAAAATCTTGTATATAGTCCCTTATCATCCCCTCCAAGAGTTTACATACTATTGATGTTAGGCTAACTGGTCTGTAATTCCCAGGGATGTTTTTTGGGCCCTTTTTAAATATTGGTGCTACATTGGCTTTTCTCCAATCAGTTGGTACCATTCCAGTCAATAGACTGTCTGTAAAAATTAGGAACAACGGTCTGGCAATCACCTGACTGAGTTCCCCAAGTACCCTCGGATGCAAGCCATCTGGTCCCGGTGATTTATTAATGTTAAGTTTCTCAAGTCTAATTTTAATTCCGTCCTCTGTTAACCATGTAGGTGCTTCCTGTGTTGTGTCATGAGGATAAACACTGCAGTTTTGGTTACTGAAGCCCCCCGATTCACTCGTGAAGACTGAGGAGAAGAATAAATTCAATACCTCTGCCATCTCCCCATCCTTTGTAACCAGATGTCCTTCCTCATTCTTTATGGGGCCGTAATATAGCCACATGTCCCGCACCGTAATATAGCCACATGTCCCCCACCGTAATATAGCCACATGTCCCCCACTGTAATATAGCCACTCCACATGTCCCCCACTGTAATATAGCCACATGTCCCGCACTGTAATATAGCCACATGTCCCCCACCGTAATATAGCCACATGTCCCGCACCGTAATATAGCCACATGTCCCGCACCGTAATATAGCCACATGTCCCGCACCGTAATATAGCCACATGTCCCCCACCGTAATATAGCCACATGTCCCGCACCGTAATATAGCCACATGTCCCGCACCGTAATATAGCCACATGTCCCGCACCGTAATATAGCCACATGTCCCCCACCATAATATAGCCACATGTCCCCCACCGTAATATAGCCACATGTCCCCCTCTGTAATACAGCCACATGTCCCCCACCCTAATATAACCACATGTCCCCCACTGTAATATAGCCACATGTCCCGCACTGTAATATAGCCACATGTCCCCCACCGTAATATAGCCACATGTCCCTCACCCTAATATAGCCACATGTCCCCCACCGTAATATAGCCACATGTCCCCCACCGTAATATAGCCACATGTCCCGCACCGTAATATAGCCACATGTCCCCCACTGTAATCTAGCCACATGTCCCGCACCGTAATATAGCCACATGTCCCCCACCGTAATATAGCCACATGTCCCGCACCGTAATATAGCCACATGTCCCGCACCGTAATATAGCCACATGTCCCGCACCGTAATATAGCCACATGTCCCGCACCGTAATATAGCCACATGTCCCGCACCGTAATATAGCCACATGTCCCGCACCGTAATATAGCCACATGTCCCGCACCGTAATATAGCCACATGTCCCGCACCGTAATATAGCCACATGTCCCCCACTGTAATATAGCCAGTCCACATGTCCCCCACTGTAATATAGCCAGTCCATGTCCCCACTGTAATATAGCCAATCAATGTCCCCACTGTAATATAGCCAATCCAAAACATGTTCCCCAATGTAATATAGCCAGGCAGTCCATGTCCCCCACTGTAATATCCACACACTCCAGCAGTATACATTAGTGCTGCTGTGTCTGTTAGTCATACCTTCCTTGCTTGCTTTAGCCGACAAACCCACGAGTTGGGGGCGGGGTGATGACATCAGCACGATGCTGTGCTCAGCGCCGCCGGGTGTACCAAGATGGCCGCGGCTCCGGAGCTAGGCCGAAGCCGCGGCCTTTCCTAAAACCCGAGGCCGCGGAGCGCTCCGCGGATCGCGGGTGTGCCGATCCGAACAGGTTGGCCCGTTCGGATCGCGGATCGGTGACGATCCGTTGCACCCCTACTAGGAATGGGCAGAACACCCCCCAGGTCGGTTCGCAGCAGAACACCTCGAACAGGCAAAAAATTCTAGCGAACATGCAAACCCTATTAAAGTCAAAGAACATGAATAATCAAAAGTCCTAATTTTAAAGGCTTATATGCAAGTTATTGCCATAAAAAGTGTATGGGGACCCGGGTACTGCCCTAGGGGACATGTATCAATGCAAAAAAAAGTTTTTAAAATTATAGTTTTTTCAGGAGCAGTGATTTTAACCAATTCAGCCCTGGAAGGATTTGCCCCCTTTATGACCAGGCCATTTTTTGCGATATGGCACTGCATCGGTTTAACTTTGTGCGACGTTTGTACCCAAACTAAATTTATTTCCCACAAATAGAGCTTTCTTTTGGTGGTATGTGATCAGCTTTGCGGGTTTTTTTGCGCTATAAACAAAGAGCAATTTTGAAAAAAAAGCTATTTTTGTTTACTTTTTGCTATAATACATGTCCAAAAAAATATATAAAAAAATACATTTATTCATTAGTTTAGGCTGATATATATTCTTCTACATATTTTGGTAAAAAAAATCACAATAGGCATATATTGATTGGTTTGCGCAAAAGTTATCGCGTCTACAAACTATGGGATTAATTTTAGGGATTTTTATTTACTTTTTATCGTTTTTACTAGTAATGGCGGCCGTCTGCGAATTTTTGCGGGACTGCGACATTGCGGCAGACAAATCTGACCCCAAATGACCCTTCTTGGGAACCAGTGACATTATTACATTGATTAGTGCTATAAAAATGCACTGATCAATGTCAAAATGACACTGCAGGGAAGGGATTAACATTAGGGGGTGATCAAGGGGTTAAGTGTGTTCCCTGGGTATGTTCTAACTGTAGGGGGGGTGGGCTCACTGGGACATGACACTGTTCCCAATCACTGGGAACAGAAGATCTCTGACATGTTCCCTGTCAGAACGGGGATCCGCCTTGGTTACACTGGCAGATTCCCGTTCTGCCTCTCTACTAAGCGATCGCGGGTCACCGGCAGACATCAAGTCCACCCGACCCGCAGGCACGCTCCCTTACAGGTATGACAATTCGCGCAGCGCTGCCAAGCTGTCGCAGTATATCTCTGTGAGCTGGTCGGCTAGTGGTTAATGATCCTTAAAGTAAAACAATAAAAATGAAATATTCCTTTAAATATCAACTATAACTGGGGGGGCCCTCTTAGTCTGGCTGCAAAGTGGCGCATATGTGCGATGTGTAGAACAGTGCCGCAGCAATAATGACATTCCCAAAGGAAAAAATGTAGTTTAAACTTGATCATGGCTGTAATGTATTGCCGGCTCCCAGAAATATAGAAGAAAAATCAATGAAAAAAAATATCCGTGGAGTCCCCCTAAAATCCATACCAGACCCTTATCCGAGCATGCAGCCTGGCAGGTTAGGATAGGGGGGGACGAACGAGCACCCCCCTCCTGAACCATACCAGGCCACATGCCCTCAACATGAGGGGGTTGGTGCTTTGGGGCAGGGGGGCTCTGCGCCCTCCCTGCCCCAAAGCACCTTGTCCCCATGTTGATGGGGACAAGGGCCTCTTCCTGACAACCCTGGCCGGTGGTTTCGGGGGCTGCGGGTAAGGGCTCATCGGAATCTGTAAGCCCCCTTTAACAAGGGGGCCCCCAGATCCCACCCCCCCCATGTTAATGGATATCGGGTACAGTGTACCCCTACCCGTTCATCAAAAAGTTCATCAAGAGACAGTTCTTTGACCATTCCTTTATTAAAAAAGAAAAAAAAAGTGTACCGCGATGTACATTCACTGTCCATCACGCCTCCCGACAGACCCGAAAAATAGTAAAAATGAAAAAAAAACTCAGCCTTCGTGAGAGGTCTCAGGGCGACTGCTGTCTTTTCGCTCTTATATAGGCAAGAGTAGGGCCACCCGCTGACATCGCCCCGCCCCTTGCCTATATAACAGCTGTCAACGCCAAGAGATAGTAGTCGCCAGGAGGCCTCCCATCGAGGCAGAGCTTTTTTTAATATTTTTTATTTTTCGGGTCCGTCGGACGGCGTGATTGAAGATGGATGGACATTGTGAGACACTTTTTTTCCCTTTTTAATAAAGGAATTGACAAAAACTGTCTCTTGTGGTTTTTATATTTTGGCACTTTTTTGGTGAATGGGTAGGAATACAATGTACCCAATACCCATTCACATGTGGGGGGGGATCTGGGGGGCCCCCTTGTTAAAGCCCCCCGCCCGCAGACACTGACAACCACCAGCCAGGGAAGAGGCTCTTGTCCCCATCAACATGGGGACAAGGGCCTTTGGGGGCAACCCCAAAGCACCCCCCCATGTTGAGGGCAAGTGGCCTGGTATGGTTCAGGAAAGGGGGCCCTCGCTTGTTCCCTCCCTTTCCTGGCCTGCCAGGCTTTATGCCTAAATAAGGGTCTGGTCTGGGGGGACCCTACGCAAATTTTTTTTTAAATTTTGGCGTGGAGTTCCCCTTAAAATCTATGCCAGACCCGAAGGGTCTGGTATGGATTTTGGGGGGACCCCACACCATTTTTTTTCTTAATTCTGTCATAGGGTTCCCCTAACCACTAACCACCAGACCAGATTTTAATCTTTCAGTGCTCTCACACTTTGAATGACAATTACTCAGTCATGCAACACTAATTTTAATTCCGTCCTCTGTTAACCATGTAGGTGCTTCCTGTGTTGTGTCATGAGGATAAACACTGCAGTTTTGGTTACTGAAGCCCCCCGATTCACTCGTGAAGACTGAGGAGAAGAATAAATTCAATACCTCTGCCATCTCCCCATCCTTTGTAACCAGATGTCCTTCCTCATTCTTTATGGGGCCGTAATATAGCCACATGTCCCGCACCGTAATATAGCCACATGTCCCCCACCGTAATATAGCCACATGTCCCCCACTGTAATATAGCCACTCCACATGTCCCCCACTGTAATATAGCCACATGTCCCGCACTGTAATATAGCCACATGTCCCCCACCGTAATATAGCCACATGTCCCGCACCGTAATATAGCCACATGTCCCGCACCGTAATATAGCCACATGTCCCGCACCGTAATATAGCCACATGTCCCCCACCGTAATATAGCCACATGTCCCGCACCGTAATATAGCCACATGTCCCGCACCGTAATATAGCCACATGTCCCGCACCGTAATATAGCCACATGTCCCCCACCATAATATAGCCACATGTCCCCCACCGTAATATAGCCACATGTCCCCCTCTGTAATACAGCCACATGTCCCCCACCCTAATATAACCACATGTCCCCCACTGTAATATAGCCACATGTCCCGCACTGTAATATAGCCACATGTCCCCCACCGTAATATAGCCACATGTCCCTCACCCTAATATAGCCACATGTCCCCCACCGTAATATAGCCACATGTCCCCCACCGTAATATAGCCACATGTCCCGCACCGTAATATAGCCACATGTCCCCCACTGTAATCTAGCCACATGTCCCGCACCGTAATATAGCCACATGTCCCCCACCGTAATATAGCCACATGTCCCGCACCGTAATATAGCCACATGTCCCGCACCGTAATATAGCCACATGTCCCGCACCGTAATATAGCCACATGTCCCGCACCGTAATATAGCCACATGTCCCGCACCGTAATATAGCCACATGTCCCGCACCGTAATATAGCCACATGTCCCGCACCGTAATATAGCCACATGTCCCGCACCGTAATATAGCCACATGTCCCCCACTGTAATATAGCCAGTCCACATGTCCCCCACTGTAATATAGCCAGTCCATGTCCCCACTGTAATATAGCCAATCAATGTCCCCACTGTAATATAGCCAATCCAAAACATGTTCCCCAATGTAATATAGCCAGGCAGTCCATGTCCCCCACTGTAATATCCACACACTCCAGCAGTATACATTAGTGCTGCTGTGTCTGTTAGTCATACCTTCCTTGCTTGCTTTAGCCGACAAACCCACGAGTTGGGGGCGGGGTGATGACATCAGCACGATGCTGTGCTCAGCGCCGCCGGGTGTACCAAGATGGCCGCGGCTCCGGAGCTAGGCCGAAGCCGCGGCCTTTCCTAAAACCCGAGGCCGCGGAGCGCTCCGCGGATCGCGGGTGTGCCGATCCGAACAGGTTGGCCCGTTCGGATCGCGGATCGGTGACGATCCGTTGCACCCCTACTAGGAATGGGCAGAACACCCCCCAGGTCGGTTCGCAGCAGAACACCTCGAACAGGCAAAAAATTCTAGCGAACATGCAAACCCTATTAAAGTCAAAGAACATGAATAATCAAAAGTCCTAATTTTAAAGGCTTATATGCAAGTTATTGCCATAAAAAGTGTATGGGGACCCGGGTACTGCCCTAGGGGACATGTATCAATGCAAAAAAAAGTTTTTAAAATTATAGTTTTTTCAGGAGCAGTGATTTTAACCAATTCAGCCCTGGAAGGATTTGCCCCCTTTATGACCAGGCCATTTTTTGCGATATGGCACTGCATCGGTTTAACTTTGTGCGACGTTTGTACCCAAACTAAATTTATTTCCCACAAATAGAGCTTTCTTTTGGTGGTATGTGATCAGCTTTGCGGGTTTTTTTGCGCTATAAACAAAGAGCAATTTTGAAAAAAAAGCTATTTTTGTTTACTTTTTGCTATAATACATGTCCAAAAAAATATATAAAAAAATACATTTATTCATTAGTTTAGGCTGATATATATTCTTCTACATATTTTGGTAAAAAAAATCACAATAGGCATATATTGATTGGTTTGCGCAAAAGTTATCGCGTCTACAAACTATGGGATTAATTTTAGGGATTTTTATTTACTTTTTATCGTTTTTACTAGTAATGGCGGCCGTCTGCGAATTTTTGCGGGACTGCGACATTGCGGCAGACAAATCTGACCCCAAATGACCCTTCTTGGGAACCAGTGACATTATTACATTGATTAGTGCTATAAAAATGCACTGATCAATGTCAAAATGACACTGCAGGGAAGGGATTAACATTAGGGGGTGATCAAGGGGTTAAGTGTGTTCCCTGGGTATGTTCTAACTGTAGGGGGGGTGGGCTCACTGGGACATGACACTGTTCCCAATCACTGGGAACAGAAGATCTCTGACATGTTCCCTGTCAGAACGGGGATCCGCCTTGGTTACACTGGCAGATTCCCGTTCTGCCTCTCTACTAAGCGATCGCGGGTCACCGGCAGACATCAAGTCCACCCGACCCGCAGGCACGCTCCCTTACAGGTATGACAATTCGCGCAGCGCTGCCAAGCTGTCGCAGTATATCTCTGTGAGCTGGTCGGCTAGTGGTTAATGATCCTTAAAGTAAAACAATAAAAATGAAATATTCCTTTAAATATCAACTATAACTGGGGGGGCCCTCTTAGTCTGGCTGCAAAGTGGCGCATATGTGCGATGTGTAGAACAGTGCCGCAGCAATAATGACATTCCCAAAGGAAAAAATGTAGTTTAAACTTGATCATGGCTGTAATGTATTGCCGCCTCCCAGAAATAAAGAAGAAAAATCAATGAAAAAAAATATCCGTGGAGTCCCCCTAAAATCCATACCAGACCCTTATCCGAGCATGCAGCCTGGCAGGTTAGGATAGGGGGGGACGAACGAGCACCCCCCTCCTGAACCATACCAGGCCACATGCCCTCAACATGAGGGGGTTGGTGCTTTGGGGCAGGGGGGCTCTGCGCCCTCCCTGCCCCAAAGCACCTTGTCCCCATGTTGATGGGGACAAGGGCCTCTTCCTGACAACCCTGGCCGGTGGTTTCGGGGGCTGCGGGTAAGGGCTCATCGGAATCTGTAAGCCCCCTTTAACAAGGGGGCCCCCAGATCCCACCCCCCCCATGTTAATGGATATCGGGTACAGTGTACCCCTACCCGTTCATCAAAAAGTTCATCAAGAGACAGTTCTTTGACCATTCCTTTATTAAAAAAGAAAAAAAAAGTGTACCGCGATGTACATTCACTGTCCATCACGCCTCCCGACAGACCCGAAAAATAGTAAAAATGAAAAAAAAACTCAGCCTTCGTGAGAGGTCTCAGGGCGACTGCTGTCTTTTCGCTCCTATATAGGCAAGAGTAGGGCCACCCGCTGACATCGCCCCGCCCCTTGCCTATATAACAGCTGTCAACGCCAAGAGATAGTAGTCGCCAGGAGGCCTCCCATCGAGGCAGAGCTTTTTTTAATATTTTTTCTTTTTCGGGTCCGTCGGACGGCGTGATTGAAGATGGATGGACATTGTGAGACACTTTTTTTCCCTTTTTAATAAAGGAATTGACAAAAACTGTCTCTTGTGGTTTTTATATTTTGGCACTTTTTTGGTGAATGGGTAGGAATACAATGTACCCAATACCCATTCACATGTGGGGGGGGATCTGGGGGGCCCCCTTGTTAAAGCCCCCCGCCCGCAGACACTGACAACCACCAGCCAGGGAAGAGGCTCTTGTCCCCATCAACATGGGGACAAGGGCCTTTGGGGGCAACCCCAAAGCACCCCCCCATGTTGAGGGCAAGTGGCCTGGTATGGTTCAGGAAAGGGGGCCCTCGCTTGTTCCCTCCCTTTCCTGGCCTGCCAGGCTTTATGCCTAAATAAGGGTCTGGTCTGGGGGGACCCTACGCAAATTTTTTTTTAAATTTTGGCGTGGAGTTCCCCTTAAAATCTATGCCAGACCCGAAGGGTCTGGTATGGATTTTGGGGGGACCCCACACCATTTTTTTTCTTAATTCTGTCATAGGGTTCCCCTAACCACTAACCACCAGACCAGATTTTAATCTTTCAGTGCTCTCACACTTTGAATGACAATTACTCAGTCATGCAACACTGTACCTGAACAAAAAAATTTTTTCACACAAATAGAGCTTTCTTTTGGTTTAATCATCACTTGGTTTTTTTCTTTTTTGTAAAAAAAAAATAAGTAAAAAAAGAGCAAACATTAAAAAAAAAAAAAAAAAAAACACTTTTTTTATTTTCTATTATAAAATTTTGCAAATAAGTAATTTTTGTTCATAAATTTGGGCCAAAATTTATACTGCTACACATCTTTGGTAAAAATAACCAAAATTGGTGGATATTATTAAGTCTGTGTAAATGTTATAGAGTTTACAAGCTATGGTGCAAATCATAATGATTTGATCATACCTGATATACTGACGGCCTATTTCATTTCTTGAGGCCCTGAAATGTATGTCAGGACAGTACAAATATCCCCCAAATGACCCCTTTTTGGAAAGTAGACAGTCCAAGGTATTTATTAACAGGCATAGTGAGTTTATAGGTTGTAATTCTTTCCCACAATTCTTGGGAAAATTAAGAAATACATTTTTTTTTTTACACAAAATTGTCAAAATAACAAGTTATTTCTCACACACAGCACATGCATACTTCCAATTAAACCACAAAATATATTCTGCTACTCCTCCTGAGTATGGTGATACCACATGTGTGAGACTTTTTTATAGCCTGGCCACATAGACAGGCCCAACATGCAGGGAGCACCATGAGGCGTTTTAGGAGCATAAATTACACATCTAATTTCATTCCTACCTATCACACTTTTGAAGGTCCTGGAGCACCAGGACATTGGAATTGCCCACAAAGTGACCCCATTTTGGAAGGAAAACACCCCAACATATACTCTATGAGGCAAGGGCTGCAGATAGGTACTCAGGTACTCTGTTGGGCTGCAGGAGGGAGGGAGTGGTCCTGCTGGTGTAATTTTACAATGCGCCGGTGGGGAAGTGGTTAAAATCCATACCAGACCCAAAGGGTCCCCCCACACCATTTTTTCACCAGTTTTTTTAAATTTACATTCTTTTTTGTACAATAGTTTTTTTTAAATTTAGCTCTCAGGGAGGAAGCCTTAACAACCTATTGACAGTGCAAACGGCAGGCGAACATCCCACTGCGTGCCCAGAAAGTTTGGGTGTTAGGTGAGTACCTGAATGGGCGATGATCAGGCCAAACTTATGCTCCGCCCAAACTGTTCACCCATCCCAAGTGGTGCCTGAACACTGTAACCCATCACAGTTACTCTTGCTGGGCGCAGGAACGGGCCCTGCTGTTAAAAATTAGTAAACAAATTGAAATGACATGCCCCTGTCAGACAGGTGCAGAAAAATTGGGCCTAGGGTGTTGGTGGTGCCTGAACACTGTAACCCCTTATGGTCTGTACACACAATAGGATTTTCCAACAACAAATGTTTGATGTAGGCTTGTTGTCGGAAATTCGGACATTGTATGTTCCATCGGACATTTGCTGTTGGAATTTCCGACAACTGTTTGAGAGCAGGTTCTCAAATTTTCCTACAAGAAGAATTGTTGTCGGAAATTCCGAGCGTGTGTACACAATTCCAACGCACAAAAGTCCACGTATGCTCGGAATCAAGCAGAAGATCCGCACTGGCTATTGAACTTCATTTTTCTTGGTTCGTCGTACGCGTTGTACATCACCGCGTTCTTGACGTTCGGAATTTCCGACAACATTTGTGTGACCATGTGTATGCAAGACAAGTTTGAGCCAACATCTGTCGGAAAAAAACGGTTTTGTTGTCGGAATGTCCAATCGTGTGTACATAGCATTACAGTTACTCTTGAAGGAACGGGCCCTGCTGTTAAAAGTTGGTAAACAAATTGAAATGACATGCCCCTGTCAAACAGGTGCAGAAAAATTGTGCCTTGGGTGCTGGTGGTGCCTGAACACTGTAACCCCTTACAGGTACTCTTGCTGGGCGCAGGAATGGGCCCTGCTATTAAAAATTAGTAACAAATTGAAATTACATGCCCCTGCCAAACAGGTGCAAGAAAATTGGGCCTTGGTTGTTGGTGGTGCCTAAACACTGTAACCCCTCACAGTTACTCTTGTTGGGTGCAGGAATGGGGCCTGCTGTTAAAAATTTGTAAAAAAAATTTAAAATTACATGCCCCTGTCAAACAGGTAAAGAAAAATTGTGCCTTGGGTGTTGGTTATGCCATAAACCAAAAATATTGTTGGAAGCTAGCATAATCAAGATTCAGGAATAGGATAGGCAGCATAGGCAGTCTTCAAGGGATCCCAGATCCCTAGCAAATTCAATCAGTTACATCAGCATCAGTGGCTTGATAGCTTCTGATCCAGAACTCATTCATTTTGATAAATGTCAGCCTATCAACGGCGTTGCACTCTTTGATCCATCACAAACTCTTCAGGGCTGCTGGATGCAGGACAGGTCAGTAGCTCAACTGCATATTGAACAAGTTCTGGCCAGTGGTCCATCCTCAAGACCCAGTAACCCAGTGGATGCTCAGTTGGAAAGGTCTCCAAGTCTGCTCTTGCCGCTAGATAGTCCTGCACCATATAATACAGACGCTGTCGATGGTTGCTTAAACCTAACAGCCCTGGGCGCTGAGGACTAAAGAATTTGTCATGTACCAGGTGTGAGGCCGAGATGCTAAGAGGGCTCCCCTTTGCGGCTAAGTGCAGCGCTTCCCTAAAAGTGGTACAGGGAGGAGCAGTGAACAGAGAAGCACGGTTTGCTAGGTACTCAGATGAGATGGGCTGGTCACTGTGATGTAGCAGGAACAGGCTCGATGAACTGTAAAGCTTGTGTGCTACCAGGGATGCTTGACAGAGTAGCAAACCGGGGACAGAAACGAGAGCCAGGCCGTGGGTCATACACGGTAAGATCAGTTCAGATGATGAGATTGGATAGCCGGTGTCATACACAGGAAGACGGATCTGTAGCAAAGTCGATAAGCCAATCCAAGGTCAGACACGGTGAAGTAAACCAGAGAGAAGTCAGAAGTACAAGCCAAGGGTAAATCAGGAGATCAGGATCACAGGTCAGAGCAAGCCGGGTCAATAACAGAAGTTCAATCAGGATACACAGGAACACAGGATCAAGGGGAAACTGGAGATAATCCAGCAGGAAGACTAGAGGGACAGTGTCACTGAGGCATGTATTGTCACTGCTCACCCTCCTTGTGGCCACCTCAAATGGTGAGAGGACAGCGCATGCATTCTTTATCAGTAGCCACTGGCATGGTGAAAAGAAGCTAAGCTCCCCTAAGCCTGTCTTTGTGCCATACTTACACAGGTACTCATTGATGGTCCTCTGCTGCATGTGCAGCATTGTCAATGTTGAGTTCTGCCTGGTGGGCATGTCACAAATGAGGCAGTTGGTGGGCAGGTTGAATTCCCATTGATTGTCAGCCAGCCGAGCACTGGCATTGTATGACCGTCGGAAATGGCTAAAGACTTTTCTGACCTGCCTCAGAAGATCTTGTAAGCCTGTGTATCTGTTCAAGAAACACTGCACCACCAAATTCAGGACGCGTGCCAAGCATGTAACATGTGTCAAGTGTCCCTGTCAGAGGGCGGAGAGAAGGTCGGTGCCATTGTCGCATACAACCATCCCTGGCTCAAGCTGCCATGGTGTCAACCACCTCTGAGCCTGTCCCTGCAGAGGCGACAGAATCTCTGCCCCAGTGTGGCTCCTGTCCCCTAGACATACCAACTGAAGCACCGCATGGTATCTTTTAGCCTGTTTGCGTAGCCCCTGGAACACTTAGGGAACATTGCTGGTTCAGAGAACAATTTAGCAGAAGAGGCCATAGAGGAAGAAGAAGAGGAGGGGGTGGAGCAGACAGATGTGGCAGAATCACCACCAGCCTTCTGGAGGCGTGGTGGCAGAACAAGCTCCAGCACTGAACCCTGTCCTGCATCCTTCCCAGCTGCCAGCAGAGTTACCCAGTGCGCCATGAAGGAAATGTAACATCCCTAACCATGCCTGCTGGACCATGAGTCAGCAGTAATATGGACCGCCCTGTCCAACGAGGCCAAAACATTGCCTTCCACATGACAGTAGAGAGCTAGAATGGCCTTACGTGAAAATAAATTTCTTTTTGGAACCTGCCACTGTGGTATAGCACATTCCACAAATTCACTAAAGGGGGCAGAGACTACCAGATGAAAAGGCAGCAGTTGTAGTGCTAGCAATTTGGCCAAGCTAGCATTTAAACGCTGAGCATGTGAATGGCTGGGACAGTATTTTTTCTTATGGTTCAGCAACTGGGGTAGCGAAATTTGCCTGCTGAAATCAACAGGTGGTGTACTGATAGCAGATTGGTAGCAAGTACTTGTGGTACCCATTGCTATGCCATCATTCCTCTCAGTGCTGGTTTTTAAAAAGCCTTGAGGTATAGTAGAGATCCCAGATGAGGAACAAGGAGAAGTCTGCATTTTTTTATGATATGGGTCTTTCGGGTGCATGGTAGGTCTTCATATGTCTGGTCAAGCATGTGGTGCCCAAGCGGGGGGGGGGGGGTTCTGGCCACGCTTGATCCGCTTTAGACAGAGATTGCAAACAGAATTATAAAAAGGCAGTACAGCGCTTCAAAATTAATACTAATAGAGAAAGTCCATAATCTGATAAAAAAAAAGCACAGACAAGCTTCCAGTGTTGAAAGTGAAGAGATGCATAATATATGGTGACTTCCGTGACACCCTCCACCAACGTAAGGATTGGCCCCTCACCTCATGACATGGACCCCTGAGTTTATCAGTCAGGTCTAATAGAGCATTTCCATTACTGGGTCATTATGCACACATCATAACTTGCAGTGTAGGGACAGTCAGTTTGAAAGATCTTCTTCACCCGCGTTCCGATGCTGATTCCCGCAGACACGCTGTGTTCATGTTTGTTGCCGATCCTTAGCACTGGAGTACAGTGCCTTGCTTGTGAGTTTTTATTCTATTTTAATAAACAGACATAATATTTGAAATACAGAGAGCACTAGATATTGCTTATTCTATTACATGTTTTTGACTGGAGCTGAAGAAGATCTTTCAAACTGACTGTCCCTACACTGCAAGTTATGATGTGTGCATAATGACCCAGTAATAAGAATGCTGTATTAGACCTGACTGATAAACTCAGGGGTCCATGTGATGAGGTGAGGGGCCAATCCTTACGTTGGTGGAGGGTGTCACGGAAGTCACCATATATTAGGCATCTCTTCACTTTCAACACTGGAAGCTTGTCTGTGCTTTCTTATCATATTATGGACTTTCTCTATTGGTATTAATTTTGAAGCGCTGTACTGCCTTTTTATAATTCTGTTGTATGGGATTTGATATTTTGACCCTCAGTATTTCAGCTGCTTTTGCTCTAGTGATTACTGTTGCGCTGGTTGATTTTTTTCTTTTGAGAGATTGCAAACAGCAATGGTACGATCTACTGCCCATGTGTTGAAAAAAAGCCCTAACCAATGAACTTTTGGAAGTCAGCGGGGAGTCAGCAGTGCCCTGCACCTGTGGAGCTCTGTGGTATGATGCAATAGGGTGGCTGCCCTTAAGCTGGCCCCTGGAGGACATACTGCCTTATTGGAGTTGTGCCTCCTCCTCACCTTCCTCCTCTGGTCTCTCAGGCACCCAAGTACAGTCAGTGATGTCATCATTCTCTCCCTCCTCGTCACTGGAGCCAACTTGGCAGTATGCTGCAGCTGGGGGAACATGACTGCTAGTTCATAGTCCTTCTGTAACACCCCCTCTTGCTAGGCTCACGTTACTCTCTTCCTCAACCTGAGAACCAACATTCAAATTGCTGCACATCCTCCAGCAGCATTTCACTGACCTTGTGATCAAATAATTCTGGTGACTCCTCCGTGCATGATGGTGGGGCTACGGAAGCAGTAGCTGTGAACAAAGAGCCGGTGGAATAGGCCGCTTTGGCAGCTGCAGTGGAAGGCAAACTAGTATGAGCCTGGGTGACAGAGGATGAGGAGGATAAGGATGGCTTAGTTATCCACTCCACCAACTCTTTGGCATGTTGTGACTCAATAACATGGCCAGCAGTAGGAAAAAAAGAACAAGCGTGCCCCTCCTGCAGAGGATGTCCGCGACCACCACTTTTCACTGCAGACACAGAGGCTGCTTGCCCTCTTTTAGTGGCCTGTGAGCATCTGCCTCTCCTTGTTGGCCTTCCAGACATGATGGGGATTTTTGGAGGGGTTTTCTTTTTTTTTAATTGGTGCACTATAAACAGTTATATTATTGTTTTCTATTTTTGGGGGGCTTTTTATAACTTTTTATTACAGAGTATGGGAAGGTAATATGGTGCTTTGGTGCAATACTTTTGTGCTTGGTGCACTATAAACCATTTTTTTTAAGAAAATAATGATGCAGCAACTGTGGAGATTTTTTTTTCACTGCTGCTGCAAAAAAATAAATACAAATAAAACAAATGTTAAAAAAAAAAAAAAGAAAAGCCAAAAAATAAAAAGGGAACCACTGCTAACGCAGAAAGAAAAGCACCTGCAATGCAGAAGGGTGGAAAGCAATTATGCCATGAATATTCCTAGGGCTGCTGCGCCAAGGAAAAAAAATCAAAAGGTATACCACTGTTGTGCTGATGCAGAAGGAATAACACCTGGGACACAGAAGGGGGAGTACTAATAATGCAGCAACAGAACCTGATACTGCAAAAAAAGATTAATAAAAAAAAAATGGGATCAGTGGTGACACACCGACACTTTAGTAGCACCACAACACTGTGTTATTCCCACTACACTGCACTGTATTATATACACTGCACTACACTGAGTTATTCACACCGCAGTACACTGCATTATATACTCTGAACTGCACTGTAATATATACACTGCACTGTAGTATATACTCTGCACTGCACTATATACGGCACACTGCACTGTAGTATATACTATGCACTGCACGATATACTCTGCATTGCAGCATATACACTCTGCACTGCAGTATATACTATGCACTGCACTATATACTCTGCACTGCACTGTAGTATATACTATGCACTGCACAATATATTCTTCACTGCACTGTAGTATATACACTCTGCAATGCACTGTAGTACAGTATATACTATGCACTGCATTATGTACACCACACTGACTGCACTGTATTATGGATTATACACTGCCTGCACTGTAATATATATACTACACTGACTGTACTGTGATATATATTCTACACTGTCTGCACTGTAATATCTATACTACACTAACTTAACTGTAATATATATACACTACACTGCTTGCACTGTAATATATATACTACACTGACTGCACTGTAATATATATTCACACTGACTGAACTGTAATAAATATACTACACTGACTGCACTGTGATATATATTCTACACTGCCTGCACTCTATATATACTACACTGACTACACGCTCTATCCACTAACTAACCTGCCTACGCTATCTCCACTCCAACACACTACATATGGCCGCCGTGTAAGCAGCCTTATACAGCGTGGGGCTTGGACATAGCCCCTGAGCCATGATTGGACCAAGGCACCCTGCCTTCTGCCAATCATAGCTGTCACAGCACATCGCACTGTGATTGGCCAAAGCATGCATGTCAGGTGCATGCTTTGGCCAATCAGCAGCCATCATTGCACTGCGATCTCGAAAGTGCATTATTGAGCGCTCCGTGGCGGGCGAACTTGCTGCAAGCGCCCCATATGTTCATTTGTTCTGCAAACAAACGAACAGCTGATCTTCGAGTCTAACGTATGTTCGACTCATACATCCAGCCCATCCCTAACGCTTACCAAAGCTCATGGACTCAATCAACCTACAGTGTTGGGTCAAAGAGCTAGAGGTGAATGTAGAGGGATGATCTCCATAACCACTCTCCGAAGGACACACTTAAAGGTGACTTTAGAGACCACCAACTCCACCATCTAGCATTGATCATTTCCTCTTAGTATCACACTGATAATACTTCATTCAAAAAAGAACAGAACAGGATGGGAGCCCAAAGTGGTCATCGCGCATATTTAGAGAACTGTGACCCCCAATAATCGTAGCAGCATGTGGAAACATAATTTCGCCATTTCCAGGTAATTAGTCAAAATAGCGCAGCCTTGTTCTGATCAGGAGACGTGCGCACATATCACCCACTTCAGCCATGCTCTTGTCACTTTATTAGCGCAACACATTATAGTACACAATTTCAACACATTATTTTGTCCAGTTGCGGTGCTAGCAGCTTTTATTCTTAGAGACTGTCAGCGCAGTATCTTTTTATATATAACCTTTTTTGGACATACCTACTGAAGCTGTCTCTACATTGTATAACACACACGTTTTTAATCTTAGTACAAAGGAACTAACTAAAGAAGAGAACAAATATATTAGAAAGATTTTTCAAAGATTAATATCCAAAGATTAATATTCAACGATATCTCATCTCAAATCCCTCTAGGAACCACCTGGGAATAGTTCCCTCTGGAACCATTCACTATGGTTTATCCATTCCCTCCCTCTTCAATCCGCCTGGCTCTACAGCCCCGGCTATTAACGTATTCAAGGATTTGTTCTTAAATGAACTATAGAAATTACTTGTTAAAAAAATATATGGTCATCCCAGTGTTAACGCAGGTTTAAAGTCGCTATGTGAAAGGAAAGATCTTGTCATTGGCCTCGCTGATAAGGGAGGCGGAATAGTAATTTTAGACAAAATTGACTACAAAAATGAAATGTGTAGGTTTTTAAGTGACCAACATACCTATAGAGAATTAACAACTAATCCCACTGCTTCATTTAAGAAAGCTAGTCAAACTCATTGACAACGAATTTAAGGAACAGATTCTGGATAAGAAAAAATAGGCATATCTAGTTCCACTTGCCCCTAGAATCCCTGTGTTGTATTACCTCCCAAAAGTGCACAAAGATCTGTTACATCCCCCTGGGCATCCAATTGTGAGCGGGATAGATTCCATCACTTCCCGCATTGGACGCTACATGTATTTTTATCTACATCCCCTAGTTAAGAAAACACCCTTCTTCCTTAAAGATATTAACGATACCATCAAACTATTACAGAACATCACTATCCAAGTAGAATACCTACTTGGTACAGCTGATGTAGCCTCCTTATACACTCGTATCCCTCACCATTTTGGCATTGAACCTGTTAAATACTTCTTGATCCAAGACAAATCACTGCCTCAGGCTCAATGTAGTTTTATTATGGAGTTATTGGAATTTGCCACCAAGCACAACTATTTTTGGTTTCATGGCCAGTTTTTTCTACAGCAGTAGGGAGTGGCGATGGCGGTTAAATTTGCCCCCAGCCTAGCTAACCTTTTTAATGGCCAAATGGGAGGAGGATGTTGTCTATGCCCAAGCCAGACCTAACTTGGTCCTTTGGGCTAGATATATAGATGACATCCTCCTCCTTTGGGATGGCAGCCCAGAGTCTCTAGAAGAGTTTTTCTGTAGAGCTGAATGCGAACGATAGAGCCATTTCACTGTCCTATGAATCAAGTAAAGAGAGAATATACTTCTTGGATTTAGAAATTAAAATAATTACTAGCGGTTGAGGTTTAAAACTTACTTTAAACCCACAGACGGTAAGGGTTTCATCCCAGTGGACAGTTGCCACCATAAGGCATGGCTACAGGCAGTTCCCCACGTCTGTGGCGGAACTGCACTACGGTCCAAGATTTTTAACAGCAAGCTGTGGTTTTAAAGCAAAGATTTCTTGATAAGGGGTATGACCAGAGGGAGGTAAATTCAGAACTCCAAAGAGCCCTTGTGGTTGATAGAGGTTCCCTTTTAGCTATTAAGCCTGGGCAGAATAAAGAGGACACATTTAAATGGTTGCTCTTCACGTCGTTCTCTTTAAACATATTCTCAACCAACATTGGGATATTTAAAAAAATGACCGAATTCTGGGTCAATTATTACCGGATAGAGCAAGGATTATCTGCAGAGGTGCTCCTTCATTACAAAGTAAAATTGCCCCCAATGTTATTAGCCCTCCAGTTAAGGCCTTCTTTTTTCACAATTTGGTTGGCTATTACCCCTGTAAGAAGTGTAATGTGTGTCAGTACAACACTTGTGGCAAAAGTAAGACACAAAAATTTACATCCACGGTTATCAACCATACATACTGTACTGTTTTTTTTACGTGTGCCACTAAAAACATTGTCTATTTAATAACCCGCCCTTATCCCCTTTTTTAGTTAGGGTAAATGATCATATTGCCAATATTAAAAAGAGAGTGACCAACCACTGTGTTCCCAAACATTGTTTAATATACCACAATTGTGACCCTAGAGGCACACAATTCCTGATTATTGACAAATATGTGCCACCTTTGAGGGGCGGGGCTAATATAAGGGGGGGTCTCACATCTTGAAACATTTTGGATTTATGAATTGAGATCCCACTTTCCGTTAGGTATCAACTTTGAGTGAGATAGCAACGCCTTCAACAATAGAGCCTAAATTCATTAGATTTTTATGTTCCTCATGTCTCTATTTTTCACATTAGATGGCAAAGCTCTACAGCCGAATGTTTTGTGTCGTGAGACCTGGAGAGATTTTCATGATTCCTCAATTGGGTGTCTCTATTTATTTTTTATATTTTTAATACTTTTTATTTTTAATACTTTTTACAAATAGTTTGTTCTTTTTTCCCAAATTTCATGGATCTTTTGAGGCATTCAGTTGTTAACCACTTGCCGACCGACTTACGCTGATGTACGTCGGCAGAATGGCACGGGCAGGCAGAATCACATACCTGTACGTGATCTGCCTCCCGCGGGCGGGGGTTCCAATCGGTGTCCGAGGCGGTCGGCTTGTGTCTGGGAGCGATGAGAGGCCAGGGGGAGACCATCCATTCGTAGCCCCCCCCTCGCGATCACTCCCAGCCAATGAGAATCATTCCTCTGCTGCTGTATGCTAAACAGCAGCAAAAGAAATGATGTCATCTCTCCTCGGCTCGGTAATTTCCGTTCCGGCACCGAGGAGAGAAGACTGCAATGTGAGTGCACAACACTACACATCACAGTAGAACATGCCAGGCACACTTTACACCCCCAATCCCACCCCCGATCACCCCCCAATCACCCCTCCCCCCCCCCCCCCATCACACTGACACCAAGCAGTTTTTTTTTTTTTTGATTACTGCATAGTGTCAGTTTGTGACAGTTAGTGTGGTAGGGCAGTTAGTGTTAGCCCCCTTTAGGTCTAGGGTACCCCCCTATCCCCCCCTAATAAAGTTTTAACCCCTTGATCACCTCCTGTCGCCAGTGTCGCTAAGCGATCATTTTTCTGATTGCTGTATTAGTGTCACTGATGACGCTAGATAGGGAGGTAAATATTTAGGTTCGCCGTCAGCGTTTTATAGCAACAGGGACCCCCATATACTATCTAATAAATGTTTTAACCCCTTGATTGCCCCCTAGTTAACCCTTTCACCAGTGATCACCGTATAGGTGTTACGGTGATGCTGGTTAGTTAGTTTATTTTTTATAGTGTCAGGGCACCCGCCGTTTATTACCTAATAAAGGTTTAGTCCCCTGATCGCCGGCTGTGATATGCATCGCCCCAGGCAGCGTCAGATTAGCGCCAATACTGCTAACACCCACGCACGCAGCATACGCCTCCCTTAGTGGTATAGTATCTGAACGGATCATTATCTGATCCGATCAGATCTATACTGGCGTCCCCAGCAGTTTAGGGTTCCCGAAAACACAGTGTTAGCGGAATCAGCCCAGATACCTGCTAGCACCTGCGTTTTGCCCCTCCGCCCGGCCCGGCCCAGCCCAGCCCACCCAAGTGCAGTATCGATCGATCACTGTCACTTACAAAACACTAAACGCATAACTGCAGCGTTCACAGAGTCAGGCCTGATCCCTGCGATCACTAACAGTTTTTTTGGTAGCATTTTGGTGAACTGGCAAACACCAGCCCCAGGCAGCGTCAGGTTAGCGCCAGTAGCGCTAACACCCACGCACGCACTGTACACCTCCCTTAGTAGTAAAGTATCTGTTCAGATCAATATCTGATCCAATCAGATCTATATTAGCGTCCCCAGCAGTTTAGGGTTCCCAAAAACGCAGTGTTAGCGGGATCAGCCCAGATACCTGCTAGCACCTGCGTTTTGCCCCTCCGCCTGGCCCAGCCCACCCAAGTGCAGTATTGATCGATCACTGTCACTTACAAAACACTAAACACATAACTGCAGCGTTCGCAGAGTCAGGCCTGATCCCTGCGATCGCTAACAGTTTTTTTGGTAGCGTTTTGGTGAACTGGCAAGCACCAGCGGCCTAGTACACCCCGGTCGTAGTCAAACCAGCACTGCAGTAACACGTGGTGACGTGGCAAGTCCCATAAGTGCAGTTCAAGCTGGTGAGGTGGCAAGCACAAGTAGTGTCCCGCTGCCACCAAGAAGAAGACAAACACAGGCCCGTCGTGCCCATAATGCCCTTCCTGCTGCATTCGCCAATCCTAATTGGGAACCCACCACTTCTGCAGCGCCCCTATTTCCCCCATTCACATCCCCAACCAAATGCAGTCGGCTGCATGAGAGGCATTTTTATGTCCTCCTGAGTACCCCTACCCAACGAACCCCCCAAAAAAGATGTCGTGTCTGCAGCAAGCGCGGATATAGGCGTGACACTCGCTATTATTGTCCCTCCTGTCCTGATAATCCTGGTCTTTGCATTGGTGAATGTTTTGAACGCTACCGTGCACTAGTTGCGTATTAGCGTAGGGTACAGCATTGCACAAACTAGGCACACTTTCACAGGGTCTCCCAAGATGCCATCGCATTTTGAGAGACCCGAACCTGGAACCGGTTACAGTTATAAAAGTTACAGTTACAAAAACAAGTGTAAAAAACTGTATTCTATTCTGCAATGTTTTATTGTTATTATGTTTTATCAAGTTTGCTTTTCAGGTATGCAATTTTCTATACTTTACCGTTTACTGTGTTTTATTGTTAACCATTTTTTTGCCTTCAGGTACGCAATTCACGACTTTGAGTGGTTATACCAGAATGATGCCTGCAGGTTTAACTATCATCTTGGTATCATTCTTTTCAGCCAGCGGTCGGCTTTCATGTAAAAGCAATCCTAGCGGCTAATTAGCCTCTAGACTGCTTTTACAAGCAGTGGGAGGGAATGCCCCCCCCCCACCGTCTCCCGTGTTTTTCTCTGGCTCTCCTGTCTCAACAGGGAACCTGAGAATGCAGCCGGTGATTCAGCCAGCTGACCATAGAGCTGATCAGAGACCAGAGTGGCTCCAAACATCTCCTTTTCAAATATTTTATTGGTAATTAACAAGCAACTGTTCCATACAGGCTCCAAAAATCTCTATGGCCTAAGAAACCGGAAGCTACGAGCATTTCATGACTTAGATTTCGCCGGATGTAAACAGCGCCATTGGGAAATTGGGAAAGCATTTTATCACACCGATCTTGGTGTGGTCAGATGCTTTGAGGGCAGAGGAGAGATCTAGGGTCTAATAGACCCCAATTTCTTCAAAAAAAGAGTACCTGTCACTACCTATTGCTATCATAGGGGATATTTACATTCCCTAAGATAACAATAAAAATGATAAAAAAAAATGAAAGGAACAGTTTAAAAATAAGATAAAAAAAGCAAAAAAATAATAAAGGGGGGAAAAAAAAAAAAGCATCCCTGTCCCCCCCTGCTCTCGCGCTAAGGCGAATGCAAGCGTCGGTCTGGCGTCAAATGTAAACAGCAATTGCACCATGCATGTGAGGTATCACCGCGAAGGTCAGATCGAGGGTAGTAATTTTAGCAGTAGACCTCCTCTGTAAATCTAAAGTGGTAACCTGTAAAGGCTTTTAAAGGCTTTTAAAAATGTATTTATTTTGTTGCCACTGCACGTTTGTGCGCAATTTTAAAGCATGTCATGTTTGGTATCCATGTACTTGGCCTAAGATCATCTTTTTTATTTCATCAAACAATTGGGCAATAGTGTGTTTTAGTGCACTTAAATTTAAAAAAGTGTGTTTTTTCCCCAAAAAATGCGTTTAAAAAATCGCTGCGCAAATACTGTGTGGAAAAAAAAAATTAAACACCCACCATTTTAATCTGTAGGGCATTTGCTTTTAAAAAAATATATAATGTTTGGGGGTACAAAGTAATTTTCTTGCAAAAAAAAGATTTTTTTTCATGTAAACAAAAAGTGTCAGAAAGGGCTTTGTCTTCAAGTGGTTAGAAGAGTGGGTAATGTGTGACATAAGCTTCTAAATGTTGTGCATAAAATGCCAGGACAGTTCAAACCCCCCCCCAAATGACCCCATTTTGGAAAGTAGACACCCCAAGCTATTTGCTGAGAGGCATGTCGAGTCCATGGAATATTTTATACTGTGACACAAGTTGCGAAAAAGACAATTTTTTTTTTTTTTTTGCACAGGTTGTCACTAAATGATATATTGCTCAAACATGCCATGGGAATATGTGAAATTACACCCCAAAATACATTCTGTTGCTTCTCCTGAGTATGGGGATACCACATGTGTGAGACTTTTTGGGAGCCTAGCCGTGCATGGGACCCCAAAAAACAAGCACCGCCTTCAGGCTTTCTAAGGGTGTAAATTTTTGATTTCACTCCTCACTACCTATCACAGTTTTGAAGGCCATGAAATGCCAAGATAGCACAAACCCTCCCCAAATGACCCCATTAAGGAAAGAAGACACTTCAAGCTTTTTGCTATAGGTATAGTGAGTATTTTGCAGACCTCACTTTTTGTCACAAAGTTTAGAAAATTGCAAAAAGAAAAAAAAAATTTTTCTTCTTGTCTTTCTTTATTTTCAAAAACAAATGAGAGCTGCAAAATACTCACCATGCCTCTCAGCAAATAGCTTGGGGTGTCTACTTTCCAAAATGGTGTCATTTGGGGGGGTTTTGTGCCACCTGGGCATTCCATGGCCTCCGAAACTGTGATAGGCAGTGAAGAGTGAAATCAAAAATTTACACCCTTAGAAATCCTGAAGGCGGTGATTGGTTTTCGGAGCCCCGTATGTGGTTAGGCTCCCAAAAAGTCCCACACATGTGGTATCCCCATAATCAGGAGAAGCAGCTAAATGTATTCTAAATGTATTTTGGGGTGCAATTCCACATATGCCCATGGCCTGTGTGAGCAATATATCATTTAGTGACAACTTTGTGCAAAAAAAAAAAAAAAAGTGTCACTTTCCCGCAACTTGTGTCAAAATATAAAATATTCCATGGACTCAACATGCCTCTCAGCAAATAGCTTGGGGTGTCTACTTTCCAAAATGGGGTCATTTGGGGGGGGGTTTGTGCCATCTGGGCATTTTATGGCCTTCAAAACTGTGATAGGTAGTGAGGAGTGAAATAAAAAATTTACACCCTTAGAAATCCTGAAGGCGGTGATTGGTTTTCGGGGCCCCGTACGCAGCTAGGCTCCCAAAAAGTCCCACACATGTGGTATCCCCGTACTCAGGAGAAGCAGCTGAATGTATTTTGAGGTGCTATTCCACATATGCCCATGGCCTGTGTGAGCAATATATCATTTAGTGACAACTTTTTGTAATTTTTTTTTTTTTGTCATTATTCAATCACTTGGGACAAAAAAAATTATTATTCAATGGGCTCAACATGCCTCTTAGCAATTTCCTTGGGGTGTCTACTTTCCAAAATGGGGTCACTTGGGGGGGGGGTTGTACTGCCCTGCCATTTTAGCACCTCAAGAAATGACATAGGCAGTCATAAACTAAAAGCTGTGTAAATTACAGAAAATGTACCCTAGTTTATAGACGCTATAACTTTTGCGCAAACCAATAAATATACGCTTATTGACATTTTTTTTACCAAAGACATGTGGCCAAATACATTTTGGCCTAAATGTATGACTAAAATTGAGTTTTTTGGATTTTTTTAATAACAAAAATTAGAAAATGTCATTTTTTTCAAAATTTTAGGTCTTTTTCCGTTTATAGCGCAAAAAATAAAAACCGCAGAGGTGATCAAATAACATCAAAAGAAAGCTCTATTTGTGGGAAGAAAAGGACGCAAATTTCATTTGGGTACAGCATTGCATGACCGCGCAATTAGCAGTTAAAGCGACGCAGTGCCAAATTGTAAAAAGTGCTCTGGTCAGGAAGGGGGTAAATCCTTCTGGGGCTGAAGTGGTTAAATTCAATATGTATAGATTGACATCTGAGCTTCTACCCATCATAATTAAGACTGGTAGCAATTTTCCATGTATGTCCCTTTAAAACATCAACATGTTTAGTCTTGTCATAAAACACATAGAAATACAAAACTTGTCAGCCCAAAGATCATTCTATCATATGGGGTACATATTTATTCTCCATTTCTTAATACTTTTAACCGCTTGCGGACCAGCTGTCGCAGTTTTATTGCGGCAGAATGGCACGGCTGGGTGAAACGACGTTACCTTACATCGCTTCGCCTTTTGGCCACTAGGGGTAAACACACAGATCCCGGTTCTTTCAGGGGAGAGGAGACAGATTGTGTGTTCATACTATGTATGAACACCGATCTCTCTCTCCCAGACAGTCCCATCCCCCACAGTTAGAAACACACATAGGGAACACAGTTAACCCCTTGATCGCCCCCTAGTGTTAACCCCTTCCCTGCCAGTGACATTTACATAGTAATCAGTGCATTTTTATAGCACTGATCGCTGTATAATTGTCAATGGTTTAAAAAATGTGTCAAAAGTGTCCGATGTGTCCGCCATAATGTCGCAGTCCTGATAAAAATCGCAGATCGCCACCATTATTAGTAAAAAAATAATAATAAAAATGCCATAAATCTATCCCCTATTTTGTAGACGCTATAACTTTTGCGCAAACCAATCAATATTATTGCGATTTTTTTAACCAAAAATATGTAGAAGAATACATATCGGCCTAAACTGAGGAAAAATTCATATTTATTATAGCAAAAAGTAAAAGATAGTGTTTTTTTCAAAACTGTCGCTCTTCTTTTGTTTATAGCGCAAAAAATAAAAACCGCAGAGGCGATCCAATACCACCAAAAGAAAGCTCTATTTGTGGGGGAAAAAAGGGCATCAATTTTGTTTGGGTACAGCGTCGCACGACCACGCAATTGTCAGTTAAAGCGACGCAGTGCTGAATCACAAAAAATGGCCTGGTCATTGAGCAGCCAAATCTTCCGGGGCTGAAGCAGTTAAATATTTTTATTTTTCTATATATATATATTGTCATTGGAGTTAATTTTTTATTTATTTTTTGTTGATGGTTGGAGAATATGTGACCTGCATTGAAATGACAACCGTGGATTGCAGACTAACATATAAGACCGTTGCTGATAAGGATTTGTAAGCCTGCCCTTGGTAAATTTTGGAATTATGCTTCACAGGGTATATTTTTGATCATATCAATATTTGCAACTTTTTGCACAAGACACTTTATTACATGTTATAACTTTGGTTATTTACTTTCCATTGTACAGTATATATTTCAATTATCGTTTTAGCGCTCAGATTTTTACAATCACTTTGTCACATGAGTGAAAAATACATGCGGGTCCCTATTGGTGAGGTTCTGCATATACCACGCTTGTCACTTTAATAGCGCAGCACATTATAGTATACAAAGTCTTACATGGTATGAAGTCTCGTATTTTGCCATTTATTTCTGGTGGAATTTGCGGTAAATTATTTTCTTTTTTTATTCTCTATTGTGTGAACACACACGTAACATTTCTTACAGGGAAAGAAACCACTTTAATTAAAGAAGGACCATTTCTTTGTGGGGGGGGGGGGGTCTATTACATTTTTTACATTTTTAACTACTAGGTCTTTTAGGATGGAGAGAAAAGCCCAATCAGAGGGCGATACGTGTGTGGAAGGGAGGAGCCGAGCCCGTGAGTTGACGCAGCCACAGTGGTGAGTAGGACTATACAGAGCTGGTTTTAACTGAATATCTTGTGTTTTTTAATTGAGGCATTTTATTTAATGTTGCAAACGAAGAGCACTGTGTATCCTCTATTGTTGCTTGAATGTGGAGCCATTTCCTATCAGGAATACCGAGTAATAACGCTGGTGTGGAGAAAGGAGAAAAGTAGTGGGGCAGTATACAGTGGGGACGGAAAGTATCCAGACCCCTTTACATTTTTTACTCTTTGTTATATTGCAGCCATTTGCTAAAATCATTTAAGTTAATTTTTTTCCTCATTAATGTACACACAGCACCCCATATGGACAGAAAAACACAGAATTGTTGACATTCTTGCAGATTTATTAAAAAAGAAAAACTGAAATATCACATGGTCCCAAGTATTCAGACCCTTTGCTCAGTATTTAGTAGAAGCACCCTTTTGATCTAATACAGCCATGAGTCTTTTTGGGAAAGATGCAACAAGTTTTTCACACCTGGATTTGGGGATCCTCTGCCATTCCTCCTTGCAGATCCTCTCCAGTTCTGTCAGGTTGGATGGTAAACGTTGGTGGACAGCCATTTTTAGGTCTCTCCAGAGATGCTCAATTGGGCTTAAGTCAGGGCTCTTGCTGGGCCATTCAAGAACAGTCACGGAGTTGTTGTGAAGTCACTCCTTCATTATTTTAGCTGTGTGCTTAGGGTCATTGTCTTGTTGGAAGGTAAACCTTCGGCCCAGTCTGAGGTCTTGAGCTCTCTGGAGAAGGTTTTCGTCCAGGATATCCCAGGATATCCAAGGCTCTTCTCCCCTGATAGCTCAGTTTGGCCGGACAGCCAGCTCTAAGAAGGATTCTGGTCGTCCCAAACGTCTTCCATTTAAGGATTATGGAGGCCACTGTGCTCTTAGGAACCTTAAGTGCAGCAGAAATTTTTTCATAACCTTGGCCAGATCTGTGCCTTGCCATAATTCTGTCTCTGAGCTCTTCAAGTAGTTCCTTTGACCTCATGATTCTCATTTGCTCTGACATGCACTGTGAGCTGTAAGGTCTTATATAGACAGGTGTGTGGCTTTCCTAATCAAGTCCAATAATCAAACACAGCTGGACTCAAATGAAGGTGTAGAACCATCTCAAGGATGATCAGAAGAAATGGACAGCCCCTGAGTTAAATATATGAGTGTCACAGCAAAGGGTCTGAATACTTAGGACCATGTGATATTTCAGATATTTTTTTTTAATAAATCTGCAAAAATGTCAACAATTCTGTGTTTCTCTGTCAATATGGGGTGCTGTGTGTACATTAATGAGGAAAAAATTAACTTAAATGATTTTAGAAAATGGCTGCAATATAACAAAGAGTGAAAAAATTAAGGGGGTCTGAATACTTTCCGTCCACACTGTATATGAGAGATCTTTTTCGAGATCCCCCTGGGAGGCTATTGATTGGAAAGTGAATACAGAGTAGCTGTTCAGATGTGGAAGAGAAGAGACCATAGCTGAAAGAAAGAAAGGAATTATTTTGTATGAGGTGAGCAGGTATAACGGCTGGTGAAGGTGTGCACATAATTTGCACAGTGGTGGATAAAATATGAATTGAGAAGTCACAATAATTGAGAAGTCACAATAATTCAACGCAGAAATGTTTCAGCATATGAACTTTAATTGTACACATTATTACATAGATTGATTTATTTATTTGAATATAATTTGATACTACTGGATATTTCACATGATAAATTAATAGCACTGCGCTTATATTTTTCATTTTATTTTATATGTTGTATGGTGTGGTGAATTCATTGGAAGTCTACAGCAGCTGTGGAGTACTAATTAGTAAACTTTATAGTTTATTTATAGCACATAACACTTTAGGTAGGTGGCGCTAATTGTCCTTTATACACGATAAGGCCCCTTTCACACAGGCGCCTGTTCTGCCACTGTTAAAAGCATGTTTTGTTATTTTGGAATTTAGAGAATCCTGGCACAGCGTTCACTTGCAGTTGTACATTGTGATTAGCTGCGTTTACATGAGGCTGCGTTTAGCTGTGTTGGAACATTCTTGCCATTTCTGATGTGATTCCTATTTTTCTTTTCTTGTTGCCGCTGCCATCTGCAGGAGAAATAGTACACTGCGATTTCCTGCAGTTATGTGCAGATAGCTGCGCTAAATCGTTCCTGGATGCAGTCAACTTTATGTTTTCTATCTGCACAAAACCGCATGTAACGAAACCGTCACTAAATGCAGTGTGGGAATGGGGCCATAGGAAAGCATTGTGTGCGTTTAGCTGCAGTAGATAACTTCATCTGTCCGCAGCTAAAAGCACAATTCTATCCGCCCGTGTGAAAGGGGCCTAAGGTATTCTGGGAAACACCAATTGCCAAGTCATGAAAACTGCAAGTTGACTATTGTAGGTCCCTACTACCATCCTTTTACTGAGCCCTATGATTTGCGGATACAGACCCAGCTAAAAGCACACGAGAGCTTCCTGGAATCTAGCAGAATTGTATTGCATTAAATTCAGATTAAAATCATCTCTGTTCTTTTGTACTAAAGTTGTAATGTTTCCTCAATAGCATTAGTATTTCACAAATACCATTAACTTAACTTCCTACTGCTCTTGAAGCTTATTAGCAACCTACCTCTATGGCTGTACTGTTGCCCTTGTTCTATTAATTCATTATCTGTATCCCAGAAGTCAGTGGTCTGATATCTATCACACACAGCTGATTCATGTTGTCCAGGTGTATCATGTTGTTCAGGTGAAATCACTGCATCCATCGATGTAACATCATGAGAGATCCTTGCAGACATTTCTTTACAGGTGCTCAGTGCTGAAACACGTAAAACTAAATAACTGATTTATTCCAAAACACAAAATCTGATTTAAAATAAGGAACTAATAAAATCATTAAATATAACATTATCCCCTTTCCTTGCAGTGGGGAATCGTCTAATGTGCACTCTATGTGTACCTGACACTCAATGAAATGTGTCTGCATCCTTCAAAGAAGGTATAATAGAAAGATAACTGTATTTATGACTGTAGTGGTGGGGAGAAATGTGTAAACATGGCTTCTGTGTGTGTAGGGCAGAGGGGGCAAAGAACTACAGTGGGGCAAAAAGTATTTAGTCAGCCACCAATTGTGCAAGTTCTCCCACTTAAAAAGATGAGAGAGGCCTGTAATTGTCACCATAGGTATACCTCAACTGTGAGAGACAAAATGTGGAAACAAATCGAGACAATCACATTGTCTGATTTTTGAAAGAATTTATTTGCAAATTATGGTGGAAAATAAGTATTTGGTCACCTACAAAGAAGCAAGATTTCTGGCTCTTACAGACCTGTATCTTCTTCTTTAAGAGGCTTCCATGTCCTCCACTCATTACCTGTATTAATGGCACCTGTTTGAACTTGTTATCAGTATAAAAGACACCCGTCCACAACCTCAAACAGTCACACTCCAAACTCCACTATGGTGAAGACCAAAGAGCTGTCGAAGGACACCAGAAACAAAATTGTAGACCTGCACCAGGCTGGGAAGACCGCATCTGCAATAGGCAAGCAGCTTGGTGTGAATAAATCAACTGTGGGAGCAATAATTAGAAAATGGAAGACATATAAGACCACTTATAATCTCCCTCGATCTGGGGCTCCACGCAAGATCTCACCCCGCGAGGTCAAAATGATCACAAGAACGGTGAGCAAAAATCCCAGAACCACACGGGGGGACCTAGTGAATGACCTGCAGAGAGCTGGGACCAACGGAACAAAGGCTACCATCAGTAATACACTACGTCGCCAGGGACTCAGATCCTGCACTGCCAGACGTGTCCCCCTGCTTAAGCCAGTACATGTCCGGGCCCGTCTGAGGTTTGCTAGATAGCATTTGGATGATCCAGAAGAGGATTGGGAGAATGTCATATGGTCAGATGAAACCATAGTAGAACTGTTTGATAGAAACACAACTCGTCGTGTTTGGAAGAGAGAGAATGCTGAGTTGCAACCAAAGAACACCATACCAACTGTGAAGCATGGGGGTGGCAACATCATGCTTTGGGGCTGTTTCTCTGCAAAGGGACGACTGATCCGTGTACATGAAAGAATGAATGGGGCATCTATCATGAGATTTTGAGTGCAAACCTCCTCCCATCAGCAAGGGCATTGAAGATGAAACGTGGCTGGGTCTTTCAGCATGACAATGATCCCAAACACACCGCCCAGGCAACGAAGGAGTGGCTTCACAAGAAGCATTTCAAGGTCCTGGAGTGGCCTAGCCAGTCTCCAGATCTCAACCCCATAGAATACCTTTGGAGGGAGTTGAAAGTCCGTGTTGCCCAGCGACAGCCCCAAAATATCACTGCTCTAGAGGAGATCTGCATGGAGGAATGGGTCAACATACCAGCAACAGTGTGTGACAACCTTGTGAAGACTTACAGAAAACGTTTGACCTCTGTCGTTGCCAGCAAAGGATATATAACAAAGTATTGAGATGAACTTTTGATATTGACCAAATACTTATTTTCCACCATAATTTGCAAATAAATTCTTTCAAAAATGAGACAATGTGATTGTCTGAATTTGTTTCCACATTTTGTCTCTCATAGTTGAGGTATACCTATGATGACAATTACATGCCTCTCTCATCTTTTTAAGTGGGAGAATTTGTACGAATGGTGGCTGACTAAATACATTTTTGCCCCACTGTATATACAGAGTCAGATTTGCCATTAGGCCACACAGACAATGCCTTTGGCACCACTGCTGCTGGGAACAGCACCAAGCCCATGTTTATTGTGTTTAGCAATTGTCTAGGATCCTGTGGTGCTGTTGCGCAGTATCCAGGCTACCATCTAGTGTGACTAGGGTTGCCACCTGTGTAGGATTCACCCAGACAGTTCGGGTTTTGAATCATGCGTCCAGGTTTCAGACCACCTAAAACCTGGACACATTATTCAGATCGTACTATGGCGTCCAAGCAGGGATTCCGGCTGCAGTTGTCTAAGCCGAGAGTTTCTGTTACACTCGCGTTCACACTGCCGAAAGCCAGCACTAACAGTCTTCCCCCCCACACACACACACACACACACACACACACACACAGACAGAAAAGGAGAGAGGGCTCGATCTGCTCCTCTTCCTCCCGCCCCTATCCCTCTGTGTCTGCCCACACTCCAATCCCCGGTGCTGTGCCTCAGGAAAGGAAAGTGAGGGTGGAAATTTGAAGCCCAGCAGCCACAGATACATCTGGAAGAGGGATGCTGACTTCCAAGGGATGAGTGAGCTCACCATCCATCCCTGTCTGTGACTGAAGTCTCCCCCCTTCTCTCTCCTGCCTCTGAGTGAGTACATTATCCAAATGCTGACCGGGCCATAGCCGAAAGACGGCTACAGCGCGGTCAGCTTATTCTGGGAGGGCGTCCATGGACGTCCTAACAGAATTGCGCTCTTGCGCGCCCCCTGGGGTGCCCACCCTGGAATGTCTGTGACTGTAGTGTCCTCCGGACTCGGCGCGTCACGTAACGGAGTAAAGGGCCAAAGACAGGAACCCCTATTACCATGTGATCACTCCGTCCAATGATCACTCGTCAACAAACCAGAGTTTGTCCAGTGCGCCTCCTCCCCTCAACTCGCACCGGTCGGTACAGTGTGCGAGGAGACGAGGAAGCCGGGTACAGCAGCGATGTGGGCTGTCTCTGGAGTGCCCACAGTGCTGATCTGTGTCCATACATGCTACATCCATTCATCCATCCCTGGCTCATTCATGCTCCATATGTGCCCATCCATGCCTCATATATGCCCATCCATGCTCCATATGTGCCCATCTATACTTCATCTATCCCTGGCTCATCTGTTCTCCATCCATCCCTGGCTCATCCATGCTCCATCCATCCCTGGCTCATCCGTGCTCCATCCGTGCTCATCCATCCCTGGCTCATCCATGCTCCATCCATCCCTGGCTCATTCGTGCTCCATCTATTCATGCTCATCCATGCTCCATCCATCCCTGGCTCATCCATGCTCCATCCATCCCTGGCTCATCCATGCTCCATCCATTCCTGGCTCATCTGTGCTCCATCCATCCATGCTCCATCCATACCTGGCTCATCTGTGCTCCATGGCTCATTCATGCTCACCCATGCCTCATCTGTGCTCATCCCTGCCACATCAGTGCTCATCCGTGCCACAATCATGCGACATCAGTTCTCATCCATGCCGCATCCTTGCCACTACAATGTCTCACAAAAGTGTAATAGGTAGCCAAATTAGATTTGAAATGTATGTCCCTGACGGTGCTCCCTGCATGTTGGGCCTCTGTATGTGGCCAGGCTGTGGAAAAGTGTCCCACATGTGGTAGTAGCAGAATATATTTTGGGGTGTCATTTTTGCTATGTATATGATATATGTTAGAAATATCTTATAAATGGACAACTTTCTGTAAAAAAAAAATGCATTTTCATTTTCTTTCCACATTTTCCAAAAACTTGAGAAAAAAAATGACATGTTCAAAAGACTCATTATGCCTTATAGAATATACGTTGGCGTTTACTTTCCAAAATGGGGTCATTTTGTGGACGTTTCCATTGTCCTGGTGCTCCAGTGCCTACAAAAGTGTAAGAGGTAGTCAAAATTGAAATGTGTAATTTATGTCCCTAGAACACCTGATGTGCTCCCTGCATGTTGTGCTTCTGTATGCGGCCAGGCTGTGTAAAAGTATCACACGTGTGGTATTGCCATACTCAGTAGTAGTAGTAGAATGTGTTTCGGGGTGTAATTTGTGGTATGCATATGCTGTGTGAGAGAAATAATCTGTTAATATGGAATAGAAAAGACTACCGCGCTACATGTACATACAGATTATGGAATTTAAATAAACAAACCCCAACAAAATCATAAAAAAAAACATGTGAAGGAATGTAAATTAACAAAATCAATAAATGAAACTAGAGCAGCCGCTAAAAGTGGGATACACACACTAAAACAGTCAAAATCAAAAAAAAGCAGCGCTGTGAGAGTAAATTACTAGAGGGTTAGCCTATGAGTGAACAAATTATGAAGTGAAAGTAACCTTGATATGTGTTGATATGAAATACACAATATGAATTTAGAAATTAATCCCATAAAACATTGATCTCAAAAAAAGAAAACACAAGAAACAGTCCGAATCTGTGTCCCAAACAGATGGATGAGATGATGTGGGGAGATATGGGTGACAATCCCGGGTGACAGGTAGAAGTACAATTGGATAAATTGAGACCTTCACCGCACCACTGTGAAAAATAATAAGAATGTGCGCTTACCAGAAGGCAAGCTTATAGGAGCTTGCGACCTTAACCCGGTCAGGGCCTTTCATGGACTGAAAATACCAACGCACCACTTCTGCTTTAAGGTAGGTACACTGTCCGTCAGATACCAGGAAATCATTCAATCAGGGAGATAATACCCGCCAGCTAAAGAGTGTTCTCCTCTGCTGCCCCTTTCAGCAACGTCTCCTCTCTACTTCCTCCTGACTCACCTCTCACCCGGAACTTCCTGTTTGCACCTGGAATCTGTTAATATGACAATTCCCCCTCCTGTCAGCCCCCCTCCTCTCTGTCAGCCCCCCTCCTCTCTGTCAGCCCCCCTCTCCTCTGTCAGCCCCCCTCTCCTCTGTCAGCCCCCCTCTCCTCTGTCAGACCCCCTCCTTTCTTTGTCAGCCCTAGGGTTGCCATCTGTCTGGTTTTCACCCGGACAATCCGGTTTTTGAGACATGTGTCTGGGTCTCTGCCCACCTGTAACCCGGACAATACCTCACCCAACTCAACCCACGGCTCACTGTGCCTGTGTCGCCATGTCCGCAGTGATTTCTGCTCCTGCCATGCCATGGTTTCTCCCTCCCCATTTACCCCCTGCACTCAGTGCCTCCATCCGCTCAGTGTGCTAAGTTCAGACAGGACACGGAGGAGGAGGTGGCAGCGGAGCCTCCATGTTGCTGGGTGCTTGGGCTGGCTGCAGACGGGGGACATGGTGGTCTTGGGCTCTGGCTGCAGAAAGGACACAGAGGTGGAGTTGCAGGCAGAGTCTCCATGTTACCTGCTGCTCTCTTGAGGACTGTGCAGAGATCACGCTGGAGACTTGTACAGTACGTTTTTGGGGTATTGTGTATGTCAGGAATTCAACAAAGGGTTCTCATCCTTCCCTCATACACCATCTATTCATACAGTCCTCACCCCCCCCCCCCCCATACAACATCCATACAGTCCTCACCCACCATACAATATGCATACATACAGTCCTCGCATACATACAGTCCTCACCCCCCCCATACAATTCACATACACACTTAAGCAGGCCATACATGGTCGAGTTTCGAACAAATTTTCTTTTCAAAATCAGAAAGTTTGTTTTTTTGTGATCCGATGATGCCACCATTGATTTTCGAAATTTGGCCAACCAAGCTTTCAATTTCACCTCATTTTGCTACAAAAAAGAATTTTCGTGGGCGGGAATCTTCTTTTCTCTCCGTAAATTTTCTTTTCTTATTACATTTCTCGCACGATTCTCCCATCATTGATTAGAAAATTGTTTGTTTTTCAAAAAATTTCCAACATGTCCGATTCCTCAAATTTGATTGCCGCACGAAAATCGGCCATTGTTGCAGCCCACTAATGGTGTGAAATTCGTACGAAAATTCTTTGATACGATTTTCCAAAGAAAATTCTTTTGAAATTCGAACCATGTATGGCCGGCATTGGGCTCATGTATCATGCACAGCTTAACTGTCCTCAGCCAATGCCTTATAGGAGGACTCCCCTGCCCCCCCCCATAATACACCTGGAGACCTCCCCCCACCCCCCAAAATTATACTGGGAGGCTCCCCACCAAACATTATACCCTACATATATACTATATTGTACATTACACACCTGCACTATATACACTATATTGTACATTACACGCACCATAACCAGGAACTGCAATCTGCTCACATAATTTGTAATAAAAACATTTTTGCCATTCTGAAGCTTCCCTCCAACCACTTTGCATATTATTTTATATATACTGTGATTCTGTACTTGCCAAATATGCTGCAGAAATCTCCCTCCATTGAGTCTGGCTGCAGCCATTTTAACTGTGGGCAGCTGAAGCTGCTGCCTGTTCACTTCCTGGATTTACCTAGAGGCACACCTCCAGCTCTGCAGCTCTCATTGGCCCTCTTATGGCTCATCCCCCCTCCCTTCCTGGTAAACTGTGATGAGAGTGTGAGCGAGAGAGAGAGCTCTGTGTATGATGTCATAAGCCTAGGCTTTTTTCCAGACAAGAAACAGGAAGTGGACTGTATAAGGTATTTACTGGCAGAAAAAAAAATGTTTTACTATCCAAAGTTAAAACAACAAGGGCAGAAGATTTAATAAATGGAAAGATAAAAAAAATGACTGAAGGTTCGCTTTAAGTGTTTTATATATACATATATAATTGAGAAGTGCAAAAAATATGTATATACCTGTGCTCTCAGCCTGTCCTGTACCTTTATCAGTTACATTCTTCCCACCTACACCTGTGTGTACAAACCACCCCCTCTCTATTATGGAGAAAAGGAAAGAGGGAAGTGTTCTGTAGTCCTAACAGACTTTCTGTCCTGGGGGGCCCAACGCTGCTTCTCTGTAGACACAGTACAGCGAGCGTTGTCACCAGAGGACAGGGCCTGACAGGAATACCTGGTGAAAATAAAAGATAAAAAAATAAAGAAAGCCTGAAAAAGAAAAAAAATGCATCCACAACATCTATGGACCATTAAGCTGCAATATCCTGTATAACATTTTTTGTTTTGGGGTTTAGAAATGCGTTAAACCTCAAGACCCTAATATATTTACCTCAGATCAGAAATCCAGCAACCTCTCTCTGTAGGCCTCAGCCCTGTCTGCTACACAGTGTATTTTTTTCTTTTTTCAAACAATTTACAACTTTATTATTCATAAAATGACAACAAGCAGAGGAAGCAATTCTTTGTATTACCAGTTAGTTACTAACATTTTAAAACAATTGTTTAGTGCACTTTGCGCTGAAGTCATCTAACCAAACTACTGATTGTCATTTAGCAAGTTACTCTTCTTAACCCGTTCACTGCCAGAGCTGTATTCGCTTTTTTTTTTTGCACACATTATAAAACACACATTTTAGTCCTGAAGATTAGTTAAAACCCAGAAAACAGAAAAAAGAACAATTGGTTCCCCTGGGGTGGGATTTTAAAGGCATTACCACAAAAAAGGTATAGATGGTAAAAAAGATATTTTTATTACAAAATGCGAAGACATAACACACAATGCACCAAAGTAAAAATGATTAACACACATAAGTGATACATATAAACAATTGCATCAGGAGTAACATGTATGTGACAAAAAATATATCACACAAGGCAACAAAAACAGACCAATAATATGGGATGAAGTGGGTCTCACTTTAGTGAGTCCGTTACGGGCACCGGTGCCCTTAAAAATGATGGCCGTTAGCCGACTACGCAACTCCTCATGCGCCGTTCCGAAGCCAGCCGGGCTTGGGAAAGCTCATACACGCTTGGCTGGACGGTGCATGCGCAGTAACGTAATTGCGCCGCCTGGAGGACATTACTGGGAGCCGGGAGAAGTAATATGATGGTGAACAGAGCACATCAGTCTCTATCCCTGGGCCCTGGCTGCATGGCATATGCAGGGGACAGAAACTGATGTGCTCTATTCACCATCATATTACTTCTCCAGTCCACATCATCAGTGTGCTGTGTCTTCCTCCTGTGCCCCTTTATCTCTCCACAGGTCTGCCCTGACCTGTGGAGAGGTGAAAGGGGTACAGGAGGAGGACACAGCACACTAATGATGTGGAGAAGTAATATGATGCTGGGCAGAGGAGGAGGCTACTGTGAGGATGTAGTATGTCTGCAGCCTCTGTCCACCTCCTGTATCATGTCTGCAGTCTCTGTCCACCTCCTTTAGTATGTCTGCAGCCTCTGTCCACCTCCTGTAGTATGTCTGCAGCCTCTGTCCACCTCCTGTATCATGCCTGCAGTCTCTGTCCACCTCCTGTAGTATGTCTGCAGCCTCTGTCCACTTCCTGTAGTATGTCCGCAGCCTCTGTCCACCTCCTGTAGTATGTCTGCAGCCTTTGTCCACCTCCTGTAGTATGTCTGCAGCCTTTGTCCACCTCCTGTAGTATGTCTGCAGCCTCTGTCCACCTCCTGTAGTATGTCCGCAGCCTCTGTCCACCTCCTGTATCATGTCCGCAGCCTCTGTCCACCTCCTGTAGTATGTCCGCAGCCTCTGTCCACCCCCTGTAGTATATCCGCAGCCTCTGTCCACCTCCTGTAGTATGTCCGCAGCCTCTGTCCACCTCCTGTAGTATGTCCGCAGCCTCTGTCCACCTCCTGTAGTATTTCTGCAGCCTTTGTCCACCTCCTGTATCATGTCCGCAGCCTCTGACCATCTCTTGTCTTTTATTATGTCTGTAGTCTCTGAGGAGATCCTAGAAAGGAGTCAAGAGTGGGAGCGTCGCCAGGATGGGGGTTACGGGAAGAGACAGACATGTGTGGACTGTGGAGAGGAGACTGTGGAATCGCCGCTAAGCTGGAGCCGTCTGACTGAGCCCTGCAAGGTGCACCTGAGAGGAGGTCAGTGACAGCGCCGCCAGGCCAGTCTGGGGGGGGTCACTAATGTAAGGGTGGAGTGAATAAAATAATGTAAGGGGGCACTGATATTAAGGTTCCCCCATATATTAGTAACCCCTCTTACCTTAGTGTATTCACTCTGTGGAAGGTGGTCTCTGGTCACCATCCCTTTTTTGACTTTTGTTTAACCTAAACACATTGATAATAGCACTAGCTATGTGTTTATAGTTCAAAAAATGATTTTTTTTTCACTGTTTAGCACTAAAAACAGTAATTTTAGGTACTTTTTTGCAGTGCCAGTAAAGAATGTGGATCCGCCAGTAAATGTCATGATTTTTGCCAGTAAAAAATTGATGCCGTTTGTAAATTTTGGCGTTCTGCCAGTAAATTTCACTTCGGGGGGGTTGGCAACACTGGTTATACTGCAGCTGTCCCCTGCCAGCTCTTATCCTGAGAACTGTGCCATCGCAGTTCTTGGTCCGCATTGAGCAGAGAGGGATGACTATCAGGAGAGGGGGCAGGCGCAGCTGACTCAAGTTCTCAGGCAAGTTATGTGAGCTGGAGCCAGCTGTCAATCAGGCATCTGGGTGTACCCCAGCAATATGGTCAGGATGCTTCCAGAGCCTCGAGTGGCTCTGTGATGTCAGCCAACAGCGGGCTGTAGCCATTGACTGATTCGGGGTCTCAGAAGTGCAAAAGTAACTGCACTTCTGTGACCCAGAAGAGAAGTATGACCAAAAAAGCTTTGGCCATACTTCTCATTTAACATTATTGACAGGTTCTCATCGAGGCTCCATTAGACCCCTAATGTCTCCTCTGTACTCCATTGAAGCTAACAACACACAGATTGTACTTGACTAGCTTCTTCTTGACCACAGCACCCAGGAATGGCAGTGCTGAAACTTGAAGTGAAAATGCTTCCGGGTGCATTGACTGGAGGGAAGATTAGCAAACAGTTGGATGGAATGTTTTGGTGTTTGTGAACATGATTGGATGGATTTACAGACACACAAATCACTTCCAGTAGAAGGGTGAACAGCGTCCTGCCTGTTATAGTTATGCTAGGTATGCTACATGCATTCTTTATTTATTATGTCTGAAACGTACTCAACTTACTAATGTACCAAGAGGTGTACTTTTAAGCAGGGGTTCTTTGAGACCTGAGAATTATTTTAAGGGTTTCTCTGGAGTAAAAGTTTGTGAAAGGCTACGTGAAAGTATTTTGTTTTAGACCCCTTTCACACTGAAGACTGTCCCGCGTTAGCGGTAAAGCGCTGCTCGTTTTAGCTGCGCTCTACAGGCGCTGTGCAGGCAGGAGTGGGGCGATTTTAACCCCAAAGAAGGGGTTAACAAGGGGTTAAAAGTGCTCGAAAAGCGCCGCTGCTGAAGAATTTCAATGCTTTTGTTTTAGACCCCTTTCACACTGAAGACCGTCCCGTGTTAGCGGTAAAGCGCTGCTCGTTTTAGCGGCGCTTTACAGGCGCTGTGCAGGCAGGAGTGGGGCGATTTTACCCCAAAGAAGGGGTTAACAAGGGGTTAAAAGTGCTCAAAAATCGCCACTGCTGAAGCATTTCAATGGTAGGGGCGGTACAGGAGTGGTGTATACACCTCTCCTGCACCGCCCCAAAGATGACGCTTGCAGGGCTATTTTTTCCGTCCTGCAAACGCACTGCCCCAGTGTGAAAGCACTCGGGCTTTCACACTGGGGAGGCATGGGAGGCAGTTTACAGGCACTTTGCAGGTGCTATTTTTAGCACTAAAAACGCCTGTAAAGTGCCTTCAGTGTGAAAGGGGCCTTATGCGTTAGCACAGTGCCAGGACTAGTATGCAGCACAGGAATAAAAGAATGGTAGCTTCCAGCTGAGGCTTCATCACACATTTCCTTTAACTTAATTAATTTGCTACTTCCTCTAACTGTCAGAGATCAGAAAGTGCTCATACTAGAAGCTACTTCTTTTATATTTTTTGCTCTGGCAAGCCTCGCCTACCCAAATGAGTGTGCTATTACTGGACACTGTCATGGCACTGTTACTAAATGGAGATGGGAGGATATAGGTGGGCAAAATGGAAGTTTTCATTGTTCTATGCATGCCTGCTATGGAGATTTCCACAAACTTTGTCTCTGTGACAACACAGGAGGAGAGGATAATCCTATACCCACAAACCTAAGGTGACCTGATTATTAAATTAAATCTGGGGACACCCAACTGGCCATTACCACTTTTAACCACACCAAAAAAATTGTGCCCCTATTTGTTGTCTCACCTACAAAATCGCACCCATTGTGGACCTGAAGGTGTGGTCAATAAGGCGAGTGTGATATGCATGTGATAAGGATTGATTACCATGCAGCACCTGAGCATGGGACTCTTGAAAGTAGGGACTGTCTGCTGTTATGTATGACACACTAGGCAAGTGATATGGACAAGCCAAGGCACGGCCTTGGTTTGGGGGGGAGTAGGGTGGTACATGAGGGCAGGGTGGGGGTGGAGTAGGGGGGAATATGGGGGTAAGTGAGGGCAGGGTTGGGGGGGAGTAGGGGGATAAGTGAGGGCAGGGTGGGGGGATAGGGGGGTAAGTGAGGGCTGAGTAGGGGGGGGCAGGGGGGTAAGTGAGGACAAGGTGGGGGGAGTAGGGGAGGTAAGTGAGGGCAGGGTAGTTAAGGGTGGAGTGCGATAGGGATACCAGCCCCAATGCTATTCAGTAGTCGGGGTTCTTTTCCCTAAAAAAGTGTAGCACCCCCTTGAAACCCTGGAGGCAGGTGGAATACCCTCAGAGACAGGGTGGGCTAGCATTTTCCCAGGGCTGAGTTCATGGATGAAATGTGGGGTATGTGAAACAATTGGGTACCAGTCACTTTAAGAACCTTTTAAAGGATTTTATTTTTCACCGTAACTCACAGGAGAGGGGCAGGGAACCCAGAATACCCTTACAGATCCAGACTCCTTCCATAGACCTCAATACAGGCAACAGGAAATGGGCCTTTAAGCAGAAACCAGCAACCTGTAACTTTTCCAGAAACAGTAGTAGTATCTCCAGTAGCAACTGGATGTTCTCCCACCCAGGATCTCCAGCGGCAGAGTCACCTCTGGTATTCCATCCCAGGTATAATTTTTTTCTTAAACAAAAAGAAGACAAGTGCGCACCAGCCTTGTGCATTAACTTTAAAACATTTATTAAATTAAAAATAATAAAAGAAGTGACTCCCAAGCGATTAGTGGAGGAGGCACAGCATAAAATTGCACCAGTGGACAGTCTGCGATTTGGGATGAGCGAAAACCTTCCAGGGGTCATGGAGGAACGCACAGACGTTGCAATCCGCTAACGCGTTTCAAGGGGAGAGTCCCCTCTTCTTCAGAGCTATGCAATGCAACCTACCTCGGCGAACCTCACTTATAAATGCCTGCAAGCCAATAAGACAGGGATGGGCTGCGGGGCTCCTCCCCCTTTAAAGAGTCCCTCCCTCCTAAGTCCTCTAATCCGGCATACCATATACGTATAAGGGCATATGCAGACACGTGTACACAACATACATACACGTGCATGCATACATACGCAAAAAATAAATAAATAAATAAATTCACACCGCTAATAAAAATAGTAGTAAAAATTGTAGTAATAGATGATAAATCATCCAACCACCAGCGCGACCAGCACGCTGTACATGCAGTTTATATCCGCGATGGGGGCCAGGTTCGCTCCCAGTTATGCCAACATCTTCATGGGGTATTGGGAAGAATTGTTCATTTGGAACAATAACCCCTTTGGAGCGAACCTGGTCCTCTTCGCTAGATATATAGACGATATCCTCATTATTTGGGATGGATCTGACCAGGAGCTAAGACAATTCCTTGAGCACTGTAGAAGCAATCCATTTTTTGCATATGTATGCATGCACGTGTATGTATGTTGTGTACACGTGTCTGCATATGCCCTTATAGGTATATGGTATGCCGGATTAGGGGACTTAGGAGGGAGGGACTCTTTAAAGGGGAGGAGCCCCGCAGCCCATCCCTGTCTTATTGGCTTGCAGGCATTTATAACTGAGGTTCGCCGAGGTAGGTTGCACTGCATAGCTCTGAAGAAGAGGGGACTCTCCCCTCGAAACGCGTTAGCGGATTGCAAGGTCTGTGCGTTCCTCCATGACCCCTGGAAGGTTTTCACTCATCCCAAATCGCAGACTGTCCACTGGTGCGATTTTATGCTGTGCCTCCTCCACTAATCGCTTGTCAGTCACTTCTTTTATTATTTTTAATTTAATAAATGTTTTAAAGTTAATGCACAAGGCTGGTGCGCCCTTGTCTTCTTTTTGTTTCGGTTTCTACTAGGATCCCTATCCTTGAGGGCAGCAAGGCCTATGTTTATGTACTATACTTGGTGATCCACCTGTGCGCAGGAGTTACTTTTTTCTCTCTTTTGCTATAATTTTTTTCTTCCAGACCCCTGTCTTTTCTGAGACTTCCTGAGTCCAGGGACTCAAGCAACAAGACTAAACCTGACATGTAGGTTTCTTCTGCTTCCAGGCATTTGCACCAAGCACATGCAAAGGCCTCATTTGCTCAACATGTACCCTCCTCAGGCCCCAGCCTGAGGGAAGAGCCAGGTGACAAGGTTCACCCCAAATATTTATGCTCTCCCGAGCATGCACCAGTGACAACTACTGGCAGCAGAGATAAATGACAGTAGTACAGAGTTTGGGGGGAAAACCAAAAAAATATAGAGGTCGTAGACCTCTATGACTAAGCACAGGAGTGGGTGAAACACATTAGAGGGGCATGGTCTGGGAGGAGGCAAAGCTGAAGTTTGTTTTGAACAGTGGTGACTGCTCATGCAGGGCGCAGGAGCGCCGTCCCCCTAATCCATGCGCCCGTGCCCCTAATCTACATGCAGGGCACCGGGCGCATGGATTCCAATGGTTATTTTTTTTCAAAGCACATGATTAGAGCCTGAGGCTCTAATTGACTTAAAAAAGGGTGGGTTCGGGTGCAGAGCACTCCCAGTTGTGCGATATTAGCGAATTAATATTCGCTAATGTCTTCCTGTTTCTCCTCCTAAGACCCGATTGGCTGCGAGTCCTAAGTCCTAATTGGCTGGAAGGAGAAGCGAGCGCCAGGACTCAGGAGGAGATGCAGGGGGGGGAGCCGTGACCTGGATGGGGTAAGTTTGGGGCTGGCGGGTGGCCAGGCGGGCGACGGGCAAGAGATGCGGCAATCGAGTGACGGGGAGGGGAAAGCGGCGATCGATCGAGCGAATGCTGAGGGGTGGTGTTGGGGTGGTTGGTTGGCTGGCTGGGTGGGGGGGTGGCTGTTTGGCTGGGTGGGCCGCAGACCCCCCCCCCCCCCCAGTAAATTGAGCACCAGCCGCCACTGGTTTTGAGGTTGTAAAGGCTTTTTTAATATTGAAGCGTAAACTCTATTACTGTCATGAACAGGTGTGACCAGAACCGTGTGATCTGCAACAGAGGACACCAAAACGTATATAAGTGAAAATATAGTAATAAAGTTTTGGTTCCGAATACAGGTAAAACACCCTAGGAAGTAGGCACCACATCCCTGATCATAATTATAAATCAAGAAAAGAGGGTAAAGGGATTTTGTCGGTGCAGATAAACAAAACATAGAAGATTTCACACGCCAGCTCGATGGGGGACAGCACATAAGCCGGCATATCTGACAGTGCATTCTGTCAGCGCCGGAGGGTGGAACTCATCTTTTGGCAGTGTTAGTGACTGGTAAGCTTACCACACACTGCAAAAAACTGCTGTTTGTGCTCATGTATATCTTTCACTTATTATCCTTTACTACTTAACACCTTACCCCAGTATTGTAAGCACTCAAATTGCTGACTTTTCTGTTTTAATATGTAATCATTGAGACATTTTGTCCTCTATCATCCAGCTAGGTTTTACTGGATGATTTATACCTAAATCTTCATTAATTTAATGTGTATACCATACTCTATTCCTGCTTACATTTCCTAGTTTTTTCAAAATTTATCACCCTCAGTAAAATTCCGATTTTATGTGCTTATTTTTTTATTTTTGTCTTATTTATTAGCACTACACAATCACCCCTTGTAACTACAACCTAACAAGTGTTGACGACTGCCTCCACCCCACAGGTGTTGCCCTGATCAATTAATAGAGTGTTTGATAGCATTCTATTATTGAGTTTAATAACTCTCCCTATACGCACTTTCTGCGATAGTCGATCAAAATTTCCATAAGTGAAAAGAATATTTCACTGTATTGACATTCATATATTTAACTATATATAATTTGTCCAACACTATTAAACAGCTCATTTTTGACTCAATGCATTCATATTTCTCAAATACAGCTCCACCTTTCTGTCCCCTATGGTTGCATTCCGGCCTCATCGCTAGTCCGGTTTCGGTTGATGCAGTTGGGGAGTGATGGGGCTTTGGGTCATTACGGGGGTAAGCACCTTATTAGTGCTGTCTCAGTGAAGACATTGCGCCAGTATGTGTACAAGTTTTTGTATAACTTTTGTTTTCTTATGTATACCACAACGAATACTATTTTATATTTCTTTATTTTCTAGAACCATTAAGAGTGTTGGATGATATCACCTTCAGATTGCATATCCCTTGAAAAAGCGACACTGCGAAACATGTCGGGCTAGTATGCAAATATATCATCTCTTAAATTATATGTACACTCATATCCCACTTGACCACCGTGTTTTTATCAACACTGAAATTTCATGAACTGTGTATAATATTGTATGTTTTTTTTTAAATGGTTGAATTAAATTTTTTTTTTTTAAGAAAAATCTTCTATGTTTTGTTTATCTGCACCGACAAAATCCCTTTACCCTCTTTTCTTGATTTATGAAAATATAATAATTTAATAAAGTAAGTGAATAATATAGTAAAGAAAAAAAAGAAAAAAGAGAAAGGTCTGGTGTCCCCAGTAACACACTTCCATCCCTATAACATATAGTAAAACAAAAAATTCGCCCTGGGACTTTAAATTAAGTGGGTACCGTTTCCGCCAGTAAACAGTAAACAGTAAATACAGTATATGGTTTATTCAAGTAAAATTGTTTACATGCGTAGAAAACACCAACAATTGCCAAAAAAAAGATATATAAACAAGAAACATTGGTACAAGGATGTAATAGCAGTCATAGTACACGGGCATCATACTACCCGACTAGTTTCGCGAGATCCAGCTCGCTCTTCAGGGGTGGACGTGTGCAACATTGTACCTAAGATAAAAAAGTATATAGTTGGCAAAATGGCACAGTATTAGTTATAAAGGCACAGGTTAGGAGGGGTTATGGGTCCCCATACTCACCACTGAGCTTGACCATGGCTACAGGTGTGCGGCTCCAAGATAGCGGCAGCAGGTGCCTCACCAGGGAGCTGAGGGGGCGAAGTCAGATGGGACCCCACCAGGGGCCAAACGGCGAGCAGGCATGGCATAGGTTTCATGCATATATATCTTTATGCTAATACTTATTGATTCTACTTTACTACTTTAGATGCCTGACAAACATACTTATGTTTACAGCCTACACTCTTTATGAACTAACGAGGTCTCTAGGGTTACATCACTGCACCTATGCCATGCCTGCTCGCCGTTTGGCCCCTGGTGGGGTCCCATCTGACTTCGCCCCCTCAGCTCCCTGGTGAAGCACCTGCTGCCGCTATCTTGGAGCTACACACCTGTAGCCATGGTCAAGCTCAGTGGTGAGTATGGGGACCCATAACCCCTCCTACCCTGAGCCTTTATAACTAATACTGTGCCATTTTGCCAACTATATACTTTTTTATCTTAGGTACAATGTTACACACATCCACCCCTGAAGAGCGAGCTGGATCTCGCGAAACTAGTCGAGTAGTATGATGCCCGTGTACTATGACTGCTATTACATCCATGTACCAATATTTCTTGTTTATATATTTTTTTTTTGGCAATTGTTGGTGTTATCTATGCATGTAAACAATTTTACTTGGATAAACCATATACTGTATTTACTACTGTTATGTTTACTGGCGGAAACGGTACCCACTTCATTTAAAGTCCCAGAGCGAATCCTTTGTTTTTCTATATGTGAATAATATAGTACAACCACCTCCAATATGACACAGTGCAATAACCAACCAACAGACAGAGACCCACAAATAACAACAGACAGACAGTACAATAAGTGGGAAATACCAGGATCATAAACAATAGCCAGGCCAGGGTCATACACAGCAGATCAGCAGATGGACAGGGGATGTTCCAGAGACATAAACGTAAGCCAGGCCAAGGTCATACACAGGGAGATCAGCAGATGGGGTAAGGAACACAGGACAGGGAGAGGATGGATGGATAGACTGCAGGCAGGAATGCAAGGTAACAGGTGGGACAGGATAGGGATCAGGACAGGGAGACAGGATCAGATACACGGGTCACAGGTTCAGGGCACAGGAACAGGTTCAGAATCAGGATCAGATCACAAGCTAGCAGGTCAGGGTGCAAGGAAGAAACCAAGGCAAACATGTGAGTGCTTGCCGGGTATTTATAGGCCTATGATTGGCCTCAAGTGATACCTGATTGTAGGAGGTACTGTCTGCTCCACACTGCCAGGATCCATCTGCTGGTGGAAGCCAAAGATGACATAACATCGGCAGGGAAAAGCTCTCCTGACAGTTCCAAACTGCAAGGAGACACCTGCTGGTGGACCTCAGTACTGCATGCCAAATGACAGATATTACCAGCAGATGGAACATTTCCTGACAGTACCCCCCCTCAAAGGAGCGGCCTCCGGACGCTTCAACTGGTTGTAATTACCCAGTGGCGGGACTGGCGGCGCCCAGAACCAAAAATGTTCTTACAAGCTATCATCATAATCATTGAGGAGGAAGAGGATAATTACTCAGTATAATAGGAAAGTCACTCAGCATCAGCATAGGCAGTCTTTGAAGGGATCTGACATTTCAAAAAAATCTATTCGGTTACATCAGCATCAGGTGCTTGATAGCTAGTGGTGATCCAAGACTGATTCATTTTTATGAAGGTCAGCCGATCGACCGAGTCGGTGGACAGGCGCACCCTGTGATCGGTTACAAAGCCTCCAGCAGCACTGAATGTGCGTTCCGAAAGAACGCTGGATGCAGGACAGGCCAGTAGCTCAATTGCATACTGTGCAAGCTATGGCCAGTGATCCATCCTCAAGACCCAGTAACCCAGAGGATTTTCGGTGGGAAAGGTGTCCAAGTCAGATCTTGCACCTAGATATTCCTGCACCATGTAAAACAGACGCTGGTGATGGTTGCTGGAACCGATCATACCTTGGGGCTGCTGACTAAAAAATTGTCTGAACGCATCGGTCAGACGGCCACCTTCTCCACCGCTCCTTCTTTGACTGACCGAAACCTCAGCAACACGTTGTCCAGAAACAGGAGTTTGTAACCTCCCAGTCTCTGGGAACGCGTTGCACAGACCTTTCTGCAAGGCCTCCCGAAGATGTTTCATCCTCTGCTTCCTCTGCGACGGCAAGATAAGGTCCACAACCTTACCCTTGTAACATGGATCAAGGAGGTTTGCCAGCCAGTATTGTTCCTTCTTCTGATACCACGAATATGAGGATCCTTCCGCAGGCTTGCAGGATCAGGGAGGCCATGCAGCGTAGGTTTGCTGAGGCATTCGGTCCGAAGTCCTCTGGGTCACTAGGGACGACATGATCCGCATCCACCTCCTCCCAGCCACGTACAAGTCCATGTGTTTCTTGGGACTGTAAATGATCCCTTAAAGACTGCTGCTGATGCTGAGTACCAGGCTCCACCTCCATACTGACACAATCCTCCTCCTCCTCCTCTTCCTGTGTGATCGGCGGGCATGCAGGAACACTGTCTGGATAAAGGGGGCCTTGAGAGCTAAGGAAGTCCTCCTCTTCCTGCCTCTGTTCTGCCTCAAGTGCCCTGTCCATTATTCCACGCAGCGTGTGCTCCAACAGGTGGACAAGGGGGACAGTGTCACTGATGCATGCACTGTCACTGCTCACCATCCTCGTGGCCTCCTCAAATGGTGACAGGACAGTGCATGCATCCCTGATCATGGCCCACTGGCATGGGGAAAAAAACCCAAGCTCCCCTGACCCTGTCCTGGTGCCATAGTCGCACAGGTACTCATTGATGGCTCTCTGCTGCATGTGCAGCCACTGCAGCATGGCCAACGTTGAGTTCCACCTGGTGTGCACGTCACAGATTAGGCGGTTCTTGGGCAGGTTAAATTCCTTTTGGAGGTCTGCCAGCCGAGCACTGGCATTATATGACCGGCGGAAATGCACACAGACTTTCCTGGCCTGCCTCAGGACATCCTGTAAGCCCGGGTACCTGCCCAAGAACCGCTGCACCACCAAGTTAAGGACATGAGCCAAACAGGGCACATGGGTCATTTGTCCCTGTCGGAGGGCGGAGAGGAGGTTGGTGCCATTGTCGCAAACCACCATTCCTGCCTTAAGTTGGCATGGCATCAACCACCTCTGAACCTGCCCCTGCAGAGCTGACAGAACCTCTGCCCCAGTGTGGCTCCTGTCCCCCAAGCACACCAGCTCCAGCACCGCATGGCATCTTTTTGGCCTGCATACTTGCGTAGCCCCTTGAACGCCTACGGAGCACCGCCGGTTCCGAGGACAAATCACAGGAAGAGGCCATGGAGGAAGAAGAAGAGGAGGGGGTGGAGGAGAGAGGTGTGTCACAATCATTAGTAGTGGCATTTTGGAGGCGTGGTGGCGGAACAACCTCCAACACTACTGCACCTTGTCCTGCATCCTTCCCAGCTGCCAGCAGAGTCACCCAATGCGCCGTGAAACTTAGGTAACATCCCTGTCCATGCCTGCTGGACCATGAGTCAGCGGTAATATGCACCTTACCGCTGACCGCCCTGTCCAGAGAGGCATGGACATTGCCTTCCACATGCCGGTAGAGAGCTGGAATCGCCTTCCGTGAGAAAAAATGGCGTTTGGGTACCTGCCACTGAGGAACCACACATTCCACAAACTCACGGAAGGGGGCAGAGTCTACCAACTGAAAAGGTAGCAGTTGAAGTGCTAGCAGTTTTGCCAAGCTAGCATTCAACCGCTGGGCATGTGGATGGCTGGGAGCGAACTTCTTTCGGCGGTGCAGCAGCTGGGGCAGGGAAATTTGCTGTCCTCCTTGGGTACCCCCTCTGTCCATGCTCACATTACTGCCTTCATCTAGCTCAGTATCATCATCAGAGCCTTCTAAATGCTGGGCATCCTCCTGGAGCATGTACCCAACACTGTGGTCAAACAGTTCAAGGGACTCCTCAGGAGGACATGGTGGGGCTAGGGAAGGAGTCACTGATGCCATTGAGCCGAGGGAAGAGGCTGCGTTGGCAGCTGGTTTGCCAGACAAAGTACCCTGAGCATAGGTGAGAGAGGATGAGGAGGATGAGAACGGCCCACTCGACCAAGTCTTCTGTATGTTGCGGCTCAACACGGCCAGCTGCTGAAAAAAAGGCCAAGCATGTCCCACGGCCACGTCCTGATGAGGCTACACCGTCTCCAAGACCAGCGCTGTTGCCTCTAGACACAGAGCCTGCTTCTTGCCCTCTTTTATTCGCTTGTGACTGTCTGCCTCTCCTTGCTGGCCTTCCAGACATACTAATGGCCTGCAGTGAGATGTAGCTGCACTAAGCTGAGATATATATATAGATATATATATATATTTATATATATATATATATACCCTGTTTCCCCGAAAATAAGACCTAGCGTGACTGTCAGTGATGGCTGCAATATAAGCCATACCCCCCAAATAAGCCCTACCCTGTTTCCCCGAAAATAAGCCCTACCCTGAAAATAAGACCTACAATGACTTTAACTAGGGCTTATTTGGGGGGTAGGGCTTATATTGCAGCCATCACCGACAATCACGCTAGGTCTTATTTTAGGGGAAACAGGGTATATATACTGATACTGCAGCTAGCCACCAATCTTCTACAGGTAGCTTTAGATGAACACTGTGCAGAGGTCGCATTACACTAACTTGTAGCTTTAGCTGAACACTGTGCAGAGGACGCACTATACCAACGTTAAAATATTGTAGCTGCCTGCGGTAGTGATAGGATCAGGAAAACACCACCAACCTTCTACAGATAGCTTTAGCTGAACACTGTGAAGAGGACGCACTACACTAACATTAAAATAATGTAGCTGCCTGCAGTAGTGATAGGATCAGGAAAACACCACCAACCTTCTACAGGTAGCTTTAGCTAAACACTGTGCACCACCAACCTTCTACAGGTAGCTTTACTGCCGGTTCACACAGGGGCTACTTGTCAGGCGACCTAGCCGCCTGACAAGTCGCCTCCCGTTATGTACAATGGAACCGTTCTAATAGGAGCGACGCAAGTCGCTCCGACTTAGAAAAGGGTTCCTGTATTACTTTGGGGGCGACTTGAGGCGACTTGCATAGACTTCTATATAGAAGTCATTTTGCAAGTCGCCGTGGAAGTCGTGCCGCCCCTGTGTGAACCGGGGCTTAGCTGAACACTGCGCAGAGGTCGCACTACACTAACGTGTAAATAATGTAGCTGCCTGCGGTAGTGATAGGATCAGGAAAACACCACCAACCTTCTACAGATAGCTTTAGCTGAACACTGTGCAGAGGTCGCACTACACTAACGTGTAAATAATGTAACTGCCTGTGGTAGTGATAGGATCAGGAAAACACAACCAACCTTCTACAGGTAGCTTATGCTGAACATTGTGCAGAGGTCACACTTCACTAACGTGTAAATAATGTAGCTGCCTGTGGTAGTGATAGGATCAGGAAAACAGCACCAACCTTCTACAGGTAGTTTTAGCTGAACACTGTGCAGAGGTCGCACTACACTAACGTGTAAATTATGTAGCTGCCTGCAGTAGTGATAGGATCAGGAAAACACCACCAACCTTCTACAGGTAGCTTTAGCTAAACACTGTGCAGAGGTCGCACTACACTAACTTGTAGCTTTAGATGAACACTGTTCAGAGGACGCACTACACTAACTTATAGCTTTAGCTGAACACTGTGCAGAGGTCGCACTACACTAACTTGTAGCTTTAGCTGAACACTGTGAGGAGGACGCACTACACTAACTTGTAGCTTTAGCTGAACACTGTGCATTACACTAACTTGTAGCTTTAGCTGAACACTGTTCAGAGGACGCCCTACACTAACTTGTAGCTTTAGCTGAACACTGTTCAGAGGACGCACTACACTAACTTGTAGCTTTAGCTGAACACTGTGAGGAGGACGCACTACACTAGCTTGTAGCTTTAGCTGAACACTGTGAGGAGGACGCACTACACTAACTTGTAGCTTTAGCTGAACACTGTGCATTACACTAACTTGTAGCTTTAGCTGAACACTGTTCAGAGGACGCTCTACACTAACTTGTAGCTTTAGCTGAACACTGTTCAGAGGACGCACTACACTAACTTGTAGCTTTAGCTGAACACTGTTCAGAGGACGCACTACACTAACTTGTAGCTTTAGCTGAACACTGTTCAGAGGACGCACTACACTAACGTGTAGCTTTTGCTGAACACTGTGCAGAGATCGCACTACACTAACGTGTAAATAATGTAGCTGCCTGCGGTAGTGATAGGATCAGGAAAACACCACCAACCTTCTACAGGTAGGTTTAGCCGAACACTGTGCAGACGTCGCACTACACTAACTCGCAGCTTTACCTGAACACTGTTCAGAGGACGCACTACACTAACTTGTAGCTATTGCTGAACACTGTGCAGAGGTCGCACTACACTAACTTGTAGCTTTAGCTGAACACTGTGAGGAGGATGCACTACACTAACTTGTAGCTTTAGCTGAACACTGTTCAGAGGATGCGCTACACTAAATTGTAGCTTTAGCTGAACACTGTGCAGAGGTCGCACTATACTAACTTGTAGCTTTAGCTGAACACTGTGAGGAGGACGCACTACAGTAACTTGTAGCTTTAGCTAAACACTGTGCACTACACTAACTTTTAGCTTTAGCTGAACACTGTTCAGAGGACGCACTACACTAACTTGTAGCTTTAGCTGAACACTGTGCAGAGGTCACACTACACTAACTTGTAGCTTTAGCTGAACACTGTGAGGAGGACGCACTACACTAACTTGTAGCTTTAGCTGAACACTGTGAGGAGGATGCACTACACTAACTTGTAGCTTTAGGTGAACACTGTTCACTACACTAACTTGTAGCTTTAGCTGAACACTGTTCAGAGGACGCACTACACTAACTTGTAGCTTTAGCTGAACACCGTGCAGAGGTCGCACTACACTAACTTGTAGCTTTAGCTGAACACTGTGAGGAGGACGCACTACACTTATGCCGCGTACACACAGTCGGATTTTCCGATGGAAAATGTCCGATCGGAGCGCATTGTCGGACATTCCGACCGTGTGTGGGCTCCATCGGACATTTTCCATCAGATTTTCCGACACACAAAGTTTGAGAGCAGGCTATAAAATTTTCCGACAACAAAATCCGATCGCGTCAATTCCGACCGTGTGTGGCCAGTTCCGACGCACAAAGTGCCACGCACGCTCAGAAGAAATTCCGAGACGGAACAGCTCGGTCTGGTAAAGTTAGCGTTCGCAATGGATACAGCACGTAGCGAGCTCACAAAGACTGGTCTTACAAGTTTTGATGACCAACCTGAGAACTACAGAAGTTGGAAATGTGCTTTCAGAACTGCAATCAGCGATCTTGGCATTACAGCGGCTCAAGAATTAGATCTGCTGATTAGATAGCTTGGTCCTCTATCTGCTGCACGTGTTAAGCCATTAAGATCAGTTTTCATGGACAATCCTACAGCAGGCCTCATAGCTGCATGGGAGCGACTAGAGCAAAGTTATGGCAGTCCAGAAGCTATAGGAAATGCCTTGTTCATGCCTCTGGAAACCTTTCCAAAGATATCTGGTAAGGACAACAAGAAATTCCAGAGACTGAGTGACCTTCTCCTTGAGCTTCATCTAGCCAAGGCAGATCCAAAACTACCTGGACTCAGTTACCTTGACACTGCAAGAGGGGTGAACCCAATTGTCTCCAAGCTCCCGTATGGTGTACAAGAGAAATGATCTGCACTAGGATCATCATACAAAAAAAGAGAACAAGGTTTACTTCCCTCCATTCTCTTTTTTCTGCAACTTCATCAGGAAAATCGCAGAGACCAAGAATGATCCAAGTTTTTCCTACGGTGAGTACAGTCTCTTCTCACCATTTCCTAAGAGTACCAGTCTTCAGGGCAACTATAGAAGCTGTAGAGTAGGGATGAGCTTCGAGTTCGAGTCGAACTCATGTTCGACTCGAACATTGGCTGTTTGCAAGTTCGCCGAACACCGAACAATTTGGGGTGTTCGCGGCAAATTCGAATGCCACGGAACACCCTTTAAAAGTCTATGGGAGAAATCAAAAGTGCTAATTTTAAAGGCTTATATGCAAGTTATTGTCATAAAAAGTGTTTGGGGACCCGGGTCCTGCCCCAGGGGACATGTATCAATGCAAAAAAGTTTTAAAAACGGACGTTTTATCAGGAGCAGTGATTTTAATAATGCTTAAAGTCAAACAATAAAAGTGTAATATCCCTTTAAATTTCGTACCTGGGGGGTGTCTATAGTATGCCTGTAAAAGGGCGCATGTTTCCTGTGTTTAGAACAGTCTGACAGCAAAATGACATTTCGAAGGAAAAAACTCATTTAAAACTACCCGCGGCTATTAATGAATTGCCGGTCCGACAATACACATAAAAGTTCATTGATAAAAACGGCATGGGAATTCCCCACAGGGAAACCCTGAACCAAAATTAAAAAAAAAAAAAATGACGTGGGGGGGTCCCCCTAAATTCCATACCAGGCCCTTCAGGTCTGGTATGGATATTAAGGGGAACCCCGGCCAAAATTTAAAAAAAAATGACGTGGGGTTCCCCCTAAATTCCCTACTAGACCCTTTAGGTCTGGTATGGATTTTAAGGGGAACCCCGCGCCAAAAAAAATAAAAAAAACGGCGTGGGGTTCCCCCAAAAATCCATACCAGACCCTTATCCGAGCACGCAACCTGGCAGGCCGCAGGAAAAGAGGGGGGGACGAGAGTGCGGCCCCCCCCTCCTGAACCGTACCAGGCCACATGCCCTCAACATTGGGAGGGTGCTTTGGGGTAGCCCCCCAAAACACCTTGTCCCCATGTTGATGAGGACAAGGGCCTCATCCCCACAACCGTGGCCGGTGGTTGTGGGGGTCTGCGGGCGGGGGGGCTTATCGGAATCTGGAAGCCCCCTTTAACAAGGGGACCCCCAGATCCCAGCCCCCCCCTGTGTGAAATGGTAAGGGGGTACTTACCCCTACCATTTCACTAAAAAACTGTCAAAATAGTTAAAAATGACAAGAGACAGTTTTTGACAATTCCTTTATTTAAATGCTTCTTCTTTCTTCTTCTATCTTCCTTCATCTTCTTCTTTTTCTGGTTCTTCTGGCTCTTCTGGTTCTTCCTCCGGCGTTCTCGTCCAGCATCTTCTCTGCGTGGCGTCTTCTATCCTCTTCTCCTCGGGCCGCTCCGCACCCATGGCATGGGGGGAGGCTCCCGCTCTTCTCTTCATCTTCTTCTTCATCCTCTTCTCTTCTTCATTTTCTTCTCTTCTTCTCTTCTTAATTTTCTTCTCCGGGCCGCTCCGCATCCATGCATGGAGGGAGGCTCCCGCTGTGTGACGGCGTCTCCTCGTCTGACGGTTCTTAAATAATGGGGGGCGGGGCCACCCGGTGACCCCGCCCCCCTCTGACGCACGGTGACTTGACGGGACTTTCCTGTGACGTCACGGGGAATGCCACAGGGAAGTCCCGTCATGTCCCGTGCGTCAGAGGGGGCGGGGTCACCGGGTGGCCCCGCCCCCCGTTATTTAAGAACCGTCAGACGAGGAGACGCCGTCACACAGCGGGAGCCTCCCTCCATGCATGGATGCGGAGCGGCCCGGAGAAGAAAATTAAGAAGAGAAGAAGAGAAGATGAAGAAGATGAAGAAGATGAAGAAGATGAAGAAGATGAAGAAGAGAAGAGGATGAAGAAGAAGATGAAGAGAAGAGCGGGAGCCTCCCCCCATGCCATGGGTGCGGAGCGGCCCGAGGAGAAGATAGAAGACGCCGCGGAAGAGATGCTGGACGAGAACGCCGGAGGAAGAACCAGAAGAGCCAGAAGAACCAGAAGAAGAAGAAGATGAAGGAAGATAGAAGAAGCATTTAAATAAAGGAATTGTCAAAAACTGTCTCTTGTCATTTTTAACTATTTTGACACTTTTTTAGTGAAATGGTAGGGGTAAGTACCCCCTTACCATTTCACACAGGGGGGGGCGGGATCTGGGGGTCCCCTTGTTAAAGGGGGCTTCCAGATTCCGATAAGCCCCCCACCCGCAGACCCCCACAACCACCGGCCACGGTTGTGGGGATGAGGCCCTTGTCCTCATCAACATGGGGACAAGGTGTTTTGGGGGGCTACCCCAAAGCACCCTCCCAATGTTGAGGGCATGTGGCCTGGTACGGTTCAGGAGGGGGGGGGGCCGCACTCTCGTCCCCCCCTCTTTTTCTGCGGCCTGCCAGGTTGCGTGCTCGGATAAGGGTCTGGTATGGATTTTTGGGGGAACCCCACGCCGTTTTTTTTTTTTTTTTGGCGCGGGGTTCCCCTTAAAATCCATACCAGACCTGAAGGGTCTGGTATGGAATTTAGGGGGAACCCCACGTCATTTTTTTAAAAAATTTTGGCCGGGGTTCCCCTTAATATCCATACCAGACCTGAAGGGCCTGGTATGGAATTTAGGGGGACTCCCACTTCATTTTTTTTTTTTTAATTTTGGTTCGGGGTTTCCCTGTGGGGAATTCCCATGCCGTTTTTATCAATGAACTTCTATGTGTATTGTCGGCAATGCAATAGCCGCGGGTAGTTTTAAATGGCTTTTTTTCCTTCGAAATGTCATTTTGCTGTCAGGCTGTTCTAAACACGGGAAACATGCGCCCCTTTACAGGCATACTATAGACACCCCCCAGGTACGAAATTTAAAGGGATATTACACTTTTATTTTTGACTTTAAGCATTATTAAAATCACTGCTCCTGAAAAAACGGCAGTTTTTAAAACTTTTTTTTGCATTGATCCATGTGCCCTGGGGCAGGACCCAGGTCCCCAAACACTTTTTATGACAATAACTTGCATATAAGCCTTTAAAATTAGCACTTTTGATTATTCATGTTCGTGTCCCATAGACTTTAATGGTGTTCGCGTGTTCGAGCGAACTTTTTTCCTGTTCGCATGTTCTGGTGCGAACCGAACAGGGGGGTGTTCGGCTCATCCCTACTGTAGAGGCCCAGTATCCGTTAAAAGACTGACATCCTTCCCACTCCTACCACAGTGGTGGCCACGGACAGACAGAGCAGGAAGATTGAAAACCCTAACAGAGAGTGTCCCATTCACAAGAAGCCACACCCCCTCAAAAAATGTATCGGCTTCAGGAAAAAGCCTCTTGAAGAGCGTAAGGAGCTTTTAAAGACATTTAGGGTATGTTTCAGGTGCCGTGCTTCTACCGAACATTTTGCAAGGGACTGTAATGTATCCATCAAGTGCATAGAGTGTGGCTCCGAAGAGCATGTGCAAGCCCTACATCCGCTTGAGCCCAGCTCTGCACAACCTGCTAACGCTCCTCCCAGGTTAACGCATGGCGGGGAGAATACAGACCAAGTGCCTAATTCTACCATAATTTCTTCATCCTGCACTGAAGTTTGTGGAGAAGACCGCTGTGATAAGTCCTGTGCTAAAATATGCTTGGTGAACATATACCACAAGGACCAACCAGAAAAGACTCTAAAAGCCTATGCTATCCTAGACGATCAGAGCAATAGATCGCTTGCAAAATCAGAACTGTTTAATCTATTTGAAATAAAAGGCAAAGCTCATCCTTACACCTTGGGTACCTGTAGTGGAACTACAGAGGTTTCTGGAAGAAGGGCTCATGGACTCATGGTATCTTCTCTCAAAGGTAACTTGCAATTACCCCTACCTACACTTGTCGAGTGCAATCAGATACCTGCTAACAGGGAAGAAATCCCTACTCCAGCTGCTGCTTTCTATCACCCTCACCTGAAGGTAATAGCAAATGAGATACCGCCGCTTTACAAAGATGCTCAGATCCTTCTTCTGTTAGGAAGAGACATTCTAAGAATTCACAAGGTACACAGACAAGTCAGTGGACCCCCAGATGCCCCATTTGCTCAGCACATGGATCTAGGGTGGGTCATCATAGGCAATGTCTGTATAGGCAAAATGAAGAGACCTACCAACATTTCGTCATTCAAGACAAGTGTTCTGCCAAATAGCCGAAACACTTACTTTGAGCCATGCCCACATCACTACTGGGTGAAAGAGAAGATAGCCAGCCACGGATGGCAACATGGTATCTCATCTCCCAAGCCCTTTCTCCTGCCATGATGACGACTTCGGCTCTACAGTGTTTAATACAACCAGTGAAGATGACATACTGGCTCCTTCAACGGAAGACAAAAAATTCATCAAGGTAATGGACAATGAGTTATTTCAAGACAACGCCAATAACTGGGTAGCACCCCTACCTTTTCATCTCCCAAGAGAGAGACTGCCCAACAACTTGCAACAGGCCATCAGTAGATTCTCCTCCTTAAAACACAACTTAAGCAGGAAACCAGAGATGCAAAGACACTTTGTGGACTTTATGCAAAATATATTTGACAGAGATCATGCAGAGCCTGCACCCCCACTAAAGGAGGGAGAAGAATGCTGGTACCTTCCATCCTTTGGCGTGTATCACCCACGTAAACCAGACCAAATCAGAGTTGTCTTTGATTCCAGTGCTCAGCATGAAGGTGTTTCTCTCAACAACATGCACCTTACAGGACCTAACTTGAACAACATTCTAATAGGAGTCTTGATTCACTTCAGACAAGAGCCTGTAGCAGTTATGGCAGACATTCAACAGATGTTTCACTGCTTCATTGTCAGAGAAGACAACAGAAACTACCTCAGGTTTCTATGGCACAAAGACAATGACATCCACAAGGAAGTTATAGACTTTCGAATGAAGGTACATGTCTTTGGTAACAGTCCTTCTCCTGCAGTGGCAACTTATGGGCTAAGGAGAACAGCTCAGACTGGAGAAGAAGAATATGGATCTGATGCTCCTCAGTTTGTTGAAAGAAACTTCTACGTTGATGACGCACTCAAGTCTTTTCCAACCGCTAAAGAAGCGATTGATCTCCTCACCAGAACAAAGGAGATGCTGGCTACGGCAAACCTTAGACTGCCCAAGATTATATCCAACAGCCAGGAACTTATGAATGCCTTTCACTCTGAGGACTATGCCACCAGTCTAAAAAACCTTGATTTGGGTACAGATGTGCCTCCTGTACAGCGAAGTCTGGGTTTGTTGTGGAACGTCGAACAAGACACATTCACCTTCCAAGTGTCAACTTGTGACAAACCCTTCACTAAGAGAGGAGTCCTGTCGGTGGTGAATAGCATCTATGACCCACTCGGTTTCCTTGCTCCAGTTACCATTCAAGGTAAGATTCTGCTAAGACAGTTATCTACTGAGAACATAGACTGGGATACTCCCTTACCTAGTGAGAATCAACACAAGTGGGAAAGGTGGAGACATTCTTTGAAGTCACTAGGAAAACTTCAGATTTCCCGTTGCTATGTTCCAGGTTATATTTCAACTGTTTACCGGAGGGAAATTCATATTTTCTCAGATGCATCAGTTGAAGCTATTTCTACAGTAGCCTATTTGAAGACCTCTGAAATGAATGGGGAATCACACTGTAGTTTTGTCCTAGGCAAGGCAAAACTCCCTCCCAAACCTGCACATATCATACCAAGACTTGAACTTTGTGAAGCCGTGCTAGCAGTAGAAATTGCCAAAGTCATACGAAGTGAAATGGACACTAGAATTGATTGTTTCACCTTCTATACAGACAGTAAGGTAGTACTTGGTTACATATACAACCAAACAAAACAGCTTCATGTGTACGTCAGCAACAGGGTTGAACGTATTAAGAGATTCTCCCTACCAAGTCAATGGCATTACGTTCCCACTGAACTCAATCCAGCTGACTGTGGGACCAGAGCCGTGTCATCTGATGTTCTTCAGGACAGCTTATGGCTGTCACCTCCAAGCTTTTTGTGTGAGGAGTCCTACTCACCCCCTATCGACTCCATGTTGCAGACTCACAAGTCTTTACCACTCACCCATGATACTTTGTCTACCTTTCTCGCTGAAGTGTGTGCTATACTGAACGCAAGACCTTTAGTGCTGGTATCTTCAGATCCTGATGCTCCAGGGATCCTTACTCCAGCTTCGCTCCTTACACAAAAGATTGGGACTGCTGTAATATCTTCAAGTGAGATTGAACCCAAGGATATCTACAGGCGTCAATGGAAGCAGGTGCAGCATCTCGCCAATGTGTTTTGGCATCGCTGGAGGAAGGAGTATCTTCATCACCTTCAAGGTCGTAACAAATGGCAAACATCTAAGCCTAATCTTAAGGTTGGAGATCTCATCCTTCTAAAAGACAAGGAAGTTTGTCGGAATGAGTGGCCTATGGGTCTTATTACCAAGGTTATGCCCAGTGACGATAACAAGGTCCAGAAGATAGAAGTCAAGGTAACCAAGGGAGGATCCACACGAACCCTCACTCGACCAATTACTGAGTTAGTACTCCTTTTGCCAGGTGAGTGACTTATGCAAGGACTAGCCGTGCTGTTGGCACGGCGGGGAGTACATTGCTGCTATCAACAGGTTCTACTCTGAACTTTGGAATCCTTTGAAGACATCATACGTCAGACTACATGTTCTTCTATCCTGTTTGACTTATGTTTATACTTGCTCATTGCATGTTTTTCATTACAGGTTCCAGGACATTTAACAGTACTGGACTCATTGAATATATATATAATTGTTTATGGTTATGAAATCTAAAGATTTCAGACGGGGAGTGTTGTTTTACACTATGTGATTTATTATGCTCTGTGTCTTTAAGATTTGTTCCCTCTGTCTAGCTGAACTCTTTCTCTCACCATAGTTCTGTATATTCTCCTCCCCTTCCTCTCTCTGATTCATTGTGCACAGTATACCTCATTGCTGTAACATCTTTACATGTGGCTTACAACTGCAACGTTTTTCTACCTATGGATACCCATCATTAAAAGGAACATTCGAGAGGATTCATCGTCTGTCTTTCCATACAGTGAGTTATCCATTGAGTTAAGCTGTCTGAATTGATGCAAGGGATAAATAGATCACCATGTCATGTAAGCTCTATGTGAAGCTGAAGATAACATTTATTGCCTTGTAGTTGAGTCAGAACACATGGGGTGTAATAGTGACTTGGAAAACATCAAGAAACGCATCAATTATGTTCTTCAAAAAAATAAGAACATCATTGATGTTTTGGGGAGAGTTTAAAACCCCTCCAAAGCCCTTTCTTTATGGTGTGCTACAATTTTAACATTTTTTGTCTAATGGGAGAAAAGCCAAATTTTGAGGATGCACACAGTGTGTCAACATGTGCTATCTGCCATCACGGGAGATCAATGGACGCGTTTTGGGGGTGCAACCCCTTCCTCAATAATAAAGTAGCTGTGAGAAAGGATGTAAATAAGCAAATAGGAATGGTGCTGCGCTAATCCTAATATGCACACCAGTGCATACATGCAAATCAGCTAAAACAATCTGTGGCTGGGAGGTAAATACCTACACTCAGTGTACTAACTAATGTTCAACTCAAACGGTGACTTTAAACACCTAATATGCTAGGTGGAAATTTAATACGTGAACATGAGTCTAAGTGGTGAAGTATTGACTAATGGTATTCAATCAACCTATAAACATCAGTATGTATATTGTGCAAAATAAACACTACATCAGTAGTAAAAATAAATAAGCGAATAAAAAGCTGGAGCTAAAAAACACAAAAAAACAGAGATTATAACCACAGTGCAATGTTACAATGAATGTCCGTAGAGATCTATTATAAATGCAATGAAGTGTCCAATGCCAACAATAGGTGCTTGCAATTAAATAAAGCAATATAAAAGTTCATAGAAGGAAGTGACTTGTGCAGCAGCAAAACATTTTGAAATTCAAAGGATAAAGGTGACTTGTGCGATAGCAAGCAGCTCCAGTACTTCTTCAAACGTGCCAAACAGTGGAACAATATAGGCAATAGTTAGGTTTTTTAGTATCATTTGCTAGCACGGATAGAGATGTGAAGTGTATAAAAAGGTGCTCTTCATGCAGACAATCCTACACTAGAAGGTAATGGCCCCTTACCTCATTGCACTGAGGTTACAGCATAGAACAATCAGCGCTAGTGGTGTCTCCTGTGGGGATGGGTCCTGGACTCTGGGCTGTCTTTCAATATACCTCAGATCCTCCAGGGATATAGCAACCAAAGGGAGACAAGGATGCCATATAGTGTAGTAGTTTTAAAATTCTCAGAGCTTTACATAAACAAGGGTACTCACACAATGTTGTAACAGAGGATGCAATGTATCCAAACGAGCGGCAAGCTCGTACACTGCTGACAGTGGAAGGTGTGAATATCCCTAGGCGTGGCGTCACGGGTCACATGGCTTCATCAGGGGTTGCTAGAGGGCACCTATGCTTGTCTTTAAATAGATCAGGTAAATCTAATGTATAGCGGCCATTTTGTCGGAGTCCAATGGGAAGATACCATAGCGGCCATCTTCCTGGCGATATATGGGAGCGGCCATTTTCTTGGTTATCAAAGGCGGCAGAAGCGTAAACTGGACTAGTAGCTGATATATACTCAATCTCGACGCTATGGTTCTGTGAAAATCAAGCAGTCATCTAACCTTAATCTGCAGAGGAGGTGGCCAGAGGGATAATTTGCAATAACCCTAGGATACACTTATCCTAATGCCGATCGGGGTGTAAATAAACGCGGTATACTAATAACATATGCAGGTGATCTGGAAGTGTGTATCTAATATAGGGAGATGAGTCAAAACTTCATTCTGTGGAAATACCTACCATTGTAAACAATATACTCTCGTGCAATAAGTACACACTTCATCATCATATTAATATCTAAAATTATTAAGCATTATAATTTAAAAATATATAAAAAATAAAATATAAAATCTAGGAATAAAAATACAACATATTTTTTGCAGATATATAAAACGCCCTTATGATTCAAAATCATGATATATAGCAAATAAAAATGGGGATCTTTTTAGTAGAAAATTTTCCTGCAGTACAGAAATGTAGTGCCGTAAAGCAGGGTACAGGGACGGAGAATCTGATGTAGTAAGGAGAAGGGATGTAGACACGATACAGGTCCCGATTGAACACGAAAATAAGTTTATGTACATTCACGATTAAAAATCACTTCAAAAACAGTTCAAATCAAATTCTATGTTGAGGCCCCGCGGTGTGAATGTGTCCAACTTAAATATCTATCTGGATTCGGCCTGGCTGAGGGTCCTAACCTTATGACCCCCCCGCCAGTGTCTGATATAGGGTTCGATCCCCCAGAATTTCAGATGGGTTGGGTCTTTATTGTGACATAATAAAAAATGCTTAGAGACACTGTGCTTATCATAGCCATTCTGGATGTTTTTCACATGTTCTTTAATCCGTATCCTCAGTGGTCTTTTGATCCGGCCGACGTACTGGAGACCACAGCTGCATTCTAAGGCGTATACAGCCCCTTCAGTATTGCAGCTAATAAAATTGTTTATCTTGTATGTGTTTCCAGTACTTGTTGATGTGAATTCAAATTTTCTTTTGTTTGGCCTTCTCGTTTTAGTGCAGGCAAAGCACCTTCTGCACGGAAAAAAGCCTTTCCCGGTGAAAAAGGTAAAGGTTCTTTTAGGTGGATCAATTAAATTTTTTACCACCTTATCCCGAATGGTGGGTGCTCTTTTGTATATAAAGTGCGGGTATATGGGTAAGGATCCCTGTAGTTGTTTGTCTGCTAAAAGGATATGTCGGTGACTTTTAATAATTTTTTCAACTTTCTTATGTTGTGCACTGAAATCTAGAATTAAAGGTGCTCCTCCTAGTGGCTGTTTGGATTTTTCGGTATCCCTAATCAGTTCATTTCGATCCATCACAGAGACCTCATGTACTTTCTTTTCTATGAATTGGCGATCATATCCTTTGTTTGAGAACCTTAATGTAAGCTTTTCTGCTTGATCTCGGAACGTATTAAGCTGTGTGCAGTTCCGTCTTAGTCGTACAAGTTGGCCCTTCGGTACGTTGAGGAGCCAATTCTTATGATGGCAGCTTTCAATAGGCAGATAACTATTTCTGTCTATGTTTTTAAAGTGCGTTTGTGATCTAAGTCCAGATTCTTCTTGTATAATTTCCAGGTCAAGGAATGTTACCTTACTCGTGCTAATGTCCCAGGTTAATGTAATATTTTTGTCATTCCTATTGAGTTTCTCCAAAAAGCTGATAAGACGATCCATATCTCCTTTCCATAGAATGAAGATATCGTTGATGTATCTTTTGTAGGTCACCAGTTTACTTGGTGAATTTTCAAAAACACTGTCCTCCTCCCATTGGGCCATAAATAATCCAGCTATGCTTGGGGCGAACTTGGCCCCCATTGCAACTCCGGTATGCTGTCGGTAATACTTGCTATTGTACCAGAAATAATTATTCTTCAAATTGAAGTCAATACACTTTATTAAAAATTTTCTTTGCATACAGGGTAATTGGGTATATTTCCTCAAGCCCCATTTTGCGGCTTCGCATGCCAGATGGTGTGGTATAATAGTATATAGTGAGGCGACATCTGCAGTAGCCATAATCCATGGGCCTTCTTCCTTTGGGATGTTTTCTAAAATCTGCAGCATCTGTTTTGTGAAAAAGTATCGATATATTGGCCCAATCGGGATGTGAGAGAGTCTATACCATTTACTATTGGCCTCGGTGGTGGATTAGTGTTATTCTTATGAATCTTAGGTAAGGTATATATAATAGGTGTGCAACATGACTCTGGGACTAAAAACTTTGCTTCCTTCTTGTTCAAAATGTTTTTCTTTACTCCAAGGCATATAGTCTGTTCCAGTGCTTTCCTGCACTTATAAACGGGACTACTCAATAGTCTCGTATAAGTGTTCTCATCGCCAAGCATCTCTGTCATGGTCTGGTGGACAGGAACTAACATCAGAAGAGATAGCTGTACTTGATAAAGGCCTGAAGTATGCACCCATGAAAAATCTGGATAAATTCCAAACGTATATTGGAATTCAGAAGTTTATAAGAAAACTAAACATTCAAAAATACATTGTAAGTAATCCCATTCGAACAAAATATCCAATGGTCGAGGATAATCACACACAGCACATTGAGGAATAAATCTGTTTTTAATCCGCCCATAAAAGATAATAAATATATTGAAGTTTTTAAAAAAGTGGTTTTAGAAGATATTAAAGAGCTCAAAATTAAGGAGGACCCCGACTATATAAAAAGTGGCATCAGGAAATTAGTAAGGAGGAAAGACTTGGTAATCAGTCCAGCCGATAAAGGTGGGGGGATTGTTGTGCTCTCAAAGGAACAATACCACCAGACCATGAAAGAGATGCTTGGCGATGAGAACACTTATACAAAACTATTGAGTAATCCTGTTTATAAGTGCAGGAAAGCACTGGAACAGACTATATGCCTTGGAGTAAAGAAAAACATTTTGAACAAGAAGGAAGCGAAGTTTTTAGTCCCAGAGTCATGTCGCACACCTATTATATATACCTTACCTAAGATTCATAAGAATAACACTAATCCACCACCGAGGCCAATAGTAAATGGTATAGACTCTCTCACATCCCGATTGGGCCAATATATCAATACTTTCTTGCAACCCGCTGTAAAAAATATGCGAGCATATTTGAGAGACACAAAACAGATGCTGCAGATTTTAGAAAACATCCCAAAGGAAGAAGGCCCATGGATTATGGCTACTGCAGATGTCGCCTCGCTATATACTATTATACCACACCATCTGGCATGCAAAGCAGCAAAATGGGGCTTGAGGAAATATACCCAATTACCCTGTATGCAGAGAAAATTTTTAATAAAGTGTATTGACTTCAATTTGAAGAATAATTATTTCTGGTACAATAGCAAGTGTTAACGACAGCATACCGGAGTTGCAATGGGGGCCAAGTTCGCCCCAAGCATAGCTGGATCATTTATGGCCCAATGGGAGGAGGACAGTGTTTTTGAAAATACACCAAGTGAACTGGTGACCTACAAAAGATACATCGACGATATCTTCATTCTATGGAAAGGAGATATGGATCGTCTTATCAGCTTTTTGGAGAGACTCAATAGGAATGACAAAAATATTACATTAACCTGGGACATTAGCATGAGTAAGGTAACATTCCTTGACCTGGAAATTATACAAGAAGAATCTGGACTTAGATCACAAACGCACTTTAAAAACGTAGACAGAAATAGTTATCTGCCTATTGAAAGCTGCCATCATAAGAATTGGCTCTTCAACGTACCGAAGGGCCAACTTGTACGACTAAGACGGAACTGCACACAGCTTAATACGTTCCGAGATCAAGCAGAAAAGCTTACATTAAGGTTCTCAAACAAAGGATATGATCGCCAATTCATAGAAAAGAAAGTACATGAGGTCTCTGTGATGGATCGAAATGAACTGATTAGGGATACCGAAAAATCCAAACAGCCACTAGGAGGAGCACCTTTAATTCTAGATTTCAGTGCACAATATAAGAAAGTTGAAAAAATTATTAAAAGTCACTGGCATATTCTTTTAGCAGACAAACAGCTACAGGGATCCTTACCCATATACCCGCACTTTATATACAAAAGAGCACCCACCATTCGGTATAAGGTGGTAAAAAATGTAATTGATCCACCTAAAATAACCTTTACCTTTTTCACCGGGAAAGGCTTTTTTCCATGCAGAAGGTGCTTTGCCTGCACTAAAACGAGAAGGCCAAACGAAAGAAATTTTGAATTCACATCAACAAGTACTGGAAACACATACAAGATAAACAATTTTATTAGCTGCAATACTGAAGGGGCTGTATACGCCTTGGAATGCAGCTGTGGTCTCCAGTACGTCGGCCGGACCAAAAGACCACTGAGGATACGGATTAAAGAACATGTGAAAAACATCCAGAATGGCTATGATAAGCACAGTGTCTCTAAGCATTTTTTATTATGTCACAGTAAAGACCCAACCCATCTGAAATTCTGGGGGATCGAACCCTATATCAGACACTGGCGGGGGGGTCATAAGGTTAGGACCCTTAGCCAGGCCAAATCCAGATGGATATTTACGTTGGAAACATTCACACCGCGGGGCCTCAGCATAGAATTTGATTTGAACTGTTTTTGAAGTGATTTTTAATCGTGAATGTACATAAACTTATTTTCGTGTTCAATCAGGACCTGTATCGTGTCTACATCCCTTCTCCTTACTACATCAGATCCCCCGTCCCTGTACCCTGCTTTACGGCACTACATTTCTGTAGTGCAGGAAAATTTTCTACTAAAAAGATCCCCATTTTTTTTGCTATATATCATGATTATGAATCATAAGGGCGTTTTATATATCTGCAAAAAATATGTTGTATTTTTATTCCTAGATGTTATATTTTATTTTTTATATATTTTTAAATTATAATGCTTAATAATTTTAGATATTAATATGATGATGAAGTGTGTACTTATTGCACGAGAGTATATTGTTTACAATGGTAGGTATTTCCACAGAATGAAGTTTTGACTCATCTTCCTATATTAGATACACACTTCCAGATCACCTGCATATGTTATTAGTATGCCGCGTTTATTTACACCCCGATCGGCATTAGGATAAGTGTATCCTAGGGTTATTGCAAATTATCCTTCTGGCCACTTCCTCTGCAGATTAAGGTTAGATGACTGCTTGATTTTCACAGAACCATAGCGTTGAGATATATATCAGCTACTAGTCCGGTTTACGCTTCTGCCGCCTTTGATAACCAAGAAAATGGCCGCTCCCATATATCGCCAGGAAGATGGCCGCTATGGTATCTTCCCATTGGACTCCGACAAAATGGCCGCTATACATTAGATTTACCTGATCTATTTAAAGACAAGCATAGGTGCCCTCTAGCATCCCCTGATGAAGCCACGTGACCTGTGATGCCACGCGTAGGGATAGGCACACCTTCCACTGTCAGCAGTGTACGAGCTCGACGCTCGTTCGGATACATTGCATCCTCTGTTACAACATTGTGTGAGTACCCTTGTTTATGTTACTAATAAAGCTCTGAGAATTTTAAAACTACTACACTATATGGCATCCTTGTCTCCCTTTGGTCGCTATATCCCTGGAGGGTCTGAGGTATATTGAAAGACAGCCCAGAGTCCAGGACCCATCCCCACAGGAGACACCACTAGCGCTGATTGTTCTATGCTGTAACCTCAGTGCAATGAGGTAAGGGGCCATTACCTTCCAGTGTAGGATTGTCTGCATGAAGAGCACCTTTTTATACACTTCACATCTCTATCCGTGCTAGCAAATGATACTAAAAAACCTAACTGTTGCCTATATTGTTCCACTGTTTGGCATATTTGAAGAAGTACTGGAGCTGATTGCTATCGCACAAGTCACCTTTATCTTTTGAATTTCAAAATGTTTTGCTGCTGCACAAATCACTTCCTTCTATGAACTTTTATATTGCTTTATTTAATTGCAAGCACCTATTGTTGGCATTGGACACTTCATTGCATTTATAATAGATCTCTACGGACATTCATTGTAACATTGCACTGTGGTTATAATCTCTGTTTTTTTGTGTCTTTTAGCTCCAGCTTTTTATTCGCTTATTTATTTTTACTACTGATGTAGTGTTTATTTTGCACAATATACATACTGATGTTTATAGGTTGATTGAATACCATTAGTCAATACTTCACCACTTAGACTCACGTTCACGTATTAAATTTCCACCTAGCATATTAGGTGTTTAAAGTCACCGTTTGAGTTGAACATTAGTTAGTACACTGAGGGTAGGTATTTACCTCCCAGCCACGGATTGTTTTAGCTGATTTGCATGTATGCACTAGTGTGCATATTAGGATTAGCGCAGCACCATTCCTATTTGCTTATTTACATCTGTTCTTAGGGTCAGACTGGACCCTATTCGGTGCAAGCTGCTTTTCCCCTATTACTATCTTTTCCGCATGGTAGCGCAGGAATAAAATACCTGACAGCTATGAGGAAGGGGTTGCTCCCCCAAAACACGTCCCTTGATCCCCCATGATGGCAGCTAGCACATGTTGACATTCGGCTATTTGTGTGCATCTTCAAAATTTGGCTTTTCCGTGGGTGACTTCACCCCATCTGAACGCAATATCAAACACAGTTCCTAAATACTCATGTCTGATATTGCCTTCAAGTTCTACCAAATGTGAACTTTGTAAGTTCAAGATTTGTGTCTCTCTTGTGGGTTTTAAACATGCCTGTTTTATCTTAAATGGACATTTCTACTTTTTCTAATGTGACCCCAAAAATTGGTATACAACAAACATGTTGGTTTGTTTTAAAACTTTTTCTAAATGCACATGTGATTGTGCAGGTATTAAAAAGATTGTTAATCAAGAATGTGTGGATTATTGTCTCAACGCTACAACACTTTTGTTGTGCTCTAATTGGTGTTTTCAGTGACAATGGGGGATATTTCCTAAAGGCAAATCCACTTTGCACTCCAAGTGCAGTTTCAAGTGCACTTGTAGTGCAAAGTGTCTTTAGTAAATAACACCCAACAGTGCTTTGTATAGGTTACACAATCACGTCATTTTCAGGACTCAACACATTTCTCTCAGGGTCAGCTAAAACAAACACAAGCAGTAAATGTCACCAAAGATTTGCCTAATTTTTTTTTTATTTGATAAAGGTTTCACACATTGTCTGGCATATTGATAGCCCCCCATACCCGCAAAGAATTCAAGGTATCTTAGCCGGACATCACGGGCACTCGGGGGGGCAAGCCAGGACGGCCACTTTCAAGCGCCCTCAGGGTTGGTTCATTTTGAATTCCGGCCTCAGGCCCAACTGAGCCAGCATAGTTGGCAGAATGTTGCTGTAAAAAGTTGTGTAGAACACAGCACGCCAGGATAATATGATTCAGTTTGTACTCCGTCATGTGTATGGGTGTAAGAAATAGGCGGAATCGGCTGGCCATGATTCCAAACGTGTTTTCCACCACTCTTCTGGCTCCGGCCAGCCGGCAATTAAAAACCCTCTGGTCCGGGGTGAGGGTCCTCATCGGGAATGGCCGCATAAGATGGTCCCCCAGCGCAAAGGCTTCATCCGCAATGAAGACAAATGGGAGTCCTTCCACATTGTCTTCTGGAGGTGGCAAGGCCAAGCTGCCATTTTGGAGACGCCTGTAGAATTCCGTCTGGGCGATGACTTCACCATCGGACATCCGGCCATTCTTCCCCACGTCCACATACAGGAACTCATAAGTAGCCGACACCACCTCCAACATCACAATACTATTGAACCCCTTTTAATAATAATAGTACGACCCCGAGTTGGGTGGTGGGGAGATGTGGACGTGTTTCCCATCAATTTCCCCTCCGCAGTTAGGAAAATCCCACCACTGGAAGGAAACTGTTGAGGAAAACGAAAAAAAATTAGTCTTTTTGCACATAAACATGGAAAGCAGATTAGACACAAACATTCTTGGCCAACATCAAGATAACATTTATTTATGGGAATTTATAAAGACCAAAGTATAAGGTACACCTATCATATCCCCCCCCCCTCTCATGGGCCATTTCTAACATTATAGGGGGGGAGCTCTTGGACAGGTAACCCTCTCCACTTCATTGAGAGATGAATGCCTAAATAATGGGTATTACTTTGAGCAGCCCCTTCTTAGTTACACTATTGGCAGCCCACTGGACAGGTAAGAAGTGTCATAATACAAAGATATAAATACACACTGTACACATTTGAGCACATTTGGACATTCTGCTATTACCTAGCAAGATAATAATAGTATACAAAAACTTTAAACAGTACCATTTGAAAGTATACAGGCAGGCCCTTGCACTACATGCTTTGGGGAATTCATCCATAAATCTGGCCACAAAAGAGGTGGGTATAGTGTGTATGGGTTTGGCAAAGTCAGCAGATAGATGATTGAGGATAGATACAGAATTGGTATCAGCTGACTTAACAGTTGGGGGGAGGGAGGGTTCCTAATGATTTGGGGACCTCCCAAAAAAAGCCTCTGGCACTCTGCCTGAATTTAAAGCACAAATCACATTTAAAAACATTTTAGGGGTGTTTGGGGTAAAGCACTACTATGGAGCTGATAAAATACATTGTTAAGTGACTACATGAGGTGAATATAGGCCCAGGAGACCATGCTGGGGAGGTAAGTGAAGGCAAATATGTATGAAGGACAAAAAAAAAAATTACATAAAAATCCAGCATGCATGAGGACAAAGGGGACATTCACAGCATATTACAATCATGGTAATTAGGGAATGAGGAAAGAAATACAATATATTAGCAAATATTAAATACAATAAAATATGATGTTAAAGGATAAAAATCTTACCTTAATATACTCCTTCTGCAGGACCTGGATAATGGCAGAACAGATCTCTGGGATAATGATCCCCAGAGCCTGGGGGAGATGCCTGTCGAGAACTTCAAGTCCTGCAGGCTTCTCCCCGTCGCCAAGTACCGCAGGGTGGCGACGAGCCTCTGCTCCGGAGTGATGGCTTGCCTCATGCAGGTATCCTGCCTTCTGATATAGGGGATCAGCAAAGCCAACAAACGGTGAAATACGGGGTCCGTCATCCGGAGAAAGTTCCTGAAATCATCAGAATTATTCTCACAGATCTCACGGAGCAAAGGCATATGACAGAACTGGTCACGCTGAAGCAACCAATTCTTGGTCCATGAACTCCTCCCCACCCTGTTCATGGACTGGACCTGTGTCAAGGTCAGGACTGCAACACCAAGCCCCCACACAGCACGAACTCTACGATGAGTATGTATACGCAACATGGATAGAAAACGGTCGGCTGCCCAGAACGAAGTAACAGAACGCACTGAAGAACAGCAACGAACGAACAAGAACACAATGACAAAGTCACGCGTAGCTTGCTTGCACGCACTGAAGAGCAGATACAAACCCACAAGCACAAACTGAACAGCAGAAAACGATCTGAAAACCACGAGTCTGAAAAAGCGCGAATCGTCTCTCACCAAACTTTTACTAACACGAGATTAGAGGAGCCCAAAGGGTGCCGTGCTTGGTTCTGAACTGGCCTTTTCTAGTCCCGTCATACGTGGTTTACGTCACCGCGTTCTTGGAGATCTGAAATTCCAACAACTTTGTGCGACCGTGTGTACGCAAAACAAGTTTGAGCCAACATCCGTCGGAAAAAATCGTAGGATTTTGTTGTCGGAATGTCCGATCAATGTCCGACCGTGTGTACGGGGCATTACTTGTAGCTTTAGCTGAACACTGTGAGGAGGACGCACTGCACTAACTTGTAGCTTTAGCTGAACACTGTGCACTACACTAACTTGTAGCTTTAGCTGAACACTGTTCAGAGGACGCACTACACTAACTTGTAGCTTTAGCTGAACACTGTGCAGAGGTCGCACTACACTAACTTGTAGCTTTAGCTGAACACTGTGCAGAGGTCACACTAAACTAACTTGTAGCTTTAGCTGAACACTGTGAGGAGGACGCACTACACTAACTGTAAATAGTCTAGCTGCCTGACTGTGGTACTAATAGGATCAGAAGAACACCAGCAATTTTCTTCAGGTAGCTGTAAATACTGTAACAACACAAGCCTGCCTGTCAGTAGGAAGATAATAACAGGAACGGATCTAGCTAAACTGAATACAGTGTATATATATATATATATATATATATATATATATATATATATATATATATATATACAACACCTGGGATGCATATATATATACACAATACACTGTAAGTGCAGCTAACTGACTGACTGTCCTGCCTAATCTATCTAACTTAAATCAAATGACACTGTCTCTCTGTCTCTGTCTCTCAACGCCGGAACACACTACACAGGGCCGCCGTGCAGGCGGCCTTATAGTGTGGGGCGTGTACTAAACCCCCTGAGCCAAAATTGGCCAAACCACCCTGGCTTTGGCCAATTACAGCTCTCTCTACAGACGACGCTGTGATTGGCCAAGCATGCGGGTCATAGTGCATGCTTGGCCAATCATCAGCCAGCAATGCACTGCAATGCCGCAGTGAATTATGGGCCGTGACGCGCCACACAAATTTCGTTCACAATTCGGCGAACGGGCGAATAGACAATGTTCGAGTCAAACATGGGTTCGACTCGAACACGAAGCTCGTCCCTAGTCAGGGCGCAAGGAAGAAACCAAGGCAAACATGTGAGTGCTTGCCAGGTATTTATAGGCCTGTGATTGGCCTCAAGTGACACCTGATTGTAGGAGGTACTATCTGCTCCACACTGCCAGGATCCATCCGCTGGTGGACGCCAGTACTGCGGCCCAAAGATGACATAACATCAGCAGGGAAAAGCTCTCCTAACAGTTCCAAACTGCCAGGAGACACCTGCTGGTGGACGTTAGTACTGCATGCCAAATGACAGATATTACCAGCGGATGGAACATTTCCTGATAATTACATTCCTGTAAGATGGGGGAATAGACTAGTTTGGTCAATACGCGCTTTTGATTTTTTCACTTTTTACATTTTTACATTTTTTTTTTTTATATCAGTTGCTTTAATTGACATTTATGAATAGCAACCAAGAAAAAAAAAAGATAGTTGTGTAACAGTGAATGCAAAAGACACTCATAAAAAATACAGATGCTTATTTACACTTCCAGATTAAACAGAAAACTTAAGTTTGTTGCCACTTGCCACAAGTGGCAACATTTTTACATTTTTATACATAAATATGTGAAAAGTGTGGTGTGCATTTGTATTCAGCCCCACTGAGTCAATACTTTGTAGAACCACCTTTTGCTGTAATAATGCAATTATGTCTCTACAAGCTTTGCACATCTAGAGAGTGATATTTTTGCCCATTCTACTTTGCAAAATAGCTCATGCTCTGTCAAATTGAATGGAGAGTGTCTGTGAACAGCAATTTTCAATTCTTGCCACAGATTCTCAATTGGATTGAGGTCTGGACTTTGACTGGGCCATTCTAACACATGAATATGCTTGATCTAAACCATTCCATTGTAGTTCTGGCTGTATGTTTAGGGTCGTTGTTCTGCTGAACCTCCACCCCAGTCTCAAGTCTTTTGCAGACTCTAATGCTTCACACGATGCTTCCGACGAAAAAATGTTCGATGGGAGCATTTTGCCAGAAATTCCGACCGTGTGTAGGCTCCATCGGACATTTTCCATCGGAATTTCCGACAAAAAATTTGAGATCTGGATCTCAAATTTTCCGACAACAAAATCCGTTCTCGTAAATTCTGATCGTGTGTACACAATTCCGATGCACAAAGTTCCATGAATGTTCAGAATCAAGTACGAGACGGAAGCGTTTGGTCTGGTAAAATTAGCATTCGTAAAGGAGATAGCACATTCATCACGCTGGAATTTTTAAAATCTTTTAATGCAGCGCATTCTCTTCTTCTTTAGAATGCTAGAATAATGAAGTTGTTTTTTGCTGCTTATATTTACAGAGTTCTGAAAAAATTATTTCTTTATTATTTCTCGTGATCTCCTGAATAATATTATTTATTTATTTTCGTCAGATCTCCATAATAATGTATTGTATTTTTTTTTATAGTGATTTTTTTTTCTAATTTTTTTTTTTATCAAGATCTCCTGTTTTATTTTTTTTTCTAGTGATCTCTATATTTTTTTTTTTTCGTTTTGTGTGTCAAGTTACCACAACACAATTATTATCTTATATTTTTTAACCTCAAGGAGGTTGGTGTTGGTGTCTTTTGTTAATTTGACATTGTGTTTTTGAAATGTACCTGCCTACTCACAAACAAACTGTCCTTTTTTGGAGTAAAACACATAGGCAAGTATTTTAACAAAATAAATAGCCATTTTTTGGCTGAGGAGTCCATATAATAGGGAGCACAATCCTGTCCAGGAGTCCAAGATATCATGAACAGCAGCAGATGACATATATGTCCCCAGGCTGTGGGCTTACAACAGCCTGCATCTTTTTCCAGACCAGACAAACCCAGGCCATCACACTCTTGTCTTCCTTAGACGCTTCCTTCCAGGCTGTGGCTCTGGTGTTGGAGTTGTGGCAGGAGGTGGAGGAGGAAGACAATGGTCGACCTCCTGGCTGCCACTTACCCCAGCCACCTCCTGGCTGCCACTTACCCTGCCACCTCCTGGCTGAGGCTTTCCTGTGAATGAAAAAGGGACATAGTTTTAGTTTTTTTGGTCATCAATCACACACAATTTAGAGCTCATGACTGTTGCAAACTGAATGTTAACAAATCTAAAAGACTATCATTCTGAGCCCAGCATTTTTCATTCTTGTCCCAATCCTTTTTGGCCACTACTGTCTATTGATATGTAAACCACTTTGTTAAATCAGCAATTAGTGATCAATAATAACATCTACCTAACATTATTAATTTTATGACAAGAAATATGTTGAACAATGCTATACCTGACTCAAACTGGGCTCCTCCACATCTTCCTGCCTAGAAGGCCCAGGTTGGACGTCAGAAGCCTCAGCTGAGGTGGAAGGAAGACTGGAGAGTGCTGGCCTGGGTTCAGTCTGGCCTGAAAATACAGTCTGTCATAGTACCACAGCCTGGGTACACAAAGGTCATCTGCTGCTTCTGATCTCTGGGAATTCTGGACCTTCTTTAACTCCCTAAGATAAGTACTCCTCATGTCACCAATTAGGGCCTTCAAATAGGTGATGTCTGCCGTGGGGATCATTGGCTTCACAAATTCAAGCTGTTTCTCTTTCTTATCTTATTAAAAAACAAGTGGTTCACCTGCCACAGACAGGGCAGCTCCCTGAACATGTCAATGAATATTGGTAGAAATTCCCTATCATTGAATAGATCCATTTTCTCTGCAAGACACAACACAAGACAAATCCTAATGTCTTGCTAAACTCTTCTAATCTTGTCCCAATATAGGCCTAAATCTATAAGCAATATAGGCCACTGATGCACCAAGTTAAAATTGTACCTTTGTTATCAGGATGGGCGCTTCCGCTACTCCTTCCTTCGCTCACAGATCGTACATACGATGCACGCGTGTTACACTTTATATACACTGCGCATGCATGAAACTCCACCCGCCCCTGGCATTCTTTCTAGTCTATTCCCCGCCCCTTGTCTATCTGCGCAGTGGGAGAGCACATGGCAAAGAAAGAGCAAGTGCATGTAGAGGAGAGCAGCAATGACGAAAGGCCGAAACGTCCCGATCCCGGGGGAGATTTAAGGCCTCAATTATGTCCTTTGTAGAGATGGTGGAGATGGTGGACATCTTGAAAAGGGCCAACTACGATGGGAAGTATGGACCTTACCTAAACCCAAATGTGAGAAAGGCCAAGATCATGGCTAAAGTTGTGAAAAGTCTGCACAGGAATTTTGGGGTACGACGATCCAAAGATCAACTGAGGAAACGCTGGTCAGACCTCAAAATTGAGGGAGCACGATCAGTACAGAAAGATCAAGAGAGTTCTTCAAAAAATAAGTAGTTGTCGTGTGTTCCTATTATTATTACTTGCATGCTGCTCCATGTGCTTTTCTTTACTGTTGCACAGTTTAAAATGGTAACTTTCAGGTTCGTGGGCACAGTAATCGTTCGTAGTAAACATTGTTCGTTCGCCCACTAATACGATGTTTTTGGCAGATCAAGGTTAACTACATTTGTTCAGGCCTATTTGTATTAAAAGAAGTTTAGTACATTTACACAATTATTTTTTTTTTTCTTTGGTGGAGTTATGGGAATGTCACTTAAAGTTTGGGGAGGAGTAAGAGGCTTGTCTACATATAAATACAGTCGGTAATATTTTAACACATGATACAACTATTATATATATATATTTTTTTGTTTTGTTTTGTTTTGACAAAATGGCCATTAGTGGCCTTTTATATTACACGAGGTTTTGGTAGAGAGGGAATCAACATCCTTTTTTTTTTTTTTTCCCCTTTGGTGGAGTTATGGGGTTGTCACTTAAAGTTGGGGGAGGAGCAGGTCAAGAGGGTTGTTTACATGTAAATACAGTTGATAACATTTTAACACAGGATACAATTTTGTTTTTCTTATTTTGACATAATGGCCACTAGTGGCCTCTTATATTACACAAGGTTTTGGTAGAGAGGGAAACAACACTTTTTTTTTCTTTTTTTTCTCCTTATGACACAGAAGAGCACTGTAGGACTGTACAGGACTCAAAGTAGAAGGAATGAAGTGGGAAGGGATGGAGTAGATCTAACCCAGGGATGGTTGAGAGGAGGGAGGAGGAGGAGGAGGGAACTGAAGAGTACTTTACTCTTTTTTCTTTTTTTTCTTTGTTTTGTTTTGTCTCTTTAGGGAGAGGGGAAGGTAGTACAATTGGTAAATTTTTGGCAAGATAATTTAGTATTCAGTCTTTTCCTGCAAGGTGGTTATTTGGGTGTTCTTAATGTAAAATATGGAATACAAGAATGTATAATATTGAATGGAAATGTTGAAGTCTATAATAAAAATTAAAATTTGATTATAAAAAAAAAAGAAGTTTAGTACATTGTTGCTTAGATGGGTTTGTACTAGAATGAAATGTAAACTTGATTCTGTGTAAGGAGAGGACACTCAGCAGCTGTTTACACATCTGGATGCAGGAGCATTAGTGTGGGACACCAGAACAAACTTTTTAGGGTGTCCCACACAGGTGCTCCAGTGGAGACTAGGGTTGTCTCCATGTGTGAAAATTGTACAAAAAAGGTAAGTATTCCAGCTTTATAAAGGTAAAAAAAATAATGCCTTTAGCTTGGAACTCTGCCCAAAAAGACAATTGTACGACACTTCCAAGCAATGTTTCATAATCCTATTTATGCCCTCAGATATCTGTGTGCTAAGTATACCTTTTTTTTTATTCACATAGGGGAGAAAAGACTTGGGACATTTGAGGACACCAGGAACCCCCCACCTCCGATAGAGAAGCAAATCCCCACATCACAACCAGAAGATGTGGAGGAAGGAGAGGTTTATGAAGTGGGTATATGAATAGATGCCTGCATATTTATAATACATGGTGTGTTTTTTTATTTTAGGTGATGTGGATGTTGTGGAAGAAGATTCGCATTTCACAAGTGCAAGTGCACACATCCTCATCGGGGAGATCATGGTGTGCAATGGTGATTTACAAAAGATCAAGGAAGACATCGATGATATTGAAAAAAGACTCAAAAACATCATTGATTTTTTAGGCCGAATCTTAAAAACACCTAAAGTATTAAGTAAGTACTTTTTTTGTGATTTTTCACCAATTTTTTAAGTGTCTTGAAAGCCAAATTTTGAAGATGCACACAGTGTGTCAACATGTGCTATCTGCCATCACGGGATATCAAGGTATGCGTTTTGGGGGTGCAACCCCTTCCTCGCAACTAAAGTAGCTGAGAGGAAAGGGTTGCACCCCCGAAACACGTCCATTAATCCCTCCTGATGGGAGCTAGCACATGTTGACATTAGGCATGGGATCAGGAGTGAAATCCACATTTGACTCTCAATTTGTGTGCATCTTCAAAATTTGGCTTTCACAGGGGTGACATCACCCCATCTGATAAAGGCAAAATCAACACAGTTTGGACATACTAATGTCTAATATTGCCTTCACTTTGTCAAAGTTGAACTTTGTAAGTTCCTGAGTTGTGTATTGTTTTATGTTTTTAAACATGCCTGTTTTAACATAAAAAAGGCTTTTTGTACTATCTATACCAAAGATGTTATTCCAAAAATATGTTGGTTTGTTCAAAAACCCTTTTCTAAAGCACATGTGAATGTTTACAGAGTAAAAAACTTTAAAATCAGCAATGGGGGTTATTTACGAAAGGCAAATCCACTTTGCACTACAAGTGCACTTTCAGTGCAGTTTCATGTGCACTTTTGCAGTGCACTTGAAGTGCAAAGTGGATTTTCCTTTAGTAAATAACTCCCACAGTGCTTTATAATTTGCCACAATCACACCATTTTCTGGACTCCCAAAAATTAATTCAAGGTGCTGAAAATGATGACTCTTTTTATCATTAATGCATTACATACATTAACAACAAAAACAAGGTGTGTGTGTGTAGCAGACCCACAACATAATAGTTTGTGAAGAAGAGATTGTGACCTCATGTATCAAATAAATTACGTTTGAACTATTGAAAAAAATGGCCAAAAAGAAAAGCCCATTGGAGAACCTAGGAGACAGCTAAAAGAAACACAAGCATTAAATTAAAGGAAATATTATTTCAGTTTATCCTACCCACAAAGTACCCTAGATACTTTTCGCGAACTTCGCAGACGCTTTGGGGGGGCAAGCCAGGACAGCCAGCTTCAAGAGCCGTCAGATGTGTTGGATCTGGAAATAAGCCGGCCTCAGTTCCAACTGAGGCCACATAGTTGGATGCATTTTTTCTTAAAAAGTTATGTAATATGCAGCATGCGAGCACAATGTGATTGATTTTATATTCCGCCATGTTTATTGCAGTGAGGAATAGGCGGAACCGGCTGGCCATTATCCCAAAAGCGTTCTCCACCACTCTTCTGGCCCTGGCCAGTGGGTAGTTAAAAACCCTCTAGTCCGGGGTGAGGGTCCTCATCGGGAACAGCCGCATCAGGTGTTCACCCAGCCCAAATGCTTCATCAGCGACAAAGATGTACGGGAGTCCTTCCACGTTCTCTTCAGCAGGTGGCAATCCCAACCCACCATTTTGGAGCCATCTATAAAACTCGGTCTGGGCGATGACTCCACATCCGACATCTGGCCATTCTTCTCCATGTCCACATAGAGAAACTCATATGTCGCCGACACTACCGCCAACATCACAATACTATTAAACCCCTTATAGTTGGAATAGTATGACCCCGAGTTGGGGGGTAGGATGTGGACGTGTTTCCCATCAATTGCCCCTCCGCAGTTGGGAAAGTCCCACCGCTGGGCAAATTGGGAAGCCACAGTCTGCCATTTCTGTGGCGTTGAAGGAAACTGTGGAGTCAAACAAGAAAAAAAAAATTAGTAATTTTGCACATAACATTGCAAGCGGTTTAGACACAAACATTCTTGGCCAACATCAGTATAACATTTATTTTAAGGAGTATTTAAAGACAAAAATCTAAGGTCCACTTATCAGATTCCTCACCCCCTCTGATGGCCCATTGTAAAAAATTTAGGGGGGGTATGTTTTGGACAGGTAACCCTCTCTACTTCATTGAGAGCTGAATGCCTAAATAATGTGTGTTAAATTGGCCAGCCCCTCCTTACTTACACTATTGGCAGCCCACTGGACAGGTAAGAAGAGAAGTGTCATAATAAAATTAAAATAATACACACTGTACAAATTGAAGCGCTTTTTTACATTCTGCGATTACCTATCAAGATAATAGGAGAACAAAACTTTAAACAGTACCATTTGAAAGTATTCAGGCAGGCCCTTTCACTACATGCTTTGGTGAATTCATCCATAAATCTGACCGCAAAAGAGGTAGGCATAGTGTGTATGGGTTTGGCAAAGTCAGCAGATAGAGGATCGGTATCGGTTGACTTAGCGGTCGGGGGGAAGGAGGGTTCCAAATGATTTTGGGACCCCAAAAAAAGCCTCTGGCACTCTGCATGAATTTAAGCACACGAATATCATTTAAACATATTTTAGAGGGTGTTTAGGGTAAAGCACTACTATGGAGCTGACAAATACATTGTTAAGTGACGAGGGTAGGTGTGTATGGGCCGAGGATAGCATGCATAGCATGGGGAGGTTAGTGAAGGCAAATATGCATGGAGGACAAAAAAGGAGCAGTAAAAACTTCCAGCATGCATGAGGATAAAGGGAACATTCACAGCATATTACAATCATGGTAATTAGGGAATGATGAAAGAAATACAATACATTAGCAAACATTAAATACATAGAATGTGATGTTAAACGAGAAATCTTACCTTAATATAGACCCTTGCAGGACCTGTATGATGGCAGAACAGGTCTCTGGAATAATGATCCCCAGAGCCTGGGGGGAGATGCCTGTCGACAAGGAGATGCCAGACTTCTCCCTGTCGCCAAGTACTGCAATATGGCGACTAGCCTCTGCTCGGGAGTGATGTCTTGCCGCATGCAGGTGTCCTGCTTCATAATATAAGGGGACAGCAAAGCCAACAAAGGGTGAAAAACAGGGTCCGGAGATAATTCTTGAATTCGTCAGAATTATTCTCACGGATCTCCCGCAACAAAGGCATATGAGAGAATTGGTCACGCTGGAGCAACCAATTCTTTGTCCATGAACACCTCCCCACCCTGTTCATGGACTGGGCTTGGGTCAAAGTAAGAACCCCAACACCAAGCCCCTGCACAGCACAAACTCTACGACGAGTACGTAACCGCAACATGGCTTCAAAACGGTCGGCTGGTCAGAACGAACTAACAGAAAGCACTGAAAAACAGGAAGACCTGAGAAGAGTGAGCTGAAAATCAGAAACGAGAGGACAAGAACGCACTGAAAAAACAGATGCGAGCTGACTACATGCACTGAAAACCAGATACGAACCCACAAGCACAAACTGAAGAGCAGTAACAATCTGAAAAGCACGAGGCTGAAAAGCGCAAATCGTCTCTCACCAAACTTCTACTAACACGAGATAAACACGAGATTAGTAGGAGTCCAAAGGGTTGCGCACTTGATATTGAACTTCCCTTTTCTAGTGCCGTTGTACGTCACTGCGTTCTTGGCGTTCAGAATTTCCTACAACATTGTGTGACCGTGTGTATGCAAGACAAGTTTGAGCCAACATCCGTCAGAAAAAAAACATGGATTTTGTTGACGAAATGTGCGATCGTGTATACGCGGCATTACAGGTTTTCGTCTAAGATTGCCCTGTATTTAGCTCCATCCATCTTTCCATCAAATCTGACAAGCTTCCCTATCCCTACTGAAGAATAGCATCCCCACATCATGATGCCGTCACCACCATGCTTCACAGTGGGGTTGGTGTGTTCAGGATGATGTGCAGTGTTAGTTCTCCACCACACATAGCATTTTGCTTTTAGGTCAAAAAGTTAAATTTTGGTCTCATCTAACCAGAGCACCTTCTTCCACATGTTTGCTGTGTCCCCCACATGGCTTCTCGCAAACTGCAAACGGGACTTCTTATGGTTTTCTTTCAACAATGGCTTTCTTCTTGCCACTCTACCATAAAGGCCAGATTTGTGGAGCGCATGACTAATAGTTGTCCCTAGGACAGATTCTCCCACCTGAGCTGTGGATCTCTGCAGCTCCTTCCATTTCCTATTGATGGATTGAACAGTGCTCCGTGAGATGTTAAAAGCTTGGGATATTTTTTTATAACCTAACCCTGCTTTAAACTTCTCCAGAACTTTATCCCTGACCTGTCTGGTGTGTTCCTTGGCCTTCACGATGCTGTTTGTTCACTAATGTTCTCTAACAAATCTCTGAAGGCTTCACAGAACAGCTGTATTTATACTGAGATTAAATTACACACAGGTGGGCTCTATTTACTAGTTAGGTGACTTCTGAAGGCAATTGGTTACACTAGATTTTAGCTAGGGGGATCAGAGTAAAGGGGGCTTAATACAAATGCATGCCACACTTTTCAGATATTTATTTGTAAGAAATTTGGAAAACCATGTATCATTTTCCTTCCACTTCACAATTATGTGCCACTTTGTGTTTGGTCTATCACATAAAATCACAATGAAATATATTTATGTTTTTGGTTGTAATATGACAAAATGTCGAAAACTTCAAGGGGTGTGAATACTTTTTCAAGGCACTGTATGTTTCGTAAACCATTACCATGGTTCATGGTTCTTCGGGGGTGCCTTACACATGTGTCACAGTGGCCAGGGTTGTCGACTGGGTTTTATTATTAGGGCCCTCTTTAACGCAGGGCAAACGGGGCAGCTGCCCTGGGCCCTATCATTGTTGTGGGGTCCATAGCAGCTGCCCCCTGAGCCCGTGCTGCCGCAAATAATATTTCACAAATAGCAGGCGCAGCTGATCCACCGCTTGCTCTCCGAGCCCATTAATTCAAGCGGCTACGCTGTGACAAGAGATAGGCACAGCTGTGGGCTGTACGTGCTGCAAGTCGTGCTTCTCCCTCTGTTAGAACTGGAGCTACTGTGACAGGAAGTGAGACAGAGCAGCTCTGTGTTCTCCTGCTCGCCCCCCCCTTCTTTGGTCAGCAGCATGGAGATCAAACACACAGACCGGGCTGTGTGTGGATTATTTTCTCCCTTCTCTTGTCAGCAGGAAAGAGATTAATAGCGGGGGCAGGACCGGACCAGAGAAACTTTCAGAAGAGGACACAGGGTAAGTTGCTGGCAATTAGTGAATGGTGTTAATGTGTAGTAACCTCTCTAGCAACCAATCAGTAAATGGTATTAATGTGCAGTAACCTCTAGCAACCAAATAGTGAATGGTATTAATATGCAGTAACCTCTCTAGCAAACAATTAGTGAATAGTAATGATGTGCAGTAACCTCTAGCAACCAATGGGTGAGCAGTAATGATGTGCAGTAACCTCTAGCAACCAATCGGTGAGTGGCAATGGTGTGCAGTAACCTATAGCAACCAATCGGTGAGTGGTAGACATGTGCAGTAACCTCTAGCAACCAATCAGTGAGTGTGAACCAGTGTGGACCAGTTCTTTATGTGTACATTAGTAACATTTTTTTTTAGATAAAGCCGGCCATAGACAGTTCGCATCTCAGCCAGTTCAGCAGGAACTGGCCAAGATTTGAACCATGTATGGGCAGGTTGAATGTACCATCTATCAACTTGGGTACAACCATCCTAACAGATTTTACATGTGATTATTGCTAGTCGCTAGTAATAATCATGTGTTCAGTCGGTGGGGACGGCTTCCCCTGCCGGGAGAACACAATGGCTTCGCAGGAGGGAATCCCTTGTCAACCTTTGGCTGCAGGAAAAAAAAATTGTTCCGTCTATAGATGGCTTAAGTGTGTGTGTGTGTGTGTGTGTGTGTGTGTGTGTGTGTGTGTGTGTGTGTGTGTGTGTGTGTGTGTGTGTGTGTGTGTGTGTGTGTGTGTGTGTGTGTGTGTGTGTGTGTGTGTGTGTGTGTGTGTGGGGGGGGGGGGCGCCCAAGAAAATATTTGCCCAGGGTCCAATCAACATTAAAGACGGCTATGTATATCATTCTTTATATGTTTCATGTTGCTATATTCCATGTCATATCGGATTACCGTTTGTTTTGTAGTTTATCTTGTTGATAACTATCAATAAAAATGATTGAAAGAAAGTATTTTGTTTTACTTTGAGCAATATCACGGTGCCAGAACTAGTATGCAGCACAGGAATAAAACAATGGTAGCTTCCATCTGAGGCTTCTTCGCACATTCCCTTTAACTTGAATTGATTTACCACTCCCTCTAACTATCAGAAATCAAAAAGTACACCAAATGAGCGTGCTATTACTGGGCACTGTCATGGCACCATTGCTAAATGGAGAGGGGGGATATAGGTGGGCACAAAGGAAGTTTTTATTGCTTTCTGCATGCCTGCTCTGGAGATTTCCACACACTTTGTCTCTGTGAGAATACAGGTAGAGAGGATAATCCTATACACACAAACCTAAGGTGACCTGATTATTAAATTAAATCTGTTGACACCCAACTGGCTAATACCACTTTTAACCCCACCTAAAAAATTGTGCCTCTATTTGTTGCCACATCTACAAAATCACACCCATTGAAGACCTGGAGTTGTGGTCAATAAGGCGAGTGTCACATGCATGTGATAAGGTTAGATTACCATGCAGCACCCGAGCAGAGGACTCTTGAAAGCAGCGACTTTCTGCTGTTATGTATGACACCCTAGGCAGGTGACATGGACTCAGCCAAGGTGTGGCCCCTGGGCTACTTTGCTGCAAAATGACACCAGGTTGTGACCCGCTGCATCACTCTACCAAGGAATCATAGGAACAGGACAGCTTCTTTGTGGAGACAGTGGTGTGATATTAAGTGACATGACAGAGTCTGAGCTTAGGTTTAAGTAGGTGGCGGGTAAGAGTGTAGTCAAAGTACAGTCCAACATTGAGACAGGTAACAGGCAAGAGAATGCTTAATGTCCAGGCAGAAATTGAGGCAGGCAGCAGCCAGAGTCAGAAACAGGGTCAGACAAATCGGGTTGGCAAAGGAAAATACTGTTGTTGGGAACAACCAGAAACTTGGAGAACAAGGTAGCAGGAAAGAAAATTCAGCACTGACCTCAATAAGGAAGATGTTTAAATACTTTCCAAGTCTTGGAGCTTGGCCATCATCAGAGCTGTGTGCAGCTGCAGGCTAACGTATGACTAGCCATAGCCAAAAGACCACATGAAATGCTGCAGGTGTACAGGTCTGGCCATGCCCCTGGCTATAGAGATATGGATCCCGAAGATACTATAAGGCTGGATTCACACCTATGCATTTTTAGTGCTTTTTGCATTTTGCAGATTTGAACTACACAATGTGTTCCATACGAAACCATGTTAAATGGACAGTAGTGCAAATCTGCAAAATGCAAAAAGCACTAAAAATGCATAGGTGTGAATCCAGCCTTACAGACATCTTCATCAGTTTGCACATTTAAATTCTAAGGGTGATGTCTGAAAAAGGAAATGGTTGGGGTAATGCTGCTGTCCAGGGATGTCTATTTTACGACTTCATCTAGAATGCAGACACCCTTAGGCTCCATTCACACTAGCGCGTTTTTTGATGCATTTTGCATTTTGCAGAAATGCACGGGAATTTTTTAACATGGGTTCCTATGGAACATGTTCACATCAATGCTTTTTTGTTTCTCTGCATTTTTGGAAAGGGTCAGGGACTTTTTTTCATGCAAAATGCAGCGTTTTGCATGTAATAGAATTCAATGGACAAGCATCAAAAACGCAAGTGCACCGTTTTTGCAGCGTTTTTGCAGCGTTTTTGGTGCGTTTTTGATGCGTTTTTGCCGTTTTTTTTATTTATTTATTTTTTATTTTTTTAAAGACTGTAAAAAAAAAATGTAAAAAAAAAAAAAAAAAAACGCAAAACGCAAATCGCGGCAAAATCGCGGCAAAATCGCGGCAAAAACGCGGCTCAAAAACGTGGCAAGCATGAAAAAAAAACCTCCAAAAACGCTCAAAAGCAACATGCATAGGTGTGAATCGAGCCTAAGGCTTGATTCACACCTATGCATGTTGCTTTTGAGCGTTTTTGGAGTTTTTACCGCGATTTTGCCGCGATTTTGCCGCGATTTGCGTTTTGCGTTTTTTTTTTTTTTTTTTTAGGCTCGATTCACACCTATGCATGTTGCTTTTGAGCGTTTTTGGAGGTTTTTTTTTCATGCTTGCCACGTTTTTGAGCCGCGTTTTTGCCGCGATTTTGCCGCGATTTGCATTTTGCGTTTTTTTTTTTTTTTTACATTTTTTTTTTACAGTCTTTAAAAAATTTTAAAAAAATAAATAAATAAAAAAAAAACAAAAACGGCAAAAACGCATCAAAAACGCACCAAAAACGCATCAAAAACGCTGCAAAAACGGTGCACTTGCGTTTTTGATGCTTGTCCATTGAATTCTATTCCATGCAAAACGCTGCATTTTGCATGAAAAAGAGTCCCTGACCCTTTCCAAAAATGCAGAGAAACAAAAAGGCATTGATGTGAACATGTTCCATAGGAACCCATGTTAAAAAATTCCCGTGCATTTCTGCAAAATGCAAAATGCATCAAAAAATGCGCTAGTGTGAATGGAGCCTTAGAAAGGAATCACCAAGTAACATAAAGGGGAAAAAAAGCCTAAAAAATCAAATAAAATTGTAGCCAGCTAAGGATCAGTATGCTGCAATATATTACGTTTTTGTTTTTGAGTTGGGTTAATACAGCTTTAACATACTTGTTGTTCTGCCATCATGCTTATCTCTCATCTCTTTATTGCCACCTATTGGCAGGATATTGCATGCACACTTCTCTCCAGAACTATTTTTTTGTAATACAGCCAGCTCAATTCCCGGGCACTTTTGCTGAGCAGAAAAAGGTGGTTAGTAGGGATGTGCGAAACACCGCCCGGTTCGATTCACACCAGAACATCTGGAACAGGCAAAAATTTCTAGCGAACATGCAAACCCTATTAAAGTCTATGGGACACGAACATGAAACATCAAAAGTCCTCATCTTAAAAGCTTATATGCATGTTATTGTCATAAAAAAGTGTGGGGACCTGGGTACTGCCCTAGGGGACATGCAATGTATGTGATACAATGGACATGTATCAATGCAAAAAAAAAGGTTTTTAAAAGATCGTTTTTTTTTTTAGAAGCAGTGATTTTAATAATGCTTAAAATGAAACAATAAAAATGAAATATTCCTTTAAATATCGTGCCTGGGGGGTCCCCTTAGTCTGCCTGTAAAGTGGCGCGTAGAACAGTGCCGCAGCAAAAATGACAATGACAACGAAAAAAATCTCATTTAAAATTGCTCGCGGCTGTAATGTAAAAATCTTCTCGGGTCTGGTATGGATTTTAAGAGGAACACCACGCCAAAATTTAAAAAAAGATGTTGATGGGGACAAGGGTCTCTTCCCGACAACCCTGGCCATTTTTTGTCGGGGGTCTGCGGGCAGGGGGCTTATCGGAATCTGGAAGCCCCCTTTAACAAGGGGGCCCCCAGATCCCACCCCCCATGTGAATGGGTATCGGTACACTGTACCCCTACCCATTCACCAAAAAAGTGTCAAAAAGTAAAAACCACAAGAGACAGTTTGACAATTCCTTTATTAAAAAAAATAAATAAAAAAAAGTGTCCCACGATGTCCATCCATCTTCAATCATGCTGCCGACAGACCCAAAAAATAGAAAAAACTAGAAAACTCAGCTTCCATGGGAGCCCCCCCAGCGACTGCTGTCTTTTCGCTTTGACAGCTCTTATATAGGCAAGGGAGGGGCCACTCGCTGACGTAATTGAATGACCCTGCCCCCCTCTGGCATCACATGACATCACATAACGTCAGAAGGGACAGGGTCACTCAGTTACATCACGGGGTGGCCCCGCCCTTGCCTATATAACAGCTGTCAAAGCCAAAAGACAGCAGTCACTAGGAGGTCTCCTATGGAGGCAGAGCTTTTTGGGTCCATTGGGCGGCGTGATTGAAGATGGATGGACATCTTTTTTTTTTAATAAAGGAATTGTCAAAAACTGTCTGTTGTGGTTTTTACTTTTTTGACACTTTTTTTGGTGAATGGGTAGGTGTACAATGAACCCAATACCCATTCACATGGGGGGGGGCGGGATCTGGGGCCCCCTTGTTAAATGGGGCTTCCAGGCCCATCAACATGGGGACAAGGTGCTTTGAGGGGCACCCAAAAGCATCCTTTCCATGTTAAGGGCAAGTGGCCTGGTATGGTTCAGGAGGGGGGAGGGTGCTCGCTCGCCTGCCAGGCTGTATGCTCGGATAAGGGTCTGGTATGGATTTTGGGGGGGACCCCACGCCAGTTTTTTTTTAAATTTTGGTGTGAAGTTCCCCTTAACATCTATACCAGACCCTAAGGGCCTAGTATGGATTTTGGGGGGGACCCCACGTAGTTTTTTTTTCTTAATTCTGTCTTAGGGTTCCTCTTAACCAGTTCAATACACTGTATTATATACTCTGCACTGTATTATATATACTACACTGACTGTACTATATATTCTCCACTGTATTATATATACTACACTGACTGCACTATATACTCTGCAATGTATTATATATACTACACTGATGGCACTATATACTCTGAACTGTATTTTATATATACTACACTAACTGCACTATATACTCTGAACTGTATTATATACAGTATCTCACAAAAGTGAGTACACCCCTCATGTTTTTGTAAATATTTTATTATATATTTTCATGTGACAACACTGAAAAAAATTACACTTTGCTACAATGTAAAGCAGCTGTGTACAGCTAGTATAACAGTGCAAATTTGCTGTCCCCTCAAAATAACTCAACACACAGCCATTAATGTCTAATGTCCATTAATGTCTAAACCGCTGGCAACAAAAGTGAGTACACCCCATAAGTGAAAATGTCCAAATTGGGCCCAATTAGCCATTTTCCCTCCCTGGTGTCATGTGACTCATTAGTGTTACAGGGTCTTAGATGTGAATGGGGAGCAGGTGCATTAAATTTGGTGCTATCACTCTCACTCTCTCATACTGGTCACTGGAAGTTCAACATGACATCTCATGGCAAAGAACTCTCTGAGGATCTGAAAAAAAGAATTGTTGCTCTACATAAAGATGGCCTAGGCTATAAGAAGATTGCCAAGACCCTGAAACTGAGCAGCAGCATGGTGGCCAAGACCATACAGTGGTTTAACAGAACAGGTTCCACTCAGAACAAGCCTCTCCATGGTCGACCAAAGAAGTTGAGTACACATGCTCAGCGTCATATCCATAGGTTGTCTTTGGGAAATAGACATATGAGTGCTGCCAGCATTGCTGCAGAGGTTGAAGGGGTGGGGGGTCAGCCTGTCAGTGCTCAGACCATACGCCACAAACTGCATTAAATTGATCTCCATGGATGTTGTCCCAGAAGAAAGCCTCTTCTAAAGATGGTGCACAAGAAACCCTGCAAACAGTTTACTGAAGACAAGCAGACTAAGGAGCTACAGTTCATTGAGGGAACCATGAATGCCAACATGTTCTGTGACATACTGAAGCAGAGCATGACCCCCTCCCTTCGGAGACTGGGCCACAGGGCAATACTCTAACATGATAACGACCCCAAACACACCTCCAAGACGACCACTGCCTTGCTAAAAGAAGCTGAGGATAAAGGTGGTGGACTGGCCAAGCATGTATCCAGACCTAAACCCTATTGAGCATCTGTGGGGCATCCTCAAATGGAAGGTGGAGGAGTGCAAGGTCTCTAACATCCATCAGCTCTGTGATGTCATCATGAAGGAGTGGAAGAGGAAGGAGTGGCAAACTGGGAAGCTCTGGTGAACTCCATGCCCAAGAGGGTTAAGGCAGTGCTGGAAAATAATGGTGGCCACACAAAATATTGACACTTTGGGCCCAATTTGGACATGTTCACTTAGGGGTGTATTCACTTTTGTTGCCAGCGGTTTTATACATTTATGACTGTGTGTTGAGTTATTTTGAGGGGACAGCAAATTTACATTATTAAACAAGCTGTACACTCACTATTTTACATTTTAGCAAAGTATAATTTCTTCAGTGTTGTCACATGAAAAGATAGAATAAAATATTTACAAAAATGTGAGGCGTGTACTCACTTTTGTGAGATACTGTATATACTACACTAACTGACTGTACACTACCTGCCTAATCTCTATTCATTCACTATATACGGCTGCCGTGTAAGCAGCAGCCTTATTTAGTGTGGGGTATGCACCCTGTCTTTGGCCAATCATGGCTCTCACAGCACATCGCGCTGTGATTGGCCAAATTATGCTGCTCAAGTGCATGCCTTGGCCAATCAACAGCCGTCAATGCACTGCAATCTCGCAGTTCATTATGGGGCGCTCTGCGGTGGGCGAACTTGCCGCGAGCTCCCCATATGTTTGTTTGTTCTACGGACAAATGAACAGCTGATGTTCATTTCGAACTTACGTTCTATTCGAACATCGGGAGACCATCCCTAGTGGTGAGCATGTAGCCTCCTGCCATCCTGATACCAGCCCCAATGCTATTCAGTAATCGGTGGTTTTTTCCCTACAAAAGCGTAGCACCCCTCTAAAACCCTGGAGGCAGGTGTAATACCCTCAGAGACAGGTAGAGCTAGCATCTTCCCAAGGTTGAGTCCATGGCTAAAAGGTGGTGTATGTGTAATAATTGGGTACCAGTCACGTTAACCACTTCAGCCCCTGAAGATTTTCCCCCTTAATGACCAGGCCATTTTTTGCGATACAGCACTGTGTCGCTTTAACTGACAATTGTGCGGTCGTGCAACGTTGTACCCAAACAAAATTGATGTCCTTTTTTCCCACAAATAGAGCTTTCTTTTGGTGATATTTAATCACCTCTGTGGTTTTTATTTTTTGCGCTATAAACAAAAAAAGAGCGACAATTTTGTAAAAAAAAAAATATATTTTTTTTATTTTTTGCTATAATAAATATCCCCTAAAATGTTTTTAAAAAACTAATTTCTTCATCAGTTTAGGCCAATATGTATTCTTCTACATATTTTTGGTAAAAAAAATTGCAAGCGTCCACAAACTATGGGAAAGATTTATGGCATTTTTATTTATTTAATTTTTTTACTAGTAATGGCGGTAAATGGTAATGGTAATAGCAGGAATTGGCAATCAGAGCTATAAAAATGCACTGATTACTGTGTAAATGTCACTGGCAGGGAAGGTGTTAACACTAGGGTGCGATCAAGGGGTTAAATGTGTTCCCTCGTGAGTGTTTCTTACTGTGGGGGAATGTGACTGACTGAATTACTACAAACAGCAGATCCGTCTCTTCTCTCCTGTCAGAACGAGGATTCTCTGGCTCTTGTGCCCGCAATCGCGGGTGGCCAGCAGCGATTGCGTCTGCTGGCAACACACATCGGGTCCCCGTTAAAGGAGCCGACGTACGGGTACGGCGTTTCATGGGAACGAACCACTTTGCCGATGTATATGTGCAGGAGCCAGTCGGCAAGTGGTTAAGAACCATTTAAAGGATTTTATTTTCCACAGCAACTCAGAGGAGAGGGGCAGAGAACCCAGAATATCCTTGCAGATCCAGACTCCTTCCATAGACCTCAATACAGGCAACAAAAAAGGGACCTTTATTCTGAAACCAGCAACCTGTACCCTTTCCTGAAGTAGCAGGAGTATCTCCAGTAGCAACAGAATCCACAGTGATCCTCCTAATATTTTTCCACCCTTTCCGCAAGTTCTTCCTTCACAGGATCTCCAGCAGCAGTCACCTCTGTTACTCCATCCCAGGCATAATTTTTTCTTTCACACCCCTGTCTTTTGCGAGACTTCCTGTAAGAGTCCAGGGCTTACTACGCAGGCACCAATGGTGCGTTGCAGCAAGAGCAAATCCGTGCCAACTGAGCATGCGCCAAACATGCCTCAGTGCGCCAATCCACACCTGCGCGGAAAACTTGATGGAAAAAGGCGGGTCAATGCCCAGGAGGCGCACAGGAAGTGACCTCACCCTGATGGAAAAAGGCAGGAAAATGCCCAGGAGGCGCACAGGAAGTGACCTCAACCTGATGGAAAAAGGCGGTAAAATACATATAAGGCGCACATGAAGTGACCTCAAACTTCACTATATAAGCCCAGCCCAGACACTGCCAAATTGCTGGATTATCTTCAGTCCCCCCTTGTTCCTGTGCTAGTGTGTGATCTGTCTGAACTTGTTGTGACCTGGAAACCTATTTGACTACTCTTGATTGCTGCTTGCCATTGACCTCAGATTTGTACCTTGACCATTCTACTTCTTTGCCTCTTTTGTACTCAGCTGCTAGATTGGAATGGACCCCGGCTTGGATCTCGACCATCCTCCTTCTGATTAAACCATTTATACTTCGTTGCCAAACTGGACTTGACCTCGGCTCGAATCTCGGACTAAGGCTTGCATGGTGCTCCGCACCCCTGGCACCCATGCCACTCGGTGTCCACCAAGTCTCTGTCTCCATCTCCAGAGGCTTCAAGGACCCGAGGTGCAAGGGAGGCCTCCTCACTACTTCGGTCTCACATCAGGTACTTGGCCCGCATGACAGAATAATTCAGCCATGTCTGAGGGGAGTGCTTCCGCCTTCAAAGCCCTGTGCCAACAAGTGGCCTCCGTGTCTCAGGCCCTGATGTCCATACCAGAGGGGTACTTTCAACTGGAAGGTCGGCTGACTGCAATGGCCAATACCTCAGTTCTGTGCCCTGCGGAACCACCTGTTACGGCTATGGAGCAACCCATCTCTACTCCAGCTCCTAAACCATTGGGTTTCTATGCCGGAACACTTTTCAGGGGTTCACCACAAGTTCCGGATTTCAGGAATGCCTGTCAACTATACTTTACCTTACAGCCTAGGACCTTCTCTTCAGGTTCGTATTAACCTTATTACAGAAGAACCTCAAGCATGGGCTCATCAGCTATTGCAAAGGGAGAGTCCTATACTGCACTCACTGTCTTCTTTCTTTGATGCCATGGCAATGCTCTATGATGACCCACCACGGCTGAAACAGTGTTGACCTCTCTACAACAGGGGAAAGGCCCTGTTGAGGACTATATAACGGAATTCCGCAAGTGGGCTGCAGACACTGCATGGAACGACGCTGCCTTGCACCATCAGTTTCGCTTGGGCTTGTCCGAGCCCCTCAAAAACGAATTAGCAAGAGTGGGGCTCCCTGATACAATGGAGCCTACAATTCAGTTGGCTATCCAGCTTGATCTCAGACTCAGGGAACGTCAAAGGGAATGATCCGGTATGGCCCGTCCCACATGGATGCTCCCACGAGTACCCATGGCTCCATACCTGAGAACCCCTGAAACCCACACATCAACCCCAATTCATGACACAGAGCTGATGCAACTCGGCTTAATTCGTGCACCCCTCACACCCGAAGAGAGACAACGCCGTCGCCTGAACAATCTATGCCTGTATTGTGGTGGAGTGGGTCACTTTCTTCAGGGATGTCCCATTAGGCCGAGTAAGTGGATCAAACCCCCATCTGTTTCACCATACGCTGTTAAATCCTCGCATCTCACTCTCTGTCTCTCTTTGCAGATACCGGGAAGGATAATCCGAGTAGCAGCCATTATTGACTCTGGGGCTTGTAGCTGCTTTATTGACATCCACTTCTCCAAAAAGTATGGAATCCCACTATGCAAGAAGCCCCAGCCATTTACCGTTCATCTGGCAGATGGCTCCATACCAACCTCGGGTCCCATAACCCATGAGACAACCCTCATATTGGCCACCACCGAAGAAGACCATCAAGAATATCTTCGGCTGGACGTGATTTCTTCCCCCATTTTTCTGGTTATTTTGGGGTTACTGTAGCTTCGACAGCACCAGCCACAGATTGATTGATCCACTGAAGTTGTGTCTTTCGGCTCACCCTATTGCTTACACAAATGTTTCCCACAACTAGTTTGACGGTTCAACCGCTTTCCACAGATGACAACAGTCTTCTCCCCCAGGTTTACAGAGACTTCCTGGACGTCTTCCACAAGAAAGGGGCTGAATCCCTACCGCCTCATGATTCCCCTTATTGAGCTTCTTCCTGGTTCTGCAATACCATTTGGGAGGATATTCCCACTCTCTGAGCCTGAATTAGTCCTCCAAAAATACATTGATGACAATCTTAGGAAGGGGTTCATCTGGCCCTCTACCTCTCCTGCTGGCCCTGGACTCTTCTTTGTGGAAAACAAGGACCATTCTTTAAGACCATGTATCTACTACAGAGAATTGAACATTATCTGTCACGACTATACTCACCGAGGCCAAGATGCCGAGAGCGGCTCGCCCTTACGACCACGCGCACTCGAACCCCTGGAAGTGATACAGGGAGTTGGGGGCACGCGGAGGCACGGGCTTCCAGTAGTTGCAGAATTCCTGGAAGGCCGGATGGAAGTCCTGATTGCCGTTTGGTACTGATGAACTGTAAAGCAAGAAGTTCGTTAGGTAAGCAGAGGTCAGAACCGGGGTATCAGGCAGAGCAGAGTCCATTAATGAAGCAGGGGTCACAACCGGGGTATCAGGCAGAGCAGAGTCCGTTAATCAAGCAGAGGTCAGAACCGGGGTATCAGGCAGAGCAGAGTCCGTTAATCAAGCAGAGGTCAGAACCGGGGTATCAGGCAGAGGAGAGTCCGTTAATCAAGCAGAGGTCAGAACCGGGGTATCAGGCAGAGAGAGTAATCCGTGGTAAAGGCAGAGGTCAGGGGTATCAGGCAGAGCAGAGTAATCCGTTTGTAAAGGCAGAGGTCGAGGGTATCTGGCAGAGTAGAGTAATCCATTTTGTACAGGCAGAGGTTCAGCACAGGGTTAACAGGACTATACAGAGACTGCAGTGATAAAGGGGACAGGACACAGCTGACGACAAACCAGCAACCCGACTGGGTGCTGGAGCCGTCAGATGTAGCCTTCCGGCGAGCGCGTCAGCGCGACGTGCTACCAAGAACACGCACGGGCCACGGCGCGCACACGGGGACCGCCGTGCACCCGCGCGTGCCGCACCATTGGGCCGCGAACGGGTGTGCGGCGCAGCGCGAGTCCACCGTGCATGCGCCCTGAAGCCCGGCGGACGGAGGCAACCTGCGCCTCCTGACAGTGCCCCCCTCCTAAGGGCGGACACTGGACGCCCAGGCTGGACATCAATTCCGGATGATCTCGATGGAAGGCTTGAATTAGGCGTGGTGCATGCAGGTTTTTTGCGGGTTCCCAAGAATTGTCCTCAGGTGGGTATCACTTCCACTGGATCAAGTACTGCAGTTGCCTGCCTTTTTTCCTACAATTAAGGATGGACTCCACCTCGAACTCATTCTCCCCATCCACCCTAATTGGTGGAGGAGGAAATTCTCCTCTTTCTGGGAAAGTGTTGGCCGCCACAGGCTTCAACATGGACACATGGAAGACAGGATGGATCCTGTACATTCTTGGTAGTGCTAGCTCCATAGCCACAGGGTTGATGATTCTTTTGATGGGGAAAGGACCAATGAACTTGGGTCCCAGTTTCCGAGATGGCACGGGTAGTTTAAGGTTGGTGGTGGACAACCAGACCTCTTCCCCTATATTAAAGGTTAGATTCTCCCTCCTGCCCCGGTCATACTGTTCCTTGTAATCCACTTGAGCTTTCTGCAACATGTCTTGAATCTTCTGGAAATTAGCTTGTAAAGAGGTTATCCTGTCGTACACTGCAGGGACTGCTACCTCAGGAACATCATTAGACAGAAACGTGGGGTGGAATCCGCAATTTGCCCAGAAAGGCGTTTGGTTAGTAGCTGCGTGAACGGAATTGTTATAAGCGAACTCCGCATACGGGAGAAGACTTGCCCAATCATCCTGGGATCCTGAGCAGAAACACCGGAGGTATTGCTCTAGGGTCTGGTTCGTCCTCTCCGTTTGGCCGTTGCTCTGAGGATGGTAAGCTGATGAGAGGCAGACTTTGATATCCAGGGCTTTGCAGAGCTCCCTCCAGAATTTGGATGTAAATTGCACACCCCTATCCGACACAATACTCTTTGGTACACCATGGAGCCTGATGATTTCTTTCAGAAAAATATTGTCCGTCTCCATGGCAGAAGGGGTGCCCTTCATGGTTCAAAAAATGAGCCATCTTGGAGAGACGGTCGACCACGACAAAAATAGTGGTAAAACCCCCTGAGGCTGGCAAGTCCACGATGAAATCCATGGACACGTCGGACCATGGCCGTTCTGGAATGGGCAGGGGTTTGAGCAGACCCCAGGATTTGGCGTTTTGGCCTTTGTTCCACTGACATAGAGGACAGGAGGCCACATATTCCTTGCAATCCCGTCTCCACCCAGGCCACCAGAAGGAGCGAGAGATCAGCTCAGACGTCTTCCTTATCCCGAAGTGCCCTGAGAGTTTATGGTGATGGCACATTTTAAGGGTTAATGACCGTGTCTCCCGAGGTACAAAAATTTTTCCACGGATCCAAAAAAAATTCCCATATCTTTTCAAGGAATGTACCTCTGGTTCCGTACATGAGTTAGATGAAGATTTGATGGATGACATCAAGTCCACCTGTGCCATCCCAAGGAAGTTTTGAGGAGAGAGGATTGTACTTGGTTCCGAAGTCTGGGAATCTGCCGAGAACATTCGCAAGAGTGCGTCTGCCTTTCCATTTTTTGCACCAGGTCTGTAGGATATGTGGAAATTGAAGCAAGAGAAGAGAGCCCAACGGGCTTGTCTGGGTTTTAGCCGTTTTGCTGTCCGTAAGTATTCAAGGTTGTTGTGATCTGTAAAGATCATCACTGGGTGTAGTGCGCCCTGAAGCAAATACCTCCATTCCTCTAGAGCGAATTTTATGGCCAGCAGCTCCCTGTCACCCACGTTGTAGTTTAATTCTGGTGGGCTGAGTCTCCGGGATGCAAATGCAATGGGGTGTAGGATGGCTTTAGGTCCCTGTCTTTGGAAAAGAATTGCTCCTGTTGCAATTTCCGAAGCGTCCACCTCCAATACAAATGGCTGAGAAGGGTCGGGGTGGCGAAGAATTGGAGCAGAACTGAACAGGGTCTTCAACCTCAGGAAGGCCTCCTGTGCGGCTTCGGACCACCGGAAGGAACCGTGCTGGCGGGTTAGCTGGGTGATAGGTGCCACTATGGCAGAGAATCCGACAATAAATTTCCGGTAAAAGTTGGCGAATCCTATAAACCGTTGGACTCCTCTTTAATCGGACGGGGCTGGCCACTCCTGAATAGCTTGTATCTTTTGGGGATCCATTGCGACCCCATTCGCTGATATGATGAACCCTAGGAAGTGTACAACTGATCTTTCGAATTCGCACTTCTCCACTTTCAAATAAAGCTTGTGCTGCTTCAATATGGTAAGAACCTTTTTAACGTGCCCCTTGTGTAGCTCAATCGTGGAGGAGAAAATAAGTATATTGTCTAGATAGACAACAAGGAAATCGTCCAGGTATTCTCGGAATATATCATTAACTAGGTGCTGTAAAGTGGCTGGAGCATTACAAAGCCCGAATGGCATCACCAAGTACTCGAAGTGTCCAAACCTGGACCTGAAAGCCGTCTTCCATTCATCCCCGGCTCTGATTCTGACAAGGTTACAGGCACCCCGGAGGTCTAATTTGGAAAAGACTTTGGCGGATCGGAACCGTTGGAATAGCTCCGGAATGAGCGGCAGTGGGTACCTGTTCTTGATGGTGATATTATTAAGCTGCCGGTAGTCCAAACATGGTCTAAGGGACCCATCTTTCTTCCCAACAAAGAATATACCCGCTCCGGCGGGTGAGGACGAGGGACGGATAAAACCTTTTTCCAGGTTCTCATTGATATATTGTTGGAGAGCCTCCAGCTCAGTCTCCGAGAGGGGGAATATACGACCGAACGGGATCTCCGATCCCGGCAGCAGATCGATCGGACAGTCGTAAGGCCGATGAGGTGGTAGGCGGTCGGCCATCTGTTTATTGAAGACTTCTTGGAACTCAAGATATTCGGGGGGAATATGTTGGAGTTTATCTGACGGAACAGTAACCGTAGCACAAACTTTTGGGACCGAAGGGAGGCAATGTTCAGAGCAATACGGAGAGGAGAAGGATACCGCCTTAGTGCTCCATTGGATTTGTGGATCATGGGCCTGTAACCAGGGCAGGCCTAGAATGACTGGGAAAATGGGAGAATGAATGAGGTCTAGTGGTAGGAGCTCTTGATGCCCGGAGTCGGTGGTTACTAGAATAGGCTGGGTCTCCTGGGTGATTGGACCCGAATTAGGGAGAGACCCATCAGCCAAATGTACTTGTAGACCTTGAGCTTTAGTTTGCAAGGGGATACGCAGGTTGTGGGCCAAGGCTGCATCCATGAAGCAACTACAAGCACCCGAATCAATGATGGCCGGTAAGCGGGACTCCCCTTCCGGTAGCTGTAGAGAAACAAACAACATCACGTAAGATTTTGGAGCATTGTTGTCTTGACAATTCATCAATTTTGGCTGAAAAAACTTACTGGGCCTTATTGGGCAGTTGCGCAGGAAGTGTCCGGCTCCCCCGCAATAGAGACACGAGTTGGACTGCCGTCTGCGTTGCCTCTCTTCTGAGGTCAGTGGAGCTCGGACCAGGCCAAGCTGCATGGGCTCAGCCTCGGGAGGTGTCATAGACACGGCTGCCGTAGGAGATGGTGACTGCATGGGTAAGGTTCTGGACGGCGTCCACGCAGGGCGTGGACCCTGGAACCGCTCTGAGCGACGTTCCCGCAGGCGCCTGTCCAGTTTTGTGGCTGCCTGAATTAACTCTTCCAGGGAAGCGGGAGTCTCCATCCTGGCTAACTCATCCTTGAGGAGTTCGGACAAGCCTTGACGGTACTGATAGCGCAGAGCCGGCTCGTTCCAATTTGTGTCGGCCGCCCATTTACGGAATTCCACCGTATAGTCTTCAATTGGTCTCCTCCCTTGGGACAGGTGGTGCAGGATGGCTTCGGCTGTAGCCATACGCTGTGGGTCATCATAGAGCTGGGACATACTGTCGAAGAAAGTATCTATGGTATTTAGCACAGAACTTCCCTGTTCCATTAAGCTGTGGGCCCAGGCCTGAGGTTCTTCCGACAGTAGTGAGATCACAAATCCTACCTTGACGACTTCTGATGCGAAAGTCCGGGGCTGAAGGGCAAAGTAGAGAGAGCATGCGTTCTTAAAAGCCCTAAATTTTTTACGGTCCCCTGAGAACCGTTCGCGTGTAGGGACCCTAGGTTCTGGAAGCGCCATGACAACTGTGGGGCCGGTGGTAGCCTGGGGAAGCGGACCTTCACTGCTGGGTGCGGGAGCTGCAGCGGCAGGAGGGAGTACCCCAGTAATTTGTTGGAGGTGGTTGTCAATCTGAGTGTACCCCTCTTGTAGTTTCTGAACGGAGTCGGCCAGGGTGGAAACCTGCTGACACAGGATCTCCAAAGGAGAGCGCTCTCTGTCGGCCTTGGACATCTGGCTGGTTTGTACTGTCACGACTATACTCACCGAGGCCAAGATGCCGAGAGCGGCTCGCCCTTACGACCATGCGCACTCGAACCCCTGGAAGTGATACAGGGAGTTGGGGGCACGCGGGGGCACGGGCTTCCGGTAGTTGCAGAATTCCTGGAAGGCCGGATGGAAGTCCTGATTGCCGTTTGGTACTGATGAACTGTAAAGCAAGAAGTTCGTTAGGTAAGCAGAGGTCAGAACCGGGGTATCAGGCAGAGCAGAGTCCGTTAATCAAGCAGAGGTCAGAACCGGGGTATCAGGCAGAGCAGAGTCCGTTAATCAAGCAGAGGTCAGAACCGGGGTATCAGGCAGAGCAGAGTCCGTTAATCAAGCAGAGGTCAGAGCCGGGGTATCAGGCAGAGCAGAGTCCGTTAATCAAGCAGAGGTCAGAACCGGGGTATCAGGCAGAGAGAGTAATCCGTGGTACATAAAATCATACAATACAGCGCTTGCAAATATATGGTATTAAGCAGGTTCTTTTGTGAGAGAAAAAATGAGAGAAAAAATGAAACTTTGTTGCAGCAGCAGAGTGAAAGTACTGTACTTTGAAGATGTATAAACCAAGTGGACTGCGCTAGCAACTAAATGTGTAAAATATATAAACACAAAAAACAAAAAACACAAAACACCCCAAGTGTTGGTAAAGTGACACGTGAGTATAGATATGGATGTGTCAGAGAACTGGACCTGCAGCTCGTGCATCCGAGCCAACGCTCAGTGTGCATGCACTAAGCTGCAACACCAGAGCCCCAAGACCCTCCACAAAACCATATCAATTAGTGTAAAAGTGTAAAGATGGCAGGATCACAGGACGATGCACTGCTTGAGCAGATGCATCTATCAACCTCAGAATTAGCAAATTGGCATACAATAGTACAAATAAAAATATAAATGTATAAATATAGCATAACAATTGTGCAAAAAATAGGATAGCATGGACCAAAACCACTCAGCACATTCCAGATAGCATAAAGAGACCATAGAATGTCATCTACAATATAGATGCTCCTTCATGGGGCAAACAATGAAATAATAGACGGGCTTCCAACTTTTTCATCTTTTCCAACAACCAGGGCCAATGGTGTAGTGATGTAAAAAGGATTGCTCATAAAGCCATAGAAGCACACGTTCCACCGAAGGAGAGAAGAGAAGTATATAGCATAAAACCTTTTAAAACCAAAGGTCACCTGCGCATAAATGCGCTACTCACGAGACCGATCAGGAAAGCAGGCATTCAGATATTTCGGTCGGTTCGCCGCTCATGGCGTGCGTTCCACCGCCAGGAAGTGATGTCACTGGTAAAGCCGAGAGAACGTGAACAGGATGTTGCGTCGACGCGTTTCGCCCCTCCCCCAGGGCGTTATCAAAGACTTAACATCCTGCCGGCGTGTAAACCTTTTATGTTATGTTCAGTGAGTGACAGCCATTTACGGCCAATGGGTGAAAAGTTACCCATTCCTTCCTCTATCATCATATCCTGTTTGCAAAAATTTTACTCAATGGTCGGAGACAAACAACTCCAATATGCAGATAGATGTTTACAGCATTTTCATGAGGAAAACATCTTAGCACTCACTGCCTTCCACAGAACAAAGTATATACAAAACAAAGAATACTAACATCAGGATATTTAGATAGAAAAAATTCATGCAATGTGTATTGGATATCTAAACTCCTAATAATAAAAACAATATTTTAATCCATTACCAATAATATAAAAATCTATAAAGGATGACAAAATGATATATGAAAAGATTGTTTTGTACAAAAGATAATAATAAAAATAATAATTAATGATAAAAATATAAAATCAAAAAAAATTTATTAATATCGCATCCCATATTTCACTCAATGATTTACCAATCTACCAGATTAGATACTCATGATTAAGATATGGGAAAAACACTTGATTAAAAATGCATGATGGTAAAAAATATATACGGTGCTAGAATGCACAGGCAAATATATAAAAAATATATTGAGGTATAATAGAAACAAAATATGTATATTTATACTACCAATTCGATAAAAAGCAATTCAAGTCTAGCTCAATATTCAGGCCCAAGGGGTTCAAAGTGCGTAATCTATGTATCCACTGGGTTTCATTTTGTGAGATGTTTTGTCTAAGGTTGGAACCTCGCCAGTGATCTTCAACTCTGTCAATTCCACAGAAAGTGAGTAGGCTAGGATCTTGATTGTGGAAAAGCCTAAAATGATTGGAAAGACCATGGAATCTATAACCCTTCTTGATCCTATTAACATGCTCATTCAGCCTTATACCCAGTTGTCTGGTGGTTCTTCCTACATGATGTAGATTGCAAGGGCAAGATAGAAGGTAGGTAACGTGCGTTGTACTGCAGGTGATAAATTTTTTAATTGTATACGATCTACCATCTACCATAGAGCTAAAATGGGTGGTTTTCCGCTTGCGAAATTTAGATGTTTTACATATTCCACACCTCCCACAACTATAGAACCCAACACTATCTAGGAAAGTGCATGTCTTCCTAGGGGGATCTATAACATTATGTGCTAGCTGGAGCCTCAAAGTGGGCGGTTTGGTATAAATAAAATTTGGCTGTTTTGGCAGCACCTTCCTCAGGTCATCATCCTGATGAAGGAGAGGCCAATGTCTCTTTATGATTCTCTCCAGGTCTCGATACTGTCTGTTAAAACCTGTGATGAAGGATAGACTAAAATTGTTTTCCCCTTTTGATTTAGATTTAAACAGATCATCCCTATTCATTTCCCCGACTGTTTGTTTTATCTTCTCTAAATTTTCCAGACTGTAGCCTTTTTCTTGGAATCTTTTCACCATGGTGTTGGCTTGCAAGTTATAGTCACTTAGGTTACTGCAGTTTCTTCTAATCCTAAGTAGCTGACTTTTAGGGATACCCCCTAGCCATCTAGGGTGGTGGCAGCTCGTCAGGGGGATATACCCATTTCGGTCAACATCTTTGAAGAAAGTGCGGGTGAGTAATTTATTATCTTCCCTAAACAATGTTAGGTCTAAAAAATTAATTTGTTGGTAACTGAAGCATTCGGAAAAGGATATACCAAACCTATTATTACTTATTTTGGCCATAAATTCTGAAAAGGAGTCGGGTGATCCTGCCCAAATGATCAAGATATCGTCTATGTACCTCTTATATAACCTGAGCTCCGGGGTATTGGATCGGTAGATGGCCTCATCCTCCCAAAAGCTCATGAACAGATTTGCCACTGAAGGTGCATACTTGGCGCCCATTGCGACCCCTTTCTTTTGCCTATAGTATTCCTTTTGGTGCCAAAAAAAGTTATGGCTCATTGCTAGATCCAAAGCTTTTAAAATAAACTCCTTTTGTTTTAATTTTATATCTGTATCCTCTAATGCCCATCCTACTGCTTGTAACGCATGTTCTTGTTGGATGTTGGTATAGAGTGAATTTACATCAATACTTGCAAGCAAACAATTGTCATCTATTGTTATGGTCTTAGTTAATTCGATAAGTTCCCTGCTATCTTTAAGGTATGCAGGATATTTTTTGGTGAGTGGTTGCAGGAAACAGTCTAGGTATTCACCAAGTCTAGAAAAGAGGGATCCAATCCCGCTGATTATTGGTCGACCTGGGGGTTTAGATTTATTTTTATGAATCTTTGGCAATTGATAAATCACCGGTACCCGTGGTGCATCCGGGGTAAGGTATCTAGCCTCTTTTTTCTTTAAAATACCCTCATCAGTTGCTGTTTTAACTAGATTTTTTAATTTTGATTTGAATTTCTTAGTGGGATTGTTTTTCAACTTTTCATACGTATCCTGGTCTCCAACCAATCTATTTAATTCCTCCAAATAATCAGCTTTGTTTAATATTACCACCCCCCCTCCCTTATCAGCCGACCTGATCACTATATTTTTGTTTTTTATCAGTGTCTCCAAACCTCTCTCTAAATCTTTTTTTCTCCTTTGGGGTTTGACAACAAGCTTGTCCAAATCCTGTTCCACCAGAGATTTGAACACCCCAACGAAATGATTATTACTAATCTGGGGGTTGAATATTGAGTTATTCTTCAAAGTTGTATGTATGTATTCCTCTTCCGGGGAATTTGATGCTATTGCTTTATTAGAAAAATGTTTTTTTATATTAACTTTTCTTATAAATTTCTGTAAATCAATGAACACATCGAATTTATTAAGATTTTTTTCCATGGCATATTTCAGGCCTAAATCTAAAACTTTCAATTCTTCTTGAGAAAAGTTTACATCACTTAAGTTAAAAATTCCCTCCATTAAACCATTCTTCTTCGCTTTCCTTTTCCCTCCTCTGCATCCTCTTGTTCTCCTCTGTTTTCTTGATTTGATTGTGGGGTCATGGGGTACCATGGTCTCCACTCCTCTGGTGGACTCTGGTCTCTCCCCCAGCCCCTGGGAGTTGTGGCACCCCTCCCTCTCGTGGTGGGGGGTCCCCCTGATCCTCTCCTCTGAAAATCCCCTCTCTGGTTACTGGGATGCCATCCCCTTCCTCTGTTTGTTGGAGGATAATAATCAGGCTGATTATGAGCCCAAGGCTGTCCCCTATATCCTCCTCCTCTATTATATCCTCTTTGGTTATGGGATCCTCTATGGTCATAGCCAAAGAGGATATAATAGAGGAGGAGGATATAGGGGACAGCCTTGGGCTCATAATCAGCCTGATTATTATCCTCCAACAAACAGAGGAAGGGGATGGCATCCCAGTAACCAGAGAGGGGATTTTCAGAGGAGAGGATCAGGGGGACCCCCCACCACGAGAGGGAGGGGTGCCACAACTCCCAGGGGCTGGGGGAGAGACCAGAGTCCACCAGAGGAGTGGAGACCATGGTACCCCATGACCCCACAATCAAATCAAGAAAACAGAGGAGAACAAGAGGATGCAGAGGAGGGAAAAGGAAAGCGAAGAAGAATGGTTTAATGGAGGGAATTTTTAACTTAAGTGATGTAAACTTTTCTCAAGAAGAATTGAAAGTTTTAGATTTAGGCCTGAAATATGCCATGGAAAAAAATCTTAATAAATTCGATGTGTTCATTGATTTACAGAAATTTATAAGAAAAGTTAATATAAAAAAACATTTTTCTAATAAAGCAATAGCATCAAATTCCCCGGAAGAGGAATACATACATACAACTTTGAAGAATAACTCAATATTCAACCCCCAGATTAGTAATAATCATTTCGTTGGGGTGTTCAAATCTCTGGTGGAACAGGATTTGGACAAGCTTGTTGTCAAACCCCAAAGGAGAAAAAAAGATTTAGAGAGAGGTTTGGAGACACTGATAAAAAACAAAAATATAGTGATCAGGTCGGCTGATAAGGGAGGGGGGGTGGTAATATTAAACAAAGCTGATTATTTGGAGGAATTAAATAGATTGGTTGGAGACCAGGATACGTATGAAAAGTTGAAAAACAATCCCACTAAGAAATTCAAATCAAAATTAAAAAATCTAGTTAAAACAGCAACTGATGAGGGTATTTTAAAGAAAAAAGAGGCTAGATACCTTACCCCGGATGCACCACGGGTACCGGTGATTTATCAATTGCCAAAGATTCATAAAAATAAATCTAAACCCCCAGGTCGACCAATAATCAGCGGGATTGGATCCCTCTTTTCTAGACTTGGTGAATACCTAGACTGTTTCCTGCAACCACTCACCAAAAAATATCCTGCATACCTTAAAGATAGCAGGGAACTTATCGAATTAACTAAGACCATAACAATAGATGACAATTGTTTGCTTGCAAGTATTGATGTAAATTCACTCTATACCAACATCCAACAAGAACATGCTTTACAAGCAGTAGGATGGGCATTAGAGGATACAGATATAAAATTAAAACAAAAGGAGTTTATTTTAAAAGCTTTGGATCTAGCAATGAGCCATAACTTTTTTTGGCACCAAAAGGAATACTATAGGCAAAAGAAAGGGGTCGCAATGGGCGCCAAGTATGCACCTTCAGTGGCAAATCTGTTCATGAGCTTTTGGGAGGATGAGGCCATCTACCGATCCAATACCCCGGAGCTCAGGTTATATAAGAGGTACATAGACGATATCTTGATCATTTGGGCAGGATCACCCGACTCCTTTTCAGAATTTATGGCCAAAATAAGTAATAATAGGTTTGGTATATCCTTTTCCGAATGCTTCAGTTACCAACAAATTAATTTTTTAGACCTAACATTGTTTAGGGAAGATAATAAATTACTCACCCGCACTTTCTTCAAAGATGTTGACCGAAATGGGTATATCCCCCTGACGAGCTGCCACCACCCTAGATGGCTAGGGGGTATCCCTAAAAGTCAGCTACTTAGGATTAGAAGAAACTGCAGTAACCTAAGTGACTATAACTTGCAAGCCAACACCATGGTGAAAAGATTCCAAGAAAAAGGCTACAGTCTGGAAAATTTAGAGAAGATAAAACAAACAGTCGGGGAAATGAATAGGGATGATCTGTTTAAATCTAAATCAAAAGGGGAAAACAATTTTAGTCTATCCTTCATCACAGGTTTTAACAGACAGTATCGAGACCTGGAGAGAATCATAAAGAGACATTGGCCTCTCCTTCATCAGGATGATGACCTGAGGAAGGTGCTGCCAAAACAGCCAAATTTTATTTATACCAAACCGCCCACTTTGAGGCTCCAGCTAGCACATAATGTTATAGATCCCCCTAGGAAGACATGCACTTTCCTAGATAGTGTTGGGTTCTATAGTTGTGGGAGGTGTGGAATATGTAAAACATCTAAATTTCGCAAGCGGAAAACCACCCATTTTAGCTCTATGGTAGATGGTAGATCGTATACAATTAAAAAATTTATCACCTGCAGTACAACGCACGTTACCTACCTTCTATCTTGCCCTTGCAATCTACAATATGTAGGAAGAACCACCAGACAACTGGGTATAAGGCTGAATGAGCATGTTAATAGGATCAAGAAGGGTTATAGATTCCATGGTCTTTCCAATCATTTTAGGCTTTTCCACAATCAAGATCCTAGCCTACTCACTTTCTGTGGAATTGACAGAGTTGAAGATCACTGGCGAGGTTCCAACCTTAGACAAAACATCTCACAAAATGAAACCCAGTGGATACATAGATTACGCACTTTGAACCCCTTGGGCCTGAATATTGAGCTAGACTTGAATTGCTTTTTATCGAATTGGTAGTATAAATATACATATTTTGTTTCTATTATACCTCAATATATTTTTTATATATTTGCCTGTGCATTCTAGCACCGTATATATTTTTTACCATCATGCATTTTTAATCAAGTGTTTTTCCCATATCTTAATCATGAGTATCTAATCTGGTAGATTGGTAAATCATTGAGTGAAATATGGGATGCGATATTAATAAAATTTTTTTGATTTTATATTTTTATCATTAATTATTATTTTTATTATTATCTTTTGTACAAAACAATCTTTTCATATATCATTTTGTCATCCTTTATAGATTTTTATATTATTGGTAATGGATTAAAATATTGTTTTTATTATTAGGAGTTTAGATATCCAATACACATTGCATGAATTTTTTCTATCTAAATATCCTGATGTTAGTATTCTTTGTTTTGTATATACTTTGTTCTGTGGAAGGCAGTGAGTGCTAAGATGTTTTCCTCATGAAAATGCTGTAAACATCTATCTGCATATTGGAGTTGTTTGTCTCCGACCATTGAGTAAAATTTTTGCAAACAGGATATGATGATAGAGGAAGGAATGGGTAACTTTTCACCCATTGGCCGTAAATGGCTGTCACTCACTGAACATAACATAAAAGGTTTACACGCCGGCAGGATGTTAAGTCTTTGATAACGCCCTGGGGGAGGGGCGAAACGCGTCGACGCAACATCCTGTTCACGTTCTCTCGGCTTTACCAGTGACATCACTTCCTGGCGGTGGAACGCACGCCATGAGCGGCGAACCGACCGAAATATCTGAATGCCTGCTTTCCTGATCGGTCTCGTGAGTAGCGCATTTATGCGCAGGTGACCTTTGGTTTTAAAAGGTTTTATGCTATATACTTCTCTTCTCTCCTTCGGTGGAACGTGTGCTTCTATGGCTTTATGAGCAATCCTTTTTACATCACTACACCATTGGCCCTGGTTGTTGGAAAAGATGAAAAAGTTGGAAGCCCGTCTATTATTTCATTGTTTGCCCCATGAAGGAGCATCTATATTGTAGATGACATTCTATGGTCTCTTTATGCTATCTGGAATGTGCTGAGTGGTTTTGGTCCATGCTATCCTATTTTTTGCACAATTGTTATGCTATATTTATACATTTATATTTTTATTTGTACTATTGTATGCCAATTTGCTAATTCTGAGGTTGATAGATGCATCTGCTCAAGCAGTGCATCGTCCTGTGATCCTGCCATCTTTACACTTTTACACTAATTGATATGGTTTTGTGGAGGGTCTTGGGGCTCTGGTGTTGCAGCTTAGTGCATGCACACTGAGCGTTGGCTCGGATGCACGAGCTGCGAATCCGTGGTACAGGCAGAGGTCAGGGGTATCAGGCAGAGCAGAGTAATCCGTTTGTAAAGGCAGAGGTCAGGGGTATCTGGCAGAGTAGAGTAATCCGTTTTGTACAGGCAGAGGTTCAGCACAGGGTTAACAGGACTATACAGAGACTGCAGTGGTACAGGGGACAGGACCCAGTTGACGACAAACCAGCAACCTGACTGGGTGCTGGAGCCGTCAGATGTAGCCTTCCGGCGAGCGTGTCAGCGTGACGCGCTACCGGGTACCCGCATGGGCCACGGCGCGCACACGGGGACCGCCGTGCACCCGCGCGCGCCGCACCATTGGGTCGCGAACGGGTGTGCGGCGCAGCGCGAGTCCACCGCGCATGCGTCCTGAAGCCCGGCGGACAGAGGCGACCTGCGCCTCCTGACATTATCACAATCAAGAATCGATACCCGTTGCCTCTAGTCCCTGAGCTCGTTCAGAGGTTCTGCACCGCCAAGGTCTTCTCAAAATTGGTCCTACGGGGGCCTACATTTTAATACGGATAAGAGAAGGTGATGACTGGAAAACGGCCTCTCGTACTAGGTTTGGCCATTTTGAGTATTTGGTCGCGCCATTTGGGCTGTATAACGCCCCAGCAACTTTCCAACACTTAGTGAACGACATCTTTCGGGATTTTCTTGACCTCTTCTTGACCTCATGATAGTATACTTAGATGACATCCTTGTTTTTTCACCTTCCCTCAAGGCACATCACATCCACATGTGAAAAGTCCTTTTCCACCTCCGAGCCCATAAACTCTACACCAAGCTTGAAAAATATGAGTTTGAGAAAGATACCATACAATTCCTTGGCCTCATTATTTCGACTTCTCGCATATCCATGACCCATCAGAAGGTAACTGCAGTTCTTGAATGGCCATTACCCTTAGACCGTAAGAGCGTCCAGAGGTTTGTGGGATTGGCCAATTTTTATAGAAGATTCATCAAAGGCCTCTCGTCAATAATTTCACCTATCACACAACTCACCAAGCAAAACAGCCATTTTCTGTGGTCCCCCTCAGCACAAATGGCTTTCGACAAACTCAAGAAGCAATTCAACTCTGCCCCGGTCCTTCATCATCATGACCCAGCCCTGCCTTACGTGTTGGAGGTCGATGCTTCAGAGATTGCGGTTGGGGCAGTCCTTTCCCAGCGCCATGAAACCACAGCCATGTTGCATCCTGTTGCCTTCTTTTCCAGGAAGTTGTCCCCAGCCGAAAGGAACTATGATGTAGGGGACCGGGAACACCTTGCTATTAAGCTGGCCCTGGAAGAATGGCGATATCTATTGGAAGGAGCCTCGCACCCTATACTTATCTACACTGATCATAGGAATTTGGAATACCTCTGTACAGCTAAACGTCTCAGACCTAGACAAGCCAGATGGGCTCTCTTCTTCACCCAAGTTCAAATGCATATCACGTACCGGATCCAAGAATTGTAAACCCGATGCTCTATCCCGCATGTATCCCACATCAGATAACTCGCCAACGACGGACGCAATACTCCCTGCCTATAATTTCTTCCTACTTACAGATGACCTCTTGTCCAGGATTAAACTGGCCTCCTCTCTAGACCAACTGCCCTCAGGAGAACATCTGCAAGAAAAGGACAGACTTTTCTTCCATGACCATGCTGTGTTTGTGCCCCTTCAACTGAGAGTTCCTGTGCTCAAACTGTGCCATGACAACAAGTTAGCAGGGCATTTCGGGGTGACCAAAACCACCGATCTACTTTTGCGAACCTTTTGTTGGCCTACCCTCAAGGCAGACTGCCACACTTACGTCAATTTCTTCCCGGTATGCAATCACAGCAAAACGGAAAAGAATAAATCATGGGGTCTCCTACGCCCCCTGCCTGTTCCCTCCAGACCCTGGGAAGAGATCAGCATGGATTACATAGTGGAACTACCACCCTCCGATGGGTTTACATCCATATTTGTTGTTGTGGACCTCCTTACAAAATTGGCTCATTTTATTCCTATGATTGGCATTCCTTCTGACCCAGAAACAGCTCAGGCTTTTATCAAGATCATACACCTCCATGGGATCCCCAGTAAAATTGTATCAGATTGTGGGGTCCAATTCACCTCTAAATTCTGGAAGGAGCTCTGTCTTGCTCTAGACATTGAGAACCACTACTCTTCGGCCTACCACCCTCAGACTAATGGACAAACGGAATGCACGAACCAAACTCTTGAACACTGCCTTCGTTGTTTCTCCACCTTTGTCCAAGACAATTGGGCATCCCTATTTCCTTGCACAGAATTCGCATACAACAACGCAATACATTCTACCACTAAGCAATCACCGTTCTACGCCAACCTGGGGTACCACCCTTCTTTTCCCCCTGTCCTACCCGCTTCCGCTTCAGTCCCAGCTGTCTGGAACAAAGTGGAGTTTCTACACAACAACTTAGAGTTCCTAAAGGATACCATGGCCAAGGCACAGCTAGATTACAAGACCATCTATGATGGAAGGCGGCGGTGGGGACCTGGATCTTCAACCGGGAGACAAGGTTTGGCTGTCTACCAGGCATTTGAAGTTGGCCTGTCCCTCCAAGAAATTGGGCCCTAAATTCATTGGGCCCTTCCCTGTCCTGTCCCAATTCAACCCTGTTGTCTACAAATTCAAACTGCCCTCAACTTACCGGATCCACCCTGTCTTCCATGCCTCCCTCCTGAAGCCCCTGGCCACGAACCCCTTTGGGGAACATGGGGCACATTCTCCGCCTCCTTCTATGAATAAAGGGATTGAGGAGTACGAGGTGGAGGCGATCCTGGGCTGCCATAGAAGGGGCCGCGGGCATCAATTTCTGGTACAGTGGAGGGGTAATGGCCCTGAAGAGAATTCCTGGGAAACTGAGTCGTTTATCCATGCTCCAGATCTTCTCCGGTGGTTCTTTCAGCAAGCTCTATCCCGGACAGGCTTCCTGAGGGGGCTCTGTAAGAGTCCAGAGCTTACTGCATATGCACCAATGTCGCTTTGCTGCAAGAGGAAATCCGTGCCAACTGAGCATGCGCCAAAGAAGCCTCAGTGTGCCAATCCGCACCTGCACAGAAGACTTGATGGAAAAAGTGCTGTTGTGTTTTGAATGATAATTACTCAGTCATGCAACACTGTACCCATATGGAATTGTTATCATTGTTTTCACACAAATGAGCTTTCTTCTGGTGGTATTAAATCATCATTGTTTTTTTTTTTTGTTTTTTTTGCGCTATAAATGAAAAAAGACTGCAAAAGTTTGAAAAAAAATAGTTTTTCTCAATTTTTGTTATACAATTTTGCAAATAAGTAACTTTTCTTCATAAATTTGGACCAAAATGTATACTGCTACATTTCTTTGGTAACAATAACCCAAATCAGTGTATAATATTTAGTCTGTGTGAAAGTTATAGAGTCTAAAAGCTATGGTGCCAATCATTGAAAATTGATCTTACCTGTGACAGATGTATGTTGATCATCCACCGGCAGACACTGACAGATGTTAATGTTACAATGGAACACTATTGCAGATGTTTTTGTGCACTGGTACACTGGTACAGATGTTCATGGAACACTGGTACCAGATGTTCATGGGACACATTGACAGGGACAGTGGTTCTTGGTGTACTGCTGTGTGGGGATGGCTGCAGTCTGTGTGATCTCTGTGTAACTAAACATTAACATCATCAGTTACACAGAGAGCTGTCACCGGTTGCAGCATCCCCCACTGCCCTTCCTTGGTTTAACCAGGAGAGGGGATGTTTGTGCCAGGAGAGGGGATGTTTGTGCTAGGATGGTGGTGGGGTATCAGTGCTAGGGGGGGGGGCGGTATTTTGGTAGGAAGGAAGAATTTGTGCTGGGAAGGGTAATTTAGAGGGGGTTGGGCTAGAAGGAGGGATTTGTTGGAATTTGTCCTAGAAGGGGAATGGAAGAAAGAAGATTTGTGCTGGGAGGGGAGATGGGGGGGTGTATTTTGTGCCAGAAGGGGGTGGGGGAATTTGGGCTAATAGGAGGGATTGGGGGTGGATTTGTGCTAGCAGGGGGGATTTGGAGGAGAAGATTTGTGCTAGGATAGAGAGTTTGAAAAAAACGAGGATGTGTGGCGGGTGATTTTTTGGGATGAGGGAGATTTGTGCTAGGAGGGGGGATTTGGGTAGGATTTGAGCTGGGGGGGGGCTGGATTGGAGGGGGGGCAAAGATTTGTGCTGGGAGATGGGATTTGAACTGGAAGTTGGTGGAATATGTGCATGATTGTTTGGGGAGAATTTTGGCTTGACGATGGAATTTATGTTTTTCATGTATGACGGAATGTTTGTGTCCACTAATAATGATTTCCATGTCTTTTTAGTGAAAATATTGTTTTGATATTTTTGCAGGGGAGGGGGGCCAGTCAGGTAGACTGTACAGGTCGCCGTGAACAGCGGCCCCAGACACAGGTACCACATGATCGGAAGGGCCAATCACAGCGCCCACATCCTGATCTGTGATGTGCTGCATGCTAAGGGATGTACAGGTACATCCACTCAGAACGGGGAAGCTCCCACCTGGTTGTTTGTGTACATTGAACCAGTAAGAGGCAGTTAAAAGTGGCGCAGCATGCACAAAATTCTTTAAGTATGTAAACAGTAAAAAAGGGAGGACAGACCATATTGGCCCCATAAAGAATGAGGAAGGACATCTGGTTACAAAGGATGGGGAGATGGCAAAGGTATTGAATTTATTCTTCTCCTCAGTCTTCACGAGTGAATCGGGGGGCTTCAGTAACCAAAACTGCAGTGTTTATCCTCATGACAAAACACAGGAAGCACCTACATGGTTAACAGAGGACGGAATTAAAATTAGACTTGAGAAACTTAACATTAATAAATCACCGGGACCAGATGGCTTGCATCCGAGGGTACTTAGGGAACTCAGTCAGGTGATTGCCAGACCGTTGTTCCTAATTTTTACAGACAGTCTATTGACTGGAATGGTACCAGCTGATTGGAGAAAAGCCAATGTAGCACCAATATTTAAAAAGGGCCCAAAAAACATCCCTGGGAATTGCAGACCAGTTAGCCTAACATCAATAGAATGTAAACTCTTGGAGGGGATGATAAGGGACTATATAGAAGATTTTAGTAATAAGAATGATATCATTAGCAGTAATCAGCATGGATTCATGAAGAATCGTTCTTGCCAAACCAATCTATTAACCTTCTATGAGGAGGTGAGTTGCCATCTAAAGGAAGGCCCGTAGACGTGGTGTATCTGGATTTTGCAAAAGCATTTGACACAGTTCCCCATAAACATTTACAGTACAAAATAAGGTGCGTTGGCATGGACCATAGGGTGAGTACATGGATTGAAAACTGGCTACAGGGGCGTGTTCAGAGGGTGGTGATAAATGGGGAGTACTCAGAATGGTCAGGGGTGGGTAGTGGGGTTCCCCAGGGTTCTGTACTGGGACCAATCCTATTTAATTTGTTCATAAACGACCTGGAGGATGGGATAAACAGTTCAATCTCTGTATTTGCAGACGATACTAAGCTAAGCAGGGCAATAACTTCTCCACAGGATGTGGAAATCTTGCAAAAAGACCTGAACAAATTAATGGGGTGGGCGACTACATGGCAAATGAGGTTCAATGTAGAAAAATGTAAAATAATGCATTTGGGTGGCAAAAATATGAATGCAATATAAATTTGTTCTAAACAGGGGAATTGGCGCTGTCCAACTATGTGTGTATGGGTGATGGTTCTTCCAAAAAATAAAATAACAAAGTGTTAGTTTATAAACAAATGTGTCAGAGATATCAAGAAAATATTGATGTGCATATAAAAATACTGAATTGTGAATGAGTCACCTGTGAAGTGAAATGGAAAAAAAAGTGCAGAGTGCTCTAAAGCGCATGGATAAAATCGCATATACAATAAAAAATTTATTAAATATCTATATCTTAAAGGTGATCCCTATATCTAAAAATAAAATAGCTGGGGAACCAAATCCAATAAACAATTGTGGAAAAAAAATTTTTTTGATGATCCGCATAAGCAATTACTGAAACACATACAAAGTGAAGACCTGAAAAAATTAAAAAATAAAAAATGTAAAAAATGTGTAGGAGAACCCCTGCCTGTGTGCATAAACAATTACAATAGAGGCAATCAATGCAAAACAATTCATATGTGTATAAACACAAAAAACAATCAATCAATAATTAAATTATTTGGAAAAAGTCCACAAAAAAATCCTAAGAGTGTGTCCCACTGGTGAAGGAAAAACGTAGTCACAGCCTTCAACCGTTGGTGTCCCATCCTTCACTACACCCCCACTCGTGTGTGCACTTACCGGACTGCCTAACCCCTGCAGGAGTAAGAGGCATATGCAGACAGTCCTGCGATGGCGAAACCGGGAAGTGGTCCTCCGTCCAGGGGTGCTATATCCTGCTCCGGCGTGATGTTATTCCCAGTGACAGGTATCCGTATGAAGTGAAAACAGAAAACACTTCATAGTGTGAATCCATAAAAGGTAGGAATTTTATTGAAAATCCATATAATAAAAATGGTAAAAGTACAATCCATAAACTAGAGCTAAAAACAATGTGCAGATAACCGGCTCGCAGCCGAGGGGCAGCGTGGTGAGGCGTGCGTTCCACCGCCCGACAGCTGAAACCGGAACTAACACAAGCTGCAAGAGAGAGGTGCTGATGTGTGCGTATCACGAGGCCACGCCTTACGCGTTTCGTCATCAAGACGTCATCTGAGGCGTCTTGATGACGAAACGCGTAAGGCGTGGCCTCATGATACGCACACGTCAGCACCTCTCTCTTGCAGCTTGTGTTAGTTCCGGTTTCAGCTGTCGGGCGGTGGAACGCACGCCTCACCACGCTGCCCCTCGGCTGCGAGCCGGTTATCTGCACATTGTTTTTAGCTCCAGTTTATGGATTGTCATCAAGACGTCATCTGAGGCGTCTTGATGACGAAACGCGTAAGGCGTGGCCTCGTGATACGCACACGTCAGCACCTTTCTCTTGCAGCTTGTGTTAGTTCCGGTTTCAGCTGTCGGGCGGTGGAACGCACGCCTCACCACGCTGCCCCTCGGCTGCGAGCCGGTTATCTGCACATTGTTTTTAGCTCCAGTTTATGGATTGTACTTTTACCATTTTTATTATATGGATTTTCAATAAAATTCCTACCTTTTATGGATTCACACTATGAAGTGTTTTCTGTTTTCACTTCATACGGATACCTGTCACTGGGAATAACATCACGCCGGAGCAGGATATAGCACCCCTGGACGGAGGACCACTTCCCGGTTTCGCCATTGCAGGACTGTCTGCATATGCCTCTTACCCCTGCAGGGGTTAGGCAGTCCGGTAAGTGCACACACGAGTGGGGGTGTAGTGAAGGACGGGACACCAACGGTTGAAGGCTGTGACTACGTTTTTCCTTCACCAGTGGGACACACTCATAGGATTTTTTTGTGGACTTTTTCCAAATAATTTAATTATTGATTGTTTTTTGTGTTTATACACATATGAATTGTTTTGCATTGATTGCCTCTATTGTAATTGTTTATGCACACAGGCAGGGGTTCTCCTACACATTTTTTACATTTTTTATTTTTTAATTTTTTCAGGTCTTCACTTTGTATGTGTTTCAGTAATTGCTTATGCGGATCATCAAAAAACTTTTTTTCCACAATTGTTTATTGGATTTGGTTCCCCAGCTATTTTATTTTTAGATATAGGGATCACCTTTAAGATATAGATATTTAATAAATTTTTTATTGTATATGCGATTTTATCCATGCGCTTTAGAGCACTCTGCACTATTTTTTCCATTTCACTTCACAGGTGACTCATTCACAATTCAGTATTTTTATATGCACATCAATATTTTCTTGATATCTCTGACACATTTGTTTATAAACTAACACTTTGTTATTTTATTTTTTGGAAGAACCATCACCCATACACACATAGTTGGACAGCGCCAATTCCCCTGTTTAGAACAATTTTATATTTTGGATTTCACTTCGGTGATTTTCACTTTTAAGGGGGGCAGCAGTCCCTTTTTGTCCATTTCCAAAGCGCGGAATTTTTGTCATTCAAAAATATGAATGCAATCTATACACTGGGGGGAGAACCTCTGGGGGAATCTAGGATGGAAAAGGACCTGGGGTTCCTAGTAGATGATAGGCTCAGCAATGGCATGCAATGCCAAGCTGCTGCTAATAAAGCAAACAGAATATTGGCATGCATTAAAAGGGGGATCAAATGCAGAGATAAAACGATAATTCTCCCGCTCTACAAGACTCTTGTCCGGCCGCACCTGGAGTATGCTGTCCAGTTCTGGGCACCAGTCCTCAGGAGGGACGTACTGGAAATGGAGCGAGTACAAAGAAGGGCAACAAAGCTTATAAAGGGTCTGGAGGATCTTAGTTATGAGGAAAGGTTGCGAGCACTGAACTTATTCTCTCTGGAGAAGAGACGCTTGAGAGGGGATATGATTTCAATTTACAAATACTGTACTGGTGACCCCACAATAGGGATAAAACTTTTTCGCAGAAGAGAGTTTAATAAGACTCGTGGCCACTCATTACAATTAGAAGAAAAGAGATTTAACCTTAAACTACGTAGAGGGTTCTTTACTGTAAGAGTGGCAAGGATGTGGAATTCCCTTCCACAGGCGGTGGTCTCAGCGGGGAGCATTGATAGCTTCAAGAAACTATTAGATAATCACCTGAATGACCGCAATATACAGGGATATGTAATGTAATACTGACACATAATCACACACATAGGTTGGACTTGATGGACTTGCGTCTTTTTTCAACCTCACCTACTATGTAACTATGTAACTACTGGTCTAGAACTGGTACTTGAATTTGACACACCCTGTGCCATATTTAGAACACACATGAGAAGCGTTCCCAAAATCTGTCTGTGCTAGAATCTTTCTGTAAGTCAAAAGAGAGTTGGTTTTAATTAGCTCCACTTTCCTAAGATATGAAATTGTTAGTACTTTATTGTTAAATTGGTGCAGGCATTGCACTACAATGTAAAAGTGGCACATTTTGGAACTACCTGAATGTGGATCATGTGTTGTTGTCCAAACCAAAAGTGTTGCTGATGCTTCATGAATTTGGCACAATACATTACAAGAGTGATTAGTTCCAGAAAAATGGCGTAGCAGCTTTACTGAATTCCCTCCATAGTGGCAGCTACCATGTGTGCCTAAGGGTTAAATACCCAGATTACCTGCCCCAGTAATGGTCACTCTCAGTCTGTTATTACTTAGATTGTTGTCCAAAGTGCTTTAAAATCTCTGTGCAGATTGAGGCTGGGAGTGTGTAATCATCACATATGAATTCAGGATGCCCTGCACTCACAGTATGAAATTACACCCGCTGGGGGACAATTAACATTAGCCTAGAGTAGTGCTTTAACACTGGGGTTAGTGAAGAGGGATAATTAGTTCCCTGGTGGGATTTTGTCTTGGTTTTATTCTTTTGAAGGTTAGGATATTATTCCTATTATCATGTAGCTAATTCTGGAAGTAAATAAATTAGAAAAACACAATGTAGGCTAAGCTATCTGAGGGAGAAGACATTATTGCAAACATACCCCTTATACATAGCTCAAAACAATGATCAAAAAACAAAAAAATAATTATCATAGCTGTAATTATTAAAGCAAAATATGTTACTCTAATAAAAACTTGCACCAAAATATTGGCCCATTTCACTAGCAAGACGTTTGAGTTCTTGGAAATCAACAGGACTTGGGTCATCTGGCTTGTCACCATGGTCATAAAGTTGTAGATTTCCTTCCTCTAAATTATCATTCATGCCCACATTGAGCTGTTCAGTTTTTGCTTCCACCTCCCCAGCTGCCCTGGGAAAGCCAACAAATGCTAACTGGTCATTTTGACCAGGCCATGGAACAAGATCTGAATCATAGTATGTTAACTCTGCTTCTCGGCGGACCACTGGTTGGAATAGAGAATCATCCCTGTAGTTTGTAAAATCCATTATGTCTTCGGGCTTCTCACAAGTAGAAATAAGGTTTCTAAAGACAAAAAAGACAACACTAACATAAGAAATAGAATATCATAAATATACAAATACCATATTGGTGACCTCACAATGGGGATAAAACTTTTTTGCAGAAGGGAGTTTAACAAGACTCATAGCCACTCATTAAAATTAGAAGAAAAGAGTTTTAACCTTAAACGATGTAGAGGGTTCTTTACTGTAAGAGTGGCAAAAATGTGAAATTCCCTTGCACAGGCGGTGGTCTCAGCAGGGGGCATCAATAGTTTCAAGAAACTATTAGATAAGCACCTGAACGACCGCAAAATACAAGGGTATACAATGGAATACTGACATATAAACACACACATAGGTTGGACTTGATGGACTTGTGTCTTTTTTCAACCTCACCTACTATGTAACTATGAACAGAGACAGTTTCAAAAAGTGTGTCTGTTGGGGTGATGGCTGATTGATGCAACAAAGTCACAAGCAGTAAAAAAAAAATCAGAGTAAGAGGGGCTAAATACATTTGCTAGCCACACTTTTCAGATATTTATTTGTAAAAAAAATTGGAAAACCATTTATTATTTTCCTTCCACTTCACAATTATGTGCCACTTTGTGTTGGTCTATCACATAAAATCCATTTACATTTTTTGTTGTAACATGACAAAATGTGGAAATTTTCAAGGTGTATGAATACTTTTTCAAGGCACTATACCTGCCTTCAATTTATCTATTGCAATATACTGTATATACTCCAACTTGGAGACTCAAATGGTACTGCAGTTGACAGTAGACATGTGCATTCGTTATCGCCTGAATGTATTTTCGCCCAAATTTTGGGGATTTTCATGTTTGTTTTAACAAAACGATAACGAAAGAAGAATCCGAAATCCGAAAGATCCGAAATAAAAAAATGCTTTATTTTCGTATTGTTGCGACAACAGTTTGATATAGATAGATAGAAGATTTGACATGACGGTGACAATAGCGATCTGTGTCTATCGAACCTGCGGTAATACCATTCGACATGAAGACTCAACGAAGCAACTAAAAACATATGATCGCTGCGACCAGACATTTACGCCCATAGGCTATAGAAGAATTCTAATGTTGTTTGACTAGTAATAATAATTATTAATAATTATAATTATTACTAGTCAAACAACATTATAATTCTACTATAGCTTGTGGGCGGAGCATTTGACCGGAAATGTACAATCCCGGCGTCGTACAGTTTAGCTGCTTCATCAAATCTTCTTAGAACATCCGACAGACACCATAAGCCTTCAATTTACAGATTTGACCTTAATTAATTTGGATTTTCGTACAAATGCATTTTTTAAATAAACAAAATAAATAAAACAAATTCCGGGAGTAACTAAATAATATTATTATTCGGATGAAACTGAAATTCCGAAATGAAATATTTCAGTGTGCACATGTCTAGTTGAAAGAGGAACCTTGGTGAGGCAGTGCAGCTTTCACATATATTTGCAAACATGTGCAACTATTTAGTGGAGGCGTTAACTAGTTTTGTGGCACAAATCAACATCAATAACTGCAATTTGAAATTTACATTAAGCTACCATCCCATCTGATCACATTTTTAGATCTACAAATTTATATAGATTCCAATCATTGCCTAGCCACTAATCTTTATCGCAAGAATACAGCAATACTATCTTGCATGCGGCCAGTGCCCACCCAAAACCCCTAATACGTAGTATACCTTATGTGAAGTATATTCAAGATGAAACTGCATACAATTGACAGAATTCAAAGCTCAGGCTGCCTTACTTAAACAGCATCTCCTCATATGTGGCTATAGCAAATCTCCGTTTAGAAAGGCATACAACAAAGCCCTAGCTCAGGACAGGAATGCACTGGTGTTCAAATTCAACACAACAAAATCCAAACTAATAATTTTTCTGTGGTGAAATTCATCACCAAGTTTTCAGCTCAGCATCAGGACTTAATCTACTATCCAAATACTGGCACTTGCTTTTGGATCATCCGAAATGTTTCCAAATGCATTAGGCATTCTCTGGAGCTAGTGTTCCATAGAAATGCCTCTTTCGCGATTGCTGGACCAACAGTCACTATGTACCTAATAGAGGGGAGAAAAGTTACCCGGGGGGATGTACAGATGCAGACAATGTGATTGCTGTCCTTGGGTGGGAGAGGGCACCCAATTTGATTTCTCCAAATGGGGAAACATTCACCCCTGGAATTCATGCGAACTGCAGCACTCAAGGAGTGATCTACTTGATGATCTGTCGTTGCAGATCATTTTATGTCGGTAAAACAATTCCACAACTTAGGCAATGACCATATATATTACTCTTACTATGGCAAGATGATCACCCCAGTAAGTGATTTATACCATCGCCACCTTGATTTATACCATTGTTTTGTATCATTTATAATATTGGAAGTTATCCCCAAAGATCCCAGGGGTGGCCACTGGGACAAGAGTATCCTGCAGAAGGAAACATTATGGATAGAAAGACTTAATGCCACAAGATCGCCTGGTCTAAACAAAGTCTTGTCCTATAAATCTTTTCTGTGATGTAATATATTATTTTTAAAAAAATTCCCTTCTATCACTGATCTTGCTTGACATGTTAGATATCATGTGAACTCCTTTGTGAGCTCATGTTATGCTCCTTAAAATAGTGATGCCTTTCCCCTTCTTCCCCTCCCTCCTCCCCACCCTACTGAACAAGATCACTATTGAACATAATGTAGCTATATTCCTTTGCAATATATAGTTCTTGTTAAAGGGTTATTACTGGTTAATGCATTGTACTGTTTTTGTTTAACTATTATTATGCTGAGTACTCTATACATTTTAATACAAACATGATTTAGATTTGCAATTTCAGGATGGTGGTGGTTGAGATGGACATGGATGCGGGCCCCCATGGGCAGATGTGTGGCTGTAAGTGCCGCCCACATCTGCCATCATCCATTGACCATTTCACGGTCTTGACTGGCTGATGCAGTGCAGTACTGGGAGGTTTAGCTGGAGGACACCCTTGCCACCAGCTGCCTCCTATGTCCCGGATATGGCTTCTCTTTCCCCGCCGTGCGGGGTCACATTACGATAGGAGTTCTGTGGAAATGGCTAAACCGTCAAAATCTCCAACCACATCACTTCTGGTGACCCTCCAGCAGCTGTAATTGGAGATTTCAACGAGTTGGCTATTTTCACAGAACACCGGCTAAGGAGGAAAAAAGTTGTCCCTGCCTTGGAGGCAGCCATGTTGTTGGTTATTAGACTGTCAATGTTTACTTTATATCGTGTACCGTAGTGTATACGCTGCCAGTGTTCTGTGAAAACAGGTAACTCGTCGAAATCTCCAATTACTGCTGCTGGAGAGTCACCGGAAATGACATGGTTGGAGATTTTGGCGAGTTGGCTGTTTTGGCAGAACACTGGGCTGGGTGACGTCACACGCTGATCTCCGGCGTTATTTGGCGCCCTGGTTGGGGTGAGTATATATGGAGCAGCCTCTTTTGAACCACACAGGAGATGCTCTTAGGACATTAGGACAATAAGACAATAGGACTTAGGACATCATTATGGACTGAATTATCCTTGTCAGCCATTTAGAATGGTGAGCAAACATCCCCTGGAAGCACGAACTTGGCACTGATTGCACTTACAGTGCAGAACCTCTGACTTTATTTATGCTATTTACATATACACATTTACCATGGTCAAGATTTAGAGTCTTTTTAGCCGTTCTCAATTGGCTGGGTTCAAAACCTCTTTACCTTGAATTCTGATACCATGCTGTGAGACCCAGTACTACACTCTCATATACCTTATCATGGTCCTACACTCCTAGTGGCTATAATTTAGTTTCAGGTGAGTATATGGAGGCCATTAGGGCCCAAAGCTACACCTTTGAAGAGATACACTTTAATCATTACTAATACCACTACCCTCACCTACAGAATTACCTGGTGGCTTGCTGGCTATATCTGGCGGTAGCAATTGAATAATCGAGACAGGAACATCTGCTTCAAGTATTTATTGTAAGATATAAGTACCCCTATCAAACTTAAACATTAAACATTTTCAGTCATAACCATATACAGTACAGCCTGTGTTGCGTTTTGTTGGCTGCTACCTATAGGACACTTCCATATCTTCCTGTTTGGTCGGTGTTGGTGTTAAGTCTCTTCATCCACCCACCTGTATTGATCATAGCCATATACCAATTTATGTAAGTGGATAATTTTAAGTGATTGTATAATGAGGATTGTTTTGAAAAAATGCATAGATAGATCATTAACGTTGTACATTTCATCTATTTAGATATAAGTTTAAGCTCCTGAGGAAGAGCTTTGCACCGCAAAACTAGTTGAGCAGGAATTGTTCACACCCTAGGCTGAAATAGTCCCCAAACGACAATCGTCAGACAGATTCCAGTTGTTTCACTTGTAATGTCACTCTGTACCAGGGTAACTAACCAACTAGAAGGGTGCTATTTAATAGTGCAATGAACATTTGGATATATACTGTGGACAATACTCAATTTTGACATTTTGTGTTTTTCTTTTTTGAACAATTTTGTTAAAATAAAGATGTACATGTGTTTTTAACCATAATATCTATGCCTGAAAAGTCCATATTTTTCTTGCAAACTTCCTTCCATGTAATATTAGGATGTGGCATAGTGTATTTTGTTGGTGTCCATAGTACCTCCCTGTGGTGACACTTTGCACGAGTGATTAGTCTATCTCTTCTTAGGTCTATTAGGAATGCTGCTGCCAGACTTATCTACTTTATCAATCATACAGTGTCCACTTCACCTCTCAGCCATTACTCCTCTTCCTTCTGTTCAAAATGCAAACTACTAACAACAACATTATACAAAACCATCCCCAAATCTGCTTCCAGCTACATCACATAGTCGGTAAGGCTGAAACCTAATTTTAATTATCACTCAAATCATCTTCTTCACATCTCCCAGGACCCCCTACTATGTTATCTAGCTCCCTTGTTATATCCTTCCATGCTCACCTTCAGAGTTATACAGAGCATCTACCATCCTCTGAAACTGCCTACCCAAATCTCTCCAGCTATCTCTTACTATTTATGCCTTTGGCGATCCCTGAAAACTCATGTCTACAGGGAAGCCTAATCTACCTCTACCCAAACATGGAACATTTACTTTATTTGTCTACTCATCCACTTAAAGCTATTACCTTTTGTATTGTTTGCCCTCTCTCCCACCCACCCTTTTGTTCTCATGAGCAGAACCCTCCTAACCCTGTCTCTTGAATTGTTTTGTAAATAGTGCCATGCAAACTGTTGGTGCTACGTAAATCCTGTATAGGAACACAAATGTCTAAATCCAGTCTAACAGCAGGTGTTGCTGCCACTGACATAAATACTGCTGTTAGAGATAAAAGTCCTTACAACACATCTTGAGAGCAGGGGGGACATAAATGCGCATACACACCAAGGTGCAGGTTTGATTTGCCTAATGGTCATAATCCAAGTGTTGTATAGGCACTAACAAACTAAGTCAGTTTCTATATGTTTTATGTGTTTAATAAATGTTTGAACAGGTACATTATTAAAGTTTAATTCTTTCTGGAGGGTGAAAGAGAATGCTACAGTTTTTTTTCATAGAGACAGAGAATGCTTTTAGGTCTTTGATGACTTTCTAAGATTAAAGTAGTACTATAGGCAATACTTTTTTTATTTTTATTTTGGATAGAGTAAGGGAGGGTCAGATTTTTTCCCACCATATGTGTTCCATTGCAGAGATTGACCCTTACTTCCTGTCCTATAGCCAAACAGGAAGTGAAAGGAAATCCCTGCAAATCAAGGTGATTCCTTGGTGACCCCCTGGCCACCAGAACTAGTGTCCTCATTGGAAGATTTCCCCTTTATTACATTTCTGGGGATTACCTAAAAATTGGGATTTTTCTTTTACTTTAACTTTCAATGATAATGGTAAACAGGACAGATAGAGAGAGTAAATCTTCTTAATGGGGGCACAGACAACAATAAAAACTGACAAACATTCTAATCCAGCTTTACTCTATCCAAAACTAAAAAAAAAGTTTTGCCTTTAGCTATACTTTAACTCCTTAAAAGGTCAACAATTCTGGATAATTATTTGTTAGCAAGAGGGTTGAAGTGTTAGTGATATTTTACAGAATTAGAGGAGAATACACATAGGAACACAGTTAAATGTACATTTTTAATGCTATTGGAGAAATTATGTTTGGATAGAATTTTTTGTACCTTTTTGCCAAATATATAATATATGGCATTTGATAATATTATTTTATCATATGCACAGTAGGGATGAGAGAACAGTTCAGACCGAGCATGAGTTTGGGCCGAATATTGGCTGTTTGGAAGTTCACCGAACAACTGAATTAAAAGGTCATTCGACTGTTTGTTTGCCCGCCGAACGACCACAATGCACTGCACCGCCGCACAGTGCATTGAAAGTCCTGATTGGCTGAAGCAATGAAAGCTTCGCCCAATCAGGGCACAGAGCACTGTCAGAGCTATGATTGGACGCTGTCACGAGGACTGTATCCAATTATGGCTCATTGCTCCTAATCCTGCCCCACACTATAAAAGTATTCTTTCTATAGTGGCCATTTGTAGTGTGATAGCGGCCTGGAGAGATATAGAACAGGGCTCTGATCAGTGCTATTTGACAGTTAGTGTGCTATAGTGTTCTATTCTGATTCTATTGTCAGTAGAATATCAGTTTAGTGTGCATCTAGGGATAGTTCACTGTAACTGTAGTGCGACCATTCATCTTTACATTAGTTTTAATTTAGGGATAGTTCAGTGATTGTGAGTGTAGTGCGACCACCATTCATCTTTACATTAGTGTCAATGTAGGGATAGTTCAGTGAGTGTAGTGTGACCATTCATCTTTACATTAGTGTCAATGTAGGGATAGTTCAGTCATTGTGAGTGTAGTGCGACCACCATTCATCTTTATATTAGTGTCAATGTAGGGGTAGCTCAGTTAGTGTGAGTGTAGTGACCTTTTAACAGTTTTTTTTTCTGTGCGTTACTGCAAGTTTAAGCCATATAGTTCTGTGCCTTACTGCAAGTTTAAAGCCACATATTTCATTGTGTTACTGCAAGTTTAACGACATATGGTATTGTGCGTTACTGCCCCCTTCCGTGAATTTGCCGAATGTCGGACATTTTTTTCTAACCAGCCATAGTCTCCAGACATTCGGCCCGCATGTACAAGGCTTAACCACTTGCCGCCTGCCACACGCAATATACATACCACCAATTATTCAATTGGTTAGTGACTACACCTGTTTTTAGCCAGCATGAGAAGAGGGAGAGGAAAGAAAGGCAATATAAAATGTAATTTTTTGAGCCAAAAAGAAGTGTGTAGAAAAAATGCTACATGAGCTATTAGGACCTTATTACTCCAAGGGAGAAATATATTCCTTAAAAGAAGGGAAAATGTTCAAATAAAATACTTTGTGGTAGCAACAAATGTAAAGTCAAATATAGATTTTATGATCCTCAGCTCAAAGAATTCATCATTATGGCTGTTACCTTTTTTATTACAACACAATTACTTCTTCTTTCACGATTCCTTCTATGTACAATGCTGTGGAGCCTTCATGGGAGCAACATTTTCTCCATCATTAGCTAATTTGTACTCGGAGTCAATCTGTGATAGTGTAACAAGGAACAAAAAGCAACAAGAAGATAGACCTGCGTTGTGCCCTGGTCAAATGGTCAGTATGCCTAAAAGGGGGCAAAAATGACCAGTAGGATGAATATGATGCCAAATTATAGCCCACTGAAATTACGTATAAACTAACAAATAACAAATGCTTATGGTATCTCAAAAATGGCTCTGGGCCAAACCCAGAGAAACCAGACGACCTCCACCTACCCAATGGGCTGGGGTCCCTGGCACAAATACACCGAACCTGCTCCTATCACTTATGACCCAAACCGGGTATAAGCCTGCCCTGAGCACCTAGCTGGTACCCAACATGAAGGAGACCATGAGAATGTGATAGATACCACACGGGAAAATTTGACCCATGGTGAGAAGTCCGCTGATCACAGCAGGAGTGCTACTCTTCAAGAACCCTGAGGATGCTAATAGAATGCGCAGCAAATAAAGAAAGTCTGTCGGGGTCTTCAACAACATGAAAAGCTGAGCCCAACCAGAAACGCCCCGACAATGCCATGCCGATACGTGATAAAAGGGCCAAAAACCGAACCAAGTAGGAAGCCTACTGATCCTGACCTAGAGACTTGAGAATATTCGGAATCCACTAACCCCCTGAGCCTGTAAAAGCTGCTGGAGCTGCCATGCTGACTTAACATAGTTCCATGCTTCCGCCAATCCTAGCCAAAAGTAACTAGGAAATAAAAGGTTGTGTGCATACCAGAGAGAAAAACCAGTCCCCTGGTTAACCTACTCCGCGTAAGTGGCATGACACTGGGACAGCAACATGAACTACGAAAGAACATGAGCATGCCGAGAACCTGCGTCAGGAACGTGGCTGCATGAAAGAACGAAACACATGTATTATGCGAGCTACAAACCGTAAGCAGCCTAAGCACCGAAGCTGCAAGAAACCGCAAACTACATGAAAACCCCGGTAGCACGAGAACGTGAATGATAAACATCTTGAGAAACATGAGAACGAGAGTAACCTTGGGAAAACATGAGAAAACCTAGAAGAACGAGAGAAACATAAGTGAGATTATCATAGAAACAACAAATTAAAAAAAAAAAAAAAAAAAAACACGTAAATTGCATGAGACACGAAAATTGCATGAGAAACGTAAATTGCATGAGAAACGTAAATTGCATGAGAAACGTAAATTGCATGAGAAACGTAAATTGCATGAGAAACGTGAGTTTGTATGAAATACATGAACAGCGTAAGAACAGATGAGGAGACTTGCCACCGAACAAGCCAATTAAAAACGATCACCTCAATCTGTCAACCCATAGACGTGATGGGTATTCAACAGTGGTAGAACATGAACAACCTAGCTGTTTGACAGCAACCAAATAACATACATAACAAGCAGCCCCAAGACATAATACCCCTGGTACCTGATAATGATGATGTGGGTGCAGGAATGGCAAGACCAATAGCGCAAGAATGTGAACCTAATGATGACACCCCCCTACTGTATGCAGTGAGTGAGCCCGAGCAACCTGCAGCGCCTGGACAGGAAATTAAAAACGAACACTCAGGGCTAAGATACCCACAGACAGAGGTGGGTAAAAGTAAAAGTGTAATGGTGAACGTGCACGTATGACGTATGGAAACAGGCGAGGAGATTGTGGGACAACAATCAATTAAAAAACGAAACCTCATGATGTCCCTTTATGCCTTTTGACGGTCGACGCCGAAAAGGCATTTGACCGGGTCGACTGGCAATTCCTCCAGCTGTCCCTGAAGCAGATAGGTCTGGGCCCCAAAATGATATCCCGAATTATGTCCCTTTACTCCTCTCCCTCTGCTAGAATTCGGGTGAATGGTTCATTGTCACCTACATTTTCCATCCACAATGGGACACGGCAAGGCTGCCCCTTATCTCCCCTCCTCTATGTACTGGTCATGGAACACCTGGCAATTGCCTTGCGCAATAACCCTAACATTTCAGGTGTATCAATAGGCCCCATTCATTCCAAACTGGCTCTCTTTGCGGATGACCTGCTAATGTTTGTAACCCAACCCCATATATCTTTACCACATATAATGCAGGAATTCACGAGGTTTGGGAGGCTGAGCAATTTCAAAGTGAACCATACTAAGTCAGAAATCCTGAACATCTCACTGACCCAGGAGGCCCTTCGCCAAATCTCCACTAGGTATCCTTTTAAAACAGGTTCCACTTCCATCCGTTATCTCGGAATCCAAATACCCACAGAAGGATCCCAATTATTCTCTCTGAACTACGCTCCCCTTCTGCTTAGAACCAAGACGGATCTCTCAAACTACACGAAGAAGCGCCTTTCGTGGCTAGGCCGGGTGAATGCCCTAAAAATGGACGTTCTCCCTCGGTTTCTCTATTTGTTTCAGACAATTCCCATATCCATACCCTCCTGGTTCTTTAAGAAGCTCCGCCAAATATTCTCCTCCTTTATATGGGGAGGGGCTCGTCCTCGGATACGCTATGAGACTCTCTCGCTCCCCAAGAATCGTGGAGGAGCTGGAGCTCCAGATGCCTCTATATACTATAAATCAGCAGTACTCACGCGTATAATTAACTGGTTCCATCATTCCTCCACCAAATTATGGGTACAAATAGAGAGCCATATCAATTCGATAGATCTCCGCGCCTTACCGTGGACGCCTACCGAATTCCTGAAAGGAGGGATACTCTTGAGCGACCTTACACAACAAACCATACAAATTTGGACCCGAATGAATTCCTCCAAGACCCTATCTCCTCTGAAGGGACCCATGACTCCACTGTTTGGGACCCCGGCCTTTCCTCCGGCCCTACAGGGAGCAAGTTTTGGACCTTGGTGTAAGGAGGATCACAGACGACTTGCCCAAGTCTTGCGATCAGACTCTTCCCTGACTCATGACATCCCCTCCAGCCCATCTTCCCATACCTTGACGCATTGGCTGCAGAGGCAACAGGTGATATCCTTCATTCGCACCTTCCCATCCCTGCCTGATATACTTGCCGACTTAACAGACTTGGAGAACATGCTGCTCCAGACCGACCCCCCCACACATGTGGTCTCTCAGCTATATTCTCTCATACATTTGGCTTATAATCCTGACCTCCCCCCATACACGCAGGCCTGGAGGGAAGATCTGGGTCACCCCATTTCACCTATAGACTGGCAAAAGTGTTTCATTCTGACTCACAAAATATCTTTAGCCTCCAAAGCCCAAGAAAAAGGATTTAAGTTGTTGACCCGTTGGTACAGATGCCCCTCGACTTTGCACTGGATAAACCCGGCACTCCCGGATACCTGCTGGCGTTGCTTGACATCCAAGGGAACCTTACTCCACATTTGGTGGGAATGCCCCCCTGTGCGGAGGTTCTGGCAGAAGATCCTCGACTTGTACTGCAGACTCATGGCGACCTCAATCACACCCTCTCCTGAGGTAGTTCTGCTATCTCTGCTCCCTGGACCGATTAAATCGGTCAAAAAAGACGTTTTGCGTCACTTTCTGGCGGCTGCCAGAACAGTTCTGCCCAGACATTGGAAGTCGACGAGCATGCCTTCCCTGGGGGATTGGGCAATTGAAGTGGACCAAATTAACAGCTTGGAACGAATGTTGTCGCAGGAAGCGGGCAAAGAGGAGCAATTCTCCAAGACCTGGACTTCATGGTCTATGTTTCGCTACTCCTCTGAATTTATTTCATGGGCCGCAGAGGAATCCACCGACGCATCTGTATAGCCACGGTGGAAAATTTCTCTCTCAATTTCTACTTCCCTTACTGCCTTAACCCTTCTACTCCAACTCTTTCCCTTTTTTCCCTTCTCCTTTCCCTTTAAATGTTTGCGTTACACGCTCACCTAAAGCATAATCTCTAGTCTCATGAGACCGGAACGGTGCCACACACAGAGCTTCCCCCTCAGAGAAAACGTGCTCAGCGCAGAAGTAAAAGCCCTAGCCTACTTGTAATGCGTGGGCACCACTCGTTGAGTAGATAGTGGTGCTCGCCTAATCTTACTAAGCCAGATTAGACGCCGTAGGTATAAAGGCTTATATACCATATCACTCAACCAAAGCTCACGAATTATCTAAACCATGAGATGGTACGACAATAGTGTTGCACGAATGTTTACGAATATACAAATATATATCTTTGTTATGTGTTATTGAACGACTTATATGTATACTGTACATCTTTGAAATGATACTTTGCCTATCAATAAAATAAGATTGAATTAAAAAACGAAACCTCAGCCTGTACAGATCTGTAGACGTGACAGACCCTGAATATGAGCACTAGCTAACAGAAATGCAGCGAAATGAAAAACTGTGACAAACATATGACATAAACATATATCATAAACGTAAAATACATGGGAACCCGAGGGAAGCAAGGAAAGCGAGAAAAGCCTGGGAAAGCGAGAAAAGCCTGGGAAAGCGAGAAAAGCCTGGGAAAGCGAGAAAAGCCTGGGAAAGCGAGAAAAAACACATGGGAAAACGAGAAAAAACACATGGGAAAACGAGAAAAAACACATGGGAAAACGAGAAAAAACACATGGGAAAACGAGAAAAAACACATGGGAAAACGAGAAAAAACATGGGAAAACGAGAGAGGCAATGGAGAACGAGAGAGGCAATGGAGAACGAGAGAGGCAATGGAAAACGAGAGAGGCAATGGAAAACGAGAGAGGCAATGGAAAACGAGAGAGGCAATGGAAAACGAGAGAGGCAATGGAAAACGAGAGAGGCAATGGAAAACGAGAGAGGCAATGGAAAACGAGAGAGGCAATGGAAAACGAGAGAGGCAATGGAAAACGAGAGAGGCAATGGAAAACGAGAGAGGCAATGGAAAACGAGAGAGGCAATGGAAAACGAGAGAGGCAATGGAAAACGAGAATCAAAGGAAAACGTGAGAATCAAGGAAACACGAGAGAAACAAACGTGAACACCAAGGGAAAAAAAAACGTGAAAACATACAAAAAGTAAAACATGATAAATGTAAGAAACATGAAAAAGGCATAAGAAGGGACACATAGCACGAGAAACCTTAAATGCATGAAAACACTGTGAAAATTGCATGAAAACACCCGAACGCAACATGGAAAACAAGAGAAACATGGGAAAACGTGAGAAACATGGGAAAACGTGAGAAACATGGGAAAACGTGAGAAACATGGGAAAACGTGAGAAACATGGGAAAACGTGAGAAACATGGGAAAACGTGAGAAACATGGGAAGACGTGAGAAACATGGGAAAACGTGAGAAACATGGGAAAACGTGAGAAACATGGGAAAACGTAAGCATGAACAAACGTGCGAAGCATGGAAAACGTGGGAAGCGTAAGAAACATGGAAAACGTGCGAAACAAGAGAACACGTGAGAACCATGTAAGGCGTGAGTAACATGGGAAACACGAGAAATGTAAGAAACATGAATAGGCAAGAGAAATGACAAATTTCATAAGAAAACGAACATTGCATGAGAACACCGTAAATTACATGAGAACGTAAATTACATGAGAAACATAAATTGCATGATGAGAATCGTAAATAACATGAGAAACATAAATTGCATAAGAAAATGTAAATTGACCATAACAAAGCATAAAAGATGGAAAAATATGCATAAGAAACCACAATTTATAAAACCGTGAAATGCCTTAAAACGTGTAAAATGCATGAGAAACCGTAAAATGCATGAGAACCGTAAAAAACCTGAGAAACCGTAAAACCACAAGAAACCGTAAATTTACTGAAACCGTAAAAAACATAAACTGTAAAATGCATGAGAACCCATAAATTATATGAGAAACCATAACTCGCATGAGAAACCGTAAAAAACACAACAACCGTAAAATGCATGAGAATCGTAATCGTATGCGAAACTAACATGCATGCGAACCGTAAATAGCATGGAACCGTAAAAACGAATAAGAAATCGTAAAACGCATGTAAATCGTAAAATGCATGAGAAATCGTGAATAAATGAGAAATCGTAAATCGCATGAAACCATAAAATACATGAGAAACCGTAAATATAAATCGTAAAATACATGAGAACCCATGAGAACTGTGAATCGCATGAGAAACCAAAATTATATGAGAAATTGTAAATTACATACCCCCAAAGGACCCTCACAGAAAAATAACGAGAAGACAGGCAATGAGCAAGTGTCCTGCCAACCCCCCAGCCTGAATTATCCCCTGAACCCTGTGCTTACACATGCGTACCGTAAATCCTCCTGAACCCGTCCTGCATGAAACCATGAAAAAAAACATGAGAAACCGTAAATTGTATGAGAACTGTAAAAAGCGTGCAAAACCGTAAAATGCATGAGGGAACCGAAAAAAAAAAAAAAAAAAAAACGCATGGGAAAACCGCAAAATTAATGAGAAAACTGCAAAATGCATGAGCAAACCTGCAAAAAGCACGAGCAACCAAAAACACCTGAAAAAAACTGCACCATGCATAAGAAACCGCAAATTGAAAGAAAGCGCAAAAAATGAAAGGGAAATCGCAAATAGCAAGAAACCATGAAATGCATACGAAACCGCAACCGATCAATAGGAGGCATGATTCCACACTCCGCACCATCACCAGAACAGGGGTGAATGGGAAACGCCAGCCCATGCAACCACCAATGACCCCCTGCCGCAGACAGGAAGTGAAGGGAATCCCATGATAGGGGACACAAATGGTCAACACTAATCAAAGTACCTGGAGGTGTAGGTGTGGTTCCTACCGGTGACATTCACCCCTCCTGTCCTGGGGATCACAACTCCACACTTTGGATCACCATGAGGCTAGGGAGAGAGGAGACCCTGCCCATACATACCTATGCTGTAACCTAATAGTGGTGACAGCAGACCCAAATACCAAAGACTAAATACAATGACCTACACTATTACAACTGGACAAACATGGATCCCTGCTAAAAAAAAAAAAATATTGGATTGCTTACCTGTATTCCAGGAATACAAACGTGCTATGCATCTCCTGAAAACCCCCAAACACACTCCCCTCAACCTGCCACCCCAACACATGGTGCTATCTGAACCCCAAGCTGACCAGAGTAAAGTGAAAACGGATGGAAGAATACTACCCCTATCCCTGCGCCCGCAGCACACAAGACCCTGCCGCATGGTAACGCTGCCGAGACCTGCCACGACCACCGGGAGAGAGATCCAAACAGAAAACCTTGCTGCCGACCATGCTGCCGTCCTGCAAGCCACAAACAGGAAGTGATCTGCTGTGACCTGCCCTAACCCGGAAGTGACCTGTCAACACGAGATCCTACGACCACAAGCAAGGAGAAGAAGGAGGGCAGGCTTTATGCAGCCTGACTCCTCCTACAATAACAGGCTGACCTGCGGTCAGCCTTACACTTATACATGTGATGGTGGGAACAATGTTTTCTTCTTTCACATCTCGATATCTATGCACCGCACATCCATTGGTATGGGCGATACATAGATGATCTGATCTTAATTTGGAACCACACTGATTCCTCTTTAATCTCTTTTGTTTCATACCTTAACAATAACAGCCTTAATCTTAAATTCTCTTATGTGAGCAATAAGATCATGATTGATTTTCTAGATATCACACTCATGGGTGACCCCAGCACTGGTCTTATAAATACTGGAACCTTCCGCAAACCTACTGCCGGAAATTCCTTACTTCTGGCCTCCAGCTGCCATCCACCCCATACTATTCGTTCCATCCCGGTGGGTGAGTTTATTAGAGCTAAGCGCAATTGCTCCACCCCGGAAAGTTTTCAGCTAGAATGTTCTAACATCTCAAAACGATTAAGCGATAGAGGCTATCAGAAGTGGCATATTAATAGAGCCATTTCCATAGCCTCAGAGAAGGACAGGTACAATCTATTGCACAACAGAGAGAAATCCCCTTGCTTGTCAAAATATAAACACCATAAAAATCAAAAGAACAAGCACAAGAGTTCCCTTACCTTTGTCACCACTTTCTCCAGAGAGTTTAATCAGATCAAACAGATTGTAAATAAACATCTTCCCATTCTTTATGGTGACAAGGACCTAATAGATGTGCTTTCTAAAGGGTGTAATTTCTCTTGTTGTCGTGCCCCAACTTTAGGTAACTTTTTGTCGCCCAGTCTACACCAAACCACCACCATTTCCAAAACGTGGCTCAGTACTAATGGCTCGTATAGTTGTGGTTTAAATACTTGTAGGTATTGTAACAAACATAACAAGAATCACAAGTCTATAACCTCGTACCATAATAATAAGGTATTTCCTATTAAAGATTTTATAAATTGTAGCACTCAATATGTAGTCTACGTTATAGAATGTGATGTTTGTAAATTGCAATATGTGGGATGCACCACTAGGCCCCTTCGCACGAGGATTAGCGAACATTATAACGGAGCAGCATATAGTAATGAGAGAAGGTTATCCAATGTATCTAAACACTTTAAATTTATACATGATGGTAACATGGATTCCTTCTCTTTCTCTGCAGTTCAAAAAATCAAAATGTCGATACGTGGAGGAGATAAGCACAGAAGGCTACTGGAACAGGAAGTTAAGTGGATTTTCCTGTTGGGGACATGCATCCCCACAGGCATGAACCACAGATGGGATGTGGATCTATTTCTCAAATGACATCATCCTATCCCATCTTCAGTTTTATTGTCACCTGCTTCAGTATTTGTCTTTTTGTCCCAGTATGTTCCTTCTGTGCTTGTTTTCTGCCCTCTATTTTTTTTTTTTGATCCTGCCATAAATTGAATCCCTTTTTTTTTCATTAATTGTATCTTTCTTCTTTGTTCCTGCTATAAACTGAATCCCTCTTTTTTGATCCTGTTATAAACTGAATACCTATTTTCTGATCCTGTCATAAATTTCATCCCCCCCCTTTTTTTTTATCCTGCCATTAGCATTATTGCATCCCTCTTTTTTCATGAATTGTATCTGTTTTTTGATCCTGCCATAAATTAAATCCCCTTTTTTGCGATTCTGCCATAAATTAAATCCCCCTCTTTTTTGATCCTGCCATAAATTGCATCCCTCTTCTTTGATCCTGCCATAAATTCCATCCCACTTTTTTCATTAATTGTATGTTTTTTGATCCTGCCATAGATTTAATCCCCTTTTTTGTGATCCTGCCATAAATTTAATCCCCCTCTTTTTTGATCCTGCCATAAATTGCATCCTTCTTTTTCGATCCCGCCAATAAATTGAATCCCCCCTTGCCTCCCCTTTTTTTTTTCTTTTCTTTTGATCCTGCCATTAATCTTGACTTTACATTTTGTTGCTACCACAAAGTATTTTATTTGAACATTTTCCCTTCTTTTAAGGAATATATTTCTCCCTTGGAGTAATAAGGTCCTAATATCTCATGTAGCATTTTTTCTACACTTCTTTTTAGCTCAACAAAATAACTTTTTATATTGCCTTTCTTTCCTCTCCCTCTTCTCATGCTGGCTAAAAACAGGTGTAGTCACTAACCACTTGAACAATTCGTGGTATCAATCAAATATGTTAATTTTCTGTGACACTAACCTGATAGGCCAATTTTTTAGAGATGGAGTTTGCATATGTGTATGTGAGTATATGTGTAAGGCTGACCGCAGGTCAGCCTGTAATTGTAGGAGGAGTCAGGCTGCATAAAGCCTGCCCTCCTTTTTCTCCTTCCTGTGGTTGTAGGATCTCGTGTCGACATGTCATTTCTGGGTTAGGGCAGGTCACGGCAGATCACTTCCTGTTTCGGCTTGCAGGGCGGCAGCATGATCGGCTGCAAGGTTCTCTTTGGTTCTCTCTCCTGGTGGTCACGGTTCCGGTAGGTATGGGCGGGTGACATCAATGGAGGTTCCACATCAGATGCCACCCGTCCCGCTCAGGTGCCGGCCTGTTGCAGCCTGTTGCAGGGGGCATGTCGGCTCTGGGGTAAGCCTTTGTGCATGTAAAGGGTGGTGATGGGGGTGTTCGGCCACCCTCTGCTCCTCTCCTTGTGCTGCTCTGGTTTTTAAGGGGGCCGCCTGTCCGCTCCTCCCGGTGCTGACGTGGGGGGTGATCGGCCACCTGTCTGCTCCTCTCCCTGTGCTGCTCCTCTCCCTGTGCAGAACCACCTCCACGTGGGAGCCGCCATCCCGGTACTCGCGCTGTGGGGGAAGGGGATCAGCTGTGGTATTGCTAAGGTATTTTATGTATTAATGCAGATGGGGGTGTCCATGGTACAGTCTGCTGACAGGGCAGCCTGCGGGTGCTGCCTTTCCACCTGCATGGGGCCACGCTACTAGCATCCGGTTACCTCATGCCACGCATGCAAACACAGGGTTCAGGGGTTAATTCAGGCTGTGGGGTTGTCATGACACTTGCTCATCGCCTGTCATCTCATGATATTCTGTGGGGGTCCATTGGGGGCATGCAATGTACGGTTTCTCATGCAATTTACGGTTTCTCATGGAATTATGGTTTCTCATGTATTTTACGGTTTGCATGCGATTTACGATTTCTCATTCATTTTACGGTTTTCATGCAAATTACGGTTCTCACGCATTTTACAGTTTTCATGCGATTTACGATTTCTCATTTATTTTACGGTTTTCATGCGATTTACGGTTGCTCATGCATGTTAGTTTCGCATGCATTTTACGGTTTCTTATGTGATTATGGTTTCTCATGCATTTTACGGTTGCCCGTGCATTTTACGGTTTCTCATGCAATTTACGGTGTTCTCATGCAATTTTTACAGTGTTCTCATGCAATTATGGTTTCTCATGCAATTTGTCACTTCTTATGCCTATTCATGTTTTTCTTACATTCCTCATGTTTTTCTTACATTTCTCATGTTTTTCACGTTTTTCCCTTGGTTTTCTCGTCTTCCCATGCTTTTCTCGTCTTCCCATGCTTTTCTCGTCTTCCCATGTCTCTTACTTTTTATGTCACAGCCTTTTGTTCGCTGCATTTCCGTTAGCTAGTGCTCACATTCAGGGTCTGTCACGTTTACAGATCCGTACGGGCTGCGGTTTCGTTTTAATTGATTGTTGTTCCACAATCTTCTCGCCTGTTTTCCATACGTCATACGTGCACGTTCACCATTACACCTTTACTACTACCCACCACGGTCTGTGGGTACCTTAGCCATGAGTGTTCGTTTTAATTTCCTGTCCTGGCGCTGCAGGTTGCTCGGGCTCGTTCACTGCATACAGTAGGGGGGTGTCGTCATTAGGTTCACATTCTTGCGCTCTTGGTCTTGTCATTTCTGCACCCACATCATCATACTTGTCAGGTACCAGGGATGTTAAGTCTTGGGCTGGTTGTCTGTAATGTTATCTGGTTGCTTTCAAACAGCTGGGTTGCTCATGTTCTACCACTGCAGATTACCCGTCACGTCTATGGGTTTAACAGATTGAGGTGATCGTTTTTAATTGGCTTGTTCGTGGCAAGTCTCCTCATCTGTTCTTACGCTGCTTATGTATTTCGTACAAACTCACGTTTCTCTTGCAATTTACGGTTTCTCTTGCAATTTACGCTTTCTCTTGCAATTTACGTTTTCTCTTGTAATTTTCGTTTCTCATGCAATTTGTTGTTTCTATGATAAACTCACATTTTTATGTTTCTCTCATTTTCCCAGGTTTCTCATGTTTTCCCAAGGTTACTCTCGTTCTCATGTTCTCACGCTTTTCATCAATTCACGTTCTCGTGCTACCAGTGTTTCTCATGTAGTTTGCGGTTTTCTTGCAGCCTCGGTTTCTCATGCTGCTCACGTTTTCGTCAGCTCGAGCTATACATGTGTTTTGTTCCTTCACGCAGCTTGTGTTCCTGGCGCAGGTTTCTCAGTCTGCTCATATTTCTCTCATAGTTCATGTTGCGGTCCCAGTGGTGTGTCACTGCCACTCGGTTCATGGTTACTGTTTTCATCATTTTGCGGGGTACCGTTCATATGTTTTGTCCTCTCGGTTGAGTTGGTCGGTTTTAATTGGCGTGGGCAGCAGCAATTGTTCTCATCCAGGTTACATTCTTATCTCGGTTCTGTTTTATAAATTACATCTCACCACTTACTGCAGCACCTGGATACGTTTTCAGGTTGCAAATATCCAGTTTTTGCAGGACATGTCTCAAGCAGCGGATTTTGGGGTCTACGCTTCTTTCCCTCCTTCTCCAGCTGGTTGGGTCGGAGCACAGTAGCTCACCCTCTCTCAGAACCTGGTCCGTCCCAAGGCTTAATTTTTTCACACTCGGCTAGCTTCAATTCTTGACCCGAGGGCAGTATCCCTACGCAGTGGATTGCTTTCCTGGCTTCGGCACGGAAAGCCCAGTTTTTAAGTTACTGTTCCCTTGCTCATCGAGCGCAAGTGCGGAGTAGGTTACCCAGGGGACTGCGGTTTCTTCCCTGTCCTAATGCACACGACCTTTTATTTCCTAGCTACGTCTGGCTAGGATTGGCAAAAGTATGGAACTATTGGTAAGTCAGCCATGGCAGCTCCAGCAGCCTTTACGGGCTCAGGGGCTTTAGTGGATTCCGATCTTAGTCCCTAGGCCAGCATCAGTAGGCTTCCTACTTGGTTTTGTTTTTTGCCTCTTTTAACTTATATCGGCACAGCACTGTCGGGGCGTATCTGGTTGGGACTCAGCATTTCCTGTTGTTGGTAGACCTTGACAGGTCTGTCTTTATTTTCTGTGCACTCTATTTAAGCCATCCTCAGGGATCCTGAAGAGTAGCCCTCCTGCTGTGCTCAGCAGACTTCTCATCATGGGTCATTTTTCCATGTTGTATCTGTCACGCTCTCATGGTCTCCTTTGTGTTTGGTACCAGCTCGGTGCTCAAGGCAGCGCTATACCCAGCCTTTTGGGGGTCCTGAGGACAGGGGTATTGCTTTTGGCCGAATCAATGGGTTTTGCACCCCGGCTTTTTCTGGTTACATTTGCATGCTCGCAAGACGCAATAATCGGGTGGCGGCACTGTCATCAGGTTTGGAGCCTGGCAAGGCATGGTATCCAGTGTTGGGTTAAACTAGCTCGGCAGTGCTACATCTGATAAACCCAGGGATGGTCCTCGGTTGCCTTTTCCTAGCGCTCCCCTCTCCGTAGCTCAATGCATACTTCATTGCAGCCCCTGTTTTTTGGCCAATCTGGGTCTGGACCCTAAGGTATACTCTGGCATTCATAAAAGATAGGAGCAACTTCTGCGAATTTGTGCCAGGGGCCCCAGCCCTTATTTGGTATTTGGGTAGGGTGAGGTCGTCTTGTTTCTCTGGGCATGTCCCAGAGCCACTTTTGAGATGCCACAAGCGTTTGTTAATTTGGTAGATTGTACGTAATTTCAAGTGGGTAATAATCTGGCATAATAATCATCCTACTGGCTTATTTTTGCCCCCTTTTAGGCATACTGACCACGTGACCCAGGCACAACTCAGGTCTATGTTCTCTGTTGCTCTTTGTTCCTTTCTTACACTATCCACAGATTGACTCCGAGTGCAAATATATATAGCTACGACTAAGGCTATTGCAGAAACGCGTCAGCTTTATTGTCACTCTGATGTACCAATAAACGACACTTCAAGGATTACAGTTTTGCCGGCTCTCCTTATTACTGTTGCATTGGAGTGTGTTGGGACACATCGAGCCTCGGCATCTGTGAGTGGACCTGGTGTATGGATTGAGTTGTCCCTGCAGAGAGCGCTGTTACCTTTCTTCTTTTCCATACCTATCATTAGCATGATGCAAAGCCTCCTGAACTTGTGTCCAAGTAGAATAAAGACCACGGGGATGCTACTCTAATGCAGGAATACTCTGTGGAACAAATGAGTCAGGCAACATGGAAGGTTGGAAACCATAATTCGCCATAAACAGGGACAATCAGGAAGCAGAATTCAAGACACTGTTGTGAGCAAACTCTACCCATGGTAATAGGTCTGACCAGTTGTTATGATGGTCAGAAATATAGCAACATAAGTATTGCTCCAAGGACTGGTTGGCTCATTCTGTGGCCCCATTAGACTGCGGTTGATACGCAGAAGAGAAAGCAAGCTGAATTCCCAACTGTGCACAAAAGGCTCGCCAGAACTGGGACACAAACTGACTACCCCTGTCCGAGACAATCACCTTGGGTAGCCCATGTAAGTGAATGGAGGCCAGTTCCTTAGAAGTGGGAAATTTCTTAAGTGGAATACAATGACACATCTTTGAGAACCGGTCAACCACCATAAGGATAACAGTGTTGCCTTGGGAGTTGAGTAACTCAACAATGAAATCCATAGACAGGTGGGTCCAGGGCCTCTCTCCATTGAGTATGGGTTGTAGGAGGCCCACTGGAAGGTGTCGTGGAGTCTTACTATGAGCACACATGGAACAGGCAGCTACGAAGGCAGTTAAATCAGCACGTAGACTAGGCCACCAGAAGTGTTGGGAAATTGCCCAAATGAGTTGATTCTTCCCAGGAGGGCCAGCTGCCTTGGGAGAATGGTAACTCTGCATCACGGCAGTACGGAGACTCTCTGGGACAAAGCAGTGGTCACAAGGTTTCTCAGGAGAAGCATGGACCTGAGCAGCAAGAATTTTGTCACCCAAAGGAGAAGTGAGACTGGTGTAAACCGTTAGCCAGAATACGATCAGGAGGAATCGCAGGAACCGGAACCGACTCCAACTTGGAAGTGGAGGAAAATTGTCATGACAAGGCGTCGGACCTTACATTCTTAGTACCGGGTAAGAATGAGACAATGTAATTGAAACCTGACAAGAAAAGAGCCCATCGCGCCCTTCTGGGAGAGAGGCGTTTTAGCCTCAGACAAGAATGTGAGATTCTTATGGTCAGTAAGAATGAGAACTGGCACAGTTGTACCTTCGAGTAGATGTCTCCATTCTTTCAGGGCTAAAATTTTTGCCAACAGCTCTCTGTTACCAATCTCGTAATTGCACACCGCAGGTGTCAATTTCTTGGAAAAGTAGCCACAAGGATGCATAGCGCTCTCAGAGGTAGGACGTTGAGACAGAAGGGTGCCAACACCAATCTCAGAAGGGTGAGGAAAAATGTAGCGCTTAGCAAAATAGATGTACAAATAATATGTGCATTACTGCAAAAGATATATATATATATATATATATATATATATATATATATAATAATATATTATAATCATATATATCTATATATCCAACATATATATCTATATATCCAACATATATATCTATATATCCTATCCAACATATATATTAAGATTGAGGTGAGTCTCTAACCCCAAATCCTAACCAGGAAATGGGGAAAACAAAAATATAAAAAGTCCTCCAACAATAAAGGGAGAATCTTCTTGGACGTGCAGGAAATAATCTGAAACACCAACACTGATGAATCCAGGATAATAAAACAAATGGGTACTCTTACCAGAGCAGATGGACCCGGATGTCAGTGACACCGAATCGTAAAAGCTTGAAAATCAAATCCGTGGCACTCTCAGATGGAAGTGGGGGTCCAAGGTCTTCTGAAGTTGGCGCCAAAGGATCTCGGTGTTCAGACCAGTCACTGCTGGCTGGTCAGAACACGAGCAGAGGAGTCGGCTGGTGATTGGGACACATCACTGAAGCTGGTAGCAGGAGCCCCCCCCTCTCTTCTTTTTATACATCGTTGTTTTTGATGAGAGTTGTTGCTGAGGTTCCTACAAGATGTTCATTCCCTGGTCCCGTTGGGTTCACTGCGATCCTTTGGAGCCAACCTCAGAAGACCTTGGACCCCCACTTCCATCTAAGAGTGCCACGGATTTGATTCTCAAGCTTTTACGATTCGGTGTCGCTGACATCCGGGTCCATCTGCTCTGCCCCCCCCCCCCCTCTATTCTTTTTATACATTTGTTGTTTTTTGATGAGAGCTACATTTTTCCTCACCCTTTGTATCAATGTTTGTCACATTTAGTGTAGCGGCTATTATTTGTTTTTGCGCAGTATTATTTCACTTTCTTGTTACCAATCTCAGAAGCATCAACCTTAAGGATAAAAGGTAATGCAGGATCAGGACACAGGACTTCCTGGGTTTGTACCCCTGCTGTGCTCATGAGGGACTCCCACCATCTCACTATGCTGCGCTGACTTCCTCCTGGGGCTGTACCCCTGCTGTGCTCATTATGAGGGGTTCCTACCATCCCTGTGCTGTGCTGACTTCCTGGGTTTGTACCCCTGCTGTGCTCATTATGAGGGGCTCCCACCATCCCTGTGCTGTGCTTACTTCCTAGGTTTGTACCCCTGCTGTGTTCATTATGAGGGGCCCCCACCATCCCTGTGCTGTTCTGATTTCCTCCTTCCTCCACGTCCTTTTTTTTTTTTTTTTTTTTAAATTTTGGTTTGGGGAATTCCCATGCCATTTTTATCAATGAACTTTCATGTGTATTGTCGGACCGGCAATTCATTAATAGCCGCGAGTAGTTTTGAATGACTTTTTTTCCTTTGAAATGTCATTTTGCTGTCAGACTGTTCTAAACACGGGAAACATGCGCCCCTTTACAGGCATACTATAGACACCCCCCAGGTACGAAATTTAAAGGGATATTACACTTTTTTATTCTTTCACTTTAAGCATTATTAAAATCACTGCTCCCGAAAAAACGTCCGTTTTTTTAAAACTTTTTTTTGCATTGATCCTTGTCCCCTGGGGCAGGACCCAGGTCCCCAAACACTTTTTATGACAATACCATGCATATAAGCCTTTAAAATTAGCACTTTTGATTTCTCCCATAGACTTTTAAAGGGTGTTCCGTGGCTTTCGAATTTGCCGCGAACACCCCAATTTGTTCGCTGTTCCGTGAACTTGCGAACAGCCGATGTTCGAGACGAACATGAGTTTGACTGGAACTCGAAGCTCATCCCTACTCCTGAATGTACAAATTTATGGAAATTCGTACGAATCGAAAATTGCACATGGCTAAAAGACATCGCTAAAATTGTGGTACTCCTCTGGCAGGGAGGAGAGAAGAGGTGCACAGAGGTGCTACCTTCTGGAAGCATGTCTCACTGCATTGTGGTGACCAGGCGAGAACCTCAGCCCAGAGCCAATCAAAAGAGGGGTTGTGCCTCTGTAACCAAGGATAACCAATAACAAGCAGAAACTTGGGTGACGAAATAATCTGGAATTGGATTATCTCCTGGTGAAGAGCCCCTGCTGGCCACTCAGCTGTGGGCTAATTGCCAGCTCCCATCTCTCTCCACAGTTACCCAGCTGTTGATGATCCTGCTCATCAGTCCTATCCAGCCCAGAGGAGCTCTGCCTTCCCCTTAGTTTCTTATGATGTGACCATCTCCCACGTTCCTGTTTAAAGGCTGGCTTTGCTGACATCCCTTCTGGCTACAGAACCACTACATTGATCCCTGACTCCTGGCTTGGCTTACTATCCGTTCCGGTTACTGAACTTTGGCTATGTTTTGACTATGTTTTTTTCTTTTATTAAACAAGTGTGATATAACTGTACTTCTGTCTCGGTCTGATTTCATGGTTTTTGACAGTAGGCGAAGGCCATGAATTCAGAAGATGCAGTCAATCCACTTGTTGGTAATATTTTTTCCAGATTGAATGAACTGGATCACCGCATGGAACAACATTGAGGTCCTGTCTTGGACAGACCTTAGGTGGCGTTGTTTCCTCCCCAGTTAACCAGAAGGATAAGCCCCTGGTCTTGGTTATCCTTTTTTGGGCTGAGTCGTCCATCGAGATACAGGCTCTAATCGACTCTGGGGCTGCAGGCCTGTTCATTGATGTTGCCTTTGTATCGAAGCACTCGATTCCGCTGCAGCTGCGTGACACTCCACTTGCCATTGAGGCACTTGACGGGAGACCTCTACAGCCTGCCCATGTGACTCATGAGACGGTTCCGTTGTCCATGGCTGAAGGGGTCTTCACCATGAGATCTAATTCCAAGTTATTTCCTCAGCCAAGTTTCTGCTGGTTATTGGTTATCCTTGGTTACAGAGGCACAACCCCTCTTTTTGCTGAGGTTATCTCCTGGTCACCACAATGCAGTGAGACATGCTTCCAGAAGGTAGCCAAGGTTCTGTGCACCTCTTCACTCTCCTCCCTGGCAGAGGAGTACTGCGATTTTAGCGATGTCTTTGACAAAGGTCAAGCCGGTAGTTTGCCTCCACACTGGCCATATGGTTGCGCAATTGACCTTCAACGTGGGGCCATACCCCCTCATGGCCAGGTTTACCCTTTGTCTGGTCTTGGAGGATAAGGCCATGGAGGAGTATGTTGCAGACGCACTTTCTCGAGGTTTCATCCACAAATCCTCGTCTCCTGCTGGTGCTGTTTTCTTCTTTGTGAAGAAGAGTGGTGAATTGAGACCTTGTATTGATCATAGGGGTCTCAATTGTTTCACGATTTAAGAATGCCTATCCGATTACGGTGTTTTTTTTTTTTTTTAACTTTAATACTTTTTATTGAAAATTTTAAAAGAACAGAGAATAAACAGTGAGACAAAATTGGTAGGCAGAGTATGCAACCTACTCCGAGGTACAATACACATATACAATACACACATAATAAGTGAGCGAGGCTCTGCCAGTTTTCACTGCGTTTCACATTATCTAACTCTTATACTCGTGATGTCGTGCAAGACCCATTTTCACTCTTTTCCAGACCCCAGCCCCCCCCTCCCGTTCCCCCCCCCTCCTTCCCCCCCACTCCAAACGTTCCCCACCCCCCCCCCCCCCCCCCCCAGCGTTTAACCTTCGCTCACATGTTGTTGACTCTAAGGGTTACTCTGTTTAAGTTTAAACTATACCATAGCCGGTTTTATTTATTCTTTATCTGATTGTCCGGGTCTGGGCGCCTTAAAGCCTCGTTCCCTGTAGGTTTACGGTAAGTACTAGAAGAGATGTTGGGTGCTCATCTCTTGTATCCAGGGTCTCCATATTTTAGTGAACTTATTGTAGCTGCCTTTTCTAGTGTATATGGTCTTTTCTGTCCATACCAAAGAGTTCATGGACCTAAGCCAGTCCTCTGGGGTTGGGGGGGTTGCGGATAGCCAAGATTGCGCTATAAGCTTTCTTGCTTGATATAAGCACTTTACTATAGCGGAAGTTGTGTTGGGGTTCCCCGTTTCTCCCCCTATCAGCCCCAAAACACACGCCCTGGCTTCTAGTTCCACTTTAACTTTGAACCTAGAATTTATAGTTCTAACAATCTCGGGGCCAGTATCTCGCTAATTTTGGACATCTCCACACCATGTGAATAAGATCTCCTATCCCTGAACATCTAGGGCACTTGTCATCTGGTCTACGGCCAAACCTATACAACCTCTTAGGGGTGTAATACACCCTATGAAGCAAGAAGAGGTGCGAGGCCCTCTGCGACGGAGAGACGGAAACCTTCAGACCATGTTCCAAAATTCTTTTCCACTGGCGGTCCGTCAACTTCCCCACGTCCGCCTCCCACCTCTCCCTGATCCCTGAAGCTGTTTGCGTGGGTATCATTGTATCCACTAGCTGTGCATACACGGCTGCGATCAAACCTTTAGAGGTTTTGACTTTGACTATTTTATTGAGGAGTGGTGCCCTACACATCTCCAAGGGGCAGGTCCTGAATTGTACACCCATTGCATGCCTAATCTGTAGGTAACTGTAAAATGTGCTATGCGGGACTTCGTACTCTGTTCTCAGATCTGAGAAGGATTTCACATTGTTATCCCTAACCAAATAGGCTACTCTGGTTATACCATGACGTTCCCATATAGCATTCTTCTCAACAGTTAAGAGCTCCCGCAGAGATTTATTATGCCATATGGGTGAGAACTTGGTGATGCCCTTATACCCCATGATCTTCTTCACTGCCTGCTAGGTTTTAGTTACTAGCTTGTGTGTTGGTAATGTTCGCTGAAGTGTGCCTGCTTCCAGTGCTTCCACAAGGGATTTGTGCGGATTACCCTCTAGCATGATTTTGTTGCTAGCGTGCATTTCTCCCGGAGTATCGCACCCCCCAATATGCTGTAATTGGGCGGCCAGGTAATAGCTATAAGGGTGGGGGACTGCTATTCCCCCCTTACTAGTAGGGCCCTGCAGTGTTTGCAGGCTAATCCTAGCCTGTCCTTTTTTCCAAATTAATTCCCGGAACAGAGAATTTATTTTTGAGAACCACTTTCTCCCGATCCATATCGGGGAGTTATGGAGGGTATACAGTAATTGCGGCAACCATATCATTCTGATCAGGTTCGTTCGTCCCGCCATCGACAGGGGGAGTCTGCACCAGATGATTTTTTTTTTTAAGTTTTTCAAATAAAGGAACCAGGTTGTCTCGAATATATTGATTAGGATCGTTGGACATTACCACTCCCAGGTATTTTATTTTATCTACAACTTTTAACCCGGGCGTGCCCTCCGGGAGGGGGCTGACAATTGGATCAATCTGAAGGAGCATTGATTTCTCCCAGTTGACTACAAGGCCCGAGATCCTCCCAAACCCTTCTACCAACTGCATCGTTCTTGCTAAAGATGGTCCTGTGTCCCCCAAGAAAACCAGAACGTCATCGGCGTAAAGTGCAATCTTTTCCTCCCCGTTTTTCCTATTGAAGCCCTGTATTCCGGATGTACTTCTCACAGCCTCTGCCAGTGGCTCCATTGCCAGGGCAAAAAGCAGGGGTGACAACGGGCACCCCTGCCTTGTGCCCCTCTCGAGCGGTAGACTTCCTGAGTATTCATTATTAATTTTGAGTCTGGCGGTTGGGCGGTTGTATAGGATTTTCACCAAGTTAATAAAAAGGGGGCCAAAACCGAATCTCTCCATTATTTCCCAAAGGTACTCCCATTCCAGGCTGTCAAATGCCTTGGCAATATCCAAGGACATGACAGCTCTGGAATCCCCGCTTTCCACTGGGGTCTGGAGGTTCAAGTATGCCCGTCTAATGTTTACACTAGTAGCTCTGTGCGGGATAAACCCTGTCTGGTCTGCATGTATCAGTTTTGCAATACATTTGCTTAATCTAGTTGCTAATACCTTTGCCAGGATTTTAATATCTGAGCAGAGCAGTGAGATCGGTCTGTATGACGATGCTTCCAGTTGGTCCTTCTCTTCTTTTTGTATAAGTACAATATTAGATTCTGTCATCGAATCAGGTAATCTACCCTCTGCTACCGCCCCCTCCAATGTCCTCAAAAGGACGGGGAGCAAAGCCTCCCCATAGTACTTATAGATCTCAAGGGGCAACCCATCAGGGCCTGGGGATTTGTGGTTAGGCATACCTGCCACTGCATTTTTCAACTCCTCTAAAGTTATTGGGGATTCTAAGTTGGTCCTGTCAGTTGCGGATAGGGTCGGCAGTTCAACCCCCTCAAGGAATTTATCCACCTCCCCCCTCTCCACAACCCTTTTTGATTTATAAAGAGTGCTATAGAAATCAAAGAATATCTCCTTAATCTTCACAGGGTCAGATGTTATTTCCCCATTTGGGGACCTAATCGTAGAGATCGTTGAAGAAAAAGAATTAGTACTAACCAATAACGCCAGCATTCGGCCCTTCCTCAAAACATCTCTGTCTCTGGAAGAGTCTTCTGTTTTCAGCATTTTTAGTTATTACCTCTTTATACTCTTATTGCTTCCTAGTCCATAACTCCCGCTTTCCTGGGCTAGGATCCAGCACATATTGTCTTTCTAGCTCCGTGACCTCATTTCTAATTTGCTCTCCCTGCACTTTTGATCTCTTCTTTACTCTTGTTATATGTTGGATTAGAAGTCCCCTTAGAAAGGCCTTTAAAGAATCCCAAACCATCCCTGTTGATGCAGTTCCTGAATTGTAGGCCATGAACTCTTTTAGGCCAAGAGATATTTCTTCCGCTCCCCCTATTACCTCTAGCCATACTGGATTTACTGTCCATGGTCTCTGTATTTGTTTATCGTGTATGTTCACTACTAACTTCAGGGGTGAATGATCTGATATCCCCCTTGGGCGGTATTCTACCCTATTCACTAGCGCGTGAGCTTCTTTATTACCTATTGCTAAGTCTATACGTGATAGTGTGCAATGCGTACTTGAATAGCAAGAAAATTGCCTGTTACTTGGGTTATGGATTCTCCAGAGATCGCACCATCCGATCTCCTCCAAGAACTGAGCCAACCTTCCCTCCCTCAACCTTTCCGTCCGCATTACAGAAGGAAGCCTGTCCTGACGACTATCAAGAACCGCATTGAAGTCCCCCACCACTATCATCGGGGTGCCCTCCCTGTTCTCCATATATTCTAGCAAACAATGCAGAATTTCCAACTTAAATGGGGGGGTATATATAAGTTAGCTATTACAAATGCTCTACCTTCTATCAGGCAGTGTAAAAAAATGTAACAACCCAATGTGTCGATTTTGACATCCCTGCAGGAGAACGCCATCCCTTTTTTTTACCAATATACTCACTCCCCTTGAATAGGAGGAGTAGACTGAGTGGAATTGCGTTTGGAATCTTTTATCCTTCATTAATACTTTGGACTCATTAGTCAGATGTGTCTCCTGCAAGCATATCAGCCCGGCATCGTGTGACTCCAGCTCTAGAAAAACCGCTGCTTTTTTGGCGGGATTACCCATACCCCTGATGTTCCAGGAGCTTATTACAGCTGTTCTAGGCATCAGGAAAAGAGGCAATATATATATAAAAAAGAAAACCAAAGAAACGTTAGGCTAATTAAAAATTCAAGAAAGGAATAAATCGGATCTGGAAGAAGGGGTGGTCTCGCTAAATCTACCTTAAGTGATACAGTATACAAACCACCCCTTTGCCCAAACCACCCAAACAAACGTGTCAAATTTCTTGTTATGCAATTTATCAAGTGATTCATCTCTACTGTCACTTCAAGCTTACCCAGCTGTGTCATTACTATAAAGAGAGGTGAGGGGGTGGGGGAGGGGAACTTCTGTTTCCCCTCCCCCAAACCTCCCCACCCCCGTGAATTCCTCTTCTTTTCTTATACATGTGAAAGTGACTCAAAATCTTATGTATCTTTCTTCCCCTTTCCCACCCCTGCTTCAACATAGCATAACAATTGAATCTCACGTGCAAAACAACTGACCCTGCCCCCAGTATACCCCCCTCCCTCTCCCCATGTCTACTTCGGCTAGCCCTAGGCCCTTTTTGTGGCCTTTGTGTACCCATCATCCCATTCTAACCCATACCTCCACACCCACTCTGGCAATAACCATACCCCCCTAGTTTCCTCTATTTGCCCTTTTCTCCCTTCCCCCACCCCCCTTAAGCCCAATCTCCTAAGGAGGGGTGCCACCAAAACAACAACAACAAACAAAGAATCAACCCACAACCTCAACCGTGTGCCATCTTCCATTGAGAGCGTACCCCTTCCAGCCCCTCTCCCTCCAGCCCCTGCTGGAAAAAAAAACAAAAAAACAAAACAGCCCCTCTTAACATTCCCTTATTCAAACTTTATAAGTTCCTTTTTGTTTTCCTCAAGCCAGGTTGTAGCCCTGTCGACTGAATCGAAAAAAAGAACTGTCCCTGAAACCTCTTTACGCAGTCGTGCTGGATATAGTAGTGCGTATGGAATGTTATATGTCCGTAGAGCACGTTTAATGTCCACAAATCCAGCCCTTCTTTTTTGTAGATCTGGGGAGTAGTCTGGATATAGTGAGATCCTGGCGCCTTTATAAAAAACATCCCCCTTCTCTCTAGATTTTTGCATCAGTGCTACCTTGTCTTTATAAAAAAACAATTTAATAATCATAGGTCTGGGGCGACCCCCCGACGCTGTAGGCCCAGTGGGAATGCGGTGTGCTCTCTCAATAGCAAAGAGATGTGAGAATGTTTCAGTCCCAAAGGTCTCCTTAAGCCAGTTTTCCATGAACATCTCAGGGCAAGGGCCCTCACTTCTCTCTGGAAGGCCCATCACCCTCACGTTACATCTGCGTGACCTGTTCTCCATTTCATCCACCTTGTGCCTATGTGCATCAAATTGCACTTGCATACTCTTAAACTCCTTTTTTATTGGGTGTAGTATGTCTTCTACTTGGCTCAGTCTCTCCTCTATAACAGAGGTCCTCTCTACCACCCTCTGAATTTCTTGACGCATAGTGTGTAGTTCTTCCTTAAGGCCCCTTAGTTGATTACACAGGTCATTCAAGGATCCTTTACAGGAGTTCACTGCGGCTAGTACCTCTTTTAATGTAGGCTCTGGTTCGCTGGTTATACTCGAGTTAGAGGGAATTTCACTCATAGCTACAGCGCCCTTTGCCAGGGGATCTCTCTCAGGGCTATGCTTGTTTGTTATTTTAGTACTAGCTGGCAAGGTGATTGATGGTGCTGACGCTTTACCTACGCTCCTTCTATCCCCAGAGGGTCCTGCCTGTGTCTTCTCATGAGGCAGCTGATTGCCTTTAGATGGAGAGTGCAGGGGGGTATGCACATATTTTTCTAGTTTTGCTGCCACTGCGGTTGCTGATGTTACTTGACTTCCCTTTTCCTTTGCCAAGCGGGTAGAGTGTGTTGCTGGGGTTTCTTGGGGCTGCTGCTGGGGCTGCTGCTGGGGCTCCTCACCTTTCTTTCTAGTCATAACGATAGTGCTGTGTAGTGCCTAGGCAAATAATTCCTCCGCAGAGATAAAGCAGTTCCACTTGTTACTAGTTTTACCCCCTTTTGCTCCACACTGCCAGGTACTGTAACTACTATTCTTGCCTTTCTTCCTTAGCCTTGAGTGATTACTACAATCAATAGAGTGTATCTGAAAAAAGTCCTGCTTCCCAAAGCTGAGACCAGGCGTTCACATACCTGTCTCGAGGCACACAAGGCTGGCGTGTCCCCCCTCTTCTCTGTCGGCGTCTGCTGTCCGCTTTGATTCCAGAGCCAGCTTGCCGCCGAGTCACGTAGTTTTCCTCCGGCTCCCGCGAGACTCCCACGAGATTCCCGGACGTTGCTAGGCTACTGGACAAGGCAGAGACAGAGAGCGCAGGCGCAATCAATACAGGATTGAACGCTTAGGAGATCCGGCAGAAAACCGGCTCCTTTACCCCGCTACTGATTTTCAGCTACGACCGCTTTCACTCAGCGCCGCTTCTTCCATCCCATCAAATGCTGTAGGGATTGATGAGGCAAGTTTGGCTGGGCAGAGGTGCTTTTGTTCAGGGCTGAGCTGCTGGTTTAGGCTGCTGGTTTAGGCTAGGCTGCTAGAGCTAACAGCATGAGGGCTGGAGCACGGAGCTGGAGCACGGAGAGGGCTCACACACAACCACTCACACCAACATCCGGCCACGCCCCCCCGCGCCCCGATTAAGTGTTATTTGACCGCCTCAATGGAGCAATGGTTTTCACGAAGCTTGATTTGAGAGGAGCATACAGTACCTGGTGCATCGGAAGGGGTACGGTCCGGAGGAACGCTCTTGGGTCTCATCCTCGGACGTACATGCCCCTGTCCTGTCCTATAATTTCCATAGACATTTTCCCCTCAAGCCTGGTGGTCCTCCAAGGGGGAGGGGTTGTTGAGGAAGGGGTACTGTCAGGGCTGGGCTCAACCCTTCCTTCTCTGAGCTGGCGGCTAATTGCCAGCTCCCATCTCTCTCCAGTTACTCAGCTGTTTAAATCCTGCTCATCAGTCCTGTCTCCTTAAGCCGTCCAGTCCAGAGGGTCTCTGCTTTGTTTAAAGACTGGCTTTGCTGACATCCCTTCTGGCTCCAGATCCTGCTTGCTGTCCCACTACTTTGATCCCTGACTTCTGGCTTGGCTGACTATCCGTTCCGGTTACTGAACTTTGGCTATGTTTTGACTATGTTTTTTTGTTTTTACTTTTATTATTAAACCAATGTGATTTAACTGTACTTCTGTCTCGGTCTGATTTCATGGTTTCTGACATCAATATCTTTGATCTGATCAGATTTAAACTAGCATCCCCAGTAGTTAAGGGTTCCCAAAAAATGCAGCGTTAGCGGGATCAGCCCAGATACCTGCTAGCACCTGTGTTTAGCCCCTCCGCCCAGCTCACCCAAGTGCAGTATCAATCGATCACTGTCACATAACTGCAGTGTTCGCAGAGTCAAGCCTCTAGTGAAGAGGCCTACACTTTTCTGAGCATGACAGATGAGTGAAGAGGCAGTCCCCCATCTGTCAGATTCAGGCTCAGTATTCAAAACTGTAGACAGCAGCGGCATCCTGACAGATAGCTCTGATGACGGAGTAGTAGTCCCTGCCAAGGTCAGGCATACCCGGCCCCGTTCTTCTGTTGTTGTTGAGGTGCAAGAACCACAGGGCTCTCGTATGGAGCAGAGAGCCAGTACTAGTGTCTCTCATCCTTCTGGTGAACTGGCAAGCACCAGCGGCCTAGTACACCCTCGTCGTAGTCAAACCAGCACTGCAGTATCACGTAGTCCCATAAGTGCAGTTCAAGCTGGTGCCATGGCTAGCACAAATAGAGTCCCGCAGCCAACAAAAAGACAAAGACAGGCCCATCAAGCCCATAGCGCCCTTCCTGCTGTATTTGCCAATCCTAATTGGGAACCCACCACTTCTGCAGCCCCCATACTTCCCCCATTCACTGGCCAACCCAGAATTCAGGTGGAAACAGTTGATTTTACGTCACTTGATTTTTCACAGAAGATCTCTATAGATCTATTGTGGACCAAAGCAATTTGTATGCTGGTCAAGTCATTGCCACTAATCCCCACTTGACCCTTGCCAGAGATTGGAAAATTACGGTTTCCAAATGTAAGACCTTTCTGGGCCTTTCCCTCCTCATGGGCATAACTAAAAAGAGTGAGTTGCGGTCATATTGGTCCACTGACCCAATTCATCATATGCCTGTATTCTCTGCCTCCATGGCCAGGGCTTGATATGAGCAGATCTTGCGGTTCATGCATTTTAATGACAATGAACTCTGTTGTCCTCGGGGTGAATATGATCAGCTCCACAAAATTCAGCCCCTTGTAAACCGCTTAAACCAACATTTAGCAGCCTTGTTTACTCCCAATTTAGTTTTCTGCATTGATGAGTGCCTGTTTAAGTTTTCTGGCCACTTGTCTTTCAAACCGTATCTTCCCAGCAAGCGTGCCAGATATGGGGTCAAGAGGTATAAGCTCTTTGACAGGGCCACAGGCTATACATATAGTTTTATATTTTACGAGGGAAAAGATAGTCACGTGGACCCGGAGAACTGCCCAGACTACATAGGGAGTGTTGGTAAGATTGTGTGGGACTTGGTGTCACCCTTATTCGGAAAGAGGTACCACTTGTACGTGGACAATTATTACACAAGCGCGACACTTTATAGTCACTTGTTTGATCATGGATTTGGCGCATGTGGCACCGCGCGATCTAATCACTGGGGCTTACCCCAGCGGCTTGTAGATTTCCGTCTTAGGCTGGGGGAATGAGCCTGCTTGAGAAGTAGTAATTTGTTTGCAGTGAAGTGGAGGGATAATCTGAATGTTTTCACTCTGTCCTCCCTTCACACAGACTCGACAGTCCACATTCAAATGGCGATTGGTGTTTTGGAGAAACCCTTCAGTGTCCATGAATATAAGCTTAGTATGGGAGGGGTGGACCTCAACGACCAGTTGATGGCGCCGTACTTAATTGCCCGTGAGGCCAGATGCTGGTATAAAAAAATGTCTGTATACTTATTCTAAATGACTCTGCTGAACACTTATGTGCTATACAAAGCGTCAGGATGAACAGGATCCTTCCTTAAATTCCAGGAAAAGATCGTCGCAGCCCTTCTGTATCCAGATGGTGCTGTGCCCCACCTTCCCAACGCAAATGCAGTAAGCTGGCTGCATGAGAGGCATTTTCCATGTGTCCTCCCTGGTACACCTGGAAACGCGGATACAGGCGTGACACCCGCTATTCTTGTCCCTCCTGTCCTGACAGACCTGGTCTTTGCATCTGTGAATGTTTTGAATGCTACCACACACTAGCGTAGGGTACAGCACTGCACAGACTAGGACACTCTTTTAAAGGGTCTCCAAAGATGCCATCGCATTTTGAGAGACCCGAACCTGGAACTGAACCGTTACAGTTACAAAACAAAGTGTATAAAATTATATATATATATATATATATATATATATATATCTCAAACATAGTCATCGTTTTTATTGTTCTTTCTCTCTCTCTATTCTTCTCTTTTTACTGTATTCTATGCTTAACTGCAATATTTTATTGTTACTATGTTTTATCATGTTTGTTTTTCAGGTATGTAATTCTTTTCGACTTTACTGTTTACTGTGTTTTATTGTTTTTTGTTTTCAGGTATGCCATTCAGCTGCAGCACTGATTTATTTATCTTGACAGCAACAGCGTTTACTCCCACGATACGTAAATCAGCAACTCCAGCGCTGTAGGAGGTGATTTCACCAACACAGTTAAAAAAAATAAATAAATAAATAAAAACATATATGCTGAAGCAGGGGTGGAGGAACGATTTGCCCCCAACATTAGGGGCGGATTGCCCCCATGCTTCGGCATATATTTTTTACTCTTTTCTTACCACAGATTGTTGTTTTATTGAGTTAATGTTTTTTTTTTGTTACCATTATTTTCTTTTCAGGTACACCATTCAGCTGCAGCACTTATTTTTTTATCTTGACAGCAACAGCGTTTGCTCTCACGATATGTAAATCAGCAACTCCAGGGCTGTAGGACGTGATTTCAGAACGGCTCCAATTATCTCTATGGCCTAAGAAACCGTAAACTACAAGCTTTTTTGAGGGCAGAGGAGAGATCTAGAGTCTAATGGACCCCAATTTTTTTTAAAGAGTACCTGTCATTACCTATTGCTATCATAAGGGATATTTACATTCTCTGTGATAACAATAAAAATGAAAAAAAATAAAAGGCACAGTGTAAAAATAAAATAAAAAAAGCAAAATAAATAATAAAAAAAAAAAAAAAGCAATCCCTGTCCCCCCATGCTCACGCGCAAAGGCGAACGCAAGCGTCGGCCTCGTGTCATATGTAGACAGCAATTGCACCATGTATGTGAGGTATCACAGCAAACGTCAGATCGAGGGCAGTAATTTTAGCAGTAGACCTGCTAAATAAAAATCTAAATCTAAAGTGGTAACCTATAAAGGCTTTAAAATGTATGTAATTTGTCGCCGCTGCACGGTTGTGTGCAATTTTAAAGCATGTCGTGTTTGGTATCTATGTACTCGGCATAAAATCATCTTTTATATTACACCAAACCTTTGGGAAATATAGTGTGTTTTAGTGCATTAAAATTCAAAATAGTGTTTTTTTTTTCCCAAAAAATTGCATTTGAAAAGTCGCTGCGCAAATACTGTGTGAAATTTTTTTGCAACACCCACCATTTTAATCTGCAGGGCCTTTTCTTTAAAAAAATATATAATGTTTGGGGGTTCAGAGTAGTTTTCTAGTAAAAAAAAAAAAATATTTGTCATGTAAATTAAACTGTCAGAAAGGGCTTTGTCTTCAAGTGGTTAGAAGGGTGGGTGATGTGTGGCATAAGCTTCTAATGTTGTGCATAAAATACCAGGACAGGTCAAAACTGCCCCAAATGACCCCTTTGTGGAAAGTAGACACCCAAAGCTATTTGCTGATAGGCATGTTGAGTCCATGGAATATTTTATATATTGCCACAAGTTTTGGGAAGATTACAATATTTTTTTTTCCACAAAGTTGTCACTTAAAGTGCTTTCACACTGAAATACCACCAAAAGAAACCTCTATTTGTGGGAAAGAAAGGACGCAAATTTTGTTTGGGTACAGCATTGCATGACCGTGCAATTACCAGTTAAAGCAGCGCAGTGCCAAATTGTAAAAAGTGCCCTGGTCAGGAAGGGGGTAAACCCTTCCGGGGCTGAAGTGGTTAAAAGAACAGGGAAACTGCCTGATCTGTCATATGGGACAACCATTATTGTTTTATTAAAACTGCATAGAGACCCACCCCTTAGGCTGTACCTCCATAAAGACTAATTTCTTTGTTAAATTTAGAATCCCACATTTTAATCAAAATTAAAAAAAGCCCCCCTCAGTTTAGTTATATTGTCAAATATACATAAAAAAAATCTAACTGGCTTTATGTCAGGTTAGTCAATTTTAAATATTAGGGTTTGTATATCATTTAAATATTAATATATGTATGGTTGTCCAAGGACAAAAACAGCCCTTAAAAGAGACGATTCAATGGATAATCAAATGAACCCATTAGCCTACAAATTTCAAAAGTTTTTATTACTTAAAAAATAATGCAACCAATAAAAAAATAAATAAATAAAACAACTTGCTACTTTAAAGCAAAACGTGGGTAAAGAAAAATAATAGATGCAAGGGGAGACAAACATATTAAAATCCAAAATTCACTTACCCCTAGAATACCAAGGACCAGTATACTATTGTGTACACAACCAGAAAGGCTTAGTCTATGCCTTGTACAAGGCGGCTCAAAAATATACAGTATAAGCCCCCCCTGCCCCAAAGCACCCCCTGTTTTGAGGGCATGTGGCCTGGTATGGTTTATGATGGGGGAGCGTTCACTTGTTTCCCCCCCCCACTTACCTGGCCTGCCAGGCTGCAAGCTTGGATAAGGGTCTGGTATGGATTTTGGGGGGGACCCCACTCCATTTTTTTTTTTTATTTTGCCATGGGGTTCCTCTTAAAATCTATTTGACTGACTGATGACTCATCCATTGTTAAAGACGCAGCGGCCGCTCCTTATCAACCAGCTATTCCCTGCGCCAGCGGTCAGGTGCATTGCTTCAGCCAAACAAGGCTTAGAATGCACTGTGCAGTGCTCAGTGCATTGTGGGGTGCTTGGCAGTTGAACATCCCGCCGAGCGCCCCGTTAATTCGGGTGTTCGGCAAACACCTGAACGGCCCTGTTCGGGGCCGAACCGATGCTCAGATCAAACCATTTGCCCATCACTGCTCTACAGTATATAGACTACTATCCAACTGTCTTGTAATATATTAAACTTTGTTTGAGGTAAGTCACCTAAAATAGACTTTCAGCTAAATTCTTTCTGTAACACACAGGAGGTATTTAATAAAATTTCAGCAGACAGAATTTGGAGCAGCTGTGCATGGCAATCGATCAGCTTCAATCTGCAGCTTGTCCAGTTACTGCCGGTTCACACAGGGGCGACTTGTCAGGCGACCTAGCCGCCTGACAAGTCGCCTCCCGTTCTGTACAATGGAACCGTTTTAATAGGAGCGACACAAGTCGCTCCGGCTTAAAAAAAGGTTCCTGTACTACTTTGGAGGCGACTTGCATAGACTTCTATACAGAAGTCGTTTTGCAAGTCGCTGTGGAAGTCGTGTGCAGGCGACCTGCAAGTCGTGCCGCCCCTGTGTGAACCGGGGCTTAAGCTTTGAGTATGAAAGATAAAAGCTGATTGGTTTCTATGCACAGCTGCTCCAGTTTTAAAGTGGTTGTAAAAGCGGTGCTTTTTTTTTTTTTTGCTAACCTGCAGGGGTAAAGGCATAATGTGCTAGTATGCATTGCATACTAGCTCATTATGTGAAACTTACCTGAAACGAAGCATTCCAGCGCTGCAATCTCATCGCTGGCGGCCACTTCCATCTTTACCAGTCTTCCTCTTGGGTCTGCGAGCTCCGCCTGTCTGACTGGCCGGAGCCGCGATGATGTCACTCCCATACATACGTGGGGGAGTCATCATTTACGGGACAGGATTCTGAAGGAAAGATCAGGGCGGATGCCATCAACTGCATATGTTAGAAGGCTGGCTGCAGCTAGCCTGAATTTGTAGGAGGAGTCTGAGGGCTATATACCCCTCCTCCTTCTCCATCAGATCCTTCGTCTGATCGTTTTCGGGTTAGCCAGCACGTCTCTTCCGGTCTTCGGCTAGCTGAATAGCATCACGGTCGGCTGCAGGAATCTCAGTTTCCCTCTCCCAGGGGTCGCGGTTCCGGCAGGTGCGGGCGGGTGGCATCTACGGAGGGCCTGCATCGGATGTCACCCGTCCCGCTTAGGTGGCAGCCTAAGCACAGCGGGGGGGGGGTCAGCCAGATCGCAAGGGGACCTTGGCTCAGGGGGGCTGTCCTGGATGTTTACTTCACGCTGTTCGCTGCCCCAATCGCTCCCCATTGTGCTGCAGTGGCAGCGGATGGGGGTGTCCGCATGTCGCAACATTTGGCAGGCAGTACTGCCTGCTAAACGTTGCCCATTCCCCTGCTTGGGGCCACGCCGCTAGTGCCCTGACACTGTGTGCAATACACATGCATCAGTGTGGGTCTTCAGGGGTTAAACATGCAGTAAAGATGACATAAACACCTTCTCATCGCCTGTCACCCCTTTTTATTCTATTCTGTGTCCTGGGGGACTGTGTGGTTCCAGAAACATTCATACCAGCAAGCCTGTCATTTCTGAATGCAGTTCTGTGAGCACTCGCATTGTTTGTTCTGTGGGCGTGAATGAATCCTTCACTTTTCCGCCCGCTTCTCCTGGTGTTTCACGCCAGGGGGGGTGATCGGCCGCCCGCCAGCTCCTCTCTCCTTGTGCAGTTCCGGCTTCATGAGGGGGCCGCTGAGAAAGTCAGCAAATACCATCCCCTGGATCTTTCTAGGGGGAGGGGGGTTCCTTTTCAATACTCACCCACCATTCCCCCAGTGCCTGAAACGTTGCGCTGGCAGAAGGTGTGAGCGGGCTGATCCTGCTGAGGTCATAGTACAGACACACCCTCCGCCAGCTTGATCTCTGGTGTGCTGGGGATTCTGGGTAACATAGTTGGCGCGGCTCCTAAAAATCAGCAGGTGCTGTCATGTGTGCAGTTGCTGCATGTTCAGTCATAACTGGTGCTGTCACAAGCGGGTTCCAGTCACAGCGGGTCAGGCACAGTTGTTCGGTCATGGCATTTTCCTGTCATAGCAGATCGCTTAAAGCAGTTCTTGTTAGCGTGGTCTGGGGGCCTGTCATAGCGGTTCTGTCACAGTGGGTTCATAACAGCTCTTCTGTCACAGCGTTTCCTGTCACAATGTTCCTGTCACAGCGTTTTCTGTCGTAGCATTTTCCCGTGTAAGTTTCGTTCGTAGTAATTTTTCCTGTCGTAGCATTTTCCACTGTAGCTGTCATTCGTAGCATTTCGTTCGTAGCGTTTTCCTGTCATATCGATTTTCCTGTAGTAGCATTTTCCTGTATAGCTTCATTCGTAGCATTTCGTTCGTAGCGATTTTCCTGTCGTAGCTTTCATTTGCAGCATTTCCTGTCGTAGAATTTTGTTCGTAGTGTTTTTCTGTCGCAGGGTTTTCCCTTGTAGCTGTCATTCATAGCATTTCCTGTCGTAGCATTTCGTTCGTAGCATTTTTTCCTGTCATAGCGATTTTCTGTCGCAGCATTTTCCCGTGTAGCTTTCATTCGTAGCGATTTCCTGTCATAGCGATTTTTCTGTCGTTGCATTTTCCCGTGTAGGTTTCATTCATAGCTTTTCCTGTCATAGCTTTTCGTTAGTAGTGTTTTTCCTGTGTAGCTTTCATTCACAGCATTTAGTTCGTATCGATTTTCCTGTCATAGCGATTTTCCTGTTGTAGCTTTCATTCGTAGCATTTTCCTGTGTAGCTTTCTTTTGTAGCTTTGTCCTGTAGCAGCATTTTCGTTCATAGTATTCCTGTCATAGCATTTCTGTTAGCTAGTGCTCACATCAGGGTCTGTCACGTCTACGGATCCTTACGGGCTGAGGTTTTGTTTTTAATTAATTGTCGTCCCATAATCTTCTCGCCCACTACATACATCATACGATGCACGTTGATTTCATTACACTTGTACGACTACCCACCACGGTCTGTGGGTACACCAGCCCTGAGGGTTTCAGTTTTCCTATCTGTCTGTTTTCTGTCATAGCCTTTCATTCGTAGCATTTCTGTCAGCTAGTGCTCACATCCAGGGTCTGTCACGTCCACGGATCCATGCCGGCTGAGGTTTTGTTTTTAATTAATTGTCGTCCCACAATCTTCTCGCCCATATACCATACATCATACGATGCACGTTCCTTTCATTACACTTGTACGTCTACCAACCACAGTCTGTGGGTACACCAGCCCTGAGGGTTTCAGTTTTCTACCTGTCTGTTTTTTCTGTCGTAGTATTTCGTTCATAGCATTCCTGTCGTAGCATTTCTGTTAGCTAGGGCTCACATCCAGGGTCTGTCACGTCTACGGATCCATATGGGCTGAGGTTTCGTTTTTAATTGATTGTCGTCACACAATCTTCTCACCCGTATACCATACGTCACACATGCACATTCTCCATTACACCTTTACTACTACGCACCATGGTCTGTGAGTACATCAGCCCTGTTGTGTTCGTTTTTAATTACCTGTCTTTGCGCTGCAGGTAGCTCGGGCTCGCTCACTGCATACACTAGGGTGGTTGTCATTAGGTTCACATTCACGCGCTGTTGGTCTTGTCATTTCTGCACTTACATCCTCACACTTGTCAGGTACGTAAGGGTGTTGTTGTTCATGGGTTGGTTGTCTGTTCTCATTTCTCCAGTTTGTGTTTCCTTAGTTCAGGGCATGACCAGCGTTCCGGAAGCGACAAATTCGCATTCATCTCTCCAATGCCGCATGGGGGTTCAGTGCATGGTAGCACCCCATCAGGTAGGGGTGGGACCATACCAAACTAATTGCTGGGTTTTATCACTGGTGTATCCCTTTCTTACTGGGGTGAGCAGTACTTTTTTAGGTTGTTATTCCAAACTCCGTCCCAACCTCTTCCATCCACCAGCACAACACATGTTTCCATGCTTGATTCATGCAGTACTTAATGCGCTCTCTACGTCCATACTACAATTGTTAGACAGGTTGAAGGGGTTCATAGCCCACTCGGCTAGAGTGGAGATGTCAGCTGCGACCCCAGCTCCTGCTCTTCTCAGGGCACCTGCAGGTAATGTTGGAATTTCTTCAACAGTGGCATGTGGAACTGGGGGCCAGCCTGGTCACAGGCAATCAATCTGGCCAATGGTTCTTCATCCAGAGTATTCTGAGGGCTTCTACCAAGGGTGGGAAGGTTTCATAGGTTCATGTCTCTGGCTTTCGCTGCATATTGCCTCTGCAAATTTGGCCATCCGCCAACACTATCAAGCATCTATCAGGTGACCAGCATTTCAGGCCCCTACAAACTCCTGTCAGTATGTCCATTTTTGCAGCTCACCCTCTCTAAGCCATCATAAAGGGTAGTCAGGGATGTTCTCTTTGGCACTTTGTTACCGGCCAGGTTTTTCGTGGGGTTTCAGTCTTCCTGTCTCCTACCCTTGGTGCAGTTACCAGTTAGTGCTCTTGCCACGTTCCTTTACTACTCTTACAACTTTCCCATGATTAGAATAGAGGGACAAGCCAGGGGTTTGTGGTCTCATTACCATACCACAGTAATGGTGTCGGTTTAAAGGATACGTCCTTCTCTGCAATATTCCTCTGGTCAGCTATTTCGGCCTTCCCCATGCATCCTCTCACCATGAACAGTTCATTCTCATATCCAGGTTCCCCTTCCATTTTAGGCTCATATCCTAAACCCTTTTCTTGATGTTCGTCTGGATCGGAGGCACTTTGTGGGTCCCGAACAGGGGGTACCTTCTTTTATCAGGTACATGGGGCGCTGGAGATCCTCCTGTTTTAGCAGTTACACGTAATCCCCGTTTTGTAGTCATCCGGGCTTTCGCTATTTCTGGGCAGATGGCTGTTGCTTCATTGTAGCTTTCACATCACATCTACTTTGGGTCTTTTTGCCCTCTTTTAGACATACTGACCAGCCAGGCCAAGGCACACCTCAGGTCTTGGTAGGCTAGTTAGGATTATAGCATTTCCAAGTGAGGACTCTGACTACAAGTTAGAAGGCTGGCCGCAGGCCAGCCTGAATTTGTAGGAGGAGTCTGAGGGCTATATATCCCTCTTCCTCCTCCTCCATCAAATCCTTCGTCGGATCATTTGCCACCCACCCGTTCCCCCATGCTTTCATTATTTCATTTACATTTCATTCATATTCATTCAGGGTATGCACTTTTAGGCATACTGACCAGCCAGGCCAAGGCACACCTCAGGTCTTGGTAGTTAGGATTCTCGCATTTCCAAGTGAAGACTCTAACTACAAATAGTAAAAATCTCCTAAGCAGTGCACGTTCAGGAGATATTTACAGTACCTATAGGTAAGCCTTATTATAGGCTTACCTATAGGTACAAGCTATAGGTTTACAACCAATTCAATAGATTCCCCTCAATGTGTCAAGCAACCGTTTTGCTGGCAGTTGTAGCCCTTTCTATTTGTAAACTGTAAAAAAGGTAGTTCAGTTTTATTTGTATTATTGATATGATGAGATAAAATACAGACATTGTGCTGGCAATGGGTTTTGGCACATTTGTGTATAGTTCTACATCTGTCTAGCTTTTGTTGTGAATACCAGTATTATTGTATGTTTTTCAACTTTTTTAATTTAGTAAAACAAGTTTTGAAAAATCTAATAGGAAAGGCTTTGGAGGGTGGGGATATAAAGATATTACCGGTACCTATCAGGAGAACTTTTTAACTTTAAGTTTACATTTAGGTTGATTTACAAAAGGAATAGAACATGTTTGCATTGCAAAATAAATGTTCACTTTCCAAGGAATGTTTTGCTTAACTGACGTCAATAATTTTCCTTGCTCATGATTGGATATTCTTTGCAAAGTGAATTTTCCCTACATTCGCTAAGCTAATTGAAAACTTTCTTGCAAAGTGAACATGATCTATTCCTTTAGCAAATCAACCTAATGGCGTCATTGACAGCTGAAAATAATAATATTTATGTAGATATAAATATGTATTAGAGGTTTGCAAATAGAAAAATGCTTAGTGACATTGTTCACAAAGTAAGCACAAATGCCATGCAGATGCCTTGTGTATTAGTTAGGTTGACCTAACAGTTTAAATTATTTTAAAATTAATTATTATTATTTATAAGTTAAATACAATTTGATTTAAAAAAAATGCTTGTCACTGCATGTGTGAATTCACCCTTTTTGCTGTCTGTGACTCCATTGGGAACATTTCCCCTCACTTTTTATCATTGTGACACCGGGGCAAGAAATTATGGTAATAGAGATAACTGGGAAAAAGAAGACAAAGACAGCAATAAAACTTTTGGATAGAGAATTTGATGGTGCAGGAACTCTTTGTAGATGCTACTTGGTACCTATATATTATATGGTAATATAAAATAAAACTCTAGTATTATGCCAGGTATCTGGGTGATGTGTGGGCTGTTTCCATACACGGAGGGACCTCCTCCTTCAACATTTCAAACTTGACCATGGATATTCCATATATTTCCTTACCCTCTACTGGAGCACACTAGTCCCTCTGTACAAGGACAATAATTCAGAGTAGTGCCATAATCTTCACCATATGTGATCACATTTAGCAGGCTTCTGGTCTGACTGTGGCACTGTTCTCCTTCAGATGGGAATGGAATACACACCGGAAATGAATATGCTGTCAACAGAAAAAGGAATTGTTGGGTATAGTGCAAAGTTGAACACAAGGGGAAAAAAAAGATCTTTGTAGGCTCCTCCAACACTGCAAGGGTTGAAGTAGTGCCAACCCTAGCAACAATATGGGCCATTGCGTTTAATTGGAAAAGTCCATCTGTACCTTTTGTACAGATTAAAGACAGAATCAATGCTATTATGTTGTCAGTAATAATTTTTCACACTCTTTCTGATTACATGCATACCTTTCATGCAAAATGGGATACCTGGTCTTCTATTTTTAATACAATAGCAGACTGTTTTTTTCTTATCTTTTTGTACATATTTCTTACTATGGCTTGTTGGCTTGATCACAAATGATATGTCTTATGTACCCTTTATTATTTTTTTTTTTATGTTTATTTACATTTTATTTTGTGTTTGTTTATTGGATGAACATATTATAGAACAAAAATGTTTTCTCCATTTGATCTATGTTTATTATAGCATTGTAAACGTATCAGTTCTTAGGCCCCTTTCACACGATCGGACCGTTCAGGTCCGCCTGTCAGTTTTGACGGCGGACCTGAACGGGCGCTCCATGTTAGTCTATGGAGCGTCGGATGTCAGCGGCGACATGTCCGCTGACATCCGACCCGGTCCGATCCGCTGAAGAGCAGACGGATGGCCCTACGTCCAGGTCCGTCGCTATCGGATCGGAGGAGATCTGACGAAAACGGACACGCTGTCCGTTTTTGTCCGATCTCTCCATAGGTGGCAGCGGCACCTGACAAGCCCCTCCCCGCTCAGTGAGCAGAGAGGGACCTGTCATCCGCCGGCTCAGCGGAGATCAACGGACAGATCTCCCGCTGAGCCGGCGGACCGAGGCGGGCTCCGTAGAAACGGAGTCCGCCTCATGTGAAAGGGGCCTTATGCCTACTAAATGATATATTTTGTCAAACATACTGTAGATGTTTATATTTTGTAATAGTATCTGACATACAGTACGTTATTTCTTCAATAAACAGTTTGTAAACAAAAAAGTAGTACCAATCATCTTGTTTTCACATCAACAGATCAGCATCCATTAGAGTTTACCAGTATGTTAAATGGTTCCTGTAGAAACACTTAGAAAAAATCTCACTTTTACCCTTAGGGCTCTTTCACACGGGTGGTCCGCTTTGCTCACCGGGGGATCGATCCGCTGATCCCTGCTGAGCAGGCGGATGACAAGTCTGTCTTCGCTCACTGTGCAGAAAAAGACCGGTCAGAGCGCCGCTCTCCTCTATGGGGAGATCGGATGAAAATGGACTGCCTGTCCATTTTCATCCGATCCCATCGCATCGGATCCGCTAGACGGATGGAAAATAGGGTCTCCATCCGTATTTTAGGGACAGGATCGGATAGCGGCGGGTGTCAGCGGACATGTCACCACTAACATCCGCTGCTCCATAGAGGTGAATAGAGTGTCCGATCAGGTCCACCTGAAAACTGACAGGCGGACCTGACCAAAAAGCCCATGTGAAAGGGGCCTTATTCAAATGCATCCCCTGATTCTTATGCACTGCTTCTACCAACTTCCTGCTGGGAAGCGTGCATTAATAAGCTCATTATTCATTCAATTACATTCATCGGGGATACATGTCTCATCAAAACTAGAGCACATATGTCCACTGTCATTGATAAATTGCTGATGAGGACTCTGGGCCAAAGCACGCATTGCCCTAAAGTCAGATCCTGGAAACATGGACCAAAGTGTGGCTCCATGGGACCTTGTAAAGGAAAGGAGCCACCCTAAAATTGGGGTGTTGGGGCCAGCACTTGTAAATTATGACTCGATGGACAGACTGATGCATACTAGACAGACAGGTGAATAATTTCTGATTGCTTGTTAAAGATTAATGGGTCTTGCAAATTAATTTTTGTGAAATGAGTAGATTAGGATCGGGAAGACATAGATATCATTATTATTATTATTATAAATATCTATTATTTTAACTCACATACTTTGTGTTTTGGAGCAACAGAACCCAGAGGAGCATTGTTCTTCTGAAGGATCACATCTTGTTTTGCCAGAGACCAGGCCTTTTGTACATCTGCCCCCGGAGCACACCTGCCCTGGGCAACATTCTTCATCTTGCCGACAGTCCTGATATAAATGACAAAGGGGACCATCAGCACTTTAAGGCACAGTGTATACTGGCTAGGTGACATTTTAACATATCCGGGTAGATCTATCTTAATGACAATACACACAGTAACTTCTCTGCACAAAAATAGAAGGAACATGCACAAATTAATCTAATAAAATACTAGAACTGTTTGCCATCAGAGCAGTTATGCCGCGTACACACGGTCGGACTTTTCGTCTACAAAAGTCCAACGGACGCTGACGGACTAAAGTTGGCTGGTAATCCGATCGTGTGTGGGCTGCTTCGGACTTTCAACGTACTTTTTTAGCCTCAAATCCGACGTACTTTAGATTTGAAACATGCTTTAAATCTTTACGTCGTAACTACGACGGACCCCGAAGTCCGCTCGTCTGTATGCTAGTCCTACGGACAAAAAAACGACGCATGCTCATAAGCAAAAACTAAACGGAAGCACTCGGTCTAGTAAAACTAGTGTTCGTATTGTAGGTAGCACATTCATCACGCTGCAAAATCTGTGATCGTTGAATGCAGCGCATTTTATTTCTTCTTTACGAATGCTCTAAAGAACGAAGGTGTTTTGCTGTTCATAATCAGAGTTCTCCCAAACTGATTTCTGAATTCTTTTTCTCTTTGATCTCATGAATGATATAGTATGCTTTTTATAAACAATGTTTCCATACTAATAATACTTTTTCCCTTTTTTTTTTTTTTTATGTTTGTAAAGTTACCACAAAGAACCCATTATTCTTTTTTTTTTTTTTTTCTAGTGATTATTTTTTAATTTTTAGATAAAGTTAACCCAAAGCACCGTTTTTGTTTATGTATATATTTTTTTTTCAAGACTTACCACTTGAACATTCTTAACATTAGTAATGTATTTTTGGTGTGTTTTTTTAAAACTCAATGAGATTGTTGTCCCTTGTTAATTTAACATTGTGTGTAAAATCAATGATTTAAAAGAAAACACATAAAAGTCTTTTGCTAAACTCAAAAAAGATCCATTTATTCATGGTCAAAATAAAATAAAGAGGAAGTCAACGCTGGAAAAAGTCGGTGTACAAGAAAATTGGGATCTTGAGGAGTCCATATAAGAGGGAGCACAATCTGGTCCAAGAATCCCAGAGATCAACAGCACCAGCAGATGATCTAGATGTCCCCAGACTGTGGTCCTACAACAGCCTGCGTCTTCTGTCAGACCAGACTGAACCCAGGTCATCACTTTCTTCTCTTCCCTGCAGCCTTTCCTCCACGCTGCCCTGCAGCCTTCCCTGCAGCCTTCCCTGTAGCCTTCCCTGTAGCCTTCTTTTGAGGCTGTGGCTCTGGTGTTTCAGTTGTGGCAGGAGGAGGAGGAGGAGGAGGAGGAGGAGGAGGAGGAGGAGGGGGGGGGGCTGCCTCATGTAGTTGGGTGTTTTTGGTTAGCGTGCCCTGCAGCCCCTTATGGATTGTTTCCCCAAATAGGCGCTCACAAATGAGGCGCTGCTCCCAATCCATCTGAAGAAGCCTGCTGGCTAAGTAGCAGCCATAGGCTTCTTCCGCTTCTGGGGGGCTTGTTAAAAAACGGGTGGCCTGTTGCATGAGGCGCAGGGATGCGTCCTGTGTGACCATCCCCTTCTTGGCCCTTTTTTTGGGAAGGTGGAGGGGAGGCACTTGGGATTGGGTGAGGCTCCTACTGGGCCCAGCCACCTCACTTGGCCCAGCCACCTCACTTGGCCCAGCCACCTCACTTGGCCCAGCCACCTCACTGGGAGCAGCCACCTCCTGCCTGACACTGGGCCCAGCCTCCTCCAGGATGATGGTGAATCCGGCCTCCTCCAGGCTGTCCATGGGCCCGGTCTCCTCCTGCCTGCCACTTTCCCCACATTCCTCCTGGATGGACTCATCCTGTGTATAAAAAAAGGACAATAGTTTTAGTTTCTTTTTTTGGGTTCATCAATGACACACAGTTTGCTTCTCATGACTAGCAAATTCAATGTGAATACATCTCTTTAATAAAAGAGTCTAATCAGACACCCTAATTATTTCAAGCAGGTGCCAAACATATTTAGTCACTACTATCATTTGATATGTATACACAATTTGGAGTGCTAAATTATTTGAGACAATTATAACATCCAGTTAACATCATTAATATTAGTACAGTAAATCTTTGTTAAAATAATTTACCTGACTCCAGATGGTCATATCCGGTTCATCCAGGATGGAAGACCCAGCTTGCTCCTCATCAGCCTCTGCTGGGGTGGAGGGAAGGGTGGAGGGAAGGGTGGAGGGAAGGGTTGAAAGTGATGCCCTGGCTTCATTCTGGTCATCAAGAAAACGGAGTTGTTTGTAGTACCACAGCCTGGGTACATAAACATCATCTGCTGATGCTCCTGATCTCCTTGATTCCTGGATCTTCCTATGCTCCCTTTTATACATGTTCCTCAAGACCCCAATTTTCTTGTACACTGTCTCCATTGTTGCTCCAGGGATGGTCTCCTGGACAAAGGACAGAAGTCTCTCCAGCGTTGACTTCCTCACATGCTTGTTATAATACTGAGGGTGTTTCACCTCCCACAAATTCCTCATCTCTCGATACTTTGAAATAAAAGAAGTAAGGAACTCTGGATCCTTCAATAGGGGATTCATTATATCTGGAAAAGAGAAAGTCACAAGACCAAAAAAACTTATTATATGTTTCTGCTAACCCCTCATCATCTTCTCCCTATGTAGGCCTCATCAATCTATCAAGCCATATAGGCCGCTTGCTACAAAGTCATGACCATAAACCCCCCCCAAAAAAAATATATATCTCAAATTACCTTCGTTTTGGAACGTCCTGGTCCACTATCACCTACGCACAGAACGTACGTACGACACGCGCGAAAGGCCCTCCTTTATACACTACGCATGTGTGAAACTCCGCCTGCGTCGCCCGCCCCTGACGTTCGAAATGAACTCATGTTCTCCGCCCCCTAATTTGACGCACAGAACGTACGTACGACACGCGCGAAAGGCCCTCCTTTATACACTACGCATGTGTGAAACTCCGCCTGCGTCGCCCGCCCCTGACGTTCGAAATGAACTCATGTTCTCCGCCCCCTAATTTGACGCACAGAACGTACGTACGACACGCGCGAAAGGCCCTCCTTTATACACTACGCATGTGTGAAACTCCGCCTGCGTCGCCCGCCCCTGACGTTCGAAATGTACTCATGTTCTCCGCCCCTTTTTTGTTACGGCGCGTAGTGGAGTTAAAGAATGGCGGAGACACCTGAAATGTTGACGACCTCAGGTAGTGGAGACAGCCCGCAGGCTGGAACGTCTGGAACGTCAACCAAATCTGTGAGGCCTAGATTTAAGGCCTCTAATATGAGTTTCAAAGAGATGGTGGAGATGGTGGCCATTCTTCGCAAAGACGACTATGATGGCAATTATGGGCCGTACGCACGGCCAAATTTGCGCAAGGCCAAAATCATGGCAAAGGTCGTGGACACTTTGCAGGCATCATTTGGGGTCCAGCGCTCCAAGGATCAATTGCGCAAAAGATGGTCTGACCTGAAAATCAGGGAGCCGGATCAATACCGACGTATCCGGAAAGTTCTTAAAAAAAGTAAGTACTTGTCGTGTTTTTCTCTTGTGTTTATTACCTTGTATACTGCTCCATGTGCTTTTCCTTTCTATACGATTTTTGTTCATCGTTCTAAACGATCTTTGAAGAAACCTCGTTACATATCCATATCTATATATCTATCTCTCTATCTATCTCTCTATCTATCTCTCTATCTATCTCTCTATATCTATCTCTCTATATCTATCTCTCTCTCTATATCTATATCTATATAGATAACAATATAAATATATAAAAATATAAAAATATAAATATATAAAAAAATATAGAAATATATATATATATAAATATATATATATATATATATATATATATATATATATATATATATATCTATATATATATATATATATATATATATCTATATATCTATAATATATCTATATATATATATCTATTATATATCTATATATATATATATATTATATATCTATATATATATCTATAATATATCTATATATATATATATCTATATATATATATTATATATCTATTTTAAATTCTCTTAATTTTTTGGATTTACATTTAGTTAGATATTTAGAGATTTTGTTACAGATATAGAGAGAGATCAAAAGATTATTAACTATATTTTGAGATATTGATATCTATCTATCCGGTATGTCTTTATAATTTGAAATATTGAACTAAAATAGGAACTCTACACAAACCACTTCACTACAAATGTTGGAAAATTATTATGTCCTAAAATATCTGTGTGCTAATTAGATTACTAATTTTTTGTTTCACATAGGGGAAAAATCACTCAGCCAACCAAAAGAACACAGTCCACCCCAAGCAAAACAGGATTGGGCAATCAGTCCAAGTCCCATTGACGATGTGGAGGAAGGAGAGGTGGGCGACATGGGCACCCCACCAGGTGAGTGTCTGACACACCAGCTTACGTTAATCTATGCATGGCTGCCTTTTGTTTAATTGAATTTGTCTACTCTATTTTAGGGGATCTGCTTCATTCAAGCAACAGTGACACCCCCGAGGATGTGGAGGAATTAGGCTACATGGCCACCCCACCAGGTCAGTGTCTGAGACAACAGCTTTAGTTCTGGTAAGGTAAACTATGTATGTGTGCATATTTGTAAAGACATTTTTTGGTTTCATTCCACTTTAGGAACAACAAGAAGTGACCATTTCACCTCGGAAAGTGCCCAACGTCTAATTGGTCAAATAATGGGCTGGAATCAAGACATGGATCAAATGCGTAATAGGCTGGATCGTATGCAGCAGGAAATGAAGGACATGATTGATGTTTTGGGTCGAATCTAAATGCCCTTTTTTAAACCCCAAAACATCAATCATGTCCTTCATTTCCTGTTTTGCTGACCCCATTCTGGGCCTTCTCTTTGTTTTTTTGGCCTAACATAAATGGCTGTTTAACCTAATGTCAAAAAGGAGGGCTGTCAAAAATCCACAAAAAAATAAAAATTGATTTTAAAAAACCCAAAAAAATAAAAAAAAGTGATTTTAAAAAACCCAAAAAAAAATAAAAAAAAGTGATTTTAAAAAACCCAAAAAAAAATAAAAAAAAGTGATTTTAAAAAACCCAAAAAAAAATAAAAAAAAGTGATTTTAAAAAACCCAAAAAAAAATAAAAAAAAGTGATTTTAAAAAACCCAAAAAAAAATAAAAAAAAGTGATTTTAAAAAACCCAAAAAAAAATAAAAAAAGTGATTTTAAATAACCCAAAAAAAAAAAAAAAATTAATTTTCAAAAACCAAAAAAAGTAAAAAAAATTGATTTGAAAACACCAAAAAAATTAAGAAAATTAATGTTAAAAAACCCCAAAAAAAACAAAAAAAATGATTTTAAAAAACAAAAAAAAAAAAAAAAAAAGAAAACTTGCTTTTAAAAAAAAACAAAACTTGATTTTCCAAAAACAAAGCCTGTTTTTGAAAATCCAAAAGCCCAAAATATTTTTTTGTGGATTAGGTAGAAATATTTCAATATAATTATATTTTGCTACATCATTAAGATACCATTATATTTTTGTCTCGGAACATTTTATACTAAATGCAGAACTGAATGCATACCAACCATTAATAAAAACATCTCCTTTTATAGGATTTTAACAAATGTGTGGTTTGTTATTTCAAGGCTCAGTATCAGTTTGGTTATAATTGTCAAAAAGTTGTTTACAGTGGCAATGGAGCTTATTTAGACATTTTTAAAATTCTAATACAGTTGGCACTACAACTGCTCGACCATAACCTAGGAGACAGCCCAAAAGAAAGGCAAGCAATAAATATAATGCCAGATTTCAGCAATATTTTTTTTATTGTAAAAAAAATTATATATCCTGGCCCATTGCAATGGCCCCCCTACCCATAAAATAATCAACATATTGCTGTCTAACCTGACGGGAACTTTGGGGGGCCAAGCCAGTACGGACAGTATCCAGGCCTGTAAGGTTGGCTTCTATTTGTCCGGCCTCAGGCCCAACTGTGCCTATATAATTGGCAGAATGCTTATTTAAAAAGTTGTGCAGAATGCAGCATGATAAAATTATAAAATTAAGTTTGTATTCCGCCAAATTAATGGCTGTTTGAAACAGGCGGAACCGGCTGGCCAGAATTCCAAACGCATTCTCAACCACTCTTCTAGCTCTGGCCAGCCGGTAATTAAAAACCCTCCTCTCCGGGGTGAGGGTTCTTTGGGGGAATGGCCTCATGAGGTGCTTGCTCAGAGCGAAGGCTTCATCGGCAATGAAGACAAAGGGGAGTCCTTCCACGTTATCCTCATCAGGTGGCAATCCCAGGCCACCACTCTGGAGACGCTGGCAGAACTCCGTCTGGGCAAATACTCCTCCATCCGACATCCGGCCATTCTTCCCCACGTCCACATATAAAAAATCATAGTGTGCCGACACCACCGCCATTAAAACAATACTGTGGAACCCCTTATAATTAAAATAATATGACCCCGAATGGGGTGGTGGCACAATGTGGACATGTTTCCCATCTATAGCCCCTCCACAATTGGGAAAGTCCCAACGGCTTGCAAAATGGGATGCCACAGTCTGCCATTCCTGTGGCGTTGAAGGAAACTGGGGAATCAAACAAGAAAACAAAAATCAATTAATTTGGAAGCTAACATTGCAAGAAAATTAGACAATTAAAAACATTATTCCCCAGCATCAGTATAACATTCAATAATTTAATTCTTCTGGAATAACTAATATGGAAAAAGGCACACTTATCAGATTGCTCACCCCCTCTGATAGAACATTGATTACATTTTAGGGGGTTGTGAAATCCCCAAAAAAAATTACTTTAACAACACGCAGGAATTTAGGGATAACAAAGGCTACAAGACTGCAGTTGTCGCACTCTGCAGGTGCAGTTGCAAACCAGCTTACAGTAAATGAGGTAATGTCAAAAGGCATTCATGTTGTAAACAGTACACAATCACATGCAAGGGCAATTAATGAAAACACTTTGAGGCTTGCATATGATTTGATGATGGAAATCAGCAGAGCTTCTGCTCATTTACTAAAGCAATGGAACAAATGCACTTGTAGAGTGCACATGCATTTTGCAAAGTGCAACATAGATTTGCTTTAGACAAATCAACACCACAGAACATTCAAGCAAATTTTAACGAGGGTGGGGGTGGGGGGGTTGTGAAATCTAGCTAATTGCTAATTAGCAGCACACTATTTGGAGTGAGTTCAGGTGGGGGGGGGTTGTGAAATCTAGCTAATTGCTAATTAACAGCACACTATTTGGAGTGAGTTCAGGTGGGGGGGGGGGGGTTGTGAAATCTAGCTAATTGCTAATTAACAGCACACTATTTGGAGTGAGTTCAGGTGGGGGGGGGGGGGTTGTGAAATCTAGCTAATTGCTAATTAGCAGCACACTATTTGGAGTGAGTTCAGGTGGGGGGGGGGGGGTTGTGAAATCTAGCTAATTGCTAATTAACAGCACACTATTTGGAGTGAGTTCAGGTGGGGGGGGGGGGGGGTTGTGAAATCTAGCTAATTGCTAATTAGCAGCACACTATTTGGAGTGAGTTCAGGTGGGGGGGGGGGGGGGTTGTGAAATCTAGCTAATTGCTAATTCTAAGCACACTAAATACACTCCAACAAAATACATTCAAAATGAGTAGACTAGGTGGATATGTTCCCATCACTTCATGCTGGGAAGGTTATTGAAGGAAACTATACATGCATGACAAAAAATAACAGGAAAAAATCCCAGCATGTGTGAGGATAAAAAGGGGACATTCACACTATATTGCAATGATGGGAAGTAGTGTTTGAAGCAAGAAATACATTACTTTATCAAAGATTACATAAAAGAACATGTGATGCTAATAAACTAAAAATAGCTTACCTTAATATAGTCCTTCTGCAGGACCTGTATGATGGCAGAACAGGTCTCTGGGATAATGATCCCCAGAGCCTGGGGGGAGATGCCTGTCGAGAACTTAAGGTCCTGCAGGCTTCTCCCTGTGGCCAAATACCGCAAGGTAGCGACCACCCTCTGCTCCGGAGTGATGGCTTGCCTCATGCAGGTATCCTGCCTGCTGATATAGGGGGTCAGCAAAGCCACCAAACGATCAAAAACGGGGTCCGTCATCCGGAGAAAGTTCCTGAAATCCTCAGGATTATTCTCACGGATCTCACGGAGCAAAGGCATGTGACAGAACTGGTCACGCTGAAGCAACCAATTCTTGGTCCATGAACTCCTCCTCGCCCTGTTCATGGACTGGTCTTGGGCTGAAGAATAAACTACAGCACCAAGCACATACAATGCACGAGCTCTACGACGAGTACGTACAGGTAACATGGCTTCAAAACGGTCGGCTGGTCAGAACGCACTAAACAGAACGCACTGAAGAACAGCAAGGCCTGTGAAGAACGACCTGAAAATCAGGAACGAGCGGCCAATAAAACAAAGATTTCTCAATGCCAACTGACCAAACGCACTGAAAAGCAGATACAAACCTCACAAGCACAGACTGAACACCAGTTAAAACGAACTGAAAAATACGAGTCTCACAAGCGCGAATCGTCTCTCACCAAACTTCTACTAACACGAGATAAACACGAGATTAGCAGAAGGAGCCCAAAGGGTGTCGTACGGGCTATTGAACTTCCGTTTTATAGTCTCGTCGGACTTGGTGTACGTCACAGCGTACTAAACTGGCGTACTTTTGTGTGGTCGTGTGTGGGCAAGTCCGTTCGTAAGAAAGTCTGCCCCAAGTCCGCCGAAGGTACGCCGGAAGTATGTCGGGCAGGCTGTCCGACTTTTGTAGCTGCAAAGTCCGACCGTGTGTACGCGGCATTAGTTTTAGAAACAATATAAGCATTATGTACATACACACACTATAGATATGCATATAAAAACAGATTATATAGTCATGGCCAAAAGTATTGGTACACCAGCACCTTTTCCCAAAGTGTTCACATTTGCTGTGTTATGCCTCGTACACACAAACAGAATTTCTGTCAAAAAAAGTGTGATGGGAGCTTTTGGTCGGATATTCCGACCATGTGTATGCTCCATCCAACTTTTTCTGTCTGAGTTTCCGCCAGCAAAAGATTGAGAGCTGGTTCTCTATTTTTCCAACTGAAAGTTCTTGACGGAAATTCCGTTCGTCTGTATGCAATTCCAACGCGCAAAAAAAATGCATGCTTGGAAACAATTTGACGCATGCTCGGAAGCATTGAACTTAATTTTCTCGGCTCATGGTAGTGTTGTATGTCACCACGTTCTTGATGGTCAAAATTTCAAAGAACTTTTGTGTGATCGTGTGTATGCAAGCTAAGCTTGAGCGGAATTCCGTTGGAGAAACCATCCAAGAAATTCCGCTCATGTGCACGGGGCATAATACTGTTAAGTAAAACTGACATGATTAAAGGGCATTCATTATTCCTAATTCTATAGTCCACACAACAGACATGTTGGTTTTTCTTTATGATTTAACATATTCTTGTAATTATTAAACCAAGTAAAAATTGCATGCGCATCATTTTGATACCCCTAATTTATTATTTCATTGCTCGTCCTTCTGGGGCAGTAACTGCAATCAAGCATATTCTGTAGCTCTAAATAAGCCCTACTTACTAAACTTCTCCAGTGACAACATGCCCCACTCTTCTTGAGAAAATTGCCACATTTGTCTTGCATTTGATGTTTTTCTTCCAGCTGAGTTTCAATTATTTCCATAAATTCTCTATTGGAATCAGAACAGGATTTATAGTAGGCCCCTTCACAACACTCCAATGCCTGCCTTTCAACCACTTTTTGGGTTCTCTTAAAGCGGGGGTCCACCTATCTTTTTTTTTTTTTTTTAGTTCATTCACAAACTTTTCTTCTCAGCATTACATACTCACATATTGTGTGTAATATGTCTGCCTGTGTCAGATTTTGTCGGAAAGAATAACTTATATTATTCACTGCAGGCGGTTTCCATCTTCATTGTGGGCATTTGAAGCCCACAAGCATTTATTTCCTGGATGTGGTGAATGCTGTGCTCCCAGCATTCACCGCTTGTTCCCGCACATGCTCAGTGGCATCCTGGGAAGCCTGAGACTAGCTCCCAGGAGTCTGGGAGAGGCTAGAAACACGCCTACTCTCACGGGAAGAGAACCAGGAAGTGCAAAGAAGAATAGAAAAATAAAAGGTAATTACGGCGATTTAAATTTTTTTTAAACGGCATGTCAGCATCTAGGCAAGGAAGAGAATACATACAGATATTGTTCAAAATTTGGGTGGAACCCTGCTTTAAATGTATACTTTGAGTCATTATTATGCTGGAGGGTTAATGAACTGTGACTGAGACAAAGCTTTCTAACGTTTGATTCTAGAATGCCTTGATAGTCTGCTAATGTCATAGTGTCACACACAGATTCAAGGCACCTTGGGCCACCGGCAGCATTGCATCCCATTAACATTATGAAGCCTTTTTTTAATGTATTAAAGTAAGAATAGTGTTCTTTTCCCCTGTGAACATATACAGTAGCTGCTGTAACTTACCAAAGCACACTAATTTTATTTCATAGGCCCAAAGAACATTCTTTCAGAGGGACTGTGGCATGTTAGCATACATTTTGGTGAGCTCCAGCTTGACTTTTGGCAATAGATTTTGCGACTTGGAATTGTACCTTGATGCTGAAAGTCAGACAGGCTCTGTGTTTGAGGTTTTCCTTGGTTCTTTTTCTGCCATTTAGAAAAAAAATCATCAGTTTAGTTGTGAAAAGACATAAAGGGAGATTGGCTGCAGCCCTATGGACCTGAAACTTCTTGATAACAATAGCAACCATGGTCAAAGGGACAGCTCTTTGGAGATGGTTTTGTAGCCTTTACTAGTCTCATTTACACTTGTGGCTGGGGGCCAAAAAACACGAGGTTGAACCACATTTTTATTGCCAACCCCTCAACTGCTGCCCTTTAAGCTGCAAAGTCAGAGGATGGGGGTGTACACATGCCACAGCTGTGAAGGTTTACATTGGAGCATTGCAAAAATGATCCTCCCTGTTGCATTCAGTGGACTGTAGTGCCTGCCAAATACAACCTATTTAACTGAATAGGGCTGCCTTGTGACCACTTGTGGTACACTGGTGCAGGTTTTTAGGGTTTTAAATATATTACCTCCTTATTGCCTGTCAAATGCCCACTGAAAAATAATCCACTTCTAGATCACTCGTTAGAGGGCAACAAATGAGCCCTTCCTGGTCTACAGTGTTATCTTCTCCCTTTTTCTATTTCATGTTGCTGTTTACTGCACAAATCACCCGAGTGAGTGCTTTTTTCTATTTAGGGCTATGTTCATACTGATCTGACATGGAATTCGCACGACTTCCGATCTGACTTTGCCCTGCGACTTCAGGTCCGACTTTCATGCGACTTCAATGAACGGCATCCGACTTTAAGATCAATGCGACTTGTCCTTTGACCAATCAAAACAATTCCTTTGGCTCTGGAATGGATAAAAACCTCACACCACATTTAACGAATAAGAAAATGACCCCCCCCCCCCCTAAATCCATATTGGGTCCTTTGGGACTGGTATGAATTTTAAGGGGGAAACCCCACACCAAAAAAAAACAGCATGCCTCCCACCTCATAATCCATAGCAGACCCTTATCCCTGCATGTAGCCTGGTAGGTCAGGAAAGAGAGGGGATGAGCGAGCACCTCCCCCTTCTGAACCTTACCAGGCCACATACATTAACATGGGGGGGGGGTGTGCTTTGGGGCAGGGGGGTCTCTGCCCCCCTCACCCCAAAGCAGCTTGTCCCCATGTTTATGCAGGTCCGCAGGCAGGGAATTTATTGGAATCTGGGAGACTCCTTTAAGAAAGAGTGACATCACCTGATAGGAGGAGGAGCATTTTTTTATTTTCAGTGGGCCAGTGGTGACAGAGGAAGCAGAGACAGAAGACTTTGGTGGATGAAGCGGAGACAAAAGACATCGGCGGAGGAAGCAGAGAAAGAAGACATCAGCTGAGTAAGGGAGGAAGAAGACATTGTGCTTGACATTGGAGATACGATGGGGGACATTCTTCATTTTTAATAAAGGACTTGTCAAAAACTGTCTCTTGTTTTTGTAACACTACACTGCTTTTTTTGGTAAATGGGTAGGAGTACAATGCAACCTGTGCTCATTCACATAGGGGGGCCGGGATCCGGGGGGCCCCTTTCTTAAAGGGGGCTTCCAGTTTCCGATAAGCATCTGATGGTGCAGGTTTTTAGGGGTTTAAATAGGCAGTGAGGTGGCAACATGTTGCCTCCTTATTGCCTGTCAAACGCCCTCTGAAAATGATCCACCCTAAGATCACTCGTCAGAGGGCAACAAAGGACCCCTTACTGGTCTTTTTCTTTCTCATGTTGCTTTTTACTGCACTGCATAAATCACCCGAGTGAGTACTTTTTTCCATTTAAGGCTATGTTCACACTGATCCAACACGGAAGTCGCACTATTTCCAATCCGAATTTGCCCTGCGACTTCAGGTCCGACTTCCATGTGACTTCAATGAACAGGATCTGATTTTGATCCGACTTTGAGATGATTGTGACTTATCCTTTGACCAATCAAAACAATTCCTTTGGCTCTGGAATGCATGAAAAACCTCAAGCCACATTGATCAATTAAAAAAACACATGGGGTCCCCCCCAAATCCATACCAGGCCCTTTGGGGAAACCCCACTCCAAGAAAAAAAAGGCATAGGGGTCCCCCCTCAGAATTCATACTAGACCCTTATCCAAGCATGCAGCCCGGAGGTCAGAAAAGAGGGAGGAACAAGCAAATGCCCCCCCGAACCATTCCAGGCCACATTTCCTCAACATGGGGGGTGGGTGCTTTGGGGCACGGGGGTCTCTGCCCCCCTCCTGCCCAAAGCACCTTGTCCCCATGTTGATGGGGAAAAGGGCTTCTCCCCCCCCCAATCCTGGCTGGTGGTTGTGGGGGTCTGCGGGCAGGGAATCTGAGAGCCACCTTTTAGAATGCAGGCCCCCAGATCCCAGCCCCCCTATGTGAATGAGTACAGGGTATATTGTACCCTTACCTATTCACCAAAAAAAGCAGTGTAGTGTTACAAAAATCAAGAGACAAGTCCTTTATTAAAAATGAAGACAGTCCCCTGTCGTAGCTCCAACGTCAAACATGATGTCTTCTTTCTCCACTTCCTTCGCCGATGTCCTCTTTTTCCTGGTACAGCCTGGTATGCTGACAATAAAAAAAACACTCTTCCTCCAACACTGGCTCCTGCCATTCTGTCAGCTCCGGTGTCTGACAGATCTTATATAGCTATGGGGCATGGCCATGCAGTGACGTACCTCGGAGACTCCGTCCCCTTGTGGCATCACAAACCCTATCCACAAGTTGGATATCAGTTAAGATAATGACTTGGATGGGACTTCCATTTAAATCAATGGGCTGAAATCATGCCCAAGTCGGACCAAAGTAGTGCAGGAACCTTTTTCAAAGTCGGACCGTCATAAGTCGGACCAGTTAAGATAGCTCTCATAGGGATTTTGATATGTCATGCGACTTATGCTCTTGAAATTCGGAGCGCATGTCGGACCAGTGAGAACCGGACCTGAATAGGTTAAGTAACTTATTCTAATATTGTAGACCCCTGTGGTGCTAATTAAAGTGAATAATCTGCTTGAAGGATTTCTAAAATCCAATAAGGTCTTACCTTCTAAGCATACCAGTGATTAGGTTCATGCCATTTACATTTGTTTATTATTTACAAGACTATGTTAAGTCATAAAACAAATATTTCTCTCCTTGTACTATGGAATAAAGAATGATGAATGTACAGTAATTTACCAAAATCTTTACCCAAAGCTTCAACTTATTTCACAGCACATTGGGATTCTTTGAAAAAAATTGGATGTATACCAGTACATTTGGACATGACTGTAAGTGTCAAAACAAAAGTAACCAACAACACCTGAACATGCAAAGAAAAGTAATAAGGGATATATTGGCAACATTATTAGGAAACCATGTTAAATGAACTGCAGTGCGTTTCTGCAAAAAGCACCAAAAATAGGTGTGAACTAGGCCTTAGAATTTTCTGTAAGAAAAGTAGGAAGAAGAGCTAGTAGCAGTCAAAAAAGCATTGGCAGTAAACGACATGGGTTATCTGGGGATAAATGATTAGCTGGAATTCAGAGCACATTAGGCAGGACTAAACTTGAAAATGGATTGCAAAATTGTTGCTCATATGCAAGAGTATAGCTAAAATGAATCTGTGTTTGTTGGGAGAAGCATTAAAGAGAACTAGTCAGAAACAATTCAGTAAAATAAATTACAGTTATTACAGATTATTACAAATGCATGCTGATGACTGGTTCTATTTAACATTTGTGAACAACAAAAGGCCAAAAATGTTCCCCCGATTAGCTTTACAAAAATAATGGCATAATGCTTTGCAACAATACATATTCCATTCTTGAAAAACAAAATAAGGCCAAAAATAAGCTCAAACATCAGTATACCTTGATGATACTCAATTGACACAAGCCATGTCTTGCCTACTCATATACCCACCCAATTTACACCAAACACATCCTTTGAGGCTGTAAAAATTCATACATGGGGCGATAATGAGGTATGAACTTCCTAAAGTGAACCTTGGAACCTCTCCAGGCATGTTAACATTGGAATACAGTGGTAACTTTGCTCAATCAACTATGTCAATCATACTACTTTCCCTAAAATGTGTAGCCTTAGCAAATTAAACAGCACTACTGTGCTGATGTGCAAATTCAGACATTTTATCAAAGGATGCAAAGAGTTTTCAAATTTATCATCAATGGACAGGAGTCCTGCATCAATAAAATGTCACTAAACCCACATCATAAAATGCTGTATTACATGCTGTTCATACTCACTCAGTCACTATGAGATTCATTTTCTGTATCCTGCAAAAAAACTGGTTGATCCTGCTGTTCTCTATTACCACCCTCTATTCATGTCCCCAAATCAACTAGAGATTTTGCAGCTGTGGTAGCATCTCTGCACATGCTCAGTTTTCAGTGCGTTTCTATGCTGAGCATTTCCTCCCTATCACATCTGAGCAGCCCATGTAACTATAGAGTCACACACGTAGGCGTATACACAGTCAGGGCCGATGCAAGGATTTTTGACACCCTAGGCGAAACCTCATTTTGCTGCCCCCTTTGGCTCCGCCCCTGACTCCACCCCCTTTGCCAGCGTTAAATGGTTTGATTCAACCCTCTAACTGCTACATCTGCAAGACAGCTCGTTCTTTTGAAAAACAACAGATTATGAGCAGGATCACCCAGTGAATATAAAAGAGAAAACCTAAAAACAAAAAACAAAACTAATGCAGCCACCCATCTAAGAATTGGTAAGCTGCAGTATAATATGTTTCTTTGCTTTAATACCACTTTAAGAGAATAAAGTTAACCAAGTAATTCTGTTATACATCAATGTATAGGCAGATGATGGGAAGGAAGGAGTTAAAACAGGAGATAACCAGACTGGAGTAAAGCTACTTCCAGTGCTGGCAAGGAGGGAGAGAGAGAGAAAAAGAGAGAGCGAGGGGGTCAGGGAGAGAGGGAGGGAGAGAGATCAGAGAGAGAGAGGTCAGAGAGAGAGAGAGAGAGAGAGAGGGTGGGGAGTCAGGGAGAGAGAGGGGGGAGTCAGGGAGAGAGAGAGGTCAGAGAGAGAGAAAAAGAGAGGAGGGTCAGGGAGAGAGAGAGATAGAAGGGGGAGTCAGGGAGAGAGAGAGAGATGGGGGTCAGGGAGAGAGAGAGGGGGGGTCAGGGAGAGAGAGAGAGAGAGAGAGAGAGAGAGAGAGAGAGAGAGGGGGAGAGGGGGGGGGTCAGGGAGAGAGAGAGGGGGGAGTCAGGGAGAGAGAGGTCAGAGAGATAGAGAGAGAGGGGGGGTCAGGGAGAGAGAGAGAGGTCAGAGAGAGAGGGGGGTCAGGGAGAGAGAGAGAGGTCAGAGAGAGAGGTCAGAGAGAGGGGGGGTCAGGGAGAGAGAGGTCAGGGAGAGAGAGAGAAGGGGTGGCAGGGGGAGAGAGAGAGAGAGGGGGTCAGGGAGAGAGAGAGATAGAAGGGGGAGTCAGGGAGAGAGAGAGAGATGGGGGGTCAGGGAGAGAGAGAGGGGGGGTCAGGGAGAGAGAGAGAGAGAGAGAGAGAGAGACAGGGAGAGAGAGAGAGTGGGGGGTCAGGGAGAGAGAGAGGGGGGAGTCAGGGAGAGAGAGGTCAGAGAGATAGAGAGAGAGGGGGGGTCAGGGAGAGAGAGAGAGGTCAGAGAGAGAGGGGGGTCAGGGAGAGAGAGAGAGGTCAGAGAGAGAGGTCAGAGAGAGGGGGGGTCAGGGAGAGAGAGGTCAGGGAGAGAGAGAGAAGGGGTGGCAGGGGGAGAGAGAGAGAGAGAGAGAGGGGGTCAGGGAGAGAGAAAGAGAGAGAGAGGGGAGTCAGGGAGAGAGATAGTGAGGCCCGGAGAGAGAATGACTGAAAGGAGGGGTAGTGTAGGGCCGGTCATGACAGTGTGCACTAACTTGTATTTATCTGATGCTTTGCAGGATTTGTTGGGGGTGGTTACAGCCGGTTCGGTAGGGCCAGGGGGTACTGGGGTGCAATCAGGAGGGGTCCTGCCGGACCAGCAAGTGGCGGGGAATATACCTGCCTTTGCGGGGTCCGGTACACAGCTGTCAGATTTATTGAAGGGGCTGCGGGCACTACACAGTAGATTTGAAGGGGGACGGGGCAGCCACCTCAAGTGGCCCCATGGACAGCACCGGTGAGTGGTTCGGTGGACGTGGGTACTGGGGGTGCCGGGGTGGGGGTGACACCGGCGAGTGTGGCCCCCAGCCAGTCTGGGGATGGAACCGAGAAGGCAGGGGAAAAGGGGGTCAATGAGAGGACCGATGTGGTCAGGATTGCAGACGCGGCAAAATGTGAGGTTTACGTCTGCTTCGAGGGCCCCTCGGAAGCCCATCTGAAACAGGAAGTCCGTGACAAGATTCACAAGGGTGAGTATGTGGAGAAATTTTCGCTACTGCCTTTGGAAAAGTTTAATTTAGATAGGGTAAAACCTGCGGATTCAAAGAAGGAGGATGAGGAAAAGAGGAGGTATGTTTGTTAATTGGCTGTAAGCGTTCGCCATTATGGCGAGCGTGGTGGGAGAAAAGAATCCAGAACATTGCTCGGCTTTGTTCTGTTATATGGACGCGATTGGTGAGGCGCATAGGGTGTACGGTGGGTCGGCTTGGCTGCGTTATGATGAGCAGTTCAGACAGCGAAGAGCTGTCCGCCCGTCATTACGTTGGGATCACAAAGATATTAGCCTCTGGATGAGGCTTATGTCTTCTGCGCGGGCCCCGCCTCAGTTTTTTCAGGGGGGGGCGGGGGTACAAATTCCTCAGGACTGCTGGCCGGAAAAACGTGGGGTGTGTGCTGGCAATATAATGAAGGTTCCTGTAAATTTGGGGGGGCCTGTAAGTTCAAGCACGAGTGCCCAGGGTGTGGGGGAGCCCATACGTTGTCTAGATGTTTCAAGAGAGGGAAGCGTGCCACTGACTCTACTCAAAAGAGGGACGACGCCGGTGAAGGTGGAAAAGATGCTGCCTTTTGTAAGTAAGTATCCGGATCGGGGAGCAGTGAGGTTGTTGGCGGCGGGGTTTACGGATGGTTGTAGGATCCCCTGTTCATTGGCGACGGTTCCGCCAATGGCACGGAATCTGAAATCTGCAATGCAGCATCAGGATGTGGTTAGGGAAAAATTACACAAGGAAGTGGCATTAGGGCGTATGGGGGGGCCGTTTGCCAACAAACCTTGGCCAGACTTAGTGGTGTCACCTTTGGGGGTGGTGCCCAAGAAGGAACCAAACAAGTTCTGATTGATACACCACTTGTCCTTTCCAAAGGGTGGTTCAGTCAATGATTTTATTGACCCTGAAGAATGCACAGTGTCCTACACTTCATTTGATGCGGCGGTCAAGTGGGTGAAGAGGTATGGTTGTCACGTACCTGGTAGGTTTTGAGCCCGAAGTGCAGAGAAAGACCTCCCTTACAGCTCCCACTCCTGTTCCTCTGGAATGGAGACAGAAGGCCCAGGAGTGAGGAGTGGTATGGGTGCCTGGCAGGATCGACAGTCACCGGAAGTTCAGGAGTGGTGGCACTCCACCAGCAGGTAGTAGCCTGGAACGCTGGACTGGAACCAGGAACAGCAGCAGGTAGTAGCCTGGAACGCTGGACTGGAACCAGGAACAAAGCAGCAGGTAGTAGACTGGAACGCTGGACTGGAACCAGGAACAAAGCAGCAGGTAGTAGACTGGAACGCTGGACTGGAACCAGGAACAAAGCAGCAGGTAGTAGGCTGGAACGCTGGACTGGAACCAGGAACAAAGCAGCAGGTAGTAGACTGGAACGCTGGACTGGAACCAGGAACAAGGTAGCAGGTAGTAGGCTGGAACGCTTGACAGGAACCAGGAACAATTCAGCAAGTAGTAGCCTGGAACGCTGGACTGGAACCAGGAACAAGGCAGCAGGTAGTAGACTGGAACGCTGGACTGGAACCAGGAACAAGGCAGCAGGTAGAAGGCTGGATACAGGTATCAGACTGAGGGATGGTCAAATAAGCCAGAGGTCGGTATTGGTCGATCAACAAAGGTACCAGGGACAACACAGAGGGATGGTCAGGCAAGCCAAGAGGGTCTGGTGCAGGCGGATAGCAGGATGGTCTAACAGGAAGCCGGGTCAGATAGCAGAGTACACAGGTCAGATCAGGTTAAGGCACACGGAACGCTGTAGAGCAGACAGCGGGGATAGAGTGTGACAGGCCGGTTTAAATAGCCCGCCTAGCACTAGCGGGAGTGCGCGCGCACGCGTGCCCGTGCGTGACAGCACCCGTGAACGCGCGCATGCGCAATGGAACCCGCGGCCATGTCCCCATGCGTCTGGATCGCTGATTACTGGCAGGATCTTCATGACAATGGTCAAGGTGCACTCATGGCAAAATCGGATATAGAATCAGCGTTCTGCTTGTTGCCAGTGCATCCGGAGAGCTTCCGGCTGCTGGGATGTCACTGGCAGGAGCAGTTTTATGTTGACAAATGTTTGCCTATGGGCTGTTCTGCTTCATGCGCCATGTTTGAGGCGTTTAGCTCGTTTTTGGAATGGGTGGTTAGGGAGGTTTCAGGCCTGGACTCAGTCATACACTATCTGGACGATTTTTTGTGTATAGGCCCCCTGCTTCCGCTGTGTGTGCGATTCTGCTTTCCACGTTGCAGCACATCGCAGGCAGGTTTGGAGTGACTTTGGCGGCTGAGAAAATGGAAGGCCCATCGTCAGAAATTATTTTTTTGGGGATTAGTGATAGACTCAATTGCGATGGAGTGCCGCTTGCCCAGAGGTAAGTTGCAGAAGGAAATTCGGGAGATCCACGCATTGCGGAAGGTTCAGTTACGGTCTCTGCAATCGTTGTTGGGTAAGTTGAATTTCGCCTGGAGAATTATTCCTATGGGGAGGGTTTTTTGCCGTCGGCTGTCAGCAGCTACAGCAGGGGGAAAAGTCCCGACTCATTTTATTCACCTGACAAGGGATCACAGAGAAGACTTAAAAGTTTGGTATGAGTTTTTAGCCACATACAATGGGAGGGCGGTGTGGATGTCTGGCCCGGTGAGCAATTTCGACATGGAATTGGTCACTGATGCGGCGGGCTCCACGGGCTATGGCGCATTTTTTCAGGAGCGATGGAGAGCGGAACCCTGGCCACAGTCCTGGGAGAGGGCGGGGTTCCTCGGAAATTTGGTGCTGCTGGAACTGTTTCCGGTGGTGCTGGCCTTGGAACTATGGGGAGAGGCATGCCGGAATTTAAAGCTGAGGATAACTTGTGACAACATGGGTGTAGTACAGGTGGTTAACTGCATGTCAGCATCTTCGCAGCTGGTCATACGGCTGCTGACACAGCTGGTGTTTAGGTGCTTGTGTTTGAATATTTTTATTTATGCGGTGCACATCCCAGGTGTTGACAATTCGCTGGCTGACTCCTTGTCTCGGTGTCAGTGGGACAAATTCAGGGAGCTGGCTCCAGGAGCAGACAAGGAAGGAGTTCCCTGCCCGGATTGGATTTGGGAGCTGCCCTTGGATTCGGCAGTCAGTAAGTGATTCCACTTGGACAGCCTACAGGAAGGTATGGAAAAAATGGTCGGTTCTGGTGCAAGAAGCTGGGGCAGTGACAATCGGGTCAGAAGGGCGGTTACTGGTGTTGTACTTGGTAGCTAAGAACATGGAAAGGGGGTGTGCGGTATCTTCTATCAATCAGAAATTGGCAGGCTTAAAAGGTTATCGAAAACAGCATAAGAAAAGGGACACAAGACGGCCTGTCACGTTCGCGAACTTGATGTTAATATGTGATATGTTGAGGTATGTATGTATATCGCATTATGAAACTGTTGTTTACGGCAGCGTTTTCGCTGGCCTTTTATGGGGCGTTTAGGATAGGAGAGTTAGTTAGCCCATCTAAGTATTTGGTGAGGCTTTTATTGGATCAGGATGTGAGGTTAGAGATGGATAGGGTGTGTTTGCGGTTGTGGAGGTCAAAAACTGACCAGCAAGGAAAAGGGGTGGATGTGTCCCTATCTGCGTTAACAGGGTTATGGGTGTGCCCGGTGGAGGTGGTGCGTAAATTTAGGACGGTCAGGATGGATGGGGCAGGGCCATTCTTAAGGCATGAGGATGGGTCTTATTTGTCCAAATTTAAATTTACATTGATTTTTAGGAAACGTTTAAAAAGGGCTGGGTTGGACGAGGCAGAGTACGCTTCACACTCCTTTCGCATAGGGGCAGCTACAGAAGCTGCCAGATGCGGTTTGGATGAGACTGCTGTTCGCAGAATTGGGAGATGGGAGTCCAGGAGATTCCGGTCTTATATTAGACCTAACTTGGTTGTGGAATAAAATGAATAATGGGGAGTGAGAGTGGTTTAACAGTTTGTACTATTTTAGGAACGGGTGTGCTGCTATCTTTGTGTTTTTGTTTTTCGTTTCAGATGGAGGTTCAGTACGCCTCGTCTGGAT